>CM069927.1:30519092-35319092 GCA_036172225.1 Cryptocoryne crispatula var. balansae | reverse complement strand
TTTCTAATGAAACTGAAATTCCGAAAACCTTTAAAATCAGAATTATATAGAGTTAGAAAACTATTAGAAAAAGTTTTAATCCCAATCTCCACATGGTCAGGTGTTTTGCACAAAGAAATTTGAGTAGCTAACTATGAGTAGGAAAAAAGCACCTGACCAAGAAATTTGAGTAGTTAACTATGAGAAGAAATAAAGGCACGGACCCACAGAATTCAACGGAAAACAGTGATAGAATGATTGCGAAAAGAGAAAGGAGAAGGAGACTACACCCGATAGTTCTGAAAATCACCAAGGGCATCGGACGAAGCTCCCCTCCTTCAAGGATAGATGTCGACAACTCGAAGAAAAGTAAAGGGTAAGTTGAGATCAAGGAAAACAAAGGTAAACAAGGAGAATAAAAGGAGGCAAACAAATAAATACGTAAGATGCTGCCTTAATTTGCTTCACAACCTCTTTACCTTCTCTGTTTGAACAACAAAATGTGATCCCCTTATAATAATTTCATTAATAAAATAAGGAAAGAAACATGAGAAGATCAGTTCCTGCTGTAAGTGAAGGCTAAAATCATTACAAATTAATATTAATAACAGCATTTAGGTAGCCTAATTTCTCATCAAGACTGCTAAGATCAACACTCCATGGCTGCTTACCAGTAAAGTAAAGGGAGGAATCAAATCATTACTTAATTAAAGGACAAAAATATTCTTTCAAAACCGCAAGGTGTTGTCCAACTAAATATATCAAGAACAGGTAGAATCATTGTAGGAAAAAACCGCAGTCAAGAAATATGAAATATCATTGTCATCATGCTTCTACTGATTTATATTGTGAGAACACTTATATCATCACCCAGATGAAAACATTGAATAAAAGAAGAAGTGGATCATTACCTCTCTTTGAAGGGCTTCATCAAGCACTTGCTCATCATCAGAAGTAATAACTTTTACATACAACTGAGCCAGGCAGTTCTAAATCCTGAGAAGTTGGAAATTTCCATTTTCGTATCAGCTAATTTTCCGTAAACATCATAAAGAAATGATAATCTAAACATATATATATGCATCCCCTATAATTTTTAAATGTAAAATAAAGGTGAATAAGTTGTTGATGGTACAGAAAGCAAATAAAATACCAATACAAACCTTCCATGCTTATGAAACAATGATCTCAGAACGGATGGTGGTGGGTGTGCAGTTAAAAACAGATCCACTGTTTGGTTCTTCGGAGCATCAAATACTTCCTCAGGTGACCTTTAGATGTACAACAAGCTTCTTTAAAGTTTCTTCAATGTTTGATTCAGTGATGGTGGAGTTGTCATCAGCAAAATCACCCATTTTAAGCTTGACACGTCTCCTATAAGCTATTTGGATTTTTTCTGCCAAATTGGCCAAGTTAAGCATGTGTGCAAAGGAACTGGAAACGACAATGGAGTCACCAGGATCCAAACTTGTCAGGACATTGCCAAGCTCGTTCAACTTCATTAAATCATTCTTTCTCTCATACTCGGCAGATAATTCGTAGCACTCTTGCACCAAACAACAGAGCAAGAATAAGACCTTAGTAGATCATCTTGAAAAGACATATTAGCTAATGAAAATGTATAACTCGTGTATTTTGTACAGACTAAAGGATGGACCTATGTTTGCATATTAGCGTATCCTGCAGTCCCAGAAAATTTCTTGTTCTCTCTGCAAAGACAAGAATTCACATGAGGTCTCAAACAAATGCATGATGGGCAGTACGTAAAAGAAATAATAGTGGAGAAAATGAGATAGGTAAAAATCTTTCACAAAAAACAGAACCTCATTTTCAAACTGAAGTGATAATCTGTCATAAAAAATGACATTCAAAGATATAAAATAGGTCCATCTCAAGGAAAGTGGACTTGGAATTGGGTCTTGGATCGTACAGGCTTGATTCCAATTCCAATCCGGATGAGATCTGCCAAATCTGCATATCCAAAGTGCACAGAACCCAATCGAGAATCAGAATGGATTGGTTTAATTTTAAAAAGTTCAAAATCATAAGAAACAAATCATAAAAAATAGGGAACACAGATGGTAGACGTGGGAAGATGCGGGCCCTCAACGGATGCTTCATGACGAGGGTGAACTCCACCATCTCCGATAGGTCAACGCCGTCTTTCCCCTCCACGGTCTTCCACTTGACGCCCACACCAGGTTGGCGGTGAAGCACTGGAGGTGCAGCAGGGCCAAGCCCAGCCCCTAGCAATGAAGAGATCATAAAAGAAAAAAAAATGAAAGAAATCTTCTACGGATTATGCTAAATAGTAGGGAATGAAGGGACGGTGTAAGAAACTGGGATATTTACGTACCCTACATGTACCATAAAAGTAGGGTCATTCCGACGTCTTCCCGCCACTGACTGGTGGAGGCAGCATCGTTGTTTTTTTTTTACCTATAGCAGAATAGCCGCAGAGACGTCATCTACACATACGAAAAAGAAAGGCAATCTTGAGAATAATCGAAACAAACAAGAAAGCTTCTCGTTTGAGAAGAGGTGTAGGGCGAGAGATGGGGGCAAATCCAATCTCTTGTGATGCTGTCTCCGGGAGGGAGGGGGAGATTGCACCAGAGGGTGGCAAAACCGTCGGAGATCAGGGGTGGAGGTGATTGATGCACCGGCAAATCTGTCAGATGACCTAGTGCATCCGTTGGGTGAGTGGGCGCGCCTGAGGGAGGAAGATTGGGAGCCTGAAGGAGCGAAGGGTGCGGTTGTAGATGACAGTGGGAGGTTGTGACAGAGGAAGAGCTAGCGCATCCATCGGGTGAGGGGCTGCCAAGGGCAGAATATCGGGAGGCGGGGGGCAGTACGCAACTGTAAACAGAATAAGTGGCTAAGAAAGAAGCAGTTTCAGTACGTGGGCAAAGAAAGGGTCGAAGAAGCTGCAGTAGCACGGTACCAGATTTCAGGCCGCTCGCTCTTGACTACACGGAATAGCGCCTCTATCATAACCGGTAAAACGCCGAGAAGATCGAAAAGTTACAGAGAATCGACGTGAAGAAACTCACCAGTTGCAGTCCATGTTCTTGGAGATGGGGTAGGGCAGCCGAACGTGGTGCTTAGCCGGGAGCGCACTGACGGCGGCATCCTTGAGTCCCTTCGCGTCAGTGGCGGCGGCGGCCTTCACAAGCAGAGACATGCCTGGTGCTGATCGGGGGACGGAGCAGGAGGAGCCAACAGCATCGGGTGAGTGGGTGACAGACCGAGACATTGTCGATATGCCGTTGGGACGAACACGGTGGAGAAAGAATCGCGAAACATGGGATCAATCGGATCATCGGACGGTTGAAAATAAAAGAGCAAAAAAATCGACGGTCGAACATCGGAGGACGAAAAAAGGCCATCGCCACTTCTATATACTAGGTTAGATTAGATGATAGTTTTTTTGTACATTTTCACGATAAAAAGTTATATTAAAATAAGAAGTGAACTAACTCATGACAAAAAATTATCGTGTTTTGAAAGTTGTGATAACAAAGAAGAGTAACTATTATTCATGACCAAACAAAGTGGGAGATCACAAGAAAAATAAAAGAGATGAAGCACTCTTTCTTGTTTAAGAAGAAAATCATTTTCAAAATATAAAACTGTCACGATTGTCAAATATCTCTTTAAATAAATTTTTTTATAATTTTTAAAAATTAAAATAAAAATCTCGTAACCAAACATCCCATAAGAATTTGCTTGTCATGATACTTCGAATGGGTTGTATTTACTCATCAAGATCTCTTTTGATTTCTAAATAATTGAAAGGGAAAAAGATAACGAAACAATTCAATTGTTACTCTGTCTGACCGGCATCACAATCTTCACAATTGGGATAAAATGTGATATACTAAGTGACAAGAATGATAAAAATAAAAATTTTAAAATCATGATCTAATCAATCTTTAGCAATTATATATGCATTACATTTTAATTAATTTATATAATTACATTTTAATTAATTTATGCATAAACTAATACATAATATATATACTTTAAATTTTATTATCGGTATTTCAATTATATCAAGGGAATCAAATCTGGAATGATGGAATATAGTGAAAGTAGTCATAAATCAAAATATCTAAACTTTCGTAAAATAAAATAAAAAATAGATAATTCTGCTACCAAATTTGACTCCTGATACAAAATACTAGTAAATAATTCTTATGGGGTGTTTGGTTGCATGATAATTTTTTTTACATTTTTATGATAAAAATTTATATTAAAATAAAAAGTGAACCAACTCATGACATAAAATTATCATGTTTGGAGGGATGTGACTACAAAAAAGAGTAACCACCACACATGACCAAACAAAGTGAGGGACCACAAGAAAAAAGAAAGAGGTGAGACCCTTTTTTTTGTTTAAGAAGAAAATCACTTTCAAAACATAAAATTGTCATGGTTACCAAACACCTCTTTTAACAAGTTTTCTTACAATTTTTAAAAATTAAAACAAAAATCTTCATTATCATGCAACCAAACACCCCATTAGCGTGTACACTTCATTGGAATTAGCTTCTTTTTTTTATACACAATGTGTTTTATAAAAAATGAAAAAGTATATTTTTAAATTTTTTATAAACATGAACAAGGGTCAAATGACAGAAGCAAAGGAATTCCCACACTCACAAGTATAAACACAAGGTGTGGAGAGAGAGAGAGAGAGAGATGGGTGATGAAGAAAGCTCCACCGAGACTAGCTTTTTCTATCAAAATAGCAGGTGAATGTTTAGATGTTTTTTTATATATAGGGAAACGATAAGACGTGTCAAAAAAGTACGTCGGGAATAAAACAGTGGATATCTGGGCCGGGCCCAATAGCGATTGTTCAGTTAAGACAGCACCACGCGAAAAGGGTAAATCCGCAAATTTCGGGGGTTTGAACCCGACGTGAATCGAACACGCAACCTTCTGATCTGGAGTCAGACGCGCTACCATTGCGCCACGGATCCGATGGTGAAGTCTGTTTAAATATTTAATTTAGGTTTAGTTTAAAAAAACAAAGGAATAAATTTTCTTCTGGCGTTCTCTTTTTTTATGTTTAAACTTCCACTTTCTCTGTTATCATACCCAACCGAGACTATAATTTTATGTTTGTATATGTTTGTTAGATTTTATTTTACGTATACTTTTAACACATTAATGTACAAAAAACATTATTTTACAATTAAACACTTTATAAACCTATTTCAAGCACCATTCACAGGATGCTCGGGATGTGTCAAATTGGCAGCCATGTTCTTTAAACTCGTTCAGGTTGGACACGAGAGTTTGCCTCCCGGTATTCATTTTATTTGTTTGTCACGACCAAAAGGTGCTAATTAATTCCCTTTCTCGTCGAGTCCAAGGTCAATTAGGAGGTTGAAACTACGGAAGATCCTGTGAATTTGCCAATGAATACGTTGTTTTTCCGACTTTTCAAATTTTCGTTGTTGAGTATTGAGTTTGTGTTAATTTGTTACCAAATTTTTAAAAGTTTATTACGAAGATCTATTAGTGAAGCTCTATTAAACTCATTACCAATCTTTTGTTAATTCGTTACTAAGTTACCGGGAATTTGAAGATCTGTTATCGACTCTCTACTAATTCACGATGAAATGATATCACAACTACTCTACATCATCCTTAAAACATATTTCTTCTCTGTCTTCGGCACATCACGTGTTGTCATCTCGTCGAGGAATGCGAAAACTTCTTTTTCACGGGAGGATTGAGATGATCCGAACTCAAAGCGAAGTGCACCCGAGAGATGCATATATTTTGTGGTATCAAGCAGCATAAAATGGACGGTTCAGATGGCGCCACCGCCAGGTAATTAATATTCATAGCGCTGCCTCATTTATGGAAAATAGAAAATTCCAGATAATTTGTTTCTTGTGTCGTTTTTTTTAGCGGCCTGCTCGTCAGGAAGCGAACTGCACCTTCTTCTTCCTCTTCTTCTTGCTCTTCTTCTCGCCCCCTTCGCCGCCGCCGCCGCCGCCGCCGCCGTCCGCGGCCTGCCCGGAGTCCTCGACGAGCTCCCTGGTCTCCAGGATCTCGACGCGCCGGTTGGTCGCCTGCCTCATCCGGATCGCCACCGCCTGCGGGTCGAACGCCCCGCACACGCTCACCCGGGAGTGCCTCCGCTCGATCACATGGCTCTCCAGCTCTTCTCCCCAGCGCCGGCCGTTTCGAGCAGGTTGTGTGTTGATGCGCACGATGAAGAGGAAGGAGAAAAAGATGGCGGTCAGCTCAGCGGGCGCAGAGAATTAATCATGGGCGGTGAAATTTGGGTCGCCGGCGGCGGCGGCGGCGGCGGCGGGGGTTTTCACCGTGCATGCTGAGGAGAGCTCTGCTGATCTTCTTGTAGCAGCCGTCGCAGTCGATGTTCATCTTCATAACCATGCAGTAGAGCTGCCACAGGGAGAAGAAGAAACAGAGAACATGTATATATATGTATATATATATATATATATCACACACGAGAGAGAGAGATATATATATATGGAAGAAGAGCTGAAGCCATGCCTTCTCTGACATTTAGAGAGCCTGAAGACTTGTGATCTTCTCTTCCAAGCTCTGAAAAGGAGGGCAGTAAGGCTGAGAGAAGACTTCCTTTCTCTTCCCTCTTCCTCCTCCTTCTATAGATCTCCACCTCTCTCTCTCTATATAATATATCTACTTATATCTCTAGAGGAGAATCATATTCTGTGAGGATAGAGGGTGTGGAGGAAAGCATGCTTTTTCCTTGGCCGGCTGTTCTCCTCCTTTGAGCTTTCCTTTTGCGTTGGACTTCAGCTTTCTTTTTCCATGGTCATCTTGTCGTCAGATTAACCGGCTCACAAAGGATTGAAGCGTTTGGTTGCATAGTTTATATATATAAATATATATTTATTTAGATACACTTATATGTGAGAATGAAATTAATGAAAAATAGTCAGAGACCTAAAATTATCATGTTTGGTTAGGGGTGTCAATGGGCCCGGCCCGGCCCGGCCCACAGCCGACCCAACAAAGCCCGCTCCAATATATAATGGCCCGGCCCGGCTCGTATTACATTTCGGCCCGACCCAGCCCAGCCCAAAAAAAATATAAGTTTGGCCCAGCCCATTCTTTTTAACATATTATAAGATATATTTCATATATTTTTTAATTTTTTAAACATCAAACAAAAAAACTTTAATAACTTCTATGATTTTACCAACAATGTGTCTTATTAATGGTGATCTCTGTATTTGTGATAAAAAATAATACCAACTAAAAAATTGTAAAATTAATTAAAATATTTAATTATTACAACAACTGAGTGACTAGAGATATAAATATTGCAACACCTGAGTGACTAGGGACATAGTAGCATCAAAACTTTGCTGGAGTTATATATGTAACGTTAACGGATAGGATGCGATCAGAAAATTTCAAAATTTTGATTTGATTTAGATAAAAATAAATAAATGCATAATCTATTAATAAATTAGAATAAAAATCGTATAATCTTGTCTTCATTTTTTAGTTTTAAAATATAATACAATATAAGTATATAATAATAAAATAAAAAATTATGAAAGTTGCGACATGTGAAATAAGATAAAAAGATTATATTATCATATGTTTGATTTAATCATAATCAATCATTGATTTATCAACACCTTATATCATTATACTAACATAAAAAATAAATATAACATAACTTTTTATGTTAGTATAACGAGCATAGTTCTGACATATCTGAATTTTGTAACTCATCCGAAGACCATTGGAGTTCAACCCACGTGTAGCCCGTGGGCTGACCCAACAAAACCCGTGGGTGAATATTTTAGACCAGAAACATAGCCCAGGTCTAGCCCGGCCCGCTGGCCCACGGGCCAGCCCTACCCATTGACGGCCCTATGTTTGGTGAGCTAGGATAACCAAAAGAGTGACATATAAATGACTAAAAACGCCGAGCGTCCACAAATAAAAAGGTTCTAACCTTTTATCTTTCTAGATGAAATCATCCACAAAAATATTTTTACGATATTGATGGATAAACAATCTTTCAACTAGTTTCGTCATAAAGATATACTTTTAAAACAAAAACTTATTTTTTTTTCGAGGAAACGAACAGCCCCCCATTAAGAATAAAAGTAGTAGCCAATCTTATTTTCAAGTTGTGAGATCGAAATCCAACGGTCCAAAGCATCATCATGTGTAGATTTGGGCGATAAGGATCACACACTGTGCATTAACGTACCGTAAGAGTTTTGAATGCCAAATGATTGATCCGAATTATTTGTTTGATTTAATATTAATCGTGATAATCAATTATTCTATGCATGCCCTGCAAAGATCCATTTTATTTTCTGCTCTGGCTCATACCCTCGCCTGATATATAGTTGTTTTCCTCTCTCCCTTATAAATATATATGAGAGAGAGAGAGAGATCAGAAATAAGGACCGATTAATTTCATTTAACACATTCCCATAACTTTACAAGATTTACACCGTTTTGCAACTTTCTATAGTTTTCTGATTTCTAATATAAAAAATAAATTTTTAAGGGAAAGTGGAAAATATAATTCACTCCATATCAATTCGCTTCCTTTTCAACTCTACAGAGGGACATGCGGACTTTTTTTTGATCATGTGTTTATTATAATATCAAAAACAATATTATATTAATTTTGACATTGATATTTACAAAGAATACATTATCAATATCGAAATTGATACAAGTAAATATTGGTATCACATACGATATATGTTATTTGCATTGAGGGTTTTAATACTAATATCGATAGCAAAACATATATATATTGATGATTTCCATAACTATCAATTTCAAAATTCATAGTGATTGAGATGTTAAATAAAATTACAAAATATAGCATTAGTTTCTACTTGTTGTATAATGTAATTTTTCCCACTTGATTTGTAAACAAGTCCAGTGACTAGCTCTCCAAAAGTGAGTTGGTTTGTTTGTGCTTACATATATATATTGTCTTTTTTTTTTTTGAACAACAACGGAACCACTTACTTCATAGATAACAGAAAAAGTACACAAGATAGTACAAAAAAAGACTCAAGTTGGAAGGACACAGCCAAAACATAGAAACCTACAGATCCAGAAGATCTAAACTTTCCCAAGTGACTTAACCATAGCCACAAGTCGACCAGCACATAAAAGTGCTTGCAAGGTCGAACAACAGGTGAGAATACTCTTATAAAAGAGTTTGACGAGCGGTTCGAGACCGGATGAACACACCGAAGGTATGAAGATCGCACAGACTAACGGTCTCGCACTAAGGTAAGTGACTATGAAAGTAACCGGAAAGGATAACCTAACGAAACCCGACCACACAACACAGAGCAATAACACAAAGACGACTAAACAAGATAGATAAGCCGAACTCCACATCTCCGGTGTAACAAAAGGAGACAAAGAGCCTAAAACAAATTTAGGCGAAAACACCGGAGAGGGAGCATGGGAGGGAGGAAAAAACATTCCTCCCTCCCAAGACCAAAACGACTACAAAATTGAAAGAAAAAAAAAACTTCACAACAATTGGTGCCTCCTAAAACGGATAAAGATGACGGCCGCTAAGAACCAAGCGAGGAGGACACGAACTAAGTACCGCCGGACGACGAGGTGCTGCCTAGGACGATGAGACTTTGGCGAGTGACGATAGAGACGGTGAGGCGTCCGCTCCCCACCGGATGAGGTTCTGCTGGGGGAGGCTGCCTCAGAGGATTCTGCCGACCGCAGAGGGTTCCGCCGGGCGCAAGAAGCTGCCGCAGAGGGTTCCGCCAAGCAGAGGGTTCCGCCGACCGCCGCAGGTACCGCCGGGGCGAAGGGGCTCCGCGACCGCGACGAGGGTTCCGCCGGGGCGAAAGGGCTCCGCGGCGAAGGGGCTCCGCCGATTCGAAGGGTTCCGCCGCAGAAGGTTCCGCCGGGCAGAGGGATCCGCCGGGCGAAGGGGCTCCGCGACGAGGGTTCCGCCGGGCGCCAAGTCCAACCGCCGACCGCCGCAGGTACCGCCGGGGCGAAGGGGCTCCGCGACCTACATATATATATTGTCGTTGTGAACATATGTTTATTTTCTTGTTAACAGTTATGTAGTGCCCCTGTCTCAAGAAAAGGATATAATTAACTAGCTTGCTTACTTAATTAAACGAATTTGACGCCCTAATCTTGGACTTGTTTGTTAATCTAAATCAGGATGACAATGTAAAAATGTAGTTAACATCAAAACATCTCAATCTCATTTTATCTGAATATTTCGACAAGAACATAATTCTTCATAAATATCATAAAGTGGGATGATAAATTTTGCCAGCTTGCGTTAGGTGGGTGACATGCATATCTTTTGACCTGTTTGGTTAGAGTATCAAAAATAATATTATAAGAATATTGATATAAGTTAGATATTTACTGTTAATATTAATTTTAAAAATGATAATGATAGTATTATATCTAATAATGTTATCAAACAAGACCTTAGGTGGGCTATATATGGGCTTTGAAGCTTATTTAATTAACATGTGACTCTTCACATGGGTAGTCAATCTTTTTATATATATTTGTACGTATGTTTCATAATCATTTTATGGGACAAGTAAGCTCTTTCTCTCTTTTTGAAACTTGGAAGAGATTTTTTTTAATATAGGCCCAAAAATTATTAGTACTCTCAAAAAACACATTCCAATTATATAATAAGTTCTTGAAATTTTATGTTGCTCAAAAACAAGCCCTTTATGCCAAACAAGCTTCAAATGTTATCCGTTAAAATTTTAATCTATGACCAAACTGTCCCACAGCAACTCAAGGTGTATCATCTCCCAGCTTATTTTTCCCAGCTCCCTTTATCAAGTTAAAAAGGAAGAAGAAGAAGAAGAAGAAGAGGAGGAGGGCACTATTTTGTCGAGAAAATAATAAAAAAATGTTTGGAAATGTCCTTTTCAAGTTGCTTTGAATAGATTCTCATTTTTCACTGTCACACGATTTTAAGGAGACTCTTTGAGTTTTTAAAAATTTCCAAGGTCATATTTGAAAATGTAAATGAGAATGTGAAATTTCTCATATTTAAAGTTTAGGCCGACTTTTTTTTAGTCACGGTGACCTAGTGGTCGAAGGTGTGCTGCACCGTACGTTACGTTGACGAACGATCGAGGTGAACATGGGCATGCATTCGACATTTTTTCTTCTTCTTTTTGAATAGCACATTGCTTTTTAGAATGGTAAGAATTGTTTTCCTTGAAGTGGGACAACGTGAATCTGACTTCGAGACAAAGTAAGGTTATTTGATATCGAGATTATTCGGAGGTAAATTTGATTTATCTTCAAAATTTAAGAGATAAATCAGATTTTTTTCTAAAATTTTATGATATCAAACGGGTCCTAGAATCCGACTCTAATCCCAAAAATTTTAAACACATATATAATCCTCATCTAATGTCGTATAAAGTGGTGCGATAATATAGTTGGAGCAAGTAACATGTACGTACCGTCTTTAATCAAAGAAAATAAGCCTGGTAGACACGGACTTTTAAAATTGTACTTAAATCAACTCACGGACAAAAGACATTAAGGTGTGGCATAAATTGGATTAAATATAACTCCAACTTTAAGCTAACGTGGCGTTTAATGCTTACGTTACTGGTCTGATTTTAAACTCCGAGTTACGGATGACTTAACGTTAAAAGTGGCATCTTTTAAATAAAATCGAAATATACTGCTCTACGTTATAAAGTTAGGATAGTGTTAAATGACATTAACAATAAAGTCGGACTTATTGTGTAATTCTTCTAAAAATAGCGTAACAAAACTCGATCTATCGTTTAACCAAATATTTTTATGTAATTTTTACAAATAAATTTTGTGAAGTTGTTTGATATGAGATTAATCAGGGGACGAATTTAAATTTTTTAAAATTCTTGGGATAAATTGAATTTATTACTTTAATCTTTATTTTCTTTACACGTAGAGTCATAATGGACGAGTGAAAGTACAATCTAACATGTTGGCCACTTTGGCGCAATTGACGTGACCCACTGCTCAAGAGAGCAACGGTCGGGGAGGGCCGCTTGAGCTTACCCTTCTTCGGGGGAAAGTTGCCATTGGAGATCGAGTTTGCGGGGTGCTCGATCCCTCGTCGCACATTACATTGCACGTTTGTGTGATCTCGCAACGAATGTGACCAAAAAAAAGTACATTCTAATGCACGTAATTTGACCGATTCTGTCGCTCAACACTAAGAAGGTATTGCAGAAGCCTGTTTTAAGGTTCCTGGGGGAGGGACTTGACGAGGCAGCAGGTTCAACGGCGACTCCGAGCGCTGGTCTCTCTGTGAGGAAAGGTCTCGGGCTTCCGAGGAGTGAGGCGACCCCCGCTGGGAACGTCGGATTCCCCCTTCCCCAGCTTATCTTCTTCCCCCTTCGCTATCTCCTGGCCAAATCAACTCCAGGATCCTCGTCCTGCCGGAATCTCCAGCAGCGGAAGACGGTCTCCTCGTGGTCCGACGCCACTCTGCTCTCCAGGTCCCACGCCTTGCTGGAGGCCCCTTTGAAGCTCAGCTCCGGAGGCGTCTGGCTGCATTACCAACCTTGTCTCAGTTACCAAGGTCAACTCACCTTCTCCCCGTTCATCACACCTTCTATCCTGCCTTCCCCCCTGCCTTAAGCGAAGTCCTTCTCTTAAACGCCCTATGGCCGACGACATATCCAGCGGGTCATCACCCGAGGAAGACATCCTAAACCAATTCCAGAAACTATTAACCCCGCCATTATCACCAAAACCCATCCCTATCCAAAACCTCATTTTCTCGGACGACTCCAAATGGAAAGATTCCATAGTCTTATCCGTCCTTTCTTGCAACAAGGCTCGCCCCGCGGGTCTCAAGGAGTGGATCCGGAGAATGTGGAACCCCGCCAACCCCTGGTCCATCCTCGACTTCCCGAACAACTCCTTCCTCCTTCTTCTCCACACCGAAGATGAAGCTGAAAAGATATGTCGGAGAACCCCCTGATTCTTCAACAATGACCTGGTCTTAGTAGAAAGGGGAAGGCCGAACACGACTCCTTCCGAATATCAGCTAAACAAGGTCGATCTTTGGATAAGAATCTTCGATCTTCCTCTTGAGCTGTTGAACAAGGATTCAGTCATGCAGATAGCTTCCCAGGTTGGTGTCCCGTATGAACCGGCCAAAGAAATCGTGGAAGCCTGGAGCACCTTCGCCAGAATCAAAGTAGCCCTAGAAGTGGGAAAGCAACTGCCAACAGAAGTTCAGGTGTCATTCCTAGAAGGTATAGTCAGAAGCTTCGAACTAGCTTATGAAAGAATTATCTGCTTCTGTCACTTCTGTGGTAAACTCGGGCACCTCCATGGAGATTGCGAAAAGCTCGCACACCTGAAGAATCTGATCAAGCCAAACCTCCCTGGTGAGTTCCAAGAACTTCTCAGAGCTAAGCTGTCCTTCAAGTTCGGAGACTGGCTCTCGACTGCGGGCAGAGCTGCGGTGGGCGGGCGCAGACCGGTCCACCCCAGTACTGACAACCCCCCTTCCTCCAGTACAACAACCCCTCTCTGCCCCCACGACCTCCCTAGCACTACCCCATTCCTCCTGCCCTCCCCATCCCTCAACGCCCATCCCGGCAGGCCCAACCTACCCGCTGCGCAGAACCCGGGCCCATCTAACTTAGCTACCAAAGTCAACACTGTGGACTTCCTAGATTCACTCACTCCCTGCCGCTGGATTACTACAAATTGGGAGTTCACCGCCACCAATAAAACGACAAACAAGGATACCAAAGCGGACCCACCTCCCCCACTGAACGATAATATCTCTCTCCCTTCCCAAATCTGGGAATTTAAACCCCACCCCGCCAACCCTCCTAAACCGATAAAACAAACTATGATTTTCTCCAGCGACCTCCCCTTTTTCGCCAACCCAGGCCCCTGTGCCTTGCTGGGAGCCCGAACCCCCCCAACTCTCCCACAGAAGAGGTCAAGTCCTACAGACAGGGTGAAGAGGCATCCCAGAAGGAAACTGCTCATTCATGACCTAGCCGCTCCGGAAGGAACCGCTGATGAGGAATCCTCCATCGGCTCCACCCCCTCAACTCCGACAGGGCAGACGCAGCTGGCCCAAGCAAGCTGCAAGCGCCCAAATGAAGATCGTAGCCTGGAACTGTCGCGGCGGGAATGAGAGCCCGACAGTTCGCTATGTAGATAGACTCTCCCATTCGGTCAAACCAGACATCTTCTTCCTCTCGGAAACTAAATGCAGCTATTCTTCTGGTAACAAATACTTCAAGCTCAGGAATATCACCAACTTCCACATTGTTCCTGCTGTGGGTCAATCTGGGGGCCTTTGGATCTGGTGATCCGAAGACAGCAAGTCTTGGATCGCTTGTATGGTTTCAGACAGCAAACAGAGGCTGAGATTCCTCCTAATTGCCATGTACGCTCCGACAGGTCATCGTGACAGAATTCACATGTGGAATCAGATTTCCCTCTTTCTGGAAAGGTATTCCGAACCACTTGTCTCATCAGCGACTGGAACTGCGTTCGCTACAGATTCGAGAAATGGGGAGGTGCTGCTCCCCCCAGAGCTTATATGCAACAATTCGAGCAATTCATCCAAAGAAACAAGCTGTTAGAAGTCAGACAGGAGGGCCCGGCTTTTACGTGGACAAACAAGAGGAGATTCAACTTTAACATCCGCGAAAAATTGGACAGATGTCTAGTGTCTTCGGAATGGTTGGGAGCATATCCAGCAGTCAAGCTCCTCACCCTTCCCACCTACTTCAGTGACCACACACCCCTTCTTTTGAACACCAACCCGAAGGTCAGGAAAGTCAAGAGCTGGTTCAAGGTTGAATCAGCTTGGTTCAATCATCCCTCCTTCAAGACGGTTGCCACCTCCGCCTGGACCCAAGGGCCTAATCTTGCTATAAACTATACCCGAAAATTGAGCCTGATTAGAAACAATCTGATTAAATGGAAGGGAACTATCTTCGACAATGTGAAAAACCAGATATCAGATACAAAGAACAGATTACTCAAATGCAAGGACATCTCGGAGAACCAAAAAGATTTGGATGATAAGTACAAACTGGAGGACAATCTCAGATGGCTGGAAAATCTGGAGGAAGCCTACTGGAGACAGAGAGCTAAATTACACTGGCACAGCTTTGGGGACAGATGTACCAAGTTCTTCCACATGCAGGTCCTCCAAAGAAGAAGACGGAACAAAATCCCTGGAATTGTTAACAGGGATGGCAGCTGGTCTGTTAGCCCGGATGACATTAAATCAGCATTCCACAACCACTTCTCCCTCATCTTCTCGCCTAGAACCCCTACTGCCCCCCTCTTATCCCTATTAACCCCCCTACCACCCTTACCCCACAACAAGCGGCTAAGCTCACCCTTCTGCCGTCTGAACTGGAAGTTAGGAATGCCCTATTCTCCATGAAACCAGAATCAGCCCCTAGACCCGACGGTATCCCCCCCATATTCCTCCAAAAACTCTGGAACGATCTGAAACCTGAAATCATTCAGCTCACATCCACCTCCTTCACCACAGCCCGGATCCCCAAGGGTCTTAACCATACAATTATCTCTCTAATTCCCAAAAGAGACCTCCCAACCCTCCCTGAACACTACCGACCCATCAGCCTCTGCAACGTTCTCCTTAAAATCATCACCAAGCTTCTAGCTAACAGAATCAAAGACCTCCTCCCATCCTTAATCTCCAATTCCCAAGCAGCTTTTGTTCCGGGCAGATTGACTTTGGATAACATTATTCTGGCCCAAGAAATCCTGCATTCTTTCAAGCGAAAATCTGGAAAAATGGGCTTCTTCTTGATCAAGCTGGACATTAGCAAAGCCTACGACAAGCTCCAATGGTATTTCTTGAAACACATGCTTGGCAACTATGGTTTCCCCCCCAAAATTATTGAGTTGATCTTAGAGTGCACTTCCTCAGTCTCCTACTCCCTGAACCTCAACGGCCAGCAAGCTTCCTTCATAAAACCGAACAGAGGCATCAGGCAGGGCTGCCCCCTGTCTCCATACCTTTATATACTATGTGCAGAGGCTCTGTCGATACTCCTCAAGGAAGCTGCGGATTCTGGGAACATTTCTGGTTTCAACTCTCATAGAGGTGGGGTCATAATAACTCACCTAATGTTCGCCGACGACATCATCCTTTGTGGGAAGGCGTCGGAACATGAAGCCAACAACCTTATGGTCATCCTCAAAAAATATTAACTTATGTCTGGTCAGGAGATTAATCAGGCCAAGTCCTCCATTTATTTCAGTGCTAATGTTTCTCCCGACAAGCAGACCAACATCTGCAGAATTACCGGGTTTTCTCTAGCGGCCAAGCATGACAATTATCTGGGAATTCCTTTAGGCATCTCGGACAACAGGATCAGCCACTTCTCCTGGCTCGTGGATAACTTCCAAAAGAAGCTGGCTTCTTGGAAGACTGGCTTACTCTCCACCAGTGCCAGAACCTCTCTTATCAAATCGGTTATTGGGCAACTACCCATCCATGTCATGTCCTTAAGGAAACTGCCGGCCGGGGTTATTGGGAAATTGGAAAGCATTCAAAATTCATTCTGGTGGGCTCACCCCAAGGACGGCAAGAACAAAATTCACTTCCGAAACTGGTCCTCCATCAAGCTCCCTAAACACTGCGGGGGTTTGGGCATCAGAGATCTCGCCACTATGAACCTGGCCCTCCTGTTCAAACTGGCCTGGACCTTCATTCAAGACAAGGAAAAGCTATGGGTCCAATTCATTCATGGGAAATACCTTAGAAAGGAGTCTTTCTGGATAACGAAAGTCAAGCCAACTCAGTCGGATATCTGGAGAAATATCCTCATGACCAGAAAAGATATTAGCAGGTGGTCTGTTTGGAAAATCAAAGACGGCAGCAAAATCAACATTTTTGAGCACAATTGGATTATTGACCAAAAGGGTCCTCCTACTATGAAGAGTAACTCATCCCCCAACAACCCTCCACTGGTCAAGGACTTGATTTCTAATGGTCAGTGGGATGAAGAGGAGCTGTCCAAACAATTTGAATCCGAATCAGTGGCCAGGATTCTCAGAACCCCCATACATCCAGATGGTAACTCCGATTCTATTGTGTGGCTGCTCACAAACTCCGGCAAGCTAACTACCAAGTCCGCTTACAGATCTCTTACTGATAAGGCGCTGCCTCCGGGATCGTCGGAAAGGGAAATCTGGAAGCTACTATGGCACCCCAAAATTGCCAGAATCTGCCCCCAAAAGGTTATTTCGTTTATATGGAAAGGCATCAATGATATACTCCCGTCGAAGACGTTGATTTCCAGAAGATGTCCCTTTATTGATGATTTCTATAATCTCTGCTCCGATCACAAAGAGGACCTTACCCACATCTTGTTCAGCTGTAACCGCAGCAGGGCGGTTTGGTTCGCTTCTCCCATAGGCTTCAATGCCTTGTGGATCTCGACCCCCCTTCAGGCTATCATTCGCCAATGGCTGATATGGATGATCCAACCAGACTCCAGCTTCATCTACCTGGGCACTATGGTGATTTCCATTCTATGGCAACTCTGGAAAGCTCGCTGCGCCTCAATTTTTGACAGCCTGAGTTATGCCCCTCTGGCCATTCTCAGGTTAGCTTCCAAAGAAGCTCGCTTCTACTTGTCGCAGGCCGATATGCCAATTTTGGCTGACCCCCTGTACTGGGTTCCTCCGCCCCCGGGTACTATCAAATTCAACGTGGACTGCGCTTCTTCTCCCTCCGTTGGGGCTATTGGCATTTTGGTCCGAGATTCGAGGGGCATCTTGATTTCCTAGTTGGCACGGACCTCTCGCTTCTCCGATGCCCGCATTCTCGAAGCGGAAGCCATCAAGGAGGCCTCCTCCCGCGCCATCTCCCAGGCTATCCCGTCCATTGTGGAGAGTGATGCGAAGGCTATCGTCGACGCCATCAACGGTACAGGACCTGACATTTGGATCGCTCACTGCTTCCTGTCCGCCTACCGCAACTACTTAGAGAGAAGCAACATATCCATCTGCTTCAGGCCTGAGGGAGACCAACCAAGGAGCGCATCTCCTCGCTAGATGGGTGCTCCAGACGTCCTCATGTTCAGCTTGGTCGCCATCTCTGGAGGGCCTGCCTGTCCAGGTGTTGAGGCAACTTTGTATAGACTCGGGCGCTTCTGCCCCTGTTTCCGATTTTTAACTTAATAGAATACCCCGTTTCAAAAAAAAACACTAAGAAGGTGTTAACGATATTCTACTTAACACGAGAGAAAGTAATAAAACTGATATAATTTTATTAAATTTAAATTTATTTCATTTCGACCAGTCTTGAGAGTAGTTTTGGTAAAAAGATTAAAAAATGAATTATTAATTATATGAAAATGCCGGCAAGGCGGCAACCTTTTATTTTCAATATCACAGCCTGTTATCCTCCTCCTCCGTCGCTTCCCCCCCCCCCCCCCCCTCTTATCTCCAGGATGATGTGCACGTCGCCCGCCGTAGCTGCCGGAGCCGTCCCGCCGTCCTCCGAATCTTGTCTTGCCTCTCGTTTCCGCCACCATTATCACCACCGCGCCACCGTCCTCTTACCCCGTGCGTCCCCCGTCTTTCGTTGCTCACCCCTCCGCAGAACGCCACTTAGGCCACCGGTAGCACCGCTGACAGGAGTCGTCGCTCGAGCGGGAACGGCCGCGGAAGCGCCAGTGGATACGGCGGAGGTCGCGGATGAGGAAAAGGAGGTAGTTTTCTTTTTTGCTTCGCCGTCTTCTCTCTGGGATGCTTATTTGGTATTTACCGGAATGCCTATTAGTGTCCCCGAATTTCTTCATCCGCTGATGCTCTGGTTGGATTTTGGATGAAATGTGTGGCTTTGAGTTTCCTGATTTGGTTCATGGTTGTAGAAGCTTAGGGTGGTGGTGAAGGTGGCCGAGGGGAAGCCCCGGCTGGTACTCAAGTTCATATGGATGGAGAAGAATATTGGGCTTGCTCTGGATCAGGTTATACCCCGGCATGGCACCATCCCGCTGAGTCCTTATTACTTCTGGCCCCGCAAAGACGCATGGGAGGAGCTCAAGGCGATGCTGGAGAGCAAGCCGTGGATCTCGCAGAAGCGGATGATTATCCTCCTCAATCAAGCTACGGATATCATCAATCTCTGGCAGCAGAGTGGTGCCGGCAGCTTGCAGTAGCATCTCTTTCTGTTTCGTTATCTTTATAGTCATTCGGAGGTGGGGTCTAATGTGTTGGATAAGATTCCTTCCATCTCAAGTAAAGAGCCTGCTCTTTCTGTTGTATGATGTATAATTCGGCTTGAAAACATTAACCTTAATATATTTTGCCAAAATATTCTAGGTGTCATGTATGTGAAGTAAAAATGCTTTCAAGAATGCAAGGTTTTTTGGTGAAAGACAGCTTACTGATTGCTTGAGAATATTTATACTAGGCATTTGTTACTTTGTCATTGGAAAGATTTATTGGTGAGTTCTACCAGTGCCATGTTCTTGTATACGGTGTCTTTACTCTCTCATGGTTTACCCACTTCAAAAGTCCTTCACTCTCCAGGACATGGTCTGCAAATTAGCATGTACAATGATGCTCAGTAATCTTGAACTTAGTGAAGGAGACTATAGTAAACATGATTTCTTATGTTGATGCATCTTATGTAGTTTCCTTGATTGTAACATGGTTTGCTGGTGTTGCCATTAGGCATTAAATGATCAAACTTTCACTCACTGTTCCTATCACATTGCGCGGTTCATGTTTCAGGTAAAAAGGGTATATAATATTTTTTATACATTCTGCATTGGCAAGGATGATTATTATTTAGTTCATTTAAAAACTCTGTTTTATTTTGTTGACAATTATAGTCTTTATTTTTTATTTTCTTTTTCATTACATCGTTGATTTGAAATGTAAGTCTTCTCTTGATTGATTTTTAACCAAATGACTCTGGGTGAATTTTATTTGATGTCCAATAGTTTCTTCACTTTAATGCTGTTTTCTTGTTTCTATTCTGGAAATTTTTGTTTATTTATTGCACCACGATATGAAATTTTAGTTTTTAGACAACTGATAGTGCTAAAAATAGGTCCAATAGAATGTGGGTTTTGGATGTTTCAGGTTGGTTCAGCTCTACCTGGATCAACCTTTGAAAGCCTATCCAAATCTCAACTAAAATTAATCAAGTCAAGTTTTATTTGATACTAAAAAACAACATTTATAGATCTTGTTGAAATATCCTTTTGGTGCTGATTTGGTATCTAGCATCCAACAGACACTGTCAGGACATTTCACTATCTGAGAAAGTAGTTGCAGCTTTCCTGCTGTGGCAAGAGCGAGGATGTGGCTCTGCTGCGCTGGTGGATCTACGTGGATCTTCAGTGGGGTCAAGAGATCCCATTGGGTTTAAGAAGTCTATTAATGTTTTAAAAAAAATTTCTTCAAGGGCAACCTAGATTAGAAACTTTTATAAAGAAATGACTCACTAAGTGAAATCTTTCATCTGCAACTGCTCTGCTGGCAGATGCAGCCTGTAACTATGTACTCAGCTTCAAAGTCCAGGCAATGTCCCAGGCACTGAATGTGATATGTTGCTAAAAAGAGTAAAGATGTCTAATGTGTTAGTGTATTATCAAACATGAAAAAAACCGGGGTTTTCTACCATTATTGCAATGATATCAGCCGACTTTCAACTCATATTTGTTGTTGTGCATCATTGGTCACATTTCATAAAATCATTGAGTTGTGTGAGACATGTTTAAGTAGAGTGAAATCTGCATCTGTAGCTAAACGTAGATGAAGGATCATGATATGGTATACTTGCAACTGCAAACCTGAAAGCAAAAATGGCAAGAGACAAATTTATCATGTTTCATCCTAAGGATAGTTTATTTGCAAAACACAAAAAAGGAAAAAGAAATAGATTTCATGGAAATGATCAGTATTGTTGTTTGCCAAGTAGTGTAGAATCTATCAAGTCGATACAAAATATATAAAATCAGAAATTTAATGAACAAATTTATGGTTGCATTGCACACTTGCTGGTATCGGTATTTGCGTGCGCTAAATGTTGTAGACTTTATCAAGTTGATACCAAATGTTAGAAAATCAGAAATTTATCAACGATAATTGAACAGCTGTGTAACTTGCGCTTGGTGCAAATAAACCAAATAAATAAAATTTTCTACTACTGCCATATGAATTTACCAAACACAAGGATGTATATCAGTACTTGTTTTGTCTTGTAAATGCGATTAATGGGTTTTACAATCTTGGAATTGGATGATCATTTTACCCAACACAAGGATGGTTCAGTATTTGTTCTGTTTAGTGAATGTGGTTCTTGTCTTTAATAACCATTAAATTGGACAAACATGAGGTGAAGATGGAAACCTTGAACATGAGGGTAGGTGTGGCATTCAGTCCACTTCAACTGCCTTGATCATGTATATGGGATAGACGGTGGTCTTTTGTAATGCGAAGTTCACATAGATCTATAATGCACTGGTGTTTGAACTTTATGGTAGATAAGAATGCACTATATATTTTTTGGGGGGAATGAAGCAGCTTGACTGAGAAGTCTTAAAATAAGCTTTAGATCCTATATCTCCTTGGTGTTCTAGTCATCCACTGCTGCTAGGTATTTTCTTCGTGATGTGTTATTTTAACTTGTTTTATGTTTATTGTATGCATGTGTGATCACCGGCAGTGTATTTTGTTTTCATTTTCCCTCTTCATTTATCCAAGTATTTTCGATTACAAGACATGAACATCTCTGACGTTCATATAAATGTGTTTTCTGGTTCTAAATGTGCACGATCAACTTTATTGTTGAAGCTTGTGTCTCGGACTCCGCATTAGTTGAAAAGTGGAAGATTCTCAAGAAGATTCTCTCTATTTTCCACCAAGGTGCACTACCCTAGGTTAACCTAACCTCCTGCAGCACAACATGTGAGCTGGTTCTTGCTTCTTAGCTGGTGTATTTTGTTAAGCTATGGTGGCCAGAAATTGGTAAGATTTCTTTCCTCCACGAGTGTTTCTTACATGGAATCAGGGAAACATGTCATCACTCTTTGCATGCTTGCTTTGCAACCCTGTCTTGTTCTGTGGTAAATCTTTTTAATTTTTTTTATAATTGACAAGATATAGCAAGTTTATTAGAACATGGTAGAGTAATTCAGATTTTTATCCCACAAGATGCTTGCATATTCATTGCTCAAAATAATTATTATTCAAAATTATCGTCGCCTCTGATCTGAATTATGGTATTGCGATATTCCTGATGCATCGAACACAAATTTTGTCATCACTATGCCGCGGTAAGTTGGACAGCTAGTCAGCTTTTATTGTGAAATTTTAGTTTTAGTTTTTTTTTGCTTGCTTGAGCTTAGTGAACCCTAACCTTTCCTGTTGTCGGATGTCTTCTAGATCAATTGGTAAAAGATCTTGTTAACATCTTATTTCCTTAAATTTCATTCAAAATCCTTGTTTCGACAGTAAGAATGATATACACTCTAGAATGGATACAGCCGATTATTTTCCAGCGATTGTAGTACAGTTTGTCTTCTAATCTTGGGCATGCTACGATGTATCGCATGCCAGAATTGCCATCTTGGTGCCCACAAAAGCATGTCCTAAATTATATTTACGTGGTCATATTACATGAATGTGCATTACAGGTTGACCTTACAAATTTTAAAATTGATACTATTGGTCAAACAACTCACTGTTCGTATCAATTTTAAAAGTATGTTCGGCAAGAACATCGAAGTTAAAACGTAGAAAAATTCACAATTAGAGGCTTACTATGGCTTGCTTTTTGGGTTGTAAAATTCCACGATATTGGGGCGCTTGTTTTTTATTTTGCTAGAGTTTTTGATGTTGTTTAAAATCACATGAGGTAAAGCTAAAATAAGATCATACTTACATGGTAAGCGTAACTATGGAGTTTCTTACTTTATTTTCGTATCTTTTCCGATCTTGAAGCAGCGAAATCTCCGGTGTTCAAAATAAAAATTATTTTTTAAATGAGCAGATTCTCAACAGGAGAATTACAAGAAAATGAGCCGGACTTGATTGTAAAAAAAACCCGACACAAACAATAAAAGAAACTCCATTAAGAAATACCTAACATGAGAGCTTGCGTATATCCAAGGTTAAGTTTTACTTGTTTAATTTTTTATTTTAATATTGTGTTGTTTAATTTTAATTTAATAAAAAAATTATATGCTGAACCGTTGAATAAAATCTAAACTCATTATCAAGGTTCTACTCATTGATAGTTTACAAGCTGCTTAGTTCCATAATAAAATTTTATATACTTTCGCGATAAAAGTTAATATTGAAATACAGTCTTGAGACATGAAATTATGATAATAGTATAGATGTGACAAAGGAGGAAAAAAATAAGTCCCGTCTCTTATTTTGTATAAGAATATTTTTTTAAATATAAAATTATAATAATTGTTAACTATTTTTTTAACAAACACGACTTTTTCTATTTCAGCAAAGTTGACATGAAATGTGATGGACCTCGTTCTTTCTGCAAGCGGCGTTCATAAGCCGGCAAGGCTGCAGCTGCTTTCACCTCTCTCTCTCTCTCTCTCTCGCGGAGATGGAGAGACGGGGAGGGGTTCAAGGTTGGGTGGACGATTCTGCCGACACCATGGCGGCATCTCCGAACATGGCCACCTGCAAAACTCCAGCATAAGTACCGCTTTGTACCACCGCGCCACTCATCTCTGTCTGGCCGGTTTACGTCACTGCCACGCCCCTCTCTTCCCGGTCTCTCTTGCATTCCGTCCGGTCCGGGGGACGAGAAGGGCGCGCGGCGCGATTGGCGATCCGGATCTCATGTCCGCGATCTGTTCGTCGTCAGAAACCTTGGAATAGAGGCTCCCGCCCCCTTTGTCGTCCTTCCTCAGCGGCCGCTCCAGGAGCATCGCGTCATTCCTTGGTCTTCCGTCCCAGGTAAGGACTCCCACGGTGCGCACTGTCGTCACGCTGCGCGTGTATCGGCGCCCTAGGTCACGTATTTGAGTTGGTCGAGTTGATGAAAAGGGAGATAGAACTGTTTTATTGACTCGCCGTTCGTCGGAGTAAAAGCTCACATTTTTTGCTTTCTTCATTCTGTTATTTTTGCACGTCGGTTTTCGTCAGGGAAAGCAATAACTTTTATGTTGGTGCCCGTGGTTTGTAATGACTAGGTTCGGTGTATCTGGTATGTTGCATGAGAGCTGCGGAAGCGAAGGCCGAGAGTTGAGAAGGATTTATAGCTGCCTTGGTAGCTTGGCTATACTCGTCTGAACCTAACTAGGTCACTTCAGGATTTCAGCTAACCCGCACTCTCAGTTGAAGCATTAAATTTATTGGTAATGCGCAACGGAGCCATCTTTCAACCAAGCTGCTCATATTTCTCACTCTATATTAGAAAACTAGCTGATTACGTCCTGACAAAATATGCCCATTTCAGCTAGCAATTTTTTTTTCTATCCTTGGTTAATTCTTTAAACAATTTCATAGCAAATGCCATCACCAGTTTCATAAGATGAGTGAAGTTGATGATCATATTCACCTTTGACTTTTTGTCACTTCATTTCTGAGAAGGTTGGTAACCTTTGTCTGGACTCCTCCAATACCTGGATTTTGGAGGAACATTTGAATGTCATCCATATTTTGAAAATCTTAGGGACCTTTTAGCAAATAGTAAGGCAAATTTCTAACTTTTGTTTTGTCTCCTGAGAATTTTAATATGTTATCAGAGACGCGGAGCAATTGACATGAGGTAGAGGTTACAGTTACCTCATCTTAACTGCCTTGCCTCATAGTCTCCAGTTATGGAGACAAAGGGGTTTGTGAACATATAAATACCATATATATAGAGACAATTATTATAAATAAGTCATTTAAACACCTAATGTTTACTATTAACATGTATTAGCATAACATCGAATGATGTGCATTTTGATAAATTTCTAGAGCTACTATGCCGTACATGGTTGACCTGACTTCCTCAAGGATCTGAGGTAGGGAGGGGAGCTAGGGAGAAGTTGTCTCATCTTGTAGTCACCAAGATCCTAGGTGTTCACTTTGATCACCTTGTATGGCATATGCAAGTTACAATATTATTTCTGGCAAAGCCACATATCATTTGTGAAGTAGTTGCGGCTAGCCATCAGAAAGAAAATTGTGAAGTAGTTGATACCAATGTTACAAAAGTCAGATTGGAATGGGTCAGATGATTTGGTTGTTCGTTGACTGTCTGAACCAATCCTGAGTCTCCTGGCTGATCCCTGTAGCATATGAGTTGCAGAATTAACCATTTTTTGATTATGTCTGATAAATTAATTGACATGTTTTTGTGTAAGGGCAGTTCAAGACACATTACAAAATAAAGGCTAATTCAAACTTCATGCGTCTGTAGTTAGATGTCCCTTAACTCCGTACTTAATTTATTGGATGATAATGGTCTGTAGGTTTCAGAGAATAGATAAGGTGCTTTGCCCTATCATCTCATATAATTTAAGCATTAAAATGTTTTGATCTTCCTGGAAGGCCAGTAGTGTTAATTGTCATCCAGGATGAAATTTATTTATTTCGTTATCATCTTCTAGGTAGGAGAGGAATTCATACTTTTGATATTTGTTTCATTTGTTATCCTTTTCTTGGTGAGAAGAAATTCATACTTGAACTTATGTTATACTATAGACTCATATTATTCAAACCTCAACTATAGTCTTCTGCTGAGGGATGCATGTTGCTCTGGCAGCGACTCGTTGGACCTGAAAATTGCTGGTTGGTCTTGGTTTCCATGATCCGTAGAGGCAACACCGCTGTGTGGAGAAAGAAGGGTCTTCTGCCGGTGATTTGCTTGTGAGGAATGGATCACCCCGACGATAGTGAGGTTGGGGTGATCATCCAGAGTCATAATGCGAGGAAGGCTGCCCTCACCGGAGATACCTTCTTGGGTGGCATCGTGAGGACCTATGCTCATGCAATGGCTTCTGGTGGGTGGATGCTGCATCCGGTGGACACTTGTAGGTTGCTGGCAAACTCTAGTTATTCATTTGTCCTCTCTTGGCACCCAGTTATGACCCGCTGATCATCTGACTGAAGTGGTGATTCCTATGTACGATTATGCTGCCTCTAAGCTAGCCTGGCTCAGTGATTGTGTGGTAGTAGTGGTCCGGTGGTCAGATTCCCATGTTCCGGGCAATCCAGAGCTTAGTCTTTGTATGCTCTTTGAAGTCCATTGGCCTTCTTTTGATTCCTGGTGGCTTAAATAGTTCGCCCCATCTTCTTTGTTGAGAATGGTCGGGTTCAATCTTGGCTTGTGATGGTGGTCTCAGCCATGGAATGCGATCTCCCGAGAATCTCTCGAGATCTCCCGAGAATCTCTTTTTTTTCACACGTCCGAGAAACGAGATCGCCGAGACGAGAATATCCTTATAATATCTTTGGTACCTTGATCTCCTTTACCTATTACTATTCCTAACTTGTTAGATGACCTTGTTAAGTTTGATTCATATATTTTCAATTTTATTATGGAATCCATACAAGTATTTATCTAAATATTATTGTTTGATAAAATTTTATAACTTAATATTTTTATGACTAAAGATGTACAATTGACCCAAGATGCCATCAATCTTCTATGTTCTATCCATATTGTTCTAGATGAAGTTTTAGTCTAACATAAGATCTCTTATATGTCTCACAATAATAGTTCACCCTTTCTGTATTACACTTTTAATTCTCTCATATCTTATTTTGATGTTTATTATGAATTCTCTTGTTCTTTTTAAAGAGATTACATAACATTTTACATCTAAACATGTACATTGATTGTTATTTTCAAGATCCAATCTCTTTAGATTTTTTCAAGATCTCTTCTATTCAGTATCTAAGAGATCGATTTAGATGCAAAATGACAATTCTTGAGTAAGACATACCTTATATAAATGAAATTCGAGATCTGATCTCCCGAGATTTTTCCGAGAATCTCACGAGATCTCTTCTCTTTCATCCTTCCGAGATGAAGCCGAGATCCGAGACGGCAATCCTTGGTCTCAGCATGCAACAAGTTGGTGGAGAGGTTGATGAGCATGGATGTAAAAGTCTTTGTTTTGGCCAAGGATTGCAGGATTAGAATTGGGACCTAGATTGGTGGGTCTCGATCTAGATCAGGATTGGATTGGCGATCCCAACCGATCCTCTGAGAAAAATATCAATTTGGAATTGGTCTAGATCAGGATTTTTTATTTTTTACTTTAAAAAATTTGAAAAAATCAAAAAAAATAGGAAACCCTTTAAAATTGTTAAAAATAAAAATGTAACATTTATCCACACTTTAGTATCGTTGTGGGGGATTTTAAAACGTGTGATATAAGTCACACCAATGATTATTCTAATAAAGAAAGAATATGGTACAAATAAAATGAAATACAAGATATATCTTATTATCACCAATATCTTTGGAATTGGCCTTGGTAGTCCTCGTTCTCTAGATTCTCCAAGATGCTCTATTGAGAATAATCAATCATGATTGACACGTATTCATATGTAAAGGACGATTCGGCCACTTGACTAAAGTCATAGACACCATTTTAACATTGGATCCGAGGTTGGAATATATGGCCGCATGTCCTTAAGGATCTCTAGATAACAATGAGCCATGTACTCTTCAAAAAAATACATTTGATTCCAATAGTGATGTTGGCCGCTTGAATGTAAATAATGATTCGGTCATTTGACTAAAGTCATAGACCCCATTTTAACACTGGATCCAAGGTTGGAATATATATGGCTGCATGTCCTTAAGGAGTTCTGGATAACAGTGAGCCGCGTACCCATCAAAAAATACATTCGATTCTAATGGTGACGTCAGCTACTTGAATGTTGCTGTTGTCTCAAATTATGAACCTCTGCTCCACTAGTACGTACACAAGTAAGTGATAGCTAATCATCTATTGCCACCACCTCCACCCAAACCTCTTGTATTTTTGTAGTTGAGTTGGTGGAACAAATTCTTTTTCATTGTCATCTGAGGAATGTACTTGGGTACTAACATTGGGACTCATAGGTATTATCCTGACAGTTAGTTTTCTTAGTTTTCTTTTATTCCCCACTTCCTCTTGTTTAGCTTGTCCAATATTGTGTTGGTAGACCTTCTTCAAAGATTTGAATCTTGCAATTTTTTTTCTTTTACGAAGTTTTCCGAGTAGAAGGAGTTGAAGCTGGAGTTGGAACTGAAACCTTAGTAGGGTGTGCTTCTTCTTGCATTTCTCCATCATTACGTGTACTGTAAAGTTCTCCTTCGGTCCATGCACGATCATTCGAGTCAAACTCTGGAGGGGGTGTGGCATCCTTGTCCCCCATCTATGCTTTAAGTGGATATTCTTTTTAGAAAATGTTTTCTAACTCAACATCATTTTGTGATAAATTATGACCACTTACTTCGGCTCTTAGCTTGTAAGGACCACTTGTAAATCTTTTTTCATAAATTTATTGACGTTTCTTGATATTCTTGATTCTCAACCGCATATAGTGGCTGAACATAAGTTTTTCTAATCTAACACTTTTTAGCATGTTCTTTCTTTTGTGTATAAGGCTGAAGGTGTTTCAATTTCTTTCACACTGTGAATAACTCATGCTTTAGGTCAATATTTTAACTGCAATAGCGGTGAGTGAGTTTCATCTACTTTTGTTGCTTACTTGTATCCACCACTCAGCTGGAAAAAGATGATACCAATATAAGTATATGTCCCTTTGGTATGTTAAATACTTAACATGTACCAATTGTGATACCACATATTAAGAGAAATTTTGTCATATGAATATCGTAGATTTGGAACTCCATACACTCAAATTCTCATCTTATATGATTGCATCTAAATATGATATGAAATATAAATAAGTCAATAATAAATTAACAAATTGGTCTTAAAAACTTAATTACATGTATTCCTATTGTTCTTTACTTCAAGTTTCACTTTTGCTCTATCTTGTGGAGTCGTAGCCAAATATTGTATCATTGACAACGTATGGCGCATAACCTCTGTATCATTGCATACTTGTTTGCTATATTGCATTATTGAGTTTAAGAAATATGATGCCATAATGGATTCTAACGATTGGCACATTACTATACCACTTAAATGAAATATAAACATTAACAAATATATGTTGTATGAACATCGTGATAAAATGTCTTATCCTATTTGCTATCTATAATCTTTTAGTATTTCTGACAACCTTTTGGATGCTTCTGTTTGATTTTCATCTTTGCTTTGTCCGTTACATAGTATGCCGTTTGATTTTTATCATTTGAATCCACTAATCTCAAAATTTGTACTAGGAGTTTTATCATAAACAAGTAATACTAAACACTCTTCTACCACTGATTGTTCTCAATATGTTGCTTAATCTTAGTTAGGATCTCAAATTGGCCCGTTCTGCCATGTAAGCTAGTCATGCACATGATATTTTTTTAGTATGAATTAATCTTTTTAAATCATGCCGATGTTTATAAAACCTCTTTAATGTAATGAAGTGTATGACAAATCTGATAGGAACATGTCACATTAGATCACGATCATTGGTGTGTTTTCTCATGATGTGGAGCAATATAATATGGCCATAAATGAAAGATATAAGTAACTAAGCTTGACTCATTAAGCAACTCATCAATGGGTCCTTCCCAATATCCTCCAACATCATATCGATAGTGTGCCGCACAAGGAATCCAACTATTAACTTCTTCTTTAAAGTTTTATATGAAGTTTAATTGTTAGTCACAAACTGAACAATATTGTTTTTACATATTTTCTCTACAACATTGTTCATGAGACTAAGCATATACTCTGCATTCTTGATATGTCCAGATACGTCAATATTTCAAGAATGTTGTGTCATCAGAACAATAAATAAGAATTTATCGTAGATCTCTTTATGATCTTGTCCATTCGTTGCACATGACAACGCAACCCCTTTCCTTCTATGTTGCCTTAAATCCATATATTTATGTGGCTATGTTACAAAGGTGGTTGCCTCAGCCACCTAGGTGGTGATGTGACAAGGGGCGAACCCTTGCTGCCTCGCTTCCCAAGCAACCGTCTTATTCCCCTCAACCGCCTAGGTGGCTGAAGTGACTGTCTTGCCTGCCTTATCAGCCAGATCTGGACCTGATAATGGCCTAGATTCGGCAACTAAACTGCACCCACCCACCTTGGGGCTTCTTTCTTTCTTCCCCCGCCCCGATCTCATTTCATTTCTTCTCTCCTCCCCTCCTCGATGGACTGAAGAACTATTGTAACCCTAGCTGGAGCCACCGCCACCAGAGAAGGGCCTGCCATTGGAGAAGGGGGCCAAAGAAGCTGTCTTCGTTGGAGAGGCCGGACCTTGCCAATTCAGTGAGTTTTTTCATGTTTTGCTTCTGTTTTTCATTTTTTCTCCCAATTTTCAACCTTGTTCTAATGCATAGTCCTTATTAAGAGACCGGTTTGTTCATCTTTGACAGAGTTCACTGGGGAAGTCATTTTCATTGTAGAATGTATGGTTTTCTATTTTATCGGTTTTTCTTCTTATTTCTTCCAGTTTCATTTTTATTCTAATATTTTTTTATTAAAAGAATTGATTTGTTTCTCTTTGTCATAGTTCGTTGGAGAAGCTTTTCAGCCTTTTCTTTGTTGGAACCGTGCATATTTCTATTTTCCATTTATTTCTTTTTTTCTTCTATCTTTTAATACTTTGGAGTACTTGCAAGTACCGGTTTGTTCCTCCATGCGTCAATGCCACTCAATTGTGGATTTTGCACAATCCTTCAAGATGTGTTTGATAGTTTTTCGTTTCTTCTCGTCTTGGTTTGACTTTGTATTGTTCTAGCCTATCGATTACGTTTTCATATAATTATAATAAACATGCTAGAGTTCTTTTGTCGTCTTAGTAGTTAGTATACATGTTTAGGTTCTAATCCATATCGTTATAGTAAATAAGCTTTTTGTTTTTATAAAGATGTCTTGATCCGTTATTGTTATATATTTTATGTTGTAGTTATATATTTTATGTTTTTATATTTTTTAGGTTGTCATCTTTTATGTTTTTCATTGCAAACATAGTTCTCAAGTTGGTCCATTCATTTTAATATTTGCGAGTTTTTTTTTGTTTTTTATTTTTAGATAACTATATGTATTATTATAATTAATATATATTAAATATATTAAAAATAAAAAATCTTGCCTTTGGACTTGAGGTGGACGTTAGGTGTCTCGCCTCGGGTGTCTCGCACCTCTAATAACATAGACATGTGGACAACTCATCAACATCTGCATTCAACCGATCCTCATAGGTGTATTTAGATGTCAGGACTTTTAATCTTAGTTCAGTGTCACCAATGACATCAATCATAGTATGAAAATATGGATTAGTGGTTGCATGGGTTGGAACACCTACGTGATTGTGAAATAAGACATAAATATTAATGTCAATTTAAAATCATTTAAAACAAATATAAAAGAAGTTAATGGTTGATCTACTTGCATGCAAACCCATTTACAAATATGTTTTGCCTTCTTTACAGTCCCTGTTGTTGCTAACTCCTTTAAATGTTTGGTTTTTCGTCATTTGAGTTCTGTTTTGTTGTCTATCCATAGATGTGTTCATTGGTCGAACTAAATGTGATCGATGGAACTTACTATCTCTGCCCGAATGAGGTTAGGGTGAGTGTTTTTCACATTTGAACATCTAGCAGTAGATCTTCTTGCTCCCTTTCTTCTCTCTTCATTATTATGGGTCGATGCCTTACTTGTTTGCATTGCTCTCCTGATCTGTGCTCCTCATCATTTAAACTTGATTCATCCATCTCAGTTGGAGTCTTTCCTTTACTTTTTTATGGGTTTTAGATATGAGATTCGTGTCTCTTCGACCGAGCAGTTCATCATACAACTCAGTTCTCTACTCAATGCGTATCTCCCTCTGCGATACTCTCTCGGTTAAATAATTCATCATTTTTTCTTGCAGCTCTACTGGTACTTTGTCACGCTTCTTGACATTCCCACTAATCCCACATGTGTTGATTGAGATAGAAAATATCTTCGTTCATTTCTTTCGGCACTACTTACATTTCACTATGTTTTTGTCAACATCTAGAAAACTTTCATGTTGCCATCCAATATTACGAAGGGCAGGGGCACCGTGCTCCTCGTCCGACATTTTCCTAGCACATAGAACAGATAAAAAATGGTACTCATGTTAAGTAAAACTTAAAAATTGTTAAGGGAGAGGGGAATTTGGGAAATCTGCACAATGGGGGGGCTCGAGAGGTGCACCAAGAGGTCTTAGACCCAAGGGGGGGTATGAGCTTAGAGAAGTCACCCTGAGTGGGGACTGAGGGGTCGGGGGAATGGGCCAAGAGAAGTCACTTCAAGGGGTGAATGTGCATGGGTGGGGGGCCGGGATTCCGGAATCCGAATCAGAATCGGAATCGGTCCCTTTTCCGATTCCAGGAATCGGCCGGAATCGGCCGATTCCTGGGAAGAGAATCGATTCCGGATCGGTTCGGAATCAGTTTTTTTTTTGATTTTTTTTTCGTCAAAAAATTCAAAAAATTAAGAAAAAATCTAAAAAAATAGGAAATGAGTTAGAAATTTTTTTAAAAATAACCAATGCATTCATCCACAGGACCACATCGAATAAATACTAATGGACTCCAATTGAAGACTTGAAGTTAAGTACATATTCCAATTCCATTGATTCAAAAATCAAAGAGATGATACATCATGAAAAAAAATTACATCATATCAATCTACTACCAAAATCTAGGATATAAATATGGGTCTTCCTCCTCTCCTTCGTCGCGCTTCACGCTCCTCCTCGTGCTCGGTCTTGTATCTTGTCCTGGACCATATCCATATGAAAATAATGCCGATGCCATGCCATCAAGGTCGTATGGATCGGACTGCGGGACGACCGGGACGTAAGCAGAGGATGGTGGAGCTAGTGGTGTAATCCACTGCTGGTCAACCTGGCCAAATGCTGGATACTGTGGCTCTTGTATATAAGAATCATGTGTATCCGAATCCAGCGTGTAATACGACTTTGGAAGCCGTGAATCAGGAGACTCAGCTGCTGCTGATGGCTGCGTCGCTGGTATACACTCCTCGTCATCATCACCTGAGGAGTGAGAAGGAGCCTGCGTGCTGTCATCTGGGCTGAAAGGACGCCTGACCTCTAGCTTCCTTCTCTTCACCTCTTCAGCCATCTCTGAAGTACCATAAGGTCCGGAACCCAAAGTTTTTTTTAACTTTGCAAATCCTCTCATTTTCCGTGCAGTCACTTTTGTTTTTGTTTTCCCCGGACTGCGAATGGGCTGGGTAGCCGCCGGGACCGGAGCCGAGCTAGGCTAAAGCCGCAGTGGTCGCTCCATAGCCGCCGGCGAAGAAGGCCCCGCTCGAGCTCGAGAAGTAGATGGAGGTGGAGCCGAGCATCCTCCTCGGCTCAACACCATCCGACTCTCCTTCGGCCGTACGCACGGTCATCGGGATCAAACTCACCGCATTATCCCCGGCTTCCCTCTCCTCTATCCAGAGGCAAGTGTATGCTCCTCCCGGAATATTCGATCCACGTCCACCTCCTCGGGTGGTGGTGTGGCGGAGGAATGCCTCTCGCTCGTACGGACCACCCGCGAATCGTGTAAATCGTGCCTCGCCGATCTTCTCGTCGATCCTTGATGTTCTTTATGCGCGGCCTCATTTGTAATGACGAAGACCGGCTTCTCCGGCTCGGTCCGAGGTTAACTGTTCCTCCTTTTCGTATGTATCAGGTTGAATGTACTCCAGTTCCTCTCACAATGGGAGGAACTGGTGCTCTGGCTGAGTATCCTGATACCGATAGCAGCAAGTGGATTCCATCCACTCCTGGTGTTCACCTGAATCCACCATTCAGCTGCAAGAAAAAAACAAGAAGAGAAAAGGTAAAAAATTAGCCCATCATCTACCATAACTTATATGGAAAGAAAATAAAATCTTCATCAAGCTATTATTATACCAGGTGACACTTTGTCAACTGAATATTTCAGATCAGCATCTGAGTATACGCCGACCCTCATCTTATACTTCTGCATCCGAAAATTTTATAAAAAACATTAGTTGCCTGGTAAGGCTACTCCAAGGTATTGAATGAACTCTAACTTACTTCTATCTCGCCTTCTATCCTCGTCCCGCCGAGATCGGCACGTACGCCGAATAACAAGAAGTGTACCCCGCATCACCTCGTTCTCGTTCACCACCTGTCCTCCATATTGGATGCGGGGTTCAAAAAATATCCTGCAAGATTTTATTAGTTAACACCGTGCATATAAGACAATTATACAAAGAAAATAATTTTTTAACCAAGTTACTGCGTACTGGACATCGTGGTGCAAGGTCTTGTCCCATCGGTCATCTATGATCTTCCACCACTTTTTGTAACCTCTGGGATTTTTTTTAATTTTAGCTTTGCCCGGTCCATGGCATCATACAACGTTCCCATCTGGTCCTTGTCATCTGAGTCTACCAATCTCAAGACAACTACCAGTGGCTCAATGATTGCCAAGTAGTAGGCAATCCTCTCCCAAAACCTCTTGTAAGTGATCTGCTTCTCAGACTTGACAAGAATCTCCAACTGATCTTTCTTGTCATGCAGGTTGTCCACCATATAGTTGTAATACTCCTCGACCGTGTGAACCTAACCAATGCATGCCCGTGCCGGTGTAAACTCTCCAACGCAATGAAGTTCGTAGCAAATCGAGTCGGACCGGCCTAACAAGATCGTGCCCTCCCGCGTGTGATCTCGTGATATGTAGCGAGACGGGGATGCGAATAAATAAAAGATGTGATCGTCTGCGCCCGCTCGACAAGTGTAGATACACCCTCCTCCTTGCCTATATCCTCTAATATGAGATCTATGGAATGTCTTTGCCACGGGGCACCCGTAAGATGTGCTTCCTCTTCTCCATCAACTTCCTCCCAGCCGCCTTATATGATGGTTCGTTGTCAGTGACAACCTGAACCACATTGTCCTCCCCGATCTCCTCCACCACCCCATCCATCAGAGAAAAAATGAAGTCGACATTTTTTATCTTCCCAGAAACATCTACCGACTTCAAGAATGTTGTCCCCTCATAACAGTACACCAAGAAGTTTATCATACTCCTCTTGGTGATACCTGTCCACCCATCGCACATAATTGAACAACCCCTCTCTTCCCAGACCAACTTAAATCTATCCATCCACTCCTTCAACTCCTGGACCTCTTCATCCAGGCCAGCACCGTATATGTGTCTCATCGCCGGGGCTTGCAAACCCGGTCCGACCTCACCCACGGCATCCACCATCGTCCGGAAGTAAGGGCCGGTGGTCGTACGTGCTAGGATGCCTACATCAAGTTAAAAAAAAATTAGGATCAGGCTAAAATTAAGTTTAAGTAAATAAAATACACATAATGTCAATTTTAATTTAAAAAGTGATACCTGCATGTAAAAACCATTTCACAATGTGGCGAACGGCTCTCTTTGCAGCCGTTCTTGTTGCCTTCACCCCTTTCATTGCCTGTTTAATCCCCATCTGCCCAGCACTCTGTTTCCTAAATAAATACTCGTCACTCGGTGTAAATCGAGTGCTGGTAGAAGTAGAACGGCGGTGTGGCTCCTGTCTCCTGGGTCAGTCTCTCGGTCCCAGCCCGAGGTAGGGCGAGCCGATGCTGATCGGCCCAAAGCTGGGTCAACTCTGGACCCAGACCCTCCTGCTCCCCTCCTCCTGTCCTCCTCCTCAGCAAATGCACGCTTGCTAGCGTGCCTAGCACGTCTAAGCTCGGAGTCTGTGGACTCGTCCTCGCTCTCTGGCTCCGGCTCAGCTGGTGCCTTCCCCTTGCCTTTCCCTTTCGAGGTAGGCAAATCGCGGTCCCTCCTCCTCTGGAGTAGCTCGTCGTGCAACTCCTCCCTCTGCTCGATCCTAACAGCCCGTTGAGAGGCTCTACCTGTCATGTAGCCTCTCACCTCCTCACTCTTCTCCCCGAGCACCTTCTCAGATTTCTTGACATCCCCTCCTGTTCCGGCAATATGTTGTTTCAGCCGGAACACCCCCCCGTTCATCTCCTTCCCACACCATTTGCACTGTACCCTCTTCCTGACTGGGTCTACCATCTGCCCGTGTTCCCAACTCACGTCGGAAGCACGTGCTAGTGCTGCATCACCTTGATCGGCCATTGCTTATATCTGCAAAAATTGTAAACAATGCACTAAAAATGATTAGATAACATAAAAATTGATTTAGACACTGTTCGGGTAGCAGATAACCCAACTAACACACCATTCGGTATGTTTAAAGGGTTACGTATTTGCCGTAAATGGTCATAAATTAACGTACGGGATATCCGGAATTTTTCCCGTGCAAAATGAACTTAAACGGATAGTTCAAAACTTGGACGGACTTGTTCGGTCGGAAATCACAACGTTTAACGACGCTCGGACTCGTCGGAAACGCGTAAGAATGGACGTACGAAGTTTTCGGCGAAGAAATCTTACCAAAAACCGGTTAAAGATCGAAGAAGACGTTGATTCAAGGCCGATCGGAGCTTGGATCGGCGGAATCGGCTGAAGGAATCGCTTGGAATCGCTGGAATCGCCGGAATCGCCGCCAGAATCGCTGGAATCGCCGGAATCGGTGCTCGAATCGCTGGAATCCTTCTGGAATCGGAGCTGGCAGCTGGGATCGACGCCTGGATCGCCGGATCGATGCTGGAATCGCCGCAAAATCGCCGGAATCGAACCCTTCCGCCGCGGGATCGACGGAATCGACCGCGGCGGTCGATTCCGGCCCTAAAAGGGCCGGAATCGGTTCGATTCCCGGTCCAGAATCGAACCGGGAATCGAACCGGGCCGGTTGACCCGGTCTTCCGAAGGAATCGGTCGGATCGACCGATTCCACAAAGAATCGGTCGGAATCGATTCTGACCGATTCCAGGCGATTCATACCGATTCCGCGGAATTCTTCCCGGAATCGGTCCTTCCGCCAGGAATCGGATCGGAATCCACCGATCCGATTCCGGAATCGGTCGGAATCGGACCGATTCCGCCGATTCTGCAATCCATGGTGGGGGGAGGTTTTGGGTTCACACAGACCTGAAGTCAAAGAGGGGGATCATGGGTGTGCAAGGGCCGACCAGCTGAGGGTGCAAGCCGGAACGGGAGGGGGAACTGCGGTCGATTCTTTAGGAGGGACTGGAATTGGGGTGGGGGAGGTTGAAATCCTGGAGGGGAGTGAGGGTTGGAAGAAGAATCCGGAGTTGGACCCAGAATCAGATCAGAATCAGGCCCATTTCTTAGTAATCACCTCGGATCAGTCCTCCAATCCGATATTGGATTGGTAGGTGTTGATCTGATCTAGGAATTGGCTGATTATACAAACTATAGTTTTGGCTGTCCAAGAGAGATTATGGTGTTGATCGAGATGTGGCAACCTCTTGCATAGGATGAAAATTGGCATCATTGAATGGATTGCGGATGTGGGTCAATGTCCATCGAGCTGGATAGGATGTCTTGCCAGTGCCAAGAAAGGCTGAACTCTTGGGATTCTGGATTTCAAATTGTTCGGGTTCCAGGAATCTTTCCACGAAGCCTTGCTGTGATGAGGCTGTTGCTTTGGGAAGGTCCCTGGCCTCGAGCTTGGCTAAAGAGACTGCCATGCATTGGGCGTCGTCGGGACTCGTAAGTGCCAATTTGGGTGGAGAAGATGATTTGTCTTCTGGTTGTGTTAGACTGGGAAGGCGGAAGATCTGATAACCTTAAGTTGGCCGGTTTAAGGGGTGGTGGACTGGACCTGTCTGATTTTGTCCATCGGCCTGGTGTCTGTGGAAGCTGTGGTTGATCTCCCGGTACAACCTGGTCGGCGTCTTATGGCAGGATTGTTTGACAATTCATTGTACCAACTGTTGTCTTCCTCGTTGCTGCCGGGGAGGACACTTTGTACAGGGGAGGTCTTCGACTGTGCATGGTGTTTCTGACCAAAAAATTGAAAACAATACTGTAGATGATATAAAAGAAGAAATAAGGTGCCTGTGAATTGCTATTAATTTCCATGTATCACTTCAGACGATAGAGGTTTCCATCCTTTGCCCAATTTGATGTTTGCTTTTGCTGTAAACTATGATCTTTTACCAGATGGTGTTCTGTTACCACTTCCATGTGATCAGGCAACAAATACTTGGTAGTCTATTAGAAGGGGGAAGTGCTAAATCATGTTCTGATTGTGGATTGCCAAATATGGTCCAAGGGCTCCAAAATGTTTTTTTCTTATATTTCTTAAGAGCAGTATGTGTGGGGTCCTCACTTCAATTGTAATTTTTTCCTTCAAAGAAGGTCAATTGAAAATGTCTAGTCACTTATGTCTATGTTGTCGCATGGCAAGCCAAAAAGAGAACATTGACCACTTAGCTAGATTTTAAGAAACTATATGGTCAACCTGATGCAGAATTATTTGCTCCAGACGAGGAGTCATAGAGGCTCAGAAAAGGAAAAAAAATGAGTTGTATGGAAGCAAGTTTTATTTAGCCAAAAAGTTGACTTTTCTTTCATCTCTGGGGATCCTGGAACATCATTCATTTTAAGGTGATTTAAGTGACACTTCATTCATAAATTGTACAAGAATTTCAATAGACGGAGAAAAGAGTGGACCCATTTTATAGAGTGGAGTCAAACCAAGGTGAAAGGAAAGACCCTGAGCAATGGATTCAGATAAAGAAAAAGAAATACTCCGCAATAGAGTGTAACCTCCCATGATTAGAGAGACTACTTATAATAGTAGAAATCTCCTCTTTGACAGTTAGAAATACGAAATTGGTGGAAAGGCCTCTCCATCAAAAAAGCCCACCTACAGTTGAGTTCCGACCATGGAATGCAGAATCGGCGGAATCGGTCCAATTCCGACCGATTCCGGAATCGAATCGGTGGATTCCGATCCGATTCCTGGCGGAAGGACCGATTCCGGGAAGAATTCCGCGGAATCGGTATGAATCGCCCGGCCGACCGATTCCTTGTGGAATCGGTCCGACCGATTCCTTCGGAAGACCGGGTCAACCGGCCCGGTTCGATTCCCGGTTCGATTTTGGACCGGGAATCGAACCGATTCCGGCCCTTCCGCGGGGGTCGATTCTGTCGATCCCGCGGCGGCAGAAGCTGGATCCGGCGATTCCGGCGCGATTCCGGTGATTCCGGCCTCAATCCCAGCTGCCAGCGTCGATTCCGGCCGATTCCGTCGATCCAAGCATCGATTCCGGCCCGATTCCACCGATTCCGGCGGCGATTCCGGCGATTCCAAGCAACGTCTTCAAGGGATTCCGCCGATTCAAGCTCGGACCGGCCTCGAATCAACCTCTTCTTCGATCTTTGTAAGGTTTTTGGTAAGATTTCTTCGCCGAAAACTTCGTACGTCTATTCTTACGCGTTTCCGACGAGTCCGAGCATCGTTAAAGATTTTTTTTTCATGATGTATCATCTCTTTGATTTTTGAATCAATGGAATTGGAATATGTACTTAACTTCAAGTCTTCAATTGGAGTTCATTAGTATTTATTCGATGTGGTCCTGTGGATGAATGCATTGGTTATTTTTAAAAAAATTTCTAACTCATTTCCTGTTTTTTTAGAATTTTTTCTGAATTTTTTGAATTGTTTTGACGAAAAAAAATTCAAAAAAAAAAACCGTTTCCGGACCAATCCGGAATCGATTCTCTTCCCACCGACCGATTCCGTTTCCGATTCCGATTCCGGAATCCTTGGTTCCGACCTATATCATCAGACAGAGACAACCAAGGTGATTGCATGTTAGTGATTAGGCAAGGATGAGACAGCTTGCCCAGACATTACTCAAATCAAGAAATTCAACATTGGAAAACTGGTTTTGGACAGTGCCAGTTTCTGTCATCTGGTCCAGACTTGGAACTACTTTTAGTTGGCTCTGAAGAGTCTGAATTGTCCTATTCTAACCAAATTAGGTGAAGTTTCAATCTCTGGTTAAGGACACTGAGGTAACTGCTTCCGTTGCATGGTGGTTGGTTGCCTCAGGAGACCTGGGTACCTCAAGAACTTTAACCACCTGTAAATGGGCATGGCAGGTCTTAGCAGCCCGGACATGGACTTAAGACCTAACAGAGGTCTTTAAGCTGTGATTTGAGTCCTATCTTCCTTCTGAGCCTCCCTTCTTCTCAAGGATTTCTCAGTCAGAATTAGACCCTTAATCAGCAAAAGGCCAATTCGATTCTACTAGATTCATCTGCCAGAAGCCAAGGATCAACCAAGGGTCATCCCATCTTTGGCCCAAATCATCTGTCTTGGCCTGAGTCAGGCCAAAATCAACCGACTCTTGCGAAAGTCCAAGCTAGGGTTGGTGGGTCAGGCTCAGGATCAGCTGATCCTGGCAGATATCAGCCAGGACAAGCTGGTTCAACAGGATCCGCCTGATCTGCAAATCCTGGCCGATTCTGGCTTAGGCGTGCACCTTGACTACCATGCTTCTCAAGCACCTTATGCTCCAACCACAATTGTCAAGGCACCCACGTAGGCGCCAAGGTGCTTTGCTCGCAACCTGACTGCGTTGGGTGATCCCTGAATCATGAATTGATGGATGGATGGGAGGAGGAGGCCGAAGAGAAGCTTGCACTCTCTAGGTGAAGCCATCGCAAAGCTACTGAGTCCGAGGATTGCCAGATTTGCACAACAGCCTTTCAGAGAAGATTTGCATTGGGCACTGGTCGGTGACAGTGCAGATAGGTTGGAGGAGTTTGCACGCATCAGACAGTCATGTAGATCCCAGCGGCATCATTGTTAGCCTAGGACTCACTGGAATGAGTGGGGATGATGCAGAGGACACCTATGAGGAGGCAGGTGTCTGGGAAGTCGCCAGTAGAAAACCCAGTAGAAAATCTTCATTGACAAAAGTAACCCAATAGACAATAAAAGTCAACTTTGTTTGTGTATGCTCCCTTCAAGTTATGCATCTTCGGGAAATTAAAGTAGGTTCAAGACATGTTGTTTTGCATCTTTTCTAAAATCCATATTCCTGTACACGATGATGAATAATCCTATGGCCCCTCGATATAAAAGTTAGTTTTTTATTTAAAATTATTTTAGGAAAGTAATTTCACTTTAAAGGATTGGGCTTATCTAAGTTAGGCTTGAGGTGTATCTGCATGAGTCAGCCACTTGTAGGAGTGTCAATGGGCCGGGCTTGGGCTGGCCCGGCCCAAGCCCACTTCAGCCCACATATTTAAAGCCCAAGCCCAAGCCCATGTATAAGGCCCAACGGGCTTGAGTTGTATAAATGGGCTTTAACCCTCCAAAGCCCGCCATAGCCCATTAGCCCAACGGGCTTTAGTCACGTAAAATAGTACGAAATTAAAAATTCTATTAAAATCGAAAAATTGATAAAGTTTATAAATTTTATAATAATGTAAAATATAGAATCTATAAAATAAAAAATAAAAAAATAAAATTTATAAATATGTGAATTGTTGTACGTTGTAACATGAGAAATCAAAAAAATGATAAAATATGTAATATGAGAAATCACAAAAATGATGAAATATGAGTAACCGCAAAAATGTGAAAAAAAAAAAAACACAAGCTGACTAGTAAAACGGGTCGAATTCGATAACGGGGCAAACTCAACGTTTAATTACGCATAAAAATATTAATTATTAAAATTTATTCTTTAGTGTAACTAAAAAGCATGGAATAGCAAGCTTACACTGATGGCCTATTAATTTAAAAATGAAATTTTTAATCAAATTAATTATAACCACCGACTACTTCTTATCGCCCGCGTTGACCGCGCGTGCCACCATCTCACAATGTCAAAGGTGTCCTTGTTGTTCTATTCAGTGGGTGTTAAATGAACGGACTCGGGCCCGTTAGCAATCGTCAAAAAGCCTCATCGCGGGCCGGCTCAAAGCCCTCGAAAATGCGAAGGTAAGGAGCGGGAGAGCGTGGAAGAGATCCTCCGCGACGCACGAGCCGCCATCTTTCCGCTTTCCCTTCCTCCGAACCTTGCGGAAGCCCCGCCGACGTTGACTTCCCGGGCCGCAGAGGGCAACTCGGCGTTGCCTCCCCGGGGGAGGCGGCAACCGGCCGGCCGCAACGGAAGGGAAGAAGGGACGAAAGGACCCGACCCAGTGGTGCCGGAGAGCCGCGACTCCCCTTATCACCTCGTGCTCTCTCGCTCAAGATCGCCGCGGGCTTTGCTGCGGCTTGCACGAAGACGGGCTTCGACGGGCCGGCGGGCCAAAATCGACGGTGCCGATTCACCCAAAATGAGAAACGGGCTTTGCGGTTCGTTTACGTAGCCCTTTAATTTTTCGAGGAGCTTTCCAGCTTCAGCCCGCAACGGATTTTTTCACGGGCCAGCGGGCCCGGCCCCCGCCCATTCGACACTCCTAGTGGGCCGGTTGAGTAGGCTTGGGCTGGCTTATGAGAGGGTGATAAAATGGTGCACAAAACACGTTGTCCATGTGTTTTTCATATATCAATAATCCCTCGCTTTATCGATTGTTGCGTCGTGAAAGTAGGAGTGTCAATCACGGGCTTCCAATGGCCGGCTGGCCCAAGTCCACTTCACCCACATATTCAAAACCCAAGCCCAAGCCCATATATAAGGCTCAACTAAGTTTATGTTATGTAAATGGGCTTTAACTCTCCAAAACCCGTCATAGCCATTACTTCAATCAACGGCCGAGCTTGTGCACGTGAAAAATTATACAAAATTAAAAAAAGATAAAATTTGTAAATTTTATAATATTACAAAATATAGAATCTATAAAACAAAAATCAGAAAAAAATCTGTGAATCTGTGAATTGTTGTACGTCGTAATATGAGAAATAAAAAAATTGATGATGTATCAATAATCCGCAAACTAGAAAAAAAATAGTTGAAAAAGAAAATCCAATAAAGACCAATCCTAAATGTATTTACAATAAAGGCAAAATATATGATCTAATACAGATTAGTTTACACATCAATTACAAAATGAAACAGCGGCACCATAAAAAATGTACAAAAAAATTTGTGATCTCTAAAATATAAAAATTAAACTTTATGCAAGTTATTTTATTTAATACTAATGGTGTATATATTTAAATAAATTCTAACCATACAATATGTATATAACGCTTAATCAAATTCAGCTAAAAGTTGATGTTTAAATTATTATGTAAAAAATATACCTTTATATAACTATTCTTTTGTATTATATAAAAACTAAAGGTTTAAACATATTTAAAATAAAATAACTATAAATCGCTTTTAATATATGATTAAATAATTTTATTTAATTAAATTAGTTTTAAATATGTACAATATAACGTAGAAGTATAAATATACTGTTTGATTAACTTTCATATTTATAATGATTTTTATATTTTATATTTTCACATTTTTAATTTTAATATTAAAAATTTATAATTAGACATATTTTGGCCGATGCCGATTGATCGAATTCATCAATCCTTGTCAATTTGAATTAAATTCACCAATTCTTTATTAAAAATTAAAAATTGTCTTCTTTAAGTTGTAGAAACTTAAAAAGTATATTTCATAATATTATTACTATTAATAAGTGGTAAAATAAAATTTTATTACAACATCTAATTTTTAATATAACTTAAAATATCTAACTAAAATTATTTCAAAAATTTTACCTTTTATCATCACACACCATACGTATGTGCGTAGCGTATATAAATTTATTTCCACTCTATCAATTTTAATTTTAATATTATCTGATTTAAAAATATCAAATTTTAAAATAATTTATTTTCAAATACGTTAATCTAATCAATAACGTTACTTTAATCAATCAGGCGGGCTGCATGAGTTGGCCCTGCTCCAGCCCGCTCGAACCCAACATACATATGGACTTTATTTCACGGGCTGTCAGCAACATCAACGAAGTTGAAAACTAAGCCCGTGTCTCATTTGAGACGGGCTGCCCAACGGGCCAACGGGCTGGCCCGTCTCAGTTGACAGCCTTAGCCACTTGTTAACTTTTCTCCTTGCAAGTTGCAAACATATTTTTAGTGTCATGCTGTATCATCGTAATTTGCTATAGGTTTTTTTGTTGGATACATGTTTTTTTAATCCTATTGTATATCTTAATTTTTGTTTGAATATTAGTTCACAGTTAAGTGCAAAAATGGTAAAAAGTGCCAGGCGTAATCACAATCATCAATCCAGGCTATCTCCATATCACTTGAGTTCTTTTCGAAGACGATGTTTCAAGAAGGAAGATCGGAAACAGAAGCCATCAAAGACTACCATGCAGAAAGAGGGTTGGAAAGATGCCACCTGCTCTGTATGCATGGAATTTCCTCATAATGCTGTTCTCCTTCTCTGTTCTTCTCATGGCAAGGGATGCCGCCCGTACATGTGCAGCGCCACTTATCAGTACTCCAACTGTCTGGACCTGTACAAGGAGGCTTACACCAAGGTTTTATCTCCATGTAGCCAAAACGATAGTTGTGGTGTTTCAAGTTGGCTAGGGACTGAGAGATCTGTCACTGAGTTGGCATGTCCTCTGTGCCGTGGCCAGGTGAAGGGATGGACAGTGGTGGAACCTGCAAGAGAGTATCTGAATTCCAAGAGGAGAAGCTGCATGCACGACAATTGCTCATTTGTTGGAACATACAGAGAACTTCACAGGCACATGAAAGTAGAGCATCCCTCGGCAAACCCGCATAAGGTTGATCCTACACTTGAACAGAAATGGACAAGGCTTGAGCAAGACCGGGAACAAGAAGACGTCATGAGTGTAATAAGGACATCGATGCCGGGGGCAGTTGTGTGGGGAGACTATGTGATAGAAACTGGTGATGGAAGTGTGTTCGGCGAGGATGTCGACGAGGGACACATCGATAGAGATGGAAGTAATAGAGCTATTAGGGATGGTCTTGATTCGAATCTATTGAGGTTGTATGTCCTACTTCGAGCCTATGAGAATTTAAGGAATGACAGTGGTCCGAGGAGTGCTAGTTTTGCTTCTCGCCTGAGAAGGGCTGCACTGCTCTCTAGTGCATATCAAGGAGAAGATGGTCTTCGTGCCCCATTTCTTGCAGAAGATGCTGTCAATCGTCCAGTTGCTTCTGGTCCTTCCCAAGTTGAGGAGCTTCCAGTCAATGGTATTAGACGAGGGAGGAGTGTGGAAAGATTGGAGAGGCGGCGCCGGCGTATGAGTAGCAGCAGGAGTAACCGCGGTGGCGGAAGAGGACTCTCCATCGATTGAGTTCCTATGATCTTGGAAGGGATCCTGCCATGTTTTATATCATGTGAATCACACCACCTTCATTTTTTTTTTCATTTTGGTTGTTGGGCATGGTTTGATCATGGTACCTTGTGAACCTTGACATTGTGACTGAAACCCTAGCTTCGATCCTGTTCTTTCACTAGAAAACCAGCGTCATATCATTGTCACATGCTTGAGTGTGTGTGTGTGTATATATATATTAGATTGTGGGATCGAGGATACGAAGGTATTACCGTACGAGGCTCTCAGCGCCGTGTAACGAGGGCGTTTATATCAGTAAATGCCTTTCATTTTCCACACGTTGTTTTGGGCTTCCGTTGGAAAATTTGAAACTTGGAAAGCTGATGGACTGTCTGGTTAGACTATCCAAAATGACACTATTTATATTTTTAAAAGTTTGAAGTATCAATACCAAAATTGGTACAAGTTAGACATTTGTGTTACATGTCAAATAGTTCTAAGCGACCATTGTTAATACCAATTTTAACATTGATAGTTACAGTGATGTTTCGTGGTGTTACCAGACATGGTTTTAGGTGATGTCAAATATTAGTAAAAAGAATTCCATTTGAGTTGATTTTCAGCTCATTAAAATAGAGTTCTTTTAAAATCTTACGCAAGTGGCAGCGGTATAAGTGGAGAACTAATTGATATGTTCCCCAAGGTATACAACTGTGTGTTCTTAGAAAAGACGAAGGGCTCCAGAAAGGGGGTCAAACTCTTACGGGGTGTTTGGTTGCAAGATAACTTTTTGTACACTTTCATGATAAAAATTATATTAAAATAAAAAGTGAACCAACTCATGACATAAAATTATCATGTTTGGAGGGATGTGATAACAAAAAAGAGTAACTATCATACATGACCAAACAAAGTGGGGGACCACAAGAAAAAAGAAAGAGGGGAGACCCTCTTTTTTTGTTTATGAAGAAAATCACTTTCAAAACATAAAATTGTCATAGTTGTCAAACACCTCTTTTAACAAGTTTTCTTACCATTTTTAAAAATTAAAATAAAAACTTTTATTATCATGCAACCAAACACCCCATTAGCTCATGTTTGGTATGGGGATGGTTAAAGGATAAACATAGTTTATCCCCAAATCTTTGATTGTTTTCCAAATAAAATAGAGTTTAATTTATATTAACTTAATCCAACTTATCTCCAAAATCAGGGTTAAAATCAAAGGTAAACCACCCCATCTAATACATTTAATAAAAATATTAAAAAAGGACCGGTAATCAAATAATAATAATAATAATATGTTAACGATCCATAAATCAGGAAAATAGTACTACCAAATTGGCAAAATTAATCAATCAAATCGTAATAAATCATATTAATGAAGTGATAACAAATGAAATCAAATTGGCAACCAATAAACAAATCAATAAAAATGGAAAAATTAAAATAAATCAATAAAATGGCAAAAAATAAACAAATAAATAAAAAGTGATTAAAAATCATTTAATTCATCAAATCATAAATTTCAATTGCAATAAAAATGTCGATAAATAAAATTAATAATTAAACAACCAAATAAATAAAATAATATTAGAAACGTCTCAAATCAAGGGTGCCGCCGTAGTCGAAATGCACGGAGGAAACGAGTTGTCTAACTTTACATATAATTTTTATAATTTATCTTACTTTAAATAAAATTTTTATATCTTTTAACTACATCTTTACCGCGTCCACATCCTCCCGTCAAATATACTATACTTTTATCCTCTGTATGTATCTTTGTATATCAAATATAAGATAGGATTATCCTCGAAACATATCTTAAATCGAATCAAACATAGTGGAGATATTTGTTGTTTGAGTGGAGATATTGTTGGCAACAAGTAATGAAACCTTAGTGATCTTTTGTAAATTTGTCAGCTCAAAGATTCTTGTAAAAATAACGCCCATGAGCCATGTTGTGTGATCAGCAATTCGAGGCTTGAATTTCACCAGATGACCCTTGTGATTCAAATATTAACAACTGTATATAACTGATGTTTACCTCAATTTAATCATGCCCATTTGTTAAAATACTTTTAAAATTTTATCCTTTGCAATCTACTAAGGTTTTCTGTATGGATGATGCTCACTCCCCCTCCCCCCCATTCGAATCAAACTAAACCAAATTAATTCTATTTATCTTGGTTTAAACCATACTTTATTAAGGTATAGCATATATCTGTGTATGATTTTATTTGAACCATAGTTTATCAAGCGATAGTGCATGTTTATATGTGCATGATTAATTTTACCTTAAGAAGTCTTGCTATAATCTTTTAACGATAAAAAATAAAAATATTATTAATGTGTATAAGTTAAACTAAATATTAATTTAATTTGTGTTATTCGGTTTATGAGTTTGATTTATTCCGAAAAATGTTGAAAATCAAATCAAACCTATCAAAAAAAAAAACTCAACCCAAATCAAATAGGCTCAAATTACCTATTTGAATTAATTTTTCAGAAAGAACACCTCCACCCCATCTGCGCTCTGACCAGGCCTCTGCTGCTCTCCCTTGGCTGGCCTTCACGTCACCGTCCCCATCAGTGTCTTCTTCTCAGTCCTTTTCATGTTTGTTGGTCTCGCACTGGGGTATTCCATCGTAAAATCTACCTATCTTCTCCGTGTATAAATATATATATCTTTAAGGTGTGTTTCAATAAAATATTAGTCATAAATATTATATTACTGTAAAGCTTAAAACTAATATATCTATTAGAAATATCAAAATAAATTTTGGTATCAGGTTTGATATTCTAAGCAGGCATGCCCTTAATCAGGCCAACGCCATCCTGCAAGAGCAGCCCTTCCTTCAACAAGTTACTGTCAGTTTCTGTTTGCCATTGATATATATACGTACATACATACATATATATCTTCCTTTGGAGCCTTGCATTGCAGAATGTACCCATCAATTGAAAGCAAACAAGGTACAATTTTATTCTGCCAGTGGTCCTCGGACAGATTATTCTGTCTGTGGTCCTTGAATTTCACATCATCCCACAACTGGTTTTTTTTTTTTTTTACTCTTGTTGCATGTGTAATATACACATACATATATAAAAAGCTAGTAGTGAGCTTTTCCTTGGATCCTCATATTAATCTCTACGGTGGTTGGGTTTCACATCTCTCGGTTGGTTTTTTACTTTTGATAGAAATATTTATATGCATACATATATATATATATGTATATAATCTGTGTATACTTATCAGCTATGAATATGTCAGAAGTTGTAAATATTCTTATATCACAGCAAACTATGTATCTTCTTAAATCGGTGTCAATCAGCTGGCATGTCAAAACTAATAAATTAGACATCGTTTCATATAAGTTATAATCAAGCCCAAGTTCAAGGGAAGCAGAGATTGGCCCTGAAATTGCCATTCAGGCAATCTTGAGAGATTCTGACATGATGGACTACAACCCTTTTATTCTTTTTTTTTTCTTTGCATGCTGATCACTTGAACAGAAGCAAGGGTATATATACAACCAGGAGATCCAAGCAGGCAACGTGGAAGTCAAGTAGGGGGAAGGTATCTGTCACGACCCGGATTTTTAACATGCACAGCGGAAGATAATCCGGCGACGTAACGGGAAAGGATATCGGTCTGGAGCCAAATAATACCAAAATTCACAATCCAATTAAATAATTTCATACTTTACAACATAATATCACCATAAACAAACACCTATCTAAACAAATTAAATACCAACATGGAATGATACTCCACTAGTTCCTCAAATTCCACAACACCACTACGCTTGTGCTGCGCTAAACCTGCACTCCTGAAAATATTAACAACGGAAGGGGTGAGTCACAACAGACCCAGTAGGACTTACACCCGAACTACCCCACTATAATAATGATTCTAGTGGTATACTATACATAATAAACCTAAAAATCAGATTTAATACATAGGGTGTAAACTAATTATATATCTTTAATTAATTGATTACAAGATCATTCTACTACCCCACATGATGACTAGATTCTAAATGCATTAGACCAACATAACCTACACATTAAACTACTCTAGGTATGCTCACAACATACACAACCTGACATAAAACCAATGACACATCTATAACACTACCATCTATGCCAATCCACACAACTAGACACATGTCTGAGTAATTATCATGCTCCATCTGAATAAATGTAGTCACATCACAAAACTAGCACCAGATTTACCATATAGTAGGAAGTAACATATAGTAACTAAATCCCATAGTACCCCTAGAGCGGGGAGTACTTAGGATAAACCGCGGTATACGGGATCGAAGGATGCACCAGTTCAACCTCCGACGCCGGGACACTAACGTGAGTACGGTGAGTACATTTCTATCACAATACGGCTACTTGCACTAACCACATTCCACACCATGCAAGCATATAATTAACTCGAACGATGCGAGAACATTTAATTGGCAATCAAACATGAAATACATAGATGAACACCCATGGTTCTATGCACCACATATTTGCATACCATGCCACCGTCTAACACAACTAGATGCATATAGATAAGATCATGCAATATACAACCTAAACATAATCATTACAGGCTTAAACAGAACTATCTATGACATAAAAGAAAATAAACTAAACTCTACCACATTATGCCTAACCCTTACATCGGCTTTTTATCAAATCGAGATATACATGATTAAGGTTAATCGCGATGCAGACATACTAGACTAGCTAGATTTAGACATACACAACCTACCATGAAGTCTAACATACATGAATAACCAAATTAATCTAAGCATGCACTATCTAGACAAATTAATCTAACTCTAACTAAACATGCTAATAAATCCAAAACAGCCCATTAACTACAATATTCTAATCCTGGTGATCTAAACATGATTATTACGATTTAATCAAAATATTAGAGTGCTAAGGATAGCCGAGACGCCTACCTTGACGGCGATGGCGAACGGCACACGGAATTCTAAGGAAATTGAATTTGGCGACGAGACTGCCGCGGTTGCGTCGGCGTCGAAAAACTGAGTCGGGTAGGTGTTTTTAAAATCTGTCGGTAGAAGGGAAATAATAAACTAGGGAGCTTGATAGAGGATAATAGGAGAGAGGGCGATAGGAGAGAGGAGAGAGAAGAGAGGTGCGCGGAGGGAAGGAGACGGCGCACGGCGGCGCACGGGGCGGAGGCCGCGCGGGCGGGTGGCGCGGATGCCGGGCGCGGAGGCCGGCGAGGGAGGGCGCGTCGGGCGGTGGGCGGCGTTGACGAGGCCGGTCGGCGGCCGATGTGGCGGCGGGCGGTGGCGGGGCTGCAAGGCGCGCGGGGTGGCGGCGTCAACGGCGAGCGGCGTCACCCGGGTGGGCGGGTCAACGGCGACCACGCGGCGGTCGCGCGGGCTCGAGGCGGCGACGGGGCTGGCGGGTTCTCGCGGGCACGCGGCGGCCGACGTGGCGGGAGACGGCGGGCGGTCGCGGCGCGCGCGGCGGCCGAGGCGTGCGAGGAACCGGGCGGCGGGCGGCGGGCGTCTCGCACGGGGAGACGTGGCGACGCGGGGCCGGGCGGGCGACGTCGCGGACGGCGCCGGGCGGCGAGCTCGGGCGGCGGTCGGCCACACGGCGAACCGGCGACGGCGTGGCGGGTTCTCGCGGGAAAAGAAGAAGGCGGGGAGGCGGGCCGCAGGCGGCGCAACCGAGGGGAGAAAAGAAAGGAGAGGTGGGGTTTTCTCGTGGGGAAGAAAGCGGCGCGGGGAGGATTTCGACGGGGGAGGCAGGGAGGGAAATAAATAGGGGAGAGAGGGAATAAAATAATATTAAATATTTATTAATCTATTTTTTTAAAAAATACGGGGTATTACAGTATCAAAGGCAAAAAGTGGAGCCAATAAGGCAACATAATTCTTGAGAGCAGTCTGAATTTGACCCAACCGCCACTCGAATCGGCCAATCTAGATCCAAGAATCTAATCAAATCGGTTGCTCCAGATCGATCCTATCACACATGTTGTCATGCTTAAGATAGAACAATGGTTGGAGAAAACTAACAAATATATATATATATATATATATATATATATATATATATATATATATATATATATGCTTCATAGACTGAAGGGTGCCCTTCGAATATAGAGCAAGATGAAATCGTTGCCCCTTCTAGATGTACTTACCTCTTGCTACCTAGTAAATTAAGGTCACAAGTTGAGTTACATTTTTCTCTCCCCAAGACTTAAAAATCATCAGCTTGAACCGGCGTTTTACATTTATTGTGTTCGGAATACCAAAACTCTATTAACTTCACAGACACAATTGACCAAATGTGATATTCATGACCCCTCAGATATCCATAACCCCGTGACCTAACAATTCTCCCCCATCCATATGTAATTCTATAGAATTGACAAGTACAATACGGTATTTGGTTGCATGAAATTTTTTATATATTTTTGTGATAAAATGATACTAAAATAATATATAAGGCAGCCAAAGACTTAAAAAGTATCTTGTTTGGTGAGATGCGATAACAAAAAACATATATAACTAAAAAAGTGGATCTCACTTTTTTTAGTTTTTGTAATGAGTGTTAGACATTTTTTTAAACAAGTTTTGTTATAAAAACTAATTTTGTCATGCAATCAAATATGTCATAAATGTCTGTTAGATACAATGGAAGCGACAGATAACTCTATATGCTTTACTGACATGCTTGATGCCTGGTTACATTGACTGGGTAAAATTTTTCTTGCCTAAAAATGCACAGTGTTAAACTTGACACATCTTATTTGGGCTCAAATTTTTATTTTGTCTGATAGAATTGGCTCTATCTTACCAATTGATCACTTCTTTTTTTCTGTGATCGATCAATCTATTGCTTTGGGAACTGATGGATTAAGGTGATGCAAGGCGATTATAATCGATATTATAGCCAAATGTTTCAATATTTTGGGATACTTGGTTTTCAATATATAAGACTCGTCGTTGTGAATTATATCATGTACATCAAGAATTCTCTACTTTCACCGTATTCTGAATTATTGTTTTACTACGTGGTTGACATCACTAAACTGCAAAAACCATTTAATTAACGAGCTCTTTCACAGGAGGGCATATATATATATATATTTTCATTTTTAGCTTAATAACTGTTTGATTGCGTTGTAATATGTTATATTCATTGTATACGCGTCTGTAAAAAAATTTGTCAAAAGAGATGTTTGACGATCATGATAAAAGTTTAATTTTATAGAGTTACTTTTTGGGGAAAAAAAGGAGCTGTCTTACTTATATCCTTTTGTATGATACATGGTACCCACTTTACAATACATTATTTTATAACTAACCATAATAACTTTAATGAGGTGTTTGGCTGGACAATAATTTTCTGTACACTTTCGTTATAAAAGGTTGTATTAAAACAAAATATGAACTAACTAACGATAAAAAAATTTATCATATTTGGAAGGATGTGATGATAAGAAAAGGGGTAACTACCATATAAGATCAAATAAAGTGGAGATCACAAGATGAAAAAAACGAGGTGATATCTTGTTTTTTTGTCCATGATAAAACTTGTCATGGTTGTCAAACACCGGCTCCTTTGATTAGTTTTATTTTAAAAACATAAAATTACAGCAAAAACTTACTTGATGCCCTGTTTAGTTAGAGTTTTATTTTTTATATTGTATCAATATTGATATTAATATTTTTAAATGTTGAAGTATCAATATCAAAAGTAATACAAGTCAACACTTGTATTGTGTAATATACTTTGTTTGCACTATAAATTTTAAAATTGATACAATTAACCAAACACCTCTTAATGACTCCTATCAATATCAATTTTAAAATTGATAGTGATAGAGGTACCTAATAGTGTTACCAAACAGGACGTAAATTATCGTGCAACCAAACACCATAAAAACTTTTAACTACCTTAGGTTTTTTTAATACATTGATTTCATCGCAAATTAGATACAGAAGGAATATTTTTGTTCTAACCAAAAACACCTTTTTAGAGTCGGTTTGGATTGGTACTACGAACAAGTTTCCACCTGTATCAATTTCGATGTCGACAGTGTCATCTTTTGAAAATATCAACATCAAAATCCACATAACATTATCAACTGCTTATACTCTGGGAGCATAGCATAGCATAGCATAGAGGAGGGGATTATCATGTTATTAGAAAGAAAAAAAAAACACCAAAACCTGCACATCATCCCAGCCAAACCCAACTTGTGAAAGAACATTCAACTACGGGGGTCCCACTTCCTCATGCCCCTCTGCATCATCCAAAGCTCTCATTGGCTTCCCAGCCAACTCTGCCCAAATAAAACCAGGTGTGGATCCCCTAACCAGACACCAATCAAAGCTCAGATCAGGCCCCAGTTCTGGAATGACAATTTTGAATTCAATAAAATTAATTGACAAGAGGGCACTGTGGCCCCAACAGAACTCAAAGCAGAAAATGAAACCAAATCAAGAGTAAGAACCCAGAGCTCAAAATCCCTCAAATATGCAGAGACACGAGGCAACACAAAACAGATGAAATCTCTCAGAGCTGCAGCTAAAATCTGAATCCCCTGAACCAGAATCCCCAAAACCCTCTATCAAGTGACTCAAGGCAAGTTTGGTCCACCAAGAATCATGATTTCGGTTGAATCAGCAAAATTAAGAAAAGAAATAATGATAAAACTCATCCTTACAAATAGGAGGCAATTCTCAAATCAGATTAGGCTCTTCAAATTTACAGCTCGTCTAGTCTTGCTCTCAAAGATATATTTCAGTCAATAGGTTTTAAAACAAAAATATTCTTAAAAAAATCACAAACACAATCAAGTCCATGAACAGAATTTGAATTGATCTTAATTAAGCAAAAAAAATGAGGTGATAATGTTAAATCCCAAAGAAGATTTCCAAAGTCTCAAGAAATTAACCTTGAAAACAAATTCGAAAAATAAGTTCAAACCAATTAAAGCCAAATTCAAAGTCAAATAACACACATCTAAGGCAGGGATTCCAACCGGAACTTGAAACAAAATCACCAGAATGACAAAACAACAAATGAATAACCGACTCATAGCAAACTTAAAATTTATGCCATTCCAGACAAATTAAATTGAATTCTCATAAGAAGCAAAACAGTCAAGACTTAAATAAATCTTAACCAATCCCAAGAATGGTGGACATTAAACAAGACTCACTCAATTCTCAAATCAAATCTCCCGAACCCAGTTAACTTGAATCAAATTTCCTAAACCAAACTTAAAATCCAATAAGCTCAAGTCTCAAATCTGCAACTTGAACCAGGAATGTCACGCTTCAAAAGAACATAAGAAATTCCAACCCATAAATTTAAACCCAAATCAGGAAGAATCCAAACAAATCTGTAACCTGAAAGATGTAAGATCCAAAGAAACTGAAATACTTTTTAAAACAAGATTCAAGCTCAATGCAGGATCTAAATTAAACATGATCAATCAAATAAATTCAAACCAATACCAATAAAATAAATCTAAACTCAAATCAATTTCAACTAAACAAACCAAACCGAATAAATTTAACTTCAAGCCAAATCTGACTTAAAGGAACTTAAATCAATTCCACCCAATTCAAACCAAATTTCCAAAAAAATGCTTAAAACAAATCAACTTTAACTAAACAAATTTAATTTGAAACAAACTGAACTTAAGTAGATGTGTGAACCTCTTTTTTGTGTCTGTTCTTTATAAAGAAAGACATCTCCAGACTTATCTAGGAAAATAGATGATAACTAAAATATTAGGTAGTCCGATGATAGTTTAAAAATATAAGAAACGAGGTTCGGGTTCTTTGAAAATTTTATTTTTTATCCTTATCCGCCGGATGGTGCGAGTATCTGGCGTCAAGGATCGCGGGATCGGAATCGGAATCGGGATCGGTGGGTACCGATCCGATCCAGATCGGATCGGATCGGACCGATTCTGACCGATCCAATGGAAGAAAATCGATCCAGAATCGGTAAGCAAAAAAAAAATGATCCGATTCCGATCCGATCCGATTCCAGACCGATTCTGGCCGATTCGGACCGATTTTGGCCGATCCAACTGGAATAGTAAAAATGAAAAAAAAATGATTCGATTCCGATTCCGATCCTGACCGATTCGGCCAATTCGATTCCGATTCCGATCCGATCCCGACCGATCATGCCGATCCCAACAGATTCTGCCGGAACTTTTTTTCTGGATCGGTCCTTCGGCCAAGAATCGGATCGGCAATGGCCGATCCGATCCAGGAATCGGCCGATTCCGATCCGGATCGGCCGATTCCGCGATCTATGTCTGGAGTTAGCTTACATCGAGCAACGGCTCGAATGCCTTTGATCAACCGTCGCGGCAACCTGTTTTAGGAGAACGTGCCTATCCACAAAATATAAAGAACACAAAAGGGCAGCGGCCTTTTGGGCCCAATGAAATGCAAACCGACATTTGGGGTTGATTTCACTTTGTTTGTTAGTTAATTTTGTTGACTTAAAAGTCGGTTTTGTTGATTTTTGGGTTTTGAATCAATTTGTTTGATTGGTTTGTTTGTTGTTTATTTTGGTTTCGGTTTTGACTTTTTGGTTTGTTTTGTTTTGAATTTGTTTGATTCAATTTGTTTTGGTTTTAATTTTTCATGTGTTTGAAGTGTTTTAAGCATGTTTGGATTTTTGATTTGGTTGGTTTTTATGAATTTTCAGATTCTGGATTTTCTGTTTTAGGTTGATTTTGACAAGCTTTATGTGTTTGAAATGTTGCTTGTTTTGTTTTTCTTTTGAAAAGGTTGGTCTTTTGTCATTTATTTAAGCAAGGTTTGGTGCCCTTTTTGAATGGATTTTCAGATTGCTAAAACCATATTTTCTGGGTGTGTTTTCAAATTGGTTATAATCTGTTTTTTGGCATATTGCTTAAATCTGAATTTTGGTGTTGACAGATTTGACTGAAAATTTAAAATTTATGTGTTTTGGGTTTGATCAAAAATCTGATTTTTGTTGGAAGTTTGATTTAAAATTGGTTCCTTCTTGTTAAAGATTGGTTGTTTGTTGAAATCGGGATGATTTTTAAGTTCAACTTTCATATTTGTTTTAATTCTGTTTTTTATTGAACTTGCAGATTTTTGTTATGTTGCTTTGTTTTCATGTTATGTTTTGGCAGTTTGCATTTCATCCGACCCATCGGGCCGCCATTCGGTGCCCGGAATCAAGCATTACAAGTTGACATCGGAGTCACTTCATTTCATTGAAAATGGAGTACATTGGTAGATGATTCTTCCCCCAACTTAGGTTCTTCACCGGTTTAGAAAATTTTGACATTACAACGGCATGCCGGTTAGTTTCTAACTCGGTGAAGTTTACCCATCCAATACAGCTAGCCAATGACTTAGCCGGATCATCGGATACGGGAGCATACCCGCGCCGACATCTGGATCGATATCCCAGGACGTACCCGGGGGAGCCGTCCAAAAGATGGAGTTTTACTCCTTAGTTTATTTTTTGCATTTTTTGCATTTTTTGTTTTTGTTATTTGCATTTTTTGTCAAGGCCACTTGGGCCGGTTTTGAGTTCCATCGGCATTCAAAGCCGACCTTCGATCTTCTTGGGCCGGAAGGGCCTGCTGGATTTGTGCTTGACCGCCTCCTCTTGTCTTGGTGGTAGGGTAAGGGCCCCCCGGACAAACAATCGGCCCGTCGTACGCATTCCAAAAGGGTCCGGGACATCCACCCCTACCCACCAATGCTGGAAAAATGGCAGGCTTCTACTTGCTGCTGGTCTTGATGGTAGGGTAAGGGCTCGCCCGAACAAACGATCGGCCCGTCATACGGATTCCGAAAGTGTCCGAGACATCCACCCCTACCCACCAATGCTGGAAAAATGGCAGGTTTCTACTTCATTACTTGTTGAGTGCCTCAGCGCTGTCCATCTTTTTGGAGCTCCACGGACTGCTGTCCCTCCCGGGAGGCCACAAAGGGGCTGCTGGAGGGAACTTCGAGTTTGTCTATTTTTTTGGAGGTGAACAGGACCTGTTTGGGGTCTGTTCGGATGTGCCACAAGGGGGCTGATGGGGGGCTGGGATGAGGCCAAACCTGGGTCCTGAACAGGGGGCTGAGCAAAGACAGCTTCGGGCCTGTTTGAAGGGTCTGTTCAGGAGCTTTTGTTATGGGCCGAAATGGGCCTGCACAAGGGGCATATCAGGGCTTGGTTTGGGACCTGATTGGGGCCTGTTCAGGAGGGCTTAGATGGGTCGAAACAGGCCTGCACAAGGGGCATTTCAGGGGCCTGGTTTAGGCTCTGATTGGGGTCTTTAAGATGGGCCGATAGGGGGACTGGAACTGGGCTAATTAAGGACCTGTTTGGGGGTCTGTTTGAGGGCAGATTTGGGACCTGTTATAGCTCTGTTCAGCGGGCCAACAAGGGGGAAGAAATGGGCTTTTAGGTGGTCCGAACAGGGGCTGATAGGAACCATTTTTTTTGGGCCATGGGTTGCCGATGACGATGAAGACTGGTTTAGGCCATTGAAGGGGTTGAGAAGAAAACTTAAAAGAGGAGAAAGGGGTGCCCTTAAAGGGCTACATATTTAATGTGTATACTCCTACCTTTGCTTTCTTCTTCTTCCTTCTTCTTAGGCCGCTGGCAGGTGTGCATGTTGGAAGGGCAGCAGGCAGATGCTCTTCTTCTTCCTCCTCCTCTTCCTCTCTTAGCTGCTGGCAAGTGCAGATGCAAACGTGTGGCAGGTAGAGGGGGCTGGAGCAGGCGCACAGCAGCCAGAAAAGGGACAGCCTGTCGGCATCTTCAGCTGGTCCTCTTTTCTCTTGGGCGCCCTCCTCTTTTTATAGGAGATGGGGGGATATGAAAGGGCAGGCCGGGTGGTGTACGTAGGATGACCCTTGGCTTTCTCCAAGACAGTTTAGATTCACTTGACTCCTTGAATTCCCCTAGGTTTTTAATGCCTTGACCTGCCTTTTGAATTCTCCCACGTTGGCCAGACCCTTGGCTTTCCCCATGCAATTAATGGGTCAAGGATGAGGTGGCAGGTTGAGCTGGCAGCTGACATGGCTGAATTGGGCCTGTTTTTAATGGCCGCAGCCCACCCAGCTCCCCTTCTATTGGGCTGTACGTAATGGGCCTCAAGAGCTGAAAATCAGTTAATTAAACCATGTGAGATTGGGCCAGCTAGAATTTGTGCCAAAGGGCCCAACTAGGACCTGTTTTGGGTCTGATTTGACCCAATTGAGGGTCGGTCCAGCCAGAAATTGGCCTGAACCAATTATTTTGTTTTTTTTTCCTTTTCTTTTGCCGTGCTGCCCCTCCTTTTTTTATTTTCTGAAAAATCTGACGCCAACAGTAGATAAGGAAATCCAAATTCAACCCAAATCAAAAGCAATTCATAAATTAGCGAGAGGGAGATTCTGCCGAAATCACAGGAGATTCTTTCTTTACCAAGAAGAGTTGATCGAAGCAGGGATAGATTAAAGAGGTAAGGAGAAAACAGAGGGGAGATTCTGGCAAAATCATAGCACATCTCACCAAGGAAGATTGATCGAAGCAAAGAGAATTTGGGTAAGTGAAGGCAAGGAAAAAGGTAAGTTCTACGAAGGTCGACCATCCTTCCTTTTCTCCTAAATCACCCATATCCTCTTTTAACCCCAATGGCAATACTACCTACTTCCCTATGACATGCCACCAGCATGCATAAGCCGCCCTGTCTAGGCCAGAACATAGCTCATATGTTCTATGTTCAGTCCCTTACGTCCAAGACATCATATAGTCTCATTCGGAGCTTTCATAGGTCACTAGATAGATTCCCAAAAAGGACCCATGCACAAGTCAGCATGCAACCTCCAATCGATCTATATACATAACTACATACATGTCATAACAATAACTTCTTGTATGTCATTGACCGGCCTTGGCACACAGCATTTAGATAGTCTCCTAATGACGATTGGGAAGACCACCAGTCAGCTCCAGTCCAAACCAATGTGCAGGTCATATTTTATCAGTCACACAATGACCAAAAACAAGTCATAGACTCAATCTCTCTAAGGCCTCATATAAGTCAGATTTTCGGTCCATTCAACCCTTATATGGGTTATTCAGAATCCTGAAGTTAAACCAAGTCCATATGCCCCTGTAATGCCGGCAACAAAGATATATGAAGGTGAGAAATAAAAGAAGGTTATATCTGGCATCTTTAGAACCCATGATGGACCAAAGACTCCCCCAGATAGCCTGAATGAAACAAAGAAAATTTCATGAAGAAGAGGACATGAAGCTTATGAAGACACGACCACATGTGTTTTGAAGATATTGAAGAAATTGGTCATTTGAGCCAAGATGGAGCTGAAATACAATGAGGGGGACATTATGTGACCCAACCAACTTGAAGAAGATGAAGTCTGAATGTACAAGAAGATCTACACGAAAACATATGCCTATACTTAGGCACATAAATGGCATTCTGACAGATGATATTGGGCATGACCCAATGCGCCAAATTTGGACAAGGACTCAGAGCATGAATCCCGGTGTCTTTGATTCTTTCCACAAGTGGAATAGTTTATAAACTCAACCCACTAGAAAAAATCATCATCTCACAGAGTAATGTCGATGATAGACCAAAACTCTATGAGTTGAATGGAAATTTCTACCTATATAAGGTCATGATATGACATTGCCTTCAATATGACGTATTCTCGGTCATTTAAATGACATGTATATACCAAATGCCTCCATTATGATGATCCGAGAAGATTTTAGGTAACCCATTTGTTGAGGACTGCAAACACAATATACATACAGCCGGTATGTATGTATATAGTAAAAACTTGGAACATAGTAAAAACAGTTCCCAACAAGTTAACATGAGCTTGAACAGATCTCAGATTTAGGATCATGAGTCTGGCATATTAAGACTTAAAATAATAAATGTGCCTGTGGACACCGAAAATTTTCAAATAGAGATTAAATCAAATTGAATCCACGATGGTTACCACTTTGTGGGGGAAATGGCCCAAAGTTGATATTCATCGGCCAAACCCAATAAGGGTTATTTTAAATCCAATTTAATGCACCCATTACACATGCTTGGTGGGTTAATTGTGGTCCTGAAATAGGCCCATTACGATGGCCTTCTCTATCTCCACGGTGCAACCTTGATAGGGACATCTTGGAGAAATCCATGCCACGCCACCTCAACAGCCAAATACAATTCCCGTAAGGAAAGGAAAGTCCTCCTAAAAAGAGTCTATGGGAGTCAGGGGGAGAATCGGGGAATCGATCCCGTGGATGTAGCACCTGATCGAGTTCATCTCGGAGCAGAATCCTGCTTTACGGAAGTCTCCAACGTGGCAGAGAGGGTCGAAGAAGAGAAGGGAATCGAGTCCCGCAAATCTCGGACCTTTCCGAGTCCAGCGCGAGGCCGGAGGCATTGTTCGGTAGGCTTCCCTACAGAAGAAGGAGAGCCGGGGGCTTATAAAAGCCATCGGAGCCGTCGCGCGATAGAGAGAACAGGGAGAGAGAGAGAGAAGCAGGCCGGAGGGGAGGAGAGTCGACCTTCTCCATCGTCCGCAAGCACAGCCGCCTCGTCCACTGTCCTCCGATGCCGTAGCCGTCAAGGGAAGCTCCTGCCCCCTCCGCCAAAGCCTCTTCCTCCTTCGAACAGTGCCGTTGGGGACGCCAAAGCCTCTTCCCCCATCCGAGACTGCCGAAGCCTTCTTCCTCCCACACCGGGACTGCCGGACCTTCGACTGCTCCCGTAAGCCGCTGCCGCCGCCGTCTAGGCCAATACAGCTTCCTGTCGACGCCGGAGGAGGCTTCTTCATACCCCAGGAATGCCGAACCCTCATTCCCCTTCCCCCTCTGGAGCCGCTGCCGTCGCGTGAAGCCGGGAGATGCCCGCGATGTCGAGGGAGGAAGCCGGAGGCCCGTCGGAAGCCGGAGGAGTGTCGAACGAGCACTGTAGCCGGGGAAAATATGTCCCCCGACTATAGTCCACGGTGGAAATCCCGTGGGGCCCACCTGAGGAAGAAAACGGAAAAAAAAAAGAAAAGGAGAACCGACCGGGCGAAGCCGGCCGGTCCCGCGCAGAAGCAGCCGCCGGTCCAAACAGTGCCAGCACCTCCTCTCCAGCCGGTCCAAAGCTGAAGCCTCCCTCTGCGGCCGGAACCCCCCTGCGCACAGCGCAGGGGCCCCTTTTCAAAAAAAGAAGGAATTGTTTTAAAACAAACAATCCAATGAAAATAAATAAAAAAATATATTTAATTCAACAAACCGGACTAGTTGGGGGGTCGACTAACCATCCGCCCCTACGTCTCGACTTAACTTAAAAGAATTTAAAATATGGACTAGTTGGGGGGTCGACTAACCATCCGCCCCTACGTCCTTAAGGTAGACATACAAAGGTCTATAAAAGACCCCAATGTCTTACCATTTTTTTTTTAGCTATATGAGGCCGTGCATGGTCAACATGCCGCTAAGCCAAATATATGCTAATGGAATCATCAAAACAGTGGGGGATGCCCATAAGTCTATCAAGACCGGGTACATGCCGCCCATGAATTGACAAGTTCATCAACTCATGAAGGAGCCATGAAGATAGAGATGAGTTAATTTCCCACAAGTCTATCAAAGACCGGGATGCTCAATCTCAAGACAAGGAGATGAGTCCCCACAAGCCTATCAAAGGCCGGGACATGCTCAATCTCAAATCAGTGAGAGGAATGCCCACAAGTCTATCAAAGACCGGGTGTTTTTTCCATCTCAAATTGATCAAACAAGCTCCATGTTCATCAAGGACTCAAAAAGACCTAAATTGCTGGTCAAGTTGTAAATCATGTATCAAATTAAGGAAAACAAGGGAAATTCATGTTCGGTACATAGATCAATGTCTCAAAGAGGAGAGACAATCACATGGAATTTCTGGAATGCAAGACAAAAAAAAAACTAACAAGCAATTCTGGAAGATTTGAAACCAGTAAAAGACTTTAAAAAAAACTAAAACCTGTAAGTCTGAGATCTGAAACCAAATCTAAAAATCTGAAATCTAGGAAATCTGAAATCTGAACTTACACCTTTTAAAAAAATTTAAAATCTGAAGATGGGGGGTGCAGGAGCCGCAGCAAGATCTGAAGTCTACAGGGTCTGAAAAATCTGAATCCACGTGTAGAATTTGCAGGAAGCCTGAAATTTGAAAGAAGTCCGAGCTAAATAGAAAATTCTGCAATCCAGAATTTGGAGATTCAACATCTGAATCCCAGGCAATTCAAAACAAGAAGGGAAGTCTGGGTTTGCTGCAGAATCTGGAGGCTGAGAATTTGGAGAGAGATCCAAAATCTTAAATTTGGAGTAGTGCAGAATCTGAAATCCTTAGATTTATGACCCAAATATGGAACAAACCGAAAAATCAGAAATTAGAGCCTGTGCGCCAGAAGGCCAGAACCCATTTCAAAAAATCTGAAATCTAGAGGTCTGAACTCCACATTTCTGAAAATGCAGAAATCTAGAATCTGGAGTCTGGTGTTTGAAGAGGTCAAAATCTGGACTTTGCAGATCCGAAATCCGAAATCTGAAATCAGCAATTTGAAGTCTGTAGATAAAGGAAATCTGAAAGTCTAAGGCCCATAGACCAGCAGCCGAGGATCAGAAAATGTGCAATGTACAGAATCTGTAAGAGGCCTGAGTCTGCAGGGGATCCGAACTAAAAATCTGAAATCTGAGGTTTCAAATATGAATTTCAAAAACTGAAACTAGTACAAGTCAGAGGCTGACCCGTAATTAGGTAGTCCCAAACCATCCAAACCCATAAGTAAATTCAAATTCAAGTCATCCCAAATCATTTTCCATAAATCTGAAAATTGCATAAGAGAACCCAGAAACTGTCGAAATCTGCAGAATTAACTTCAATCAAACAAAATTGAACTTAAATCAAGCTCAACTCTAAATTCAATCAAATCAAATTTCTTTAAGTAATCCAAACTCAAGCAAATCTGAAACGGTAAGAATCCAAATTTGGAACATTCAATCAAATTTCTCTCAAAACTTAAGCTAATTTCAATTCAAACAGAATTCAACCGGAAGATCACATAAATAGATCACCTAAATCAACACATTTCAAGAAATCTGTAATTTAATCCAATCCAAAATAATCACCTAAAATCTGCAACCCAAAATCTGCATCAAACACACTCAAGCAAAACACAAACTCAAGAAAAATAAAACAGAATCTGAACTGAGCCATAAAACAGATCACAAATTCAATAAATCTCAAAACAGAATGTGAATCAAGCTTAACTAAACCAAACTTGATAAATCAATTAATCAACTCAAATTAAATCAAATTCAACTCAAACTAAACTCAAACAAAATTCAGATTAAATTCAAACCAAATTCAAATTAATGCAATCAAATTTCAACCCAAACTAAAAGCAATTCAAACTTAAATTCAATTCAAACTAAATTCAAATCAATTCAATTCAACTTAAATTAATGCAAACCAAAACAAATTCAACTCAAATCAATTTTAATCAATTCAAATCAAATCAAATTCAAAACCAAATTAAATACTTGCCTTCCATCAAATTCATGGGACTGTTTTCTCCTATGTGTGTATGTGAATGTTTATTGTGGATGCATGTCTTCTACTTCAATGGATTGCTATGACGATTATCAAGGGTATTCGAGAAATCTCGACGTAATTAACGTCGGATCTTCGCACCATCCGACAGGGAGAGGTCAAAATCAATTTTCAAAGAACCTAACAACCTCAACATATAATTTTGACCCTAGATAGTACTTTTATGAAATATCATCTATTTTCTTACAAAGTCAATGCTAAGGTCTAATCAAATCTAATTCAAATTCAAAAGGAAAATGAATTTCCAAAAAAAAAAGAATAAATATTTTGAGAGATTTTTGAGGTTACATCAGTGCCTATAGGTAGTGAAGTATAAAACAGATTTGTAAATATGTTTTTGCTAAAATAAATTCATCTTCAAACAGGTATCATAAAAACCTGGATGTGAGCACTATATAGCTCACGTAAGGCATATGAAATGACAATATGAAGATAAATGAACAATAATCAACTATAACGTTCCGAAGAATATCAAGAAAAATCAAATCTGGAAATCATAAATCTGGAATGTGTTGAAGATTTTAATTATGTGGATCAAAAATATCCAGATTCAGGTGGATATGAGAGTCTCTTGTATTAGAACATGATGTGGGATGCCATTTCCAAAATAAAGTGTCCCGGAAAGTTAAAAAAAAAAGAGAAATGAAACCTGGATGTCTAGGGCCTGGGTAGGTTAGTATCATAACACACCAAGTCCTAGGCCCGGTCCTGTGCACATAATGGCTGGAGATTTCAGTAATGGCGGCAATATGACACAATCTGGTCTTTAGACCAGATTTCTTTTGACATGATGAATTCGGATCTAGCAGACTATAAAGGGGGCCAAGAATAAGAGATGCTTAAATTGAGGACTTCCAGAGATACTAAGTCCTAGACCTTGATTATATCTATAGACATTCCGAATCAGATTTTGGTATGCTTCTTTCGGATTCTCCAAAGTCTACATTTACAAGTCAGAAACATATAATGTCAATACCTAACATAAATGGGAAAAGAATGAATCCTATGTCTAATAATGGAAAGACTTAGGTCATAATAATGATAACGAGCATACTCCAAACATATGCTATTTCACTAAGTCGAAGTGTAAAGACTTAGGCATAAAAAATCCGGTTTCGCCATCAAGTCTAAGATGCTAGACTTTAAGGATAACTTAAAACAAAGTTCTTAATAAAAAGGACTTGGACCATAAAATGGTGTAGAAAATGTTGCCCCGTTGCCATGAAACCAAGTGTAACCAAATTTCTTCTAGTTCAAGATATTAGGACTTACATGGAATTGACTTTGAAGTTCATGATAAAATTTGATCCAAATATGTTTGGATTAAAAGAGTTGATTCCAAAAAAATATGTCAAATATACATTTAAAAATCCACTAAGGAACATAAACCTTAAAATATTGAAATCTTAAAATACACCTCATAGAAACATCAATCAAACTCAAATCAAATTTAAAACACCAAGTTTGCACTACATTGACTTTATGGGTTATAACTCCCATGTGTTTGTATTTTGTGGATGAATGTTTCCTTTTGTACAAGTTGCTACGACAGTTAATCAAGGGTGTTCGAGAATCTCGATATAATTAACATCAGAAATTCACACCTTCCAACGGAAAGAGATCCAAAGACAAATTTCCTGAACCCTAACCATGACAATACTTTATATGCATACCACATATTTTTCCTAATATTTTCTATGAAATATCATATGTTTTCATAGTAGTCAAAGATAAGATAATAAAAATTTATTTTCCAAATAAATGAAAGTCAAATGAATTTTCAAACCATATTGCTCCTCATATTTTTATATTTATATATTTTTTTCCAAATCTCGAGGTTTCACATACGGCCAGCTCAAAACAAAAATAAAAAGGGAAAAGAGAAATAAGGGAATCAGATTCAAACTCCCAAGATCAGGCCCCAGGTTCTAGAATGACAATTTTGAATTCAATAAAATTAATTGACAAGAGGACACTATGGCCCCAACAGAACTCAAAGCAGAAAATGAAACCAAATGAAGAGTAAGAACCCAGAGCTCAAAATCTCTCAAATATACAGAGACACAAGGCAACACAAAACAGATGAAATCTCTCGAAGCTGCAGCTAAAATCTGAATCCCCTGAACCAGAATCCCCAAAACCCTCTATCAAGTGACTCAAGGCAAGTTTGGTCCGCCAAGAATCATGATTTCAGTTGAATCGGCAAAATTAAGAAAAGAAATAATGATAAAACTCATCCTTACAAATAGGAGGCAATTGTCAAATCAGATTAGGCTCTACAAATTTACAGCTCGTCAAGTCTTGCTCTCAAAGATATATTTCAGTCAATAGGTTCCAAAACAAAATCATTCTTAAAAAAATCACAAACACAATCAAGTCCATGAACATAATTTGAATTGATCTTAATTAAGCAAAGAAAAATGAGGTGATAATGTTAAATCCCAAAGAAAATTTCCAAAGTCTCGAGAAATTTGGATTAAATATGAAAGTAACCTTGAAAACAAATTCCAAAAATAAGTCCAAACCAATTAAAGCCAAATTGAAAGTCAAATAACACACATCTAAGGCAGGGATTCCAGCCGGAACTAGAAACAAAATCACCAGAATGACAAAATCAACAAATGAATAACCGACTCTCATAGCAAACTTAAAATTTATGCCATTCCACACAAATTAAATTGAATGCTCATCAGAAGCAAAACAATCAAGACTTAAATAAATCTTAACCAATCCCAAGAATGGTGGATATTAAACAAGACTCAAACTCAATTCTCAAATCAAATCTCCCGAACCCAGTTAACTTGAATCAAATTTCCTAAACCAAACTTAAAATCCAATAAGCTCAAGTCTCAAATCTGCAACTTGAACCAGGAATGTCACGCTTCAAAAGAACATAAGAAATTCCAATCCAGAAATTTAAACCCAAATCAGGAAGAACCCAAACAAATCTGTAACCTGAAAGATGTAAGATCCAAAGAAACTGAAATGCTTTCTAAAACAAGATTCAAGCTCAATGCAGGATCTAAATTAAACATGATCAATCAAATAAATTCAAACCAATACCGATAAAATAAATCTACACTCAAATCAATTTCAACTAAACAAACCAAACCAAATAAATTTAACTTCAAGCCAAATCTGACTTAAAGGAACTTAAATCAATTTCACCCAATTCAAACCAAATTTCCAAAAAAATTCTTAAAACAAATCAACTTTAACTAAACAACTTTAATTTGAAACAAATTGAACTTAAGAAGATAAGGAAATCCAAATTCAACCCAAATCAAAAGCAATTCATAAATTAGATTCAATTCAACTCAAATCAAACCAAACAAACTTAAAATGCATCAAGTGTTTGCATTCTATCAAGTTCCTATGTCTATGTTTATTTTTGTGGATGCATGTTTTTATATTTCCATAGATTGCTATGGCGGATAATCAAGGGTAATGTAATTAACATCGGATCTTTGCACCATCCGATGGGGAGAAGTCAAAAACAAAATTTCAAAGAACCTAATAACCTCAAAATATATTGTTATACATATCATGGACCTAGCTAATACTTTTATAAAATATCACCTATTTTTCTAAGAAGTCAACGCTAAGGTCAAAGTGAAATCTAAATAAAATGAAAAATGAATTTCCAAAACAACAAAATGTTAAATTTAAAATTTTGAGGTTACATCAGAATCCAAATTACACAAGATGAACTGAAAAAACTCATGCATTCTTAAGAAAGTGATAGTGCCTTGGTTAAAACTGATAGATGAAAGATGGAACAGCCGGTTTAACAAACCAAACATTGCAAAGTGTCATCAACCAGTGTTACAAATACCACAATATGTCTCAACGATAAAGGATATGCCAATGCATTGTCTATTAAAACATACATAAAATATCAAAATATCAATATTTTTTTCCACTCCACCCCAAGAGGACATGATAAAAACGTACTGAAAATATCAAAATACCATGTTTTTTCTCTCCACCCCAAGAGGATTTGATAAAAACCTACTGAAAATATCAAAATACCATGATTTTCCTCTCCACCCTAAGAGGACTTGATAAAAACAAAGCTAGATAAGCATTTAAAAGAACTACTTCAAATAGTGGCGACCCAAAAAGCCACATCCTATCAGAAAATATGAACGGTACTCCCGAGCAGCATCATTAAAAGTCTGAACTGCAACATCAAGCTTTTCCCTTTCTTGATAAAATGCTGTTTTTATCCTCTCAGCTTCGGCATTGTATCGGCCCTTGTCCTGTAATTTGATAATAAAATATATTTAAACATGATACATGCAACATAAAATTGATCGAGTAGAATAGTTTATTACCGCTTCGGACATGCTATTCCATTTCTCGGCAAGATACTTCCATTTATCGGCTATGTTTTCGCCAATAATGTCAAACCTGAGGTCATTGTCGAATTGCTCCTTCCTAAACCGAAAATCAAGTAAAAATTCGCACAGATAAAATATAGAATAAAAAATATAAGTAAAACAGAAACCCACGCGTAGATAAAAAAGGAATCGGGAGGCCTTTGAATCTGTGGGGCATCATCTTCCGAAGTCCTTCTCGAGGCAGCATATTGTCTGCAAATAAGTCATCCAAACACGCACCAAACAGAAATTAACTGGAAAATAATGAAAACTGAGTCACCTTGTATTAGGGTGGCTAGGCTCGGCCATCGCTGCGCGAGGGAGAGCGGACGGAGCTTGCTACCCTAGCCGCCGTCGTCTGTTGTTTAGACTTTAGACAGCGAGATTGCCCTTTTCGTTTCCTTTTACTTGAATAGGAGAAGAAAATGTCTCAAAGCATACAAACATTGAACGACCTCTCGCTGGTATCTTCTTCGTATCCGAAGTGGAGAGGGACGGACAGAAATACAAATTTAGCTAGGTTATGTATAATTTTTTTACGCATACAAAGTTACGTAAAAGTCCCCCGCCAGACTGGATTGGGCAGTACCATTAATTCCTTTTTTATTCTGATTCAGGGCGAAGTGATTAAAATTTGAGGAAATTGACTTCCGATCCGTCATTGACAATGCACTTTTAACACACAGTCCGAATGTTGAACCTGTTTAATGTACAATCCGATTTTTCAAAAATTTACAACATCCGCTCCAATTTTGACGAAACCTGTTACAGGGGAGTTAGCTTAAACTGAAAATGACTTATTTGCCCTCGGAACATTGTTATTCCTTTGTACGTGAAGACTGAAGAAGATTATATTTCCTGCAATGGATATATATGTATGATTAATTTATAATAAACAAATTAATTTAGATATTAACTGAGACAAAATGTCCATCCACCAACAAATCATCTACATAATTACAGAATCTTGCAAGCTAATTTCTTCTAAGGCCCAATAAAATTATAGAATAGATAATATATTAAAAGTGTTTAAGAATTATTATAATATAGATAAATACACCGTCAAATCAAAAATTAATTTTTATATTTGATATAATATAAGTTCATCAATCAATATAAACCTAAAAAATATAATTATAAAATACTATTTATGTTATATTTAAATTTTGATATAAACTAATTATCATATTTTTCTTTAAAAATGACACGATAAATATATTAATATCTATATTCTATTTAAAATTTATATAATATAATACAATAAATTTTTTGATCATATTAATATTTTATAGACATAAAAAATATAGTAACAATGGTTTAATAAATACATTTGTAGTTATAATATTTTTTGGCTCTAAACATAACATGTAACTAAATTCATATATAATCAACGTGTTGTAATAAACAAATTAATACTTTATATTTTAAATAAATTAATACATTAATATTTTACGTTAAATTTAAATCTTGATATACATCAAATATAATAATTATTTACTTAAAAATATAATAATAATTTAATATACACTGTTCACATATCTGTACCACCCATCTCTCAAACAGTGCCAAAGGACAAGTCATATAGATAAACGCCCATACCGTTGTCCAATGAAATGGCCTTCTAGATGGGTACTTTTGACATTTTAACATTTATCCAACGGCGGGGTCTCACTGAGTGGATCGGAAGTTATAAATTTTTTTATCACTGGATTGTCCACTAATGTATTTTGGGCAACGGATTAATCGTAAAAGTCATTTTGTAAAATGGATCGGGAATCAATTTTCCCTTAAAATTTTGAATTTAATTGAATCAGGATGATGATATTTTGACTTTTGTTTGAATCTAATTTTGTGATCGGAGTCAAAATAATTCGATAGTTTTTAAATATATAATATGAATTTATTTTAATCAAAAATTATGATTTGTTTCTATGTTCTTATTTCGCTTTAGTTCATATTATTATTAGGATAAAACTTAATTTATTTTTTTTAAAACATAATAATATATTGATTTTTATTTAGATATAAGTAGATGATAATATATGATCTATAACATTTAATATAATTTTATTAAAACTTTATTTAACTATTTATATCAATGTATATATTGTAATTATATATCACTTAATTTTGATAAAATAAATGAATTGAAAATATCTCTTTACACGCTATAAGGTCTCAAAATACATTAGTTTGTTTTGATTTTGATAATGAATTCAAAATTGAACAAAATTGAAAACCCAAAAATCTAATTGAGCTGTAAATGGAGTTGATACAGAGCGGAACTCTATTTAGTTAAATAATAATCTAATTTTAGTTGTACACAAATATTCTTCGAATTCACAGCGAATACAGATAGTATTTGATTTGAAATTTTAATTAAGTTTTAAATTTATTAAAATGTTTAATAGTTTATAAATATGTAAAATAAATTTTAAAATAAAAAAATTTATCTATGAATAAAAAAAATTATCTATGACTCAAAAACATTGAAGTTGACACCTATTTTATTTTACGTTTACGATAAATACATTGTATAAAAAACACATGTAGTATTGTATATGTCTACAGGTTGAAAGCGAGATTATCTCCAACTTAACTCTCAGCAAAGCACGTTTCATAGTTTTAAATTAATGCCGAACTCAATATATGTAAACTCATTTATAAAACTAGAACTCGATCCAAAAATTATTATGTAATTCAAAATTGAGTCCATTTACAAAATTCAATCTATATTTGGACGAAATTACATAAGTATCAGTGACCATACATTAATTTTTTTATGGTATATTTAATCGAGTAGCAATCAAGTAAGAATTTTCTCAAGCTCAAGTTATTATTTAATTAAAATTTATTTTTTACTAAAATTTATTTATTTAACACATTAAACAGCTCAAAGATGTGAGACTTTATTAAGGGGTTATGGGGTTATTATTAGTTACCACCTTTCGTTAACATAAACAGGCTGCCACGTCAGCAACGACAGTTGTCAACACATGGTTGGAAGCTTTGCCCGAGGTGGGAACGTCGTCAACCGATCAACTAGACCGGATTAACAAATAAATAATTGCGGAACGGCCTCGTTTGGCATGACCCCCTGCTCTTGAAGTAGCGGGCGGGGGTTCAAGGGCCGCCGAGCCCTCCATCCCCTGGGGGATGGTTGCATGTGGGGATCGAGCAGGGGGGCTACCGAAAATCAGAGAGCTATGAACCGTTTGATCGGCCACATCTCCAGCGACGAATGGAGGAAGAGTCACCGATCCGACGGCCAAGAGAGGGTCAATCCAATGGCTAAGATTCGTGTCACCGCTAGGGTGCAGTGCCGCATACTTCAAGGGCCAGGTCACGGTATCAGACGTGTCCGGCCTTGCCTAGCTGGATCTTAATTATGTTATAATTAAAGTTGAACTTAAAAATCTATATTATTAGCTATCATGTCATTTCTATCTAAAATATCATTTGCTTGATAAATTTAGGACTAGAGCTATTTTCATGGTGTAATTTGTGGAGTTAGGATGACACACTCAAATTGTATTTATCAACTATTTTTTATTTATCTGTAAATATATCTCTTATATATTAACAAACCTCTTAAAATAAATTTCATGGTTAAGTTATTTATATTTTAGATGCAATCTTTTGCGGAAGGAAACAGAACATATATATAATGTATATCTTCAAAGTAAACATTAGATTGATCGTTTAAATATTTTAATCAAATTAAATACTTAATGTGAACGAAAGTAAGACAAAATTAAAAGTCCAGACTTTTCATATTAAAATTGTGTTTATTTTGACTGAACTAACCTATGGCATCTGGTTTGGTCATAAATTTGATGATTAAAATTAATTTATATTGGCTCCTATTAATTTCTAAAGATATCTCGTGTCTTAATAAAAATTTTAAAAATATTTGGTATACTCTGTAATCGTTTGTAGAAGATTGAGTAACATATATGATATATCTTTAAATAAATTTTAAATTGATTAACATGCAAACGTCCTGACCAAATTAAAATACTTAATTTTATCACAAACTAAGTTAGACACCAAATCAATGAGTTTAGATTTTTCAATATAAGTTAAATTACGTATGAAACCTAATGCCCTATTTGGTTAGAGTTTTATTTTTGATACTATATCAATATTGATATTAATATTTTCAAATGTTAGAGTATCAATATCAAAAGTAATACAAGTTGACAATTGTATTACATAATATGCTTTGTTTACACTACAAATTTTAAAATTAATACAATTAACCAGACACCTCTTAATGGTTTCTATCAATATCAATTTTAAAATTGATAGTGACAGAGGTACCTAATAATATTACCAAACAGGGCGTAAGTCAACAAAATGTCACCTGTGTTTATTTTTTATATTGATAGTTCCGGGGAGAGTACCAATAAAAACATTTCTGGAGAGGGGGTTGCAGAAGCAGGTCTCTGCTTCACGTCTAGTCAGACTACTTTAAAACAAAAACCCATGTTGCGATGCAGTCGAACACCTCGGTATACCTTGACTCAACCCCATCAAAAGAGCCTAATTCAACACCTATACATATAATGAGGGTCTGTGTGTGAAGAGAGAAACGTTGTGTTATACAAGAAAACTAATTTTGTCCCGAAACCTCTAAAAGACACATCTTTATTCATTCAAACAGAAATACATGCATCTTTTAACCAACTTTTTTTTTGAAGAAAACAGGACCATATTCATTAAACAAGACTAAAGAGCATACATAGTTTATACAGAGATAAAGATAAACCAACAAAGACACTGGACCGAGTCATCAAGAAAGTGATCTTGGAAAAGGCAATTTCCAAGGAGAGACTGTACCACCACGAGTTGACCAGCACACACAGGTGCAAACATGGTCGGGTGGTACAAGAAAGAACTCCTTCAAGGGAGTTTGTAAGCTGTATCGAGACCGGAAGATCACTCCAAACGGGAGTGGAGAAAGCCCAAACCCACAGTCTCGGGAGAGATTTAGCGTCTAAAACACTAAAGATGACAAAGTCTGAGTCATAACCCGATCTTAGGACTACGTACAACACCGACGCAGAAAAAAAACGGAACAAACTTAAGTAAGCCGATCTCCACAGATCCAACACAACAAAAGTGTACAAAATGCCTAAAAGAAATTTTAGGCAAAGTGTTGGAAAAAGGAGAGTGGGAGGGAGGAACATCCCTCCCTCCCAAACCTAACACGACCTCAAAACGACTTTGTTGAAACTACTCAACAAAAGTGCTGGAGGAGAGTCTTCAGGTGCCGGATGCAACTGTCAAGCGTTTACCGAGCGCCGGAGGCTGCCGGACAACCCCTGATCCTCCTATCGTCGGGTCCGCCGGAAGGGGAGTCGCCGGTGAGGGATCCGCCGGACGAAGGCCGCCGGACGGGGGGTGCCGCCTGACGGGGAACTTCGCCGGCGCAGGGTTGCCGAAGGGCCCGCCGAACAGGTGAAACCTCCGGCGCGGGTTTGCCGAAGGGAGCCGCCTGACGGGGACGCCGCCGATGAGGGCTGCCGGACAAGGAACCGCCGGCGAGGGTGATGCCGAAGGGGATCGCCGAACGGGGCGCCGCCGGACAGGGTGGGTTCACCTGCACGGTATCCGAAGGGGCCGCCGGACAGGGGGAAGCCGCCGGCGAGAGATTTGCCGAAGGGGGCCGCCGGACAGGGGGGAAAACCCTGGCGAGGGATGTGCCGAAGGGGCCGCCGGACGGGGACGCCGCCGGTGAGGGCCGCCGGACGGGGAACCGCCGGCGAGGGTTCCGGATGCTTCTCGCACCCGCTCAGCTTCCGCAGCACGATTCCGGACGGGGAACCGCAGGACGGGGATGCCGCCGATGAGGGCCGCCTCATCTTTTAACCAACTTACAAATACCATAATATTATCTCAATATTCAATAATAAAAGAACACCCAGTCACAATGGTTGTGGTAGGGCAGTTGACAGAAAGGTGAGATTATGGATAAAATTGAGCTGACAAACGCTCCTTCAGACATCATCTAGTGAAATTTAGTAGGGAAAACACACAACGATCAAACCTAAAGTGGATTTAAAACGAAATCGGCATTCTCTGTTATTCAGGCCACTTACTTTTACTCGTCGTGGCTAAAATTCATCTTATCTACTTCAACACTGTCAAGGGAATTTAAAAACATGATCCATATTCTATACAGGACCAAATGAAGTAACAAGTTAATTCAATAATTCGAAATAGATGTCCCAATAACGGTCAAACATCACCGTCTTGTCCGCCCAACTCAAACTTAAGCAACACCAAAGTTGGATTGAAAATCCGACTTGAATTCAATAAGTTACGGGCGAAACAGTGAAAACAGGCTCCCGAATAACCTTTGGTAGGCCTAATGGGCCTAAATGACAAAATAAGTGGACTCACGACACTGTTTCAGTCAAAATATTTCCAACAACATCCAAAATGTCAAATTTTGACTTCGGGCGGTAACATGACCGTCTTGCCCTCTTGGGGTCCGAGTAATCTGAGAAAAGTCTAAAGAAAAGTGGCACTACCAAAAGGCCTATTTGATTTCCAGATAAACAATGATAGAGTCAGATCAGTAATATGACCCATATTTGGAAAGTTACAGAAAAAACATTAAAAGTTGATTTTTAGATGGTCTTATCAGGGGCATATCAGGCTCAAAAGATAAAATAAGTGAGTCCATGAGACTGTACTAGTCGAGAGCTTCGCAACGATATCTCGAATGTCAGAATTTGATTTTGCACAGACCTCGAATGGTAAAATGACTTCTTTCACCTTTGGTGAGTTCAGGCAATCCAGGGCAAGCTCGATAACATATTTGCACATTATTGAGTCCGCCTAGCTCCATATCGAGTAACATTGAAGTTAGATCAAAAGTTCGACCTGTATCCAACAAGAGATGGGTAAAACAGTGAAAGTGAACTTTCAAGCAGTCTTTGCGAGGCCTGGGCCCAAATGATCAAACTAGTGTGCCAACAGTATTGTCTCACTGACAGCACCCATCCTCCCTCGATCAAAGGTGATGGCCCCACTGACAGCCATGTGCAGAACTGTACGTACGGTCCCTTTCCCCCGGTATAACCCCCCTATTCGGTGGTCTATATAAAGAGGGGGGGATGATAGCGAGAGAGAGATTCTGCCAAAATCACCGGAGATTCTTTCTTCACCGAGAAGAGTTGATCGAAGCAAAGAGAGATTAAAGAGATAGGGAGAAAACAGAGAGAAGGTCACAAGTTGAGTTACATTTTTCTCTCCCCAAGAGTTAAAAATCATCGGCTTGAACCAGCGTTTTACATTTATTGTGTTCGGAATACCAAAACTCTATTAACTTCACAGACACAATTGACCTAATGTGATATTCATGACCCCTCTGATATCCATAACCCCGTGACCTAACAATTCTTCCCCATCCATATGTAATTCTATAGAATTGACAAGTACAATACGGTATTTGGTTGCATGAAATTTTTTATATATTTTTGTGATAAAATGATACTAACATAATATATAAGGCAGCACTTATAAAATTATCTTGTCTGGTGAGATGCGATAACAAAAAACATATATAACTAAAAAAGTGGATCTCACTTTTTTTTTTAGTTTTTGTAACGAGTGTTAGACATTTTTTTTAAACAAGTTTTGTTATAAAAACTAATTTTGTCATGCAATCAAATATGTCATAAATATCTGTTAGACACATGGAGGCGACAGATAACTGTATATGCTTTACTGACATGCTTGATGCCTGCTGGTTACATTGACTGGGTAAAATTTTTCTTTCCTAAAAATACAGTGTTAAACTTGACACATCTTATTTGGGCTCAAATTTTTATTTTGTCTGATAGAATTGGCTCTATCTTACCAATTGATCACCTCTTTTTTTCTGTGATCAATCTATTGCTTTGGGAACACATGGATTAAGGTGATGCAAGGCGATTATATATAATCGATATTATAGCCAAATGTTTCAATATTTTGGGATACTTGGTTTTCAATATAAGACCCGTCGTTGTGAATTATATTATGTGTACATCAAGAATTCTCTACTTTCACCGTATGCTGAATTATTGTTTTACTACGTGGTTGACATCACTAAACTGCAAAAACCATTTAATTAACGAACTCTTTCACAGGAGGGCATATATAACTTTTTTTTTTTCATTTTTAGCTTAATAACTGTTTGGTTGCGCTGTAATATGTTATATTCACTGTATACGCGTCCGTAAGAAAATTTGTCAAAAGAGATGTTTACCTTATGCCCTGTTTGATTAGAGTTTCATTTTTGGTACTATATCAATATTGATATTAATATTTTCAAATGTTAGAATATCAATATCAAAACTAATACAAGTTGTCACTTGTATTACATAATATGCTTTGTTTGCACTATAAATTTTAAAATTGATACGGTTAACCAAACACCTCTTTATGGTTCCTATCAATATCAATTTTAAAATTGATAGTGATAAAGGTGCTTAATAGTGTTACCAAACATGGCATTAGGTTTTTTAATACACATTGATTTTATCGCAAATTAGATGTAGAAGGAATATTTTTGTTATAACTAAGAACACCTCTTGAGGGTCGGTTTGGATTGGTACTACAAACAAGTTCCCACCTATGCCAATTTCGATATTTGACGGTCTCATCTTTTAAAAACATCAACATCGAAATGGTCATGACACTATCAATTGCTTATACTCTGAGGCGTCGTTTGGTATCGGGATAAAATTGATGAGGATAGGGATAAACCAATCCGTGTGATTGACCCTATCCCCATTATGTTTGGTTTGACTTAGAATAGGTTTAGAGATAATCCTATCCTATGTTTGGTATGTTAACAATAAATTCGAGGATAACTTTAAATTTTTATATTTTTATCTTTAATTTTTATATTACCTTATTGTATTATTCATAACATATTCATAAATACCTTAATTCATTTACACATTTATATAATAAATATAAAATATTATTTAAGTATATAAATATTTACCTTATTCCCTCCACCGGCCGATTCTCGTCGTGTGTTCACTTACCAGAGCGACTCGCCGCCGTGCCTCCTCAGCAGAGCGGCCGCCGGCTCCGCCGCCACGCCGCCTCTCTTGACCGGCATCGGCGAGGTCCTCCAGCCACCCGACGTCGCCATTGGGCCCGATCCTCTTGCTGCCGTACCCGGTGGGGCTGGCGACCCCGGCCGCCGCCTCCTTGTCCGCCTCCGGCCTGGAGAAGAAGCTGGCCGCCTCCGCGTCCATCATCGCCATCATGTCCGGCGACACGCCATGCCCGGTCACCTTGAAGAAGCCGATCTCCTCGCACGCTCCGACGACGAGGTCCGCCGCATTGGGCCTCGACATGTCGATGGACGGGATGCCTACGAAAGAAGCGGCGTCCGGGTCGACGAGCGAGATGTGCTCCAGCGCGGGGTTCTCCAAGACCACCATGGCGCCGCTAACCCGCCGGAATCTGACGGAATCCGGAAGCAGCAGAGCAGGAAGAAGACGATGATCGGAGATGTTCTACTGTGAGAGAGATTTGGGCGTGTCGCGGGCCCTTTTATAATAGCCTCGGAGGGCACCCCACCCTTCGCCCCGCGGAGCTCCCAGCCCCCCCCCCCCCCCCCCCCCCCCGCGGGCCGCCGCGGCACCCCACCCTTCACCCCGCGCGCATCCCGCCCCGCGGAGCTCCCGAGCCCCCCGGCGGACGCCGCCGCTGCGGCACCGCGCGCGCCGCCGCCCCCCTCCCGGCGGACGCCGCTGCGGCAACCCCCCTCACCTCGCGCGCCCGGACCGGAGCTCCCGCGCGTCGTATCCTCCAAAAGTTATTTTGGGAGTAAAATATCTCAAGTATTAGATGAGATGACTTATCCCTGCACTTATCCCTAATTTTGAGGATAATCTGGATAACTTAATCTAAGTTAAACTCATTTGTAAGTGTGTACCAAACAGGGGATTGGGGATAAACCAAGTCTATCCTAGGTTATCCCCATACCAAACAGGGCCTGAGAGCATAGCATAGCATAGCATAGCATAGGATAGAGGAGGGAATTATCATGTTACTAAAAAAACACCAAAACCTGCACATCATCCCATCCAAACATGCTCCTCGGAAGTCAGAATCCAGAGCTCTCGTTGGCTTCCCAGTCAACTCTGCCCAAACAAAACCAGGTGTGCTGGGTCCCCTAACCAGGCACCAATCAAAGCTCAGATCAGGTCGACCACCACCATGGACCAATGTGTGTGTGTGTGTGGAGGGGGGGATAGATAAGCCCATGTCGTGGGTCCCACGTCAGACTGTTGACTCCTTGGTTACATACAGAAGTGTCGTCATCTTCGGTCAGAAGAAGAAGAAGAAGAGGTGGTGGAGTTGCGTACACTAGCTTGCTTAATTGCTTTAATTAGACGTTGTTTGATTTTATGAATTACATGCTCATATAAGATTAATTATTCGTTCGTTCTTTTCTTTCTCTCTGTTTCACGAGAACGACTAATACGGCTCCAGTACGTGACCTAATTTTTGAGAGCGGCGCCCCCACACGCGGTACCGACGTTACAGCCATGCATGCAGATACGTCACCTCGACACGTGTTCGGGAGGCGGCACGTGGAGACAGGCAGAAAGGTCCGTGTTTGAGAGTGACCGCCGAAAGGTGACGTGACTAGAGCTGTAAATGGGTTTAACGAACCTGATAACCTCAAACATATCAGGTTTCAAGGACCTAACAGGGAATTCGATAGCTTATTTTTCGGGTTCGACAATGGCTGGTAACCCGAAATAGTATTTTCGGAATTCAAAAATTGTTTTCGGGTAACCATTCAACTGCTGGGGAAAATGCCAGTAGGGGGATCAAAGGGGGCTGAGCACCGGAGGTGACACAGGCAGCTGGATCGGCTCTGGTGGCACACGATTTCTGCGGAGATGGAGTGATTAGTATGCATAGCAAGAGAGGAGAGCTCGGTGTTTCAGCTATTGCTTCTCCGTCTACTTTCAGTTGACCGCAACGACGCCCTTCTCCTCTCCATTTCTTAGAAAAAGTTAGGATGTTGCAGTCATCTCCCACGATGCCTGGGTAGCAGAAGATAGGGATTCATGGTGGAGGAGATAAGCAACCGAGCGGGATGTCAGGCAGAGGCACGCACGGTGATGTCGGGCAGAGGCGCGCACGGATACCAGGCGGGAAGAGGGCTTTTCGTGGAGCAGGGCGGGACGTTGTGTAGCGCGGTGATCGCAGCGGTGTGCCCCTTCTGCAAAGGCTTGGATGGCAAGCCACCAAACGTGAAGTTCACAAGCACTTTGACCGTACAGGCTATCGGGTAAATCTGAATCCGAAATGTCTACAATGAATCCGAATCCGAACGTCATGGTATTTATAGATTTCAGTTCTAATTCGAATCAAACTTATCGGATCCGGGTTTGGATCTTCAAGAACCCGACCCGAACGTGACCCATTGACAGGTCTAGATGTGACACACAGATGCCAGGATATATATATATATATATGTGGATCGGTCTCTTGTATCTGATATAATATATATATATATCCTCAGTTATACCGTAACAACTAGGATGAATAGTTGATCATATAAAATAGATTAATCAGAATTTATTTCGAGTACTCAAAGAGAGATAGACCAACGGACACCTCTCGGTCCGGCCTTGTGTAATGACCGAGGGACTCAAAACTAATTAATTAAAGAAGTGACTTATTCTAGCATCTATACGTGTACCAAGTACTGCATAATTTTTATGTAGTTATAGTTTTAACCCACCTTAGAGAGAACGAGACAAGATGATATGTATATTTGATTTAGAACTAAAATAATTACACTTTAATATGTCTAATTTATTATTATTTTTTACATCATCATCTGTATTTATAAAAAAAAATTCTATTTTAACCTGCCAACATGCTCCTTTTCTACATGTAAGATTATTTATGACAAGTACGTTTTGGTTGAAATGTTTGATGTAGTTTTCTAGAAAAACAACTACACCCAACCAAATGTGACCACCAATATTTTTCGGTTTCCTGGAAAAGAGCATTCGATGAAAACATTTTACGTTGATTTTGATTTTACATGAAACCAAACGAACCCTAATGGGGTGTTTGGTTGCATGATAATTTTTTGTACACTTTCATGATAAAAAATTGTATTAAAATAAAAAGTAAACCAACTCATGACATAAAATTATCATGTTTGGAGGGATGTGATTGCAAAAAAGTGTAACCACCGCACATGACCAAATAAAGTGGGGGACCACAAGAAAAAAGAAAGAGGTGAGACCCTCTTTTTTATTTAAGAAGAAAATCACTTTCAAAACATAAAATTGTCATGGTTGTCAAACACCTCTTTTAACAAGTTTTCGTACAATTTTTAAAAATTAAAACAAAAACCTCAATTATCATGCAACCAAACACCCCATAACTCTTACCAACCTTATGATGCCATATAATTTTTATGGTTAAAATACACATCAAATAAAATTTAAGATGCTAACGGGGTGTTTGGTAGCGTGATAATTTTTTGTACACTTTGATGATAAAAAATTATATTAAAATAAAAAGTGAACCAACTCATGACATAAAATTATCTTGTTTGGAGAGTTGTGATAACAAAAAAAAGAGTAACCACCCTACATGACCAAACAAAGTGGGGGGGGAGGGTCACTGGAAAAAAGAAAGAGGTGTGACCCTCTTTTTTATCTAAGAAGAAAATCACTTTCGAAACATAAAATTGTCACGGTTACTAAACATCTCTTTTAACATTTTTTTTACAATTTTTAAAAATTAAATTAAAATTTCCTATTATTATGTAACTCAAACACCCATTAAATGACCGTGTTTTCGACGAAACATGATAAAGAAAAATAGGACAACCGTATCGAACGGAAAAAAATTGTTAAGAAACCATAGGAAGGGAAAATAATTTCTCGTGTCTGATTAAATTTTCTGTAAAAACATGTTCTGTCGTGTGATTGTCTCACACGTTTTAACAGGTATTTTCACAAAAAAAATATTTTTATAGTAAGAACTCTCATAATTTTATGGTTCAAAAGTAAAAAAAAACCCATCGTTGTACAAGAAGTTGTTTGGTTCGATTCGGTATCCCTCTAATCCGAAATAAACCCCTAAACAGATTGGTCTAGTTAACCTGATCATTTACTTCTCTATATTTTATCGGTTTTTTAAAAAATAAATGTACATAAAATGAGACCGGAGAGCGTGGTGAAATGTGAAGCATAAGGTTAACACGTACTCTAGTTAATCATGTTCTTCCAGATATATGTAGTATACGTTGCTTTATTTTGATTAAATATATATTTTATAATACATTTATTTCGATCGAATTCGATTATCATTTATATGACTCCATAAAATGATTCTAGAATCGAGCCGCATGGAGCGGATCACCTCAGTCCCACGGTAGAGGGAGAAGCCTTAGGCTGCATTTGGCAACTCGTTGGAGGACTTCCAATAGAAGGACTTTTTTTTCATAAAGCACTTTTGTCAAAAATGCTTCTCATTTACGTAAGTGAAAGGTGTTTGGATGTTAAAATTTAACAGAAGACTCAGTTAATAAAAAAAAGATGTTTATGAATAAAAGGTCTCTTAGAAGGTGGGGAGATACCCAACGGCCTCATGCTGCGCGGTACCTCCGTGAAGAAAAGCTCCAGCAAGCCGGCTATGGTGAATAGGTCGGCAGAGCTTAGGAAGAGGTACTGCAGAACAACATAGAGGGCCAGTACGACGTCAATCCTCTGCAGGTCACTGATGTCGAGCGCTCTCATGGTGGACAGCAGGAGGCCGGGCCTGCGCGCGCAGAACATGTGGATGTTCACCGCCTGGCCGTCTCTCTCCCGGACTTCCACCTGCAGACCGAGCAGCGCGGGCCGATCGAGTCAGGAAGAGATCAGCTGCGGCACAGCGCAAGGGCTCCCCAGAGGGCTCGGGTAGAGCTCCTCCTTCACGCGCCACGGGAGCGAGGGTGCCATCGGCGTCGGAGGATGGAAGCTGCCTGCAGCAGCGGTGACGACGGAGCTGGTCAAGGGAGACGCGCACGGTGGCGATTCCAGCTCGCTCTGGAGGTCGGTGATCTTCTGCAAGAGCTCCTTCGGATACTCGATTGCGTCCCCGAGAATGGAAGCTCGATCCATCTGCGACGATCGACGTGGATTAAGATGAGAAACAAGAACAGAAAGGGGGAAATTTTTCTGAAATTCATGTCGATCTTCACCTTGCTGATCTTGGGGACGACGGATTGGAGCATGTAGAGACGGTCATTGAGCTTCTCCGCCCAGAGGTATTCATCCAGGCTGTTGGTCATTGGCGCCGGCACCCTCCCTTTCAGCACCTTCTTCGTCGAGTTCTCTTCTTCCCCTGCCACACCCCCACACCCGTTGTAGGCCTCCTCCTTGGCGCCACCAGCCCCCCTGCTCGTCACCGGAGGACGTCCCCTCCTCGGCAGCAACTTCCCCGGCATTGCTGAGTTGCCAGCCCCATTTCTTTTGACCATGCTTTAAAGTTGAAACCTGCCGCCTCCTTGTCTCCATGTATAGAATCGCTCGAACCGTCCATCGCTCCCCGATCATCCTTTCATGTTGCTACCACACCAGACCCGACCACCCGATCATGTCGTCTCTGCAGCAGGGGCCTCTGGTCATCTCCACGGGGGGGGGCCTTTAGTCGCAGTGATGGCTGCCGCTACAGTGACGAGTATCGCGAATGGACTCACGGGAGCGCTTTTTTATTATCGAAGGAGAAAATTTCTCTTTCCCCCTTCTGCCTTCTGGTAGGAGGAGAAGTTGAAATATTAATGTTACCAAACGGTATCCTAAAAATCGGAAGAGCTTCTTAGAGAAGAAGAAGTTAAAAAGAAGTTCTTCCTACGTGTTCCCAAACGCACCCTTAGTCCCCAATAAGAGGCGCCCAAGTACCCCCGCCATCTAAGTAGCGGTTCAAGAACCGGTTCGGTGAATCACTACCGAAAAGAGCTGAACCGCTACCGAGGCCTTGCTAACTCGTTACTGATGGGTAATGAGTTACAAAGGCGTCGGTAGCGGTTCAGCCTTTTTCGGTAGCGGTTCAAGACTTTTTAAATTATGTTATTGAACCGTTGTTGAACCGTTATCGAAAAGGGCTGAACCGTTACCGACGCCTTACTAACTCTTTACCGACGGATAGTGAGTTACAAAGACCTCGGTAGCGGTTCAACCCTTTTCGTTAGCGATTCACCGAATCTATTCTTGAACCGCCACTTAAGTGACGAGGGTATGTGGCTGCCTGTGATTGGGGACTGAGACTTCTCCCTTGGACTTAGGTGATCCGCTCTCCGAGCCGGACCGTGAAGCACGATGCGACCGGGCGACTGCCGCCGCCGCCATCAACAGGTCGCCGGCGGCGATCTGCGCCCCCACCACGCGGGCGGCTGCCGCCGGCATCTCACAAGAGGTGGTCCGCGTCCGCCGCCGCCGCCGCGAATATGTCGCCGTCCGACGACGGAGCCGGTGGCTGGACCGTAAACCACGATGCGACCGGTCGACCGCCGCCGCCGCCCATCAACGGGACGCCGGCGGCGATCTGCGCCCCCACCACGCGGGCGGCTGCCGCCGGTATCTCGCAAGAGGTGGTCCGCGTCCGCCGCGCCGCCGCGAATATGTCGCCGTCCGACGACGGAACCGGTGGCTGCACCGTCCAGCCGCCTGACTCTCGTGCCCCCGTGAACACCATCTTTCTCGTGGACCTGCGGCGAGAGCTGCGTGCAGCGAGACTGGCGGCGGGAAGTCGGCTGTGAAAGCCGCATCTTGTCTTCTGGGCGGCCGCCGCCGCCGCCGCCGGGAGAAGTCCTTTTCGCCGTTTCAATGGAGGTGTGGTCGCCACGCAGTGAAGTCGAAGTTTCGCGTTGGATGTTAAAAGATAAATAATGATAAAAATAATATATTTTATGGTTAAGATAAATGTTAGACGTGCTTGTATTTCAATTCTGGTGACTACTTATATTTAAAAAGATGTCATCGTAGGTGTGCATTGTAAGTTTAAGAAATCTTAAAGTACCGTGTTTTTTTCGAAAAACAAGTCGTCCCCTAACTGGTTCAAAAGCACCTTATATATAAATGTCGTGGTCAAGTATTCTTAAAAATTTTATCCAAAAAAATGTGTCGTCATTTTCAGAGAAATCAAGAGGATACAGGAGAGACAAGGGAAGAGATAACGTTCGAGAAATGTTTTTATCATGCAAAAAAACAAATTATTTAGGTGGTATTGCTTTGAGAGCATTTTGGTAGCATTAATTAATTCGGGTGAGCACGGTTCGATTTAGTCCAGTTTAGGTCATTCTTCTTCAAACCAAACCAAATCAATTCAACCTCTCAAGCTGAATCAAACCAAATCGATTTCAATTTAATTTGATTCGATTTAATTCAGTTTAAACAAAAAATATATAAAAATATTTTAATTAATTATTTATATATATAATAGGTTTTAAATTAAAAATAATCAAAATAAATATTATTTTATTATAAAAGTATAAACATTTATTTTTAATAATATAATAATATTTTTTATATAATTTTAAATTAAATCGATTCAAATGATTTGATTTGGTTTAAACCGGTCCGAAGAACTTCCAAATTGAACTAAACCAAATACGGTTCAAACCAAACCGAGCCGAACCAAACAAGTCAGTTCGATTTGGTTTTTGGATTTAAACCATTTAATGTTCACCCTTAGGATTAATGACTTATTTTTAAGCAACTTGAGATTTTAGGCCTTGTTTGATAACATTATCGGATATTTTTATCTTTATCAATATTAAAATTGACATTAATAACAATCAATCAATAAAAAATAGTTGTTAATAATATCAGTTTCAAAATTTATAATATAAATATAAGAAATCATGTAATGTAAATGTCAATTTATATCAATTTTAATATTGATAATTCAACTTCTAAAAAAAACAATATTATTGTTAATAAAGAATCATTTTTTTATTCTCTAACACAGCGAGTTCTCGAGGAGTGTGTCTTTCACTTGCAACATGACCGTACTATTTTTTATGATGACTAGTACTCAAATCTCGTCCAATAATGTTTTTCAACATAGTAAATTTAACTAAGATACAAGTGATCAACATTTGACCAAGATTTGAATTGAAATATTACGGGGGGTATATATATAAGCTTTATATTAATGGTTCCGGAGATGATCAAAACGAGATACGAGGACATAACTTTCCGATCAAAATCAATCAAATTATTATTTAAAAAATTATTTTTTATTAAAAATAAATAAAAAAATAAATGTTCGTTGCTAGCATGATAAGTATGCAACATTAAAGTTAATAAATTCGAATGAAAATATAAAACTGACAATACTATTCTCGACAACATCATCTTGCAAATCCTAAAATCATAATGTTGAGGTAGAAGGGCTCGAGACATATAAGTACAATATCAAGTCTCAAATAATCAATATGGGACTATTCTCACAATTCTAACACTCTCCCTCAGTGTCAACGTGGACAGTGAGAATAAGAGGTAAGATAATCAAATATTAAAGATAGATAAGTGTTCGCTCCGATGCCATCTTGTAAACTACAAAATCATGGTGTTGAGGTAGAAGGGTCTAGAACATATGAACACGATATCAAATCTCAAATGAACAATACGAGATTATCCCTACAATTCTGACACATCATTGGTAATTTTCTGTTTTATTTCAACATCGCTGTGAGGGCAGCCGACAGAAGAACATGTGATGCATGGGACGAGGAGATCTCTGTTTCATGACCGAGGTTGCCAAGTCTCAACGGTAAAAAAAGAAGAAGTTAAAACTTACGTCTCAACCCTTAAATGGTTGTTTAAGGGTTTAAGTAGGTTCAAGATAAAGGGAGATTTATGCAAGCAAACACTACTTTAATTTGACTTTCAACAACTTATCTTAATATAAAAAGATACTTATGGGGTGTTTGGTTGCATGATAATGAAAGTTTTTGTTTTAATTTTTAAAAATTGTAAGAAAACTCGTTAAAAGAGGTGTTTGGTAACCATGACAATTTTATGTTTTAAAAGTGATTTTCTTCTTAAACAAAAAAAGTGGGTCCCATCTTTTTCTTTTTTCTTGTGGTTCCCCACTTTGTTTGGTCATGTGTGATAGTTACTCTTTTTTTGTCACGTCCCTCCAAACATGATAATTTTATGTCATGAGTTGGTTTACTTTTTATTTTAATACAATTTTTTATCAGGAAAGTGTACAAAAAAATATCATGCAACCAAACACCCCATTAAATGGTTGTTTGAGGTTTTAAGTAGGTTCAAGATAAAGAGAGATTTATGCAATCAAACACGACTTTAATTTGACTTCCAACAACTTATCTTAATATAAAAAGGTACCTAGTTTGAGTAAGATATTTTTTTATTAGCCAATCAGTTTTCGTTGAATAAGAGATTATGTATATATCGCTAGTTAGTTTTCTTTTTATATAATTAATTAAAAATACATTAAGCCGGAGAGATAAAGAATCAACACTTGATTTTTTTCAGAGACGTCAGATAATATAATAAATATAACCGCAGGTACGGGCAGTAGGTTGATTATTTATATATAGTTTTGATCCAGAAATATTTACATTTATATTTATATTAAGGCGAGAGGAAGAGAGACGTGGTGGAGAGGTGCCGTCGCGTTGTGACGTGGCCGCTCACACCTCTCCCGTCCGTTTCAGGCTGACACCTGGCCGCCGCCGACGGCCGACCGCGTTTGACTCCGGCTCGGCCGGCCGGCCGGCCGTACGCTCGGATTTCCCCACGTGCAGAAGAATGATGTGGCGTGCTGTTTTTCGCTGCTGCCCCCCTCGCTTTCTCTATTTATCGTTGTAGCCTTGCCGACTTCCGACCTGATCGCCGGAGGCGATGCCGACAAAATTAGATATTAAATTATTTTTTGATAATATCCGATGACAAGAATTCTCTCGAAACAAATATTTATCCCGACCGGACACGAAAAAATCCGGTATTCTCTGCCTAAGATCCGCTCTCTCAATCGGCCTTTTTTATGATATAAACATAATACGTGATCATATATTTAAAGATTATTTTTGCATATTCATATATCATTATGTATATTAATTAAATAAAATCTAATCGAAATTTTAAACCGAATATTATTTTTAGTGTACCATTTCGGGCCGATTAATTTCATTAGGACCACGACAATACTTGAATCATCACATTCTAATATGATACTGTAATGCACAGCACATATGATAATTATTCATTCTGAGGAGATATATATATATCCACTCAAACTATGAGGTTCATCTTTTGAGTGTCATTCGACCCCCTCTTAATCGTGAAATATTCTATATTCAGAGACTAACTCTAGGCCATTTTCTTCACCAATATATATATATATATATGAAATCTTATAGATAGGCTCTTTAATCTACAAATTTGTGGTGGATGGACAACAAGTTGTAGAAAGAGAGAGAGAGAGAGTAATAAGGAGAAAATAAAAGAAAAGATACATAACTTCAAAAATCCGAAGTCAGGCCAAACTTTTTTTTAACTTTTTATGATCTTTCATATGATATATTAGCTCATCCATGCATACTTGAATATTACTCAGTTTTTTTTTATCTATTTAGGCAACCATGTAGATGGGAACGATTAAAAATATTCAAAAGAGAGAAACCTCTAATTTATCAAAATCAACCTAGTAGAAGATGCTCCCTAGTTGGATACATGTACATATTACAGGGGGTGACATTAACCTCCGACGGCAGCGAGCAAATTAATTTGGGTGTCGACAAAGAGTATATTTTGTTTATTATAGTTTTAATAATTAATCACGTTCCGTGGAATATCCTCTTCAGGCGCTGACTTTTGAAAGGCAACTATTAGTGTTCCCAAAGCTTCTCAAGGCGCCGTAGAAGGTGCAGGTTTTAAACACACTCTTCTCTTGGAACGGATTTTAAAAGCTTGCCCTCCGGTGTTGTTTGGACGGATTCTCTGGGTCGGGGGATGGGAGCGGGTCGGTTTGGGTCACCCGAGTCCGGTGACCCAAATGTGAGATGATTTCAAGAGTCGTCGACCTAGTCGAAGCCAACTCGGCCTGACCCGGTGGACACTCTAGGTTGGGTCGGCTGATCTGAGTCCCGATCTGGTGTGTTATGATCATTTTCGTCCCGAACCGAAACAAATCGCATCCACTTATTGTAGAATTTAGTGGGATGATGAACCTAACTAGAAGTAAAAGGTTCGATTGATTTTGAAAATATAAAGTGGGTAAGGGGAATCACACACACACATATATATATATATAATGAAGTCTACTTGAGATGCATAGAGTTTGTCTAAAAATTGTCTATGTTTTTCTCCATGAGTTCAAGACACACCTGGACCAACCCTAGGGATGTGAAAATGAGAGCAGTACGTAATATATAGAATTTAAGTTTGATTTATTTATCTATGTTCATGTTAGAGCTCGACTTGATACTCACTGCATTTGATCCGTATTTCTAGTTCGACTTGTTAGAATTTTGTTATAGTTAAATTTAGATCATAGAACTACTCGATCTCATCTATGATTCAAATTTGATCCAAGTTTTCTATGAAACTTCATCAGAAATTTTTGTCGATGAATGTTTAGCTCGATTTCAACCTGATCTCATTCATGAAGTTCGAATTTATTTCCGTTCATGAAACTGATCTAATTTATACCCATGTAATAATCTCGACATCGGGTTTAAAGTTAAACTGAACTAAATTTTATTTTATTTAATTATCTAATTAATACTGAATTTATATTTTAAGTACTCTTAATATATTCTGTAAACAAATAGTTAGCTGAATAGTTAGTTAAGTACGTACTTGAACTAATTACTTGTATGTTCTATCAGATGGAGCAGGAATTTTGTTGAAACTCGACTAATTAGCAAACTTAATTTTTTTATTGATTAAATTACTTATTCAAGGTATGAAACAAGTCGTCCCTAACCAAATCCGAAAAATACTCTCATTTATTTATTTCTTTTGTTTTTCGTTGAAAATCTTTTTTTGTTTTATTTGTGAGAGTAGATTATTATTTTTTTTTGGCAATCAGCTCTCTTTATTTATTGGCTGAGCGATGAGGAGCTCCGTCCTCCACTCCTCCCCTCCGCCTCAACGACGTTGCTCCGAGCCACGGCGATCGGCGGCCATGGCCTCCGGCGTACGGCGCCGCCGCGACCTCGCACGCCTCTTCGCCTTCGTCGCCCTTCTTCTGCTGCAGGGGGGTTGCGCCTCGCGGTCCGCCGCCGTCCCCCCCCGCTGCAGTGATCTCCCCAGCGCCGTGGGGCAGGGGACCTCCGCCGCCTTCTTCGGCGCGGCGTCACCCGGGAAGAAGAACGGCAGCGCCGGCCGGCCCACCTCGCATGCTCCGCCGCGGGCTTCGCTTCCGGCGGAAGACTGCGGCGGCGGCGGCGGGGAGAGGGGGGCGGAGCGGACGGCGGCTATCATGGCGATCGCCATGACGGCGGAGACGGGGGACTGGCTGAGAAGGGTCCGGAGGAGGATCCACGAGCGCCCCGAGCTGGCCTTCCAGGAGGTGGAGACGAGCCGGCTCATCCGGGAGGAGCTCGACGCGATGGGGGTGCCCTACGCGCACCCCCTGGCGGAGACCGGCGTGGTGGCCACCATCGGCACCGGAAGGCCGCCGTGCGTCGCCCTCCGGGCGGACATGGACGCCCTCCCCATCCAGGTACCGTAATCTCCCTTCTGCTGCCTTCAAAAAAAAGAAAAAAGGCCTCGGTCTCGCGGTTTCTCCACCGGCGGCTCTGCTCCGTGCGCAGGAGGCGGTGGAATGGCCGCACAAGAGCAAGGTGCCCGGCAGGATGCACGCCTGCGGCCACGACGCCCACGTAGCGATGCTCCTCGGCGCCGCCAGGATTCTGAAGCGCCGCCAGCGCCACCTGAAGGTGCGCCCCCTCTCCGCAGCCCGCCGCGCTCTTCGGAAAAATCATCGAACCAACATATCTTACAAATTATTTCCTGAAACCAACACCTAGAGACTATAGCACAACAGGTAAAATCACTCATGCTCGACATCTGAAAAAGAAAAATAAACTCTGATCAATTCTATGGGAAAACGAAGCCGAGTCATAAAGATTCAATTTTTAGAATGAGACCGGAGCGTACAGATCCGACCGAGGTCGGATGGTGCAGGGGTGGTCAAATTTGACTCCATCTTTAAAAAAAATACTCTTTAAAATGCGTTGAAAAAAAATATGTTCTTGGTGTTCTTCCCGCTCACAGTAGTTGGCGTGTGTGTATATATATATGTGTGTGTTGCGGCGGCAGGGGACGGTGAAGCTGATCTTCCAGCCGGCGGAGGAAGCCGGCAACGGCGCGAAGCGGATGATGGAGGCCGGGGCGCTGGAGGGGGTGGAGGCCATATTCGCCGCCCACGTCTCGGACGCGTATCCCACCGCCGTCGTCGGCTCCAGGCCCGGCCCGCTCCTCGCCGGCTGCGGCTTCTTCAGCGCGGTGGTCGCCGGGGGGCGAGGAGGGCCGGCCGGGGGGGCGCGTTGGTCCGCGGACCCCGTGCTGGCCGCCGCCGCCGCCGTCCTCAGCCTGCAGAGCATCGTGTCCCGTGAAGCCAATCCGTTGGACTCCCAGGTTTCTTTTTCTTCTGTCCACATCACCGCACCTTTTCTCTCCTACCGATCCACGCGCATCTTTAATTCTGGCTTAATTAGGTGACGTCTTGGTCAAAAGATTAAATATTAGATTAAGAGTTACATCAAATGTCTTTTTTTGTTTTTGACAACAACACCACCTAATTTAATTATAATATAAAAAAATAAATATGATAATATAATAGTAGACTTGAACCAAAAAAGACAACTAAATTAGAGATAACTAAATTTCGGTAAAATTTATCTTTTTTAAGTAACCCAAACATAGTCGTAAACCGAGGATATATGAGTGTTTATATGGTCGAACAATGAGTAAGGAGGTTATGAAAAGAGTTTAACATTTACTACGACATTGGACGATGATATTAGAAAAAATATGAATATCATCTAGATTATCAATTTCATAAGTGACTTCGAAAATTATTAGCTGGCTCCGTAGTGGAATAAGTTTTATCCAATGACCCTGATTTAAATAATTTCGGAGTTACCATGTTCATATTTGAGACAAGATTTGATAATTTTTAAAATTTATATCATATATTTAATTTTTTAAAAATAAGTTAATATTTTAATGATAATTTATAAATATCGATATAATAGTTTTAAATTTTTATTTTTATTATATGTGATATTTTATAATTTATTTAATTAATTTTATCAGTAGATCAAATTCGTTACTTTTTATTAGAATTGAATCAACATCTCTAAATATTTCCAAATACCAGATTTCCTGGCGGTCGCCGAACAAAAGACACTCAAGAAGTTTTCTGAATTCTTCTAACTCTTTTTTTTTTTTTTTTTTTTGAACAGGATGGCCCGGTGGCCATACAGAGGGCGCTGCATCGCGCCGGCGAAGGATCGAGCGCTGCCGGGTGCAGCGCTCGATCCTCACAAGGTGCCACCTCAAGAAGTTTTCTGAATTCTTCAACTCGAACTCTATATTTGACAACAGTTCCGAGTAGCTCATTAATTTAAGCAACGTATATATATTATTATTATTAAATTGTGGTGTTAGATACTTCTCTTCTTCAGCTTCATCGTCAATCCGGCGGTCTCTTGTTGCAGGTCGTCTCCGTGGCGTCGTTCAACGGCGGAGACCGCCCCGGCGCCGTCGCCGACGCCGTCACCCTGGGCGGCACCTTCAGGGCCTTCTCCAACGCCAGCTTCTACCGGATCAGGCAGAGGATAGAAGAGGTCTTCTTCCCCCCCCCTCTCCGGCCAGCTATTCAACCTTCTTCTTCCCCCCCTCTCCGTCTCTCCGTAGAACGCCTCCTTCAGCTTGCTACTTGCTCTCCATGGCCGGGCAGGTGATCGTCGAGCAGGCCCGGGTCTACGGGTGCGCCGCGGCCGTCGATTTCTTCGAGGGGGCTCACATGTTCTACCCGCCGACGGTGAACGACGCGCGCATGACGGAGCTGGTGCGGGGGGCGGCCACCGGCCTGCTGGGGCCGGGGGGATACCGGGTGGCGCCGCCGGTGATGGGGGCGGAGGACTTCTCCTTCTACTCCCAGGTGGTGCCGGCGGCCTTCTACTACGTCGGCGTGCGCAACGAGGCGCTGGGCTCCGTCCACTCCGTCCACTCCCCGCATTTCACGATCGACGAGGGTGCCCTGCCCGTCGGAGCCGCCGTCCATGCGGCGGTGGCGGAGAGGTACCTCGAGGAGCGGGGGCGCCCGGGCTCGCACGGCGCCGTGGCGTAGCCTGCTCTCCGGCGCGTCCCCCCTCCTTCCGAGGTCGTGCCGCAGCGTTTTCCGGCGTCGGAGAACCGCGCTGCTGCGCCGCCGAGGTTAGGGATTCTTCGGAGGAACGGGAAGGAAGCCGATAAACGCACGTGCCCATTGCCATTTTATATGGAAACCCTCGTACTCGGAGTTATTGTACTGACGCTCTCCGCAACAGAAGGCCAGCGGCCTATCCTCTTTTATCTCTCCAAGGGTACATAATAATTCAGTGTTCTCTCTCTCATTTATGAGTCTGGTTCAACGGAAAACATCAATCGATATTTACCAACGAAGGCGGGTCGGGTCAGTATCGGGTTGGTCGGGCCTAATTAACCCGAGTCAGGTCGGAATCAGGTCAAGGTCGAGAAAAAGTAATAAAAAATTTATTTAAATATATCAATTGGATCGAGGTCGCGGGGCTGGTCAAGGTCGGTCGACCCAAGGATGGGTCGGGTCAGTCGATCTGGCGAACCGGATCACCAACCCGGCACACCACTTTACACATTAGTACTCGTGAAAGCCCATGTTTTTCAAAAATAATTACCACCTTTTAAAAGTACTAAGTAAATTTGATAAAAATGTTCTATCCCTCCGAGAGAGAGAGAGATCAGGAAGGAGAGAGAATAGGGGAGAGATAATATTAAAGAAAAAAATTTTGGTCATAAAATCTAAAAAATATTTATTTATAGGTATTTTAACGGATCTCAAGCAATAGAAACTCATTGTCGGCAACATAAAATTTTAGGGACCTATCAGGATTTTCAATTAAATAATGATAGCATATTTAGAAACGTGCACAACTACAGGAATCAATATTTAAAAATGTCAAAAATCAAACCGTATTAATATGAATTCAATTTAAAATATCCGTCAATTCAATTCTGTCTCAAAAATCTTTAAAAATAAACCAACGAATCAAGAAATAAATAAATTTGATCGCATAAACTAAATGCAACACTAATGGGACGTTTGGTTGAACAATAGTTTTTTTATATTTTTATCATGAAAATTTATATTAAAATAAAATTTACGCTGGCTAAAGACGTAAATTACCATGTTTGTTGAGATTTTATAACAAAAAGAGCGGACTCTATGTATAACTATTATAGATGAGAGCCCATCCAGGAAAAAAAAGTGGTATCATCTCTTTTTTGTCCAAGCATAAATTTTCTATAAAATATATTTCTGAAATGATTCTCAAATGTCCTTTTTAACAAGATTTGTTACAAAAATATTTTTTTGCAACAAAAACGCAATTTGTCCATGCAACAAAACCCCCATACAGCTGATGCAAATTTTACCATGTATTTATAAACTGGAGTGTCGTTTGTAAAGATGTAGATTTTTCAAGGTTAAATTGACAACATTTTAGATGAATAGCATTTGAGGTATTAGTTTCTTAGTTTAATCAATTTGACTAAATATTTTTTATCCTCAAGTGTAAAATAAGAGTAGATTGAAACTCAATTAATATTTGTCTCTTCTGCCTGATCATTTTGTTTCACTGTAACTTAGCTCATCTCAAGTATTAATTCCAAATTAAATGAGAATGGGCATATGATTTTTTATTTTCCATTAATGTTGTTATTTATTTATTTATTTTAAAATTATTTAAATCATGTTGAATTATTGTTCCCCAAGTTAACTTAGATTTGCGACATATCAGGCAACACTCTCTTATATCATCGGTTAGACGAGTCGAGACCCTAAAGTTGTTAGCACAGAAGAGACAGAGAGATAAGTACAAATTAACTTAGTATAATTGTATCTATTATGATTTGGATGAATTAGGCATACGAGAGGTGTTAGCGAAAAACTGCGAAAAATGAAAAAGATAAATCCATATAATCAACTCTAACTATTTGAGAATGAGGCTTTGAATTTTAGTCGAGTTTGAAGTTGACTTGGATTTGCTGTGCCTTTTTTAGAATTATCTTAAATATGTATTTAATATATTTAAATCATCTTAATCTTCATTCTTTCAATTTATCTGTGATTATTACTGCTCTCACATTATTCCTACTATATTGATTACATATTCTATTTGACCTAATATGACCCTCCATCTATCTTAACATTCTTATTTTATTAACACTTATTTTATAAATATAAATTTTTTTATTATCTAATATTTACTAAGATACAACATTAAAGGTATTATAGTTATGCTATAAAATATTTGTTTCAACTTTAATGGACGGTTAAGATCATGTAAAACACTTATACCCACATTTAGATTCTACTTTAATCCTGTGGTTAACATATATTCACTATGTACTTCTAGATAATATTATTCTATCCAAACTATTTCCTTACTCTTCTTTCCTTTAATTTTAATTAAATATACAATACACATGGTGAACCTATATGTTATGTTACAGTTTTTTTTTTTTGGATTAAGGAAAAAAAGGAAATCCTTGTCAAAAATTACATGAGAAGGAGACCTAAAACTAGAATAAAGAATTTATGCTCACATAATCACCCTAATCATGCGATTTCCTTCTTTAGTGTCATGCATTTATAATTTAACAAACAAAAAACTCTTATTTTAAAATTAAAATATTATCTCGAAACAAGTGATTTTAAAATAAGGGAATTGCAAAGAGACAAATAAGTCTCCATCTTCTTCTTCTTCTGCCAAAATGGTCACACAAATCAGGATGCATGATTAAAAAAACTGACTTTAAACAATAAACTGCCAAACATCACATGGAGGTGGGTGAACAAGATATGAGGGTGCACTCATGAAGGTGCATGATATATGGTGCCAGTAAGTTGGTTAGTCAGAAAAAAGGGGATCCATGTGTGAGACACATGGAGAACCCAAGGTACTTCTAAGCATGGTCTCAGTGCTTACAACTCATGCATTGTCTGGTAGCCAGGTAGTGTTTGGTGATAGCACAGGTGTACACTCTGCCTCCCCACCTTTATGTGCCTGAGAATATATTCTTGTCATTGTCACAAAGCATGCCAAGTATTGGTTGGAAGTATATCAATGCCTCTCAACATCAACTCAGAAGTGTCTCTTCACAGTGTAAAGTAAATTGTTTTGTGGAAAACATTAATAAGATGTTTGGTTGCATGATAATTTAAGATTTTTTTTCTTATAAAAATGTTTTCATAACAAAACTTGTTAGGAAAATGTTTACCAATCATAATAAAATATATTTTTTAAAAAATTTCTTCTTGAGATTCTATTTTATTTTATTTTATTTTTGTGGTCTCTTACCTTTATAGTTATTAATGTTCCCCACTCTCTTTGTTAGCATATTGCACTAAACATGATAATTTTGTCTTTGGCCATCACATCGATATTTTGTTTTATATTTTTTATTATAAAACTAAATTTGTTTTAAAAATTTCTAAGACAAATTAATAAAACATATAAATAAATACATTAAATTTTAATAAAATGTAATTTAAAATAAATAAAATTATATATTGACATATTTACTCTATCTTAATAAAATATGATTTGAATTAGATCGAATTAAATTAAATTAAATTGATTTGATTTGATTTAGTTTTATTTAGAAGATTGTTTAGTTTGATTTGATTTGATTAAAATACTCAAGAATTAAATTAAATCAAATCATGAACACCTCTAATTATTCAGATATGTTTACGGTGCAAAAATTGTTATTGTTGTTGTGAAAACCAAACAGCCCATGAGGATTATTATTTTGACCATTTTTCACCTTATCTTACACCCTGTTTGGTGACACTATTAGGTACCTCTGTCACTATCAATTTTAAAATTGATATTGATAAGAACTATTAAGAAGTGTTTGGTTAATTATATCAACTTTAAAATGTATAGTGCAAACAAAACATATTATGTAATACAAGTGTCAACTTGTATTAATTTTAATATTGATACTCTAACGCTTAAAAATATTAATATCAATATTAATATAGTACCAAAAATAAAACTCTAACCACAGAACATTAGGCATCGATTAATCTAGTCAAGACCATGAGAGATGGCTGATTAGAGTAAACTGTCAGTGTAAAAAAGTATAAAATTTATATAAGCACTGAGGAATAGATTAACAATCTTTAGCACAAGGTAAAACGGAGATCCAAGGGATACTTGAAATGGAGAGTGACAAAATAGCAAAACTGCATGATTGGCATAATAAAATATCAATTTTTTTTTAAAAATAAATGTCTAGTGAGATAAGATTACAAAAAGGGTGTTGACCATGTATATCCAAAAAAAAAAGTGGATCCACAAGGGAAAAAGGATTGGTATTTATCTTGGGTGATAGGGCCAAAGAGATAAAGTATCACTGTTTTCATATTCGGAAAATTTGATTAGCTGTAGTTATACAAGTTTTTTAGTAACAGATATGTTGACTAAAAATAATTAACGGACAATTCATTATTTTTAAATATTATTTACATTTATACCATCTCAAAAAACTTTTTATGTTTCGCATTTGCCCATGTCACGTATGTTTGAGAGGTTTAAAATATATTAAATTAAAGTATAATGTAAATTAAAATGTAAAATTATTGTATTTGGTTAAGTATGATGCAAAAAGAGTGTGATAATCATGTACAACTAAAAAAATAGAAATCACAACAAATATATTATTTCATTGTCTTTTCATATTTATACAATTTGATGTTAGCCATCCAATTAAGAAAATTATAATAAAAACTATTAACAGCTAAGCCATTTTTAATTTTAATTTTCCTCCTAGGTCCATTCCATCAACTGCCGTCAAATGCCCCTGTTGGAAAATGTTGTACATTCCACATATACCCCAATAGTACCTCAAAACTGGCGTTTATTTGGTTAATTAGAGATTTAAAGTTATACATTAAAATAAAATCTAAAATAAAATAAAATATTAAATTGCGGTATTTGGTTAGTATGACAACATGAAAGGCGTGCATAACTAAAAGATAAAAATCACATAATATATCTTATTTCTTTTTCTATCCAGGAAAAATGTTTATAAATAAGATGGTAAAATAATTTTAAAAGTATATTTTTCATCCAACCAAACACTGTGCAAGGTAATATATATTAATATAGTTAGCATATGATTAATAAAAGGTTTGTGTGCTTGATAAAATATAATTTTAGTAAAGCTTGTTAAAGGCATTTGATATCGATCGCAAAAATGTTTTTCTTTGGATCCAGATTGATCATAAAATCATAAAAATAGTATTAGACTCGTACATTGTTAGCTTATATCTTGACAAAGATACCATCCAGTTGTCTATGGAGTGTGTGGCCTGATATCATATTTTTTATATACAAATATGCTTTTAACAAAACTTGTTAAAATATTCGATAGCCTTTATAAAAATGTATTTTTCAACCAAACAGTCCTGATTGTTTTACACTTGATCCTAAGCAAAAAGTACTTCTCTCGCCTTCATTTAATTTTTGTAGTGAGGATCAACAAAATCTGGTAAAACTAGAAGTTTTGGTAAACAGATCATGAAGTCTGATCTGGTGTTATTGGACCCCTTGTTGATTTTGTGTACATATTTTGAATCGACCAAGAATTATTTTTGGTGCTTTCTTTTTCAATTTTCTTACCCTACCGTATAAACATGTTCTAAATACATATAGAAATATAAGCATTCAAGTTTATAATATTTCACATATGTTACAACCAAACATCTCTTGTACTCTTCTAAATCTATCTATTTCACCAATTTTCCCATCCCTATTGATTCTCCCACTCACTCTCCAGCAGGCAGTCTCCTAACCCTACAAAATGGCCTATTTTGTTATTAGGAATTTACCACAAAAACTGTTGAATATTATCAGGCTCAAGCATCTACCATGTACCACAAGTACTTAATCATTTTCATCTTGTGGTAAATTGGAGTAAAAAATAACTGAATTTCTACTTGATCATTTTGCTTTCATGTTTGATGTTTAATGTTTTGGTTGGTTAATGTCCTGTTTGGTGACACTATCAAACACTTCTATCGCCGTCAATTTGAAAATTTCTATTGATGGTAATCACCTGGAAGTATTTGGTTAATGGTACCAACTTTTAAATTTACATTGTAAATAACTTGCGTCATGTAATACAAGCGTCAACTTGTATCAAATTTGAAATTGACACTCGATCTCTTACAAATCTCAATATCAATTCTAATATAATATCAATTTTGATATTCTAACCTAATAAATCATAAAATATTAAAAATAATATTATATCAAAGTTTATATTAATATTTTTAAAAATTAAGATATTGATATCAAAATTGATATAAATTGACACTTGTATTACATGACACCCGCTTGATCTATGGGACAGTCTCAACAGTCAACCACTTTGTGATATACTGGTCATTGGTACCATATTTTATCTTATAAAATCTTATATCGTAATTTTTTTATCAATACCTAAAAACTCTGGGCCATTTAGTTAGGTTGTCAGAGTTGTAAATAAAATTTGGACAATAAATACAAATAAAACTCTGGGTCTTATGTGGCTGACTGCATCGATGTATAAATGCAAATGGGTGCATACAAACAAGCATTGAGCGCATATTTTTTATTTTTTTTATCTTGCAAACTAAGGTGGCGTTTGATTAGACTTAATCTGAAAATCTAACCACTTAATTTCATCTCTAATATCTTAACATGTGGTGAAAAAAGTACTTAACTTTATTAAGATACAAGTGATAAGTATGTTTGATAAAACATCTAAATCAACATCTAATTAGACTAATTTCACATTAAACTTTTGGATCACATGTGCACGTGTTCATAGAAATATAAAATTTTTAAAATTTGAATGCAACATTTAAAAGTTATTATATAACGAGTCAAAAGATATTTTAATAAATTTAATTATAAAAATTATATTATAGTAAAAACTTAATAGAATGAGTACTATCTAGACAAGAGTTAAATATATAAAAATTTAATATATATAATATTTACACAAAACATTATGAGAAATACATAAATTTAAATATATATATAAATATATTTTTCTCAAACTAATTTAACAATATATATTTTTATTAATGAGTTAGGTAATAAAGTTTGTATTACTAATAAAATTTGATATATTGTGTTTAGATTTTTATTTCCCCTTTTAACATACATATAGCTTACTTAAATATTTTTAATATTTTAAACTTATTCTAAATAAAAGGATAAGGTGACAGTTTGATTTAGTTTAATTTGAAAAAAAATAAACTATTAATTTAAAATTTAATTTTTAAATAAGTGGTAAAAATATTTATTTTTATTAACGTATAAGTGATTTATTTTGTTTGACACAATTTTTTTTGGTAATAATCATAAAATGAATTTTATTGTAAAATCATATGTTTATATCAAAATTTAAATTTATTATACAATCATTTTTTACTAAAAATAAATTAAATTTATTTTTAAAGCAAATATGTGCATAAAGCTTAACACCGTCGTTGGATTTGAATATTTAAATAAGAAGTTAATCACTCACATGCATTCATGGATGTCTTTGCACATAGCATGTGAGCAGAGAACAAAGTTATATATCAAGACTGAACTGCTCAAACCATTTTTCATGTATCAGATGCTCGGTAACTTAGCTCAGACATTTTTATCAAACATCTTGAATAATCTAATGTCTGATCGAATGAGATTTGTTAAGTGTTATCAAACGGACCCTAAGTAAGCAGTAAGCACATTCATTTGAATTTGACAAGAAGCACGACGACGATGACAATGTGCGATGGTTTTTCTTCTAATTAAAAATCCAGCAACTCAAAAGTGAACTCAGATTAATTTAATTCTATTTTAGTTTAGTTTTTCATGGAACCAAATTGATTGATTAAATTAGTTTTTAAAAACTAATCAAATTTAATAGTTGTTAACCGGATATTACGATCTTGATATATTTTTTAAAAAATTCTGTTATTTTCTGAAAAGGCAACAGAAAAAAAAATGATAGCACTATTTTTTAGACATTTGAAATTTGAACCTTCGGCTCCCCTGCCCTGACGCTCCAGCTGTCGTGCAAGGAGGCGAAGAGGCGCGCTCGGAGCAGAGCAGCGGTAGAATGCCAAGCGATCCGCCTGAGACGGATGATACCGCCGCCCGTTGGTTAACCCTACTCCATCTGCATCGGCGGTCTACGGAAAACTGTCAGGAAGAGGCGACGGGTTCCGGAGGTTATCCGCCGGGTGTTTTCGGACGGAGTGTGCTCGCCGGAGGAATCCTTTCTCAGCCTGCTACGGAAGGCGTTGCTTCCGCCGGATGATTGCCTCTGCTGCGGGAGTGGTTGTCTACGCTGTTGCGGATTCACATTTTTGCCGAGGCTAGACAATAGGTCCGATTACCGTCGGCTTCTATACCATTGTCTCGCCTCGTCTTTCCTGGAGCTAGAGAAATATTCCACCTTGCCTGCAGAAGCGAGCGCACTAAGAGACCGGTAGACCACCTATGCACGAGCTCTTTTTTTTGGTTCGGTGATGTTCCTGCGCAAGTTTTCGTGAATCGAGTATTTATCTTGGATTTTTTAGGGGGTCCTTTTTATGGGTTTTGATGCGGCCGTCGTTGTATCGTACAGAAAATGGTGGATGTTTTTTCACTATATGTTTTGGTAAATATGGTGGGATGCGTACTCTTTCTTTTAGAAAAACAGCAGATGAATATCATAGGAGTAGAGGTAGAAGGTGAAAGGAAGAAGATCATGTGGTGGAGATCCTGCTTTCATGGATAAATCTGGTTCATTCAGGGCCTGTTTGATAATAGTGTTACACAACTCTATCAGATATCAATTATCAAGAGGTGTTTGTCTATGGTATCAATTTTGAAACTTGCAGCACAAACAAAAGCCACTCATGTAATACGAGTGCCAACTTGTATCAATTTTAATTTTGATACTCCATCCTCTTGAAATATCAATATCAAAATTGTTGTAGTATCAATTTTGATACTCTAACCGAACTGGTAATCAGGTATCTGTGCACTGTGGCCCATGGGTCTGGCGTTATACATTTGGAAGGAGTTGCCTCCAAACATGGGACATTCACAAACCAAATAACAAAGGACCAAAGATAACACTGTGATAATGAAACAATAACAATGGGGAGAGTGAGTACATGTGCGCTTTCTTTGCCCTTTGAACGGATGTAAACCATAGATGGGAATTCTGCTAAGCGTTGAAAAGATTTTTCTATCCAAACTAACATTTTTTGTCAGTTTTTTTGTTTGTTCTTCTTACTTTCAAGAATTTTCTTTATAAAGTATATCAAACTGGGTCAAGTATGGAATTACCTCAGTAATCATCTCCTTATCAACCAAAACGAGGGATGCAAAGATCTAAAGAAGAGCATGCTTCATACATGGTTTGCTTACATAGTTGCTGGCACCATGCATAACAAAGATGAACATTAACTAGAGTTATGTAGTTGGTTATGTTCACTATTGAATCCATGAAAACTAATTTTGATTGTTTTCTACAAATTTATTACATAAAATGAAAACTTTTTCCTTTATTGTCACAACCACTGATCTCACCATCTAGGCAACAAGTCGGGATGCAAATGAACCGAGCCAAGTTGAGTTGTATGTTGTTTAAACTCTGCTCATTTATTTTCACAAGTTTGAGTTCTTACGAGTATGCTCAAGCTTTGTTCAAGCTTGGGTCGTTACTTAATGGAGTCGAGCTTGAATTTGAATAGTAATCCGACTCAAGTTTAGTCCACATTCAAGTTCAAATTTGATATTAACTTGTTTATAAAACTCAAATGGGTCTAAACTCATTCGCAAAACTTTAACTTTAACTCATTTACGAAACTCGATCTAAATTTAAACCCACATCAAAGTTTAATTTTGACTTATTTGATATATTTGAGGGATATTATATAACTATTAATACTCATAATTTATTTTTTAAAATAAATATTTGATTGAGTATTTAATTTAGTTACTTATAAGCTTATCAAGTTGAGAAAGAGTCTGCTCGGCTTGTTTAATATGCTGAGCTTATTTTTTGTTCATACTTGTTTGTTTAACATAACAAAAGAGTTGAGTTGAGTTTTTATCGTGCTGAGTTTTGACTTACTTGTCGACAAGGATTGCCATCTCGGATCTCGACTTTGTCTCGGGGGGGGGGGTGAAAGAGAAGAGATCTCCAAGAGATCTCGGAAAAATCTTGGGAGATCGGATCTCGGATCAAAATGTATATATGTATGAAATATAACATAATATCTTATAAAAATAGGAGTACATAAATGAATTTACATGATAATATATAACACATTTTGTATATCAATTGTGTGAATGAACAATTACAAAGCACTTTCAATATCAAAAAAATGATTTTTGTGCTTCTAAAAGATATAACTTGTATACAATATAATTTAAATATTAATATGGTATTAAATTTGTAACACATTTTCATGTGATAGTATAAGTGATAGTGAAATATATTAAATGTGTTTACACTATCATAAATGGGACGTAGAGTAGTCACAGATCGACCGAGAAAAATTCTTTATAGACTAATCTACATGGGGTGAGATCTCGGCGATCTCGTATCTCGGCCCCTTGGAGAGATAGAGATTCTCGCGAGATCTCGGCGAGATCTCGCGAGATCTCGGCGAGATGGAAAACCATGCTTGTCGAGCGCATTGATTTGTTTGCACCCCTAGCAACAAGGTGAGGTGGGGAGGCCCTTCTTCATCTTGTTTCAATGGCACAGCCCAAATGGGCCCCAATGGCACCTCTTAAATGGGTGGGGACTTGATAAGAGGTCATAGAAGGTTGTCAGGCCATTGCAAGGCATGGGAGGGAGTCGTAATAAGCAAGGTGTATGTTGAGTTTTAATGAAAATAAACTCAAACCAATCGGCAAATATGAGCGTAGCTTCAACCAAGTGCAAAATAGACCATTTTTAGACTTGGGGCCTTGGGTTCAATGACAAAATCTGGATGTCTTAAATACCTAGAAGATTGGGACTAATAATTTAGTGAAGTTTTTAAAAATGTTAGGTCAATTATGTTAATTTTAATTGCAAATTAATCTAATCTCAATTCTATGTGTCACATGCAATGAATATGATAAAGAATAAGAGCAACAAGAGGCTGGTAGACGTGATATTGGTAGTTTAACAACCTTCATTTAACGCATATCGTGCACAGCCTGGGTGGATAATCAGTAGTGCATGGCATTGGATGAAACCATGCTGGACTACATGATGCATTCACCTTATTGGATGTCATGGGTGCCAATACGACTATGAATGATTGTAGTGGCATATTCACAAATGTGGAGCTCACGACATGCATGAACATTTGTGGAAATAGGAACTATGTTGTTAGAGATGTGAGGCGCAAAAACGTCACTTGTCTTAGGTGCACTAGATAGTAGATGACCAAGTTAGGCGCTGTGTTATCTATAGTGGTTGAGACCAAGGTTCGCCAGTTCAGAGCCCGGCTTGGTCGGTTTTATCACCGATTAGCCCAATTGCGACTCAGTCGGGTCGACCCTTCGGCCGGGTCGCGGGGTTGTGCTACCCAGCCATGCAACGGTCTGATTATACTTCTTGTGCTCTCCTTCTTATACTCTCCTCTTGTGCTTTCATTTTTGTGCTCTCTTTCTTATTTAATTATTTAATTATGTAAACTTTAAAGTTTAATTAATTTATTTATTAATTATTCAATTAGATCATTGTAGTTTAATTATTTAATTAGTTATTTAATTACTTTATTAGTTTGTCATTTAATTAGTTCATTAGTTAAAAGTGTTAAACTTCATTAAGTTTTAGAACTTAATTATATATTTATTTAGTTTAATTAAAGATGTCTTCTTTAAGTCACACAACCTAAACTTCCGGTGCGACTTAGAATGATCTGGCTTGGACACATTACAACTTGCTCTGCATGGTGCAGAGAAAAGTGCAATGTAAATGTTGTGATAAAATTATATTCGGTGGTATTTATCTATTAAAATTTTATTTCGCAAGGATGAAGGGCAATGCTGTGTCTTGCATACGAATTCCACCGAAGATAAGAGCCTAATTTCATAGGCACTTACAAGCGATGAAACAAGCAAAGAGAACTTCCAAGCGGCATAAGGAGACCGTCTGGGATGAACTGTCACAATTGGCGAGACATTCCGTACATATTTACGGAACCAGACACGACCAATTAGATATTCGTCGAGACTAAGACTTCGATGATGATACATTTATATTATCTATAAAAGTAGTTTATTACCTTTTTAGTTACCATTAATTACTTAAATATTTTTTTAAATAGATGATCTCTTTCGAGCAACGGAGATAAGTCGAAAATCTTTTGCCGACGAAGACCTCTATTGACACACCAGGCGAATGATGGGTCAAGAGTCGGGAAGTAAGAGTGGACGAGGAAGTGGAAGAGGAGGATCCACCAACCAATTAGAGGATGAGATTCATGATCTTACTCAAGACGACGACCTGATAGTGGGTCCTGTAGGTCCATTTATTACTAGATCACCACAATGTCAAAGCAGTATCACAATGACAATGAAGAATCTAAAGTTGTGCAATGAGAAAATTGTACGAGCAATGTCAAAATGATTTTTCCAGCACAACATATTAGCAAACATCACGAATGGATCATATTACAAGAACATGATCAACATAATCGCGCAAACATCGAGAGAGGAGTGCCTGGACCAAACTCGAAAGAGATTGCGGATAGACCGGTAAGTATAATTGTTTGTAGTACCTTTCTAAGTATTTTTGTTAGTATAATTTTTTTAATATCTTATTTTTAATAGGTATAACTAGGAAGATAATAATCAATTTTCTAGTGTACTGTCAAGTTGACTCTTGGTTCCCTACATATGATCAAGAGCATTATGGAATGAATTATGTTGATTCATTAGACACTTCGATTTAATTCACCTATGGCTATAATAGCTATAGTGATTCTTGGGGGATCTAATGTTAAGATGATTGTCTGAGAGAGTGACGAGTATAATCGTCATGTATATTTGTATCATATTATGTACTTAACTCGAAGGACATGGAGAGATTACATAAATTATATAGAAAATATAGACTATTAAGATTGGAATAAAATCAATGACATAATTTTTTTCAAATCATGTTACTTTTTTATTTTTTGTAATTTTTAACAATTTTTTGATTTTTTTAAAATAATAAAATAATAGGTCGCGACCCGGTCGATCCAAGGCCTAACCGACCTGGTCGTGACCCTATACCCCACCTTTCTTGGTTGAGACAATTGCTTTGGTGATGACGGAGCCTCTTCCCACCTTGATTTGGATTAAATCACCTAGATGATCTCTACCACCACGACCACTTCCAATGTGGGTATTTTAGGTGCCTCTAGCTTCCCAAATGCCTCAAAGGGGTCCTTAAATGCTCTCTGAAGGTCTATTTTATCAAGGTGGTTGTGGTGATCGTCTAGGTGAGACAAGGTGGGCTCTTGCCATCTCTACTTGGCCTTGATCTCCTAGGCGATCACTCCCACCTCCACCGCTTATGTGGTTGACATTTCTGGAGCTTTAGATTTCTCAAAGGAAGCATTGGAATATCATTCCGGACTCTAAAGCCGTCTGAGGCTGCCAGAGGCTACTGGAGATCGAATGACATGCCGGTAGCTAGTGGTATACAGTATTTGGTTTAAATCGCCAAATCAAACTTGACTGACTGGCTCGTTCCTATTTGCTTTGGTTTGAAAGTATTTAAATAAATTTTAGTAGCTAGTTTGGTTTGAAAGAGTGATTCAATACAATTCATTTGTAGAGCTTCCAATTGAAATCAAACCAAACTAGCTATTAAAATTTATTTAAATATGATTATATTATTAAAAATGATATTTATATACTAAATTAATAATTATTTTAATTATTTATAAGTTATAACTAAAATGAGTATTGATGTTTAAACAATAATTAATTTAATTATTTAAAACTTGCTTAGTTTAATTTACTTTGAGTGGCTAGTTTGGTTAGTTTACTTTAAAAAGAGACCTCAAACTAGACCAAACCGAACCATGCACACTTCTACTTGTAGTCACACCCCCATCGCAAGCCTTAGTGAATTGGGGGAAGGGGGGACAGAACCATTGCGGTTTTAGAATTCGATTTTTTATTCAGTATCGAAATGGTGTGGCGAGGGGGAAATTTGAAAAATTGACTGGGTAAATGGATATGGGGATCTGTGTTGGGTCCAATCTCCCCATCCTGGTAAGGGTTGTGATAGGAGCAAAGTTGTGAAGGCGTACTCCTTGGTGTGAAGGTGATTTTTTGGAACTGCCTTGGGTGCCTGCTATGGTTGTCAAGGCGACAAGGCAACCAAGGTGACTTCGACTGCTTAAGTGACAAAGTGTTCATTTAAGCACTGTTTATTGTTATTATGATATAAACACATTTTTGAATCATCTCAAATGATATCGGAATGTATGCCTTCTTATACTCTTTCGTGACTTTGACTAGTGCTTCACTTCAACTAATATTGTCTCTTTTTTGCCTTTTCTCCTTACATCTATCCTCTGTTGCTTTTGACTCGTTTTTTATATTTTTTTCGATCTTTTTGCTATCTTGAACTCTGGATTAGAGACAGAGCTGCCATTTTTTGTAAGATTCATAGCTTTTTGGCGTTGAGGTGTAAAATACGAGTCATCAAATATTGGATTTTGTTGTTGAGAAAGAGTATTGTGAGTTATACTATCGAATGTTTTAGTACTTACATTCCAAATTATATTTAACATATATCATTAGTTATCAACAACATACATGTTACAATCAATTACTCTAAAAAATTTCATACCACTCATTAGAGTGGAATAGTGACTCTTCTTCGTGATTTAGCTTCATGATGCTTCTATATCACGTAAAATTGTGTAATAAGTTATATTTTAATTAAAGATATGATTAAAAGAAATAACTAGTCATATCGCTTGAATGTAAGCATCGCAAATGTCATCGGTTGCTTTAAATATATTTAAATTTAGATTAAATCCAAATTCACTTTGATTGAATAAGGTCCTCACAATAATATAATTATTTTTCATGACTTGAACACATACTTTCAATTGTTTACATATAACATTAATTCAATTTTTTTGCTAAATTCTAATTTTATACCTTTCCAAACTTTCGGCTTTCCAACTTGTTGATGCTTTTTTCCATTTTGATGATGTTCTATCAACATCTTAGTTAGAAAGGTCAAGCATGTTTGATCCAATCTTAACCTTTCACTATTTCCACTTGCCGAAAATATTTATGTTTTCAACTCTATGTATGCTATAAAAAGTATTTAATAATCACATGGTATTCATAAAACAAATGACATCGATAAAGTTATACAAAGAAGTAAAGAATGCACTAAATAAAGATAAATGGAGGCCATTTTGACTTTGGCTAACTTCATCAATTGCCAACGTAAGAAAGACGTTATCTCTGTTTCTAACAATTACGTGGTATTTAACAATAACCTATTTCCAGTATTTTTTTCCACTCTTAGAGTTGACAAGAGGTCTTTCACGTCTTGCATCCCGTATCCCGTGTTTGTCTCGAAGGAAAGACCAGTCAGGCCTTGTTTTTATTCAGGAAGAAGTTACGAGTAGGGGAGTATCCACTCCTAAAAAGGCAGTTTGTTCTAAATGTGGAAGGTACCATCTTTTGATTTTAATTTTAATTTTAAGGCTAACAGATAGTCTAAAAACGTAACCAAACACCCTATTATGTTTTAGTTAATTGTGGTGACTTGCTGTCTTAACTTCAATAAGAAACACGTATTAACTAATTATGGTGGTGATGAATATGACAATCAATATAGGCCTGCAGGAATTGAAGCTTTTATTCCTTAACGAAGATTTCTAGCCTTCAATGATACGTCAGGATTCCTACTACTACATGCTTGCCTGGTTATTGTCAGGGGGGCAAGTTGCTTACTTTCATCTTTCATGAAAGCAACGCTGATATATTTTATAAGATGATCAGGTGTACAACATTTGGTGTATTTAGACATGATCTGAGTAACAGTTTCTAGTTTTTTCTGTATATAGGAAAATGGTGTATTGGTCATAGTTTCTAACAATCAGAAGTGGATTGGAAGAATCTTTTTGCATAATTGTGACTTTGTATATTGTCCCATCACTAGTAGCCTGCCTATTGAATATTATCCTTGTATCAGATTGATTGCTTTGCGCTTGATGGTTGGTTGAAAATCTGGATGATTTTTTATTGTTCAACAAATCTAGATAGAGAGACATTATGTCTTTATCCAGTTTTATGTTCGGATGTTAAAGAGCTTTGGACATCCTTTTTCTATTTTGATTTTCATGTGATCATTTCTAGCATCCACTACCTTGTTAATATTAGTATCTTTCTTGCAGCGAATAAACTCAATTCATAATGGAAACTTTGCTAGTAATTCTTTTTGGAGTTTCTTTTAGGGTCGGTGATTTTTTTTTCTGCTATTGCTGCTCCTTTGTCTAAAAATTTATCCTCATTAGAATTTATCACCATCTATTTTCAAATGAATTTATATTTCTTATTTACTAAATGCCAACCTTCTCACTTTCATAATGTTTTACCTAAATTCATCTTATCTTGTCTTTTCCGCAGGTATTTGAGACTAGTCTTATTGTGATATTTGTGTTGTGTTTCGAAGATAGGAGAATCAACAATATCATGTCTTCTGCATTCTTCATCTTTTTTTCTAGATTGCCAACGAAGTAATCATTTTCAAGTTACAGGTCCTTCATTATTGCCAATCCCTGCTTTCTACATTCTCCAAGTACGACGTGGATGTGGAGCGATCAACAAACTTCACTACCAGATGGGCATGTCAATTCAGGTAGTAGATTATTGCCTCTTCTTTCATATCTGTGTCTTTTTCTTTATTTTTGCTTCTGTTCCAAAAAGCTAGGTGTGTATGGTCATGTTGTTTTATATTTGAACATATGTTTTTTTTGTTAAAAGTTGACAGCTAACATAATCAAATTAAAAGCTGGATGAGTTTGAATTTAAGTCAAGTGTGCCTGCCTAATATAGTTGTCAAGGTACGCCTAGGCACCAAGACACTTTTGGAGGGGTGCCTAAGCAGGGCACATATTGGTGGTAAATACTATATATATTTATGTATACGTATAGACATGTATATATAATGTCGCCTAAGCGGAATTGGCATCCTTGAATGACTTGGATGTCTTGTCACTTTGACAACGGTGTTACCTAAAATTTGTGTTCTCACTAATATTCTATTGATTGTCTTTATAACCTTTATATTGTGGTGTAGACCCGATTCTTTACTAAAAGATGCAAAAGTGCAAGGAACAAAAAAAATTAACTTTGTTATAAGATTTTGATGGGACATCACAAGCAATAATTTAGTTTATGAATTGCAGAATCGGTTGATTTTTAGATCGGATCAGCATCTCTCGATCCGGTTATTATTGTCGAGATGCTTGATCCCATGTGCACTCCCAGCCAAATTAGCCAAGAATTGGCTTATTTGGATTAGAGTTGGCCGATCCTCCAGTTTCGGCAAGAAAAAACCTAAATTGGATTCGACAACTTAATCGGGTTGGGATTGGTACTTACCTTCCTTTTCCTCTTCCTATTCTTCTCTCCCGATTCCCTTCAATGGGGTGCTGCTGCTTGCTAGAGAAGCTCCTTGCGGTGCAGTCTCTGATTGGAGGCCTCCCACTTCCGTAGAAGGCCCCCTGGGCCCCCACCGATGTAGACTCTCTTCTGTCTTGTACACCCCTGTCAGAGAAGCCTCTCCCCTTGGCTTCCTCCTGTACACCAGACCGAGATCCCCGCTAGCTAGAGAAGCTGGAGTTGTTTTCACCACTGGATCATTCGGTTTGTTTAAGCCTCGACAATCTCTTGGATAGGTGAACCATGAATCTTAGCACATTGTCTACTAGTTGTCAATCTGGTTCTATCTAGTTGGTACTCATTTATAGAATAATAGTTGATTAACAACGTCATGCCAGTGGATCCCGTGATATTGGATAATACTATGAATTTATGGTGGATATGGAAAAAAGAGAGAATTTAATGTAAATGGTGTGCAAAACAGATGAGTGGAGGTGTTTTTCGCCTCAAACAACATCTATGTGGATTACGTGGGAATGTTAAACATGTGATAACGTCTTTGTAGAATTGCGATAAGAGAAGAACCTGTCTAACTAGAAGAGCATCTCCGAGGAAAATATAGATTGAGCAGCAAGAGACTTGCATTATGAGTTGCTATGATGCAAAGATACTAGTCTAATGATCGAGAGCAGCAAAAAGGGAATAGAAAAACTATTGATGAGGGTGATGCATCGAGTTCAGATGATGACGATGAGGCATAAATAAAGAAGGCAATGTATGAAAGTAAAGTTTCGCAAAAGGAAGATGAGAGAACGAAGAGAGTAGGGAGGTTTGGAGCTAGACATTTGTTGAGGTTCCTCTACCTACACATGCAACAACGGGGGATTATGGGTTTTGTCGGTCACAATCAAGTCAACATGAATTCATGTTTAGGAGGTAGAATAGTAGCCAATCAATAATAAATCAAGTATTTAAAGGGGTTAAGGCATTAAGGCTACTGCTTCAATTGCAAAACATTTTCTATGCATGTGAATGCAATACAACTTTTTAGCATTTAAACATTTACCACTTTTGAACTTGTGTTTAACATTTGCTTTTATGTTACCGTTGTGTAGGTGTCTCAACTCATTTCATTGCTAGTCTCTATTTCAAGGCCATGGTCGAAGCTGTTGGAGAGACTGAACCAGGATTAAAAGTTTCAACCTTTTTAGTATATTTATGAGTTAGACTAGATGCAGAGGTTGATTATCTAAAGTCATGGATGAATAGATTTTGAATGATTTGGAAAGAGTAGGTTATACTGCAACGTACAATATATGGACGAGTATAACAAGGAACACGATCAACTTCCTTCTATGTTGTTACAAGGCATCACTTATTTAAAATCTATCAACACATCGGCTCACTTAAAAAAATGCATATTAGAAATTAAGAGATGATTTGTGAGTCCGAATGTGAGTATTCATTTATCCTCTTCACTAAACAATGACTCGTATGCATAGTTGTCAAGGCGACAAGGAACACGATCAACTTCCTTCTATGTTGTTACGAGGCATCACTTGTTTAAAATCTATCAACACATCGGGTCACTTAAAAAATGTATATTAGAAATTAAGAGATGATTTGTGAGTCTAAATGTGAGTATTCATTTATATGTTTATATATGTGTATATGTGCATATACATATATACAAATATATATAATTAGATGTTAATACTATATATATTTAAGTATACATAGAAACATAAATACATGTATACATATATTATGTAAATATGATTTTATTTTTTGTAATTATGAATGTATTGATATATATTTTATGAGAAATAGTTAATATCAAAGTGAGAGAGAAAAGAGGATTAAGAGAGAACTTAAGTTTTAGGTATACCACGTATACTTATAATCATAAATCTTAACCATGTATAATAGTATAAGTGATAATAAAATGTGTTTACAATATTATGAAAAAAGCGTCTACGAATCGCGGATCGACTTGCACAATCGGGTAGCAGGGGTCAAGGGGGCAGTTTCTCTTGTGGGGGGTTTCAAGGGGGGCAAAGTCTCTCGAAAGTAAAAAAAAAAGAAGGTTATGAATGAGACCTTGGGTGCCGCTTAGCCAGGCGCCTTAGGCACCAAGGCGGGCAAGGCAGGTGCCTTTATGGCCTTAGACAAAGCACCATGGCAAGGTGCTGCTGGAAAAGTACCTTGCCGCCTAGGCAAGTGCTTAGGTGCCGCCTAGGTGGGCGCCTTGATAACTATGCTCATATGCAATCGTAGAGACACCATAACAATGACAGAGGTGGAGGTGGAGGTGTAGGTGCAGAAGTTGATACAAATGTAGGTACAAGTTTGAGAAGAATGTCAACTTGGAGGGATCATCGGTGTTCCTATAAAATAATACCACATCAAAGTAGCTAATACTCTTATGAATACCACATATTTTCATAGTAGTCAGTGCTAGCCCAAGAAAAAGAATTTTCTTCTAAAAAAGAGGGAAATTCGGAGGTTTCAATAGTTGGTTCCAATTCCGATTCCGTTCCATATCAGGTCGGGAGAATCTCTCAATTCTCTGAGAGGAAAATCGATTTGGAATCTGTCAAGATCAGTAATGGGGTGTTTGGTTGCATGATAATTTTTTGTACACTTTCATGATAAAAAATTGTATTAAAATAAAAAGTAAACCAACTCATGACATAAAATTATCATGTTTGGAGGGATGTGATTACAAAAAAGAGTAACCACCGCACATGACCAAATAAAGTGGGGGACCACAAGAAAAAAGAAAGAGGTGAGACCCTCTTTTTTTGTTTAAGAAGAAAATCACTTTCAAAACATAAAATTGTCATGGTTGTCAAACACCTCCTTTAACAAGTTTTCTTACAATTTTTAAAAATTAAAATAAAAACCTCAATTATCATGCAACCAAACACCCCATAAAGTTTTTTTTTAAAATCTGATTTCGATTTGATTGCGACAAATTCTTGGTCGATTAGGCCCGATTATTTTAAAAATTTTTAAAAATAGGATTCCGATTCTGATATGATTTTTGACTGATTTGGTCTATTCAGCTCTGATTCTGTGGGACTTTATTTTGGATTGCTCATTCTGGTAAATATCGGATCCCAAGTGGCTGATCGAGTCCGAGAATTGGATGATTCCTTTTTGGATCAGCATATTCTACAATCTTTGCCTCCCAGGCTCTTTTCACATTGAAGCCCAATGACCACTTGCAAAGCAATGCCCACAGACATCTTTCCTTGTGGCACTGCAACTCCTCGCCACTGGACCGCTTGCGATAAAGAAGACCCATGCACCTCTCCTCCAACGGACACAACCCATAGCTTAAACGATGAACTTATAAAGCAATGGCATTGGCGATGGCAATCTTTCTCGCAGCATGGTTCCGAATGGATGCCCCATTGTCGCCATCATCTGCTGGGCCAACCTTCCTTCTTCACAGGGTTAGCTTTTTTTTAGATGAGACCCTTATCCATCCATCGTCCTCTACCATCTTAACCTGATCGGAGAAGCAACACAACTCTCTGACTTGCCCCCCGACTTGCACCCTGCAGCAAATGCTGGACCTCCCCCACTATATTCACTGGAGCTTCTCTCAGCTTTCTTGGCACTGTGTGGGAGAGGTTGCTACTTACAACATTACATGTTTTATAGCTGCAAGATAAAATTAGTGGAATTTTACAATCACATAGAACTTTTGTAGTTTCATCAATCCTACTTTAATTTTACGGTTAACGTCCTCATTATCCTTGCCATCTTTATGAATAATTGAACCAAAATATTTTCTTATTATCATTTTTACTTTACGAACAATCACACCTTTCACTTAATAGGCATGCTCCATAATGTGTTGTGGCATTGCTTTTAAAGCAATAATGCAATGATCTTAATGTATCTAATCTTGTCTGATTTTGGTTTCACTCAGATTTACATTGTGCTTAGCAGTAACAACATGTCAGCATTTGCCCAATTATTAAATGGCGTCCACTTATCTATCACTATTCTTTTCAATCTGCAATAATTCCTTTTGAGAAACAGTGGTGAGAACGTATTAATATGATTTTATTGGTGTATCATGGACATTTATTTTGTCTGTCTTGCAGACACTGGCAACTTTTCTGAGAAACCTTTCATCATCTCCAAATGTTCTTCTAAATCTAAAAAGCGTAGAAGACCTTATAGTTGGAGGCGTCCTGGAAAATGCAAACAGCTCAAGAAGTTGGTGGATAATGTTGATTCTTGTTTTGGCATCTCTGAGGGCAAGAAATGCTCTAGCAGAATCCTCCAGCAAGCGTCACCTGTCAGCATGAATTTCAAATGTGCAGAACTAGAAAGAACAAGAATCTTCGATGGTCCAAGTGAGGTCTCTGGACTGGTTAAACACCAAACATTTATTGTTGGCCAACCTGATAAGTTTAAAGAGAGCGCAGGCCATGATGAAGCCAACAATGGGACCATGGAAGTTCCATTTCACGCAGATGTAATGAAGTATTTTCAGTTTACCGAACTAATTGTGTTGTTTACTGCATTTTGTTTGTCCAAGTTAGTGCTTCACAGAAAATATGTTACGTCATCAAAAAATTGCATACTATGATATTACAAGTTTACTTATTTTTGCATCCTGATACTAACCCAAGGACACTCGTTCTTAACTTTTTTTTCTTAAGTTTAATGTTAGCATATATATATGATAAATCAATCTGTTGCACTTGCACCTATCCTGGTCCATTAAATGCAATCATTGTTTTGTTAGACCCAAGGATTGTAGGATCAAATTCGGATCCTGATTGACCAGGGCTGATTCTGATTCTGATTTTGATTGGATTGACTAAATTGGTTGATCCAATGGCAAGGAAGCCAATCCAGTATTGGCATTGATTGGCTATTTTAAAATAAATGATAAAAACATAAAATAGGAAAATAATAAAAATAAAAAAATTAATAAAAAATCTTAGCACACATACATGTCAATTTATATGGTATGAATATGAATAAACAAATATGAACTATCAAATTTATGGTTCCATAAATTTACAAGGTATAAATGACAACCAAGTGATACCTTGCGATCACCAAGGATCGTGGTATCGAAATCGGTCACTGGATCGGTGGGGTCTTATCCGATCCGGATCGGATCAGTCTGATCTAGAATCGGTCTGGATCGGTCTTTTTTTTTTCCTTTATGAAAACATATGGAAAAATCGTCAAAAAATCAGAAAAAATACATAGAATTTAAGAAAAATGTGAAAATATGTAGGGAAGAAAAACATAAAGACATTGTTCGATTTTGGACATTTCAAGACAACTTTAACAATTAACATTGACTAAATGAGATACATCATACATCAAATCAGAAACACATTGGTATCATACAATCAATCATACTTAATCACACAACATATGGTGTTCTTAACACTCATATTACATTCCGTTAAATAAAGAAACAAATACAACTGCCATCACCACCAACTATGATACTGTTCTAGATCTAGATCTCTGCCCTACTTATTGATTGCAAAATCATCGGAATCGGATCGGAATCGGCCGATTCCGGAATCAAATCGGATAGACATGTGGAAGGGCCGATTCTAGTAGGAATTTCGTGGAATCGGTCGGAATCGATCCGATTCCGGCGATTTTGTCTGGAATCGGTCGATATTGACCGATTCCACAGTAGACCGGTCTGGCCGGTCCGGTTCGATTCCCGATTCGATTTTGGACCGAGAATCGAACCGATTTCGGCTCTTTTAGGGCCGAAATCAACCGCTGTTGGTCGATTCCGGCGATCCAACAGCTCGGTGAGGCTCCTTTTGGCGATTCTGGGCGATTTCAACCCTCGGAATTGAGGATTCCGGTGTTTTGGAGGTCGATCCCAGCTCCCTACGTCGATTTCAATGCGATTCTAGCGATTTCGACGGCGATTCCAGCGATTCCGGTGATTCCAGGCGATTTCTTCAAGGGATTCCGCCGATTCAAGCTCCGATTGGCCTTGATTCAACCTCTTATTCGATCCTTAGAAGATTATTGGTAAGATTTCTTCACCGAAAACTCCATACGCTTATTATTACGCGTTTCCGACGACTCCGAGCGTGGTTAAACTCGGTGATTTCCGACCGAATAACTCCTTTTAAGTTCTAAACTAATTGATTGCACGGGAAAATTTTTGGATATCCCGTATGCCTATTTTTATGCATTTCTGACGACTTCGAGCATGGTTAAACTCGGTGATTTTTGATCGAACAACTCCGTTCAAGTTGTAAGAATATCAAATGGATGTTCTTTGTATGAAAAAAATTCCGAATATCTCGTACGTCGATGTACGACCATTTTCGGCAAATACGTAACTTTTTAAACATACCGAATAGTGTGTTTGACGGGCTGTCTACTTCCCGAACAGCGCCTAAAGCAATTTTTATGTTGACTAATAATTTTTAATACATTGTTTACAATTTTTACATGTCTAAGCAATGGCCGATCAAGGTGATGCAGCACCAGCACGCCTTTCTGATGTGGGTTGGGAACACGGGCATATGATAGACTCGGTCAGAAAGTGAGTGCAATGCAATTGGTGTGGGAAGGAGATGAACGGGGGGGGGGTGTTCTGGCTGAAACAACATATTGCCGGAACATGTGGAAATGTAAAAAAATGTGATAAGGTGCCAAGGGAGAAGAGTGAGGAGTTGAGAGGCTACATGACAGGTAGAGCCTCTCAACGGGCTGTTAGGATTGAGTAGAGGGAGGAGTTACATGATGAGCTACTCTAGAGAAGGAGGGATCGAGATTTGCCTACCTGGAAAGGGAAAGGCAAGGGGAAGGCACCAGCTGAGCCGGAGTCAGAGAGTGAGGACGACTCCACGGACTCTGAGGTTAGACATGCTATGCACGCTAGCAAGCGTGCATTTGCTGAGGAGGAGGACAGGAGGAGGGGAGCAGGAGGGTCAAGGTCCAGAGCTGACCCAACTCTTGGCCGATCAGCATCGGCTCGCCCTATTCGGGATCGGGAGATGGAGGGATGGAGACAGGAGCCACACCACCATTCTGTCAGTACTCGGTTTACGCCGAGTGATGAGTATTTATTTAGGAAACAGAGTGCTGGGCAGATGGGGATTAAACAAGCTATGAAAGGGGTGAAGGGAACATGAACGGCTGTAAAGAGAGCCGTTCGCCACATTGTGAAGTAATTTTTGCATGCAAGTATCACTTTTAAAATGACATTTATGTTTTATTTACTTAAGTTTAATTTTTGCCTGATCTAAATTTTTTTTTAACTTGATGTAGGCATCCTAGCACATGTAGCCACCAGCCCTTACTTCTAGACGATGGTGGATGCCGTGGGTGAGGCTGGACCGGGTCTGTAAGCCCTGGGCAACAAGCATATATATGGCGCTGGGCTGGACGAGGAGGTGCAGGAGTTGAGGGAGTGGATGGATGGATTCAAATTGGTGGGGAAGGAGAGGGGTTGCACCATTATGTGTGACGGGTGAACATGTTTCACCAAGAGGTGTTCTGAGGGGACCATGTTTTTGAAGTTGATGGACGCTTCTGGGAAGATTAAAAATGTCGACTTCATTTTTTTATTTAATGGATGCGGTGGTGAAGGAGATCGGGGAGGATAACGTGGTTCAGGTTGTCACTAACAACGAACCTTCATATAAGGCGGCTGAGAAAAAGTTGATGGAGAAGAGGAAGCACATGTTCTGGGTGCCCTATGCGGCACATTCTATTGATCTCATATTAGAGGGTATAGGCAAAGAGGAGAGTGTATCCACCCTTACCAGGCAGGCGCAGACGATCACGTCATTTATTTATTCGCATCCTCGTCTGCTACATATTATGAGATCACACACAGGAGGGCATGATCTTGTTAGGCTTGGTCCGACTCGTTTCACCACAAATTTCATTGCATTGGAGAGTTTACACCGGCACATGCATGTATTGATTAGGTTCACGCAGTCCGTGGAATGTTATAATTATATGGTGGATCACCTACATAACAAGTAAGATCAGCCGGAAATTCTTGTCAGGTATGAGAAGCAGATCATTGACAAGAGATTTTGGGAGAAGATTGCCTATTACTTGACAATCATTGAGCCACTGGTAGTTGTCTTGAGGTTGGTAGACTCGGATGACAGGAACCAGATGGGCACACTGTATGATGCCATGGACCGGGCAAAATTGAAAATAAAAGAGAAGAATCTCAGAGATTACAAAAAGTGGTGGAAGATAATATATGATCGATGGGACAAGACTTTGCACCACGATGTCCATGTTGCAGGTTAGTAGGTTTAAAAAATATTTGTGCTTACATACTTTAAGTTTATTCAATAATTGTCTTATTCATAATGTTAACTATTAAATTCTTGCAGGATATTTTTTGAACCCCCGCATCCAATATGGAGGATAGGTAGTGAACGACAACGAGGTGATACGGGGTACACTAGCTGTTATTCAGCGTCTCTGCCGATCTCAGCAGGATAGGATAGAGGCTGAGATAGAAGTAAGTTGGAGTTTATTGACTTTATTCAATACTTTGAAGTAGCTAATTATTAGACAACTAATGATTTTTTAAAATTTTTTTCAGATGCAGAAGTATAAGATGAGTGTCGGCGTATACTCAGATGCTGATCTGAGATATTCGTGCGACAAAGTGTCACCTGTTATACTAATTTATGATGAAAATTTTATTATTTTTTTATCTAAGTTATTGAAGAAGATGGGTTGATTGTTTACCTTTTCTTTCTTTTTTTTGCAGCTGAGTGGTTGGTTTAGGTGAACATCAAGAGTGGATAGAATTCACTTACTGCCATCGGTATCAGGATACTCAGTCAGAGCACCAGTTTCTCTCATTGTGAGAGGAACTGGAGTACATTCAACCTGATACATACAAAAAGGAGGAACATGTTGACCTCAGACCGGCTGGAGAAGCTGGTCTTCTGTTATTACAATACGAGGCTGCGCATCAAGAATATCAAGGATCGACAGAAGATCAGTGAGGAGAGATTTGCACGGTTCACAAGTGGTCCATACGAGCAGAGGCATACCTCTACCACACCACCACCTGAGGAGGTGGACATGACTCAGATATTCTAGGAGGAGCATGCACTTGCCTCCTGGATAGAGGAGAGGGCAACTAGAGATCATCCAGCTGAGTTTGATCCCGATGATCGTGCATGAGCTGAAGGAGAGTTGGATGGTGTTGAAGCCGAGGAGGATGCTCCGGCTCCATTACCTACTTCTCAGGCTCAGGCAATGCCTTCTTCTGCCCCAACAGCTATGGAGCAGCCACCTCCAGCTTTAGCCCCAGCCGCCGCTACCCAGCCCATTCGTAGTCCAGAGAAAACAAAAACAAAGTGACTGTACGAAAAATCGGCTGATTTGCAAAGCTAAAAAAATCTTTGGGTTCTAGTACTTCAGAGATGGTTGAAGAGGTGAAGAGAAGGAAGCTGGAGATTAGGCTTCCTGTGAGCTCAGATGACAGCATACATGCTCCTTCTCATTTCTCAGTTGATATGACGAGGAGTACATATCAGCGACGCAGCCATCAGCAGTAGCCCAGTCACCTAATTCATGGCTGCCAAAGCCGTATTCCACGCTGGATGAGCAGACATCACAACCTCATTTTATAGAGCCACAGTATCCAGCATTTGGTGAGGCTCAACAGCAGTGGATTCCTCCACCACCACCACTAACTCCACCAGAGTTTGTCCACGTCTCGGTCGTCCCGCAGTTCGATGCCTACGACCTTGATAGTATGGCATCGACATTATTTTTATATGGATATGGTCCCGGACAATATACAAGACTGGGCACAACTCAGGAGCATCGACAACAACAGGAAGAAGAGGAAGGCCTATATCCATATCCTAGATATTGGTATTAAATTGATATCATGTATCAATTAATTGGTTTTTGAATCAATGGAATATGTACTTAACTTCATTTCATGTTCATTAGTAATTATTCGATGTGGTCATGTGGCTGAATGCTAATCTTATTTTTAGAATTTTTTCTAACTCATTTCCTATTTTTAGGAATTTTTTTTTCGATTTCTAGATCGATTCCCTTCCCAGGAATCGGATCGGTCCTAACCGATTTCGATTCTGCGATCCTTGCTGCTTATCTTGATTGTCTTGAAATCTACACTGAGTTGGGTCTGTCATAATTGGCCTGTATCCATAGAAAAATAAAGATTGAGCAATCTCGCTAAACTCATAATGTCCATCCTCAGTCGAAGGTGGAGCTGGAAAAGAGTGAATGTGGATAGTAAGGCTCAGTGTCTAAAGCAGTCTTTGGATAGGAATATGTGAAGTCGTCAAAAATATTCATCATCGTCTAATGTTCGATTCCCCTTCCACTCGAACATGAATGTCTTTTGTCACTCACATCATCTGGTCCTGCTCCACTCGTGCGTGCACTACTAGTAGAGCCACCCTCACCTGAGGCTCCGCCTCCACCTATGCCCATGTTGCCACCTCCACCTCCACCTCCACCCCCCGTACGCTGTTGTTGTGTGGGTTGGACAAATTCTTTTTCATCCTCATCTGATGAAGGTGGCTGAGTGGTCTCGGTATCAAAAAGATGATGTTGACGTTCGATACATAGCTTCTTTCTCTTCGATGTAGCATCTCCTTGACTACTTTGCTGTGAAGGTAAGCAAACTTTCTTTATAGTCTTAAATAAGCCACCATTCTTTTTGGTGGTGGTGGTGGTAAATGGACCCACAATTGGAATCCGAGCTGGAGCTGTAGCAGGAGCTGGATGTCGCTCTGGAGAAGCTGTATTCCGGGGTGGGTGTGGATCAGGAAGTGGAGCTGTGCACGGAACTTGAGTTTCTTGTCCTTCCTGCATTTCTTCATTCTCGCCAACAACACTATTAAACTCGCCTTTGGCTCATGATTTGTCATTCGGGTCGAACTCTGGCTCTCCCTCAGCGTTTTTTTCTTCCACATCCCCTCGGGACAAGCCCTGAGTAGCTTAGGCTTGGGCTCTTTCTTGGTACAATCCACCTGTAAACTGTGTAAATCTTTGCTCGGATATCTTCTGCCTATCTTTAATATTTTTGATCTTCAACCTCATATTATAATGGCAGTAGACAAGTTTCTCCAATCTTTCTGTCTTCACGCTATTTCTTCTCTTTGTGTGAATAAGGTTGAAGGTGCTTCAATTTCTCTCGCACTGGGATGAGGAAGTGCTCTGACTTAGCACCCGAATTGCAACGGATGTCAGTGGATTCCAGTCAGTCTTGTTGGTCATCAACCCTGCCGAAAGGGGGGGTTATCACCCTATGAAGGGGTGATTAGCACCCCTTCGGAAGTGCAATTGAACCCCCATTGGGAGGGTTGGGTTAACCCCCCCAATGGGGAATTAAATAACCCACCCACCCCGTCCGCAGAAGGGGGGGTGACTGTTCATTACCCCCGAAGGGGTGATTACCAGGTCTTCGGGGGTGCAATTGAACCCCCCCCCCCCCCCCCCCCCCCAAGGGAGAAGGGGGAGGGGGGACTCCGGGGTGGGATTGAGAGCTCTGTAGCCTGCAACATGTAGGGGAGGGGAAGTGGGGATTGGAGGTCCCCCCCTTACTTACCTGCCGTAGGGGTGGATCAGCCCCTAAAATGCTGGATCGGCCTTCAAACAGGAGGATCGCTGGGGTGGGAGCCCTAAATCTCTCAAGGGGAGGGAAAGGAGGGTCGAAGGGGGCAAAGGGGCATTGGATTAGTCTGATCTGATCCAAATTGGGGGAGGTCGGCCCTTAAAAAGGTTCGGAATCGATTCCAGAATCAGATCGATTCTGGAACTTCCGATTTTCTGGGGAATCGGTCCGGGTTGACCGATTCCTAGATTGATCCAGATGGATCGGTCCAAGTTCGACCGATCCAGTCATCTTGGTAAGGAATCGGATCTGTACTCACCGATCCAATCCAAGAATCGGCTGATCTCGATCCGGATCGGCCGATTCTGTGAACCATGGCGATCACCAATATCCGTATTAATTATCATATGACACATCTTTTTGTTTTTATCATGTTTACTGTGAATGAAAAGTCATAATGTGCACCCAAATAGTGATTGAATCATTTCTCTAAACTCTATCTTTACATCGGGTGGATTTGTATGTGGAATGTGTCTGAACTGAAAATGAATTTGGATGCAATATCTTGCATATTCATTACAAAATACTAATTGTGCCCAATGATAAAAACCACTAAAATGTTGGCGTTTGGTTGAATCGTGTTCTTGAATCGTGTTCTAGTCCAAGTTAACATTTTCTTTCACTTGTACTTGCATCAACTCCAGTTGTAGCTGCACCAACACCTATAACTGCATCTGCACCTGAAGCTCGATGTTGTAGTGTCTCGACAACTATATCTGATTCACTACTTAGTGAAGAAGATGCTTGAGTACTGGTTTTCTCCACTGTTTGTGAACTTGCCCCAATGCTATGCTAATACACCTTATTTAACTTTTTAAACCCTCCAAAGTGGTTGGTATTGAGCTTTTTTACCTTTATGTACTGAAGGATCTAAAGGTGGAACAATTGTAGACCGTTTTTGCTGTTGACTTACTGATTCACAATCTATACATCGTCTAATTCTTTTTCGGCCCAGTCACAATCATTTGGGTTTAACTTTGGAGGTGATCTTCTATCTATGTCTTCCACCTAAGCTGTAGTTGCTCCTCCTCTTGGAATATATATTCCAAGTCAATATTAGATGACTTTCTTCTTGCTTTAGATGCTATTTCTATTCTTGAAATGATCCACCAGTAAGTCTTTAAAAGCTCTATTCAGATAATTTTTTATGTTTTTTATATTTGCAATTCTCAACTTCATGTTGTAGCGATAGAATGCAAACTCTTTTATTTGGTAGCTGACAACTTGGTTTTACTTTTTTGTGTGGATAAAACTAAATATGCTCCAATTTTTCATGCATTGTAGAGAACATATACTTTGACTTAATATTCAAATAGCAATAATAGCTAATAGATTCTATCTACTTCTAATATTTACTTGTATCTATCACTCAAAGATAGCAAGAAAACAGACACGTAAACGACATGTCTTGCAATGGACATTTAATATAAATAATAAATTATAAAGTAAAATAACTTAAATTTATCGGAAGTAATTTTGTCAAATAAATGTCTTAAATCTAGATTGAAATAAACCCAACCTTTTTTTCTATATGATTACATCTAAAATAAAAATAATATTATGATAAATCTTTACTTTTAGGTGTACAGAATGAAAAATTGTACGTCTTGACATACTTCTAGCTCAAGGCTTCGTAGATTTTAAAAAATTCTTTTAGCAATCATGGAATGTTGATATGCTCTTGACCTGGTTGGGTCCTAAACTTGGGTCCTCAACTCTCTTGGGATCCTAGGTGGGGTCTTGCTACCTGTGCGATGCCTGACCGGGTTGCTAACCCACTTCAGTGACGTCAGGAAACACGAAAAAGGGGAACGCTACCCCCCTTTTATGCTTCCCTTACACGCAGGAAGAAGAAATGCCATCGCAGGATCTTTCTCGCGATGGCATTTCAATTTTTAGCATTTTTTAATTTATAATATATATCGGATATAAAATATTTAAAAATAAATTTTAATTATTTAAGTAAATAATTTTTAAGTTAATTAACAAATTAATACTTTTATTATTTATATATTTTTTAAATAATAAAATATTTTTTAAATTAGATTCGATACTATCCAACCCGGTTCCGACTTATTTGGATTTGGTCGGGGCATAGTTGTCAAGGTGTTGCCTAGGCATCGAGGTGACAAGGTGCTTTTCTAGTAGCGTCTTGCTAGGGTGCCTTCAGGCAACGGGGGGGGGGGGGTTCAAAAGGAACCTAAGGTGACCAAGGCATTTGCCTTGGTGCCTAAGGTGTCATTCATGACTATTTTTTTTTTCAGAGGGCTGCAATTTGTGAGCGCTTATTTAATAATATTGTAAACATATTTTACTATTGCTGGTATATTGTATATGGTTAAGACTTATGATTATAAATATAGTTGTATACTTAAAACTTAAGTTTTTTTTAATCTTTTTCTATTTTCACTTTGATATTAGCTTTTTCTCATAAGATATATTAATATATTCATAATTAAAATTTTAAATTATATTTTTATAAATATGTATTTATGTATATATGTTTCTATATTTACATAAATATATATAGTGTTAACATCTAATTATATATTTTCATGTATGTATATACACATATATACATATATAAATGTCTAATGCCACCACCTTGACCGCTTAGGCGGCACTTAAGCTGCCGCCTTGTCTTGTAAACAAATTTGATACCTTCTAACGTCTTCGACTCTTGTCGCCTTGACAACTATAGGTCGGGACAACCTGTTCCTGACCTTGCACACTTTGGTAGCAATAAAAACTAGGTGACATTATTTAAAATGATAAATTACTATACTTATTTGAACATCACAATCATATGCGATGTGATATCCTGGTGGAATATGGCACTCTCATTAGACGATGATGAGAAAGAGTTCATCCTTCCTACATAGCAGCAAAATTTAGGAGGTTTAAGTGGAGGTGGAGGTGGAGAAGGAGGATTTTTTAGCCGTGCACGTAATAGTGGGACATGGGCTAATGATTTGTGCTAAAGACAACAATCTAATAGTAGAAGTCAGTGTTGGAATTAAATGGGGTTTTTTTGATCAATACGTGGCACCATATTATCCAACATCTTTAGTGCATTGTGTATAATTTTACTTAGATGGCTAATTTGTTATTTTCATATGGATATATATGGATTTGGATCAATCACGATATACAACTTTTAATAGAGCATCAATGAGAATTGAGAGAATGAGGAGTACGACGGTCAATTACATAGATATTGGTGAAAAGGAACGTTTAACATTGTATTGCATATCGATGTATCATTTATACTCTTTTAATAGAGCATCAATGAAAATCAAGAGAATGAGGAGTACGAAGATCAATTCTATAGATATCGGTGAAAGGAACGTGTAACATTGTATTGCATATCGATGTATCATTTGTACATTTGTACTATGTTACTTTTATTTATTAGAATGTTTATTGCTATTAACCTATATTTATTTGTTTTAAACTCTTATTATGACATAAAAGTGTGTTAGAGGTTAAAATTTTATTTTTAACCAAATTCAGTGTATTTTCTATTTTATGATTTTTAGTGATTTTTCTGATTTTTTTAGAACAAAAAAAATTTATTCTGACTAATTCCGAGTAGGTTTTCTTTTTCAGAAAATCATTTGGAATCAGCCGATTCTATCCGGATCAGATCGGTACATGTGGCGATCATTGTCTCCAAGTGTTTAAATGAATGAGTTTTTGTCATGAGTTGTCATGATAGCTAATCAAGAGTATTTGAGTAGGTGTTTGATGTAATTAACATTAAAATATTAAAAGTTTGGTGGAGAGAGGTCAAAATAATTTTTAAATATATTTTAGTAACCTTAAAAAAGATAAAACAAATGTGTTCTGACTCTTCAAAATTATAGTGTTCTTTCTATGTCAAAAATTAAGAAACTTCAAGAAACTTACACTGTGAATTTCTATGTATGAATACCACACTCAAATAGTTTTACTCCCATGGTTTTATTATCTATTTTGATAACCATAGTAATTAAAACAAAATTATCTTTCTAAAAACTGCAATTTGAAAAAAAATGAGATTTTACAGTTGATCAATTTGATTTGTGAATTGTGATATTGGATGTGATCTTAGACTTACGGTGAATATAGTCAAGAATAATGTGAAGTGATGAGTATTGAGTAAAACAAATGAGTGGAGATATTTTCCACCTAAACAACATATTGCCGGGACCAATGAAAATATTACAAAATTTGATAAGGTTCCAATAAAGTTAAGAGAAGAGATGATGGTATACTTGATAAGAAGAGCATCTCAAAGAGAAGGATTAAGCAACAATAGGACTTGTATACCGAGCTGGTAGGACAGTTTGTCTTGGTTATAATTCACTCAGTTGATGTGAAGAGAATATGGATATGAAGGTTGTTATACTTCCAAGTAAAATGTCTAGAGAGAAGGAAGGGGTTAAAATGTTTTGGTACCAGATATTCATGTGTTGAGCCTCAAGCTATACAACTTGGAGCTGGCTGTTCTACTTTTGGTTGTTTGCAATTGATTGGACTGATGGTTGAGTCTATATTTGAAAGACAAAATTCTTCACGGCGAATAATAAATCAAGCAATCAAAGAGTTAAAAGCTACTACTATAGTTGCAAAATATGTGGTAAAACACATTTGCAAGCGGTTTCTACGTGTAAGTTGATAACTTGCAAATTAAATGCATCTTATTATTGCCATTTATGTTGTTATTGATAATTTGAAATTAGTACTTGGTTTTATGTCAATGTTCATAAGCGTCCCAGCACATACAAGTTCTAGTTCATATTTTCGGCATAATGTTGATGCCATTGAAGAGGTTGGATCATGTTTAAAAGTTTCAACTCCAAAATATTTTTGTGGATATGGAATTGATGAGGTGCCCGAATTAAAAGCTTGGATTGATGGATTTTATGGTCTGGTAGAAGAGGAGGTATACTATCAGGTGTCATAGATGAACAAAAATTACTAGGAGGATTCTGATAAAATTTCTTGCCTATTGTTATGTGAGGACAATATTTTTGAAATCCACTGATGCTTTGAAAAGTTAAATTTTAATTACTTTTTTGGCTTGATGGATCATGTGATAGAAATAATTGGGGAGGATTATGTAGTTTTGAGTGTGATAGATAATGAATCTTTTTATAAGATTGCAGACATAAAGTTGATGTAAAAGAGAATATATATGTTTTAGGTATCATGTGTTGTTCATTCCATTGACTTGGTATTGGGAATGATCAGTTTGTCATGAAAGTTGTTAGTAAAACTCAACTAATCTTGTTAGTCCTACAATCATTTCCGTTTGTTCCATTTTATCATGATGCACACTGATGTACATGATTTGATTAGATATGGTTCCACCCAATTTAATGAGAAATTTTATTAACTTGGAGTATCAACAAGTATTGACACATTAGGTTGTCAACCTAATCAATTCACACATTGGGCAAGATGGAGCATTTGATTCAGGACATCTATTTTGGAACAAGATTTATTATTATTTAAGCATCATAATACTCTTTGTACAAGTATTAAGATTAGTAGTTTCTAATAACAAGAACTGCATGTGATACATGTGCAATGCACTTTATGAGACAAATGCAAATAAAAGAAAAGCATCCAAAGAGGTATGGGAAATGGTGGAAGATAATTGACAGGTGGGGCAAGACACTGCATCATGATCTTCACGCAATAGATAATATTGTGTTTGTAATTATTATTTTTTAGTTATTGATTTAGACATTAATTAAGTATACTTGAATTCTTCGTTTGTAAACTACTTTTTTAAATCCAAGAATCCAATATGGTGGAGTTGTGTAATGAGGTTGAAGTAATGGGCACATTGTAAATGACACAACTTCTTGCAATAAATCAACAAGATATGATGAATGTTGGGTTACAAATATGTTTTAAGCTAAAGTTTCAATTCTATTATGCATATTATTTTACAATTATTTTTATTTTAGATGCAATCATATGCAATGGAACGAGGAATATATTCTGATCATGTTCTTAATTATTTATTGGACAAAGATAGTACTAGTAAGTGTGACATTAGAGTCATGATTTACATGTTTTTTTTGTTCTTCTTCGGTGTAGTTGAATGATGGACTCATGTCAATACTAGATGTGAGTGGAATCTTTTGGCATCTATTGCTATTCAGATTTTGAGTCAAAATACAAGTTTCTCACAATACGGGAGAATAACTTTAGTAGGTTCAACTTTATTTACATAATAAAGTGCACAAATTGGTTGTTGGCTACCAAAGTTAAGAAACTGATGTTTTGCACCATAAGTCTATAGCATTAGATTAAGGATAAAAAATGTATAAGGATAAAAAATGTAAAGGAATGCCAAAGATTGTCTGTTCAAAGATTTTTATGATTTGATGGTGGGCTTTACCAAGCTTAGGCAGAAGCAAGGCAAGAGTGGAGGAATACATGTGAGAATGACTGCTAGAGTTCCAGAACTTGAAGATGGTACACAATTGCAGCTATATTAGTTGTTTTGGAGGATAGTTTAAAACCTTGAAGAAAATGCATCAGCCTTGGCCACCATCAGGATGACTAGAATATGCACAAGAAGATGAAATAACAAAGAAAAATAACTGAGTCAGGAAAGTACCGGAAAGAATAAATGATAATACTCAAGCACTTTTTTTGCCTAGTAGTGGATCAGATTCACCCGTTTGCACATTAAGATATGCAGATACATGTCAGATAGGTGTTACAATTCCCAAGTACTAGAAGAATTTTTATGTTCAACTTCTTAACATCAAGATGAGCATGATGGTGGAGATAGCTAATAATATGTTGGTCATCAGTGTCCACATACATAAAGCGCTTGGGCTCTATGGGGGTACTAAACTATATGGGGGTACTAAACTAAGTATCCGGGATATTCTGAGAATCAACTATACTTAATTGAGCAAAATGTTGCATCAACACAATATAAGGAGAGAGAACTTTAAGAAGTGGTTCAATCACTGGCTACAGAGAAATTACAACTTCATTCACCGTCAAGGCGTCAACATCACAACATGAAAAATATAAATACACATGATCATTATTTTTTTATTTTGGTGATGCAAATGTTGGATTCTAAATGGAATATGTTATGTTTGTCATATTTGTGTAATTTATATTTTTTAAAGTGATGTGCATGTGTATGCTTAGATATTTCTGATTTTGCCTGATTTTTTTTATTTAAAAAAAATTAAACTTGATCTAATAAGATTATAGTTTAACTTTTTGTTAGGTGGATTGGCCAATTGTGTTGAGCCGATCCGGATCAGAATCGGAATTGTACATGACTGTTCTAGATCCTGATCCTGTTTTCTTTGAGAAAGATGTATTTATTTACTGAACATACTAAAAATAATCCTCCATTCACTCTAGGGGATGATTGTGTATAAGATGAATGATAATCAGTCAAAAGTATTCTTTGCATAATAGATTTTAAGCTGCTTAAGCAACACAGTAGATGTTATTATTTTATTTAAAAATGTTATGATTGTGTATCAGATGAATGATAATCAGTCAAAAGTATTCCTTGGATAATAGATTTTCAGCTGCTTAAGCAACATAATAGATGTTATTATTTTATTTAAACATGTGACATGCAATTTTACTTTTTATGTATAGCTGTTGAAGCTAACTTTAATACACAGTTTCATGCCAATGGGAATATTTTTCTAATTATGTGTAAATATTTAGATTAAGGTATTGCCAAACAAGATTATATAAATTTCAAAATTATATCATATTTGGCAAACAGATAAAATATTTATTTTCTTAATTTTAAAACTTATATCAGCATGCAAGAGAATAAAATTTTAAAAGTAAAGTTACATAAATAAAAGGACTGTATCCAAACACCCTATAGTTAATAGGTTAATATGTGGCTTGAGCTATCTGGTCAATAAAACATATAAAGATTTCTTGTTGGTCAGCTCAGGTATAAGTTGTCACTTATCTGAATTTATCCAATTTGACTAATCTTGTTCCACTACAGGATCGATATGACTGTACTAGAATGTACCTGGCCTACCTTTTGCTAAGTCTAGCCAACTTTGACCAAGTCTGCTTAATTGGACTCGGTCTCACTCTAGAGTCTAGATTGGGGTTTAGAAAATTTTTATTTGTCCTGTATATACCTAAGGGTCGATTCATTTGATGGTGTGGATATAGAAATCTATTTTGTTGCCAGTCATAAGTTTACTTTTATATCTCACTTAAGTTGCTTTTTGTAAGAACCATGTGAAACAACTAAGGATAAATATCATGCACTAGTTAGATAACATCAATTATGGAACATCTCTTGCATATTTTACATTAGTTGCTCTGTTTTTTTCAAGTGCTCGTTTAATTTCATCTTTGTTTGCAGATGGCAGTGTCATGTTTTAATTGTTCAGTGCTGCAATCTCCACCAAAAGTTACAGAAGAAGCTGAGATTAGAAAAAAGCACATGTTTTACAATTCAAGTTTATCATCCTTCATTTTTCCTAGAGATCGTATCCTTCTCTTAACTTTTATTTACTTTAATATAGAAGATCTATTAGCTTTGTAGTTAGTAGTGCTACCTCATTTGCAATAAATTGTTCCTACTGGGTGATGTTTTGCTGCATTTTGTTGGGATAAATTTTACCTTTCATCCAACTAACAATCAACAAAACTTATTACCACCCTGACGTGGCTGAAGAGCATTCACAGGGAACTGTCAAATAACCATGTCGTTGGGAGATGTGTTATTATCAAGATGATAAAAGATACTCAAGATAACACATGATTAGCACACCACATTATTGGAAGAATTTTCTCTCTGAAGATTGGACTTCTACGCCACCTTCAAGCCCCAAAGTTTCCCACATGCAGTAATTTCTTTATCAGGCCACCACTTGCAGTATTCAATCTCTTTAACCATTTTTTGGACAATAATGCCAGAAAATGGGACAAAAGAAACGATAGGTGGGGATGCTTTGAATGGACAATTCTGTAGCTGGTCAACTCAACAAATCTTGAAAGACCGAACAGTGTGAATACTCAGAGTGGAGGGTCCTATCAACGGTCGTGGGTGCTACCAAAGCATACAATGGTTAATTTCTGAATCTCTTTGGCCAGCTCAACAAGTCTTTTGACGAAACGGTGGGAATGCTTCGAAATAGAGGGTCCTCCCACCAGTCATTGGAGCTAGCTAGGTGCTTAGTTTGGTCCAATTCAGTTTAGTCAAGTCTTATGTATAAGTGAGTTTACCAGGAGCCAATCATTAACCCAGCCTCAAACATCTGCCCATCTGACCCATTATGCTGGTTCAAGTTGAATTCCCTGTATTCCAGGGACAGTTTTTAAGATCTGCTCATCAAATTCGCTTTACCGGCCTGCTCAGCGGCTCAGCCTATTTACCCAAGTTTGGTCACACACTTATGTTAAACTGGACAACCTCCAGTCTGAAGGCATCTATATATCACCAATCTTGAGTTTGAAATTTCAACATTGTTCTAAATAGGAACAACGATTAAACAAAATGGTGAATGAAATGAAAAATAACTCTCTAAGAGTGTTGGTTGACATGGTGACAGTAGATGCTGGAGCTGATCTTGCACAGGTTTCAAGTTACCTCTCGCTGGTTTGACTGCTGATGTCTCCAGCACCACCATCTACTCTAGCATTGACCACTGTTGATTATATGTGCCAAGAAGATCTTGGCCACCCCAGTGCAGCAATCAGGAGATTTCTGTTGCCCTGTCTTGGTTAGAACAAGGAAGAGAAGAGAGGCAATGCCACATGAGGGAGGCTGCAATTGTTGTGACACGAACTTTCAACAGAGAAAATTAACAAAGAAAGAGAAAGGAGATGACCTGCCGGGAGCCCTTTCTCAGTTTCAGCATGCTTGTTGCCCAGCTGTCAGATCCGACTATCCCTGTACCCATTGACACTGACATGTGTCCAGGGCAAGACTCCCACCGAGTCAGCTGACTATAGCCAGTGGACGCTGACTGGCACACTATGCTTCAAGCGCACCAACATTGCCGAGAAGGGTGCTATGTCGTTGACACTGATAGCCACCTGCCCTGTGTAAGCAGCAGGTGAAGAGGGAGGCTAATGAAGGAGGGATTGTTGGGTTAGACTGGTTTGGCTCTACAATCAACAGTAGCAGAGGCGACGAGAAAGAGTAGGTCAGCTTGTTTAGACCCTGCAATGTTGGGACAAAAATAATTGGGAATCCCCTTGGTGTTGCGATTAGGGCTGGGTGAGAAGAAGACGGAGAGTCCAGCCAGGCTTCCTCGGTGCCACAACCAGGGAAACAGAAAAGGAGGAAACTCTGTTGCGGCTGGCGAAGAAGAAGTCAGGAAGACAGCTCTATGTAATGGGGGGGTGTAGAGGAGAAGTGCCTTGCTGTTAGTTGGGAAAGAGAAGAAGTGGAGCCAGGAAGGGGGAAGGCTCTATTTCCGGTGAGAAGAAACGAATGGGAAAAAGCATAAAGGGGTATAGCTCGTTGAATGGGAAGGAGATAATAATAGAAAGGGGTACAAGGCATTGACCCAATGAGACGTCAAGCACTGAGGGCAAGAAATTGGGCAGTCAGCTAACGCTCGGCCTGCCTATGTTGATTGCAGGTCAAACATGGTAAAAGAAGAAGGAACAAAGGAGAAGAACCAAGAGGGGTGAGTGGATCCAACATTGACTATGATAAACATATAAAAAGTGGCTTAAAATAAGATAAAATGGAGAAAATGAACAAAAAAGAGTAAATTATAATCTTTCATGAGTAATTTGTTGACAAATAATACAAAAAATGTGATGACATTTGTTTCAAGAACACAAGTCCCAAATAAATGATAATAAATTTAACAATAAGTAAATAAACAAATAAAAGGGAAGAAGTATTAAAAAAGGAAATAAAGGGATAAAAATAAGTGAAGAAATAAATAAAAAATGAAAGTGACTGGCTGGAGCATTGTTGTTAAGGTGGGTGCCTAGGCGCCAAGGCTTCCCAAAAGGCACCCAAGGCAGGCCCGAGCCACCTAGGCAAGGTGCCCCGGGTATTTTTGCATGGTAAAAAAAATTAATTTTGGGGGTTTTGCCCCCTTGATACCTCCCACAAGCGGCATCTATTTAATGGTAGTTTGAACATATTAATATATTTTACCATCATTTATACTATTATATATAGTTAAAATTTATGATTATAAATATAAATTACATACTTAAAATTTTATAAAGTTCTCTTTTAACTATTTTTTTTCTCACTCTCATAGATTGACTCCTTCCCAAAAAATAAATACTCACACATTCATAATTATATATATAAAATCACATTTATATGTATGTACACGTAATCATTTACATTCAATTATAACATACAAATATAATTATATTTATCTATATATGTTTGTATACATGCATACATATATACAATATTAATATCTAATTATATATGATTGTATATATTCATATGTATATATGTATATATATACACATTTAAGGATACCGCCGTGACCACCTAGGCAATGCCTAAGTGGTCGCCTTGTTGCCTAAGCGAAATTGATACCCTTCAACGTCTTGAACGCTTTGTCACCTTGACAACTATGGGCCAGAGAATGATAAGAAAAAAATAGGGTAAAAAATGAAACAAAATAAAAAAGAATAATAAAAACAAGCAAAGCACACAAAAGATAAAGACCTAATTGGAATATGACAAAAAAGAGACAAGGCATATAAATAAACACCAGATTGGTGAACAAAACAGCAAACAGGAAGAAAATAAAAATGATAATAGAAAAATATGAAGAATAAAAAAGAAAACTGAGGGAAGAAAGAATGAAAGCTGCACCTCAAACCTGAAAATATAGAAGGTGCAGAAACAAGTGAATAACAGCAAAAAAATAATGCTAAAAGGAAAAGTAAGTACAAACAATAACAGAAAAAAAGAGCACCAAGAATATTAAAAAAAGTTAACTTGAGATAGTAAAAGAAAGAGAAGCCAGCTTAGGACGGTAAATAAAAGAGACAACAAACAACTATACTCAAAAGTGATGTATGTAAACAAAGTAAAAAGACAGAAAAAAGTGAGGAAAAAAAGATATAAGAAAGGAAAAAGTAGAGCAAGGGAGAGAGAGAGAGAGAGAGAGAGAGAGAGAGAGAGAGAGAGAGAAGTGAGAAAAGAATAGAGTGGGAAAATAAAAAATGAGTGGTGAGAAAGAGAGAAGAAAAAAAGAGAAGAAAAAAAGAGAGAAAAAAATGAAAAGAAGGAGAAATTAACGGTCAGTCCGTTTCAACGGACCAGCTATAATGAAAGATCCGATCAAGAATCATGTTTAACAAGAAGTCTGATTTTTACGTTTTCATGCATTTCCACTCCAGATAACAGTAGCAGAGAGAGGCAAACGTTAAAAGGAAGGTAAAATATCTATTTTGCCCTCAAAACAACACAAATAGATGCTAACTCTTGTCCCTGCTTCATTCTCATTGATCTAATAAAACACATAGTAAATTAAATCATGTCATAAATATTTTGTAGTCATAAATAAATAACTAATTTTTAATTATAATACTACTTCTTTCAAATCATAGTTATCTGAGGCGCTTGCCTCAACCCCCTAAGCGGTTGAGATTGGAGAGGTGTTGACAAAATGCCTTGCCTTGCCTTGAAACGTCTCGCCCACCCAAGTCAAACAAATTTGGTCAAATATGATCTATTTCTTGGCTTAATTATGGTATTTGTCTTTTGTTATTGATTTTTACTCTCATTAAGTTGTTATGCTATGTTATGCTTGATTTGTACTCTACTCTTGTTAGTTGTTATGATGTTATATTTGTTATTGACCTTCTTTTATTGTTTTAACATTATTTATTGATAGCTACAATATGTATTTATTAAAATGATGCATTTATTTTAATATTACAACTAATTTTTTAGATTTATTTCAATTATTTATATTAGATTTATATATTACTAAAATTAAAATAATTAAATAATATAAAATGTTTCAAACTCCTGAGGTTCCCTCCCCAAGTGCCTGAGGCAAGGTGCTAGATCCCTCACCTCGGGCGCCTTATGTCTCGGATAACTATGTTTCAAATATAATAATACTTTATAGTTATAAAATACATATAATTAACATGATATAATAAATTGATTATTATTATTCTATAGTCAAAAAATATTATAAATATGGTTTAATAAATGCACTTTTAGTTGTAATAATTTATTACTCTAAACATAACATTATTATGTAGTCAAAATAAAATATAATTAACATGATGTAATAAATTAATTAATATTTTATATTTTACACATAACAATATTATGTAGTCAAAATAAAATATAATTAACATGATGTAATAAATTAATTAATATTTTATATTTTATATGAAATCTAAATTTTGATAGAAATAAAATGAAACAAATAATTTTTAATTAAATATGAAATATTTAATAATTTATATTATATTTAAATTTTTATATAAATAAAATATAATAATTTTGTCTACTAAACATATCAATATTTTGCAATCATAAATCAGATTTAATGAATAAATTTGTTAGCGCTATAAATTTATACTCTAAACATAGTAATATATAGTAAATATTAGATATAATTAATATGGTGTCTTAAATAAATTAATTTTGTGGTCATAAATCAGGTGTAGCGAATACGTTGTGTTCTTAATATTTTTTAAATTTAAACATAATAATATATAGTTAAAATCAGACATAATTAATATGATGTAGTGAATAAATTAATATTTAAAATAAAACATAATAATTATTTTTTTAAATATAATATTGTTTGAAATATGATTTAGTAAATAATTTAATAAACATCGCTCACAAAAATTGATACCACTACCCATCGCCTAGTTAGACATGGAAAGAAATAAACGTTAGTGGTCTAATGTTCACCATATTTAGAAGGATATTTTTGTCATTTTAAAAACTACATAACGTTGGCTGGACCAAATGGATTGGTTGTTACAGATTTTTCTGCAGCTGGATTGCTAACGAAGTGAAGGTCAACGAAAAATGAGAGCAGGAATTAATTTTCCCAAAGAAAAATGAGAGAGCAAAAAATTAAAGAGAGAAGATATGATAAGAGAGCAAAAAAACAGGAAAAAATAGATATAATAGGAAAAAAAGAGAGTGAAGAACAGGTGAATGAAAAAATAATAATGGGCCATTAACACTAATAAGATTAAATGAAGGCCATTAAGATGGTTAAGCTTCAATTGGGGTTAATATCTCTTAAAATGGCAGGAAGCTCAGCAAGCCAAATGAAGACCTAATTGATGGCAAAGTTCCAATTGAGGATAATGTCTCTTAAAGGGTAGGAAGCCCATCAAGGACTTGAAGGCCTATTAAGATGGTTAAGCCCTAATTGGGAATAATGTCTCTTAAAGAGTAGGAAGCCCGTCAAGACCTGTGAAGGCCAATTAAGATGGGTAAGCCCCAATTGAGGATAATACCTTTTTTAAGTGTAGAAAGCCTAATGAAGGCCCACTAAGCCCATTAAGTCCCGATTGGGGATAATGTCACTTAAGGGATGAAAAATACAAATAAAGGGCTGCCAAAAGGTCTAGTCTAATCCGAGTGGCACCACTAATGGGAAGGATCAGTTGGCTCAAACATATGTGATGATCAATGGAGCACAAAACTCCTCATATCTATCCCGACCCGAACTCAACCAGGTCCAAGTAAAGGCCATTGGTAAGGTCTGAAGATATGAAGATATAAAGAAATTTCCTATCACTAAAAATATATGTACATAAAAAGAGCCGAAAGGGTGTCATACCCATTCACTTTATTACTCAAAGGAATTAAATAAATGTTATTTTATATTTTTAAGTTTCATCTCGCAGTTATGTTAGTGTCAATTAATCACGGGTTGCCAAAGAGCAATCTGGAGTCATTAACATCAAATCTGCTCAAAGATCAATGGAAAGTGATCTGACTATAATTCAAAGAATCAACACTATAACCTCACTATTTATATCATACCATGCACACATACTCTCAAAACAAGACAAAAACTTGATATCTTTAATTTATATTTTTCTGACTTTGTGAGGTTTTAACAGAGATATATAAGAATACTCGAATTATAAAGAGCTCAAGCTTGTGTCGTACTATAAAATTGTGAGAGTTATAGAGTAATTATTACCGGATAGTTAAATATTCTGGCCAACTAATTTGATTTTTTGTTTGGTCATGACGGAAAAAAAATCAAGAGGAGAAAACTTTGGAAAAGAACTTCAATGTCAAAAGAGTTTAGAACTAAGATATTACACATGCATTGTAAATTTATTTAAAATTAAGGATTTATATGAAGTAATATTATCTCAAAGTACTCAATTTAAATATCTCAGTTCAATCATTCAAAAAGATGAAAAATATGGTGGGAAAGTTAACCATGAGATTAAAGTATAAGAGATGAAGAAGGGATTGACTATGGTGGTTATAAGATCTTGTTAAAATTGAAAAGAAAGTTCTATCATACTCTTATAAGACTCGTAATATTATATGATTGTGAACATACTTCTAAAATAAATATTGCTAAAATAAGAATGTTAAAATAGATATATGGTAATAAAATTAGATAGACTAGTATAATGAATATCTTAGTGAAAATGTTGAGTTAGAGCCAAGTGTACAATGTAGAAAGAGAGATTAAGATGGTTTGGACATATTAAATGTTGATATAGAAAAGTAAAAAAAATGATAGAAAAAAGAGGTGTCAAATGTATGTTAACCTGGAAATGGGTAATTCAATATGATTTAAAGTTTTTAAATATCTCTAAATAGATGAGAATAGAGAAAGAGAAAGAGAATCCGTATGGCCGACCCCAAATAGTTAACTGCAATTCTAAACTTTCCCCTCTGTGATCTCAATGCTCAATTGTTCCATCTATTGACAAGAGGAAGTGCCATGAAGACTTTTGACTGTTTGTTTATTGCATTGGAAGATATTATATGCATATTAAATCATACAGTATTCCACTCTAATGTCTACTAACATCATCTGTTTATTTTTTCTATGCTTTAAAAGAAACTAGACCTTGCTCTCCGAGTATTCCTTATTGGGCTTATAACTATCGTGGTCATTTGATGTTTTTTCTCTGGAGACAATGGGGGCATTTATTAAGTGTGAAATATGTCAAATTTTCTTATTTTTATTTTATTTCTTTTGCTTTATTTTGTTTAACATTTTGCTGTAATTTGGCTGCTCGATATGCTTCATTCTTTTTCGGAGTTGATCATGTTTTAGTGCTAGAAAGGAGTTTGCTTTTGAACTGAAGGCATTCCTATAAACCTAACTATCTGGATATTTTCATTTGTATAAACCTTAACATTGTTTGGACATCTTAAGCAGGTTAAAGCCGAACAATTATGGTGCACATACCCTTTTGAAGCATGTTTTCAACATGTCTTTTAAAAACTTAAAAACTGCCATCAGATGTGGGTGCTTGTAAGTATATAAATGAACTATTCTAGATTTAGCTTGATTTTTTTTCTTTATTTTTTATAAGTTGATCTAATAAACAAGTTTCTAGCTGTGAATTTTGCTACAATGTCATCCCATTTGAACTATTCCTGGTTCTGTTGTCTACATTAACCCCAAAGTGCATAAAAAATCTTTGGTTTCATTTTGCTAAATCTTTGGTTTCATCTTGCTACTACACGGTGTAAATGGGTAAGTGATATGGCTTCTACAAAGTATGAAATGAATGAAAAAGTTGATCTGATTGGCTTTGGAAAATCTGATGAAACTTTGGAAAATTTTTGGTTTGGAGTGACCAGAAGACCGCAATGGACATCAGTGGGAATAAAAACCAAGGTATAGCACTTGTAATGCAAACTGAAATATCCCTACATAAGGGTATGCAGCAAATGGAACTGCTTGTGTAAGCCTCCTCCGGTGCCATGCAACTGGTGCATTTCTAAAGAAAAAACCATATGATGCGGGACAAAGGGGATGACGTCATCTAACTATGTCAAAGTGGGCCTAAACAAGCTGATGTTGATCAAATCAAGGAGGGTAGGGTCGGGGGTCGCGACCGGGTCGCGGGACCCCCAGGCCGACCCGGTCGCGACCGGGTCGCGACCCGGGTCGCGACCCTATTATTTAAATAATTTTTTTTTTGAAAAATTCAAAAAAATAAGAAAAATGCGAAAAAAATCTGAAAAAATACAGAAAAATTGGATAAATTAAATGACATGATTTAGATGAATAATGCATCAATTTTATTCCAACATGATGTGTTGTACACTTTGTAGGTAGTTGATGTACTCTCCCCATGTCATTCGGGGTCGAGTACAAAGCTTCGATACATTTAATACGACGATCATATTCGTCCGTCCTCGGAAACTATCCTAAGACTTGATCCAAAGGAGTCACCATAACTATAGGTCGATTGGATCGAAGTATCCGATGACTCCACATAATTCATTCCACAAGACTCTCGATCGTACGTAGGGAACCAAGAGCCTTCGGGATGAATCATACACATAGTCGGGGGCATCGTGGTATTCGCTCCAACTCCATGGCTACGATAACCTCCTCTACCTTGTGGCGGCCTTCTACCACGATCGGTATTCGGGGTCGCACGAGTATATTGCTCCTCTCCGAGTAAAACGTAGCGACGCGGTAGGAGATACGGGAGGATCTTCGAGGTCCCTCGTACTTGTAAAGTGTCCGCGCTTCCCCCGTATCGAGCACCATCATCGCTGCTACTCTTTGACGACGAATCCTCGACGTCCGGGTACCGGACTCGGATGTTCGGCTCCGGCGTATCTTCTCGATCGTCTTCGACCGTATCAAGATCTCGCAATATCAAAAGGATCGGCCCATAACTTGTTTACCTTTTCGCCTACTTTCGCGTACCTTGGCTAGTTCCTTCTCCGGTCCTCGGCGCTTGCAGCGAGGGAGGGATCCGGAATTCTTCGCTAAAGGGACATCGTCGAGCACTCCTTCGGCCCATCGTCGGCTCTTTGGGGGTTGAACTCCGGTTCTCCCAACCCTTCTCGGTCGTTTACCCAAGCTTCTAAGGAGTTCTTCTCGTAGAATATTTCGATCCAAATCGATATCCTCCTTCAACCGGGCGGCTCGTCCACCGAACGTCCCGCCGCCCGTGCTATCCAACTCTTTTGCTCCATCTCGGCTCCGCTTCATTCTATCCAAATTCCTCAACTTTAACCTCACGTTGTAGCGACAATACACGAGGTCTTCAAGCCTCTCGATGTCAACCTATTTCTCTCGCTTTCGCGAATCAAGCCGAATGTAGACCAATTTCGCTCGCGCACTCGAAGCCGACGTGGCTCGACTTAGGACCCCGATGGCTACGTCCGCCAAGTCCTCGTACCCCGGTACTTTACCATACGGTCCATCCACCAATCACCGCATAAATTGAATGTCGTAGATTATTATCTAAGTAAGCTTTTGACATTAAGTTGATGAAAAACATTTCTACGTACCCGGACTTAGTATCATCACAAACATGCTCAACTCGCCGTTCCAAAGTGATAACTCCGCATTCTCGTAATCATACATCTTGTTGCGAAGCGATAATAGCCCGGTCGTCGTCACCAAGCAACCGTCGGATGACGCTCTTCACGTCATCTAATAGCTCGTTCGTCGCCTTGAATTGTGGACTATAGCAGTATCTTGGGTTGAAAAAGTAACCTACGAAACAAATAGTATTAGTAAACATGTTATACACAACGTTGATTAATAAAAAAGATTAGTAAATGTTTAAGAAAATATACTCGCCGCATGTAGGTTGATGTAATGTACGCTCCAGCCGACGATCTATAATATCCCACCACTTGGCGAAGTCCGACACGGTCTTGGACATTTCTTCCTTCGCTCTCTCAACCCCATCGAATAAATACCCCACGTCCGCTTTTCTATCTCCGTCAACTATCCTTAGTACCTTCACTCTGGGTTGGTCGATGTCTAACGTCTTCTTCACAACTTTCCAAAATCTCCACTCTCTATTGTCTCTTCTACTTTTCTCCCCTTTTCTTATCCGATGGGTTACATCTAGCCATCCAACTACCCCAACCCGGTGAAATGACCATTCGAGCGTAGCTCTCCTTCGACTCAATAAACTTTCTAAGGAAAAATAGTGGGAGGCGTACCGGGTTGCACGGGGCCGTAACAACTCTCGCCCGTAGGTGGGTTCCCTCATAAAGTGCAAAGACAAAGTTGCGGTTATAAATAAACGAAGAAATAAACTGCCAGCTAACCTTAACTACCTCGTCTATTCGAGGATCCTTGCATATATCCTCCAACATCAAGTCTAAAGAGTGGGCGGAACAGGGTGTCCAATACAACTTTGGTCTTTTCGACCATAAGCATCCGACCGGCCGCTTGTATGCGCGGCCGCATTGTCTCCGTGACTACTTCGAACTACCCGCTCTCTCCTATTTCTTCTATCACTCCATCTATCAATCGGTAAAGATACTCGCATTCTTTACCCGTCCCGATGCGTCGACCGACTTCCAAAAGACCGTGCCGGCTTGACCGTACACTAGGAAATCGATCATAGTCTTCCTAAGAATACCAATTGCTAAGTATAAGACGATAAATAAGTTATACCAAAAAAGAATGTTAATACATCTAATATGAACGAGTAAAAGAAAATTTAATTACCGGTCCATCCGTCGGTCATTAACGTGCAACCTCGTTCCTCCCTGCATATGCGTTCAAATGACCGCACGTACTTCTTCGTTTCGCACCTCCATGAAGATATACATTGTATATCTCCTTTCGTGATTCGGGACTGTGCACTCCCCTCCCCGACGTCCGGCGATCGCGTCGATCATGTTCTCGCAGTACGGTCCCTTCGCGGCATTTCGTCGAATGCCGTGGTGAAAGAACCACCTCGACGTTGCCCGGCCAATCCTATCCTTACATAATTCGAGGTTCTTCATCGCCGTCGTGATTGCGGTTGCTTCGACGTTGTCGTGGTCCGTGATTACGGATCCACGGGACCCACCGCCGGTCGTCGTTCTTGTGCGAGATCACGAACCCGATCTTCGCGGTTGGTTGTTGGATCCTCTTCCGCTACCTCGACCACTCCCGCACCTCGCACCTCGACCCATCATTCGGCCGGTATGCCCAGGTCTTCCTCGCGAACGATCTTCGACTCGTTTCCATCCCTCGCGAGAGTTCATCTTTTTAAAAAACATTTAAGTATCAAGGCTACTTAATTATCCTTTAAAATAGAATAACGAACAACGTTTACGAGTAACACCTCCCATACCTTCGTACTCTTCGTCTCCAAAAATATCCGGCCCTCTTGTCCCGTTCCGTAAATGTGTACGGATCGTCTCCCCGGTTGTTGCAATTCTTCTCGGACGGTCTCTTTATGTCTTTCGCTAGTTCCCTTCGTTTGCTCCATCGCTTGTAGGTGCCTACGAAATCGAGCTCGACCTCCGGCGAGTCCACGTGCAAGGAAGAACATTTCCTTCACGCTCGCAAGATGAAATTTTAAACGATAAATACCGCCGAATATTACTTTGTCGCAATATTTACATTGCACTTTTCTCTCCGCCTACGGGAGATCAAATTCGCAATGCAACCAAGCCGGATCACTCCGGGTCGCGCTCGGTAGTTCGTTGCTCGTTTTGGAGAAGACATTTTTAACTAAATAATTACTTAAGTAAGTAATTAACTATTTAAAAAACTAATGATGTTAATTAGTCACTACTAATCTAAGTAAACTTTTAATTATGTTAAATAAATGACTAACTAATTATATAATTAAGTAAGTAATTAACTATACCTTCCAACTAATGATGTGTTAAGTAACTACTAAACTAAATATCTAACTAATCTTCTAGCTAACTAACTATGCAAGTAAGCAAATAAGTATTAAAAAGAATAAACTACTTAACCCACTAATCAATGGAACTAATATTAAATAAATATACTAAATGAACTAATCCAATGCTCGATGAAATAATTAAGTAAATGAGACAAAAAATTTGAGCAATGAGAGCAACGAGAGCACAAATGAGAGGTTGAGAGTGAGAGTGGGGGGTGGGAGTAAGGAGAGCCCCTTTGGGGGCTTTAAATAGCCCCTGCAGTGGCTGAACGGGGGCTGCGCCCCCAAGACCGTTGGCAACGGTCCGGCAACGGTCTTCGAGACCGTTGCCAACGGTCCGGCAACGGTCACATGACCGTTGCCGCACCGGGTCGCGCGACCCGGCCGGGTCGCGCGACCCGGTCAGCCGGGTCGCGCGACTCGCGCGACCCGGCCACGACTCCGCGACCCGGCCGGGGGAGTCGCCCCGACCGGGTCGCGACCGAGCCGGTCGGGCCTAAACCCGACCGGGTCGGGGCCGGGTCGCGACCCGGGTCGCGACCCGGCATACCATGGATCAAATCGGACCCCAAATGGGCTAGACTGAGCTGAAATAAACTGAAAACTGATCAAACCCCGTTGAGCCACGTCAAACCAAGCTGGAAATCGCTGAACCATGCTAAAAATCCACTAAGCCAACATCAAAGTGCATCGTACAAAGCTAGAACTCTCTGAACTGGGCCAAAAGTGGCTGAACCTGGCCCAAAAGCATTGAACTGGTCTAAACTAGTTGTGAACTGGACTTGATACCTTTGAACCAGAGTGAACCGCTCTTGAACCGGTCCCTAGGCTGCTAAACCAGCCTTGAACCACTCTTTGGAAGACTGAACCGGTCTAAATTGTGGTTTAACTGTCTTGAACCGGCGGTGTGGGCACTGAACTGGTTGGTTTACTACCTGAACTGGTGTGAACCGGTCTTGAACCAGTGCTGGACTGCCTGAATCAGCCTGAACCGAGCGGTTTGGGCTATGAATCGGGTGCCCCTGCCAGTCGTTGAGCCGGCCAGTCCACGCGCAAGTGCATGGCCGTATGTGAGGGGTGCGAGTGCGGGGTGTGTGGTGGCCGGGGCTTCACCGCATGATCAACGGGGTGGGGGTCGTGGCACGCCGACAACAGAATTGAGGGGGGGTAGGGGGGCTCATGGCGGGCGGCTACTACTCCCGGATGCACGCAGATGTGAGGGAGAGTCCAAGGGGGCTCGTGGCATCTTCTTAGCACCCTCAATAGGGGAAAAAGGGGGTGGGTTCTCCCGACCTCGCGTCTTCTTCATTGTGGCTGATCCGGTGACCAAGGGAGGAGGAATGGGGGGGTGACGACGTTCGACAGTGGTGACACGCAGCAGCAGTGTCTTCTCGGGGTCTGTCGGAAGAGGGAGCAGAAGGAGGGAAGGGGAACAGAGACTACAGTGGAGGGGGTGTTACAGAGGCGTGTGCAGTTGGCCAACGGGGAAGGGGGAGGGGAAGACACTAGTGGGATGCTGCCTGGGGAAGGGGGTGTTTAGGGCAATGGGTGGAGGTGTGCGGCCACGGGAGGGCACCAAAAATGGGGTTTTGCATAGGTCAGGTCAGAGGGATGGGTGTGTTACGGAGGGGCTGCGTAGATTCTTGTCAGGGTGAGGGGGAACGAAAGGAGGGTGGGGAAGGGGTAGGCCAGACCTAGCTCCGGAGGTGGGGAGGAGAGCCGAGAGGGGGAAGGAGCTGGGAGCACCCGGAGGTGGGAGTCGACGTCAAGATGGGAGAGCAGACAAATCGAGAGGGGGGATGAGAGGGAGGAGAGGAGCCCTTTTCTGTTTTTTTCTTCAACCAATCATCCTCTTCATCCTCTTTTTGTTGACATTGGAGTTCTATATATAGAGCTTGACATTACAAAATGGACCTCTACAAAGACTGATTACATGCATGTCCCCAATGATTAAAATGAAAAGAAAGAATCAAAGGACTCTAAATATCAAAGAAAATACATAAAAAATTAAAATTAAAACTAGTAAATACATGCAATAAGTGTGCCGTCTCCTTGGTGCCTGAACGACATCGTCTCCAAACAGTCGGTCGATCCAGTCCAAACCGGTTCCCATCACTATATGCTCGCAAACTAGGAGCATAGGATCCAAAATTTCCCAGTGAATTCGGTATTCATCATGCAGAGAGGTAGCACATTCCCAATTCTCATGTTACTCTTGCCAAGTCCTTGTACCCTTGCAGCTGTTTCATTGGCATGTTGAAATTGTTTAGAGGGTTTCTATTCCAGATTGCTAATTGTTTTTAATGTTTTAACTATGCGACATAAATTTGGTGGATTTTGCACAATTTAGAAAATTGAATTGATAAATATGTACTTTTTGCTAGTTTGTTTAAGAATTTTATGTATTGCTTAACTTTTACATCATATATTTTTTTTTCTTTAAGGTTTTTTTTGATGTGTCATTTATTACCTTGTTTACCATATATGTTTTTTTAGTTATACTCAACTCAACTTGAGCCTTAGTCCCAAATTATTTTGGATCGACCATGTGGATTCTCTTTCTCCACTCGCGTTGATTTTGAGTTACTTTTGCAGAGGTATTTAAATCTTTTAAATTATATTGGATTGCTCTTTTTCTTGTTAACTTAGGTCTACCGTATTTTTTTTGTTTCTATTATTTTGATATTTTTTACTTTTCTAACTAGATCTTCTTTAGATTTACGTATCATGTGTCCAAATCATCTCGATCTCCCTTCTTTCAACTTGTCTACAATTGTCGCAACTCTCACATTTTCTTTAATATATTCATTTCTTATTCTATTTAATATTAGTATGACCACTCTTTCACCTTAACATTCTCATTTCAGTAGCCCTTAATTTGGAGGCATGGTATTCTTTTATTGACCAATATTCACTGCCATATAATATTGTGTCTTATAGTTGAATGATAAAATTTTCTTTCAATTTTAGTGGAATCTTATAGTCACATATAACTCTTGTAGCTAATGTTGCTAATCTCCGCTTCATCTAACTGGTTTTAATTCTATGGTTAACATTTTCATCACATTTTTTATATTTGGTTATATAAGATATATATTTTAAAACCTTAATTTATCTCAACCTGTTTAAGAATTTGTTTTTTGTTTTCCCAAAGAAGTTTTTCAGTGATAAGTTTCTTGTATTCATTTTTATTTTTTTGTGTTGCCTACAGGTACCATTCACTTTTAAAACTACTCAAAACTCTCATCCGTAATGCCCGTAAATGTCATTATACAAGGTTGTTGCATAGACATTGTTCAGCATCTTCTGTGTCCAATAGAGGTTGGCATTACTGTTATTTGTTTAAGTACTGTTTTTTTTTTTACCGAGAGATGTGCTGTCTAAGGACATGCTTCTGGAGAAAATATCTTCAAGTAGTTGCACCGTAATTTGCAGTAGATTTTGGTGAAGTTTGTCTATTTCTTTCTAGCTTTTATGTATCTTGATATTATTTGAAGAAATGAATTGTCTGAGGTAATTAATGTAGTTAGCATTTATGCTTTACAAATTAGATTGTAAAATGAGATTAATGAAAAAAATTTAGAGGATATGGTGATTGTAATGTATATTAAATGAAAAGAACATATTTATCGGAGGAGATTTTAATAGATGTATTAGAAATTAATGTTCTAGACAAGAATTGTCATCTTGCATTTTGGCTTCATCTCATGGTGATTAAAGAAATGATTTTGGAGAGATCTCGGGTGCTTGGACCTCGAATTGTTAGTACAAACATATAGTGTAAAATAGATAGTAATCTCTTTAGAAAGGAACATGAGCACTGAGGGCCAAGATTAGGACTAGCTGATCGAGGGAATCAGAATTAGATTTAGGAAGGGTGATCATTATCATCAGAGGATACATTAATAAGTTCCAACTTACATCTATGCTTCTTCTTGAGCCATATCTAGAGGAGAGATCTTAGAGAGATCGAGAGGAGAGATCTTATAGAGATTTCTTGAAAATCAGTAGATTGTACGACAAATTGAATCACTTTCACACATGTAAAGATCTTAATCCGGTTTTCCTTATCGTTGACAATACCCCGGCCTGCACCTGCCTTCTTGACAGCGGTGACATCCAACAGCATCAAACACCCACTCTAGCTTCTTCGTTGACCTGCCAAGGCATATGCCTTTTCTGACATTGACTTTGCAAATATGGTTATTTACTTGGTGCTTTCATTTCATTTTTTGAAAGCATGTTATTCCTCTCAAAAGTTTTAATGTATATAAAGTTATGTTATTAGAGACAAGGCGAGGCCTTAGCTCCTTGCTCCGGCCCTTGTCACCTAGGCGGTTGAGGTCGCCACATCCGGCATCGAGGGGGCATGTGGCGAAGAACACCGCGGTGGTTGTGCCACTACGGTGACTGTAGAGGATTGCCTACCACGTCATAGGCGACGAGGCAAGGCGGTTGGGGCGAGGCTAGGGTTTCCTCGCCACAACCAACTAATGCCTTTTACAACATAGATATAAAGTTAATAATTATATATTTTTAAAATTAATATATTAAAAATATATCTCACCTCAAGCGCTTTGTGTCTCGTGCCTCGGATAACATAGTGTTTCTTTCACACGGCCAGGTCCTGTGCTTGCCCCCTTCATCGCTGCCGAGTACATTCCCGCCCTTGAGTGCCAGTGCATCTCTCATGCCTTGTGAGCTGACGATATCTCTCACACTGGTCCATTGCCCACCCTAGGTTAACTGGACCATATCAGCCTGCTTGCCCATGTGCACATGGATGAACCACTATGACACCAGACTTGCGCTTACGGACAAGCCTTCTTAATGCCAACTCTATGACAGTTACTCCTGGACTCTCCCAAAGTCGAAGGTGTGAGATTTATAGGATTGCTGACAGGCTCTTTGTGATGACACTTCCTGCCTGATAGCCTTTGAAGCCAAAGAAGGAATAATGCTTCTCACATAGCTACAATAACATCTTAAGACAAAGCTACAGTGCCATGGGGCTATAATAACTCAATGCTACACTGCAAACTCAAATGAACGATGATCTATTTCATGAATGAACAGTAACCAACCTGCTACATAGATATAATGATCATCTCTCTTCTGTCTTGCCACGAGAAGGCTCCACTACACATTGCCATCCTGGTATCCACTGACCGACAACTATAGATTACCACAGCTGCATCTGTGTCACGAGTTCCATGTGCAGCCAGGGCAGTTCCAGGTTCCTGATATCGATGTTCTATGGATGTCAACTTCGGCCACACAGCTGCCGCTGCCAAGCCAAACACACAAACAATACTTGATGCTAATACCACCTTCTCTTCCGGTGTGGACGGTTCCAGTGTCCTTCACCTCGGGTCCCTTGAACAATAGTTGTGATGACCGAACCAGTGCATCTCATGGTTGCTTGCTGCCCGAGGTCATGCAAGATTGTTGAAATGCAGAGACCTCGTGACATTCCTGTCAGCGGTGGTCGCTATTGAACTGGCTTCTGATGCCAGGCATTGTAGGTACCAGTTGGGAGATTCGAGCTGGCATGTCTTCCCATCATGCTTCTGATCTGCTGTCTGACTGGACTGCTTGGGGTTCGTTGGGTCATTCTTATGATGGTTGATCTGATTTCATCACTGAGTGAGGCCCAGCCTCGCTTCCGTGGTTCACCTTCACGTCACACCGTGGCTCACCAGCAGCTTCGAACTGGCTTGGGTTCAAGCTAGGTCTTGCTCAATACAGGCTAACCGGTTTAACCTGGTTCAAACTGGTCCGTACCATTTCACGCTGGTTTGTCCTGGTTTGGTTAGTTCAGACCTGATTCAACTAGTTTAGCGGGGTTTAGTTTCTATCTGACACAATCCAACATTAGTTCAGGCTGTCCATATTTTTCAAGGTGGTCAAGATGAGGTATGATGCTTTTTATGATATAGATGATGCTTTTTATGATATAATTGATAAAATATCAAATATAGGAGTGACAAATAATACATAGCAAAGCAATAAATAGCTATGACAATACTTAGTTAATAATGTGCAAGTGTATAGTTAAATAAACTAGATGACATGAATACTTAATTAGAATCTTAAATCTTTACCATGGCATACCATGGTGTATAATATTTATAGACAATATTATATTGATATATGAGACATGAGGAGTTGATAAGAAGATAAAACTTTGAAGGCACAGTTGAGTTTAAGGTTTTCAAAATATTTAGTAGGCCTGAGATAAAATATAGGCAATGTAATATTAAATAAAGCCAAATAGGTAAAGAGGGGGAGTAAGTTTGGATTGAGTAATGCTATCTCAAATGACTGGGTTGATCAAGATTGTTATCAATAGGATCACAACGTGATAGCTGGAGTGGAGATTGGTTACATGGATCTTTTGTGAACGTAAGATTCTTTTAAAGATGAAAGAAAAAATTTATCATAAAACTCAAAAAATTTCAATATTGTATGTGGTAAATATTGGAGAATGAAGGAAAAGCGTGCATTCAAAATAAGTGTTACTAAAATATTGGACTGAATAGAATATGCAATGAATATATTAGAGAAAATGTGGGTTTAGTGGTAATTATAAACAAATTGAAATAAGGGAGATTGAGATGGTTTGGACGTATTAAATATAGATCTTACCAAGCTTCATTTAAATTAGTGAAAATATCACAATAGTAGAAATAAAAAAATATGGTAGACCCAAGCTAATCTGGAGGGTAATTCAATGACGGGAGTGGAGAAAGAGAATCCATATAGCTAATCCCAAATAAATTTTTATTAAGGTAACCTTGAGTTGAGTTTAGTGGAATCATAAGTTTTGTAGATGGGAAATATTTTTGAGATCTATATTTATAATGGGCCTTGGCTGTGCTGCTGACTGTTGAGTCCAAACACGTGAATGATGCTTTTAATTCCACCAAACTGGAAGGCAATAATAGTTATCATAATACCAATGGTTTGAAAATTTTAAAGCACCTGTTTTATCTTAGCTTGCACTTGATGTGGCGTCTAATTTGAGGTAATTGATGGATGTAATATCTTCTTACATTTATCTGTTGAATTTGAATCTCTTGGAAGTTCTTTATCTTTCTTAATTTATCTTTTCTAAAAGGGTAAGGTAACTCAGTTTCTAATGTTTGTAGCTGATTGGTAGCCTTTCATTGTGTGATTTATCTTTCAATGAAATTCTTTTCTCTTCAAGTACGGTGACGGTGTGTAATGATAGCCTATGATAGGGATACTTATCATGTTTAGGCAGCGTGGTTGGCCAGCACTTGAAAGGCTCATGGTGATGCCATAGTTGGAGAATTAGTAGTAGGAACATTTTTCTTGACTTTCCCTTGTCTTGTTTCTTATTACCTTATTTTTCATCGTTGTAGGTTCTCATGTATTTTTTTTCTTTTTGAAAGGAATGGTTACACATATTAATTTATTGGAACAATTTTGTGAAAGAGAAAACTGATGGTTAATATGTTTATTTAAAGGCCTCTGCAAGAGGTGGTGTATCACTTGATCTTGCACTATGTAATGAATAGGCAAAGAAGAAAGCTGTTTGCTTTTTCCACACATTATGCTATTTGTTGGAAAGTTGAGAGATGGGCTAAGAACTATGTTATCGATGGTGGCTGAGGTGACCCTTTAAGTGACAAGGTGAGGCAGGGCAGTTAGGCTCAGACCAAATCCCCTGGGCCATTTTTTTCTAATTGCCACTACCATCTAGGCAGGTATTTTAGGTGCCTCAGGTGCTTGATAGTTGGCATGGAGAGAGCCAGCGGAGGTTGGAACTGGATGGAGACGCGAAGGCTGCTGATTGCTGAGGCATAAGAATTGTTGGAGGGCTGCCCCACCATGGTGCTCTTCTCGTGCATGGTAGATGGGATTTGTTGCAGATCCCAAGATTCTTCTCTCGCACACTTAGAGAACTGCTAGGGTGGGGCCTTTCTGTTGCCTCATAAGGTTGCCAGGGCAGGGCAGCCCCCTGGTAGTCCTTGTGCCCCATGGCAGTCATTGACAACTTCATCCTATCTCCACAGATTCTCTCCAGGCTTCTTATGGGGAGCCTGGGCCTCATTTTCTCTTTCTTTTTAGTTTGCCTCACTTTAGGCATCCCCTGGGCACCTGAGGCCAGGCAGCCCTTCTTTGCTCAAATGCGTCGTGTCTTTGACAACATAGGCTGAAAAGGCTTTAATCATTCACTACTGCCACCCTAGTGTCCCTTTCACATTCTTCAATTTCTTGCTCACCTCAAGCGCGTCATGGCTTTGACAACATTTGCTGAAAAGGCTTTAATTTACTAACTACCGCACGCAAGCATCCCTTTCTCTTTTTCCCTCTTCTAATCCAAGTGTGATTTCTCAATGACTGCAATATATATATTATCGACATGAGCGCTGCTCAAGGAGTCATCTTAGGGTCCAAATGTGGTTAGTTCTGGAAAGGTCCCAGAATGCCACAAGCTACTCTTTTGTGGTTTGCTCCACTTGCATAATAAAGGCTACTATGACATTGATTGTTTTACGTCTCCCATAAGTGTCAAGCAGACAAGGCTTATAAGGTATTTAAGGAGTCATTTCAACTTTGGCGATAATGACGACTGCTTAGGCATCAATTAAGCAGTTGAGTGATATGTTATAATATATATATATATATATTTGTATACACACATAACACTAGAGGGGGTTAGGAAAGTTATAGAGCAGAATTTAAAAGCTTTAGGTGCGTACATATACACATATATGAATATGTGAATATATATGTGCATGCATGTCAGTGTTTATGTAACCATGTATGCGTATGTATGCACACATTATTTTTTTTTGGAAAAGAGAAGTTTAATAAACCAAGTGTGCAATAGAGAAAAAAGAGGGTTGGGAGGGGGAGGGAACTTTCGGTATATATGTATAATTAAAAATCTTAAACCTATAAAAATAGATAAATGATGGTGAAAGATTTTAATATAATTTTACTATTTTTTAAATGGGCACCTACAACTTGTGGATTAATCTTGGTAGCTCTGCTTGTCTAGCGGACACCTTTTGGCCCCTGCAAAAAGCAGAGGAGCCTAGACAGCTCTGCTTGCCTACCCAAGGCATTGTTGCACTTTTCCCTGCAAAGGTGGATGGGCCTAGGTATCTCAGCTTGGCTAGGCATGTGCCTTGCTCACCTTGGATGCTGTTTGTTCCTTATTGAAGATGCCCTTGCCCTGCAGAGGATACCTTGACAGCTATGAAGCCTCCCCAATTGTCATCCTTGTCATTCTCCAATGCAACTCACTAGCCTTCTTTGGTGTCACTTGATCCTGCCACATTGGTAGCAAGCTGTGACCTTCTATGATGTTGGCATTGCTGGACAGGACAATTAGGTTATAACAAATACATTAGCAATCCACTCCACCCACTCACCCACACAAATACATTAGTACTTGCAAGCAGCATTTTAAACACCTTGCAATGGACGGTGCATTATATATTACTGTCTGCTGACGCCATCCTCTAATCATGATGAAACCCCATCTTTTTCCACAATGGCATCTGTGGTTCTTTGTAGAATCTCTACTGACTGCTGACAACTTTAAGTGTCACACTATCACTCACAGACATGGAACCATGGCCACACCATTCATTATTCCAACACATCTCTGGACTGTCTATGCAGGATTGTTTATGCATCGCTACTTATTGCATCCATCTTGGTACCTTCACTGATGGAGGTTTATCTGTACCAACCACGAGTCATCTGCTTGTTGCACTCCAAAAAATAACTCTTTCATGTTGTCTAGCTAATTTTTTTTTTACATTTGTTAGGGTGTTTTTAAATATTGACCCCTATAATTTATCTTATTCCAAATATGCCCCTTTACTTTTAAGATTCTGCTAACAATCCCTGAAATCTTGATTTATTTTCACTATTATAATTTGTGGTTTAACTCTGTTAACTTCTCTCTCCCTAAGTTTCGGCATTTCTGCAACTGAAAATCCATAAGGTGATGAAGAATTTTTAATCCCATTCTACGGAGCCGATGATCTTTCTTTATATATATATATATGTGCACGTGTGGGTAGATGGGCACATCTATCCTTGGATCTGCTTCGGGGACAATGATGATCTGAGTTCGTTCCACCCTGAACATTGCCCTCCCCACATTGAAGCATGTGGGATCTTTCAAAGAGGCTTGAACCTCAAAATAGTACCATGGTTAGCATTGTCATCACCATCATCATCATCATCATCTTTTTTTTTCTTCTCCTTTTATTCCTCTAGCCACTAATGTTGGAAAAGGCTAGTAATACATGGCAAGCTGGTGGTTGCTTTCAAGGTGAGGCAATGAGAAGGAAAGGTGGAATCTTTATGCTTTTCAACTGGCCTTAAGAGGGAAGGGTGGGGTCAGCCAGACTTGGGGAAGTCATTGCCACGATGCTATCTAGGTCATGGGACGGCAGGGCTTGGTGGTTCACGATCGAGCAGCATGGTTGTTAGGTGTGAGGCAGTGTGTGCCGTGAGTAGCAGAGGCTGGCATTTAGCTGTGAGATTGCGGGAGCTTATATGTTGGCTGGGATGGTAGGGTGCAGAGGCAGGGTGAGGACACAGACAGGGAGGGTGATGGAGAGAGAGAAGATGACAGTGTGGATATAGCTAATTGGTGCTGCACAGGCTAGGGTGGTGTGGCTGGGTGGTAGGGGCTAAGGGGCGAGGATGGCAACTAGACTCTGCTGGTCTGGCCTTCTCAGGACACCTGCTTTCCATGGCTTCTGCAATCTAGAACAATGATGAGTGGCATCTTGTATGTTGAGCCAGCTGGTGGTGTGCTAGTACATGGGCATGCTGACACTGACATCACATTGTGACTGGGGGATGGGGGAGTGGCAGCGGAGTGCAGCTGGGCAGTTGGTAGATGGCAGTACAGAGGGTGCATAGTTTCAAGGCGATCAAGGCACCTTCACACCTTTAGTTTCTAACTAATGTACAAGTCACGCCCATCAATGGAGTTATAATGTATTGCTGTTGCCATGCTTGAAAGTGGATACCTAAAGGTGATATGCTTGAGAGCATCCCATCTCTCTCTCTTTTTCTCTTTTGTACTTCGATTATCTTTCTGTTAGATGACAAACAAAATTAATTGCTTACTATCTTATGGCTTCTGGTTTTTACTTCTTGTGCACGACTGATATCTTTCTGGATCACAAATGTGCATCAATCAAAATGAGATTTTCTTAATGTTTTAATTTATTTCTATATTTTTCTAAAATGACAGGCTGTAAAAAGTTGGATTCCAAAGAGGGCCAAAAGTTGCACACTATGATGCAGAAGCCATCAAAGATTACATCCTTGGAAACCTCTAATGGCAATGTAACTGACAAGGAGAAAGTACTTCATGACAAGTGTTCTACGAAGTGTGATATTCAATTTGGTCAAAATGAATGGTATTGTCGAGATGCGGAGGTGGTTTCATTTCTTTGGGCAGCCACTAGGAGCATAGTTCCTGTTGATTTACTTGGGGATCCTTCCAACTGGAGACCTTTGAGAAAGAATATTTCACATTTTGTTAGGCTGCACAAATATGAAAACTTTTGTCTCAAAGATTGCATTCGGGGCCTCCAGGTTTCAAAGTTTTCATTTTTAGGCCGGCTGTCAAGCTGTCATATCTGCCACTGTTCTAAACATGATGGCTCAAATATGAACAAGGAAATTGGGGATGACAAAAATTTTTGGTCAATTTTAAAACTTAAGCTTTTCTATAGGTGGATTTATTGGTTTTTTTCTTGCATAATATCTCCCATACTTGGTACTAATTTTTATATTACTGAAACAGAATCTGGGAGACATAAGGTGTTCTATTATCTAAGACCTCTCTGGACCAAATGTTTAGAAAAATCTGTTACTTGTTTGAAGGAGGAGAATTTTAAGCCCATTAGTTTCACAACAGTTCAGCAGATTATAAATAAGAGAACATTTGGTTTTTCAAAGGTTAGATTGCTTCCGAAAGAGAATGGATTGAGGCTCTTAGCAAATATGAAAGCACCTTCTAAATGCAAGTTGAAGGCTGGGAGTTTTAATGGCAGAGAAAGGTTTACTCATTTCAAATCTGTTAATTCTGCAGTCCATGACATACACACTATTTTAAAGAGGATAAAAATTGAATTCCCTTTGATGCTGGGTGCATCGGTATTTGATTATAATGACATATATCAAAAGTTGCATATGTTTCTTGTTACACTGAAAAATGACTCAGTGATTATGCCTAAGGTGTTCATTGTTGTTTCCGATGTAGCAAAAGCCTTTGATTCTATTGATCAAGATAAACTTCTTAATATTATTAGTGATATGTTACACAAAGATGACTATCATATCAGAAGATATGCCAAAGTAATCTGTTTGAAGGAGTCAACTAGAACACTGTATAAGGATGTATGCGTTGATCAAAGCATGGATGATGATTCTGTGAGTCTATTGTCTTCAATTAGACAACAGGCATCTTTTGGTGTGCCTATTCGTCAGGTAGAGAAATTCAGATTTCAGTTTGTTATTGTGTTGATTATTTTACTTTATTTTTGTTTCTTCAGTTATGCTCAATATCATTATTTTACATAGTTTGATTGGAAAGGAGATTTATTAGGCATAGTCATTTGTCTCTGGAGAATGTAAACATTGATTCGTGGCCCAGGGATTATTTTTAAACAATAAGGAGCTTAGTGAAAAATCACAAGCTCATCAATTCAATTTTGCTTGTGAACCACTATTACTTGTCCTTCCTATTCTTTCAGTTATTCGTTATTTCTTGTGGCATGTAGCATGAGCAAGATGGTTTTCTTTTTTATGTTTAGGCCTTAGTTTATGAGAAAATTGTTTATGTTTAGGTCTTAGTTTCTTCTCATTCTAGTGGAAAAAAGAGTTGCTGTAAAGTCTTGGGATTTTATGTTCTTGAACATATTACCAGGTGGAAGCCATTTTTCTTATGAGATGGACATTCTCTTCTTCCATGATCGTCAGATGGCAAATATGCTTCTCTATACATGCTCCCCTTGCAAACATCCTTTTGTGTTAATGGAAACTACTGTCAGAGAATGGAAACAAAATTGAAAGCGGCTGGATTATTCTGATAGAAAAAGGAAGCTGTAAGTCGTTAATAGACAGTTAAAAGGAGAAATGGCCATCTAAATGAAATTGGTTTGGGTGTGAGAATCTTCTTTTATCTTTTTTGGGTTTAAAATTTTTCTTGGATTGATATTGCGGGTTTAATTTATTATGTTTTAAAATTTGTTCTCTCCTGTTGAGTGAATAATTTGAATCAAGCCAACTATATGATTCTGACACCCTTATTCACCATATTTGTGTCACTGGCCAAAGAAAATGTTGAAACATAGTTGTATATTGGTTAGTGCATGTTTCCTTTTGCGCTTGGCCCTTGATTTGGGTGTTGTGATTTATTGGTTTTCTTTTGTTTCTTTCTGAGATTATTAGTTCTAACAGATGATTGATACATTATGCAATTCAGCGCAGATTACATCTTAACCAGTTAAATAACTTTTAACCACATTTTAGAAAACGTTTCATTATCACACATTCGCCAGATGTGTTTTTCTATCTTATGCAAATTCATATTTTGATTTTTTAATATGATACCAACAGATATAATTCGTTGCCAGACTGGTTTGGATTTTCTTCATTTCTCATGTGACAAATTTTACTTTTTTCTTATTCCATTTGTTTTTTTTGGATTACATTGTTATCAAACTTAATTTTGTATACTTGATTTTTGTTTCTGATATACTTTCCTTCTGATTTTGTATTTATTTCAAACTAGTTACATGTTTAATTAACTATCGGACCTGGTTTATTTTGGCAAACAGTTTGGTTTTGGGTTTGATTGATTTTCTATTCCTGATGCAAATGCTCTGCCAGCTTATCTTCTTTTTGTTGAAATTGATTTTGTAATTTCTTCTTTAAATTCTATTAGGTGGTGCATAAGTAGTCATGATTAGCCCTGACAATAAGTTGATCCACCTGAATTGGTTTTTGTGTCCGTTTTGACTTTGATTCAGTGAATTCATTCAAGCTTGTTATGAATTCTGTTTAACCTTATTTAATGGAGAAAAATGTCAAAACTCAGCATGTTTAACCTTATTATGAATCGGTTTTTTTGGTTTACCTCTCCTAGTGTTGCTCCTGCCTCTCTCTTGCTCCAGTGATTCCAAGAATGCTGGTAAGGGAGCTATACTGGGGGCTACTTATAGGGATGGTAAGGGATATTTGCATGCCACGTGATGGAATTTATTTTCACACTTTTTTGCTTCCATGCCAGCTGTGGATGCTCCCTCCTGATGTTGCCAGTAGTTATTGGTCTTTTCAGCTGTGTTTTAGCATTTGTCCTCCATCTTCTCCTCATCCTTTTTCTTGATGATGTGGACAACCTGGAAATACCATAGGTTATGTTACGGCATGATGATTACCACTGCATGTGATTCTAGCAGAAACCAGCGTCTCAGGACTGTATCCACCTCATGTATACATTCTATTTCTAGTGAACAATCTTTTGACTGACTGTTGGTCCCCTTGAATTTCCCATCAGGTGAGTAGTCTGGTTGAGCTCTTGGTCTGTAATTTCTCTACCTCAAGGACAGCATTTTGTATCGTATTTCTTGTGTTTTAACTACAACATAAATTATCATTTTTTTCTTTGCAAATCTGACTGACTTTTCACTTTTGTGATTCCAGGGTGTTCATAGAAGGATAAAACGAGCAGAAATTTATGATCTTCTCCGTGAACATGTCAAGTATAATGTACTACAAATTGGACGTGGATTTTACCTGCAAAAATTGGGCATAGTTCAGGGCAGTTCGATATCCTCTCTACTCTGTTCATTTTACTATGGCCATATGGAAAGAACTGTCATTTTTCCTTTTCTTGAAAAAGTTGACAAGATGTCTCTGTCTGGTGTCAAGAAAAATAAAGTATCTAGCGTAAGCGAGACACAAGCTTATCATAGGCATGGGGGTTTTGGTATTTTAAAACATGAAATGTGCAATGTGCAATCAAATACAGGTGGCTCAAAGAATGTAGACGAATACGCTATACAAAGGAGTGAGAAACAGCAAAATTATGATTCTGAGCAAGTTGATGTTGTTCCAAAGAATTGTTTCCACATTCCACGGTACCTATTGCTGAGGTTCATCGACGATTTTATTTTCATAACCACATCAAAAGAACAAGCAATGAGACTGTTCCATAGATTGTGCAGAGGGTTCAGGGAATACAATTGCTTTATGAACAGCAAAAAGTTTGGTTTTAGTTTTAATGTGGACAATCTACCACAAACTGTTTCAAATAGGATATTTGTAGGTGCAGATGGCATTCCATTTCTTCCATGGTCTGGTTTGCTTGTAAATTGTCAAAGCTTAGAGGTACAAGCAGACTATACAAGGTCATTCCGGTCTTACCTTGATATGTGATTTCTCCATTTTGAAAAGTATATAAGCTTTAAAAATTGAAGGGAAACGTAAAACATTATATACACCGATGAGACTGTTATCAGTTGCTATTCTAACTTCTCCTTTCTCTTTGTAAGTAGGTATCTTGACATAGATCTAAGATCAACACTTACCATTCATGCACATGCCAAATGGGATTATTTGGGTGAGAGGTTATGTAGTTGGTTGCGGCCGAAGTGTCATGCACTGTTCTATGACTCCAATATAAATTCTCCCGGCGTTGTGAGGCTCAATGTTTATCAGGCTTTTCTGCTGTGTGCAATGAAGTTTCATTCTTACCTTCGTTTTATGGTCTCAAGTACCTCCGATACTGGACCTACGTTTTGTCTGGACATAATCCTCAAGTCATGCAGGTGCTATCTGATACTTGCATTCTGTAATGCCCTCACAATTTCCATGATATCATTTAATTTTTTTATTCTGCTTTGCTTTGTTTTCAGCTACATGCATAGGCTCATCTGCAGAAGGATGTGCAGGGTTGATAACTTGGGCTTGAACATCCAGCCTATTCTCGGGTTGCAAAAGGTGGAAACAATCTGGCTTGGCCTGACTGCCCATATTCGAGTTTCAAGGAAGAAGCAGTCAAGACATTCTAAGTTATTGTCGTTGCTGGAAGGTGAGTTGGATAACCTTGGAAGGATTAACTGCAACTCATTTCATTTGAAATATGCGGTGGATGATTCACACTCTTCGTCACTCTGGAGAATCAAATACTAGATGCACAGCTTTTGAATGGCTGTTCAGACATGCTTGTACTTTGACTAAATTAATGATGATGTCAACAATGGCTTGTGCTGATTCAGGTGTTCATTGATCAACCTGAATACCGTCAAGAGGGGGGGGGATATGTAATACATAGTACGCATACATCTATCTACCTAAATTGCCACAGTGGTGGTCGATCTAGGATCTTCATTTAGTTGGGTTACAATTTTCGTGAGTTACTTTCTTTCTGTCAAATGTTACGTTATAACAGTTTAATACAAAATTTAAAATATTAATATATTTTTTAAAATTAAATGAGATACATGACCCCTGTGAGACTTCAGTGTGTTTGGTCCAGTTTTTTGGTCACGAACTTTCAGAATAAGAACGGACTTTTGTTCTTTTCCTCCAAGAGACGCAACAAAAGACCTCGTCTCGAATCGGCATCGGTGCAGAAAACGTAGTCATGAAACCGAAGACTCGGAGACAGTCGAGCCACCGGGGGACTACTTCATAAGAGCTCTCTGCAAGGAGACAAGGACACTGAAGACGGAGAAGCGAGGGATTAAGGCTGGTGATTTATGTATAGTTTGATATAAATTTTAAATTTAAAAATGTCGTCAAACATCACTAGAATTTTTAAAAATTATATCACTTTTGCCAAAAGAAAGGTAGGGTTCCATGTATTTTGTAATTTTAAAATCAAAACTAAGATATAAGATGACCTTTATTTCAAAAATAAAATAATTTAAATTAAAAGACGGCAACAAAACACTCTATTGGCGAGAGTGACGAGAGAGAGAGGAGATCAGATGAATTAGAGACATCGTGTCTGTCTAGAAAACCCGAGTCAGTAGAGTATTAAATTCGCTACACAGTCCGTGCTGAGCATAAAACTCTCACGACGGTCGACGTGGATGGACCCTCGAGTCAAGATCTCTAACCACGAAGGATTAGTCCCCTTGCAGCCTGTAATAACCAAACAGAAGGAACAGAGCACACTCCCCAGTGATGGGGAACGAAAGTTTAACCGAGGTAACAGCATTCTGCAATAAGAACACGACAGAAATTTCATACCTTGACCAAGTAATTGTAGTTTTTACAGGCATATTTACATGCATTAGGATCAAGGCCGGCCGGCGACAACGATACAATACACCGCAAGAACAGGAAGAATCACAATATTGAAAAACTTCGGAGCAAATGCAGAGTTGTGCCAGTTTTAGCACAAATCGTCTACACTCTATTGATCTACCAGTAGCAGTTCTGCAGCACTCTAATCAAACAATGCCTTCAAATGTTTTTCATCGTAACGGTTCCGTGCGACGCAATCTGCTACCGGACAACTTGCCCACCGGCCACAGACTTTTGCAGGGGCTTTAATGCTGCCATGATCTCTGAAAATGAAGGCCTCATTTTCGCATCTCTACATGTCATACCAGAGTAGCTGTCAGAAGCGGGTTTGCAGTTGAGATGATAAAGTAACAGGATGAAATCAAATGAGGGAAAAATATCATCTATTATCACCGTTCTTATTTTCATTAACATTGAATACTGGTGCTTAAGCAAAATCTACATCCAATATGGTCATATTTGAATGATTTCACAGTGTGTCTTCCTGTCAAGTTGTCAACTACCTTGTCCACTCAAAAAAGGAAATAATCAAAACTTTATGGGGTGTTTGGTTGCATGATAAATTGGGTTTTTGTTAAAATTTTATGTTTTTGTAACAAAATTTGTTAAAAGAGGTGTTTGGCAACCATGATAATTTTATGTTTTTAAAAAGTTTTCCTTCTTGAACAAAAAAAGAGAGTGCCACCTCTTTTGTTATCTTGTGGTCCCCCCATCTTTGTTTAGTTATGTATGGTATCCACTCTTTTTTGTTTTCATATCTTCCCAGACATGATTATGTCAGTGATTAGCGCAACTTTTTATCATGAAAATCTATAAAAATTTATTGTGCAACCAAAGACGCTAATTCCCGAGAACCATTTTAATGGGCACTGATTACGTGGCAGAAGTCTGAAGTTGAGAGCTTATAGCTTCAACTTTTGACATTATCTTCCCATCAACCTTGAGTCACAACAATGCCAGCTGAATTAATGGTCTGAAGTTGACTTGTTATTCCATTCCATATCCATATTCCCTACAAAATGCTTGTTAAAAAGAAAAACAAAACAAAACAGGAAGCTAAAGCGGAGAAACAAAACCAGAAGTTTTCTTATAGCAACGTCAGGAGCCCCCATGGAAGGCAAAAAAAGAAGAAAAGAGAGTTAATAGGGTTGAACATGGTACAGCTTTTTTTCCAAGTTCATCCCAGGTATCTGAACCCAAAAGGCAGCTCCAATCTGAATGGAACTGAGTTTTTAAGAGCCAAACCAATAGTGAACCAAACCCCCCAAAAAGAAACAATTTGGTTTGTAATTGTTTAAAGCCTCCTAGTTGACCAGTGCCACAATAACAGAAACACATAACAGTTGGGTCGGTTTAAGTATTCAAAGTAAGCTGGCTCAAGCTGAACTAGTTAAGCCGGTTCAGATGAACAGCCCTAGGCTTGATTAGATGACATACATTAACCACCAGCTAGTTTGCTGATCCCAAATACGTGCACGTCCCTTGAGAAAAGAAGGATATTTTGCAGATCCAATGGCTACCTTGAATAACCATCATCATTCTGGGTGTGGAGACCTTGCACAAACCCCAAATGATCCCTTCTCACAGGTTAGACATTCATCATTCATCAACAAGGTTTGCAAGGTCAGGTGGAGATCAGCCAATCCCGGTTTGGGAATGGCATAGGCCAACCCAATCCTAAAAGGGCCCAATCCATGGTGCAATTTCCCTGGGATGGGGCTGGATCTGTCATGGATTGGCCAATCTGGATCTGAATCACTCAATCACAGGTGATCCTCCGGAACAAAAAAGGGGTCAGACCAGATCAGGCAGATCTAGTTGGATCAGGGCGGGATTAGTGTGCAGCCTCCCCCAGGTCCCATCTTGCTGCTGCCGCCATCTGAAGGTCTGGTTAAAGATTTTTTTGTCATTTTTTCTGTTTTTTCTTCTATTCTCATTTTCAAGGAAGATCAAATATCTTCCAAATAATAAGCTACTTTTTCACTATTTTCTGATTGTTATCACAAAAAGATTGATATCACAAAAAGAAAAGTGCAATATAAATAATGTCAAAAGGAGATTTTTTTTTTTGGGTCACGTGGCCCAGTGGCCAACCACGCCTGCGGCATAGTAGGCAACGGGGGTTCGAGCCCCCGCTCGAACCCCCAGGCGGAGGGACGGCGCCAAAAGGAGATGAAATGAGACAAGTTTCACCTAAAACAACACATTATTGAGATTAGTGGCAATGCTGAAAAATGTAATAAGATTTCGACTGAGAGGACATGAGAGAGCTTACATGACAAGGCAGGCATCAAAGAGGGAGATCAGGATTGAGCAATAAGAAGAGTTGTGAGAGGAATTGTTAGAAATTTTAGGATGCAAAGGGTTAATGAAAGAAATAACTAAATCTAAGGCTACAACTTAGATGATAAGTTATCCCTTTCAGATGATCAGATCAAAAATAAAGATGTAGATGGAGGAACAAGAGAGAAGAAATGGTGCAGAGTCTTCTGGTGAACGTCACTTATCTGTGAAGGCAACCTGACCTAATCAGTTAAGAGGATATGACTTCACAATTGCTCCTAGTCCACTCGACCTATGGATGATTATATGTTTAGAAGATAGAACTTTCTTAGTAAAAAAATAAATTAATCTATAAAAGGCATCAAAACCACCATAAAGGATATGAAATATGTTGTGAAGAATATTTGTAAATAGGTCTTACAAGCAAGTTAAGTAATCGGACCTAAATTATTATTTTTTCCTTTTGTTTGAGTTTTTATCATCACATATACCTTTCCATATGTCATGTAGGTGTCTCCGCAAATATAGTCCCCAGTCTACTTCTAGACAATGGTAGATATCACTAGAGAGACAGAATCAATTGAAGGTGTCAACTCTATGATATATTTACATTGTCAGTCTTGATGAGAAGGCATCAAATTTCAACAACAGATTGATGTTCATCTTATGTGGAAAAAGAATAGACGTACTATCATGTGATGATTGGACATGTATCATAAAGAGATAAATAATTAATTTCCCAGTTCATTGCTCAGAGGGTACACAATTCTTGGAGTCAATTAACACTTTAGAAAAAAAGCAAGAAAGCATAATATTTATTTTCCTTGATGGATCAGGTTGTTGAGAAGGTTGAAAGAAAAAAACGTTGTGCAACATGCAACAGATAATGAACCTTATAAGGTAACTGTATGTTGATGAAGAAGTGAAAACACTTGTTTTGAGTTCTTTGTGTGGCTCATTCTAATGATTTGGTATTAGAAGACAGGCAAAGATTAGCATGTTACCACACTTGTTACACAGACACAGTTAACCACATCCTTAATATATATAGTAACTCTGGATTATTACATATCACTTTGTTGCTTGCAAATGGACTTGACCTACTCAGACCTATCCTGCAAGATTTGCAACAAATTTCATTGCCTTAGAGAGCTTGAGCAAATATGAACAAGTGCACTTAAAAGGACTACGTTGACTGCATATGTGATTCAAGACAAACTTGAACAGTTTGAGATGTTAACAAAGATGAAACATTTGATTGAAGGTCATCACTTACGATAAATGGTACACTGCTTTCTTCCACAGTACAATGTATTTGATTTGACAATGAAAAATAAAAAATCAAAGAAAAACATCCCAAGAGAAACAATAAATAGTGGAAGATAATTGGTGCCATACGGGACAAGACACTGCACCAAGTTTTCCATGCAACTGCTGGTGCCAGGAAATATGGTGGTGCATCACACACGGGAATTGCAGCCACTTACTCTTAAAAAGTCTCAAGAATAATAATAAGGTCTATGTGAAGATGGCTAAAGAATAGAAATATAATTTTTGGTGGCTGTCAAAAAGCACAAAGTGATTATGAGTATCACTACCGTTACTATTAGTATCCATCAAAATATATATATCATCTACTATGAGCGCCCAATATTGAATTTCAAGAGATGTTGCAATCTTTATTCGAATAGGTATATGGAGATATTATGACTTATGTGAAGAATCCAACCAACAGAAAGAACGGCATGAAGAATCATCTGGATCATATTGTCCTTAGTCATTTTGGTAATATACATGTGATATTTGTAAGGTACCTTAATTTTAATGCAAACATACACATTCAAATTTGTGTACTTCAATCTAAATTACAACCATAGATGTCTATATGACATCAATGAAATAATAAATGCTAATTTTTTCTCTGAATTTCCTTTGATTTTATTTTATTTTGACTTTAAAAACCAATTCAAAACCAATTTATTTATCTAATTTTTTCTGAATTTAATTTATTTTTCATTTTTAGAAAAACTGATCTAGGCCGATACAATGGTCTTCTTTCAAGCAGATGTTATCCAATCCTGATTCTGATCCAAAAATCCTTGATCATCAAGAATTCATGGCCTAATCTCATATTTTACCCTCGTAACCTTGCCAGTAATACATTTTCCCACCATCCAACGTTGAGAACATAGGTTATCTACCATTTCATTTCTACTTTTCTTAAAGAACATATGATAGTTTCACTTACTGTTGAGAGTTGTTATTGTACCTTTTCCACGTAACACAGTCATTATAAATCTTTTCTACTCACCAAGGATGATGGAACATTTTGGATAATTATATATGAGGAAGAAGCAATTGGCCAAAAACAATTGATTACTGTCAAGTTGACTGCCAGTCACTAATTACAGTTCAATTCAATTCACGCAGCCTTGGCACCCTCTATTGTCATTAGCAAAGATAAATGGGTTATGAGTCACATCAAAGTGTTAAGACAGTAGTAGTTCAAAAGCCTCTTCAGATGAAACAAGGTTTTTTTACCCCTTTCTTTCTCAAATTTAGAGACATCCCACTGTTCCTTGCTCACATAGCCATAGACATGTAGATGCCTTACAAGACCAAGCAATAATAATGACACTACACCTCGCAGTCCCATGTATAAGTTGGAATCTTTTGTCACCAGAAAGGTCAAATATGTGGGTTGGACCAGAAGAAGACTAGGTACTAGTTTCTTTGCTAAAAATCAACATACACATCAATAATCATCCATTTATCTGATATTACTATAGAGGAATTTCTTATCTAGTCAGAAAGAAAAACCAACAAATATCACATCAGCAAGTTGAGAAATGAACAAGTAAGAAGGCACTAACGTCTGCCAGCACTTCTTTATAATATTTGCAATGGCTGGATCTATGTCATTTGGAATATCAAGTCGCCGCTTCTGGAATCCAACAGCACCTACAACTTGCATGGCATTCATGCCTTCCCATGGCTGTTGCAAGGTGCAAAGCTCCCATAATATTACCCCAAAGCTGTAAACATCACACCTAAAGAGGCATGGACGAGTTTCACCATCAATGAGAGACAATATTTCAATGATTTACAAGAACGAAGCATACTTCTCGTCTGAAGGCTCATTGCGTAGAACCTCAGGTGCCATCCACTCAGCCTGACAAACAAGAGAAAGTTGCATTTGTTAGTCTCATTAAAAAAAAACATCTAATGCCACAGCCAGAGCAAAATTAAATTTGCAATACAATATGAACTAGTATTTGGTATGAATATGACAATGGATGAATTAAATGAACGAAGAAAGAAAGAGATGACATGATAAGATGGTTAAAAGAATACTTAATTTGAAAATATCAACCAGAAACATGATAGTTTCCACTGCTTTTATCCTATTCATATTCCTTCCATCCCCTAATCCTCTATCTCCAATTTCTCTTCACCAAATAACCATAAGCCAGGACTGAATACCAACATTTAGTTAATGAACATACAACAGAAGGAGACACACAGGTCAAACCGGCCCATCCTGACATGTTTCACCATGTCTCTCTGTTATCAAAGGTAACTGCCTCAGTTGCCTATGCAATGAGGTGAGGTGACTAGTCTCAACTCGATCAGAATTGCCTGAGATCACTTGAAAGTCAAATGGAGATGGTACTAAATATCCTGGACAAAACAAGGCTAGCTGAGGGAAAGTTCACTTAATTTGTTGATAATGCTTACAAGTCTTAAAAGACCCATCCAAGGATAACCCTCAGATATTACTGTTGCCAATGGGCGGTTAAGGAACATCTATTAAGTGCATGGTACATGACACAGATGAAGCAAATATACGCCACATCTGGATATAATAATTGAACATCGATTGAAAGAGAAATGACTGATGTAGAGGCTTCAAATCTTAAACCTTCACCACCTCAGCAAACTACCTCATTTGAAGATCCAACACTATATATGCCTTAGCTCATTTCAGGTTGACACACAACAATGTTGCCAGAGAACTCTAGGTCTTAATAACAAAAAATATAGGAGATCTTTTTATATTATAGCACTCTACAATTAAAAATCAAAAAAGGAAAGATAAAGGGAATAAACTGCCATAAGCAAATTTTGCTTTATGCTATGTATTGAGATCTTAATATAGATGCACATGAGCCACCTTGATATTCATGCCAAACATTTTGCGGATAAATGATTTCATTAAATGAGTTGCTATGGTGGTTAACCAAAGGTGTTCAATTAGTTGCTCAATGTAATTAACACATAAATATTGTAAGTCCAGTGAGGAGAGGCCAAAAAAATTGCTATACCCCCATAATAACCTCAAAATATTAAAATGTGGTTTGGATCTTCCAAGTCTTAGGGATTTCCTGATTCCAACACTAAAAATATTGTTAAACTCCTTAAATCGTATGTTCCTACCTATATATGCCACACCAAATCAAATCTATTTACTTCTATATCATATCACATATCGTTAATTTGCAAATGATTATTACCTTTCAATATGGAGGCACAAAAAGGTTTCAACACACCCCTACTCCACTTTATTCTATTACAACACATTCTCTTTTTATGGGATTTGAAAAGAAGTTGGAAACAAGAAATCTAAAAGGAAATGTGCATGATGTAGATGGTCTCTACTTCTCAGCATCCCAAGAAGGCAGAGCTCTTCACTCCCTCATTAGCGGAGACATGTATCAATAGCTTTAGGCTGTTCCTTTTGGCATGCGACGATAATGAAGTTTATATTTTAGGTATTTAAGCATTTATACATCATATTATGTGGTTAAAATAAAAAACTAGAGCTGCCTCGGTGCCATGTATATCATTCTGAAAAACATGTTGCAGATGATTCCAACTTCACTCAAGAAAAGCCATGTCTCATTCGAACCTGTACCTTCTGATGTTTAGAAATCCTCAAGATAATTAAGGATATTAGGCAAACCTTGTAAACAGTTATAATTTGCATTGTTCCACTTGAGAAGTGCTCTTAAAGATAAAGAGAAACCAGTTTTTCAGAATGGTGAAAAAGCATTCTACAACTGACAACAAAAACAAATTCATTAAAAAATTTGAATAGCTGTCCCAATTTCTAGTTAGAGGAATTCCCAGGTGTGTCGATATTAATGAAACATGAGACCCATCATTTTGATGAATCAATTTTTCAGTCAGAAGAAGATTCTGTAAACACTTGCTTGAGTTTCATTTATTAGAGTCCATTGTGAAAGAATCGCACAAAAACGGATTGTCCATGTCTCCATGATATATCTGATTCATGCATAATATCATGAAAATCGGATATAAAATTTTAACTGCTACTTAGTATCATCAATCAAGGTTTCTCGTCTTGCATCTTGGCTTTATCTCAAAGTGATTAAAGACATCTTGAAGAGTTCTCAAAAACATCTTGAGACTAGATCTCGAAATGTTAGTCCAAATACGTAATGTAAAATGACTTGATAATTTCTTTAGAATAGGACATGAAAACTGAGGGCCAAGACTGAGACAAACTAACAAAGGGAATCAAGAATGACAAATAGGAAGGGTGATCAATGTCAATAAGAGATACATTAATAGGTTTCAACTCAAATCTAAACTTATAGAGCAAAATCGAGAGAAGAGATCTCAGGGAGCTCTTTGAACTTGGATCACTTTTATGCCTATAGTCATAGAAATCATAATTTATAAAATATAGTGAAAATGAGACAACGACACTTAAATGAGACTATGGATAGATGCATTAGAGTTGTTTACATGTCAAAAATTAACAAGTCATCTAATTGATAATAAGAAAAAGAATGAGAGAGAATAGAATTAATATAGAGTTATAGACAATTTGCATTAATATAGAACTTTGAAGTTCGAGTTAACATGTGGTGGATTATAAATGATTAGAGGTGTTTCTATAGATATGGAATCAGTGATCTCATTTTTTTGGAGGTATGGGGGAGATGATCTTTGGAGATCTTGAGACATCCTCAAGAGAATATGTAAGCAATGAGTATGGCAAAGTGGGAAAACAAAAGAGGTTGGAGACTATCTGGCAACTATGGTGAATTGTTCTCAAGTGCACACTACCCAACTATATAGTTATAACCCTATATAGAATAAGATACCAGCATTACAGAATATAACAACCCAGCAAAGAATACATCAACCCCATTTCATGAACTAAATTGAGCAACACAATACATGTGAATGTTTCATAAAACTTTCAACAAGGTGTAGAATATCCTGAAACTATTTTCTGGTATGAACAAAGGGATATAAAAGAAGGTTACCATCACATCTGAAGAAATAATTCTAGCACACAAAAATGTGCTTACCGTTCCAGCCATTGACCGAGATGAAAGAAATGTGCTGTGCTTGATTCTAGATAGTCCAAAATCACAGACCTGGATGATGATAATGATGATTAAAATAATAAACCAGAATGATGGCTGTAATATGAGATGGTAGATTGGAATATTTCCCAATGTATTATATAAAATTACCTTGACAATCCAGTTCTTATCTACAAGGAGGTTTGGTGACTTCAAATCACCATGCACGATCACAGGTGTACAGTTGTGAAGATAGTTCATACCACGTGCCTGGTGTTCAAAGCGGACAAGAAACTGGAATTAATACAGCATTTAGGTAACAGTGCTCAAAGAAATGCTAATCATAATGTAACTTAAATGAGAGACTTAAACCGTACAACATCAAGTGCCATTCTCAAACGCCGCCTTTCATCTAGCTGATTATTAGGCCGGTGAATTAACCTAAACAAGCTACCTCTGAAAGAAACAACACGCAATACTATATCAGGTTCATCAACAACCAATACAGTTGTATGTCACACATAGACAGAAAGTAAAGTGCACGCGAGAATCTTCTAGGAAATGCACCAAATTGAACAAGGACCTATATATAAACCTCTAAAACAGCAAAGATAAATCCATGAATCGTCCTCAACTTTCTTTAATAATAACAAACATCATATGATGGACCACTTTGTCTAGATAAACAACTTGACAGAGTGTAAAATTAGAACAATCAGCAGTACCAGAAAACAATTTAGAGAAAGGTGCTTCTATTTTATATTACATAGATGCCATGGTTTGGGGGAACAGATCCAGTTGAACAGCAAGGCTGGGCTAAGACCAGTCAGGATGAACCGATTCCAAGCTTATTCCAGTCTAGCCTCACTTGGGTAAGGCCTAGTTGGACAATGAAGTACCTTATAAGGCTGCAAGGAAGAAGCTTATGGAGGTGAGAAGAAACTTGTTTTAAGTTCCTTTTGCAGCACACTCTATACATTTGATGTTGAAAGATATTACTATATTAGAAAGGATTCATCCGTGAGGTTCTTAGTGAATCAATGTCAATTGACTACGTCATTCATATATGAATATCCTAGATTACTATACATCATAGAGAGAATACCAATAGTTGTGATCTAGTGCGACCTGATCTCACTACATTTGTCACGTATTTCATTAAGTTAAAGAGTCTGCATAGATATCGACATGAGTTGAAGAGATTCATTATTTCATCAAAATACATTGATTACAGGGTTGACCAACACAGCAAAATGGACCAGTTTGAAACAACTTATTTTAAACAATAGGTAGCGGGAGAGTGCAATACTACTTGTCTGTGATAGAACCCTTCGTACAAGTCTTGAGATTGATGGATTCCAACAACAAAAATCAAATGAGGTACTTGTATGATGCAATAGACAAAGAAGAGATGAAGTTCGAATAGAAACATCTAAAGGGTTATCAGACAAGATAAAAGATTATAAACAACAAATAAGATAAGGCACTTCTCCATGTTGTTCATGTAACATGTATTTGTCCATATGTTATATAGACAATTTTGGCAGGATAAGTATGCAATAATGCAAGGGTCATGCATGGTATGTTGTCAATAATACAATGTTTAACTGGTTCACAAGATAGAACATAAGCAAAAATTGAAGTAAATTATTCTTTACTTGCTTATTAAGTTTTAATGAGCAATTAACAATATTTTAATTGACTAATTTTTATTTCATATCTTACTTCCGATACAATCATATAAGTACCAATTTGAAGTGTACAGAGATCTAGATCTACAATATTCATATGATAAGGTTTCTCTTAGTATGTGATAACATTTAGTACCTGCTAATTATTCTTATAAGAATACATACTTAAATTGGTATTGTATTTTTACAGCTGAGTGGTGAATTCAAGTCAACAACAAAAGTAGATAGAATTCACTCGCCGCTATTATAGTTCGGATATTGAGTCAGAACACGAGTTCATCGCAAAGTGAGAAGAGTTATAGCATCTTCAACCTTATACACAGAGAATGAACTGGCTGAAGAGTAGAAGATTAGAAAAACTTGTGTTCAATCACTATCATATGTGATTAAGAATAAAGACCACCAAGGAATGACCAAAAATGTCTGAAGAAAGATTTGCCCAATTTGTAAGGTGCTATGTATGAGTAAAGAATAGTCAAGAAAAATCACATAACAATGTTGACTTGGAATATATTTTTCAAGAAGATCATCCACTTTCAACGTGGATGGAAAACAATGATGTTAAACCAACTCCAAAGTTCAACCTGAATGATCGTGTATGGGCTGAAGGCGAGCTTGACAATGCACAAGGTAAGGATAAACAAATGCAAGAAAAAAGACAAAATACTAAGGTTCCTTGTATATATCTAGCTCGAGCTCGAGCTCCGATTTGAACTCCTATTACTAAAAAGAGTTCGCAAAAGAAAAAAAAATTGTAGGATTCAAATTGTTAAGGTCTATCAGCATAGTAATGGATAGGGTACACAAGGAGTGGGGAAAAGAAAAAAGTAAATTGTCAAGCGAAGACCTATAAGTCCCATAGATAGTACCCAACCACCTTTCTCGTATGATAATGAGGAAGAGTTCGTTCCACCTACACAAAGCAACATGTAGGTGGTTCAAGTGGAGGTGGAGATGGAGATGGAGAATCAGATTATTAGTACACATACCAATAGAGCAAAAGTTGATGATTTGAGTTAGACGTACATTCAAGTGGCAGAGATTAACGTTGGAATCAGATGAGATTTTTATATAAGTACACAGTAAGAAATTATCTAGAACCCCCTAAGAACTTACAACTATTTTATCCACCCACACCTTCAGCTGATGAAAGTGTACGTGATTTTAGTCAAATGGCTAAATCATTATTTTTATATGGATACGAGCCAATCATGAGTGACAATTCTCAATAGAGCATCTAGAATAATTATGAGAACGAGAACTATAAAGACCAATTCCGTACATAATGGTGATAGAAAGGTATATTTTGAATTGCATATGCATTGTACCATTTTCTTTTTTTATTGGGAAGGTCATTGGTGTCATTGTATATCCAATCATTTTAAAATCTCTCGTAGTGACACAAAAGTGTTATATATTACATTTATATTTTTAATATTTTTTAAAAAAATTCTAATTTTTTAGAAAAAATTAATATTTTTTATGATTTTTCAGGAGAATCGGCTCAGATCAGGACCCACCAACTTGGGTCCCAATTCTAATCGCACGATCCTTGGGTGCTATGGGGTAGTAGTGATGGACAAGGATCACAGGATCAAAATTGGAGTCAAGATCGGACAAATCTAATCCGATCACATCGATCTCGATCTTGACCGATCGAGGCCAATCTGACCAGAATAGAAAAAAAAGCCATTTCGATTCCGATTCCGATTTTGATCCAATTCGATCCTGATCGATCCTAGTCAATTCTGCCAGAACTTTTTCTTGAACTGGTCTTTCGGCCAAGAATCGGATTGGCAATGGCCGATCCGATCCAGGAATCGGCCAATTCCGCAATCTATGGTGGGTGTTCAAACCATGGAATGCCATCTCGCCGAGATCTCGCGAGAATCTCGGTCTCGCCAAGGGGCCGAGATACGAGATCTCGCCCTATGTAGACTGGTCCATAAAAAAAATTTCTTCGGGGAGCTTTGCCCCCTAATAGCCCCCCCCCCCACAAGGGGCGCTGCCCCCTTGACCTCTGCAACCTGACCACACAGGTCGATCCGCGACTATTCTGCGCCCCCATTTAATAATATTATAACAATATTTCACTATCACTTATACTATTGCACATATATAAATTTTATAATCATAAATGTGTTATATACTTAAATTTTATAAAAATATATTTAACTCTTTTCTCTTTCACACACACATAAACATAAAAAAAATAATTATATTAATGCATATTTTTATGTATAATGACCCCCGACTCAGTCTTCCTTGAATACCGCCTTGACCACCTAGGCGACACCTAAGCGGCTGCCTTGTCGCCTAAGCGGAATCGATACCCTTCAATGCCTTGGGCGCCTTGTCGCCTTGACAACTATGCTGAGATGGCAATCCTTGGTTCGGACAAGAGAAGAAACTAATGGAGGGAATAGGCTTCAAGGTTGGGAAGAGGGGGCCGTGAAGTAGAACACACCCAGGGGGTGCTCTAGATGGAGAAGAGAGAACGGGGAGAGGAGAAGAGAGACTAGAGAAGGGAGAGAAGAAGAAGACAAAGAAGCAGCCAAAGGAGTCTATCGGGTAGGAAGAGGAGATAGATAGAGAGATGAGACAAACTCAAAAATTTCACTTCACTTCTTCGATGACATTGTCATCGGATTTAGGGTTTTAGATTTATACATAGACACCTCAATACGAATTTTAAAGAAAACTCCCAAAAACTCGAGTGAAGTACAAGTACATCCCAAACCAAGGATTCCGGAATCGGAATCGGTTCCGGCCGGAATCGATTCCAGACCAACTCCCAAAAACCGATTCCAGGAATCGGCCGGAATCGGCCGATTCCTGGGAAGAGAATCAATTCCGGATCGGCCCGGAATCGGTTTTTTTTTTTGAATTTTTTTTTCGTCAAAAAAATTCAGAAAAAATTTAAAAAAATAGGAAATGAGTTAGAAAAAAAAATAAAAATAACAAATGCATTCATCCACAGGAATCCCTTGAAGACGTTGCTTGGAATCGCCGGAATCGCCGGAATCGGTGAAATCCTTGCTGGAATCGACGGAATCGGCCCGGAATCGATGCTGGCAGCTGGGATCGAGGCCGGAATCGCCGGAATCGCGCCGGAATCGCCGGATCGAGCTTCTGCCGCCGCGGGATCGACAGAATCGACCCCCGCGGGTCGATTCCGGCCCTTTAGGGCCGGAATCGGTTCGATTCCCGGTCCAGAATCGAACCGGGAATCGAACCGGGCCGGTTGACCCGGTCCTCCGACGGAATTGGTCGGATCGACCGATTCCACAAGGAATCGGTCGGAATCGGTCGATTCCGACCGATTCCAGGCGATTCATACCGATTCCGCGGAATACTTCCCGGAATCGGTCCTTCTGCCTGGAATCGGTCGGAATCGGACCGATTACGCCGATTCTGCAATCCATGTCCCAGACTCAACATATTTTAAACATATATCTTATTTCTTACTCTAAAATATCTTTGGTAAACTCCTAATTTGTCTTTGACACTTCTAACTTAAAATTCTACATATATACAATCCCAATACTACTAAAATAGTACTATCTCCAATCCAACTTCCGTATATCATGTCAGGTTGAAAATGCATCAGTCTCTCAAGTCTATAAAATGAGCTGCTCTACATTGGGATGATAAGGAATGCCTCTAGGCCTCCCGTCTTGACTACTCTAGCTGCCTCAAATTATAAACATTCATAATCTAACTTGAGAGCCGTGAATTACTTCTTACCGAGGCTCTATTCTCTGGCTGACCTGACATTCAGTTCACTAAGCCTTGATGAACCACACAAACAGAAGATGGCATCATATTTGATCATAGCACAATATCGGTTAAAAGTTTCTTCCTTACCATAAAAAGTAATCATGTCGTCAGCATGCTGGATTTAAGAAACAAAACATCTCTCTACCAGAAGCAATTAAAGTAAGTTTGGTAGTTGGAAGAGTAGGCTTAACTTAACCCCTTCAATAGAGAAGTAAGTTGCCAATGACGTTATCCACATTCTTTTCAGCAAGGAAAGGGGCATAGCACCCTGACAGGATGCGACTAATCAGACCACTTGAACACCATTCTTATGGTCCTACTGAGGCAAGAAGAATTTCCCCTTCACTTCCGAACACCTAATGGCATTTGTCAAAAGTCACAGTATCATGATTCATGGTTACATTGACAAAGCATAGCCTTGTAATAAATCTTTAGCAATAAACGTTCAGTTTCTCCTTGATCCATACCACAATATTTTGTCCTCGCACTAAAAGACAAAATACCATGAACCTCAACCATGGCAAATTGATCTGCCTTTCTTCTCCCTTTAGAAAGATAGAATATCCTGAACTTCAACTGCTGATGTCCTAATAAACTAAGAATTATTGTCCAGATCTTGCTCTGATGCAGACAAGCTTCACATGATAAATGTCTGCACCGAGCTCAATGATAGGTACTAGCTAGAGTATCAGTGCAGCAGTCAAGCATTTTTCGTTCACTATGCACAATTGTAGTCCATGGGGTCTCAATAGTCTGTTAGGTAATCAGTCATTGACTCAGCTCTTTACGGGTATTATTGAATTTTCCTTCAACATTATGGTAAAAAGGTTTTCGTGTATGTTTTATTTTCTAGGTATGAGAAGACAGGATTGCAATCAACCCTTGACTCCCAAACTCCTCCCAAGTGCTAGTCCACATCTCTATATAAAATCAACTCAACTACTCAACACAACCTTAGCCTTAATCCCAATTTATTTGGTGTTGTACATATTGATTCTCTTTCTCTCCTCGCATTGCTAATCTCTATATAAAATCAACAAGAAATAAAAACACCCTAAGGTACTCCAAGCCTATCACAAATAGGAAAGAGAGAAAAAAGAACCAAGAAGCATGACTAGAAAAATATAAGAGAAGTAGGGTAATGTAGATTCCTCAGGAAATTAGTTCCATAAAACTAATCCTCAAGAAATGAGTTTCATAAAACTAATCATTGAAGAAGAAGATAAGAAAGAAGATTGGGAAGGAACAAGAAAATACAACTACATACATGAAGAAAAAAATTATAAAGGTAATGCCCGGTATGAGTGCAGGCTTGAAGAAGGAACAAAGGGAAAGATCAGGTATTCTGTATTTTCAAAAGAGAAACTACCACAATGAACTTCTTGCACATCCATACAAATCTAAGAAGCACAAAAGCATTTAAAAATTTGTTACAGCTCCCACATTTTAACCTTGAAAGAGAGGCCTGTATTTGCAATTTCAAGTTCACTTAATAGTATCCACATAATAAAATAACTGTAAGCATACCTGGGAAGAAATTCTGTCACTATGGAGAGGTTTGGGACACGAGTAACTGCTCCCATGAAAAGAACAACATTAGGATGTCGTAATCTTTTCATTATCCGCACCTAAAAAAGCTATTTGATCTTAAATCATATATAAACCAAAAACTAGCAGCAGAAAAATAATACAACTATAAACGATTAAATTCAAGTAAAACAGAACAAGCTAAGTTGTATGACATTGCTCATAAAATAACATTTCACAAAATTTACATACACTGGAATCCTATATAAGGATAGGATCAAATCTACCACATTCAAGTAACAAGATATACATGAAATGGCAAAGGACATTTGAATTGGAGATGGAGAAAATAATGTGAACATGGGATGATGAAGGAAAGGACAGCCACTGAGAATAGCACCCATATTAAATCTGAAAGACCTACAATGACAAGTCATCAAAATGAGAAAGCACATTTGCCATTTTATCACAGAGCACACACGTCCCAGATGCCTATATAGCAGAACATAGAAATAAAAAACTGCAGGAAGACGAGCATCTCTGGGGAATGTGGTTGAGCCAGAAATCTTGGAACAACACCAAAGCAACCAGGGCTCTTTCTCAATGGGCCAAGTCTCTCCCTGTCTGGGAGAATCCATAAGAACACCTGAGAAACAGCTCAATTCGAACCTGGCTTGTGTCTACCACCAGAAGAAGAATTTCGCTACAACTTCAGCATCTATTTGATTGACAACAATAGCTATTTACTATTTTCAATTTTCTAGTGCATTCAAATGCAATTTTTGCATTATTTAGGTAGAGGAAAATTTTTGTCATTATGTTGTAATTTTATTTCTACTTTCTACCATACATTTGAAAGTACTGTATGATAAAATTTGAAGTTGGGTTGCTCAGAACTGTCAAGTGTGAAACTTGGGTGCAAACCCCCCCCCCCCTGACGTTCCTCTCCTTTCTTGTGCTCTCTTTCTTGCTCGCTATTGCACCAGCTGGTATCAACATAAGTTCTGCACTCCCACTTTCCTTGCAGTTCCATGTGATTCACATGCCAGGTATGAGCCTACTAAAAACTTGCAGCTTCTATTCCTTGCCATCTTAGAGAGCCAAGCCATATGCATCCTTCCTGCACACTGCAGCCAATCACCTCTCCTGGAGCAAGCATGCCAGCATGCACCACCAGCCTCCAATATCGCACTGCTGCTTCCCCACCTTTTCTGTGCAACAGCCCCCTTCTCCTTCTATAGATGACATGTGTTAACAGCACCACTTGTGCACAGTTGTGGTGCAAGCTACAAAGGATACACACATTGTCACTCTTGCAGAGCTTCCAGATTTGACACCGGATAGAGATAAATACTATTTGAGACAACTTCTGCTACAGCTATGGAGATTTCAGGTTGCATCAAAAAATGTCATTTGCATTTGTAATGACCGTATGGATCATATAACACTACAAAATTCGAGAACAAATTTTCGCAACTTGGGGAAATTGATGCATTCCCAATTTAATCGTACATACAGAAGATGGATTCGGAAAGATTCTATACCATCAATCAGGTCCAATCGACAATGGCATCAAAATTATATTATTTTAATTGTGTTAGGACTTTATATATTTAGGAGTCTAAGTTAGAAATGTAAAAGATCATTAGAGTTTAAAGATATTTTAAAGTCAAGAAAAGGAGTATATGTTTTAATTATGTTGAGTCTGTGACATAGGTGGTTTGATTGGGTCTTTCGGGTTTCTTTAAAATTTTGTATTAAGAATCTATAAACCATGAACTTGTATGCATAAGATGAACAATGAATTAAAGTAAAAAAAATCATATCTCTCTATCGATCTCTTCCGAGTCACCTCCAACCCCCTCGCTCGGTTCTTCTTCCTCTTCTTCTTCTCGGTCTCCTCTCTCTCCACTAATGTCTTCTCCTTCCTCGGTTCCTCTTCTTCTGTACCCTCTCCCCCTCTTCCGAGTCACCTCCAACCCCCTCGCTCGGTTCTTCTTCTTCTCGGTCTCCTCTCTCTCCACTGATGTCTTCTCCTTCCTCGGTTCCCCTTCTTCTGTACCCTCTCCCCCTCCGGTTCTTCTTCTTCTTCTTCTTCTTCCCTAAAACTCCCCACCCCCCACCGGGAGCTCCTCCTCCTTCTATGCAAGCCCACGGCTCCCCCTCCCCCATCCCCATTCGGCTATAGACTCCACCCATCCTCGCAACCCCCTCTCTGCTCCAGCTGTCCGGTTCCCCCTCAATAATCACAGCCCCCTCCCAACACCCAAGCCACCCCCCGAACGTTGCCCCCCTGTTCCCGGCCATAGGCACCCACAACACCATCCCGGCCCTCTGGCTTCCCCAGGGCTCCCACTAAGCCACCCACCTCCGGCCGAGTGTTCCCCACCCCTCAACTCCCTATGCAAGCCCCACATGAGCCACGCTCCTCCAACAGTGCCCTTCATTTTTCTTCTCTGGTCCTATGCGCACCGCCAACCCCACAAGTGGCTCCTCCAGCCTCCCCTCGCCACCAATAAGACCAAGCAATGGTCCCTACCATGCTGCAGTTTTCCTGCAACACCGAGAACAGGACCCCGATGAGCTGCAGCCACCCCTTCAAGTGCCCCCAGCCTTCGGTCAAGACTCTCGCATGAGCAGTACCCTCGGGTTACCATAGCACCGAGCTCACGTGGTATATATGGTGCTGTTTCACTGTTTCAAGACAGCCACAGGCAGTTCGCAGAATTCAAGTGTAAGTTTCAAGCACTTTAAGGATACATCGTATTGAGTCGGTTCGTGTTATGAAAGACATGATGTCAAGTTGATTTGAGCATCCATTTTACAAGTAAAATTTACCGTTTTACAAGTAAAAACAAGATAGGACTCACTCAACTAGCTCAATTCAGATTATATCGGTATAGTTGGATTCAGCATTCAGCTCGATTCAACAGTCAACTTGGCTCGGTTCTACAGTGCAGTTTGGCCATTCGACATCAGTCTGGAAGTTAGTTTGGGTTGTATGACACCAATGTGCATCGGTAAAGTGGTGGGAACAGCTTGATTCGGCCAGTTGACTCGGCCGATTTGATATATTATGATGAACTCTACCCTTTTGTCCCACATCAACAGGTAACATATTTCACTCCAACACTCGTCACAAAATCTCTTTTGGAACTTGTTGGCACCTAAAATTTACATGCAAGGTGTGATTCAACATGGATTAATGAACTAGGATTTATGTACTTTCAGCTTATAATGCATCGATGCTAACACTTAGTATAAAATATGGCTCACTACGTGGATGGTATAGACTTAGCGTACATTATGAGTCCTGGAAAAGTAATGCAATGAGTTTGCTTCCCTTATGATTTTAATGATACCTAAACATGACCAATTGGCACACATACATCGCTGATTGATATGTAATCATTGTCAAGAAAGGATCATTATACATCTAAAAATGCCAGGAGTGCTATATACTGCTAATCTGGTAATATCTATGTATCGAGGAGCATATTCAAAGAAAAATCAGATGGGCATGAGTTTTGAGCATACACGTATGGGTATCAGCTTAAATATGTATGTCTGTATGAAAGGAAGGGGATATGTATGCTTGGTAGGCCGAAATATGTTGAGATAAAGAGATAAGGTGATTGTATGCGACTGTCGGCGCCTTCTCAACTTTGAATGTACTAGAAGTTGGGCTATACCAATCAAAAGAAAATTCAGATATGTATACCTTAGTGTTGCTGGCTAAACAAGCAAGATGTTTGGGCTCCAAACAGGGAACTTGCAGACCTGGATGATGATAAAGCCAGCAAAACAATGCCCCCTTCAATTCAAGACCAACCGGTGCCTAGCTGCAGGGCCATGGCAACAAAATCGGACCCCGGTGGATCTGCTGGACAGCATGGTGACTGCGGCAAGAGTTGTCAAAAAAAAAAAAAAACTACATACCTCTTGGTCCCAATGGAGGATCAGACCTAAAAGGAGATGTTTCCTCTCTAATCCAGCACCAGCTGATGGCTGGGCAGGTGCCGATGGCAGCAGAATTCAGCCCCAATAGGTTCAGAAACTGCAGGTGGTGGTCACGGCTAAGGAGGGAAAAGCATGCAAGAAATACAAGAATCATGTAGCTGTTGACCTTGTTAAGGAACCAAACCAGCAAGGGGGATCTTCTCTCCAATTTGACACCATCCAAGAGTCGGTTGCAACCTAGAAGACCCCGCAGCAAAGCCCAATGGCTCCTTTGGCGGCAGCAGTCCACCGCAGTGGCAGGAGAGGAAGAAGGAAGAAAAGAAGGAAAGGCAAGCCAATGGGAGTTCAGATCTTCTTCAAACAAGTCAACCGGTGATTGGAACATATGATTGAGGGTCAATGCATGGGCTGATCCTAGGTCAATCTTAAAGGGTTATAGCCACCATCTTCATGTCCTACTTGAAGTAGGTTTGAATATTTATGGAAAAATCAAATAATCATTGGCACATGATCCAATGGTTAAGATATGTCAATAACTTAAATTATGGATCTTCCTCTTATTGGTCATTAACATGATATTGGATAATACTTGATTATGATTGGTCATAATTAAAAGGAGATATTGATACAATGATAATGGCACACGATCCAATGGCCAAAATACATTTAAGTTATAGATTTTACTCATATTGGGTCCTTGCATGATATTGGATCCTCCTTGATTATGATTAATCATGATTAAATAAAGGAGAAGGCAAGATGATGATGATGATGAGGCTATATCTAATGGACTAAAATACATTTATAACTTATGGATCTTATGCTTAATGGGTCCTTAATACAATTCAGATCCTTCATAAGTAATGAAGAGTTATGATTGGATAATATTAAATGATGAGATGATCATGTAGCAATGAAGAGCACAAGATCCAATAGATAAGATTAAAAGAGAGTTAAAGTGGTAGATCCCCTCCTTAATGGAGTCCTTAATAGGATCCAGATCCCACTTATATTCAAAAAGGGAATCGCCCCTCTTAGTCGTAATTGAAATAGGACTTGATGTTATTGAACAATGATGCACCTATGGGCAATTAAATGAAATTGATCCAAGGCCAAACTCTTAATGGGCCTGATTTGCCAATAATAGAGCCCAATATGCCCAATGGACCTGATGTGACCAGTGAGGGGCCCATCTGTCAAAATAATCATGTTCCATATTGATTGGGCCAAAGATGTTAAAAAATAGGCCCAAATGCATTATTGGGCCAAATATATCAAAAAATGGGCCCGGATAGCAAGTTCAACATATGATATATTTAGTAGGCCACAGTCAGCATGAAATGAGTTCAAATGACAAAAAATACTGTCATACCTATTGGGTCACAGATGTCATAAAATGCATCCAAATACCAAATTTCACATTTTATGTTTATTGGGCCCAAATGGCCGAGATGATGGCACATGGTCTGAATGGATTAATGTTTATAAAAATTGAATTCAGTCAAGAAATTCAATGGATACATGGTCAAATGTACACAAAATAACATATTTTGACCTTCTCTAAGGTTATCTGGAGCACGGTAGAATAAAGGACTCAATGGATAAATAACGATCAACTAAGTGATCTGAATAAGCTAGGACGATATCAGAGGTCTAGAAGAACCAATCGAAGAATTCTTTGGCCAATGAGATCATTTAAATATATTCTACACAAATAAATGAAAGAAATTGTATGTCAACATTGATGCAATTTTTGCAAGATCTAAAGGGCTGACAGTTGATAATGAAAATCAAGTCAAATTACCATGATCTTAGTACAACTATCATGCTTATGTTAGAGGGCTGAAATGACATGAAGTTAAGGCCCATATTAGCATTTAAATATAGCCCAACTGATGACCTCATGCACACTGTTTAAATGATTCAAAAATAAATGATCTTATTATAATTAATGTGGGCCCCTGGATCTCGCACCATAATGATGAGATGCTACATCAACATGGCAGCAGCCAGGAACCCCTAAAAGATAGGAATATCCGATGCAAATATATCCACTTGGCAGCCATCGGAAGGATCTGAAAATCAGGCCATAATCGCATAGAGTTTAGGCCAAAAATATCCCATTGGATAGACCTACGAAGCAGGAGGGGACAGTTCTAGTGCCTTCTCTCCCACTACCGATGCTTGACTTAGTCTTGAAGGAATCCTCCACCAATAGAAGGAATCCATCAAAGCAAACATCCAGCCGAAATTCAAAATATGCTGCCAATAAGGTGCTGGAAAATAGGAGAAGACCAGCTCTTCCTCTTCCCACAATGCACATCTCCGTGTGCAAGGGAAAGAAGTCCCGATAGGGACTGTTCCTGCAGCAGCAGCTCTATAAGAAAAGACCCATTGGCTTCTTGTTTTGGTTCTGGACATTAAAGGCAAGAACCGAGAGATGCCACAGAAGAAAAAAAAAGGTTCGATCATCAAGGAGAAGGATGGTGCAGTTGCTGCTGCTGCTGCCGCTATTCGAGCACAAGAAAAAATAAGAGAAAAAGAAGGTGAGTCATGGCCCTATCCCCCTTTTTCCCTTCTCCACATACCATGCAATGATCCAGTAGTCCTTTTCTCTCTACCTATGGCTAAAACTCCATGCATGCAGCCACTAATCAGTGCCTCCATTTCCCCTTGCCGAGCTATGCATGACCCACGCACATGCCCTTGGTTGATAGCATGTTCCCATGAAGAATATCACCTAGTGTACCCTCCCATGTTCAGCCTTCTCACTATGTTCTCATGTGAACCATATCAGCCCCTTTGCACACCCACAATCGGCTGCTTTTTCAGCCCACATGGCAGCCCATATAGCAACCCCATACAAGTATTGCACGGTTACCTCCTCTATGGCTATATAACAGCCCATACTCCCCACTGTTTGGTCCTACACAAGACTGCATAACAGTCCCCTATTCAGCCCCTGTACATGGTTTATTCAACCCTTTAGTAAGGCCATATGATAGCCCCATGTGCCTATGTCCAGTCTCCTTTCCCATGACCTTATAACAGCCTCTTAGCCGGCCCATAAAGCATACAAATGTCTACACTTAGAGCCATAGCAAATAAGGCCATACACATCCTCTTATGCTTCTTAAAGTGAGCTAAAGAGCTATCGGAGTAGCCTTAAAGCCATGCATATATAACGCTCTTTCAGTCTCCCCTTCCTGGATATAAATCCATATCGGATCCTCTCAGTAGCCTATTGGTATTAAAAGAAGAAAATAGTAAACGTTCAAGATAAGCAAGGCATGAAGGCAAATGATATAGTCGGTTCTAGCATGATGAAGACGTGTGAAAAAAATGAAAACATGAAAGACCATCAGTGTTGAGATTATGTAAATCTAGCCATTTGAACCTAAATGACATGTTTATGAGTCTACCGGACCGATATGAAGCATATTAATTACCTCTTTACAATCATTTTTAGTATAATAACCCTATCTTTTACTTTTTTTCACCAAAATTACTACATCCTTTAATATTTTACCAACAATGATACATATCTACTTGGTTTCTTGGATGCGTGCAATATTAATCTCTTTTTCACACTATCAACAAGTTCCATAAATTTTCCTACAAGAGATCCATTATTCGAAGTGCATATTCTTATCACTCCTTTAATATTGTCTTTTTATAATATTTTGTATTTATTTTTAAGTTTGTTTTAAAATTTATATCTTGCTCTTCACCATGGACTAAATTCTTTATCTTCCTTGATGTGGGAAGCTATACTTATTTAACACCACACTGAGGTGCTTATATGATGCATCCCATGAGGGCAATGCCCTCACCCTTGTTATATTTTTCGCTGCACCCAATCTCTAGTGCAACGCGTTATAAAATGAGTATGTCCCAACGTTTATATCATTTGAACTCATATCGTGAGATACAACTATAGTTTCGCACTAGATATCACCTACCACAACCCTCCCTTCTCACCCATGCATGGTAAAGATTGTCACTTGTCTTGTGTGTACCATGAAAAGTCATCTCGCCGAGATCTCGTGAGATCTCGCAAGAATTTTGATTTTGCCAAGGTGCCAAGAAATAAGATCTCCAAGATCTCACACACATGGGCTAGTCCATAAAAAAAATTTCTTCAAGGAGCTTTGTCCCCCTAATGTCGCCCACAAGGGGCGCTGCCATCTTGACACCTGCAGCCGGACCACACAGGTTGATACACGATTCCCAAGCGCCCGTTTACGATAGTGTAAACATATTAATATATTTCATTATCACTTGTACTATCACATATATAAGATTCATAATCATATTCATAATCATAAATATATGTTATATACATAAATTTTATAAACATCTATTTTAACTCTCTTCTCTCTCGCACACACATCAAGTTTGTCAAGATTAATTATTTCCCAAAATAAATGCATACCTATCCATACATAATTACATAAATGAAATCACATTTAAATGCATGACCACATAAACATACACATTCAGTTATAAACTAAGTCAAATAATACTCTTAATCTATTCAAATTTTAGATTTGGATATTAATCATCACTTTATTGTACAAAGATTATATCTTATGTAATAAACTAATTATATCAATTCAATTTCATAAATATTTAACCATCAATTTGTAATAAAAAATCAATAAAAAACATAAAAAATGCTCTTAATACCATATTAGTATTTAAATAAGATTATATAACACTTTAAATCTTTTAAAAGCACAAAGATCATCTATTTGGTATTGAGCATAGTTGTCAAGGCGACAAGACATCCAAGGCGTTGAAGGGTACCGATTCTGCTTAGGCGACAAGGCGGCCGCTTAGGCGTCGCTTACGCGGTCAAGGCGGTATTCAAGGAAGACTGAGTTGGGAGGTTGTTATATATAAAAATAAGCATAAATATAATTATATATTTTTTATGTTATAATTGAATGAGTTTTTTATCAATGCACATAAGTAAATATGATGTGTGTGCGAAAGAGAAGAAGGTTAAATAATTTTTTATAAAATATATATGTGCAATAGTATAAGTGATGGTAAAATATTGTTATAATATTATTAAATGGGAGGAGCGCAGAGTAGTCGCAGATCGATATAATCATAAATCTTAAATATGTATGATAGTATAAGTGATAGTGCAATATATTAATATATTCAAACTACCATTAAATAAGTGCCCCTTGTGAGGGGTATCAAGGTGGAAAAACTCATCAAATTTTTTTTAATGATGTAAAAATACCCAAGGTGCCTTGCCTGGGCGCCTTGGGCGCCTAGGCTGGCACCTTGGACGCCTTGCGTGCCTAGGCGGGCATCTTGGGTGCCTTTTTGGCCCCAGACAAGGTGCCCTGGCAAGGCGCCCTTGGAAAAGCGCCTTGCCGCCTAGGCGGGCGCCTTGACAACTATGGTATTGATAGTACTTTATAATTGTTCATTCACACATTTGATGTGCAAATGTATTATATATTATTATGTAAATGCATTGATGTACTCCCATCTTTATAAGATATTATTTTATGTTTCATACATATATATATATATTTTGATTCAAGAATTCGAGATCCGATCTCCCGATATTTTTTTGAGATTTCTCCGAGATATCCTCTTTCACCCCCCCCCCCCGAGATGAAATCGAGATCCGAGACGGCAATCCTTGGTTTGTACTATAAATTTCAAATTGATATTAATAGATAAACATATCCTCGTGATTTACTTCGATATCAATTTCAAAATTACTAGTGATATAGATGTTTAACACTATTATCAAACAGGTTGTAAGGTCTAACAAGCAGCTACAGCCTGCAGAAAAGCTCTAACAACTCAAAAGCAAGGGTTGTCAATAACTTGTTTTCCCTCTCTACCAACTATAATTATTCTAATTCTGAGGGGCTTAGGAATTTGACGGCTCTCAAGTAGTGGTCTCTCAACTTCCACATGGATAGTCTTGATGGTGAGTTATAAAAGCAAGTTGGTTAACCAAGCTCCTAGCCAAAGAGATTCCAGGAAAGTAGCTTCTTACTAATGGAGTCAGTTAGGCCTGACTGTTCTCTCCTTTGTTTTGGGAAGTGCATAAGTCAATTGGGCTGAATGCTGTTTTGAACAGCAGTCTCATACTAAAGATTCATATTTTCCTATGGAAGAGAACTTGGGGACGCTAACATACTGTAGACATGCTCCAGCGGCTGAAAGGCAGTAACTCTTTTCTTTGCCTAATCTGCAGCATGTCCAAGAAAAATATTGGTCATCCCTTGCTGAACTCAGATTATTCAGGTGTTATGGAGTTGAAATGACTAATTACTGAAGACCCTTTGATCTACTGCTATGGTGGACAATAAAACTTACCGACTTACATCTTTTTATTTTAATTTCTCTGGCTTCTGTGTGGGTGATCTGATCATCAAGAGAGATTTTCACAGCGTCCATTCAACCATTCAGGATGTTCAAATAATTGCTTTTCCTTTATTCATGACGGGGATATTGCTTGTGAAAGAAAGTCTTCTGCTGTACTGTGTTTATAGATCTTGGTATTGGAAGTTCATCTTAAAATATGGGTGAAGGATTAGTTATGGTTTTTCTTGGCCTGTCTTCATTCATGCATTTCATTAGGCATCAAAGCAGGATTCATTTTGTTTGTTTTACCCCACATTGTCAGAGGTGCGAGGCTCATGAGGTGAGGGGGGATGTCTCGCCCCAGGTGCCCAAGGCAAATTTCTTATATATATTATTATATATTAAAATAATAATGGATCTGGTTTTTATCTGAAAATAAAAAAATAGAAAAAATACTTCTGAAAATGCAGGAAATACTTGTAAAAATGCAAGAAATACTTGATAACTATGTTTGCAATCAAAACTATAAAAGACAACAACATGAAAAATATAAGAACATAAAAGATACAACCATAACCACACAAAAAATATATAACACCAACTAAAACAAAAACAATAATAAAAAAAACTAAAAACAGATAAAAACAGAAAATTACACCTTTCTCCGGCAAGGTCCAAGTTCTACGGTGAACTCCAACGAAGAGAAACAAAGAGATCCAAAGATCCCTTTAATAAATAATATATTAGAACAAGAATCTTCCAATGAAGTAAAACCAAAAATAAATGAAAAACAGATAAAAAATAGAAAAACTCACCAAAAATGGCTTCCTTGGAAAGTTCTGGCTTCTCAAGTGAACTCCGATGAAGAGGAACAAATTAGTTCCTTTAATAACAACAATAAATTAGAACATGAATAAAAATCAAAAGAAAAAAGAAAATAAAAAAGCATACCTTCCCCGGCGAAATGGCTTCTCCGGCAAACTCCGCCAAAGATGAACAAATCGGTCCCTTCAGTAAGGAAAATGTATCAAAACAACGATAAAAACCAGAATAAAAAATAAAAATAAATAAAAATACAAAAATACAAAAATTCACCAAAAATTAACTTCTCTGGCAAGGTCCGGCTTCTCTGGTAAAGGTGGCTTCTCCGGCAACCTTCTCCAGTGGTGGCAAGTGGTGGCAGCTCCTCCAACTAGGGCTCTAGCAAAGGGGATGCATTGGGGGAGATCAACATAAGGGGGGGAGCCCCATCGAGGGGCATAAGTTGGCGGATCCGGTCTTGAGGCAGGCAAAGTGGTCGCCTTGCCTCACCTTGGCCGCCTAGGCGGCCAAGGCAGAGAAGGCTAGGCAATCGCCTGCGAGTCGAGGTGGGGAGGCCTTGCCTTGCATCATCGCCTAGGTAGCTGAGGCAACCGCCTCCAATAACATATGTTTTACCTTTGTACTTTTTCTATTTCTGTTTTGTTTCCTTTCTAATATTAATATAGTCAGTTCCAGACACCTTCATCATGTCCTTTTCAAAACAATCAAGGCTGCTCTTGAATGATCCTACATCTATCCTAACTGATCCTGATGATTGATCTGCATCTTTAGCCCAGGTTTAACAATTTCGTTCAGGTTTGGCCAACATGCAGCATAACTGAAGTAAGATCAAGATGAACAAAGATAAAAAAAATTAAAATGTGCATAGAAAGCAGATCGTAACTGGAAATAAAACAAGATGATCTTAAGACTAGAAAATAGCATAAAATTACCACTAGCACAAAAATGTATCTTACTTCACTTCTGAATTCTTCTAAAGCATCGCCAGAAATATCTTGCTGCAAAAACTTCTTGACAGCAACTTCCTGGTATAAAAAACAATCATGAACATAAGCAAATATTAGCAAGTGAACACTGGTTCGAGACAGTAGCAACCATGTGCATATGCCAGCAAAAAGGGCATCCAGTAATGAGCCCACTTGAAACTGCACCATTCTACAGATAATAAATATCCCCACATTAAATAAATGACTTACTGTTCCATGCCAATCTCCACGGTAAACTTCACCATAGGAACCTGAAAAGAAAAATAAATTATGGTAGAGAGTTAGGAAGAACGTGGCATGACACAAAATGTGAATCATTCTTGGAACAGAAATTATTAGAAGAACCTAATCCAATCCGTTCCCCCAGGATTAAATCTTCCCACAGAATCTCAAACTCAGCAACATCAACAAGGGCAACATCAGAGTTTGCACTTTCATTTCCTGTAGATTTATCAGAAACGACCTCCATTTCTTGACGAACCTCACAAGAAACATGATCATCACGCAAGTGCCTATTTGCTGAGTGTTCAGTACTTGAAACCTTTTGTTCACTGCACTTCTTGATAAGCTCTGCATTTTCACAAGTGGGAACTGGAGGTGTGGGAAATTCCAGTTGTTCAAATTGCCTGCTAATGACCGCAGTTGTAGCTGCTACCACAGCAGCTGTTGCTGTTGCTGCTGCTGCGACAGGAGTTTCAAGCTTTTTATCAGATGATTTAGCTGCAGCAACAACCATTGAAGATGCTACCACAGCTGCTGTTGCAGCAGCAGCAGTTACAGGCATGCTTTTAATGAATTTTCTTGAAGGATTTTGCAACTGGCTAGCTACTTCTGATGGAGATGAACAAGGAACTCCCGTCTCCCCAAAATCAAGTGGTCTAGAAGCTCCTAGACCTTCTACAGGCTTCAGGTGATCCAAAGGAAGTCTAGGAAGGATTTTTGGCTGCATGTTAGATATATCGAACCCAGGATTAGTAGGATCAGCTTGAGATTTTTGTCTAATGTCGTTCTTCTTTGTTATTTCATTCTTGCTATCAGAGGGCATCGCATCCCTAGAAATCACACACTCTGTCTGCTCGCTGCAGATTTCAGTGAATAAATTTGGCGGTGCCACAACACCACTTTCCAGTAAAACATCATGAAGCTTTTGAGCCAATTGTGGATTTTCTTTAGCAGCATCAATCATATACTGAGACACATCCTTCACTTTCATTCGTCGAACTGCTGGGGAGTTGATGCCTTCAGTCCAAGAAGGAGATCTGGCAAGAGCATAAGGTTGATTTTGCCTAGTAAGTTTATGAGTAGTTGCTCTCTGACTGCAAGGTGAATCATTGGAATCTTGGGAGGTCTTTGACTTGTCATAAACAGTAGCATCTACTAAAAATTCACGATGTGAAGATTTTGATCTTTCTTCCTCTTGATATCTTGCAGCTACATAACCTTTTTCACCTTCTGATGTAACAGATAATCTTTTGTCCTCCACCTCATTCTCAGAGAAGCAGCTGGTAGAACTTGAAGCACCACAAGAAGATGGCACATGAAAGTTCTCGGCAACCCCAAGCGACGGATGCACTGAAGAGGAACTAGTTTCGTGCTGTCCAATAGCATCAAAAGGAATTAGAGTTCCTGGGTCTGCCATTATATCAACAATATACTCTCTGCAATAAATAAATATCAATTTATTAACTACACAAATGACACATTCACATGCATAGTAATTGAACCATCAGATAAAAACTTGAATACAGCTGTGGACAATACTTCACCAAGAAAATATAATGGTGCATCAAGCCTAATGGAAGGACATGAAGTCAACGAGCATTTTCAAATTTATGCATGCATCAAAAGTATTGCTAAGTCCATGTAACTTCAGCATATTTCTTTCTTTGATATTTTTGAACAGCCAAAGAACAAGTAATGTTCATGATACATGCAAATTTTAGGACACAAAAACCAACGGTAAACAGACAATAGTATAGGTTTCTTTATAATGTGAAAAGAACAAAATTAGGTGTGCCCACTCCAATTTAGTAAAATTCAAGTCACATGAACTAGAGGATATCAAAGAAGCCAATTCAAGGCATTCCATCTGTCTTACCAAAAACCTATCCCAACCTCAAGCACCCACTAACTGTTTGCCTTCTTCTCAATAGTAACCTGATGTAACCTCAAAATTTAAGCTACCTTTTGGGAAAAAGAATTTGGTACGAATTAGCTTTGAACAACTAGAAAAATAGATAGTATTCCATAGAAGTATAGCTAATTTGGTGATATGTATAGAAATATATATATTGAGATTGTAGGGTTCTTTGAAAATGTTTTACTAGTCCTCTCTCCATCGGACTTGTGAAGTACTGATGTTAATTAAATCGAGCAACGACTTGAATACTCTTGATTACTGCCATAGCAATTCATGAATAGAAAGACATACATCCACAACGAATAAACACATTGGGAGCAACGGCCTCATGAACTTGATGGAATGCAAACACTTAGTGCATTTTGAATTTGAATTGAATTTGAATGTGCTTTTTTTTAATTTGAGTTTGTTTGGGAGATTGTTTTGCTTTGTAATTTAATGTCTTTCATCTTCTTTCTCTCTCTTTTTAAATTGAGGTTTTTATTGGTTTAGAATTGCTTCTTTTTTGTTACATTAGTTAAAGAATTTTAAGATTATTTATTTATTTTCAGTTATGACTTGGCATCTTTTATTATGGTTGGTTAAAATTCCTTTAGGGATTTGTCAAATCATTTTACCAGAACTTGTTTTAGGTTTGATGGATTAATGATCCTCAGTTTGGCATGTTCTTCTGGTTGTAGGTACTTTGGATTTGATTTTAGTTGGTCAATGCTCTATGTGAGGGTTTAATTATTGTTAACTATTACAATTCAACACAGGAAGTCGTTTAATTTGAGATTGAACCTTGATTTTTTTGTTTAACTTAAGTTTCTTGGATTTACAGTTATATGTACTTAGTTTTGGCATTTGGGTGCTCTGGTTCTTAGGATTAAGGGATTAGAAATTTTAAGGATTTATGGTGTGCTTTATTTTTTATTTAAGACTTGGATCCCTATTTCTGCAGAAGCTTTGTTGTTTTTTCTTATTGAAGTTCAAATTTCTGTCCTGAATTTGATTTGAGTTAACTTGGTTCCACTTGATATGCCTGTTTCTCGTTTGGGTTGTTCCAGTTTAGATTTGAGATTTGGTGAATCTTGGATTAAAGGAACCTTAAAGACTTTTTTCTATTTTTTCTGGTTTGCCATTTCCTCTTTTCTTTATTCCTTTCTCCTCTTAACAGGGTTAAACGCGTTTACCAATGGTATCCTGAAGATTAACATTCCGAATCTTGAGATCCCTTCTATTCAAATCTCAGATCTCTGGATTAGGCTTCAGATTTGGTTCGATGTGCATCTGTTCTGTGATTTCCCAAGTTTTGAGTTGTGAACTCGGGATTTTGTAGCTTTTGGAATTTTTTATCAGGACTTTGACATTTTTTTGAATTAAAAATTTGTTTTTGATGTGATTGATTTTTTGTTATTATGTTTTTTTGGTTTGAATTTGCTTGACTTGTTTTTCATCTAAGAGAGAGTTTTTATTTTAATTCAAATTAATTTAAGTTCAATTGGAGAATTCAGATTGTCTTGCATTGGTTATTTATGAGATTTAGTGTCTTTTGATTTGATGGTTTGGTCTAAGTGTCCTTTATTTCCGTCAAGACTTGAATTCAAAGAATTAACCTTATTCATGTTTTGAGTTTGGTTTTTTCAGCCTTGGTTATTTTAAATTTCCAGATCCTTCTCAGTCAGACTTGTCTAATTATTTAACGTTTCCAACTTCCTGTTATAATTGGTGAGGTTTCAGATTTTTTTAAGTCTGATTTGATACTCCCAGGATTCCCAGATTCTGCCAACCTCCACATCTTGAAGATTTAAACTTCTATCATTCTCCCAAATTCCCATGTTTATGTGTCTGCCGTGGCCGATATACAGATGTACTGAATCATCCATTCTCTGTGGGTTGGCAAATCTGGTCATTCGGATGACGGATTTTTATTTTGTGTGTTTGCATTCCTCCAATTGCACAAAGCTATTTATACTCTTCATATCATCAAACGTACACCCGACATGAAGTTTTTTATTACTTGAATGAAACATATATACATAGAGGGAAAGCATGAAAGCCGGATTCCCATCAATTTAAGTGAAATAAAATTGAACCCATTTGGTCTTTGATAGACATTATGGATTTTTTTATCCCATTGATTTAGGATAAGATTCACCTGACCTTTGATAGACATGTGGGGATCTTTCCCATGAATTTAATATCGAGCATACCCTGGCCCTTGATAGGCATATGGGGACTTGTTGTTTGGCTCACTGCAGGGTGTGGTAAGACATTGGGATCTTTAAATGACCTTTGTATGTCTACCTCAATGGGCCAAGGGACATGCGCAAGGCCGGCCCCATGCTTACCTGTGTATTAGAATTCTTTTAAGTTAAGCAAAGACCAAGAAACGTGCACAAAACCAGTCTCAAGCTTATCTTGGTTTGTGAAATTAAATTCATAGATTTTTATTTAATTCCTTGTTGATTGTGTATTTTAAGATTTTTTTATTAGCCATCAGGCCTATCTTGAACAGTGCTTTGGGCCCAATGGGCCTGTTGATCGGCTGAAGGCCCAATGGGCCTCCTCTGTGGTCAGCCCTCAGCTGACCGGATGGGGCCACTTTTTTTTTAAACACCTTCAACTAGGTAGGCCCATTGGGGGTGAGACAGAACGAAGTCATCTGTCGCAGTGCTGGACAAAGACAACCGGACTCGGGAAGGGGTCCGGCTGAGCTGAAAGCTCCGGAAGGGGCTTCCCCGGTCTCCCCCGACAACGATGGTGGACAAGGCCTCCGGCAGACCTCAACGATGGCAGACGAAGATGACCGGAGGCCTCAACAGAAGCAGATGAACCTGCAGAGGTCCTCGGTGGTAAAAGATGGCATCAACGGTGGCTGCAAACAGCGCGGACAGCCTCAACGGGATTAGTGGGAGGCGCAACTGGCTGAAGGAGATGACATCGACAACAGCAAAGGGACTCACGGAGATCTTCTGTGGTACAAGGCGGTGTCAACAGCAGTGGTGAAGGAAATGATCGCTGAGAAACAGAGGAAACAGGGGTCTTGCGATGAGGTATCAATGGCGAAGAAAGGGGATGACCGGATGGGCTTCGATGATGACAGCGGATGGAGTAGAAGTCTCTGGCGATAATTGCAGGCAAGGAGAAGGACCAAGAAGGCCTGTTAATGGCTCATGCAGAGGGAACTCCACAACGTTGGTTGCAACCACGGCAGATGACATGACGATCACTGCTTCTCCAACCCTCTCTCCCTATCTCCTTTTCTCTCATTCTGGCCTCTCTCCTCATCACGACGGCCTCGCATGCTCCTCATAAAGGCCTCAGAGGCCTTCCGCCATCGGGAGACCATCCAAAAAGGAAGGTCCAGTTTCAAGCCGGAACTGGGGGACTCCATGGTGCTCAGAGCAACTTCCCCTTTCCTTTGCAGCTCTGCTTGGCCCATTTAGGGAGGTCTGTGGTGTTTCTTTCCATGAGAAGAGTCCAATCAGAAGTTGAGTTCGATCGGGAGCCCATCTGCTTGCCGTGAGTTTTTTCATCTTCTATCTCGACTCAGCCGAGGTGCTGCCACTGATCTTTGTTAAGTGGCAAGGTCTTCAGCCAGTTCCGATGCTCACGGAAGGCTCTCCCCAACTGTCGCAATCCCAAGAAGGAATCCCCTCCATCCTTCACACAGAGCGACTTCTTCAGCTTCAAAAGGAATCCCGACGCTATCGGATGCATAACGCGGAAGTCCTATCTTGTTGTCATGCTTGCCACGATCCTTATCACCACTTTTTGAGCATATCCCGTTCTCCATACCACTGAAAGGAGGCTCCTCCGCCATTTTTTGGGATCCGATGAGATCTTCCCTTCATCTGCTACTTGGTAGATTATTCAACTGCGCCTAGTGGTGTTTTTCTCCCGTTATCTTACTAGTTTATAAAATCTGGAGTGACTAGTTCTTCCACGGCTGGATTAATATCCCCACAAGAATCCCTCATTGTCACCCTTATTTTTGAATTGGTGCCAACACTGGATGTCAATCTCCGCACACCTCATGGCCTGCAAGACCAGCAAATAGATGGGCTCACCTTGACACTTATTGGATCCATTCTTATCATACACTCTCAGCCCATTGGTCATATACTTAGTAAAAGAAACTAATAGGCCCTGCCCCGAACACTATCTTGGTCAACCCAACCCATTCTATACCTTGCTGATGGGCTACAAACTAGGCCCGCCACTGGTGTCCAGGTGGACTGTTATGCATCAACTTTCCCGCTGTGCATTTTTTTCAAGACTTTAATCGGTTGCCAGTGAGCCCACCAGACGTAAGTCCCCAGACCTCACTGATTACTCCTTCTGATGATATCCTTGTCAGAAGCTTAGCTTCTATTAGGACTTGGTTTTTACATTCCTATTGACCATAGGTCTGTGGGATTGCAACTGTAATTGTTCATGATATGCCATCAAACAGACCATTCTTTTCTCTGTGCCCAAACTGTATGCATAGCTCCTTTTGCTGCTTTGAGTTCTTTTATGGTGACCTGCAGTTCCTCTATACCATTTTCTGGTCATGCCTGCATGATCTTTGCCAAAGCTCAAGTGGTCCTGAAACCACTCATGGTTACACTTATTTACATATGCTTTGCCTTGTTGTATATAACTTAGATGGACATATGCATGCATTCATTCTTACGTTGTTTAATGACTCCCTCTTGCCTTTAACCATCAGCTCCTTCAAGGAACTTTACAAGTGACAGCTTTCACCGAATTGGAAAAATTTTGGTGTCAACATAACCATATTCTTATTGTGTCTCTGGCCAAAATGTCTAGCTTGTGTACTCATTAAGTCAATAACACCAGTCCCAATGGTAAAATAGGATGGCTCAAATTATGATCTCTAGACTAGTATGATAGACTATAGATGCATTTTCATGACAGGTTGTGTACAACTCTCTTCATAGCCTAAGTATAAAAAAATTTCTTCAAGAATACAAACCAAATAAACAAATATATTAGGAACTAAAAAGTAAAAACAGACCATTTTTAGGCATTTATGCAAGAAAATTTAAGCAACTCCAATGTACAGCCAAACAACAGCATCTGTCAAAAAATTGACATATTTACTAGTTTTTCTTTTATTTATAGGATATAACGATAGCAAGGGACTTGTGTTAAATGATAAGGCATCAGGAGCCTAGATGGTAAAGAGTGAAAAATACCTTCCATTGTTAATCTTAACAATGTTGATGGCCCCATCATCAGAACCTGTGTACAGTTGCCCCTTTAATAACTGGCAAGGTATGCCCACACTATCAGCCAGTACCTGCAGCATTAAGATTTAGATTTTAAATTTATCAAAATGATAAGATAGGTACCTGTAAGGGAAGCTGGAAAAGCAACTGTAAATTATACTGCTACACATTTATCAAATGATTCTCTCTTAACATAGATAATTGGTAGAATAAAACTGCATTTTAATGACACCAATTGTGGTGTGCACGTATTATTAAAAATGTCAATCCCACACAAGGAGCTCAAACAAGTCTTACCCATAAAACTTTTAGTGCAAAGGCCACTACATTGTGCACCAAAATGGTCATTTAACAACCTCACTTCAAATAGTGACGGTCCTTTTTAATGATCAGTATTCTTGGAAATATATGCACAAGAACAGAATGAAGTAGTACCTACAATTTCATGATAATAATGATTCTTGAGGAAGAATAACAGGTTACCACTCTTATGGTGTCACCTAAAATACAAGAGCCTCACTAAATTCTGATCAGATATTGTAGGTTGTGCAGGAATCTACATGAATAGTCACAACATTAAATTTAAATAGTGTTTAGTTAATACAATATTGTAAAACTATTAGTCTTGCAATCAACTCAAGATAAAGCAAGCTTAGAGAGGTGGGAGATAGGTTCACAATTTCATGCAGAGTAGATAAAAATTGGGGACTGACTATGAATTTGTGGGAGAAAAGCACCCAAACATCCAAAACATGAAATAAACAATTGTTTTGTAGAGCAAGGCATATTATAAATAAATAATTAATTATTTTAAGCAAAGAATGTTGTATACCAACCTTAAACATCAAGGCACGATGACGAGCAAGACCAACTGTCAAGCATCCAAGAGGTAAAACCATGCTCCCCAAATTCGTTCTAAGATGGTTTCTTAGGCTAATCCATTCATTCAATATTACTTCAGGATTCCCAACAGCTCCACCCATGTAGTCCGCAACCAAAATGGAAATATTTTTCACCAAGTCACCGTCTATGTAATCTTCGGTTCCAGAATGTGATTCCACAGCCATTACAAGTGCCCTCTGCTCAAGTTTTAACAGGTCAGTATCATTATCCCTGTTCACCAATACTGCTTCCCAGCAGATGGCATCAGAGACTGGTATCCCTTTCAAATTAACAAGTGAAGGCATCTTCAATGAAGTTGGCTCGGCCAAGATTCCATACAGATCATAGAAGCCATCCAATATCTTATCATCGTAACTGAGAGAGTTGTAGTTCTGTAAAGCATGAAGTCCACAAGGAAAAGTGATTCACATAAACATTTTGAAATTTTAAAGGTTACAAGAACATAAATACCTGCTATAATAGCTTATAAATTCCTTTATTTTGACACTATGCACATTTGGAATAAAGATAAAAGCAAATATGTAACTTATTTGTATTTCCAGAGTACAGTTTTGAAATAATTGTCAAGGCTAACTCGATTAGCATCACTATAATACAGAAACACACTATAGAAATGTTATCAAATCAACTATATTTCAGGTTCAGACTTGAGTTCGGACAGCTAATCAAAGAATGCGTATCCATTACTGGGAAGGTGTAGACAGACAATGGCATAAAGCCGATACCTCTTTTTCAATGGTATATGGAGCCAAGGATTGCAGTATCACCTCTCAGCTTCGTCTCACAAAGGCTGGAGAGACAAGATCTCGCCAAGATCTCATGAGACTCGTGATGTCAGGACACAACTAGTGCAAAGAGTTGCGGAGGGAGGCAGAGGTAGGGTGGCAGCTGGAGGCGGAGACACGAAGAACCTCCATTCCGTCATGTCTTCCTGCCCTGTCGAGGTACGAAGACAGGCTGTACTGGGTCCGAATTGGACCTGGCATGGTGAAGACCCAGACCCTTTGCTAAGTGAAGCCCCTATCAAAGGTAGTGCATGATGAAGCCAGGCAGGAACTATCTTCAGTCATTGTGGAGGATGTCTCAGTGCCAGCTGTGGAGGTTCTTCTCCCTAACCGGTCCCCAGATCCATCAAGTGGGAGTGACACCGTTGCTTGGGAGTCCAGAGGAGATGAAACTGTAGATCTTGTGCATGTTTATAATGCCAATATCTTTTCTCTGCAGAAGGTGGCAGGCCTGAGCTTTATTGGTGAAGATGAGCAGGTGAATCTTTTGTTAATGAACTGAGACAGGACCTTGGCTTACCGGTTGTTGCAGAGACTGTCAGAAAGGCACCTTAGTTGCGTGTAGGGACAAGAGGGTTAAATTTTCTGCTCAAGAATGAATGTGTTCTGGATTCCAAAAGAACAAGGAAAACCAGGAAGGAGATAGTCATTTATCCATGATGAACATTGTTTGTTGGGATATCAGGAATTCAAAGGCATCCAGGGAGAGGGTAAAATGTAAGAGCTGAAATATATGGTTAATTCACATAAGCTTGATGTGTTGGTTTTGCAAGAGCCTACATGTGAGTCTCCTTGGATGTTGGAAGAGTTTTCTCTCAAATTGGGTAAGCTTTCTGGTCTCTGTGTCCACTTCGTATGGCTGAAGTGGGGGCCTAGACGTGTTGTGGGACAAGTCCTTGTGGACTGCTAATGTTATGCACTCTTCTAGGTACATTTTTGTTCCTTGTGGATCCTTGTTGTTTATGGTTTGGTTGGGAAGGAGGGTAAAGAAGCCTTCTTTGCTAATTTGAGCCAACTCATTTTTTCTACAGTCAGTGGTGCTTGGTGTATCTATAGAGATTATAATGCAGTTAAAAAGCCGGATGAGAAGAAGAATCGAAGTAGGTGGAGTGTGGATATGAGATTTTTTAGTGAGTGGGTGAATGTGCGTCATCTCATCAAAATTATGGAATGCTGATCTTGATTTCCCTTGGGCCAATCCCCAGGCCAAATAGAAACTTGCAGGTTTTTGGTGTCAACTAGGATGTCTGGCATGTTTTGTGTACCACAAGCTTTTCATCTACTTTGTCCAATCATTCTCTTATCAGTATCTGGTATACCCCTGTGTGAACCTCTTTTTTACGCGTCTGTTCTTTTGAAAGAAAGACATTTGTCGCTACCCCGGACCTTTTTAGAAAAATAGGTGATATCCTAAAAATATTAGTAGTCTAGTGATAGTTTAAAAGTAATAGAACCGAGGTTCGGGTTCTTTGAAAATTTTGATGTTTTGACCCTTCTCCGCCGGATGGTGCGAGCATCCGGCGTTAACTTACATCGAGCAACGGCTCGAACGCCTTTGATTAACCGTCGCGGCAACCTGTTTTTGGAGATATGCACATCCACAAAATAAAGTAAAGAACTCAAAAGGGCAGCGGCCTTTTGGGTCCGATCAGATGCAAACCGATTTGTTCGGGTTTGTTTTATTTGTTTGTTGGCTGACTTGGAAGTCGATTTTGAGGGGTTTGATTTGGGATTCCGCCGAGCCACAAATGGTCTGGAATGAATGGATTAAGGTGGGCCGAAATGGGCCTGCGCAAAGGGCTGATTTGGAATTGGTTCTAGGACCTGAACGTGGGCTAAGCAAGGGCAGCTTCAGACCTGCTTAAGGGGTCTGTTCAGATGGCTTTGAATGGACCGATTGGGGCCTGTGTAGGGGTACTCTGGATGGGGCTGCAGAGGGACTGTTTACTGCAGGTTTTTAGGAGCAGGTTCTGGGTCAGCTTAGCAGACCTGCAGGTGGGCCGAATTGGACTGGGCAAGGGCCAGACTTTGGGCCTGATATGTGGGCTCGGATTGGGCCTGTAGAAAGGGCCAGCAGGTGGGCCGGACAGGGGCTATCCACGGGCCTAGATTGGGGTAATTGCAGGTGGTTTAAACCGGGTCAGATAGGGACCGGATATGGGCTTAACCTGGGCCTGCATGTGGGCGGTTATGGGCCTGATGGTAGGTCTGGAAATGGGCCTGTTTGTGGGCCTGGTTGTAGGCTGAACGCAGACCGGTTGTAGGATGTCTGCAGGTGGACCAAGCAGGCCTGTTTTGGGACCTGAGCAGGGGAATGTTTGATGCCTGCAGGTGGGCCTACTCAGGTGGCTGAACGTGAGCTGGTCAGACCTGGACTGAGGGCCGGTTGTAGGCACCTGTAGGTGGGCCAAATAGGGAGTAGGAAAAAGGCCTGCGTGAAGGCCTGCAAGTGTGGCAGGGGAATCCCATTTCAGAACCTGATCTGTTTTTTTTACTTCCAGATTGTTTGAAACCGGTTTGCTGTTTGAATTCTAGATTTCTGATTTTTTCTGTTTTGGTTTTCATTATTTTCAGTTTGGCGGTTTGCATCGCCTCCGACCCATCGGGCCACTTTTGAATGCCCAGCTTCATGCATCGATATGAATATCAAAGTTTCATTCATTGAAAGTTGGAGTACATGGAGTACAATAAGTGGTGATCCTTCCCCCAACTTAGGTTCTTCACCGGTTTAGAAAAATTTCGGCATTACGACGGCATGCCGACAAGTTTCTAACTTGGTGAAGTTTACCCATCCAATTAGGCTAGTCGGTGACTTAGCCAAAATTGGGGGAAGGATCGACGGCTACGGGAGTTTGCCCGCGCCCTCGTCCGGATCGACGGCTACGGGAACATGCCCGCGCCCTCGTCCAAGGTGGAGTTCCTTAGTTTAAGTATTGCTTTCGCGTTCTGATTTTTTATTTATATTTTTTTTGAAGGCCACTTCGGGCCGGTCCATTCCATCGGCGTTCAAAGCCGGGCTTCAATCTCTACTTGAATTTGGAAGGACAACTTCTAAGAGGGAAAGCCGGACCCGTGAAAGGGCCGTTGAGGCTCACTCCTCCTTTGATGTGTTGGGGGAAGAACCGGACCCGTGGAAGGGCCGTTGAGGTTCATCCCCCGCTTCTGCTGGATCAAAAGGAGAACCGGACCCGTGGAAGGGCCGTTGAGGTTCATCCCCCGCTTCTGCTGGATCAAGAGGAGAACCGGACCCGTGGAAGGGCCGTTGAGGTTCATCCCCCGCTTCTGCTGGCTCAAGAGGAGAACCGGACCCGTGGAAGGGCCGTTGAGGTCCATCCTCCGCTTCTGCTTTGGTACCAGCCACAAGGAGGCTTCTGTGGACTCATCCTTCCTCACCTTTTGCATTGCTACAGGGGAGCTGCCGTCGGGGCTTCTTGGAAGGTTAGCTGGACCCGTGAAAGGGCCACAGGGTTGAGCCTCAATGGGGCTGGAACCTGGCTACAAGGGAGCCGAAGCAGGCCTGTTTTGGGACCTGAATTGAGTGCCGAACATGGGCTAATTGGGTGCTGGACATGAGCTGAATTAGGGCCAATCTAGGTCCTGTTTTGGGCTTTGATTGGGTGCCAGATCTAGGCTGAAGATGAACCTGGGTTGGGGTCTGTTCAAGGCTCCTGCAGGTGAGGTGTCGGCTGAGCCAAGTGGGCCTACAGGTGGGCTACGTGGTTGCTAGTAGGTGGGCCGAACTGGGCTAGGCATGGGCTGTCCAGTGGCCTGTTTTAGACCTATTAGGGGGGGTGTTCGGCTGAGCCACATGTGGACTTGGTTTTGGATGGGTACACGATGGTCCAATCGATGGGACATATGGAGCAACTTAGAGTTGGCCAAGATTGGGTATGTCTAGAGCCTTGCTTGGGTCATAGTCCAATGGTGTGTATCAGGGGCACGGCTGGGCCATTGGGGAATTGAGGAGAGAAAGAAGAAGAGGTGAAGAATATGCCCTTATCCACATAATTATAATCACCCACCTGTTTTTTTTTCTTGGCCGCAAGTGGCCTCCTGCAGCAGGCGCGCAAGCTCCAGTTGATGGAGAGGCAGGCTGCTTTCTTTCTTCTCTTCTTCTTCTTCTCCTTCCCTTCTCTTGGCCGCAGGTGATCTTCTGCAGTAGGCGCACAGCAGAGGGCAGCAGAGGGGGCAGCAGCAGGTGCGCAGATTCCAGCTGGGGTGGATGCAGCCTGCCGGCGTCCAAAAGCAGTCCCCCAGATGCTGGTGCGCACCCCTCTTTTTATAGGGGCTGGAGGGGAGGTGAAGGGCCAGCAGAGGCTGTGCATGGGCCTGGGTTTGTACGCAGGCCTCTTGGCCTCCCCCCCATGCAGCCATTGCATTTAACTGGCTGCCTCTTCTTCCTCCCCCTTTCTTGAGCTGACCGCAGGGCTGGGTTGGATGCATGGTGCGGCTGGCTGCTGGGGTGACAGGTGGTGCGCAGGTGGGCCAGTGTGGCATGTTCACACTAGGCTGCAGGTGGCCTTAGAGATGGGCTGCGCACAGGCCTTTTTTTGCATGGGCCAATTGGGCCAGCTGGAGGCTGCAGCCCAGCTTCTGCTGTGGGCTGCGCAGGGCCTGGATTTAGGATGGAATTTGGCCCAATTTTAGGATGGGATCATGGGCTTCTAATTGGACATACATGGGCCCCTGATTGGGCCCAATTTGGCTGAACTGTGGGCCGTCCGGCCTGCTCCTACTCCTAGGCCTGCCCTATTGTCCCATTTTTTGTTTTGTAAAAAAAAATTGGACGCCAACAACCCCATTTCAGAAACATGTCAGAAAGTTCTGTTTGGAGGTTGCATGGTGCAGAGAACCAGACTTCAAGGATCGTGTTCAACAATGGTGGGCCGATGATAGGCCTAGGTCTTCTCCTACAGCTATTTTTACAAGCAAATTAAAATTTGTTTGGAGACAGCTAAAAGTTTGGGCTGATGCTTCTACTAAGCATTCATCTGGGAAAAGAATTGTATGAGCAAATCAATGTTAAAGGCCCTCTATATAATTCCCAAAGAGAGGATTGGTTGCGTCTGAAACAGGACTACACTAAGTGGAACCTTAAGGAAGAATTAAGTAGAAGCAGAGAGCCAAGGAGCCTTGGAAGAAAGAAGGGGATAAGAATACTCAGTTCTTCCATACCCATGCTTCACTCAGATATAGAAGGAAGACCTGGATTCTCTGTCTTTCAATGGCAATGTTAAGGTTGGCAATGAACATATAGGTTTGGTGGTTGTGAATTATTGAGGCTCTTTTCAGAGATTATGATGTGGAGACCTCTGTTGAATTTTGACTCACGCAAAAAGCTTTCTGACTCTGAGATGGATTCCCGACAGTGCCAATCACAAAAGATGAGGCGTGGAATGCTATTCAGTCAATGATCCTTTGGATGGTTTTTCTGCAGGGTTCTATCAAAAATGTTGGAGTTTTATCAAAGGTGATTTTATGGTTATGGTGAAAGATATTGAAAGACTACCCCTTAGTAACAAAATTCTCAACTCTTGTACTTCAGTTATGTTGCCTAAAGAGTGTGTCTCAAATATGAAAGATTTATGTCCCATTACTCATCTCAATTGTTGTTTCAAAATCTTTACCAAGATTCTGGCTAACGGGTTAAGTTCATGACAAAGTTGGTGGAGGAGTCTCAGTCTATTTATCCAGGGAAGATACAACCCTGATAATTTCATGGCAGCATCTGAATATATTCAAAATCATAAATATAGGAAGAAAGAGTGTTGTTGAAACTTGATTTTAAAAAGACCTATGACCGGGTTCATTGAAGTTGTTTGAACATTAACTTACGAAGATTAAGTACAATGTGGGATAGGGCAGGCACAGCTAATTGAGAAAATTGACATTGGCCACAACTATTTACACATTACTCACTTGCAGTTCGCTGAGGATACATTGTTGTTTTCATTGGCATCATTAGAGAAATGTTTCAAAAATCAAATTTGCCTTTTATATGCTTGAGGCGGTGACAGGGTTTAAAATCAACATTAACAAATGTAAAATGATGGGAATCAACATTAATGTGGATACCGCAATTACGCTTCAGAGAATCTTTGATATGCAATGGGGTTCTTCCCTAAAGTAACTGGGCCTTCCTTTGTCTAATAAAAGGACCAAGGCTTGTGATTGAGAGACATTGATTTAAAAACTAGAAAAGAGATTGCAAGGGTGGAAAGAAAGGATGTTGTATGCTGGGGGTAGGTGGATTTTGTTGAGAAGTGTTTTGAAAAGCATATTTCTTTATTTTCTCTCCATTCTTAAGGTGCCCGAGTGGGTAAGCAATAAGATTGAGAGTTTGCATGCCTCATTCTTCTAGCATGGTAAAAAGGGAGGTAAAGGCCTTCATCTAGTTAAGTGAAACCATGTTTGAAGAAACATTCATGAAGAGGGAGTGGGCCTCAATCCTATCGAACAGATGAACACTGCTTTGTTAACTAAGTAGTTACAAAGATTACATGGTAGTATTGATTCCCTATGGTGTAATGTTATATGTGTTATTTATGAACTTTAAAGACATTAGTGGTTCTAGTCAGCTTTCTAGTATTTGGAAAGGTATACTCCATAATTGGCACTTCTTCTCTTCCTCATCGATTGCCTTGGGTAATGCTAACGAGGCATTGTTCTGGAAGGATGACTGGACTGAAGGTGGTCCTCTTGAGCTAAGGTTCCATAATTTGTTCAAGTTAACTGTGAATAAGAATGCTTGTGTTAGCTCCTACTGGGATAGTTCTGCTGTACCACCAGGTCCGGTGACTTACAGTGATATTGGATCTATATCACCAGCTCCAGTGACTTAAGTGGTAAGCCCCCCTACCAGTAAGGGGGTGGGAAGACTGCCGCTGCAGCTGAGCTGCCACAGCCACCATGACGGTAGCAGAGGGGCCGATTCAGGTAAGAAATCGCCAGAATCGGCCAATTCGACTGATTCTGGCAAGAGATTGGGTTGGATCGGTCCTCCGGCCGAAATCAGATAGAAAATAAAAAGATAAAACAAACAAGATAAGAAAGACATGACCCCAACCCCCCGTTACCGAGCAGGTAAGAGTGGAAGGGAATTACAAAAAGAATTGCCTTAGATCAGAAAATCTGTCCCTGAAGATTGCAACTTCAAATTTTTAAAGATCATTTTGTCAATCCAACCATTATCCCTCATCTACTGGCATAGTTAAGGATTGGTTCTTTGCAGCCAAGGGTCGTGAGAGTGATGGTGACATCTTCGGGGAGCGTTTTTATTTCTGGAAATGTTTTTGTCTATAAATTTTCATTGTTCTTCACCCTATTTTGACTTTATGATCTATCCCTTTGCTTATCTTTATTTGTTGTAACTTTATCTCTACATTGAATGGATTGTGACCTGGGTCACCTTCCACAAAAAAGGTGTATGAGACCCTATAGGTTATAAATTATTCCAATTCATCTATAATCATTCTAGATCTAAGTCCACATATTTAAGGGGCACCAAACTATTAAACCACTCCATGTGTCCAAATGAACTTATAACGGCCCTATCACTATGACCTTATAAATCATTATAATTATATCATAGACTGGTTTGGAAACATGTCACCAGAAAAGGTATATGACTAGGGCTGTAAACGGGTCGGATTCGGTAGCGGATTCACCAGAATCCGATTCCGATTCCGATAAGGGTTAAGGGGTTCCGATTCCGATTCCGATAATTTCGGAATCACTATGTTCCGATTTCGATCCGATTCCGATTCCGTTATCAAAATCGGAACCGAATCCGATAAAATCCGAAATGCATATTAAATATTAATTTTTATTCAAAAGTGAGTCAATAATTTACATATAATTAATAAATTTTGATATAATCTTCTTAAAATTTTATTTTTATTATTTTATCAATTTATATATTATATTTTATAATTTATTTAACTTTGTTTTATTTAATTTTATTTATATATAATTTATCGAAATTGGATTAACGGAAACGGAACCAACTGATTCCGATTCCGATAAGCTACCGGAATATCCGATTCTGATTCCGATAGCTTATAGGATACAAAAACAAGTTCCAAACCCGTTAATTTTTTTCGAAATCGAATCGGAATCTCGGAATATCAGATTCTGTTTACACCCCTATATATGACCCCTATCCCCACAAGGCAACTTCAGCATGCTTTGATAGGCACCGGCAACAATCCAAGAAAACTTATGGCTATTCATGGTTTTTTTACTCATTTCAATCAAATAGGAACTTATAGTTTCCTTAGTTCATTGTATTTATTAGAGGATTCATGGCTATTCATGCCTCCATGTTTTTCTATGAAGGTGACAATGCCACAATCCAATTTATTATAATGAGTAAAAAACTATACCAAAGTAAAAGAAAAAAAAGAGACTACTACCAAGGCGGTAAAAGTCCAAGTTACATTACAGTAGGAACCTTCTCCAACTCAAAAATCTATCTCTAAAGTCTAAACAATAACCAATGTCTGATAACAACAACGTGCAAACACCCAATCCCTTGTGAGTTTTCACTAAGAAGAAAACATAAGTTTATAGAATCCCTTGTGATTGAAGGAACTGAGAGGAATGGCATGGATATGCTTGGTCAGGTAGCAGTCAAGTTCTACAAGCCTTTGTTCAAGGACTCTGCTTGGAGGCCACTCCTTAATGACAACTCTTTCAATAGGCTCAGCCAGTTCACAGGTCGGTTCGGTTTAGTGAGAAAAAATTTCAACCCAAGCCAAACCGAAACATCAAATAACCTGACCTGAACCGAACCAAATTAAATCAGTTTGGTTCAGTTTAATTCAGTTCAAACAACATAATTAATTAAAATATTAATTACTGATCATTAATCATATGATCAGCAATTTTAAAAAAAAAATCTTTTTTGAAGGCCCGCATAATCCACAAAAAATGCCCAAGAGCATTACTTCAAAGGAAGCCATGGCAAGTCTTTATAAAAGAAAAGGCGAGGGCCTTTGATTGCATGACCAATATGGGACAATAGAAAATTGGAGTGCGCTAATGTGCTGCAGGATGTGTTGGAATCTTTAGTCCCACATTGGCCTGTTTACTTTAAGTTGTGTCTATAAAAGAAAAGGAGAAACAAGCTTGGGCGTGAAGAACTGATGTGGGTGTGCTGCTTCAATGGAAGGTAGTTCGGGTTATCGGGTTGGTCCAGGTTTAATCAGGTTGTCTACTCTCAAATTCTATCAACCCGATTTGATTTTTGAACCCGAACCAACCTGCAATTTTGGTTTGGTCTGGATCAGTTTGTCAAGTTAGCCCAATTAGTGAACAGCCCTAGGCACAGCGAGGAGGAGGCAGATTCTCTGAGGGGTGCTTTCTCAGAAAAGGAAATTAAAAATGCCATAGATTTGACAGACCCTTTTAAAGTATCTGGAGCAGATGGGATTTCTGTTGATTTTTTCCAATCATTCTGGGAGCTTGTTAAATCTGACTTCATGCAAGTGGAGAGAGTTCGAAAAGCAGCCAAAAAATATCAGATTTGTGAACTATACTACTCTTGTTTTGATTATGAAGAAAGAAGGAGAAACAATGTTAAGGACCTGAGATCAATCAACTTATTGAACTATCCCTACAAAATCATAACCAAAACCATAGTTATCAAGGCGATCGCCTAAGCGGCGCCTAGGCGCCGCTTAGGCGACAAGGCAGTGTTTGAACCGCGCCTGGGCCACCCGCCTTGTGGCCCCTGGAAAAGGCGTACGCCTTGACCGCTTAAGCGGCCAAGGCGCCGCCTTGGCGAGCGCCCGGACGCCTGGTCCGGAGAGCCGCCGGTTCAGCAGTTGAACCGGTGCCACCGGTTCAAGCAAAACAGGCCAGCCGGCCTCTTAAGTCGACCCGGGCCGCTCGGCCCCGCTGCCTTCACCCAAAGACGCCCGAAGACGCATCCCGCGGACGCGACGCTGCGGTTCCCCAGCCCGACGCCTGCGCACTTCACCCCCGACAGCTTCCTGCGGCCCTCCAAGCTTCAACAGCTAGTCTTCACAGCTCCTTCCACCCCGCGGCTTCCTTCTACGTGGCATTTTCATCTCCAAGAGAAGCCCTAGCCGCTCAGCTCTCCGTACAGTCCTCCAACTCTCTCTAAAACCTAATTTTTTATTTCTTTTGTTATTCTTATCATTTATTCTCACTGATTTGTTGTCATAACATCTCTTACGATGCCTTAAATCTTCTTAAGTATTATCTATGTATGAATATGTAAAATATTTCATGTTTAAACATCTTCGGTGCGTCGTTAATTTCCGATTCCCTTGTTCTTGCTTCTTCAAGTATATTTATATATTCTAAATAGATCATTGCTTCTTAAGTATTATCTATGTATGAATATGTAAAATATTTCATGTTTAAACATCTTCGGTGCGTCGTTAATTTCCGATTCCCTTGTTCTTGCTTCTTCAAGTATATTTATATATTCTAAATAGATCATTGACATTGTGTGATGTACGGAGATTGTTATATCATTGACATTGTGTGATGTACGGAAATTGTCTTAAGTTTATATTTTTTTGTACATGTTCTTGATCTTATTCAAGTTTGGTTATGAATGTATGTCAATTTGATTAGATTTGTAAGTTTCATTTCAATTTTTATATATTTCAATGTCATGATAATTTCAAAAAATGCCATATACACTCCACTCCCCTTCATACCTCGCCTTAACGCCTAGGCGACGCCTAGGCTTACGCCTTGTCGCCTAAGCTGTAAAATACCCTTCGGGCGCCTTGGACGCCTTGTCGCCTTGACAACTATGACCAAAACTTTGGATCAAATTTGGTCAGATCGTCTTATCAACCCGACACAGTCCGCTTTCATTGAGAAGAAATATATTCTAGACGATTTGTATAACTGCTTCTAAATATATTCATGACCAGCACATCAACAAAAAAAAAGTGTGCTTATAAAACTTGATTTTAAAAAGGCACACTACAAAGTAAGCTAAAAATGTCTCTACAAAGTCAAGCAGTTGATGGGCTTCAACCAAAAATGGCTTCGTTGAATTCATTGTTGTGATTCATTAGTAAAGTTCTCATTCAACATTAAAGGTCATGTTTTCAGCTCTATGTGCAAGAAAAAAAAAGAGTAAGTGATAGAAGGTATTGTTGTGGGCAATGATGACATGGTTTATATACAACTCATCTTCAATTTGCTAATGGCACTATCCTTTTTTCTGTTACAAATGAAAGAAATATTTCTTGCTTTCCTTACTCTTGTTACTTTTCAAGGAAGTTTCAGAGTCAAAGCTCAATAGACCCAAATGCGAGTTGTTAAGAGTCAATGTATCAGAAGATCAGTAATACACTATTCAAAATATGCTTCAGATGAAATGGAAAGCTTTTTCCGCCAGAATCCTTAACCTACTGTGAACACCGAAATTTCTCCACAAGAAAAAATAATCTTTTTACTATTATTATTTTTCCTTCCATCTCAATTGAAAATCAAGAAAATCATTTGAAGTCCAATTATTCATTGATCTTTCCTTGATAAATCTCCATTCCCTTGCAATTCTGGCCCAATTTGAACGTATTGGCCCATTGGGCTCACTTTTCAAAGAAATAATATTTATCCTTTTTTTTCTTCTGAAAATAGGAATAAACATTCAAAATTTCAAAAAAAATATAATTCACCACCCAAAATTCATTGAAAATTCACAGAAAATATCCAAAATCAATTTTATGTAAATTCCACATTTTTTTGGAATTTTCATCAAAAAAATAAAGAAAATCACTTTTCTCTCTCCAGAAAATCCAATATTGGGTCAAAAATAATTTTTTATGCCCGATATTATTTTTTTGAAGACCTTGGAATAATTTCTGACATTTCCACATTTTTTGAGCTCGAAAACTATTTTTCTCTGCCTTTTTTGGGTATTTTTCTATTGAATAATCCAGAAAGTTGTTGGATAAACTTCAGAAATTCGGAGATAATCCATAAAAATCTCAGAAAATATCCAGAAGCTTCCCACGTCCATCTCTTTACGCTGGATTCTGTTAGGATGGGGTCCACCACCTAAGAAAAAGGGAAATTCGCGCTGAAAATGCTTGGAAAATAGTAAATCACCCCTATTTCTTCTCCACCTGATTTTATCTCTCGGTGGAGATAACTCTTGACCCCAACTACCTCCCACGAGGCTGCATGACCCTCCTTCCCTTATAAAAGCATCCCTTCAAGGTCAAAAAGGAGGAGGTACGCACAAGCTCATGTTCCAGCCGCTGCCAACTTCTGAAGAGAGAGAATAGAGAAAGAGGAGAAGAAGAGAAGCTGTCTCAGCCCTCCAGTTCCTGCGTACCAGCATTGGCAGCCCAAGAAGGAGTCAAAGAGAATAAGAAAAAGCAAGGAAGAGAGGGGGGAGGTCTGTCCCCTGCTGTCGCACCAAGAAAGGAAGAAAAGAAGAAAGGAAGAAAGGTAAGAAAAGGCCTCATCGGTTGCACCTTTCCTCCTTCCTATTCCCCCTCTTTTCTCCTTCCATTCTTCCTTAGATCTCTTTTCTTTTAGGCCTGTTCGACCCACATTTCTGGCCCAGGTTCATCCCTTCATAAATCTCGATGTGACCCCATGTTGGTCCCCTTTTCAAGCCCCAGTCCATCAAAAGCCAGCACCTATCTGACCCTTTAAAACAGGTCCTATAGGGTCCGCAGTCCCCCTTACACAAGTCCTTCTGAGACATCAAAAAAAAATCATTCCTTGTTCGGTCCCCCAGTTGGCCCATTTGCCTAAGCCTACCAGACCCTTAATTGACCCTTAAATCCAATCCCAAACAGCCCACATATGAACCATCAGTCAGACCCAAAAATTGGTCTTTAAAACAGCTCTGAAGATCCTCCATATGCAGTCTCCTCGGTCAGCCCAATGACCCCAAATAGAACATGTTTTTTTTTCAGACCATAAAAAAAAACAGACCTGGATCCCTTCCTTTTAGGGTCGACGCTTTGAGATTCTCGGAATCCGCCGGACGGACCGAGACTACTCGGGCGGGCCCTCAATTCCCTATTTGAAAGACAAGGAGGACAGGGTGAAGTTCAAGATGCAAATATGCCAAACATGCTCAAGGAAATGCAAGCCGGATCAGCCGGGCTCACAAGAACATGAAGTTGACCAGCAGGGTCATGAATGACATGACAGCAGCCCAATGGGCCTTGGAAATAAAAAATAAACTTAAACAAAATCTGAAATGCAAAATGCCAAATTTAATAAGGAGTTAGTCCACCACTGGACACTCCACCTTGGACGGCTAACCCGGGCCCGACCCGGCATGTCGCATCCTGGACGTAGGCACGGGCCGGCTCCCGTTGTCGACGGATCCTTCCCTCGGTGTGGCGAGTCAAAAGACTTAGCCATATTAGTGGTAAATTCCATTCGATCAAGGATGGGTCGGCATGCCATCATAATGCCGATTTCTTATCTTTGATCATATGGAAATACACCTTGAGGGAAGAAAACCGTCATTTTCAGACTTAGTCCCATGTATCGACTTGATGTATTCCGACATGGAATGGAATGAAATGAATGATTCAAGTGCCGATGTGTATGTTTGAACTGGGCACCGGATGTTAACCCAATGGACCGGATGGGATGCAAACCCAAAATTAAATAAACAAAACAAAATAAATATAAAAAATGACTTCATTAAATCTGAAAAATAAAAGATCAGATTTAACCAATCTGTAAAGTCATTTAAAAAATCACTTAATCTATGAAATTAAATTTCTAAACAAGTGATAATTAAATAACTTCAAAGAGAATTAAATAAACAATATTCAAAACATTTAAAAAATTCATCAAAAAACAGTTCTTAAACATTAAAAAAAATCATCATCAGATCACAAAACTAAATGAAACTCAAAGAACAAAATCAAAAACATAACTCAAATGAGCCAATCAACACTAAAAACAAATCAAATCAATATTAAAATCAAAACATACCAAAATCAACATATATCATGAGAATGATAACATAAAAAAAATCTGAAACATTTAAATCAATTTAATTGTGACTTATTCATCAGATCCCAAACGTGAGATAAAACATTCAAATTGAACATAAACCAAACATAAGTCCAAACATAAAAACAAACTCAAATACAGTTGATATCAAATCTGGAAATAAATCCAAACCAAGTTAAAATCAACATCAACCACATCTTAAATCAACATGGTTGCATCTCATCGAGCCCATGGGGCTATCGCCCATTGTGTATTTATTTTATATGGATGTGCATCTTCTACCAAACAGGTTGTTATGGCGGTTAAACAAGGGTCTTTGAGTCGTTGCTCGATGTAATTAACGTCGGATATTCGCACCATCCGACGGGGAGAGGTCAAAAATCAAAATATTTTCACAGAACCCGATAACCTCGGTTCTATACTCTTTTAATATCACCCGGACTATGTAGTATTTTTTTATGGTCTATCACCTATTTTACTAGAAAATTCGGGTACGATATTTCAATATAAAAAATGATGATACTTTTAAACACATTTGAAAGAAATGAAAATCGAGGTTTCACACCTACCTCTATCAAATAAAGGAGACAGAGCAGAAGACTAGTAGCCTATGGTTTGTACGATGAAAAGGTGCCTTCAAGGTTACAAAGGGAGGATGTTGTCAGCTGGCAAAAGAGGGATATTATCAAAATGTGTTTTTCATAGCATCCCACTTTACTTCTTTTCAATAATGAGGATCTCTAAAAGAAATTATAGAAAGATGGACTTGCTCGAGTCTAATTTTTTCTGGCATGGCTCTCACAACTCCACCTCATAGCATGGAACCACATATGCAGATCCAAAGAATAATGAGAGGTTGGACTCCTCCCTTTGGAAATAATTAATAAGATGCTTTTATGCAAATGGTTTTTGAAATTCAGTGAAGGAAGACACCATTTATGGTTCAAACCTTCAAGGTGGTCAGTGTAAAATACTCCTCTAACCATGAAACAGGTTGGTCGATCATTTTCAAATATCATGGGAAGTTATCAAAATTGGAAGAGATATCCTTGACGTTGAGCCATTTTCTTTGTCATCTTGTGAAATCGGTAATGGGTCTAAGACCTCTTCAGAAAGATCTGTGGTTTTGACTCCATTCCACTAGCACATGAATTCCCACATCGCCTTGCAATCACGAGGAATGGAGATAAAATGGTAGCCGCTCTACGGGATGGGAGAAAGAAAGTTATTTTTGTGGCTTGTTACCTTGTGGAAGTTCTTTTTGTAACTTGTCTCTATGTCCTACCTCCTCAGTAGCATGTTACCATAGTTATTATTGTTGTAATTCTTTTTACCATTTAATGAATTGTGGCCCTGTCCACCTTTAAAAAACAAGATATTTTAAGCACAAGAAGACTATAATAAGGTTTTTAGAAATGTAAGTGTTATAGTCTAATCCACATCATAGTGAGTATTTGGTCCAACAGTAAGAAAAGTAAAAAAGAGAGAATATCACCTTGTCTTAATCTTCTATAACTAGGAAGGTAACCTCCAGGAATATCATTGATAATGATGGAAAAACACGTAGTCACAACAAAGTGCCTCTATGTAATTCACACGTTATGAAAACTCATCAGGTGCATAACCTTGTACAAGCACTTCTAGCAAACTATATCAAGTCTTCCAAATATCTATCTAAAGTACACATGTTTCTTCTTTCTGTTTCTCTGCTCTTCGATAGTCTCATAGACTATCATATAGCTGTCCTAGATGAATATTTGCTTGTGAACAGCATATGAATTTTGATCAATAGATTTGCATACAACCTTTTTCAATCAGCCAGAAAGAAGCTTACAGAAGATCTTATCGACCCCATTCAACAAAGTCATGGGCCTGAAATCCATGATGTTGAGCACTTTCCTTCCCCTTTAGGATCAGTGACATAAAAGTGTCATTCACATACAGGAAGATAGTTAAATACATAAACAGTTGTATGCATGCACATATACATATGCATATTCAAATACACATACAAGTATATATATTTGCAAAGTCCACATTATACCCTCCCTAGCTCTTCTCTCCATCCCTGTCCTTTCTCTGTTTGACCAGTCAGCCTCACAGTCAAGGAAGCTTCTACCAACATGCTCACAAGCAGAATCGACACCTTCGTTTGTACCAGAACTTCGTGACCTAAATGTTGCAATTCAATCCTCACCCATTTCTAGTGATAACTAAAGGTGAACAGAGGCACTTGTGATAATAAAGAAAGAAGGACAGACAGACAAATAGGCAGTTGCTACCTAAAAGCTAAGGTTGTGGAGAAAAATATTTTCCTCTTTCATAACCCCTGTACCTCCTTATTTTACTGAAAGGTCAATAAGGCACAGCCGAAGCTCTTTAAGTCCACCAGACCAGATAATTTGTCCTTGGAATTCTTCCAAATTTTCTAGAAAACACTAAAGATGATGTAATGGCAGCCAGCAGAGCATCACAGAAATCCTAAGGGTAGCAGGCATTGTTGTCAAGACAACAAGACGTTCAAAGGAGCCATTTCAGCTTGATAGCAACCATGATCACCCCTATTTTTCTCTTTTTGATCTATATTGTAGTTTTGCTTATTCTTTCACAATATATGATTTTGCCACAGTTTTTGAAAGTAATGCACCTTTATCGTAAATAAAGTTATCTTATATGTACCAGTTAATCTTGAATCTTCTGGTACCCGATGAACGTATCTCTTAACCTCATATCCTAGTAGATATTATGTCATACTCAACATCACAAAGCATGTGTTAGGGGGAAGTATCATCTAGTAAGTCGCCCATTCTCTTAAGGGGAAATATTCTTCCCATGTGTCTGCACTGATAACTTGTCTGCGCAGAGTTTTTTTTTTTTTTTGAAAAGTAGTGATTGAGAAAGCAAAAATGGATCACCCAGAATAAGAAAACAAATGGAAACCAGACTTCAGTTAAAGATGAGCAATTTTCAATGGCAATAATCATACATCCAAATCAATGGACAAAGAGTGGCAATTCTTCCCATGTGTCTGCACTGATAACTTGTCTGCGCAGAGTTTTTTTTTTTTTTTTGAAAAGTAGTGATTGAGAAAGCAAAAATGGATCACCCAGAATAAGAAAACAAATGGAAACCAGACTTCAGTTAAAGATGAGCAATTTTCAATGGCAATAATCATACATCCAAATCAATGGACAAAGAGTGGCAATTCTTCCCATGTGTCTGCACTGATAACTTGTCTGCGCAGAGTTTTTTTTTGAAAAGTAGTGATTGAGAAAGCAAAAATGGATCACTATGAATAAGAAAACAAATGGAAACCAGACTTCAGTTAAAGATGAGCAATTTTCAATGGCAATAATCATACATCCAAATCAATGGACAAAGAGTGGCAGATTGCAAGAGGCATAAATCATACAAAGTATCATCGACTATTTTGGTCAACCATGAAATGACGGAAGAAAATGGTACAAAAGAAGCTAACCCAGTATCTATAAGCAACAACTTCTGCCGGTGTATTCTCCAAAGGACATGATCCAAGACTTAACTGCTTCACTGCCTCGATCTGAACTGCCTCTGGGTCTTCCCTTGCACTTAACTCGAGTGCAAGCTGTATCTGGTATTCTTCCACATCCATACCCCTCGTTTTGCTTAACTCAGAAAGATCAATCGAGACACCATATTGTACAACTTCCGGATGAGCAAACGGGTTAATGGGCACAACATCACCTGGCGTTCCTTTCTCTCTGCTAATATCCAAAGGAGACGATGAAGAAGAGGAGGACGTGCTGGTCACAGTCAATGCCCCGGAAGTCGATGATGAACCGTGGCGGCTTGTTACCGAATTCAACCAGCTAGAGAGCCCAGAAAACGGTTTCTGCTCCGAAGACATACGGCGAGAAGGCGACGAGGTCCTGCCCCGGCTGCTGCCGCCACCTTTAGTGGAGGTGGAGACAGCGGAAGACCCATCGGTGGTGGTGTTCGGCGAGTCGTCGGATGTATTTGGCATGATATGGAGCTCATGAAGCTTCTTAAGGATATTCTTCATCCCTCCTCCGCCGAACTTACAGCCCGCTTAGTTATTAAGGGGAGAAGAGAAGCCCTTGAAATTTTTCCAGTAGCACCACTCTTCAATAAAAGATCCAAAATCATAAACTGTCGCGGCACCCAGTCCGTCTCTTCCTTTTCTTCGCAGCCCTCGACAGGCGGTTGGCCATGACATTTGAAGCAACCAAAAACGCGAAGGAATTCGCAGAAGAGGAAGAAAGGTAGCAGGTGGAAGGAAAAAGAACCAAAGCTGAGGAAAACGGGAATATGGCGGCGATGCTACAGCAGCACCACTTCTCCTCCAACAGCAGATTCCACGGGCCCACCCCTCAAAGAAAGGTGGATTCCAGCGAAGCCAAACGGACGAATGTCTCAAGCGCGGCCTACCGCCGGGGTTAGACACAGTCAAGGGAGTCACAGAACTACCACAATACGCCCACACCACGCCCCTGCCTAGCTCCAATACCAAGAAGGCTCAACGGCGGAAGATACTCGGAGGCGGCGGCGGCGGCGGCGGCGGCTGCATGGAAGCAAGAGTGCAGGCGGATCGACCGTTCCCGCGTCGACCTCTCCGAAACCAACCTCCCGATCCAAACCTCCTCGGATTCTCCCCCCTCCCGCAGTCCCCGCGCCGTCGCTGTCCGCCCCTCGCGCGCAGACAGAATTTCACCTCGGAGTGAGGACCGACGACCGAGGAACCACCCTCCTCCGATCTGCGAGAGATCGCTCCCCAGAATCGCGCAATCGGCGAGAAGAACCTTGGCAAAGTGAACGGCGGCGGGAAGAGAGAGTGGAAGAAGACGCTGACAGAGAAGAGATGAAGACGGGGGCGGCCTCGCGGCGACAAGGGTGCGCCTACGCAAGATATCGCACGGGACACGTGCTTTGCGCTGTCGTGGCCGATTCCCATTGGTTAGGACCAAGCTCGAGGCGCAGCTTCTTCGGTGCGCGGCAGTTGCCCGAGTGGCACGGCCGCACGGGCAGACGTGAAGGGCCCGAAAGGGCGCATGTGCGCGCGAAGCGGACCGACCCCGGGGGCGGAATGATGACGCAAAATGACGTCAGCGTCTCCTGCCCGACCGCTTGGGTGACCACGCGACCCCATTGGCCGATTAAAAGACTTGTCAGCGGCCCGTGTGGGCCCGGTCCACTCTGGGAGCATACCGTTTCTACGGAGGCGGTTCGTCCACTTCGAGCAGCGCCGACATGGGGATTCCGACTAGGCGCCTGCTAATTTTAGTATGGTCCCAGAAAAAACAGGGTTTTCGATGTTTGGGGTATTACGTTTTTTTTTTATCTTCCTAGACATTTTTTACAGTTATACTTCTGCCGGACTGATATATCTAATATCGTTTTTTTTTTATCTTCCTAGACATTTTTTACAGTTATACTTCTGCCGGACTGATATATCTAATATCGTTTACTGTCCGCGACGAGCACGAGAATTTACCCCTACTTCGGCTTTTCTTGAGATAACAATATTTATAAAAAAAAATAGCACCCACGAAACGTACGTATTCGGCGATATATTATTAAAATTTGTAGAATATAAAAAAATGAATCTGTTAGAATATAATGATGATGGTGTGAAGAGTAAGATGCAGTCGTCAGGAACACTAGTGATGTGAATTGTTATTGATTATATGGTATGTTTGTTAGTTAAGGAATGGTTAAAAAATAATTTAAAATTTTTGAATAAACTATTCGTGTTCATTTACCAATTAACCGTTATCTTAGCGAATACGATTATGAATACACCGTAACCCGTTATCCATATTCACTGATCAATACATACTACAACGACTCACATGTCCCATCGAGAAAAAATTATTGTCCCTAACTCTCCTGTTCACCCTCTCTCTCGGGTCTTCATATTGAACAAGTCTTGTCTTGACATCCGACAGCGATGTCTTCTTCCTTTTCTGCCTCTTGATGGTATAATCCACGTACGCGATGATAACTCCTTCCCCTCCTTAGTCTAACTACCATTGAATTTGACATACCGAAAGACTTACCATATTGGAGCAACTCATCAACCGTGTGATCCGCTGGATGGTTGATGACAACACAAAGTAGGATTAGACACTGCGGTCCCACGAGAAGGTATTTCACTTTTCTTGCACATTGACTACCTCATATTTTGTGTTGTACATGTATTTTTTTGGACGTATAACTTAGGGGGTGTTTGGTTGCATGATAATTTTTTGTACACTTTCATGATAAAAAATTGTATTAAAATAAAAAGTGAACCAACTCATGACATAGAATTATCATGTTTGGAGGGATGTGATTACAAAAAAGAGTAACTACCACACATGACCAAACAAAGTGGGGGACCACAAGAAAAAAGAAAGCGGTGAGATCCTCTTTTTTTGTTTAAGAAGAAAATCACTTTCAAAACATAAAATTATCATGGTTGTCAAACACCTCTTTTAACAAGTTTTCTTATAATTTTTAAAAATAAAAATAAAAACATCAATTATCATGAAACTAAACACCCCATTAGATTTCTTTTTAATCTCATGTTTTGTGTTGGGCATACAACTATTTACTATAGACTCAAAAATCATTTTTGCTGTAAACTCATTAATAATTTTTTGTTTTGTGTTAGACATGTTATTAAGATTTTTTTTCTAATACATTGATATAAATAGATATTTCTAATTGTCATATGTATTTTTAATGTATTTCTATCTGTAAAATTATCTTTACTCTTTATTTTATTAGGTTGGATTGTACATATGTTATCTATATATATATATTTATTTATTAACCGTCCATTATCTGATTGTAAACTATTTTTAAGCGGATAGAACAATGCGGTTGACAGATACACCTGATACCAATAGGTAATGAACAACAAGTGGATACACATTTTTCTTATAAGATACAGATATAGATAATACTATTATTAGACATGTATCTGACCCATTAACATCCCTAGGAACCAGGGGTTCCAAATATACATAGAAATTTGAACGATGTCATGCATATTTAAGCGGGAGATATACCGTGTATGTTTTAACTTCTTTCTCTTCAAGTAGTAGAAAAGAAAAGTTTGAAAAACGTTCCTTTTGTTGAATCGATCGGGGTGAGCGTAACTAAATCCGATTAGTTCCCCTTGCACCGTCCAAAAGAATTAGAAACAAATGAAAATGGATATGTGCCAAAGAGAGGGTGGAGTATCAAAAAATATAATAACATAAAACGATAAAAGAAAAAAAATACTAACTAAGTTGGGATTATCTCCTTACCCCTATCTTTGTTGTTTTAGAATACGAGAAATATTTTCTAGATACTCGAACAATTACAAGATGATATTGAGATGTAAGAAAAAGACAGGGAATCAATTAGAACTTGGAAAAAAAAAAGAAGTTTCCGATACTCCCCAATAAAAATACCCCAATGTCAGGGGCTCCACGTTCCCTAATATCAAGAAACTTTAATTGGTAGACTGAGTGTCAAGAAGATGTTGGCTCCTCTTTTCTACCCCTGGGGCTTGAGGACGAAGAACTTCGATGCAACAACGATGGAGATCATCATTGTGGCTCTTCTTACACCTTAATTAGGACGTGTGGAATCGAAGGGAGATTAATGTTTGAAAGTTGTGGATTGATGTGGGTTTAAGTGGGGAACATCCGAGAGTTTGAAGTAAAATGAGAGAGAGAGAGAAAGAGCGCACGCATTTTCGAACCTCTTGGCTGGGTTTTTCGAATGAAATGGATGTTGTGGAAGAAATCTAGAACTTTTTAAGACTCTGAGGTGCTGTTTGGTAAGAGGATAACTTGGGGATAAACTTGAGTTATCCCCTAAATTTTGGGGATAACCCAGGTTTATCCCCAAAATTTTATGGTACCAAACAGCACCTCGGGTGCACCCCTATTTATAGTTAAATGAAGGGCATTCTCGAAAAACAATAAAAAGAAGTCTACAGGTCCAAAGTGTCTCGATATCGGTGTGCCAAGCTCCCTCCTATAGAGAAGCTTTAGCCTCATCAAATGTGACATGGGTAAAGCTCCTCAGATATGAGGGGGGGACCAACAGACTAAAAAGTTAACTTTATGTTGAAACGCTGACATGGGTAGAGCCATCCTTGGGTGGAGGACATATTCCCCATCAATTATAAGGTTATTTTTAAATTTTTAAATGTTAATTTAACTTTTATATGTCATAAGAATTGTATCATAAAATTAATAATTGTCGCTTACTATCTTGGGTCGAACTTAAAAATAAAACGGGTCTTGGCTTATATTTTATTAAATTTATTTTAATATATTTATTTGTATGTATTAAAATATATATAATTATATCGATAAAATAAAATTTAAAAAAAACAAGATGAAATAAGAAGTGGCGTATTCCCATCTCTGAATTCTCCTATTCATCTTGAAACCTTATTTTGCTCATTATTTTTTGCGGGTGGCATATATATATTTTTAATATTCAAGTTAAAAATTCTGAAAATTCTAAGGATCGAATGTATATAACATAGAAAGATTTGCACGCAGGTAATAGTATGCCTTTAATAGACATTTAACTTGCATACATGTCCGGCCTTGAACAGGACGTGGATAATTACATTTATGCCCCCATCTTGTCGATAGCCTTCCTCTTTCGTCCCGTCTCTACTGTTGCCGATTGCCATGGATACGGAGATGCAACTGATTACTCGATCATTAGATTCATTTACGAAGTTAACGAACGATTATAAAATACTCTGATAATTTATTGATAAACCTAACAGCATCACTAAATGATAACTTGCTAATTTAACATAAAAAATAAATATAGCTCCAATCGAATCCGGTAGATCAGTTAGGTCAGGTAGATTGGTTGGCTTGATTGAGCAAAAGAGGATATATCCTTACCCATAAGGAATCAACTGAACCTTGATAACACTCCCTTGCTGCAAAAGAAAAAGAAGCCTACCTCGTACGCAAATTTAGATAAAGAAACCGTGATAAAACATAACTTGTCATTGCAAGACCAGATTTAAACATTGCATTGCATACAACTACAAAAGTACAACAGCGTATAGCACAACAAATGCAACAGAATGTGCAGCTTTTTTCATGTTTCTGTGATATGAAGGTCTGGAGTAAATACAGAATTATGCATTAGGAGCTTGGGTTTTCCATGGACATATCTTTAGGGATGGACCAAGGATATTTCATACTGGGATCCCTCGGCAATCGCCTGAAGTTCAGAAATGGTGCCCACAAAAGAATTCTGCACAAGACACCAACTAGTTATTAAAAGAATAACTAACTGAAATACATATCAGTAGCACCTTGACATCTCACATTTTAGTATATCCTTGTCACAAAATGTCTGAAATTATCATGCGATGATCTCTTAAAGGAACTGAAGTAGAACATAAGCAATCAGCAGGGTCCTCTACCCTTCACCATGAAAGCACGGAAAAGAAGGCACAAGCTCCAACAGTAAGTGTAGGGAGCTTTTTGCTACAGGAGTAATCCATATGATAAAATGATCAGAAGAAATCTAACACATATCATCCCCTTGTCAGGGAGTCAAATTCATACACACACACACACACCAGAACATTAGGGTTGGAAAATCTGATTCATGTGCGTCTTAATGTGATTGGCCAGTCATGTTTTGAGCTTATTAACCCACCTTTTCTTTTAAGGTGCCCGAAGGCAGGAAACAGTTGGCCTTAACCAGGCCTTAACCCACCTTTATTTGGCCAAAATGCACATTAAGTCATATACAAAGTTAGAAACAAACACTCCCAAGTGATTCCTAGATTTGGGAGGCAATCATAAGGCTGACTGATTAAATCCACTGTCATCATTTGACCACCAACAAATAACGAAATGCAGAATTTAACTACGCATGGTTCTGGCAACATGAGCAAAACTCCTTAGCTAGCGACCTAGATTGTGTTCTCTAATTTTTGGTCGATGGACCAGTATCACTAAACAATATCACTAACCAATGGGTTACATTGCACAAATTTGAAATTTCAACACTCTATTCAGAATAATGACTATTCGTGAAAGTACGACATTTGCTTTCTACTAAAACCCATACTTGAATTTTAGAAGAGATATTAGTCTCAGTCATGAACTCAAATTAATTATACCATCAATCTGATCTATTCCCCTGTTCATCAAAATCAGATACTAGACAGGGATATGTTGCAGCAACGGCCACTTGCTAGACTTTCCATGCTCATCAATTGAATGGGGAGACCTAGGATGCAGAAGATCATAATTGAAATGTTTTGGTATATTTGGATTCTGATACATCCACTCATGGCATACTTCATCAAATAATTTGATTTCATTCATATGATTCATATAAGATCCAATTGTCAAGGTGTCATCATATACTTCTAGAAAGTCATATGCTTTGAGAGAACCTTGTACAATATGGGAACAAATTTTTTTGATAAAAAAAATCTACTTCAATTAACATGTCCTCAGACATAGCCATACATAACATACAAATTACACTGGAAAGAGTAGACAACTAGCTAGAACAGCATGCATCGGTTGGCCACATTAAGATTACCTTTTGGGAAGGTTCATTTGATATATAGCCAAACAAGTGGATAATGTTGGGGTCAACCAAAAAAGCTTGGGTAGAACCAGATCTAAGTGTTGGTTAGGTAGTCATTCTATAGTAAGAGTAGTAGTTATGAATACCATCCACCATTCTCCATAGGGGTAGTAAAGAAAGCATGCCAATTGGTAGAAAAAAAGACCCATGACCCCTTGGGGTTATCCTACGTTTATATGCAGCAAGAAAAGGAAAAGATACAATGATAGTTAAGAGGTCTCTAAACTGTGTACAGTTTTTTTTTTCTACTGGATCTATGAAAAGGGCTAACCAAAATTGAGACCTTAATACAATTACGATATTTCTTTTATGATTTTCAGAATGGGATTTCTCAGATTTAGATTTCCCAACCTTTTCAGCCAATGTCATCTTTACCATTACCCCTATAGTAGTCGAATATCATGTTGAAGAATCTATCATCTTTCAGCCATATAGATATCACAAACCATAAAATCATGATATCAAGGTTGAAAGATACATGATTCATAAACGTTAAGGCTATCCGTTAATCGAGAGACATGATCAATCAAATGATAAGAAATTGAATAAACGTATCCTGCGCTAGTACCACCCAGGAATCATAAGCCTTATACTAACCCAATACTTTCCATGTGGTATTATCCCTAATCCATTAGTAGACCATGCAAAAAAGTAAACAGAGACGGTGCACAACTGACAAGGAAGAAAATGTTGGATGTGCTCACCCTGGGAAGAAGATGAAAACAAACATGAATTGCAGGTACATCTCGAAGAGCTTGCGCTTGTACCATCTAAGCCTCATCCAGTTCATGATGATCGGCTGTAGTCGTACACAACAATAACACAATAAGGAAATAAACTAGCAAAAACAGACATCCGTGGAGTAGAAGAAAGACTGGAAACCCAACTCTTCTAAATCGACCCACTCACCGGCATCACGAGAAAATACCCAACAGCAACGATGGCTGCCTGAATCAGCATGGATGTCAGGTCATCATCGAAGTTGTTGTTGCTCCCCGTTACAGCAAGCGCTGGTTGGGCGACCTGTGAGCCCAGACAGAGAAGCGCATGATAAATGTACGAGCTACAAGAGCGAAGGATAAAAGGAAGAGAGGGAGAGGCAGTACATACCGAAGCTAATAGTGCTCCACTTTGCAGGAACAGGCTGGAAGCTTTCTTAATGCCCGCCATCGTTGTATTCACAGACTAAACGAGGACAAAACAAAGAGGGAGGGAACAGGAAAGAGATGAGTACCAAAAAGCCTCCCAACTTCAACATAATTGTGTGGGAAGTGACACAGCATATGTACGTGCGCTTGCGCACACACAGGAAGAGAGAGAGAGAGAGAGAGGACCACAACATAGGGAAACCAAAAGGCTCCAACTTTCGTGACCATGCCACAGAATAGAAAGTACCTCCATTTTCTGTCCAAGAATTGGCCGAGAAGATAGGGGATCCCTGTCCCGAGAGAGAGAGAGAGAGAGAGAGAGAGAGAGAGAGAGAGAGAGAGATGACCACAACCCAGGGAAACCAAAAGGCACCAACTTTCATGACCGTGCCACAGAATAGAAAGTACCTCCATTTTCTGTCCAAGAATTGGCCGAGAAGATAGGGGATCCCTGTCCCTGCATGCGGATATCCATGATCGATCGATGTGCGGACGCCTGCAGTTACTTGGGATGCAGACAGCGAACGAAGGCAGTGCCGCCGCCGTGGAGAGAAGGGTGGTGGCGGTGGGCATGTCAAAGCGGCGACGGAGTGCCGAGAGACGAGAGCCGCGGACAGCTAGACGTTTGGGCTGAGCGGAGCTCCAGGCTCCAGCTCGCTCCGGACGTTATCTTGTGGCCGTGGTGGGCGTCCAAGAAGCCGGGTTGATAGCTTCAAATGTGAGGACTGTAAATTAGATAAAAACCACAGAGAAGAAGAGGAGGAAATACCCTTGATCCTAATAAGTAATAAGGCTCGTTCTAGCTCTTGTATTCATCTTGAATTAGGTAGCCACAGAGAATAAAAGGGCTAACTTTTTGCTAGCTAGTAGTAAGAACAGGAAGAGTGTACTTTCTTTGGAAAAATTTATAACTAGAGTTGTCTTAATGTCTCGGCTCCACTCAGCTCTTGAGCCTTGATCCCAAATTAATGATGGTCATCAAATACATTTTGCAAGAACAGGAAGAATGTACTTTCTTTGGAAAATTTTATAACTAGAGTTGTCTCAAAGTCTCAGCTCAACTCAACTCTTAGAGTCTTGATCCCAAATTAATGATGGTCATCAACTACATTTTTTTTGAATTCAACTTATACAAATCATATTGAATTACCTTCGTGCAAGTTGACTTGGGTGTACCTGTCTATTTTCTATTTCAATTATTTTGAAAATTTTCACTTTTCTAATTGTAGCTTCTTTGTGTCCATATTTAGTTTGTCTAAATCAACTCAAATTTATTTCTTTCAAATTATTTATAATTTTCGTTACTCTCACATTTTGTTATACTACATCTATTATGTATATTCTATCTAACCTAGTATATGATCAAATTCATTTTGACATTTTCATTTCAAACGACACTTATTTTTAAAATATCTTTTTTCTTTATTATTCAGCATTAACTACAATACAACATTGTAAATTATATAGTAAGACATTGAAATTTTGATTTCAAATTTAAAATCTTACGATCATATAAATCAGGTTCCTATCATTATCGTCATCATTTTGAACAATTTATTTTAGATGTTTAAATTAAATATTTTGAGATGCTATTACTCTATTCAAACTAACTCATCTCTCTTCTTTCCTTTAATTTTTATTAAATTTACAGTACATATATACTGTCTTAGTTATTTTAAAATTCTTAAGACTCTAAAGTGTTTCCTTAAAATTTTATCATCTTATTAACTATTTTTTGTCTCACCCATTGATTCATTATGGCCCGCAAATATCATACAATATCATCCGTAAATACCATACACTATGATATGTTATTTTGTATGTTCTTTCCTAATTTATTTATAACTGATATAAAAAGATAAAATTTTAAATGTAAGCTAATAAAAATAAAAAATTTATTGTTTCTGTTCCAATTGGATAGATACTAACAGTTGTTTAACCGAACATGTATTTTATCACTTATTTGTGTATAATAGGTACCATTTTTCTCTCAAATGTCCATCACAAGACATCTATTAGAATTCTATAGTATATATTTTTTTAAATTAATAAACATCGCATGTAAATATTTTTCATATCTCAATATTTTTATCAAATTTTAATAAGAAAAACAACTTTCATTGTTAATTGGCTACGCACAAAATTAAAATGATTAGTTGAAAAAATATTTGTACAGAGTCACAGACCCTATAATTAGCGATTATAACACTTTTTCACACTTTTCACTACATAACTCGTAAGTTTGATCTCTCTATTTGTATATTGTTCTGAATATTAAGATGTTGTAAAAAGAATTGAGTTAACTATTCTATCTCTAAATCTTCCAAATATTTCTTGACTTTAGAAGGAATGTATCTTATAGCTTTAACTAAAGATTAGGCTGATTACATACATATATATTCCTATTATGGATTATATTAAAAATAATTACCACAAATTATGTAAAAGGTTATAGATAAATTTTAGAGTTGAAAATTTTCAGATAGCCAAAACAAAGACCGACTGAATCCGAGGTAGCTTATCTTTTTTTCACAAGTGACTGGTGACATTGTTGGAGGCCAATTTGAGAAATGGTAACTCTACAGAACAGGTGTACTCAGAAACTTGAGGTTATCCCATTGTCACAATTCAAGAGCAAATGATCCATGTTCTCATCAAAACCTGAGCAAACGCCAGACATTTGACTTGACTTAATAGAATGTCTAATGTCTTAATTTTACTTTAGATTTCTCTTGTGTAATACAAATTCTTAGTTATTCATATTTGAAAATAAACAATTATGATGAAACACTTAAATGGTTTGAGAAGAAGTTGTTGTTCTATTCACGTGCTTTACAAAAAATTTATATGTCTAATCTTTGATATAACCTCTAAACCAATCAAACATTAGATATTTGATAAATTATTCAAATTAACGTCAAAATTAATCCTAAACTCTTAATAGTCATCTAACTTTAAGTTGATCTGTATTTTTATTTTCATAGCACAATAAAAGAGACCAAAAGCAAAATTTTACCTTTTACAACATATTTGAAAAACAATATTAAACACATCTATCACTATTAATTTTGAAATTGATATTGACATAAATCATAACATCGTGTATAGCTAATAATATCAATGTCAAAATTTGTAGCACAGACGAGACATGGATCACCATACAAGTGCCCACTTGTCCTCTTTGTTATTGATATTTTTTTCTACTAGAAATATCAATGTCAAAACTGATATTTTATCATTTTAATAGTCCAACTAAATCAAGGCATCAGATATTTATATTAAATCAAATTAAACACCTTACCACCACCTTACACAGAAACAGCAGAACACCGTAATTTATTATCATAGTAAGTGCCCTATTATCTCTTTGTCTACATATTCATTGGCCAAATAGGGGTGCTGATCTGCCCCTGAAGCCTGAAAATCCGACTCAACCCTAACACCCTTTGTCTGGTTGGGATGTGAAGATCACAATGGAGGCTATGGAGCTGATAGTTGAGCTCATTGCCCTTAAATGGGCTGGGCTTGAGCATTGAAACCCTAAAAGGGAAAGGACATTTATGTGCAAGCGGTATATATAGATGGCTCAGACATACAATCATACCATGTATGCCAACATGACAGCCACCACTTCCACTTTAATTCAATCATAAAAACAGTTTATTAAAAAATAAAAAAAAAAGATTTATCATATGGCAATCACAAAACAACGAGCGTATGCAGCCTATGCATCTATTCGCCCAAGTATGGTTGTTGCAACGGATTCCTTTCTCGCCCTCGCTATTTTTGTCAAAACATAGAAATAATGACTTCATTATGGTATAGGATTTTATTTTTCCATCATTTTTCCTGGTCAACATGACTTCATTTGCAAGCGAATTTACCAAATAGAGCCTAAAGTAATTGTAACTAAAAAAATCTGAATTACGTGAAAAGTAATTTGCAGAAGTATTGTTTGCTCGTGCACCTTCATTCACTTGCTCCAAGAGCCTTTTTTTGCATCTTTTGGCTGAGCTCTGTGATCAAAATCCTTTTGCACCATTCAGAAGAACACCGGCAAAAGATATTAAGCGAGCACATCGATATGTAAATGCGATGGCAAGATGGCGAAAGGACTGTTCCTATTTCTCTTGAAGGCATGCAACGAAAGCTGTGTGCATACCTACTCGGACCAGGCAGTGCAACATTCTCCCATACTTCCGTGACTCCATTGAACTGAGCATTGATTTAGTACGAAGAACTGGCTGAATTTGATGGGCGCCGGCCTTCTCTGCTGTACCTGGGAGGGTTTGCCTTGGCAACATCAACAACTATCATCCAACCATTGATTATCTGCAAAGGGAAGAACAATGTGGTCAGCTTGTCCCAATAGGATCCATGGTATTGCAACCATCATGCGGACACACGGCAAGGTACCTTTCCATTCATCTCCTTCAGAGCCGCACTTGCGGCGTCCTCTGTGGTGTATTCTATGAAGGCATACCCCTTTGATCTTTTTGAGATCCTATCCATGATGATTTTAACTGCATACGGGCACCAGACAATAATCAGATTGCCATACTTGTTGACAAACCAAAGAGGAAGGCACCAATAATACCTTCCACAAGCTCGCCAAATCCTTCAAATGCAGCGCGCAATGTCTTCTCAGATGTGTAAAAGGATAGTCCTATGAAACAAGTAGAATAAAGACCATCAAGATAGCAGCTGATGACATTTTTGTACTTAAGGTTAACGCATGATGAGAAGCTGAAATGAAAGAGATTGACAAGAATTTCCCGAGACAGGCAGGTGATGGATCTACATATAGGAATTAGTCTTTCCAAAGATAAAGGCTTGGCTTACAGCCCTTTTGACATGCCTAAGCTAGATGAAGGGGGTTTAGTTTCACCTCTTCGGAAGTAATAAATTCTAACATTTTGGAAATGGTTATGAAAGTTGGACTTAAACCAGGCATCGCTATGGATCAACGTTGTTACAAGTGATTATTTTCCGTTGAGGAAAAGATAGGTTGAGAATCTCACACCCCCTCCCTCCAAACTTCTTGGTCGAAATTGTGGAAAGACATTTTTCTTCAGGTTAACATCATCAGATGTGCTTCAACAATCATTATTGGTGATCGCAGGAAAAAATATTCTTTGATCTATACCATATTGCAGTAGATAAGAAGTGCTTGATTGCTGATTGTAGGGTCAAAGTCAATGAAGAATGTTGATGTTTGTTCAACAGAGGGTTAATGCACGGTGAAGCACCTTGGACTGTCAGCTTTACTACATTCAACAGCATTCCCTTAATGCAAATTTGCAGGGTTCTAGAAGCTGGAATTGGTGTGACAACCACGTATTCTCCACAAAGTCGGTAGTGAAGGTCTTAAGTTTAGGAGAGGTGAAGGTTAATTGGGAACCATTAGTCACAAAGAAGAAAGTTCCAAAACATAGTAACGGCTCCCACTTATGTTAGATCACCTTGGTTTGAAGGTCTTAAGGAGAGGTGAAGGTTAATTGGGAACCATTAGTCACAAAGAAGAAAGTTCCAAAGCATAGTAAGTAACGGCTCCCACTTATGTTAGATCACCTTGGTTTGAAGGTCTTACGTTTAGGAGAGGTGAAGGTTAATTGGGAACCATTAGTCACAACGAAGAAAGTTCAAAAGCATAGTAAGTAATGGCTCCAACTTATGTTAGATCACCTTGGTTGAAGGGGACATCTCTTCAATCATGTATTTTTTTATGACAGGTTTCAAGATTATAAATATTTCATATTTCTTAAATGTGGCATCATCCAATATTTGTAGCAAATCTGCTCTAAGTTGCTACAAATGTCTTTAGGTTGAGAGTTAAATTTGATTGACCATCTCTTTATTGGGCTAGAAATAGATAGTTCTTGGGCTGATCCCTTGGTTTGGGATACTTTCCTAGCAGTTTTGCTATGGAGTAATGGAAATAATAGAAATAAGAGAAGATTTGAAGGAATCTTCAAATAATCGACACCACTTATCATTCGGTCTCTTCTAATCAATCTCTATTTTACCCATCATGCTTTAATCTTATAGTTAACATCCTCATCACATTATTCATATTTTTGAGTAGTGGAACCAAGCTATTTAAACTAAGCACTTTGAGATAATATTGTTCCATCCAAACTAACTCTCCCTATCTTCTTTAATCCTATGTTTTAGGTAGACAATCTTAAAAAAAATTGAATTTACAAAATCATGTCACATAGTACAACAAGAAGCAGGCATTATGCTTTATAGTTTACAGGATCATGCCAAAAAGAAAATTTACCACCAAGCACCATAATTACATAAACCTCAACAAAAGATCATATTTCAAATGAAACCAAGTATTTCACTGATATTCCATAAGATATCTAGCTAAAGAAATATAGCAAAGTGGAACAAAAAAGAAATGACAAGATCCTGCATCAAAGGGAGAAATGTACACACCAGTAACAAAAAGCCTTTTTGTTTTTATGTTGGGAATCTGGCCTGATTCAGGTAATTCACGAACATCTGATTTTTGTTTGGTATCAACACCTACAATATCAGGACGAATAGCTACATCAATTACGTGATTTTTCTAGAAAATTTCTGAGAAATGGTTTAATCCATATCCTCGAGAGCTAGCACTTCAGCATCTTAACTAAAGTGAAAAACAAATTGCTCTTAGCCACACTAGTAACACAAGTATACATACACAAAGGTACTGAAAAGCTAGTTTGGAAAACGCCAAAATAATGTTCTTTGGCATTTAAACGAAAATGTCGATCTAGAAAAGTCATTTCCCAAAGCAAAATAAACTGCATCACCCAAGAGTACATAATAGAGTTCCAAAAGAGATTTAACGGTGGATGTGAGAAAGAATATGATGCTCCTGACGTACATACAAGTGCTATAAAGATGTTATAGAGCAACTACTAATTTTGCACAACTGGAGAAGAAATTAGAGATTTTTACCCACCAAGGATATGGAATGTCATTATCTTTTTACATTAGTTATAGATGAATTAACAAAAGATATGCGAGATGATAATCCATTGCATATGATGTCTGTAGATGATATTTTATTGATATATGAAATATAAAAATAAGTTAATAAAAAATTGGAACTATGAAAAAGATATAGGAGTATAGAATTTCATGCCAAGCAGAAGTTGAGTAGAATGTAAACATTACAAATTTAGTGAAGGCAAAAGAGACAAAGGAGAAAGTTAACCAAGATAATAACTTCGAATCATGGTTAAGATATGAAGGTGACAAGATTAACCAGCAGGCTGTAGATCTTGATAGAACATCTTTAATCATGGGATTCTGCAATCCATTACGTTGTCGGAAACAAATTTGAGGTTCCTTGTAACTTACCCAATTCGCAGACATCACCCGAATCTGCTTTTTTTTTGAACATGACCCGAACGGTCATTTTCATTGATGATAGAAAGACAAAAATTCACATGCTTCTACAGAGAAAGTAGAAGAAGGATGAGTCAGACAAAAAAAGATCTAAAATAAAGAAATCTCCCCCTAAAAGCAACCTCATCAACATCGATGCCCATTCCCTCAAAATACCAATCCCTTACAAGATTTGCCATCAAATGGAGAATGGATACCATATTTTCAAAAGTATCTTCAAATATTCTTCTATTCCTGAAGCGCCATATCGCCCATAACATCGCATGCAAACTAATCATCCACAAACTCATATCATCAGCCACGGATTCCAATCTGACCACCTTAGCAACAAGTTAGTTGTGTTGCCAAACTTTGTCTAGTGTAGAACCCAAGTCTTGAAAAAAGATCTCCAAAGTGAGTGAACAATGCCACAATGTAAAAAGAAGTGTTCAATATCTTCCTCCATAACTCCGCAGAACACACAATTGCAATTCCACATGCATGATCATATGCAGGTAGCATCTAACAGGTAATCTCCACCTACCAAGTACCAACCATCCATAAGAACAACTTAATCTTGTTTAGATCGATAGGGGACCAAACTGCCCTGTGCTATATGTTTTCCAAGCCTCCAAGATTCAATAATTTTGTAGCTGATTTGACTGAGAAAGATCCTTTCCTCTCCGGCAGCTATAGCCATTTATCCTCCACATTCTCCATGCAATTATTCTCATTCAACATATCTAACTGAGTGACTTCATCATCCTTCAAATTTCATGTCAAATTGTTTAATGTTCCAATAAGTTATGGAAACCTATCCTATTTCGGAAATCGGATATGAATCGAAATCAAAACAGTCATTTCGATACTATCAAAATCAGAATAGGAAACACTTAAAAAGTTATCGGAATCAGAATATACCGATTATGGAACCTATTCCGACTCGTTTGCAGCCCTAGAAAAATGAATGATAGTCCAAGTAAACTTACCTCCATAATCCTTATTTCTTGAGTCAAAATTAATGTCAGGGTGAACACAAACGACCTCTGGGACATCTGGCATGAATTTCAAAGGTTCTTAGCCAGTTCTGAATAAACTCTATAATAAAACAAATCCCAACTCTCACCAGCCAATTCTCGTGCACATTCTTCATCAATCTGACAGCAGAATCCAAAGTCCTTCTCCCATGAAATGTGATATATGCAAGCTTGAGCATCTTTTTCACTGCAAGGTTAAATAATTTAAAATAAGGAAAAATTAAACAAGTAAAAACAAAAAAGAAAAAACATTTCATATGAAAGACCACTTACTTCCCTAAAACCTTTGTCAAAGTATCAGCATAATAATCTACTATCTGTGCCTTTGTAACAACTTCCACCCCTGGCTTCCTCATTTTCACCATCCAGTAACCTGAATTAACTTGAGAAACAGCAAAAATGGGTCTAGCATCTTCAGATCTCGAAAGAAACCTTGATAAGCTATTTGGATATCTGCTGCTCTTGATGGATTCAAGATTTGTATCTGGTCTAACTGACAACACGCATGGGAGATCTGCAAGATGAAGAGTATTTTTAACCATTATCCAGGCAATACAAAGTGATAGGTAGAATCAGGGGATCCTAGTGACTGATTATAACTATATGGTTGACAGCTAAGACCCTAAGATCTAGTTAAAAACTCAGCCTATAGGAACACCATGATGCATCAACTGGGCAGATCTGATGCTCAACTTGAGTTAAACATAGACAACTTGATCCTAGAGCATTGGTAACAACAAAGCCAATAAGAAGCCGCAGAGGAATATGTGTATTACCCGCAAGTTCCTTAGAAGCCTCTTGGTCAATGTCACAGCAGAAGCGAAATTCAGTCTGCCAGGAAGCATCGTAGATGCACACTTGTGCTTCTCTCTCACTGTTCAGAACCACAATGGAAGGAGACAAACATGAACATACAATTAGACGAAGGGACCAAAAAAGACTGCATAAGCTCCGTTTACTTTAAATCTTTAGATTGATACAAAATGACAAATCCTCTCAAATCTCAATTCCATCTAAAATGTCAAAACTGAAAACCGTAATGGTCCACTCTCCTTCGATATCAGTTTTCCCAAAAAGAATACCATAAAAGATGAATTTTATCCACTCTTTTAACAGTGATGTCTAGATTTGCATGATTAGACGAAGAAAGATATGGTATATTAAAATTCAAGAAAAAGATGGCATGCGCTAAATTAGCCAAACAAAGCCAGAATGTGAAGAACGGCAGCAAGACAACAGAAGGGCTTCAACCTCTCGAAGCATAAAGATGAAGAATCTTACTCTCCGAGAATCTTAGACAAGGTATCGACGTAGTAATCTATCACCCCAGCTCTGGATGACGCAACACCATCAGGGGGCTTCTCCATGTCTACGACCCAGCGACTGCTGGTGGAAGCGGCGGACAATCCCGCCGCTGCTGACGCTATCAGTGAAAGCGACTGTAGAGGTGAGGCGTGTGACAGTCGGAGCAGTCTAAGAGGGGCCCGGCGGAGGGAAACGGAGGAGGCCACCTTCCCAGGAGAGACGGCATCAGCTGCCGTAAGAGGATGCAGAACAGAAGGGGAGGGCGACTGCAGTCTGGCAGTGGCAGGAAGGAGCTCCATTGCAGCGCCGGCAGGCACGAGCTCGACTCTCCCCCAGCTGCCCCTGCAATCGGACCTGCTCACAGCACTGAGTCTTGACTCCCGATAACGGGCTTCGGCCGCCCGCGGGAAAATATAACGGGGGCGAGAGGAAGATGAGATCACAGCCGTTGAATAAGTAGATCTTTATGTTACACTGTTGAAAACAATATTGTTGTTCGTCAAAAAAAAAACAATATTCTTAAAATAAGTCCAAATATTCTGTGTTTAATCATTTTTCACCATGTTAATTTAAAGTATTGCCTTTTAGTTTAATTTAAGGTTTAATTTAAATCCTTAATCGTATAATGCTCAGGATAAAAAAACTTAATTTGCTTAATATTCTTGATTATTTGTCAACCAATTTATTTTTACTTAAATTTATGATGCATTTGCATATATGCCGCATGGTGTTTGGTTGGATGACAAATTAATTTCTTTAAAATTTTATTTTAAAAACACTTGACAATTGTTACAAAATTATATTCTTATAGAGAATTCATTGTTGGACAACAAATATGTGAGAGTTTTTTTTTCCCTTGTGATCTCCATTTTCTAGTTACATGGTCATCGTTCTCTTTCTAATTAGCACAGCTAACCAAACATAATAATTTTATATCTTTGGTCATCTTATATTTTATTTTAATAGTTTTTAACAAAAAAGTATAAAATTGTTGTGTAACCAAACATCCTATTAATTCATCGTTGATAAAGTATTGGCTCTAAAAAATAAAATTCACAATTTATTACTTAATTTTAATAAATTTATTGAGATATAAATGGTATAAAAAGATTAATATGCATCTAATTCATCGTTGTATATTATTTTTCCCGTTGTAGATCAGCCTTTTATGCATCTAATTTGAAAATAATGGATGACGTTCCTTGGTAATCTCATGTTTCAGCCTTGATGCATATTTAAATTTTCTCTATTTTACTGGTAAGTTCATATTTTCTCCTTTTACTTGTTTTACATAGTTGATAAGAGAAGGCCAAGCAAATATGTGAGACATTTCATCATTTTCTAGGTGATAAATCGAGTTTGAACTTGAGCTCTAGTTTTAAATAAACAAGTTCAATCTCAAGTTTTAAAGTGAGTTTGAATATGTTTTTGATTCGAGGTCAAGTTAGACTTGACTAATTTATGTTGATGAGTAGCTCAATGAGCTAAGCTCAAACTTGTTGAGCTCAAGTTGAGTCGAGGTCGAGCAAGACATTTAGAAACTCGTCAAGTATCAAGTCAAGTTATAGCAATGACATAATTGATCTAAGTCGAGCTCGAACAAAACCCTAATCCACTTGGCTCAGCTCCATTGCACCCCTACTTACAACTTCGTAGATTTTTATGGTCACTCAAGATCCTAATAGCCATACAGTTAATGCTCTCTTCACATTCCCACCTTTGAATAATTGAATCAATATTTTAAAATTAAGTAGCTTAAGATAATATTATTTCATAAAAATCAACTACTCAATCTTTTTCCTTTTGACTTTCTTTAAATTTACAATACATATATTTTGTCTAAGTTCTTATCTACGTAACTTTAGTATTTCTAAAAAATTCTAGTTTTACATTAACTATTTGTCTCATCTATCAATAAAATATAGGTTGCAAATATTATGTACCATGGCGTGTCATCTTGTATATCATTTGTTAATTCAACCATAACTAAGAAAAAATGTAATGACTTATCCTAGATATTTGGTGTAGACCATGGTAAATAGGAAAATCCTTTGTACCCTCTAATTATGCACATGCTGGTGATTGTTTTGACATGTCTTTTGTCGTTTGCACATATCTAATAAATAATATCTTTTGTTTTAACACTCTCTACGAAACTTATCTTGGTCTCACAGACGTCTTTTCCAAGTAAATGAACACCGTATGTAAATATTTATTCATTTATTGACATTCCTCCTTCAGACGTCTAGTGAGAAATTTTGTTCATTATAGATTGACCATGAATAAATTCAATTAACCTAGTTGAAATAGTTGCAATATCTCATAATCGATGTTCTATAGCTCTCTTCCACAATTTTATAATATAGTTTATAAGTTTGATCTCTCTATAATTTAACTAACTTTGATTATCATTTTTCTTAAAGCATGTATAATATTCTACGCTTCCTCAGTTCATTCGGCATTTTCTCAAGTGTTAATATTTTATTAAAAAGTCAAATTAATCGTTTGGCACTTAAATCCTCCAAACATTTCTACATTAAAAATGGAAATCCACACATGGCTTCATTGCTTGTATCCCCTTCAATGTCTCTTTAATATCTGAAACTCTGATTCTCCTAACATTATTCGTATTATGCTTTGTTATATATATCTTCCATGCCTGATAATATCTCTAACATGGTTATCGTTTAAATTGTATCAAAACAACTTTTCCATCCTTCTTTGTGAACACCAAAACTCCAGTTTGTTGAGATGCCTAATGGGGGGTGTTTGGTTGCACCGTAATGGAGATTTTTTTAAATTTTTAGAAATGGTAAGAAATCTTGTTAAAAGAGACGTTCGGCAACCATGACAATTTTATGCTTTGAAAGTGATTTTCTTCTTAAACAAAAAAGAGAGAGGGTCTCACCTCTTTCTTCCTTTCTCGTGGTCCTCCCACTTTGTTTGGTAATGCATGGTAGTACTCTTTTCCGTTATCACATCCCTCCAAACACGATAATTTTATGTCACGAGTCGGTTCAATTTTTATTTTAATACAATTTTTTATATCGAAGGTGTACGAAAAATTATCACGCAACCAAACACCCCGTAACCATTTCTTCTTTTTTTCCAGTTTACAGTGAAGCTGACAGTTTCATTGGCCGGCCTACACTACACAAGTACGCCAACGAGGATGTATATATGTATCCCTTGGTTCTCGGTTCCTCCTTTGGCTGGAGTTGCAGTGGGATCTGCAACTCAGTGTGGAAAAGATAAAAGGATGTCCATGCTGCTGCCTGTGGGGAAGGAGACGCAGTTGCCTGGAGTGCTCTGCTTCGAGATGAGTTTTAATAGCGTTCATCGGTGGATCTACGTTTATCTGCGACCGATGGTGATTCAGTTTTGGTACATGGGCGTCGTTCTTTCTCACTGGCCGATTTTTCTGTGGAAGAAGCCGAGCACTCCCGGTCGGAACAGAGTTACAAGCTGGTTGATCTTTGCTGCCCGTTGGAAAGGATGATTCCTGCAGTCGACATGCTTAGAGGCTACACCCGAAGATTCATGTTGCGGAAAACTCGGTGATCGATCACCCACGGAACAAGACGCACACACCACGAAGACGACGAGATCTCGGAGAAGTCGAACTCCACTAAACCGCAGACGTACAATGTCACGACCCGAATTTTTAATATGCACAGCGGAAGATAATCCGGCGACGTAACGGAGAAGAATATCGGTCTGGAACCAATTAAGACCAAAATCACAATCCAAATAAACAATTCCAACTTTACAACTTAATAACATAGAATTAAACATCTATCTAAACAAAACAAATACTAACATTGAATGAGAAAATTCACTAGCTCCTCGAATTCCAAAATACTACTACGCTTCTGCTGCGCTAAACCTGCAATCCTGAAAATATTAACAATCTAAGGGGTGAGTCACAACAGACTTTCGTAGTAGGACTTACACCCGAACTACCCCATTATAATAATGATTCTAGTGGTATACAATACATAATAACCTAAAAATCAGATTTAATACATAGGATTTAACTAATCATATATCTTTAATTAATTGATTACAAAGGTCATTCTACTACCTCATATGATAACTAGACTCTATATGCATTAAAAACCAACACAACATACACATTAAACTACTCTAGGTATGCTCATAACACACCTAACCTGACATAAAACCAATGACACATCTATAACACTACCATCTATGCCAAACCACACAACTAGACACCTGTCTGAGTAAATTCCATGCTCCATCTGATAAATGCAGTCACATCACAAAACTAGCACCAGATTTACCATATAGTAGGAAGTAACATATAGTAAGCTAAATCTCATAGTACCCCATAGGCGAGTGAGTACTTAAGATAAAACCGCGTATCCGGGATCGACGGATGCTCCGGACTGTTCTAATTCATCTCACGCCCACGGACCGAATTATAGTCTCACAAGTACATTTCCATCACAATGCACCACCGCACTAACCACATTCCACACCATGCAAGCATATAATTAACTCGGACAAGAAACATGAACATTTAATCGGGCAAATCAAACATGAAATACATAGATGCACACTCGGTTCTACGCACCCCATATTTGCATACCACACCATAATCTAGCATAAACAAGAACCGCCTATCATATGATGCATCTAAATAGGATCATGCAAGCTACAACCTAAACACCTCAATTACATACTTAAACATGACTATCTATCACATAAAAGAAAATAAACTAAACTCTACCACCACTATGCCTATACTTTACATCGGCTTTTTATCAAATCGGGATATACATGTTAAAGATTATCGCGATGCAATCATCTAAACTAACTAGGTTAAAACATATAAAAACCTATCATGCCGACTAACGTACATGGATAATTAAATCAACCTAACCATGCATAATTGAACAAGCTAATCTAACTATATTTAATTATGCTAATAAAACAAAAACAACCCACTAATTAAATCATTATAATCATAGTGATCTAAATATATTTTAACGGTTTAATCGATCATATAAAGATGCTAAGAATAGCCGAGACGCCTACCTTAACGGCGACGACGAACGGCGCACGGAATTCCAAGGAATTAGAATTTGGCGACGAAACTGCCGCGGTTGCGTCGGCGACGGAAAATCGAGCCGGGTAGGTGTTCCTAAAATCTGTCGGTAGAAGGGAAATAATAAACTAGGGAGCTTGATAGAAGATGATAGGATAAAGAGCGATAGGAGAGAGGATGATATACCGCGCTGGAGAGAGAGGAGGCCGGCGCACGGCGGCGCACGGAGGCAGGCTGCTGCGCGGCCGGGTGCAGGGCGGGCGCACGGAGCAGGAGAGGCGGCTGCTGGCGTGGCGGACACGCGGCGCTGTGTGCGCGGCGGAGGGCGGCGGCACTGCGCTGGGCGGCGGCCGCGGGTGGCGGGGCTGCGCGGGGCGGCGGCCGCGGGTGGCGGTGGCGATGCGCACAGGCGCGTGGGGAGGCGGCTGCGCGGGGTGGCCGGGCGTGGCCGAGACGGCGGTTGGCGCCGGGTGTTGGCCGGTGCGCGCGGTGCACGCGGGGGTGGCTCCGGCGGGAAAGATGGCGGCGGTGGTGGGCCTCCGGTGTTGCACGCGGGAGGCCGACGGCAGCGTCGCGCGGCGGCTGGCGGAGAGAGAGCGCCGGCAGCGGTGACGCGGCGACGTCCGGCGGCTTGGTGCGCAGGGACCCGGATGTCGCGAGGGGGCCGAGGCGTCGGCATCCCACAGCGGCGGCAGCGCGCGGGAGTCCTGCGGAGGCGACGGCGGAGGGGGGGAAGAGAGCGATCGAGGGAGGGAAATCGGCGATGAAAGGGGGGAAAGAAACGGTGATCGACGGTTTAGGTAGGGTAATCGAGAGGAGAGAAAAACGGAAGGAGAGAGAAAGATAAACGTAAATTAAATTTAATTAATCACATATTAATTATAATAACTATTATTTAATATTAAAAATTATCATTGATGTTACATACAACCTCTCTCCCGGTGGCTCCCTCGACACCCGACATCCCGAATGAGCCACCGGCCTGGGCTATTCATAGGGAGAACAACTCAGAAAACCCATCCCGACTAGAACTCTCCTAGTCCTTATCCAGAGTCTTGATCGACTTAGATAACCCCGACGCTTATCTGGTTAACAACCACCGGATCCTTATCCCCACTTGGGGATTAACCCAGGTACGTAACCTGTTAGTTACGTAACAGATTCATACACCTTTTGTGGACAAGACTCGGTGACCGCTTGTGAGACATGGTCGACATAATGTGCTACAAACCATCCAAATGAAAAATAGTTTTTGTTCACCCTTGTGATAAAATATATCAAAATAAAATATAAGTGGAAAGGATGGCGAGATGGGCCTTCTGGTATTAGATTAATCAGGAGATAAATCCAAATTAAGCTTGCGCTAAACAGGCCCTGCGCCACCTTACTTGGCCTTCGGGTTTCATCAACCGTGACAGTCGCGGCACCGACCAAAAAAGAAAAATTTTCATGACTGCTTAATGACCTGTTTGGTCAGAGTATCAAAAATAAGACTATATTAGTATTGATATTGATATTTCTAGAAGACGGAGTATCAATTTCAAAATTGATACTATTAGTCAAACATCTCATAAACAATCCAGTTTTTTCAAAAGCAGTCTGGGATGATTGAACCAGGATAATCTGACAGGACTCAAGTTTCATGGGCAACAGGCCGTAATCATGTCAAAAGAAAGTAACGACTTCATAGGCGGTCATGGATGTACGAGAATAAATGCAAAAAAAAGAAGAAAAACACTTGCCAAAACCAAAATGCAGACGAAAAAGAAAAGCGCAAAAAATCCTCTAAACATAGATTCTACTTTAAAAATAACTTGTACATATTTTACTTCGAAAAGAAAACAACTTGCATCACCAATTTCAGTTTAGGTGCCTGGAAAAGTAAACTTTCTTATGCCGATTAATATTTTTCTGATACAACTGGCACAAACCGTTCAGGTTAAGCTATATATGGTTGGCAGCATTCTAGTTGATGTATGTTTTGCAAATAAAACATGAACTTATTCTTTCAAATTTTATATGATGTGATGTGACGTGCACTAATCACAAGGTTAGGTACTAATTGGACACAATTTCCATGATCAAACTTGGATCAGATCATCACCTAGTTTCAACATTGCCCGTCAAATTCGCTTGATCCAAATCTGATCCGGAGGTTAGAATACAACAGATATGGCACATAAACATACGTTCAAGACTACGGGATGGAAGCTATTACACAGGATGAGTCAACAACAACTCACAAGAATCCCAACCACACAGAAAACACCTAGGAAGAAGGATAATGGATCTTCAAAAACAACCAAGAACTTCAAGAGACAAAACTCAAGAAATGTCGCCACGAACTTGCATCACGAAATTGCTATTTGCTCATGACCGAAAAGGTGTACTGCTTACGATTCTTGTGATGTAAGCGTCTATCAAATAATATGAAGACGGCATCAATCATCTTTTCCTCGAAGTTGATATTCGTTTGATCGGAACCATTAGGATGTTTGGTTTCAAAATAACTTTTTAAGCACCTTCGTGATAAACATATATATTGAAAAAGATCTAAGATAATTAATGGGGCAATTGTTTGTATATTAAATTTTAAATGTTTTCCGATAAAAATTTATATTAGAATAAAAACTAAGAAAGCTAAAGGCATTAAATTAACATATTTAGTGATGTACCACAACAGAGGGAATGGGAGTTATAGTGAACCGTGAAAGGTGGGATACCACGGGGAAAAAACGAATCTCATCTCGTTTTAGTCCACAAAGTTGACACAGTTGTCTTTTTTTTTCTTAGAAGAAAGAACATATCCATTCATAACACACAAAAATATAAATATGATAATACAACAATATATTTAAAAGAAAAAAAAACATACGACGAAACTAAAGATAATTAGAGTTACATTGAAAATCATCCTTTCTAAGAAACAAAAATATAACCACAAATTGACCGACACAAGAGTGCTTAAAAGGTTGAACAACAGAGATACACTCTGTCGAAAGAGTTTGACAACTGCACAAAATTGGATGACCACACAAAAAGAATGTGAATATCATTCAGATTAATGGTCTTGAAATAAAATAGATGACTATGAAATTATATGAAAAGATAACATGACAGAACTCAACCACAAGATCTCAAACAAACACAAAGATAAAGATAAAAAGAACAGCCATAAATAAATCGGACTCCATAACTCTAGCACGACAAAAAGAGATAAAAAAAATCTAAAATCACATTTAGACAAAACACTGCATTAAGAGCAACATTACGAGTCTTACACATTTGGGAGAGAGAGGATCACCCCTCCCAGGCCACAAACTAGCTCAAAATGAAAAACAAAAACGAGCGATGAGTTGCACAGTTGTCAAACAACTTTTCATCAAACATTTCATAGAACATCTGATTGCAAATTAAATTATTTTTGCATGCTTGGGGTGGATTTATAAGTTGCAATAAAATCCAAGATAAACAACAATCTAAAACTTGATTTGGTAACCTTATTAAACATCTCTACCATTATCAATTTTAAAATTGATATTGATATTAATCACCTAGAGGTGTTTTGACTATAAGTATTAATATTAAAATTTATTATGTAAACAAAATATATTATACAATACAAGTGTCAACTTGTATCAGTTTTGATATTAGTACCCCTGACCAAACATGCCATAAGATACCACGATAAAAAGAGTGACAATACTGTATAACCAAAAAAATGATGAAAGACCACAAGGAAAAGAAACCATGTAACACATTTTCTACTATCCTAGAACAAAATTACCATAAAAAATGCATTTTTACAGTGATCGTCAAGCATTTTTAACAATCTTTGTTGCAAAATAAAAATTGTGGCACGCAGCTAAACATGTAAGAAAAAAATGTACATTGTCATGCATTGCATGTCAAACACCCGTTTAACCAATTTTGTTGCAAAAAGAGTCATCACGCATCACGCAATCACACTCCCCGTAACCCTCAACACGCTACCAACCACTTCAATAGTTTCCAACCACATGGAACACGATCTCTCAGTATCTGTACTCGAGCGGCAACAAAAAAAACAGCAGAAAACACCGTTACTTTCCACACCGTTAAGCATACCTGCCGTGCGAGTACAGAACACTTAACAATATCTCAAACCAACAATAGCTCCAAAAGAGCCATAAATACAGAATTGGCCAATCAATTCTTGGGTCGCATATGTCAATGCCGACCTAATTTTCATCCAGATAGACGATCCAAGATAAAATCCAATTAGAATGGACCAGGATTGTATCAGACTTTAGATCGGAATCAGACTCCTGAATTTCTCCCAAAAGATAATTTTATAAAGAGAATCAGCCCGAATTCGGATTGGAATCAAAAAAAAAATTTAATTCTTGAATCCAGATATTCCTCCCAAAAGAATGGCCAAGAACAACCAATCCGATCCGGATCGGTACTCACTGATCCAGCCATCTTTGACGGAAACAGGTAGTACACCCACATTGTAATGTTCAGCAAGAGTTTTTTTTTTACAAAAAAAGTTTTTTGAAACAGTTCTTATCTTTACGAAAGATCTAAATCACTAAAAAAATAAATTGTGTAAACATCAGTAACAAGCCCAACTATTTGCAGAGGAATTCCCTGGTTGGCTAACCAGGGATCAGAAAAAAACAAAATACAGACCCCAAGACGGGAAGGTTAAAGTTAAACACAAATTGATCACTTCTAATCTTTTCTTACAAAAAACAATTTACTTCTGATATCGATCTTAAGCTCTGATGTCTCTTAAAACTGAAAAATAGCGACCTGAGTCCGTTTTATTCTCAGTGGCAGGCTGCATTGAACATATCACTTCCCAGCGTTGATCCCAGGCCTCATACTGTAAGAGACGGTTCACATGAGATTAAAAGGAAAAAGAAGACTTATGAATGCGGCGTTTGGAGTCCATGTTTTATCCCTCAATTCTTAGTAAATCTCAGCAAATAGATGAAAGACAAAAGAAAAGTCACAACTTGAATCACGTCTCCTAAGAGCTGCAAATTAGTGCATGCAAAACAAAAGCTAAATAGGCATACAAGAATACTTGGGTCTGCAGACCTTGGACTGAAACTTAAACATAACATGCGTATAAGAGAGATCGTTTATTGCAAGGACACCCTATATGCTATTTCCATAAAACATTAACCTTTTTCGAACTTTCAAGTAATATACAATTATACATACCAACTTGCTTTTATTTATTCATATTGCTAATTGAAGGCGCGACTCTGATGTACGGAATGTAGATCACAATACAGTTCCTTTGGATATAAAGCCGGAAAAAACACATACAAGACACATGAATGATAAATTTAAAATGATTTGACATGAATTTTAATTTATATACAAAAAGCGGACTTCTCCATACCCACCTCTGCTCCGTGGGAATGTTGGACCACAACCAAGCCACGTTCATCAAAATGCTTGGAGCAACAGGAAAAGTGGGAATGGCAAGGTTTGTATAACCAACTCTCGAAATTATTGTTTTCTAGAAAGAGGCATGAATATCTCACTTGTCTGTTACTGCAACAATTTGCCAAAACAACCCAATACCTGTAAATATTGCTCTTGAAAACAGGATGCCATGAAACGAAACAATATGGGTGGTGCATCTCTGATTTGGATGGACTCCTCATGCCCTTTATCTGTAATTGTATGACAAGAGTACGGAGTAACAGCAAATAAGAAGAGCCTGCATGATGAATTTACAAAGGCAATGGCATAAGAGATACCTCACAATATACATGAAAGTGATGAAACAAGCCTCCGTGTTTCGACCCATGTTGGTAGTCTTCAGCAAGTAAGCCCACCATAAAGCCTGCACCATCTCTCGGGTAACCACTTCCCACTCTTTGAACAGCCACCCATGCCAACATACATGTACACAAGGGGTACCAAGCCTTTCGTGGGCAGCCGTCCCTCTATCTAGTGCCAGAACCCACCATCTCACTGTTTACAGCATACAACGATGCATCGGGAGTGTACATACAGGAAGGATTCTGTCCACCAAGACATGAATGAAAACACCAAGAAAGTTCTCTCCAATTCTACCCATCAGGCCTTCGTGGTTCTCGTGCTTCTATGTTATGTGTACTTGGAAGAGAGTCAACTGGAACATACACAAACCCCTTGGGCAGCCTTCTGTTTTGTATTGCCGCTTGGTCAGAAGTCATCATGATTTCCTTATGAAATATTTCCATTTGCTGCAGGAAGAGTATAACTAAGTTAAAAGAGTATCGTGCCTTAGAAGATAAAGCCAAATCATAATTACCTTTTTTGGTTTAGATCTTTTTTCACTGTCTATTGTACTACGAGAGGTAGCAGATGCTGGTCTTTTAGGAATTTGCTTCCCAGAAGTTGCTATTCTATCTGTTCCCTTTCTAGCTGAAACTACTCGTGAAGTAGAACTGTCTTCCGTTCTGTCTATTTCCAATTGCGAAGGAAGCCTAGACTTGCGTTTGAAAGAAATAGAGCTGTCTACTGTAACATCATCAGATCTTTGAACTGTGTCACTATATGACTTGTTATTTACAGATGTAGTGGCCGACTCGGAACTAATCCCAGGAGGAAAAAAACTACTATTTACAAGTAATGAAAAAGCAGCATAGTCTCTTCTCGAAGCAAGAATATCATGTGAACAAAGCACCAGCGCCCGCTGTCAATCAAATGTTAAAAAAGCATCTTAGTGATAAATCTCAAGCATTTGATGCATATAAAAATATTTCCCATATGTAGAATACATGCTTTTCTGTGCTTCCACAAGAGAAATGATCAATGTACCCAAAAGAAACGAGCCAGCACAGCAGAGTTCATGTAATCTTATTTGTCTTCTTCGAAATGCGACACAACTAAAAATAACTTAAAAACAATGTCGTTTTGAGGTATCCAAAAGATCAAGATACACATTCAAGTTGTCCAACAAAACCCAAATAGAGCCTCCACCTTCTGAATCTCGCACGCCAAGCTAATGCAACAGTACACAATGCATTAGCTCACAGGTACTTTTTATGACAAACAGATCCACAGTGATGAAGGTGAAAAGTGAACGAAAACTATGTACCCCAAGATTCAAGCTTAAGTTCTTATATTGACATAACATCCACTCACAACTTCAAAAGACTTGGCATTTTGTTTCATAAGTGATCCATTTGCCTTGAAATCTGTTCTATGTACCTCACGATGATAAAAAAATGAAGTAAAAAAAGACATCGTTAACAAAGTGGAGCATATTGAGTAGATGCAAACACAGGATAACGTAGACCTATATTAACTTGGAGAAAGAAACAATGAGATGTACAGGATTTTTAACATTTCCCATGAGGTAGTCCAGAAACGTTCAATGTAAATCCGAAACAATTTTAAGGTTTCAGACACTTGAGCTGAGCAAAGTATCAGCTTCTTTAGTGAATATAGTGCAAAAACATATATCTTCTACCAGAAAACATGGAAATCTTAAGTAATTGCGATCAGAAACGGAACCCTTGAGTTATTGAAGTGGTATGCCACCAGCCAGCCAACACTCGGAAAGAGTTTTATTTATTTATTGGGGGGGGGGATGGTTACTTGAGTACCAAGAATGGTTTGCCCTCTCACGAGATTTTCGTGAGAGTCACCTGAGCCTTGAGAGAATCTTAACATCCAACCAGGTCGTCCGGTCGTATCAGGTCCAATCATGGATTGTAGAATTGGCCACAGATCCGGATCGAGATCGGCTGATTCTTGGATCGGATTGGACCTCACCGATCCGATTCTAGCTAGAACTACCTATCCAGCCCGGATTGGTCAGAATCGCTTGGATCGGTCGACCGATCTAGCAGGATCGAATCGGGAATTGGTCGATCCCGACCGATTCCCCAGAACTCGGAAATGTCCAGAATCGATCCAATAAAAGGAAGATTGGACCGATTTTCCCTATTCACCCCCGATTCTCACTTCCCCCCTCTCCTTCAACCTCTAGGGCTCCCCCCTCTGGCGACCCAACTGTGGGAGGCAGCCGATTCCCCTCTAAACAGGTAAATTGGAGAGGGGGGGAGATCCCTACTCCTCCCTCCTCCTCCACCCCCTTCCGATTCCCCTCTAGCGATAGGCACCCCTTCGGGGGTGCCTTTGTGCATCCAGACAGCCACCCTGAAGGGGGTGGCTGCTATGAGTACCCCTTCGGGACCCCTTCCCCCCTTCGGCCCTTCTAGCTTCTCTGATAGCAGCATAAAAAAAAATTTCTTCGGACTCCCTTGACTACTCTGCGTCTCATTTATGATAGTGTAAACATATTAATATATTTCACCATCATTAATATTATCACATATATAAGATACGTAATCATAAAAATATGTTATATACTTAAAATTTATAAAGATCTATTTTAACTCTCTTCTCCTCGTATGTGATAGTTTGTACTTATACTATGTAGTCAGAGACGAGAGGTGACTGTTGGCACCTCAAAATCTCGCAAAAAAAGAAGAAAAAAAATTAAAAATTGAAAGGACGTCTGTAGAAAACAATTTGTTTCAATTGCTGGGTTTTAATGCGCAGGGGAGCTAAAAGAAAAGAGAGGAAAAGAAAAAAGAAGAGGGAGCCGGCGGACATGGCCCAATGAAACTAGCCATCCACGGATGTAGCTAAAGCCAGCCCATTCACGCCCATCTCTCCTGGTCGGCCCATCAAAAAAAATAAAAATAATGAGAGAAGCTGTCGGACTAGGGAAGGAGATCGACTCCCCATCGGACTCTCCCCCGGATTCACCCCCGGATTCAGTGGCCAGCGACAGTAGGAAACTATCGTACGAAGGCAATAGGCAGATAAGAGGAAGGGAGGTCGATCCCATAAAATCTGGGATTGCTCCGAGTCCTTCTCGGAGCCGCAACTCCCATCGCGGGAGGATTCCTAGTGGGTGAAGGAGATGGCTCGTACCTATATAAGCATTGCTAGACCCCGCGTGAAGAGACCGGAAGGAGACCCCAGAGAGAAGAGCGCGAACACCCCCCCGAGGCTGCGCAAACACTCCCCGAGAGATCCCCGAGAGCAATTGAGAGAAGACTAAGAGAGAAGAGAGGAGCTTCGCGGAGGTATCTGCTGCCGTGACCTCTCTTGGTCGTCGTCTGGACCTTCTTCCTCTCTTGGCAGCACCGGCACTTCACCTTTCACCTTCAAAGGGCACCGTCGGGAGGAGACCGAGCCGGGAGAGCATCCGCCGTCGAGTCGCGGTAAGCAAGGTCCGTCGGGTCCCTTCCTCCTTCGGTCGTCGCCGTCGGGGGTTGCCGGTAGCCTCGTCACAAGCCTCTGGATCCTCCGGAGTTCGGGAACGGCGGCCGTGAGCGCGGAGGTTGTCGTTGGGTGCTGCCGAGGCTTCGCCGAAGCCGCCGCTGCCGTCGCCTGGTCGGGGGGAGGAGAAGAGGCCGCCGGGTTGATTTTTCCCAACTTACGTCCACCTGGTGTACATGAGGAGAGGGGGAGGCGCGCGAGTCCAATTTTGACCCGGGGTCAAAATAGCCGCGGGGCCCACCATGGAAAAAGGACGCAAAAAAAAATGGAAAAGGCCGCGGCCGCAGCCGCGGCCAGGCGCCTCGCGCGCGGGAGAGGCTCGCAGGAGAGGTTGACCCGAGGTCAACCTACGGTGGGGCCCACCTTATAAAGGGGTTTAAAAAAAAGAGAGAAAGGAGGGGAAGAAGGAGATGGGCTACGGCCTAATATCCCTCGGTGACCAGTGGCCAAGAAAAAAAAGATTTTAAAAGGAACAATCAAGTTCAAACCTAAATAAAAATGCACCTAATTAATTAAACAAACCGAGGCGAGCATCCGGCCGGCTAAAAACCCGCCTCATGGTCTCGGCATAACTTAAAAGAATCAAAATAAATGAGCAACCAATAGGCCGGCTTTTAGCACGTCTATTGACCCATAATTCAAAAATAAAATAAACAATAAATAGAAATTAAATAACAATCTACTTAATTAATCAACAAACCGAGATGAGCATCCGGCCGGCTAAAAACCCGCCTCATGGTCTTGGCTTAATTTAAAAGAATTCAAAACAGAGAGGGAAAGCAATGGGCCGGCTTTAAGCACGCCCCTTGACCCTTTAAGGTGGACATACAAAGGTCTGGTTAAAGACCCCAATGTCTTACCATGCCCCAAGAGGGAGTTGTTTTGCCCATTATGCCATGGGGAGGCTGTGCATGATCAACATGCCAATATGCCCAAACCATAGGCTAATGAGGTAGACCAACCATGGGATGAGTGCCCACAAGCTTTTCAAAAGCCGGGTATGCTCAACCTTGAACCGGTTGGGAGAAGACTTCATATGCCTATCAAAGGCAGGACCATGCTCAAATTTCTGAAATGACAAGACAGATTTCCAAATGCCTATCAAAGGCTGGGATGTGTTCAAGACTACACTCAAGACTGACATATACTTGATCCCGAATTGAGGGGATGTCACAGTTGTAAAAGAGAGGAAGCTGGAGGACTTGTGAACTTCAAACAATGAAGAATTCAATGATCAATGCAAGAAGAAAATAGTCCCTGCCGTATTGAATGAATGCAAGCACATTAAAAACTGAACTTAAATCTGAAATTTCAATGAAAAATAAAAACCTTTAAGAAATCTGAAATTCTGTTAATTGCTGAGGACCTGCCTAGCTCAAACCAGAACTGGTTAATCAGAACTAACCCAGGTTGAATCTAAAAAATTCTGAACCTGAATTAAAATCTGAAATCTGTCAACTCACAAACAGAAAATCAGAACTGAATTCTCTGAAATCTGAAGTCACCTCTAAATCCAAAGATTAAAATCTGAATCTGAACTCAACTCCTTTAAAAATCCGAAATTTGAAGATGGAAGGTGCAGAATCCGCAGCAGAATCTGAAATCTGCAGGGAATCTGGACTGAAAATCTGTAATTGAAATCCTGAAGGTTAAAAAAAAATCTGAAAATCTGTTTTGGTGCAGAAACCCATTTAAAACCTGCAATCCGAAAACCTTTGAAAATGCAGAATGTAAAAATCCGAAATCCGAAATTTGAGGCAGGCATAAAAAATCTGGAAATCTGAACTTAACCCACATAAAATCTGAAATCTGAGGGTGGGAGGTGTCTGCGTCAAGATCTGAAATCTGAGCAGAAGTCTGAAACATATAAAATCTGGAGTCTAGAAACTGAAGAAACTGAAAATCCGAATGCACCATAAAATCTGAAAATCTGGATTTGTGTCGAACCCATTAGAGAATCTGCAATCTGATCTTTGAAAGTGCAGAATAAGAGAGTCTGAAAGTCTAATGCCCATAGAACCTGCAGCCGAAAAATCAGAAGTGTGCAACGTGCAGAATTTGTAGAAGACCTGAATTGGCAGGAGATCCAAACCAGAATTTCTGAATTTCAAAATCTGAGCTTTATTCTGAAAAGGATTTGAGGGAATCAACAAACTAAAATCAGGCCCGTCCCAAATTTGAGCAAATCAGGAACTGATCCACAATTAGGTAGTCTCAAACCATTCAAACCCATAAGAAAATCCAAATTCAAAACCGCCCCAAATCAATTTACATAAATCTGAAATTGCATAAAAAAAAGAAAATCCAGAAAACTGTCAAATACAAATTCTGCTGAAATTTGATTAAAACCAATGAATTGAATGAACTAAACTCAATCTAATTAAAATTGAACTCAAATCAAACTTAATTCCAATTCAATTTCAATCCAAACCAATCAAATTCAACTAAATCAAATCTGGAACTGTAAAAAAAATCTGAAATCTGTGATCTGTACAAAGTCAGTTCACTTCAAAAATCTGAATTTCAGAAGTCTGTAAGAAATCTGGAACCCCAACTCTAAGAATCCGAAATCAGAATCAAAACTGAAAATTGTGAAATCCCAACCTGCTTAAACTAAAACAGACCCCATTCAATTTCAAAGTGAACATCAAATAACCCAAGTGCAATCAAATTTCAAGTTTCAACGACGCATATTCTAACTAGGATCTAAAAACAATCCAATTGCATAAGTAAAACTTTTAACCAAACTCTAACCAAACAAGTTAAGATTAAAACAAACAAACTGAATTAATAAGCAATCTGAACCCAGCCCTCCGTTAAATTCATGAAAGTAAAATTTCTGAATTTAACAGAAATCTCATTTAACCCATCCGATAAGGCCAAGTCAATCCAAATTAACCCAATTCAAATTGAATCCCCCACATCAAACGAAAATCAACTGAATTCCAACAAATCCAAATAAGCTAAATTCAATTCCCCAAATCCAATTAACTTGAATCAACTCTCAAATAAAAATTCAACTCAACTTAATGAAATCCAAACGAAACAAACAAGCCAAATTCAAATTTCAAACAAACTCATTCCAAACAAACTTAAATCAAGTGATCAAATCAAACTCCAATCCAAACCAAAAGTAATCAACAAACTAAATTCAATTAAAATAAACAAATCAAATTTCAATTCAAATTAAAAGCAATTCAACCCATTAAATTCAACTCAAAACTAAATTCAATTCAATCAAATTCAAATCAACCAATTTAACTCAAAACCAATTAAATTCAACTCAAACTAAATTCAACTCAATCAAAATCAAACCAACAAATTTAATTCAACTCAAATCAATTTAATCAAATTCAAACTAAAATTGAGTGCTTGCATTCCATCAAATTTCATGGGATTGTTTTCTCCTATGTCCATGTGTGTGAATGTTTATTGGATGCATGTTTTCTATTTTCATGGATTGCTATGACGCTTAATCAAGGGTATTCGAGTTATCTCGATGTAATTAACGTCGGATCTTCGCACCATCCGACGGGGAGAGGTCAAAATAAATATTCAAAGAACCTAACAACCTCAACATAAATTTTGACCCTAGCTAGTATTTTTATGAAATACCATCTATTTTCCTAAGAAGTCAATGCTAAGGTCTAATTCAAATTCAAATCCAAAAGGAAAATGAATTTCCAAAACAAAAGAAGAAATCTTTGGAGATTTCGAGGTTACATCAGTGACCGAGACGAGGGAGGGCTCGCCTCGCCTCAGGCGCCCGAGGCGACAATTTTTTTATTGAAGAACTTCTCAATATATATATATATATATAACATTGAAACTTTTGAAGAAGAACATAAAAAATACAAAAAACTCACTTCTAGAGCCTATAATGTATCAAGATATCGGAGTCTCGAGGTGGAAAACTGGGCATTGGGGGTTTCAGGGTGGCGAAGGAGAATTTAAGTTACCAAATTTGACTTTTATAGGGCCCTGAAATAGGCGAGGCGAAATCTATCGAGGCAAGGCATTTTTGCCTTGCCTCGCCTCGCCTCAGCGCCTGAGACGAGCGCCTCAGATAACATAGTACTTATGACAGTTTCTCGAAATGAACTTACTTTGTATGACATTATTTTGTAGAATATCATTTGCATTATTTTTTTTATTTATTCTTATGATTTTCCTAATTTTTTTAAATTTTTTTAAAAAATAAAAATTTTGACCGATCCAAACCAATCTAGGATCGCCCTTTCGTCTGGAGGATTGGCCGATCCGAACGGATCTGATTCGATCTAGATCGGATCAGTGGTCACCGATCCCGATCCCGCAATCCTTGGGTCCAATGATAGGATTGGTATACAAAGTATGGCTCTAAAACATTCCCAAACTTATAATTTTGCTTTGATACCCTCAAACTAGAATTCATAACCAAAACAAGTGAAATCATAAAACTAATAAAATATTATAAAATTGATGTCGACAACAATCAAGCACAATCGGTGATATTGAATCCTCTTAAGTCCTCCTTCTCTAAGTATGGTCCGATAAAAAATGCATACTTCCTCTCTCGGAAAAATCAAATATCATCTCATTCCGAATTCTTCCAAACACATCCAAAATGGACAGTGTCCATCAACCCTTCCAACATGGTTTTCAAGGTGCTCCCCAGGCAATAGTGGGATAGTGGCCAGGCATTCACACGCCTAGGTGATCTTGTTAACAAAGCGGCCGCCTGGACCACCTTGTGGGGCCCAGCCCACATTGGCATAAGACTAGCTAGCCTTTGTGTTGGAAAGGCTCCCGTTGAACCACCATGGCATCGATATAAAATGATTTAGATAGCATTCAGACTGCTTGCGACGATGGGACTCTTCAACTTCTCATCGGATGCACGGTCTCCCATCCATTCGATGACATTGACTGCAAGAAGAGATAGGCTCCTTGGCGAAGAAAAAAAAGTATTTAACAAGACATGCTGCCTACTGTTTCCCGGTCTGGTGGTCTCCCCCGATGGCGACGGTGATGGCAACGGTGACATACAAAGCATCGAGGAACGTCGTCGAGGTAGGCTGCACAGGTTCTCCTTGTCTTCTTCTCTCTCAGATTCCACCATCATGATGGCAAGTGGCGACAGCAATGACATATTAACCTCCCCTCCCCAACAACCCCCACACAACAGTAATGGCAATGCCGTCTTTTCAACCACGACGAAGATGGAACCGTCTCTTCTTCACATGGGGTTTTTGTTAGTTGGCACCACAACGACATAAGGTCTTCTGTTTTCCACTGTTTGGGACCTGATCCTGCTCCTGCGTAATATTAACAGTGAAGTGTTTGAGTCATTTAACTAAAGTGTTTGAGTCATTTAACACTCCGTTAAATGAGAATGTTGCTGCCTAGTGTTCTGTATAATATCATAGCATCTTCAATTCTTCCCATAGGGGTCAGTTAAATAGCATCCTGTTGCATAATATTATGCATGATTTAATATATCAGATTAACCTGCTAATATAGTATATTTTGACAACAAAGTATAATTATAAATATTAAGTTAGATTCAATTTATTTTTTTATTTATAGAATTTAAGTAGTTTAGTTATCTAATTTATTTAACTTCGATTTAGATCTATACATGTTTATTGTTGATTAGTAAATGCTAAGTCTAATATTGAGTATTTAAATCTACTTTTATTATTTTTTTTTATTTTTACTTATAGAATTTAACTTAATGTACAGTTCTACTCTAGTACTGATTAATGCATAATCAAATATGTAATTATGTAAATTATTTAATATCACTTAAGTTAGAATATAACTTATTTACTATCAAAACAAGGCGTCAACTAATGCCTTGCCTTGTCGCCTATGTAGTAAAGCGATGTTATGTCGCCTTGAAAACTATGCCTTCCAACTTGGCAATTAAATGACCACATGATTTAGCATAAATTCCACAAAAATGCCCAACAACCTACCATTTAAAGCATGTCTGGCAACAGTCACAACACAGATCATCTACACAGAATAGAACTCTCTCAATCCACACGTTCTCTCTTTTACCGTGGAGGCCCAGAGCGACCAAAACCCAAGTACCCCCTTACCTCTTGTAATTACAAAGGATTCCAGGGTTTTAGGCTTTTCAAATCAAATACAAAGAGATACATTTTAACCCATATCATTTGCTAAATCTTGATAGGCTTTGCAAAGCAGAAAGACCAAAAGGCTTCTTCCTAAACCCACCAAAAATTTAATTCCTATCCAGATGTTCTAGTATTGGCCTAATAAAATACATAGACCTCTCTTGTCTGCCCCATTAGACATCACATACAACTAAATGATCAAAAAATTAGGCTCCAGTAACAAATCAAAATTCCTCATGAATGAGCATGGACTGACCCCTTTCATCTAAGCAGGTGATTTACAACGAGTATAGAAACTTGGAGCCATATGCAATACAACCAAAACAAAAGCTGTCGTAGGGCAGGAACATGCATCCATACCATCATAATGGCATCAAGCATTGCAAGTGAAATTTGATATGGTAGAGTAGGTTAAAATTTATAATTAGCATAAAATACATTTAGGACAAAATATATTCATCTTCACACAAGTCAGTTAAAACATAAATTCATCAGAGCCTGAACAATTCACTCAAACTAAGCACATTCTATTCTTTTTACTTTAATACACAGTATGATGCATAATTGGAACTAAAAAAAGATGTAGGCAAAAAACAATAGAGCACCCTGCCTAAGTAGTCAATAGTTTTATCACCTCTTCGTCTCAATAGTTTAATTACCTTTTTCTTCTTTAAAAGTTACAGTAACTAACATGTATCACAGCTTACTTCATACATTCACTACTCCCATGATTAAAGACTAATAACTGAATGATATTAACAACTCCAAAGTTTATGCATTAATTTATTTAAAATATAATTATACAATCATGCATACAGCTGCTTTAGCATCAATTCTACTGGCCTTCACTATTGAGGCAACGGGAGAAAGCACTTAAGAAGAAAACCACACACCTACCTCTAGCCTACAGTAAGTAATAACAACTCCAGAACCAAAATAAGTATTACACAACCAAAGAATTTTTCCCCTACTGTGTAAGCTCAAAAAGGATGTCTAAAGTGAATTTCAATCCAAATCATAGTTGTCAAGGCGCCCGCCTAGGCGGCAAGGCGCTTTTCCAACAGTGCCTTGCCAGGGCGCCTTGCCTGGGGCCAAAAAGGGGCCTGCCCAAGGCGCCCGCCTAGGCGCCCAGGCAAGGCGTCCTGGGTATTTTTACATGATTAAAAAAAATAATTTTGAGAAATTTTACTTTTTTAATACCCCTCATAAGGGACACCTATTTAATGATAGTTTGAACACATTAATATGTTTCACTATCACTTATAATATCATATATATTTAAGATTTATGATTATAAACATATATTATATACTTAATTAAGTTCTCTTTCAACTTTTTCCTCTCTCTCTCTCTGTCTCTATTAAGTCTTAATTTATCAAGATTAACTTCTTATCCAAAAATAAATACCCACACTTTCATAATTACATATATAAGATCACTTATATTATTACATTTTTTTGGGTTCGAGGGGTTTCGCCCCCCTGACAACCCCTCACAAGGGGCACTACCCCCTTGACCCCCGCGACCTGACTGCGCAAGTCAATCCGTGACTACTCTATGCCCCCCATTTAATAATATTATAACAATATTTCGCTATCACTTATACTATCGCACATATATATAAATATTATAATCATAAATGTGTTGTATACTTAAATTTTATAAAAATCTATTTAACTCCTTTCTCTTTAACATACACATCATATTTACTTATATACATAGATAAAACACTCATATTCAATTATAACATAAAAATATAATTATATTTATGCATATTTTATGTATCACAACCTCCGACCTAGTCTTCCTTGAATACCGTCTTGACCGCCTAGGCGACGCCTAAGCGGCTACCTTGTCGCCTAAGCGAAATCGGTACCCTTCAACGTCTTGGGCGCCTCGTCGCCTTGACAACTATAACTATGATCCAAATAACCCAAAATATTCAGCTTTCTTCCTATTGGAATATATTGTAAAAAGTAAATCTGGGCAGAGCACCAAATGGTAAGAAAAATCTAAAGTAGGCCATAAACCCATGAATGTATGAAAAAAGGAGTTTTTATGGACTAAGTGAAAGGAAGAGAAAAAAATGTTGAGAGAAAAACTTACGAGTTTTTCAAGTATATATGTAATAATTAAAAACCTTGAACATGTATACAGAATGATAAAAAAACTTAATATAGATTCACTATCTTTAAGTGAGTGCCAAAAATTGTCATCTCAGATCTCAACTTCGTCTCGAGGGGTGAAAGAGAAGAGATCTCGGAAAAATTTCGAGAACGAATCTCGGATTCTCGGATCAAAATGTATATATGCATGAAACATAACATAATATCTTATAAAAATAGGAGTACAACAATGAATTTACATGAAAATATATAACATATTTTGTACATCAACTGTGTGAATAAACAATTACAAAGCACTTTCAATATCAAAAAGATGATCTTTGTGCTTCTAAAAAATTTAAACTATGTAATCTTATTTAAATACTAATATGGTATTAAACTTGTAACACTTTTTATGTGATAGTATAAGTGATAGTGAAATATATTAAATATCTTTACACTATCATAAACGGGACGCAAAGTAGTCACGGATCAACCTGCACGGCTGCACGGTCAGGTCGTGGGGGCCAAGGGAGCAGCGTCCCTTGTGGGGGGTATCATGGGGGCATAGCCCCCCGAAGAAAAAAATTTTTATGGACTAGTCTACATGGGGTAAGATCTCGTATCTCGTATCTCGCAAGATCTCGGCAAGATGACATTCCATGGTGGGTGCCTATGATTCATCAATCAGCCTAGGTAGATGCCCTAGTAGAAGGCGCCCTTGCGCCTTGCCCTGAATAAAGCACCTTGGTGTCCAGATGCTGCTTAGGCGGATGCCATGAGAAATATGATATAAGCACAAAACATAATCAGAAATATTAACCAAAGAAAGTATACCTTCAATTTTTCTCTTCTGATGATTCTCTCACAGAGAAGCCGCACTTTCTCAAGTTCAACCTGTAGGAATCATCAAATATGCAAAATAAATAAATTAGAAGAACTTTATATTATGTATTTAAACTTATGGCTTAGAAACCGAAACAGAATTTAGGACACTAGCAACAAGGCGGAGCCTTAATGTTTCAAGTTACCATTTTTTGATGTATAATAATTATAAACTAACAAAATATATTGGTACACAAATATTTAAAAAAAAATTCATGAGATGTGAATTAAAGCTAACGACATCAATGATCAAACAAGTAGAACAGCATTTTGGGCGTCATTTGCATGTGCATATTCCAAGAAAACTAATAATTCATAATACATTTAGTTCCAGCAGTACATGCAAACCATACAGAAGCATAGAAAACAGATAAAAACAAATATCTCTGAGCTTGCTACTTAATACCAGCCTACCAGGACAGAACAAGAGTGCTCGTTACTAGAGAATAGCCATCACATCAATCGGGGGAAAGCAGACTATGACAAATTCTGATAATACAAAACAGTACGCACCATAGCCAATAAACAAAAGGGGCTTGATTGAGAAGATAAACTGTTTAGATGTAAAGACAGATCTCAAAAATACCAAAAAAGACATGTAGATTAGATAATCCATTTACATAGGTGGCAGATACTTGAGCAATAACAAAATGTCTAAAAATGATGATGAAAATAATAAAATGTAAGGTAAGGAACAGGATGGGGTTAGTGTCACCAACACCAAGAAATGTCAACTCGGATATTAGAATCGTCTCAAAATGGCTGGAGAGCAGAGATCTCACGAAATAGGGCTAGGGAAGACCCCCCCCCCTCTTCCCCCCACCAACAGAAAAATATAGACTGGACTTAGATCTCGACAGAAAACCACCCCCATCCCACTGTACAACACAGCTAGAGCAAAGGTTACATGAAGCTAACTCGGATGGTCGATGCCATATCCTGCTATTATGCCCGATTTGAGGATATTTGCCACTTATGTGGGGTAATCACCATTTCATGATGTTTATTTACTCTTGAAGCACATAGCAACTTACTCAGGCATGGTATTCCAGGTCAGGAATGGCCTCTGGATGGGACGGGCCAATCCCGATCCAAATCACAATAAAATCAGCTGAGAATGAAAAAACCATCCAGGAAGACTGAAATCTTTTCATCCAAAAGTGCAAGAAAACATAATAAGTACAGAAAAACATTCCTAATCAGTCCATGGATGAAAAGCATCCAGGATCGCCTCTAGGAGGCAACTGCCAGCAGTGGGGACCAGTGGGTGCCACTGCCCTATGCCCAGTTCTTCCACACGTTCACCAACCTAAGTTCATGGATATGGTCGTATCAGGTCTGCTAGACACAATACAACCCTTCTTCCCCATCCGTTTAGGGCAGGGCATGGCAGAGCTGCAGCACCACCGGGAGGCACTGATCCCGGCAGGATATGTACCATATCAGTCTGGAATCAGATGATCCAGACCAATCCAAGCATATCTAGCCTCAGAATTGGAAGCCACCCTGGTACCGGTCGGAACCTGCTGATCCCAATCCGTACTTGGCTGATCCACCCCCCAGGCTGAGGCCAAATTTGCCTCCCTCAGATCCTAGAAGCCCACTAAGATCGATTATCTCACAAGATTTTGCAGAAACGGAAAACCATGCTTCCAAGACCAGCTTTAGCTCCTGATTTATCTCCTGCCCGGAGGTTCACACAGCATAACAGCTATCAAGGATTCAAGTAACTAAATAGTGGGTCTCATCTATTGGTCAAGGAAATGTGGAAAAATGGTATCATATAGTAAGGCAAACTGCAGGATGTTGCCATTTCAGGAAGGGAAGGCAGCAGCCACCAAGCAGAGGCCATCACCTGAGTGTAGGCAAGGAGAGGGAAGGGAGGAGGAAAGACAAGGCATTGTCAGAAGGAGAGAGCTGAGATGCTGGTATTGCAGCAAGATGAAATAAGTTCTAGAGAAAGCGAGGATCTGGCAGAGAATAACAAGAATTTTCCATTTTGTTTTCCCTCTTCATGTTCACTTGCACAAAGATATTCAATTGCACACAGGAGATAAAACAAGGAATAATTTACAAGAAGACCAACTTCAAGATCACCATAGCCTACATGCCCTTCACTTCTGAGTTTTGACAAAATAACTCTACTCCCGAGTCCTAACAAAAACAAAAACTTTACGAAAACAAGATACCCCAAAAACACCTAGATCTATGGTGTAAACGAGACGTCCCAAACCGAATAGTATGTTGTTCAAGCTCCGCTCGTTTATCTCTACTTGAGTTCAAATTTGAGTTCAAGCCTAGTCTCCTACAAGCGTACTCGACCTTTGTTTGCACTTGGCTCATTACACAATTGAGCTGAGCTCAGATTTTGAGCTCTAATAGCAGCTCAACTCATGCTAAGACCAAACTCAAGTTCAAACTCAATATGAGCTCGTTCATAAAACCCGATCTAGATCTTTAAAACTCATTTGTTGAGTTTCTATGTGAAGTTCATTCTAAGTTTAAACTCAAATTAAATTCAATTTGAACTTATTTTATATATTTAAGTGACATTATATAACTATTAACACTCATAATTTAATTTATTCAATCAAATAGTTAGTCAAGCTTCTCGCAAGCTTGTCGAGTCAAGTAGTACACTATTCAACCTTGGCTCATTAACAAATCAAGCTTCTTTTTTGTTCAAGTTTGTTCGTCTAACATAATTAACCAGCCGAATCGAGCTTTTATCGATCCATGTTTTGAGCTACTCGTCAAGTGTGTTGGTTCATTTGCATCCCTACCTATATCACAAAGTAAATGCTAAAAAAACAATGTCATAAAAGTTAACAAATAAACAACAAGGTTCGATTCATCTGGAAGAGAGGTGGTGTCTGGGCATGTTCCCATTCATATGTAACATCAATACTTGCTCCATGTCAAAAAGAATAGAAGAATTTTCAGAAATGAAGCAGAATATCTGCAACTTCTGTCAATGACAAAGTAGATTTTTTTATACTTTTATAAAATTAAGAAATATTCTTATGTCTTCGATCATATGAGAGGTAATGTTTCTATGTAGAGCTTATTCTTACTTTTTTGTTTGGCTATTATTTGTTTAGTCTATAGGCATTGATAGAATGTAGCAATATCCACTTTCAGAAAACATCATAGCCAGGTGCATGAGAATTGAACAAGTAGTTGAAATTATTACACTCACCCGTATCTGTTTGATGCTTCTAAGCTCCTCTGCTCCATATTGCTGTATATCAGCCTGAACGTCACAACAGAGATAAATGTAAGTTGCAAGCTAATGCAACAAAATACACTTGGATCAATTACGTTATTAAACACATTTGAGCATGCTTTGCAGAATAGGCCGATCCGATCCTAAGGGGGAACTCCGATACAAACCTGGAAATCCTCTAGGATCGGTTTGAATTAGTCAGATTGAAACTGAATCCGCCTGAATTAGCCAATTCATGGCCGATTCTGGCAACCCCACCAGAATCAGTAGCATGGATGGTGGCTCCACCGCAGGAATCTGATGAGCGGTGAAGACCCTCCTATCGGCTATGTCAGACACAATAGAAGGAAGACCCTGTCACTTACGGCAATATTGGGTACGTCAGATATAATATAGGACATCCTATGACTTCATGGAACTGGATCCAGCTCTTCTTGGGTCTATAAACCTAGCCAATAGGTGTTGCCTTCCATGCCCATTAAGAAGATAAATATGCAGGAAGGCACCCCGGCATCCATCTGACCCCGATGTTCCATTCATCTTCAATTTTTTGTGTTTATTTTATTTTTCTAGTTTGAGCCGATATGGACCGATATAGTGGATCCTTTTCACCCTTGGATCAGTTGATTCAGCCGATCAGATCAAGCCAATCCCAATCACTATCCAACCTTCCTTGCACTTAGGACACACCTTTAAGCCAACTTCATCTTGCCTAATCTCCAGCCTCCTGGAGAATGGAAGCCAGAGTCAAGATCAAACCCACCAAAGCCTGGATCAGCTGACCATGGGTAGCTAAGAATCGGCCATTTAGTCATGACTAGGGTCGACCTGGCCCAGTCAGGCCAGAATAAACCAATTCCAACTAGAACTGACTGGCCCAGGCTCTGGACCCGAATCTAAGCCCAGCAGAGCCAGGTCCAACCAGATCAACCAATCGAAGCAAGAGTCCGATCCAGGCATATTCCAGATGAAATTGAATCCGGAGATACCCATCAGGGCTGAATGGCCAATACGACAAACCATGCTGGAAGTGTGCCCCTTCAGAACTCTATGGTCATCTTTCTTTCTAAGAATCAAATTAAACAACTACCTTAGTATTTTTCTTTATAAAGTTGATCTTTAAAAGATGATACTAATGAACTTCGATGACACGATCTTGTGGGAATCGGCCATTGTCTTGATCGCAAAAATTTTAGAGCAACTAATGATATTAGCTAGTTTCACATATATGAAGATTTATTATAGTTTTAATGCTATGTGGCCAGATGTGTGAGACACCTGAGGCAAGAAGATAGCGTAGTTGTCAAGGCAACAAGGTGCCTAAAGTGTTGAAAGGTCACAAATCCACTTAGGTGACAAGACAGCCAGGTGTCACCTAAGTTGTCAAGGTGGTAGCATTAGATGTTAATATATAAGGTAGGCTGGAGATAAGCAGGGGCCTCCTGAGGCTGCCAGAGCGAGAGTCACCAAATACCTCAGCCGGTCTTTCGCATTGACCTCCACCCTTCCTAGGCACCTAAAGTGGCCGCCCTAGCAAAGGTGGCAATAACAAAGATCACCTAGGCTATCTGGCCCAATTCAAAGGAATAGGGAGATCCTCGTCTCACCTAGTCGCCTATGTAGTCACCTCAACCGCCTTTGATTAAAGGTTCAGGAGTAACTATGCCTTCTATATAGATAAATTTTTTTCTTTAATATGAAAAGAATAGACTTCAACCTCCTCCTGTGGCTATCTTATGGCATAAGGCATCACATAGTTCTCCAGTGTAAAAACATTACATACCTTTAGCCTCTGTTCAGTTCCATGCTTTTCACAGTAAGCTTTGTGTTGCAACTTGCAGTTGGTGGTCTTCACACACATAAATAAGCCAGCACCTCTCGCACAATATGGATGAAATGGAACTTTACAATGTCCATAACCGCACTGCAAAACTGAAGAGAGTCAAAAGAATGCACCTTATAGTCAACCCAAAAGAAGCGTGGCTCAACAAATCTGACCTTTATGCAGACACCGGCATTTTGACCACATATGTAGCAATTCAGAATCTCCTTGACTTTCAAAATTGCCTCCTGAGGATGATAAAAAACAAGGTACAAACTTATGCAGATGAATGGCATGCACACTCAATAATGCAATGACAAATAGTGAACACATGAAACAAAAGCAAATTGATAAACTAAACATAAATGAGATGTAAGATACCATTAGTGTAAAATTACGTAAAAACTAAAAAATATGAGAGAAATATATGTACGCACCATTCCATCTACAGGATCTTCTTGTCCCCTACGAAATGTTGATTCCAATACCCACTGAAGTGACAAGTCTTCAGAAGTTTGAAGCAAACGTATTTGAAAGTAAAAAAAACAGTAGAAACACAGATCTAATTACCTCAGCACAAAAGCCATGAACCCATTGACCGGTTACAGTTCTTCTAAATGCACCAGAAACAGCACCACATAAACCACAATGAACTACAGAATCATGTGAGTTAGAGCGTAGTTCTTCACAGACATCACAGAACCAGGAGCTTATGGGGTTTTTAGGCCTGCGATAGCAATCCAAATGGACTGGAACCTGCTATAAAAGTTGCAGTTAAAAAATATGAACCTAATGGATAAGGCAACGAGAAAGAAAACACATCATAAATCTACATAACCTTGCATCCTCCACAAAGCAAGATCCTGTTCAACATTGTCTCAGGTCGTCCACAAACATCACACAGTGCTGCATTAGCAACAGATTGCTTCCCAGATGAAATCTTGGGACCGGCCAGCTTTGAAGGCATCTCCTTCACTCGGGAAGCCAGGGGAAATGTACAAGCTCTAACATTTGCAGCATCAACCTTCAAAGAACTCTTAAATAAGCATATATTAAACAATGATTCAAAATACAACGAATCAATAAGCATGAAACATTTCTTCCAGAAGAAACAGAGAGAATTAGTCCCAATTGTGGTCAAAAGACCAGAAAAATAAATCAAAATAGCAATATACATATACAAACAAGCTACATTGCCAAATTGAGGCAGCTGCCTAGATGACAAGGAGAGGATAGTCCCTCATCTTAACATGGGCCTAGATCGCATCACCACTGCCACAGCCAAGGTAGACATTTATGTAATACCCAGGTAAATCAGAGAGAAATTTACATAAAAAGTATAAAAGTAATTTGAACACTATAAATGCAATTTTAGAGAGTTAGAGGTGTTTCAGTCGTTGACAATTTTGTAAATATAATTACAAATTCAGAAAATCTACACAATTTTTAAAGGTTTTTGGTAGATTTGCAAATGTAAAATTTTTTAGGCATTCTATAACTTTAAAAAGGCATTTTGGTTACTTTGTAGGTAATAAAAACCCGTCTCCTCAGTGGACGCTTGCCCCCATGGGGATTCTTGATGGGGTGGGCCCCAAATCTCTTTTTTTAACATGAGGGAGGCGGCCATTTTTGATTAATTATGTAAAAAAGGATACACAAATCTTCTACAAAAAAGTAAGAGAACCAAGAAGACTAAAGAAAAAGGAAGGTAAAGGATGTGAATCTCTATCTGAAAGAGGACTCCTCAACATAAACTAGCATCCCGACATAATACCAATCCCTTACCAAGTTTGGCAATGAATAAAATTCATAAGATTCTCAAAATGATCTCCAAAAATTCTTCTATTTCTGGCATGCCAAATCGCCTATATCATCGCAGGTAGAGTGATCCTCCACAAGCACAGACCAGCTAACCACTGGTCCTGATCTGGCCACATCAGCAATAACTCATTTGTGTTCCTAGACTTCATCTTGGATCTCAGCTTCGTTGCCCGGGGGAGGGAGTGAAAGAGAAAAGATCTTGAAGAAATATCAGAAAAAAAAGCTCGGGAGATCGAATCTCAGATCAAAATGTATATACGTATAAAACATAACATAATATCTTATAAAGATGTGAATATATCAATGAATTTAAATAAAAATATATAACACATTTGCACATCAACTGAGTAAATGAACAATTACAGTACACTCTCAATGCCAAAAAGATGATATGTGTGCTTCCTATATATCACTTAGTTGCTCTTTGTTCAACACTTTGTGAATGTTGTGCCACAAAATCACCAACAAAATCACAAAATTGAGCACATGGCATATGAAATTGACGGTCTCCCTCTCATGGTAAACTAAATCTCTATTCAAAAATATCAAAGATGTTTAAAAAATCATCTTGTGTTGCACATCCATGATCATGAAGACTATGACTATGCCATAACTATAATAACTATATTCAAAAAATATGCTTAAAAGAGCATGTTCTCCTGCAATATGTCCATATCCATATGAAGGTCCATACCCTTCATTATAAAATGCAAGTGAAGAACCTTGTTGCATTACCTCATATCCATATACATGTATATATTCATATGATGATGAATCTTGAGAATGTTCATATCCATAATACCTCTTTTCAAAAGCATCCATGGCATTAAACGTGGAAGAAAAACCATATACGTCAAATTGTGACAAACTTTTTTGCAAAGATTGGGATCGGAATCGGAGTCAGAATCGGTGGATACCAATTCGATCTGATCCGGATTGATTCAATCCTGACCAATCTACAAAAACAAAAACCGATCCGAAATTGGTAAATTAAAAAATGATTAATTTTTCAATATGATCCTAACTGATCCAACTGGAATCATAAAACAACTGACCTAATTCCGATCCCGATCCGATCCCACTGATCCAATTTCTTGGTAAAGTTGTCCTTATCAGGAAATTCATCACAATGATCACATGAAATACACTGTCTATAGTTGAATAATTTTCAGTGTCCGTCACTCTCAAAACATTATACATGAGTTCCATAATCTTTATCGAATCTCTTACATAATCTCAACATAGGATTACATATGATTTGTTCCACATTCTTCCCCAAAAAAATGTTTCTGAACTCCAAATTAAACTAGTCAAAACAAAAAAAAAACTTTTCAAACTTTTGTTTTCACGCAACAAACTTTGTAGTGCTGCCAGTGCAAGATAATTTATTGCAAAACAAGTGACACTAAGTCGAACTAAATCATGCCCACAAATCTTTCTTACTCGATCCACGATCAAATCATGATTATATGTAAAACGTGCAACAATTCGACCCATGTTTATAACTTTTTTTACTGTAACATTCTTTGCCACATTCAAACATCAAATCTATACGATGAGCAGCACATGATGACAAAAAAATATTATATTTTGATGTCAAAAGTGTTCCAACCTTTTTGTAACAGCTAGCATTATCTGTTATAAATTGTATAATCCTATTTTTTCAACTTACTTAATCTTATCCTTCATCAATTTCATAATAAATTGAAGGTTCTTCTCTTTGTCTAATGCATCAATTGAATCTGAAAATATGACATGTCATGCACCATAAACCATAAAGCTAACGACGGGCATTCTTATGAGTCATGTCCATCCTCATGTAAAAGAGAATAACCATATATATCCCAATGTAGTTCTATTTTTTTTATTTCTGTTTGCATGTCCATAACTAATCCATCCAAATATTTTCCTAATATATCCTTGGGTGTGAAAGATTCTATTGCACATCCAAAATTTTGTGTTCTAACCATCATATTTGTAAAATGATGATATCCTACAACATTGAGTTAGAATATGATTGTATATAAAAAAATTTAAAATTATCTTATCAAGCGATTCTCTTAATAGTCCTTTATTTACCATTTTGTCCATTCTTTTTTTTTGCACTTCATCTGATCTATACAAACTGCCTTCTATAGTTAAACATTTACCAATACTTAGTGATCCACCTCCACCACGACACATAAAATCAGTTATGCTTTGTTTCATTTTTTTCGTTCCACCTACGAGTCCTCCACCACTAAGTCCACAACTTCTGGCTCTAATTGTTTATGAATGTATTATGTAACACTTAACTCATCATTTTGCCATCTAGCTTTAGTAGATGCTTTCGCAATTTCACGTTCTCTTCTTTCCTCAAATCATTCACATTTGTCTGACGAAAAAATCTTCAGAATGACCACCTATCTATTGATTTTAAATTATATTGACAAATTAAATTTTTTTAATTAGAGGCTAACATGCAGATAGAGACATACCAATATAACACGTGCAGGGGCTATCAAAGCCCTTAAGGAGCTATTACATATGTACATACATTCAAAAATTAACATCACATAACTACTTCAACAATCGTTAAGCCCAAACAAAAAACACAAATAAGAAAGCCTATTTGTGAAATTTTAAAAATTCTCTATATAAATGTAAACTCAAATTCAAGGCCTTAATCTTAAATGATTAGAGTCTACTACATTGATTTGTATTTTCCATTCTACAAGATCCTCAACTTGCTCCTCCAAATCATATTGTATTCACCTCTGCCATGTTAACTTAGACTTACCTCTTCATTTCTTCTACAATGACAACATCAAGATCTAAACTTGTCTGATAGGTGTCTCAAGAGGAAACCGCATGATATGCCCAAAACAACAAAGTCTTCCCTCTTTTACTGCATTCTCGATTCTCGCAATTATCACATTATCCCTAATGCACTCATTGCGGATTTCGTTTACCCTTGTGTGGCTTTTGGCCATATCTATCGTAGCATCCGTATTTCAGCTACACTCAATTTGGCAGTATGTTTCTTCTTGATTGTCCAACATTCACTACCATAAAACATAAAAGGTCTTATAGCCGTGCGATACATCTTTTATTTAAATTTTTAAAAGATTTTACAAGCATATAAAAATTCTCTATTATAGATATAATAAAAATATGAAATGGAAAAGATATTCAAAATAAAGCAATAATAAGCTTACGACGAAGAGCAAACAGAAATACATCGGAAGAAATCAATCAAAAAATATTTCAGAAAAAAAATCAAATTGAGAATTTAACGTCGTAGAAAAATCTAAAAAGAAGAGATTTTGGCATAAAACACCTTTTAACAGGATTCTAGTGAAGATTCTGGGGCCTTTTCGATGGCTTTCTAGTGAGAAACTGAACCCAAAGAACCCTAGCTCCACATAATCGTCGTGCTTCAAGAGAGCTCCATCATAGCCACGTCGTAGCCTCGTAGGACACCATCCAACAAGATTCCGATGACTTTCCAGTGAGAACCTAAAGCTAAAGAGGTTGTAGCTTTACAGTGTCTTCATGCGCCGAAAGAGCTCCACCTTAGGACACCTTCCAATAGGACTCCGTCACTCTGATAAAGAGATTCCAACAACTTTTTGGTGAGGCCCGAACCCAACGATGAACCCTCGCTCTACCCACTGTCATCATAAGTTAAGAGAGGTCGTTGCTTTGGGGGGGGGGGGGGGGGGGGGTTACTCACTTAGATCCGATATTTCATATCCTTAACGGTTCAAAGCGAGGTTGACCATGAAGAGTTCATGTGGCCAACCAACCCTTTCACGGCATGGCCGACCATGCAACTGCAATGCTTTGTGGCGTGGCAGACTGAGTATGCACCCATGGTTGAAGTTGACACAAACCAATGGTCCACGTGTGCCTACAAAGCCACGGAATGCTCACCATAAAGTGGAGAGAACTCGCCAAGAACTTCGGCGATCTCATATCTCGTCATCCACGCAAGAACGAAAATCTTGCAAGAACTCATGAGATATTCACAAGATGGTGTTTGTGTGAACCTCTTTTCTTTACGTCTATTCTCAAGAAAGAAAGACTTTTGTCGATACCCCGGGCATACCTAAGAAAATAGGTGATATCCTAAAAATATTAGATAGTTCGATGATAATTTAAAAGTAATAAAACCGAGATTCGGGTTCTTTAAAAATTTGATATTTTGACCCTTCTCCGTCGGATGGTGCGAATATTCGGCGTTAACTTACATCGAGCAACAACTCGAATGCCCTTGATTAACCGTCGTGGAAACCTATTTTTGGAGAACATGCACATCCACAGAAAATAATAAACTCAAAAGGGCAGCGGCCTTTTGGACCCGATGAGATGCAAACCGATTTATTCGGGGTTAATTTCATTTGGTTGTTGGTTGATTTTAGTTGACTTAGAGTCGATTTTAAAAGTTTGAGTTTTGAGTGAATTTGTTTGATTTGTTCTTTTATTTGGTTTCGGTTTGGTTTTGATTTGTTTTAAGTTGGGTTTGATCGGTTCGGATTGTTTTGATTTCAATTTTGATGTGTTTGAATTGTGTTAGACATTGTAGATTTTGGTTTGGTTGATTTGATTTTTGAGGTTTCAGATTTAATTAACAATCTGAATTTTCTGTTTTCATGTTGGTTTTGGCATGTTTGGAGTGTTTTAAAGTGCTGCTTATTTAATTTTCTTTGAGATTAAGCATGTATTGGTTTATTTAGGTGAGATTTGGAAAATTTTAAATGAATTCTCGGATTGGTTAATTTTAGAATCTGCCTTTTTTTGAGTTCACAGATTGTTTAAATCTGATTTTTTATGGGTTTTCAGATTGATTAAAATCTTGTTTTTATTGGTTTAAGAATGATTCCTTTTTATACCTCTTTGTTGTGGTACAGTTTTTATTGAATTGGGATTGTTTTGAATTAAGTTACAGATTTGTTTTAAATCTGATTTTTCTGTTTTTAATTAGATATTCAGATTTGGTTTATGTTGTCTTTTTTTTGTTTTGGCGATTTACATCACATCCGGCCTATCGGGCTACCATTCGGTGCCCGGTTTCATGCATTCCAAGTCAACATCAAAGATCATTTCATTTCATAGATGATGAGGTACAAAAGAGAAAGGCAATTTCCTTCCCCCCAACATAAGTACTTCACCAATTTAGGAAAATTTTGGCATTACAACGTTATGCCGGTCATTTCCAACTTAATGAAGTTTACCCATCCAAAGTGGCCAGCCTTAACTTAACCATATTGGGGAAAGGATCGCCGGCTACGAGAGCATGCCCGTGCCACTGTCCGGATCGACATTCCGGGAGTGTGCCCGGGGGAGTCGTCGAAGGTTGGAGTCCCCGCGGAAGGGTGGAGCTCCTTAATTTAATTTGACTTTCGCGTTCTGATTTTTATTTGTTTTTTTAGAGTGAGGCCGATTAGGCCGATTCAAGTCTCATCGGCGTCCTTAGCCGGCCTTCAGTCTTCATAGGCTCAACATGCCTGTTTATGGGCACTTTAGGACCTGTTTCGGTTTGCTCAAGGGGGCAATGGAACAAAGGGCTTTAAAGGTGTTCCAAAGAGGACCGAAATGAGGTGACAAAGATGGCCACAAAGGGGCCAAAAGGGAGTATCAAAGAGAGCCACAAAGGGGATGTTTGGGAACCGGTTTTGGGGTCTGAACATGAGCTGAACAAGGGGCAGCTTCGGACCTGTTTAGGGGGGTCTGTTCAGGTGGCTCCAAGTGGGCCGAAATGGGTCTGCACAAGGGGCATTTGGCTGGACTGAAAGTGGACTGGCAGGGGTCTGTTTTGGGTTCCTGCAGGTGGGCCGAAAGGGGCCTGGACATAGGCTGAATGGGGGCCGGCTATGGACCTGTTCAGGGGTCTGTTTAGGGTGCCTGCAGGTGGGCCGACAGGGGCCTGGACATAAGCTGAATAGGGGTCGGCTATGAACCTGTTTGGGAGATTTTCTGGTGGGCCAAACAGGTGGCAAAATGAGGGGGTATGTGTCCTGTTTAGGAGACTGCACAAGGGTCAAAATAGGTCCTGTTTTGGGGTGTTTGGGAAAGCCAGGCAAGAACTGTTATAAGGGGTGGAATAGGTGGCCGAATAGGGGATTTTGAGTGGGTCGACCAGGCTTTGGATGGTCCTTTGGGGTTGCCGATGTCGATGAAGGCCGGTTTAGGCCATGAGAGGGGTTGAGAAGAGAACTTAGAAGAGGAGGAAGGGGTGCCCTTAAAGAGTTACATGGTTAATATGTGTATGTATGCCCCTACCTTTTCTTCTCCTTCTTTCTTCTTCTTTGGCCGCTGGCAGGTATGCACGTGGGCAGGAGGAGGGCAGCAGCTCTCTTCTTCTTCTTCTCTTCTTCTTCTTTCCTTCTTCTGGGCTGCGGGCAGGACTGGAGCAGGAGCGCGCAGTAGTTGGAGCAGCAGCCTGTCGGTGTCGATCAGCCAGCCTCCTGCCCTTGGCCGCCCTCCCTTCTTTTATAGGAGCAGGTGAGATATGAAGGGGCAACTGTGGTGTACGTGAAATGGCTTTTCCCATGCCCCTTTATTGACTAAACTCCTTGGATCCCCACATTTTAAATGCTTGACCAGTCCTTTGAACTCCCCCATGTTGACCTGCCCTTTGGGTTTCCCCATGCAATAAATGAGTCAAAGATGAGGTGGCTGATGAGCTGGCCTGGGCGGTGGAACCTGCTGAGGTGGCAGCTGAGCTGGCATTGCTGATGTGGCCTGAATTGGGCCTGTTTGGCTGACCGCGGCCCACTCAACTCCTCCTTCTAATGGGCTGTACGTCGGCAGGCCATAGGATGGATTGGAGATAAATTATTCAATCCAAATAAGTTCTGGACCAACATGAATTTACACCCATGGATTATTTAAGGACTGGTTGGGCCTGATTTGACCCAATTGTGGGTCGGACCAGTCTGATTTTGGTCCAGTCCCTTCCTTTTTCTTGAATTGCTTTTTTTTGTAAAACATTGACGCCAACAGTGTTCCATGCTCCAAAATGAATGAATGATACCACAATGTATAAACAAATGATCGATTGATATCTTCCTACAACACTCCACAAAATATGCAAAATAATAACTCCATTGACCAGAATCTTGTGCAGTGACATCTTAAGGGTAATCTTCGTTTGCCAACCTTCCATATGAACAGCTAAATCTCGATCGGAATAATAGGGGTCCAAACAGCCCAGTACCATAAAGTTTCCACTTTCCACACCTCCAAAGCTCGGCTTATTGGTAACTTGTTTAACTGAGAGTCCCTTTCTTTTATGGTAACCAGAGAAGTTTATCCTCCACATTCTTGGTGCATTTAAGCCCATTCAGCATATCCAGCAAACTTGATATCAGTGTAATTTCAGCATTCTTCAGGTTTCTTCTGAAATGGAAATTCCACTCGGATCTTGCATTCCAATAGGAGCAAATATTGGCCAACGGTGTTGCACCTACCCAGTGATCATTCCAAAACAATGTTTTCTTGCTTTCACCCACAACAATAGCAAAGGATGAGCTGAAGAGGTCCCTTTTGATAAAAGATGCCCTTCCAAAGGCTAGAGAATCTTACTCTATCCCCAAAGTCAGATATCCATGTGTTGTTCCCAATGTCATATTTGGAATTGAAGCAAACAATTCTAGTCCAGAGAGCATTGTTATTGTGATTCAATTTCCAAATTCACTTAGAAAGCAATGCATTGTTGATAGACTCCAATAGAACTAGTCTCACACCACCACCATTAACTAGCCTACAAACATGATTCCATCTAGATGTAGCCCTTTCGTGCCCCCAATTCCCTGCCAAAAGAATTTAGCTCTTAAGGTTTCCAGTTTGTGGCACATTCCTTAAGGCACTTTGAGAATTGAAAAAGATAAAGATGAATGCTTTGGAGCACCGATTTGTAAAGTATCCATCTCCCCCCTAAGCAGGGCATCTTGCTTGTCCACCTCAATAAAGGAATGGTTTTGGACCCCACTTGGGAACCACTTTCTCCCTCTAATAAAAGGAGGGAGCAGCTATTGACCATAGTTGTCAAGGTGGACACCCTAGGTGCCACCTAAGGCACTTTTGCCCAGGTGCCTAGGTGCCGCCCAAGGCCTTTTGGCGCCCACTCAGGCGTCCAAGGCTCCCAAGCTAGGCACCCCATGTCTTTGTACATTGATTAAAATCACATATATAAAATCACATTTACATGTAAGTACACAAGCATACACATACAAATATAATTATATTTATGCATATATATTTGTATGTATGCATAAATATATAGTATTAACATCTAATTATACGTATGATTGTATATATATTTACATACACATATATATACATATATACAAAAATCTAACGACAATGTCTTGACCACCAAGGCAATGCCTAAGTGGCCGCTTTGTCACCTAAGCAAAATTGGCACCCTTCAACATCTTGAGCACCTTGTCACCTTGACAACTATGCTAATGACAATAATCATCCTTCAATACATGTAATAATTCCCCCGTCAATCTGTCTAGTCTTGGTCCTCAAGTCTCATGTCCCCTTTTGAAAAGATTATCATGTCATTTAACACTAACATTTCGAGATCCAACCTCCTGAGATTTTCTCAAGATTACTCTGAAATCTCTTCTCTCCAATCACCTAGAAACAAAGCCGAGATGCGAAATGACAATCCTTGAACAAGACAACATCCACTAATGTGTTGCTTTTGTTGTAGGTTTACAAGACTGGCTGATCTAGATTGGGATCAGTATAGGCAATCCGATCCAAGGGAGAAGTCCAATTTGACCCCGGACTTCCCCCTCAATCGACCCAGACAAGCCTGAATCCAATGATTAAAGTGATCCCACCAGAAATGGCCAGGTCCATTTGGACCCGAAACATCTGGGATACATCGAAAGATCCAAACACTCTAGTCCATCAGATCTTCTGCATTTGGACCTCTTCCCTTCCGTTGGGATGGGAAAAAGACAGCAGCAGGGACGGCACACTGCCACCGTGAAGATCTGATTCTGGTCTGATTTGACCCCAAAATCAGACCAGAATCAGCCCATCTTCAATCCTTCAAAAGTTTTTACATTTTTATTTTATTTTTTTATTTTGGAATAGTCAAACCAGGCCAATCTTGCATCAGTTTTACTCCCCTTGGATTTGCCAATCTTGTATCACGATCCAACCTTCCTTGCATATGACTCAAGATAATGAATTATATAAACTATGTGTAAATGTTAATGCTCGTTACAATATAAAGATCGTCAGATTGGATCCAAGCATAAACACAGCTAAGAAAAACTATCTTCGCACTTAACTTATGAATAGCTCATTAACCTGAACGATGAATACTAAAACTTGTAGCACATTAATAACTAAAACGCAAAGTTAACTAAAAGAAACAAACAGTAGAGATGGGACGAGGGAGAGGGAGATAAGGATTGAGATAAAGAAGAGAGAGGGGGACATCAAAGTTAGCATAATCGGCCGATTCTCGGGGCTGAAATACGGAGCCGACTCCCTGCAGAATCGGCCCGGATTGGCCTTGGATCAGCCAAACCAGGAAGGATTGGAACAGGAATCGGCCAATCCCGCTGATTCCCCAAGACCTAATGGGCCCGATTTCAATCTGATTTAGGTAGAATCACAACCGGAATTGACACAATCGTTCAATTCCAAACCGATTCTGGCAATTCCTGGCCAGAATCGACCCCAAACACCGCCACTGCAATCTTCAGCCTTACCAAGTCCGTCGGATCCGGAAAGGCCGGGATCCAGGATCCGCCATATCGGGTCCCGATGGATCCGATATGGCATCTGGTAATGTTTATAGTGGGCGGAGAAGACGACCTTACTGGGCCCCGATTCCAATCCCACGATCTTTGGGAGACATGAAAGAAAGAATGAGAAAAACTAAAACTGGCATTTTATTTTACCAATCATGGGGGCAAGACATTTTAAAAAAGATAAGTGGATTAGTCGTCTGATAACTCTAAATCCATGTAGAACTAGTAGCAACTCAGGAATGGTTAAGCCATGGATTGCAGAATCCGTTGATCCTGATCAAGATCGGCCGATTCTTGGATCGGATCGGTACCCACCGATCCGATTCCAGTCGCAACTACTGATCCTACTGGATCAGTCAGAATCGACCGGACTCGACCAATCCAATGGATCAATCCATAAATCGGTCAATCCAGATTGATTCCCTAGAACCCGAAAGAAGGGTCCAGAATCGGATCGATTCAAGACCCAATTCCGGACCATTTTCCGGTCCGACCCCCCCAATAAGGGGAAGATCGGACTGATTCCCTCTTCTCAGCCCTCATTCTCATTTCCCCGCTCCCCTTCATCATCTAGGGCTCCCTCTAGACCCCTCCCCTCAACGATCCACCTTGAGTAAAAGTGATCCAGACCTGTGGAGTGGTTGATCTCCCCCTAAACAGGTAACTTGGGAAAAGGGGGAACCTCCAATCCCTTCTTCCCCTCCCCTTTACCACCATAAAAAAAATTCTTCGGGGTCCTTGGGTTAAGCACTTGAGCACCAATCTGTCTACTTAGAGGCACTTTGATGCTTGAGTGAGCACCAAGAAAGAAAAACCAACTCAGCAATGGATAAGCACTCGAGCACCGATCAATCTGCTTAAAGGCAATTTGATGCTTGAGTGAGCACCAAGGAAGCAAAACTATCTTTGCACTTAACCTATAAATGGCTCATTAAGCTGAACGATGAATACTAAAACTCGTATCACATTAATAACTAAAACTCAAGATTAACTAAAATAAACAAAGAACAGAAATGGGACGAAGGAAGAAAGAGGAGGAAGAGGAGGAGGAGGATTAAAATAGAGAAAGCAAGAAAGGGGACATGTAAGAAGAAATCAGAACAACTCAAACTGACATGTTATTTGACCAATCATGGGGACGTATACATTTTAAATAAGAAAATTGGTATAGTTGTATAATAACTTTAAATTAGTGAAGAACCGGTAACAACTCGGCTTGGTTAATGTTGGCACCGGAAAAAAAAATCAAGATGGATCGTGAAGCTAATCCAAGCGTCTCGGATCCACCTAAGCTCCCACAATAAGGAGATCAATTCCCGGCTGATTTCTATGTCAAGATAGATCTCTCTCCGTATTGAACTCTGCCAATGGGGGAAGTTCCGTAACACTCCACTAAATGAGGCTGGCGATACCGTGAAAAGAGGGAAATCAATCCCGAATATCTTGGCAAGCCTCCGAGTCCATCTCGAAGCAGGATTCTTTGTTCGGAAGGTCTCCCAACGGCATAAGGAAGGGAGAGCCAGCCCTTTTGATTCCGTCACGAGGCCAGACTCCCTTTCCGGAAGGTCTCCTGGTGGCGGAAGGGAAGGTGAAAACCTATATAAGGTGCGTCTGTCACCGAGCATTGAAGGGGGGGACAGAGAGAAAAAAAGGAGGGAGGAGACGGAAGGGAGTTGTTGGGAGATCGATCAATAGGGAGAGAGAGAGACCGCAAGAGTCGAAGAAGGAAGGGTGGAGGCCTACCTCTTCCGGGCGCACCGGCAGCCTCTTCCCCTTCTTCCTGCGCAGCCGGCGAAGGTTCCAGCTCCACCGGACACCGCCGTCGAGCCCCTGTGCCTCTCCCGGTGCAGATGTAAGGGCCTTAGCCCCCCCCTTCGTGCAGTGCCGCCGTCGCGATCCCCCCAAAGCCACCGCAATCGCCGTCGGGAGGGCCGGAGCTGCCCGCTGTAGCCGTCGCAATCCCCCAAAGCCGCCGCGATCGCCGTCGGGAGGAGAGGCCGGAGTAGTCCGCCGTCGCCGTGCCCGGAGAGAAGAGAGGAGAGGTCGGGGGATTTTTCCCCCGACTTACGTCCACGGGGGACGTATAAACAGTGCCAGGCGGCGAAAAAGAGGGGCCCGCACGTGAAGTCTCGCGGGCGGCCGCGCGTGAAGCCCTGTTGACCAGCGGGTCAACCAGCTGTGGGGCCCACATTCAAAGAATGTTAAAAAAAAAGAAAAGAAGAAGAAGAAGAGAGGGAGAGGTGGTCGCGCGCAGGTGGCCAGTTGACCCAGGGTCAACTGGGGCTGTGGGGCCCACAGAGGAAAAATTGTTAAAAAAAAAAGGAAGAAGAAGAAGAGGAGGAGGTGGACCGCAAGAGCCCATTTGCCCCACATGAACAGTACTATGACTTCAAAATTAAATTTTTAAATCAATTTAATTTAAACAAACCGAGGCAAGCATAAGGCCGGTTCTAAACCCACCTCATGGCTTCGACATAATCTAAAAGAATTCGATTAGGAAACCAGGAGGCCGGTTCTAAACCCACCTCCTGACCCATGATTAATTCAAAAATAAAAATAAAACAAACAATCAATTTAAATTAAATAAAAATCTATTTAATTCAAACAAACCGAGGCAAGCATAAGGCCGATTCTAAACCGACCTCATGGCTTCGGCTCAACTTGAAAGAATTCAAAACAAAGGGAAACCAGGAGGCCGGTTCTAAACCCACCTCCTGACCCTCTTCTTAAGGTAGACATCCAAAGGTCTATAAAAACAGACCCCAATGTCTTACCGGTGCATCAAGCAGTTCAGCAGACTCATGAAAGAGCCATGAAGATCGACATGAGCTAATTTCCACAAGTCTATCAAAGACCAGGATATGCTCAGTTTCAAAACAGTGAGATGAATCCCCACAAGCTTATCAAAAGCCGGGTGTATTCAATCTCAAAACAATGGGAGATGCCCACAAGTCTATCAAGACCGGGTACATACCGCCCAAGAATGACAAGTTCCATGTTCATCAAGGACTCAAAAGGACCAAGTTTCTGGTCATGGTTGTAAATCATGTCTCATATTGAGAGAAATAATGAACTCATGTTCGGTGCACGGACTTATGTTCCAAGGAGAAGACCGCTGCATGAAATTTTGGAAGGCAAAACAACAAAAAAAAGAAAAAATCTGAAAATAAAAATCTGAAAAGTATATAAATTTGAAATTTAAATCTGCAAGTGTGCACAAAATCCAGAAATTGTAAAATCTGTAAAGTCCAGAACTGTCATCTGCTCTATAAAAAAACTGCTGCCGAGAAAAGAAAATCTGTAAATCTCTGAATATGAAATTGAAACATACAGGATTTGAAAAAATCTGGAATGTGTAAATCTAACATCCGGAGGTTTAAAATTTGAAACATGAAATCTTCAAAAATTTGAATTTCACATTCAAAACAAAAAAAATCTGAGAATTGAAGTTTAAGATCTGAACATTCCAAATCTAAATAAAACTGCAATCAAAGACAAATCAATTTCAACCAGACAAACTTAAATCAAACCAACAAATTGATTCATTGTCTAAGACAAACTTTAAATTATGTTCCTGGACCGAAATCAAATGGACAACAAAAATTGAAAAATCTGAAACATAAGTTGAAATTGAAATCTGCGGTTGGTAATTCCAAAATCTGAACTCCAAGGATTTGAAATCTGAATGTTATCCAAGCAAACTTGTAAATCTGGAAAACTGTAAACCCCAGAATCTGTAAAACCCAGAATCTGAAATCTGAATTTTTCATACAACCAAATCCCCAAATCAAAACACCCTCGAACAAATCACAAACTTAATTAAATTCATAAACAAGAAATCTGGAGAATCTGAATCTGCAATCTTTGAGAAATGCAGAATCTGAACTCTGAAATTTAAAAATCTGGAAAATCTGAAATCAGTAGTCTGAAATCTGTAAAACTTGAAATCTGGAAGCCGACACTTCAAAAAAATCTGTAATTCATAAATCTGAAATCTGCAAAATTGAGAGCATCCTCAAACAACTCAAATCAAACCTCAAAACAAATTAACTTTAACCAAACAAATCTTTTAACTCAAATCAATCAACCCAATTCAAACTGAATTCCCCAAATCAAACAAACTCAAACTAAATTCAAACAAATCCAAATTTCAACCAATTTAAATGAAACTTAAATTTAAACTAAGTCAAATCAACTCAAATACAAATTAAACTTTTCAAATCAAATCTAAATCAAACTTAATCAATTCAATTCAACTTAAATTCAAACCAAATTCGAAACCAAATTAAGTGCTTGCCTTCCATCAAATTCATGGGGTTGTTTTCTCCTGTGTGAATGCTTATTTTTGTGGATGTATGTCTTCTACTTCAATGGATTGCTATGACGTTTAATCAAGGGTATTCGAGTTATCTCGATGTAATTAACGTCGGATCTTCGCACCATCCGATGGGGAGAGGTCAAAACAAATTTTCCAAGAACCTAACAACCTCACCATATAATTTTGACCCTAGCTAGTACTTTTATGAAATATCATCTATTTTCTTACAAAGTCAATGCTAAGGTCTAATCAAATCTAATTCAAATCCAAATGGAAAATGAATTTCCAAAACAAACAAAAGAATCAAATCTTTTGAGATTTTTGAGGTTACATCAGTTAAGCACTTAACACCAAATCAGTCTGCTTAGAGGCACTTTGGTGCTAGAGCGTTTGGTGCTTGAGTAAGCAATTTAGGCATTTTATTGAGGCCTGGTGCCCAATAAAAAATTAAATCGCCTTGGAGCTCAAAAATGCCTTGGCACTAGCACCCGCTTTAACAACAATGTTAGATGGGGAACAGGTCTCAATACTCATTTCCTCACTTGCTATTCGTTTGTTAAGGTCAACTCTGAAATTGGAAGTCCCCGTCTGATAGAGGGTGGCGTGGCAGGCTTGGGGTATCCAGAGCCCTCCACCCCCTCCCTCTTCTCTCCATCTGTTTGCCTCTACCATAAGAGGTAGTTACCTGGGGCACCTGACGAAAGACGACCCTTACTTTTCCCCTAACAACTCACCATGTTGATAACACAGCAACGTACCAAACAAGTGGTTTAAGTATTCGCCAACTCAGGGAACTTCGCTTTTTTTGCATTTCAAGCTCAAATATCTAAATGGCTATAATGAACACACAAGATAAAACAAAAGTCACCTCTGCCCGGGAGGATAGAAGGATGTTGCTAGACTCCTTCCTAAGAGATGATACCCTTGAAGATGTTTCAACAGCGGCAGCAGCAGCAGCAAGTACAGCCTGATATTCTCGATGCCTCTTTTCCTTCCTTCCACATTTTTTTGCTTCCCTTATGTGACGCAAAAATTGGTTGACCACCACTGAATCCCATCTCTTCTGCCTCAAGGAATCAAGTTCTTCAGGAAGATGTCTAACAACCCCAAGCATCAAATTTTCTGCCACATGAAAAGTAAACAGGTGATCAATATATCTGAAAGTACTTGTTAGCAACATATAAAAGCATGTACAGAATAACAGTGTGATGATGATGATGATGATGATGAACAAAAGACTGAAAAAGTCCCTTACTTGTTTTCTTCTGTCTTAGCAGGTGCTGATCTTCAATCACCTAGTAATTTTTAAAAGCCAGGATTATGCCACCACTTCAGACCAGTCCAAAGGCAGTAAGTGATACCACCATTTATTGGTTCAAGGTGACAACTAACTAGGATTAGAGGTCAGCAGACTCTACGTACTGTAAAAAAAACTACAAAAAATTGCTATATTTAATAATTGATTACCTTAGACAGCTTAAGAACCCTACATAAGCCAAAAGTAGAAATAATTAATGCCTAATAGAACTATAAATATTGAAGAGAACTCTAATATAAATTGTTCCAGACAAATGCAATTTCTCTTAAGAAAAACCCCACCCCTTTATCCCATATTACCCAGCATATTGCATGAGATAATATGTTGAAAATTTTAAAATAATGTACTACTGAAAAGTTCGCCAAAAAGTGCCCAAGATTTTTAAACTATTTTCTTAATTTATTCTGAAATATTCACCAATTTTACCATGAAAGTTGATCTTCGGCCTATGGAGCATCCCATGATCTTATCCTGGAATATGAAACAGAAACCAACCTCAGGTTTCTGGTCCGGTAACTATAAAAGCAATGGAGTACCATATTTAGTAAATTAGGCAGCAGCATTAGTGACATGAAAGCTACGGATAGCGTCAACTGAGACAACCATTCAATCACAAACTAAAAGAGAGAAACTAAGAAAAAGATTTTTATCATATGCGAACTTTCTCATCAGAATGAAAACTTCAGCATACCCATAACTAAAAGTAGTCACATATTTGACATGTCAAACTATAATCATAGTGGGAATTTTAAAATGTCTTTCAACATTAAATCAATACAATGAGCAGCATATGGTATCCAAAACAAAAAGGGTGCATAGACATCAAAAATTTCCTTACATACACAACTAGACTCAGTAAATAATAATTTGTATTACATTTTCTGCATCAACTTCCAATGCAACTTTATCCAACAAATCAACAACATTGCACCTTTTACTTCTGAAGTCACATCCATCTCGGATCTCAATTTTATCTCGGAAAGGTGAAAGAGAAGAGATCTCACGAGATCAGATCTCGAATTTCATTTATGTATGGTATATCTTACTCAAGAATTGTCATCTCGCATTTAGATGTTATCTCATTAAAACTGAACAGAAGAGATCTCAAAAAAATCTCAAGATATTGGATCTAGGAAATACCAAGCAGTGTGCATGTTTAAGGGTAAAATGTCATGTAATCACTTCAAAGAGGACAAAGAAACTCATATTAAACATCAAAATAAACTATAATAGAATTAAAAAGCGTAATATAGAAAAAGTAAAATATTTATTATAAAAAACATGCAAGAAGTTTTTTATGTTAGACCAAAACTTTATCATGAACAATATGGATAGAAAATTGATGACATCATGAGTCAATTGTATAAAAAATACTCATAAAAGTATCAAGTTATAAAATTATATCAAACAATAATGTCTAAATGAATATTTGGATAGATTCCATAATAAAATTGAAAATATATGAAGAAAACTTAACAAAGCCATCTAACAAGTTAGGGGTAAGGGGTGTAAACGGAATCCGATAATCCGAAATTTCGATTCGATTCCGATAAAAATTAACGGGTTTGGAAACTGTTTTTGTATCCTATAAGTTATAGGAATCGGAATCGGATACTCCGATAGCTTATCGGAATCGGAATCGGAATCAGGTGATTCTGTTTCAGTTTATCCGATTTCGATAATAAATAAATAAATATAAGTAAAAATAATCAAAATAAAATCAAATAAATCATAAAATATAATATATAAATTGATAAAATGATAAAAATAAAGTTTTAAAATATTATATCAAACTTTATTAATTATATGTGAATTATTAATGAATTTTTGAATAAAATTAATATTTAATATCGGAATCGGAAATTATCGGATTCGATTCCGATTTCAATAACGGAATCGGAATCAGATCGAAATCGGAATATGGTGATTCCGAAATTATCGAAATCGGAATCGGAACACCTTATCCCTTATGGGCCTTATCGGAATCGGAATTGGATTTTGTGATTCCGCTACCAAATCAGGCCCGTTTACACCCCTGGGTAGTAATAGGCAGAGGAGAACAAAGTATCAAAGGTACTATATAGATATTCTCGTTTCGGAGATCTTGTTTCTCAGACACGTAGAGAGAGAGATTCTCGAGAGATCTCAAAAGATCATCGGAAGATCGCATTCCATGGTTCAGTGTTTACCAAAAGATAATCAACGTTTTCCCCATTATATATGTTCCTGCATCAAACGTAATGGTGCAAGTAAATTTGACCAACTTTTGTTTCCTTTTCCCACCAACGGTTGAATTGTTTGATATCATTTGCTAATAGGGTCTCTCAAATTTCATGATAACTAAGATCCTTCAAACCTGGTCCAAATTGGCTTACTGACTACAACATTGTTTAAAATTTATTAAAGTGCACAATATTAAAAGAAATGCATAGTTTATACATGCATTTAGCAGTGTACTGAATGGTTTGCTACCTTTTTTTTCTTCAAATGTTTCTTATCCTCCACAAATTTGCTTTGGACTCTTCAAGATTTGGTATATAAAGTGATCTATGGGACTTTTCACCAAAATCAAAGCTACTGAATTTGTCTCCTATGAATTTATAGATTGGTGACCAATAAGATTATTTTTCCTTTCAACTTCATCTAAAATGCAAACTGTCTCAACCTTTGCTTCGTGGGCTTGTGCATATGTTGTCCGATTTCTTCCTTTGCCTCTATTATAGCCTTCTTAGAAACAGTTACATTCATAGACAATACCACAATGTGTTGCTTCAATCAATAAAATCCTCAGGTTCACATTATTTGGATCCACAAGGATTCTGTATTTTCATCCAAACTCCTTACACTTTAGAGGACCCTTTGAGACTGGAGGCTCCATTACACTTAAGATTTGAGTATTTGACCCTAACCCATAAGTTTAATTAACGGATTGTGACATGTTAAATCATTTATATGAATAATCACATTAGATAAATAAGACAAACAAATCAATTAAAGAATTAATTTAATCAACTTAATTAAAAATATTGAGGATTGAAAGTGGAGATAAAGAAGGGGGTCTGAACTGAGTGGAACCAGTGATCTAAGAACCTGAGGATGGAAAGGAGAGGGGATCAGGATTGAGTGCAGATGGGGGAGAGACTGAGAGCATTGTTTTCAAGGCGTTGAAGAGTGTCCTCTCACTTGTGGAGGGGCGCCTAGGCAAGCAACAAATTATTTCTCCATTTTCTCTAATTTAAGAATAAATAATGCTGATTAAACATCAATATCTCTTAATTGGGTGGTTTTAAAGTAAAAATAACCAGTTCTAGTAATTAATTTGATAATAAATAGATATTTTGATGAATGATAATTAAGATTAAGTAAACTCATAAATATTTACTAATATTTAACACAAATTAAGTATTAAAAAGAATTTAAGGTAGCCATGTTATTTAGTCTATTTAACTATGCACTTACACATTAGTAATTGTTTTACATGTTGTCATAGAATTAACTACATAATGGGCTAGGATCAAATCAAATCGGTTGGTCTCAATCCGATTTTGGCATGGAGGACCGATCTAAACTGAATTCCCAGCGAAAATAGTGGAATCAGTCAAGCCAATTCTGTGGGATTGGAACAGAATCAGTCGATTCTGCCAATTCCGCTGAGAGCCCTTAAGTCCTGCGGATATCCTGGAATGGGCCTGATTCTGATCCAATATCACCCCTATTGGGGTGATATCGGCCTCCCACCAACGATTCCCTTCTATCTTTGACCGATTCCCCCTTTGGTAAAAAGCTACTCTGACAATTCCAGGGGACCTCTAGTGATCCCGACGGCAACAATGAATCTTCGGTGATCCCAAATGATTCTACGGCGATTGCTGGCAGCTCCCTCCTATAGTGATTCTAGGGTTCCCTCACGACAACAGCCCCCTCCCACCGGCAATCGCTCCTTCCAAGATAAAAGTCCTTCCTCCCCCCTTTCTATTCCCCTCCAACTCTTCCCCCCTTCCGGTAGGCCCCGTAGGGCACAAATTCTTCCCAATGAGAAAACAACTAGAATATATTTAGCTTAATCCATACCAAAATAAAAAATGGGTTAATATTTGATAGATTGGAAAAGTTTGTATTCTGTCACTACAACATGCATCTCAGAATCAAGAATGTAAAAGAGTATCAAACAATTTCATAAGAGAGGTTCTTCAAATTTGCAAGTGGACCATACCAAAAACGAGTTGAAGCAACATTTGATGCACATGAAAGAGCTAGAACAGGTTGACATAGACTATCTTTTCCAAGAGGAGCACCCACATGGTGCATGGGTGCAGAAGACAAGTAGACCACCTCTAGAATTCGATTCAGAAGATCGTAGATGGGCTGAAAAGGATCTAGATGGCATTCAGCCTGAAGATGAAGATATACAAGATCAGGTACCTATTGCTCCAACTTCAGGTCTAGATCCTTCATCACAAAAGACCCCTCAAAAGACAGATTATTGCAAACAAATTTAAGTGCTTCAAACAATTGAAGGTCTACCAACATGGCATTGGGAAAAGAAGAAGCAGAAGCAATGAAGAAAATGAAGAAAATGAAGTTAGATATCAAACGAAAATCTAAATCCCACAGATAGTACACAAGCACCCTCCCAAATGACAATGAGGAAGAGCTCATTCCACCAAGTCAACAATAACATAACAGAAGTTCAGGTTGACATGGAGGTGTAAGTGGAGAGGGAAAAGAAGAAACTGACACAACTACAAGTGCACGTAGAAGTGGTAATTGATGATTTGGGTAAACGCCAACATTCAAGTGGATAGAGTTCATGTTGGACACAATTGGGTTTCTTTAACAAGCATATGACAATCTTACCCAGAACCCCCAAAAACAAAATGCTTCCAGCCATATATTCTAGGTACTCGATGATCAAAGCCAGCACCATACAATCCGTATGATTTTAGCAAGATGACCATGTTGTTATTTGGAAATGGATACATACCAATCATGACTAGTCAACAACAATGGTCTTCAGTCGGGGTAAATAACGAGGAGTCTCGCGACCAATATCATGGATATTGGTCACATGTGATATGATTTATATTAAACATCATATGGACATGTGTTTATGTGGTTAAGTGTTACGTAACACTTTTTTTACATGTCTACTAATTTTTCCAGATTATTTATTAAAAACTTTGGCCAATCCGGATCATTTTTCTTCCCAAAATATCAACTGGATCAACCGATTCGGGTCTCAATTCCAATCTTGTGATTATTGCGTCATAGCCATTGATTACTTTTTATTTATTATCTGCCACTCAAATTTGTTATTTTATCAATTTTACTATAAAAAAAGTGTCGCTTAACACCTTGCCTTATCGCCTAAGTGGCAAGGCAGAATCATGTCACCTCGATTGCCTTAAAAATTATGACTAAGAGTGAGGGGCAGGGGCTTAGAATTGATATTAAGTGTGAATCAGTGGAGGAGAAAGGGACTGACAGGTAATAGGAGCCTTCGAGACTAAAGAATGAAAAAAGGAGGGGGTTGAGACTGAGTCGAGCTAAGGGGAAGGAGTTGGAGACTAGGAATGAATAGAGAATGTGAGTCAAAACTGAAAACAAAGAGCAAGAAAGGCCAGATCAGAATTGGAGTCCGGATCAGCTAGTGTCAAATCCAATAGGTCAATTCAACATGATCCAAGGGAAAAATATATGATCCAAAATCGGCACAAATCAGCTCTTCCAAAAAAAAAAAAATTTTTTGCGGAGGAAAGCTCCACAGATTCAGGTCCGATCCAACCCTAATAGGGATAGGTTCAGAGCTGGAAATCAGAAGCAGGAGCAGCCAGGGGTATCAGGTCTGATCTGATGGTTAGTAAAAATGGGATATGACCTGATATCATGGATCCGGTAAATTAAAGTAACCATATCCACTCGTATCGGAATCTAATGGACCTAATATGAGTATCTTTTCCACCCAATAGAGTGGGGAAGGCATAGGGGCAACGCAGCTGCCGCCACTGCCACTGATTCCAGCGGAATTGGCAGTGGATTGGCCAATTCAGGCTGATCCGGGACGAATTGGGCCAAACCAGGCCAACTAACGGAGAAATCTGATGTTGGATCAGACCCCCCCAAATCAGATCGGCATATGCTGATCCTGATCCGGGATCAGCCTATTCAGCTAACCATGATGAAGAGGGAATGAAGGAGGTACTGAGAGTGGAGGGAGGGGGTCTGGGGTCAGAACCAAGTGGAAGTGATGGAGACAGGATCAGACCAGGTCGACCGTTTGTTCGGAGATAGCATCTTTCGGGTCCTGAGGAGACGGTGTATTTATCTCTTGTATTTAGTAGTGTTAGAGTTTATTCTATAAATTTTCCATTTGATATTTAGAATCCTTTTCATTTTAGTCCTTTAGAGAACACGCATGCCATTAGTTCTTTTAGGGGTCCATTTTGTAACATGTCAAGCTCTACGTATAGTGTCCCAATGTCAATAGAAAAGAGGTTGATGGTTGAAGAAAAGAAAGGGGTCCCCCTTCCCTCTCTCATCCCATCCTCCCCCCCTCTCTCAGTCTACTCTCCCCTCAATGTTGATGCTGGCTTCCCACTTCCGGGTGCTCCCAGTCCTCACTTCCCCCTTCCGGTGCTCCTTACCCACTTCCGGATCTAGGTGCGGCATCCCTTTCCTCTTGTTCAGTTTTCCCCTCACCTCTGACAAGCTCTAACTCCCTCTGTCGTCCCTCCCCTAGGCCCGTCTGGACCTCCCGTCTCACCCCACACCCTCCTCACACCCCTACAGAACACCCCCCTTCATCAGCACTGTCGCTGTCTTCTCCTTAGTCCTCCTACCCCTGTTGCAACTCTGACAAAAAGATAAAAAGGGGGTGAGAGAAAGAGAAGCGGAGAAGTCGAAGAAGACAGTGTCGAAGCTTCTTCCCGGTCCCCTCTCTCCCTGACCAAGGGTCCTCCTGGCCCTCCTCCCGTGACGACCTCAGCTGTCAACGACCAGCCCCTCCAGCCTCTCCTCCGGCGATGGCGAAACCACGGCAGCCATCCAATTACTCCTCCTCCGCGCAAAGGCACATTGGCGACACGAAGAAACCCTTGCAGCCATGTGTCCAAAGACAGCCCCCAAATGGGCTTGGCCGCATGTCCACAACACCTCCCAGGGGGAAGAACCAGAAGCCGCCACAACCCCCCCCCCGGGTTATGTTCTGCATCTGCCACAGCCCAGACCGGTGCTGGGTCAGCCGGTACAGGGATCCGGACCCGGTTTAACAGGCTCGGGACCGATTTGATCCGGTTCAAGGCTGGTTTGGCCTGGTTCAATTCCCTGAACCCAATTCAGGGCCTGAGCGCCCAGTTCAATGCCCAGACCACCAGTTCAAGGCGGTTCAACCCCAGTTTGGACCGGTTCAGCCTTCCGGAGGACAGTTCAAGGCCGGTTCAGCGGCCTAGGGACTGGTTCAAGCCGGTTTGACCCCGGTTCAGGTGTTTAAAGCCCAGCTCAGGCCAGTTCACAGCTGTTTGGGACCGGTTCAGCCACTTTTGGGCCCAGTTCAGAGAGTCTCGGCCCAGTATAGTGCACTTTGGGTCGGTTCAGTGGAATTGTAGCACGGTTCGATGCAGCTCCGCAGGGTTAGATCAGTTTTTAGACTATTTCAGCTCGGCAGGCCCACTTGGGGTCCGATTTAACAAGATCAGCTTGTGTGGGGGGCCCAGTTTCACATGGCCAGATGGCGTCCTCCTCTTTGTCCCCCATCAGGAAGTCAAGACAGAATGGAAAGAGAAGGGGAGAGGGGCTGAGAGCCTTCAAGGCTGAGAATAAAGAAAGTGGGGGAAGGGGGGCAGGAAGCTTGAGAGTGGACAGGAGTGGATTGGAGATGGAATTGAGAAAGAAGGAGTGGAAGAGGTTCAAAACAGAGTTGAGAGGAGAAGGGGATTGAGAATGACAGTGAAGGTGGAAAGGGCTCCCGATGAACTCTTACATCCACATGCGGCAGAGAGGTGGAGTGGAACGCAGAGTTGCACGGCAGACCTGCAACGTGGGGAAGCGCGGAGTGGTGAGGAGAAGATAGGGAGGCTGGAAGTGCAGCTAGGGCAGGGCACAGCACCACTGTCGCATGTCGCTGGGGTATGAAGAGGATAATAGGGAAAATGGGAAGCGGGGCAGACCAGGGTGGTAAGTATCTCGTATCCAATATACTAACGGATCTCTTCCGGTCGGATCTGAAAGAAACAGATGGGCCCGGCACCTAGGCAACCAAGCTCAGACAATCCCATCCATGTCGAGGCAATGGGTCAGCACCATGCCTCGCCCCATCACCTAGGCAACCAAGGTGATCGCTTTTGATAACTTAGGTTGGCAAATACAATATATTGGATCCATTGGACCCGTAAGACCCTTGGTGCCTCTTGGCAGCAATCCTGGCTGGAATGCCACTGTGGGTGTATTAGGGTTTTTTTTACATTTTTGGAATAACAGATTCAGGCCAATCCCAGATTGATTCTCCTTTCATTGGACCAGCAAGTCTAATCTCAATCAAGATCAAGATCAAGATCAAACCAGTCCAGAATACCTTGTATTGGCCTCTTGCCAAGTTTTACTGTACTGTACATTAGTAGTCCTCCAACCTAATGGTCAACGGTTATCATATCAAAAACCTCAACAATTCAAAACCAGTCTCTTCGATAAAGAAGCACACGCAGAAAACAACTTAGTTGGATCTTGCTTTTAGAAGCTATGAGTGGTACTCAGATCTTGAAAACAAGAAGAATTTTGGTACCTTTTTGGCGTGATGGGAAGTGGGAACATAATGCATACTCTGTCCGGATTTTTTAATTGTATCAAGGTTTCTATTCAATAGCTATCTGACACAATAATATATGTATATTTGTGCACCCCTCCTTTAACTCATAAAACTTTGTTACCATTCTTTCAAAACAATAACTCACAAGTAAATGTTTATATAAACAAGTGTTTGCAAAGCATAAATTAATGAATACCAGAAGTAATTAATATGATCTAGAACAGCCATTCCCAAGAGAACTTGTCCCCCCCTTTTCTTGCAATGAACAGAGATTTCGTTTTAATATGACTGGAGACAAAAGAAGATTTAATTGATGCCTTACAGCAAGAAAAAAGAGAAAATAGCCAACCACAGTTATTTCTGATAGTAGCAGTGGTATCAAGTAATTTGTTCTGCAAGTAAAGGATTTCTCCTTCCACTTCATCTTCTGGACAAAGCTCCGTAATTCCCATGCCCCTAGCTTTAGCCAACTGCTGAAGATCCATCTCTGATGCCTGACTTTGGTTTGTGCAAGGTAAGTGCACACGCAGGTCAGATTCATGTCTTTTCGTCGACAGAGGTACCCCAATGGGCAAACCTGCCAAATTTAAACCGAAATAAAAATCATGCAAGGATCAGATCCCTATGTCAGGTAATGGTTGGCAGCAGAAACTCACCACAAGAACCAACTTCCGAAGCATTCTCAATTTTAACCAACATTTGTTGGATGAATGGGTGCACACAAACTCGACATGATTCAGTTGGACTGCACAAAAAACAGCAACAAATTTCAAAATGGTGAAAAATAAAACAGAATCAAGCTAGAAAAAACTAGGTGATTAATGGCAGACAAACACAATCTCACTTTTGGCCATGTACACCAGGAGTAACCTTGTCCACACTGCTTTCTGATTGCTCTTGTACGCTAGCACTGTCTGGTACTAGGTTGAGAGTGCCACAAGGCATAACATCTTGTTTAACACCAGATCCAAATGATGGCATACTTCCCACAGAGAGTAGCTGCTGATGGTGCACCGACATTACTAGATCCTTCAAAACTGAAGAATTTCCTGGAGGTCAAGATTTGAGGGTTAGATGACGGAGAAAAGGCCATAAACAGAAAAGGAGTAAGGTCCATATTCACGATACTAATATTTACATCAACACCATAAGAACACAATTCAGAAATCAGTCAAGAAACTTTGGCAAACATAAGTTTGTCAAACACGTGTGTGATGTACTAGTTCACCTTCCAAGAAAAAACAACATACACACACAGCATAAGTTTGCTGAATTCATCCAAAAAATTGTATAAACCAAATCCTAAAAAATTTCATGAAACAAATATCTGGATAATACAAAGTGTTATCCATTGAAATTTCAACAAGAAACAAATACCATCGATTTAACTCAATTCACGCCTTATAGGGTGTTTGGCAGCGTTTTTTATTTTAGGATAACCTCGTTTTTAAAATCAAAATTTTTTGACTTCTGAATTTTATTTTAAAAATCAAAATAGTCTAATTATTTGGTGTTTGACAAAATTATCATAATTTTTAAAATTTAGACAGTAGTGTTTGGTTATCATCAACGACTCTACAAACCTGTAGCTCCCGAAGGCTCCCTCGCAGTGCAGTGTCGTCCGCCTCCCTCACCCCCCCCCGGTGCTCTCCCCCAGCAGCGAAGGCCCCCGCGCTGTCCGCTCACCCCGCGGCGGTGCTCCCCCCTGCCGGCGGCCCTCCCCCCGCGGCGGCGTCCGCCGCGGTGCTCCCCCCTTGCCGGCGAAGCCCCCCTGCCGGCGCCCCCCCCCCTGCGGCGGTGTCCGCCGCGGTGCTCCCCCCGCCAGCGGCCTCCCCCCCTCCCCCGCAGCGGCGTCGACGCCTACGTAGGGAGCAGACGGTCCTACATCAACGCCTAGTTAAAGATGACAAAGTATAAAAGCTGTGGTAAATATTTAGTAAAAGATGAAGACTGCGAACTTATCGAAACTGTTAACAGCGCATACAGAGAGACAGCACAAAAAAAACAGAGGGTACGCAGAGGAATAAATAGTTGATCTGTGTGAAGAATATTTATATCGCCGCGGGAAGGACGGAAGAAATAGGAGGAGAAAAGGTAAAGTGGCGTCATGCGCATCATGATGATCTCAGTTAAGAACCACCACCTCAGGTTGATCCCAGATGGTTAAGAGCATCACGAAAGAGAGCGATCTACCGGTTACCCCACAGAGTGACTGGAGGTGGAGGATGTGCATCCCTACCGTTGTAGACGCAGGTGACGTAGATGAGCTCCTCGCGCGGCCCCTTCATGGCGTTGAGGGGGGTGGCATATCCGGGCCCCGTCTTAAGCGCGCAGCAGGAAGTCTGCCGGCAGGCGGAGGCACCACCGCTGAGCTCGGACGGATGCGCCTGCTCCACCTTGACGCCGGCCATCCTGCCGCTTAGGATGCTCCCCCCCCTCCCCCCGCGGCGCCGTCCGCCGCGGTGCTCCCCCCCGCCAGCGAAGCCACCCCTGCCGGCGGCCCACCCCCTGCGGCGGTGTCCGCCGCGGCTCCCCCCCCCCGCAGCGGCGACGCCGCGGTGCTCCCCCCCCCCCGCACTGTCCGCTCCCCCTGCCGGCGCCCCCCCGCAGCGACGTCGACGCCGTGGTGCTCCCCTCCGCGGCGCACTCCCCCAGCAGTGAAGGCCCCACCTACCCCAGCAGCGAACCCCCCCCCCCCGTAGCGGCATCGACGCCGCGGTGCTCCCCCCCGCGGTGTGCCACCGCGCTGTCCGCTCCCCCCGCCGGCACCCTCCGCGTCTATCTCAAAAACAAAACAAGTCTTGCCTTGTTTTTATTTTAGAAGAGATTATGTACGTAGAGTATCTCACTTTTAAAAATGAGACAGCAGCTAAAAGGTGCAACCAAACACCTTATCTCTTTTATTTTTAAAATTTAGATCAAAAAGAGGGAAAAAAAACGTAACCAAACACCCTATTAATCCCTAATTATTTGAAGTCAGACATACAGATTCTCTATCTCCATTCATTTTGACATTTAGTTATTTCTTCAGAGATATTTAAATTATCCATACCGTATTTATTTAAAGTCAGCCATACAGATTCTCGATCTCCACCCATTTTGACTTTTGGTTATTTCTTCAGAAATATTTAAATTATCCAAATTGTATTTAATTACATTTCTCCAAGTTAACTTAAGTCTACCACATTTTTATTTCTATTATTTTTATATTTTTTACTCGTCTAATTAGATCTCCTTTGGGTCTACATTTAATATGTATAAACCAACTCAATCTTTCTTCTTTCAATTCATCAACAATTGTCACTACTCATATTTTCTTTAATATATTCATTTCTTATTCTATCTAATATAATATGACCACACCTGTCTTATCAGTAACCATTATTTTTATTTTGAAAACATGCTTCTCTTTCAATGTTCAATTTTCACTACCATACAACATTGGAGGTCTCAATTATACAATAAAGTGTTTCTTCCAACTTCAGTGGAATCATATGATCACAAAATTCTCGTGGTCACCATTTCACCCATCCTGCTTTAATTTTATGGTTAACCTCCTCATCATATTCTCCATGTTTTTGAATAAATGGTCCAACATACTTCAACTTAGTAATATAAGATAATATTTATCCATCTAAGCCAGCTCTCACATCTTGTTTCATTTGGATTTCGTTAAATTTGCAATGTGTATATTGCATAGTTTTCAAAGCGTCACCTAGGTGACAGGGCGCACCCAAAGGGGGCAAGGCGATGGGTGCCTAGGTGCCCATCGCCTTAAACAATTATTTTATAGATTTTAATAATAAATAATGTTAATTAGCTGTCAATATCACTTAATTAAGTTGTTTTGCAGGTAAAAATAACTAGTTCTAATAGTTAATTTGACCAATAAATAGACATTTTGATGAAATAATAGCTATAGTTAAATAATTTCTTGAGTGTTTACTAATAGTTAATAAAATTTAATACAAAAATTAACTAATTTGTCAAGTTATTTAGTCTATGTAACTAGGCACTTCTCACTTATTAATTGATTTACATGGTGTCAAAGTTATTTTGCATTATTTTTACACACGTATTTGTTGTTTTATCTATTTTACCATATAGAAAAAGACATCGCCTAACACCTTGCCTTATCGCCAAGGCGAAACTGTGTCACCTTGATCACCTTGAAAACCTTGGTATATTGTATCTCTAGTTGTGTAAGGTGACAAGATGCTAGTGTCATTAAGTGGGCACCATCCTTAAATAGGCATCCACAAATCGCGGATCGACTCGGGGCGCCTTGGTTGCCTAGGCAAGGGCCTTTTATGGAACCCAAGAGGCATCCTAGCAAGATGCCCCTAGAAAAGTGTCTTGGCTCCTAAGCGACGCCTAGGCGACCACCTTGACAACTATGATTATATCTTAGTTTTATTTATCTTGAATGAAACTATATATTATATGGTGTTTCTCAAAAGTTCTAACTTCTTATTAACTCCTTATGCATAATATATCAATGCAATATTGTCGGTGATCATTTGATGATCCCATGTAAATCGCTAGAAACATGAGTGTTGCCACTCTCAATGACAAGATTCTCTGAAAGCATGCACTTGGGGCGGATCAAGATCAAAAGAAAGCAATTTTTTTGAAAAGGCAGAGGAAGCTTTTGGCATTGAAGCTTAGCTATTTCCAAAAAGTTTAGGCTATAAAATGAATATACAAATAAAATATTAATATAAATAAATTAAATTAAGTATAATTAAGTATATCCTCCATGTAGTATACAATTAAGACAATATTAATATTGATAATGAGACACAAGGAGTTGATAGAAAGCTAGAACTTTTGAGACACTATTGAATATAGAATATATAGGTTTCAAAATAAATAAAACCATGACATAAATATATGCATTTCAAATTTAATAAAAACCAAACGAAAAAAGATTGGAGAGTTGGTATACATAGAGTAACATAATCTCAAACAACTTAGTTTAAATATCTTGGTTTAATTATTCAAAAAATAAAATATGATGAGGATGTTAACTAACATCACCAACCGAAGATGACAATAGAACTAACTATATTTACATTGAACGAGAGGGGATAGGCCAAGGGATCTCAAGTCTAGCAAGACCCAAGACCATGGTTCACAGCATCGACCAATTGGCATCAGAACGACATAAGCCAACCAGATTTGGGTCCCGTAAAATTCCACCCAAATTGGTCGAAATCAACTGAATCAAAATGGATAAGGATCAATTCAGCCTGTCTGATCTGCTGCTTTCAGAGGCAGCATGTCCCTCCAAGCCCACTAGCTGAAGCAGCGCCACAGCTGCCTCAGCACCAGATTCCAGTGATCAGACTGGAATCTTATAGGAAATCTATCTAGTGTAATGTTAATTTTTTTTCCATTTTTTTCTAGTTTTTGAATGGCCAATACCAATCTGGACCAATTCCTGATTGATATTTCCTATATGGAATCAGCCAATTCGGCCGATCAGATCCGGATCAGATTAAAATCGGCACTGGCCAACCCGGTCCCCAATTCTGATTTCGCTTTCCTTGCTCACGAGTCATGACAGTCCTACAAAAACTCAGCACTAACCATATCCAGGAGAGCAAGTTGCTAAAAAATAAATCTTTTATTACATCTAGTATTTGAAAATGATTACTTCTAAGTTAAATGGACAAACCCAGTGATCTAGCAATGCATGTTTCAGTTTCAGCTATGACACTTAATCTCTGGTGCTTGATACTTCAGTATGGTCAGTTTTCTAAGAGAGATTAATCAATTAAGTTTGTCATTAAAGATAAAATATGAAACATGGATTGTTCAATTTAAGTCAATGCACTTGCAAAAGTTCCTCCTTACGGTACATGGTTCACCAAGACAACAAGGGAAACCAAAATCAATATTTATAAACACATTTTAGCACAGTAGAAGAGTCCAGGTTCTTCATCATGTTATTAAAAAAATGACAACAAACCAGAAAATGAATAAAAATCAAGAAAACCAAAAATTAATAAAATGATGATAAATAAAACAAATAAATGACAAAAATGATTTCAAAAGTAGATTGTTCATAAAAATCATAAAACCTAAAGTGTATATCAAAACATTGATAAATAAAACCAATAATCAAGCAAATAAATAAACAAATCACGGAAGGACTTCTAAATCAAGGGTCAAAGAAAACAAAAATTTTATCATCTCATTATGCATGATACAAATTAATCACTTTATATGATATGTTGCTGTGGTGGATAACCAAGGGCAGTCAAGTCACCTAGAAATAATTAACACTAGGACCGCAAATGGGTCAAATTCCTAGCGGTATTACATGTTTCCGATTACAAATTTGATAAGGCTTAAGCGATTCCAGTGCCAATTAAATCAAAACCATGCATTCCAATTATGGTTCTAGTATCAGAATAAAAAATCTAATAATTTCCTAAATCTATAATATATCCATTTTTATAAAAATCAGCAAATAAACCACATTTTACTATTATTTTTTAATATAATATGTTTGAATTTTTACTTTTAATTTTTATATATCATAATCTTAATCATTTATATATTTTTATTTATTATACTATTAAGTTTTACAAATATTTTTATCAAAAAAGGAAAAACGAATACGGAATTGATTGTTTCCGGTTTCGATTTCGATTTTGATAACTTATAGGATACAAAATGTTTTGAATCAGTTAATTTTAATCAGAATCAAATTAGAATATCGGAATCTCGAATTCCGCTTGCACTTTTAATCAACACCAAATCAATTCAAGTTAGATAGAGAGAGGTCCACCTTTAAGTTCATGAACCCACGTACTAAATTCACGTATATGATAAATAAAAAACAAATCCTAGTGACATGGATAACATGCCATGCCATCAAATAATCAAACAATAACTTTTTATGTTGTTGAAATTCGAAGTTTACACAGTTATCCTGGACCAGATAAACCACCTGATGAGACAGGGGCTGATCCCAATAATAGAACCAACCAGGATTTGCAGAATTGTCCTGCAATATTTGATGCTGACTGTATCTCGCTGGTTTCAAAAGATTGATAATGTATTAAAGAATAAGTACACACCAGTCTATCATAAATTATATAAGATAAAACAAAAAAGCAACCTAAAAAATTATGAAACACGGAAATTAGCATACACATACAAGGAAGGCATAGAACAAAACACTCTAAATATGCCATAATTACTACCAAACACGGTGATATTTAACAGGTGAAAGCAAATATGAAGAGATATTTACCAAGAAGTTCACAATGCTTGACATTTCAATTTAGTAGGAAAATGAATCTGAAGAGCAAGTCAAAAAGTCTAGAAAAGGAAAAAGAAAAAAAAAGATGGTGGATACTATGAACACACACCTAAGCATGCAAACTATAACTACACCTAGAGTACAATATTGCAAGAGCGGTAGCCATCAGAGAACAGAGAAAATCAAGGCCGCTAAATATTTTACAGGCAACACCTACTATAAACCCACTACAGAAAGTGCAATTCACAATAGAAACAACCAAAGCATACCGTTGCATAGCTGCTGGTGGAGAAAGGCACCGTCTTCTGAACAAGAAGCATCTTCCTGCATGTGAAGACAGTATTAGGTAAACCACCGCCCATGCTCTAAAATAAAATATATCCAAACTCAGTGACAGATCTTAAAGTGTTGTATATGTCAAAATTGTGATTCAAGATACTCTTAATTCACGGAATGAATAATAGAATACTTCCCAGGACACAAAGTTGCAATGAACTGACAAGTTAATGAAATCTGCACCTTTGATACAACGGCTGTGTTGTCAATATCCAATAATGTCTGAAAGCCTAAACAAAAGTGTTTAATTTACACATGCAAATACAACAATAACCAGTAAAGTAATTGATAGTCTACACCTTTATATTTATTAACGGCGCGAGAAAGCTTGTAGGCTCATTGACATTGTTCAAAACAAGAAAGGCCAGGTCACAGGTAGGGCAGGTCGGTCCGGCCCAAACCGGACTGGATCACAACCCAGGTCTGACCGGGTTGAGAAATTATTTTTTAAATATTGAAATATGTAAAAAGGCATAAAAAATTAAAACAATGTAAAAAAACTGAAAAAAGAAAGAATATGACTAGTTATGTTCATTTCTAATCAAATATTATATTGTTGTTCTTCTAATAATAATGATACTCCATTCAAGTCATTTGAAAAGAGTAAATTTGGTTGTAAATAGATAAATGTTGATACCACTCTGTCCCCTACTCTCGATCACTCTAGGGTAAGGTCAAGATCCCCAAGATCCACCATAACTTTCCCAAAATTACAAAACCCATTTATTTCAATTCAAAATTTAAAGGTTAAGAACAAATTTTGTCTCCTCCATCTTGTGTCTTCCGTAACTTGTCTTATCTGCAAGCCAGACTATAATCAGAGCCCCACTTATATAAAAACTCATAGTCTAAACTATGAGTGAGGTTCCAATTATAGTATGGGATACAAAAAATAAAAGTAAAAAATTTAAGATAAGAAATTGCTCCTAGGATGAATGAGGAGAGAGATTTTAGAGTGAGCAAATGAAATAATTAGCGAAGGGAAGATGGAAGCAGTGGAAAGCCCACTTGGGGCCTTACATGGAGGGGAGGGTGTAAGGATGATAGAAGACCCTGTGGAGTTAAAATGCCCCCGACGGCTCTATCTGTTGGCGACCTGGTCAGGACTCAGGAGGGTCCCCGACTGGGTTGCGCGACCCAGCCCATGCCCAGCTCCAATGCCAGGTTGGGACCCGGGGTCACAGCCAGGCCAATTGGTCGGAAATTCGACAGGCTTGGGTGACACAGTTGAGACCCAGCAAACCATGGTTCAGAAGCCCTATCAGGAAATTTTATTTTTTACCACCATTTTAAAGCATCAACTGGTCAAGAATAGTACTGAAAGTAGACTACAGTTTTCTCTAAAAGAAAATGTGAACACAACTCCAACAGCATATTCAACCTAAATGCAATGAACAGAACAAGCAAAAGCTACTTATTAGACCACAGCATTTTTGTTGTTTCAAGCACAGCAATTCAATAGGCCAACTTTTACCTTCTGTTTTCTAAATGGCAACTTCATAACATGTCCTTTTCAAGGCTCTTCTTTGGTCTATTGCCTCCTAGCTATTCTTTGACGGATACTTGTGAATGAAAAGTTATCAGAGAATATTTCCAACTAATTACATATGCATTCAGAACAGTTATATACTAAGACAGGGATTGGCTTCAAGTAAACAATACTTTAAACTATATTTTTGTAACATGCAGAAAATATAAACTGCAATGATACAAACAAAATTAAATAAATGATTAATAAAAATAATAAATATTTGATTCCCACTTCCGATTTAGTTAGTGCAAAGTATTGAGTACTATTCAGCCTATTCGTTAACCACTGGATCAGTTCAATTATCTATACCCAAAATTAGTATAAATTATGATAATTGAGCTGCCAATAATCAAAGAAATGACCAAACCCAACAACCTAGACCAGACTAAGGAGGTAGGAAGAAGGAAGACCAATTTCAAGAAATAGCCGGTTAAATAATAATACATCATAAATATATGTCAAACTTGTATCAATTTATCGTATTACGTTTATTTCCTTGCCATGTGCCACCATATAATTAGTATATGATAAGTGTTGGTATTAAAGCAAATGCCTCATTTTTTTAGCAACCAAAAGTGCATACTTCACAGAAAAGAGAAGCAAAATTGCAAAAACAAATTTACAAGATGCTACAACCAATAGAGAAATAAAAATAGACCCCAGATAAGACAAGTGAGGCACGTGAAACAACAATACAACAGGCACAACAGAAAAGAACAGGTGCGGTACTACGGACAGTACCCAAGCAAAATATAACAAAAACTACACGTAAAAGACCCCTGCCCCACATAAATGCTAGCGAATAGATTGGCAAACCTCTTTATTGTTTTTTATATATTAGTTATCACTCATAAATTTACCAATTTCTCAATTAAGTATAAAAAAAGATGTTGCCTAATGCCAAACTTTATTGCCTAAGAGCCAAGGCAGTATTGTGGCCTTGGACACCATCGTCTTAAAAAACTATGCTTTCAAATTAATAACTACCACTTCATATTGTTTGCTATTGATCTTCAAACCTGGTGTTCCTTCAAGCAAATGAAGAAAGACTCACAAATTTGAACACTTCCTCCCATCCTTCAAGACAAAAAAAAGTGTATCATCCCCAGATTATATAGGTGAGCGACATGTTCTATACAGTAACTGTAGTATCATCCTATTCACTCCATTTTGTGTCTTAACTATCAATACGATATCATATGCAAACAAGATATCCCTAGGTATATCCTCTTATAAAATCTTCGTTCATTCACTAATAACTAATACAAAAAGGTAAGGATTTATTGCAAGCCATTGATGTAAACCAATTGAACTAGGAAAATCCCAATAGTGGTTGCTTCATAACACGTCTTTTATCATTTGAATAAACCATACATGAACTATCTTTCGTCCCAACACCAACCAGTAGGGTTGGAAAAGGGGTAGGATTCGGTACCATGGCATTTCGATTTCCCTCCAACTCCAAATGCTTTATCGGAATCAAAAAATCTGATAATTTCCTATATCTATAAAATAAAGCAATTTTATCAAAACAAGAACAACTAAATCTCATTTTACTATTAAAGTTTTAATATAATATGTTTTAAATTTTTATTTTACTTTTTAAACATTTATATAATAATCTTAACCATTTATATATGTTTTATTTATTATAATTTTAATTTTTACTTATAAATTGATTTTCTTATCAAAATCAAATAAACAGCTAAAGAATTGACTATTTCCAGATCTGATTCTGATAGTTATTAGAATATTCAATTTTGATTCTTATAGCTTATGCGATACAAAAACATGTTCCAAATCTATTATTTTTATCAAAATAGGATCAGAATATCAAAATATCAGATTTTGTTTTCACCCTAACATATCACAGAACCTTTTTTGGAACTCTATCACAAATTTTTTCCAAGTTGATAAAACTCGAATGTAAATCTTAGCTTCAAATCACAATATTTATTTATCTATCAAACCTTTGATAAGTAATTTAACTTCAATTATAGATCAACCACAACCAAATATAAATCCAAATTAGTTAGCATAAATATTTATACAACTCTGTAATTGGTGCTCAATATTTCCCATAATTTCATAGTATAACTTAAAAACTTGATCCCTCTATAATTTACACAATCTTGTATATCTCTTATATCCTATTACTTAAAATATCCATTCAATCAGCATTTTCATAAAAAATAAAACTTTGTTAAAAAGTCAAATTAACCATTTCACCCCTAAATATTCCAAGAATTTTCATACTTTAAAGGATGCTATTTGGACCACATGTCTTACTTGTTTTCATCATCTTCAAAATTTCTTTAACTTTTGAAATTTTATTTCCCCAAATATAATCCAAATTAAACTTCATTACATTTTTTGTGTGTTTAACGTTTTAATCAAAGTTGAGCCATGCATGGATTTTCATGACAACAAGCTGTTATCTAGTCCATGGAAAAAATATATTCCAACAAGCTAGTGAAGGACTATGCATGGATTTCATGCCAACAAGTCCTAACTTAGTTGATCGAAACCAAAACTTATCACATTGGGGAAATGAAGAGCCGTGCATGGAGTTCCATGCCAACAAGCTCCAAATTAGCCCATGGACCCCAACCATTTTTCTCACAGCCCATTAACAACCACAGGATTCATCTATCCATGCAAATATGTGACTCATGGTGTGAACGAAGTCTATATGTTCATGAATTTTATATGCTACGAGGAGAAATTTATAAGACCACATGACCATAAGGGATGCAAACAACAAAGAGGAAAGATGATAATTAGAAAGAGAACGAAAAATCAGCCAACTAGCCAAGTGAGGGGCAGATTTCAAATCTAAAAAAATGACAGCTGAAAACTAAATCCGAAAGTTAATCAAACCTGAAAATATGCCAAATTTGAAATTTGTAAAACTAAAAAACTGAAAATAACAAAAAAACTCTGAAAAACAGTGAAAATGAAAATTGTCAAATCGGAAAGGCTAAAATCAAGAAAACTCAAAATATCTGAAAATCATTAAGGCTGAGAAATAAAGAAATCCAATTTAGCAAGTCCAAAAAATCAGAAAACCAACAAATGTCAAAATCGAAAAAATTGGAATGTCAACAAACCAGAAAGTTGCAAATCTTAAAGTTGTAAAATTTTCAGCAAATATGAAAACCACAAGAACTGGTAGATCAGAAAACAGTAAAAAATAGTAAATCCGAAAACTGCAAACAAAAAAACTGTCCAATTTAAAAAGTGTAACGTGGTGTTTGATTTGACTTGATAGAATGTCTAAAGTTTTCATTTCATCTCTAATTTCTCTTGTGAAACACAAAATACTGAGTTATTCACCTCTAAAAATAAAAAATAATAATTATAGTGAAACACTTAAAATTAAATATTTTATGAAGAAGTTACTATTGTATTCGAATGTTTTACCAAAGATCTTAATGTCCAATCTTAAACCGATTCAAAGGTTAGGTATTAATTAAGCCAAAACAAATGGGGCCTAAATCTAAAAAAACTAAAATGAATACAAATCTGAAAAACTATCAAAAACAGTAAAAGCTGAAAAAAATCAGGCAAGTTTACAAAAAATTTAAAAATCTGAAACATTTTGAAAACCGCAAATCCAAAGACTACAAGAATCCAAATCCTGGGACTTCCAAATAATAAAAGATAAATCCAAGAATCCAGATTCTGAAACTAAAAAGATTCAAAAATCTAAAGCCCATACTTTAATAAACCAGAAATAGAGAAGCTTAAAAAATCAGCAAATCAAAGGAAGTGGAGAAAAATTAACAAAAGTGGAAACTCGACAAATATATAGATCTAAGAAGAAACAAAAACTTAAAATCTAAATCTGAAAGAAACTTGCGACTCAAATCTAAGAAAAATCAAATCAACCCGATTACACAAAGTTGGCACTGTGACAAAGGTCATGGGGACATGTCTCCAATTTCCTGGATGAATGACTTCGATACCAAAGTTGTTATGGCGGTTAAAATATTTGAGTAGTTGTTCGACGTAATTAACACTAAAATAATAAAAGTTTGGTGGGAAGAGGTCAAAACAATTTTCAAAGAACTCAAAATAACACCGAACAACGATAAAATGTAACTTGCCTTTTAAAGGCTGTTTAGTACAAGATTAATGTAAAGATAAATCAGATTTATCACCTGAATAATATGGTACCAAACAACCCTTAAGTGATAGGGTAATCCCCATGCCAACGCTACAAAGATTTACGGAACCCACTTTGTGAGTTCCTGCCTATCTATACCACGCCAATCAGCAATACTAACATGGTTCTATCACCTATTTCCTTAAACATAGTTGTCAAAGATAAAAAAAATCATTTCTTTCCAAAAAAAACTATAGAAATTTTAAAAATTTTAAAAATGAGGTTTCAACAGGCAATCAGAAGCTGAAGAAAAATATTAACAATGGCAAAAGATAAGAAACAAGAGCTTCTTTTATGGTAAGAGACAAATAGCTCTTTTCATGCTTATGACAATTATGTAATATTTCTGAAACACAAATTCAACACCATAAAAATCAAATGTCTGAAACTGCTTCAAATAGATAAAGATACCACCTTTCTGAGAACTTCTCCTTTGCCACAAGAATCTTGATCATGTGAAGGAAATTCATGTGAAGCATCCACCTGCTTCTCAGGGAACCAATCTTCAACCATCTTATCTAATCGTTTACCATTACAAACTTGATAGATAGGAGCTCCTTCAGATAAGTGGACTGCTTTATCTTTTAATAAGTTCACATGACTTTTTATTTTTCTTTGCAGAGGCAGAGACTTCGCAACAACAGCATCAAAAGATGTTAGACTTGGATCCTTTGCAGAATCTCCTCCAGCTTCTGCATCTGGCAATCTGCGACCAACCAAGTTCTTCAAAGGACCATCTGAATGTACATGGTCTTGAAACCATTTCATAAGTTTTAGCTTCAACTCATCTGGTATAGAAGTTGTTTCACCCTGCAGATAACACATTCAAAATTTACCCTGTTTCTGCAAATGATCACAATATAAATAAATATTTTCAGAAAGTGCAGATACAGAATTCATCTAGCAAATACCACAAGTGCAGACTCTAGCGAACCAGATGAAATTTGAATATGCGAAGCAACGTCAGCAATACTTATTTCCCCGTGCTCAGTTAACTGCAAGTAAAATAAGAATCTTTTAACAGAAAGTGTTTTATACAGTTCACATTCTACACATACGAAAATAAAGAAAGATGTATTTCAACAAAAGGAAGCCTCTCCTACATACCTTCTTGACAATCAAGAGAAGACCATCAGCTTCTGATGCAGTTCCATTAGCAGCATCAAAAGATCCACCAGAAGCCAATGTATTGTGGTTTGACAAAGAAGCACTGTTATCTAGTAAAAATCTATTTGCCAACTCATCATGCTCAGATGTAATCTCATTTTTAATAACTGAACCAGGACTGGAACTGGCGATATCTTCTTGCCCAGTGTCTTTATCACTCTCTTTCTGTGTGATCCTTATCTTTGTTATTCTACTAACTGGAGATGCCAAAGAAAGATCAGTTCCATCTGCAGAATGATCAGGAAGAACTGCAGCATGACTTCTGTGACATTGCAAAGAACCAATTTCCTGAAAAGATGAGTGTTTTGAGCAGAAAGCACGTAACTCAACCTGCACATCCAGTAAAAAAGATTTCATTAAATCAACCCCTGAAAAGAAAAACAAGAAAAAAAATAAACGTAAGGCTCACATCATCGCATTTATACTTTCCCCAGATCTCCATCCTCTGCTTAGCTCCTCGCGCACAAATTGGGTGAAAAGATGTTCGACAAGTTCCTGGAAATGCAACTTTTAGACAATTGATGTCTGGAAAAAAATAATTACACAAAAAAATATTTATAGAACCTCTGTGACATGTTTAGAAAACATGAGGTGAGGAATGATGTAGGTAAGATTCATAAGAAGGGTGCTGTCTTAAGGAAGAACGGGATTGTGAAGAGTTGCTTCAGAAGTTCTCTTCCGCATATAAAATTCCAAAGCTAAATACAATCAAAGCATGATGAAACAAACACTGACAAACTAATATTGATAGAAGCACAGAAAAGTGACTTTCTGGACTGATTACTTTCCGGACTGGTTAAAATTGTATATTCAACGATGTGAAACATTTATTAGGTAAACAAGAATGCCAATAAGAAACCAAAAATAAGACAAAAAGTTAAAGCGAAGACACATTTTGCATGCATGGACAAGTTGAAAAGGTTGTCCCTAATTAGTGTCATCTCGATCAGCTCACTGAATGTTAAACTCTAAGAAGAAAGTCACATATATGCAATAAAAAAAACCAATCTAGAATTGGCCTAGATAGATTCTTTCAAAAATGTAAAAACAAATAAAAACCATAAAAACATGAAGAAGCAAACAAAAAAGTATTTATAGTTGATCCACGATGGTCACTCATGTCTACCCTGATCCCAGCAGATGGGCCAATCCCTATCTGGATCAACCAATCCTGCAAACTATTGACAGGTGGCATTCCAATTAATGCAGTTCAATCAAAGAGATTTCAGGTTGATGCTGAAGCCAGGTAATAATTTCGGATAAAAGAACAATGTATGAGTAACCAATATAACATGTCTTGAGTAGATTACATGAAATAACCCAGCTGAAGTATATCTCATGTAAGATGTCACGCAAGGAAGGTGAACTCGGAATCAGGTCATGGCATGACCAGGGTTGAACAAGTTGATAACAGGAAAACTAGCCAGTCTACCTGAGCTGACAGATAAATGGTTGAAAATCAGCAAACATTAACTAGAGTTGGACAACACTCAACTCAACTCCGTGAGAACCAGCCAATTGGGACCATAATCAGCCAATCGTAAATGATACCGGCTGATCACAGATCCTCGAATTCAGACCTGGATCCAGTGGGCATTGGTGACACCCATTCAGACAGAAATTAGCCCATAAAGGTTCTTCCCAGACAGAATTTTATCACCCATCGCTTGGATCCTCCATTACAGATCAACCAACTCTGTCTACCATTTTGTCATGTGGAAGTTTGTAAAGACCAATAAACATGAAGCTTATGTAAAAAATTCACAACATAAACACAGAAGGACCTTGAGCTTGGTCCTACGTCTCTAAACTTAGAGCCCTGAACCCAGGGCAGTACCTTCCATAACTTAACTTTTCCAAAAAAATAATAAAGTTCTCATTGCCTCAAGACACAAACTGCTTCCAATAATAAATTAATAAGATTCTGAATTGGAATACAGTCTCCACTCTCCAGTCTCCTCCCTATCAAGAAAAAGAACAAAGATCCCTTAGAGCACTAGAATATCAATGGTCAAAAATGTTAAGCAAGGAACACAAATATGATCCTCAGATCTCTTAGCAACTAACATCAACCCCATTTTGTCATGTGATGTGACCAAATAATCCCATCATTCTGGAAGATGGCAATATTATGCCCCTATTTGAAACTATATACAGTTGTTTTTAGAAAGTGACATAGACATGTCACAATTCATTGAAATGAAAGAAGCAAAGTACAAACAGAAAGAATAAAGCAATCAACCAAAAAAAAACAAATGATGCGAACCAAAAGAAAACACCGCCATCCGGGCATGCTGGCGGGCCCGAGTAAGCTGAAACGAACCTGATCAGGCCCCTAAAGCAAACTGACTGGGCTTGAACCAAACTAAATTCCACTTGAACCGAGCTGAAAGAGAGCTGAACCACTCCAAACCGCCTCCTGGAAGATTGAACCAGGATAAACCACCTGTGAACCAGCCTGAACTGGACCTGGCAGGCCTGAACGGGCCAGTTCCTGACAGGTCTGGTTTAAGGCCTGAATCGGATCTTGGAGAGCTGGACTGGCTAGATCAGGCGTGGGCCAGACACATGGCCGATCGCGCAAAGAAGACCCCCTGGTGGGGGGATCATGGTGGTCTGAGGGCGAGTGCGCAAACGGCATCCATTGGCTCATGAGGTGGCACCCCGCGTGGGGTTCATGGCGTCTGTGGCGGCACGTGGCGGAGAGGAGATCAGAAAGGGAGCTGCAGCGTCGTCACAGAGCACCCAATAACATGCTAAGAGGTAGCGGCTGTATGGGTTACACGGGCAGCAGAAGGGGTCCCGAAAGGGCCTTCTTGTCTTCAACCCTCGGTTTCGTTGTCTCGTTCAAACAGTGCAGGTGTGCCACAAAGGGTTGCCAGGTGGGTGGAGCAGCAGCGTCGGCAGGCAGGAACAGGCCTGGCGCTGGCAGCATGGTCGGGTGGAGAGGAGAAGGCTCAGAGGACTCCCGCAGTGCCATCACCGACTCGTCTTCTACTTCTCTTTCTCTCGTCTTCTTCTTCTCCTTGATGTTGTCAAGGGTCCGATGGTCGGGAACAAAAAAAAGATGGCAGGGGCAATCAAAAGTGGACAAGGGGTTCGGATGAGAGGGGACACGGACTGGCAGGGGGGTGGGGTGCTCAGGCTGTGGCAATGCCAGTGGGAGCCAAGGTGGTCTCACGGTGGGGAAGAAAGGGGCATCCAGTGATGGCAGAACAGGGGATAGAGGTGCAAGTCTCTAATCAAGTTGCTCCGGAGAGGAAAGGAAAGCCCAGAGGGGTGATGCGGACCATTGTGGATTGTTTCAGCAGTGAGAGAGAGCTATTAGAAGAAGGCGGATGATGACAGGCAAATCGAAGATAATGTTGTAGACACCAACGAGGAAAGAAGCCAACGGAAAAAGAAAGGGAGGCCGTGCAGGACGATAGCAATGGTGTTGCTGGTGGTGTGGGATGCCAGCGGCGGTGTCGTGAGCCGGGGTGGGAGACGATAGCGACAGAGTGCAGAAGATGCCGTCGCGGTGCTTCCTCGATCGTCATATGTCAGGAGGGGCAAGGGTGAGGAGGGACACCAGCGAATGTTCAGGAGGCTCGAGAAACAGAGGGATCGATAGCCATCGAGTGCTAGGGTGGCATGGCATAACTAGGTGGGTTCGGAGGAAGGTGATAGCATCTTCGCACAGCTGTGGGGTGTTGACACAGGAGGTGGTGGTGGCGATGAAGCTCCATGCGTCTGGAGAATCCGGAGGTGGAGGAGGGGTCCCGAGGATGTTGACAATGCAGAAATCGGGAAGGTGAACAAGGAAGGGAGAATGGTACAGAGACCGAAAGGGAGGGGAGGGCGGAGAGTTCATCAAAACCGGCCTACGCATGGGGGTGAACAGGCGCTGACCTCTGTCGGAGGTGAGTAGGGCTCTCCCCGGGGGAACGAAGGAGCTAACTACGGGCTACAGAAGAACAAGCCATTTCCAAAAATCTCATAGCTTCATTCATCGACTTCCAACGTTGTGAGCATGGGCTCTTATAGAGAGAGACATTTTACAAAAAGGACCTCCAAAAACTGATTATAGGCACGTCCTCTAAAGGACTATAATGTAAATAAAAACTTAAAATTACCATAAAAGAACTCCAAATATTAAAATAAAATGCAGAAATTAAAGATTGACAATTGACACTACTAGATAAAAAGAAATAAATGTGCCTTCTACAAAGGACCTGGATGACACCATCTCCAAATAGTTGGTCCATCCAATCCGACCCGGTCCCCATCCTAACAAAATACAGCAGTAAGAAAAGAGCAAGCAAGCCAACTAACTACCAAGATGATAGCAACCGAAAGGCAACTACAAACAAAAGTGCTTCCAGGCAACAGTCTATAAGAGAGGGACAATCTGACGGGAAGACAAAAGCAAAGAACCAATCCTTAACGAGAGCAGCAGCCTGATGAGGAATAGACATGTGGATGACAAATTGCTCCTCAAAAATCCTCTTGCCATGAGAACACCAGATGGATCAGAGCAGGGCAGGCAGCGAAAAATTCCACAAGATTGAATGGTTATCCCAAGGGTGAAACTTTGTATGTCTACACTCTATAAATATATAATAGGGTGTTTGGATATAACCTTATTCTCAAATAATTTTGACTTTAAATTTTATAATATGATAAACAGTAACATGAGAACAAAAACTTAAATAATATTCAACTGGTGTGTTTGATGAGAATATTATGATTGTTAGAAATTAATTAGATGTGTTTGGCAACAGTCCTCCGTATCCGCATCTCTAGGAAAAGTGGTTCAGCCACATTATGAGTTGTGCACCTCCTTAAAAGCAAGACAAGCCTATTGTTGTTTTTATTTTGAAAAATGTTAACTAAAGAAAAATTATCTCTTTTATAATTCAGATAAACACGACCAAACACATGCTTGTGTATCTTCTATTTATTTTTTAATTTAAAAGAAAAATGAGGCGATAAAGCACATCCAAGCACAGAATAAGCTTTACATCGCCCTTGCCACAGATAGCATTTAATGTTACATAAGTAACACAAGAAGAAGAAATCTATCCTAAAAAATAATAACAAGAAAAAAATATAAACATGGATTCTATAATGAAACTAAATGCATCCCAAATTAACAACAATGGAGACCAGGTTTAAACTTCAAGCCAAAAAAGAAACAAATTAAAGAACATAACTGCAGCTGACAACCATACCATGGCTACATCTAATGCAAGTGCCATGCTTCACTTTGCACAAACTGCACACCAGTCTTTTCCTAGTCTCTTGCATCTTTCCAGCATTCATAATAGGTTCCATCCTCTCAACATCTTTGACATACAGTTCAGGCATCCATAGACTGCAAAACAAATGGGCAAACCTCAGAGTAGGCCCGCCCATATCTGTTTCCACTGGTTTCAGAGCCCCGCCCCTTTTTGGGCAGAGAAAGCAGGGGCCTCGACCATCCTTGCCCTCGTGATTTCCTTCTTTTAGACCCACCTCTTGCTGCCGACACCAAGAGCAAAACCATGCACATTGTGGAACATCACACACACCATAACATTTCATGTGTACTGAAACCTTACAAGCATGACAGTGCAGTAACCTATTCGACGTACTATCATAGTCCCCTGAGCAACAGTAATCACATAGAGGTGAGCCTTCGCCTTTAACATGTGGAAGCAGAAGCACTCTTTCCAATCCTGCGTCAGAGCCAAGAAGTTTACGTTTCTTGTTAGGGCGCTCAGAAGCGAGGAGGGTCCTGTTCCTGGAAGCCAATATCCAGTTCATGGAAGCATAGTCCACCAACTCCTCGTCTTTCACAGATGGCACACAGCAAGCAGGATCCGCATGTTGCCGATGATGTTCGCTGATGCTCGTAGCCTGCTGCTCTTGTTGGTGTTTCCTCTCATGCTGACTTTCCTGCTGTTCGTTCCGGTCTCCATCATGCCGCCGCCGCTCGTCAACTTCCGATGCTTGCTGCTGCTTGTGTTGCTCGTCCTCATGCAACCGTTGCTGTTGTTGCTCGGCATCCACCCCATCGTCCATTTCGGATTTTAAGGCATCCACTGTCTCGTTAGCGTCCACACAAACCTCTGATGAGTTACGACGCTCAGCTACGACAGGGAAGAATGTCCCCTGTGTCTCCTCCATGCCTGAGTTCCGTGGCAATGGCATGGTGAGGCAAAAGTCCAGAGCAGAGTCGGGTCCGAATGGCGACCTTGCCACCAATTTATCGACATCAGCTAACGTGATAGACCGAAAGTACTCCTCCGTCTCGGTCCACACATTACAGGATGCCGGCGCTTTGACAGCCTTCTTCACGCCCTCCGCCTGCGCCTTACGGTGCTTCCTACGCCCTTCCGAGCTCCTAACCAGAGCGGCCGCGAGACCTACCGGCAACGTATCGACCCTGGAGAGGGCCTCCGACTCGTCGAAAGGGGAACGCTCCGAGAGCGCCTTCCTCGCCTGCACATACAGGCTGACCCCCGGTGACCGCCTGGTGGCCGTGCTGGCCGCGGCGTTGGACGTCACCCTCGAGACAGGACAAGGCTTCGCCTCCGCGCCGCACCCCCCGTCCGCCCCCCTACCCATCATCTTCCTCCTCTGGCATCGCCCGCCGCTCATCTCCCCCGCCGCCCGCAATACCACCCGCCCATTTCACGAACCCTAACCCTAGAAAATTTACCGAAGCACTACGAATCCGGCGCTCCGTCGCCGCCCAACGCCGCCTACAACAGTCACAGAGGAGAAACGCCGGCCCCGACTTGTCGGATCTGAGTACTGCGGGCGACGGAGGGCAGCGCCGCCGTTGTTCCGCCGCGATTAGGGTTTCGCCCGTCCCCTTCCGCCCCCCTTCCAACTATCTTCTCTTTCGCACCCGCGAGGCGGTGTTCGGATCTAGAGAGAGAAGAGAACCGATCAGTCTCCCCGACCTTTTCCTGTCGCAGAGCATCCGTTGGAACGCACGGGTACGGACGCGAGCGCACGTAGAGAAATGACTCGTATCCTGGATCGTTTTATTTGGTGGCCGGAGGCGGTGCGTTTACCCGACGCGGGCAGTCGTGGCACGGCGGGCGGAAATACGAAAGACGGGCACGGGGAGCAGCACCGACGTTGCACGTGTCAACCGGTCAAATATATAAAATCATAATATTTGATTATAAAACATTTTTTTGAAATAATGTTTTATAATCTCTTACGGTATGAAATAATGTATTTCAAAAAAAAAAGATTATAAAACATTTTTTGTCGGAGAACAAAAACTCTCTAAATAATAACAACTGTCAACCATCTTTTAAACAAATTTTATTACAAATTGTCAAAAATACAATACAGATTTATTATTATTCGGCTCACTCAGGGCATTTTTTCTAACAAAAATCAAGCGTTCGATTCATCGTGAAATATTTTTAATTTATTTTATTTTTGATAAAAATCTATCTTATATAAAGCACACGGCGATACCCTTCTGAATTTTCATATAAAGATATTTAATTTTTAATATACAATCACAACATTTTAATAAATATTATTTATACATTCGGATCGTAGACGGGGCCGTCAAGAGTCTTGTTGGCTTTTCTTGCAACGGAAAACGACATTCGAATAAATTTTAAGGACATAATTGATCCTGAAGTGGCCAATATATCAACTTTTATCTGACGTATTGCTACAGATGTAATCTAATCTAATCTGATCTAACTTAATATAAGAAGCATCAATGTCTTTTTTTTCGTCCTCCTACTTGCGAGCTCAGTCGGACTGGATCTCACAACCGTCCGATGACGACCGGCCCTTTATCCGGCCCGGTCTTCCTCGTCTCACCCGGCGGATTTGCCCTGGATAGTTCCCCCGTTGCATCTCCGCCCTCCCCAGTCCACTCACCCGACGAATTTGCCGTCTCATCGGTCGCCTCCGTCCTGGCATCCGACGATTTTGCCGCCCCTCCGCCACCTTCATCGCCCGTTTTCAACCGATAGATTTGCCCTGGATATCGCCCCTGTTGCGTCTCCTCCTCCGGCTGCCCCCCCACTCACCCGACGGATCTCCTGCTCCATTTCCTTCTCCGTTCCGAGACCTTGTTGCGTAATGATCTTCGTATCACGTTTCCTCCGCCATTCCGTCTCCTCCGTGTCATGTTTCCTCTTCCATCCCATCTCCTCTTTACGTACCCGGATGGATGTATACACTCATTGTTCAACTGTTTCGCCACCATGGGGCTCCTTACAATCCCATCAGATGAAGGCCGCTCGGAGACGTCCTCGACCCATTGAGCTCGAAGGCGTCCTCTCCTTACAATCCCGTCGCAAGAAGAAGACTACCCGGAGTCCTTCCCCGCACCTCACCCATTGAGCTCCTCACACCTCCGTCAGAAGAGAAGCGTGATCGAAGACGTCGTCGTGTGCACCTTCAGAGGGTTTGAATACTCCCCCCGCCTCCATTGCTTCGTCGAGATTTGCTTATACAACCTTCTTCATCTGTTTTTCTGACTTCTCCTGTTACTTTTATCTTGGCAGAGGAGGAGATAGCTCCTGTTTGGTACAATACCTTGTAGGATATCCCGTTTCAACGAAAACATGGGTTGATATTCTTTTTTTTTTTTTTGAACAAAAAAAAAAAAAAAAAAAACATGGGTTGATATTCATTCTTGTTGTCCTTCGACATCAACGTTATTTATTTGTACTATTATTTTTTATTAAAAAATTTATTTCCATCAATGACGTGCTTCAATTGCTTGGACTTGTTTTAATACATTTCTCTCCGTAGTTACGTAAAATTCACCAATCAATCAGCATCGAATTTTAAAACAATTCATTGATCTTAATATATTGGAGATGATGGTGATAGCTAATCTTAATTTCTATTAGTACATCGGGGTCAATACTAGGGTCGGCCGGGGTCGCAATAAAAAAATTTAAAAATAATTATTTTAAAACAATCGCGATCAAGGTCGCGGGGTCGAAACCAGATTGATCGGCATAAAACCGACGGAGTCAGATCCGGGTCGCGACTTCGCTTCCCTGGTTGATAGGTAGTTGATTCGTCGAACTATTCGTTCATCTGGTCTGAGTTGAATTCTACTTCAAACTCGAATAAGAACTCAATTTAAATTTGATTTGAACTCGATCTAAAATCATTTACGAAACTAGACCCAAAATTGTTTACGAAGCTCGATCTCATACTTGATGGAAGTTTATTACGAAGCTCAGACTCAACGTTAAATCTGTATTGAATTCATTTGTAATTTATGTAATATATTCTATTTACATGTTATACTATTAACCGTGCCTGCTTTTATTTCTCAAATAAATAATAAAGTCTTATTATTTTTATGACTGTGATGTTAATGAGTAAATAATTAACGTTAGTCATGTTTATTGCCACCAGATTTTTTTAATAATTATTTGTTCATGTCACATAATATATTTTTATGTCATGTTTACACAAATTTAATATTATAAATATCGTAAATTTTACCCGCACGCCTGCTGAGCACGTCGCTTTTGACTAGTTATGTCCTGTTAAAGTATACTTAATTAAGCTCATGTTGCAATGAGATTGGTAAGTATACGGTGTACACAATATTTGTCATGACTTGAATTCCTAAATAAGCTCGAGAATATCTATAAATTCATGTTGTAAATTTACATAAGTTGTGTCGAGTAGGGCTAATGACATATTATACCAAAGTATAAAATATATGACATTACCTTATCTTATGGCCCGTTTGGTAACACTATTTGACACTTCTATCACTATCAATTTTAAAATTAATATTCATAGTAATCACTAAGAAGTGTTTGGTTAATAGTATCAATTTTGAAATTGGTAATGAAAACAAAGCACATTATGTAATATAAGAGTCAACTTGTATCGATTTTGATATTGATACTCCATCTTCTAGAAATATCAATATCAATACTAATATAGTATCATTTTTGATACTCTAACCAAACAGGTCATAAAATATATGACATTACCTTATCTTACGGTCTGTTTGGTAACACTATTAGATATCTCTATCACTATTAATTTTAAAATTGATATTGTTGATAATCACCCGGAGGTGTTTAGCTCATAGTATCAATTTTAAAATTTTTAATGCAAACAACATATGTCATGTAATACAAGTGTCAACTTGTATCAATTTCGATATTGATACTTCACCTTCTATAAATATCAATATCAATATTAATATAGTATCATTTTTGATACTCTAACCAAACAGGCTATTAGGCAATAAGTCAATGATACTTTGTCCCCCGTTAGAGTGGGCATGATTATCCCTGCACAGTGACACGTTGGAGTTGGAACTCACGTGTTGTTCAGTCATGGATGTTTCTTGCACGATCTCTTTGCTTGCTAACTGACTACAAAAAGAAGTTGACGGTACTATACACCTTAAAGTGTTATAAGACTGAACAGCATGATTCTGATCAAAAGAAATTAATAAGGTGTTTGGTTGTATGATAATAAAGATTTTTGACGACTACGAGAATTATACGTTTTGAAATTGATTTTTTTCTTAAACAAAAAATAAGATCTCATCTTCTTTTTCTCTTGTGATATTCCACTTTGTTTGATCATGCATGATAGTTAATCTTTTTTGTTATCGCATATTTTCAAACATAATAATTTTATGTCATGAGTTAGTTTATTTTTTATTTTAATATAATTTTTTATCATAAAAATGTACAAAAATAATAGCATGTAACCAAACATTCCGTTAGTTGTCAAAAAATAGAACATCTCATTTATTTTCTCTAATCTACGTTCCTACCCATTGCCCTTTTACATTATAACATAGGTCAAACAATGCTTTTTAAGATTCTTCGAGTTCTCTATGAAAGGTATTTCAAAAAAAAAAAAAATATCTACGAAAGAAAACATAATTGTTGATACGATAGGTGACAAGTGTTCGACAAAATTGATATGGTTTAGTGGTTCATATGTTTTTTAACCTAGGTGTTATGTATTTGAAGTCCCTCAATTTGTGATCGTTGTACGTTATACCAAGATAGGACGGCCACCAAAAATTTTCTTTTATTTTTTTATTTCATTTCTACCCCCACCGATGCCTCACCTTCTCAAATTTCCCATTCTCCCTCTCGAGTCTCGAGCTCTAAGGCGGCGGCGGCCGCGGCAGAGGAGTCTTCGTCGGAGCGTCTTCGCGGTGGCGGAGGAGCCTTAGTCGAAGTGTCTTCACTGCAGCGGTGGAGTGTCTTCGGCGGCGGCGGCGGCGGCGGCGGAGTCTTCGTTGGAGCATCTTCACGGTGGCGTTGGATTGTCTTCGCGGTAGCAGAGGACAGAGTGGGGGATGCCAACGTCGTTTTGTTCGTTCTTGTCTTCTTTTTTCTTCGACCATCCAGCGGTGGCGTCTTCTAGAATCCGATGCAAGTAATTTTGTCTTCTTCGGCTAGGTCGACCGAGGGAGTGAGAGAAAGAGACGAAGAAAGACCCAAAGTTGTCCGGCGAAGTCGAACGTGGCGACTGGAAGAAGATTGTCCAGTGAGAGCTCTTGAATTCGGATGTGGTGGACTAGAACATTTTTGGGCGTGAATGACTTCATCGATATCTCTTATAAAACATAGTTTTGAGATGTTACGAAATATGCAACAAGGCACGTTCATAAAAAACAGTATTTGAGTTCACTTAAATATATTAGTAATTGCCTTCGTTACAATTTACATATGCTAAACGGCACATCGTCATTACTCTTAGGTGTATTAATTTCTAAGATGTTATATTGCTGCTGTTGAAATTTTATGAACTATATTTTCTCAAACTAATCGTCGGTTAAGTAACAGGAGGGTAAAGGAGAGTATTTTCTTTTTTAACAAGTAGACATATGGGCATAAGTGTCTTTTCGTTACCCTCCCTAACAGTTGCCATCTAAATTGGGGCGGGAGTTATAATAAAATTTCAAACAGGGCCATCTATTAAGATATTTCTGGCCCTGTACTTTTCATTAAAGTGATATTTATAGACTGGGCCTCCCATTAATTATCCTTTTAAAATAGTCGAGTTTCTATTTTTCAACTACGTCTTCTAATTTTTGTCTGGTTGATTTGTTTCTTTCTGTATATGTTGTCTTGAAGTCAAATGCTGAGGTATTCTTTAACTAAGGTTCTGAATTTTGGGAATAAAATGCAGGATGCATGTGTCAGTTGCTGTTCAAATTCTAGTTGCATTTAAGAAATAGAAGGATCAAATGAAGGATATTGGTATTTTGCAGCATCAGGAATCATCTTCACCAGTGTGGAAGCATATATTATGGGGATCAGCTTGTCTGCTTTTTGGTTGTGTCTCATTACTGGGATTTTTCTTTGCTGTCATCTTATCCAAACTTCTTCCACCTTTTCAGAATCAGATTATTTTTGCTGTTCAAAGTGACAGGTATTCCTAAGACTATATATAACCAGCTTACTATGATTTTATTCGCATAATCATTTCAGCAGTTCTTATCAAAGAATTACATTTTATGCTATTTTGTTGCTCTGACTAGGAAATTAGAGGATCCCGTCGCTATTTTGCATTGCCAGTGGCACCATTAAATGTCGAATATAGTTTTGATTGTAACATCATTTAAAGAAACAGTCAAATAGTTCTTAAAAAGTTTATTCAGTAAAATAGCACCATCACTAGAAATTGTGATCCCAAAACATGGATATTTTTAGAGTGGGGTAGGGGATAGGGGTGTGCACAGTTGCGCTTGGTTCAATTTATGGCCATTTTTTTCAAAATCGAACCAAACCAAATGAGGGTCCCGAATTGACTTAGTTCAATTCAATTTGGCTCAGTTTGAGATCGAAACTTGATTAAATATTTAAAATAATAAATTATTTCCACATATATACTCATTTTTTTAGTTGTATAATTGAGATAAATGCTAGTTATCATAAAAACTCCAACTCAATACAAGTTTAGCTCCAAGTTTGAATAAAAGAAGATGGTTGCGGTAACTGACAACTAACATGACAATATTGCCATATCTTATGATGTAAATTCAAATGATATGGGCTTGGGACAACTTTTGTGTTGTGTTACATCGGAGTTGGGGTGTGATGAAAAAATAACATGGTTGGATGGCTGTTGGCACCCAAAAAAATGTCATGACATCCAGAACTAGCAAGTTTTGGGCAAAATACATGAAAGAAAATTGAACAGGCAAGTGTGATCCACTTTTCATCACATTTAGGGCCAACGGGCCAAATGGGCCCAATAAGCCTTATTGGGCCTGACCAGCTAGATGATGACTTGATAACGGTCAGACATCACTATCTTGTCCGTCCCAGCTCGAGCTTGAGCAAGACGAAGTCGGATCGAAAATCCGACTTGAATTCCAACAGATATGGGTCGAACGGTGAAAACACTCATGAATGGCCTTTGGTAGGCTTAATGGGCCCAAATAACAAAACAAGTGGGCCCGTAGCACTGCGATCAAGACATTTCCAACGGCGCCTCACGTGTCAAAATGCGGCTTCGGACGGTAAAATGACCGTTTGCCCTTGTGGGATTCGAGGCAATATGGGGAAGGTCCCAAAGAAAAGTGGCACCAAAAGGTCTACTTGACTTTCGGATAAACAATGACGAGTCGGATCGGCGATCCGACCCGTATTTGGAAAGTTATGAGGAAAACAACGAAAGTCGATTTTCGAATGGCCTTAATAAGGGCATATCCAAGTCCGAAAAACAAAACAAGTGGGTCCGTAGGGGGCTGTACCAGTTGAGGGCTTCGCAACGGTACTCTGAATGTCAGAATCCGATTTCGGATGGTACCCGAACGATAAAATGACCTCTTTCGCCCTTGGTAGGTTTGGACAATTCGGGATAGGCCCGATAATATCTTGGTGCATCATTAAGTCTGCCAAGCTCCATATTGAGCAACATTAAAGTCAGATAAGAAATCTGACTTGTATTCGGCAAGATATGAGCAAAACAATGAAAGTGGACTTTTAGGCGGTCGGGCTTGGTGGGCCCAAATGACCAAACCAGTGTGTCAACAGTATTGCCTCGACGAGAGGCTTCGCAACGGTGCCTTGAATGTCGAAATCCGACTCCGGACGAAAAATGACCGTTTTGCCCCTATTGGGCACGAGAACAAATCCGAACGGGCCCATTAACATATGGCGTCACGAGAAAGTCCGCGACTTCCCGGATGAACATCAAAGTTGGATCATCAATCCAATCTGTATGTGGAAAGTTGTGGACAAAATTTGAAAAATTGCAAAGTCGGCACACACTTTGAAACGGATGGGTCAAATGAGAAGAGGATCGAACTGTTTAGGTTATTAGGTTCTCTCGTCTTGCTTCTTCAATAATAATTGGACTATGGGAGATAAAGGAGAATTTGGGATTGAAATAGATGAAGGTGATTTGGATCGATAGCTCAGTTGATATAACTTAAGTTATTGGATCCTATCTTAATGGTTTCTTATTGGTATTGGATCATGGGAAGTAAAAAAGGGCCGGGATGCCATCTCATGATCGAGATTTAGATCAGAGGGCCCAGATTTGACATAACTTAAGTTATTGGATCCTGTCTTAGTGGGTCTTAATGGTATCAAATATGTGAATGGGAGAAGCCATGTACAGCCCATCTCTTGGCCAAGTCAAATGTTGACTTCCCAGAATTTTCAGGAGGGCTTAAAAGAAAAAGAGAGAGAAAAAAGGGAACGTGGGGGGGGGGGGTAGTAAACTGAACTCCCCCCACTACGCCCACTACTCCCATGACTCTCACTTCCTCCATGATGGGGGCAGGTTACGCTGGATTTTTTTTTCCTCTCTTTAAGGGAGACCTGCCAGAGAGAGAAAAAGGGGCTGGAGCATTCCTACGTGAAGAAGGAGAGCACCTGTGTGAAGGAAAAAAGAAGAGAGGGACAGCTTCAAGGAACTGCTGCGCACTGCTGCTGAGAGGTCAAGGAAGGTGAAGAAGAGGAGGAAAAAGGTAAGGATCAAGGGTCCGGTTACATCTCCCTTCCTTCTTCAAGTCTTCTCTTTAAGCCTTTCTCTAAAACCCCTCTGGACAAGCCTTCCAACCATGCCATTCGACCCCCTTTAATACCCCATCCAGATTCCATGAATCTGTCCATATATCAGTCCCCTAAAATCCTAAAGCCACCCCTATACCGAAATTCTGTTCAGGCTAGGCATACTTCCTATATAATGCCACATAAACACCTTGTTCAGGCCTCTAATCCAGTCCTAAATCCCCTGAAATAGCATCCGGTTAGGCTGTCAAAACAGGCCTTTAGGTATCCCAAGAAAGTCATGCCAAAACGTCCTGTTTAGAAGCCCTTAAAACAGACCTTGAGCAGGCAGCCGCCAGAGCCTATCTTCCTCCTTAAATCAGTCCCCAAGCTCACCTCTAAACAGCCCCTCAATCTCCCAATCCGGTCCCATCTTCTGGATCAAATGAGGGTCAAGTGTTGCGGACCTCTTTAAGGCATGCCAGAGTCCAGTCCTGGCCAGGGGTAATCAGGCTGTCAGGGCCTTATTTCAGCAAGTCATCAAGCCTAGTCTCTGGACAGAATTAGAGAGGCCATCAGGGCCAAGGGAGTTGGCCGACAGGGCCTTGATGAAGCCCAAACGGGCCTTTAAGGCCCAACAAAGACAGTCTGGCCGCCAGGGCCTTCAAAGTGCTAAGTGTTCACCTTGGCCCAATGAGGACTGAACCGGCCATCAAGGCCTTAAAAAAAAAACATAATCAAAATTTGAGAAAAGAAGTTCAATTAAGAGCTAGCCTATTCCATATAGGCTACCTCAAAGGACGGGCACTCGGGCATGTCCCCGGTGTGCTTGATCCCGGACGGGGAAATGGGCAAGCTCCCATCTTCCACTGATCCTTTCCCCCCAAAGTAGGGAGTATCAAACTCCACTTACTAAGAGGGATATGTCTCAACAATTGGAGGAAAAGGGGTCATGCTGAAATTTCTTATGATCCCATGTGTAATATGTATTCAGATTTGCCAATAAATGGAATTTCTGAATTGTGCATGTCATCGTTGCCATTTTGAGCTTATAGAATGGCCCATGAGATTGAAGGAATGCAAATGTCTAAAGTTGACATTGTTAAAAAAAAAATTTATTTCAACATTTAAATTTCAATAATTCTGGAAGATTTTGAAGCCTGTAAAAAGACTTAAAAATTCTGAAATCTGTAAGTCTAAAAAAAATCTGAATTTTCACAACCAGGTCCCCAAATTAAAACACTGACTTAGATTTGTGACCCAAATCTGCAACAAACCAAAACCAGAAATTAGAGCCTGGGCGCCGAGAGGCCAGAACCCATCTCAAAATCTGAAATCTGGGAGATCTGAAATGTTGGAATATAAAGTCTGCAATTAAAACATCCGAAAATCTGAAAGATTGAAGTTCTGAAAATCTGTTTTGGTGCAGAAATTCACTTAAGAAAACCTGCGATTTGGAAGAGATGCAGGATCTGCGAGGGAGTCTGGAATTTGGAGAAGCCAAAAAAAATCTGGACTTTGCAAGGAGCCAAGTGCTGTGAAATGTGCAGAATGTCAGATCTAAAATTTGAATTTGAAATTTGGGGGTTTGTAGGTGTAAAAATCTAACAGTAGGTTTAATGAATTTGAATTTGTGCAGGGCATAAAAAAAAATTTCAAAATCTGAAGTTTGAATTGATAAAATTTGGAGTTTGATGATTGAAGAGGTCAGAATTTGAGCTTTGCGTCCAAAACAAGGAACAGAGGGCTGAGCAAAATTCAGAATATAGAAATTTGGGGACTGAAAGTGCAGAATTTGAACCCCAAAAATCTGAAATCCAGGTCAACTTTGAAATCTATACAAACTTGATGATAGCTAGCTAGAAATCTGAGAATTGCATAAGAGAACCCAGGAGTTGTTAAAAACCCGCGGGTTTAACTGAAATCAAATAAAATTGACCTCAAATCAACTTCAACTCTTATTTCACTAAGTAAGCCTGAAACAGTAAAAATCCGGACTTGGAAACGTTCAATTAAATTTCTCTCCAACTAAACAAAATTCAGGTCAAGTTTAAAATTAATCAACCCAACTCAAACTGAATCCCCCAGATCAAATAAATTTCAGCTGAATTCTAACAGATTTAACAAATTTAAATTGAATCAAATCCGATATAACCCAGAATTTCTCAAATTAAACCCTTTCCAACAAACTATATTCCATAAGTCAAACAAACTGTCCCAAAACTCAAATTAAACTTAAAATCAATTAACCAATTCAAACTGAATTAAATTTAATTCAATTAATCAAATTCAAATTCAAACCCAAATCATTTTAAAAGTCTGAAATTTGCATAAACCTACAGAGGGTCGAATTCACCCTAAAACAAATTCAACTTAGATCAGTTTTACCCAAACCAAACCAAAATTTAAACTCGATTCCAACAAAGTTCATTCCAAACAAACTTGAATCAATTAATTAATTCAAATTAAATTAAATCAAATCAAATCAAATTAAAATTCACACCAAATCTAAATTTCAACCAATTTAAACAAACTCAAATTCAAACTAAAATCACGCTTTCAAAAAAATCAAAAAAAAAATCCAAGTCAAACTTAATCAATCAAATGCAAATGAAAAATCAATTCAAATCAAAGTCAAAACCAAATTAAGTTCTTGCATTCCACTGATTTCATGGGGTTGTTCTCTCCTATGTGTGAATGTTTATTTTCAATGGATGTACGTACTTTCGCTTCAATGAATTGCTATGGCGATAATCAAGGGTATTCGAGAAATCTCGATGTAATTAACGTCGGATCTTCGCACCATCCGACGGGGAGAGGTCAAAATAAATTTTCAAAGAACCTAATAACCTCAAATTATATTTTTTTTAATATCATTGACCCTAGATAATACTTTTATGGAATACCATCTATTTTCCTATAAAGTCAATACTAAGGTCAAATCTAATTCAAAAAAAATGGATTTCCAAAAACAAAAGCACCCAATTCTTTTCATCTTAAAATTTTTGAGGTTCCAACAATTGGCACGCCCGGTGGGATCTCTCCTTCCCTTCATCTCTCCGCCATAGCAATTCAGGAAGTCATACATCCTAATTTATACATATCTAACCTATGCTCATTTCCTTTTGTTTGCAAGGAAAAGACAAGAAATGCCAGGGATGATAGTCAGAGGGGCCCAAGACTCCTTCCACAAAAACTTCATCCAAATACCGCACACTAAATGGAGTTCCGGAGAGCCGATTACATTCGCTAATTCCCCGGAGTTCGTCAGCAACAAATGTTCCAAGGGGCGACCAACTCGTCCCCATTTTCAAGGTTTCACTACGAGTATCTTCAACAACACCGGGGGCAAAGGGATCATGACTTCGCCCTCACAAACCCTTAACAAAGTCAAAGTGGTGACCGAATGGGCCATCTCCGACATATGTGGCTATTCGCTAAGGTTGGCCATTCTAACCAAGGCGAGAAGAAGATAATACCAAAGCAAGGTTCAAATTCTTCACCTCCAACAAGTGCAGAGCAATCGAGAAACTACACAAGGAAAGTCAAAATCTCGACTACAAAGCATGCTGTGGTTGACAGCTGCGTAAATCTCCTAGATTCGAAGTTTGGTGATGCCGTCATTTCGACGGAAAATAAGTTCTTAAATCCGGATCATTTATGTTAATTACATGGGAGCAAAGAACTAATCCATCACCCAAAGATACATATCGGCCGACCAATAGCCATTCATATGATGTTTTGATGAGAGATCAACTCTCAACTTACTAAACGAAGTCTTGGCCAAATTAATGGAGGACCTAGCTTGTGAAGTAATTTCAAGTGTGCAAGGTTTTAACCCTTCACCTAAAAAAAAAAAAAATTTTTTTTTGGCTCACCGGCCAATGGTTCAACCTGAGATGTCGTTAGAGCGAGGGGACAACCCTCTTATCTATATTCTCAACCAGCCAATCAATGACCATTACGAGAACCTGTGCGAGCAAGACTCTACTCCCCATTCTCGAAGAACTAGCCGCCGTGGCCCCAATGCTATCGCTGTAAGCGAGGGGGCAGCCCTCAAGACGATACTTCAATAAGCTATACAAGCCCACCGGGTGGTTAGCTTCATCACTTTCAAGAAATAGTGGAAGAAGTAATCTTCCTAACGAAAAAGAAAAAAAAAAGAATGTTCAGCCGATCAGCGGCCCCTGATATGGCTATCTTAATGAGGGAGCATCACCCAATGGCCTACAAGATTACAGCTTGGAAGAAAACCAAACCTTCCTTCCCCATATTAACAAAGATGGTCGATTAACGGCTCATGACACTACAACCCGGTGAGGGACCAGCCCTCAGCCCATCATTTCAACTGGGACGACCGATCAACGGTTTTGTCCTATAATGCCATTTGACGAACTAGGAATCAATTCTATGTTCTCCATCTAAATGATGCCGCACAACTACTGATGCGGTTCCAAGATCATGCGTTCAAGTTGGAAATAAATTCCATAATGAAGCCTCACTACGCGGGGGCGTCACTATAGTCCGTCGTAACGGGGAATCAACCCAGTTCATTTCGTATAGGCAATTGATCGCCTCATCGATCTATATTATAAAACCACTCACCCGATCGGGGCAGTCCCCGTACACCAAGTCAAGAATCGACCTTCTTGGAATGCTGATTAGGGTCAAAGGGCTAGATCTCATATCCAGAAAATTTGAAAGGGAAGTAATCCCTTGGTCGGGATTCGACTGATATGTCATCGTAACACCGTCTCGTATGGATAGGACACACTCTGAGGTACGATGAATATGCATATATGTTCGGACTATGTCACATCAAGTGCTAAATAACCCAAAGATTGGAACTATCACCGCCAACATGACGACAAGGAGCAAACCCTTCGCCCAAGGGACTAACTCAAGTTGGTCGGTCACAGCCTACACCTTCGATGCCCAAGGAGGATCAACCTTATACCTACTAGTTCAACAAATCATCGAGCAGAGGTCCAATTCATCAAGATTTTCGCAGGATAAGGAAGCAACCCCGTCCATTAGTAAAGTTGCCATGGCCGATCAATTTAAAGATGGAAATCATTTTCGCTCCTTAAAGAAATATATTATAGGTATCAGTCGCACATCGTACCGAAGCCTTTTGGGAAAGGGACCAACCCTCGGTTCATCGAACCACCTCAACAAGCCTGTGTGACGAATCAATCCTCAAATTTCATCGAGATACTGGCCGGGCCGATCAACGGCATGCCTTGGAAAGAAAGAAATAAAGTCAATTGGAAATGGAACAAATCCTCTATCAAATAGAACATTGGGACCTTCTGTTCAATTGTCCATCCCACAATGTCCGGGTGATGAACCAACCCTCATTCCGCCGATTTTGGTTCAGCCAATGAATCAAGGTTCGGGCTTATCAACTTCTACATCGATGCGTTGAAATAATCCTCGAAGCTCAAGATAATGCATGGCCGATCCGCGTTTGTTAGCTCGAAAGCGTTGGCTCGGGCAAGGAATAAATCCTATGCTCACGTCAAAATCAACCCATTCGTGGCCCAACCTGCACCTTGCTAGAGCAAGAGAGCAACTCCTAACACGGTGCATTCGCTAATGCAATCCAAGATGAAAACCGGTGCCAAAGTTCACTTCAAGTCACGTGCTGAGCCAACTTTCTAACCAAATTATGTCAATTCAAATTAAGAAAGAAGCAGTCTGCCCAATACGCGATAAAAGAGAGTAAATCCACTCGTAAAACTTCCAGCTCAATCAACGGGAAAGGAACCAAATTCCCAAAATCGATACTCAAAAAGCGAGGGAACAAATCCCTAACTCTAACAAGATATATGACCTCGGACAATGTCTTGGTCGATCGGATAAAGAAGCCATGAAAAAGATCCGTTTCGGATCATTGGCCCTCCCACATACCACCCCAAGGAGGACAAAAGTATCGAGGGTACAAGGCAAGACGCATATCAACACTTATACATCTCGAATTCAATCGATTAAAAACTCAAAAGGTAAAGTTCAAAAGCTTCGAGATTCCCCCCAATAAGGAAGGGATCATCCCTCCATATCACGGTCAACAACTTTGGCCGATCAACGTCCGTCACGTTGCCGCCATGTCACCAATGCGACACCAATATATTCCTTAGGTCGGGAATCAATCCAACGCCACCATCAAAGCCACTTCAAATGCGAGGACATCAAATTCCTCGCTCGGTTCGAAACAATCCGCCACTCGGTATACATCGATGTCGGGTCGGGCCGACCGGTCAACCCACAATGTCATCCATCCGACCGAGGCAAGCCTCCAAGTCACTCCAATACAATTCAAAGCATGGATCAACCGGGCGCCCATCATACTGTTAACAAAGAAGAAATCCTTCGTACGAAAGAAATGCATTCAACCAAAAAGTGACCGGTCCCTTCCGGCCACGAAGTAAGGAAACAATCCCCCATACTTCAATAAATCCGACAATCAAGGGTCGAAAACATGGCTTTCAATGAAGCAAGTGGATCAACCCTATATTCTTCAAGCAAAGGAGCCACCGATCAACGGCCTACGCATGCTACAGAAGATCGGCCTTTTACCCTTTCTCTTCAACCAATATGGCCAACCAATGGTCCGCCTTTCTAATTCTGCCATGGGTGGGGAATCAATCCTCTATCGGGCAAATGGATGCCGCCGTCACGATATCAGCTTGTAGTCATATGTCAATCGGGCTCCTAACAAATCTTAGCGCCTCACCGAATGTTGTCTATACGACGTTACCGACAAGGTTGTGCTCGGGGAGAGAAGGCAATTCTCAACCCATTCGGGAACTACTCACCTGTGCGGGGGCATACCCCCAGGCCATGTCATGTCAAGCAGGTGTGAGGGTGAACTCTCCACCTAAAAAGGTAACAGGGGGCAAAAGGACCAACCTCTACCAGTAAAGCCCCAGAAAATCGCCAATCTACGCTAACTACAAAAGGAGACACAGAAGAAATCATTATCTCAACAGGTGGCTACGCGGGTCACCCCGTTATCGTGGCGAGGGAGCAACCCTCCGCCCTTCAAGTTAGCATATCAGCCGAATACGTCCCCCGAGGCTACAATTCACTGGGGACCAATCCTCAACTTAACATTTCAAATTAGTTTCGTCAGTCACCGCTCGACCCGATTATGCCTTTTCGACAAGCATGTCAACATGCCGCCAGGCCGGCCCATTAGTCCACTACAAAGCATAAAACTCGGGGCAAGGAAGAACTCCAACACCCGCCACAAAATTGAGCCAGGGGAACGAAGAGTCCATAGGATGTACCCTCCGCGTACCCCTCACATCAAATACAAAACAAGTCATTAACATGCCCTCAAATGTCCCCAAAGCAATCTCCTATATGCCCTCACATACCACAAAAGAAACAGCCTTCATAGCCTCTCGACATGCCCACGTACAAATAAAAAACCTCCACGGCTCTCGACATGCCTAAGTCCTAACTCACGCTAATGGCCGCGACATGCCTACGCCCACATACAAGCCATCCCCAAGGCCCCAATATTCCCGCGACTCGCCTACACGCCCCGCGCGAATTCCAAAGGAATTTCAAAAAAAAGGAAAAAAGAAGAAGAGAAAACAGATTGGATGGAGCAGGTACTCCCAACTCAAGGAATGAGAGAAATGAATTCTCAAATCGACACTAACTCTTAAAAGGGAAGAAATCTCTAAGTTCGAGTTGGACATGCAATCTCGGGCAACCATTTGACCGAGAAAAGGGAGTCCTGGGGTTAAGACAAGTCTCGTGGCCATCGCTATCACCTCGAAGAAGACAAAATATATCGAGGACACAAGGCAACATTTCATTCGCGCGTCGGTTCAAATTTCAACAATCGGAGAAAGCGCACGAGGAGGTCAAGAGCCTAAGGCGCCAATCCCGTGTCATCTCTCCACGCATTTCTCCATCAACACATCGTGCATCTACATTGATGGTAGGATGACGAGTAAAGGAGTACGACCGAAGTTCATACGGCTTCGAGGGAAGCTCCCGAATTTTCAAAAAAAAGAAGAAAAAAACGAAATACCTGGACAGACTGGTTAGTTACACCATTAATCGACTGGGCAAAATACGTCAAACAAAAAAAAGAGAAAAAAAAAGGAGAAAGAAAAGAAAAAATCCGGCCGAGGTGATGACCCGTCGAGGGGCACCCTGTGCAAAAGTGGATCACCCCGCTTTACGAAAACCCCGCAAACGGGCGTACGTACAAAAGGAAAAGGGGGACTAGCTTAGTGAAAACCTTTCAAAAGGCAATAAGTTAGTTCGAAAAAGAGAGAAAAAAAGAAGAAAGAAAGAAAAAAAAGAGAGCGAGAAACTATGGAAATTTAAAGTTCAAAAAAGAAAGAGAGGGAGACTCACCTCTTATCTAAACATCGTCAAATTTCATGCCATCACGACTTGCGTACGTCCACGCTTCAAGCAATTTCATACCATTGACTCACCAGTTCATACGGTTTTCAAAAAATTCATATCATTACGACTCTCTCATATACGGTTTCATAATCAAATCCCCAGGCTATCATAACCCTTCGCCTACATAGCCTTCAACCTTTCATACCATTATGACTCTCTCGGTCCATACGGTTGCTAACAAGTCTCCGTACCACATGGTCATTTTCGCCTATATAGCCTACAACCTTTCATACCATCAGCGACCTCATGGTCCGTACGGTTTCAAAATCACATGCCATTACGACCTCGTGTCCACGGCTTCCAATAACTCCATACCATTATGGCTCTTCAAGTCTATATGGTTTTCAAACATGTATACCATCACGACCCTCGCATTTATACGGTTTTCAAATCTCCATACCATCACGACCCTTCAGTCTACATGGTCCCCAAGTCCACGTCATCTACCTCGCAAGGTCTACGCGATCGTCAAATTCTATACCGCATACGACCCTCTCGGTCTATATGATTTTCATAAATCCCATACCACCACGGTCTGGTCTAAATGTCGTTGATCCTATGCCACCAAGGCTAGACATCGAACCATTCTTATGTCCCAAATCCCACCGGCAACATTTGCCTCGAGCTCTTTAAGCTTCGGGTTTTACCCTAAATTCATATCTCAGCGGGTCAAGTATAATCATTTCATACTTGCATGTCCCACAACTCTACAAGCGGCAGCAAGCCATCCCATATTTCATCTTTTGGACCGAATGTGACTCCTTCGCATTCATAAGTCTTTAAATTCAGTGGCATTAAGTCATCAAACTCTTTTCGGCATCAAGCCACCAAATTCATTTCGACACAAAGCCACCAAACTCATGTTGGCAACAAGCCATTTAAATCTTTCAAAGCAAACACTTTCACCAAGCTAATATATCTCTCTTCGCATCAAGCCATCTCGGTAATCTTACGTCCAATCCAACGGGCCTTCACGCTCACATGTCCTCGGGTCCTTTCGGCGTTAAGCCACCTTAAACTCTACCCAATAGTGGAGTGTAACTTCTTCATACTTACATGTCTTTTGGGTCCTTTTGCCATCAAACTACCCTAAACTCTACCTAATAGGCAAAAGTGCGATTCTTTCACGTCATGTCCTATGGGTGTCTTGCATTAAGCCACCAAAAATTTCGCCTAATGGGGCCGAATACGACTTTCACGTTCACAAGCCTACGGGTTCTTTCGGCATCGTCGTCAAACTTCTTTTCGGGCATCAAACCATTATACTCCCGTCGCATCAAGCCATCAAACTCCTTTTCGGCATCAAGCCATTTTATTACTTTCAAAGATCAAACCATCAAGTTCACGCTTCTACGGCCCGAGTATGTCTTCTTCATACTCACAAGCCTACAAGTCTACCAAACACAAAGCCCCCAAATCCCATAGCCCCGGGGAAGCCTCAATTCCTCTCTGTCCAAAATTCTGTGGCCCGGGGAAGCCTTAATTCCTCATTTTCAAAAAAAAAAAACAATTTCATGGCTTGAGGGAAACCTTAATTCCCTACAAAAAAAAGTGGGCTAAAAAAAAAGAAAAAAAAGAAAAAAGAAAAAAGAATGTTGCCCGACAGTCTTAGCTGGTCACCCATAAATGATCGGTTGAGAGCAAAAATGTCAAGGAAAAAAAGAAAGAAAAAACCTCGCAGAGTGAAAACCAAATAAAATGGCACTCTGTGCAAAATCGTGCAACCTCGCTACACGAAAACCCGTTCTAAGGCATGTAGGCAAAAGAGAAGTGGGGCTAGTCTCAAGTGAAAACCTTGCAAAAGGCGCCGACTAGTAAAAAAAAAAAAAAGAAGAAAAGAAAGAAAACAAAATGAAAAATCAAGACCTTACATCACCACAAACTCTCTTAGTCTAGCGCGGTCTCTGAACTCTACTCCCGCCATGGCCCCCTACGACTGAGTACCCGAAACAAAAATTTTCACACTATCACGACCCTTCCTGGCCTATATGGTTCCCAAGTTTAAATTCTACACCATCACGGCCCTTTCGGCCTACGGTTTTTGCCCCAAAAGTTTCATGTCATAATGACCCACATAGTCCATATGGCCCTCCAAATCTCGCCTCGATTTTTTTTTTGGGGCTTATAGCGACCTCATACTACACGGCTGTCGTAGGTCGGACACTAAATTTCCACGTGTCTCACAAACCCGACCAACAAACCAAACCTCACGACCTGATGTAAGCCTTAATCCTCCAAGACAAAACTCAACCCTCGCGGGCCAAGTAGGAACAAATCCAACTCAACATGCCTACGTGTCCCCAAGTTCAACCCTACGGGCCAAGTCGAATAAATCCTACTCAACTTGCCTATCGGGTCCCTAAACCCACCCTACAGGCCGAGCTAGAACAAATCCTACTCAACACGCCTACAGGTTTGGCATCAAGCCACTATACAACCTTACCCTATGGGCTGAGTGTGACTTCTTCACATTCACATGTCCCATAAGTCAAATATTAAGCCACCACATTCACATTCATACCCTAGGCACGACCACGTCCTATTAACATGCCCTACAAATAATATCTTATGGCTCGGGAGAAGCCTAAATTCCTTACCACCAAAACAAACCAATTTCATAGCTTGAGGGAAGTCTCAATTCCAGCAAAAAAAGGGGGGAAAGTCAAAGGCTAACATATGGGGAATGGCAGCCAGGCAAGAAAAATCAAAGTTGGTCACATCCAAGGGCCCAAGCCCTTCTCTGTCCTAAAGAAGATCAAGCGGTAGGATGCAGCACGGCGGACAGATAGCCTGCGGTAGAAAGACAAGAGGCCAGATGCTTGTCTTACACGGGCGATTCCTCATCGCCGTCCGTCTCCAAGAAATCGCCCGTGGGGGGCATTTGTTGGCACCCAAAAAATGTCGCGACATCCTAACTAGCAAGTTTCTTTGGGCAAAATACATGAAAGAAAATTCGAACAGCAAGTGCGATCCACTTTTCATCACATTTAGTAACGGGCCAAATGGGCCCAATAAGCCTTATTGGGCCCGACCAACAGATGATGACTTGATAACGGCCGACATCACTATCTGTCCGTCTGGCCTCAAACTTCGAGCAACAACGAAGTCGGATCGAAAATCCGACTTGAATTCAACAAGAGATATGGGTCAAACGGTGAAAACACTCCCCGAATGGCCTTTCGTAGGCTTAATGGGCCCAAAAAACAAAACAAGTGGGCCCACAAAGACTACTCAGCCAAGACATTTCCAACGGCGCCCTCACATGTCAAAATCGGCCGGACAAGAAACGACCGTTTTGCCCTTGTGGGATTCAGCACATGGGGAAGGTCCAAAGAAAAGGCACCACCAAAAGGTCTACTTGACTTTCGTATAAACAATGACAGCCGATCGGCAATCCGACCCATATTTCGAAAGTTATGAGGAAAACATCGAAAGTCAATTTTCGAATGGCCTTAATAAGGGCATATCAAGTCCGAAAAACAAAACAAGTGGGTCCATGGCCGTACTACTGAGGCTTCGCAACGGTACTCCGAATGTCGTAATCCGATTTCGGATGGTACCCGAACGATAAAATGACCTCTTTCGCCCTTGTAGGCCTGACACCAGATAGGCCCGATAATATCTTGGCATCATTAAGTCCGCTGCTCCATATCAACATTAAAGTCAGATAAGAAATCTGACTTGTATTCGGCAAGATATGAGCAAAACAATGAAAGTGGACTTTTAGGCGGTCCTTACTGGGCTTGGTGGGCCCAAATGACCAAACCAGGGTGTCAACAGAATTGCCTCGGCAGAGAGCTTCACAACGGTGCCTTGAATGTCAAAATCCGACTCCGACGAAAAAATGACCGTTTTGCCCCTATCATTCGAACAAATCCGCATGTGCCCATTAACATATGGCGTCACCGCAAAGTCCGCCCGACTTCCATGAACAACATCAAAGTTGGATCATCAATCCAACTGCATGTGGAAAGTTGTGGACAAAATTTGAAAAATTGCAAAGTCGGCACACACTTTGAAAACAGATGGGTCAAATGAGAAGAGGATCGAACTCCGTTTAGGTTATTAGGTTCTCTCGTGCTGCTTCTTCAATAATAATTGGACTATGGGAGATAAAGGAGGGCTGGGATTGAAATAGATGAAGGCTGATTTGGATCAATGGCTCAGATTTGATATAACTTAAGTTATTGGATCCTATCTTAATGGTTTCTTATTGGTATTGGATCATGGGAAGTAAAAGGGCCAGGATGCCATCTCATGATCAGATTTAGATCAAGGGCCCAGATTTGACATAACTTAAGTTATTGGATCCTGTCTTAGTGGGTCTTAATGGTATCAAATATGTGAATGGGAGAAGCCACGTACAGCCCATCTCTTGGCCAAGTCAAATGTTGACTTCCCAGAATTTTCAGGAGGGCTTAAAAGAAAAAGAGAGAAAAAAAAAGGGAACGTGAGGGGGTAGTAAACTGAACTCCCCCCACTACGCCCACTACTCCCATGACTCTCACTTCCTCCATGATGGGGGCAGGTTACGCTGGATTTTTTTTTCCTCTCTTTAAGGGAGACCTGCCAGAGAGAGAAAAAGGGGCTGGAGCATTCCTACGTGAAGGAGAGCACCTGTGTGAAGGAAAAAAGAAGAGAGGGACAGCTTCAAGGAACTGCTGCGCACTGCTGCTGAGAGGTCAAGGAAGGTGAAGAAGAGGAGGAAAAAGGTAAGGATCAAGAGTCCGGTTACATCTCCCTTCCTTCTTCAAGTCTTCTCTTTAAGCCTTTCTCTAAAACCCCTCTGGACAAGCCTTCCAACCATGCCATTCGACCCCTTTAATACCCCATCCAGATTCCATGAATCTGTCCATATATCAGTCCCCTAAAATCCTAAAGCCACCCCTATACCGAAATTCTGTTCAGGCTAGGCATACTTCCTATATAATGCCACATAAACACCTTGTTCAGGCCTCTAATCCAGTCCTAAATCTCCTGAAATAGCATCCGGTTAGGCTGGCAAAACAGGCCTTTAGGTATCCCAAGAAAGTCATGCCAAAACGTCCTGTTTAGAAGCCCTTAAAACAGACCTTGAGCAGGCAGCCGCCAGAGCCTATCTTCCTCCTTAAATCAGTCCCCAAGCTCACCTCTAAACAGCCCCTCAATCTCCCAATCCGGTCCCATCTTCTGGATCAAATGAGGGTCAAGTGTTGCGGACCTCTTTAAGGCATGCCAGAGTCCAGTCCTGGCCAGGGGTAATCAGGCCGTCAGGGCCTTATTTCAGCAAGTCATCAAGCCTAGTCTCTGGACAGAATTAGAGAGGCCATCAGGGCCAAGGGAGCTGGCCGACAGGGCCTTGATGAAGCCCAAACGGGCCTTTAAGGCCCAACAAAGACAGTCTGGCCGCCAGGGCCTTCAAAGTGCTAAGTGTTCACCTTGGCCCAATGAGGACTGAACCGGCCATCAAGGCCTTAAAAAAAAAAACTTAATCAAAATTTGAGAAAAGAAGTTCAATTAAGAGCTAGCCTATTCCATATAGGCTACCTCAAAGGACGGGCACTCGGGCATGTCCCCGGTGTGCTTGATCCCGGACGGGGAAATGGGCAAGCTCCCATCTTCCACTGATCCTTTCCCCCCAAAGTAGGGAGTATCAAACTCCACCTACTAAGAGGGGTATGTCTCAACAATTGGAGGAAAAGGGGTCATGCTGAAATTTCTTATGATCCCATGTGTAATATGTATTCAGATTTGCCAATAAATGGAATTTCTGAATTGTGCATGTCATCGTTGCCATTTTGAGCTTATAGAATGGCCCATGAGATTGAAGGAATGCAAATGTCTAAAGTTGACATTGTTAAAGAAAAAAAATTTATTTCAACATTTAAATTTCAATAATTCTGGAAGATTTTGAAGCCTGTAAAAAGACTTAAAAATTCTGAAATCTGTAAGTCTAAAAAAAATCTGAATTTTCACAACCAGGTCCCCAAATTAAAACACTGACTTAGATTTGTGACCCAAATCTGCAACAAACCAAAACCAGAAATTAGAGCCTGGGCGCCAGAGGCCAGAACCCATCTCAAAATCTGAAATCTGGGAGATCTGAAATGTTGGAATATAAAGTCTGCAATTAAAACATCCGAAAATCTGAAAGATTGAAGTTCTGAAAATCTGTTTTGGTGCAGAAATTCACTTAAGAAAACCTGCGATTTGGAAGAGATGCAGGATCTGCAGGGAGTCTGGAATTTGGAGAAGCCAAAAAAAATCTGGACTTTGCAAGGAGCCAAGTGCTGTGAAATGTGCAGAATGTCAGATCTAAAATTTGAATTTGAAATTTGGGGGTTTGTAGGTGTAAAAATCTAACAGTAGGTTTAATGAATTTGAATTTGTGCAGGGCATAAAAAAAAATTTCAAAATCTGAAGTTTGAATTGATAAAATTTGGAGTTTGATGATTGAAGAGGTCAGAATTTGAGCTTTGCGTCCAAAACAAGGAACAGAGGGCTGAGCAAAATTCAGAATATAGAAATTTGGGGACTGAAAGTGCAGAATTTGAACCCCAAAAATCTGAAATCCAGGTCAACTTTGAAATCTATACAAACTTGATGATAGCTAGCTAGAAATCTGAGAATTGCATAAGAGAACCCAGGAGTTGTTAAAAACCCGCGGGTTTAACTGAAATCAAATAAAATTGACCTCAAATCAACTTCAACTCTTATTTCACTAAGTAAGCCTGAAACAGTAAAAATACGGACTTGGAAACATTCAATTAAATTTCTCTCCAACTAAACAAAATTAAGGTCAAGTTTAAAATTAATCAACCCAACTCAAACTGAATCCCCCAGATCAAATAAATTTCAGCTGAATTCTAACAGATTTAACAAATTTAAATTGAATCAAATCCGATATAACCCAGAATTTCTCAAATTAAACCCTTTCCAACAAACTATATTCCATAAGTCAAACAAACTGTCCCAAAACTCAAATTAAACATAAAATCAATTAACCAATTCAAACTGAATTAAATTTAATTCAATTAATCAAATTCAAATTCAAACCCAAATCATTTTAAAAGTCTGAAATTTGCATAAACCTACAGAGGGTCGAATTCACCCAAAACAAATTCAACTTAGATCAGTTTTACCCAAACCAAACCAAAATTTAAACTCGATTCCAACAAAGTTCATTCCAAACAAACTTGAATCAATTAATTAATTCAAATTAAATTAAATCAAATCAAATCAAATTAAAATTTACACCAAATCTAAATTTCAGCCAATTTAAACAAACGCAAATTCAAACTAAAATCACGCTTTCAAAAAAATCAAAAAAAAAATCCAAGTCAAACTTAATCAATCAAATGCAAATGAAAAATCAATTCAAATCAAAGTCAAAACCAAATTAAGTTCTTGCATTCCACTGATTTCATGGGGTTGTTCTCTCCTATGTGTGAATGTTTATTTTTGTAGATGTATGTACTTTGCTTCAATGAATTGCTATGGCGATAATCAAGGGTATTCTAGAAATCTCGATGTAATTAACGTCGGATCTTCGCACCATCCGACGGGGAGAGGTCAAAATAAAATTTCAAAGAACCTAATAACCTCAAATTATATATATTTTTTAATATCATTGACCCTAGATAATACTTTTATGGAATACCATCTATTTTCCTATAAAGTCAATACTAAGGTCAAATCTAATTCCAAAAAAAAATGGATTTCCAAAAACAAAAGCACCCAATTCTTTTCATCTTAAAATTTTTGAGGTTCCAACAATGGCATTCCCCGAATACAACATGTCATGTAATTGTTTGAATGTGGTGTTAGATATAAACAAGGGTTCTCACACAGGACACATGTAAGTGAAGATGTTAGTTCATTGAGTGGAGCAAAACATAAGTTTTAGAACTTACTTAAAGACAGATAAACACTATTATTGAAAGAGTGATGAGAATAAGTACCTAGAATATTGGATCTCTTACAAGAAAACTTGTGAAATTTGTTGATAGTATGGAGAGAAGAATATGCATTCTGGTTCTTACTTGGACTGTTCATCATTTAGGGGACTGGTCCTTAGCTGGAAAATGTTCTTTATGTGATAACCACTAGACTTTTACTACCTTGGTAGCAATGTTTCCCATCCTCTTTTTTTTCTTGTCCTTGCTGCTGCACATACTATGCCATTTGCTCTAATAAATGAATTGTGGCTCTGGCCACCTTCAAAAAAAATGGAGAGAAGAAAGATTAATATTACTTACATTCAAGAAACCAAATGGATATGAGAGGAATATAAAAAGTAAAAAATATAGGTTATAACTATGATGTACAAGAAATGAGAAAAATAAGAATGAGATTAGTATCATTGTTTATAAAATATTGAAGAATGTAGTGGTACCAGTAAAAGGAGTAAGAGATAATATTATTCTTATAAAAATGATTATAGAATGTGAGGTAATTAATATAGTTATGCTTATGCTATACAAAATGGAATAAGAAATGAGATTAAAGAAAAGCTTTGAGAGGATATGAATGACCTTATGTAGAGTATACCTAATGAAAAAAGTTTATTTATTGGAGGAGCTCTCATTGGTCTTATTGAAAATAAATATCATAGACGTGAGAAGTCCACAAAAATTTTGGTAGGGGCATTCTCTGTTCAGTTTGGAGGGATTATTTTTTTAACCCAAACCAAATCAAACATGCTAGCCAACTTGAACTGAACCATTCTAGTTCCGTTTGGTTAGGTAATTAAATAGATATTATTCAAAATACAATTTTATATTTAAATTTTATTTATAAATTAAAATATTTAAACAATACATCTGACAAAATATGTGTATAAAATACTATTTATCAATATAATAACTTATTTATAATATATTCAGGTTAATTTAGGTTGGTGTTTGGATTTGGTTTCACTAGTTGATGAAACCAAACCAAACCAAACCAGCGTATTGTTCAACTTGAACCAAACCAAACCAAACTAACAAGTTTAGTTCAATTCCTCGGGTTGAACCTAACCATGAACATCCCTAGATTTTAGATATGGAATTTTTAATAAAGAGATAAAAGGTATCATTGATTTTTCTCTAACTTATGATTTTATACTAAAAATATCTATTTTATTAAAATAAAATCTCATTTAATAATATTTAAAAGTGGCCAAAAGAAAAGTTAACTCTACTTAATTTCTACAAGAAAGACTAATTGTTTTGTTTGCAAATATTATGTAGTTAATGCCAATGAAATTTCAACAAATAAACATAGGTTAGTAGTTACAATAAGATCAAGAGACGAGCAAATACATTATTATTTTTGTGGCTACATCGAAATGGTTAGAATTAAAAGAGATGAATCAAGTGACATTTATGAATGATCTTCTCAAGATAAATGATTGGAGGTCAGACGTAGAAGTCACCATTGTGTGGATGACCATGGCTATTAAGATTAGGGACATAACTAGAAAAATCTTTAGAGAGTCTAAATGATATAGTCCACCTAAAAAGAGAGATGATAATGGAATGAAGAAGTGCAAAAAGGCGATAAAATAAGAGGTTGGTGTAAAAGGTTACTTAAGTGTGATAACAACGAAGTTTGGAAATAATATAATATGGTGACAATCAGACAAGCAAGAGATGAAACATTCAAATATATGCATGAGAGATGTGAAACTAAAGAAGGCAAAAAGGATATTTAGAAAGCAACAAGGATGAGAGAGAGAATATCTCAAGATTTTAACCAAGGTAAATCTATCAAGGATAATGAAGAAAATGTTGTGATCAAAGATGGTGGCATTAAAAAAAGGTGAAGTTGTTTCGATACTCTTTATAATAACAACTTCACTAGAAACATAAAATATGTGATAATCATAGAAGCATGCATCTATGATGATAAAAGGTTCACTAATAAATATAATATGTATGTATTGTATGATAGGTTCCAAAGGACATAGGCAATGCATTTGTGTTTTTGTAACACTAAATATTTCTATGATAAATTTAATATAATATATGTTTTTAAATGTTTAACAAGAGATAAACTTGTCGAAGGAATACAAGTGAAACAAGAAGATTATTGTATGGTTGACTTACAACTTGTACTTTTAAATGGGTGCCCTTACAGATTGACCTATTGTCTTCGTAGAATGCTACGTCAACCTCACTTGGTCTGCCTGGATGCTTAATCTGCATCTGCTTGTCTGATTAATTCCCAGTAGAGGTTTGCTGCCACCTTGGTGCCTAGTGATGCCTACGCATGAGACTAGGTGCATCTTGACACCTATGATGTTTACTATTTAATCAATGCCTAGTTATATTCCAGCCAACGTGTAAAGGAATGAAGGTATAAATCCTCCTCCTAGGTCCTCAAAGCTGCTTCTTGTTAGTAGCACATTGATGCTTCTTTATACCTAAGCTAATAGCAGTTCATGCCGTGACAACTACAATGAATAATTTTGAGCCATGGATTCAACTCAATTTGCTATATCACAGATTCATTTCCATCCTAAATTCCCAACCTTCCAAATATGGTACTTGGTCGAAATGTTTTTTTTTTTAAACATCATTTCTTGATGCCAATGAAAATGCCAAGGGTCTTTATGGACTTCTCTCCTCACATCAATTTTTCCTTTTCCTTGAAATGGTGCTGATATAAAGGACAGGGGTAGCAACAACCATAGATGAATTGAAAGAAGGGATATTGAGGTTACTTGGATATACCAAACTTACAACTAGAAAGGTGGAAATATCAAAGCTTGACAGATTTCTTCTCACTTCCTCAGTGCTTCATGGGTGAGTGAAGCTTAGCAGAAAGCGATCCAAGAAGCAGCCACGGGAGGAAGACGAAATAGAATGCTGCGTGCTGAACTTAGCTACCCGCAGTTCAGTTTATTTATTACTTACAATCTGTTACATCCCTCAAGTATAAACAAAAGTATATATGAAATAATGTAAAATACAGGACATATAACAAAACCTTACATAACAGACATAACCGAACAACTCCATATACTTAATACTCCCCCTCAAGATGGTGCAAAAACATTTTGAACCAGCTTGCATTGTAACTTCTCAAACTGAACAACTCCAAGCGATTTTGTAAAAATATCTGCAACCTGGTCAGCAGTAGCAATATGAAAATTTTCTATAAGTCCAGCCTTCAATTTCTCACGAACTACATGGCAATCCAAGTCGATGTGTTTAGTGCATTCATGAAAAACTAGATTCTTTGATATATGTATTGCAGAATTATTATCACAATAAAACTGTATAGGACGAAGAGCAAGCTTAAAATCTTGTAAGATATACAATAACCACTGCCCTTCACAAACACCAGCCGCCAGACTTCTGTATTCAGACTCAGCAGAGGACCGAGAAATAGTAACCTATTTTTTTGTTTTCTAAGAGATTGGCGCACTACCAATGAATGTAACATATCCTGTAGTCGACTTCCTTGTAATTGGACATGATGCCCAATCAGCATCAGTGTAAATGGAAAGCTTCATGACATTATTTGATGAATATAGAATACCACTACCCGGAGACTGTTTAAGGAACCTCACCACACGGAGTGCAGAATTCCAATGTACTTTCCTCGGCTCATTCATAAACTGACTCAGTAAATTGACTGAAAAAAGGATATCTGGCCTAGTAACAATGACATAAATCAATTTACCCACTAACCTCCTATATGGAGTTGGATTTGGAAGCTTCGGAGAATCAAAACCATACAATAAATGCCTCTGCTCCATAGGAGTATTAGCCGGTTTTGCTGCAGATAACCCTGTTTGAACTAAAAGATCCAACACATACTTTCTTTGATTTAAGAGAATACCCTTCTTGGAACGAGCAATTTCTAAACCCAAAAAATACTTAGGCACTCCAAGACATTTAATCTTGAAATTCTCAGTCATACAAGTTTGTAGTCACTGAACAGTTTCATTATCATTAGAGGCTACCAAGATATCATCCACATATATCAAAACTGCTGTAAAAAAATTATCTCTGGAAAAAGTAAATAATGAATTATCAGCAATAGACTGTTTGAAACCTGCGTGACATATCACTTTGGAAAGCCTCTCAAACCAAGTCCGCGAAGCTTGCTTCAAACCATAAATGGATTTCTTCAGTTTACAAACCAAATTCTTTTGCTCCCTCTTGAGCTGAAAACCAGGAGGAACCTTCATATAAACCTCTTCATCCAGGACACCATTCAAGAATGCATTATCTACGTCAAACTGATGTAAATTCCAGTTCATAATAGAAGAAATACATAACAAAATCCTCAAAGTTGTCAATTTAGCAATCGGTGCAAATGTCTCATTGTAATCCAACCCCTCAGTTTGAGAATATCCTTTGGCTACCAACCTAGCTTTATGCCTGGATATAGACCCATCTGGATTGAACTTCAATTTATACACCCATTTGCATCCAACAACTCTTTTCCCTTCCGGTAACTGCACTAAATCCCATGTATTATTATTATGTAACGCCTTGAGTTCAAGATCCATAGCTTGTCTCCATTGAGGAATTAAATGAGCCTCTTTAAAAGAAGTAGGCTCCGTTGATGTTGAAACAACAGCCATAAATGCTCTATGATTATCACTAAACCTGTGATAATCTATACACTTACTAATCGGATACCGAACAGAACTAGAACTCTGTGCATTAAAAACATGATAATCCTGCAAATAAACTGGTGGTTTTCTAACACGTGAAGACTTAACATGATCAACAACTGGTTGTTGAACATCAACACAACGGCTATCTGTAGAAGATATATCCTGTTGACAGATGTCAACAGATTTTGAAACAACCGGCACTAAAGAACCATCTGTCGCTGAAACAGGAACAGGTATAGGATCCACTTTATCTATGGCAATTGCAGCACCATATGGAAAAGTATCTTCAAAAAAAATAACATCACGACTTGTAAAAACATTTCCTGTAGTAAGCTTGTTGGAACCTCAAAAATTCAAAGGATAAAAGAATTGGTTTCTTTTTGTGATTTTGGAAATTCATTTTCCTTTTAAATTTGAATTTGATTTGGTTTGACCTTAGTATTGACTTTGTAGGAAAATAGATGGTATTCCATAAAAGTACTAACTAGGGTCAATGATATTTTAAAAAAAGAATAATTTGAGGTTATTAGGTTCTTTGAAAATTTATTTTGACCTCTCCCCGTCGGATGGTGCGAAGATCCGACGTTAATTACATCGAGATTTTCTCGAATACCCTTGATTATCGCCACAACAATTCATTGAAACAAAGGACATACATCCACAAAAATAAACATTCCCACATAGGAGAGAACAAACCCTTGAAATCAGTGGAATGCAAGAACTTGATTTTAGTTTGAATTTGATTAAATTGATTTGAGTTGAATTAAATTTGTTGGTTTGATTTTAATTGAGTTGAATTTAGTTTTGAATTGAATTTGATTTGTTCATTTTTAATTGAATTTAGTTTGTTGATTACTTTTGGTTTGGATTGGAGTTTGATTTGATCACTTGATTTAAGTTTGTTTTAGTTTGAATTGGTTTAGAATTTATTTGAATTTCATTGCATTTGAATTGAACTTAATTTGTTGAAATTTGCATTGCATTGATTTGAATTTTGATTAAACTGAATTGATTGATTTAAGTTTGAATTTAAGTTTGTTTTATTGGTTGAAATTTGATTTGAATTTGATTTAATTTGAGTTAATTAATGGATCTAAGTTCATTTAGAATGAATTTGATTTGTTTTAAATTCAATGGAATCTGTTTAATTTTTTTTTGATTTAGTGGTTGGAATTTGGATTTTTGATGTGGGTTTTAATTTGTTTTAAGCTTTATTAAGTTGAGTTTGTTTAAGTTGGTTGAAATTAATTAGATTTTGGTTGCTTTGATGAATTTTGATCTGTTTTATTAAATTTGACCTGAGTTTACTTGGGTGAATTGCTTTTAGTTTGAACTTATTTAAGATTGATTCAGCTTGGATTTGTTTGAGTTAGATTGAGTTTGAGGTGAATTTGGCACTCTGTGGTTTTTGTGCAAATTTCAGATTTTCTTTTCTTTTTAGAATGATTTAGGTTTGAGTTTGAATTTGATAAATTGTTTTGAGTTCGGTTGGAATAGATTAAATTTGGTTTAAATTTAAGACAATTTTACTTATTGATTGATTTTTTATGGAATTTGGGTTCAACTTATGGAACATGGTTTATTTTGAATTAAATTTGTTTTGAGTTTATTTTATTGAATTTATTCAATTGAATTTGTTTGATTTGGGGAATTCAATTTGAATTAGGTTGATTTATTTGAGTTAGAAGATTTATTTGTTTGGAGTCAATCTTGTTTGAATTAATTTAATTTGTCCGGGCCGGATTTGACTCACGATGAAATTTGTTGGCTTAAATTTATTTGATTTTTAATTGAATCTGGTTGGTGTTTCCTTAGATTACAAATTCTGCAGATTTCATAAATTTTCGAATTCTGGGTCCCGCAATTTCTACAAGCTTCGACTGGCCAGCTTGGGGTTCAAATTCTACACATTCAGATTTTCTAATTTGGAGCTTTCCAATTTGTTTCAAAACCTTGGACCTCAGCCACAAAGTTCAGGTTCCTAGGCTTCTTCAAACATCAAACTCTAGATTTCTGCACTTCATATTTACAGTCCTTCAAGCTTCCAGACTTCTTACTGATTTTTAAATTTCAGACTCTAAATTCTGCACCTTTTCAAATATTCCCAGATTGCAGACTCTTAGAGAGGTTCAATACAACTTCGGTTTTCAGATTCCAGATTTTAGGCCTCTGCTCCCTGCAATGCCCAGATTTTGATTTCTTCAAATTCCAAATTCTAGACCTCTTGTAAGTTTCAATTTTGCTATACGTCAGAAATATGGAGCTCAGACTTTGGAACCCTTGAATTTCAAATTTTTGAAGCTCCAATTCCAGCTCTCTGCATTTTCAGATTGCAGGTTTTTTTTTAAACAGATTTCTAGACTTCGGATTTCTATACCAATTCAAGCTTTGGATTTTAGGCTCTGCACAAATTCAAATTTATTAAGCCTCAGACTTTCAGATTTGACATCTTGCACCTCTCCCAAAGATTTCCAGATTCTCCTTCTTCTGGATTCCAGGACTTCTGTTTCAGATTTTTAAAACCCCAGATTTCCTATGGATTTCAATTTTTGGTATGTTTCAGATTTCAGAAATGAGTTCTGGGTGTGTGAAAATTCAGATGTTATACTTACAAGTTTCAGGATTTTTTAAGTCTTTTTATAGATTTCAAAATCTTCCAGAATTATTGAAATCTAAATGTTGTAACTTTTTTTTTTACAATGTCAACTTTAGACTTGCATTCCTTCAATCTCATGGGCCATTCCATAAGTTCCGATGGTAATGATGATATACAAAATTCAGAATTTCCATTTATTGGTAAATCTGAATACATATTACACATGGGATCATAAGAAAATTTTGACATGACCCCTCTTAGTAGGTGGAGTTTGATACTCCCTACTTTGAGGGGGAGGATCGGGTGAAGATGGGAACTTGCCCATTTCCCCGTCCGGGATCAAACACACCGGGGACATGCCCGAGTGCCCGTCCTTTGAGGTAGCCTATATGAAATAGACTAGCTCTTAATTGAATTTCTTTTCTCATATTTTGATTAAGTTTTTTTTTTGAGGGCCTGGATGGCCGGTTCTGTCCTCATTGGGCCGAGGTGAACATTTTGAAGCTTTGAAGGCCCTGGCGGCCAGACTGCTCTTATTGGGCCTTAGAGGCCTGTTTGGGCTTCATCTAGGCCCTGTCGGCCAGTTCTCTTGGCCCTGGTGGCCCCTCTGATTCCGGCCTGAAATTGGGCTTGGTAACTTGCTGAAATAAGGCCCAGGCGGCCTGATTGCCCTTGTCCAGAACTGGGCTCGGGCTGTCTCAAAGAGGCCTGCAGCATTTGACCCTCATTTGATCCAGGAGATGGGACCGGATTTGGGAGATTGAGGGGCTGTTTAGAGGTGAGTTTGGGGGCTGGTTTAAGGAAGAAGATAGTCTCTGGCGGCTGCCTACTCAAGGCCTGTTTTAAGGGCTTCTAAACAGGACGTTTTGGTGTGTCTTTCTTGGGATGTCTAAAAAACCTGTCTAGATAGCCTAACCGGGTGACATTTCAGGGTGATTTAGGACTGGATCAGGGGCCCTGATCAAGGCACCAAGTGGAGTGATTTGTGGAATATACCCTGTCCGAACAGAATTTCATTGTAGGGGGAATTTCGGATCCGAGGGGACTGATATATGGACAGGTTCATGGAGACTGGATGGGGTGTAAAAGAGGGTCGAATAGCATGATTGGAGAGGCTGTCCCGAGGGGTTTTGAAGAAAAGGCTTAAAGAGAGGGCTTGGAGAGGGAAAGGAGATGTAACCGGACCCTTGATCCTTACCTTTTTCCTCTTCTTCTTCACCTTCCTTTGCCTCTCAGCAGCAGGGCGTAGCAGTTCCTTGAAGCTGTCCCTCTTTTCTTTCTTCTCCACACAGGAGCACTCCTTCTTCACGTGAGAATCCTCCAGCCAACCTCCTTCTCTCTCTGGCCAGTCTCTCTTAAAGAGAGGGCTTGAAGTCCAGCGCAACCTCCCCATCATGGAGGGAGTGAGAGTCATGGGAGTAGTGGGCGTAGTGGGGGGGAAGTTCAGTTTCCTAACCCCCCACGTTCCTCTTTTTTTTTATTTTAAACTCTGAAAATTCTGGGAAGTAATGGGCTGTACGTAGCCTTCTCCCATGCAAGTATTTGATACCATTAAGACCCACTAGGACAGGATCCAATAACTTAAGTTATGTTAAATCTGGACCCTTGATCTAAACCTGATCATGAGATGGCATCCTGGCCCTTCCTTACTTCCCATGATCCAATACCAATAAGAAACCATTAAGATAGGATCCAATAACTTAAGTTAGATCAAATCTGAGCCATTGATCCAAATTAGCCTTCATCTATTTCAATCCCAGCCCTCCTTTATCTAATAATTGCTGAGAAAATAATATGAGGACATTTAAAACCCTAAAACAGGTTCGATCCTCCCTGATTGACCCATCTGTTTTCAAAAACAGCAGCCGGTCTTCTCTCTTCAGCTCCAGGTCCAGCTGGGTGTGCGCCAGCAGGTCTGCCCCATTATCTTCTCTTCTTCTCTCTTCTGTTCTCCTGCCATCAGGCACTGCTTCTGCCATCGGCCCCTGCCCAAGAGGTTGTTGCTGCCATCGGACCTGCCTGGCTGAGGTGTTGCAGGTCCAGCTGGGAATCCGCCAACAGGTCTGCCCCATTATCTCCTCTTCTTCTCTCTTCTGTTCTCCTGCCATCAGGCACTGCTTCTGCCATCGGCCCCTGCCCAAGAGGTTGTTGCTGCCATCGGACCTGCCTGGCTGAGGTGTTGCAGGTCCAGCTGGGAATCCGCCAACAGGTCTGCCCCCATTGTCTCCTCTTCTTCTCTCTTCTGTTATCCTGCCATCGGCCCCTACCCAAGAGGTTGCTGCAGGTCCCCTTGCGACCAGCTAAGGCTGTCCTTGTTGCCATCGGTGCAAGGCTCAAGTGCATAGCCCTCTTGGGTTAATATTAACAGGCTTGTACCTATCCTTCATTTTCTTTTTCTTTGCCTTCTTTTTTTTTACTTAACCCTTAGTGATATTCTGCTGCAGAAGGTGCGGTTCCCTCCCCTTCTCACTTTTTTTTTTATGATCTATTCTCCTCTCTTTTGGCCATCCTTTTTCCCCTCTGCTGGCACCATGATGTCCTGCCCATGCTAAGGAGGGTCTCGGCTCATGTAAAGCATGTATAGTTTCTGATTTTAAATGTATACCGAGGTCCTACCTCAGTTATGACTGCATACTGGCCGGTGGTACTTATGTCCCAATTGATTATTTTGGAGCACCTTGCATATAAAATTTGAGTTCCAACAAAGCTCAAAAAGTTTATAAGCCTTTTGTTGAGCAAGATACCCAATGAATACACATTGTTTACTCCGAGGATTAAATTTATCACTATCCAAATGTCCCATGGACGCAAAACACAGACAACCAAATACCTTCGGCCTTTGATAATCAGGAATCTTATGGAACAACTTCATGTATGGAATTTCCCCCGAAATTGCAACCGAAGGTTGTCTATTAATCAAATAAACTGCTGCCAACACACAATCAGACCAAAACAATTTAGGTAGATTTGCTTGAAATCGAAGACTTCTAGCAACTTCTAAAATCTGTCGGTGCCTTCTCTCCACTACTCCATTTTGTTGAGACGTGGACACACAAGTTCTTTCATGAGAAATACCATTTTCCACCAAGTATCTTTGAAAAAAAACAGAAGTAAATTCGGAACCATTATCTGTTCTAATGCACTTAACTTCTGATTTAAATTGCCTATGAGCAAAAGCAAAAAAATTCAGAAGGATTTCAGGAACTTGTGACTTGTATTTCATTGTATGTACCCTAACAAAATGGGTAAAGTCATCCACTATAGTCAGAAAAAAATGTGCACCAGTTCTGGAAGGCTCATGATATGGCCCCCAAACATCTATATGCAACAATTCAAAAGATGAACCAGACCTAATACAACTAGAAGAAAAAGGAAGCCTAGTCTGTTTTGCCAAAGGGCAAACAGTACAATTAAACTTTGACTCCACTTTACAATGTATATGTTGTTGCAAAACCTCTAGTCTACTGTCTGAAGGATGACCTAAGCGCTTATGCCAGACCTCGTGTCCTGACACAACTCTGGACGTCAAGCAAACATCATTTTCTGGCAGAAAATAATAGAGTTCATTCTCTTCACGGCCCTTCCCAATCGTCCTCTTGGTTGCAAGATCCTGAATAACAAAACTATGCTTATAAAAAATAACCGAACAATTATTCTCTCTAATTAATTGACTTACGGATAACAAGTTAAAACATGCCCCCGGTACATGTAAAACTTTATCCAAAACAACATCATTTGCTAACCGCAAACTTCCAGCTCCATTAACAGGCAAAACGGTATTATTTGGAAGCAAAATACCTTGCTGCATAACATCACTTGATCTAGAAACTATAGAATCAGGTGTTAAATGCATTGAAGCTCCTGAATCCAATATCCAAGATGAAGAAATTAAAGCACCTTTACCTTCAATTCCTCCTGCCATATTGACTTGATGATCAGAACAATTACTGGATTTCAACAATTTCAATAACTGACTGTATTGATCTTCTATCAATAACCGGCCCGAAGGTTTCAACTCTTTTGATTGCTCCTCTCTAGTAATAGGTTTCTTGCCAAATTTATAATGAGAAGGATACCCAATCAATTTATAACACTCCTCTTTGGAATGCCCAATCCGATGACAATAAGAACATTCCAAATTAGATCTGTTCTTCTTGAATTTATCAACGGATTTAACAGCCATAGCTGAGACCTCTGTCTGAGACGGAATAATAATAGACCTCTGGGCCTCATCTTGTAAAACAAGAGAATAGGCTTTCCCAACTGAAGGCAAAGGATTCATCAATAAAATCTGACTACGAACTTTCAAAAAAGTCTCACTGAGCCCCATTAAAAATTGCATCAAACGTTTTCGATTATGTATAGCTACTGGCATATCCGGTTCATATTGAGACAACTCGTCCCAAAAACCTTTCAGAACTGTAAAATTTTTTGTAACCGAGTTATCATCCTACCGTAGCCTAGAAATTGATTGCTCCAAAGAAAATATCCTAGGACCATCAGCTGGCGAATAACGTTCTTTAAGATCCAACCAAACCTGCCTAGCAATACTAGCATACAAAACAGAAGGATTAATGTCTTGATGAACTGAATTTAATATCCATGAAAGCACCATACTATCAGCCCTTCGCCAAGAATCATACAGATCATCCTCGGTTCTTGGCTCAGAAATTGTGCCATCCACAAAACCGAGTTTATTTTTAGCAGAGAGAGCTATAACCATAGCTCTCTGCCATGTAAGATAATTTCCTACACTTAGAACAGAGGATACTAGCGTTACTCCAGGACTATCCGAAGAATTCAATGAGAAAGGGTTTTTGAAAACCTCGGAGGTAGAACCTGGAGCAGAATCGTTCGTTGATGATCCAACAAACGAGCTTCCAACATTGCGCGCCGTATTCCCTGCCATGGCTACCGGCTCTGATACTATTAAGTATATGGAGTTGTTCGGTTATGTCTGTTATGTAAGGTTTTGTTATATGTCCTGTATTTTACATTATTTCATATATACTTTTGTTTATACTTGAGGGATGTAACAGATTGTAAGTAATAAATAAACTGAACTGCGGGTAGCTAAGTTCAGCACGCAACATTCTATTTCATCTTCCTCCCGTGGCTGCTTCTTGGATCGCTTTCTACTAAGCTTCACTTATATGTTAGAAGTAAAAAGGATGTGATAAACTTTAATTAATTTGGAACAGGTTAATTAATTTGGAATAGGTAATTTAATATGATCTGGATGGTTTAAACATCTCTAAGGAAATAACTAAAAATCAACATGAGTGGAGAAAGATGATCTATATAGTCGAGCCTAAATAATTTGAGATTATGGCTAAAATTAGTTCTATTGAGTTTAGATGGTGCTGACTGTGGCCAACACAATCGGACAAGATGGATGCTCTGATAACATAGGCCAATTCATATTGGAATTGGGGCATAGACCGATCCATTTTAGGGGGGATCTGGCTGACCCTAAAAATCTGTTAGGATCAGTTCAAATCGGCCACTGGTGGCAGCACAGTCACGCAGCATACCGCATACATCTGTGATGCTGATGCTATGACATGAGTATTGTGGAAGCGTGATTTGTATGATGACAGTGGTAGGAACATACATGAGGGAGACAACCTCTCAATCATGGATTCGTGGGTCATATAAATACACAGCATACCTATACATAAGACTTTAAACTTGCTTGAAACGTGTCCATCTTAACTTGTACGTGTCTTGAGACTGAGAACTTGTTAAACATTGATGAAAATATGCTAGACTTTTAAAAGAATCTTGATAAACAAGATTCTAACTAGATATTGAGCAATCTCTGATGGGGACCCGGTCCGGTCCATTTTAGAGTTTATTTGCATTTACGTCCATTTGGACATGTTTGTAAATATTTGAGTTTTATTTGTTATCTTTTCTTTTTATTTGGGTCCTCAAGAGGACATGTATGTAAATAGTCATTTAAGAAGTCTTATTTGTAATAGACTCCTCTATTTAAGAGGGCTTACTTGTTGGAATGAAGAGAGAATTCTAGTTGGAATTTTTGGAACCCTAAGGGGCTGCCACTTGTGCAGGGGCGCTGCCCCGTTCTCCTTCACCCCCTCCTCGATGGAGGTCGTCTAGCTCCACCCCTGGTGAGGATCGGTCTCCTTTGCGACCCTCCGGCAAGAGTGCCTTCTTCTTCTTCTCCGTCTAGTGGCCTCCGAGCCATTCCTTCCCCTTTCCCCTTTCACCGGTTCGAATTTGAACCCTATTGACACCATTCACCTCCGTCTCCGTCCGTTTTGGCGTCTCCGACGACGTCGAGTACCTCCACCCCATCCATCCCACCTCCGGCGATCCCCGGAGTACCTCCACCCAACCATCCTGGTGCTGGAAGTCCCCTCTTGGACTCCTATCAGATGGAGAAGAAGGAAGAGGAAGAAGAGCCGCGCCGGCTGCCTCATTCGTGCACACCGCTTGGCTAGGGCTCCGATGGCTGACGGCTCCTTTTCCCCTTCCGACGACCTCAGATGCTCCTCCGGACGTCTTCCCCTCGCCATCCGGTGGAGACATCGGCCTGTGTAGGCCGTCGACGGTTCCAGTTCCATCGGCTCGACCTCCACCCCTTCCGCGCGCCTCCGGCGCCTGGCCCTCCTCCCGCGACGGCGTCCGGCGGCCCCTCCGGCCTCCCCCTCTTTCTCCTTCTCCGGCGACGGCGACGGCGCCCGATCGGCTCCCCTCCTCCCGCCTCCGCTGCAGCCATCGACGCGGACGAAGCCCGCAGGAGCCCTCGCCTCCTCGAGGTCGAAGACGCCCCCCCCGCGACGAGGTACGCGGCGGCGTCTCCCGCCCCCGTTGCCAACCACAGGCGGCCACGCCCCCCCTTCCCGCTTAAGTCGCGGGCGAACCGGCACCGGTTCGCCCCGCTCGCCCGATCGCCCCGCCGATTTGCTCGGGCCGGATCCGGTTCACCTCCCAGGCCGTTCCAGACACGGTTTAGGCCGGTTTAACCCGGTTCAGGGCCGGTTCAATGGTTCAGAAGTCGGTTCAGGGTCTAAACCGGCCGGTTCACCCTTTTTTGAGCCGGTTCAGGCCAGTTCAAGCCATTTTGGGGTCGGTTCAGGCCCGTTTTGAGCAGTTCGGGCTTGATTCGACATATTTTGGGGCCCGCTTTGACCGGTTTAAGTCTAATTTTTGCTTATTTCCTGCATTTTAGGTTATTTTGAGCCTCCTAACACCTCCTGCAGCGCCACATCGCCGGTCCGTCCCATCTCGTCCCGCATCACATCCACCTTACATGCATCGAAAGCAGACTTTAAGAGCTTTCCAAAGACACCAAACTCATAAGACACCAAATTCATAAGATTTGGTTGAGAAAAGATGCACTCTACTAGCAAAGGAAGTTGGGGCGCCACCCTGGCTATGCTATGTCTAGAGGTCTTCCACTTTAAAGCAGGAGAAACATGCTATCCTTTTTAATCCTCTTGAATAGGTTTTGAAGACTCCCAATTATATTAGATCTCTAAAGACTTCTAATAGGTTTTTTTCCTACATGATTTGACCTTATTGGGCCAAACATATGACAGTTCTCATGTGTTATGCATATATTTTAACCTTTATGACTTATGTATGTGTAGATTTACCAACGAGTGAACTTAAATATGTGTTTATTTATTTGATTGATTTTACGATGATATTTATTTGTAATATCGACTAAATACTTTTAAATATATCGTATATATTTGAAATTTATTAAATTATCATTTATTAATATTATTAGCTTTTTTTGTAAAAACCATAAAATTTCTTGTACCATCCAAATGACCTCCAAATTTCATGAAATTTTGTCCAAACCATTGTTACCCATGATTTAACTATTTGCATTCACAATATTTAGTCATTGATCTTGTAACCTATTAATTTTATGAAATTATCAAAATACTCATACTTATCATATGGGTCCTTACAGCATCATCCCTGCCCTAACAAGCGTGGAAGAGGCAATAGGAGTTGAATATTGGATGTGGGTCCCCGTATCTTATATCCTTGAATCTGGTTGTATCCTATCCCCCCACACCATCCGACCTGATACAACCTAAGACACATGGGCCACCCTGCAGTGCTGCCGCCTCCTCTGGTCAATTCAATCATACCATAATCTCTTAATGAATGTTTTTAATTTTTTCTTTGTTTTTGAAGAACCGATCCATCCCAACTTTGTATCAGTTTTCTTTTTGAATCAGCCGATTTGGCCAATTTGATTCAAATCAGATTAGAATCGGCATACCCCGTCCTATCCCATATTACAATTCTATCTTCTTTGGTGCTGACTGACATCTTTTTGGAATCCCTATAAATATTTTTGAGATTCCAAAAATTGAAAATTCATTGGTGACAATTTACATGGAGGAGTGTGTAGGGTAGGAAAAATGAGGAAATGAAGAAGAGACTAGGAGCAAGAAGGGAGGTGAGGCTGCCTGTGTAGGGAGGCTGCCTGTGTAGGCAGGAGGTGGGAGAAGAAGGTGGATAGTGATGCCGAGGAGGAAAAGGAAAAATGAGACGGAGGCGGCCAGCGAAGGTGGAAAGAAGAAGAAATTGCTTCAATCGTATGCTATTTAAGACCATAACACTCTCCAACTAGTTGAGAAAGTATAACAATCAGGCATTGTTATTATGTATGTTTCAATCATATGCTATGGCTCACCGGGGTATGTCCACAATGGAATGCTTTTGTTTGGAAGATGCATTTTGGCCCATGCATTACTGTGTGACTTTGAGTTGTTCTTATGTTTTTAATTTGTAATATCAAGCTCTTTTTGTGGTGCTTAGTTGGCGTGGATGCATATATATGCAACCCTACTGTCTGACATGTAAATAAGTAGTCAGGAACAAGATGATTTATGCCCTAAGATGTCTTTCATCGTAGTTGGTTTCATTTGTCCATTTTACCTTGCTATGTTATAAGGTTCTATCTGTGATTGTGACGGTGTTTTTCTTTGAATTTTTTCTTGATCATATTACCACTAGGAAATATCCGTTGGGGAACAGTCCCACACAGCAAGGAAGGATAACTCGGGGGTCGGCCGCGGGTCGGCCGGCCCCCAACCCGGCCCGGTCGGGCCAGGTCGCCGACCGGGTCGCGACCCGGCCCGACCGGGTCGGTTTTATTATTTTTTTTTGAAAAAAAAACAAAAAAAACATGAAAAAATCATAAAAAATACCCAAAAATTAGGAAAAAATCAGAAAAAATACCCAATATTTTTTTAAGAATAAGAGATGTGATTTAACAAGATTCATTCAACATTCATTCAAACATTACATTAAATTGTTCTTCTACATAATGTATGTACTCTGCCCATGACATTGAGGAAGAGTACGACGCATTAAACATATAGACAAACTGATTATACTCTTCACTGCCTCGTACAATTGTCCTACGATAATTGGAAAATGAACCACCATAACTATCATATGAATACGTACTAGAACTATCTAATGAAGGCTGCATCATCCCATAATCCTGTCCTTGATAAGATGGGCACCAAGAACCCTGTGATGGTTCTAACTCTGCACCATACCCATGTTGTCTTGCCCCGTGGTCATAATCTTGTGTTGCGTGGGTAAACTGCTCCTCTTCCGTAAAATGCGGTATTCTTGTGAAGGGGGTGTCTGTGGATTGGTTCTCCCTTGACCAGAAGTGGTGCCGGCGGTGCTTTCTCTGCCTCTGCTGTACGTGTTGTCATCTCCGTCACTACTACTTTTTGACGTTGAATCATCCGACGTCTGATATTGCACTCGGATGTTAGTGGTGAGGGTTAGTGGGGGGAAAAGTCCCCCCCACTAACTCTCTTAAGTGGGGGGGGGAAAAGCCCCCCCCCCCACTAACCCCCCCACTAACCTGTTAGTGGGGGGGCGGCGGTCAAAAAGGACCGCGCGACCCGGTCGGCCGGGTCGCCGACCGGGTCGCCGGGTCGCGCGACCCGAAGCCGGGTCGCGCGACCCCCTGCCGGGCCGGCTTGGAGTCGGCCCGGCAGGGTCGATTCCGGGCCGGTCGGCCCGGAATCCGGCCGGGTCGGGCGACCCGGGCGACTGGGTCGCCGACCCGGCATACCATGCCACACAGATCAGTGACAAAATTCTATTCAACAACATATAAAGACCCTCTCTTAAGGTTGTCAAAATCGTCTAGCATTGGAATTAGCATGTATCAGAGGGGGCTTTCTAGTAGCCTGATTTGTCTATATTACCTGTTTAATTTGTGCTTTTATTTTATACTATAACCATTCAAGTCTATTGGACTTTGGTGCTTGAGTAGATTTTGAGGTTGTGTGACAATGGTAATCCACTAGTCCCTTCACTGATTATTTCTTGGCATCCTTCACTTAGAGCCAGTTAAGTCAAGCTAGCCTAGCACCACCCACCCCACCTGATATGGTAGACCGGGGCTTTTTTTTCTTGCTTATTCACCACGTTTTGTGATCTGTGTAAGGACATTCGACCTGCGTGTGATGGGTGTGTCCAGACGATAATCTCACGCTGGGTGACAAAGATACATTTTAAGATACAACCCCCTACATTGTCTTTAGTTGGATGACGCAATAAATTCAATAAAATGAATACTATTTTTCATATTTCTGTAGACGATTGGTAGAGCCAAGTACTGATTCTTTTTTTTCGAATTAATTCTTCTTTTTATTAATGTTATGGTACTTTAGCTCTAAGCAAATGATTTACTATTTTTTTTGACTTAAACGAGTTGCTATAATGCATTATAAAATTTCTACCCGTGACCTGTATAAAACATACTATATTGATAATGCCAAACACATGCACATAGAAACTGTTAGCTTTTTTTTCATAGCTGAAGTACGTGATCTTTACAAAATGGTTTATTTTTACATATTTGATGCTTTAATTGTCACGAGCATGCCTCTTTGTGCGTGTGCAAAGTACTAAGACATGGATCCGGACCTGTCATCATTATTCTGTCAATGCTTAGTGAACATGGTTGTAGCGTTCTTACCTTCTCTTGGAAAAATAACTAGCATCTTCTTTACCCTGCACGAAAGTGATAGTTGAATAGTGAAAATGTTTGGTTCTTGACTTTGTATTTCGATGTTGATGAAGGGTACTTTTGAATACAGAAGGATACTTAATATACAATAGTAGGTAAAATCACCTTTCGCTTAAGGTGTACATTCAAGATGAAATTTGTATGAAAATTAATTAATTAAAAAGTATTCAAGATGAATTTTGTATGAAAAATATTAAATTAAAAAGCATTCAAGATGAATTTTGTATGCAATGCTACATGGGCGGCAAACGTGCATCGAGGTAGTCTTTTCTTCTCTATTTTTTGAGGGAGAAAAGGAGATCAGGTGTCGATGACTTTGGCGTTTTCTCTTGTTGATGGCATATAGTTCTGCTGTTGAAATTTTTTTTCTACCTAGGAATTGTCTGTTTCACTGTAAAAATTCTGTAAATTGATGCCCTCATTTCATTTTTTCTTTCTTTTGATCAATGCAAAATATTAAGTCCAAAAAGTATTCTTGTTCAAATGACATGAGTAGAGTGGGAAGCAAAAAACTACACATTCATGCTTGCACAATCTCCCTGATCGTGTGGTATCTCCTTTCTTCAGTTTCACGTTTTATATTTTAACCTAGCAAAAGCTCTTGCTTAAAAACATCCTTTTCTTCTTTTAGAATAAAATCAGTAAATGATACACTCACTGCATTCTACTTGTATGGATGGATATGACGCCTGTGCTTAAACGCCACGCAATGGTTCTCACTTCTCACCAATCGTTGCCGGCTTTTTGGTCTAGGTACTACTGCTTGCTGGTTCCTTTGACATTGCCGATATTGGTTGTAGCTGTCTATTTTCATTGGCTTAGCATGAAGGTGTTTAAGCATGCCTAACCCTGGGTGCAAAGGTGAAAGGCTAGCCAATGCATCTGGTAGCTCATCCTTCTGCATTCCTGTTGGCGGTGTCTCGTAGAGTCGATTGGGGTTGTGGCTAGACGCATCCTCAGGGGTACTCTTTCTTCCTTCTTTTTTTCCCCTCGTGAGAGATTGAATACTTGCATGTCGATCACCTGAAAGCTTTTGCTCATATTTGTCCACCATTTGCAAGTGCTTCTTAGAGCTTGTTTGGTTTTTATTCAGTCTGTAAAATAACTTCCAGCAGATGGGAAAAAAATAGATGAAAGACTTGTTTTCTTACAGGGATAAGGGACACATTACAGAAGTCTGCCTGCTTTTGCAAATGCTCGGTCTTGTAGGAAGTTTTTGAACTCCTCTTCTTCTCCTCCTCCTCCTCTTTCTCTCTCCCACTATCTCGATCTCTGTGATATACCTTGCCCAGCCAATCGCACGTTGTACTTTTGCGTGTATTCTATATATTATTAGCTCTGATTAAATCTGTATCAAATGGCGCATTTCATTATTCTTTCACGGGTTCAAGGTTTCTCAGTTTTCTCTCCATATGTGCTTGTCATTTATTTAAATATATTGATCTCATAGATTTAGGGCTAATTTGACCGGCGGAATTAGTTTGACGGTAGCGATTCATACTGTTTGGTGAAGTCTAACCTATGAAGATATTATTTTGGACGGTTTGATAAATGTCTAACCTAATTGTTTGAATGTGATAATAATGGGGTGTTTGGTTGCACAATAATTTTTCGTAGACTTTTATGATCAAAAATTGTATTAAAAGAAAATATGAATCAATTAATGACATAAAATTATCATTTTTGGAGGGATGTGATAAAAAGAGTAACCACCATATGTGACCAAAACAAAGTGGGAGATCACAAGATAAAAAAAAGGTAAGACCTTTTTTGGTCTAGGAAGAAAATCACTTTCAAATTATAAAATTGTCATGCTTGTCGAACACCTCTTTTAAAAAGTTTTACTACAACTTTTAAAAATTAAAATAAAAATTGTTATTATCATGCAACCAAACATCTTATAAATTTTTAAAGAGAGCAGCTCTCCACAGATGGACATTTGAGAGGAGTTTCTCAACCTCTTTGTGAGAGAGGCTGAGGTGATGTGATTTGATGTCCCTCAAATCACTTTCATATCTATGTCACCTCAACTTCTTTGTGAGAGGGGTTGAGAAGCTCCCCTCAGGTGTCCACTTGAGGTAACCCCTCTTAGGTGTCCACCTGAGGGGAGCCGCTCTCACTCTTAAAATATAACTTTACTTTTTATGTGATTTATAATGAGTTTTTATCTTAAATGTGGATGATTAAGGTTTGTTTTTTACCATATCAGTGATTGGAGGTAAAATATAATGGCTTAGAGAATGAAAAGTTAGTTTAAGCCAGATATTATATTAATTTTTATATTGATATTTATAGTAGATGGGATGTTGATACCAAAATGGATACACAGTGGACATTTGTGTTACGTCGTTCGGGGAGTCTTCACCCGAGTTCGATCTTGGGTATGCCCACGGGCGTCTACGACACCTAGGTGGTCGGTGACCACTACGTCACGATCAAAAAGAAAGAAAACGTTGACAGTGAAACACTTCTTCATGTTTTATAATATTATTATTTTTAAGGTTAATACTGTTAGAGGTGCATACTATTGTTAAAGTGTAGATAGTTAAAGTGGAATTTATTTTTTAATGGTCACGAGATTCTGTTTATCGTGTGATATGAACATTTTAAAGTGTCATATTAATGGAAGGCTAGATCATGATTGGGTCGGTCTCTTGTAAAATTTTTGGGTGATTGGCTTGATCGCTACCTAAATAGCCCGACCCGGGCATTGTGACCAGGTTGGGTCGACTCATGTGAGGTTATGCAACATGAGTACTAGGTAGTGACTCTGGTGGTGACTCAGTAAGCTAAGTCTGCCCACTATAGGTTAGCCATTGGGTCAGTGGCGACTCGGCAGCCTTCACCCGAGTTCGATCCTGGGAACGCCCACAGGTATCTGCAGTGCGCAAGTGGTCAGTGACCACTGCGTCATTATCAACAAAAAAAAGAAGACATTGACGGTGAAACATCTCTTCATGTTTCATAATAATATTATTTTCAAAGTTAATAGTGTTGGAGGTGTATACTATTGCTAAAGTGTAGATAGTTAAAGTAGAATTTATTTTTCAATGGTCACGTGATTCTGTTTATCGTGTGACACGAACCTTTTAAAGTGTTATAATAATGGAAGGTCAGATCATGGTTGGGTCGGTCTCTTGAGCCTGTCAAACTTTTGGGTGACTGGCCTGATCGTGACCTAAACAACGTAACCTAAGTATTGCGACTAGGTTGGACTAGCTCATGTGGGGTTATGCAACTCGAGTACCAAGTAGCGACCCCGGTGGCGACTCAATAAGTTGGTTCACCCACTGCGGGTTAGCCATTGGGCTGGTGGCAACTCGGTAATCTTCACTCGAGTTCGATCTTGGGAACGCCCACAGGCATCTGCAGTGCGCACAGGTGGTCGGTGACCACTGTGTCATTATCAAAAAAGAGAGAGACATTGACGGTGAAACATCTCTTCTTGTTTCATAATATTATTATTTTCAAAGTTAATAGTGTTGGAGGTGCATACTATTACTAAAGTGTAGATAGTTAAAGTAGAATTTATTTTTCAATGGTCATGAGATTCTGTTTGTCGTGTGACACGAACATTTTAAAGTGTCATAATAATGGAAAGTCAGATCATGGTTGGGTTGGTCTCTTGAGCTTGTCAAACTTTTGGGTGATTGGCCTGATCGTGACCTAAACAACCTGACCCAGGCATTACGACCGGGTTGGACCAGCTCATATGGGGTTATGCAACCCGAGTATCAGGTAGCGACTCGGTAAGCTGGGTTCGCCCACTGCGGATTAGCCATTGAGCAGGTGGTGACTGGGTAACCTTCACCCGGGTTCGATCTTGGGAACACCCACGGGCATCTACAGGTGGTCGGTGACTATTGTGTCATTATCAAAAAAAAAAAGAAGACATTGATGGTGAAATATCTCTTCATGTTTCATAATATTATTATTTTCAAAGTTATTAGTGTTGGAGGTGCATACTATTACTAAAGTGTAGATAGTTAACAGCCTGTTTGGTAACAGTATTATGTAACTGTATCAGTATTAATTTTAAAACTGATATTGATACTTTGTATCAATGGGTGTTTGGATACCAATATTAATTTTAAAACTAACAGTTAAAAAAAAATATCACTTTTAATACAGGTGAAGACCTGTATTAAAAGTGATACGTACCTCTCCCGGCGAGAGAGGAGCCGGAGCCGAGACCCCCCCCCCCGCGCGGACGGAGCCCGCGGAGTCCCCGTCGCCCCCCGCTCCCCCAAGACCTTGGAGTCCCCCGTCGCCCCCGAGAACCCCCCCTGCCGGAGACCCCGTCGCCCCCGCCGCGGAGCCCCCCGCGGCGCCGGAGTCCCCCGAAGCCCCCCGCCTGCGGAGAGGACCCCCTGCGCCGGAGACCCCTGTCGCCCCCGCTGCGGAGAGCCCCCCGCGAGAGAATCCCGAAGCCCCCCGCTGCGGTGTCGCCCCCCGCCGGAGACCCCGTCGCCCCCCGCCTGCGGAGAGCCGGAGTCCCCGTCGCCCCCACGGCTGCGGAGAAGACCCCCCTCCGCTCCCCCGCCGGAGTCCCCGTCGCCCCCCCGCTGCGGAGAGCCCCCCCCCCCCCCCCCGGCCGCGGAGTGAACCAAACGTTTAAAAAAACTTAATACCATCACTTTTGATATTGATATTACATCTTCTTAGAATATCAATATCAAAATTGGTATTGCATCAATTTTGATACTCTTACCAAACAGGCCATAAAGTAGAATTTATTTTTCAATGGTCATGGGATTCTGTTTGTCGTGTGACACGAACATTTTAAAGTGTCATAATAATGGAAGGCCAGATCATGATTCATGGTTGGGTCGGTCTCTTGAGTTTGTCAAACTTTTGAGTGACTGGCTTGATCGTGACCTAGACAACCCAACCCGAGCATTGCGACCAGGTTGGACTGGCTCATGTGGGTTATGCAACCCGAGTACCAGGTAGCGACCCCAATGGTGACTTGGTAAGCTGGGTCCGCCCACTGCGGGTTAGCCATTGAGCTGCTCCAAGTTCCTAAGTCCCCCGAGAGGTCATCCCCCTTTTCCACACTCTCCCCTTGGCCCTTATTACTCTTATTAATAGCCTAATTCTTCCACTCTCTCACCCCATCACTCCATCACCCCAAGAGACTTAGACGTAGGAAACAAAAATTTCAACAAAAAATAAAATATAATTTCTATCACATTGAATGATAATTTTTTGGTTGAAATTTTCATTTTCCCATGTGACTCCGAAGATTTTCTACATCTGGCATAGACATTGTCTCTTTGAACCCCACTTACTCAATTATCTATATTTATGTTATGGTACCATTTTCATGGAATACTTTTATTTTTGATCAATATAGTATGTTAGTTAAAATATAAATTAGTTATATTTTATTTTAATTTATGTATTATATCGATTAAAAAAAGATTCTTTGGTAAAATAGTACCAAAACCCAAATATATATAATTTAGGTCATATATAGTAGCAATATTATACATCTCTCTATTATGACTATCAATTTTGATATAAATAGTCAAAAGATGTTTAGTTGATAGTATCAATTTTGAAACCTGTACAAACAAAACATCTTACACGATATAAGTGTTAATATAAGTGTCAATTCATATCACTTTTGATATTGATATTCTAACATTTAGAAATATCAATGTCAAAATTGATATAGTATCATTTTTTATATTCTAATCAAACAACGAGTCATTAGATAACTTACCAACGAAGATGCAAGGCCAAGAAGACGAAAATTGTTCTGGATTGTAGGTTTTGAATATTTTTTTATATTTTAGTACAATTTATATTTGTAATGATTTTTTATGATTTAAATTTTTTTTTCAAACTCTAGATCCAAAGTAGTTCGGTTGGACCTAGTTCGAATCAGGGTCGACCTGAGTCATTGGCCCTGGGTTGGGTTGGGCCGGGTCACAATGTCATAATGGTACCTAAAGCTGGGTTGGGCTGGACATGGGTTGGGTGACATGGGTTGGGCTGGACAGGGAGTTTAAATTAATAGCTGATGAATAAATATATTGGTGTTAGAATTAATTAATACATTAATCTATTTTAAACTTCAGGCCACGCGTTGATTGCTCTGAACAAATATTTTACTTTTGATCCGGTGAGTGGCTCGGATATTCAGCTCTAAATTCTCAGACATCATACGTAGACATCTTAATCAAATTAGATATCTCCTCACTGCCGTGTAAGAGGTCATTAAATCAAGAGTTATTTTTTTTAAAAAAATAAAAGTTCTTATTATTATATTAAATCAAAACAGACGAACTCAGTGTGTTGTTCGATAACACGAAGGTGGAGGTGAAAACATATTAGTTTATAGTCTGTTCAGTTAGAGTATTATAATTAATATGAAATTAATTTTGGTATTAATGTTAGATACATTAATATCAAACTAGATGATCAAAACATTAATATCACAACGGAATATGGTTTTGGACAGCGTTGCACTAAAAACGGTTCAACCATAAAATTGAATTGAACCGACCTGTTCGGTTTGAATCGCCACTGTAATTCAAGTATTATAAAATAAATAATATATTATTAATAAAATAATATTATGTAGGTTTAGATAAGACATTATTTATTTTGATTATTTATAAATAAAACTAGGCATATATGTATGGCCTGGGTGTTTCGTTGTACAACAGATTTTTACACATCATCATGATAAAAGATTATGTAGAAATAAAGTGTGAGCTAAAGTTATCATGTTTGAGAAAATATGGTCACAAAAAATAGTGGATACCACATATATGACTAAACAAGGAAGGGGACCACAAGATAAAAGAGAGAGAGAGAGGTGGCAACCTCTATTTTGTTCTGTAAGTTAAGCTCTTTAAAAATATAAAATTATAGTAGTGGACCAACACCTCTTTTAACAAGTTTTGTTATAAAAACATAAAATTATAACAAAAACTTATCGTGCAACCAAATGTCTCACGGACCGAATCGAACCGGTTTAATTCCATTTGCCTTGGAACAAAAAAGAAGGCACCCAGAACCAAATCATACCGAAGAATGCACACCTTTAGGATAAGATCACAATGGGCCTATCAAAATAAACAAAAGCAATGATGAACTGTGGTAACATCCGGCTGATAAATTAAGAGTGAAATAATCTACGTTAGAATAAATTTAAGAAGAGGACGATAAGCAAAGATAGATATAAGTAAAAGAACGCAATGGAGTGATGGACTTATATTTTGTTTGATTAACCAGAAGAAACATCCCAACCATGGTGCGCCCGGTTGGCGACCGGGTCGGCCGACCTGGCCGGTTCTTGGACCGACCGACCCCGTCTTCCTTGATTCCAACTTTCCATCGTACAAGTTATTTGTAAAGTAGAATAGAGGATTTTTTGCGCATTTCTTTTTCATCTGAATTTTGGTTGTGGCAAGTGCCGTTCTTTCTGCGTTTATCCTCGTACATCCGTGACCGTCTATGAAGTCGTTACTTCCTTCTAAGATGATTATGCCCTGTCGCCCATGAAGCTTGAGTCCTGTTGGATTTTCTTTGTTCGATCACCCAAGATTTTGTTCCAAAATTCCTAGGGATAAATCGGACTGATCCCCTGATCAATCTAAAGACCAAAAAGGCCCATTCAGTCATCCTTTTCCCACTGATGGCTAAGATCGACCTTGAACACGTTGTTCCGGAGCATTCTACTTCTTCCATTGAGAATCAGCCAGCAAGCAAAACTAACAATATCTCATCATCATCACCTGGGAGCACCTTGCATGTATACCCACTATCTCTTTCTCGCCAAGCTTGATAATGTCTTCTCTTTGACTATGTTATTGTGAAACCTCGAGGAAAATTAAATCATATGAAAATATGAGAATATGAAAAATATGTTAACATAAAAATTATGTTGTATGGCATAGTTTGAAAATTCATTTGATTTTTATTTATTTGGGAAATGAACTTTCATTATCTTATCTTTGGCTACTATGAAAATACATGATATTTCATAGAAAGTATTAGCCGAAAATATATGATATGTGTGTAAAAATATATGTCGAGGTTAGGGTTCATAAAGTTTGTCTTTGGACCTCTCTCCATCGGAAGTTGCGAATTTCCGATGTTAATTACACCGAGACTCTCGGACACCCTTGATTAACTGTCGTAGTAATTTGCATATAAGAGAAAATATTCATCCACAAAATATCAATCGTCTGGAGATTATGACCCATAAAAGCAATGGAATGCAGATTTAATATTCAAATCTGACAGTATACTGACCATATAAGGTTAAATGCCGATGCCAGAACTTAATATCTAGGCTTGAGGGTATGGGCAAGGATTTTAACCATACCTTGCAATAGGTTAGTCTCTCGACCTAATGTCTTATATTAAGACATCGGTTGAATTATTGAGACTGGGCAAGATCCGAGCATATTCAGATCAAGATATTGATTTCATATAAGTCCCTTTATCTTGGACAAAGTGAAATCTGGTCATAAGTACCAATTTTAAAATTGAACTTGGTGGTGAAAACAGTATATTACTTAAGTCTTTATTTCTTGACTTAGTAAAGGCTTGAGATGTGGCTTTACCCACAAAATTTGGAGGGTTCAAGCATAATATATGAAACCGGGCTTAGGGCTTGGTATGTGTAGACATTATTTTCATAACCTATATGGGGTCAGACGATGAGTTGAGGTATGGACCATGTATGAGGTAATAAGGGACTGGGATATGACCTATGTATGGGGTCGATAGATGGCTGAAAAGGTGACCTGTTTATGGGTCAGTAGAGAGTGAACATATGACCGGTTATGGAGCAAATATAGGCTAGATACATAACCAACTATGGGGGTTGATATGCCTCTAAACAAAATGTCCTGTATATGGGTCGATAGGGATTGAATAGGTAACCGGTTGTAGAGTCACTATATGGCTGAAAGATGACCTGTATATGGGTCAAACAGGGGGCTGTCATGTGATTTGTATATGGGATGATGAGGGGGCAGGTATGTACCCTGTGTGTGGGGCCGATATGGGTTGATAGGGGATGAACATATGACCTGTATATGGGTCAATAGGGGGGGATAATATGTGACCTGTATATGGGTCAATAGAGGCTAGAAAATATGACCAATTATGGGATTAATATAGGTTAGATACATGACCAACTGTGGAGTTGATATATCTAAACCCAATGACCTGTATATAGGTCGACAGGGGCTGAATAGATGACCCATACATAGGTCGGATAGAAGGGACAATAGGTGACCTGTACATAGGTCGATGGAGGGTTGTTATGTAATGATGAGAAGGATTAATAGATGATTTATGTATGGGTCGAGGGAGGGATGGATGAGTGACCAATATTACCAGGTTCTGGACCTGAATATGATCCCAATACTGACCTTAGGCCGATTGGATATCTGCACTGAAACCTGTCTCAAGTTGAGACTAGCCCGGGCCTGAGATATCCATCTTTTGTGCCACTCGGATCCGGCCATGAGCCTGCCATACCAGACCCCCTTATATAGGCCAAGGAATATTTCCTTTAGCCTCTATCGTGAGCCCTCAATGATCTGACTACTTTCAGATCTAAGGTTATCTAAATCCCTCTCTTCATATGGCCGAGAGGCCTATCAGAATTCTGTATAAATTCCGGACCCAAATTATCACCTTAGATAGTCAAGGATGCAGATTCTGTTTGACTTGGGATTCATGTGGCCATATTCAATATAAATATCAGTCTGAACCTAAGTCTTTAGCTCACAAATATAGCCGGGATCTAACTCCAAAAACTGTCCCCAATCCTGGCCTTGACCAGAATCCTGTATTTGATCATGTCTTAGGCTCTGTCCGCTGATTGAGGCTATACCTATCCTTTCACGGAGCCTGGAATATGCCCATATTCAGACCTTTGTATAGTCCATGGAGTATTTATTTTAGCTTCCTGTATAGGTCCTCAATGGTCCGCCTTCATTCGGACCTAAGGACAGCCAAAATTTCATCTTTATATGCCTCTCAAACAGGTTACTCCTAAGACCAGCATTCATGGTGCTATGTCAAGTGGTTCATGGGCGAATGACCCATGTTTAGCATGTTTATAGCATGAGTTTTAAATACCAAACTCTTTGAAACAATTGAAATTCCCAGGCCTGAAAAGCCCCGGATATAATCTTATGAACCTCTTTATAACATGATCTGGATCTCAATATAGAGGACCAGATTTGGAAATCTGTTTTAAGGATGAGTCCCATGACTCTCCTCCCCCTAAAATGTATGCTAATGAAGACCTCTGAGCTAGGCCACTGGTCTTCCATACAGGACCCGCAAATAAGCTACATGATATGAAATGGCATATCATTTCATACCATAGGCTTTAGTATGTGAAATGGGCAGGTTCTGCCTATATATTTCATGTGCTCGGTCCCCAATATATGAGGTCAACCTCTTTTTATTCAGAATCTAAATGTTCAGAATATATGCTTGGAATCCGGGAGTTAAAGCTCAGTCCTGTCCCTTATCGGACTATACATATGCCTCACTTTCATTCAGATTTAATTTCCAGTCGGCTTTATGATTATCATAAATTGTATGCACATATGCATATGGTGATACTTGCTCACATCTTATCTGTGCCATATGGTGCAGAACACCCCCCCCCCCCATATGGTGAAGCTCAAATTTATCATATCGGGGTTACCCTAGCCCTTATTGAGCTGCCTTCAATTAACATAGGGGTTTGGTCCATAATTGACCTCCTTTCTATATGAAATTTTTTTTGTTCCAACAATGAGCCGAGCTCATATGTCCTCTTCATTATGGAATGAATTAAAAGGAATGGGCATATTGCCCCACTTTCTGTCCGAGACAGGTGGACTGAGCTATGCTTCATCCCACTATGTTTCGGATTAGGAATTACTCCCCATAGGCCTTCCCGGCCTTAATCTCCAAACTATGGTATGCATGTATTGGTGATTATCATATTTCAAAGTCCCATTATGGAGATTTTGCCCAATTTATGTCCGGGCTATGTAACTTGTCTCATCTTGAGAGATTAGTGCTCAGACTTTAAACTTATCTTCCGGAGTCAACTCCTTTAATCAAATTCTCATGACTTATACACATGTATATATAAGAAATTGTCCCTGTTTCTCATTATGTGAGTATGGATCCTTGATTGGGGCCATATGGTATATATGGTGAGATTTAACTATAACATTAATCTCATCATATTGAGCTCATACATATATCTACTTCAGTACGGGCCCAACATTAATCCTTGCTCATGACATACCGTGGGCATATATCATCCCTGCGGCCTATGTATATTTTCCTTATATAACCAGTGTATATATATATATACATATACAATGAATCTTCACACAAGCCCAATATTAAGCTCCAATCATGTCCTGCTATGGACATAGATTCTGTATCATATGTGGCTTTCATGATCGGGGTATATGGCTATGCATAGGTTTTGCTTATCCTTCTATGAATGTCATCATATGTCTATTAATCATGCCATATGGCAATTTACATATCCTCATATGGTGGGATATACATATATCCATAGCCTCTTCATATCAAGGCTCCTTGTCATACAATCTGTCCCGAGCTTTGTCCTTTTCATTATAAGAAAAACCAAAAGGACCATGTATATATGATCCCATCCGGGACATATTTATGGAACTATGCCCACTATTGGGCTCTGATCAGTCCCTTGGCACCCTTGGATCATGAATTACATATTTTCATGGTCGGATGCCACAGCTTGGTCAAGGGCCCGGTCGGCCATCCAATTCAATTCTTTAGCTTTGACTAAGGCTACCCGGGGAATCTCTGGTCCATCATGTGGGTCCCAAAGAGGCCGGATATAACCTTGTTCTTCTTGATGATATGCAACATCTCTGAATTCCTGCTTGAATGATGCGGGTCCTTTCTTCAGATTCTTGAGGCTGAGGATGGTTCTAAAGAGAGGGTCAAGAAGGAAATCAAAACCTGCCCATGTATATGCCAAGACAGGTTTCAACTGATGTCCTGAAAAAGGGATTCATACATGGTCTATATCATATCTGAAATGAGGCTGGTATATGGAATAGGATAATTATGAAATTGATGACTAAGAGGTCACTCAAAGGTCCTACCCCCGGACAGATTTCATTGAGGCCCGGGGAAAGGGGAATGGCTATAGTCCTGTCCAATAGGCATGATATACTGAAATGAGGGGAAGTAGAGGGCCGAACTACTGACCTATAATCTGGGAATTGAATGGTCCTCCGAAATCTCAATATTGCCTGGGCATTTCCAGACTGAACCAAATGATATTTTGGTATCATAGGAGAGGGATTACAGGGACTGAGCTGATAATGGACATAGTGTTCGGGAGGGGATGGGTAAGATTGATGGATATTTGGTCAATTGGTAGCCATGGAAATTGGGACGGGTAAGAGGACACAATAATCTCACCTTGTAACCTTCAGACTCTGCCCCCTGGTCTCTTGATGCTCCGGTGGCCACTTGGTGTTGAGATTACCTTGACACAAACTCCTTTCTCCAGGAATAGCTCTGGCAGGATCCTCCCTCTTTTTGTTCTCTATCCTCTTCCCTCCCGACCCCTTTCCATGTGCGGGGCTGGCCCTATTTATAGGCTCTCGGATGGGTGCTGTTCACCCAAGGGAGAGTGGGAGATCATGGGAGTATGCACACTCTTGGGAGTGGGGAGAGTGGGAGATCATGGGGGGGGGATAGGTGGCAGTCCCACCCTTCCTATATTCCCTCTCACGAGAGAGCATCTAATGAGGCATCTCTCATTGACTCCCGGCCCCTCATTTGATGAACCTCCTTGATCAATCGATGCTTCATCCAATCATGGCCCTTGATCTTGTTATTGGACATTAATCCCACTAAGGATCCGGTTGATCCATTGCATCATACCGCTGGCCATCCAGGAGATCTATGCTCCATTTGACTTGTTCAACCTTTAACCCCGGCCCTTGATCAAGTGTCTCTCCATTTAATCCAAGCCCTTGATCTCTTAATGGACATTGATCCTATTAAGGATCCAATATGGCCATCTTATCATACCGGACTGTATTGAGAATATATATCCATCCGGTCGATGGGTATTCCATCAAATCTCAGCCATCCATTTTCTTAATGGATATTAACTTTGTTAAGGATCCAAGAAGGCCTTGACATCCGGTAATCAGTATTGCCTATAATCTGTCCATCGGATACCCATCATGGTGGATCCATTGGATCTTATCCCATTAAGGATCCAATGGGGTCATTTCAGTGGACCGGGGGGATTCATATCTTGTTGATTAATTGATCCTGTCCATTGGATTATCCCGGATCCTTTTGAATTGCGCAGACTGTTTTTTCTTCCCTCCTTCCCCCGCGGATCCTCCTCCCATCTGTTTTTTTGTTAAGTCTCCTTATTGGAGACAAACTCTCCACCCGCGAGGCCTTCTTCTAGCTGGCCCTCTCACCTTTCTCTGTCGCATCCTTCTCCTCCAACAGGTCTGCTGTAGCTTGGAGATTACTCTGCCTGTCGGTTGAAGCTCCCGGGTGCCTCTTGCTCCTTGGCCTTGATCCGTGAAGGTGAACATCCTTTTAGCTATATCCTGGTGAGTAGAGTATATGCATTTGTGATTTCTTTTCTCTCCTCCGGCCATTGTGATGCTATGCATGTGCACATGATCATCCTTCTGTTTTGGACCCTTTGAAATTCTGCCCATATGTGAGCTGAATTTCATGTATTTGCATCCATCCTAATTTGTTCCATGTAATGGTATTGGGGTGGGGGGAATTAAATATTCTTAATTCCCTCTTACTTATGCATGAAATTTTGAGTGCCAACAGTTATGTTATATTTTAATATATTTTATCACAAGAGTGTACAAGAACTATTTTATTTCAACCAAATGCCTCATCACTCAAAATAGATAAAGCTAATTGACGCAGGTTTGTAGCACATTATGTCGACCAGGTCTCATGGTGCAGGTTTGTAGTGATCTTCTTGGGTGTGGTCTGGTCTTCCCAAAATTTTCCATGTCTGAACATCTTGCTCTACTATTTTATGGCCTGTTTGGTTAGAATATCAAAAATAATACTATATTAGTATTGATATTGACATTTCTAGAAGATGAAATAACAATATCAAAATCGATACAAGTCGCCACTTGTATTACATAACATATATTGTTTGCACTACAAATTTCAAAATTGATATTATTAGTCAAACACCTCAAGATGATTACCAACAATATCAATTTTAAAATTAACAGTGATAGAAGTGTCTAATAGTGTTACCAAACAGGGCATTAATGATTTTGTTTTGTAGTGCTCATGAGGCGTCGATGTATTTCTAGGAATTCTCGCGTGTGGGTTCAATCTGTTTACTCTACATATTAAGCAATGACTTGCATCCCAATTTTCTTCGGAGACCCTGAAATGCTAAAGGTTTAGATCAAGGATCATTCTGATACAACAAAATTGTGAAAGACAAACCTGAGGTGCATTCTTTCGTGGATTACATTTAAAAACAAATGTCACACTTGAGGTCGTATGTGACCGCGTCAAAATGTGTGAACGACCAAACATATAAGATCAGTTCTAGACGGGCTTTGGGTATCCCCAAAAGTCTCTTACATGTGAAATGAACTGTGGTGAATATGTTCTACAAAGGTCACTGAGTCTTGTCCACAGGCAACAGATGTATGAATCTTCAGGCATGGTCTCTAAGAATGTCACGGCTGGAATCATCCTTTCCAAGGGGCAGCAAAGATCAACCAACTTATAACTCTGTTCCGACAGGGAGTGCTCGGCTTCTTCCACAGAAAAAATCAGCCAATAGAAAGAATGCCCATGTACCAAAATTGAATTAAAACTCAGTTCAAAGCAGGGCACTCCAGACAGCTGCATCTCCTTCCCCACAGGCAGCATGGACATCCTTTATCTTTTCCACTGAGTTGCAGATCCCACTGCAACTCCAGTCAAAAGATGCTACGCACGTACTTCCAGCCTGTGCCTTCCACTCGCAATCTACAGACAACGACGATCAACAGGGTCAAAGCTATTTCATATGTTATCTGCAAATTCAACTAACAATACCTGGTGGGGTTCCACAGCACATGTTTCGTTCATCTATGTGCTCAATGTCAAGACCAATGAACCAAGAACCAAGGGATACATCCTCATTGGCGTACTTGTGTAGTATAGGCCTGCGAATGAAACACAGCTTCACAGTATAACCAAAAAAATGATTACGCATCTCAACAAACTCGAATTTTGGTGTTCATACTGATTGATCGAGATATATGTTGCCAGATCCTTTGAGATGGCATATATCTGTCCAGTCGCATGACGGAAGTACTTGTTCCCTTCCTCTCCAAATTTCCAATATTCAGGCTCATGATACTTCACGTTCCTAGAATACAGAGAAAAATACGACAACTTCCATAATTTCCATTACAACCAATATTTTCGAATTATTGTTGTGGAAGAACAAAACAACATTACTTTTGAGAAAGAACTGGTCCAGATTTCATACACCCAATGTAAACTCTAGGCTTAGACCTATGCCGAGCAAGAGTTGCAGCTAGCATACCTGGATAGCATGCAAAACAAACAAGAATTTAAACCAAATAATAAGGATTATACATATTTTACTGAAAAGTCAAAGTACAAGGAAATCACTTTAAATCCTAAACTGCACCTAGATTAACATGGACATCATCGTCCACCTTCACGAAAAATTCAGCATCCCATTTGGCAAGTGCCGTGGAAAAGAATATCTTAGTTTTTGCTGATAGTTCATGGTAACCTTCGACATGTTCCTGCAAGATGGACAGATTATTTCAGGAAAACAGTTAAACTTACAGTTTGCAGGATTAGCCAATTCAACCATAAAGGGACGCCCGATCCGACCCCGGAGATGCCCCGGTATTGGGCAGCGTCATCAGCTGGATCAGGACCGGAGGTCCCCTGGGATCTGCTGCACCCAACTGATCCTGCTGTCGCTGTCTCTACATCTTCCCCGCCTTAACAAGCAAGGAAGATGCTCATATTAGGTCCAATAGACTTGATACAAGATGGGTATCTGCGACGATCCCGGGTCGACTTTTATGAAGACAATAATAGAGGGAAAATAGAATACCAGACAATAATAGGGTCCAATAGACTGATCCCTTGGATCCGTCAATCCCAACTAGAAGAAATCCTTGGTTAAAATGGCTGGTGAAGACATTTATGAGGAAAAAAATAGAGGGCAAATATACTACCAGTCAATCCAACCATGGAGGGAAGCCCGATCTGCATCAGCTGGATTGGGACTGGAGGTCCCCTGGGATCGGCTGCTCCCAGTCCCAACTGATCCTGCTGTCTCTACATCTTCCCCGCCAGTCCTTAACAGGCAAGGAAGACACTCATATCAGGTCCAGTAGACTTGATACAAGATGGGGATCTGGGATATCCGGTCCACCGGACCTGATATCCCATGATCCTAGGTCAACTTTTCTTCCCTTGGATCAGTCGATCCCAACTAAAGAAATCCTTGGTTAAAATGGCTTGTGAAGACATTTATGAAGAAAAGAATAGAGGAAAAATGGACTACCAGCCGAAGGAAGTCCTTGTGTTGGTCATCTTCAGAATCAATAGCTCGATCTAAAATGCTACCAGATGTAGCACTGAAAAAAGGAGTGAAAGTTAGAATTTTCACCATAGATACTGACTTCCTTTTACTCGGAGCCAGGTATGCCAATCCTAGAGAGGATGACTAATTAAAATGAAAATTAGAAGAAAAGCATCAAATGGAAGACAAACTTGAATGCATACAAAATATTTGGAAATGTTCACCCAAGAGACACAAACAGATATATGAGATACATATGACTAACCAAGGCATAAAAAACAAGAACGAGAAAAAGAACTCAAGGTCTCAACGAAGTCATATGTATATTGTATATAGAATAATGAAAACATATTTTGATGAAGGATGATGACATTAAAGAAAGATGAAGAAGTTATTTTGATACAATTTAAACGATAACCATGCTAGAGATATTTTCAGGCATAGAAGATATAACAAAGCATAATTCGAATAATGTTAGGAAAACTAGATTTTCAGATATTAAAGAGACATTGAAGAGGATACAATCAATGAAGCCATGTGAGGAATTATATTTTAACAGAGAAATGTTTGGAGGATTCGAGTGTGAAACAGTTAAATTGACTTTTTAATAAAATATTAGCCCTTAAGAATGCCAAATGAACTGAGGAAGCATATTATCATACATGTTTTAAGAAAAAAGATATTCAAAATTTCTTGAAGTACAGAGAGATCAAGCTCACAAGCTGTACTATAAAATTGTGGAAGAGAACTATGGAGCATCGCTTATAAGATATTGCAACTATTTTAATTAAGTAAATTGAACTTATTTCTGGTCAATCTATAATAAAAATATTTTCACACTAAAAATCTGATAGAGAAATATCAATAAATGAATAATGATTTACATATGGTGTTCATTTACTTGCAAAAGACTTATAACAGACCAAGAAAAGTTTTGTGGGGTGTTAAAACAATAGATATTGTTTATTAGACACATACAAATGGCAAAGGACATGATAGAACAACCACTAGTGCGTGCACAATTGGAGGGAACAAAAGATTTTCCATTTTAACATGGCTTACACCAAAGATCTATGATAAGTCATTACAATTTTTTTCTTAGTTATGAATGAATTAACAAATGATATCAAGATGACACACCATGGTATATAATGTTTGCAATCGATATTTTATTGATAGATGAGACAAATAGTTAATATGAAACTAGAGTTTTCTAGAAACACCTAATCTAAAGGTTTCAAGATAAGAACTTAGACAAAATATAAGGTAGTTGGTTTCGATGAAGTAATATTATCTTAAAATACTTAATATTAAAATATTGATTCAATTCAATTATCCAAAAGAGAGAATGTGATGAGAACATTAACCATATGACTAAAACATGATAGATAGAGTGACCAATGGCTATTAGGATCTTGAGTGATCATAAAATTTGCCCAAAGTTGTAAGTAGGGGGTGCGATTCAGCCAAGCTAAGTGGAGTAGGGGTCTGTTTGAGCTCGGCTTGATCAATTATATCACTACTCGAACTCAACCCGATACCCGACGAGCTTCCAAGTGTCTTGCTCAAACTCGGCTCAGATTGAGCTCGACGAGTTTGACTTCGGCTCGTTGAGCCGCTCGTTTACGTAAACGAGTCAGGTTTAACTTAAACTCGAATCAAAATCATATTCGAGCTCGTTTTAAGCTTGAGATTGAGCTCGTTTACTTAAAGCTGGAGCTCAAGCTCAAGCTCAATTTATCATATAGGAAATGATGAAATATTTCATGCCTGCTGGGCCTTCTCTGATCAACGATGTAAAATAAGTAAAAGGAGAAAATATGAACTTACCAATAAAATGGAGAAAATTCAAATATGCATCATTGCATCACCAAGGAACATAATCCATTATTTTCAAATTAGATGCATAAAAGGCTGATCTACAAATAGGAAAAAGTGATATACAAATTCGTAAAAGCTTGTAGCTTCCTAGAAGACCTAACCAGCATTGGCACAGTGATTGCCATGCCTCAACAGATTCCTTTAGGGAATAAGATGACAACTGAAAAAGAAAAGGTAAACCGTAAATCTAGTAAAAGAATGAATACTTCCTCCCTTACCCACTTTCCATCAGGATCAGAGCGAAAAGAACAAAAATCAGATTGCAGCGGGCCCTTTGTCGCCAATGAGTCAAGGACCTCAAAATCTTTATCGCCAATGAGCGGGCCCTTTATCGCCAATGAGTCAAAGGACCTCAAAATCTTTCAACAACCAGTACTATAGGTACCTGGTGGCTGGGTGAGGAGTGTTGACTGCTGATGGTGGACTAAGAGATGGCAGTGCATCCGTGCACAGTGGCTGTCATGGAGACGTACACCACCAGCACTGGTGCCTTCTTTCCAGGTCTTCACTTTTGGTTTTATGGGCGAGACTCGATCGATTGATTGATCGATCCATCAAGAGAGAGAGAGAGAGAGCAGCTGCCATTGTAGCCCTACGACATTGCAGGTGTGTGTGTGAGAGAGAGAGAGAGAGAGAGCAACTGCTGCCTACAGCTGCAGCCCTGTGGCATGTGGGAGAGATGAGAGAGAGAGAGAAGGCTGCCACTACAGCCCTTGGCCCCTTGCCTTGCGGCGTGTGGGAGAGATGAGAGAGAGGCAAAAAGCCCTATGGATTGTGGCATGTTGAAGAAACTCTAGATCTCGATCAAGAGAGGGGGGAGCTGCCGTGGTGTAACTAGGGTTTTGAAAGAACTGTTGGATGTTAGAAATTGTTACATTATATCAATCAGATGAATGACCAAGATTTTTTCAGGATTTAACAAAATCTATCTTTTACTATTTAACTATGTAAAAATATATTACTAAACAATATTAAATATATATCAAAAAATATAGTTATAATTTAATTAATTTATTTTTCAAATATTTAATTGAATAGTTAATCGAATATTTAAATGAGTAGTTTAATCACATATTTGATCAAGCAACTCGCGAGCTTATCAATTTGAGTAGGACTTTGTTCAAACTTAGCTCGTTTATAAGTCGAGTTTTTTTGTTCAAACTTGTTTATTTACCTTAATATACGATCCAAGTTGAGTTTTTAATGAGCCTAGTATCGATCTACTTGCTGAGTGTATTGAATCATTTACACCTCTAGTTGTAAAGAGAATTTCCTAGTACAATTATAAGATATATAATGTCATACGATGGTGAGTGTTAGACAATAGAGGAAAAATGCTCAACTCAACTTGAGCGTCAATCTTGAAATACTTTAGGTTGACCATATGGACTCTCTTTCATCACGTATGTTGATTTTGAATTACTTCTTAAGACATATTAAAAGCATCTAAATTATATTGAAATACCCTCTTCCAAGTTAATCTAGATCTACCATGTCCTTTACTATTTCTATTATTTTAATATTTTTTTACTTTTCTTATCGGAGCCTCTTTAGGTCTACCTTTAATATGTCCAACCGTTTCAATCTCCATTATTTCAATTTATCTAAGATTGTTGTTGCTCTTATATTTTCTTTAATATATTCATTTCTTATTTTATCTAATATAGTATGACCACTTATTCATCTTAACATTCTTATTTCAGTAACACTTATTTTAAAAGTATGTTTTTCTCTTATTATCCGACATTCACTACCATATAACATTGTAAGTCTTATACTTGTTAAATAAAAATATTCTTTTAACTTCAGCAAAATTTTACAGTCATATAGAACCCTTGTAGTCGATATCTACTTAATCCAATTTGCTTTAATCTTATGATTAACAACTTCATCACATTCTTCATTTCTTTAAATAAATGATCCAAGATAATTGAATTACGTTATTTGAGATAATATTATCCCATACAAACTAACATCATCACGTACTTTTCTTTGATTTTCATTAAATTTACAATGCATATATTCAGTTTTAGTTCTACAATGTATTTTTCTAAGGTTCTAGCTTCCTATTCACTCCTTATGTCTTATTGATCAATATGATATCTTTCGTAAATATCATACACCAAGGTATCATCTTGTACAATTTTCATTAATTAATCCGTAATCAATGCAAATGATAAGGATTTAATACATACCCTTGACGTAAGCCAGTTGAAATAAGAAAATATGTTTCCAAATAAATGTTGCTAAAAATGAGAATGTTAAGATGGACATGTGGACATACTAGATAATATAAAATACGTAATGACTATATTATAAAAAGTGTAGTTGTAGCAATAATTGTAGACAAAATGAAGAAGAGTGAGTTCGACCACATCGAACATGGACCTAGCAAGCTTTAGTTAAAAAAGTGAAAAAATATCAAGATAGTAAACATAAAAAAAGATGCGGTAGACCTAAGTTAACTTAGAAAATGGTAATTACATATGATTTGGATGATTTAAGTATATCTGAAAAAATAAGTCAATTAACATGAGTAGAGAAAGATAATCCAGCTAACCCCATATAATTTGGGATTAAGACCAGAGTAAAGAGTTGTATGCACAAAAAATAAATGAAACCAAGAGTAAATATAAGTGAATCACATATATTAATGGATGAATAGAAATTCATCTAACCTAGAAAGCATGAATGGCAATTATTCCATGGGGGGGAGGGACTAGACCTCCACCCTAGATGTAGAAGTGTGCGATCTGAGTTAGTGGAGTGCCAAGAAGAACTCGTTGTCAAGCATACACTGGTGGTGAATCAAGGGATGGCAAGCATTTAGCTCGCAGCACTAGATACCAAACTTCACTTTAAGACCAATGGTGTGGTTTTGGCAAGGATTGAATCCCTAAACTTTGATTCACTCCTAGTTTTCCTTTACTCTTCCACCCTTGCCTGAGGGGTGTATCTATGTTACTTATTACTGGTAGCAAGCTTCGACAGAAAGTAAGAGAGAAAAAGAATGGCACTTGTTCTTTAAATAAGCCAAGGTTTGACCTGATATTTTGATGATTTTAACTTAACGTCAATATTTATATTCTTTTTGAATATGGCTGGAGCTAAACTTCTATTGATTCAAAGGGTAATACAAGAGTGGACTCTGATCATTTTGCCATAAGTATAGCCTATGGTAGGAACAAAAATTTGTCCGATAAGAATTTCATTTTGAATTAGCTTGGTGAAGGGATCCAAATTTGAAAGATCTGGTAGTTGTGGGAGGAGAAAAACTCGTCATCACCTTCAGCCACCTGGAGATTGGTCTGCAAACTCAAGTGGGTCAAGAGCCATCTTAAGCACTGGGAGAAGACATCTTTCAAGATTTTAGGCGAAGTTAGGAAAGAAGGATGGCTAAGATTAATTGCTTTAAGCAGTTGAACAATAAAGATTTTTTAATTGACAGCCAAAGAGACACATGAGAATCTGTCAAGAAGGCATATAAAGAATGAAACTCTAGAGAAGAGATCAAGTGGAAACAGAGGGTGAATAAGACTTAGCTTAAGGAGAGAGACAAAAACATTAAGTTCTTCCACACACAGGTTTCAATAAGAAAAAAAAAGAATATTGTTCATATGTTGAAAATTAATGGAGTGGATTGTGATGGGACCGATCAAATTGGTCTTCATGCTACAGAGTTTTATAAGGACCTCTTTAGTGAGGATCACAGCCGGAGTCCTTTCCTGAGCATTAATTCTCACAAAATTCTCACCAATGAGAAAGCTGATGACCTCGTCCGAGCAAGAGGTGTGTGATGCTATCAAAGTAAAATATCCCTACAAAACTCTTGGTTGGATGGTCTTGATAGTTTCTCTGTAGGTTTCTACTCTTTCTTCTAGGATATTATCAATAACTATTTCATGGCCCTTGTCAAAGAATTTGAGGTTGATCCTGGTTGTAACAAACTCCTAAACTCCACCACCTTGGTGTTCTTGCCGAAGAAAAAAGGTGATGGAAGACATAAAAGACCTTCGCTCAATCAATATGTTATGGGGTGTTTGGTTACACAATAAATTTTTATATACTTTCATGATAAAAAGTTGTATTAAAATAAAGTGTGAGCTAGCCCATGACATAAAATTGTCATGTTTGGGAGAGATGTAATAACAAAAAAAATTGTGTGCCATATAAGTAGGGGTGCAAACGAACCAATACGCTCGATGAGTAGTTCGATACTCGGCTCGTTCTCGACTCGGAACGTTTATTAAGTTAAATAAATGAGTTTGAACAAAAAAAAAGCTCGACTTATAAACAAACCGAGTCTGAATAGAGACTTGCTCGGCTCGATAAGTTCACGAGCAGTTCGTTTAAGTGTTCGATAAAATACTCGATTAAGTATTCAATTAATTACTAAATTAGCTATTTATTTAAATAATTAAATAAAATATATTATATATTTATATATTTATATTTTTAATATTATATAAAATTATATTTTTTATGTTTAAATAGTAGTTTAAAATATTTTTTTAATATTTGAACTCTAATTTTAAGTAAACGAGCTCAATCTCGAGCTCAAAAACGAGTTTGAATCGAGTTCGAGCTAAGTTGGCTCGTTTACATAAACGAGCGGCTCGATGAGCCGAGTTCGAACTCGTCGAGCTTAAATCGAGCCGAGTTCGAACAAAACTTTTGAAAGCTCGTCGAGTATTGAGCAGAGTTAGAATGACTAAATAATCGAACGAACCGAGCTCGAACAGTGCCCTGCTCAGCTCGGCTTGGCTATATTGCACCCCTATGTATAAGACCAAACAAGGTGGGGGTCCACAAGATAAAAAAAGGGGTGAGATCCTATTTTTTGTCTAAGAAGGAATTCCCTTTCATAACATAAAATTGTAATGGTTGCCGAATAGCTCTTTTAACAAGTTTTATTAGAAAAACATAAAATTGTAATAAAGTTCCAAGTTATCATGCAACCTAACATCCCATTAAAATCATCACCATGGTGCTCACAACTAGACTCATAAGTATATTGATCAATTGACCAATTTATCACAATCATCTTTCATTTTAGGAGGATTCCTTCAGAACATATTCATGGTCGCCCATGAATGTCTTCATAACCAAATGCTTAGATGCAAAATGTGTATCCAACTGAAATTGGACTTTGAGAAAACTTATGACATGGTGAGATGGGCTTGTTTACTGAGAATCATGCAACGTTCGGTATTCAACAACAAATGGATCACATTGAAAAAAATGTTGTGTTAGCACAACTAAGTTTCTATTGATATTAATAGGAAAAGCCTTCGTTATTTTGCTTCTTTGAGGAGTCGCAGATAGGGAGACCTAATATCATCGTTGCTTTTTGTTCTTGTCAGCCAAGTTCTTAGCATAATGTAGGAGAAGATCGAGCAGGCTATGGCTTGATTGAAGGTATAATGGTGAGGACTAGCAAAGAACACATTGCACATTTACAATTCACAGATGATACAAAGTTGTTTTCCTAGATGAAAACATGGTGCATGCACCGACCTTTCTTGAAAATGTACTCCAAACGTTCATTTGTTTGTATGTAAATTAGGAGTCAACATAAATGGGCCACTTTGACTCCTTTAATTACGAATTTTGGCATTCGTCAAAATCAACCGATGTCAGTTGGAAAGACCATGTATGAATGCATACATATATTTCTTTGGATATATAAAATGTTTTATTTAAAATGAAACATATTTTAATTAATTAATTTATTCAAGAAATATTTTATTTCAGATTCATATTAGTAGAAAAATTAATTTATTAAATAATTTTTTATTGTATACTTGTATGAAAACATTAATTTTTCAAATTGAATAATAATTTGATCAAAAGTTTTACAAATAGTTGATTGTTTAAAAATATATTTAAAAAATTAATTTTAAATAAATCAAATAATATATCACAAAAAAAATTCTAAAAAATATTTGTAGCATGCTCGCACTTTTACACACTAAACAATTATAAGTATACAATCAAAACTTGATGAGACTATACCAATAAATTTATTAATAATGTACCAATCGAACCATAAACAAATAACTTTTGTACCACTCTTTTTATTATATATTTATTTTCATTTATGTAATATATTCCTTGCTAACATTTAATAAATATTTGATGAATTTTACTTTATATATAAATAATATTTATTAAACTAATACAAGTAAATTTAAAAATATTAAATATTTAACTATGATAAAATTTCATAATCATATAACTGTACACTCAACATAACAAATTTTTTTAAAGGTTAATGATCTAAAAAATTTGAATAACCAAACAACTGAAAACAGTTTCTAGATTATCATTCTCGAGTCAACCAAACAAAATGTTTGTATTTAGTTTTCATGGAAAAGTTAACTCCACAAAACCTATTTCCAACGTTTCTTCTTTTACTGTTAACCAAATTCACCCTTAAGGATTATGACTTTTAAGATTCAGGTCATAACATGTTTAAAAATCAATAAAGAAAAATGAGAATTTATTGGCATAAATTTGAATGAGTCTCAATAGTTTGTAGGATATTTTTGACATGTCCTAGACTACACTACCGATTAAATACCTTGGGCTACCACTCTCAGATAAGGAGACAAAAACTGAGATGGGTAGTGTTGTTCAGAAGATGGAAAGTAGACTTCTTGGCTGGAAGAGTAGGATGCTCTTTGTAGGTGAAAGATGGGTCTTATCTAAAGCTATTCTCCAAAGCATTCCTCTATTTTTCTTCTCTATCCTTAGAGTACCTATGGGTATTTGTTCCAAATTGGAAAGCATCAGAGCAATAATCTTTTGGCATGACAACAATGATAGTAAGGGTCTGCACCTTATCAAATGGGACCATGTTTGTTGGCCTATCAAAGAAAGAGGTAGGCCTAATTCAACTGAAAAGCATTAATAATGCTTTCCTTTGCAAGTGGCTGTGGAACTTAATACCGATTGAGGTGCCCTTTGGGCCAGAATTGTGTGTGCAAAGTAAGGCTTTGGGATAACCAAGAGTGGGTCAAGGACTCTAGGGACAGAGGTAGAGTATCCAACATTTGGGGAGGCATCCTTCACAATTGGGAATTTTCTATTCCACTTTTTCCATTGTTGTAGCGGATGGTAACAAAACTTCTTTATGGGGAGGATCACTGGATCAGTCATGTGCCTTTGGCTGACTTGTCTCCTTCTCTCCTTTGATTATCATCTAACCCTCATGATGTAGTCAGTACATTTTGGAATGTCAGTGCTAATTGGTGTCTCTCCTTTAGGCAAGAATTAAAGGAGGAGGAAATCCATGACTTCTCAACTTTGTTTATGCTCCTGGTCAGAGAATCAAAAAGGTAAGTTGATTTGGTTGCCTCGCATGAAAGCTATTTTCACAGTTAAGTCTGCTTCGCGTATTTTAAGTCTGGGAGGTGTGGAGGTCCTATGACACAAGGAAGTTTGGTCACCTTTGTTACCTGTGAAGATCATGCTCTTCCTTTGGAAGATCGTCAAGTTGAGACTACCTACTAGATGTCATCTCTAGAAGTTTTTTTCCCATCTTCCACTAACTACATCTTCTGTGGCAATATAGAGGAAACCTTAGATCATCTCTTTATTAACTGTGGAATCATTAATTATCTTTGAAGAACCCTATTCAAGGGGTAGAAGATTCATTGGGTGGAACCCGTCAACACTTTGTCACTTTTGATGGATTGGTACAAGTTGAATCCTAGGTCTAATGATCCCAATGTTTGGAAGCTCACCCTTCCAACTATGTTGTGGTCCATTTGGCATTCAAGGAATAAAAAAAATATTTGATGATCATTTTGTGAATCGGAGTGTGATTACTTATGATTAAAAAAATATTAATACTTTGCAAGTGCTTCACCTTGCTGTTAAGTGTCCTTTATTCCTTGCAAGGCACTGTGCATAAGGACCTTTCTTCGTTGCCCAATTCTTTTGAGTTCCAACCGGCCAGCGCTCACCTTCCCCACCAACCAATTACAATCACCAAATAACATAGGTGGACAAACCATTTGCTCTCCAACATACCTCCCCCAAATAATGTGCCTTGTTAGTTGTTATTCTACAAATACAGCATAGTCTTGAAACCTCCAACAAATACTGGTGAAACCATTACAATATCTTTGCCAGTAGTGCCATAAAAAGAAACCATAGCACAACCAACTTCATGGGTATTCTAGCTTGATGATGCAAGTGCCCTTAGCTTCTTCCTTTGTCAGTGCAAGGTCAATCAAGGCTGTGTATGATCGCTTGCTATCTAACAGAGAAAAGGTGGTCTGCTTCCTCGCTCCAGCAAGCAAGATGAGATGAGATCTTCACATCCTAGTAACGGACTTCCTTAGTCTGGACCAGTCCAGGAATGTAGTTTTTCATCAATTTCACAACCACAAGATGGAGCACAAGCAGATTCATCTGATGTGATGGATCTGCCTGATTATTTGGTTCCTCATGATCTTCGATTGGTGCCAGAAGTCCAACAAGTAGGTAGCATAGTGGTATATTTTGCTCCCATTACAAATGACATGTTTCACCAACACCCTTTGTGTCCATGTGCATACCACTTCAGAGTTTGGTTCACCCTCATCCAACCAACCCGAACCCTCAAGATCTAGAGCCTCTTCTTAACATCCTAATATGGTAGGCATGAGCAGAAGAATTTTCAGGAGCCTGTCATAAGCTCTGTGCCTGCTCCTTCCATGTGCCGAATGCATCCTCATGCCTGAACCAGCTACCCCCCTGCTTCACACCACACCACCCAACCTAGTGCCCATGTCCCCTCTGAGCCTGCACAATCCCCCGACACACCCCTCTCGCCTAGGCAATTTTGGCTGACTCGAGAAGGAGAGAGACCCTTGCCTCATCACCTACACAGTCACCTCAACCATCTTTGATAAGCATATATGCCCAAATTGGAAAATCCTAAATGTAATATGATTCAAACAGGTTAGCGTAATGAAAAAGAAAGAACAATGTCCCCCCAAAACGTATGTTCTAGCAAGGTGTAGTAACAATAGAATATGATCTTATATATTGATGTATGCAATTGTTGTCTCCAAAGAGACTATTATAATAGGTCAGGTTCAAGAGAGAGCAAGTTTGCATTTTGGCACACTATTAATTTCAGAGTATAAATAATAAGACATGAACAGGGAATATAACAGCCTAAGATATGCTGATATTACATTGAAAAAGGTGGGGTGTTAACTGTTAACACACGTGTACAGATTGTGCTTAGTGAAAATGGTAAAGAACATGATCTCCGCTTCTAAGGAGAGCCAAAACAGAATGTTAAGTGACAACCTAATTTACCTATGACCAATCATAAATCGGATAACAATGCCCTTTTCTTGCTCAAGTAATTGCATCTTTTCTCCTGATTGAAAAGAAGAAAAGAAGCAATATAAGCACAACATTTTGTTAACAAGTAATACAAACAGGACCATGCATAATTCAAAGTAGAAAATAAAATATAAATTAACAATAGATCAATTCAAATAATCTCTGGTAAGTTTGAGTACACAACCACTTGTAGCTGAAGAATCACTTTATATCTGTTAATTAAATGACTGTAAATGGATGAGGAACACTTTCTTCTTGAACATAATCCATGTGGCTGATATATTTCACTAGCATATGCTTGTCTTCACTTGGTTTTTCACATTATGGTATTATAAAAGAAGTGGAGTTGCAAAACTGTTCTCAGGTAAATTTAAGTTATTTGGCAAAACTATAGCAAGACAGAACCAATTGGCATTTGATGACGTGGAAATAGGCTTTAAAAGTAATAATGAAGCTTCAATATTACATAGAAACTTAAAGGGATATTTCCAGATGAGCAATAAAAAAACTGCATAGCATCTATGCCATCATCCTTTGCAGTAATAGATTGGCAACTACTATATTAGAAGATAAGGTCATTTCCCACTGTAGGCTCTTTCTTGGGACAATAGATATAAATAGAGGTATGCTTCGATGGTCTACACAAGTGGATGAAACATACGTAGGAGAGGCACTTTGGGAATCATCTCCTGCCTCTAGTTATATATCCATAATTTTAGCGAGGCATGAAACCATGGAATTTGTGTTTCCCTTGAGTGGTGATTATGATTGGTGATGGGGGGGGGAGGGGGTACTGTAAGGACTGTATTGCTGGTGTGGGTAGTTCATACTGGCAGAGGTATCTCATTCCCTTCTTAGGCTAGCCAATGAAGATAATTGCACGAATTCTTCTTGCTGGCTTAATTCTGGTTCATCTTCCGACTAGTGCCCTTTCAGATGTGACCTTAGGAAGAGGAGACTTCGCTGCATTTTCAGCTATTGTCTCATATTCATCATCTCAGGCCTATCCTTGATAGAAGTCACTTTTGGGAATGGGTTTGGTCAGCTCAGGGGTCCTTTCTTGTCCCATTTACTTAAAGAATTGTACTCTTGGGTGACACTAAGCAAATGTGATGTGGGACAAAATGGATAAAACCAATATATAACATTAGAAACAAACCAAACTAAGATGAACCGAGTCTGAATCAGTGTGGACCGGTCTGAACTGGCATAGATCCGGTCGAACTGGGCAAGTGAGCAGATTGGGTGGTCTAGATGACTTGGGACCATGGAAAGTGGAATCAAGGATCGCCGGATCGGGATCGGATCCTGGATCGGTGGGGTCCGATCCGATCCGGATCGGATCGGATCGGACCGATCCAGGCCGATTCTCTTGGAGCCAGACCGATTCTGGATCGGTCTGGATCGGTTTTTTTTTTTTTTTGCTTTTCGAAAAAATATGAAAAAATCGCCAAAAAATCAATAAAAATACATAGGACTCAGGAAAAATGTGAAAAAAATATAGGGAACACTCATTCATATAACAAATTAACAATCAATCATATAGAACACATATCATATCCAATCACACAATAGAACACGCTACGCATCAAATAAGATACATGTTTTTACCAAACAAACAATCATACCCAACTCCACAAATTGTACAACACATATTCTTCTTACCACTCATATTACATCATGCGTGAAATAAACAAAGAAATACATTATACATACGCATCACCACCAACTATAGTAACGTCCGGAGTAGGATGGATCCGGATCCGGATCTCTCGTCCTGGTCATTCCGATTTTCCTCGCAAATCTCCATTGATTAGGTCAGTCATTATCGCTCCGTATCCATAAGAAAATAAAGACTCGGCCATGTCGGTAAACTCATAAACTCCCCGATCGGCCGGAGGTGGAGGTAAAAAAGATAGTGGAGGTGGATAGCCAGCTCACCGTCCGAGGCGGTGCTCGGATGGAAGATGCAAACTCGTCAAAAACATTCAACCTCGTCCACCGTCCGCGCCCCGCCACTCGAACACGAGTGTCTTTTATCACTTAAATCATCTCTGGACTCGCTCCACTCGTCCGAGCACTACTAAGTAGAGCCACCCTCACCGCACTCGAGGCCGAGGCACCGCCTCCACCCCATGCCGCCGCCACCCCCACCTCCACCTCCACCCCCTACGCCGCCGTGTGTGGGTGGCACAAATTCTTCTTCATCCTCATCCGATGAAGGTGGCCGAGTGGTCTCTGTCAAGGAGATGATGTCGCCGTTTCGATACTTATCTTCTTCCTCTTCAATTAGGATCTCCTCGACTCGTGCGAAGGTAAGCATACTTTCTTTAAAAAACCCTAAATAATCCACCGCCTTCTTGCGTGGTGGTGGTAGAAGGACCCGAAATCGGAATCCGAGCAGAGCCGTAGCGGCCGGGGGCGGAGCCGGATGTCTCTCTGAGAAGCCGTAGTCCGGGGTGGATCGTAGGCGGAGCCGCGCACGGAACTTGACTTTCTTCAACTTCCCGCATGTCTTCATCCTCACCAACAACGCTCGTCAAGCTCTCCTTCGGCCCACGATATGTCGTTCGGATCGAACTCGGCTCTCTCTCGATCTTTGTCTTCCACCCACGCCGCAAGTGGATGTTCTTCTTGGAATAGATATTCCAAGTCCACATCCGCCGGGACAAGCCCCGAGTAGCTTGGGCCTCGTGCTCTTTCTTGGTACAATCCACCCGCAACCGTGCAAATCTCTCGCTTCGATGTCTTCTCGCCTATCTTTCGATATTCTTTATCCTCGCCTCATATTGTAATGGCAAGAGACAAGCTTCTCCAATCTTTTCCGTCTTCAACCTATTTCTCCTCTTCGTACGAATAAGGTTGAAGGTGCTCCAATTTCTCTCGCACCTGACGACGATGCGCTCTCCGACTTAGCACCCGAATTGCAACGCGCGGATGGATTCCATCCAGCTTCCGTTTGTCACCATAATCCACCACTCACTCGTAATCGTAAAGAAGACAATTACATGCGCGTTAACGTTATGTAAAAAAAAATCAATTAACCAAAGAGTCATTAATTCGGTAAGCATATTACTGGGGACCCTATCACGCGAGTACCGTGAACTGATCCCCGTACACCCCAATCTTGTGCCTGTATGAAGTCATCTGAAAACACAAACTAAAACAATTATCTTCTCTTCTTGAGATAAAGTTAAAAGTTTAATTAATATGAAACATATTACTTACTTCAACCTCAGCGCACGTTTTGTCTTCTTAGGTCTTACATAGTCGTTTAATTACAGATAGTGTGCCTGATAATACTTCACCATCATTACATACTTGGCCACCATACTGTATCCTCGGGGTTCAGTACCCGTAACAACATTATTACTCCATTAGTTTAAAGACAGTGGGGGTAATACACAAAATATAACTTGTAATCATTAGCATATTACACTACTAAATTATACCGCGCATTTAATGTCGCGGTGTAGGGTTTTGTCCCATCTCGTTGTCAATCACCTTCCACCACTTTTTGTAACCCTCGACGCTTCTCTTTAATTTTCAACTTAGCTTTATCCATAGCATCATACAAAGTACCCCATCCGATTTTTGTCATTCGAATCCACCAACCTAAGTACCCGCACCAAAGGTTCTATTTGCATAAATAGTACCGCACCTTCTCCCACCACCGTTATCTTCTATCACCGCTCCATCTTTACAGTATCTTATATCGATCCAAGGAGCTCCCGTACGTATCCATGTACTCGATAAGCAAGGAGAGAATGAACATTTTTAAACTAGCCTTGTACCCAGATAGGCTCTCTAATACAATAAAATGAGTGGCAAATCTTCGGGACCCGGTCCGATCAAATCGCCGACCACGCGTGCCGCTCATAATATGTAAAAGTCGTGGATGGCCATGAATAAACGAGGTGATAAGTTGTCCTTGGTCGACCAAGGACTTCGACATTAAGATCCCTACCAATATCTTCTAACATCGTGTCAATAGAATGCGCCGCATGTGGCACCCAAAATAAGCGAGGTCGAGCCTCCATTAGCTTCTTTCCTCAGCCTTATACGAGGCCTCATTGTCCATGACAAACCGCACAATGTTGGCCTCCCCTATCTCATCCACCACATTGTTCATCAAGCCAAATAGGTAATCCGCATTTTTCACCTCGGCCCGATGCATCAACCGACTTCGTAAATACGGTGCCTCGAACAATACACAAGGAAGTTTATAAGTGACCTCCTTGTGATTCCACCATCCATCGCACATCACAGTGCACCCCCTCTCCTTCCACATGGTTTTGAATCCATCTATTCATGAGGTCAACTCATCGTCCTCCTTATCCAAGCCTGTTTCATATATATACTTTGATGTAGGGGCTTTCAACGCCGGCCCGGCCTCACCAATCGCATCAACCATAGTCTGGAAATATGGACTGGTGGTTGTATGTGCCGGGACACCTACAAATTTAAAAACAAGATAAGGGAAAAGAGAGGGTTGTTAATAATAGCTAACCTAATAAGAAATTCATATCGACAAGCAAATGCTAACCACAACTTCAACAAATCTTTACCTGCATGTAGAAAGAACTTCGACCATATGCTTATGGCTTTCTTTCGTCGCCCGCCGATGCCTTCACCCCTTTAAATGCTTGTTTTATACCCCTCTCGACCTCTCGCCACTCTCCCTATACACGGCAAAGGTCTCCGCCGGCATCGGTCGAACGTAATGTGTCCTCCGAATTTTAGCTCTCGAACGGGCGTGTCCCCGCCCCCACATCGATCGTCTGAAGCCGAACCTCCTGCTTCCTCGTCTTCGTTCCTCATCCTCACGGGCCCGAGCCCTACTCTACGAACATGCCTCTCCCTAACTCCGGGCCTCTTCCTCATCCGACGAAGACGAAGAATCAACTTTGACCCTTTCTTGTGCCGGCCCTTTCCCTTTCTTGCTCTTTCCGCCATAAGATCGGCGTCTCTCCGACCTAGCAACTCGTCATGTAGGTCTTGTCTCCGACCACCCTCACCCTCCCTCGCGATGCCCCTTCCGGTTATATAAGCCCTCATCTCCTCCTCGCCCTCACCGGTACTTTATCACACTTCTTTACATTGCCACCCGTCCCGGCTATATGTCGTCGAGCCGATACACACCTCCATTCATCTCTTTTCGCACCACTTCGTATCTAACTCTCTTCTTCTCGAATCAAGGAGATGGCCATGTTGCCATCCAATGTCACGAAATTCTCGCGGGTCCGGTGCCACGCTCCTCGTCCGACATCTTATCTACAACACAAAACCATACACAATATTAAAGCAGCACCCCCCCCCCACCTAGTGGGGATCAGTAAAAACAGTCACCCCATCGGGGTGATCGTCGAACACCCCCGAAGGTGCGCAATCACCCCTTCGGGTGCACTTACCCCCCATCGGGGGTGAAATAATCCCCCCACCCGGGGATTTTATCGCAGCCCCCCCCCCCACCTAGGGGGACCGCAAAAAACGCTCACCCCGGGGGGTGACGTCGAACACCCCCCGGCGGGTGCTAATCACCCCTTCGGGGTGCAATTCCACCCCCGTTGGGGTGAAATAATCCCCCCCAATGGGGGGATTTTACGCCGTAGCCCCCCCCCCCCACCCAGGGGATCGTAGGGGCCCAGAAATAAATACCCCCGAGGGGGTGATCGTCGAACACCCCCGGCGGGTGCTAATCACCCTTCGGGGGTGCAATTCCACCCCCATTGGGGGTGAAATAATCCCCCCCAATGGGGGGATTTTACGATGCAGCCCCCCCCCCCACCTGGGGATCGGGGGGCACAGTCACCTCGGGGTGATCGTTCAACACCCCCGAAGCGGGTGCTAATCACCCTTCGGGGGTGCAATTCCACCCCCACGGGGTGAAATAATCCCCCCCCAATGGGGATCCCTACGCCGCAACCGGCCAGGGCCAAGGCCCGGGGGGGGAGGGGAAAGGAGATCGAAACCCCCCTTACAAACCTTGTGCGCGTTTGCAGGGTGGATCGCCCCTCCAAATGCCGATCGCCGGATGCCGAAGCCCCAGATCTCCAAGGCGCCTTGGGGGAAGGAGAAGAAGCCGAAGGGGGCAAGTTGGGAGAATCGGTCCGGATCGACCCCAAATAGGGGGTGATCGGACCTTAAAACAGGACCGGATCGATCCCGGAATCGGTTCGATTCCGGGTCTTCCGGTTTTCCGGCGAATCGGTCCGGATCGACCGATTTTGGGATCGATCCGGGTGGATCGGTCCGGGATCGACCGATCCTATCGATTCCGGCCGATCCAGCCGGGACTCCCGGCTGGATCGCTAATTCCGATAGGAATCGGATCGGTAGGTACCGATCCGATCCAAGAATCGGTCGATCCCGATCCGGATCGACCGATTCTGCATTCCACTGTGGAATCGGAATCAGCCACTAGATTGGCTAGTGACAATCCGATCTAAGGGATCGGTATAATTGGTCGATTCCATGAGAGAAAAACCAATCCGGAGTTGGTCCAGATCAGTTTTTCAAAAATCATAAAAAAAAACACAAAATTGGTGCCTAAATTGAATTCCAGAAAAGTGGAACTCAACATTGTGAGACTTTGTAAGACAAAGGTGCTATACACCTGCAAAATAGTACATTGAAATTCTACCCTAGGAGAGGTTTCTTTTTCATCAAGAAGGTACCTCGTGGCATCCAAGTCTCTCTGACAGAATCCCTCCTCTTTCTACTGCTGAATGCAGTATTGATTCCAATCACGACAAAAACCTTCTTCCTTGGCTCGCTAGAGCCTGAAACTATGGGGGCACCACCCAGACTCATTTCCTGTAAACTTCTCGTAGCAGCAAGCTCCATTTGCAGCGTAGATATTGTCTTGTCCAAGGATCTGATACCCACCAACAATGATCAGTTGCACATTGAGTTTACATGCGAGTAAAGATTTTAGACAACCAAAAACAAACGGGAGACCACAAAGTTCAATCTTTCTGAACATAAAATAGCGTCGCATTGTCCAAACTGTTTTTGCCACTCACCGTATAGCTTCATGAGTCCTAGTAACCTCGCCCATGATATCCTGACCATGTTTCTGGCATTAACATGCAGAAGAAAAAGTAAACATTAGGAATTGATTCAAGCAAAATGCATCACATCAACACAGATGACCAAACAATAACAGAGGCTAAGAGAAGTCAAGGCCGCGTTATAGTACGTGTAGTAACAGTCATATATCTCTTTCGTATCCACGGCAAGATTTCTCAAATTACACGGACTAACCTTCTTGGTGGCGCAATCCTCTGAGACAAGCTGGAGCTTCTCCTCCTCCTCCTCCTGCTGCCGGCGCTCCTCCTTCCCTTGCCGGCGTCTCGAGATGATCTGCCTGCCCGAGTCGTTGTTAACTCCCCAAAATCTGTACATTCAAGTAAACATTTTACCGGATCAAACGAAAATCAAGCAATGCGTTAAAATGCGAAATAAAATGGAAATCACACACGCACAACAGACAGAAGAGTCCCAACGCTTACCTGTCCGTGAAGAGCATCCCGAGAAGGAAGCATGAGACACACATCACCGGGATCCACCGCGCCCCCACCTTCCTCTCCCCTCCGCCGCCGCCTCCCCGTCCCTTCATCATTCTCCTCTACGAACACCACTTCTATCTGACTCTGTACAGACGCTGGTCACCCTCTCTCTAGATCTTACACCCGGGGGCCCATGATCTCAATGCCGCTCCTCCCCGACCCGGAGCACCAGGAGAGAAGACACAACCGGCCGTGCCTGCCGCAACGCACAGCTCCGGAAGCCAGAAATCAGGGGGCTCAGAGGTTGGAACGCAGAGCATGGAGCTCACGTCGCCTCCGCCTTCTTCTGGGTTGATGGCATTGGCAGCTAAAAGGTCACGCTTTGAACGTACCCGTCCAAACTTGCCCCCACGCCCCCCCCACGGAGTGGTCGTCCTCACCGTCCACCCCCGCCGGCGATGGCCTGGAACGGGGGACGGGTCTCCGGCCGGCATGGGCAGGCGCAGAGGTTAAAAGGCCCAGCTTTGAAGGCGTCAGACAGTTTGAAAGGGCAATTTGTGTCAAAATCCGCCCCATATTTATTTTTATGTATATAAACAAAACATAAAAAAATACACCAAGCCGATTTGTTTATTTAAAAAAAAACTCAGAATTAGAAATTGCCTTGTTTCCCATTCTAATTCCTATCAAAATTTAATATATTCTAATTTAACATCTGATTAAATCCAAATCATGACATTTCACGTTTTTACACTGATTTTGATTTTGTTATCAGAATCAGAGCTGAATTTGTTATTTTTAGAAATATATATTATGCACTCGTTTTTTTTTTGTAAAATGAGCTAACAGTTATAATACAACTGTTACAATTTGGTCCGATTCTTTTAAGAATTTACTTTTATTTTTATTATTTTTATGTCGCATTTTTATATTTTATTTTATTATAATAATAGTTTTTGGAGATATGTATCAAAATCAAGAAAACAGATGCCAAATTGACTAAATTATCTGATTTCAAATTTGATAACTTACAAGGTACAAAAATGGGTTCCCAATCTGTAGGGATTCCATGTAGATTCTATTTACACCTGTACCCAGGTTTTTCCAAATTTCATGTTGATAAACTATACATAACAACAAAGATCCCAAAATCCATTTCTCTTGATAAAGAAGAGCATACACACATATATAATTATATATAGATAGAAAAGTATTATATATATAGAGAGAGAGGGAGAGTTGCATTAGCATATTTGAGCTATTTTAGGGCCTGGTTGGATGGAATATTAGCTATATAATACCATATAAATTTTACATGATGAAATCTAATGCTCATCTACCTATTAGAAAAAGCCAAAAAATTAATTAGATCAGATTCAATGCACTAGCCAAACATGCCCTTAAGTCTCCTCTTAGAATAATCACTAAGAAGGCAGAGACAGGTATTGGAATAAGATTTTATAATACCAGATGTGATCCCTAACATGGATGTGATGATTCTTGTCTTGGACTCCGGGGCCCCTTTTGCACAAGTTTAATTTGGGGTCTGCTTTTTTTTTAAAGTATAGATCAGATGTATCCTCTGATTAATCAATATTGTACCAAACATGCCCCCAAGAATCTATCTAGTGGGCCAACCCTTGGGATACCATGAGAGACAGACCATGTGCACCCTGAAGAAGGAGCATTCTCTATTCTTCCTTCATGTTTAAAAGGATAACATTGTAGGGACCAAGGCACTGTTTGATTGCATTTAAGATTTAACCAAGGTGGCTTCTAATCATTGAGGGTCCGTTTGGTGCTGAATTATTTGTGAGATAAATTTGGATGATCTTTTAGGCGGCGTTTGGTATCGGGATAAGTTTGATGGGGATAGGGATAAACCAATCCTTGTGGTTAACCCTATCCCTATTACGTTTGGTTTAACTTAGGATAAGTTTAAGGATAATCCTATCCTATGTTTGGTATGTTAACAATAAATTTGATGATAACCTTAAAATTTTATATTTTTATATTTATTTTTTATATTATCTTATTTTATTACTCATGACATATTTGTAAATATCTTAACTAACTTACATATTTATATAATAAAATTAAACTATTATTTAAATATATAAATAAAAATAAACTTAAACGCGGACGGAACTCAACCTGCCCCCCCCCTCCGGACAGAATCCGGCGGACAGTGCTCCTCGCGGAGCCGCTCCCCGCCCCCCCTTCCCGACTAGGGGTGAACAGAAAACGGTTTAAACCGAGAAACCAAACCGAACCAGCTCATTCGGTTCGATTTGGGACCTCTTTCGGTTTGGTTCGATTTGAAAAACCTCTAAACCGATTTAAATCAAACGAAACCGTTTAAATCGACTTAATTAAAAAATATAAAAAAGTATTATAATATTATTAAAAAAATTTATTTAGCACCCCCTCCCCGGCCGGACGGAGCCCCCTTCAGCCCGCGCGCCCTCGCCCCCCGGAGCTCCCCCTCCCCAGAGATCCCCCCCGCGCGTACGTCCCCCCGCGGCACCCCTTCACCCCGCGCGCCCCCCTCCCCCCGGCGCGGTGCTCCCCCCCCTCCCGCGGTTGCGGAGTCCCCCCGTCTCCCCGTCTCCCCCCCGCCTCCGCGGCAGCGCTCCCCCCACCTCACCCCTCCCCTCCGCGGCGGCGCTCCCCCCCGGCGGCGGCGCTCCGCCCGCCCTCCCGCAGCGGCGCTCCCCGCCCTCCGCGGCACCCCCACCCCTTCACCCCGCCCGCCCCCGCCCCCCCGGAGCTCCCCCCCCCCCCCCCCCGCGCGCGCGGACGTCCCCGCGGCACCCCCTTTACCCCGCGCGCCCCCGCTCCCGAGCTCCCCCCCCCCCGACCGGAGCTCCCGCTCCTCCCCCGCGGGCGCTCCCCCGCCCTCCGCGGCACCCCCACCCGTTCACCCCGCGCGCCCCCGCCCCCTGTAGCTCCCCCCCCTCGACCGGAGCTCCCGCGCGTATCCTCAAAATATTATTTTGGGAGTAAGATATCTCAAGTATTAGATGTGATGATTTATCCCTGCACTTATCCCTAATTTTGGGGATAACCTGGATTAACTTAATCTAGGTTAAACTTATTTTTAAATGTGTACCACACAGGGGTTTGGGGATAAACCAAGTCTATCCTAGGTTATCCCCATACCAAACAGGGCCTTAAGTTTTGAGTATAAACCAGGTTTATCCCTCTTAATTTTAGTTATGTCGACAATTATCGTCTTAATTTTAGTTATGTCCTGTTCTTTTTAAATAGGGGTGTGGTGAATTTGGTTTGAGTTTAGATTGGTTTTACTCAAAAAAGAAAGAAAGATAGAAAGATTGAACTGAATAAGTACTCAAATGAATGAAACAAGTTCAATTTGATTTGGTCTGATTTGTAAAAAAATAATTAGATATTTTAATTAATTAAGTATATAATTATTTTAAAAAATAATATTTTTTATTATAAAAACTATCTAAATGTTATTTTTATTAATCATGTAATAATACTTTTGTAATATTTCAAGCTAATCACTTTAATCGATTTGGTCTGGTTTGGAAGATCTCCGAATCAGATGAGTCAAATCGAACTACCGGGTTCGGTTCAGTTTGACGGGTTGAACCAATTAATACACACCCCTATTTCTAATACTCAATTCTTTTAATTTGTAATTTCTGGCTATGGAGATGTCATTTTAAGAGGTTAAAGTTGATAATAGTAATATATGCTTATTTAATTAGATGTTACTTTGTGGACTTCCAAAATATTTCATATTTACTTTTTAGATCCAAATGATAGTTTATGATTATAAATTGGTCTTAATATCTATTGTGTTTTAATATTAGTTATAAACTTGTCAAACAATCTTAACAAATAAGTTTTCAGATATTTGTGCAATCTGAGAGATGAATCTAAGACCTTATATTTCATATCTAATCAAGCATTATCAAACGCCACCTAATTCTAAATCTTACTTGATGCTTTAGTATTTTCTTGGGTCTTTCTTCTAAAAATTGCTAAAATGCATAGTGCCAAGAAGTATTTCAATTTCCAATAAGCAAACATGCACTATTTTTGTTAAGCACGAGAGATAAATATGAATCCAAATTAATTAAGCTGGTCTACACAATAAAAATACTTTATATATATGCATATATATCATAGAGATGTGGTTGTGGTGCATTTAGTTGCATCTATCACAAATCTTTAAATATATATGTGGGTAATTCTCATATCAAGATTGAAGTGACTTTCATATATGTTTCTTTCTAGAGTTATCTAGACTGATGCCATGTTTGGTTAGAGCATCAAAATTGACTTTGATATTTCTCGAGGATTAAGTATGACTATTAAAATTGATACAAGGGGACATTTATATTACATAAGTTATTTTTTGTATTAAAAATTACAAAAATGATATTATTAGATAAACACTTCTCTCGACGATTGATATCAATATCGATTTTAAAATGGATGATGATAGAAATATCTAATATTATTAATTACCTAACACGATTTAATATAGTAATTAAAAAATGTTAAAGACTTGTTAATGATATCAGTATTTGTAAATGTGTATCATTGTCATTTGACGTAGAATGAACCAACACACAATCCTCACATGAATGAAGATACATAAAGTTGCGTACTAATTCTTCCATTGGCCGGTAACGATAACGAAGAATTAAATGATGGTTTAAGAGTTAGTTTCAACATATGCCGAACTTCAATAACAACGCCTCAACTAGGGATGCAAACGAGCCGTGCCGAGCCGAGTAATATGATGTTTAAGCTCAGCTCATTTATTTTACACGAGTTCGAGTTTGAACTCGAGTTTTAGCGAGTATGTGGAACCCTTGCTCAAGTTTGGTTCGTTCATTAATCGAGTCGAGTCGAGCTCGAACTCGAATAGTAGTTAAACTAAGATTCAATTCACATTCAAGTCTAACATGCATACAAACTCGTTTATAAAACTCAATCAACGAAAAGTCATCCGTGAAGCTCTAGATTTAGCTCATTTACGAAACTCAATATAAGTTTAAACTCAAATTTTGAATTATTTAATATATTTAAGTGACAATATAAAATTATTAATACTCATAATTTAATTCTTAAAAATAAATATATAATATAATATTTAATCGAGTTATCTGTGAGCTTATCGAGCTGAGCAGGGGTCTATTCAAACTCGACTCGTTTAATGAGTCGAACTTTTTTTTGTTCGAGTCTGTTCATTCAACGTAATAAATGAGTCGAGTCGAGTTTTTATCGAGTCGACTTTCGAGTTACTCGTCGAGTGTATTTAATCATTTTTAGATATACATTCACTCCTTGGCACTGAGCATGTGCCACACGCAAGGGCCATGAGTGCCGCATGCCATGTGTCATGTGCCATGCACATGTCATCGGCAAGTGCCATGACTACCATATGCAAGTGCCGCATGCAAGTGCCATATATATGCTGCTACTTGTCGAGTTTTGAGTATCATGAAATGTAACAGTTGTCACACACTACGTACTTCACCGGAATGTAATTTATACGAAATACGATGGAGTCATAGCTAGATTATATGGTGGAACAAGTACTAACATCGTGGTGGGACAAAACATGGATATAGCGCGCGGGACAGTGCAACATATATTGGAAGCAATAATGAAACATAAGATCACTGTGGGATAAATATACAAAAAATAATAGAATAATAAAACACAAGGCCTCGATTAAATGTAGGATATGATGCATGGGACCCAACAAAAGACGATGATCATGCATGGTAGAACAATGTGGCCGGGTCATAAAAATAATGAACACGAATATGGAACAAAACACATAAAATAACACACTGTATAGAGGACAACAATCACTGTGATAGAATGAGATCAGGAAATTGTGAAATTCCAAAAACGCACGTGCACTGAGGAGACCCAGGTCCAGGCTATGATAAAGGCATGGAATACTCCTCCGGTGGCCAATATGGGATTAAACCTTTCAACACTCCCCCTCTCGGCCAGCCACCACCGTCAGAGCCATGATAGGAATACACGGGGCAGGGCCGAGCGAAAATAGGAGCAAATCCACCGGAGGACAGAGCCTACAGCCTGACCAGCTCTGATACCATGTGAAATTCCAAAAACGCACGTGCACTGAGGAGACCCAGGTCCAGGCTATGATAAAGGCATGGAATACTCCTCCGGTGGCGATAAGGTACACGGATGATGTGATATGCGAGACCATGCCACACACCCCCGTGTCATGCAGAATTACTATGGCATGTGCCAATTAGGTAGTGCGCACCCATGCATGCATGGCACATGTCACATGGCACGCTAGTGGCATATGGCACTTAGCACTTGCATATGGCCGTATTCATGGCACTTGCATGGTATTAATCGTGGCACTTGCCGATCGATGACACATGTGCATGGCATATGACACATGACAATTGCATACATATAACACATGGCATGCGGCACTCATGCATGGCCCTTGCATGTGGCACATGTATTGTGCCAAGAAGTGGATGTATATCTAAACTAGCACCAAATTTTAGCTCTCTGTGATGCGCATCGACGTTCTAGCTTCGATGTGTCATTTTATTAACATTAAAGTCCATGATCAACAATTTTAATTTTCTTTCGTATATGTATGATATATAGTTGTGTGGTATTCTATATATATACCTTAGATTTATGTTATTCCAATATTGGTATGTATATATATAAAAGTAACACATGTTACGATGAAACTAAAATAAAATCTCTTCTCGTACGGGCAATTAATGCAAAGCCGAAGGATCACCCACTTCAATAAAACATGATCATGACTCTATCACAACGTGTTGAATCTCTCGAAGCTTTTACTTGATTCGAAGGCTTGTCGTTAGGGCTGTCAATGGGCCGGGCCCGGCCCGGCCCGTGGTCGGCCCGATCTAGACCCATCTAATATAGAACGGGTTGGCCCGGCCCGGCCCGCATTGTGTTAGCAACTCAACCCGGCCCGGCCCATAAAAAATATAAATTGGACCCGGCCCGACCCATCTTATTTAAAATATAATTTTATACTCGTCCTAACTTTTGCACGAGGGGAAGAAGGGGAGGCATGGGCAAGAGGGGGGGATCCGCGGGCGAGGGTGGCGAGGGGGGGTGCAGGCGGGGCTGGGGTGCTGGAGGCGCGGGCTGCAGGCAACCAAGGGCGACTGGTGCGTGGGGGGGGGGGTCGACGGCCGACGGTGGCTGGGCCGAGGGTGGCGCGACTCGCGGGGTGGCACAGGGTGGACAGCTGCAGCGGGGCCGAGGGGTGGCGCGGGGAAGCAGGCGGCCGACGGAGGGGCCGGGGGTGCAGGCTCGCACGGTGGCGGTGGCCGGCGCGAGGGTGGCGAGGGGGGTGCAGGCGGGCCGACGGCGATGGGGCTCGCGTTGGAGAGGAGGGCGGACAGGCGCGGGTGCAGGTCGACGGCGGGGCCGAGGGGTGCACGCGGGGTCGACGGGCAGGCAGCGGCAGCAGGGTGGCGGCAAGCCGTGGGGGCGGCCGGGAGGCTGCCCGGGGGTGGTGAGGCCGAGGGGGCGGCGAGGGCAGCCGCGGGGCTGGGTGCGGGGGTGCAGCGCGAGGGCGGCCGCGGGGCTGGAGCGCCCTCGCCCGCCGGGGAATGGAGCGCCACGCGCTGGCCCGCCAACCCGAAATCTAACCCATCTTGAGCCCGCGGGCCTAATCCCATGACCCTAAATCAGGCCCAAAGAAGGCCCGGCCCGAGGGCCCGCGGGCCAGCCCGCTCCATTGACGGCCCTACTTGTCGTGTAATTATATATACACTCTGGAGAGAGAGAGAGAGAGAGAGAGAGAGAGAGAGAGAGAGAGAGAGAGAGAGAGATTTCTTGTTCTATATATGCATTGCTTTTCATCTGTATGTCTAGAAGTAGTTTTGTCTTACAAACACGAGAGAGTTTAGGGAGAGAGATGAGAGAGAAGGATATTTCAAGAGAGAGAGAGAGAAAGAGAAATATTAATTAGGAAAAACACCTAGATTAAGTAGTTAGGTTTTAAAGTGGAGTTAAATTCAATTGAATGGATAACTATATTGAGAACTTTTATCATTATCCATTTCAAAATTGATAGCAATTGGCATCATCACTAGGTGTTCGGTTTTCACTATCAATATTAAAATTCTTGGAATAAATAAAATATGATACGTGATATAAGTGTCCACTTGAATCAATTTTGATATTGATATTGTATCTTATAAATATATTAATATCACAATTGGTACACTATCATTTTTATTACTCTAACCAAACGTGGCACAAGGAAATACTTATTTTGGGGTAAGATTTTAAAATTTTTATCAAAATTATAAGGAAATATTTAGAATATCAAATAATTATAAGGTCATATATGTAAAAAAAATCTTAAAATGCAATGTAAGATACTTAAAAGTGAAAATTATCATGTTGATGATATATGACGACAAAAGAGTGTGATAACCATATATGACAAAAAAAAAAGATGTGCTACCACAATAAAAAAATGATCACGCCTCTATATTTGTCCAAGGAGAATGTTTATATAAATTAATTTTTGGTCATGATTATCGAGCATTGTATTTAACCAATTTTGTCAAAGCCAATTTGTAACCTATTCTGGAATTAATGGTCTGGCGTCCAGATATATTCCATCTTTTAGCACGAATGAGCTACAAAGAGATCAAATGTAGGGCTGTCAACGGACCGGGCTCACCCGCGGGCTCACGGGCCGGGCTGGAGCTGGACCTTGTACCGGGTCAGTTGATGCGGCCCGCGGGCCAAAGATGGGTATCTTTCGGGTCGACAGCGGGCCGAGCGAGAGTGCCGCGCTGCAACGGGGGCCAAGCCAAGGCTTCGAAGCGAGGGCGCCGGCTCGCACGACGCACGCAGAGATCGCCTCGACGCTCCTTGCCGTCGCCGAGACCCTCGATCGGGTGTGCAGTTGCCGTCGATCTATGTCCGCTTGCTCTCTAGGGCAAGCAGCATCTGCTCTTCCCTCCACGATCTCGACGCATCTTCTCCAGTCGCGCAGCGGGGGTTTTTGTTTACTCTGCCTTCACCTCCGACAACCGCGGGAGCTCTCCGGTATGTGTTTTTCTTTCTAGTAGTCCAGCCTTTCATTCCTGCCTTTGAATGCCTGCGAGAAGAAGAGGTAGGTATTTGATTTGTGTGTGTGTGTGTGTGTGATCCAGAATCTGAGCTCGCCGGCGGGACCATCTGAACCCCGGGGGTGGCGCCAGACCGATTGACAGGAGGTGGGGGGCCGGATCCTCCTGCCCCGAAACAGGTGCGCAACGGCAGACCCTGCAGCCGGCGGAGATCATGTGGCCATCCTCCCGCCACAGGTAAATTAAAGGCGCAATAGTTACCGCGGTTCCCTCTCCGCCGGCGCAGGGCTGCGTAACGGAGCCGCCGGCACGGGGTGCCGGTTGCAGAAAATTAGGAAGGGGGCGGGCGGGGAGCGCCGCGGAGAAGGACCGAATGAGCGGCTGGAACGGACCGCCGGCAGCTGGCGTAAGAGGAAGCAGCAGCAGCCCTCGGATAAGGGGAAAAAGACGAGCTTGCTCGGGGATCCGCCTCGGCCGCTAGCAGCAAATCGGGTATCCTCTCGATCGGCCGATTAAGTCATTATGTTTCAAACCCATCCTAGCATGCTAGATGATGGATCGATCGGGCTCGAAATCGCGAAAATTGGATAAGATCTCAGGGGTCTACGGTCCTTCGGAAAGAGCACTCAACAGACACATCCACATAAAGGTTACAGCCCAGACTTCTTGCTCTGGGTTCAGCCATTTGATCTCAATCCTCATCTCATGAGATCATTATGATGATCTTCGTGTTCTAATCCCCGTTGTTAAGATCGATTTGGGTGATTATATCGATTTGGCTTCTTGGTTGGAGATCTTTCTTCCTGTAACCTTGTGTGTTCCTTTCCTTTCTCTTTGCTGCCCTTGTTCTTATTCCATCATCTATCTCTTCTTTTTGTTGAGCTTGGTCTTATTGCCTTTAGTTTTGTTTCATTCTTTTGCTTCTGCTTCCTTGAAAGAGCTGCTTCCATGCATGTCCTTTTTTCCACATTAAAATTTTTTTATGGTATTTTCAAGGATTCAGGATGTGCCCACCTGATATGATCTGTCTTTCTCTAGTATTTTGAAGTCATCAATTTTTAACTTGTTAAATGCCATCCAAGATGTGGAGCTTGTGCAAAAAGTTAGTGGCCCTCTCACAGACAGCCCCATCTATAATAGAATTTTAATTTTTGGTCACAATGAATGCCATTATATGGATCTTGATATTTGAGTGAGCCGTATTTGTTGGGAATTTCTAGTTCCCATTTCCAAATTTTAGATTGGATTAGTTGCAGAAATCCAACCCGATTTCCTTGTATCTCTTTCTCTCTGGTTTCTTGTGAACTAGCTCATTACTAGAAGCTATGGGTTTATAACTACTCATTACTGTTTATTACTATCATGATTGTGATATTTTTTACTATATTCTTTTCATAGGGGAAGTGCAACCTATGAAATGGTCTATGCGGTTGAGAGTGGTGTTGTATCTTGCAGAAGCTCTTGAATATTGTACCAAAGAAAGGACGTGCTCTTTATCATGACCTTAATGCTTACAGGATTCGTTTGATGATGTCAGTTGTCTTGTAATTTGTTGTATCCTTCCACTTTGTAGTTTGATTATTTTAACCGACATAGGTTATTTTCCAGGTGGTAACCCTAGACTTTCTTGCTTTGGCTTGATGAAAAATAGTCGGGATGGGAAAAGTTACAAAGACCAATTTGGCATTTACGCCTCCTGAGTACTTGAGAACGGGTATGCCCTTGGAAAAGGGATCTATAAACCACCATTGTTTAGATCATTGTATGCACTATTTTTGTATCATATTTATATTTTTTATTCTGAATTTTATACATTTTTATATTAGAAAAGATCGGGCCGGGCCGGGCCAAATTTAAATTTTATGCGGGCCGGGCCAGAAATACAATGCGGGCCGGGTCGAGCCGGCCCGTTCTATTTTGAACTGGGCCTGTATTGGGCCGACTTCGGGCCGGGCCGGGCCCGGCCCATTGACACCCCTAATCAAATGGCTCCACTTATTCTTGGTCGATTGTATTCTAGGTATCAAAGTGAATAATTTGAATGAGTCTGAGTTATTTTTCTTCTTCTTCCTCATGCTCTACAAACTAATAAATTTATTCAGAAGAAGAGTAGAAGCCAAGAAAGAAAAAGAAATAATTTTTTTTGCAACTGTTGGAGATTAAAAATGTAACGTTACCGATTAAAAATTGCTTAAAAAATAGATATTATATTTATTATAAGATTTATTATTATTAATGGTGCTCTCCTCTTATCCTTTCCATTTTATCCTCCTTCGGTTTCCTCTCCTCCCGATTACCCTAGCGTAACCGCCGCTTCTTTCTCCTTTGCGTCCGCTATCTCCCTCCTTGCACCGTTTTTCTCCTCTCCATCACTCTCCTTTTTCTCCCTCGGTTAAACGTCTCCCCGCGCGTGCGCCACCCTGCGCCTGCTGCCTTCGGCCGCGCAGGCACCGCCACCGCCTCCCTCCGTGCGATCGGCCACCGCCGGCAACGCCCGCAGCCTCGCCGCGTGGCCATCCCCGCGCCGCCTCGCCCGTGGCCACCGTCGCCGCGTCACCCGCCCGTCCGCCGCGAGGTGGCCGCCCTCCATTGGCCGGCCCCTCCCCGCGCGCGTGCGGGGCGCGCGCCGCCCGCCCGCCGCCTCCCCCCCCGGTTGCTCTACGCGGCCGCCGCCGGCCGCGTGCCCGCCAACACCCCTCGGTCGCGCCCGGCCAGCCCTCACCCCGTGCTCCCCGCCTCCGCGGCTCCCGCCGCCTTCGATGCCCCCGCGCGCCGCGCGCCGTGCGCCACCCGCCTCACCCGCGCATGGTGGCCGCCGACCTGCGCACGTCGTCACTGTCGCGACGTGGCCGCCTCGCCATCTTCACCTGGCTGCCTCCCACCGCTCACCCCCCAGTTGACTCGACTCCCCCTTGCGGCCGCCATCCGCCACCAGCCCCGTCGACACCCTCCCCCGGCTTCTGCCACCTTCGGCACCCCCACGCCACCGCCGCCGCCCAGCCGCGGCAGCCACCTCCGCCGTCCGCCCCTCTCTGCGCCTGCGGCCTCTGCTACCCCCTCCCACCGTCGATCTCTCTCTCCTCTCTCATATCGCCCCCCTCCCTCCTGCATCAGCCCGTGGCAGTCGCCGCATCGATCCCGCCTCCAACGCCCGTGCGCAGACCACGCCATCTCCTGTTTGCCGTGATCGGCGTCGCCTGCACTTTCGCCCGTACACCGCCACGCTCCGTTTCCCCTTGACCGCCGGTAGTACTCCACTCTCTATTCTATTCTCTCTCCTATTGACTCTCTCTCTTTCTCTCCTATTATCTCTATCGTTCTCTTTTACTCAATATTCTTCTCATTTCAGCAGTTTGTCAAGATGCCATTTGGATCAATTTTTCATCGCCATCATGACCCCGGCATATTCGTCACCCAGATCGATTCCGTTGGAGTTCCGTGCGCTGTTCGTCGTTGTCGTAAAGGTAGGCGTCTCGGCTATCCTTAGCACTCTATATATTTAATTAAATCGTAAAATCATGCTTAGATCATCATGATTAATAGGTTGGAATTAATGGGCTGTTTTTGATTTATTTGCATGATTAGATAGAGTTAGATTAATCTGTTTAAACCGTGCATGCTTAGATTAATTTGGTTATTCATGTATGCTAGTTATCATGATAGGTTTGTGTATGTTTAAATCTAGCTAGTTTGGCATGTTTGCATCACGATAAACCTTAAACATGTATATCCCGATTTGATAAAAAGCCGATGTAAGGTTTAGGCATAGTGGTGTTAGAATGTAGTTTATTTTCTTTTATGTAATAGGTAGTTCTGTTTAAGCATGTAATTGATATGTTTAGGTTGTAAATTGCATGATCCTATTTATATGCATTAGTTTGTGTTAGACTGTGGTATGGTATGCAAACATGTGGTGCATAGAACCATGGGTGTTCATCTATGTATTTCATGTTTGATTTGCCAATTAAATGTTCATGTTTACTGTCTGAGTTAATTATATGCTTGCATTGTGTTGAATGTGCTTAGTGCAGTGAGCTGCATTGTGGTTGAATTGTACTTCACCAGACTATATTAGTGGCCCGTGGGCAGCGGAGATTAGTTGAATCTGGAGCATCATTCGATCTCAGATACCGCGGTTTATCCTAAGTACTCACTTGCCTAGGGGTACTATGGGATTTAGTTACTATATGTTACTTCCTACTATATGGTAAATATGGTGCTAGTTTTGTGATATGACTACATTATTCAGATGGAGCATGATATTTACTCAGACAGGTGTTTAGTTGTGCATTTTGGCATAGATATTAGTGTTCTAGATGTGTTCTTGGTTTTATGTCAGGTTTATGTGTGTAATGAGCATACCTAGAGTAGTCTAATGTGCAGGATATGTTGGTGGTAGTGCATATAGAGTCTGGTTATCATATGGGGTAGTTGAATGACATTGTAATCATTTAATGGAAGATATATAATTAGTTTAAGATCTATGTATTATAATCTGATTTTTAGGCTTATTATATCTTTAATATCAACAGAGAAACATTATTATAGTAGGGTAGTTCGGGTGTAAGTCCTACTGAGTCTGTGGTGACTCACCCCTTCCGTTGTTAATATTTTCAGGATTGCAGGTTTAGCGCAGCAGAAGCGTAGTGGTGTTTTGGAGTTCGAGGAGCTAGTGGATTAATTGTTCAATGTTAGTATTTGTTTTGTTTAGATAGATGTTTGATTGTTATGTGAATAAGTTGTAAAGCTTGGATTTGTGAATCTGGATTGTGATTTTAGTCTTATTTGGTTCCAAACCGGTATCCTTTCCGTTACGTCGCCGGATTATCTTCCGCTATGCATGTTAAAAATCCGGGTCGTGACAAAAAATGTATATATCCTTGCCAAATTATCATGAAATAAGGGCTCACTGTCACATTATTGTTGTTTCTCTATCGTTCTCAAAGAAAGTGAAGCTCGGATAAGGGTACACCTTCTTTGGGCAACTGTGTGCATATCTAAATATCTAATAATAGGAAGAACTCCCTCTCCCTCTCTCTCTCTCCAAGTGGTCTTTGATTGGTCTTTATCTCCTACACAAGTGTCAAAGAAGAGAGGAAAAGAAAGAAGAGAAAGACAAGATGTCCAACCTCTGACTAGGCGTCCCTTTCATACATACACATCATATCTTTGTAAACAAAAGAAGCTTTGCCCCCAAATCAACACCGAGCAGCAACGTGAGAGAAGACCAAGGTATCCGAGGTAACACTCCGGCTATAACACAGAAAGTGATTGATATATATTAGCAAGTCAGAGCTACTTGATTTGTATTGTATATATGTGCACCAAGAGATGGTTTGCAAAGATCTTTGTGTGTCATATATTGAGTAAATCAAATGGGCATTTGACAATAGCATCACGCAACCCCCCTCTCTCTCTCTCATCCTCATCTGCCCACCACAGATTGAATTAGTAAAATATCGAGATGGGAGAGTTGTGTAGATGACGAGAGGTGTATGATTTGTGGGATGCATGTGAGAATCAAATGTTCCTATGTTGACTTGGCAAGTCAAATTAGAAACAAGACAAAAGGATGATGTGTATACACCCCCATATATATGTATGCTAGCAAACAATCTGAATTCCAATGAGTAATATTTTCTTGTCTGTATATATAGTAAGGCCTTTCAAATAAATGGGTCCTGAGATATTTCATCAACCATGCATTCTAATAAAAACAAATCTTCTTTTGGATTTTTTTTCATTATAAATTGTCGGCGCATGTCTCGTGTATGTGTGTGATGTCATGTAATTCACGTCTCTAGGTCATCTACATTCTTTTAAGTGTCTACGAAACTGTGATGTTGCCATATTTAATTAGCGGTAGACTTTACTTTCTAGTGAGATTTTTGCAGTTGCAAGAACCTTCACACACACAGTCACGCCAAAATCCAATTCAAGCGCTATTTGTAAGGGAGTTGCTTCTAAGGATGCTTTAATAAAGTACCTCTAAAAGAGTGATACAAAAGGGAATATATATATATATATATATATATAGATATATATAGATATATCTTCCTAGCTTGAATGTATATGTCAATGACACCAGATTTCTTTGAAATATAAACTTAGAAACTAAATAAAGAACATAACACACGTGTTTGGTCAAATGTTAATGAGACCCCTGAACAATAACCCTCATATCATTTATATCCTCATATGTCTAACCAGTGTAAAGAATGCCTTCAACTTCCCATTATGATTGCAATAAGTACAGGTCTTCAACTTTGACCTTGGAACAGGCAGCTTGCAAAAACCCTAGGAAATCATCTAATTAGCTGCCCCCATGAAATTAAGCTCATGGCACATAAGATTCTTGAGAAAAGAAAAGGGCAAAGAGGATGAGAAAATTGGAGGAAAAAGGTGAACTCCAATTCCCATGGCCAATGCGGGTGTAAACTGATTTCCAAGATTGTGAAATTTCAATTTGATTTGATAAAAATTAGTATATCTCAAATATTCTAATATACTATAATATAAGCTATTGAAATCAAAATTGGACACACCACCGTTAGTTTATGAAATCGGCTCCATTTTTATTTTTTATCTTGACAAAATGTTATATATCTCCGACAAATAATATCATAATAAAATAAGAGTAATTAACTTGTAAAAATATTACACATAAAGTGCCAAGAAAAGTAAGAATCAAAATTTAAAGTTATTAGATGGGAAATGAGTAATGGCATATGATTGATTAGCTTATTTTAAATAAATAAATTTATATTATAATATATATTTAGAATTTGTTCGATTAAATTTGATTTCGACACCTAAATTAGATCCTGAACAAAATATGAACACAATAGTTCTAATTTAATCAGAGCAAAAGATATGGGTACCTTAACCCATGAAATCTAAATAAAAACTTGGCTAGGGGTTGCGCACAATTAAGTTTAAGTCGATTTTAAATATTTTTTAAACCAAATTTGATTTGATACTAATAATTAATTAAATATTTAAATAATTAATTTTTTATTTATATATTTTTTATGAAAATAATTTTTTTATTTAATTATATACATATGATTTTTATTAAGTTCACAACTTCTTCCCCTTCTCGAAAAGAGAAAAGTCTCCACTTATATATGTATCTCCGCCATCGTCTTCCTCCTCCGGCGCACCACCGGAGAGTTAGCAGAGGACCTGCGGGTGACCTTCACGCCGCCGGCGGACGCTGCAGAAGCATCTCCTTCCGCGCCCGCGCTTCACCGCGGCGAGTACGGCGGAGATGCCGCAGGAGGAGAAGTTGAGGAAGGTGAGGAAGGGGTGGGTTGCCGTGAGGGTGGGCCTCGAAGGGGAGGAGGAGGGGGAGGGGGTGGAGGACGGCGGCTTCCGGCGCTTCACCGTCCCCATATCGTACCTCCACCACCCCCAATTCGCGAGGCTGCTGGAGGCGGCGCACGAGGTGTACGGGTACCGCTCCCCCGCCGGGCCGCTGAGGCTGCCGTGCTCCGTCGGCGACTTCCTCCACCTCCGGCGGCTTATCGAGCGCGACTGCCATGGCCATCACCATCACTCCCGCCGCATCTCTTCGTCCTCTTCTTGAGCTCCTCAAATTGAGTCTCCTCTCTCTCTCTCTCTCTGCCCTTGTTTGTCTTCGCTCTTCCATTTTACACCTGTAAACAAAAATAAAGACAGAGAAGGAAAAAAAAAGGTGATTCCTTGAAAATTCTCTCTCTCTCTATATATATATTTATCTTTGAACTCAGGTTTTTCTTTGAATAAATGTTCATTATTTTTCCACTATTTTCTGCAAGAGTGATAATATATATATATATGTATATATTTTTCTCTATCCATGCATGTCTCGGAAAAGCAGAATGGGAACTGCCCTTCTGGGTTTTAGAGATCGATAATTTGAAAAAAAAAATACATGCAGTTCGGAACTTATAAAATAGGACAATCTTGTAAGAAAATGATGTACTATCCAGTTGAACCCTGGCTATCAACTAAACTTGCTGGTGCCGGCGAGCTGTGGCTCGGTTGGCAGGACGCCACCCCGCCCGCGGGGGGTGGTGGGGGTTCGAACCCGGCTGTGAACAGCCGGGACCACCTCCCCAGGGGGGAGGTGGTATCTAGCTAGTCGGGATCGAGCGCTCGATCTCTCGCCGGCGCTGAGCTGCGCCCTCTTCCTGGCCACCGTGCCCGCGTGTGTCCAAAAAAAAAAAACTAAGCTTGCTGGCCGGCCGAGCACAGCTAGGTTGACATCCCTCCTGCGATTTTATGCAATTTTAAGTGAGAGGACGGGTTCGAGGGTGGCCATGGGCGCCCGACTCTCCCCTGTGAGGAGAGTTTTTAGGTGGGGATCAAGTCAGTGGGAGCTCGATCCCCCGTCACCTGCGTCAGTGGCAGGCTCTTCAGCCGTTTAGGCCAATACGTGTAGAAAAAACTAAGTTTGTTAGCTCCAGTAAACTTGTCGGATTCGACTTGGGGTATATATATATATCACAAACATATAGATACTGTTATTTTTGGACACCTCTATCACTGTTTAATTTTTAAATTACATCGATATAAATAATTAACAGGCATTTGGACACTAGTATCGAATTTGAACAATATACAGGACAAACAAAACATGTTGCATATAGTTGTATGATAACAACCATGTTAATTTTATTGGTAGTTTTCCACTTTTCCTAGCTAGAATGGCACTTCATCCCGCAAGAGACACAGCTCCGCCTACCAGCTCGCTCAAAATATATATGTAGCTCCACCTATAATCTTCCTCGAAGCTAGGTGTATTAATTTACAAGACTACTTGTGACATCTACATCAAAGGACACAGTTTGTGGAGGCTCTCGTGCACTCAGTTCTTGCGTGGAAGAGAAGCTGATCATCGAATATATTTACATCTCTCTCACTCTTTTACTACATTGGTTCTTCCCTTTCGTTTTCTTTCTTTTTTTTTCATTTCTAGATTGAAGAATTTGTAGTGTTTGGTGACTGACTGTGGATGGTTTGGTTGTATAGAAAGGCAAGCGTGTGTGTATATATGGTGAAGATTGATCTAGTGTGTTTCAGTGGATAAACCCTCACGTCAACATGTGTGAGATAGTGGACATGGGTTTCAATGATGTGTTATACAGTCAAAACCAAATCACCATAAATATAGTGTTTCATATGTAGCGTTTTTATTCTATTTCTTATAACTTCCTTCGTAGTTGCGACCGAACTAATCGCTTTATCGGATTAATTCATATTGATTACTTTGTAGCTTTGTTTTAAATCACCACGAATCACTACGTTTAACTACACGAAAATATATTATTAGGGATGAGTTAATAACGATGATTTTCGAAAGCCATCCCTAATAAGACGCATTAGCGACAGCTAGATGGAAGTCGTCGCAGCAGCTTCACAAGTACTACGATGGCTTTTTGAAGCCGCCACCGGAAGATGTATTAGCAACGGACTAAGTCGTTGCGAAATCAGAAAAAAATAGACTCAATTTCGGACTGACATTAAGGCCGTTAACGATCGCTTACAAAGCTGTCGCTAATGCTCCCAAGTCGACCGTTCAACGGTGAAGTGTGATGGACCACAACAGCCGTCACCACTTACTTTAAAGTTATCAATGGTGATATTGAGGGGCTACCGCCCCCATGCCCCCTCCCTAATCCATATAGGATTTGAAGTCTGATTTTAAAAATTTCTTTAATTTAGGGTTTATTTGAATGTCATTTTAATGGTAGCTTGTTAATTTTGTTGTTTTAAGGTTTATTTAAATACCGTTTGAATTTGAATAGAATAGTGTTATCTCTTCTCCACACTAGGTGTCAATACAGATCTCACATGAAAGAGGCAAAGAGCATATGATAATAAGAGTTTGGTTCACATCTTATATTTTAAATAATGGTATTTTTAGAATAACTATATTATTATTGACCTCATTCATTCAGATGACCAATAATCAACGTATCTTGATTACGAAGTGTGAACGACCTCTATTTTTATTGGTGAGAGAATTAGACACGTACCATGATTCTAGCCCGAGCCACAATTCAACACCTTACAATACATCATATGATATCAGACTCATTGTGGATATTCCTCTTTTAATTTTCCATAATCCTTGTTACATATATAATTAAGTAGGATTTGTCTCCCAAACTATATATCATATGTTGAAATCTTTGTCAACGTTGAACTTATTACACTTGTGAACTTCGCTAGTATATATCAATTATATTCTAAGGTGGCATTTGGTAGAGATTTTAAGGGAGAGAGATTCTGGTTAGAAATATTTAACAGCTCAAAATCTTAGCTAAACGTAACTTATTCACGTTGGCTTTGGTGCTTAGAAATATATAAGAGATTTTGAGAATCGAAAAGAGATAAACACAAAATCTATGTTAGCAAAATTGCAGCAAATCTCATGTATACGAGCTTTTGAAGATTCTGGAAGGAATATCCTTCACAAAAATATTCGATAATCCTTCACAAAAATATTCAATAATTCAATAGTCCCTACATGATACGAACTTAATAATCATGTCTAAGTTTGATAAATTTCATCATCTATCTAAAATTTCAAACATACTAAATCTGAAAATTTAACATCATAACATATCAAATGCCATCAATGACTCAATATAATCATCTAATTTATGATCTAATCAAAATCTAAATATCAAATTTAATTGATCAATATCTTATCTAAAGGTAATCACTCCGATTGACTTGATCTACAAAAAATCTAAATGTATATCATCACAGGATTATATTTCTCTATCTAAAGACCATGTCTAATAAATTTCGGTCTATCAATTCTTCTACTCTACTAATAACAATTCAAAATTCAATCCATCATATATGCAAAGTCTACTCCTAGCTAGATTTATAAATCACAATTCGAAGAGAGATTGAGTACTCAAACGGATAAGACAATTTAGATTGGATAAAAAGAATAATACTAGAGTTCTAGATCGATAGATAATGGTGGATAATCTAGATGATATGATCATGATCTAAATCAGATTGCCAAAGATATAAACTAATCATAGGCATGTCTAGATAAGTGTCTAATCTCTAAGATTAATATCTAATCTTCTAAACATCTCATCTTCAATATTAAAAGATTACAACTTTACCATAATGTCTATATTTTCATAAACATATTCCAAAATTCATATTGGTAATTCATTCTCTAAATCTGATATCTTCTCACATTCCTCATACACAAGTACAACAGTTTTATTCAATTCAAAATAGTTAATATTAATGCCAGGTTTCCATTCAATCTCATAGCAAAACTTCACAAAATAATGATGCCTTAAGATGAAATATATCTCAAGCTTATTGTAATCCACTTATCAAATCAATGTAATTATTCTTAACCTCTATATCATTCATATACATATGATCTCAAATATAATCAACTCATACCATCTATATGATATATGTCCACAAGATAATCAAATCTCTAACTTCCAACAAAATAATCTTAATGAGTTAACTACTCCTAACATTATTAATATCACTTAAACAATAATCATTCTCTCATTATCATTTCATTCAAACTTTAATCAATCACATCAATCACATTATCTCTATGTCTAAAGTGCTTGCTATCAAATCATCATCCAAGAAATTTTTATCTCTAAATTCCATCATATGAATAATATCTAATTGTAATCACATATAATTAGCAAATGATTCTCATTCTCAATGAGTTCTTAAGTCTCTTATTCTCTCTCATACTTTCCAAATATATTTGAATCTCTACCACTCTTGCAAGATACGTTCTCATCTCTTCCTTAAAATAAATTTCTAATTTCATATTTTAATCATTTCCAAACAACTAGCAAGATGCACATCTTATCTCTTTCCAATCTAAAAGATCACATCTAATGAACTAAGGTCCATACTCCACATATGATCAACCTATGCTTAGACATAACATATAATTAAAATCATCCACCAACCAAGATTTGGCTAATTTGACTAGACAAGATATGAAGAGATAAATGAGTTCAACATCGGGTAATAAAGATCAAAGATTATGATCGGGGAGAGTATAATTAAAATACTAAAAATAATAAGTAGATAGCACAATAATAGCACTTACTATAATACAACTCACACTATCTCTAATTCTCGAACTCATAATATATCAACTAAATATCTCTCCTCAAAACTTGCACTTGATTGTATTCTATCATTGATAGCACAAAAGATACCACTTATAAAATATCTTAATTCTTACTCTGAAATTTCATATTCATAATCTCATTCTTATATCTCATTCCTTTTTCATTTAAAACCATATACTCAAATAATAATTCAATCATCATTTCATTTCACATCTTGGGTAGGACCGATACCAAATCTAATTAACACATGTCATCATATCCTTATACCACCCATAAGTATCCTTCCAGTCATCTCATAAATAAATCAGATTTAATCTCAAATGAATCATTTTAATGATTTCACATATGTCATTCAACTAAATCCTTCAAAAGATTCACCAATCTATCTACTACTCATATGATATTATCAAGATTCTAATCATACTTATTAAATTCACCATCAATCTAAGTTACTACAAATACTAAATCTGAAAATTTTCCTCCTCAAACCATAAACCAACATGATAACGATCAACCATCACCTATCAAACATTTGATAATCTAATGTGTATATCTTGATGATGTCTTAAGATTAGTGAAATAATTCTTCATCAAACAAATCCACAATATCCACCCAATCTGAAAATTGGTCATTGCAATTTTAGTTATTCAATCCAATCTCTAATCACCCAATCACTATCTAATATTAAAATCCAACAATTCTAAAGTGATAGCCTTATCCCATGATCATAAATCTAAACTCCAAAATCCACTAAATCTGAAAATTGAATCATCATAAAATGACACTATCAAATATCTAATATAGACCTCCAATAATCTATCATCAAATTTCTATGTCATATAGGATTCTCAATCCAATAGAAAATCTAAATTATTCTTCTCGCCCAAAATCATGTTCTTCCGAATATCAATTCCATCTAATCCAATTCGATATCATAAACCCGGGCATGTCAATATAGACATTCAGGCCGAGTTAATGCTCTGATACCAAGCTGTCACGACCCGGATTTTTAACATGAACAGCGGAAGATAATCCGGCGACGTAACGGGAAAGGATATCGGTTCGGAACCAAATATCAGACTAAAATCATAATCCAAATTCATAATTCCAACTTTACAACTTAATAACATAGAATTAAACATCTATCTAAACAAAACAAATACTAACATTGAACAATTGAATCACTAGCTCCTTGGACTCCAAAACACCACTACGCTTCTGCTGCGCTAAACCTGCAATCCTGAAAATATTAACAACGGAAGGGGTGAGTCACCACAGACTCAGTAGGTCTTACACCCGAACTACCCCACTATAATAATGATTTCTAATGGTATAATAGAATAATAAGCCTAAAAATCAAATTTAATACATAGGGTGTAAACTAATTATATATCTTCCATTAAATGATTACATGATCATTCTACTACCCCATATGATAACCAGACTCTATATGCATGAAAACCAACATATCCTACACATTAGACTACTCTAGGTATGCTCATAACACACCTAACCTGACATACAACCAATGATACATCTAGAACACTAACATCTATGCCAAAACACACAACTAGACACCTGTCTGAGTAAATACCATGCTCCATCCGATAAATGTAGTCACATCACAAAACTAAGCACTCGCATTTATCATATAGTAGGAAGTAACATATAGTAAGCTAAATCCCATAGTACCCCATAGGCGGGAGTACTTAGGATAAACCGCGGTATCCGGGATCGACGGATGCTCCGATCGTTCTAATTCATCCTGCGCCCACAGGACCGAATTATAGTCCGGTGAAGTACATTTCCATCACAATGCACCAACCGCACTAACCACATTCCACACCATGCAAGCATATAATTAACTCGAAAGAAAACAAGAACATTTAATTGGCAATCAAACATGAAATACATAGATGAACACCCATGGTTCTATGCACCACATATTTGCATACCACACCACAATCTAGCACAAACTAATGCATATAAATAGGATCATGCAATTTACAACCTAAACATGACAATTACATGCTTAATCAGACACCATTACCTAGTGCATATATGAAACTAAACTAAACTCTAATATTACTATACCTAAACCTTACATCGGCTTTTTAACAAATCAAGATATACATTAAAGATTATCGCGATGCAACCATGCTACACTAACTAAGTTTAAACCTATCAAAATCTATCATGACAACTAATATACATGAACACTAAATTAATTTAAACATGCATGGTTCAAACAGACTAATCTAACTCTATCTAATCATGCTAATAAATCAAAAACAGCCCAATAATTATATCATTCTAATCATGGTCATCTAAACATATTTTTAAGATTTAATCAAGTATATTAGAGTGCTAAGAATAGCCGAGATGCCTACCTTAACGGCGACGACAACGGCGCACGGAATTCCAACGGAATCGATCCGGATGGCGAGTGTGTTGCCGCGGTCAAGACGGCGACGAAAAACAGAATCGAATGGTAACTTGATAATCTGCTAAAACAAAGAGGATAAATGATCTAACAAGAACAAATGGATATAATAGGAGAGAGGCGATAGGTGAGAGGGGGTATGAGGGAGGAGAGAGGGAGATGTTACCGCAGAGAGAGGGGCGGCACGGCGCGGCCGTGCGAGGCGGGCGCACGCGGGCGGTGGCGCAGGCCGGCGGGCGCGGAGGCCGAGGCGGTGAGGCGGTCCTCGCGGCGTCAACGGCCGCGGCCGTCGCGGGTCCCGCGGCGGGGGGGGGGGGGGGCGGGCGGCGGGGCGGCGGCCGCGGGTGGCGGGGCCGCGCGGGGCGGCGGCCGCGGGTGGCGGCCGCACGGGGCGGCGCCGGACGCGCAAGGGGGGTCGCGGGCGGCGGGGCTGCGCGGGGCGGCGGCCGCGGGTGGGCGGGGCCTGCGCGGGGCGGCGCCGGCGACGCGCGTGGGGGGGTCGCGGGGCGGCGGCCGTGGGTGGCGGGGCTGCGCGGGGCGGCGCCGGCGACGCGCAGGGGGGGTCGATGCCGACGGCGGCGCGCGGGCGGCGGGCGCCCGCGGACTGCGCTGGCATGGCGCGGAGGAGGGTGGCGGAGACGGCGCGCGTAGGGCTGCGGCGGCGTCGAGGTCAACCGGGGGGGAGCAGAAACGTTGCACGGCGACGGAGAAGAAGAAGAAGAAGAAAAATTGGGCGTCGCGAGAGGAGAAAACGGCAGGCGGAGGAGGGTTTGATGGGAGGGAAGGTAACCGAAGGAGGAAAATGTGGGAGGGACAGGGAATAATAGCAATAATAAAAATAATAACTAATTCAAAATTTATTTATTTTTTTAAACCTAAAAACAGTAACATTACAGAATATATATATATATATAAGAATATAATTTTTAACTAGGAGAGAAAAATATCCTCTCAAAAAACCTCTCAAATTATTAAACAAGAGGACCCATGCCAGAAAATATTTCATAGAAGACCCGGCTTTTCAAATTATCATAACTTCTGTCCTAATCTTGATCGTTAAAGTTAGGTGGGTCAAACAAAATGACCACTTTGCCCTCCTGCCTGTAGTAAGATGAGCAACAACAGCACTGTAGGATATAAATATGAACAAAAAAATAAATATTTCCTTTCATTTGATTAAGTTAAATATGAACAAATAAATATATATTTCCTTTCAGTTGATTAAGTTAAATACGAACAAATTAATAAATATTTTTTTTCGAAATAAGTAAGTGCGTAACTTCTCTTTTATTTGAAAACAACGGCGCCATCTTTCTTTTCCCCAGTTGATTGCATTAAATATAAAAAATAAAAATATTTACAAAATAAATAAAAACAAAAATATTTTAAAATGTTTGGTGTTATTTTTTTTTCAGTTGATTACGTTGAGTATGAGTAAAAATTAAAGTGTTTTATAAATAAGTTAAATATAAAAATCACGGAGGTGAGAAAAACCGGCCTAAATTAACTTTTCCATTAATCGCTCTGACGGACACCCTAACATTTTTATACATTATTATAAGTATTATCATATAGATGATTTGGTCAATGAGGTTTTTCTAAACTTTATGATGGTAATAAAATCAGTTTACTCCAACCATAATATCTCTTGGAGCAGACACGACGAAAATCGAACTTCTTGTTAAAATACAATTATGATCGTTCTTTCGTTTAAAAGAATCGTTGAATGAGAGCGGATCACCTCAGTCCTCGGGTGGAGAGATTTGTCTCAGTTCCTAATTAGAAACGATCACATACCCTCATCACTTAAGTGGCGGTTCAAAAATCGGTTCGATGAGCCGCTATCGAAAAAGACTGAATCGCTACCAAATGCCTTACTAACTCATTACCGGCGAGTAGTGAGTTACTGAAGCGTTGATAGCGATTCAACCATTTTCAGTAGTAAGTTCATAAATATCAAGTTATGTTATTGAATCGTTGTTGAACTGTTACTGAAAAAAATTGAACCGTTACCGATGTTTTACTAACTTGTTACCAAGCGGGTAATGAGTTAGTAATACGTCGATAATTGTTTAACTCTTTTCGATAACAGTTCACCAAATCAATTTTTGAACATCGCGTAAGTGACGAGGGCATGTCTACAAGGGAAGTGAGATAATCTTTTCTTGATTTCAAGCGCCGATTCAAAAATTTGACCGTTGGAGCCCTCCGACAGAGAAATAGCGAATAGCCGATACGTTTCCCCTCCTGCGGACTCCTCCCTCCGGCTCCTCCTCTTCGCTTCTTCGAATTGCAGAACTCTCGATCGGGGGGAAGAAGCGGCGATCTCAACCGGAGAAGGGGAAGCAGGGGAATGGCGTCGAGAACTCAGACGAAGGACGTCATCACCATCAAAGGCTCCGCCGCCATCGTCGGCGAGTTCTTCGGTAGAGTCTCTCTTTTCCTCCGTCCCTTCTCCCGGAAAACATTTCTCTTAACGTTTCTGACTCATTGGTTGCCTTCCCTCTTCTCTTCCAGGTTATGCTGCAAACAGGTAATGTGGTCGACGGAACTCGATCAGCTCCGTCGGCGTATCCTCTTCCTCCGTCCCCGCGGCCTACCTCGCCGCTCTGTCTTTGTGTTGCCAACTGACAGTGTGGGGGATGATCCCTCTAAACAGCATTCTCTACAACCGGGGAGTCTATCCGGAGGAGTCCTTCGCCAAGGTGAAGAAGTACGGGCTGCCCATGCTGCTGACCCAGGACGAGGGAGTCAAGTCCTTCATCTCCAGCCTCACCTCTCAGTTGTCCGGTAGTCTTCTCTCTCTCCCGATGTCATATCTCCTTTTTGTGATCATCGTCTTGTTGCCCGCTGACTTGTACGCCGTCTGCGTGTCAAGAATGGCTGGAGGCCGGGAAGCTGCAGAGGTTGGTGCTGGTGATCATGAGCAAATCGACCTCGGAGGTGCTGGAGAGATGGAATTTCAACATTGAGACCGATGCCGAGGTCGTCGACACGGGGTAAATTGACAGGCATCAGACCACCGGCCATGGTCGGCGTTCCGGGCCCTAAATTCTGTCCGTCCTCATTCCTTGCGATGTTTATCTCCTGCGTGTGTAGGATCTCCAGGGAGAAGAGCGATAAGGATATCATGAGGGAAATCCAGGTGATCATGCGTCAGATTGCGTCCTGCGTCACCTACCTCCCCTGCCTGGACGAGCCGTGTAATCCTCTCACCTCTCACCTCTCACCTCTCACCTCTCACCTCTCACCATGCGGATAAGGTGTTTGCGTTAGTTCCCCACTGAAGTTGAAAGGCCTAGTGATGCCCGAATCCTTCGGGGGGTGGTTTGTCACAGGTGTCTTCGACGTGCTGGCCTACACCGACACGGACGTCGCGGTCCCCTTCACCTGGATCGAGAGCGACCCCAGGCTGATCAAGAACCCGCAGATGGTGAAGCTGCACTCCTTCGACACCAAGGTGAGAGAAGGGGGGAAGGAAGTACAACACTACCATGTGCCTTCGGACTTGCTTCATGCTGCATCGGTGCGTTCGTGATTCCATCGTCCTGATGCAGATCCACAAGGTGGACACGCTTGTTTCCTACAAGAACGACGACTGGGACGAGCAGTAGATGATGGGTAGAGCCAACATCCATGGTTGCACCATCCATATGAAGGGGCCTGCTCTGCCTCCGGTGTGCAAGTAATGCAAGCGCCTTTCTGCACACCTCCGGTTGTCATGAGTAAACAGAGTGTCCCAGGTTTGCCAACAACGTTTGCAAGTTCGAGTGATTCCCACAAAGGACCGGACTGATGCTGCATAGTTGGTTCTCATCTCATCCTTATGAGACGAGACTACTGAGTTGTAATAGCCTAATAGGAGCTTTTGAGCTGGTCAAGACTCTCCGGTTTATTACCGCTTCTCTATGGTACCGGTTGTTGTTTTATTGAATTTACTTCGTTGATAGGCTCATCTGACTTTGATCGAACCTTCATTTCCATAGAAGCAGTTTGGCTTTTGATTGACATTTAAATGCTTTGAAAAAAATATTCTGACAACCGACTACAATGCCACTACTCTCCACAAGATTCTCTCCACAAGATTCTTCTTGCGGAGTTTAACGAGAATGAATGCCCCCCCCCCCCCCCCCATATCTATCTCCATACTTCTTTGTCATTTTTTCTTTGTTTTTCTAACTATTTGAAGTGTCTGCAAGCCAGAAATTCATGTATGCATCACATTTTTGTGTTGGAGGAGCCATCAAATTGACGACTTAGCCGAGAGGATTTAACGTTATCAGCCTCTTAAACTTCTTTAAATACAACACACTTCGTTCAAGAAGTTGAACAGCATGCTAGAATAGAAGTTCTAGAACCCTACGGACTCTTTGATTCGCGGGAAAGGTTCATTGAGACCCTTTTTTTGGGGGGGGGGGGAAAAGAGGATCACGGATTTCATCTGACAAGGGGTTGGCATTCCAGAACACACTACTCTGATTCATTACACACAGATACACTCCAACTGATTCATTATTGAAAATGAAGGTACATAGGAATCCTTTTTTTATTTTCGTCATACAAGATATAAAAACATTACATATACAAGGATCTAACATATCGGATTAAAAATAAAAATAAATTAACTGAAAAATAAAAATAAAAAATACTTATTATAAGTATATAGAACAAGTATTTGTAAAATTGAAAGATAGTTTCAAGTTGTACCTTGATCACGATATTATTTATGGTAAAGTATAAAAATAAGCATAAAATAATATTAATCTTGATTGATAGGTTGAGTGTTAAATTTTTATATAATATGAGTTCTATAATAATATATTTTAAGTAACAGATATAATATAATGATGTGATAAGTTGTATTTTTATGTTTAAAAAATTAGCATATGTTTATTATTATATTAACTCATCGGTAGTAGATATGAAACTATTTATAATAGTTTGTTAACTTTACAAATCTTGTTGACATTACGGAAAGAACATTCATTAAGAGCCTTGTAAAAGTCATTACAAAGTACATCCACAATATCATCTGGTACATCCAGCACATGAAAAATTAACAAGGGTAGGGGAAGTTAGACCCATTTCGGCAATGGAGTGAATTGCTATATTTGCAGTCTTCTTAGAGTAAATGAACTTTTTTTATCTTCGGCGCTCGCCCCCTCCCTGTGCTAGTTAAATTGGCTCCTCAACTTCCTTGTGAGTCTGTCCAATCCCATTGATTGCATCTAACAAACTTTTGCAACATGGCACAACTTGGATTTGGATTTTGGTGTACCCTGAAGAGCTTGAGCCTCTGCTAGAATAGGGTCACATGCATATATATATTCTCCAGGCTTTGCAAGTTACTGGTATGCCAGAGTAATCTCTTAAACTGTGGATATTGATTTTAATAGTTTCAAACTGTGGAGGATTCCATGACATGGTAGGCTACTGAAAGTCGGTTCCTTTACGGTTAACTATCTAGGATTCACTCTCTAGGGTGACATGGTTTTCTTTTTCTTTTCATGTAGCCTTGTGTGTCTAGCCTTCCACGCCTTCCAAGCAATGACTACACCCAATGTAGCTATTTTCTTGGCCTCGAGGCACCTCTCTCTAATATGATCTAGCCACTTTTCCAATAGCAAATATAACACTATGGTTTGTGAATATGTTAAGAGATTAAATTAGTGGACTACTAAAAACACCGGTTAACTATTTTTCAAAAGTTGAGTTACAAGAATTCTGAAGTTAAACGTGCTCTGTTGGAACTATACCAAAGATGTGTGACCTCTTGAGAAGGCTACTAATTAGCATGGTTGCTGTACCAGTCAGTTGATTTAGTCGATCGTACATGTAATGTCAAAGCATGATTCAACCGAAAGTTTCGATGGGATTCACCTGGGTATGTGATATTGATGTGTGTGATCTTGATGAGGACATCAAATCTTTAGGGAAGTAGATTATAACTCCTCGGTTTGTGAATATGTTAAGAGATTTAATCAGTGAACTACCAACAACATCAGCTAACTATTTTTTGAAAGTTGAATTGAAAGAACTCTGAAGTTGAGTGCACTTTGTTGAGAGTAGGTCGAGGATGGGGTAATAATGTCTTGAGAATGTTACTAATTAGCACAGTTGTTACGATAGTCATCTGATTTAGTTGATCGCCACAGCTAACCAACCAGATCTTTGATTTCTGATACTTGGATTGCAAGTGGTGAGACGAACCACACAATTCCTGCCACGAAACATTGAAAAGATGGCACGAGGGATATCTTCGAACTCTCGACAACAATGTTGGCAAGGGGGATCCCCTTTTACATCTACCAGTAATTTCTGCTTTGACAAGTGGCATAGTGTTGAGGCACTTTTAAATGCGACGAACAACCTTTGGTAGGATTAATCTGGAGACTTGGATGCCAGAGCTTTCTACAGATACTAGGGTCTAATGGGCCAGGTGGAAGCTTTTGGTCCTGTCATAGGTGCCCATAGGCAGATTTCATAGTGAGATTGTGTGACATGGTAAAGGGCTAGATCAATTTGGGGAGTAGTTGTCCCAAGAGAGATGGATCTTCTGTGTATATTTATTTTCTCCATTTACCCAAGTGCCACAAACCGTCTACCTCGACTTGTAGATAACGAACTGACTGATTTTTAGAAGGAAATAAAACATTTGAACTGGCCGAGCGTAGCTCGGTTGGCGCCGTCCCTGCACCTAGGGGCGCAGGGCAACGGTTCGCCTCCCGGCGGCGTCAAGCCGGGCACCCCCGGGGGGGTGACCCGTGGGGTTCAGGCGGGGCTCGAACCCTCGCTGCCGACAGTGCAACGGGTTTCGCCGGCCACTGGGACACTACGTGACCAAAAAAAAAAGAAGAAAGGGATTTCACCCTGAGCAGATCGGTTCAAAGGTTGCATTAGAACCTTAAAGTTATTCTGAGCATACGAGCTTGGCGTCAACCCTACAAAAATGAGTGACATTATAATGTATAATCGGTTAATATTGACATCTATGTAATCTGTATGGAGGACGAATGTATATACGTGTTATATGATAAAATTTATATGGTTAATATGTATAAAATATATATACTTACATAAATAAATTTATTTTTTTAAAATGTTTACATATGTTCTAATGCACACCAATGTTCATAGTTGACGTTTACAAATATATGATAATTTTTTTTACATATCTATGTATTATTAAGCATATTAATCCAATAAATTTTGATTTACATTTTAAATTGAGTATTATCTATATTCGCTTTAAATTCAATGATATCCGACTTATAGTATTGGATCGGTATAAGATTTAAATCAAAACCAAATACATGTTTGGTCATAGTCGAAAGGTTAGGGCTGTTCACTATTCGGTTCAACCCGAAAAATCAAACTAAATCAGTACTTTGATTCGATTTGATTCGGTTTGAACTACTGATCGATTTGATTTGATTTCTAGGATGCTTCAAACCAAATCAAATCGGTAAATCGAATAACCCGAATTAGATTAAATATTTTAGTTTAAGTTATATATAAGATAGTATTTATGTATCTTTTCTTATAAAAATAAATTTATTTCAAAAGTTTTTAAGGCAAAATTAATGTAATGTATAAACATATACACAAGATTTTAATAGAATGTGATTTAAAACAAACAAAATAAAATTATACATCAATATATCTACTATATCTTAATAAAATATGATTTGAATCGAATTAAATCGAATTAATTTGATTCGATTTAATTTAGTCTAAAAGATAGTTTGTTTTAATTTAATTTAAGAAAAAATACTAAAAAATTAAATCAAATCAAACCAGGAACACTTCTGCGAAAAGTTGCGACACGACACCCTTGAAGGTCTCGTGCCGGGTTCGAACCCGGGGCGAACCTCCACGGTGCCGTTTATACGGTCTCTCCGGCCGGATCCGCTCCCGATTGGTACGGCGCGGCGGGCGCGTTCCACGTGTCCCCATCCGCGTAGGGGCCCACCGGAAACCCGCCGCCGCGGGCGGCGTCGACGGCACGACCCAGTTGCGCCCCCGCACGTCGTCTCTCCTCCCCCGCCTCCGCCTTTCCCAAACAGAAAAACAATTCCCAAATTAACTGAAATAGAAATAATCTCTTTTCGTCCCGGCGAAGCTTATCTTAGAGTCAGAGACGGCAGGGGAAAATGCAAAAGGGTAAAAAGAAAAAAAGAAGGAAAAACAAGGTCGAACAGCTTCGGAACCAGATCTGAGCGCTCCCGTGGTGGAATCCGAAGGAAGGGGAGGGGAAGAAACGAGGAGGGAGGGGAGGGAGGGGAGACGCGCAGGAGAAGGGGAGGATGAGGAAGAAACTCGGCACGCGATTCCCGGCGGTATTACTTTCTTCCATCTCCCGCGCTTTTTCCGTCCGTGTTGCTTGATCTATTTCTGGTTTCATCTTGTGTCGCGCGTCTCCGCAGACCGGGGTAGATGATCGGTACCTTTTCGGTCGTTAAGTCGATTTGTGCTTTCGCTGTTGATCTTAATTTACGAGCCGTCTGGTAACTGCGGTGGTTGGGTGGGCGGATCATGATCTGTTCGTGGATCAATCGCGTAACGCGTCAACCGGCATGGATCCTTCGTCGAAGTCTCTCAAATGAGTCGTGGATGGTGCTTAATTTTCTGCTCTGTCCACTTGGGAGCTAGTATTTCATCCATAACCTCGAAAAAAATAGCGAGTTTCGTGCTCAGGGGCATGCAATGGGAGCAACAACACCGGAGGGCATTTGACAGCCAGGGAGTCGGCAGTCTCTTCTGATCTATGATTTGAATACTTCCATGAATGGGAGAAAGGAGTGGAAATCAAAAGGAGAGTGCTATCGCCTTTTGTCAGTGCTATTCATGGTAAAACAAGCGGGGATCCTGCTATTTAGAAGCATGCATAGAAAGCTAGAGAGTCTTCGGTGTCTTATTCTTCTAATTTTTTGTACTGTGCTCATTTATCTTTTCAAATTTAGCAAATCAGTTATTTAAAGTTGTAATATAATGCTCAAAATTAACATGTGGGTGCACTGGGTTCTGAAGCATTTCTTATCTTTTAACGTTTCTATTTCTCTGGTTTTAGCTTTTCCCTTTCAATTAATCCATGGAGTGTGAACTCCATTTGGTCGCTGGTAATGTTGTGGAAGAGCATAAATTAGGTGCTATATTTTCTTTGGTGATTGTTCCAACCATTTTTACAGAATGAAAGGACATGTAGACCACGTTCACCTTCATGCGTTGTGGTTTGATTGCTTTAGAGTTCACTTGCAGACAGTCCATGTCTCATGATGACACTAAACTGTTGATTTGTGTAAGATGCCCTGGGATTGGAAGGCAACGGGATTGCAAGATGAGCCTTGTGAACATTAAATGGATTAAAGGTTAAACCTTTGATTCAAGTTCTGATTGGGGTGGAAAATCTACAGATGTATTAAACTAACCCCATACTCTTTACCAGCTTGGTAATTGAGGAATGGGGTCGTATCTTTCCATCTTCTATTTTTAACTCTTCTTTATCTGCTTCTTTGCTTAATGGAGATTTTGGTCTTTTGACCAGTTAAAAAAGACTATTACAATGATTTCGGGATTGCAATGTTATGTTGGAGGGGTAACACCAGTCAGAGGGGTACATCTAGTTTAAAAGTCCAGGACAACACTATTTCGCAGATGGTTTTAGTTTATGGACATAGTATCTGACTTTCTGCCACTGGGTCTTAGCTGGTGTCACATATATCAGCAGGTTTGTACCTGATTATGACAGCAACATATGTTATATTATTTACTTATATTATAGTGACTTTTGATTTTGTTTTTCTTTTTATTTTTGAAGGATTGACCTTCATATTGTTTCAGATGATGCCTTCTTGAGTGAGCTGATTAGCCATCTTTTTGTAGACAAATTTTTAATTTTGTTCTAATATGGTGCAGATCCTCACTTTGAATGTAATCATCATCATCTCATCAAGAGTTGGTACATGAATTTTCAAACCTTTAGCTGCCTGGTTTTGAACATCGGCCTATTATGGTTCTAGGAGTATTGAGCAATGAAAAAAGTGCACAGAATTTTTTGTTAAGATTTTTTTATAGATTTGCCTTATTGACTTTTAAGAGCTTAATCAATGAGGACATACAGTGTACATGAAGTCTTTTGTGGGTGACTGTCACTTCTAGTTGGTGAGCATAATATCGATAACCAGATGTTGAAAAGAGTTTTTTTTTCATTGACCGAGCTTTTTTAACAGACAATGGAGTTAGCTTTCTGCTTTTTTCTGGGATCTACTTTTTAAAGTTAAAGAGACAAGCATTTTGAGTTCCTTGGAACTGGACTGGACTTTGTTATTTTCCTTTACTCTGTGGACTCTGTAGCCTTTTAGGTTCTTCATAATTGCTCATATCGCCTTACCTTAAGTAGTGAAACGCTAGTCCATCCCTTTCCCTTGATTGCTTTAAGCCTTTAACAACTGTGGCAGATGGCAACAATGTTGTCTCTTGATTATATGTTCAATTTGGATATCCGTATTGACTCATCTTTATGCTTTAAATTTTTTATTTTATTTTTACTTATTGCGACCTTTCTGAGAAGGACCTTATTTTTTGCTTCATATAATATGAACTTCGATACCTTGTTGTCAGATATAGAAAAAAAAAATATTTGTTCTGCTTGTTTGAGTAAAAGAAATATTGTCTTACCGATGTTTTCTTTTTGTTTTACTACAGTCAAGAATTAAGAAGATCATGCAAGCTGACGAAGATGTTGGGAAAATTGCCTTGGCTGTGCCTCTCTTAGTCTGTGAGTCATAATCATGTTAATATGTCATATTTTTATGTTTATTACATGAATAGTACAATTGATATGTGGGAACGAAAATAAGATCTTTACATGAATCTAAATTAAGTGAATGATATGCAATTGTGTCCATACTATTCCCCTTTTATTGAAGCAGTTAAATTGCTTTTTAATCATACCAACAATTTGTAAACTAGAATGGAGCAATAATTGTCCACCTTTACTGGAGAAATGCTGGGGAGGAGTGAGCATGTTATCATGCTTTGGCATATTGATTTGTTCGGTTGTTGCCATTTTGGTTTGAAATGAAACTAACCTGTCAGCAGAAAGCAGTTAAAAGATTACAGTCTTTTGTTTACATGAATTATATCAGCACTTTGCTTATGTAAAAAGAAAATTGACTCATTTTCTTGCATGGCTGGAGGAGAACCTTCAGTAACCTGTTAAGCTCACTTTTCTTCCTTATCTAAATAAGAGAGGAACATTAATTTAACCTAACTGGCTTTCATTCTTCTTTTCAATAGTAACTTTAGCTTTAATTTCTTAAAAGAAAGAAATTCAAATTTTTTAGTTTTTCATGTGTTTTTGAGGCTTAAATGGACATGTGGGTGACCGTTGAGCTTTTGTGATATTCATGAATTACATGTGCTGGAAGTTGTGAATCCACAATGCAATTGTCTTCTATCTGTTACCACTTTCTTTATTCCTTTGTTCATCAAAAACAGCATAAGATTCTTTTAGCAGCATGTTGGTGTCAGGTTGTTGGAAAAAGAAGGGGGTTAAAAAAGAAAGGTACTCAGTTCTGCTGAGTATTGTCTTCAGGAGTAATTTGAGTGTGACTTTCATATAGGAAAGCATGTTCACAGGTGTAATAGTTATTTTTGGGATCTAAAGGAACTGACTTGGAGTTAAGGTGGTCAACATGTCAGCATGCTGCATATTTGTCTTGTGTTTGCTTCTTTGACATAGAGTGAGTGTTATTTGAGATGTCTGTACACTGATCTTTTCAAGAACTAATATAACTTTGCTTGTCTTTGAGATTGCAGTTGCCATATGCAGCGAAAGGCTGACTGTTTTTTTTTTTACTTTCAGCTAAAGCGTTGGAGTTATTTTTGCAAGATCTATGTGATAGAACATATGAGATAACCCTTCAGAGGGGAGCCAAGACAATGAACTCACTGCATCTGTAAGTCAATCCAATACACTAGACAACTTACGTTCACTTTTCAGTAACCTTAAATGCTCCAAATCACTTAACTATGATGATCACATAGTTAGCTTGTGCCAAAATTTCCAGAATGCTTGTGGATGAATGTTTTTGATGGAGATGTGTTGAAGGAATATGTTATCTTTAGTTAAATGACTATGGAGCAACTCCAAAGAAGTTGCTGGTTGAAATACAACCATAAAAGGAAAATATGTTCTTCAGGAAGGCAAAAATCTGGTAGTTCTGAAATACAGAATGTTTTTAATGAATACCTGGTGCCATGGGGAATGTTGAAATCAACGTCTGGAGATTGAGAAAGATCTGTTGTTTCAACGGTTTGAAGATGATTGATGCCAACTTATATTTTGTAGTATTTTATGATTTTATTTCTGTAATTTTTCATTTAGTTTAGGTGATGTTTGAGTACAAGAAATTGTTGACTAGTTCAGATAGTTTTAGGTGAAAATTCAGATTATTTTGAAAGCTGTTTGCACTTCTGTAAAACGGGGAAAAGTTGGGTTTATATGTATAATCTCCCATGGACCCTTGTAATGTGGATGTTAGGTTGAATGAGCGCAAACCTCCACTATGGGGTGAAGTTGCAGGTGTGAAGCCCCTTCTCTTCCTTGACACAAAGTAACCCCATTACCTCTCTTCTGCCCCCCACAAGGTCTACATCACCAGGTAGAGTTCTGGAGCTAGTATCCTTGTTTCAAACCACCTCTTTGAAGATTACAGGGTTCCGGTACTTTACCTACAGAGCCAAGCCTAGTATATTAGGATGCCAGTCATTGATTTCCACTTTTTAAACACGAGAGGGACACCACATCTCTCCCTTTTATCACTATCTTCTAAGGAGATACTGACAAGTGACAATAAAGCATCCCACTGCATGCGCCTTATGAGGGCCCAATGAAGTGGTCGCTTGGGCCACTTAAGTGGTAATGTGGCCCAAGTGACCGCTTTATTGTTTAAAGTGGTTCCAGATCTGGTGGTTTACAACCTGGATTTTGGTCTCTCTCCCTTCTTCAGGAGTCAACCATCAGTCCTTGATGTCCTGATGCCCTCTTTCCTGACTCCAACAATCCAACTCCTTTTGCCACCTTCGGAAAGAAAACTGTCCAACTCTTTCATCAGGTTCAACCATGGAATGCAATCTCTTGAGAATCTCTCGAGATCTTTTGAGAATCTCTCTCTCCACGCATCCGAGAAACGAGGACACTGAAACGAGAATATCTATATAGTACTTCTGATATCTTGATTTCCTTCGCCTATTATTACCCCTAACTTGTTAAATGGCCTTGTTAAGTTTGGTTTATATATTGTCAAATTTATCATGGAATCTATATAAATATTTATCTAGACATTATTGTTTGGTAAAATTTTATGATTTAATATTTTTATGACTATATATGTACAATTGATCTAAGATATCATCAATATCCTGTCCATATTATGCAAGATGAAGCTTAAGTCTAACATAAGATCTTTTGTTTGTCTCATGTTAGCAACAGTTCACCATCTCTGTGTCTGTATTTTATTTTAATTCTCTGACAGTTTATTTTGATGTTTAATATGAGTTTCTTTGTCCTTTTTGAAGAGATTACATGATATTTTACACTTAAACATACATATTGATTAGTTTTTCCGAAATTCAATCTCTCGAGATTTTTTTGAGATTTCTTCTCTTCAGTCTCCATGAGATAAAATCAAGATGTAAGATGGCAATCATTGGATAAGGTATACCCTACATAAATAAAATCCGAGATCCAATCTCTCGAGATTTTTTTCTTCTGAGAATCACACAAGATCTCTTCTCTTTAACTCTTTTGAGACGAAGCCGAGATCTGAGACTGCAATCTTTAAGTTCAAGTTCACTTACTTGGAAGATGTGTATTATTTTGGAAAATGTGTAAAGGCCAACTTCCTACTAGGAACTTCTTACCTATGTTGTAAAAGGCGTGAGGCAGCTAAGGCAAGGGACCCCTCACCTCACCCTAACTGCCTCGCGACCCTCGCCTCATCACCTATAACAAGGGAGGCAATCTTCCGCGGCCTCTGTAGTGTTCTTCTCCTCACAAGATCCGGTGAGTTAAGCCCCTATTGGGTCCTGATGGATTCTAGGGGCTTCTTTCCCTACCCGATAGGGCCTACATAGGCAGGAAGGCACAGGAGGCGCCTTGCCTCAGCACCAGAGGCAGCGACAATGGTTGCCTTAGGTGACGAGGGCTGGAGGGAGATGCTGAGGTCTCACCTCACCTTGTAGCCTAAGCAATTGTCTAAGTTGTCTTTGATAGCATAGCTTGTTGAACAGACTAATCCCTTTGGATTCAGTCACATTATGCTTGTGGAATTAGGCGGGAAAATATTAACCATCTATTCATCCATTGTGGAATTATTTATGACCTTTGATGCACTATCTTCAAAAGCGGAAAGAATATTTAGTCTCCTTCCGTTGATGTCGCTAGGTCGCTTCTTGAAAAAAGTAATATGAACATTATGGAAAGACAACAAGCTTTGGGACCTTACCTTACCAGAAATTTTATGGGCAATTTGGATAGCAAGGAAGAAAAAATGTTTGAAGATCCTTATACCAACTTGTTGATATCCTTTTCCATATGAATATCTACAGTCGGTCTTTTCTACTTTGTTCTTTGAGTGGAAATGTTTTTTGTGATGAGATTCTCGCAGGATCAGTTGTTTCTTTCATCCCTTCTTTTACATTGTTCTTTCTTTACTTTTTGTACTTTATCAGTAAGTAACGTGTGGCCTAAAAAGTCAGGTTAAAAAAAGGGTTAATTTTAGTGTATCCATGTTTTACATGAAATGCCACATTTTGCATTTTTATATTATAGATAACTTAGGAACTTTTGGTCTAGCAGATACCTTGTCACTTAAGTGGCCAAAGAATTCTTGGTTGCCTTGATTGTTGTGTTGTTATGACAACCATGTGTTTGAAATAGAATTTTTTTTATGCTAGTGAAGGAGATATGATTATTATGGTAAAATTAAAAATGATTATCGAAAGTGAGGTAATTATTGTAGTTAGTGTATTTTCTTTACAAATTGTATCAAAGAAACGTTTTGGGAGGATATGAATGATCTTTTGCAGAGTAATTAAGTGAAGTGAATATATTTATTGGAGTAGATCTATGACATGGATTTGAGAAAGTCTATAGAGGTTTGGAATATGGTAATTTAAATGAAGAGGAAAAAAGTATCTTGGATTTGGTTGAGGCTTATGATCTTATATTTACAAATACTTATTTTATTTAAAGAGAATCTCACTTAATATTATTTAAAAGTGGACAAAATAAAAAACTAATTGTGCTCTTGGCAGGGATTGTAAAGTTATTCTTAGTGAAACTTTAACAAGTTAACCTAAGTTAGCAGGTTTTGATGTTAAGATCAAAAAGACTACCAAACATATTCAAAAGAAAGATTTATCCTAAAATAAAATGGTGAAAATAAAAATAAATGAAACAACAAATATTTGACATTAATGAGCTTCTTAATATAAATGATTTGAAGTCGAATGGAGGCTAATGTTGTGTGGATGAACATAACTATAAAGATTAATAGGATGTTTGGTAGCACTTTTAATTTTGAGATAACTTCGTTTTTGAAATCAAGATTACTTGACTTCTTAGTTTTAATTTTAAAATCAAAGAAGATCAATCATGTTGTGTTTGGCAAAACTGTCACAATTTTAAAATTTATAGAGTAATGTTTGGTTATAACTTTAAAATCAAAATATTTCGTTGCGCACCAAATATGTCGTCTATATTATCAGGATGGCGCACATCCTCTTGAACTTCTGAAAATAAAGATTACCACCTATTTAAACCGAACAAATATGTCGTTGCGCACCAAATATGTCGTCCATATTTGAACAAATATGTTGTTGCGCAACAAATATGTCGTCCATATTTAAACAAATAACTTTGAACAAATCTGGTGCGCAGCGATATACATTTTTATAAGCAGCATCGTAGCATTGCTGCTTCGTTATATTATTATATTTGATATAATAGACAGGAGGGGAGAAATACGGTGTGCCGGACGACATACATTTGTTCAAATTTCCGGTAGGAAGGAGAAGGAGGAGGAGGAAGAATAAGGAGGAGGAGAGCCAGGGATTGGTTCTCCTGCCAAGCAGATTGCTGTTGGCACTGGGGATGAACCGGAGTGCCGGAAGACGATGGCGGCGGCAAGAATGGATTGATTTGCGCGGCGGCGGCCCCATGTTGTTCCACCAGGCAGAATTCCCCCTCATTATCTGCTGCACGGGCGAGCTCTGGTGTATGTCCGGGGATTCTACGTCGTCGCCAACACCTTGGCAGCGGCCAGCGTTGGTGCCTTGGCGAGGTTGAAGATGGGGCAGAGGCACCAGCGCGGTGGGCCGGCGCAGGTGCTGCGGCAAGGTTTATATGGTGTAGCAACGAGAGGGAGACCGAGCAAGTCCTCCCCTTGTCTATGATGCTTGAATGCCCGGTGGGCTGGCGCTGGGGCCATGGCGAGGTTGAAGATGGGGCCGGAGCGGGGGATAGAAATCGCGCAAGGCGTCCATTGTGAAAGGGAGATGATGAGCAGGTCTGGACGGGGCGACAGGGAGACAACGAGCAATGAGAGGGAGACGGGTGCGTCGAGAGGCGGAAATCGTTTGCGATACAGTGGAAGGTGTGGGGCCGAGAGATCGGCCGCTTCTATCTTGGAAATAAAACAACCCTTGCTTTGTTTTGTTTTTGGGAGAGACTGTACAACTAGACCTTCTCATTTTTAAAAAAAGAGGAGCACTCCAAAAAAAGAACCAAACACGATTCCTTCTCCAGTTTTAAAATTTGGGGAAAAAAGAGGTAAAAAACTATATCCAAACACCCTATAAAGACATTACTGAAAAGTACTTAGAGAGTATAAAGAACTTAGTTCAATTAAAAAAGAGCTTTGATGGTGGAACGAAGAAGTGCAAAAGACGATAAAAAATAAGAAAGATTGATATAAAAGATTTCCTGAGTGTGATAACGACGAAGTTTATGAACAATACATGATAGGGCAAAGGAAAGTAAAAAGACTACTAGATGAGTCAATGATGAGACTTTTAAACAGATGTATGATAAATACTTTTAAACAGATGTATGATAAATTTGGAACTAAAAAAGATGAAAATGATATTTATTGATTAGCAATAATGAGAGAGAAGGTCTTAGGATCTTATGAAGGATAAATAAGGAAATATTCTAATCAAAGATGATATTTAAAGCAACATGCAAAAGAAAGAGTATGGACAGCCATTCCCTCGAAGAAAGAAATGTTTCCAGTTATAAAGCCTTGGGTCATAAATGCATTTCTAGAAGACAACTGAAACAACCATCCTGCAGAAGGGATGGGCTCCTATTAAGAATAAGGCCCTGTTTGATTGAGCTTAATAATCTTTGAAGTCTTATTTGGTTAGACTTAGAGGTGTAAATGGATGCCGTGAATTCGAAAATTAGACCCGGATGTAAGAAATTTAACGGGTTCGAGCATTTAACGGCAAACCCAAGATGATAGAGGGAAGAGTTCGGGCTCGCCGTTTGGTGGATAAAACCCGAAAGTGAGATTTCGGGTTGATTCGTCCTTCGACTTTGGTTCCCTTAAACCCGTTTGTCCGGGCTCCCGCAAGAGACTACGGCCACATCCTCCCCCTTTGTGCTTGCTGTCGGAATGGAGAGTACCGTCGGGAGCAACATGGATGCCGGGGTGGCGGCGGCGGCGCCACGAGGCGGCTGGGTCCCGGGGTGGTGGTGTTCCCGCTGCCGTTCCAGGGCCACATCAAATCCATGCGCCAGCTCGCCGCCCTCCTCGCTTGGAGGGGCTTCTCCATCACCGTCGTCCACACTAGCTTCAACGCGCCCAACCCGACCAGCCACCCGGATTTCCGCTTCGCCTCCATCAACGACGGCCTGGGAGAGTGCGTCTCCTTCAACGACCTCTCGACATTAACCGCCAACATCAATGCCGCCTACCACGGGCCCTTCCACAGTTGCCTTGTGCGGCTATTGCTGGGGGAGGAGGGGGGCGGCGAGCCTGTATTTCAAATTTATCTTAAAATTTTCCAATCACAATCACACCAATTCAAATTTCAAATATTAATAATTTTTTAAGGTTTCACAGAGTGTCATCGTGGACGCCTTGCTGTACTCAGCCGAGGCAATGGCGGCGGCGGAGGTCGACGTGCGGAGGGTGGTTCTGCGAACGACGAGCGCATACTCTCTGGCAGCGACGGAGAGTATGCATTGCCGCGTTCCTTTGTTGCCCGCCCGGAGCCCTTGCCAGGGAGCGGCTACCATTTCCACCCAGAGATCTTCCGTATTCCCGATGGCAATACGGCGGCGGCTAGGTCGGAGGTGGTGGCGGAGAGGGAGGACAAGCTCCCGGTGGCACGGTGCGCTCGCTGGAGGAGGACCCAGGTGAGCTGCTACTCCCCTGCCTAGGAGTGGCTGCCATGTCCGCCCCGAGATCTTCCGTATTCCCGAAGGCAATACAGCGGCGGTTAGGTCAGAGGTGGTGGCGGAGAGGGAGGACAAGCTCCTGGTGGTGCAGTGTGCTCATCGGAGGAGGACCCAGGTAAGCTGCTACTCCCCCCCGGGACCTGCTAGACCTCCATGATGCCCTCGTCGCCGCCCGACCTGCTAGATCGGGTTCTTGGGAAAATTCGAATCCAAAAACGTAATTCGGATCTGGATTCAAACCCGATCCAGATAACTTATTTATACTGGTTTCAGTTTATTTTCGGATTTAGTAAAATCGGGTTTAGATTTGGATCCATGAGGATCCGACCCAAACCTGATCCATTGACACCTCTAGTCAGACTTCATCATATTTATATTGTTTGATAAACTTTATTAAATAATATCCAAAGAGAGATAACTGCCACCATCATCCTCTGCATTGTTAAGTTGAATTATATCCACTCAACTCTGAATATAGGAGCACCTAAAGACAAGAACACCTGTAGTCAGCAGACCTTTATTCACTCTTTTTTCTCTTGTGTTGCTGTGGACAATGTGCACTCGCTTATAAAACATTGTTCCTCTCTCTCTCTCTCTCTTAGTGAATAGGTTTTTTCCTTTTTCTAAACTCTCTCTTCCCCCATCATACTGAACAATTAAAAGTTTATTATAATAAAATGTTAAACATGGTGGTTGTCATAAATTATTTTTTGAAACATTTTATTTATTTAATATGTTTAATTGTTATGTTCAGATGTTGTTATCAAACAATTTTAACATATTTAGAGTTCAGATTTAGATACTAGTTGTCAATTTATCAAGCACTCTTACAATCATTAAGTGTTCTGATATATATATATATGCAACATATTTAATTGAAGAAGTGAATCTCATATTTTAGACTTTAGATCTCAACGTATGTTTGAATATTTTGTTGCTTCTTTCAACCCATATGGACCAAGGATTCTGGAATCGGAATTGGTCCCTACCAGATTCGAATCGGCCAATTCTTGGAAAAGAAAACCAATTCCGGCCAATCCGGAATCAATTTGTTTATTTGTTTTTCATAAAAAATTTAGAAAAATCAGAAAAAGTTACATAAAAATAGGAAATCCACTAAAAATTTTTAAAAATTGAAATGTAACATTTAATATGTTTAAATTGTTATCCATTCATAGTTGCATGCATGATAAGAATAAGATGTTAATAATTGTAACATGAAAACATAATAAGATGCTAATAAATATGATAAAATACTAATAACATCATAAGATGACAATAAAAATATACATTTCATGACTTATATTTACCAATCTCTATGATATTAGCCTTCATCCTCTTCTTCCTGCTCCTGCCACGACTGAGTTGTCTCTTGTCTTATTGTCAATGTAGGCGCATATTCACATGAAAAGAATTCATTCGCCATGGCAGTGAACTCATAGACATCGGACTGTGGCACGCAAGTTAGCTCAGTAGGTGGAATCCATAGTTGTTGGAGCTCATCCAATGCTGGAGAATTTGGCTCTATATAATGATGTGGTGGCTACATCATAGAAATGTGGCTTTGACTGCCATGAAGTAGATAAGTCTAAGGCTGCTACACTTGCATCTGCTATACGTACATCCCCTCCTCTTAGCTGGGTGGCCAGTATGCACTCTTCGTCATCATCAACTGAGGAGTGTGAAGGAGCCTGTATGTTATCATATGAGTTGACAGGACGTTAACTGATATCTAGTTTCCTTCACTTTGTTTCTTCTGCTATACCATATGATGACTCACAACCCACATTTTTTATCAACTGTGCAAACTATCTCATTTTTCTTGATGTCATTTTTATTTTTGTTCTCCTTGGATTGTAAATGGACTGTGTAGCTGGGGCTAAGGCTGAAGGCAGCTACTGTACCGCTGCTAGGACAGAAGATGGGCCTGTATGAACCTGAGGAGTCGGTGGAACATTCTCAGTGTCAACGTCATCTAATTCTTCTGCACATACACGGTCATCAGGATTAAACTCTACTAGATGATTCCCGACTGCCCTGTCCTTTATCCAAGAAACAAATAAATGCTCCTTGTGAAATATTTGGTCCGTGTCAATCTTCTCAGGTGGTCTTTGTGCTCTCTGTCTTTACTCGTATAAACCACCTGCAAATCGTGCAAATCTCTTCTCCGATGTTGTTTGTCGGTCTTTAATGTTATTTATGTGCAACCTCATGTTATAATGATAGAAGATAAACTTATCCAACCTATCTGATATCAGCATGTTCCTCCTCTTTGTGTGTATCAACTTCATAGATTGCATAATCGACTAATCTAGATTGGGATCAGCCGATCCGATTCTTGACGGAACCACAGATCGGGACAAAAGATTTGTTGGAATCATCCAAATCAGTCGATTTCGGAACAATTCCGGTGATTCCTTGCGTGAATCAACCAAAAAGAGTGCCGTAAAAACCACAAGGCTGCCTGGCACTATTTTGGGGGGTTTCGGGCCGATTTTGGCCCCAAAACATGCTAGATCGACCTTTACTTTGATATCTTTTTTTAAGCTTTAGCACTTTTGAAGAACTAATCCGATGCGATTCCAGATCGTTATTTTTTCCAGCTGATCGGTCAGAATTAGATCGATACCCACCGATCCTACGATCCTTGATTAGGTTGTAAGTACTCCAGTTCCTCTCACAATTGTGATTAGGTCATTGTGAGAGAAACTGGTGCTCTGGCTCAATATCTTGACAACAATTGCAACTAATGGATTCTATCCACTTCTCACATTGACCTGCGCCCTCCATTCAACTACAAAAAAGTAGTAAACAATCAACTCTCTCTAGGCAATTAATGGAGTTATAAAAGAAGGTAATATAAATATGATCTTAAATAAACATACCAGGAGAAACTTTATCACACGAATATCTTAGATCAGCATTCGAGTATACCCCAACCCTCTACTTATAATGCTACATCTGAAAAATGATAAATACAAAATGATTAGTGTTCTCAATTATTTATTTACTCGCAATTATTAATACAACTTTCATTTATTTCTAATTCAGCTTCTGTCCTATCTTACTGAGATTAACATAGAAGCTAAATGACTGAAAGAGTACCCCTCAACACCTCATTATCATTAGACATCTATTCTCCATATTAGATGTGGGGATTCAAAAAATATTTTGCAATCATTCAATCATACTTTATTATCAACAAACTAAATGTAAATTAAGTAGAAAGTAAATAAGCACAAAAGATTCGCTGACCTGCAAGCTGTAGTATATACATCATGATGCAATGTCCTATCCCATCTGTTATCAATGATCTTCCACCATTTCTTGTACCCTCTGTGATTCTTCTGTTTGATTTTCAATTTGGCACGGTCCATTGTATCATGCAATGTGCTCATCTGGTTCTTGTCATCTAAGGGTCCATTTGGCAACCTCTTGGAAGTCCTTCTACATCACTTCTCCATCGGAGAGAAGTCCTCCTTTTTTAGAAACGTCCATTTGACAACCTGTCAATATTCACTTCCACTCCGTTTCGAAGGCAGAAGCTAGATTTTGCAAAACTCCTCCCGATAAGCGCTCACATCGTCTCGTCATCTAGATGCTTCTTGGAGCCTCCGAAGGCAGTGACAGAGTGCTGGACATTGTGTTGGACGGCATCTCTCTCCCTCTTCATGACGTCGATGCTCTGTGCTAGCATCGGAGTCTACCTCACTCGGTTTGCCTCATTCCCTCTAACAGTCAGCATCGCCATCATCTGGGCACTTCTTTGAGCCTGTAGAGGGGCTGTGCACAGAAGAAAGATCTCTTGGGCTGGGAGGGAAAATGCCCTCGATGTAAGATTTGCCGCCTACCGGGAATATACCGTCAACGAACACCTGTAGATGCGCAACCTCATCACTGTCAGCATCGCACAGACAGGTAGAGGAAGTGGGAAATATATATATATATAGAGAGAGAGAGACGAAGTCGAAGCCGACGAAGATGGAGGAGTCCCCGCCGCTGCTTTTGAAGCTGCCAACGGCACCGTGTTCCATGGCCATCGTCTGGGAGAGCAAACCGCAGCTTGACGGCAAAGCGCTAGGGCGTTCTTGCGGGACTCCCTGGCGGTAGGTTCTGCGCCTCCGGTAGTGTTATGCGCGTGGCGGCTTCCTCAATCGGGACGCTATGGGTTGACAAGGGAACCAGGGGACGCCAAACTCACAGGCGGGGTGGGGATGGCGTCGTTGGCCGTGGTGGCAAGGATGGTGTCCTTGGCCATGGCAGTGGCGGCACCGTCGGCAAAATCAGGCACTATCATGGCGGTGCCATGCTCAATAGGAATCAAAAAGAGCGAATACAAAAACAAAAAGCTCAAGTATAAGAAGAAACACTTTTGGACTTAAAATATATCCAAACAGTTTTCACTTTCATGAGAAAGAAGACCTTATAATAAAAGTGTCTTCAAGAAGAATGCACTTCCAAAAGAAGTCCTCCAACCAAGTTACCAAACGGACCCTAGGTCAACTAACCTTAAGACAACTATCGGTGGGTCAGTGATTGATAAGTAATAGGCAATCCTCTCCCAAAATCTCTTGTCTGGGATTTGTCTTTCAGCCTTGACAATAACCTTCTACTGGCCCTCCTTGTGATGCATGTGATCCACCATATATTGATAGTACTCCTCAGACTAGGTGAATCTGACCAGTGCATGCCTATGTCGATGCAAACTCTCCAGTTCAATGAAGTTCATGACAAACTTAGTAGGGTCATGCCTCACAAGATTGTGCCCTACAGTGTACTCCCTCATGATGTGCAGCAGACGGGGATGTGAATAAATGAAAGAAGTGATAACATGCGCCTACCTGACAAGTGTAGAAATTGCGGTCTCCCTACCCATATCCTCTAACATAAGATCAATGGAGTGTGCTACGCATGGTACCAAAAGAGGTGTTGCTGCCCCTTGTCCATCAATTTATTCTCTGCCGTCTTGTTGGAGGTTTCATTGTCAGTCACAAATTGATCTCCTTAACCTCCACTACGACATCCATCAATGAAAAAAATATAATCGGCGTTCTTTTGTCTTACCCGAGGCATCAACTGACTTCAGAAAGATGGTACCCTCTAAGCATTACACCAAGAAGTTAATCATGCTGCTCTTGGTGATGTTTATTCATCCATCACACATAACTGTGCAACCCCTTTTCTTCCTTACCAACTTAAAAACCTTCTATATCCATTGCCTCCACTCGTGAACCTCCTCATCTAACCCACCAGCATACATATGTTTGCTGGTAGAAACTTGCATTCCCGGTCCAACCTCAGCAATGACATCAATCATAGTTTGGAAGTATGGACTGGTAGCTGTATGTGCTGAGATACCTACATTTAGGTAAAACAATCTATCAACTATAAATAATATTAATTAAATAAAACATATATACATCACGTATTAAGACTTATACTTGCATGTAAAACCACTTTACAATGTGTCTCACTACTCTTTTTACAGCTGTTCCCATTGCCTTCACCCATTTCATTGTTTGTTTACTGTTCATCTGCCAAGCACTCTGTTTCATTAAAAGATACTCATCTGTCGTTGTAGATCTTATACTACTAGATCGACGAAATGGCTCTTATCTTCCTTTCTTAGTGTGGCTAGGTCGAGCCAATGTTGATCGGCCAAAAACAAGGTCAACTATGGACCCTCTTGCTTGCTTGCATGCCTAACTTTCTTGAGTTTGGAGTATATGGATGAGTCCTCACTCTTCAACTTCGGTTCCACTCTTGTTTTGCCTTTCCCTTTTCCTTTCTACAACCTCTCTCTCTTTTTTTTCTCAAGGAGCTCATCATGTAATTGTTCTCGTTGTTCAATCCTAATCTCTCATTGTGAGACTTTTCCTGTGAGGTAGCCTCTTATGTCTTCGCTCATCTCCTTGTCCCTAAACACCTTGCCACATTTCTTAACATTGCCACCTACGTCGGCAATGTGTTGTTTCAAGCAAAAAATATCAATGTTCATTTTCTTGTCACACCACTTGCATTTAACCCATTTTTTGGGCAAGTATATCATATGTCCATGATCCCAACCAACATCCGATGGACATGCCGGCACATTACCTTCATTGTGGTCGGCCATTGCTTGCACCTACAACGTACGTAAATAATTTATTACGGCTGTTAGATCTCAATAAAATTAGTTTAGGGAATGTTCAGGAAGAGAACAACTCTTTAAACGGGTTATTTGGTATGTTTAAAGTATTACGGAGTAGTCAGAAAACGTAGAAATGAGCGTATGGGAATTCCGACGAAGAAATCTTACCAATAATATGACAAGGAGGAACAAACGGTCTATTCGGAGCTGGAATCAAGGGTTGGATCGTTGAAATCCAAGCTAGATTGCCGAAATTGTCGGAATCGCTTGAATTGCTGGTAGAATTGACCGATTCTCGCAAGAATCGCTGGGATCGATGCCGCTGCTGCTGGAATTGTCGTGGTTCTTGCCGGAATTGGTCGATCCGGCCCTAAATTGGCCAGAATCGGATCGATACCTAGTCTGCATCGGGTCCGGTATCGATCCGCCATCGACACTTAAGTTGTCCTGATGAAATCTGTCGGATTGACCGATTCTAGGTCAAAGTCGGTGGAATCGGATCGATTCTAACCGATTCCAATGATTATGACCAATTCCTCTAGAATTCTTGGAGGAATCGGTCATTCAGTCTGGAATCGGATCGAAATCAACCGATTCGATTCAGAAATCAGCCGATTTTGACCAATTCCACATATTCTTCAATCAGTGATATGGACCATATAAACATAGATGTGGTACTTTAAGTCTTCACATGAAGGGGCTGATGCACTAGTGGAGCAGTTGAAGGGACCCATGTTTGTTGACTTTTACTTGACAGCTGGCCTTCTGGTGATGGTTCCAAACTTAGTTTCGAGATTATGATGGACCTTAATGGTCAAGGCGGTAATCCATCAGAGGAGCAGGAGATAGTGACTATTTGCCAAGTTAGGAGGGACTGTTTGGAGCTTTCAAAAGGAAGGACAATAGGGAAGGTGAATGTGGCTAAGTTTTCAATGTCAGAGGTAGGATCTTTGGCAGGTGACCACTTGGGAGTAAGGAGGTTTCATATCAAAGAACTAGGACTGCAAACAAGTTGAACCAAGCCAAGTAATATGTTATTCAGATGCAGCTCATTTATTTTATAGAGTTAGATTTCCAACTTCCAACTCAAGCTCTTACAAGTATGCTCAACTCTTGTTCAAGTTTGTCTCATTACAATCAAGTCGAGTTCGAGCTCAAATTCGAATAGCAGTTCAACTCAAGTTCAATCTACATTCAAGTTCAAACTTAATATGAAGTCATTTATAAAACTCAATCTAAGTTTAAACTCAAATCAAATTTTATTTTGACTTATTTTATATATTTAAGTGATAATATATATTGATTAATACTCATAATTTATTTTTAAAATAATTATTTAACTGAGTATTTAATCGAGCTACTTGTGAGCTTATTGAGTCAAGTATGATTCTATTCAAACTCAGCTCATTTAATGTATCAAGTTTTATTTTTTGTTCAATATTGTTTGTTAGACATAATAAATGAGTATGAGTTGAGTTGTTATTGAATCGAGTTCTAAGCAACTTGTCAAGTGTATTGGTTCATTTGCACCCTGTTGGCACTCAAAAAATTGATACGTATGTGACATACGTGTTAAAAAAAAAAAAAAAGAGGAGAAAGGAAAAAGATGGGAAGCAGGCCAGCAATGGGGAGAAGATCGGTTGGGCCAGGAGGAGGTCCGAAACAGCCCAATCGGGCCAGCATCCATGGAGCCAACAGCCGGCCCATGGATGTCATCTCCTCTATAAACAATCCACGTCAAAAAAAAAGAAGGATGACAAATAAAAGAGGAGAGGGAGCTGCCGGACATGGCCCAATGAAGCTAAGCCATCCACGGTTATAGCCCAATACTAGTCCAAATCACGCCCATCTCTCCTGGCTGGCCCATTCAAAAATAAATAAATAAATATACAGGGAGAGAAACTGTCGGGACAAGGGGGAGGAAACCAACTCCCGGCCGGACTCTCCTCCGGAGCCAATCCGATGACGAGCGAAACCGCCGTGAGAGGTAGAGGATAAGTAAGGAAGGGAGGAGTCGATCCCACGTGGATTTCGGGATTGCTCGAGTCCCTCTCGAGCCGCAATCTCTATCCGGGAAGTCTCCCGGCGGAGGGCAGGACACCACCAAGCCTATAAGAAGACCGGTGCGGGGACGGGGGCCGGGAGAGATCGAAACGAGAGAGAGAGAGAGAGACGAGAAAAGAGAGATAGAGAAGAAGAGCGAGAGAAGAAGGGGACCGCCGTCGCCGTCGGGCTCCTTCCGAGCTTGCCGCCGCCGGAATCTCCTCCCGCGGCTGGCGACGTCGCGGAAATCCCTACGGGAGAGGTCGGCGCCGCCGGAATCTTCTCCGCCGACTGCTAGCACCGCCGGAAGCAATCGCCGGAAAGCACCACGGCCCGCACCCGCCGGGCTCTCTGCGGCACCCGCCTTCACCAGGAGCCCTTGGGAAGCCAAAACCCGTGCGTGAATACCCCCGTAAGAGCCCCTTCTCCCGCAGCTACCTTTGCTGAGGCCTCTGCCGCCGCCGGAAGCCCAAAGCCTCGCCTTCACCCGGCTTCGCCGACGCCGGCCGTCGCAGGTCGGGGGGAGGAGAAGAGGCCGCCGGGTTTATTTTCTCTCAACATTAGTCACACGAGCGTATAAGGAGAAGAGGAGAGGCGCGACAAGGCGTCGGACTCAATTTTGACCCGCCGGTCAAAATAGAGTGGGGCCCACATGAAGGGAGGAGTTTAAAAAAAAAAAAAGGCCCGCGGCCGCGGCCGCGGCCAGCAGCTGCGCGCGCGCGCGCAAGCCGCGGGGAGGGGATTTTGACCCGAAGGTCAAAATCGTGTGGGGCCCACCTCCTAAAGAAGTTAAAAAAAAAGAAGAAAAGAAGGGGGAAGAAGAGGATGGGCCGTCCGTCCAGGAAATAAGGCCCAACGTTCGGTGAACAGGATCCGCAAGAGGGCCCAATAAAGATTAATTTTTTTTAAAAGACACGATCAAGTTCAAACTTAAATAAAAATCTACTTAATTAATTAAACAAAACCGAGGCGAGCATCCGGCCGGCTAAAAACCCGCCTCATGGTCTCGGCATAACTTAAAAGAACGAAAATAAGTGGGCAAGCAATAGGCCGGCTTTAAGCACGTCTATTGACCTATAATTTCAAAAATAAAATAAAATAAACAATAAACAGAAATTAAATAACAATGCACTTAATTAATTAAACAAACCGAGGCGAGCATCCGGCCGGCTAAAAACCCGCCTCATGGTCTCGGCATAACTTAAAAGAATCAAAATAAATGGGCAAGCAGTAGGCCGGCTTTAAGCACGTCTATTGGCCCATAATTCAAAAAATGAAATAAAACAAACAATAAACATAAATTAAATAACAATCTACTTAATTAATCAACAAACTGAGACGAGCATCCGGCCGGCTAAAAACCCGCCTCATGGTCTTGGCTTAATTTAAAAGAATTCAAAACAAAGAGGGAAAGCAATGGGCCGGCTTTAAGCACGCCCCTTGACCCTTTAAGGTGGACATACAAAGGTCTAGTTAAAAGACCCCAATGTCTTACCATGCCCCAAGAGGGAGTTGTTTTGCCCATTATGCCACGGGGAGGCTGTGCATGATCAACATGCCAATATGCCCAAACCATAGGCTAATGAGGTAGACCAACCATGGGATGAGTGCCCACAAGCTTTTCAAAAGCCGGGTATGCTCAACCTTGAACCGGTTGGGAGAGGACTGCATGTGCCTATCAAAGGCAGGACCATACTCAAACTGCTGAAATGAGAAGGCAGGATTTCCAGATGCCTATCAAAGGCTGGAGACTACACTCAGGACCGACATATACTTCATCCCGAATTGAGGGGATGTCACAGTTGTTGTAAAAGAGAGAGCTGGAGGACTTGTGAACTTCAAACAATGAAGAATTCAATGAGCAATGCAAGGAGAAAACAGTCTCTGCCGGACTGAATGGATGCAAGCACATTAAAAACTGAACTTAAATCTGAAATTTCAATAAAAACAAAACATTTAAGAAATCTGAAATTGCTAAGGACCTGCCTGGCTCAAAATCAGAACCGATAGGATCAGAACTGAATTCTCTGAAATTCTAAAATCCAGAGATTAAAAAATCTGAAAATTTGAACTAAGTCCGAAATCTGTTTTGGTGCAGAAATCTCTGAGGCCACGTTTGGTATCAGGATAAGGTGGGATAAACCAGGTTTATCCCCTATCCTTCGTTTGGTAGACAAATAACATTCGTCTTAACCTGGTTTAATTTAATCTGGTTTATCCTTGAAAATGGGGTTAAACTCATGGATAACCTATCCCCTCTTTTTAGTGGGATAGGGTCCATGTTTCGGGGATACGATCCTCGCGCGGCTGGGGTTTGGAGGTTCGTCGGCAGAGTTCGCGCGGCTTGGACGCCGCCGGGGGGGAGGGGCGCGCGGGGGGAGCTCGGGGAGGGGGGGGGGTGAAGGGGCGCCGCGGGGGAGCTCCCGGGGAGGGGGTGAAGGGGGGGCGCCGCGGGGAAATCCGCGCGGGGGGGGGGGGGCTCCGTCGCGGCGGGCGGGGCCGGGGAGGTCGTCGCGGCGGAGGGGGGGGGGCTCCGTCGCGGCGGCGGCGGCGGGCGGGGGCTGGTGGAGGTCGTCGCGGCGGAGGGGGCGCCGCGGGGGGGGGAGCGCTCGGGGAGGGGGGGTGAAGGGGTGCCGCGGGGGGAGCTCCGGGGGAGGGGGGGTGAAGGGGTGCCGCGGGGGGGAGCTCGGGGAGGGGGGGAGCTCCGGGGAGGGGGGTGAAGGGGCGCCGCGGGGGGGGGGGGGGCTCCGTCGCGGCGGGCGGGGCCGGGGGAGGGTCGTCGCGGCGGAGGGGGGGGGGAGCTCCGTCGCGGCGGCGGGGCTGGTGGAGGTCGTCGCGGCGGAGGGGGGGGCGCCGCGGGGGAGCGCTCGGGGAGGGGGGTGAAGGGGTGCCGCGGGGGGAGCTCGCCGCGGGGAGCTCGGGGGAGGGGGGGGGGGGCGGGGGGCGCCGCGGGGGGGGGGGGGGGGGGGCTCCATCGCGGCGGGTGGGGCCGGGGGAGGTCGTCGCAGCGGAGGGGGAGCTCCGTCGCGGCGTGCGGGGGGGGGAGGTCGTCGCGGCGGAGGGGGGGCGGCGGGGGAGCTCGTCGCGGCGGGGTGGGAAGGGGGGACGGCGGGGGAGCTCGTCGCGGCGGAGGGGGCGGCGGGGAGCTTAGCGGCGTCCGCCGGGTGGGCATTGTCCGCCGGGAGGGGGCTCCGTCCGCGGGAGGGGGAGCGGCGAGCACCGTCCGTCCGATCGTGTCCGTGGGGAATAAATTTTTTTATTAATATTATAATAATTTTTTTATATTTTTTTGATTAAGTCGGTTTAAATGATTTGATTTGACTTAAATCGGTTTAGAGATTTTCAAATCAAAAGAGGTCCCGTACCGAATCGAACCGAATGAGCTGTTTTGGTTTGATTTCTCGGTTTGAATCGTTTTATGCCCACCTCTAGCTGGGAAGGAGGGGCGGGGAGCGGCTCCGCGGAGAGCACCGTCCGTCTCCGTCCGCCGGGTTCTGTCCGGAGAGAGGGCGGGCTGAGCTCCTTTCGCGTTTAAACTTATTTTTATTTATATATTTAAATAATATTTTAAATTTATTATATAAATGTGTAAATGAGTTAAAATATTTATAAATATGTTATGCATAATAGAATAAGATAATATAAAAAATAAAGATAAAAATATAAAAATATATGGTTATCCTCGAATTTATTGTTAACATACCAAACATAGGATAAGATTATCCCTAAACTTATCCTAAGTCAAGCCAAACATAATGGGGATAGGGTCAACCACAAGGATTGGTTTATCCCTATCCCCATCAATTTTATCCCAATACCAAACGATGCCTGAAAGTCTGTTATTCTGGAAATTGGAGCTTAAAAATATGAATTTCGGAGTTTCAAAGTCTGAACTCCACGTTTTCTGAAATCTGAAACATACAGCAGAGAACTGAAATCCGTGAGAAATCTGGGGTCTCAAAATCTGAACAGAAGTCTGAAATTTGAAGTCGGTGAGAAATCTGAAGTTTGAATTGGTACAGAAAGCCTGCAAATCTGAAAAATGCAGGAATCTGGAGTTTGGAATTTGAAGAAATCAGGAAAACTGAATTTTTGCAGAATCCGAAAACTGTGCATTACAAAGTCTGAAAATGCAGAATCCATTTCAAGTCCGAATTTCAGTAGTCTGTAGGCAAATCTGAAATATGAATTCAATCCATTTAAATATCAAAATCTGAACTTTGCATCTAAAACAAAGAACCGAGAGCTTGAGAGCCTGCAACGTGCAGAATTTGTAAGAAGTCTGAAATTCAGGTTAGGTCCGAGAAATCTGAAAACAAAAATGTGAAGTCTGCCGACCTGTAGAACCCAGAAATAGAATTCAGAAGTCAAAACATCCATTGAAAACCAATTTCCACCCAGTTCCGAACCCAATCAGAATTCTGTGATTAGGCCTTAATCAAACTGAATCTCATCCAATTCGGTTATTTCTTTGAGCCAGGCAGTTCATAAATTATGAAATGAGTCAACTTCAAACTTAATCAAAACATAAGCAAACATTAATAAAAGATGCTCAAGCAAATCAGAAATCTATAAGTTTCAAGAAAATCTGAACTCCCAAACCAGAAGATCAACAAATTGTAAATCATTAAATCTTAATGCAGAACATTAAACCAGAATTGAGAACAAATCTGTTAAAAGAAATTCCAAGTCAGGCAATCTGTCAAATTCAATTTCAATTAACTAAATTCAAGTGAATTCTAATAAAATAAAATTCAACCTGAATTAAATCAAACAATCCACCGAACAAATAAAATCCACCAGATTCAAAACAAATCCGAACAAATTCAAACTCAATCAAATCAATTCAAATACAAATTAAATCAAATCAGACTCAATAAAATAATCCAAATTAATCAATCAACTAATTCAAATTCAACTCCAATCAAACTAAATTTAAATAAATCAACCCCAACAAAATTGACTTCAACAAAAAATCAAACAATAAACAAATTAAATCAAAAATCAAAGCAAACTTAAAATCAATCAACAAATTCAAAATAAACCAAGCTTAAAACCAGTAAAATTCAACTCAACTCAACTTCAACCAAAAATCAAATTGAAATTTAAATAACTCAAATTCAAATCAAATTTCAACTCAAACTAAAAGCAATTCAACCCATTAAATTCAACTCAAACTAAATTCAACTCAAATCAAATTCAAACCAACAAACTCAACCCAAATCAGAATTCAAACTGAAATTGAGTGCTTGCATTCCATCGATTGCATGGGATTGTTTTCTCCTATGTCCATATGTGTGTGAATGTGTACTTTTGTGGATGCACGTTTTCTATTGCTATGACGCTTAATCAAGGGTATTCGAGCTATCTCGATGTAATTAACGTCGGATCTTCGCACCATCCGACGGGGAGAGGTCAAAATAAATTTCAAAGAACCTAACAACCTCAACACATAATTTTGACCCTAGTTAGTACTTTTATGAAATATCATCTATTTTCTTACAAAGTCAATGCTAAGGTCTAATTCAAATTCAAGAGGAAAATGAATTTCCAAAACAAAGATATCAAATCTTTTTGTTAAATTTGAGGTTACATCACACCCCTACAAAGAACATTTAAGTGTTTTGTAGAGGAGAAAGGTAGTGAGGTAGCTTAGGTGTTTGGACTATTTAAAGGCACTGAGCACTGACAGAGATCGGGGTGGCGATATTGAAAATAATAAAAGGTTGTTGGTGACTTGTATAACAAGGCGTGCCAAAAGCCAGCAATAATGGAGGGGAGATTGGCTGTTAGGTTGAAGGGAGAGGGATGCAGTAGTTTCTGAATGGGGATTATTTTTTGGAATTTAGAGGATTAGACTGTATGCATCGCTTTAAATGGTGCTGCCTTGGGGCGCTTCACCACCTAGGTTAGACTTTTGGGTTGTTAGCAAAACATGAGGCTTATGATTTTCTCAAGGCAGAGGGTATTTCATCATTCTGTCACACAAATTTTTATAGCACTTGTTTCCTCTTAAAGGACACATTGTGATGAGTACAGGATCGAATCCTATTTGTCGAGAATTTGAAGTCGACATCATTCCAGTTTGGAGAAGACAGCACAATTTAAATGTTTTAATTAGCAAAGTTTAGGAGTTATTTTTGCAATTTTTTTAATATGCATAGAGCCTTTTTGTAATAAAGTTTTAATAGGGTCTTATGTGTAAGAACTCTCGGACCTAGGTACTGTAGCAAAATGATGATGGCTAAAAGAATGAAATGAAATGATATTCCGGTAAATCCCCAGTTTTTGCCCCCCTCTTCTCTCTCTCTCTCTCTTTCTCTCTTTCTCACATCAGGATTTACTTCATCCTTGACGCTGATGCCTGATGCCAGATCTAGCGGTCTTTGAAAGAGGCCCGATGGCCTGGCACCCCACCCTTGTTGTCCCGCAAGTAACCTTCACCTCTAGATCACATACGACTTCTCTACCCTCAGGTGCTTTTGGCTTCTTCTCCACCTCCGGCAAATGCCGGCTTATACTTCTCCACCGCTAGTCTTCACCGGCTCATTGTTCTTCTCCAGTCCCAATTCTTTCCTACGGCTTCGTTTCTTCTTCTTCAGCTCCTGGATGCATTTTTCTTCTTTCTCCAGACAACCTCCCTTGCTCGATCATTTTCCCCGCCTCTTGGAGATCTCTGGGCCTCCTTCACGTCGCTTCTCCCTCCAATTCCCTTTGTTCATCATCTAAAACTCCGGCACCTTTGGTCTACCGTCCTCACCTCCGACAAGCTCTTGGGCACTGAATCCCTTTCTCTCTACTAAGTGCCACCCCTTCCCCACACTGTTCTTATCATCCATCCTGTTTGCATCCGACCCCTCAAATTCTTCGTTTCTTCCTCTTCGGCTATCATCTTTATAGTAGCTCCTGCTCCTAGTTCTTCTATTTCACATGTCTCTTGTCTCCATTGCCTCGGGTCCACTTGACCATCATGCAGCCAGCATTCATCCAATCACCCCTCTAGAAACCCCCTTCCGACTTTGACATGTCAGGTCTCGTCAGATCCTTCTCCGGTCCTCCCTCACCTTGGACACATCCGCTTCCTTCGTGACCCCATCGTTGATTGAATGACCCGAGAACCAGGTGCATCGCCATCCACCTCCCTCGTGCCTTGCAATGTTGATGTCGCTGCCTCCTATTTTTGTGAAGATGGAGGTGCTACAATGCACCAGCTTTTCACGATGCCACTATCATGGCCGTGGTGCTTATGAGAACCTCCTCCTTTGTCTTTTAGTGCAGCTAGTCTCACGCAGATGCTTGCAGCCGTTTGATCAAGTCATTGTCCATTCCTCCTTCCCTATGCATTCATTTGGGTCTGTGCAGATGAGAAGCAGTCAAAATGGGCCTTGTTTTGGCCAACCAAATCAGTTGGTCTGGTGTTGGACCGTACCCTTTGGTTCGTTTGGACCAAAGTCACACCAGCACATAGTTGTCAAGACTCTTGCTTAGGCATCGCCTAGTTTGCACTTAGGTGTAAAGGCACTATTTTGCCAGTGCCTTGCCAAAAGCCCAAGAAGGCATCCAAGACACCTGCCTATGCGTCCAAGGTGCTCAAGGTGCCGGGGCTAGGCACCCCACAACATTTATACACAAATATGATTTTTTATTCTATGCGAGTTTGCCCCCCGATACCCCCCCTCCACAAGGGACATTGCCCCTTGACCTCCTGTAAACTGGCGGCATAGGTCGATCCATAATTAGTGGGCACCCATTTATATTAGTGTAAATATATTATATTTTACTATCACTTATACTATCACATATATCTAAGATTTGTAATTTTAAATATATGTTTTATACTTAAAATTTATAAAGATCTCTAAGTCTTAGTCTTTACTCTCTTCTCTCTCTCTCTCACACGCACATTCTCACTCACTTACTAAGTTTATCAAGATCAATTGTTTCTCAAAAAAATATATACTTATGTATACATAATTACGTAAATAAAATCTTATTTACATCTATGAACACATAAACATACACATTCAATTATAACATACAAATATAATTATATATATTTGTATCTATAGGTAAATATATTTAACACTAATATCTAATTATATATATTATTGTGTTTATGTATATGCATATATGTATATACGTGTATATATAAACATCCAATGTCACTGCCTTGACCGCCTAGGTGACACTTAAGCGGCTATCTTGTCGCCCAAGTAGAATTAACACCCTTAAACACTTTGGGTGTCTTGTCACCTTGACAACTATGCACCAGCTTTGGCTCAATTGCACTAATGCATGCTGCCAGCCAGGCTAAGGCCCATGCACCCGTCTAGTCAGTTCACCTGATTAAGCGATCAGCCAATCGGTTGGGTTCAGACCTAGGCCAGTCAGGTTTGTCACTATTCCACTTCAGGCCCACTGAGAAGCTAGATAATTTGTCTCACACAAAGGAAACGTCCAACCATGGGCCCATGACCCATAGGTCAAGTAGCCCAATTAATCAACATGGGCTCCGGCATTGCGGGTTGGTTATTCAACAGTTCAGTCAATCTTTCTTAGTCGGTATATTCAGTTAATTTTGCACATATACATGGCTGTTTCTTCATTGTCTCACATCACATTGGCTTGATTTTTTTACGAGTATTTGTTCTTGAATCTATAGAATATATTTGATTGTAATATATATCTATATATATAAATAAAAATGTCTAGTTAAAAATTACATGTACTGAGTGCATTATTTTGGTTTAAAGTTATTGAAACTAAGTTTTACACGTTTTATGCTGTGAAGTATTAATCAAACATTGTTTATTTGTGCAACATAGAAGTTTAAAAAATTAATAATTAATTATATTTTTTTAATACTATAGATAGTTAATGATTATTTATTTAAATGGTCATAAATTATATTGTTTTAAAATTGGTGCTTAATGTCTCATAATCTTTGAGGCTTATAGTTCAAGGGTTGCATGATTATTGATTTAAATGTTCATATATTGTATTTAAAAAAAAAATAAGATTTATGCCTCAATAAATTTTGAGGCTTACCCCTCATGAGGCTTTGGCAAAATGTCTCAAGATTGCTTCTAGATTTACAAACATTGGCATGGAGAAAAAGGTCAGTTCAGGAATTAGTGTAGTTGGAAGACAGATGTCTCATGGATTCAGGGGCTGAAATCCTCAAAGGAGGTTGAAGCAATATTGAAATTTGTGGGTTGGGGAGGGATAGAAGACCATTTAAAGGGGCCTTTATTCTAACCGTTGGTAGAAAATGAAGGTGTCAGTAGTTTATGGAATGACTCTTCAGTGAGAGAAGTGGAAAATGATTGAAGATCAAACTTTGATATTGCACTTCAGGAACTGGCGATGGGTTCTCAATGCTCTTCTCAGGTTGTATGGTCCACTAGAGAGAAGGGGCGAACCATAGGGCCCTATTGGACAGTCTGCTGACAGGATATCAGGGCTGTGGTCTCTTCTCGTGACTCTTGTGTAGGGTGGGTGTTTAATGTGGTGCTGAGTCACTTAAGAGGAGACAATGTCAGAACAACGTTGACTGCCGTGAGGTGAGGCCCATGACTGTCAGGGACATTGTGGTAGATGTGGGTTTTATTAATGCAGGTTGTGAGAATGCATTCTTTACTTGGTCTAATGATAAGTTGAAGCGAGTCAGACTTTATGCAGATTATCAGGTTCTCAGTTTCTTCTGATTGAGGCTTGTGTTCTATGCTTGTGGTGGTCTCAACAGTGTTCTCCAAGATCGTTGCTTTATTAGCTGACTATTCTGGAAGGCTTTTTGCAGGTTCACACTGGAGAGGTTTTGGTTTTGGAGGATGAATTCATGACTTGGTGGCTCAATGCGAGCCTGACAAGTCCCTTCACATGTGGCTACAGAGCAGATGATTCAGCTGGTCTGTTCAGTGCGGAAAGACTGTTCTGGAAGGAAACTTTTTGCAGGTTCACACTACAAAGACTTTTGGTTTTGGAGGATGGATTCATGATTTGGTAGCTCAATGTGAGCCTGACAAGTCCCCTCACATGTGGCTACAGGGCAGATATTCAGCTGGTCTGTTCAGTGAAGAAAATGTTTATATATTGCCTAACTTTCTGGTGTTGAAGGGTGCTAATATTATTGATGTTTTGTTTAATTGGAGAAGTGCGAATTTTTCCAGGGAAGGTGAAATACGGATACCTGTCTATCAGCCTTGTTTAGGGCACTGGACAAAAGGAATTGAATTTCATAGATTTGTTGATTATATTAGAGTGGTACTCTTGTAAACATGGCATCAAGACAAGCCACTATGGTCTACTAGCTAATTTGTCAGAGTGGAAGTGTTTGTAAATGTAAAAACATTATTTATTTATTTTTATTTCTTTTCTTGTGATGTAACTTTCTTCAGGCTGTCTTCCTAAGTACTATCACTTTGTAGGTCTTTGTAACCCTTCGGCTGGTTTGTGAATATGTTAAAGATTAAATCAGTGTACTACAATGTTGGTTAATCATTTTCGGAGGTTGAGTTGAAAGAACTCCGAAGCTATGTGTGCTCTGTTGGGAGTAGGCCTAAGATGGGTGACCTCATAGGAAAGTTGCTAATTAGTATGTTTGTTGGGCCAGTCAACTAATATAATTGTTACATATGGTATCAAAGCTTGACCTAGCCAGAAGGTCTGTCGTGACTCGTCTAGGTATATGATATGTTATGCGTGTGGTCTTGACGAGGACATCTAAGTTTTTGAGGGGGGTAAATTGTAACATTGTGATTTGTGAATATGTTAAAAGTTTAAATCAGTGGACTACAATATCGGTTAACCATTTTTCGGAGGTTGAGTTGAAAGAACTTTGAAGTTGAACGTGCTTTGTTGGGAGTAGGCCTAAGATGAGTGACCTTCTGGGAAAGTTGCTAATTAGTATGTTTGTTAGGCCAGTCAACTGATTTAATCGTTACATATGGTATCAGAGCTTGACCTAGTCGGAAAGTCTGTCGTGACTCGTTTGAGTATGTGATACGTGATGCATGTGGTCTGGACAAGGACGTCTAAGTCTTTGAGGGGGTAAATTGTAACACTTTGATATGTGAATATGTTAAGAGATTAAATCAATGGACTACAATATCGATTAACCATTTTTCGGAGGTTGAGTTGAAGGAACTTTGAAGTTCAATGTGCTTTGTTGGGAGTAGGCCTAGGATGGGTGACCTCCTAGGAAAGTAACTAATTAGTACGGTTGTTGGGTCAGTCAACTGATTTAATCGTTACAATCTTGTGCAAATGATGTAGCTCCTGGGACATTCTTTGCTTTCATGGACCAGTTTCTAAAAAAACTAGGAATTCTCAACTCTGAATCTCACTGTTGTGAATTATTGGAGGAACCTTATTCTAAAAGCTTGAAGATCCTCTTGCTCCTTTCTTGGTAGATATATCTTTTTTTTAATTCTTTTCTTACACAATTAATCATTGCTCTTTATTTTATGTAATGAAATCTAGTCTTTTGAGGCTTTCAAAAATATGAAGCATGTTGAGTTTAAGATGCCATTATGTGTTTTTGCTTCATCTGAAAAGTTGTATGGTTCTTGAATTTCCAGACGGCATTGTATAAGGAGCTACAGTGCCTTTGACTTCCTGAATCATGTTGTTAATAAAGTACCTAACCTGGGTGGTGCCGAAGCAAATGGAGATGATAAAGGAATCTCTAGAAGAAGGTAAGTCTAAAATGTGTGCTTGTATCCTTCTAAGAATGTATGCTAAATGTGTGGCTTCTAAGCAGGAAAACATTGCTAAACCATGCTGACATGGAGAATGAAGAAGAAAGAAAGTGCCTAAAGATGGTAGGGATCTCCATTAGTAGCTGTCTATGTTTGTCTTTTTGTTGCTATATTGTCTAATCAGGAAACTGTTTCTGTAGACAATGAGAGTCCCTAGCATCAGTCCTAGAGGACGTGGACGAGGCAGGGGACGGGGTAGAGGCCGCCCATGCATCAGGGGAACAGAGAAGGATAGGGCACATGAGAAATTTGAGGATGACATAAGCATGTCTCCTGAAAATGAGCAGAGCAAGGTTGAGGAAACAGATGCATTGGAGAGTATAAACCTTCCGACCACATCTGCAAACCCTGTGCGGGGATTTGATGCAGCTACGTTTATGGGGTCCCATGAGGAAATACCATTTCTCAGTGGTATAGGCAACCTGGAACCTGCTAATCTCACACATTTGCCAATGCGGGTAGAGGAAGATGAGGACTATGATGAAGAGTAGATGAGCAATCCTTTCCATGCCTGGCACATGCATCGATTAAGCTCAGTCGTGCATAACGTACTGTATTCACTTGTAACATCATCACGCTTGATTAGTGAAAGATAGTCGTGGTTATCTGATGCATAGTTAGTTGTTCTTGTTTACATAAATTGTTCAGTGGTACAAAATGTGCAGATGTCTCAGGCTTGTGCTGACGGGCATCTCCATATACTAACCGATAGAGGAAGGTATGCCTTTGTTGAAGTTGAAATCCAGTCTTTTATCTAGAAAATGTCGGACCTTTGACACCTCATGGAGGTGCTTTGTATAGTGTTATTCTCATGCTATATTCCCATGTTATATTCTCAAAGCAAGATATCGTTTGATTCATGTGATGTGACAATCATTTTATCTCAATTATCTCATTCTTGAGCTTTTTGTGTATCACAAAAAATGCTGAGTGGAGGAAATACATTGTACAAATTTAGCATTTCATTTTTATAGAATTAAATACTTGCACATCAGGTCCGTATGCACGATTTGCAACTTTGTCGAGCAGTTACTGACTGATATGGGCACACACCAAGGAGAATAAAAATATTACGGAGTGTGGTGTATGGGGTCAGAGAATTCTTTCTTGTGTTCTTTCTTTTATAAAGATCTACTTCATGGAAAAGCAGCCAACGATTAGATAACCACCGTTACCAGCTATCTGTAGCTTTTATCGTCTTTGCCGATGTCTTGTCAGGCCATGATCTCAAGAACTGCATATCCATTGGTGCCCTCATTATTTCACTACTGCACTACATAGATGATAGACCTCTAACGTGCACTCTTTTGCAGTAAAAATTTACCAAGACTGGCGTTCCTTCGTAACAAAAAAAGTCAACATTACTCGCTCCCTGTTGTGCATGGTGTTCTTCATTATGCTGCGAAGGGTGTGATATGCTGCTAAAGCTTGTAATTCCCTGCCGACGTATGTCTAGCATTGAGAGAGAGAGAGAGAGAGAGAGAGAGAGATTGCGTTTCTATTATCTGGAGACACCTCCAGATGTTATATTTACGATGTTAAATTTGGTAAGTGTCTTTGTTTCCGGCCTCTGGACAGGGGGGGTTATCAGATTGACCAAGAGAATTTCATCCCTTTTCCGTGCTGTACTTGATCTATTGAGCGGTTAATGATGTTTCGTCGTTCTTCTAGTACATTTTGTCCTCGTTCTCATGTGCTATGTTTTGACTGCATCTTTTCTTTTCTTTTTTTACTTGTGAAGCTCGAGTGCCCTTCGGTGTTCCACCACAAAACCGGCAGGCCGACGTTGACAAAATGAAACTTGTCCTTCGGCTCCATTTTTTATTTAATAATTAGCATATCGAGAGCTTTGGTTAAACATTAATATCTCTAAATCATAATCTTATCTGGGTTGGGTTGTCTACTTGTGAGCCTATATGAAATTAGAAATAATTTCTCTGCTAAGGCTAATTTAACATAATTTAAATCATTTAAGTATATCGGGTGAAACAACTGGTGAATATAAAAAAAGAATTTACGTGGTTGGTCCCAAATAATTTGATATTAAGTTTGAGTAGTTAAGGACTGGCATGGGATGCCACTGGGACTTGAACATAAATTCAATTATTTTTGGAAAAATTAATTAACGCTTTAATTAAGAAAATTATTTGATAGAAAATCCATTGACTCATTATCTTTAAATGCGAGGCCCAAGTTGTCACCAGCCATCAACCCCAGCGTCAACCGCCTAGCGCCCCCCTTACGGCCTTACCTTCTGGGAGATCTCTCTCTTGACCCCGCCACCCAATATAATCACGGAAAAAAGCATCTGGGAATGCCAAAATCCAAGTTATGGACTACTCAATTATATCTGTGAAAATATCTATCGAAATTTCTTTAAACTTCAATTAATAATTTTCAGAATCGAAATTATTTAAGAAAAAAAATGGCGTAACCGAGCACCCCTCCAGCCTTGCACGTAGAGAACATTTAAAACAAAAGTTGGAAACTTTCAATATCAGCCAAGAGGTCCACATAGGTTCTTCTAGGGCCGAAAGAAAAAAAAACAGACCAGTTGCTAACTTGAACCAAATGGAAATTTCAGTTTGAGAGATTGTCTGTTCGGTTTATTGAATCGAGCCAAATCGATAATTTTTATCAGTTCAGTCTAACACATTCTCAAATTAAATCGGACTAATGAAGTGTTTATATATTATATTAATTTTTAATAAATATATTATATTAAATTTAGACTAATTAATATAAAAATATAATTATCTATTATATTTAAAATTTTATTTTATTTAAATATGCGTTAAACCTACGAATCGAGTCCTACCGAACCGGTTCGGTTCGCAATCCGTTCAAGCTTCAACTGAACTAGTTTGGTTATCATTTTTGTATTCGATTTCGATTTCGAAAAAAAATGAGTCAAAATCAAATGGAACCGAACAGTCTGCACCCCTACGTTCTCTTGCCTAGGGGCAAATTTGTCGCTTTACGTGCCCCTGAACAGATTTGGGGGGCAGAAGTTTTAACTATTTAAAGGGCATTGCATTATCAGGACCGGACCTCCCCATAAATTCCTCATTATCTTTTCATACAAGAAGTCCTTTTTTAACTTGTGCACGGCTGAATGGGAAAATGGGGCTGCCCAAGTGCCCACATCTGGATTGGGATGCTCATAATCAGAAGAAGCTAAATAAATTAGCTGACATGATATCCAATGGATTAGTTATGGGTTTCTCATTCCAAGCTGGTCGCATATGATGACTCTGATGATCCAGGTCAAGTTGTGACTAGCCGAGAGCATAGAAAATTACGCTTGTGATGCATATGATGTAACAGAAGTTTTCTTCTTAACCAAACGTTAGGTTAGATGTAATGGTTTGGGACATTTTACAAAGAACATCATGCCGTGTGTTGTTGTGTGACATCCCATACGTAGAGATTGCTATCTGAACCGGAGGATCCTGTTCTATTCTTATACGCCGGGCACCAACATACGTGTAACGAGTGTGATGCTTGCTTGGCCCCAACCATGGTATTAATTAACAGTCTTTCTCGAAAAAATCACTCATCCTTGATCTACTCCTTGCTAATTAATAATCTTATCATAAGATTACCTATCCTCGACTTACTCCTAACAAAACATTTAATTTTAGAATTTTTTCGACTCAATCTTCGAAAACTAGTTAACCAGAAATGTTGATAATCTATTGATTAATCTCTTAACGTATTCATAAACCAAGATGTTACGATATACCCCTTTAAAGACTTAACTTAACGTCCTTGTCAAGGCCACACAAACATCACTTATCACACATTCAACCCTGAGTCACAACAAGCTTCTTAACTAAGCCATGCTATAATATCATATATAACTATTAAATCAGTTAATTGACCTAACAACTATATTAATTAACAATCTTTTCAGCAAGTTACTCATCCTTGATCTACTCTCAACGTAACACACTTAACTTTAGAGTTCTTTCAAATTAATTTGTGAAAAATAGTTGATCAAAATTATTGGTAATCCGCATATTTAATATCTTAACACATTCACAAAAAGTGTTACAATACTATTGGGCAGGATTCAAACTGTGCAATACTTTTCTTCTTGTTTAGGCTACAGGGTTATATATGGTCCCAACCATCTTGTGGCTGCATGATGCGATAGCGATCAAGTGACAATTTCAAGTTTGAGCAATTATTTTTACAAAATTAAGAGCACGTATGTAATTAACTTTTGCCATGTAGATTTATTAGTATACATGCTAAGACTAAGGCTATCTGAAAGAGCCTATCTTGTACCTAGAATAGAAAAGTAAAGTAAAATTTTTGGTACCAAACAAACCAGACAGATTTAACTGATTTACATAAAACATAATAAAAATAATAAACCAACATTTATATAGTTTTAATAATAAAACATTAATTTTTATAACCAAAAGTGAATATACAAATTATTAATTTAATTGTCACTTAATTTTTAGTCATAAATTGAATGAACCGAGTTGAACCTTATGAGATGTTTGGTTGCATGGTAATTTTTTTTTGTACTCTTTCATGATAAACAATTGTATAAAAATAAAAAGTGAACCAACTCATGACATAAAATTATCATGTTTGGAGGGATGTGATTATAAAAAAGAGTAACTATCATACATGATCAAACAAAGTGGGGGACCACAAGAAAAAAAAAGGTGAGATCCTCTTTTTTTGTTTAAGAAGAAAATCACTTTCAAAACATAAAATTGTCATGGTTACCAAACACCTCTTTTAACAAGTTTTCTTACAATTTTCGAAAATTAAAATAAAAACCTCCATTATCGTGCAACCAAACACCCCATTAACAATTTGACTAGCCAGTTCAGTTCGATTGGCTCCGAAAAACCAACCAACCGAACCGACCAGCCAACCAACATTTTCGTCTAGCTGTGCATAGTATTCGGGTATTGTCGGCAATTTTGTCAAGTGAAGGATGTTTTTATTTTGTCCCACATTCACAACACTTGATCTGTTTATGTTCAACAAAAGTGGGATTGCAATCATGAAATCTTATCGACACAGAAAGAATATTTATATGTTCCGTGGTAACATGCTGCAAATAGGGACAATTACTAGCTAACTCAACGGTAGTCTAAATAAGCTTCTTCTTTCGGAAGAAGCGCTTCAGATGCCATAACTGCAAAGCAGAAACACAAATGCAAATACCTAGGGACATGATGCTGAACCATGCAACTCTGCCATTTGTTGTCTCACTCACTGTCCTCCTCTCTGCTTCCCTGCATCAAAACCATTAACATATCATATGTGGTAGACTTCTAGTCCATACCAAAAAAGCAAACCAAAAAAGCAAAAAAATGAAAAAGTCGCAGAATAGCTAAAAGGAACTCAGTGAAGTACTTTTTCTTCAAGCGCACCAAGTTCTCATGGATGGCTTGAACAAGATACTCTAGCTTCCTGAGCTCAAGTTCAACACCCTGGAGATTGACGACAATGTTCCTTCAGAACAAATGATGGGCCCACAGAATATCGTTCATAACCATTTACCTCAATCTTTTCCTTCCTCGCAACAGAGTCCCAGTCCTTGGCTGCAATCCCAACTTTCCAGTCCAAATTTACGCTCACCTCCACATCCTTCTTATTGCCTTCCATCCAGAAACAGGCCAAATAGTTACCAGCTTCTGCAGTTGTAAAAGCAAACTGACCAAGAGTAACATTTTCTTTGTAGTGTAATGTGTTGCCATAGGGTGATGTAACCTGCAAATGAAAGTAACGCATACAATTAACAAGTCATCTTGCCACACCATTTTAAATATGGATAAAATTTAAAGCCACAAATATGTTATCTTACAGTGAGAGCATAATCTCCAAGATATTACGATGACCCAAGATGTTCTTGAAAAACATTGAGGGTGGGCAACCCAAGACATAGGTGGCAAATTCAAAACATAAACTGAATCTTAAACATGACAATGTTGCGTATAAGTTAACATTAAAGTACACAATAAGTATGCTGATTATAAAACGACAATGAGATAATATAACTGACTGACTATTTATCTAGTTAAATTAATTGATAGACTGGAAAACTTGGCTATGCCAAATTGTAAGAAATCCTAGTAATCAAAGGCACTCAAGATTTCCTAATGAGAAAAAGTAATATCCAGGGAAAAAATAAAAATATAAAAAACATCAATTCAGTGTATGCACAAACTGGAAGGCAAAACTAGCAACTTCTGGAGTTCCCAATGATTTTGCAGGATGAGAAAGGACATGCAGAAGTAATTGTAAATTTGACATTCTGAAAGCTATACATGGCTGAAGTCCAGGTCCGGATTACATCTTCAATGATAAAAGAGGACTGTCAGGGTTCGTTCCTTGAAATTCAGATATATCATATATAACATTTCTTCAGGTCTGGACTACGGTGGCATTTGTTTTGGCTGAATGAATCTGATCTTGCCTTTATTTCTAATCTCTTATATTATGTGTCAAAAAATTACTTAAATTGATTAAGAAGAATTCATAGATCAGTCCAATCGTTAACTAAAATTATTAATATGTATGTATGCCTTCTCAATTTTATCATCGAATGAAGATACAAGACTAAAAATAAAAAGTTTTATAACTCAATTTTAAGAGGTTCATTAAGATATAACAGATATATTAAAAATATAAAAAATGCAAATTACCAAACAATATGAATTCCCTAATCTCTGAACGAAGAGGATAGATAAGATTAATCAAACACCACCCATATCAAACAACAGCCATATCTGATGAACAAAACATCTGATTTGCATCTGTTGAAATTAACAGTGACTTTTTGAGCACCAGTTCTTTTGGGTCATATATTCCGCATTTAGAAAAAAGAGCTAGATCCCTTATTTTTAAATTTTAATTAATGATTTATGTCTGACAGAATTAGGAGTGACCATTAGAAATCAATTTCCTAGGGGTATAATTCCACACTTAAAGACTAGAGGAACTTGACCACCAATTACCAAAATATAACTTGACAAGACATTCCTTATGGTGATAAAAACCTCCGTAAACAGAAGTCCCAGACAATAACCGCACTGCATACACCCACCTGATAAATCGTTGTGTATTTTAAAAAGGCATTGCAACGCAAATTTGCAAATTTAGCTTTCAAAATTGATCATTTTACCATCTCCCCTGGACCTATCACAACATTCACCACCAACATGAAGAGAAATAGAAGCATGTAAGTATCATAATTGAGAAAAAGATTTTTCATGATCCATGAAGTAGAATCTCTGGACTTAAAACCTTCAAGCCAAATATATTTGTCTAGAGATGAATTTTACTCTTCTGGGCTGCTGGGCAGTAATGGAGAACGACCAATTTCAATGTATCACCATACCATAACTCATCTTAGTCACAAGCACCTCCCTCTTCCTTTTCAATTTTTCATGCAGACTTTATCTCATTTCATAAGATAGTAACATTATGAGATTACACAAGCCCAACCATGTCATCATTCTAGATGTTGATCTTAAGATATGTCATAGCTTCCACTAAGTAGTATTATGTTGAATTTTTTCTTGCTTTCATCAATAGCAGAAAAAGGAGATTATCATCTATAATCTTCAATTGTTTAAAAGTTAAAGAAATTGGTGTCTATTTAGAATTTTTGACCTTGATACACTCCAAAAGGTTCTTATTGCAACAAAGCAAAGAATCCATGAGTTCTCCCCTGGACAGGCACAGAGTAAAAAAAAATTTAACGGCGAGCTTTTGCAGCAAAAGCTCACCATTGTCTTTCTTTTTCTTGAGTGCACGTGATGTCCACCTTCTGTCTTTTCATTAAAGCATAGCTCCTATGATTTAACATCATCCCTTAAGCTATCTAGTGTTCCATGTCTAAGAAAATATAATGATAAATAACGTTTTCAAGTAGTTGTAGTCATTAGTTTAAAGCAAATCAATAATACCATTTGAAACTTCAAAATTAAGTAGGAAAAGATACTTAAGAAAATCGGTTAGTTTTGCACAACTTTCAAAAAAATAAAGATCTCAAGAAAAACTGAGTTGATCCTTTCTCATGGAATGTGAAGAGATCTCTGTGTTTTTTTATATATATAAGCTCATATAAGATGGGCACCCACTTGTATATTAAAGCCATCCCGTGTATGTTTCATAGGGCAATTGCCTTTCCATTAAGAACACAAGTTTTCAGATAATGTAGTATGAAATACAACATTTCGTTCTAACATCCTATGGATGATTTTGGCCTCCACCATATCAAAGTTTACATCCAAATGGCTGTGCACGTTGGTAAATATTGACAAGGGCATTAAAATAACCTTTCCAGCGTTGATCACCCTATACATATGTTTTACCCACTCTTGGGGTCCCTTGAGATTTGAGAATCAGATGAGCATCTAGCATCTTCGCTTTCAAGGAAGACCGTCTAGCACAACCCTAACCTACTTCTGGTACATACCCAAATATGCAAACTTTGATCTAGGAAAAGCATGAAAACTAGCGAAGGTTCCTCCTCAAAAGGAACAAAGGCATCATTTCTTAGGTAATGGATTGAGAACCATTGGTGCCCCAAATCTGGCGAAGAAACTCAATGGATCCCCAGAAGTCCAGAAACTAGCAACCGCATCTCCTAAACTTGGTTGCATTATGAACGAAGCCCAAAGAAGCGGCTGATAAACGAATGCTTCGAACAAATTCAGGCTACCCCATTCATAAGTACCCCGTCAGATAAGGAGAACCGGGAGGCGATCGCAACCATCATCCGTCCCCCTCCCTTCCACATTCGCCATCCCCGTCCCATACACAACAAACACAAAGGAGTTCCGAGCGGACTCTCACCTTCACGTTAATGGTGGGAAGGCCGTGGTTGTGCTCCTCATAGATGACGCCGTAGTTGGAAAGGACAACCACGTTGGCCTGGATATCCTCCGACACGCACTTGGTCCCCGACTTCGGCATGCTCAGCCACACCGCCGCCGCGCTCCCGGCGGAGACTAACGCCACTGCGGCCACCGCCGTCATTACCCGCAGCAGGGCGGAGGCTGCCACCGCCATCTTCGGAACAATCTCTCTCTCTCTCTCTCCCCGACACCCGTGGCGCTGGAATTCCTCTGGGAGCGCAGGAGCCGGAAAGAAGAAGAGAAAGAGACCAGAGTCGGGCTCTGTTTGATTGAGCTTAATACCGATTCCGTCGGACAAATTTTATTAATCTAAGTCTGAAAAATAATAACGGCGAAGGTCTCTGAATCTGATGTTCGTTTGTTTGTTCTTTACTTTAATTAATGTTTAACTCATTAATATTCAATTAATGTTGAAATTAGATGTCAAAATCTCTAAATCAAAGTATGATTATTTTTGATACAATTATTTGAGTCATGAATTGAGACTTATTATAGATATTAATTTTTCTAAATTGAGTCTCCCGATTTATTCTGCTACGTAGGTTCAAAAAATCTGGGCGTGAAAAATATGAAACTTCTTTCTAGAGATCCAACTACCCGAGAACAAGATATAATGTCATGTTTGATAACACTGCTAAGTATCTCTGTCATTATCAATTTTAAACTTAATATCGATAAAAATCATTAAGAGATGGTGTTTGATTAATTGTATCAATTTTAAAATTTATAGTGTAAATAAAATATATTATGTAATATAAATGTCAGCTTGTATTACCTTTGATATCTATATTTTAATATTTAAAAATATTAATATCGATATTAATATAGTACAAAAAAAATGAAACTCTCACTAAACAGGGCACAAGACATGTACCATCAGACAGCAGCATCATATTTTATGGGGTGTTTGGTTGCATGATAATTTTTTGTACACTTTCGTGATAAAAAATTGTATTAAAATAAAAAGTAAGCCAACTCATGACATAAAATTATCATGTTTGGAGGGATGTGATTACAAAAAAGAGTAACCACCGCACATGACCAAATAAAGTGGGGGACCACAAGAAAAAAGAAAGAGATGAGACCCTCTTTTTTTGTTTAAGAAGAAAATCACTTTCAAAACATAAAATTGTCATGGTTGTCAAACACCTCTTTTAACAAGTTTTCTTACAATTGTTAAAAATTAAAATAAAAACCTCAATTATCATGTAACCAAACACCCCATTAGCCTTGGCAGCTTAATTCTCTGGTCGGGGGTAGATGGAGAAGAAGCCAAATCATTGGAGGCGTGTATATATATATAATTCAAAGCACAGACCCAGGCACCATAGGTAGATAGTGTCAAAGAAAAATTTAATCTATTTAATATCTTCTTATGTATGGCCTGATGCATATATAGTCAACAATTATTACGGACATAACTAATGGCGTGTTTGGTTGCATGATAATATAGATTTTTATTTTAATTTATAAAAATTGTAACAAAACTTTTTAAAAGAGGTGTTTGGCAACTTTGATAATTTTATATTTTGAAAGTGATTTTCTTCTTAAGTAAAAAATAGAGGGTCTCAAATCTTTCTTTTTTCCTTGTGATCCCTCCCACTTTGTTTGGTCATGAATGGTAGTTACTCTTTTTTGTTATCACATCCCCCAAACATGATAATTTTATGTAATGAGTTAGTTCACTTTTTATTTTAATATAATTTTTAATCATGAAAATGTACAAAAAATTATCATGCAACCAAACACCCCATAAGGAAATTGGGGATTGTCAAACACAACATGTGTACTAAAGGATACTAATATTAATGGGGGGTGTTTGATTGCACAGAAACAGGTTTATGTTTTTTATAACCAAGATTTGTGAAAAGGAGTTTGGGAATCAAGATAGAAGTTTGATATGTGGAGGCTTTTCTTCTTGGATTAAAAAATGGTGACGCGTTTTTTCCTTCCTTTCTTACTTTTTTTTTTGTGGTTGGTGACCTCGTAAGCAACAATTCCTTCTTTTTTTTTGAATATAAATAAAAAGAATAGCCAATCATTTATAGGGTTGTTTAGTTTTGAGCCCTTAAAGATGATGGATTGTTTTTCCTTCTTTCTCACTTGTGGTCTCGCATCTTCATTTATCGGATATGGTTTAAACCTTACAAGATTTCTTTCCCTAACCAAACATGATAATTTCAAAATTTTAGTTCAACCTTCGAGTTTGAGTTACTTCTTCTTCAAAGATACTTAAATCATCCAAATCATATTAAATTATTCCCCCTCAAAATTAACATAGGTTTATCACGTCATTTTTTTCTGTCGTTTTGATATATCCACTTTTCTATCAAGAGTTTCATTAGTTCTATGTTTAACATGCTCAACCCCCTTCTTTCAATTTGTCAAAAATTGTTGCTACTACATTTTTCTTTAATTAATTTATCTTTTTCTATCTAGTATATTGTGCGTCCACTTGTCTATCGTAACATTCTCATTTTTGTAATATTTATTTTAAAAATATTTTTTATTTTATCATTCAACATTCATTATCATAGGACGTTACAAATTTTATAGTCCTACGTGAAATTGTTTTCGACTTTAGTGGAATCTTACCTTTAGAGAACCTACCTAACCAATTCTCAATTCATCAAGCATACTTTAATTTTTTATCAATATCTTCATTACATTCTCTATCATTTTAAATAGTTGATTTAAGATATTTGAAATGAGTTTTTTTTAGATAATACTACATCATCCAAACTAGCGCGTTCACATGTTTATTTTTAGTTTTCATTAAATTTACAATACATATATTCTGTTTTAATTTTACTTATCTTAAAAATTTTAGTTTTTAAAATATTTTTTTACAGTTCTAATTTCACGTTCACTTGTTCTTGTGTCTCATCGGTGAATATAATATCTACAAACATCGTACACTAACGTATATCATCTTATATAGTCTTTGTTAACTCATCTATAACTAATGTATAAAGGTAAGGACTTGTTGCCGACTCTTATATAAGTCCATTGAAGTAGAAAATCTCTTCTTTCTTTTCTAATTGTGTATATACTACTAGTTATTTCGTCGTACATGTCTATAATCACTTGTATATAATCTAATGTGTAAAGTACACTATGTTAATTATATTTTATTTATAATTTTTTACAATAACAATTCTATACCCTACTCTTTTCACTTAAAGTACTACATTTTTTTAATGTTTTATCAACGATGATTTTATCCTATTTTTTATTTCTTTTACTGTATACTGCTTATTATGATTAGCTTATTTTTTACATTTCTCTATCATCCACTTGATTTCTTGGATGCACACAATATTAGTATTTCTTATCTCCATACTATCAACAAGTTTCATAATTTTTCTAGTAAGGTATCCAATATTTCAAATAGATATTCTTATAATTCTTTCAATCTTTTTTTCTTACATTTCTTTCTATAATAATGTCTATTTGTTTCTAAATTCATTCTAAAATTTATATATTACTTTTTACCGTGAACTAACTTCTTTACCCACTCACTCATTTTTTTATATGGAAACCCTTGCTTGTTTAATACCATATTAATACATTTATGTGACATGTCATGCAAGAAATACTCTCACCCTTACTTTATAAGGTGAATAAATTTTTTTTTGAACAACAAGGTGAATATACTCTAGGCTTTGTTTCATTTGAATTTATATCATAAAATGCGACCATAGTCTTATGTTACGCCCTGTTTGGTAACACTATTAAGTACCTCTATCACTATCAATTTTAAAATTGATATTGATAGGAACCATTAAGAGGTGTTTGGTTAATTATATCAATTTTAAAATTTGTAGTGCAAACAAAGCATATTATCTAACACAAGTGTCCACTTGTATTACTTTTGATATTGATACTCCAACATTTGAAAATATTAATATCAATATTGATATAGTACCAAAAATGAAACTCTAACCAAACGGGCCATTAACTATCACCTAGCACATGCCACCTCATTTCTCATCTAGACTTGGGACCAACCATGCGGGTGTTTATTTATTATTGATACTCTAACTTCTAAAGATATTAATATAAAAATTTATATGATATCACTCATCGTAAAGTATACTATTTATGGCCCACTTGGTACGTGGACAAACATAATTCATTTTCTAAAATTCAGGGATAAACCAAACTTATCCTCAAAATAATCTTTTCTTATTTAGGCGCAAGATTATTTAGAAGATAAACTTGAATTATTTCCTAAATTTTGGGGATAAACCATCCCCAAATTAATCTTGTGCCACATGAGTTTAATTTGTGGATAAAATTGCTTTATTCCCATTTTTTGGGAATGAATTAAGTTTGGTTGTTCACTGTTAGGTTTAACCCGAGAAACCAATCTGATCTGATTTGATTCGAACTACCGATTGGTTTGATTTAGTTTCTTGGGTCCTTCAAACTAAACCAAAATGCTAAATTGAAGAACTCGAATCGAATTAAATATTTTATTTTAAGTTATACACCATACAATCTTTATGTGTCTTTTCTTATAAAAATAATTTTATTTCAAGAATTTTTAAGACCAAATCAATGAAATGTACAAACAAATACATTAAATTTTATTAGAATGTGATTTAAAATAAATAAAATGAAATTATTTATTGACATATCTACTCTATCTTAATAAATTTGACTTGGTTCGATTTGGTTTGGGAGATAGTTTGGTTTGATTTGATTCTTGTAGTTTGATTTGGTTTGATTTGAGAAAAAATACTCAAAATCTAAACTAAACCACACCATGAACACCCATATCTATGTTTCTATATACCAAAATGGTAGTTCTACACTCTTGTCCGGGAAAAGTGCTACTTGTCTAATAAGAGAGCGAGTATATTACTTTGGAATTTTTAAATTATTATTTAAAAAATTATAAAAATACCTTCCTCAAAGATTCGATTGCATGATGAAAATTAATCACTCTATAAAATATTTGCATAACTAAAAAGCTTGTAAAAATAATGGACGATCATGATAAATGAATTTAGATCTCTGTAAAATTCTACAAAAAACATATTGATTAAATATCAGTTTGAGTCTAGAGTTTCAAATTCAAGCTCAAACTTAATTAAGTAACGAATCAAGTTCGAACAAAAGTTCTACCTGGAACGTCTAACGTAAAAGTTAAATATCGGTATTTAAAAAAAATTGTAGATATAATAATAATCTCTTAAAAATTAATTTAATTTTTAAAAAATATTTTTATTTTTATTTTTTGATGTGGATAACAAAAATTGTGTTCTTTTGTAGGGATTAGAGATAAAATTAGGATTTTAAATATTGATTGTGATCCCGGTTGTTTTGACTTAAATTGATGTATGACATCTAAATCAGTCGAGAACAATGAGATGTTTTGGTAAAATATCTAAGATATAATATTACTTTTTTATTAAATCATTTAAACTGTGAAATAATACATTTTATTTTTGAATAACTAAATAATGATGAAACTTAATGGATCTCCTCGAGTGTTCACCCGAGAAAATTTTCTCAGTTTTCTCACAAAGAGAGTGACATGACCGAGACAAGACAATGATCTGAAACATCACACGGCGGCGAACGACGGCAGATCTGAAGCGCAATCAGTACGTCGTGTCGTGCTTACCTCCGTCAATGGGTCTTGCCACCGGCGGCGGCGGCGGCCTTGGCGGCGCCGCCGTAGTTGGTCCGGCTGAAGTCGAGGAAGAGAGCGAGGAGGGAGGCGTTGAAGGCGGCGTTGATCGTCCACGCCCCGACCCCGGAGCAGCCCTCGCCCGAGAACTGCAGCCGCAGGAACACCGCCGACGCCGCGAAGCTGAAGCAGAACTGGGCGATCTGGAGGCCCGTCAGGGCGCGCTTCCACGGCGGCGGCCACCGCCAGCCGACGCTGCTGCAGAGGTAGTACGCGTACATGGCCGCGTGGACGCCGGCGTTGGTCACGAGAGCCACCGGCATCAGCGACTGCCGGGCGGCGATCCAGAGGTAGCACACGCCGACCACCGCGGCGTGGTGGTAGACGTGGAGGAAGGAGAGCCGGCGGCGGTCGGCGGCGAGGAGGATGAGGAAGGTGTCCACCAGCTCGTAGAGCTTGGAGAGGTAGAAGACGTAGGCCCAGAAGAAGAGGGGGCCGCGGGCGCGGGTGGCGGCGGGGAAGCAGAACAGCCAGGAGGGGGAGGGCATGCGGGCGGCCGCGGCGAGGGAGCAGCCGGCGGCCATGGCGAGGGAGAGGAGGAGGAGGGCGGCGTTGTGGATGGGGGAAAGCAGGCGCAGCAGGCGGCGGCGGGGAGGTGAAGGGGGGGCGGGGCCGAGGAGGACGGGGCGCAGGAGGAGGACGAGGGCGAGGTAGGAGGCGACGGCGGCGGCGAGGAAGGAGGGGGAGGCGCCCCACGTGCGGGAAGCGTCCCACTCGAAGCTGGACACGGAAGGATGCTCCACCAGCCACCACCGCACCGCGGCCGCAGCCGCCGCCATCCTGGCCGGAGCTTGCGCGGCGCAGGGTCGCCGGGAGAGACGCGCAGCTGCGGGCGGCGGCGGCGGCGGCGGCGGGCGGGTGAAGGGACTCGAGGGAGATGAAGATGATTCTACGGCCGGGGAAACATCCACGTGGAAACAGATCGGCCGAGAGAAAATCGGTTACAATTTTGTGAAAATAATATTTTTCGACCTATGTAAACATATGAAATACATATGCATCGATTTTATTACGACATATTTATCATGTCGATAGACTTTACATAGACTTAACCGAATAGGCGACCTACCTATAAACTGATATTTATTATTTTAAATATATTTTATATTAAGATACTAAATAAATAAAAAAACATTAAAAATTATAATTTTGTATGATAAAATGTAAAATAAAATAATAAATATAATAAATTATCATGATTTAATTCTGACTAGTCCTTTGGTTCGATTTGATTTCTAGTGTTCGTATGAATAGACTAACCGGTGGTTCAACCCGGAGCGGGATGAAACTAGGATCGACTTAGTTCAATTCTCTTCGAGTTGAATCCAACGACCAGCGCTCTTAACGAAGGAAGGTTAGGTCGGGGTCGGTCGCCCCAAATTTCCGGTCAGATCTGGTGGTGATCCTGGGTCGGATAAAATCGGGTTTATTTTTAAAAAAAATAAAAAAATTATATTGAAAAATAAAAGGTTCTTCACTTTATTTTTCGCCTCTCGAAGGGAAAAAGAGGATGCAAGATGAAGAAGGGCGAGAATAATATTGAGGAGACATTTTTATCTTAAAATAAATACTACTCAACTAATTTTTTTAAGAATGTTCCCTCCGTGAAGACATTTTTCGGTATAAATAGATTTTAAACAAAGTATTAATGTATTTTATTTTTATAAAGATATAGTTTAAAATATCATAACTTATATTATTAATATTTTCGACAAAATTATAATATATTAAATGAAAACATCGAAGACCCTTGCATCTTATTGCTAACGTCGGCTAATCTGTCCGTGGACGTAACGAAAGAAATGAGATGATAAAGAAATGGGATCTGTCTTACGGAGATCCAAACGCACGCTGAGACACCTGTAAAATAATAAAAAAAATATTTTTATTTTTCCACCGTCACACCGTTTCTTCTTTTTTTTTTTCTCATTCGTCATCCTCCACCTCTTCCTCCTCTCTCTCTCAATATCGAGAACATTTCATATTCGAGAATGGATCCTTTTCTCTTAAAAAGATTCTGTTAGTCCGCTCACATAAATGAGATGACAATGATAATTAATACCTAATCATGTACTTATTTAATATTAATTCAATATCTTTATCCTCACGTTGAGACCGAGGAGATCCCGTCAAAACACCTTTCAAAGGAGACGAAAACCCCCGCCCCCTCCAATCTGGTGCTCCTCCTTATCCTTCCCATGCCCCCTCGCGCCTTCTCCCTCTCTCCGCCGAAGCATCACCCCGGGTGCACCGAAGCTTCTCATTTTTTCTTCCCTCCTCGGGGCATGTTTGGTACCATAAAATTTTGAGGATAAACTTAGGTTATCTTCAAAATTGTGAGGATAATCCAGATTTATCCCCCCACTGTTCACCCCCCCCAGGTGCCTGGCTATCACCACCGGGAGGCTCGAACCCCCGCCCTGCTCCTCCAGGAGCAGAGACCCAGTCAAGCCATGCTCGACCGACAATTTGAGGTAGAATTCTCACATATATATATATATATCATGTATTGGGCTGCTGCTTTAAAATCAATTGTTTTGAGTAATGCTTGATTAATCGATACTTTGACGATATAATAAGCGTCTGACATGGTTAATTTGGTTCAGTGAATTCGTGAATCTGGCCGGCGCTGTGGCTCGGTTGGCACGACGCCACCCCGCGGGGGGTGGCGGGGTTCGAACCCGGCTGTGAACAGCCGGGACCACCTCCCCAGGGGGGAGGTGGTACCTAGTGGGGATCGAGCGCTGCACCCGGCAGCGCTCAATCCCTCGCCGGCGCTGAGCTGCGCCCTCTTCTTGGCCACCGGGCCAGCGTGTCCAAAAAAAGAATTCGTGAATCTGTCTTCCTTAAATCTGATTGTCACGATTTTAGCGAAATCTGAGTTGTCACATAAAAAATATGCTAGATTATGAAATAAATTTATTTTTTTATTCGATTAGATACCGAGTTGTGTCCCTTCGACGTACGTAAGAACACGTCAGTTATGATTATTTACCAACGTGTTCTCCGTTGGTTATTAATTTAATTATTGATGGTACAGTACGACGGTATTATTTGTAATACAATTTACATTATTTATGTCGTGATTTATTTCGAGTACGATTAATATATTACCGTCTTAGATTAAAATTATTATGTTTGGATTGAATTGACTGATTATGTGATAAAAATAAATTTATACGTGATGAATCTTTACGCAAGTTGTTGTATCATTTAAGTATGCATGAAATTATTCGAGTATGATTCCGATGTGAAATTTAGTTTTAAATGCGCATGAAATCATCTGGTTATCGATGCGATATAAAATCTGATTTTTGAACATGTGATATGTCTGATATGAAATATCTGAATCTGAATATGAATTGAATCTGAATTTGAATTTCGCCCCTGTATATACGAACACTCGAGGGTAATATTTTTTAAACCTCAAGTATATTTTTCAAGTATTGTAGATATACTCGACGTCAGTTAACTGCATTGTATATTTTTGTATGGGTAATTTTTTGACTGAACTATTATTCCACTGTTATCATCGAAGGAGGAAGGGGGCAAGGCTCGCCGGATTTGCAGGGAAGAGAAGACCAACCCGACGGTGCTGCTCGGAAGCCGGAGACGTCTCCGCGGTAACCCCCCCTGCGCGTCCCTCTCTTCTTCTCCTCTGGTCCGCGCTCAATCTCTCGGCTCTCTCGATCTCTCTTCTTCCGCTCTCCCGGCTGCTCTCCGGCTCACCATCCTTCCGTGCCGATGGCTCTGGCCACCACAATTCCTCCTTCTCTCAAACTCTCTCTCTCTCTCTCTCTCTCTGTCGGCCTCCGCACCTCCAGCCTTTTCAACGACCGGGGCTGCTCGTTTCTCGTAGGCCTGGTTTCCCTGCCGCGTTGGAAACCTTCCGAACAGAGAGGGTATCCGTTTTGGAGACGGAACCGGAGAAGTCAAGAACACGCGGAATCCGCCTCCCTCCCTCTTTACGGCTTCGATAGCCTTACCTGTTGAAGTATTGCGGGACTTCCCCCTTCAGGAGAGTCCTGCATGGAATTGGATCTGACCGGGGGTTGATTCTGCCTGGTAGATCTCCGCCTGGCTCAGGACGACACCGTATACGCCCTCTAATTCTGTATAGCTACCGACAACCCCCTTCCTCCTTCGGAAGAGCTTGGTTAGGAAGGCTCCGACTCTGCTATTCTACCCCATTGGTGGGAATTTTAACTTCCCCAGCTTGCAGACATGTCGGTTTTTCTTATGTGACCGCCTCCTCCATCGTTTTCTCTCTCTCTTTTTTCAGGTGCTCTGGATCTTTCAGCCACTGTGACCACATTGCCAGCTGCACCGAGTGGGCATTTCCATTTCTTCAGTTGATCAAACTGCTATTTTCAGCCCCGGTGACTGTGCTTAGGTTCGATCTTAATTATAGATCCTTCCCGTAAAGCCTCCTTCCTTTAAATATAAACCGGGTGCGTTGCTTGCATAACATTCTATCTTCCTCAGTCCTTCCATTCCAACTTATAAGGAGGTGACTATTTATCATTTTCAATTTTTTTTTAAAATTTGGGTGTTAACATCTGCCTATCTAAAATTGAACAGAGAAGGGGTAGAAGTGGATTGGCCAAAAGCTGTTTGGGTATCTAAATTGCCAGTGAGAATCAATATGTTGTTATGGAAAATTTGCAGATATAGACTACCCGTGAAGGGGTTGATTAGTAGCATATTCCTAGTTCCTTTACTATATATACGTTTTCTGCAGGACTTATGACTAAGATGTTGATTATCTATTTTTTAATTGCGGCATTGTGTGTTACTCTCTTCAAAAGTTGGAGCATGCATTAGGCTACTAAGGATGATGTTCTATCTCTGCTACTTCATTGGTAGAAGGTGCTGCTTTGGAAGAATGCCCTAGTGCTTTGGAGGCTCTTGCTCTCAAGCAATAGTTTGGGCGATTTGGAATGCCCGGAACAAGTGAATTTTTTAGGACAAATTTGAAGACCCAGCGAGGACTCTGCAATGCATGGGCTTCTTCGTTAAGGACTGGAATTTTGCATACTCTGATTTGCATTTGGTTTGAGTTTCTTTGTGTGTTAACCTCATCCAATAGAAGCAATTTATCGCAGTTCTTTGACTGCTATTTACGTGGTAGCTGTTTTTATTTTTGTTTGTTCTTTCTTCACTTTTGTATAATTCATTTTTTAGCAATATACTGAATTGTGGCTTTGCCCCCAAGAAAACTTGGTGGCCAGAACCTTCAGGGTTCGCACTCTGCCAAGCTCCTGAGAGTACCTTTGGCCAGCTGCCATGTTCTTCCTCTTCTGCATATGACAGGTTTTGTGACTTTCATTGCTGGTTATTTAACCGGTAAAGCATGTATGGGAGAACTGCAACGCAGTTGTTGAGAGAGCTTACCTCTGGTGAACTCGACAAATTACAGGCATTCAATGTAAGCACACCATCTCTCCGTACATTTATGGAATGTTGCAAGCTTCTGCCAAATGTTTAGTTTGATTTCGTTCTTCTAATTGTACTATAGTCGTTAGTTCCTTTTTAGTTTATTTCTGAGGATGAAATCTGTAGGCCCAAACATGCTATTTTTATTTTACAGAGATAACATATTGGAAATATGTTTTTGGCTGATCTTTGTTGATCAAGTAGTTAACTCCTATAATGTCTTGATCAAGTTATGTTCAAACATTTGAAAAATGCTGGTGATTAATATTCTTGAGTATAATTAATTGGAAATTCTAGTGCTTGTTGCTTTCTAATGATTTTTTCAAGAAGCACAATGGAGAGCCTTGATTCTTCAGTGTATGAACTGATTGTTTTTAGCAGATGATGGGAGTTTGTCTTGGTGTGCAGCTAAATTCTAAGCAAATGATTTTGTTTTTCTCTGCTTCACATAAACACTCACTTGAATTAGCAATTCCTCTTCAATAATTTGCTGTGCTAGAGATGTTCTCTATCACTAAAAGCAAAATTGCCCTCATCCTTGCAATTCGTCTTTGTCATGTTTCTTTATCCATCTCTTGTAGAAACACACACACACACACAAAAGACACCTTATGATTTTCCTAGTTTCTGAACTTTACTGGTGATATCCGATGCCATTAGCCTAGTTGCTAAGAGATGTTCCTGATGAATATATGCAGAGTGACACATTTGATCAAGTTATTGCCGAGTGTGACAGTCACCATCAAATGCTTCAGTCCTTAATCAGGTGTTCCTGTTGTTTATTGTAGCACTACTTTACATTTTTGTAGTTGTTTGTTCTTGTTGTTTGGGCATATTAAGCCTAATTAGGTACTTATCTGGTGCCTCATTTCAGATTCTCCAATATCATTTCTTGTAAAATGTTCCTGTAAAAGTATGTGAACTTGTAAAAATTTGTACTTTGTTGACATTGGGTGTCTCTGGTTTCAAGGAAGCCAAACTCCACTTAGCAGCTTGTTGGCATAGATTTTTTTCAAAAAAAAAAAGAAGTAAAGCAGGCGGCCTGGCCCAGGAGCTGGCCTAATTGCCCATGAGATTAGCCACATTTGGGCCCAATAAAACACCCTAGCAGGGGCCGGATCCATCCAGCCCACAATTGGCACAAATCAGGCCATGTTCAGGCCATGTGCGCAGCCCACAGGAGGGCCTGGGCTTCTCCTCAGTCCGCTGGCCCAGAAAACAGGTCCAATTGGGCCAGGCCCACTTCAGCAGCCAGGCCAATCAAAGCCCAGCCGCACCCACTTGCCACCTCAGCTCCTTGGTGCGCACCCAGCTGCCAGCACAGCCCCCCAACAGTCACTTGAAGGAGAGGGAAAGCCAAGAGACAGCCACTCAATCAATGTGATTAAGTGGAGTAACTCCCATGGGGAAGGCCAAAAGCCATCCACGTACAGCACAGCCTGGCCCTTCACCTCCCCCTCCAGCCTCTATAAAAAGAGGGGGGCGCACCAGCCAGAGGAGGGGCTGCTTCAGACGCCGGGAGGCTGCCAAATTGCACCTGCGCCTGCACCTGCTGCTAGGAGAAAGAGGGGAGACTGCTGCCTTGCGCCCTGCCCCCTGCTACTGCTGCCACCTGCTGCACCTGCCCACGTGCATACCTGCCAGCAGCCAAAGAAGAAGGAAAGAAGAAGAAGAAGGAAAGGTAAAGGCCAGTTGGTGCGCCCATGTAGCCCTTCAAAGGGCCTTCTTTTCTACCTGTTCTAGGGTCCATCTCCACCCTCTGGTCGGTCTGTAAAAATCATCTTCTACAGCCCATGTTCGGACCTAAACCAGGCCCCCTAAAAGCCCCTTTGCGCAGGCCTATTTCAGTCCAACCGAACACCCCAATCCTGGCCCAAATCCGGCCCCAACATGGTCTGCCAATCAACCCTCCTGCGGCCCATTTAGCAGGCCCATCTGCAGGTCCACTTGGCCCAGCCGTACACTCCCTCCCACAGTAGGGAAAACTCCCCATAACCGGCCCATAATCTGACCTCTGTTCAGACCTATAATCGGCCCATAACCTGACCTTTGTTCAGGCCCATAACCTGCCCATTTCCTGGTCTCTACCCAGGCCCATAGCCGACCCACAACCAGCATATAATCAGGCCCATTGCTAGCCCAGGAGCAGTCCCAATCCAGGCCCAAAACAGGTCCCCAATCGGCCTCCTCTCTGCCTGCTGTCCTGGCCCTCCTTGTGGCCCATTAAACAGACCTCGACCAGGTCCTGTTCGGTCACCAAACCAGACCCCAAAGCCGGTCCCAAATCTGATCTCCAAAATAGCCCTTTGTGCAGGCCCATTCCGGCCCACCTAAACCCAAACCAAAACAACCCCATTGTGGCCGACTGAGAGGACAGCAGTCCCGGAAGCTCCAGACAGGAGGACAGCAGCCGGAAGTGGGCCGGCTTGAAGGTGACGGCCCGGCACCCCTTGGAAACCGTCCGACGGGCCAAGGGCATAGCCGGGTGGCCTTCCAAGCCGGTCCAGCCAAGCAGGGCCAGCAGAGCAGCAGCTTCCCAACAGGCCCTTCCGGCCCAAAAAGCAGCACAAGACAGGCCCAGTGGGCCCATGAAGATTGAAGACTGGCTTTGAATGCCGAGGGAACTCAAAACCGGCCCAAGTGCCCTTTTAAAAAATAACAAAAACAGAAATAAAACTAAAAAGAAATGGACGACTCCCCCCGGGTCCGCCCCGGGATGTCGATCCGGACGGTGGCGCGGGCATGCTCCCGTAGCCAGCGGTTCCTTCCCCCAATATGGCTAAGCTAAGGCTGGCTCTTTTGGATGGGTAAATTTTCACTAAGTTGGAAAACAGCCGGCATGCCGTCGTAATGCCAAAATTTTTCCAAAGTAGTGGAGATAAACCTATATTGGGGGAAGGATCAATCATATTGTACACCGATGTACTTCACCCCATCTTTCAATGAAATGAAGCTCCAATGTTCATATTGATACATGAAACCGGGCATTCAAAGTGGCCCGATGGGTCGGAGGCGATGCAAACCGCCAAACCAAAATAAAACCATTTCAAAAATCAATCTGGAAATTCAAACAGAAAATAAAAAAACAGAAAATCAGAATCTGAAATTCAACTTGTCCCGGTTCAACAAACAACCGATCTTCAACAAGATTGAACCGGTTTTGAAACAAATCAAACCGAAATCAGATTTTAAACCAAAAATCTGCCAAAACAGAAAATTCAGATTCAAATTAAATCTGTCAACAAAAAAACCAATCTGCAACCAAAAAAAAACAGATTTAAGCAATCCTTCAAAACAGATTCTAACCGACTTCAAAAAATCTGGTTTTAGCAATCTGAAAATTAATTTAAAATCCACCGAACCTTTTTCAAATAAATGACATAAACCAACTTTTTCAAAAGAAATCAAATAAACAACAACTCCAAACATCCAAAATGGATCAAAATCAACTCAAAACCAGAAAATTCCAGAAATCTAAAAAATTCCAGAATCAGAAAAAATCAAAAAAAACAAACCCAATAAAAAATCCAAACATGCTTAAAACACTTCAAACTCATCAAAAATCAAAACCAAAAGCAGTTCAAAACAAAACAACTTGAATCAACCAAGTTTAATCCAAAACAAATCAAAAACCAAACAACAAATCAATCGAACAATTGATTCAAACTCCAAAACTCAAAACCGACTTTCAAGTCAATCAAAAATCAACCAACAAACAAATAAAACAAACCCGAACAAAACGGTTTGCATCGATCGGACCCAAAAGGCCGCTGCCCTTTTGAGTTCTTTACTTTATTTTGTGGATGTGCATGTCTCCAAAAGCAGGTTGCCACGACGGTTAATCAAAGGCGTTCGAGCCGTTGCTCGATGTAAGTTAACGCCGGATACTCGCACCATCCGGCGGAGAAGGGTCAAAAATAAAATTTTCAAAGAACCCGAACCTCGGTTCTAATATTTTTAAACTATCACCGGACTACCTAATATTTTTAGGATATCACATATTTTCCTAGAAAAGTCCAGAGATGTCTTTCTTTCTAAAGAACAGACGCAGAAAAAAGAGGTTCACACACAGCTGTATTGATCTCATCATCTGGCTGAAACCTATCTGGTCAGCTAACCCTGATATGGAGCGTTCTGATCCCAGTTTCTATCACCAATTTTCTTCAGATACTTGTGTGCATTTGAGAAGGAAAATTTCCATGATAATTTATGAAAAAAATATCTTCATGTATGGTTCCCCCTGTGGGCTCACTGCCGTTGTTTTAATTATTCTCGGGTGGGCAAAGTGAGCCATCCATTTTTTCACTTGTTACTCTGGTGAGCTTGTGCATTTTATGTGCTGGTTTGACAATTACTTTATCCTGAGTAATTCAGGTTTCATGAATCCAAGTGGGATGTTATGAGACTTGGGTCAATCTTTTTTCTGTTTTGGCTTCTCAAGAATTTTTATAGATTTGCTGACTTCTTAACCATGATTAAGCTTGACATTCGATTGTACAGGTTCACTTTAATGTGCTAAGTTTCCTTCTGGTCACGGATTCCACAGCCTTCAGACTTCGAAAATTTTTATTCTGACGCCTTACTCACCAAAGGGGTTAGAGTTCAGACATTTTGATTTCTGTTTTTTTTTCAGAAATTCTGATGTGATTGTTTTCAATTTTTACTGGGGCTTGAGAGATTTTGTTTTGATATCAGGGCCCTCTTATCTGATACAAAGGTCTGTTTTAATATATTTTAATTTTTTGATTCAGAAAAACCTTGGGAACTGCAGACCCTCCCCCTTACTTCTATCATAGCACTCAGATCAGATGATTTTACAGATCGGGCCCTGTCTTGGTTAAATTTTGTTCTCCTTTTATTGAGTCATAAGGATTTGATGTTCTCTCTTTTAGTTTTGCATTCCTTCAAGCTCATTGAGCTATTGAGGTTCCCTTCCACATAGACATTGTTTGATGGGCAGCGGTTCTTCTTCATTGCTTATATTCTTTGAATATTCTATGCGTTGGGAGAAGCATAAATGCCATAGTCCCTTGATGAAACTAGGATAGAATCACCCATAGTCTTTGGTAGACATATAGGATATTCTCCCATTGCATTGATTTAGGATGGGGTCTCCCTTAGCTTTTGATAAGCACTAGGGACCCCTCCCTTGATTAATCTTCTCATCAGCCTATGGTTTGACATTTTTAGCATATTCATATGCTTTACCTTTTCATGGCTTGATGGGTTTGGACCTGCCTACGCTTATGGATTGATTCCATGCCATAGGAGGTGGAGAAGGCATGACATTGGGGTCTTATCCTTTGTGGAATTAACCTTTTTATGTCATCCTTAGATTTAATTTTTCATGCTTTTATGTTTTGCCAAAGCATAGGGCTTATGATTCATAAGACTGGCCTCCATTTAGCCTTGATTGTGTATTAATTTGATGCATTTTTACTTAATTTTTTTAACTAAGACTAAAGGGTCTAGCATTGAGCTCTTCCCACACACCGTCTTAGTTAGGATTTATTTTATTTATTAATCTCTTCGGATCCAAGGAGGTGGCTGATTAAGACCCCCTGCCATTGCTGCCATCAGGTCATCCTTCAATGTGTTCTTCATTGGATTCCACCATCGGGAGCATCTCTCAACTTTTGTACCATCTGCTGTCCCTTCTCAGGTCTGAATCTGACTGTTTTTTTGTCGTTCGAGGATATCTAATTGGTTGACTGCGTGGGCAGATGAATGGACTGCAAGGTAGGATGTTATGAGGGGTATTCTGCATGGGATTGGCCAAGGGCTGTGTAGGGGTGATTGTGGGTTCCGTCTAAGGCTGATTCCTATGGATATAAAGGCTATTCCGATGGGTTCTTGGGTTGGAGAAATTGGGAAACATGTTGAAGAAGATGGTGATATTGAAATATCACTTTATCAGATGCCTTTACCTTATCTTCTTCCTTTGCACTCTTCCCCCTTCGGGTGCAAGAGATGCAATGCAATTTACTCTCAAAATTGACCTTGGTATCAGATCTTGGCTCTCAAGAGAAGTTTGGGTACAAACTGCCAACTAAAGTGGCATGGAGGCTGGGGGGCTGTGCAGAGGTGCTTGTAGGCTCGGGCTAAGACTGACTTCTTTGGACACACGGGTCAATGAGGTACTCAACAGGAGGGATTAATTCAGCGGACCAGAGCGTATCTTGATGGGTTCTTGAAATAGAGAAATTGGGAAGTAATGTAAAGGGCAGGATGAGGTTGAGGTATCACACAATCGAACTCATTTTTAATTTTCTTCTTTCTTTACTATCTTTCCCCTTTGGGTGCAAGAGATGTAATTGACCTCAAAGTCAGCCTTGGTAGGAGAAGACTTAGGCCCTCAGATATGCTCTTTTTGGTGCTTCCACAAATCAACCGGTGGAAAAGGCAGCTTCCTTGACATTTTTCTTCTCTTCCAACTTGGCAGCAGCTCCTAGACTCCCCTTCTCCTTTAGCCGTTGGACCTAACTTCTTCCTCTCCTTCAGCTGCCAGCCTCTTCTCTATATCTGGCTGCAGCATGCAGCTGGTGTTTTTTTTTTCTGCAGGTGGTGCCACTGCAGAAAGGCGCTGAGGCCCTCTTCTTCTTCTTCTTCTTCTTATCTTCTGGTACAGCAACAGCCTGCAGTTGGCAGGTCTATTTATTTTTTTTACATCTCTGGCCGCAGCAGACAATGGGGTAAGAACCCCTGTGTTTCTTCTTCTTCTTTTGGCCTCATTAGATGACCAACTTCTTGGCGCTGGCTGATCTGCAGGTGGCAGATCCCTTGGCGCAGGTCTTGGCACAGAACAACAGAAAGGGCAATCTAATTACTCTGTAGATGGCGCAGCAAACCAGCAAGCTTTTTTTTTTGGGGGGGGGGGGCTAGAGCAGGACTTCTCCAGCGGAGGGTGCAGCACTTGTAGTTGGCAAGGCTGCAGCAGATACTCTTCTGTGGGCGCAGTAGCAACTGCTGATCTGCTTCTTCTTCCTCTCCTCTAGCAGATGGCGCAGCAGCATAGCAGAGAGAATGAGGTTTGAAAAGGGGAGGAAAAGGCTGGCTTGTGGCTTCTCACGGCTGTAATCTTATCACGTTGGCAGGAAGGGTGGTTGCTGGAGAGAGTGAGAGCAGGCAGCAGGTTTACCCTTTTTCTATAGTAAGAAGGCTGGGGTGCAGCCAACCGATGGGGCTGTGGTGGCTAGGGTTTTGAAGAGTTGAGGGCGTCAAATCCAAAGGTGGAGAATGTAGGTGGCATCTCAGATTTGATGGTTGAGATCTACTCCTTAAAAATGGAAAGGTTGAGCAATAAATGATATTCATTTGAGTATTGCATGGGTTGCTCTTTTAAGAAGAGACTACCCATTTAAGAATTCTACTTAAGAATGACATTTATTTGAGCATTGAATGTGTTTCTCTTTTTAAGAAAAGGCTGCTCATTTAAGGATCTAATTTGGTAAACCGAAGAGTTTCTCTTTTCTTGCATGCTAAGCAAAGGATTTTTAGTGGAATTTCGCAACATTTTTGGAGGGTTATGAGATGCCACCTTTTTGGGCCCATATTGAACTCAAATTGTGCTCTTTAGGTGGCCCAATGGTAGGCCCGTGTAGGAGTTACGAATTCCATTGATTTACAACCCATAAATGCATCAAAATTGACCCAAATTGAGCTCCAAAAAATTGTCTTGGACTCGGCTTCAAAAATAGGTCATAGTGGGCCCCACCTCAACTGATTTCAATGTGATCAAATATGCTTAGGACTATTGTAGGAATTTTATGAGAATTATCCAGGTTTTCTCATAATCTTTTGGAAATTATCCACTCCTTTTTTATTTTTTCAATGAGAAAAATGCTGGAAAAGGCTATAAAAATATATTTTCGGGTTCAAAAAATATGAAAATTTTAGACAATATTCAAAGACCTTCATAAATAATATTGGGCATGAAGTATTATTTTTGACTCAATATTGGAATTTTTGTAGAGATAAAATAATTTTATAGAATTTTTCAGAAGAAAATTATGAAAAAACATGTTTTAAGATTTTCATACATTTTTAATGAATTTTGGGTGATTGAATGGATCTTCTTTGAATTTTGAATATTTATCCTAATTTTTTGAAATAAGAAATAAGGTAAATAGGCATTTTGGAAGAATGGACCCAATGGGTTGAGATATTCAATTTGGGCTCAATTGATTATGAACCATGAGTTTTGTCAAGGAGAATTGTGAAGAATTTGAATTTCAATTGAATCTGGATATTTAATTAAGATAAAAGGAATATCACAATTATCATGCAATTTGGCAATCCCAAAATTTTTTCCTCTTTTATTGTATGAAAATTTTGGTGTCAACGGAGGGACATGAGATGATCAAGTTGTATAAGTAGTAACAAATAACACAGTCGCATATAAAGCAGTTAGACAAATGATAATGGTCAAAAGATCATATTTGTATTGGGCATCTTGTTTAGTCTATTCATTAGATTTAATATTAGAGAATATATGCAAAAATCTTAAAATTGATCGGGTAGTTAAGTTGACCTAATTCGTGTCATGTTTCATCTACGACTATAACTTTATTCTTAACTTATGAGGGAGTGTACAATGGGCCGAGAGCTCATATGGCTCATTGCAACTAGGTGCACTTCTCATTACATTTCCTCGAAGAGTTTAGTGCAACATAGGCATCATCTTACCCAAATGACACTTTTACTGGGATGGTCAAGTTGGATTGTTAGGTATATTTCTTCAAATAAGAGGAAAGGGAGCAACGTTGAGGAGATGTTAAAGAGTGGAGATTTTTGATGAGTTGTAAAGATGTTTTATATGATGCAACTCATAGTCAAGTTCTTAAAATAGTATATGGGGATATAAATGTAAGCATAAGCTATTTTTATGATGCACTTGAGCAAGCAAAAGAAGAAATCGCAAAGATAATGTCGGAGTTCAACAAACGGTGAGATATTATCGACCATCGATGGGAGCGAACATTATATCATCCAATACATGTAACGTGCATTATTTTTGTCAATAAGTCAAATCATGTATCTCCTACGTTTAGTGCTATACTTATATATATATGTTGCCAGATCATTTTTTCAATGTTAAATATTCTTATAGTCCATCGTTTAAGGCATTCGATGACTTTCTGCAAAGTGTGAAATTAGTCACCCATAGAGTGCTCGAAGACGATGATTGACCGATTATAATATGCAATAAGATGTATGACTAAAGAATGAGGTTGATGCAGTTTAAGACATCAAGAGTACAACAAACAGTTATGCTTCCAAGTCCTGACATACACCTTGAACTTGCTTGCGATTCATATAATGACTTATTGTAATTATTGTCTAGCATGCAATAATCTCATGTAGTTGATTGGTGGATAGAGCATGGCATGGTAGCGAGATATGAGGATGTAGTAGATGCTTCAATAAGAGCTTTAATCCAAACCACATTGGTTTCATGATGTGAGAGAAATTGGTTAACGTTCAATTTAATTTATACAAAATAAAGGAATATGTTAATATCAAGAAGATTGTAGTAGTTAGTATACTACATTATAACATGAGATTGAAACTGACGAATTTGTGGAGGATGAGTGACAATCAGAAGGAAAAATATAGTGGAGAGAATAAGTGATGGGATGATGAAGTGATAACATCGATTTAGATAAGATCTTCAACTAGTAAAATATATTACAAGCTTGAGTCAATGATTACAAGGGATTGAACGAATTTAAGTTCAACTTAGAAGATCGAGAATGAACTCAAGAAGAACTTGACAACGTATCTCTAGCTGAGGAATTTCAGATTTCTTAATCACCGACAAAGAGACAGAAGATCGGAATATCTTTTCGCCAAGAAAATTAATCATCTGGTAAAGATAAACAAGTTGTAACTAATCCATTGGACTTTGCAAATCAAGAACCAGTTGACGAGGATCGTGAAGACATGTTAAAGTCGAATATCCAAGTTCAATACTTGACATCAGATGATTCAATTTTGAAGAGTAGCAATGATGGAAGGCAATCATTCCAAGCGCATTTAGAAGTGAGCCAAAATCACTACCTCCATTGATGCAGTTCATGGCCGAAGAACATTACATGTATACCACGCAAGATGAAGATTACGGTGTGCAAACACAAGGTGGAGAAGGCACGCAACGAGGTGAACGTTAGCATTACATCTTATCATACGGAGTTGAGTCATCTTAAGACTCTTGATTTCCTACTTATCACTAAGAGGGTTATGGGATGACTCAACTTACTTATGGATCATCATTGGACACTTTCATGCAGTCCACTTGTAACAGTTATGGTAGATTTTGAGGATCTTATCTTAAGTTGATTGTAAATGGGAGTTCATAGTGGTATGACCGAGCATACACTTACAACCAAATGTGTTGTTCTCGATTATCTTGGAAAGACTGTATTTATTATGTACAAGATCAACAATTTGTAAGATTTGAATATAAAATAATAAAATTTTTTAGTCATTCTTTATTTTTTAAGATTTATTTTTTGTATTTTTCTGATTTTTTATATTTTGTAATGTTATCGGATCTGGTCGGATCCGGATGGCAACGTGTGTCATGACCCAGTCCAATTGGGTGGCGTTTGGGGTTACACCAGACCTTCCTTGCTATTCTCCAATAGTCTCCATTTGAGTCTTCTGGAAATAGGAATCTATAGTAGCGTGTTGCCGCCCTGCCAGTGCAATCATATCCACCGATCTGTTTGCCAGAAGCGTCTTTTTTTGTTCACAACCTAACCATAATTTATGCCTTCGCTATACCTTTCTCTTTTCTTTGCAAACTTCAGTGGATTTTCTGTGAAAATTAGCATTCTTGCACCAGGTAAAGTGGAAAACCTAAATTTTTTTGTAACTCAGAGTATTTGAAACAATCAAACGTGCTATTAGACTACATGTTCAACATCTTTATTTGATCCTCATTGTATATGATTCCTTTATTTTAATTTTCTCTAGTTCTGAGTTTAAAACGTAAAATAAATAAGGAAACAGCTGAGAAGCTAAAAGACTATTTACGTTGCTTGTAAATCCATGTATCTTATTTCTGTGAAATGCTAATGGCTTATTTTGTTTGTCGCTCATTTGAAACAGGAAGATCGAGGACGAACAGTTGGACATTCAGACGACAAGAAATGAGGATCATTTTGGTGCTGTCGTGCATCATCTATCCTTGCTTCGCAATAAGCGTTGTCTCATGGCTTACATGTAAACTGCTATTCAGTTATTTTTTGGCAGTACAATAATCTATTTTCTTTTTTGACAAATAAAGTTTGTCTCAGGTATAACCGAGCTGAAATTATTCAGACCTTGCGGTGGAGAGTTGGTTCTAAGCTTCCTGAGGAAATTAAGGAAAAACTCAACTACTCGGAGAAGGAATATTTCAAAGCTCACTCTTCTGCCATTGAGTCCTACATGTCCGAACTGGATCTCGATTTGACCGTGGTATGAGTTCCCCCGACTGTGGTATACATGCATATATGGAAAGTGGAAGCATATCAACTTAAAATCTTAGATAGTATGGTTGCCATCTTGATCTGATTAATGGTATTTATTGGTGACAGGACATGATTCCTCCAAAGGATCCTTACATCCAAGTAAGGGTCCTTGATGACATTGGGGATAATCTTTTGCTAGGAAATCATTCATTCTCTCTCACAAAAAACTCGGTCCATTCTGTTAGACGTACTGATGCGGAGCAATATATCTCTCAGGTGCGTTGTCAATTTGTTATCTGCCAAAATATTACCATGGAATTTCCTCATCTGATGCTGGATGTGCTCTTAATATCAGGGCCTGATGGAAGAATTTATGGGATGATGATCTTTGTATCTGGTGATGATAAAATCTAACCAGTCAGCTGTAGACTGTAATGTCTGATGTTTCTGTAACAAAGTTTTATTTGTTATATTTATTTACACAAGTTAACTGACTTGTAACATTTTTGTTTCATTCGTCCTAACTGGTGGGGTGTAAACGAACACAATACCTTTGAAAAAGCGGCTTAAGCTTATCTTTTCCTGGTTTGGTCAAGAGTACCAAAATGGATACTATATATCAATTTTGATATTGATATTCGTAGAGTATGAAGTATCGATATCAAACTTGATGCACGTGGTCACTAATATTACATATCATGTTTTTTGTATTAAGAATATTGTTGTCAAAGCGGACGTTTAAGCTCCAAATTGATCTTTAATGGAGTGAGTGGAGGTCCACTTTATTAGGGTGTAAAAAAGCTATACGTTTTGGGCGCTCTAAGCAGTAAAGTGCATAGGCAGGTAGTTTGTCCATTCTAGCCAAAACATTTGATTCTTGGCTTCAATTGACTAGAAAAAGGCCAGCAGACGTTTTGTGGAGGTCATTCCGGTAGAATCGATCCGTTTCTGGACTATTCTGTTGAAAAATTGCCTGCGAGGCCGAAGGTCCAGCATTGGCAGTGTCGGACTGTGTTTCTCGCCTTATCGGGCAAAGAAGAAAGTCGCATCCGGTCGACCGTCTTCATTGACTCTGGAGTCTGGACCCTTGGCCTGGCAGTTGTTAGGAAGGCTGTTCCCGTCCTCGTGGCACTCTTGCTGATTTTGAAATATTTATTTTCAGATTTATTTTATTTATTTTTACTTATTGAGAACTAGAATCTCTCGTAGAATCTGTTTTGCCTATTGTCAAGTTATTTGGCTCATTAATTTATTGATTGTTCAAATGAGATTATAAAATTTATGTATATTTATATCTTATTGTTTTGTTGTATTTGATAAGTTAACTGTGGCTTGTCCCAACTAATCTTACTGCCTAAGTGTTGTTTAAGTGGGTGTTCAAGCGATAAAAAAACACTTTCTCTTTGGTGCCATAACAACTATGATAAAGAGTTTCAATATTTATATTATTAGTCAAATACATGATTTCTATCATCTGCAGTTTCAAACTTGATATTGACAGAGATGTTCAATATAGTCACAAACAGAGTCTTAGTGATTAATCAATTGATTTATTATTTTAAACAAGTTTTATTTTTTAACTCTTTACAAACATAACCTGTGTTTGGTGGGGGATGGCATCGGTTTCAAATGTCTTTCAGCTGGACAAGCATGATCGATTTTACTTTGAGTATTACTTCAATATAGATTTGGAAGGTGTTGACTTATAGGGTGTTCTGTTGTCACAATAATTTTTATTTATTTTGATAAAATTTTGTATTAAAATAAAATCTAGTATTTATTTTACATGATGCTACCAATCATCGAAAGTACCTAACAATGAAGTCTAGTATTGTAAGTTATAACAAAACAACTTGGCCTTAATTTTAAGGATTCGATGGAAGGAACCAAATGTCATCTCCTTCATGCTAGAATGATATTCTTTGAGTACTTTGGGCTCTTGCCGTGGAATATTATTGCAGGAAACTCCTGTCGTGTCTTTGGCTGTAATGGCCCATACATAGGGATGGATCCCTGCCAACTCAAAGGCATGTCCTTGGTTAGAATGGAATGTCACGACATGGAGTTATATCTAATTTTTAAACTTTTAGGCCCCCCTTGGCAACACCAAGTTTTGGGAATAAACCATGTATATCCCCTGAATAGTTAATTATCTTGTACCAAACAGCCCCTTGAGAGATAACCAAGGTCTATCCCCTAAATAATTAATCTGGTGCCAAACAGGCTAAGGTTGAAGTATGAATCTCGCCAAGCTTGTGGTATAAGGTTTAATTTTGGGCTGCAAGGGTAAGGGCCAGATTGTTTTCACATTTCACTTCCCGGTTAAGTGATTTTGATTTCGATTAAAATCAGAATCGTGTGATTCTGATTTCCTTTAGGTACCGATTCAAGTATGTACCTAACAATAAGCAAATGAGTCTCATATAACTGTTAAAATCTGATACAATAAATTTGATTTTCTACTTTTCTTATCACTTTATATGTCCTAATTTTTTAAATTTCATCATCATTATATATATTCTTGCCAACGCTAGCCATATATATATATATATTTATGTACTCGATTTTTTTTACTTGGAAATGCTTCCGGTTCTTGATTCCATGGTTTCACTTTATCATATGAACATTTTAGTGACATTTTATTAACCTGTGGTTTAAATGAAAAAAAATAAGCAACATTTGTATGAATATTTAAGAGATTTTTTTTGCCCCATGTCCCTCCAGAAAAAAGTTACGTAAAGATCAGAAAACCTAATTTAGAGGCAATTTTTGAAAATTCTGATTTTTAAAATGTTCAGATAAAAGATATTGAAATCAATTAAATGCATGGTCTTTAGGATAACGGAGTGTTTGGTTGCACCATAAATTAAGTTTTTATTACAAATATATGTTTTTGTTACAAACTTTTTTAAAAGAGGTGTTTGAAAATCATTACAAATTTATGTTTTTAGAGAGTTTTTTTCTTAGACCAAGAAAGATGTGAGACCCACTTTTTTTTATCTTGTGATCCCCATTTCTTTAAGTGATACATGGTTTTCACGCCGTTTCCACTCTCTGCTATGAGATCATCTCTCCACAAACAATCTTTTCTTGTAAAAATAAATTTTTTTAAGATTTTTAAGATAAAATTAATGAATTGTATAAGCATATACATTAAATTTTGATAGAAAATCATTTATAATAAAAAATAAAATTGTATATTGACATCTACTATAGTTTAATAAAATATGATTTGAAGTGGATCAAATCAAATCAAATCGAATTAATTTGGTTTGTTTTGATTTGATTTGAGAAAAAAATACTCAAAAATAAAATCAAACCAAATCACGAACGCCTCTAGTCCCTTTCATGTGTATTTTAAATTACAAGTCATTTTAACCCTCTTGCTTGTACACTGTAATGCAAGCTTACGTTGACCTTGTGTTGCCTTGTTAACCATAAAAGAAACACAAAATCCGCAGAAACTTCTCTTGAAAGTATTAGTGCCCATTTGGCAGCTGATTATTTAAGGGATAAATCTGATTTGTCATCGAATTAATCGTGTAGAGGACCTACTTGGTATAAGATCATGGCCCCGTTTGGTATGCTGATAAAATTGATGGGAATAGGGATAAATCACTTCTTGTGACTATCTTTATCCCCATTGTGTTAGGTTTGAGTTAAGATGTGTTTAAATGATAACTTTGTCCTATGTTTGATATGATATATGGTTATTAATTTTAAAATTAATATAAATTATTTGACTGTTAATATAAAATTTAAATTTATATCATAAATAATACATAAATGGTAATGTAAAATATTTCATGTTCTAGATAGGATGACTATCGCTCGAAAAAAATTTAGGAATAAAATATCTCATGTACTATGTGGGATGACTTATGTCTCATTTTATTATCATTTTTTAGATAAACCGAATTGAGTTAATTCGTGTTAAGTCCCATTTTATTCGTAAAACAAACAAAAGATTGAGGATAAACTAGATTTATCTATGATTATCCCCGTACCAAACACAACGTTGGGGGGGTAAACATGGTTTATCTTCGAAATTTAGAGATAAATTAAGTTTATCTTTGAGTGAATCACAAACCATATTATTTAGAGGATAAACATGGTTTATCTCTCGGTTAATCTTGTACTAAAGAGTTAGAGTTTAAAGTACGTACTATGAGGATTAGAGAATATGGGTCCTCTACAAAATCAGGAATCAGTTGGGTGAGTCACTTGATCACTTAATGACAACGTGAAATGACAGATGATGCCTATGTCGTCTAACGTTGTTTCAATAGTGGATCAGTAAAAGATCAATAGTAGATCTTCGAATCCTCGACAACGGGTCTTCGGAGCATGTCTTCGGAGCTTGTAGCGGGTCAAGTGATAAGAACTTTGGTAGCAAGTTTGTTGTCGTTACTTTGTCCGTCATTTCATTTCATGCCGTCATTAAAGTATATCTCTACTTTTTCCTCCATTATATCATGTGACGTCATCTAATTGAAGGTTACTTGAGTTCTCTCTACCAAGAAACTGGGACGATCCTAACTCGTATAAAAGTTGGGGAGTTCGGATCGCCTCAGGACCCCTCCTGAGGTGAGCCCCTCAGTCGCCAACCACATGAGGCCACGTTGTGTTTGGATCAATGCACCAGACGATCGTGGAACGGCGACGGTAACACGAACGGTCACCAACCCGTTAACGGTGCCGTTCCTCACGTCTGTTGTCCTTCCGTGGCATCATCATGCATGCAGTCAATTCCTATTTAATGATGATGTGATTAAAAATTTTAATTTAAAGTAACGTGCACTGTCTCACTGTTTGAACTGCTTCCTCCTTCTTGACTACCCGTGCAGGTGGCAGCTCTATCTCTCTCTCTTGGACAACTGCCCAGATCTGTTGGAGAAGTCATGGATGGTAGTGTTGCTGTCCTCGAGGGCGAAGGAATGTCTTGCTCCCTGGCGGACCTCCTCAAGCGCGTCGGGGACACCACGTGGAGGGACGAGGAGCATGGTGGCGCCGCCGCTGCTTGCGGCGTCTCTCCGTCGACCTCTCAGGACCACCTCGTGGAGCTCGAGGGCATGGAGGCCAGGAGGCTGCCGCCCATCGTGATGGCCTTCTCCGACCTCACATACAGTGTCCAGAACTGTAGGACGATGGCCTTTCTCCTACGCCACCACAAGCTGGGAGAGGCCTCAAGAGAGTCGCTTGCAGCGGGCGCCGGCAGGGGCACGGAGACAAAGACGCTGCTAGACTCCGTCTCCGAGGAGGCGAGGGAGGGGGAGATCCTGGTGTTGCTCGGCGCCAGTGGGTCGGGGAAGTCGATGTTGATCGACGTGCTGGCGGGGAGGATTGCCCGAGGTAGCCTCCGTGGGAAGATGACCCTCAACGACGAGGACCTCGACGGCTGCCTACTGAAGATCATATCGGTGTACGCCATGTAGGACGACCTCCTCTTCCCCATGCTCACCGTGAAGGAGATGCTCATGTACGCCGCTGAGTTTTGGCTGCCCTGTCCCGACGACGAAAGACTGCCCGAAAGTACTATTTAATTTGTTGATACGATCGATGACACCTGCTGGCCTCAAGAACACAATTATGTACACTAATTTCTTGATTCCACAGTTCTTTTTCTTCTTCTTCTTTTCACAGAATTGATTCTCGATGATCCAAATAATTACACACACCCTGCTATCAAATTTGCCCTTCGATCTCAAACATTGTTGGATTGATCAAAATTTTTTGAATAAATTTTACTTATTTTTTACATGATATTAGCTACGTTTTTATTCTTGTTGAAAGAGGATTTAATGGAGAAGATCAAACTGTATGCATTATTGAGCTTATTTGGAAATTAAATATTATTATTTTAAAATCACCATTTAATATAATCTTGTTAAATAAATAAAATAGTTAGACATAGCTAACATAATTTTATCTTGGCACACTCTTTGGAAAAGAGAAATTACATTCTATCCGGTTTTTTTTTCATAAAATATGTCTACAGCTATTTATTTTCAGTCATACGAAATATCTAATATGTCTACTGATGTTTATTTTTCATCTTAGGAGTGGAAAACTATGTTAAAAAAATCAGTAAGTGTCAAATGATTTCCAATGACCAACCTGTTGAATTGGAAGCTCAGAAATATATGTAAAAGGTTAATAACCTCTGAAACAGGGGTTCAGTAGTATACGTAAAACGTTAGTAACATATGTAAAGAGTTAGTAACCTCTTAACAAGAGGTTCAGTAGCATATGTAAAGGGTTAGTAACATGTGTAAAGGGTTACTGGCACCGAGCAACACCAGTATCTCCCCCTTTCTCGCCTCCCTGGAGACGGAGTCTAGCAACGTCTTCGTCTCCGCGCCCCTGTCGGCGCTTACTGTAGGTGACTCTCCTGAGGCCGCTCCCAGTCGGTGGCGGCGTAGGAGAAAGGCCATCGTCCTACAGTTCTGGATGCTGTATGTGAGGTCAGAGAAGGCCAGCACGATGGGCGGCGGCCTCCCGGCCGCCATGTCCTCGAGCTCCACGACGTGGTCCTGAGAGGTCGACCGTGACGGAGAGGCGCCGAAAGCAGCACCGCTGCCGCCATGCTCCTCGTTTCTCCGCGTGGTGTCCCCGACGCGCTTGAGGAGGTCCACCAGGGAGTGAGACGTTCCTTCACCCTCGAGGATGGCAGCGCTACCATCCATGACTTCTCCAACAGATTTGGGCGGCTGTCCAGGAGAGAGAGATAGAGCTGCCGTCTGCCGGGGTAGTCAAGAAGGAGGAAGCAGTTCAAACGGTGAGATAGCGTGCGTTACTTTAAATGAAATTTTTTAATCACATAACCATTAAATAAGAATTGACAGCATACATGATGATGCCACGGAAAGACGACAGACCGTTCGTGTTACCATCGCTGTTCGACGGTTGTTTGGTGCATTGATCCAAACACAACGTGGCCTCACGTGGTTGGCAATTGAAGGGCTCGCCTCAGGAGGGGTCCTGAACTCAAAGTTGGGAGGCCCACCCACCCCCAAAGCTCACCCAAGCTACTCGTTGTCTGCCCCTAAGCCAAGATTCTGGGTGCGAGTGCATTCTGATGCTGCAGTGTGCCCCGCTCCTTGTCATCACCAAGATACTCCCGCATAGGAGAGCGGATCACCTCAGTTCCGGGGTGGAGAGAGAAGCCTTAGTCCCCAATTAGAGGCGGACACATACCCCCATAACTTAAGTAACGGTTCAAGTTATGTTACTGAACCGGTTCGGTGAACCGCTACCGAAAAAGTCTGAACCGCTACCGAGCCCTTTGTAAATCACTACCCGTCGGTAGTGAGTTACAAAGGGCTCGGTAGCGGTTCAGCCTTTTTCGGTAGCGGTTCACCGAACCAGTTCAGTAACATAACTTAAAAGCCTTGAACCGCTACCGAGCCTTTTGTAACTCACTACCGACGGGTAGTGATTTACAAAGGGCTCGGTAGCGGTTCAGCCCTTTTCGGTAGCGGTTCATCGAACCGATTCAGTAACATAACTTGAACCGTCACTTAAGTGACGGAGGTATGTGGCCGTCTCTGATTGGGGACTGAGGTTTCTCCTTCCACCCCAGAACTGAGGTGATCCGCTCTCCCCGCATAGCGTAGTCCAAAAGTTCTACCGTGCCCTTTTTTTTGAACATGTCAATCTAGGGTTCTTACCGGAGAGAATCTTCCGCGGAAAAGATTTTATTGACACCAACTGATCGTATCACATTAAAAAAAATAAACACATGCACATTTATTTATGTGCGGAGAGAGGGATCCGCTCTCAAAAAGCATCTTCTCCTCTCCGGCCTCCACTTCTTCTTTTTTTTTTTTTGGATTCTCTCTTTCCCCCCTTTCTAAAACCGGCGCCTTCCATGGGCTTACATGCACCATGGCAAAAGAGGCAACTTGACATGGTGCAGCACCGACCCAGCAGACCCGCTCATCATGGCAGGGGTACGTTGCAAAGAGAGAGAGGGGGGGCAGTCTTTGACTCAGACCTCTAAGTGGAGTTAGAGAGAAGCTTCAGATTGAAGTTCATCTTCATCAACTGAGAGCTTCCTTGAGTAACCCGGCAGATCTCAAGGAAACAGAGAAGGGACAGTGAAGAGCGGGAAGCCTGCAGACGCCTCAATTGAGGCTCTACTACTCTCCTGTATTTTCTTATATATGGTGAATTACAGAGTTCGGTTCAATTGAACCGTGAGATGTACAGAATACAATGTAAATGAAGATACAAATGAAATGTAAATGTGAAATTACAATACCACCTCATCCAGGATGCCACGTTTGTCTTGTATAGTCAACACCCCCCCTCAAGTGAAGCGGGGGATTCACGCTTAACTTGTACCGAAAACACTCAAATTGTTGAGTTGATAAGGGTTTAGTGAAAATGTCAGCAACTTGATCCTTACTTGCGATGTGTTTGACTGAAATAACCTTGTCTTGAACAAGTCGCCGAATGAAGTGATAATCGACTTCAACATGACGAGTGCGTGCTCGGAAGGCGGGATTGGCACTCAAGTAAATCGAGATGTTGTCACACCAGACAACAGGAGATGAAGTCATGGACAGATTCAATTCCTTTGATAACTGAATAATCCATAGTAATTCTGTAACTGCCACAGCAAGAGAACGCATTTCTGCTTCTGTACTCGACCTGGCTACTGTGCGTTGTTTCTTGGCCGACCAAGATATAAGATTAGCACCTAAATATATACCATATCCTCCAGTAGACCTCCTGTCATCGGGCATCCACCCAATCGGCATCGAGAAAAAACATGAAGATCAAGGCAAATCGGTTGAATTAGAAGACCAAATTGGTATGTAGCTTTAAGATATCTAAGTATCCTCTTGACTAGAGCCAAATGTGAGGATGAGGGAGCAGCCAAGAATTGACATACTTTGTTGACAGCAAAACTGACATCCGGTCTTGTTAAGGTGATGTACTGTAAAGAGCCAACCAAGCTCCTATAGTATGTAGGATCAGATAAAGTCTCCCCATCATGCTGAGAAGAATATGTGCGAGAAGCCATAGGTGTAGAAATTGGCTTGGAATCAAGCAATTCAGCCTTCTGCAACAAGTCAAGTATGTATTTTGTTTGGTTTAGCTGTAAACCACTTTCTGTTCTGTGAAGTTCAATGCCTAGGAAAAAATGAAGAGCACCCAAGTCCTTTAAAGCAAATGTGTTGGATAAATCAGAAATTAGTTGAGACAATGCTGTAGAGTTATTTCCTGTCAGTACTATGTCATCAACATATATGAGGAGATAAATAAGAACACCATTCTTGGAATATAGAAATAGGGACGGATCACATATAGAAGCTGTGAATCCAATTGACAGTAAATGAGAATATAACCTGTGAAACCATGCCCTAGGTGCTTGTTTTAAGCCATATAAGGACTTCCGTAGCTTGCATACATGATTAGGATAGGTCTGATCAATAAAACCAGGAGGTTGGACCATGAAAATTTCCTCATTAAGAGTGCCATGTAAGAAGGCATTATTAACATCAAGTTGCTTGAGTTCCCACTGATAAGTGATAGCCATGGACAAAATCAACCGAATAGTTGATGGCTTGATGACTGGACTAAATGTATCTGTGTAATCTATACCATATTCTTGACAATATCCCTTTGCAACAAGACGGGCTTTGTGCCTAGCAATGGTCCCATTTGAGTTCCTCTTAACTTTGTAGACCCATTTACATCCAATGACATTGACATTTGAAGGTGGTGGGACAAGAACCCAAGTGCCATTATTTTGTAGAGCCATGAATTCATCGACATGGCTTGCCTCCAACACATTTGTCTATTAGTCGAAGAAAAGCATGTCGGTTACCTGCTTTCGTGGCTTCAACTGTGATTAATGCATACTTGCTTGTTCGGTGGTAGGAGATAACGCAGATGAGATAGAATTTCCTTCATAGATCTGAACTTCTTAGGGAGGGGTGTCTCTGCAGAAGTTGTAGAACCACCCGAAGACTTGGATGAAAGACTCTTGGACTGAATAGTCGCAGATGGTACTATCGTGTTACGTAGAAGAAACCGCAACTTGCTGAATAGGTGGAGATGGCTGTAACTTGTTGGCGGACTGTGGTGTCATGGGTGCAGTATGTGAAGTTTCAGCATAAGATGAATCTTGCTGATTGAGTGATGAGATAGTGGGCAGCATAGGAGTTGGGAAACTGACAACTTGACTTTCAGTAGCAACATCATATGAAGTGGGAACAAGTGTGTTATAGGGAAAGGAATTTTCATTAAACACCACATGTACAGCTATGTATATCCGACCAGTCCTAGGTAAGAAGCACTTGTAACCCTTGTGTTTTTCACTATATCCCAAAAATATACAACATTCGAGCGAAATGTGAATTTGTGTGTGTTGTAAGGTCTCAAGTGGGGATAACAAGCACACCCAAAAACTTTTAGTAAAGAATAATCCGGTTTTCTATCAAACAGTTTCTCAAAGGGGCACATGTTCTGTAGAAGGGAAGTGGGCATCCGATTGATTAAGTAAACAGCACATAGGGCAGCATCCTCCCAGAAAGTATATGGTAAGTGTGCATGACTCAGTAAACCAAGAGTTGTTTCTATTATGTGTCGGTGTTTCCTCTCCGAAATACCATTTTGGTGATGAGAGTAAGGACAAGCCACCCTATGGGTAATACCATATTTATGAAAAGAGGAGTCAAGGATTGAAACTCACCACCCCAATCACTTTGAAAATACTTAATCTTCTTGGAAAATAAATTTTCAACTTGTTCCTTAAACTGAAGAAATACTTTGAACACATCACTTTTGACTACAAGAGGATATAACCAGCAAAAACGACTATAGTGATCAATAAAGATCACATAGTATTTACAACCATTATTGCTCAAAAATGGGGACGGACCCCAAACATCTGAAGTAACAAGCTCTAAAGGAAACTTGGAAATGTAATTGGAAGACGGAAAATGTAACTTATGACTTTTTGCTACAGCACAATCAGGACAAAAGAAAGTGCTGTTAGTACTAAAAGGTTCACCAATGTTTTGAAGTATTTTCTGTACTGTTTGTAAAGCCGGATGACCAAGCCTTTTGTGCCAAAACCTCCACGGCAAGCCTAAGCTTGTTGGTTTAGGGGAATCCTCAGCCGGAAGACAATAAAGCCCATCAATATTGTGGCCGCGGGCCAAAATCCTCTGATCCTTGATATCCTTGATAAGACAATGAGTAGGGAAGAATTCAATAGTCACATTGTTATCTTTTGTGAATTGAGATACCGACAAAAGATTTTTAGACAGTGAAGGAACATATAAAGTATTGAGAAGGTTGAAATGTTTGTAACCTGAAGTGCCCACTTGTGAAATTCCTAAACCTTCTCCATTTCCAATCAGTACCTTATCCTGTCCTGTATAGTTGACTGCATTGTGAATAAGAGAAGCATTCGGTGTCATATGGCTGTTGGCGCCGGAGTCAGGATACCAATTTGCATCACTAGACGTATGAGTAGAGGCCATATGTGCATTGAACAGTTGAGGAGAAGAATTGGAGCTGTTTTGTGAAGTAGAACCCTCTGGTCGAAAATACACATCAAACCTCTTCCAGCAATTCAGTACAGTGTGGCCTTTCTTATCACAGAGTTGGCATACCGGAATAAAATTCTGTTGAGAAGTAGGATGCTGAACAGAAGGATAACCCAAATTCTGACTTCCAAGCGTGCGGGGAACTGACCGAAATCGTCGTCATTGGTATTATAAGTTCACAAACCCGGCCTCTACCACGACCTCTATAGTTCACCGCCCGACCTCCAAGTGTTGGAATTTGTTTGCTGCTGCTGCTGAGTAGGAGTCAATGTCGATCGGGCCATATTAGCAGTAAGTTCAGTCATATTGTTCTGACGCTGGAGCAACAAAATTTCTTGATTCAACAACAGGCCTTGTATATCATCAATTGAAAGAGATCCTGCATCGGAACGTGTGGTGACAGCAGTGACAAAAGCATCGTACTCAGGACCTAGGCCAGTCAGAATGTGAAGAAGAAGTTCACTGTCGGACACAGGATCATTGGATAAAATTAAGGAATTAGCTATATTCTTCATCTTTTGAAGATACTCCGTAATCTTCATATTGCCTTTCTTAAGCTGCTGCAACTGAAGTCTTAACTGAAGAGCACGAGTTTTGGATGTAGATCCATACACGGTAGAAATGGACTTCCAGACTTCAGCCGATGTGTCTAAACCAACAATCAAGGGAAGTATGGAATCACTGACCGAGGACATGATAATGGTAATAATGAGATTGTCATATTGTTTCCACAGATCAGCGTCTGTATTTGGTATCACAGAAGAGGGATCTGACGGATCTGTTATGAATTCAGGAGGACAAGGGAGACTGCCGTCCACAAGTCCCATAAGACGGTAGGTTTTCAGAAATGGTATAAACTGTCCACGCCAGATGGTATAATTTTCGGCATTCAATTTAATTGAAAACCGATGTGAGATACTAGGAAGTGAAGCAAAAACAGATCCCATAGCGAAGGGCAACTTCGAAGTAGGAACAGCAGAATTCGGAGAAGAACTGATCGCCGATTCTTCCATGAGATGCAGATGAAGACAGACACACAAAGAGAAGAGAAAAACAACCAAATATGAGCACCGCAGGCAGAAAGAAGGCCTCACCGTGGCTCTGATACCATGTTAGAGAGAAGCTTCAGATTGAAGTTCGTCTTCATCAACTGAGAGCTTCCTTGAGTAACCCTGCAGATCTCAAGGAAACAGAGAAGGGACAGTGAAGAGCGGGAAGCCTGCAGACGCCTCAATTGAGGCTCTACTACTCTCCTGTATTTTCTTATATATGGTGAATTACAGAGTTCGGTTCAATTGAACCGTGAGATGTACAGAATACAATGTAAATGAAGATACAAATGAAATGTAAATGTGAAATTACAATACCACCTCATCCAGGATGCCACGTTTGTCTTGTATAGTCAACAAGTGGAACGTGGACCAAGAGAGAGAGAGAGAGAGAGGCAACCGATCCTCAGAGGAATCTCAGAGGAATTTAAGGGGTTGCTCAGACTCGGAGCACCCCCTCCTTCCTTGTCGTCGAGAAGGAAAAGGAGAAAGGGCGGAGGTTTTTGCACGTAGAAAGGTGAAGCCAAACAGGGCAACCATCTCAGAGCTCCCCCTCCCCCTCCCCGGCCCTCACGCATGCTTACGACCACGTTAACACCTTTTTTTAGAGAATAATGGGGATCGGAGCCCTCTCTCTCCCTCCCCCTCTCTCTCTCTGTGAATCGAAGGCCTTCCTTCCGGGGAATGCGATCCTTTTCGGGCGCAGTACGGCGGGCGGAGCTGAGCTGAGAGAGCGGAAGGGGGGGGGATGCCGACGGACTTCCGCCCCCACCATTAATCAGCTATCTGTCCAGCTGCTCGCCGCCTGCGCGCGCGGGCGGGGAGTCCATTAAACAGGTTAACGTGCTCGCCGGCCGAGGCCGCCCTGCACGCCCCCCTGCACCTGCGCGCGCTGCCGTGCTATCATTCTGTGCCGGCCAGTATCCTTTTCAGGCGGCGCGCCCCGATCGAGCCCGGAGCCGCCGACCGTGGGCGGAGAGACGGGCACACCCAACGGCCGTGCCCGGGCAGCCGGCCGCCGGCATGATCCGACCGGACCTCTCGATCTCGTATGCCTCGCCGAAAAGATTTTAAATTATGACATTTAAACACTGAATTTTGGTGTTGATTTTTGAGTAAGATCTGCAGAAGCTCCTGCGGTCTTGACAGGTGACGAAGAACCCTAATTTTCTAATCGGACGGTTGACAAGAACTTGAAGTCAGCAGAAGCTCTCTCTCTTCCGATGCATGCTTGGAACTATATATCAGGATGAGATCATGAGAGAGAGAGGGGGGGATTAGGGTTTAGGGTATTCGTCTTCTTCGTAGCTCTTGGAGCCTCTGATTAACCGTCTGCGCGAAAGAGAGATGAGATGAGGTATCAGCGGCGGAGCAGTACTTGCTTTATGGCTAACACGGGAAAGGAGGAGGAGCCAGGTTGAGCCCTAAGTCCTCCACGCTGCTGGGAACTCTTTGCTTGGCGGCGGGAGACAGATGTTCGGAGCCAGAGTTTTCTGAGCTGATCAACGGCCTCTTACCGCCGCCGCCGCCGCCCAGAGCTACGCCGAAGAGCCTGGCGCCGGGAGCATCGCCGCCGCCGCAGTCTTCGTCGGTACTGTTCGAGTCGCTCGCCGTGTTTCGGGGCTCGTCGGCGGTGGTGGCGCCCCAGTTGTTTTGCCACGGCAGCTGGTGCTGTCTGGGCGGGAACTTGTGGTCGGCGACGGAGGGGTGGTGGTGGCGGCGGCCGGGAGCTGGCGGCGCCGGAGCGCCGAGAAGGCGGGTGGAGGCGGTGCTGGGTGCGACGGGCCGCACGTTGTTCTGCACGAAGTAGATGAAGTCGGTGTAGAGCTTGCGCATGCGCGCGAGGTCCGAGAGCAGCGCCACGTTGGTCCGCCTCAGCCTCTCGTTGTCCTCCAGCAGCGCCGCCGACGGGGTAGTCCCGCCGCCACCGTCGACGACGGAGGCGGAGCCGCTCCAGCAGCCCGGGAAGGCGCAGTCGTCCGGCTCGCGCAGGGGGAAGGAAGCGAACAGGGACGGTAAGGCGGCCGGAGTATGGGCGTAGGGGAGGCACAGATGGGGGTGGCCGCGGGCAGACGACAGCTGCCCGGAGGCGGCGACGGCGGCGGCGAAGGAGGCGGAGGAGGAGGAGGAAGAAGAGGAGCTGGTCTTCCGGCGGTGGATCTCGCAGAGCAGGTGCTTCTCCCCCTTGCGGAAGAAGTCGTTGGCGAACTCCCATCTCTCCGGCACCACCTTCCTGAAGCCCTGCGCCGGGAGAGAGACGGCCATGCATGTGCATGCATATTAATACGAGGAAGAAGAACCAGCCGCCATTACCGACCAAGAGAGAGGGGGAGAGAACTAGCTCACGTACGTAGGTGTTGAGCTGGCGGACGAAGGAGGAGAAGTTGTTGTGCTTGAAGTAGTTGGGGAGGAGGTCGCGGGAGAACTCCGGCGGCCGCCAGACGACGAAGGAGGTGGAGCGGTCGTCGCCCCAGGAGACGATGTTGTCGGTGGCGGGGTCGTCGACGAGCTGGTACGTCTTGGTCAGGAAGGGCGCCGGCACGGCCTTGTGGGCGTCCACCGTGAGCGGCCCGCCGCCCTCGCTCAGTACTGCAGCCCCGCCGCCTCCGCTGCGCGGCGCCGCCGCCAGAGCCATTTCAAGCGCTCGCTCCGCTCCGCCGTGCAGATCGAGAGGAAGATCGAGGCCGGGCTTTCACCCCCTTTTGAAGGGCTCGGAGAGCCGCCGGAAGAGTATAGCTAGCCAGGGAAAGAAAAGAGAGAGCGAGGAGGAGAGTATTTCAATGCAAACCCGTGACCCGGCGTTCTTCCAGCTTCTTCTTTTGATCACAAGAAGAGAAGATTCTCTCTCTCTCTCTGAGAGACTCTACTCATCTCCGTATCCGGCTCAGGGCACACACCAAGTCAATATACAGTTTTATACTACGATTACATATATTATTTTAGATATTTTTAAGATTGTGAACTTAAATAAATGCTATGTAATATCATATTTTATGTAAATTGATATTAAATATACTTAATTTATTATATTTATACAAAAAATATGATTACTTTTTGTCAAAAGTTTGGTTCATGTTTGGTTGTCAAAACTCAAAAAGTTTTTGTCAAACATCTATTATAAGTTTCCCACCTACCAAAAAATATCACAAAGACATTACACAAATAGGTTGGATTATGTAACCGTACTTTTTGATTTCGCTTCTAAATATGTATTAATTTTTTTCAAAATTTTAACATTTATATATAGTTATATATATATATTTATGCATTATATAATAATTTTTACATTTATAAATTATTTTTTTATAAAAATTTAAAAATTGGATAACTTTTAATTAGATTATTTCCATTCTGATTCTGATTAGTTATTGAAATACACGATTGTGATAGCTTCTAAGATGTAAAGATATATTTCTAATCCAATAATTTTTAATGAAATTGGATCAAAATATCAAAATATCAGATTTTTTTATACATCCGGTTAACCCTTTTTTTATAGATGAAGAGAAAAAGGAAGAGAGCTGGATCTATAGTTGTTTTTATCATCAACAATTCTTTAAATATCACCATGAAAAGGCCAAAACTGGAGGCAAACTTGTCATTTTCTATTGAGCCTCAACCCTATTAGCTATCACGTTCTTACCAACATGCATTACAAGAAACAAGGGTAATCACGAGGTATGGACAATGGTTTTAAAATGTCGTCACCAATAACTTTAGTCGTGATGGTTTTAGAGAAGCCGTCATAAATGTTTAAGTCATTGGTGATGGAGATCATTGGTGACAACTTATTGAAGCCAATGACATCTATAATATTAGATTTGACTTAGTGGCGATGGCTTACTAAAGCCATCTCCAATAAATTTATTAGCGACAACCTTTGCCCAACCATCGCTAGAAAATGTATATTCACGATGATGAACACTGTCACAAAACAGAAGTAACTCGCTCGAAAAGTACTAGTGACGGGTTCTCTCTCTCCCTCACAAAATAGTTTTGCCACCTCTCCTCTGGACGCTGTCGCCATGCTGTCGATCACCGCCACCTCACCATCGGCCACTGCCACCTCCCCTCTGTCATCGCCCCTTGATTTGCCACCACCCTAATGCTGGATCTATTCTTTAGCCAAGTAATAAACCTTCGTTGGAGAAATGTATTTCTGTCAAAAATCTTAATGCATCTAGATAATGATGCCATCATTAATGTGATTGGTTACTATTTGAGTCACCAGATTTGTGCGTAGATATGTAACATTATCTACCACGAGGAAATTCAACATCCTCGAGGCCACCTTCAAATACAAGAGGATTCAAGTGACGAGGATGAGTGATTATTGTCTCATTTGAATGAATGTATGTTGTTTTTATTGTTATTTTAATGGATATATGATTGAATGTGATTTCAATAGATATATTGTACTTTTTAAGAATGAATGTATGTTGTTTATTGTCATTAAGTATGATTGAATGTGGCAAAAAAAAGAGATATATAAGTGTTGATTGCATATGAAAGTGTGACTTGAATGGAATGATGTATAATTTGTTGTTCGTTGTATAAATATTGAAATTTAAATAAAATTGTACGTGTTTATAATTTGCATGAATGAATTGTGTAGTTGTGTGCTTGTTGAATGTGTCAGGATTGATGTATAATTCAAATATATATAAATTTTTTATTTTAAATATAAAAAAAAATTTAAATAAAAATTTTTGACGACGGCTCCCAATCGTCACCAATACTACTACTAGAATTGACTAAGCATTGTTGCCAATGCAAACACTCTAATCACCGCCCAAGACCAGATGCTTGAAGTAATTGCACTGGCAATGGCTGTTTAGCTATCGATGTTACTTTTTACAATGGCGGTTGTAAGTCGTGGGTATTATTCTGCCTGTGACGACTATTTTATTGGAGATGGCTGCTAAACTATCATTGATATACTTAATACTGATGGCTGATGATAAGCTATCGTGATGGACTTTTGTTACGTTGGATGGGCGACAGATGTCTAGCTGTTGCTACCATGTTTTTGGGATGGTTTTCTTGTTAGTGGTGACATCTTTTTTTCTTGTAGTGGTGAAGTCTTCTTATTACTAAAGGCATTCCAGAGAACATGAGAGAGAGAGAGAGAGGGGGGGTTTGGGGTGAGGGCTTCCATGCCTCGGATCGTACATTGTTTTCTTGGCTTCTTTGTTTTCATGTTTTTTTCTTTCATAGAAATCGTGATATTCTTAATATCACCCATTCAATGTTTTACAGAGCTATAGAGACATATCTCAATGAAGATTTGGGGAATTCAAGGTTGATACATTTTGGGAAAGAACACTCCATGAAATTGTAAGAATACATTTTCACTTCATATCTCTTCTATAGTCAGTGGACTATTTCTGCTCTCCCCGTGAACAGAAATAGGAAGACACATCGTCTCTTCGGACCACTTAAATCTATTGTATTTTGTGATTTGCTTGTCCACATTGCAATCGATTATTATTTATTTTTTGCTACATGAGTTACTTATTGTATTACACATTGGATCCGATGTCGGAGTGTTTTGATACTCCGTTGTCCAACAAAAAGGTTCTCAACATGTTAAGAGATTATTGAAGGCGACGTTACCTTGACCAGACAAATGACACAATCTCAAAAATTTCAAATGACTAAGAGTGCATTAAGGGTTGCACATAAAACAAATTATAAAAATATAATGCATAGAAATGTACTCTTTGAGAAAACTTGAAACATGGTCTCTTTCTTTGGATGCTTCAAAAATCAAGTTTTGAAAGTGGCATCTGCTCAGCTTTCAGGCATATCAAAATTTTGACTTAGAGCACGTCAACGAAATTTTTTTTCATTTAATTTACTTTTTTGAGCAATTACTAAATGCAATCTTTAATCAAATTTTCCTGAAAACTTCATATATACACATGAAAATGTGTCTACACAGAGATAATCAAACACACCATAAGCAAGCCATCACCGCTTGGTGCATGTGACCTTGTTAAGGGGAATCCACCCTTGTTCGAAGGTGATCATCGAAATCTTTCTTATTTTCAATAAAGTACTTGGTCAAAAAGAAATATGAGAAGCTTGAGATTTTATTTTGTGCATACTTATAATTTCGACTAAGTATGTAGTCACTTGAGGAGTTTTGGCCATCATTAGAAAATTGGAAGAAAATTGTCACTTAGGTGGACGAGTTAAAAGAAGTATCGCACTGTCCAGTAAACAATTCAATGCCCATGCCTACCAAAATTCACTTAATTATATATTCTTCCCACTCTAAGTTATTATTAAGTGCCAGCAGAGCTTTGAAACCTTGATTTTTATTATATTATTTTTTTACTGTACGAACAATTCAAATGCCAAAGATTGAATCTTGTTTTATCAAGGAAGAAGGTCTAATCCAAATATCCAGTCCCCTATATATTCTCTCCCTCTCTTTTTTCTTCACACAACTGACCACTATAGTGGTGCCACAAAGCTTCCAAACACCCCCCATTTGGAAGCTAGTAGGGGAATGAGTGAAGGAATAAATGAACCTTACTTGACATGATTCCCCTAACTAACTCTAAATTATAACATCCCGATTTATGAATATGTTAGAATTAATATTGAACTACCAATAACTCTACTCCATTAATTACTCTTTGGATATTGAGTTGAAAAAAACTCTAACGTTTAATGTAATTTGTTGAAACTAGTTTAAGGATAGGTGACCTAGCCGAAAAGACTACAAATTAACATAGTTATTAGGCCAATCAACTAATTTAATTAATCATTACTTATATGGTATCAAAACATGACCTAGTCGAAAAATTTGTTATGACATGTCTTGGGTATATAATGTGTTTTTGACAAGGACATCAAATTTATAAAGGGATGAATTGTAACACCTCAATTTATGAATATGATCATCAATGTACCATCAACAATTTTGTTTAACCATGTTTCTAACATTGAGTTGGAAAAAAACTCCGAAGTTTAACATATTTTGTTGGAAAGTGTTCTAGGATTAGTGATTTCTGAGAATGTTTGCTAGCTTGCATGGTTGTTGTGCCAAACAACTACTTTAAATCAATATACAAATAGACATTACAATTTTTCCCATGGCAACTACTTCTGAGATAGCCAGGTGGATAGTTATGCCAGAAGGGGGATATTATTTTAATGGAGACGTTGCTGAATTAGACCTTATCGTTTGATTTCTTTTCTCACTTTAGCTTTATCTGCCATAGTGTATGTAGTTGACATCATAACAATCTCTACTTTTCTTAGTAGAGTTACAGTTAGAGCTATTGCCTGCTAAATGTTATTCTAAATTACCTTAATGTCTATTTGCTAATAATAGTAAACAACTCTATCATTATTAAGTTCAAAAATAATAATATAGATGATCACAAAATTTATGACTATTAATTACATCAATTGTGAAATGGTAGTATACAAAGAATACATTAATTATAACACAAATCTTCAGTGTTGGTCTTATACCCAATATATGTAATCCACTCATATATATTATTGGTGTCTAACATAGGGACGTTGACGTTAAACCTAAAAGATAAAAATCTAATTTATTAGGCCTAATCTCTTTTTGAGCTGAGGATCCAAATTCATGTTCTAATTAAATCAGACAAAATCAACTAAACTAATTAAGTTAAAATATTATTAATTTATCACTATGTTGTTAATAAAAATAATATTTATACACTTTTATAATAAAAATATGTATTTTAATTATTTAAAATTAAAATAAGTATAAACCTTTATAAATAATTATTTAAAGTATTTGTTAATTTTTGTTTCAAATTGAACCAAATTTATTCGTTGGTTCGGTTAAGGTTTATTTTAGGGAAAATGACCAAAATAAGATTAAACCGAAACCCATAGTTCTCTTTATGTAAACACATGGTATTACTCCCTATAAAGTTATATCATTAGAGTCAATAGAGAGGAAAAAAACAGAGTCACTTGAGAGGTTACAGGCGATCCTATCCCACATTCGGTCTTCAACTTTACATAGGTGTGTTAATTTTGTTACTGATACCCTATCTATTAGAAATATCTATATTAAAATTGATATATGATCATTTTGAGTACATATGATATCATTTAATTAGATTGCAATTTATACTTAATTGGCCTTCAACTCTAATCAGTTTAACTCAACTCAAATCAAGCCTTAATCCCAAATTATTTGAGGTATGGATATGGAATCTCTTTCTCTATTCATGTTTATTTTGAGTTATTTTTTCAGAGATATTTAAATTATCCAAATCATATTAAATTATCCTCCTCCATCTTAACTTGCATCTGTCACATCCTTTTTGTTTATAGTATTTTAATATTTTTAACTGGAACCTCCTTATATCTATGCTTAATGTATCCAAACCATCTCATTATCTTCTTTTTCACATTGTTTACAATTATCGTAACTTGTGCTGTTTCTCTTACATATTTATTTCTTATTTTATATAATATAGTATGACCACTCATTCATCTTAAGTTTCTCATTTTAGTAACATTTACTTTAGAAGCATATTTTTTCCTTTTATAGTCCAATATTAACTATCATAGAACATTGCATGCCCTATGGTTGTAGGATAGTTTTTTTTTATCTTTAGTGGAATGTTACAATCACATAAAACTCTTATAGTCAACCTTCACTTCATCTAACCTATATACTTCAATTCTATGATTAACATTTTTATCACAATATCCATCTTTTTGAATAATTGATCAAAGAATTTTGAATTAAGTTCTTTGAGATAATATTACCTCATTTAAACTAACATCCTCACATGCTTCACTTCGGTTTTTATTAAATTTATGATTCATATATGCTGTTATAATTCTACTTATGTTGAAACTTGATTTAATTTATTTTTTCACAGTTCCAACTCAAATATTAGGTTAAACATTTATTTTTTATAATGATGGTTAAACAATAAAACTTGTTTATAAACTATATTTTGGTAAGGAGAACTCAAATTGTCATGTAACCAACAAACAACCCCGTAAAGGTGAAGAGATTCAAAAGGCATTTGAACATATAATTAACTATTCTTCTTGAATAATTTTTGTGAAATTCCAAAAACGTAAGTGCACTTTTGAAATTTCACATGGTATCAGAGCAGGTATTTATCGATCCTTAATACTTGATTATCTTACCTCTTATTTTCCACTGCCCACTTTGGCAGTGAGGGGGGGTGTTAGAATTGTGGGGATAATCCCACATTTGACTATTTGAGACTTGATATAGTGCTTATATATCTTGGGCTCTTCTACCTCAATACCATGGTTTTGGGGTTTATAAGATGGTATTAGAGCTTTAGGTCATTGTTGTGCGCATCTACAACCTTCGTCGGCAGGTTACTGTCATGTGCGTCGAGCTTCCTTCCGCTTGATCGCATGCCATCTGTACCGTCTTCCTTATAGTGCCTATTTCTGGCCTTGGTGATCGCCGCCGCCGGCACTTGCTTTGTTTGCACTGCCGCATGTGCGGAGTCCCCTATTTTGGCACTGGTAGCACTCGCAAGTTAAGTTACTTGTCACCTTCTTATTCTCTTTAGCATATAATAAAGATTCTAAAGATGGATGTTCAACTTATAGATGGCAGTAATTATGTTGTTTGTGCTGCAACTATTCGGTAAAATCTTCGAGTTTCTAAACTATGGGGTTATGTTTATGGCAATATTGATGATAATGAAAATTCAATGGGTAAAAGTTCTACTACTCAGGTATGGAAAGATGTTAATGAAATTGTCATGGGTTATATTTTTCACTCAGTTGATCCATCTATTCGTTTGGATTTATTGGACTTTACTATATCTCAAGCACAATGAAATTATCTTGCTAAACCTTATATTCAGTCTAATGGTGCTCGAGAATATCAACTTCGTAGTGAACTTGATAATATCCGTCAAGGAGAGTTAACAATACATGAATTTTATAGTCGCATTCGGCGTATTTGGTCAGAATTAGATGCTATGCATTTTCTGATCGCATTGTAACATGTTTTTGCCATGATTAAAAAGGTCGACAATACTTGTATCATTTCTACATGCTCTTGGAACTTCTTCTACTTCAGTTGAAATTGTGTTTACAACAACTTCAAAATCTTAGTACTTCACTGACAACTCAACAACTTCTCGTAGTACAGACTCCACTTACCAAAATAGTGGTAATCGGAATACTCAAGGAATTTTGTGAAATTCTAAAAATGCTCGTGCGCCCCTTCTCGGCCAGCCACCACTGTCAGAGCCACGACAAGAATATACGGGGCGGGACCGAGCGAAAACAGGAGCAAATCTACCGGAGGACAGAGTTTACATCCTGACCAACTCTGATACTATGTGAAATTCCAAAAGTGCACGTGCGTTTTTGGAATTTCACAATTTTGATTCCGAAAGTTATTCTACAGTGTATTGTAAAATAAAAATAAAAATTTAGAGGATATTTAAGACAGAGAAAGATGCTTGGAAAAATTAACATAATTATTAAAAATTGGTGCAAAACGTTTGGTAACTAAATCCAGAAAGAGGACAAGGCCACACGTTCTGACGTCCTTATTCATGTCTTTCGTTTCTTTCTTAAAAACAAAATAACTCTGCTGTTTTTTTATTTTGAGAGATAGAAACATGAAAGAAATCATCTCTTTTGAGATTAGGATAAACACATGCCTTTTAAGATATAGAAAAAGAGTAAAAAGAGAGACTACGTATCCAAACACCCTGTCAGAATCTATTAACTTACCCCAAGATATATAACTTATTTGGGTCCCTCACTATAACATGCAGGTCCATCTGATAGCAGTTGATAGCACTCTCTCTCTCTCTCTCTCTCTCTCTCTCTCTCTCTCTCTCTCTCTCTCTCTCTCTCTCTCTCTCTCTCTCTCTCTCTCAGAGAAGACCACAAGGCAGCCATACACGACATTTTCCGACACCGAATGTCTCGTAGATAGACGGGCAATAGCAACAATTCTCTGCGGCTTGTTGACAACGATGTGTAAGCCTTTTGCAGGAGCAGCTCGCCGAGGGGCCACAAAAGCTGCAGCCGGCGGCCACTTCGTCTACGGTTCCGTCGCCCTCCTCTCCTCTGCGTTGCAGCGCTCCCGGCTGTTTGCCCCCCCCGTTCAATGTCGCTTCCGCAACCCACAATTATTGAACACTCTCTCTCTCTCTCTCTGGTTATCATTTGCTGGAACGTCAGATTTGCCTCGTATGGAAGGGCATGCCACTTGCATGCATCTTTGTTTTTTTTTAAGTCAGACTAGTTTAGTCTCATATTAGATATTAGAGAGAATATTTTCATATTTATAGATCTGATCTTAGTTATCTCAATACTTAGATTTTGAGGTTTTTCATATGGTATCAGAGCAGGTGGACTTGAGCTCTGTCCCTTTGGTGGGTCCACTTTCTATTTTCGCTCGGTCCTATCTCACAGTATTCTTATTGTGACTTTGACGGTGGTGACTGATCGAGAAGGAAAAGGTTGAAAGACTTAGTTCCATATTAAGTATCAGAGAGAGTACTCTCATGTTTATAGACTTAATCCTGATTACCTCAATACTTAAGTTTTGAAATTTTCTACAAAACTCACTCCAACTTTATAGTGACCAGATAACTTCTACTTTATAAGTCATGAGGTTATAATCTAACTTTAAAGTTGGAGTTTCAAATCCCAAATTAATAATGTTCGTCACCCTTTTAAGCAAAGTTAGATTATACGTATAATCCTGACTTATAAAGTTGGAGTGTTTAAGTAGAACTCAATTTTAAACTTTCACCCATGGTATGCGGAGTCGGTGACCCGGTTGGTTTTTTGGGCCGACCGACCCCGACCCGACCCTGCGACCCCGACCCGATTAATATATTTAAATAAATTTATTATTATTATTTTTCTTGACCCCGACCCGACCCCGGATCGACCCCGAGTCGCGACCCTAACTGACTTGAGTTGATTTTAGGCCTGACCGATCCGATCCCGACTCCCGACCCCGCCTTGTTTTCACCGAAAAGTGAGTGTAGTGAACACCGACTTTCAGATGAAAATTGCAAAAAAAATGTGCATGATTTTTATAATATTAAAATAAAAGTTGTTGGTTTAAAAAAACTATTCATCCATCTTTTCTGATGCACCCAGCTATAAATATACATATACACATCTACGAAGTTAATCGACCAATAATGACTATGTATTAGGTCATCCAACTCAAAATTTTATAAGATATTAATTTGATTGCACAATAAATTTAATTTTTATTATAATTTTATATTTTTATAATAAAATTTGTTAAAAAATAATTTGACAACTAATACAAATTTATATTTTTAAAGTGATCTCCTTTTTAAACAAAAAAGAAGGCTTATAGGGTGTTTGGTTGCATGATAATGAAGGTTTTTGTTTTAATTTTTAAAAATTGTAAGAAAACTTGTTAAAAGATGTGTTTGGTAACCATGACAATTTTATGTTTTAAAAGTGATTTTCTTCTTAAACAAAAAGGAGGGTCTCACCTCTTTCTTTTTTCTTGTGGTCCCCCACTTTGTTTGGTCAAGTGTGGTAGTTACTCTTTTTTGTAATCACATCCCTCCAAACATGATAATTTTATATCATGAGTTGGTTCACTTTTTATTTTAATACAATTTTTTATCATGAAAGTGTACAAAAAAATTATCATGCAACCAAACACCCCATTAAGTTTATTTTTATCTCGCGATCCCTCCACTATGTTTGGTCACATACGATGTTCATTCTTTTTTTTTATCACATCCCATCAAACATAACAAATTTGAGTCATTAATTAACTTATATTTTATTTTAATATAAGTTTTTATCATAAAAATGCACGAAAATTTATCATGTGCAACCAAACATCCTATTACGTGCGAGTTAATTTCTTTTAATTGAGTTATCATACAAGACACTGACCGTGCGCAATTATATGCCCATAATTTATTTTCATATCCTCGCCCGTATAAGATCACCATTGCAACGGACCCATACGCAACACTGCAAGATGAACGGAGACCAACTTCCGAAATGCTACACCGTAATATGTGTTGAGTTTATTCAATATTTATTTAAATGATCCACTTGGACTCGACTTAACATACTATTAGGTTTATAAGATGGAACGTGATTTATTGGGCCTTATCTGTTGTTTGGCCCAGGATCCGACTATGGGCAGAATCTTAATCTTTGTCAAACTCATATTGATCCCTTCTCTCTATATAAGCACAGACAAAGCTATGACTTCCCATACGGTTGCATCGTACAGACTCCATAGAGAAAAGAAAATCAAAGAGTCATCTGAAGGAGACGGATGATTTCTATCCGACTGATTTTCCTCGCTCTTCGTCTTTCGCAACGCGATAATGTTCGAATCGTCGTCAGATATTTCTAAAAACTCCTGCAACATAGCATCTGGACAGTGGATACCATTTATCAGATACGCGGTAACAATAAGGTATGCAGTACGTACGTGAGAAGGCGAGACCTGCGTTTCCGAGGTGTGTGAGAGAAAAACACGGTCGTTCGTTCTGGAGAGTTAGTACTCAGTACACTTCGGACCCACACGAGGCCGGACGCTGCAATCCATGCCATCTCATATATATTCTCTGCTCCCTCTGCAAAGAGAGATCTCTGCATGGCATCATCTGTCTGTAGGTAAGCGGAACGTGAATCCTCCGTTGCCTTGTTCTTTTGCGTATCCGGCGTTCTCGGAAAAACCACACGAGTACACACTAGCTGTGTATCAAGGTTTGTGTTCTTCCCGGGCCAATTTTACTTGTTACACGCTGGGCTGTAAACGGGTCGGATTCGGTAACGAATTCACCAGAATTCGATTCTGATTCCGATAAGGGTTAAAGAGTTTCGATTCTGATTCCGATAATTTTGGAATCACTATGTTCCGATTTCGATCCGATTTCGATTCCGTTATCGAAATCAGAACCGAATTCGATAAAATCCAAAATATATATTAAATATTAATTTTTATTCAAAAGTGAGTCAATAATTTACATATAACTAATAATTTTTGATATAATCTTCTTAAAATTTTATTTTTATTATTTTATCAATTTATATATTATAATTTATAATTTATTTAACTTTGTTTTATTTTATTTTATTTATATATAATTAGTTTTTTATCGAAATCGGATTAACGGAAACGGAACCAACTGATTTCGATTCCGATTCCGATAAGCTACCGGAATATCCGATTCCGATTCCGATAACTTATAGGATACAAAAACAAGTTCCAAACCCGTTAATTTTTACCGAAATCGAATCGGAATATCAAAATATCGGATTCCGTTTACACCCCTACTGCACGCACCAACAAAGGGACATGCTCCTCCTTAGGGTGCCTCTGCCGAGGGGTTGCTCGATCGCGGCTGGACCCAAAAAATCAAATCACAAATTAACAGTTTAGTTTCGATTTAGTTTGGCCAGAGTTATATATATATATCTACTGGTTTAGTTTGATTTATAAGACATTTCAGATATTTAAACATGTTGCCTGTTTTGAAATCTTCATGAACGAATGCGTTGGGAGGGGGGGGGAGATGACGCGGGCATGCCGGAAAATGGACACATCCATTTCCTCCATTCATGAACGCGTGAATGACGGGGTCATCTGTCATATTCTTTCCGTTGCGAGACATGTGTCTAACGCAAAGAGATGCACAGGTTCATCCCCAAACATTTTTCTTCTCATAAATATCTTCGGAGAAATTCTTTTACGGAGGTTACGTACGCTCACGTACACCTTCTCCGAAGCTCTCCGAAGTTCCGCGACACTCAAAACTCTCTCCTTCCTTCTTCTACTAGTGAGCACTCATGTAAAATCGGATTCGCAAAGCTCGCCTCTGTAACGTGCCAACGGACTAATAAGAGAGGAGGATATCGCCTACCTAAGAGTCGTCGTATCACTGGGAGAATGTTACCACGAGAATCGCACCTCGGTTGACAATAAAACTCTTCTCCCAACGATTACACATCTCAAATCAACAGGTTATATTTCTAACTCTATTTATTTAATTATAAATAATTAGCATCGTTGTGCTTATCTTGATTATCAAGAAGATGACCCATCAAAATCATGGAACCACCTAAATTAAGTTAATAATATATATATTCTAATAAAAATAAGTTTGTTACCAGAGTTTTTAACATGAAATTAATAAAATATACAAATATATACACAAATTTTTAGAGACTATATATACACACACACACCAGATTAATATTACTTGAAACAAGAGAAGGACATAGTGTTGAAACAATTAAACGTTGCATACCCATTTCTCAGTCGATGTGGCAACAAGTTTAATTAATTATTTGAGAATAATCGATCCTAGTTCGTCCCCAAGATATATATTTTGGAACAAATCAGATTTTTTTTCTTCTAATCAATATTGCACCTAATGGGTCATAATGTATCAAATACTAGTATTTGAAACCTTGCACTAAGACGCATAGGACAACTGAAATTGGATAGCCAACTAATTATTTCATTCACTGGTTAGCTGATAAACTTAATTAAAAAGTAGAAAGACTCCGTCAAGCTCAAATAAATAAAGCATACAAATAATACTTTTTATCCATAGTTCAAACATAGTCTATATACTGTCTGACGATGATCTTAATTAAGTTGACGAAACATGAACCAAATCAGACGATTGAAAGTGTCTTCTTTTGCATTTGGACACATTGCGTTTGATTCCACCCTTTCTCCTCTCTGGCTAATTGCCTATCAAAGGTCTTTAAGGGCCTGTTTTGATTAGGATATTGACAACAACAATACCGTATCATCAATTAATCTTGGCATTGACAGTAGGACACCAGTGTACACTATCACTCAGGAAACCAATGGTGATAAAATCCAATAAAGGCATAGTACTTGACTTTCTAGCTAGATTGTGTTGAACAAGCGCAATATTGCTCCCTCATCTTATGTATCCTTGAGGATTACCCATCTCGTGGTGTACTTGGCATGAACAGTGCCTCTCTGTTGTATGAGACAAAGGAAAAAGACACAGCTGTGTGAGTTCACAAGAAGACCTCTCATCCTAGCAAAGCTACACAGTTAGCACTGTACACTGAGAAGATGGACATGTATGTATGTAATGCTAGCTTGCCCTACAGCCTTAATTACATGCATACATTTATGGGGTGTTTAGTTGCATGATAATTTTTTGTACATTTTCATGATAAAAAATTGTATTAAAATAAAAAGTAAACCAACTCATGACATAAAATTATCATGTTTGGAGGGATGTGATTACAAAAAAGAGTAACCACCGCACATGACCAAATAAAGTGGGGGACCACAAGAAAAAAGAAAGAGGTGAGACCCTCTTTTTTTGTTTAAGAAGAAAATCACTTTCAAGACATAAAATTGTCATGGTTGTCAAACACCTCTTTTAACAAGTTTTCTTACAATTTTTAAAAATTAAAATAAAAACCTCAATTATCATGCAACCAAACACCCCCTTAGGAGGCTCTACATTCTTTGTCGGCTCAGGTCATGTTTGGGCAAACAGAAAATATTTTCAGTCATTAGCTAGAAGAGATATTTTTCACACAATTAAATTAACGTCACTTAGAGATATATCAAAATGTGAAGTATACATATGTGGATCTCATTGACCGAAAAAATCTTTATTTTTTTGCAAAATGATCCTTATACCATACTATACCATGGAGGGAATCATATATGCACATGGAATAAACACAAAGGTCTCTAAAATCTAATGCCCCGTTTGGTTAGAGTTTCATTTTTGGTACTATATCAATATTGATATTAATATTTTCAAATGTTAGAGTATCGATATCAAAAGCAATACAAGTTGACACTTGTATTACATAATATACTTTGTTTGCACTACAAATTTTAAAATTGATACATTTAGCCAAACATCTCCTAATAGTTCCTATCAATATCAATTTTAAAATCGATAGTGATAAATGTATCTAATAGTGTTACCAAACACGGCGTAAACTATGGATCCATTTCGCTACAGGTAATCATGGAATTTTACACGTAATTTGAAGATATCCATTTCACGTAATGACTTTTTCAATGGGACACAAAGTAGGTTATTTGGTAGCTCGTAGATCAGTTTCAGGGTAAACATGTTTCATTCTGTATGTCACTTTTACACAAAAACATATAATATATTTTATGTTTTCAATAGAACTTTAGAGTTTATCATTGAGCATTTATGATTCAAAATTAATTATTTAATAAAATATTATATTTACATAATATTTAAAAATAAATTTATTTTTAAATTATAAATTATAACTTATTTTTATTTTAAATTATATTTTATAAAAAAAATTAACGTCAAAATACAAAATATAAATGGGGTCGGATAATTTTGGTATGGGTGCATTTGGTTAAGACTAAAATAAAAAATGGTGCCAATATTTTGCATAATATTAATAATACTACAACAAGTAAATACAAATATCTCATTTAATGCACTTTAAAATAAATTCTTAAAATTTTTTAATTATTTGGTTACTTGTAAAACACTGTTGTATTTTCTTAACTTCTCAAAAATATTGTTACTATATATAAATATTATGACTCTGAATTTTATCTTTCATCTATATATATATTATAAATTAATTAAAATATATAAATATTATTTATATATTCATATTCTTGAAACATAATGGATATGATAAAAAATTTAAAATAAAATAAATCATTAAAAATAATAGATTTAGGACAACAACTATTCACTGCACACCTTTGCATTTCTCACGGGCACTTTCTGTAGGGTTGTAAATGAAATCTAATATTTGAAATTTGGATTCAATTATAATAAAAATTAAAAAATTTTGAACATTTTTTGTATCATACAAATTATCTAAGTTCTAATATTTCGACAACTTATCAAAATTAAAATAAAAAACGATCAATTCTGTATATGTTTATGTAATTTAGATAAAAATCTTAAAATTAATATTATATTAAATAAAATACATGGTATTAAAATATAATGTAAAAGTACTAAAAATAAAGTGAATTTCAAGACATGTTATGTTAATTTTTTGTATTAAAATGAGATTTATTTACTATTTTTTAATTAAACATGATATATAATATAATTTTTAAAATTTATTAAATTATTTCGATTCCGGAACCAGAATTGGAGTGAATCCAAATGTTATGATTCAAATTTAATTTGGATCGATCTAAATCAGAATAACTTAACTCTTGTCAGAATCAAAATAAAAAAATAAAAAGTAATGCAGGTTGTCAAGTCTCACCCATTTTCAGCCCTAACTCAGGGATGCCATGTAGTGGACTCAACGGCATATTTTTCTGTTGACCGTTGTTTTACTTGTGTCCAAATGAAAAAGTGACGCAAGTTTACACACGAAAACATGGCGGCCGTCTTACAAGCATCCAAATGGATCGTATACATCAAAGAAATAAATCAGCCTCCGGGGCTCTGAAAAGGCAGACGACAAACTGAGCTATCAGCCCGAAGATCCCCTCTCTATCTCCCTTTCTCTCCGATCGATCGGCTCCTTCTCCCACCCGTCTGTGGGCGTGGAAGAGGACAAGGGGAGCAGAGATCTCATTGTTCTACAGAAACCAAGAAGAAGAGAGGGGGGTGGGAGTACTGGCTGGTGTCTTCTTCTCTGTGTTTTCTTGCACGGGCAGCATATTCCGAGTCAAAACGTTCCAGCAACTTCTCGCCGTGTGGACTCCACCCTTTACAAAGGGGGACCCCTCTCTCCCCCAGCTGCAGCTGACCGTGACCAATTAAGGAGTCTTCTCCTCTCTCTCTCTCTCTCTCTCTTTCCACTAAGCTTTTCAGAGTTGGCCGTTATTGAAGACATCGGAACGTTCTCCTGATCATGATAAAAGGGATAGTGGTAGGGGTCCCTCTCCCCCCTTTTGAGGGTTAGGGTATCGCGGAAAGGGTTTCCTTTGCATGTAGAACACCTTTGAAATCGGCTGTACACGAAGGAAAAATGTGTACATGTCGTCTACGTGGGAGAATGGATGGCGTCTACCGTCGATGTCGACGTCGTCGACGTACATGAAGAGATCAGCCGCTCTCCCTTTGTAGTCTCTACTCAAGTGTTGAGATCTCCTCAGTCTATCGAAGGGGCAGCCCCCCGCGGATGTCCCCTCTTAGCTCTCTTCCTCACTGCGGCCCCGGCAGCCAAAATAAAGAGCTCAAATAATTATGTTAAGATATTTTTATATGTTAGATAGTGTAATAAGCTAGTTTGACGTAATTAATATCTCAGAACCCATGATTTAATTTGATCTTTGGGTGCACATGTCAGGTGTTTGTATTCTACGCAATAGAGCTCGTTAGAAAAAATCAGTTCAAGAAACATGTTAAAATAATTTCATATTGAGAATCATGAAGGGTTCATCAACATATTAGTATCTATTTCAAAATTTTGATTTGGATGATCCAATGCGTTTATCAAATTGTAAAACATATCCCCTTTAATTATGTATGCTATCGTACTTATGTTTATGCTTACATTGTCTTAGTTAGATACTGAACCATGAAAGGATGAAAATGTGAGACTTGCAGACCTAATTTTTAAGTTGTTGATGTAGTGGACTCTCTAACTTGATATTGTCGTGTTTTTACAGGATATGCAAGGGTGGTGGGGTGTCTAAAAGTCCTTTTGCCTCCACTCCAGAACAGAGAAAGGTGCCCAAATTCAAAACTGTTGTTAGAGGCGCGCATCAAAAGAAGAGAAGAGAAGAGAATGGTCCTTTTCCTCCCACTTTGACCCCCCTTCCCCCAACTAAAGTTGAGAGCTCTCCCCTGAAAACCCTAAAAGAGAATGAGAGCTGGATGGGTGCAGTTTGACTTGCACATGCTGCAGCCTCCCAAGACCTGCAAATGCCAGTCACACCCTGTCCCTAATCACCTGCAAGAAAAGCAGCTCACTCTTCTGGGATGGGAGCCCCAACTTGGTTGCTCAAATCTTCAGGAATGACATAATTAATTAAAAGAGAGATATAATTGGGGTGTTTGGTTGCATGATAAACTGAATTTTCACTACAAGTTTTTTTTTTTTTGCAACAAAACCGGTTGAAAGGTGTTTGACCATTAATCACTCCAAACGGTTTTTTTTTGTGTGTGGAGAATTCCTTCTAAGACAAAAGAAGAAGTGGGATATCTTTTTCTCCTTTGATTGTGACCCCATCATTCTTTTTTGTTTTACATGATCTCCATCTTTTTTGTTATCGTATATATCTCACCAAAAATATGGTACGTAAATTCATTGTATGTCTTCAACTATCTTATGGCCCGTTTGGTTAGAGTTTCAAATTTGATACTATATCAATATTGATATTGATAATTTTAAAGGTTGGAGTATCAATATCAAAATCGATACAAGTTGACACTTATATTACATAATGTGCTTTGTTTTCATTACCAATTTCAAAATTGATACTATTGACCAAACATTTCTTAATAGTTACTAAGAATATTAATTTTAAAATTGATAGTGATAGAGGTGTCAAATAGTGTTATCAAACGGGCCATTAGATAATATTTTAATGCATAATTAACTTTATCACAAAAGTGTCCAACATTTATCTTGCAACCACAGACCTTATAAGGGACTACTTACGGGTCTTTGCATGAATGAATGGGTAGAAAGAAAAGAACTGCTTACTGCTAACCCGCTAGAAGCGCTACAGCCCTTCAAACTATATATATTATTTATCGTCCGAATATTCCTTATTATTCTTCGCAATCTATTTCGCCCACTCCATCTGACTTATTCTTTTTTTTGTATCCTTTGTATCATATAAAAATAAATTATTCAATTTATAGGATCATATTTGTGAGTGCTTAATCAACCCTAATCGCATACTCTCAATGCCATTTATCCTTGAGTGACAAGTAGTTTTCAACATGATCTGGTCATCCAATATCAAAAATCCTAGGTGATAAAATATTATGATATTTCTCATTGTATTATTATAATTAAGTTCATTTAATAAACCCTTTTTAAGCTCTTAAACAAATAGGATATTACATGACCCAGCACAACTAGATGCAACCCTTTCCTTCTCCAGGTAAAACCAAGCCACCCAAAAAGCCAGCTGCAAATCAGACAGGCTTTGATCATTAATAAACCAAGTAGTAAGCGTGATTTGATTTGGTTTGGTTTGAATTAACGACACGTTTGATACGGTGTTTAAGATTTTTCGAGTCAAACCAAATTGGTAGACGGAGGAGCCCCTTCTCCCTTGTCGGAGCACCCTCCGGCGGAACCCTCTCCGGAGCCCCCTCGCCGGCGCCCCTTCCGGCGGAACCCTCGCCGGAGCCCCCTCCAGCGGAACCCCTTCTCCCTCGTCGGAGCACCTTCCAGCGGAACCCCTCGTCGGAGCCCCCTCCAGCGGAACCCCTTCTCCCTCGTCGGAGCACCCTTCGGCGAAACCCTCGCCGGAGCCCTTTGAGGAGCCCCTTCTCCCTCGTCGGAGCACCCTCCAGTGGAACCCTCTCCGGAGCCCCCTCGCCGGCGCCCCTTCCGGCGGAACCCTCGCCGGAGCCCCTATCCTTCGCCGAAGCCCTTCTTTGGCGGATCATTCGCCAGATCCCCCTCCTCTGGACCGATTTCGAGCGGGCGGTGAGTGCTAGGCGCTGTTAGACCTCGTCGGGCGGTCGGGCGGCCTCTTCTTCGGCAGGACCTTCATCGGGTGACCCTCCGGCGGCTTCTCGTACAGCGGTGTTCTCGTCCGCTCCAAGGCGACTCTGGGTGATTTTCTGGTCATTTATTTCGACTATTTTGAGGTTCTTTTTGGTTTGGGAGGGAGGATAATCCTCCCTTCCAAACAAAAATGTCTAGGCCTAGTAGTGTTGTTCCGAATGTAGTGCTTTGCCTAAATTTTCATTTAGGCATTTTGTCTCCTCTTCATGCACTACGGTTATGGAGTTCGAGTTTAGTTTGCCTTAGTTTGTTTATCTTTTGTTTCTTCTTGTTTATAGTCGGTGTGTTGCCGTTGGGGTCTATCTTGTCGTCCTTCTATGACTTTTTCATAGTCATGTTTTCTCTTCAGAGACCGTTAATCTGGGCAAAATCCACACCTCTCTGGTGTGAGTTTCCGGTCTCGAAGCAGCTATCAAACTCCTTGAAAGGAGTCCTTAACTTTGCTGGCCAATCTTTGGCCATTATGTGGCTATGTGTTAAGTTGTTGGACAAGATGGTCTTCAACGGAACTCTGTTTATCGTCTTGTTAATCATGTCTTTGTTTTCATGTAATGGTGTCTCGGTTTGTCTGTACTCCTTTGCTATAGTATAAATGTGTTTGTGTTGTTGTTGTTCAAAAAAAAAATAAAATTGGTAGACAAGAGATATTAAATATTTATTTTAAGTTAGGCACATTAGCAATATTTATATATATTGTTTCTTGTAAAAGTAAATATATTCGAATAACTAACCGTTGATGAAATACATGAACACGTGCGTACATTAAATTTTAATACAATATAGTTTAGAAACAAAGCAAATAAAATTATATATTGACGTATATGTACAACAACCTCGATAAAATATAATTTAAACCCCAACCAAATCGCGAATCGACGTAAGATTCAGTCGAAGAAGAACAAATTTCTTCCGAAACTAATTAAACCGAATCCAACGATGAAAACCCCGGTGACCAGAGAGCAAAGGAGGCCCGGCGCCGGCCTGCAAGGGGCCTTCTCTTCTTTTCATTGTACTGCTGCTGCCCCGTTCTCTGTCTCTGTTCTCGTACCCGAGGAGATTAACGAAAGGCAGCCGGTCGAGAAAGGCTGCCGCCGCCGGCGGCGGCGGCGGCGGCGGCGACGAGGCATCCGAGGAGAGCTCCGGCCCTCCTCCACTCCTAATCATCCCTACGATGATTGCGGCTGTGTGATGAGGAGGTTACGTCCGGGCGGCGCGCGCTGTTTGCTACCGCCCGTGTTTAAAAAGAAAAAAAAAACCAACCGAGTTTACGGAGGTGTTTGGTTGCAGAGGTTTTTATTTTTATTTTTAAAATTATAAAAAAGTTTGTTATAAAAAATGTTCTATTATCACATCATTTCAAACATAATAATTTTATGTCATGAATTAATTTATTTTTTATTTTAATATAATTTTTATCGTAAAAACAAAAAAATTATCATGCAATCAAACACTGCATTGATTTGTTTTGATCACCCTGGCTGAATTGCCAAGCTGACGTGTTACCCCGTGCGTAACGAAAGATCAAGTCTTCGCTCGATTTCCACAAGTAACTATCTCTCGAGGGACGACGAGCTCTACTGGCCCTCGATCCCCCGTCTCTGCATCTGTGGGTAGAGGTCGACGTCAATCAATCTGTTGGGTCGTCTTCATGAAAAATCGGTAAAAACACAACTACACGAATATATTAAAATTAAATAAACGAGGTTAGAAACATAGCCTGTCGGGTCGAAGCGCGTAATCGCTAGAACTAAGAGTTCTATTGCCAACCGACGTGCGGTTCTCGCGTCAACGTCCTCCTAGAGATACGACGACCCTCGAGTAGGCGAAACCCTTCTCTCCCGTCAGCACGTCCTTCAGGAGAGCTATGCGAACCGATCTTGCTTTGAGTGCTTCTATACAAATATGTATTTTATTTGTGCTTTTCTTTTTTTTTGGTGACATAAGCTGGCTCTCTCTCTCTCTCACGCGGAGGCTCACGACGCTCTCTCTCTCGGGCATACGCTCTCCCTCTCGGTTCCGGGTTCCAGCGCTCCGAGGACTTCTTCTTCTTCTTCTTCTTCTTGGCTAGAAGCACTCAAAGCAAGATCGGTTCGCATAGCTCTCTTGAAGGACGTGCAGACGAGAGAGAATGGTTTCGCCTACCCGAGGGTCGTCGTATCTCTAGGAGGACGTTGCCGCAAGAATCGCACGTCGGTTGGCAATAGAACTCTTAGTTCTAGCGATTACGCGCTTCGACCCGACAGGCTATGTTTCTAACCTCGTTTATTTAATTTTAATATGTTCGTATAGTTGTGTTTTTGTCGATTTTTCAGGAAGACGACCCAACAATCTAAGAGTTCTATTGTATCAGCATATTATTTTTGTGTTAGAAGCATATATACATGTGAAAAAAAAACGTAGTCATTCATATATACGTTAGCGTACGTTTTAGTTAAACGTTCTTGTTCGAACATTGTCATTTAGACGTTCTTACTTGAACGTTGTCATTTAGACGTTCTTATTTAAACATTGTTATTTAAACGTTTTTATTTGAACGTTCTTGATTGAACGTTGTCGTTTAAATCTTATTTGAACATCATTGTTTAAATATTCAGACGTTCTTGACAAGACGTACGTAAACGTTCTTGTTAAGACGTATTTAATCGTTCTTATTTAAACGTGCTTAGATCTTTCTGTTTAGCCAGCATAAATTAATTGTATGCTTTGTTGGTTTAAAATTTTGTCAATCATCTTGATATTTATTTGTTCTGATTATTGTTCTCTTTATTCTCTCATGGCTAGTTTAATAGAGAAACTCTTAGCGCCAAACCGTAAAATTTGATGGAGATAATTTTGGAGATGGCGAACCAAATGCGCTTTTGGTCGACCACCCTTGGTCTTATTTCAGTTAGCAATAGCACAACCGAGAGTAGGGAATCGATACTTCACCAAACCATCACTCGTAAGAGTTCAAACAAGATCATCTCGTCCCCAAATCGAACTGGATCTTCTTCTTCCACAACAAGCGAAGAAGTTGATTATCATTGTCTTCATAGGATTTTAGGATCCCTTTCGGATAGACTCTATGATCTTTACTACAACTCAAGAAGTGCTAGTGAGTTGTGAGATTTATTGAAAGCTAAATATGGTCTTGATGATCTTTGGGCTTAAAAGGTTCAAGGTATTCGATTTTAACAAATTTAAATTTGTTGAAAACAAATCAATGAATGATCAAATACATGAGTTTGAGAACTTAGTCCATGAGCTGAGAACCACAGGATCCCAACTTGATGAGTCATTCCAGATTGCATGCATTCTGGATAAACTACCCACATCTTGATCTGACTTCACTAGGACAATGAGTCACACTCAAGGAACTCTTACCTTGACCCAACTGTTTGGTGCACTTAGAATTGAAGAACAACATAGGGTAAGGGAGAGTTCGACTCAAATCTATAAACCTAAGGCCAACATAGTTGAGAACAAGCCTTTAGATCTTATAGAAAATCATTTCATCCTAAGAATAGGAATTTCAAGAAAAATCAATGGCAATCTAGGAAAAAAATCCCAAATCTTGAATCCTCACAACAACAAGCCAAATGAGAAGAAAGAAGAGAGATCTTGCTTTGTACGTACAGCAGAACAAATCATCTTGCTCATCAATGCTTTTATCGGAAGAGGCATCCGCTAAAGGGAAATGACAAGATTCTTCAAACAATGGCCTCAAGTCAATATGGTTTCGCGGATGGTGGAGCATCCATACACGGATTTAGGCCACTTCTTTTAAACCTTGAATCATATTCAATTTTTGATTGCTGGATTGATACTGACGCTAACATTCAGATGTGTACTCATCGTTCTTGGTTTTCTACATATCAGCACTCAAGTTCCAGAACTATGATGATGGGAAGTAATGATGAAGCAAAGCTGCATAGGATCGGAAGAGTGGATCTTACTTTGACTTCTGGGAAGACATTGACCCCGCACAATGTTCATCATGTTCCGGATATTAGAGAAAATACGATTGGTGGATCTCTTTTAGTTCAAATAAGGTTATAGATTAGTATTTGAGTCAAATAAAGTTGTAATAACCTAAAGCCTATCATTTGTTGGAAAAGGATTTATGTATGATGGGCTTTTTAGATTGAATGTAAGTTCACCTTCTATTAATGAGAAATCTATTGTATTGAATGTTGAATCATCTTCTACTTGGCATTCTAGATTGGGCCATGTGAATTATAATTCTATTAAAAGGTTGATGCAATTAAATCTGATTCCAAAAGTTAGCATTCAAAATGAAAAGAGATGTGGCGTATGTGTTGAAGCTAAGCTACCTAGGCAACCATTTAAATCAGTTGATAGAGATTGTGATGTCTTAGAATTAATACATAGTGATGTATGTGATTCTGGACGATTTTCAAGAGGTGGTAAACGGATATTTTGTGACATTTATTGATGATCTTTCGAAATATTGTTATATTTATTTGATAAGGAGTAAGGATGAAGTGATAAATAAATTTCAGATTTATAAGGCCTGAATACGAAAATCAACAAGAAAAGAAAATTAAGATACTTAGATCAGATAGAGGAGGAGAATATACCTCTCATGCTCTTACTCAATTTTGTCAAGAACATGGAATAATTCATGAGATAAACTGCTTCATATTCACCACAATCTAATGGTGTATGGAGAGGAAGAATAGAACATTGATGGATATGGTTAATTCTATGTTAATTAGTTCAGAGCACCTGAGAATTTGTGGGGGAGGCACTTTTAAGCGCATGTTTTATTTTAAATAGAATACCCTTAGACAAGGTGATTTTACCCCTTATGAAATTTGGAAAAGGAGAAGACCTAACTTGAATTTTCTTAAAGTGTGGGGGTGTCTTGCGAAGGTCAAAATTCCTGAGGTTAAAAGGAAGAAAATTGGACCTAAGATTGTGGATACTATTTTTATTGGATATACCACAAATAATAATCTTCGAAAATTTCACTAGCAACACAAATAGATTTTTAGTGATTAATTACGAAATAGGAGATATTTCGAATAATACCATCATTGAGGCTAGAGATGCGATTTATTATGAGAACACATTTCCATTTAAATGCGGGAATTGAATCTAGTGTCGAAGTAGTACCGGATCTAACCCAAATTTAGCTAGAAATAGAGAAGATCAAGATGAAGAACCATTAGAAATAAGAAGAAGTAAGAGAGCTAGGACAGAAAGAGTTTTTGATGATTTCTATGCTTTATTAGTAGAAGATTCTCCAATCACTTTTAATGATGCTATAAATTCCATAGACTCACCTTTTTGGAAGGACGCTATAGAAAATGAAATGAATTCGATAATTCAAAATGGAACATGGGTGCTTAGTGATCTACCTCCTGGTTGTAAGACAATTAGATGTAAATGGGTTTTCAAGATGAAAATAAAACCTGATGGATCTATAGATAAATATAAGGCTAGACTTGTAGCTAAGGGGTTTACACAAAAAACTAATGTAGATTATTTTGATGCGCACTCTCCCGTAGCTAGAATTACCACTATTAGAGCCTTGATTGCATTAGCATTCATACATAAATTGATTATTCACCAAATGGATGTAAAAAATGCATTTTTAAATGGTGAAATAGATGAAGAAAATTATATGGATCAACCTAAGGGTTTTATTATTCCAGGTGAAGAAAATAAAGTGTGTAAATTGATTAGATCATTGTATGGATTAAAACAAGTACCCAAGCAATGGCATGAAAATTTTGATGAGATTATTCTTTCTTATGATTTTTCAATCAAACTGATACATGTGTTTATTACAAAATGTTTGGTGATCATATTGTTATCTTATGCCTATATGTTGATGATATTTTGATCTTTGGATCTAACATGCATGTTATAGATAAAGTTAAGGATTTCTTATCTCAAAATTTTGACATGAAAGATCTTGGTGAAGCTAGCTTGATTTTGAATACAAGAATTATAAGAAATTCAAATGGAATAGTCTTGTCACAATCTCACTACATAGATAAAATCCTTAGAAAATTCTATTATATAGATTGTGAGCCTTTATCCACTCCTTATGATGCATGTGTCCACCTAAAGAAAAATTTAGGTAACCCTACTCTGCAATCTGAATATGCTCAAATCATAGGCTCACTTGGTTTTCTCACAAATTATACAAGGCCAGACATTGCATATGCTGTATATAGACTTAGTAGATATACTATAAATCCAGATGAAAGTCATTGGAAAGCATTAGAAAGAGTACTTAGATATTTAAAAGGTACTATATCATATGCTTTGCATTATAGTGGATATCCTTCTGTATTAGAAGGTTTTAGTGATGCTAATTGGATTAGCGATTCAGTAGATGTAAAATCTACATCTGGATTTGTTTTTCTTTTAGGAGGAGGTGCTATATCATGAAAATCTACTAAACAAACTGTCTTATCTAGAAGTACAATGGAATCTGAAATGATTGCACTTGACACCACATGTACCGAAGCCGAATGGCTAAGGGATTTCTTTATTGATATTCCATTGTTTACACATCCTTTGCCTCCTATATCTATTTTGTGTGATTGCAGGTCAACTATTGATAAATGTATACGCAGTGCCAATGTTGATGTCAAGATGAATGACATCGAAAGTGAGGCACAAGTCCATAAGAGATAAAATGAAACAATATTTGATAGCCTTAAATTTTGTGAAATCGAAAGGAATCTTGCGAGATATTTTCACAAAGGCTTGCCTAGAACAGTGGTTCTAAGCGTCGAGGGGGATGGGATTGAGCCCATAAATAAAAAGTTACCACGGTGGCAACCCAACCTCACGAGAGGTTCAGACGGGTAGAAACAAGGCGATGGGTAACTATGTGTGGACACTCATATATAATGCTCTCATCCCTATGGCGATAGTGCTCGTAGCAGCAAGTGGTAGGATAAGTTTTAAACTCTTAATGAATCCAAGACCAGTGGCAGGTGGTTCCTTGCTCTCACCCTCGGAGGATTCACCGACATGTGTGAGTCGTGAGGGCCGCGACTATGAGATGTGGGCTATTTTCTAAAACACACACGAGATACATGCTGAGGCCATTAATAGCGCAACCCGCATGAATTTGATCTTGCTATACTATGTGTGAATTTGGGAGAACTTGAATCATGGAACCCGATTCAAGGTGAAACATCCATCGAGTGTTCTACAAGCAATCCCAAATATCACTAAGTGGGGTTCAAACCGAAAGGTACCTTCACCTATTACATAGTATAAGAGTGCTCACTAGTATTTGTTTGTTGATATTATTTTATTTTGATTTGATATATTTCTTCGAGTTTTAAGAAAATATGTGGGGGATTGTTAAGAAATATATGTATTCCCTACGTTGGATGCTCTCCAACGGCAAGGGGAAAACGTGGAAACTAGGGGTGGGCACAAAACGGTTCAAACCGAGAAACCAAACCGAACCAGTCCATTCGGTTCGGTTTGGTTCGGTTTGGACCCCCTTTCGGTTTGGTTCGGTTTGAAAAATCTCCAAACCGATTTAAACCAAACCAAACCGTTTAAACCGATTTAATCAAAAAAATATAAAAAATTATTATAGTATTAATAAAAATGATATTTTTATAAATTTTATAATAAAACAATATTTATTTTCATTAATTTTAACATAAAAATTAGTATATATATGTAAAAAATAATTAATTTAAATATTTTTATTTATTTTCAATTTAAACCGAACCAAACCGAACCAAACCAAATTGATTCGGTTTGGTTTGGTTCGGTTTGGGAGAGTGATTCGGTTTAGTTCGGTTTGGAAAAAAAATGGTCCAAATCGGACCAAACCGAACCGTGCCCACCCCTAGTGGAAACGGACGCACGAAACCCGCGCGCGTCAGTTTCTATTTTATTATTATTAATTTTTTTTTCTTTTTAAGAAAATATCTTAACACAACCTAGGGTCGATCGGCCAACCGATCGAGTTTAGTTAAGAGATGGGATGGTATCTCTCGTGGATCAAGAGATGTGGAGTACTCCGCTACAGCGCAGCATGGGTCTACGTACGTGGACGTAACGTGGGCATGCAGGTCGTGTAGAGAGCAGTGCGAGGGTATTAAAAGAGGAGAGTAGATTCTTCCGGAAGATCTACTGATGAGATTTCTTCATTCGGTTCATATGAACGAGGATATAAAGTTTTCATATAGATGAGATGTAAGAGTGATTTAATATTTTTTTATATTCTGATTTAATAGTGATTTAATGTGTTTTACACTTTTATTTACGTGAAGACAGTGAAAATATTCTTTCGAGAGAATTCCTTCTCTAAAAAAGAGTTTCAGTTAGAAAAAAAGTATCATTGTGACATAAAAAATTCCGGTGGAACCCATCATGAAGTGACTTACGAAATATGTAACAAAGGGGGTCTCACGTGTCTTTTTTATCTACGATGGAAAAGTTTCTCTCAAGCATTCACTTGAGGAACTTATTAAAAAATGATTTGTATTTTATCAAAAATGACATCCATTTTTGTTAGAGGATAAAATTTTTCCCTCGAAATTTGATATAAATGGGCATTTCTTACGTATCATGCTTGTTTATAAGAAAATATATTATATTAATTTTGATACTAATAATTTTAGAAGCCAGAACCTTTGTTTGATAATTACACAAAAACATCTTTATGGGGTGTTTGATTGCATGATAATTTTTTGTACACTTTTATGATAAAAAATTATATTAAAATAAAAAGTGAACCAACTCATGACATAAAATTATCATGTTTGGAGGGATGTGATAACAAAAAAAAAGTAACTATCATTCATGACCAAATAAAGTGGAGGACCACAAGAAAAAAGAAAGAGGAGAGACCCTCTTTTTTTGTTTAAGAAGAAAATCACTTTCAAAACATAAAATTGTCAAGGTTGCCAAACACCTCTTTTAACAAGTTTTCTTATAATTTTTAAAAATTAAAATAAAAATCTCCATTATCATGCAACCAAACACCCCATTATCATTATCGATTTTGGAATTAACAATGGTAGAGATTATCGATAAGTCTTTGACCATATATCAATATTAATAAAATCTTAAATCAAAGATAAGTGATGAAGTGTTCATTTGGATCAATTTTGGTATGGATATCCTATCTTTTGCGAATATTAATATCAAAATTGATATATTATTAGTATTGATGCTCTAATCAAATGTGACATAAAATATCAACATCAAAATTGATATAATATTTGTATATATATTTTTTATTTGTATCATAAATTTTAAAATTGATACTATTAATTAGACATCTCGTAATAATAGTTATAAATTAGTATTATTTTTGAAACCAACAGTGATAAAAGTGTCTATTGTTGTTAACAAACATGACCTTCAATGTTAATTCAACATATTGATAACCAACATGTATTGATAATTTCTATCACTTGTGAATTTCAAATTTCAAAATTGGTAGTCCTACATGTGCTCAATACACCTACCAAGCAGGGCCTAATTAACTAAAATGGTCTTAAAGTCAACCAATATTATCCATGACTTCACCTTCTATTATATCATATTCTTTCTCAATTTTGTCTACACCATATAACTACAAATTCAAAATGTGTTGAATTTTGTCGACTTTTATTCTCTGCGATCTAAAAAACTCGAAGTAATTTGTCGACTAGTTTATATTTTTTGAAAAATGTATTTGTTTATTCTCCTCTCTCTCTCTCTACATATATCTCTCATTCACTTATAAACACATAAAAAGAGATGAGACCTAGATGAAACCGGCAGCTAAAAGTAAAGGCTAAAAAACCCGAGTTTCTACCTTTATTAAGTTTGTGTTTACCTGCCAACATACCCACTAGTGATTGCCTTATTACCAACAAACCGGCAGCTATGCCATGCTGAATTATATCCCCAAACACTGGATATCTAAAATTCAGCTTAATAAAACCTCGCCTTTGCTCTTTGCACCAAACTTGAAACGAAGGTCAAGTCCAAGATAGGTGGTGTAGAAGGTCAGGATTATGTTGGTTGGATCCAAACCAACTCGGGTTGGCCGGGGTTAGGACACGTGTCGGGTCAAGGTCGGCCGGAGTTGTAATAAAAATAATAAAATAATAATTTTAAAATATCTATCGGGTTGAGATCGCTAGGTCGAAACTAGATTGATCGACCCAATAATTGATTGAATCGGGTCCGGGTCACATTCCATGGTTAAGTCTACCGGTAAAAGCTCAACCACCACCGTGTCATCTCTTTAAAACCAAAAGCATCCTATCCATCACCCCAATCATTTGTGACACTAAAATATAAAAAATACTTGGATAAAAGTATTTTATTTTTATATGTCTGTACCCATGCGGTGATCACATAACCACAACCAATACTATATATTGACCCAAAAAAAGAGATAAAAGACTTTGACCATATTCTTTTATTTGTATATAATATATATTTAGAAATGTGAATATTGTAGATATTAAAAATGTGAAGTGATTGCCTTTATTGCACGTACTTGTGCTTACAAGTGACGAGCCTTGTTGCCGGTAAAATGTAAAACGCGTTGGCAACGCAATTAAGATCAGATAGTGTTTAGCAAGACCCACTTCAGCCCATATACATAGATCCACTTCAACCCATTAAGTTATTTTAGGTCTAACTTCTAACCTCGGATAACTTGAGGTTAGACATTTTAGATTGTTCGGTAAGTTGACTTCGTCATGTTTGGTAACACTATTAGGTACTTATATCACTATCAATTTTAAAATTGATATTGATAAGAGCCATTAAGAGTTGTTTGACTAATTGTACCAATTTTAAAATTTGTAGCGCAAATAAAACATATTATGGAATACAAATGTCAACTTGTATTACTTTTGATATTGATACTCTAACATTTGAAAATATTAATATCAATATTAATATAATACCAAAAATAAAACTCTAACCAAACAGGACATAAAATTTTGGGACCTGCTAGATAAAAACAACAAGCATCTTTATTATTAGTGTTTATATATTAATATCAATTTTAAATCTTGTAGTACAAACAGTACATGAATAATAAGATAAGTATACATATATATATATATCAATTTTGATATTGATACTCTATGCTCTAGATTATCAATATCAAGTTTGATATAATATTATGTTTAACACTCTAACCTAGCAAGGCATTGGCTAACTTCTTATTAATAAAATTCTTAAAATTAAGTGTAGACTTTTAGCTTTTTATTCTTCTGACCTAACATCTTTACTTTAGAAATAGAATCAAGCAAGAAACAAATATATGACATAGTCTAACCTGACGATAAGTTCATTGTCAAATAAATATCTTATTTAAATTAATTATTTCTAGTGCTGATTAAGCAATTAGAGGTGAAATTAAGAATTTGGAATTTCATGAGTCAAAGCAAACACCACTAATTTTGAGAGCTTATTGAAATATAAGAAATGCATTTAAATATTAATTAAGATGCATAAATCAAACAATCTAATATCTAAATCTCAATAGAGTGAGAGGTGATCAGAAGTATGATTAGACTGTAGACTAATCATATGCGGCCATAGGAGGTGTTTGTTGCAAACGAATTAACAATTAATTTCAAATATAACCTCTTGGTGAAAAAATACTTAATTTGATTAAGTTATCTATTAGTTAATCAACTTAAATTATATATTGAAACACAATGTTTGTAACTATATCCTTTAGATATATCCTTGAGAAGAAGATTAGATCCAGAAAATCCACATTTCAAATTGTATATCTTAATTGATAAATAAGAGATAAACTAAGGTTGTGTTTGTTTGAGTTTAACACAACTCTAACCTTGGATTCAGTCAAAGGTTTGTTGGTTCAGACTCTTTGATTTTAGGTTTTAATTAACTTCTAAACATAATTCTTATTTCTTAATCATCCTATTAAAAATAAGCTGTACCATTTAGCCTTCATTTTTCAAATGTAATCTTTTATAGAGGATTGAAGTAACATATGTAATATATCTTTAAGTTAACACTAAATTGATTAACATATGAACATCTTAATCAAATTAAGTACTTTATTTCATCTCAAACTTAGGAGATTAGACATTTACTTAAGAGTTTATATTTTCATATAAAGCCAAAATAAATACCACCTAAGAGAAAGGTTTATATTATTTTTCAATTGATATGAACGCCATTCTCTCTGATCAAATCAGAGATTATTATGTGTTTTAATTAAACATTATACTTAAATTCTTACTCTTGTTTAACTAATTCCCCAATCAAACGTGCCCATACCATTGAACATATCTATTTTTTTTCGTATTTTAGAGAGTTATGTGCTATAACTAGGGGTTAGTGGGGTTAGTCCCAGGTATATGCTTCAGTGGATGTCAAGAAGGTGGATTTGCGATTTTAAATCTGCTCCGAATGTTAATTCAGATACCATAGCATTTTGATTAGAATTCGGATATGGAGTGGATCTTCATAATCGAATGCCTCTTGAGTACGAATTGGATATGGATAATATTCACCTAAAATTCGTAATAGACCTATTAAAAAGTTGTAAAAATATTGTATAACTCAAATGATATGATACAAAAACACAATCTACTTAATGTCATAAATCTTTAAAAAGACAACCATACAAAAAATTCTTCAAAACTCAAACCGAGGTGAACCCCTAGTCGTCTATATATGTTGCAAGGGAGCTAAACTTATCAGTGAAGGCGTCAAACCACTTGTTCATCTTGTTGCACTCCTCTTCCCTCTCCTTTCATTAAATAGTCTGCCGTTGTCTGCCAGACCACCTCATATGCAACATTCTCGTGGAGAAGGAGAACCTAGCTTGCAGGTTGTAAGGAGAAAGAGAATCCAAGAGAAAGAGAACCTATCACAACTGTCAAAGGAGATATGGAGTGGTAAGAACATTGCTACCGTCAATGGAGATCTAGAGTGAAGAAGAACACCTCAATTGTCGGAGGAGAAGAATCTAGTCAACGGTAGCACTTAAAGGAGATCTGGAGGAAAAACATGTTGCAACCATTGGACATCCTACACCGTGCGTGACCGAGGAGAGTTGGATGAGAAGAGCATAGCTTTGGAGGAGGGAGAACCTTCTCTACTAGAGTTGACTACAACACTCGACAAAGTCACCGAGGAAATGAGAGGAAGTGTTGGAGAGATGAAGTGGTGTAGGTCAAGACTCCGATGCAACAGAGGAGGAAGAGCTCCCCATGGCTTTGAGAGGTAGAGTGGAGAAGGGGGGCTTTGATGGTTGATGAGGTTGCTTGGTGGAGAGTTTGCAGACAGCTGTGTTGTACTGCGTTGTTAGGAGTTGGACGGCGACCGTGGGGGAGATATCGGGTACGTAAGATATTAGGTATGCTTGTAGCGTTTAACTATGATTGTTGGTTCTTACATCCAACAATTTAATTTGAAGTAGGTCAGGTTTTTCCAATTTCATTCCATTTAAGATTTGGATAATATCTTTATGTACATTTACTATTTGATGGAGCACATTAATCAGATAATATCTAACTATTCAAGTACACGGATACAAATTAGAACGGATCCAAATATTATATGGATATGTTTACCACCAATGCTAAGACCTTTCATAGGGTAGACTAACCTTGGGTGTTCACCATTTGGGTTTTAACTATGGCTATTGTAGCAACAAGCAATCAATGGGAAAAAAACTTGATGGTGTGTTTGGTTACAAAATAAATTGAGTCTTTGTGATGAATTTATGTTTTCTTAAGAAAAGATGTTAAACAAGTATTTGACAACCATTACAGCTTTATACTTAAAGATTTCCTTCTTGAAAAAAATAGATAAAACTTAATGTTTTATCTATAAATAAATTGAGTCTTTGTATTGCGTTGCATTATTATGACATCCCTCCAAACGTTGCAATTCGGTAACTTCCATTTATTTTATATTTTATTTTAGTATAATTTGTTAACATGAAAGAAAATTTTGGTTGTGTAATAAATTTTTATATATTTTTATGTTAAAGAATCACACTAAAATTAAATATAAACTAGTCAAAGACATAAAAATTATTACCTTTGGAGAGATGTGAGGACAAAAAAAGTGGGGATCATGTATAGCCAAAGAAAATTAAGGATGACAAGAAAAAAAGACTCGGTCACTTTTTTGTGAATATCTATTTTAAAATATAAAATTACAAAATTGTCAAACACCTTATCACACCCGGGTCTGCAAATACACTTATCGAAAAAGTCTAACCATGTAATCGAAGAAATAACCTCTCAAATACATCGATTTGGAAAAAGAGAAGACTATATCAGGTCCTAATTTACAATTCTAACTATTCTACAAAAGAAATATCATACAATCTAAACAATTCATATACCAGTGTAACGATATATATTGATCATTCTATAAACTCCTCGAAGTTCAAACCATCATGCTTATGTTGCGTTAATCCTGATCACCTAAAAATATTAATATATTGGAGTTAGTCATAATGACTTAATAGATATCATATCATCCATCAAATCAGATAACCAAAAGATCTTAAAATGATAGATACCCAAACCTACACAAGTTGTATGTAAGTATAGAGCTAAATAATATAATAAACATCAATTCACATGTTTTAAACCACCAAACAACATTTACATACTGACCAACCAGCACTTATATGTATCTAACAAAAAACAAGGCCAATAGGGATAACACATGCATGAACATCAATCAAATGAACCACATAATGCAATCACTATAAGTGAAACATACCATTCATACATTATAACATAACCTGATTAGGACAACTAATGCATACCATAAGACTTTCATCCACAATGTCATGCAATTAATGCACGTCTTATAAAAAATGTCATATCTTTTTTTATTCACAAGGAATACATCATCTTGCGTTCTCATCTAGTTTTCACCAAATCTAACATATATAAATACCATATTACTAAACTAAATCCTATAGTGCATCTAGGTAACGGTGGCACTTAAAATAAACTGTGATATTCGAGATCGAAGGATGTAGTGGACTGTTATAATCTTTGCTGTCCACGGACATGACTAACTAATTTAGTGTAGCTCAATTTCTTGTTTAATTAATGCATCATGCATTTATACCAACTCATGCCATGCCATAACAATATATATATATATGTATATTATGACCATCAACATGGACATATACATTTCTAATGTGTTTAACCATCTACAAAAGGAAATACACCTAAACGTACATGACATACCATAACCATGCTAATAATACTCTATCTATAATGTTTAACAAATGCCATTCAACATATACATGAACATGAAATACCATCATATAACATAAACACCTAAGATAACCACAATCTTGAAATATTAATGGACTTACAAGAAATTTCAAATTTATTAATTACTTTAGAACTCGATTTAATTTGATTAACCTACAACAGTAAATGTATAACATAGACCCAATCAAGTTAAGCATAATCTAAGAAGTTCACAAACTATCCACCAAAAATTATACCACATGCTACACATACAACTAGCACATAATATGAACAATCAACTACTAAGATCACTAACTAACTTGTATGCATATACAAGATTAACTAATACATATAACTAAGAAAATCACCATGTCTAATATCACACTGTTACAATTTTTGTATCAACATCTAGAAATGGTAAGTAATCAACAAATGTTAAATTTAATGATATTAGATGCATCCAAGATGTTTACTTGAACAACACTGATAAACTCTAAAGTCGGCGATTGAAAAGGAGAGTGGATTACGGTGATGCGGTGCAAGAACTGAACCAATCAAACTATCTCCTTCTTTAATTTTGGCTGAAGAAGATAGGAAAAAGATAGAGAGATTGGGTGAGAGAGAGATAGAGAGAGAATGGGAGAGGGATGGTGATAGGAGAGAGGAAGAAGAGGAGAGAGAGAAGGGGTCTCACCCACAGGTCAAAGGGGGTGGCAAGCAATCAATTGGCAACCGAAAAGAGGGTTAGGTCGTGCAGTCGTGCAGTCGTGCAGCTATGCGGAGAAGGCATGCAAGGTCAACCACCATGCGAGGCTACCACATTAAGGCCAGCAGGCAGCAGACCTGAAGCGATGAGGATGTAGTAGGGCAGGCGATGGGGGATACACAACGCATGCAGGGTGATTCGGATGGGAGAGGAGGTCAAGAGGGGGGGGTGGAGGGAATAACCTCAACCCCCTCACAAACATACATGTGCCCCACTAAATTTAATGGTGATTTAATTTGAAGTGACCCAACTATTTGGTGGAACCCACATTTATTTGTGAGTGGGCTGAGGGTGTTCCCTCCACCCCCTCTTGACCTCTCCCGCTCTCTTTCGACGGTGGTATCTGACGCTCGCTCGATAGAGAGAGAAAAAGAAAGGGGAAGAGAGATGGGAAGGGAAGGGAGAAGAGAAAAAAAAAGAAAAGAGAGGGAGGGAGGGAGAGGGATCGAAGGGAGGAGGGAGAGAGAGTAGTGGCTAGGGGAGAGAGAAAGATTTTGGTAGAAAGGGAGGTACAAACAGAGTAAGCGAGAGGTAGAAAAAAAACAATGAGAGCAAGAGAAAAAAAAGAATAAAATTAAAATTTTAAACCTCAATTTGTCACCACCTACTATTTTAATCAAGTTTGGACACCTTAAAATAATTTTATTTTTTTTCAAGATATTACACTTTTTTAGTTTTTTTATAAAAATATAAAATTTTAATTTATCATGTAACCAAACACCCCCGCAAAAGTGCACCTCCAATTGGACGTGCTAGTTTAGCTCTACTTGATGTTAGACTGGAAACTTAATAACATGTGTTCAAACTTTAGGGTCCATTTGCATCTCTCTAAAGGTAAAATCATTTAAAATTTATTACGTTGGATATTGTTTCCATTAGAATTGGAAACATAACCTACCTATTTGGTTTCATGGAAAAAGGGTTCTTTTTGAAAACAACTCTATAATTTTTTTTTCTGAAAAGTATCTTGTCAAAATCAAATATAGCATCTCTTGTCATCTCTAGATGTTTTTAACTTGACAAAATATTCTACATCCCTAATAGAAAATTTTAAATAATACTTTTACTTACTAAAATAGCTTTTAACATCTGTTGACATAACTCATAATTTAAAATGCATAATCAAGAAAAATGAGTTTTTTCTATGTTATCGAAGTTATAATTAAAAGTATTTCATTCATTACAATTAGTTAGTTTCTTACGACACATAAATGGGTTAAGAATAAGAACATATTTTGGATAAATAAACTGTTTCTTATAATATAGTTTCACTTTTAAAAAAATATTATAATAAAAGCTTTTCAACCTCTATACGGAAAAATGGCCTTCGGGTGAAAAGAAGAAATAGTGGCTACCCAAAAATCAAATTAAACTAGTAATTTGGTTCAATTTGATTTGGTTTGAACTGCCGATCGGCTTGATTTAGTTTCTAGGGTTCTTCGAACTAAACCAAACCGCTAAAACAAATTAAATTAAATAATTTATTTTTAGTTGTATATAATATAATATTTATGTATCTTTTTTGATAAAAATAAACTTGTTTCATGAGTTTTTAAGATAAATTAATGAAATGTATGTATAAATACACTAAATTTTAATAAAATATGATTTAAAACAAATAAAATAAAATTATACATTGACATAGTTACTCTACCTTAAAAAAGATAGTTTGAACCGAACCAAATCAATAGTTTGGTTTGGGAGATAATTTGGTTTAGTTTGATTTTGAGAAAAAATACTCAAAAATCAAATCAAATCAGACCATGAACACCCCTAAACGTGCCCATCAAAATAATAGATATTGGTAGGCTTTTCCAAAAATATGGTTTGGAAAACTATTTTACCGCTCATCAAACAAAGGTTCACCTTCTCAAGTTACTCATTCACTTGATTAAATTAAAAATCAAATATGAGTTTGCTTTAATCTCTGAGTTTAGATTCATTTTCAACTCATATACTATACTAAATATTTAAAATAAATAAGTAAATTTATTTATTATTTATTTAAATAAAAATATTATTATACTGTAATTTTTTATTAATAATATAACATTATTATATATTTTTTTATTTAAATCGATTTAATAGATTTGGAAAAATTTTCGAATCGATGTCTTACCGGATCAAACCTAAATTTGAAGAGTGGCTGATGGGCTGCAACGATTTTAACATGGACGAGGCCCAATGGGCCGAAGAACGTGACAAGATTCTACGAGCCCTGACCAGTTTTACCGCTCGGCATCGGTAATGCTATAAAAGGCGCCGCGACGCCGGCCGGGGGAGGCTGCGGTCGATCCAAAGGGAGGAGCAGGTTTTTGCGGCGGATCGCGTTCGCCGGAGAGGAGAGCCCGAGAGCGAGAAAGAGCCAGAGGAGGGTGAGCTTTCCGCCATGTCTTCCGACCTCCCATCCCCTTCTTCCTCTCTTTCCATCACTTCTCGTAGATCGTTCTTCTTCTTACTCCCTCTCCTCCTCCCCCTCCCCGTGCGGTGCTTCTTAACGCCGCATCCTCTCGGTGCCGCTCGCCCGCCTGCTGGAAATCCTAGCTACGCGGCGCAGAGGAAAAAAAAGAAGGTAAGATAACACGTCTCAAAGAGAAAACGGAAAGGATTCAGGTGAGTGTGTGTGCTTGTGTGCAGGCTGCCAGAGAGGGAGAGTGGAGAGATATAGAGGGATTTTGTGGTAGGGAGTGAGCAAGGAGTTGATACGGCAAGGAGACGAGGGAGGTGAATTGAGATTAAGAGCGTGAGGGGTGAGGAGAGGTTGTGCCACACCACCCTTTGCTTTCAGCTACTCTGCACCGGATCCGGACCCAGCTGCCATGGCGACCAAGCTCGTGGTTCGTTTTCTTACCCACTCTAATTTAATCGCTCGCAAAAGGTGACGTCTTCGGTTGTTTGATGCATCATGCATTGCATTCTTTAGGTTCTTGGGATCCCGTGGGATGTGGACACGGAGGGTTTGAGGCAGTACATGAGCAAGTTCGGTGAACTGGATGACTGCATCGTGATGAAGGTATCAGTCCCAAACAGCGTGCATAAGTTGGTTGGCTTTTGCTTTTTAGTCGTGCATACATATATTTAACTTTTGACTTTTAGAAGTGGATTTTGTGATGATTATTTTAATTACAGATAATAAAGAAAATAATACAAAATAAAAACAATAATCAAGCATAGGTTTCAAGATGTAGCTTAGGCAACATGGTGCCTCCCACACATTAAGGCAAGTGGTCACCTAGGTGAGCTTCGTAATATCTTGTTATTTTGTCGAAATCAAGAATAAATAATACTAATTTAGTGTCAATGTCACTTAATTGAGTGGTTTTGAAGTAAACATATCCAGCTCTAATAGTTAATTTAATTATAATCTGATGAAATAATAATTAAAATTAAGTACATAGCAAGTTTGGTGAACTGGATAGCTGCACCGTGATGAAGGTATCAGTCCCAAACAATGTGCATGAGTTGGTTGGATTTTACCTTTTAGTCGTGCATACATATACTCAACTCAACTCAACTTGAGTCTTAGTCTCAAATTACGTGGGGTCATCCATATGGATTCTCTTTCTCCAGTCATGTTGTTTCTGAGTTACTTCTTCAAAGATTTTTAAATCATCTAAATCATATTGAGTTATCTTTTTTCTAGTTAACCTAGGTCTACCATATTCTTTTTGTTTTTGTTATTTTAATATTTTTTATTTTTTATTTACCGAAGCCTCTTTAGGTTTACATTTAATATGTCCAAAGCATCTCAATCACTTCTTTCAATTATTTACAATTGTTGCTACTCTTACATTTTCTTTAATATGTTTATTCTGATTCTATCTATAACAGAGGAAGCACATAATACATCGCAATTTTGCTGGATATCCTTTTAAATTTTTGACAACGTGCTATAAGATTGGAAGTCACGTACCCAATCATTATTAGCTGGCTCTCCATACCTGGAAGTAACAATCTTGCACCCAAAGTGTCACTCCCTTAGTTAAATTTCCACAATTATTTGGTAAGAAGGGCCTTGTTTATGGAGAGAGCAGCCCAGCACCATCTCTTCTACCTCTACATACATGATTCTAGCTAACAAAGTAAAGTCTTTTGCTTTGCTTTCCTTGTCAGAAAAAGCTAGCTCTTAATCTTTTAAGTTTATTGTAGACAACTTTGGGAATCTTAAGAAGGGAAAAGAAATACAAAGAGAGACTTTCCAGCACATTTTAAATGAAGATCTACCTCTCACCTTCTGATTACATATTACCTTTCTACCCTTGCAATCTTCTATCATTCTTATCAACAAGAGGCTGCCGGTCCTTGGATTTAGAGGCCCTATCAGACAAGGCAAACCCAAATACTTGATGGGAAAACAAGCTCAAGGCATCTTAAAAATCTGACCCAGACACTTTCTTTGAGAACCGCTGACATTAATCCCAATCAATTCACATTTCTCCTTATTAATTTTAAGACCTGTGACTTTTTTAAGAAGACAAAAGAATTCTAAGGTTCATGCACTTGATTAAATCCACTGAGGAGAATAGTAACATGCCATCAGAAAACTGTAGATGAGATATAGGTTCCCTATTAGAACCCACCTCAATCCCTTCTACAAGGCTAGCCTGCTCAGCCTTGCCCCACAACAAACTCAGAACTCCCCCACCAGGATAAACAAAAGAGGGGACAGAGGTACCCCTTGCTTGAGACCCCTAGAACTGTCGAAGAAACCAAACAAACAATCATTAAGCTTGACAGAGAATTTAACTGATGTGACACAACATCTAATCCAGTTCATCCATGTGCAGTTTTTTCGAGGCTGACATAAGTCATAATTCATTGATACTAAGTTAAGAAGAGTACAGAGTGCTTTTTTGAGGTTGACATAAGTCACAATTCATTAATACTAAGGTAAGATGGGTACAAAATGCACAACGTAAAAAGAAAAAAATACAACACAACACTGCCACTCAACTCCATGCTCTACCAAGGAGCAATTGGAAACAACCCTAGAGAGCCACAAACTACCTAACAAAACTCTTCCATGCCAACGACTAGGCACTAAAAACTTGCTAGTCTGGCATTGAACCAGAGTCAATCCATTTGCTGTTGAAGGTCATCAACCTCAAATTTCTAAAGAAACAATTCTAGTAACCCTATCATAAGCCTTCTCAAAGTCAAGCTTGAGAACCAAACATTCTCTTTTTCTAATTTCTGGTTATGTACACATTCAAAAGCTGCCATGAAGTTATCAAGGATGTACCTCCCTGGGATGAAAGTTGACTAGGTTGGACTGACCAACAACTGAATATACTCGTTCAACCTGATAGCCAATACTTTAGAGATGATCTTGTAACTCGACCTTGGACATCGCTACGACCTGCCACAGCACTGCAGCAGTCCATCTTTCTACCTTGAACACTGTAGTAGTGACCCTTCTGTGTAGGGCGCACCAAGCCTTTGTGCCCTACTCCCCAACAGATTCAAGGTCATCACCAATCCTGACATTCCACCGTTTGGTGATCCTTGCCATATCAATGCCCACACATGCCAGCTATGAAGACCTAGGACAGAAATGGATGAACCGACAAGGCACAAGTTGATGCCATCGGCCATGACCTGAGCGAAGGAGCAGCAAGGAGATGCCCTAGACGTGGTTCTGGCAAGGTGTCCTTCCCTGCAGAACGGATCCGGGAACCCACCCCGACCTACCCACACCGCGTGCTGAAGAACCCTAGCTGCAGAGTTTTGCAACCCTCCACTCACGCTAGATCTAACTCCACTAAGATTGGCAATTATAACTTGGAATCTTGTGATCACATAGAACTCATGTAGCCAATTTCTACTTCATCCAACCTATTTTAATTTTATGATTAACATCTTCATTACATTCTCCGTCTTTTTGAATAATTGATCCAATATATTTAAATTGAGTTCTTTGAGATAATATTACTTCATCTAAACTAACAACTTCGCATACTTCTCATTGGTTTACATTAAATTTACAATATATATTCTGTTTTAGTTCTACTTATTTTGAAACCCTTAATTTGTAAAGTATTTTTTGATAGTTCTATCTCCTATTCACTTCTTTTTGTGTCTTATCTATCAATACGATATCGCCTACAAATATCATCTTGAATAATCTTTGTTAATTGATTAATAACTAATGTCAAAAGACAAGGACTTATTGTAGATCCTTGCTTGAAGTTAATTGAAATATGTGAATCTCTTGTTTTTCTACTAGTTGTGCATACATTAGTGGTTTCTTTATCATACATGTCTTTTATTACTTGTATACCTACATGCACCATCTTCCATTTTAACACTCACCACAAAACCTATTGGAACTTTATCTTATGCTTTTTCTAAATCAATAAATACCATATGTAAATTTTTTTGTCTTGATATTTCTTTATCAAATTTTTAATAAGAAAAATATGTTTAATTGTAGATCGACCAAACATAAATACAAATTGGTTAGCTGAAATATTTGTACAATTTTGTAATCATTGCTCAATAACACTTTCCCATAATTTCATACACACTCATGAGCTTGATCCCTCTATAATTTGCATAATCTTGTATGCCTTATTTTTTTCTTTAAAAAATATATAATGATGCTCTTTCTCCATTCATTCAACATTTTTTTTGATGTTAGGATTTTTAAAAATTTTTTTGAGTCAACCATTCCACTCCGAAATCTTTTAGATATTTATTCACTTCACTAGGAATGCTACCTGGACCACATTCTTGCTAGTGTTTTAAATTTTTTTTTTTGCTTTCTTTAGTTCCAAATTTTTCGTACATATGTTTAAAAGTCTCATATCTTTCTCATCTAATATTCTTTGTTTGCTTCATTTTTAGTTATATTGTGTTATTCATAAACTTTGTTGTTATCACATGTAAGCAATTTTTTATACCAATCTTTTTATACTTTATCGATTTTTGCACTTTATTCTTTTACCCCTTAGTTCTTACATCCACACAATTTAAGAACATCCAGCAACAAGTATTTCTCCAATATCTCATCCTTCAAATTCTTTTTTAAGGAAAGGTTCCAAGAAGCAGGTTGTGTACCATCTTCACCTTACCACCTTGGTTGCGGGCAAATATAGAGATGAGAATTGCTCTGCTAAAGTGGCACCATCACACCATCTGTCTTCCCAGAAAACAGTATTTCTACTATCATCAATGGCAATATCAGTTGAAGCTTTAAAGAAACTCCAGTACCCGAGGATACCTTTCCAAAATTTTGTGGCTGTATAATGGGATGTACGAGTCAAGGAAAGACTTGTGGTGTTAAATTTCTTTTTCTTGTAGTAGGGGGCTTAGTTACCATTTTGGTAATTGAGCCCACCCACAACACCTTTCCTCTCATATATTTTTTTTAATTCTCTTTCATTGTATATTTTTTGAATTAATAGAATTTTGATCTCTGACCATATTAAAAAAAAGTAATGGGATCTACGATCTTTTTTTCATCCTGCCTGTTTGCTCAATTTGGATCTCATTAAGTCACACCAAATGAAGTTTCCTACTTGGTTGTCTCCACAACCATCTAGTTATAAGGGCCATATTGATGATTTCTAATGGAAGAAGGCCCACACCCCCATTTCTTTTTGCTTTTGCACGTGTAATTCCAAATCACAAGTTGAAAACCTTTATTTTCTGCATCCCCTTCTCAGAATAGTTCATCCTCATCTCTCCAGCTTGTCACAAATGCTTTTTGGTCACGATGCTCCTCGGAGCCTTCCCCTACATAGCATGCTTCTTCCCCCAAGCCATTATTCCATGCCACTGAAGAAGCCTGCCGTATTGCCCCTCGCCGAACCATGCTGCTGCTTCTGCTTCTTCTTCTCTCTCTCTCCCCCCTCCTTCACCATACGCTGTGTCTTGTAGCCTTTCTCCAGAGTGTCATCTCCTCACCATGACTTGTTGTCATCTTCTTAGCTTGACAGCCTTCAAGCAGTACCACTGTTCTGATAACATTGGACATTCATCAACTTCAGTGCAGGCATACTAGACTAGGAATTCCAGCTCGCCTATCAGGGCTGTCAGGCTAACACCATGTCTTGCCATCAGCTCCACATCCATCTGCCTTCCCCACATGGCTCAAACTGGCAGAATCCAACTGCATCGTTGCTATACTATCCAGCATTGGGTCATGGGTGTGCCTCACCTACATTAATTGCTGTCTTCTGCACTAGCCAGTCTCCGTATGGCAGTGAAGGAGCCCAGTTCTAGTTTGGCTGCTGTCCTATGTTTCATCAAGTGGCTCCAATTGTGAATCTCAAGATCTTCAGCACCCCACCTTCCATTTGACTGAAGATTATGGCCATGAAACTTTCTGAATGTGGCAGGGCTTTAATGTCTCGCATAGTCACACAATATTGGTTAATTATTTTTTTTGTACTTTTTGCCGATGCATGATGTCAGGCATACTAAATTTTAATGTAAACCAAAATTTGTTTTTTGAAAAGGGAGTTATAAAATGTCTTGGTTGATTGTATACAGATACGACTAACTCCATTATGCTGGACATGTAATCTATATCCAATTTTTAGCCAATAATTTGGTTGATATTTGTCTCTAGTAAGTAAATGGCAGTGCTATTTTATTCACTAATCTATTCTATTTTAATTTACAGCAGTTGGTAGGACCTTTTTTTGATCTAAAAAAATTTATTGTTAAGTGATTGGTTAATTAGATTATTCTTTATATGGTCTTTTTCTGTTGTTTTGTGCATTAACTGAATTGCCCTAACTGCATGATACTTTAGGAGAGGTCAACAGGCCGCTCTCGGGGTTTTGGATATGTCACATTTGCATCAGCTGATGATGCCAAGGTAACTTGAAGCTATTTGTTATTTTACTATGCCTCTGTCTTTAGTCTCAGTCAGTCCGTATTTCTTGATGTTCTTTTGTTTTTATAGGCTGTATAATCTCTTTGTTTTACTTTATTTACAAGGAAATCATTTTCTCAACTAGATTTTTATGTATCAATTGCGATTTTAACATCAAAATATTTGAATAGTAAAGATTTGAATTGGAGCTCACGAAGCATAAATTTTGAGGTAAAGAATGGATTGCAAAATTGGCCAATCTGCATCAGCTTTAATTTGGAATACCTGATCCAAGCCAATCCCCCACTGAAATTGATTGAAATTGGTTGAATTGGCTTTGGTTTTTATTGGAATTGACCAAATCGGCCGATTCTGGACCAATTCCTTGCCGGAATTGGCATAAAATGTTTTTGGGGAAGATGGCTTATTGGGTCCTATAGGCCCAGGGAAGATGCTCGGTGGCACTTGGGCGGGGAAGATGCTGTGGTGGGCTGCCACAGCACCATTTAGGGCTCATTTTGGATCCGAAATTTTTTTGAGGCTTGATCGGATCAGAATCCGATCTTAGGCTCTTATTGTGTTTTTTTTTGTTTTGGGGCTTTTTGAAGAACTGATCCAGATTGGTTCCGGATCGGTTTTTCTCCCAGAGAATCAGCCAATTCGATCCATATTGATTGGAATCGGGACCCACGATCTAGGTCCTGATTCGGATGTTGCAATCCTTGGGGTAAAAGGGGTGCAAGTGGTAAATATTTGTATTAAAACTCACTGAATATTAGTTCTGTAGTTGTTTCTGATTTTGGTATGATTTCTACTTAGATTTCTATCAGTTCTGCAGTTGTTCCTGATTTTGCTCTAGCCAGTTCAGCCTGACAAGGCAACCATTGAATCAAGACATTCTTATGGACTTCACATGCTTTGGTATTTGGTAGAGACTGCTGTTTTTCGGGTGCTTAGGTGGTTGCTGTGAAATTAAATTTAAAATGCATAAAAGATACATGGTATTGATAATTGAGTGACGTGCAAATATTTGATTTTCTTACTATGTGAATCTACTTATAAAAATGAGTGGAAAGCTTAAAGAAGGACCAAGCAATAATTCACTGCTTAGGCATTAAATTAAGAGTTGCTTTTTTGTACCTTATTTTTTGAAGAATGGTCAAAATACCACAATTTCATTAGTACGAAAGAAAAGGAGTACAACAGAGTGAACAAAAAAAAGGCAAAAGAAAACCTGCTTATCAACTACCTAGATGATTCAGGGTTTAGGGTTTAGGCAATCTCTCCTTGAAGATGGATTCAAGGAGAGATTCCTTCATCTTGCTGTTTTTTTTGTAGACCCCCTTGCTCCTTTCTCCTCAATCCTTGACAAAGATCGGTGCCATGTGAAGAATCTTCCTCAGATGCTTAAAATGCTCTTCATATATTATTTAATTCCTCGCATGCCATATGGTCCACAGCATATCAGGAAGAAGCATATCCCACATCTTAGGATCTGCAGCCCAAGGGTTAAAAACTAGACCACACATGTTGCAGAGCAATAACACTGTCAGGTTCTAACTGTGATTCTTCCAACTTTTGAATAAAATAGTCAATATTGAGTTAATGATTGCACATCTGATGAATAAATGATCCTTCGTTCCATCTCTTCTACCATAGAAAACATAAGCTGTAGATAAATATGGGAAAGTTTTATTGAGTTACCCCTTCGTTGGAAGTCTTTGCTTGGCTATCTTCTATCGGAATAACTTGATTTTGATGGGTAATAGATGGGCTCCAAAGAGCTTGGTACCATGGAACAACTACACTCTAAGTGATTCTTGACAAAGCAGACTTAACTGAAAACAATTTTTACAAGGTACCCATGGCATCTTGTCCTTGTTGTCATCATTTACATGTAGGGGTGTCAATGGGCCGGGCTTGGGCTGGCCCGGCCCAAGCCCACTTAAGCCCATATACATAGAGCCCAAGCCCAAGCCCACGTAGAAAGCCCAACGGGCTTAGATTGTGTAAATGGGCTTTAGCCCGCCAAAGCCCGTTAGCCCAACGGGCTTCAGTTTTGCAAAACAGTCATAAATAAAAAATTCTACAAATATCAGAAAATTAATAAAAATGTGAAAAATTTTAAAAATCACAAAGAGATTATAAAATCATCCGTAAATTTCATAACTCAACTAAATATAAAATCAAAAAAAATAGAACACCTATCAATTTGTGAATTGCCATAATTTAAGAAATAAAAACAATACAATAGACAACATTAATCCCTTCTCCGAAGAACATACAAAAATCTGAAACATAAAAAATCTGAAGTCAATTGGTGAAATACTAATACTAATTAATTATTATAACTTAATTTAAATTTTATTTTATTTTTTAAAAAGTAAATAGCACACGTCAAACCCGCCAATCAAATCGAACCGTTGGATTTGGTTCACAACGTTGTTTGAGATTCAGCCGAACCGTTTTGATCCGGTTCTATTTAGTTTTTTATTTCAAAAAAATTAAAAATTACCGACCAAATTTGAACTCGGGTCATCAGAAATCTATTTTTCTTTTTCACGCCCATCTCTGAAATTGGAATTTTCTCCTTTTTTTAGCACGTGACAGTTTAGAATTATTATTGGAACCTTCCAGGTCCCTCGGCTGTATTAAATATATCGCCCACCTCCTCCCAGCTCGGCATCTGCATAGTTCCCCACTGCTGTCCAAGACCGGCCGTCGTCAGATCCACGGCCAGAAGAGCAGCGGCGAGTCCGCCGCCGCCAGCGCGTCCTCCCTCTCCCGCCATGGCCGTCGCCCGTCCCCATCTTCTCCCTCCGGACATCCTCTCGGCTTGGCGAGCGGTTGCAGGGAGATGGGGTCGGACGGCCGCCGGCCGCCCCTCGTCAGCTCCCTCGCCTTCCGATCCCGCCGCCATCAGTCGCCGGCCGGGGGCCGGCTTCGCCGGCGCTCGACCAGAAGCGACGGCGGGTCCACCTCGTCGTCGCCGGCAACCTCCGGTTCCTCCTCCCCCATGGCCTCCGTCATGGAGCAGCTGGAGGGGGCCGTCATGGAGCAGCTGTGCCGTGGTGGACGGACGCTGAGGTTGCTCGGGTGCTAGAGCGACGGCCCGACGGGCTTTAGACGGGCCAGCGGGCCGTGCCCGCCGGGCCAGCCGATAAAACAGAAACGGGACTCGATTTATTAGTTAAGCCCGTTTAAATTTTTTTAGCACCCTGAGCCCGGCCCGCGATAAATTTTTTGACGGGCCAACGGGCCCAGCCCGTTCATTTGACACCCCTATTTACATGTATGATTATCGAGTAAGCTAAGCAATAAAGGTAGTGCATTAACTTTATCATCTTTTAAATTTCTTTTGAAAAAATGCACCATTTAGCCCTAACACTCCAATTACTACTAACCATGGCATGGGAGTTGCAACATAACTTGAAGAGAATAGGGAACATGTCAACCACGTGGGCATGCCCCGCCTATTTGTCTTTCTAAAAAGTTGTTCTCAAACCACTACCCACTTCAGTTATATATGAGGAATTGAAAAGTTCTTAGTTGCAAATTATACCTTTCCATACACTAGACAAATTGCCTCAGCACCATATTTATAGCTAACAATTCTTACCCATAATGCATCCCTATTGGTATTCAACTTTTACATATATTTAGAAAGATCATTATTCATGACTTCCATGGGGCAAAACCCACTTTCCCTTCTTTCATAGATCTATGCACATGATCTCATTTAATGAGGTGTAGCCCTTTCTTATCACTTGCACCCTGCCAAAAAAATCTAGCCCTGACACTCAAGCTTATTTGAGATGCCTGTGTACTTAAGGGATAGAGAAGAAGAAAAATGGAATACTCTGGAAAACAGTCTTAGAAAGCAACCACCTACCACCTGCAGATAACATTATGCCTTTCCACCCTTGCAATTTTTCCTTCATCTTGTGAACAACCATTGTTTTCAAGGCGTCGCCTAGGCGACAAGGCGGCGATGGGCACCTAGGCGCCCATTACCTTATATAACTATTTTATATATTTTAATAATAAATAATGCTATTTAAGTGTCAATATCACATAATTAAGTTGTTTTGTAGTAAAAACAACTTGTTCTAATAGTTAATTTGACTATAAATTGACATTTTGATGAAATAATAGCTAGGCTTATATGATTTCTTAAGTGTTTACTAATAGTTAATAGAATTTAAATAGTAAAATTAACTAATTTGTCAAGTTATATAGTTTATGTAACTATGCACTTCCCACATTATTAATTGATTTGCATGGTGTCAAAATTATTTTGCATAATTTTTTACATATATATTTGTTATTTTATCTATTTTACTATATAAAAAAGGCGTCGCCTAATGCCTCGCCTTATCGCCAAGGCGCCAAGGCGGTACTGTGTCGCCTTGATCGCCTTGGCCGCCTTGACAACTATGTGAACAACGCATTGCCAAGCACTGCTCTTAATTACTTTGTTAGAAAGTGGCATGCCCAGGTACTTGATCAGCAAAGAGGTCCATGGCATATTGAAGAGGCACTGCAGCTGACTTTTATTGGACTTGTTCTCATTGATATCTTTAAGTTCACTTTTTTTATTGATCTTTAAACTTGTCACTACTTGCAGCAAAGAAAGCATGATTATCAAATGAAAGTTTTTATCATTTTTTCTGAAAGAGAAGAGTAGAGTGTCATCAACAAAAAGGAAGTGTGAAATTTTTTATTGGCTCCAATATCAATGCCTTCTACAAATCTGCTTGTTTAGCCCTTTCTCACGTAATATTGAGGGTTTGACTGACAAGTGACAAGGATTAAGAGAAGAGGAGAAATCGGATCTCCCTACCTTAGACCTCTCGATGAAGCAAATAATTTGAAAATCTTGCCATAATATTAAGAAAGAATCTAGCTGTAGAAATACCATAGTTGTCAAGGCGACAAGGCGCCCAAGGCGTTGAAGGGTACCGATTCCGCTTAGGCGACAAGGCGGCCGCTTAGGCGTCGCCTAGGCGGTCAAGGCGGTATTCAAGGAAGGCTGAGTCGGGAGGTTGTTATATATAAACAAAACATAAATATAATTATATTTGTTATGTTATAATTGAATATGAGTGTTTTATCAATGCACATAAGTAAATATGATGTGTGTGTGAAAGAGAAGAAAGTTAAATAAACTTTTATAAAATTTAAGTATATAACTCATTTATGATTATAAAATTTATATATGTGCAATAGTATAAGTGATGGTAAAATATTGTTATAATATTATTAAATGGGGGAAGTGCAGAGTAGTCGCGGATGGTGTATCAAGGGAGATAGAGCACGTAATAGTATAAGTGAGATAGAGAGAGAGAAGAAAGAACTGAAAAAGAACGTAATTAAGTATATAATATATGTTTATAATCATAAATCTTAAATATATATGATAGTATAAGTGATAATACAATATATTAATATATTCAAACTATCATTTAATAAGTGTCCCTTGTGAGGGGTATCAAGGGAGAAAAACCCCTCAAAAACTTTTTTTAATGATGTAAAAATACCCAAGGCGCCTTGCTTGGGCGCCTTGGGCGCCTAGGCTGGCGCCCTGGGCGCCTTGGCGGGCGCCTTGGGCGTCTTTTTGGCCCCAGACAAGGCGCCCTGGCAAGGCGCCCTTGGAAAGGCGCCTTGCCGCCTAGGCGGGCGCCTTGACAACTATGAGAAATACAACTTTTAATCCTCCTAATCTATTAATTCTTTAAGTTCATCAATTGCATGATCCTAAATACACAATTCCATTTAACCCTGTCATAAGATTTTTAAAATCTAGCTTCACAAGAATATATTCTTGACGCTTGAGCCGCTGTCATGAAGTTATCCAGTATAAAATGTTCCGTGACAAAAGCTAACTGAGAAGGAGTGGACAAGTTTTCTATGTACCTGCTGAGTTGGTCAGTAAGAATTTTGGTAATAATTTTATAGCTGCAGTTGAGAAGGATTAGCCTTAAGTTCTTTATATCCTCTACATTTTCTTTCTTCAATATCTGAACCAAGGTGGTGGAGTTCAGAAGTCTAATGCGATCCAGGTTAATTTGAAATTCTCTAGTCAATAACTCAATGTCAAGTAGTTTTCTTTGATTATATTTCAACATTGAGAGTAAAAACCAATAGAAAAGTTATCAGGACCTGGAGCCTTATAATTATACATGCTTGTAATGGCCTCGATACCTCGAGAAGTCATCAATAAGTGCTTCAACTTCGGCATCATCTAATTTTATGGGCATATTGAAGTTCAGGAATAGGCTCCAACAACCCCTATCCTTGAATAAACAACTGTAGAAGTTTGCTGTTGTAGACCAAAGCTGATCAGTCCCTACACATTCATTCTCTTCTACTTTAAGCTTTATGAAGGCTATTATGCTTATTCCTGATAGTAGCTGGGTGTGAAAAAACCTGATATTCTTGTCACATTCCTTCAGCCAAAATTTCTTAGATTTTGTTTCCATTTGATATCCTCCCTGTAATTTCATTTTTATAAGTCTTTTTTATTATGTTCCATTGTTTTTTCTGACCATAGTTAACCAAACCATCATTGTTAAGCACTCAATTCCTAGAGACCCATTCCTTTTTAACAGCCACTGGGGTATCGAAATAAATTTTGGCCTACTATTTCATACATTTCTTCATCTACTCTAGTTTACAAACAAATCTAATAGTTTCCCTTACTCCACCACATTTTTAGCAAGGTCCTTGAAGTTGGTCTCTCTGCACCAAGCAAACTCAAACCAGAATTTCTTAGCATATTTTGTTTTGGATATGACACAACTCGTCTCCATAGCACAATTTCTTAGCATATTTTGTTTTGGATATGACATTAACATTTCTTGGTCCCAGGCCTCACTCGATCTCTCGTCAGGTTTCCAAATAGTGTTGAAGTCCCCACCAATACACCAGGCTTCAGTGATACGGTTATCTACTGCCATCTTTGGATCAAAGAAGAATTTTTATTTGTCTGTAGCACTCACCAGACCATACACATTACATAAGAACCACTCAGAACCAGGCCCAGTCATAGTTAACTTGTGAATATGGATGTCTTTCTTTGTAGAGCTCGTGACTTCTACCAGGAGTCAGTGCTTACTTTCAGTTAAGCAATTATTGTTCAAAATTTTTAGTTCTCTGGCTCCAACTCTGGACTGAACTGGTCGACCATTCTCAGGCTTCAAATTGATAGTCTCCACCTCCCTACTCAAACATTGGATGAAGTCCAACACTTCCTGCTCCTGGCTTATAAATCAAAGGACAATGAGCTCCCCCATGTTGATAATATCGTCATAAAAACAAGTAGGTCATCTATAGAATGATTTGTGGTGCCCTGCCTATAAGAACTAGCTACCTGAGGAGAGGGAGACATTGAACTGCACTAATGACTTCTAAAGCACACTAAAGAGGTAGAGCACTGTTCGGCAATAGCCCCTAGGCAAACTGCATTGACAATCACTTCAGGCACCTCCACAGGTGCACCCTTGATATCTCCATTGTCTGTGAGACCAGAGTTGGGCTCTGGCACACTGAACTCTATAGTTGGTTCTGGTGGAAACTCCTGCGAAGCTCCGCATGCTGTTGGGAGAAGGAAGGAGGAATACAACGGCTCACACAAGGAATTGAATTTTTGTACTCTGGCTTGAGCGGCCCATTCGACACCAACAGACCGGCTCAGTTTTAGTCCAATACATGTCTGGCTTTCCCCGGTCCTGAAGACTGACCATAGATGATTGAACCGGTGCTGTCTCACTTGGCGATAAGTTAATTGGATCCCTGCGAAAATTGGTCTCCTCCTGACCTGACTCCCCCTTCACCTTCCCCGTCCAAGCCAACATCCAGCTGAGGTCAAACAACTACTCACTGTCGTGAAATCTGCCGTTGTGCTCCCTGATGTGCCTCTCCTTCCCAAAAAATACTACCACTATAATTGCCACTGTTGAAAACACGTGGACCAGCCTTCAGTTATGACTCACGACCATGAACATTCTGCACCATCGTCTCCAACAAACCATCGAGCTTGACTGATCCAACAACATTATTGAATGTCAATGAAATCCTTATTCTTATGCTATCCAAATTCATAACCATGTTCTTCACTGCATCTGAAGACACCAAGCAATCCACTATGGCTCTAATAGTTCCACTCAAAGGCCAGAACTGAAATTGATGATAACAGAAATCAAAGACTGAAATGGCTTAAGAATCGCCAATTCTATCTACATAGACTAGACATAAGCCGGTAAACCAAAAACCTCACCAACCAGCTTGTTGGGCGCATCATATCCATCTCCAGGTCTGGAGACCATCTTCTGAACCGATGAGTCACCCTCCATTGTCAAACCAAGATCTGCCTATCACTATTTTCTCCCAGGTAATGTGAGAGTTAAATCTTACAAAAATCCACCAAACAATGTATCATTGATCCACCATGATGCAAAATGCGACTGTTGGGACTCGAGAAAGAAACAAATCTAAAGATAAGTCTCCTGCCTCTGAGATCTCCAGTGTACCTTCCACGACAACCATAGTGCAAACGGCAAGTCATGATTTTCTGGTGACCACCCAGACAAACTTGGGATAATTACCTCGCTTTCTAGGGCCAAGGAAGCTGGAAATCCCCTAACACTGTTTGCCAACCAAGGCAAGGAAAAACTCAATGACGACCGCCACTCTGCACCTCCTACTGCCATGGGCATACGAAACTTCTGTGGTTGACACCCCCAACAAGCTCTACACTACAAGCTTTCCCTACATTCTGAGGCCTAGTGATCCCTTGTGGCAACGACCACAACCACAACGGCCCCTGAGGCCAGCCAAGTGGGGCTGCCATCTGTTAGCACCGTGAACGCAGGTCCTCTCCTTCCTCCAGTACCTGAGCATAGGTCTGACAATTGAGGTCTTGGAAACCTGGTTCCAGCAAGGTTGGCCTTTCCCGTATAGTTTGTTCAAACGATTGCCCCAGCCTGACTAGCCTCTGGATGCTGGAGGAGACCTCCACCGTTTCCTGAGTCCCTCGCTCCAAGCACGCCATCAAATCTTAACAAATAAAAGCCACGCAACTTGCTCCTCATGTTTGTTGTCCATTTCATTCTCACCTCCATCGGTGGCTTCTCCTTTTTAATTTTTCTAAGGTAGAGTCTAATCATTTTAAAAATATGCTTGAGTCAAACAAAGCTGACCACAGTCCAACTGAACACTTTTTGAGCTCAACTTCTTGAAAACCATTCTAACCTTGAAGGTACCATATATGCTCCAGTTCTACCTTCTGGTATCCAATTCGCCTGGTTTTTCCTTAAGTTGTCCAAAATAAAAGTTTATCTCTCACTATGCTGCATGTTTCTCCTAAAAGTGCATTTCCAACCATAATTTATAGCAGAAGAATTTCTGCAGTCAGCCAGTATACAATCTGGATCAGTAGAGATAAATTGAAGAATAGGAATAAGGTTTATTAGAGCATATCCATTAGTCATCCTAGAACTTGGTTTTCTGACCATTGCCCCCATGGATGGTGTAGGCACTATAGAAGATGTCTATATGATCAAAATAATTCTTCAGACTTTAGACCAGCTGATTGAAGGCTGTAAACTATCCATCTACTATTATATATGGGTACAATGCTTGCTCTTAACCACCTTGGATCACAAGGGAGAATAGCCTACTCCAATCTCTAAAATTATGTACATAAGAAAGCCTTGTTAGAAACTTTCAGATGGGTTTATCCTCAACCATCGTTCTTCTCTCAGCCTACAAGCGTGCTCCCCTTTTGATGTCCTCTTTTAATTGATGGACTTGCCCTTTTGCAAGAGAAGGCAGCTCTATACGCCTGAAGCTTGTTGCATACGCATTTGAGAACTTTGAATAAGGAGAAATAATATAGTGGTATGCTGGATAAACAACACAGGCAAGCACTCATCTCCTACCTGTTGAAAGAAGGTTAGCCTTCCAGCCCTGGAGTTTATTCTCCATCTTCACCACTGATTTCAATCTTCAACTTTTAAAGCTTTATTATCTGACAAACATAAGGCCAATTACGCTATCTTTAAGTGACCTTCAGGAATACTGAAACAAAGGGATCCCTTGGGTTCTTTCTCAGCTGAAAAATGTATACCAACCAGTTTGTTTTTGTTGGATTAAGGTTGTAGCCCAAAGAAAGAGGACAAGAACTTTCATATTTTTCAGTTTGTTCATATTGACATTAAAAAATAGCATGGTGTCATCAGCAAGCTGCACATGGGTTATATGGAATGACTACTTCCACAATTCGACCATTTTTAGCTGCCCACTTCCAGAAAAAAAGTCAAAAACTTGCAACCATATTAACTAGAATGTGCTAGAATCTCTGTCCTTCAGAAGAAGAGAAGAAATTCACTAGCTGACCATCGACCAACATTGAGAATATTGTGAGCACTTAATAAAAAAGATAATTTTAATTGAATAGTTAAGGTATTATAGTACTGCATAGATGTTTTACTTGGGGCTGCACGTTCCTGAAACTGGTAGCCAACAGAGGTAAGCAGGAGAGCATGAGAGATGAGAAAACATATGGTGATATGTCACTTTGTTTTAAGCTGTGTTTGAGATTAAGTTCCAATCCTTTTTCTGACTTTTATCTGTAGTTCATGAAACATATACTGGGTGCCTGCTGCATGGATATAAATATTTTACTTTATGGTGAACAAATTTATGACAATAAATGTCATATAAGCTACTGATTAGAGCTGCAACGTGCTTCTTGCAACATTAGATATAGGTATCGACATCTAATGCTTTGGAGTAAGCACCTTTTGAATTGTTGGCACCATGTATCTCTGGTATCTCTAAACCTATAGGCTGTAGCCTGTGCTACGTGCAAGTTGTATCTGTTTGTATATACAAATATGGAAAAAATATCCTGTAGCCATTGTTTTTCAAGGGGAGATTGTATGCAAGAAGGTTTATTTGATGCCGTCATATTGTATAAACTTAATTATTTGCTAAGTTTTAAAGCTTTATTAAAAGAGTGTTTTTCAAAAGGATCATGTGTTAGTATATGGTACCACAAAAGAATTTTGAAATTTCACTTTTACGAGATGGAACTATCCAAACCAAAACCATGTGGATGGTGATACATGCAGATGTGTTTCTCGATTATCATGTATACCTTTATTTTTTCAAACATGTCATTCATATGCTGTTTATGTTATAACTGTAGATGTTTTCGTTCGTGAGTTCTTATTGTCTCATATCTTTTTTTCTGAAGTAGTAGACAGGCTATCCGATAAGGGTACGCATGTGTTAGCAAAATTTTATAAATAATATTTCTCTTGCGATCCAGAGCGCTCTTGAAAGTGAACATGTGCTTGGAAGCAGAACCCTTGAAGTGAAAATAGCTACACCAAGGGTATAATTTAAACCATCTATGTCCTGTTTTTATTATTCTTTATTGGTTATAGACCACCCAGGAGAACTCAAGTGCTTTACATCTGGTTGCTTAAGTGCATTATAGTTTATCATATGTATTGCAGGAAGAGATGAGGTCAGCAGGTTCAAAGAAGGCTACACGGATATTTGTTGCCCGAATTCCACCATCTGTCACCGAATCAATGTTTCAGGAGTAAGTTTGGCTTTTTTCGGTTCTCCACAAATGATGCATAGCTCATTCATATGTATTTGACATTATGGATGGTGATGGTTATAAATGGATATTCTTGCAGTTATTTTGCCAAATATGGAGAGATTACAGATGTTTACATGCCAAAGGTGAGATATCTTTTTTTAGCTGCCTCTTTATCACATGTGTATATACATATATACAATCATATATATATAACTAGATGTTAGTATTATATATAATTACACATGCATACTAATATATATACGTACTAATATTAGTATTATATATAATTTAAATGTGATTTTATTTATGTAATTATGTATGCACATGTATATATTTATTTTGGGAAATAATTAATCTTGATAAACTTAGTGTGTGTGTGAGAGAAGAGAGTTAAAATAAATCTTTATAAAATTTAAGTATATAACATATATTTATAATTATAATTTTTATATATGTGATAGTATAAGTGATAGGGAAATATATTACTATGTTTACACTATCATATATGGGTGCTCAAGAATCACATATCAACCTACACGGTCAGATCACTGGGATCAAGAAGGCAGCCTTGGGTGCACCTAGCTTGGGTGCTTGAGTGCTTTAGGCGCCTAGACGGGTGCCTTGACAAGTATATCTACCATTTATTGTAATATTTATGATGCTTATTTTTTATTTTAAATTTCACTTTTTCTATGGTATTATTGAGGTATCTCATTTAGTTCCTATTTGAGGCAACTAATGTCAACACATTTACAAGTGGCTCAACGATGGATAAGTTATAAACATTTTTCTCCCAAAAATATTTGTTCATTATTAGACACTCCATTTGTGCAAAAATTTGTAATTGATTCATCATATTATGCATGCTAGCCTCATACCAGGTGTACTTAGCCGATTTTATGGACTAGTGCATGTCTATGTCGGTGCAAGCTTTCCAAGATAATGAAATGGGTGGCAAATCTAGCCGGCCTAGGTCTGATCCAATCGTACCCCTCTATATGATGTCTCGTGATATACAGGAAACAACCATGCAAATAGATGAAGGATATGATCAATTGTCTGGCTGAATAAGTGTTGACACCAAAGTCTCCTTGCCTATGTCCTTCAACATCAAATCAATCGTAGAATAGGTGCCATTTTGTTTATCAATTTTCTTCTTACCATCTTACAAGATGGTTCTTTATCTATCACGATCTGAATAACGTTCTCTTCCCCAACAATGCGGTACCGACCGGGCACCAAATCTTAGCTAGTAATAAATCTTAAAAAACATGCTAAAATATATTCAACAAGTTAAGAACGTTCAAACTGGCTACTATGTCAAACTAAAGGGGTCCGAGTGATGGTCCCACTAGGTGGGAGGACTGAGCAAGCGAGGATACTACCGAGCAAAGACATCACAAAACAATCAATGTAACTGATCTACATAGCCCGAGACGAGTAGACTCAATTCACGTTGGCAGCAATAAATAAACTAGCTAAGAATCCTACGCATTTATCGACACGGTGAATGGAGTATAGGTGTGCAAGCATGTTTAATCGGGTTAGGAAACGATACCTCCATGCCATAGCGTGAGAGTCGACTGTTGTTGGAATCCTCGGTTTAGCTAGGGGCGGTGTGTGATCAGCTGTCGACGTGTGTACCTCCGCCTTATTATCCTTCGTAGAATGTTTGGCGAGTCAACCGAGTCTTTGCATTGTCCATTGCGCAATGGAGAATCTATCGAAGAGAGGGGAGTGCAACCTAGGGAAGGGTGTTGTCGGGTTAAAATGAGATTGGAAGGACATTTTGACTGGAGGGGAACTGAGTATGAGAGGGGCTGAATGGGGGTTTTGTTGGGGTGGCATCCTTCAAGAAGAAGGGGTGGGGGTTCTTCGAGAGAAGAAGGGGGCAAGATGGGGAAGGGGATCTGGATGGACCCTAAACAAGGGTTGGGATGCTGGAGGGGACCCGAAGTGAAGGGGAAAGGGACCCCAGGCAAGGTGTTCTATTCTACCACCATAGGGGACTGCCATAGCTGTTGGAGGAGGGGAAGTGGGGATCCACCATGAGCTCTAGCGGAGGAGCTCCTTTCATTGAGAGAGATAAAAGGGTGAAGTTCCGGAGAGGACAGCAACCGCCGAGAGATGCTCCTTAGCCTCTTGGAGGAGCCGTCCGCCACTGAGGGAGGAGGACTGCCTAGGGCTCTTGCTGCCGTCGTGGAGAGAAGAGAGGGGGAGAGGGATCGTGATAGGTGGAGAAGATAGGAATCACAAGATTGCATCTATTTTTTTCATTCATTGCCTTCTCATTGAATACACATGGGTATATAAAAAAAAGAAACTAAGATTCATTACAAGTATACCCTAAAAAAACACCTATTACATATATGCCCCAACTTCTAAGTATAAGATGTGTAACTTAAAAGTATGTGTAAACACTTAAAATATTAAGGAAATAAGTCCCAAATAAACCCAAAATATGACGTATGCTACACAAAATAGACAAGATACTATCTAATCATCGATCCAATAGATAACGTTGATCGTTGGCACTGCCTAGTGCTTATAGACTAGGGTGGGATAGAACTGGTCTTGACCACGAGTGTCTTCACCACCCAATCTTTTTCATAACGTCATTCGTAAGGCCAAAAATGTAATCAACATTTTTCATGTGACCTAAAACAACAATAAACTTAAAAAATGTTGTGGCCTCCGAACACTAAATAAGAAAATTAATCATATATCTTTTTGTCATATCTGTCCATCCATCACATATTACTGTGCTCCTTTTCTTCTTTATAGACCAACTTAATGCAATCTATGGTAGGCCTTAAGTTCTTCTACTTCATTATCTAAGTTAGCAGCGTAGATATACCAGTTGGTTGGAGCATTTAATCCTAGTCCAACCTCTCCAATTGTATGAACTATGATTTGAAAATAGCTATTGGGGGCGGCATGTGGTGGAACACCTACATTAAGTTAAAAGGAAAATATTGTTATTAATTCATTAAAGAGATATATAGAATTCACATATATATGAGCTGACCAATTTAAGGTTATTCTTAAAAACCACATCTCTTCCAAAGTTGATGAGAACCGAGGACCAGAATTGAGGTAAGCTTATAGGGGAACCAAGACTAACATAGTTGAGGGATTTCAACTAGGATATTGGTTTTATCTCAAGTAATATGTAGGTAAGAGATATGAAAGGAATATCTTTGAAATGTAGGATCATTTTTTTTTCTAGAATTTGGAGAGATGACCTTCATCTATAGATTGTCGAATCGGCCGAATTGGATTAGAATCAGCCGATTCCAGAATCGGATCGGTCAATTTTGATTTGATTCTTGCTTGAAGGATCGATTCTAACTTGAATTCTGCCGGAATCGCTCTGAATCGGTCTTGAATCGGATTGGAGTCGGAATCCTGATTTTTTTTAATTTTTTAAAAAAGATTCAGGCCGAATCGGCCAGAATCGGAAGCAATTTTTTTAAATTTTTTTTGACTCTGGATCAGTTTCTCTTTTTGAGATTTGGTCGGAATCGGACCGATCCAATCCGACTCGAATCAGATCGGTACCAACTGATTCTGATTCCAATTCTGGAATCTTTGCTTTCATCTAACGCCTGTTACAGTTATGCCTCCAAGATAGTGGTTGGGACTGGGCCCACTGGGGAGACTAAGAAGGTTACTGTTAAGCGTAGTTTACCTAAGTGGAAGATCACTATTCTGCCATGTATGACATTTCAAGATTCAGGGGACTGAGTACTGCTGAGGTGGAAAGAGAGCTAGAGGTCTCTTGCCAAATTAAGTTCAGTTGTTAGCCTGCCAGAAGGAAAGCCTCCACCCTTGCAGCTACTTTTTGAGAAGAAGCTAGAAATGATGTTTGTAGTTGATGCATATAATTCATCTAGTCAAGATGGGTTCTCTTCTAAGCAAATTTGGATTGCCTGTAAGCTGATTTGTTGCAGTTACTGAGAAGTTACATCAAGAAGGCGAATTCCAACACACGGGCATTATGAAATTGAGGCAGTGAACATTAAAGATAGAGTCCTACCACCAGTTTACAAAATTGCATCTGCTTGATTTTCACCAAGCTGGTGGTGACGACTTCAAGGAATTTTCAGTAAACTTTTAGTAGCCCAAATTAATGTGTAATTAAACATGTGTTTGGCTGTGATAATGGTTGCTAAGAAGGCTTATGGGGTGTTTGGTTGCATGATAATTTTTTGTACACTTTCATGATAAAAAATTGTATTAAAATAAAAAGTGAACCAACTCATGACATAAAATTATCATGTTTGGAGGGATGTGATTACAAAAAAGAGTAACTACCACACATGACCAAACAAAGTGGGGGACCACAAGAAAAAAGAAAGAGGTGAGACCCTCTTTTTTTGTTTAAGAAGAAAATCACTTTTAAAACATAAAATTGTCATGGTTACCAAACACCTCTTTTAACAAGTTTTCTTACAATTTTTAAAAATTAAAACAAAAACCTTCTGTTGGCACCAAAAATTCCTAAAAAACCTGAATATGCCGAGTTTTTGGGCAAAAGTGTAGGGAAAAAAATGAACAGATAGAGATGACCCACATTATACCACATTTGGGACCAACGAGCCGAACGGACCTGATAAGTCTTATTGGGCTTGATCAACCCGATGGCTGGCCGATAATGATCAGATACCACTACCTGGTCTGCCCAGCTCAAACTTGAGTAATGCCGAAGTTAGATTGGAAATCTGACTTGTATTTGACAAGTTATGAGCAAAACAGTGAAAATGGACTTCTGATTGGCCTTTGGTAGGCCTAATGGACCCAAAGAACAAGATAAGTGGGTCCACAATACTGTGTTGGTCAAGACCTCTGCAATAGTGCCTTAAATGTCAAAATTTGGCTCTGAGTGGCAGAATGACCGTTTTGCCCCTATTGGGCCCGAGCGACCGAATGCCAGTCTAGCGACGATCAGGCACCACCTATGTAGTCAGAGGCGACCGAGGTGAGGGAGGGCTCGCCTCGCCTCAGGCGCTTGAGGCGGGCGCCTCAGGCGCCTGAGGCGACATTTTTTTTATTGAAGAACTTCTAAAAAATATACATATAACATTGAAACTTTTTGAAGAAGAACATAAAAAATACAAAAAATTCACTTCTAGGACCTATAATGCATCAATATATTGGAGTCTCAAGGTGGAAAATTGGGCATTGGGGGTTTCGGGGTGGGGAAGGAAGATTTAAGTTACTAAATTTGACTTTCACAGGGTCCTCACCCGGGCGAGGCGAGATCTGCCGAGGCGAGGCATTTTTGCCTCGCCTCGCCTCGCCTCAGCGCCTAGGCGCTTGAGGCGAGCGCCTCAGATAACATAGGGCACCACCATCAGGTCCGCCTAGTTCAATGTTGAGCAATGCCAGAATCAGATCGGAAATCCAATGCATATTTGGAAAGTTATGCAGAAAACACCGAAAGTCAATTTTCGGATGGCCTTATCATGGGCATATCAGGTCTGAAAGACAAAACAAGTGGGTCCATGAGACTGTATTTGTCGAGGGCTTTGCAATGATACCTTGATTGTCAGAATCCGATTTCGGACGGACCTCAAACGGTAAAATGACCTCTTTCGCCCTTGGTAGGTTTGGACACTTCGGGACAGATCCGATAACACATGGACACATCATTGGGTCTGCCCAGCTCCATATTGAGCAACGTTGAAGTCAGATTGAAAATCCGACTAATATTTGGCAAGTTATGGGCCAAAATACCTGAGACGGGTCCAAATGACCAAAATGCCCCTTCTCGGCCACATTCGGTTCGGAAGACCCGGACTCGGCCCATTAACAAACTTGTGGGCTCATATGATGCAGGAAAGTTAGTACATGCGAAAAACTGATTCAGATCAGAAATCCGACCCATATTCGGAAAGTTATGGAAGAAAATTCAAAATTTGTGCTTCTCGCCAACCTACCAGGCCAGGGGCAAAATAGTCCAAATGATCAAAAAATGATTCAGATGAGCCAGGATTGAAGACAGATATCATATATATTGATCAGAAAATTCTCGAGCCAAAAGAAATATTTTTGTACGTCTCTCCGCATATAAAAATGGAGAATACGTACAAAATTCATTAGTCGAGATTATTTGGGACAGATTATGTTGCTTCCATTATGATCATGACACAATTAAAGAGCTCAAGATGATAGATCGGAAAGATATATGGAATAAGCTATTGGATCCAGCCTTATTGGGTATTCGATAAGGTAAACAATCCTCCCCACGTACTGGCCAATCAGTCCATCATCTCATCTAGAGCATCTGATCAAGGGCTGAGATGTATACTTACTCTACGATGAGCCCATAGAGAGAGCTCATTGGATCAATGGAAAAGATGCACATAGCAGAAGTCAATCGGTGGCCAGGGTCTTTTGCATGATCAGAAAATACATGAAAAGGGAAAAGTAAGGCAGAAATATACCGTATGCTTATCTCCTCCAGGATTTGACTTAGTCAAGCACCACCTTCCCCATGATCAAGAGAACGTGGCCCAGTCTGCAGGTTGTGCATGAACTGCACGTACCAGGGGAGTCAAACCACCGAGCACCCGCTATAAAAGGGAGCATCTCGCAGCCTAGGAGGGGGGGGGGGGAGAAAAGGGAGTTTGCGGAAACTTTGTCAAAGGAGTGTCAAAAAGGCAATAGCGAGGGCATCACAGGAGGCTGCTAAGAGGGAAGAGGCAAGCAACAAGAAGGAAGGCCCTGCGGCCATTGCTCGGAGAAATAGCAAGAAGTGAGATATCATGACAAAAAGCCCATCTCTCTCCTCCCAAATTTCATGTCCTCCGTTGGCCTAAACTCTAGAAGGTTGCTGCCCCATAATAAGGCAAGTCAGCATTTAGAATAGACCCTCCCCTATGTTCGGCAGGTTGCCTTAGCATAGCAACTCCATAGCCTGTCTTATTTCCCTCCTGATTTCAAAAAGAAAAAGATGGGGAGAGTCTCATCCAAACCATGTAAGTTATAGCCGAGACAACAACCCATGTTCTATCCATGGTCTATCCTTCTATTTTCAGTGTCATAGTTATATCCCATAGGCTATATAGGATACGTATATGCAGGTTTTTGCTTTCCCTTTTCTCCAAATCCGAGAAGTATAAGATAGTTAGGAGAGTCACTCCCTTTTGTGTAAACTTGGTCCTAGAGAACTTCGCGGACAAATCCAATATGCCTATCAATTTCCCCTCGGATGTCTCCAGAACCTCACAAATTTGAAGGAGCTCCCTCAATGTCTCATGAAATCTGAAATAGGAGGGCTATACCCGGCAGCTTTGGAACCCACATGATGGACCAAAGACCCCCCGGGTAGCCCTGGTCAAGCAAAGGAAAAGAGGCATGAAATAATGGCCAGCAGGGCCTTGAAGACCTCATACCAGCTGAGCACAAAAATGTGGAGGGACTGTTTACTGCCCCAGTCGGCTAGAAGATCATGAAACCAGAAAGGTCAAGGGAGCCTACAAGAAGATAAATGCCTATGCTAAAACATGTGTGGCAGATTGATAGACAATTTCGGGCATGTCCCAATGCACCTGTTCCGGACAAGAACTCTGAGCATGCACTCAGTTTTTCCTGATCCATTTCATAGTGGGAGAGTACATAAACTCAACCTACCGGAAGAAAATTCCAATCTCATATAAAGAGAAGGCCAATCATGGACCAGACCTCTATGATCGGAATGACACCCTTCTTTAAGAAGGTCTATGAGATGACCACGAGATGGTGAGATTGTGGTTATACTTAAACCTCCCCCCCCCCATACAGTGATATGTTATACATCATATGACATAAATGATACTTATATGTTGATGACCATGTATTGATGGTCGAGGAGCATATACATAATCTTTATGATCCATATGACCGGAATGGTATCAAATATCATTGAAGAAGCCAAATCCGAAGATAAGAAGGCATTGGTTGGCCTTAGATCTGAATATATCTGGATCATTGAAGGCTTGTGCAAGAGACTAAGATGAACACTCCATGGTCTGCATAAGGGTTCTGATAGGCAGAACTGTGACCGAACTTGAGTGACTTGGATAATGGGCATTTCAGGTTTGGACAAGCCTTGTTTTGTATGATATTTCAAACTTTGTTCAAGGTAGATGTAGCACCTTGACAGGCATGCAAGCAGATTATTAAAGACCAGATGTCAAATATTTTAAGGAGGAGGGTATGGGGTTACATCCTCAGCCGATGCCCCTCTGACTGCCGCACTCAAGAAGGGTCCAGAGGTCCTCCTGCGGTAAATGCCATCTCCCCATGCTGCTGACCGGATCTGCCTTATGGAGAAGTTGCTGTCAATGAAGGCTTCTCCACCCCTGTTGCATGTCCTACCCCAATCTACCATGTCAAGATGTTGCTCCTGTGACCGATAGAGTTGGAGATAAAGGAGGATGCCCATGTTGTTCTCATCTGCCCTCTCGATGGTATGCCGTTACTGTGAGGAGGAGGAAATGAAGTCACCTCCATATTCCTTTACTCTTGCACCTATATTTCATTGATACGCATGCTGTCGAAGATGTCTTCATCTATTGCTTAATGCACCCAAGGATGCTTCAACTAGAAGATGGGCCCACAACAACTCTTTGTTCGGCACCCCTCCTTAACAGCACCCATACTTGATATGTTAAAACCCCTTGAGCCATGTCCATGCCCACTAAGCATGATCTTTTTTGACCCCCAAAACAGCCTCTCAGTCCACTGTTTTGGATAGCTAATACAGCCCCTTATATGGCTTATATCTTATGGCACCAAAACCGGTGATGTTCAAGGCTTATGATGGCAGCCTAACAGTGAATGAAGGAATGGTTATACCCGGCCTCTTTGGAACCCACATGATGGACCAAAGATCCCCCGGGTAGCCTTAATAAAGCAAAAAGTATGAAAAGAAGAGGGCCAACCGGGCCTTGAAGATGTCACGACAGCTGAACACAGAAATGCTCAATATGCAGAGGACTGATTCATACCAGTTTGAAGATCATGAAATATGGAGGTCAAGAGAGCCTATGAATGACTGAATTCAGGGGCATGACAGTGGCTTATGTTTGGGCACACAAAAATAGCCCTATATTGACCTATATACAGGTCTGTCGTTGTCCTCTCATTGACCTATATACAGGTCATCATTTCAACCTCCATACCGCCCCATGTTCAGCTCATACTCAGGCCTATAACAATCCATATATCAGTCCCTCTACCTGACCCATATACAGGTCACATATTAGGCCATATATCGACCCACATACAGGTCACCTTTTCAGCCATCTATAGACCCCATAACCGGTCACATCTCCAAGCCTTCACATAGCCTTGGTCAATGACTGTTTTATCTCACAGAAGCAGTCCCCTATTCAGCCATATACAGGCAGGACGTTTACCTCTTTGCATACTCACATTCGATAACCATATACCCATGCCAAACAGTTCCTCTAACTGACTCATATGCAGGTCACCTATCTGCCCCCTCAAGACCCCATAACCGGTCACATATTCACTCCATATCGACCCACATACAGGTCACCTTTTCAGCCATCTATCGACCCCATAACAGGTCGCATATCCAGTCCTCTATTCAACCCCCATAAGCAGGTCATATACCTGCCCCCTCATCACCCCATATACGAACCATATACCAACCCCCCGTTCGACCCATATACAGGTCACTTTCAGCCATATATCAACCTTATAACCAGTCACATATTCAGTCCCTATCGACCTGTATACAGGTCATTTTTTCAGCTATATATCAACCCCATAGTCGGCCATATATCTAGCCTATATTGACCCCATATCAGGTCGTCTTTCCCAACCCATACCGACCCCATAACAGGTCATATATGCAGTGTCTATATCAACCCCACATAACAGGGGGAATGAAGATGGGCTGCAGCCAAGAAATAAGGCGATATCCGGCCCCCTTAGAACTCATACGATAGACTAAAGGCCACCCTGGGTAGCCTTAATGAAGTCAAAGATACCATGAAGTTGAATATATGAAGCATACGAAGACAAGACCAACCGGGTCTAGAAGATGACGAAGACTTGGTCGCCAGGACCAAGATATGACGATGACATGATGACAAGGCCAAATGTGGCCCAAATGACATAAAAATCATATATCTTAAATATTCTGACACATAAAAATATTTAAGATGCATAATATGAGCCTATACTTAGGCAATATTCATGATACTTGAACAAATATTATCGGGTAAGTCCCGAATTGTTTGTTCCGGACGGGGCTCCGAATATGCACTCGGTGTCATCGATCCATCCCAAAGTGGAAAGAGTACATATACTCAATCCATTAGGGAAATTCCCACTTCATCTAGAGTAAGGTCAATTATAGACCAAAACTCTATGATTTGAGTGGAAAGTCCACGTCTACATAAGACGGGATATCCTCAAACAAGATGTATGAAATGATATGGTATGATGGGATTATGGCTATGTTTAAGCCTCCCAAATGATGATGTGATTATGTTTTGTGGATGATTGTTTCCTTTTGTATGAGTTGCTACGACGGTTAATCAAGGGTGTTCGAGAGTCTCGATGTAATTAACGTCGGAAATTCGCACCTTCCGACGGAGAGAGGTCCAAAGACAAATTTCATGAACCCTAACCTCGATATATATATTTTATATGCATACCACATATTTTGGCTAATATCTTCTATGAAATATCATATATTTTCATAGTAGCCAAAGATAAAATAATGAAAGTTCATTTCCCAAATAAACGGAAATCAAATGAATTTTCAAACTATGCCATACAACATATATTCTTATATTTTTTATATATAATTTCTCGAGGTTTCACACCTTCATTATCATGCAACCAAACACCCCATTAGGTTGTCTGGATATGTTTACTAGTTATTTTATATTTTTGATGTCTTGTTGACGAGTGGGGAAGATGAGCCAAATGTCCTATCCATATCAACTTCATTAATTGTTTTAATGGAAGATTGTAGATTTTCTCATCTGCATTATGCATGCAGTACCTTTCCATTCTCGTCTGTACATTTAACATGGGTGGGAACTCAAGGGTATCAGCACTGTTAATCGAGGCTACAGTGGGTATGTCCATTAACTTACAGAGATGTGATTTTGCTGAGGTTAATGTGAAGGAAGCAACTGTTTTCTGTTTCAGCATTTTTGACAGTTCCTGGGGCTTTTTCTCTTGAAGTATCTTGTCCTTTCCTTATCTGATGTCATAATAAATGTTTATGCTGGAAATGTGTTATTCATAAACCTGAGAACAAGCTCCAAGAAGGAAAAAAAAAATAAGCTGAAAGAGATTGGTTCTTAATAAAAATTTGTTGTCTTTCTTGGTTATCTGCTCTTGTTGATATCCAAAATGCCAAATTCCATCTGCCAGACAATGGAGACTGGATAGCAGCATTCTTTTGTCATGGGAAGGGATGGACACTTAGACTATAAATAGGAACTTCTTGCAAAGTGGAACAATATTTGCATACCTGACAAAGCGGTGTTGGTTTCTTGTTTCTTGAGGATTGTACAACCTGTTAAAATGGTTCTACAGACTAGTTGATGTGGGATGAGGATGGAGGTACCGCCATCTGCACGAGCCGATGGGCCTGGATTAGGCTGATCAGGCAAGTACTTAGCTGAATTGACTTGAAATGACCATACCAGTGCTGAACCATGTCGAACCGGGATGGAAATCCACCGCACCGGGTCCCAAAGTTGCTGGACCAGGTTCACAAGTGCTGAATCTCAGTCTTAAAACCCTTGAACCAGGGTCAGAGGGGCCTGAACCAGCCCCTAAACCGCTGAACTGTCCTAAATCGGGCCAGATCAGGACGAATCAGCGGTCTGGGTGTGCCACTGAGCCTGCCGGCTCGCAAGTGAACTACCGGGGGACTTGGCAGCATGAGAGTGGCCCCGGTTTAAAACCGGGGCGGGGTTGTGGCGGTCTCAGGTGGAGCTATGCAACCGGCCAGTTGGGAGAGTCCCGGAGGGCGGCTCGTGGTGTGTCAGCAGCGAGCCCGAGCGGCTGCGGCGGAGAGCTGGGGGTTTGTGGCTGCTTCTCAGCAGCCCCAACGGCATAGAAGGACGGGCATTTTGCCCCGCTCGCGTTGTCTTCGTTCAAGGCAGATTCGGTGGCCACAGAGTTGGGAACGGGGCAGTGGCAATCGCGGGTAGTGCAAACGCCCTCACACAAGGAGGAGGAGGAACCGGAGGACCCTTCTCGACCTATCCGACACTCCTCCACCTCGACCCCTTCCTTTCTCTTCTTCCTTCGTTGTCTTTAGGTCTGCCGAAAGAGTTAGCAGACAGGGGAGGGGGGATGGGAATGACCACAAAGGGGCTCAGGGGGATTCCGTGAGGGGCTAATAGGGTTAAGGGGAGGGTTTTGCGGCAGAGGAGGGTCGTCTAGTTGGGGGGGGGCAAGGGTATTTAGGGTAAGGGGTACGGCTACGGGAGGGCATTGGAAAGGATCGGGGGGGGGGCTTTGTGGGGCTCCCAACAAATGGGGGGGGGGGGAGGTGTGAGGTTGTGCCGTAGGGATGTTAGGAGAGTGAGAAGTGAGGCAGGTGGTCCTACCAGATTTGAGGGAGGGTCGATGGCAGTTGTCGGTGCTTGTCGGAGGAGAAGGGGAAGACAACGCCGGACTTAGTTTCGGAGGTGGAGAGGAACACCGGAAAGGGAAGGGGAGGATCGGGAGCTCCCGGAGGTGGGAAGACGACGTTGATGTCGAGGGGAGAGTAGACAAACCAATAGGGGAAGGGGGGGGACGAGAGAAGCCTTTCTTCTTCTTCAACATTTCATCTCCCATTTCTTTTGACATTGGGGCCCTATATATAAAGCTTGGACATGTTACAAAATGGACTTCTAAAATACCTAATTACATACATGTCCTTTAAAGGATTAAAATGAAAAGAACTCTAAACATCAAAAGGAAAATGCATAAAAAAATAAAGCTAAAACTACTAAATACAAGAAATAGATGTGTGGTCTCTGGACCCACACGATGCTGTCTCCGAATAGTTGGTCAATCCGATCTGTACGGTTCCCATCACTAGTTAAAGTGTATATCCCTTTTGAACTTAACATAGTTTGGGATATCTCACTGAGTGGAAATTTTGCTGTTCTCAATTAATATACTGTGTTTATTACTGGAAAGGTATTTTACAGCTATTCTCTGTTTGCATTGGTGCTTCGAAAGTGGTGACTGGCAAAGGACCATAAGTTTAAAGGATAATTTGTTAGACCATTAGAGGGTCAATTCTTGATCACAGGTGTCAAGGTGCATGTCTAGCCGCCAAGCACTTGCAAAGCAAGGGTCAAGGGTAGTAGGGGAGGGGAAGGTGCACAAGGCATCAGCTTAAGCATCTTAGGCATCCAAGGCACATGCCTTGACAACCTTGCACCTATTGCTGCTGCTGGTCGCACCACTATTACCTGCTATTGTTGCTTTCACCATGCTACTTCATTCACTGCCATCTAGCATTTACTTTAGGAAATTGTCTATGTTGGTTGCTGTCAGTGTGCAGGTTTCTGCTCCTTTCTTTACGTGCTTTCATAAAACATTCAAAGTAGTGCTGAATGGGAGATGACACTATTGTTTGTGCTTTGGCTGTTGTGCATTGCTGATTATTGAGTTCATATGGTTATCTCTTGTCCTTTTCAGGATCAAGGTTCCAAAGGTCATCGAGGAATTGGCTTTATCACATTTGATAGTGCAGGTATGGATACTTCACACTTTTGATATGACAATTTAACAAATGGAAGGATGAGATGATGTGTTGCACATTTTGAAGTATCTGCCATGAGGCAAGTTCTGCATTTTATAATCATGGCTTTCCATCTCGTCGAAATCTCGCGAGATTCTCGGTTTTGTCAAGGGGCCGAGAAACGAGATCACTGAGATTTTGTCCCATGTGGATTGATTCATAAAAAAATTTCTTCAGGAGACTTTGCCCCCTTGATACGGGGATAAGGGGCACCGCCCCTTTGACCCCTGCGACTACTCTGTGTTCCGTTTATGACAGTGTAAACATATTAATATATTTCACTATCACGTATATTATCATTTATATATAATATTCATAATCATAAATATATGTTATACACTTAAATTTTATAAAGATATATTTTAACTCTCTTCTCTCTCACACAAACATACACATTTAATTATAACCAAAGTCAAATAATGTTCTTAATGTTTTCTAATTTTAGATTTGGATATATTAACCATCAATTTATTGTACAAAGATTATATCTCTTGTAATAAACAAATTATATCAATACAATTTCATAAATATTTAACTGTCAATTTGTAATAAACAATCAAGAACAAGAACATAAAAATGCTCTTAATACCATATCAATATTTAAATAAGATTATATACAAGTTTAAATCTTTTAGAAACATAAAGATCATCTTTTTGGCATTGAGAAACCTTTGTAATAATTCATTCACACAGGTGATGTATAAATATGTTATATCTTTTCATGTAAATTCATTGATGTACTCTTATCTTTATAAGATATTATGTTATGTTTCATACATATATATATTTTGATCTAAGAATCCAAGATCTGATCTCCCGAGATTTCTCCGAGATCTCTTGGCAATCCTTATTTATGATGGTATTAATCAGATGGAATGGAATCATGAGCAAGCTAACTAATCTGACCAAAGCCTTAGGCTTCCTTATAAAGTTGATTATGACCACCTTTTCCCCTCTTGATTTCAAGTCTTTAACCCAATGAGAATACAAACGGAATCATGAGAAGGCTAACTAATCTGACCAAAGCCCTGGGCTTCCTTATAAAGCTGATTATGACCACCTTTTCCCCTCTTGATTAAGTCTTTAACCCAATGATAATACAAGGTGTGCATTACTCCTCAAGTTCCAATTTACTACCTTCCATATAACACAATATTAAGACGCAAGAGAAGATGCTTTGTTTTCTCTCTCTTTCTATATATATATATCCATCTCTCTTTGTGTGTGTGTCTATCTATCTATCTATGTATCTGACTTTGGCCAAATTTGCAAGAAGGCAAGGACATTCACCTCCTCAATCCATTGGATCTTTCAAGTGTTAAAAAGCTCTCTCCAAAGATAGTTACCGATGACATATGTAACAAAGATATCTATCTATCTATCTGGTCCAGCTGTGGCCAAATTTGCAAGAAGGTAAGGACATTCACGTCCTTAATCCATTGGATCTTTTGAGTGTTAAAAAGCACTCTCCAAAGATAGTTAATGATGCCACATGTAACAAAGGTATGATTAATGTCTTCTTGGACCGGCAGAAGGTGCATACATCAGGAATATCGGTAGAAAAAGAACTCAAATGGCTTCTAGTAGGTAGCTTTGATCTACAAATTTTCCATAAGAGCAATCTAATCTTGAAAGGCTCTTAAGGTGAGATCTCCAAACATCACAGTGCCAATTGACTGAAATACCTCTGACAGAGATCCTTTGAACAGCAGACTTGACACTGAAAACTCTGTTCTTATAATGTAACCATGCAATCTTAACTTCCATATCTTCAGTGTACACACGTTTATCTAGCAGAAAGAGCAAATTAGAAAGTTTTGTAATCTAGAGATTCTAGACTTGGTTCTCACCTGCCAGCTATCATGAACCATGACTTGAGAGTCCCGGCTTAACCTGAATAGTGAAGGGAACAAATCAGCTAATGAATGATGATCGGTCTATCTATCTTTCCAAAAAAGAGTCCTTAACCCGTTGCCAACATCAATGTTGCGGGAGGAATGGAACTACTCTGAATTGCTCAAGCTGCCAGACCATATATGGGAAACCCTGTTGTTATCCCTGAAATCCTGAAGCCAGGTGCCCTTTGTGCGGAGGCCATACTTGGATATGACCACCCTAGCCACAATGCCTGTATATTGGTATTCAACTTCCACAGCCACTTGGTGAGTAAAGCATTGTTAATGGTGTCCTGTGGACTCAAACCAACCCCACCCTCATTAGTTGGTCTGCAGACATGATCCCATCTCACAAGATGTAAGCCTTTCTTCTCATGGTCCCCCTGCCAAAAACATCTAGCCCAGATGCTTTCTAGTTTTATGCAAATACCTTTAGGGATTTTCAAGATTGAAAAATAGTACAAAGGTATACTTTGTAACACTGTTTTGAGCAATAACCATCTCCCTCCAGCTGATATCATTCTACCTTTCTTGCCCTGCAATTTATCTTGCAATTTCTGCACTACACACTACCAGTCTTTGCTTGTTGTAGATCTATCCAAGAGGGGATGTCCCGAGTGGTTAATAGGAAAAGAGGTTCAGGGCAAAATAAAGATCCTTCGGAATTCATTCCTGTGTTCCGCTGACAAGTTTATCCCCACTAGCTCACATTTGTCTTTGTTGATCTTCAAACTTGTTACGGTCTGCAGAAGATAAAGCATGATTCTTAAAGACAAGCACTTCTCCGTATCAGCATAGGAAAATAGGAGTGTATCATCTGCAAACAGAAGGTGGGAAATTTGTTCCCCCCTAGGCCCACTGTGATGCCTTCAATAAAGCCTGCTTGCTTAGCCTTATCCCACATTATACTTAGCCCTGGCTGACAATGACAAAAAGCATGGGTGAAATAGGGTCGCCCTACCTTAGACCTCTAGAAGAAGGGAATAATCTAAAATTTCTTTGATTAATGTCAATAGAGAATCTAGTGGTACTAATACAATTTTTGATTCACTTGATCCATTTTTTCTTGAATCCCATCAAATGCAAAATTTTCAGTAAGCAATCCCATTTAATTCTGCCATATGCCTTTTCAAAGTCCAGCTTCAAAAGCACACATTCTTTATGTCTATTTCTTTGACCTTGCAAGCATTCATGAGCTGTCAAGAAATTATCTAAAATGTACCTACCTGGAACAAGGGCTGTCTGGGTGGGCACGGTCAGCTTATCAATATACTTGCTCAACCTTGAAGCCAGCGTCTTTGTAGTAACCTTGTAGCTACAATTCAGAAGGCTGATAGGTCTTCAACATTCTCTTTTCTTGGAATAAGAACAATAGTTGTGGAGTTAAGGAAAAAAACCATCAGGGCCTGGAGCTTTGTACGGATCCATATCTTTTATAGTGTCAAGAACTTCTTTTACAGTAAAGCTAGAAACAAGAGAGGTCCTGAAGTCTCGAGGGCAGAAGGAAGTTGATAAAATTACTCCAAGCCCTCTCATCATGGAAAAGCTGGCTATAATACTTGACTGCCTGGTCACCAATCTGATTCATACCTTCATAGGTGGTACCAAGGATATTGAGTTTTTTAATGAAGTTCACCTTTCTCATACAAGCTCGAGTGTGAAAATATCTTGTATTTTGTCTCCCTCCTTAAGCCAAATCTCCTTAGATCTTTGTTTCCATTTCACTTTTTTCCTGTAGCACCACTCTCTGTATTTGTCCTTGATTGACTTCCATTTTAAAATTTGATCATCAGAAATGAGACCTTTGTCATCTAGACATTCAAAATGGTTCTTGCTAGCAATCCATTCTTTCCTAGTGTTAGTAGATACATTGAAGTGCTGAGCAGCCCAGATTTTCAGCTCTTTCTTGAGCATCTTCAGTTTAAAGGCAAACCTGCAGGATGCTGAAGTGCTGGTAGAAGCCAGACTCCCCCACCTATCTTTAACCAGTTCCAGCAAAGAATCTTTGCCCCAAGAAAGCTTAAATCTAAATTTCCTATTTTTAGAGTTGGGGTATGTATCACTAGAGAACCTGATCACACTGCGATCAGATACGACTCTAGGAAGATGGAAACCCTCTGGCATGGTGTACAACTCCACCCAAGATGATGAAAAGAGAACTATGTCTAACTTAGACTTAGCCTTAGCATTAGACCAAGTAAAGTCCAGACCACAATCAGATAATTATATAAGACCACACCCATCAACAAAGTCATTGAAAAGTGACCTCTCCCTGACCGAAGAATCTTGTTTGAGTCTTTCACCTGGCTGGCATACAGTGTTTTAGTCACTTCCAATACACCATACTGAGTTGGAGAACATATCGACATAAACTCTGCTATTGTTGAAGAAGCTGTCCTTGTCTGCGCTATCCACCGGGCCATAGACATTACATAGAAACCATTCATTATTGTGCTCACTGTCTCTAACTTTCCGAATTTGATGATGTATGTCACCACTAATATTTTCACAGGTAAATATGTTGGCATCCCATAGAACAGCCATGCCACCACTCATCCCTGGGGAAGGGATGCAAGAAAATTTTTGTAATCTTCCAAGCATCAGGTCATTGGTGAAAAGAGTGTTGGCAAAGCCAGTCTTAGTTTTCCTGAAGCATGATAAGGTGCGGGTTCTTCAGACCAACAACATTATGAAGCTCTCTGATTTTCTCCTTCCCTTAAATACCCCTGCAATTCCAACTTAATAAGGTGATTATTAAAAATAATGTGACCTTCCCCTCTCTTTCCTTTTGCTCTCTTCAGCTAACACTTCATTACATAATAGGAATTTGATTTCCCTTGAGCCAACTCTCTGCTGATTATACTTACTGGTAGAGATGGACCCTTCATGACCAAGCATAGTTGTCAAGGCGACAAGGCGTCCAAGGCGTTTAAGGGTACCGATTCCGCTTAGGCGACAAGGCGGCCGCTTAGGCGTCGCCTAGGTGGTTAAGGCGCTAATCAAGGAAGGCTGAGTCGGGAGGTTATTATATATAAAAATAAGTATAAACATAATTATACTTTTATGTTATAATTGAATATGAGTGTTTTATCAACGCACATAAGTAAATATGATGTGTGTGTGTGAAAGAGAAGAAAGTTAAATAGATTTTTATAAAATTTAAGTATATAACTCATTTATGATTATAAAATTTATATATGTGTAATAGTATAAGAGATGATAAAATATTGTTATAATATTATTAAATGGGGGGAGCGCAAAGTAATCGCGGATCGACCTAATAGAGTATGTAATAGTATAAGTGAGAAAGAGAGAGTGAAGAAAGAGCTGAAAAGAAACTTAATTAAGTATATAATATATGTTTATAATCATAAATCTTAAATATGTATGATAGTATAAGTGATAGTGTAATATATTAATATATTCAAACCATCATTAAATTAAGTGTCCCTTGTGAGGGGTATCAAGAGGGAAAAATCCCTCAAAATTATTTTTTTAATGATGTAAAAATACTCAAGGCGCCTTGCCTGGGCGCCTAGGCGGGCGTCTTGGGCGCCTTTTTGGCGCTTGGCAAGGCGCCCTGGCAAGGCGCCCTTGGAAAAGCACCTTGCTGCCTAGACGGACGCCTTGACAACTATGTGACCAAGTATGTCATTCTGGAGGTTGTCAAAGAAGCATTTGATTTTCTGCTCCTTCCCCATAAAGATCAAGCTTATTATGTTCCCAATAGTTCTAATATCAACATCAGATAAGGACCACTCCAACTTCAATTTCTCTGACCAAGTAAATGAATTGTTGGCCTCCACATCGCCCTGGATCACTGCTAGTCGTAAATTATCAGTATTGACTCTGTCTGTCAGGAAGGGAGCTGACCTGCTGGATCCTCAAAAGATGATCGTGGGAAGTAGATTCAGCAGCCGGACACATTGCATGTTCTTCCACCTGAGACCCCTGGTCAGTCACATTGTTCACGGAAAGTGATGCCTGGAGATCATTGATTGCAGAATCGGCGGAATCGGTTTGATTCCGACCGATTCCGGAATCGGATCGGTGGATTCCGATCCGATTTCCTGGCGGAAGGACCGATTCCTGGAATAATTCTGCGGAATCGCCTGGAATCGGTTGATCCGACCGATTCCTTCGGAAGACCGGTTGAACCGGCCCGGTTCGATTCCGGCCCTTTTAGGGCCGGAATCAACCGCCGCGGTCGATTCCGTCGATCCTGCGGCGGTAGGGCTCGATTCCGGCGATTTTGCGGCGATTCCAGCATCGATCCGGCGATCCAGGCGTCGATCCGAGCTGCCAGCACCGATTCCAGAAGGATTCCAGCGATTCGAGCACCGATTCTGGCGATTCCAGCAATTCCGGCGGCGATTCCGGCGATTCCAGCGATTCCAAGCGATTCCTTCAGCCGATTCCGCCGATCCAAGCTCCGATCGGCCTTGAATCAACGTCTTCTTCGATCTTTGACCGGTTTTTGGTAAGATTTCTTCGCCGAAAACTTCGTACGTCCATTCTTACGCGTTTCCGACGAGTCCGAGCGTCGTTAAACGTTGTGATTTCCGACCGAACAAGTCCGTCCATGATTTGAACTATCCGTTTAAGTTCATTTTGCACGGGAAAAATTTCGGATACCCCGTACGTTAATTTACGACCATTTCCGGCAAATACGTAACCTTTTAAACATACCGAATGGTGTGTTACTTGGGTTGTCTGCTTTCCGAACAGCGTCTAAATCAATTTTTATGTTATCTAATCATTTTTAGTGCATTGTTTACAATTTTTGCAGATATAAGCAATGGCCGATCAAGGTGATGCAGCAGCAGCACGTGCTTCCGACGTGGGTTGGGAACACGGGCAGATGGTAGACCCGGTCGGGGAAGAGGGTGCGGTGCAAATGGTGCGGGAAGGAGATGAACGGGGGTGTTCCGCCGAAACAACATATCGTCGAACAGGTGGGAATGTCAAGAAATGTGACAAGGTGCCCAGGGAGAAGAGTGAGGAGATGAGAGGATACATGACAGGTAGAGCCTCTCAACGGGCTGTTCGGATCGAGCAGAGGGAGGAGTTGCACGACGAGCTACTCCAGAGGAGGAGGGACCGCGATTTGCCTACCTCGAAAGGGAAAGGCAAGGGGAAGGCACCAGCTGAGCCGGAGCCAGAGAGCGAGGACGAGTCCACAGACTCCGAGCTTGGACGTGCTAGGCACGCTAGCAAGCGTGCATTTGCTGAGGAGGAGGACAGGAGGAGGGGAGCAGGAGGGTCTGGGTCCAGAGTTGACCCAGCTTTGGGCCGATCAGCATCGGCTCGCCCGACCTCGGGCTAGGACCGAGAGACTGACCCTAGGATACAGGAGCCACACCGCCGTTCTACTTCTACCAGCACTCGATTTACACCGAGTGACGAGTATTTATTTAGGAAACAGAGTGCTGGCAGATGGGGATAAAACAGGCAATAAAAGGGGTGAAGGCAACAGGAACGGCTGCAAAGAGAGCCGTTCGCCACATTGTGAAGTGGTTTTTACTTGCAGGTATCACTTTTTTAATTAAAATTGACATTATGTGTGTTTTATTTACTTAAACTTAATTTTACCCTGATCCAATTTTTTTTTAAATTGATGTAGGCATCTCAGCACATGCAGCCATCAGCCCCTACTTCCAGACGATGGTGGATGCCGTGGGTGAGGCTGGACCGGGTTTGCAAGCCCCGGGCAGCCGACATATATACGGCGCTGGGCTGGATGAGGAGGTCCAGGAGTTGAAGGAGTGGATGGATGGTTTTAAGTTGGTGTGGAAGGAGAGGGGTTGCACGATTATGTGCGATGGGTGGACAGGTATCACCAGGAGGAGTATGATAAACTTCTTGGTGTACTATTCTGAGGGGACTACATTCTTGAAGTCGGTAGATGCTTCTGGGAAGATAAAAAATGCCGACTTCATCTTTTCTCTGATGGATGGGGTGGTGGAGGAGATCGTGGAGGACAATGTGGTTCAGGTTGTCACTGACAACGAACCATCATATAAGGCGGCTGGGAGGAAGTTGATGGAGAAGAGGAAGCATATCTTCTGGGTGCCCTGTGCAACACATTCCATAGATCTCATATTAGAGGATATAGGCAAGGAGGAGGGTGTATCTACACTTGTCAGGCAGGCGCAGACGATCACATCTTTTATTTATTCGCATCCCCGCCTGCTACATATCATGAGATCACACAGGAGGGCACAATCTTGTTAGGCCCGGTCCGACACGATTTGCCACGAACTTCATTGCGTTGGAGAGTTTACACCGGCACAGACATGCATTGGTTAGGTTCACACAGTCCGAGTAGTATTACAACTATATGGTGGACAACCTACATGACAAGAAAGATCAGTTGGAGATTCTTGTCAGGTCTGAGAAGCAGATCACTGACAAGAGGTTTTGGGAGAGAATTGCCTACTACTTGGCAATCATTGAGCCACTGGTAGCTGTCTTGAGGTTGGTAGACTCAGATGACAGGGACCAGATGGGCACGTTGTATGATGCCATGGACCGGGCAAAGCTAAAAGAAAAAAATTCCAGAGGTTACAAAAAGTGGTGGAAGATCATAGATGACCGATGGGACAAGACCTTGCACCACGATGTCCATGCTGCATGTAACTTGGTTAAAAAATTATTTTTGCTGTATAATTGTCTTATATCCACAATGTTAACTATTATAATTTTGCAGGATATTTTTTGAACCCCCGCATCCAATATAGAGGACAGGTGGTGAACGACAACGAGGTGATGCGGGGTACACTTGCTGTTATTCAGCGTCTGTGCCGATCTCAGCAGGACAGGATAGAGGCTGAGATAGAAGTAAGTTAGAGTTCATTTAATACCTTGGAGTAGCCTTACCAGGCAACTAATGTTTTTTTTATAAATATTTCAGATGCAGAAGTATAAGATGAGGGTCGGCGTATACTCAGATGCTGATCTAAAATATTCAGTTGACAAAGTGTCACCTGGTATAGTAATAGCTTGATGAAGATTTTCTTTTCTTTTCATATAAGTTATGGTAGATGATGGGCTAATTGTTTACCATTTCTCTTCTTGTTTTTTTCTTGTAGCTGAGTGGTGGGTTCAGGTGAACACCAGGAGTGGATGGAATCCACTTGCTGCCATCGGTATCAGGATACTCAGCCCAGCACCGCTCCTCCCGTTGTGAGAGGAACCGGAGTACATTCAACCTGATACATACGTAAAGGAGGAACATGTTGACCTCGGACCGGGCCGAGAAGCCGGTCTTCTCTCGTCATTACGCGAGGGCCGCGCATAAAGAACATCAAGGATCGACGAAGAGATCGGCGAGGCACGATTTGCACGATTCGCAGTGGCCCGTACGAGCAGAGGCATTCCTCCGCCACACCGCCACCCGAGGAGGTGGACATGGACCAGATATTCCAGGAGGAGCATGCACTTGCCTCCTGGATAGAGGAGAGGGAAGCCAGGGATCATGCAGCTGAGTTTGATCCCGATGACCGTGCATGGGCTGAAGGAGAGTTGGATGGTGTTGAAGCCGAGGAGGATGCTCCAGCTCCACCTCCATCTACTTCTCAGGTCCAGCCTATGGAGCAGCCACCAGCAACTTTAGCCCCAGCTCCAGTCCCAGCAGCCGCTACCCAGCCCATTTGTAGTTCGGGGAAAACGAAAACAAAGGTGACTGCACGGAAAATGGTAGGATTTGCAAAGTTGAAAAAAACTTTGGGTTCCGGACCTTCTGGTACTTCAGAGATGGCTGCAGAGGTGAAGAGAAGGAAGCTAGAGGTCAGGCGTCCTGTCAGCCCAGATGACAGCACGCAGACTCCTCACTCCTCAGGTGATGATGACGAGGAGTGCATACCAGCGACGCAGCCATCAGCAGCAACTGAGTCTCCTGATTCACGGCTTCCAAAGCCGTATTACACGCTGGATTCGGATACACCTGATTGTTATATACAGGAGCCACAGTATCCAGCATTTGGCCAGGCTGACCAGCAGTGGATTACACCACTAGCTCCACCATCCTCTGCTTACGTCCCGGTCGTCCCGCAGTCCGATCCATACGACCTTGATAGCATGGCATCGGCATTATTTTCATATGGATATGGTCCCGGACAGTATATAAGACTGAGCACGAGGGAGGAGCGTGAAGCGCAGTAGGGAGCGGAGGAAGACCCATATTTATATCCTAGATTTTGGTAGTAGATTGATATGATGTAATTTTTTTTTTCATGATGTATCATCTCTTTGATTTTTGAATCAATGGAATTGGAATATGTACTTAACTTCAAGTCTTCAATTGGAGTTCATTAGTATTTATTCGATGTGGTCCTGTGGATGAATGTATTGGTTATTTTTTTTAAAAATTTCTAACTCATTTCCTATTTTTTTAGATTTTTTTCTGAATTTTGTGAATTTTTTTGACGAAAAAAAAATCCAAATAAAAATGATTCCGGACTGATCCGGAATCGATTCTCTTCCGGCCGATTCCTGGAATCGGAATCGGAATCGGTCCCAACCGATTCTGGGAATCGACCGGTTTGACCATCCTCTCCAGTTCAACCAGGGTTGGATGAAAGTCACCCGGGCCATAAGCCTTACCAGGAGACCTGGCAGCAGATAAACCAGCAGTGGGTTGACCCAGTCCGAGGAGCTGAGGTCCAGAACTGCCTAGCTGCACCACGACTGTTGCAACACTGGGCCAGCAACTGCTAATCAAGGGGAACTGACGCTGGTTCGCTGTAACTTACTCCAGTTGGATCTGTCTCCAGCGGGTCTATGGAACCGGAAACTGCCTGTGCAGTACTGTCTTCCTAGCCCGATACAACTACGATTGTTGGGCCTTCCTGCAAGATCTGCTACTCACGGAAACCACCCGCAGACTTGCCGAAACTGTGTTGGCTTACTAAAATCACGGCCTCCATTCAAAAACTTGCTAAAAGACCATTTCCTGGGGAACGACAGTGAGTAGGAAGCTCCTTGGAAAGAGGGAAAATCTGCTGTAGCAGAGAGATCCCATAAGCAAGATCCATAGGAATTCTGATAATGCTCAGTGCATATTGAACCTTGGTGATGATAACGGGGAAGGAGATGTTCGTAGAGAAGTCCAAGGGACTCTCCATGTAAGCCACAACCACGTTAGACGCTGGAGACCAAGGGAACTTCTTAGCTATGGCAAGCACTGTGCCAAATGGCCTAAAAAAAGTGGTGATAGTAGAGAAGGAACAGGCGAAAACAGGAATACGCTGAATCTTGGGCCAGCAGTGGAGCTTCCCTACATTAACAGCATAGCCTACTTCGGACTCCTCCCATGGGCAAACTGTGATTTTCTCAAGGGTATCCCTCTCCCCCTGAACAGAGAACCTAGAGGCAACCTTCGCTCCCAACCAGTTGCAGGAGTTGTCACGGACCAAGAAAACACCATCTTTGTAAACTCCAATCCACCAGGCTCTTGTTTCCGGTCAATTCACCTGAAGAAACCTGTTCACCAGAACTCTTTTAGACTCCACAGAGCCAGGACCTCCCACTGTACCCCGCCCGCACTGTTTCAGCCATCGTTGCTTGTCTATCATGTCTGAAGAGAGCGGACTGGCAAGAGGGATGGAGCAGGCATCGGCCTGGACAGGTTGGGACCCAGCCAACATGCCGGCAACAGGAGCATCCTGACTTCTCCCGTTCAAAAAGCAGAGACGTTCTTGGTGGCTGATGCCTCCACACTTGAGGCACCCAAGACTGTTCCTGCAGTCAGCCTGAGAATGGTCAGGGCCATATCAGCACCCAAGGTCCATCTACTTGCCTTCCACCTTTGTCGTTCAGCCTCCCGAGCCGTCTGAGGAGCACCATTTGATATCCCTGGAAGCAACACCTCCTTGAAGAAGCCATGCTGTAGAAACTCCCTGTTGACTGCAACAAACCTCCGGACAATCAGTCGTGCACACGAAACAGCAGGGGCCTGCTTTCCTCGACGGTCAAGATCAGAACGATCGTCCCCACCCGACTGCACCCCTATGGCTACCAACCCTCTCCTTGCTAATGAGCTCCTCCTGGAATCCTCCGGAATCTCCAGAGCACCTCCCACCGGACATCATTTCTCTAGGTATAGCTTGAGCTCTGGTGTTCTCAAGCACAAACTATATCTATTCCAAGCAGTGTACTAAACACAATCTTGGACCATTGTGTTCTCTTCCTGTTGGTTTTCCTTTCTCTTTGTTGTTGGCATTCGCCCTAAGTCATGGGGGCTCATTAATCATAAAAAGTTGTCACCACATTCTCTAGCATTGATTGTTTGCAAATGAACTGGTATAGATAGGGATCAGCTATGGCCAACCCAAGGCTAACAGCCATGGGGTGATCTGTGGATGACTTCAGCAGGTATTGAATGGGAATTATCATTTCTGATCTAGATTGGCAATTCTGGCTGGATTGGACCGACTCAGAGTGTCTTGTCCGAGTCCTCTTGAGTCTGACCAACTCCTGGAAAAACAGATCTGGATCGGCTCGTTCAAAAACAGGAAAAATGCAGAAAATTGAAAATGATGGAACATTCATGACTGATGGGCATTGGGAGACATTGCATGGGTGCCGCCATTGCCGCAAAGTGCTGCCCTGCCTTTCCCACCCATTACCTCTGGCAGTGTTGCTGCATCAAGCGGCCAATTCTGGCTAGATTGCCAGAAATTGCCCCTGCATAGGCCGATTTGGATCTGGATGGATTGGAGTTCCCCCCTGTCTGCATCATCCAACAAATCATGATTCCAATCTTATTTCTCCAATGTATACATTGGTGTTCTCTGTTGCACTATTTTTCATGCACTCTCATGATAATTTTTTTATTAAAATAAAATTTAATCTAGCCAAAGACAGAATTATAATGCTTGGTCAGATATGATAATAAATAGAGTAGTGATCATACCTGGACCAGCCGGTCTTTAATTCTTTGTTTTCTAAGTGGAAGAATATTGTGTGTTGGGATTCAATCAGTATCTTACTACCTCGGTGGCATCCCCCTAGTCTCTCTAACTTTTTCTTGTTGCTCTTGCTTCTTCTCTTGTGGAACTGAATCTTGATAATTTGAGCAATAGATGAGTTGTGGCCTTGGCCACCGTTGAAAAAATAGTAGTGATCATGAATAACTAAAAGGGTTGGTGACACAAGGAGAGAAAACAGTTCCATCCGTTTTTTGTACAAGGAATTCTTTATATAACTGAAGGAATTCTTTATAAAACTATCATTCAGGATCAAGGTTCCAAAGGTCATCAAGGAATTGGCTTTATCACCTTTTTTAACAAAATTTGTCACAAAACTCAATTTATCATGCAACCAAACATCCCATTATTGCCAAAAAGTGTTTGAGGATCATGTCTAACAAGTATTCTTTCTTTATTCTTACCTGCTATACCCTTGTTTATTAAACCTATGATTGTAGTTTTCTATCCTTGATTTCCAAAAGGTATTTGCATGAGGATGTGATGGTTTTGCTTAATTACCATGAAATTTGACAACCGGTGATTGCCCTCTTTTGGATATGGTTTCTTAACTGCTCAAAATACCTTCACCAGTGAAAAAGATTTCTCTGACTTATTCGCCTGCCGTACAGACTTTTTTTTTGAGGTAGCAAAAGCCAAAAACCACAATTCCATTAATGCATAGTAAAGAAAACAAAAGAACAAGTCCAATGGCTTGTCACTGGATATTCAAGAGATAAATAAATAAAAAAATATCAAAAGACATCTCCAGAGCACTGAAAAGAATTATATTATGAAATAAAAAATATCAAAAGACATCTACCGAGCACTGAAAAGAATTATATTATAACAACTATTTCTTATAATGGTGTTCTATAGTTGGAGGTAGAGAGGGGCATAACCACTACATTTCGAGGATGTTGGATGTATACAATCTGTTAGGTGAAGATATATATGCACAGATGAGTATTTGCAGGGATATATATGTGCAGAAAACAATATTTTTGTTTCCTGTTTTATAGTTGCTTGTTCATTCTTAGTTCTCATAATCTGTTATCTTGCACAAAAAATGATGTTGCATGGTTTACTGATTCAGTTTATAATTGAGTGGTTGCTCGTGGCTATGGGTAGGTTTAGGGCATCCTTACACAATTGAATGTTATAGTGTAATCATATCTACATGGTTGAATGTCATTGGTAGCTGGTGTTTGTGGTTATGCTTAGGTTTAGGGTATCCTTAAACTATTGAACGTTATCATTTTATAATATCTACATGGTTGAATGCTTGAATGCCATTGGCATGCGTTGACACTGAAAATTTCTATCACTATTGTGAAGACTGTCACCTGTAAGGCTCCATATGCTCGATAAAGCTGATGGTTAAGACTAAGGGGAGGTTATTAAGCCAGGATGGATGCATGCATATGACCATTTATACTGTGCAGTAGGGGAAAACACATGGATATGTAATCGTGCACAGCTTCATGTCCGGCTGAGCTTAAGGTAAAGTGGTACGGGTTGTGATCAACACGCAAGCATGCACATGCGGATATGCAAATTGATCTACACAGTCCGATTGACATTAAGGGTAAACATTTGTATATATGTACGTGAGCAAGTTTGGATGATGAGCTATATTAACCTAGAACCTTACAGGGTAAACCCCCATGACAAATTGAGGAGCAAGAAGGAGAGTGTGATCAGAAAGATATACCTCTTTAGATACCTGTGGAAGAGAGAGATGTTGAAATATATCCCTTTCAAAATCCCCGCAACTGAGGAATGGAGTCCTGCTTAGTTTGAACACACTGCAGAAACCGAAAGTTGGACAACTCATATTATGTTGCCACCCGTAACACCAAGGTAGCAAGAAAATGAATCAAACAGGGCATGCTTACTGGTGCTGGGGGGGGAGGAAAAAGGCAGGTGCTTCCCCTTCAGAGCAACCGCGTCGGAAGACTGAAGCAGAGAGGGCCCGAGCCCTGCTTGGGTCCGACTACACCCAAATAGCAGATGAACTGTAAGAGAGGCAAAGAGAAGGCCAGAACAGGGATCTCCTGCTGAAACGGGTGTGACCGGACAGAGAGAGAGGGAGCAAATCGGTAGGGGAGTGAGGAAGCCCACTTGAATTTCACCTTTCAGCCAAGGGCCAAACCAGTCACCAATACTGGTGGGCTCCCTCTCTGCATCAACAGATGTGCACAAAGCAATTATGGCATTCTTGAAGGGGGGGGCATCTAGTTGGGGCATACCTGGGAGATCCCTTGATGGCTGCCAGAGCCCACAGGAGAGGCCAGCAGCTGCCGTGAGCCAAGACGGCACCCAACGGATGCAGGAAGGCCATTGGACAGACATGCTGGCATAGCTGCGAGACAGGTGTGCTGGATCCTTTCGGAGCCCATGAAATAGCAAGTTGAAGTTTCTATCAGGGTAGGAGAGGGAGAGGGCATTGGGCTCCCACAATAATGGAAACCCAGTTGGGAGTGGCTGTTGCCATTTTTGACTGCTGATTCCATCCGAGGGCTCCATCTGTTGGCGGTGCACCAATGAGCATATTATGGCGGCATCATGGCACTCCTAAGGCAGTCACGGAGCCTCCTGAAGAGAGCCGGCTCTATCTGAAACTCCCCCAAGGGTGGGAGATCTCTACTGGCATCAAAACAGAGCAGGGAGGCCGGAAGTTGATCGGAACTTCTGCGGATGGCACTGGAGGAGGTCCACAACATTGGGATTCCTTCCTCGATAAGAACATGCCTAATGGCCTGTTTAAACAGTGTCTGGGTCTGTACGAAGGGAGAGGAGAGAGAAAGGAGAAGCTGAGGAAAGCAGTAGAGAGGGAAAGAGCCACTGTCGACAATGGCCCCTTCTGTCCCATTTACGGCCGTTGTCGATATTGACTCCCACCCTTGCCGCCATCACTGTCGCAACTCCTTTTTTTCTCTGTTTATGCCTCGTCCATCAATATCGTCTCTTCCCACCATCAAAGTTTCTTCCTCTCTTAGCTATTAGTTCCATCGAGGTTCCCTGCATCTTCTGCTTCCGACAAAGGTCCCTAGCCCTTTCCACTATTGCCGACATCGCCTACCCATCCTGTCAGCAGTACTGTGGCCTTCTCCATCTGCTTGTGCTGTCGAGGTTGCATACAACTGCAGCTACCACCACTGATGTCATCTCCACCTTATCTTGCTGCTGTCGAGAGCAATATCTTCACTTGCCGCTACTGACGGGGTTCTCTACTCTAGCCGCTACCAACGGAACCACATGTAAGCTCTTCTTCCACCACCGTTGAGGGCTCCCGCCAAGCCATCCCTCACAGCTGAATCCTGACGACCCTCGAGACGGTCCCTGTTGAAGCTTTTGTTGCTGCGGCGATCAAAGAGCTACTGTAAGGTCATCTCCAAGGCTCTTATGTCACCATGGAGATCAGGTGATCACCGTGAAGGGGGCTCATCAAGGCCCTTCTTTCCTCCCTAGCGTCATTTGTCATGGAAGCCAATGACGGTCTTGCACGTCTGTCCACCGAGGAGGCAGATTAGCCTGCAGAATCTTTGCCCGGGTACAGGTCTGGTTGGTCCAAAGCTATGCAAAAAAGGACATAGTCTAAAAAAAATCATGAAATGAGCAATCAAATATTTAGAATGATGCTAGAGGTCGAGAGACACACCCTAGGTCTCAACAAAATTTAAATAAGAATCCACTTATTCAATCAAACAATCAAGACATGTTAGGGACTGACCTTGCACACACTTATACATCTTGGCTTAATTAAAAGAATCGTAATATATGGATAAGCTAGGGACTGGCTTTATGCAGGTTCTTACGTTATTAAGGTTGACATAAAAAGGTCAAAACTCCAATGTCACGCCATGCCCCCGTAGGGAGCTATACACACATTAAGCCATGGGGAAGCAATGTATGTTTGATAAATCGATATGCTAAACCACAGGCTAGTAAGGTTCATATATCCATGGGAAGATTCCCCACGTGCCTATTAAAGGTCAGGTGTACTCTATACTAAATCAATGGGAAGAATCCCTACATGTCTATTTAAGGCTTGCACTTTGTCTTAAATCAATGGGATGAACTCCATAATGCCTATCAAAGACCAAGTGGATTTAATCCGAATTAACTTAAGTTCAAAAAATTATGGCTTCCATGCCTTCCCACACATATGTATTCCATGTTCAAGTGATGAAGAAGTCTGCTATGTTTGGTGCACATATCAATTTTGTAGGAAGCGTGAACAGCCCTACGGAGTTGAAAGAATTGAAATATCACAAAAAATGTTGATGACATAAAGCTAGGATTTTAAATCTGTCAAAGCACTGTCAATCTGCAAAGTTTGAAGATATGAAACTAATCTCTGTATGGGATCTGAACAAGTGAAGTTCCGAGGGTGGTAACTGTACGATGGATCTGAAATGGCAAATTCTTTAACCCCAGAGAAAATCTGAATTCAGGAATGCCAGGATATAGAGCTGAAAATTCTGAAATTGAAAGTTGGAGGGACAAGGAAAGAACTACTAACCAAAAGGAGATAAAGTCACTAGAGTTCAAAAGCAAGTGACCATCAAAATTTACAGTCTGAAATGCCCTAGACCCAAGTAAAAATACTGAACTTCCAACTCTCATAACCCGTGAAGGACTCAAATGCCATCTGGGAATTTGGAACCAAAAGTTAAAGAATCTTTTAAAATTGAAAGTTGGGCCAACATTGGAGAAGGAGAGTTAAGTCTAAGATGAACCGAAGAGGAATTAGAGGGGGAGGGGTTCCAGTATGATATCTATAATAAAACACTAAACTCTAAAATCCGAAAAATGCATTAAACTTAAAAAGTTAAGATAACAGATCAGGCAAATGCATAAAAAAGGGGAGGCAAATCTACAAGAGAACACCACCAAATTTGAATTTAAAAATTTTCATTCAGTAATCCTAACACTGAATTCAATAGAATGGCAGGTAAGATTTCAATATCATGCAATTCAAAACACTAATTAAATCCAAGGAAATATAAGGTGTACTTTAAACCTAAAAGAAGTCCAGGGTTGAGAGCCGGAGCCCCGGAACTCTCATTTGAAACTAAACTAAAAAATCTAAGTCCATGGAAAATCAAACCCAATCATGATTAAATCCTAAGCAACCTCAAACTTATAAATCTAAAATTTAATCTTGAAAGTTCACCAAACATAAGATCCGGAATCTCAAAAAGAAAAAAAAGGTCTTGGAACCTGAAACCCATGCAATTCGATCAAAGAGAATTCAGTTTTGAACATTAACTTTAAACCCCAGATCTATCAAATTTGGAAATAAAAAAATTACACTCAGGAAAGTCAGCAATTTGAAAGTTCTAACAAGAAAAACAAACTCCAAACAACTATACAGTTCAAATCTTTAAAAAAAGGGAGGTGATATCCTAACACAAAATGATACCAAGCAAAGATAAAATCCCCCCAACTCCCAAATGCAAGAAACTGAGAATTTACCAAGTCTTGGGCTCCAATTAGAGAGGAGAGAAGAGCCCCAATCATGAAATCTGAAAAAAAGGGGATCCTCAATGAAGAATAGAAAACCAGAATTTCGAATCTGAGATGCCCAAAGTTTTTAGAAATCTGAAGGTTCAAAAAAAAACAACTCAAACCCCAAATCTGAAACCAAGAATCTAATAAAAAAACTTGAATTTGAAAACCGTAACATACCAAAAGGTAAAACACTAAACCCAACATGGAAGGAGCTAAACTTAAAACAGACATCAAGTCTTAACCTTGAGGCAAATCAAATTTTTACAACAAATCCAAACCAAATAAAAAAAATCAATCAAATCAAATTTAAAACACTAAGTGTTTGCATTCCATTGAGTTCATGGAGTCGTTGCTCCGAAATGTTTACTTTGTGGATGTGTCTCCTACAAATGAATTGCTTTGGTGGTTAACCAAGGGTGTTTGAATGGTTGTTTGATGTAATTAACATCGGTACTTCGCAAGACCGGGGAGAGGTCAATTTTTTTTTTTTAAAGAACTCCACCAACCTCAATATGTATTTTATACATATCACAAATTAGCTATACTCCTATGGAAAATCACATATTTTCTTATTTGTTAGTGCTAAACCAAAAAATAAAACAAAAACAAACATCTTTTTTCAGAATGGTAAAAGATGGATGATATTTTTGTGGTTACATCAGCATGATTGTTGCACCTGATATCTAACCGGGTGATCATGAATATGAACTAAACATCATGTTTTCTATTGATTGGAAGTTGAATTGTCTTTCAACTTGAACAGATTCTGTTGATACATTGATGGCAGACACGCATGAGTTGGGAGGATCCACTGTAGTTGTTGACAGGGCAACCCCCAAGGTAAGCTACTCCAGCCTTTGATGGTCGGTAAATTGTGTAGCAGCCACACAAATTTCCTGTTCAGCATTTTTTGGTTTGACCTCGTTGATCTTGGATTATTGTCCTAACTCCTAAATGGACTTCTTATTTTTCTTCATTCTCTATTTTGTTGGTCATTTTGTGGATTCAGGATGAGGAATCAAGGCATGGAAGCCGATTTTCTCAGGGTGGTTATGGCGCTTACACTGCTTACATATCTGCAGCAACTAGATATGCTGCATTGGGTGCTCCAACTCTCTATGATCACCCTGGTTCTGCATATGGAAGTATGCCTTAATGTGCTGATCATTCGTCCTTGAAGAACCTAAACCCTAATACCCCTGTGGTTAACTTGAACTAGATGTATGCATAGTTTAAAGATTATTCAAACCATATTTATAATCAGCAAAGAATTTTGTTGCACAGGAATGCCACATCGTGGGATTGGGAAAAAGATCTTCGTTGGTAGACTTCCGCCTGAGTCGAATGCTGATGACTTGCGTCAGTATTTTGGTAAATTTGGTCGTATACTGGATGTCTACGTTCCTAAGGTAATGCAAATTTCTATCCTTAGTACATGCTGCATCTCATTTGGAGTTTAGTATGGACTCTTTTGTTTTCAATCAAATTAGGATCCAAAGAAGACTGGGCATAGGGGCTTTGGTTTTGTAACTTTTGCTGAAGAAAGTGTAGCAGACAGGGTATCACGGAGAACTCATGAGATCCTTGGACAGGAGGTATTCAATTCTTTTCTTATTAATTAACTTCTTCCTCTATTATACTTTGCACTTCATGGATGGGAATAATATTAAAGATGTCTTTTATATACTCCCCTATTTAAAAAACTTATGCTACGTGACTTTTTACCCTAGTTATCGATCTTGCCTCAATCTGTGTTTCCTTTTGGGATGAAGTATTCCCATGTTTCTTGCTACCCAAACATGGGGCTTCAAATAAGTAAGATACACTTGGAGTAGCTCAAAGAGCAGATTGTTGGAAAAAAAAATGTAAGCTTGTCCTTATAAATCTATGGCCTTGAATGGAGGTGTGCTTGTTTCACTTGTGTTTGCGAGCAACTTGTTAAAACTCTATATATGTAACTAGTTCAAACTGATTTACTATATGATTAATTTCATTGTAACTTGGACAATAGTCGAATATGATTTTTTTTATTTAGCTAGCCAAGTGTAACAATGATATTTTAAATTCAGTTAATACATGGGCTGGTGTTTTAACAAAGGTCCATTCTATTTGTTTAAGCCCATTTGTCTAACAAAAATCATTTTACATGAAAATAGCATGTGCCTATTTGAAATAATTTACTAAAATGATTTAAGAAGTAGTTTAACGAGACTCTGGAATTGAGTTGTATAATATATATTAAAATTGTTAACTGATTGTACATTTACTCATAAAATAACCATTGTGATTTTGCCTATTTGTTAATGTATAGCAGTCAGGTTTGGATAAGTACTTGTAGTAGTTGTAGTACTCAGAGTTTCACATTGAGTTTGGTTAGAAAATAAATTGATAAACTTGCATGTTTAAATTCATTTTTACACCTAATCCAAACGTGGCATCCAGATTGTTGTGTATAGACTTTGATGGTTGTATATGAATTTGAGACAGATCTAGTAAGTATTAGGGTGTTGAATCCCACATCTCTAATGCTTCTACGGATGGAGGAAATTGTGGAGGACATTAAAAATCTCAGGTCAATCAGCTTACTAGTGCTTCCGTTTATGCTTTGGTCCATACGGTGTACAAGGAACAGTCAGTATATTTGAAGAGTGTATCACCTCACTTCTCCGGTGGAGGAAACTCCCATAGTCCCCAATCGGGTGACGCCATGTGATGTGACAGAGAATGAGGCAGAGAAAGATTATCATTATGCACTTTAATGTCACCTAATGACGTTTCAACTTTGCTCGGTAATGGATTAGTAGAGGGTCGGTAGGGGATCACTAGAGGGTCGGTAGTAAGTCATCAAAACCTTGGTAGCGAGTATTTGGGATCTTGGTAGCATCGGAAGCTCAGTAGTGGGTCTTTGAAGCTTTCATAGTGGGTCATCAGAGGCTCAATAGTGAGTCTTTGGAGTCTCAGTAGCAAGTTATCAGAGGCTCAATAGTGGGTCTTTGGAGCATCGGTAGCATCGGAGCCTCGGTAGCAAGTCTTTAGAGCCTTGGTAGCGGGTCATCGGAGTCTCGGTAGCAGGTCATTGGAGCCTCAATAGCGAATTTGCATAGTGTCCGTAGAGGTTCATCAACCCAAGCGATCTCATTTGCCACTTAACATCATCATTAAAGTGCAGAATGATGATTTTTCTTCTGCCTCATCCTCTGCTACACCACGTGACGCCACTCGGTTGGAGACTGCAGGAGTTTCCTCCACCGGGGAACTGAGGGGATCCTAACTCATATTTGAAGAGTGGTTTGAGAATCCAAAGGTGATCTTTAACCTCATGGCTATCTTTGTTACCGATTGGTCTTTTGCTTATTCTGGAAATTTTTGGGATGCAGATATCTTCAGGGAAATGTCTTTGGCATTGAAAGCTTTCTTCTCGTGATACTGTTTCACCTCTCTACCATCTCGGTAGATGGGCCCTTTGGTCTACGTTCTCTTTTTTTCGTTTCTTTGATGTATCCATCTCCCCGTTTCTTTTGTTTTACTTTTATTACTGTAATTCTTTATTTGAATTAATAGAAAAGTTTGCTCTTTGGACTTTCCTCAAAGAGAGAGAGAGAGAGAGAGAGAGAGAGAGATGCAGTGAACTTGAAAGCTAGATTAGGTTACCACATAACTGGAACAAAGTAGGGAAGTTCCCCGTGCTATTTTCTTGTTCAGATGGAAATCCGGGTTTTTGATACCCATGAAGGAATGGGGCATCTAATTTGTTTTGTGGAACTGGAGTATGATAGGAAGTTTTGGAGAGAGGTCAACTGTGGATTGCACTCTCTGAAATCCCGCGTACTTCCACTAAATGCTCATGGACCACCCTCAGAATACTTGTCTGGCCTCCCTAATCTATCCATTTCCTTGTCATGTACTATTATATGGTTGTGCATGTAAGCATCATCTGGTGCTGGATGGCTTGTTCAGCTTCCTAGTGGTGCATTTCTTTCCAGATCGGTGCCCATTCAAAATTGCCACTACGTTAAAGATGATTTCACAAGTACCAGATAGAATCACGGTGGTTTTAAGACATTCTTTAGCATTAAACTGGTTGTGCACAAAGCACTCAAGGGTTTGTAAGATGGAAGAAATGAATCAACAGCTATCGTACTTACCTCTGATTTATTTCTTCTATTGCAAGATACTCGGCCTCTTTGAAACCACTTGTGGCAGATAGCTGCTATGTATCTACTTGTCTGATATGAGATTTATGTTGACTCCCCCCACCTGATTGATTACCTTTTGCAGGTTGCCATAGATTCTGCCACACCAGTCGATGAGCCTGGTCCTAGCACAAGCTTCATGGATGCTGCTGAGGCATATGGAGGCTACGGTGGTGGTTCTATGCGTCCCTATAATCGGATGTACGGCAGCCTTGGCTTCGACGATGTGAGTTTGTCTTCTAATGTCAAAAGCTGCCGTTTGTTAAACCTATCCTGTTTCCTGTAAAAATAACTGATATAACACCCTCTGAAAAGCTTGTGCTTGTTACATACGTGTTATGGCAGTGGGGCTACGGCGCCATGGGGAGCAGCAAGCCATCAAGAATGGACTGGAGGTACAAGCCATACTAGAGGTGTTGTTCGACGGGAACATGGCAAACTTGCACTGCTGAAAGCCCTGTGCCCGGAAATTTAATCTCAGAACTGGCATGCGTCTGCGGTTGTGAAAGTTTGAGCCAAGCGATGTGTAGCATCTGTCCTTGCGCTCTCTTACCGTTTTATCTTCGTTTTCTCACTAAGGATTATTACGAAGTGCACGAAGTAAACAGGTATCGAATTTGGAACGTTGCATTCTGATTTTCCCCCTCTCTGGTACTTCAGAGGTGAAACGTTGTTGATTGGTTTGGTTCCTGGCCGGGGCAATTTGATGGTTTCTTTTTATTGCGGGGCAAATCAAATCAATGTTCAAACCGTTGAGTAGGTTTATATAGATACACTTGCGGAGCTGTGTTTCCATGGTGTACTAGTTTAGTCCGTGTCCCATATTATATCATCACTGCTTAGTAATCTGATAAAGTTTAGTCATATGGCATGTGATGGTATATCATTGCATGGTAATATAAGAAAACATGTTTTACCTAAGGTATGCAAACTAAATTTACCCTTTGTATATAGAGGCAACCCCGTGAAGGCGTACGTTCGCAGCATAAGGATGGGCGGCAGGCATGATTCGTTGCTTGGATAGGCATGCTATAGATTTTTTTAGGAATTGTTACCGGATCTCCGCATTTTTTAAATATTAGATTAGATGTTATTTTATTGATCTCCGAAATTTCTGAAGAAATATTTATTTCCCGTCAAGGGCAAGTTTTGTACTCTCGCTCTTCTTTCTTCCTCTGGTAGTTCTTTTTCTCCTTTTCTTATAGAAATTGTTGCAGAAGCTAGACTTCACAAGGTTGTGGAGGATGGCAGGATGGTGACTAGATGTGATCGATGCAGCAGCAATATTGTGAGGTTGAAGACAGTGATGAGAGGTGGAGAGATGAGGGGCAGGGTAAAGACTTGCTCAGTTTCAACTATATTAACAAGGTTCTCCATTTTTGTTTGGACCAAGCCTGTCACTTTCGAAGAAATCCAGTGGGGAGTCCTTTCAGAAGGCAAGTAAATCCTGAAGTCCGGATGACTTGTGTGAGGGATGCCACTGATGTTTATTTGGTAGCTATGGGTATGGGAATTCTGGAAGAACTAGAGGACATCAATCATTCCAGTTCTACCTGTCTTGATCTGGAGAGTGTTGTTGTTGTTGTCGTCGTCGTCTCTGATGGAGTAGCCCCTTGAATGGGATCCATAAGATCTTTGCTTATGTTAGCCAAGAGGTTCAAGCTTGTTATCGGGAAAGTTTTTTTTTTGGGTCCAACTCGCTTTTATTTCGGGAGATGCCTCCTTGACAAATGCACATCTGCTTACAAGATTATTCAATTATTAATCAAGAAAAAAACTGATTATGTCATTTTGAATATTGATTTTAAAAATCGATGGTAGACTTCATCGGAAATGCATTGTAGAATAATTTATTTAATGTCTTCAACACCATATAGGTTACTTGGATTGAAAATTGCATCATAACTGCCAATTCTTTTATTATTATTATTATTATTATTTTAACTAGTGTTGATCCTGATTTTTTTTCTCTAGTTTTTAGAGGGGTTGTGGGTCTGAGTATGACGTGGAGCCGTATCCTTTCCCTTGAGTCTAATCTTGTTTGTGGTATCTAATTGGGTGCGGTGATGGTGAACTGCTGTTGTGTTATTAAAGTTGTTAATATGAAATAGTGCTACTAGAAGTGTGGATTGGATCCACTATCATTGGAAAAAAGTAAGGTGGTAATTTATTCAATTGGAAACGTTTAAAGCCATAGTTTCACATCTAAATTCTTGTAGTATACCGCCAGTTTGGCCATCGAATCAAACACCTCGATCACCTACCTGGGTCTCATAAAAAGGTTTTGCCAAGATAACAAATCTATGTGGCTAATATGGTGTTTGGTGGCACAATAATTTTTTATATACTTATTTTTTTAAAAAATTATTAATATAAAAGTTAAAACTTATATTAAAATAAAAACTAACGTAGTTAAAGACAATTAAAAATAGGGTGCAAATCAAATTTGACTCATTTATTTTACATTAGTTTGGCATTGTTCAAGTTTGATTCATTATTTAAGAGATGTGAACTCATTTATAAAATTCGATCGAATTAAACTTAGATGTAAAATTTTAATTTAGACTCATTTATGAAACTCAAATTAAATTTTAATTTATTGTATATATTCAAGTCATAATATATAATTATTAATATTTATATTTTATATTTTAAATTATTATTTAATATAATATTTAATTATGAGATTATCAAAAAATCAAGCACCCTGTTCAAACTCGATTAATTTAATATATTGAGTTTTATTTTGTGTTTAATGGACTACGTTGATAAACAAATTGAGCCAAATAGTCTTGAGTTTCTTGGTTTCTTTTTACCCCGTGAAGGTGAGGTCGACCAAAAAAAGTCTCACCTCTTTTTGTCCGAGAAAAAAACTTATATAAAAACATAATTTTGTTATGATTGTCAAAAATCTTTTTTAACAAGTTTTGTCACAAAAAATATAATTTTAACACAAACTCTTTCTGTCATCCAAAGGAAAATATGTCTGTAAGCTTTCTTCGTCTTTGTTTACTGAGGATTTTGCCGCTAAGCTTAACACTTGCCTTGTATTTGTTATTTGGATGAAAAGAATGTACGGCGGATCTTCCGACTACTTCATCCCTTGCATTTCTGGTTTCGAATGGCATGTATTCTAAGTAAGGCATGTGGGTCCAACGGTTCTATCTATATATGTGGCTTTTTCCTTTTTGCTAGTTTACGATGATGCGATATTTATTGTTTTTGGCCTCTAGTATTAGAATTTATTGGTTGTGCGCTGTCAATAAATTATTTTATGTCATGCTTGATGACACTATTAGATATCTCTATCACAATCAATTTTAAAATCAATATTGATAGAAACTAATAAGAGATGCTTGATTAATTGTATTACTTTTAAAATTTACAATTCAAACAAAATACATTATGTGATACAAGTGTCAACTTGTATTAATTTTGATATTGATATTCTAATATTTGAAAATATTAATATCAATAATATAATACCTAAAATGAAACTCTAACCAAACAGAGCATTAGCGATGAGACTGTTCCGAGCTCTCTCTGATCTTTCCGCCGTTGCACTGCTGTCTGAATATGTTTTTCAAACTAAATATTCACACTACTCAAATACAAATGTCAAAGCCGCCAGAGGATGAGATTATAACTATCAGATCAAGAATATGATGAGACTGTCATTGGAAAGAGGGAGGAACAGAATACGAAAGAAAAGCTGGTTAGATTACGTTAGTGAATGAAAAGTGCCAAATAGTGTTACATTTGCCCAAGGACGCTAATAGAATAATAATACAACATATACCATTCCAAAAATAAAAAATATTTTATGGTCTTATAAAATATATTCCTTTTTTCTAAAATTAGACTCAGTTAGATTATCCGTATTCGTATTTTTAACTCAACAGATTATTCATTATAGATACCATTAAAATACTGAGATCTATCAAACTATCTTGTAACTATTCGTTAACTTAACGAACGGATAATCGATTACGGTTGACATCCCTGACAAATTGTATCTTCCCTCCTACATTACAAAAGTGAGACTTTCAATGTACGCCAAGGTAAAAAATTTGAACAATGAAAATTTTAATTCAGAATAACAGGCAACGTAGAAAATATACAAGACCAGCAAATAATAAACCCAATGATAACAAGTACAAAAAATGCTTCAGGATAATTTACTTTCTGGATGAACGGAGGAATGACTAATGTGAATCTCCAGTTAAAACTGATATATTCACCTCGCTCCCGAACAAGTGTGATTACTCCCAAGAATTAGCCTTAAAAACTGATAGCCAAGAACCATCTGGATTAGTCTTCCTCTTCAGAATCTGTATTCGGAAAAGAATGTCAGATGATGCTATAACAGCAGCTCAGTCGGTTCAATAAGATTGTCCACATAAAATGCTATAATTCTTAACTTCCTGACCAAACTTAAGAAAAGTGTATGACAGGTCAGTTCCAATGAAACCATAGATGTTTTTAATTCTTCGACACCAATAAAACAAAGTAATTGACGACATCGATCCGAAAAGCTTCCTCCACTCCAAACAGGTAGATGCACGTAACCGTGTATTTCGTTGACATCACGGGAAAATCTCCATCCACAAAATTTGTGACCATACATGTTAAACTGGCTTTTACAGAAGGATTTCGCATGAAGACAAACTCTCAAGAGCTAAATGAATCCTAAATTTCAAGACTTTTTAAGGGAACATCAGGAATAGCACACCAAAGCTCAAGAGACAAAATTGTGGTAAAATGCTCCGACTAAGCCATTGCCTTGGGTTTGGAAAGAATGCAATAATTATGTTGTATTGGGATCAGTGATATGTCATTGCGACTTAAAATAATGAATTCTGCTAAAATCTAGATAAAAAGCTGTAAAGAATTAAGTGTGCTGAAATCTACACAAAACCATGAAGAATAACACCTAGATCAGGATTCAGATAAATAATGGGAAAAGCAGTTGATGAAACAGGATGCTGCAATAATAAATGAGGTTTGTCAAATTAGGGACAACTCTGCACTCAATCACCCTGCTGACAGGAGCAATAATACATATAAAATCCATAACAAAGCATGTAATGTCATTACTTACCAGATCGTATATCCTCCCCTACTTTCCCTCTATTTTTCAGCTGTCTCATTATCATTGCGCAAATGAGTACCCACCAATATACGTGGAACACAAGCAGTGTCAAAAGCATGGTGTTGAATGTGTAGTAGAGAAAGGTGAAACTCTCTGACGTTGACAAGTCCACAATGGAATGGAGACTGTACATTCAAGCAGAAAAATAATAAAAAAATGAAGGGGTAAGGATGCTTCGTGATCCGCAGCATACAAGCAGCAGCAGGAAATACCTTGATGTCTTGATTACACATAATGGGAAGAATACGAGCCGCAACAAAACCCATGATAGTGCAAAAAGACCAAAACAAACGCTAGCCCCCATCTCTTTCTCTGAATATTTGAACACTTTGGCCGCTTCAAGAAACACATCGCTGGTATCATGTAGAGCAAGAACAATTGACCCAATGCGAAAAAATCTGCATATTTCAGTTTCAATTAACCTATGAGGAACAAAAAATGGATTGATATCCTGTATGGTGACTGAAGTGCCAAATAAATTCTACAAGTAAAGCACAATCACAACATCCAAAACAATTTGTACACAATGTGCTGTATTTCCTTCCAATGAAATTATTACAAAAGGCAAATTTGACTTTTGGAGGTAGCATATGATTCCACAGTGCATAATTCTTGGAACATTCTGATATCCGCAGATACTGGTGGAAAAGTTAAAACCTTGAGTTTTATTTCCAAGTCCTTATTTTTGGCTTCAACTTATTCTATCTATTTTGTTAATTTGAAACATTTCCATGGGTTGGAACATGTGTTAATTACAACAAGCATACAATTAAACATCCTATATTAACCATGATAACGTCACCCTGCATCAACAAAATATTTAAATGTCATACAGAAAACAGAACTTCATTTTTCTTGGCCTTGTGAAATGGGTTGGTGTAACTTTGTTGATTAATTTGCTTGCTTAGATTTTAGATTTCAGATCTATGTTTTAAAGTGTTTACTGTTCACTTTTCAATTGCATCTCCTAGATATAGCTTTCAAGATGCCTTGGGCAATCAAGGCTAAGGGTATCTCCTTGTTGCTCATGTGACAAGGCGGAGTGCTATAGTACACCTAGTTTTATACACAATGACATAGTAAATACCATGAAATGCCAGGTCAGGACCTGGTCGTTTTTCCGGCCGACCAGCCCAGTCCCAACCTTGGGTCCCTGACCCAGAGTCAGATAAATCTCTTTCATCATCTGTCCAAGGAGAAATTTCTTCACTTTTATCTTCTCTACATTTCAACCTATAATCGGAGCCCCACTCACAGTGTAGACTATGAAATTTTATATACAAATGGGGCTCTACTTGTAATCTGGTTTGGAGACAAAACTTATCCTCAACATCTAAGATTTGAATTGAAATAAATGGGTTTAGTAATTTTTATGCTTTTACTTTTTTGATTTTTGATTTTTTTATTTTGACCCATGCTGACCATGGGTCGGTTTGGGCCCAACTGGCCCGCTCCCAACCCGCCTACCTTGGTAGATACCTTTGTACCAACTATTGCATACTTTAACTGTTTTCCATATAAAAATGAACTCTAATTAGAGAGAGAGAAAATATTAGTAACAACAATAATCTGAAATTAGTGTATTGCTCTCCCTCCCCCCCATGGGCCCCACCACTTAGGGTTCCTTGGTTTTGTTTTTCTGTATTTTGTTCTCTTTTGTCATTTGGAAATTTAGGATCTTGTTCCTTATGGTTCCATACTTCCACTTGAGTTTAAGAGTGCTTTACCGGTCTCAAGTTCATGTAAAGAAGAGCTCTGGTAGGTGACAGCCAGCATAAAAATATGGTTCCATACTTCCACTTAAGTTTAAGAGTGCTTTACCAGTCTCAAGTTCATGTAAAGAAGAGCTCTGGTAGGTGACACCAGCATAAAAATAGCCCTATCACATGATATAGATTTTATTGATACAAATGTTGAAGCATTCTCTACTTGCGATGTGTTGTACCGAGGTCGAAGTGTAGTAAAAAATCAACAATGGTGAAGGGAGTTCCTCACAGACAACATGATGCATCAGCACTTGAATGTGAAGTTAAATAAGAGTTCTCACATCATAGGCAGGTGTGAATAAAAATGTTAATCCATAAAGTGGAATAGGACATAAGATCTAGAACAAATTTAAAGACAAATAGATATCATTATAGAAATAGCAGATTGAAACGAAGATGAGAATAAGTACATAAAATACTAGGTCACTTGTGATAATATTGAGAGACGAAAGATTAATATTACTTGCATTTATAAAATTAAATAGATAGAAAAATAATGTGAAGGTGTAAGAAGTACAAATTATAAACTTTGGTACATAACAAATGAGAGAAATAAGTAGGTATTATTGTTGAAAAAATAGTGAAAGATGATTCTACAATTAGCCGGAATCAATTTTTCAAAAATGGTTATATGAGGCATGTATTTTTGGGTCGAGACCGGCAAGCAAATCCACTAGAAGATAAGTCTACAATTAGCCTAAATCAATTTTTAAAAAATTTTAAAAAAATCCTGAACATTATCTAAGGTGAAAGGTTCGCTATCGCACAGTACGCATCTGGTCAATCATACTAGATATGAGTTGATTCGACAACTTAAGACCTCATTTGGTAACACTATTAGATCCCACTATCACAATCAATTTTAAATTTAATATTGATATAAAATCATCAAAAGGTATTTGGCTAATAGTATCCATTTTGAAACTTAGGCCGCAAACAAAACACGTTATGTCATACAAGTGTCAACTTGTATCAAGTTTAATATTAATACTCTAACGTCTAGAAATGTTAATATCAAAATTGATATGGTATCATTCTTGATACTCTAACCAAACAGGGCATAAGTTATTGGCCTTGGTTAACCGGTCGCTCAAACATGATGATAAATGATCTGGTAACTTAAGTCATTGAATAATGTCATATCAAGTCTATTGGACTGATACAATTGTCTTCCTAGCCACTTAAAGTAGAGAAGCCCACCCCTCTCCCATCTACCTGTGATGATTGGACTCTGATTAGCGCCAGATTGGACCAAAATCGGCTGTTCCAGCATTGAGGAGCCTGATCTTGGCAAAAGCTCTTTCCATGATCAGGTTCTCCCTATGGATTTGGTATGCAATGATAGAAAAGGTAATTACTATAGTTAGTTCTTATGTCCCACAAATTGGCCTACCAAGAGGGATCAGAAAAAGTTTTGGGAGAACACGGATAACCTTATGCAAAGTATACTAAATGAATATGACATTTATCGGACAAGATCTCAATAGATATGCTGAAATTGAATGTCATGGATATGAAAAAGTCCATAGAAATTAAGGATATAGAAGCTTGAATAAAAATAATAAAATTATTGTTGAATTTGCTTACTTATGATCTTATATTAACAAATACCCTTTTATTAAAAGAGAATCCTATTTGATAATAACAAAAGTGAACAAACTAAAAGTAAAATTGACTTCATTCTTACAAGAAAAACTAATCATGTTCTTCAGTTCTTTATTATTCCCAACATTCAGTAAGTCAACATAGATTAGTGATATTAGGTGTTAAGATCAAGAGACTAACAAATATATTGAAAATAAATTTTCGCTAGAATAAAATGGTAAGAATTAGAAGGGATGAAACAAAGACACTTTGAAATGAGCTTCTCAATAAATGATTAAAAATCTAACGTAGAGGTCAATACTATATGAATAGATATGGTTACAAAGATTGGAGAACTAGAAAGGTACTTGAAGAGGCTAAAAGAAATGATCCACACAAAAAGAGATGGCGGTAGAATAAAATTCAAAGGACGGTAAAAAAGAGAGGTATATGAGATTGCCTAAGTGTGATAACAACAAAAAGGATGTTGGCACCAACATGCCAGACAAGGAAGATCAACAAGAGCAGTAGAGGATTGTTTTAGGAGTGATGATCCAAACCTGCTGATGACGATGAAGAACCTAATATGGTTTACGCACTTTGCCATGTGCTGAATCGGCATGACGTTACTCATGGGTTTTTGAAGAACTGGTCTAGGGTTTTCAATAGCAGGGCTGATTTCGACAGTTCAAGGGACCTGGTGGTGATACTCTAAGGTGGAACTCAAGACTGCCTTTTAAAATTTTGGATCCTATGCTGGTGGAACCAAATCTTCCTTGTTGGGTCTTGAAGCAGCCAGTTGGTCTTTTTTTCCACTTGATCAGTGTGCTGTGTCAACAGTGCAGTGAGGTTCTCTGTATCGGCAGGTACTTCCACCCTGAGCTCTGCTTCGGGCAAGAGTTACCTCAACCCATGTAAGGGAGTTGCCATGTTGCTTTGTGGCCCTACATTGGATTCAGAGGTGACTTTGCAGGGGAAGAAGAGAAGCGGTCTGGGCAAGAGGCCTGTGCAGATTGGCCATTGGCTCAGCAGAGGTAGATAGATTCATGAAGGTGCTGTCAGGGCCTGTGGATAACTCTGAAAGCGGAAACACTGGCAGGCTTAAGAGCTACTCCATAGACGGCTCTGCCAAGTCATGCTTAAGATGCCTACAAGGCTCTGGTCTGTGGAGAGACTTGAGAGTTGATAAAGGAGATCAGGATTCAACAGAAGATTTTGAGATTATCAAGGAACCAGTCAGTGACTTTAGGGTCCAAAGTAAATGGGACTAGGTTGAGTACATTAAGGAAGAAACTGGGACAGCACAGGAGAAGACTGAGATCTGAGCCCAATGTTGAAGGCAAGGCATACAGAAGGACTAGATCAGAGATCAGAGGGTGAGCTCAATACTCTCATTTTGGCAATTGATATGGCAACACTGAATTTGGACAATGACACCATGATACGGATGGGTGAGATACTTGGCCTGTCATTCCTTGGAAGAGAGAAAACTGACAGAAAGTTCCTAGAGAAATTCCAGAGGAACCCGTCCCTCAGCTTGTGCTCAGCAAAAAGGGACTCAGAAAAATATAAAGGATTGGTAAAAGATAAATGTCTCATGTGCTATCAAGACTGATGCTCTTAGGCCCAGGAGATTCCTGGATGAGGCCTCTAAAGTAGTTAATTCAATGAGGCTACTCACTTGGAATATTAGGGTCCTGGGGTACAAACTACAAAGCTCAATGAGACAAGGATAATCACTCAAGAAGAAAAAGGAAGTATCATTTGAATCCAAGAATAAAAAATGGATAATTGGGATCACTTGGTGATGAGTGCTATTGGCGAGAGGAGGCTGTTAGGAAGATCCTTGAAGAAACTAGTGATTGGTACTGGTGGCATTATCATCTTGTGAAAGGGAATAGTGGAAGCACTGAGAAAGGATATTGACAAATTCAGTGTGACACTAATCTTCAGACAGATAAAAGGGAGCTTTAGTTGGCCCTCATGGTTGTATATATAGGCCTACCATTGTTAATGGTAAGCAAGAATTTGTAGAGGAGCTGTTTGCAATCTTTGGGGAGTAATGTTATCCATGTATCTTCTTCGAGATTGCAATATGGTAGGATACCCAGAGGAACAATCCAATCATCACTGTTGAATCATGAACTGCATCATTGATGGGTTAGTAGCTGTGCCCACATAGAGTTTGAGCTAACAAATAATAAGTATATATGGGCTGACAGGGCTCTTGCTTCTGCGTACTGGTTGGAGAGATCAATTGATGGCACGGTATCCAAAAAATATATCAGAGCATCACCCTATTCTTTTTGTTCCTTCTATTAAAGGTGCACACAAACCTGAGGCGCAAATCTACAGATTATTGTAAGCAAAATACAAGATGACAAAAGTGTTCAAACTGGTACCTAACAAAAAGCAACATAGAACAGTCAGCCGACACACCTATTCAGTTATAAAGTCTGAAGAGAACATAAGCATCATGCATGTATAACCATATTTTGGCTCAAACTACTGATTGATGAACTATGAAGCTTTGAAAAGGATCTCCTATGAAACAATAAACCCTATTCTATTTACTACAGGCCAGCACATTGGATAAAGCTGGAAGGTATTCAGATTTGAACCGGGATTGACTTAGATTAAGATTTTTTTCAGAATTATTTAAGAAATGGTGACAAGTAACTCCTGAACTTGACCCTTTGGTGCAAGCTAAAGGGATCAAGAAGAAAATGAACAGCATGGATGTGTGTTCCTGATTTTGAAGCAAATGGGCAAGTTAGCTGAAATCCTAAAGTGACCTAGTTGTTCAGACGAGTATAGCCAAGGCAGCCATAAATCCCTTTCAGCTGAGGATATGAAAGAATGTACAAAACTAAACATATGGAAATAGCGGATTGAAACCATAAAGAAGGAATCAGACATTTCATGAGGAGAATTATATAAAGAGAGGTGCAATAAAATTTTCTCAGATCTTTTAAAAGGAATATCAAGCTTGGAGATCACTTCTAAATAATGACTCATTTAGCAAGCTTTCAGAAGATTTAAGCTCAATGAATTGGAGACCATTGTTGTCAGAATGCTTTTCAGAAGATGAAGTCTAGAAAGTGGTCTTCAATGTGAATAAAACAGGTCATCTGGACCAGATGCCTTTCCTTGTTTGTTTGTTTTTTTCTTTAAGACGGATTAAAGGTGAGACCATAGCTGTTATGCACTATAGTTCAGTAACACGTTTGTAAATCTCATTCCCAAAGTAGAGGTGTGGAAAATATTGCAGAACGTAGACCAACTAACCTGCTCAATGGCACATACAAAATATTTACCAACTCCTGGTAAATCACCTCAAGACAGTGATTGGCAAGCTTGTAGCCATCAGATTGTTTATTTGGGAGAATGATTTTGGATACCTTTATGGCAGTCCATGAGAGCAATCATGAGCAAAGTTAAGAAAGCAAACTATTTCATGGTAAAACTAGACTCCGAGAAGGCATACGATAGGGTGAACTGAAATTGCCTAATCAGAGTTGTATACTTGAGATTTGATGAGAAGTGGATCAGATGGATTATGGCATAATGGAGACTGCTCGTTCTCCAGCTCCATTTTGGTGAATGATCAACCACAGGATATTTCTCTAGCTCCCATGGTTTAAACAAGGTGAGCCACTCTTAGAATATATGTTCTAAAGTTTGATATAGTGTTCCCAGTTTGCAAAGGTACATATTATTTTCAACTTTCAATGTGCAGAAGGTGAATCTTAAAGCTTGAATCCTATTTCTAAAAGAAGCTACAGGACTTAAGGAGAACTCCAGAAGAAAGATGTAATTGGGTTAAACGTGCTTCAACAGAAGGTGAAAAAGTTATCCAACTACCTGGTATTCCTGTAGACCAATTATCTGCCTCTGCCCGAAAGGGCTTCGACTGAAGTTGACATGTTGTGAACTGTCAAGCCATCTGAAAAAAGCTCCAAGGATGGAAGGAAAATCTCTCTGCTGGAGGCAAAATGTTCCTGGTCAACCAGTTCTGTCTAGTCTACCTTAATACTACTAGTCTACTTCTTGTTTATGTCTCCAAAGAAGGTTTGTAACAAACTTAAGTCCTTTAGAGCAGCCTTCTTATGTCAAGGTAGGCACCCATTAGAGAGAGGGATTCATGCCCTAAAATGGTGTATCATATGCAGGCCAAAAAAGGAGGGGGCACAGGGATGGAGCCATCAAGAGGGGGCTAAGCATTGTTATGTAAATGGCTCTGGCGACTGAGAGAAGAATGCACTATGGTCAAGAATAGTACAGAGCAAGTAGGGCCCTCAAAACACATTTTTGGTGGAGAATTATAGTGGGAATAGAAATTTGTCCAAATTTTAAAGAGACACCTTCAAACATATGAATATTTAAATCAGTTTCATCCATTATAGTCAGGAATGGAAATGCAATGCTTTGTTGGAGTGATAGATGGGCTAGTCAGAATCCACTTGATATAGTGTTCCCTAAACTGTTTCATCTTTGATATAATTCTTATTTACCCATAGTAGAATGTTGGGATGCTGCAGGTTGTTAGTTTGGAACTCCCGCTTCAATAGAGACCTACTATGTAGAGAGAATAAATACACGTTGAATGAATGATCAGGTGGGTCATAAATTAATGTCCATAGTGGCAGAGGATGCTGAAAATAGATGTTGATGCGTTCAAGATCAACGATAAGTGCAAACTGTCAGATCCATATAGATGTCACTATCAGGAGAGTTCAATTGACATTGACATCAGCTTTAAAATATTTTATTAGGTCTAATAATTCTCTCATTTTATCTTTTATTCACGGACATTTTCTTGTTTGAGAGTGTCAAAGAAAAAAAATTAGAAGTTTGGAAAAGTTGAGAATCACATTTTGTAAAAGGTGGGTAACATTCGTTTAAAAATTTTACATGTTCTAAATAGTAAAGAGGAGTTTCTATAAAACCCCATTTTGTCCCCCCAATGGAACAATGCCTCCTGACTTCCCCCTCTCATGTTCAGTCGAGGAGGCCTTCTTAATCCTATCTACTTCATCTGGCCAAGGAGGTCTTCATTTTGCCCTCTCCCTCTTTATAGGCCTCCAATGCCTTCTCATCTGTTCTTCTTCGATTCCTGCCATTGCCACAGCCACACCCCTCCACACCGAACGGTTGCAACTTTGGACCACCTCTATTGATGCCAAAGCCTAGCCAGTGTTCGTCATCCATCTGCCAAATCCCGAGTGTCCGAACAGAGCAACCCTCATTGTAATCCCAAAGCTGCTACACATGCAACATATTTGCCCTACATCTGTTGAATCCCCCTTTAAAAATCTCTATACCAACAGTAAGCAAGGTGCCCCAGTCTGGCAAGTCCAAGACCCAGTGGCAAGGCACCGTCTTTACTGTACCTGTCCGACATCCTTGCAGGCTTGCTGTCTGCGGTGTGCGGACTCCGCAACTTGCCCCCCCCCTGCCGCCTCACCACCAGCCTGCCCACCCGAAACTCCCTCCCACCCAGAACACTTGCGGGGAACAAGCCTCTACCTGTCACCTCTCCCTCCTTCCAAAAACAGAGCCTCCCCTTCCATCCAGTTATATTGCTCACTTGAATCCACCACTCAGTTGTAAAAAACACATGTAATGTAAAAATTAGTAAGTGTAATGCTCTTTAAAAGATTTACCATGTTTTAAATGTTGAAGTAACTTACTAGGAGAAACTTTATCAAGTAAAAACTATAAATTTGGATCTACATAGACTCCAATCCTATGTTTGTACGAAGTCATCTGAAATACAAAAAAAAGACAGTTAAGTCCATTGCTTACGTTAAATTCAATGCTTACTAAATCAGGAGTACTCACTTCAACCTCAGTGGATATTCTATCTTCTGGAGTCCTACAAAGACACTTGATTATTGACAGTGTGCTTGAGAGTACCTCGGCATTGTTGCATACTTGCCTGCCCACTATATTGTATCCCTGAAAGTATCTCAGCATTGTTGCACACTTGCCCACTATACCATATCCTTAAGTTCAAGAAATATCCCATCAAATTGTAACATAATCTAATGTTAAGGCATTAACATATTAATATGACAATAAAACAATACACAACAAATTAAACTATACCTACATCATGAATATCATGGTAAAGTGTCTTGTCTCACCTATTGTCTATCACCTTCCACCACTTATTATAACGCCTAGGATGCTTCTTTTTTATATTCATCTTGGCTTTGTCTATAGAATCATATAGTTACCCCATTTGATTTTTATCATTTGAGTCAACCAACCTAAGCACCTATACTAGGGTTCTATGACAAAAAGGTAGTACTACACTTTTCCCATCACCAATTGTCCTCAATTAACTACTCCATTTTCAACAAGACATCACACTGATCCGAGCTTCTGAAGGCATCAATGTACTCTTGATATGAAGTGGATAGTATGAATCTCTACAAATCAGCTTTATATCTATAAAGTCTCTCCAATGTAATGAAATGTGACACAAATTTGGTGGGACCTAGTTTTATGAGATCACAATCATCAGTGTGGTCTCTCATGATATGTAATAGCCTGGGATGCCCATAAATGAATGACGTGATAAGTTGTCCTTGACTCACCAAGGACTTGACACTTGGATTCCTCATAATGTCTTCCAACATCAAATTAATAGAATGTGTAGCATACAGCACCCAAAACAAGTAAGGTCTGGCCTTCATAAGCTTCTTTCTTATATCCTTATATGACGCATCATTATCAGTGACAAATTGCACAATGTTTTCTTTCCCAATCTCATCCACCACTCCATCCATCAAACCGAACAGGTAATTTACATTCTTCACCTAGCCTTAAGCATCAATAGACTTTAAGAATACAATATCTTCAAAACAATACACAAAGAAGTTGATAAGTCTCCTTGTGATTCCCGTCCACTCATCACACATTACAGTGCACCTCATTTCCTTCAGAATAGATTTGAATCCATCTATCCAGGACCTCAACTCATCAACCTCCTCATCCAAACTAGCCTCATATATGTACTTGGAGGTGGGGGCTTTCAATCCTGGCTCAATCTCACCAATGGCATTTACCATTGTTTGGAAATAAAGATTGGTGGCTACATGTGATGGGACACCTACATGAACCAAAATAAAGACAACGTTGTTAACAAAAATTTCAAAAACATCCAACACATATAGGTAATAAAACTTAACATCTTCATAATTCATTTACCTGTGTAAAAAGAATTTGATCATATACTTGATTGCTTTATTTGCAACCCCTATCCTAGCTTTGACTCCCTTGACGGCTTGTTTCATCCCTCTTTGGCCTCTATCACTCTCCCTATGCATGGCAATGTATGCCATCAACCGAACTGAATGTGTCTGACATAACTCGATATCTCAAATAGGGCATGTGCCCTCCCCACATCAAAATGTCTGGCAGTGAGATCCAAACCTCTTGCCCCTCTTCTTCTTTCTTCATCTTCACAGGCCTAAGTCCTACTAGCATCCATGGCTCTCCTCACCTAAGCCTCCTTTGCATCTTCTGAAGATGATGAATCAACTTGGGTATGTATTTGTCCATTTCCCTTCTTATCCTTTCTCGACATAAGATCAATGTCTCTCCGACTTAGCAACTCATCATGAAGACCTTACCTCTACCCAATACTAACCCCCTCTGTGATGCTCATTCAGTTAAATATCCTCCCATTTCTTCCCTAAGCTCAGCTAGGACCTTGTCACACTTCTTCACATTGCTACTCATACAGGTTAAATGTTGTTTCAGGCGATATACACCTCCATTTATGTCTTTCTAACATGATTTACATCTCACTCTCTTCTTTTCAACATCAAATAAAAAGTCATGTTGTCATATAATGTCACGATGTGTCTTAACCTTGTTCCTCGTCTGACATTTTGTCTACATCTACATACAACAAATTAAAATTTTATTTCAACATGATCACCCTCATTTGGAGGTTACAAAATTAGAAAACCATCTCTGAAAGGGTGACTGTGTATCACCCCCAAAGGCATGATCACCCTCTTCGGGGTTGGGGGACCTGGGGCAAGGGGGAATCGGGGAGGAGGGATGGAGATTTACCAAGGGATCGTCGGATGAAATGGGGGATCGTCGAAGGGGGAGCCCTATGGGGTAAGGGGGGAGAGAGAATCAGGGGGATAGGGGGATAATCAGTCCAATCTCCCTCTTATTGGAGGGATTAGTCCAAAAATCAATTGGGAATTGCTCCCAGATCGACCCAAATCTGATTCCCGATTCGATCTGGTAGGATCGGTCGATCCAGGACTGATCCGACTGGATCAGTAGTTCTGGCAAGAATCTGATCGGGCATAGCCAATCCGATCCAAGAATCGGTCGATCCTGATCCGGATCGACCGATTCTACAATCCATGGTAGAGAAAGAAGAGTATGATAAAGAGTAGATGATCAATCATTTACCTTTCTGGCACATGCAATGATTAAGCTCAGTCATGCATAAGGTACTGAATTCCCTTGTAACAACATAGGAGTTGCTTAACAAAGGAGTGATAAGTTGTTTTGATATGGTCAGTATTTAGATAGAACTAAAAGCAATAAAAAATTGTAACTTTCCTTGAGCTCCATGATTATTAATATGGTTGTTATATTCAATGGGCCTTTAACTGATCTGCAAGTCTTGGTCAATTAGCTTTGTGAAATGTGTGATGAACATAAACCCCATCTAGTTCTTATACATGGTGCAGACAACGGGTTATGTGAATGAGCTTCTTATGTAGTATGTACTGTGTACCAAACCTTTTGACTTTGTAAAAGCTTCTTTTTTGTGCTTATGCTTAGGTGGCTGCAAGTTTGTTGGTGTTCCTATTTGCACTGAGTTAAAAAAAAATGCTTTGATGATCTGGAGTGCTGGGTAAGTAATGATCTAGCAGCTCCCTTCGAGCCAATAAATTGATTATGGTGAATGTGATAGTTTAGCTGATGTAGATTATGTCAAAAAGATTTTTTTCTTAAAATCCCCTTAACTTTATAGGATATGACCCCCAAGCTCTCTGTAGCAAGTTTTCGTGAGAATTAAAACCAGCATCTTCTTTGGTTTCAGGTAAAATTATGGTCACCTGAAACTATTTTCTGCAACTAGATAGCAAAATACCTGATGATATGCCATAATTATATATTCTCAATTCTTTGGTTTCATGTAAAATTATGGTCACCTGAAACTATTTTCTGCAACTAGATAGCAAAATACCTGATGATATGCCATTATTTTATATTCTAAATAATAATATAGGAAACCGAAGCTTGTGCTAGTTGGCACTGTGCTGCAGATCCCATGACAGTGACACTACCCTACCCATTTGGTTTTGGTTCACTTCTGGCTCGTAAAAGAGAAATAAAAATCCATCTCCCATACCCTTTGTAAATCTGATGTTATTGCATAAGTATTGCTATTGATGTTACAAATCATGATCTTCATTAACAAAGATTTCAAGGCACATATTTTGTTAAAAAAAATTGTGGGTCTGTACATGATCAAACGTATGCACACTCAATATTTGGTTGATTTATAAGTTGAGGAAGATTGAGTGAGTGGTTCAGATTTTTCATCAAATAACATAAATCACTTATGTGTTAATCAAATTATGTATTTTTTACTACTCATTAAGAGAATAGACATGAAGGTGAGAGTTTATATTTTCAGATTAAGCCAAATCAAACACCACATAAGTTAGGAAGGAAGAAAAGGGAGTTGAGAGATAATTTTATAATTTTTTAATATATATTTTATAATTAAACAATATTAGATATATTTAATAGTATAAGTAAGAGTAAAATATTTTAATATGATTTCACTATCATTAAATGGGCAGCCACGACTTGCGTTTTGGCCCACAAGAAAGGCACTTGGGTGCATAGGCCCGGGAAAAGTGCCTTGGCGCCTAGGTGCCGGCAGCACCTAGGTGGGCATCTTGACAACTATGCCTACAACAATTAACAGGATCCGGCAACCCACCAAGACCAAAAATTTCGCAAGATCTCACCAAGGTGGAAAATCATGTCAGCCTGCCAGAGTTCCACAATGGCTTTTGATCCTCACTGATGTAACTCCAAGTAGAATTAACCTCATCATCCTCCAGAATGTCTTCAATGATTCAATCTAACCAGGGCTGCTGCCTGTAAACATGATGAAACAAATCACTGCTCTAATTGAAAAAGAACATGAATCAATGGACTGTTGACAGCCTCGAACTGTGGTTTGTCTCCCCAAAATAAATGGAAAAGAATTCCACAAAGGGCTCAGATCAGTCCAGCTGCTTGACATGTCAAATAAATTGCCCGAACAGCAATTCACATAAGGAACCAGATTGAGCTCACATGCGTGAAGCAGAACCAGCATCTTCAGGGACTGTTCATCTTCTCTTCCACCTGAAAAAAGCTCTTCATGATTCTCCCTCCATCCAATCTGTAAGAGAACTTCCATGAACAAACACTACACTTCCGGTTCACTAGTCAGCCTCCAATAGAATCAGATCATATCCAGTCCTACCAGGGGAACCAAAAGTGGATGCCCACTGCTCCCTCCACCACTCTCATCCACCATCCTGAAGGAACATCATGTATTATAGACTGGCAATCTTACTCTGAATCCCCTTCTTTGTGACTTGCACCACAGCCACCACTGCTGACTGCAGGCAATGATACCCTAGCCGCACATGACATCTCTTGATCATTATCCCCCTCACTAGATCAACATATCTCTTCGGATATCAGCACCTTAAAACATAGTAAGCCAATTCAATTTTAGCCTCCATCAGCAAGCTCACCGAATCCACAGCAACCTTTAATATGTGAAACCTCAACTTCTCCCTAAATAGATCTATCTACCCCTTTCGAATTACCAGACATAGACAATACAATTTGAAGCCCTCCACAGTTCACAAGTGCAATGAAACTCATCCAATTCTGCACTAATAACCTACTGTAGATGGTCAAGTTGAAGAAAAGGTTGAATACCTCTTCAACTACACAAAGCAAAGAGATCCATTCAGACACCCTTCTTTCTTCTTCTTTTTTGAAAGGTCCAAGTACCACTTTGTATTAATGCAAATAAAGGATAAAACATACGAAGTGTAAAGTTCAAGGACAAACAAAGATAGAAAGTTCTCTGCTAGTAGTAGAGAGATAATTACATGAAAAACTGTCCGAACTGATGAAATCTATCCCTGTAAATAGACAAATCCATAATGCATCCTGATGGGGTGAGCAACCGATAGTTGGCAAGAGAAGGCATGCCATACGGGATCAGATTCAGGTAACTGGTCCTTGAAGATTCGCTTGTTCCTAGTATGCCAGATTCTTCATACCACCATATCCCGCTCCCCTCTATTGGGCTTTCGAGATCCTAACACACACTCTCACCCCCTCAAGTACCCTTCCTACACAAGCTTTAGTCACCTTCCAGGGATCCATCAATTCTTCAACTAAATTATATAAGATGCAACATTCTGAAGTTTGTGAGGGGTGTACATGTAAAGTGTTTCTTATGGGCATACGTGCAAATATGAGCATGTACATGTATATATTTAACAAGAAAGATGAAGAATGGCGTGCTATTCACAGTTACAATTCAAAACAGAACAAAGGTAATGGATGTCCATAAAACTGGATCGGCAAAATTTGTAGTAGTTACCGTAGGTAAGTTCAAAAGCAATTTGATAATTACCTAGTAACGTAGGAGTAGCCAATCAAGATAGTAGTTATTATGTGATGCGACATCATTATAGAAAAATCCTTCCTTCGGGTTTCCCATGCAAGCAGTGCAGCAATGCTATAGGCGTAGAATCCACACTGGCACATGTAGAAAAGCTTCAAAGTATGCCTGTTAAAACATAAAGGCATTTTAGCTTAGAATTTTCAGGTTTGCCCACACAGAATAGCTCCAATACTCCGGTTATTTTAGTAACTCAAAACCTTTAAAAAAGAAATAAACAGCCATAAAAATTGAAAAGGCCCTAAAAACATTTAGTCGATTTGAGGAAAACTCACTAACTCCAGACAGAAATATCTGAGCAGTATTCAGACAAAAGATAGCAAATGTATATTAAATTGGAATTCAGATTAAAAAAAAAGATTTGGGAAAAAGCTCTCAGAACAATATGCAGTACATTAAAGTGTTAAACATCTTTCAGAAAAAATATTTAAAAAAACGAAAAAGAACTTGTTAAGGACAAAAATTCTTATAAAAATTACAATTCTTCTATTCAATACTCGCCTCAAACTATAGACTTGATCCCAAATAATTTGAAGGCAACCATATGAATTCTTCTCCACTTATGTCAATTATGAGTTCTTTCTTTAGAAATAATTAAAGCATCCAACACATTTTGGATTACCCTCCCCAAGGTTAGCTTAGGGCCTTAGGCCTACAACATCTTTTTTTGTCTCCATTATTTGATAGTTTCCACTTTTCTAACTAAAAGCTCCTTTAGCCCTAGAGTTTAACATGTCCAAATCATCCTAGTCTCTCTTCTTTCACTTTATCTACAATTCTAATTACTTCCACATTTCTCTAATACATTAATTATGGATTTTACCTTACTCTAGTATAATCACATATCTATCTTAACAATCATTTTAGCAACACTAATTTTGGAAGCATATTTTACCTTCATTGTCCAACATACAATACCACACAATATTTCAAGCCTAATAACTGTATGATATTTTTTTCAATTTTAATGGAATCTTAAGATTGTTTAAAGCTCTTGTAGCCTATCTCCATTTTATTTATCTTGTTTTTAATCATATAGTTAATGTGATCGCTCACAGTCTGTGCTATCTAAGGCGGGAGAAAAATGCCTCGCTCTAGCCAAAACACCTAGGTGAGTCCCCCCTTCTATCGCCATCTTTTGTAGCCACTGGAGGGCTCTTCTCCACCCGTTATCAGGAGGAAAAGATGAATAGATCGGACCCATTTAGACAAGTTCCGATCACTTGACATAAATCAGCCCTGAAGCGTCGAACCGCCCTGGTCCGACTGGCAGTTCAGTGCTTCAAGGCCTCCTAGTCCTTTTTAAGTTGCAGATTGGTCAATAACATGCCCACAAGTTTGATTTTGTATCCTGCAGGCCCTTTCTTCTCCACCCGATCACGCGGCAGCTTCTGTGGTTGCTTTTTCACTTCTTCTATCACGCTCTGGATTTTCACATATGCAGTGAAATAATCCGGTAACGCGACCGGGGAAACTAACCCCATAACTACGTCGGTTTGGAAAAAGTGAAAACAAAACCAGGATCCAATTCATTATTCAAATAATTCTATCAACTAAAATCATACCATGATACAGCAATTCATATATCATCTAAAAAGAATACACAATAATCTTCCAAATAATTCCTCGAGATCCAAATCACTACGTTTCTACTGCGCTAAACCTGATTACCTGATAACTTGTTAAAAGATTTGGAATGAATACGATCACTCAGTAGACATCCCATCATCCACCTATGCCTATTTTATATAAATATAGAACTAGTCCATATAATAATTATCTGACTTAACCACATATTTTAAACCACCAACAACCAACTATACAGACCTAATCAACACCTATAAACATCAAAAGAAGAATCTAACCAAAAAAGATAAGGTATACATGAATACCTACTACAAGAGCTATACGATGAAACCACACACAAATGAGACCAATAATGCACATTTAATGACCATATGAACTAAATCATGCAATACATGCACCTATCATCTAATATAATATTACATCTTTTTCTTGTTCTCAAGGAATGTGTCGTCTTGCACCATCGATGAGCTGACACCAGATCTATCATATATAACAGTACAATATAACTAAACTAAATCCCATAGTATACCTAGACAAGGGTGGCACTTACGATAAACCACAGTATCTGGGATCGAAGGATGCATTGGACTATTCTAACTCTCTGCTACCCATGGACTCGACTCACTCGTCTGGTGTAACTCCATCCTTCATTTCATTTAATACACACATGCATTCATTCCAATCATGCCAACCATTAATATAAACATATGCGCAACTAATGCATTTAACCTTTTACAAAAAGAAATATACATATAATTGACATAACTTAACCATGTACTAAAAAGATACTCTATCTAAGGGTATTTAACAAATGATATTTAACACATGCATGCATGATATATGCCGACATAGAACATTTACGCATAATTAAGTTATCAACATTACGAAAATTGATGAAAATTACTAGAAAATCAAGTTTATTAATTAATCTAAAACTTTGATAAATTTAATTAACATGCAACCATAAAATTAACACAGACCCAATCGAGTTAATATTCAATGACATATCAAATTCACAAATTATGCAATTTAAATTCTACAACACATGTTAACCAACAATTAAGACATTATAAGATCAATTAATTTAATAAAATCAATAACTATGTAGCATGCATCTACCAAATTTATTAAGATGTCTAACTATGAATAATCACCACATTCAATATTCACTAATATATTTAAATCAACAACTAAAGATGATTGGTAAATTTTTAACTATTAAATTTAATGATATTAGACACGTATGGGATGCCTACCTGAATGGTGCATGAAGGAGGGACACAAGATGCCAAGGTGCTGGCGCATGATAGAGGGAGACGGAAGATGGTGCTGATGTGGTGACAAGCGCGGCGCAAACATGCAGGCAGGCTGATGACAAGGCCACAGCGGTGGCTACGAGCGGATGTGCGAGCGATGGGAGTTGATTGGGCAGCAGCCGCACGAGCGTGCGAGCGCGATAGATAGAGAAGCTGGAGCAAGGCGTACAGGTGTGTGGTTGATAGGGGAGAGAGCGAGGGAGAGAGAGAGAGAGAGGGGCAGTGTAGGGTGACGAGGCCGAAGGTGGGCTGGCTTGTCGGGCTAGGCACTGCGTGGGGGCATGCAGCACAGATGGCAATGACAGAGCATGCGAACGGAAAAAGGGCGGGGCTGGATGGCCGCATGGCACGCAAGCAACCGCGGTGATAGGGCGACGGGGAGGAGAGAAAAGAGGAGGCAGGACGGGGGTAGGGGTGGGCACAAAACGGTTCAAACCGAGAAACCAAACTGAACCAGCCCATTCGGTTCGGTTCGGTTCGGTTTGGACCCCCTTTCGGTTTGGTTCGGTTTGGAAAATCTCCAAACCGATTTAAACCAAACCAAACCGTTTAAACCGAATTAATCAAAAAATATATAAAAAACTATTATAGTATTAATAAAAATGATATTTTTATAAATTTCTTAATAAAATTATATTTATTTTTATTATTTTAACTTAAAAATTAGTATATATATGTAAGAAATAATTAATTTTTTTTTTATTTTCGGTTTAAATCGAACCAAACCGAATTCGGTTCGGTTTGAGAGGGTGATTCGGTTTGGTTCAATTTGAAAAAAAATGGTCTAAACCGGACCAAACCAAACCGTGCCCACCCCTAGACTGGGGAGAGAGTGACAAGTAAAACTGACGCGAAAGGGATCAGAGCTGAGGGAACGCGCAAGGTGCACGGCGGCACACGCAGGTGCACAAGGGGGGCATGGCCGTAGCAGAAGCAGCACGAGCTCAGGGGGGAGAGAGTGAAGGCGATGCTGGTAAGGGTGCACAGCCGCACGACACCACACGGGCATAGATGCTACGAGCGGGCGGTGGCAGCACGAGAGAGAGAGGGAGTGAGCTAGGGACAAGGATTCCGGAATCGGAATCGGCCGACCTGGGAAGGGAATCGATTCCGGATCGGCCCGGAATCGGTTTTTTTTTTTGAATTTTTTTTCGTCAAAAAAAATCAAAAAATTCATAAAAAATCCTAAAAAATAGGAAATGAAAGAAAATTTTTTAAAAATAACCAATGCATTCATCCACAGGACCACATTGAATAAATACTAATGAACTCCAATTGAAGTTAAGTACATATTCCATTGATTCAAAAATCAAAGAGTTGATACATCATGAAAAAAAATATAAATTTACATCATATCAATCTACTACCAATATTTAGGATATAGATATGGGTCTTCCTCATCTCCCTGCTGCTCTCGATGCTCGGACCTCGTGCTCAGTTTTGTATACTGTCCGGGACCATATCCATATGAAAATAATGCCGATGTCATGCTATCAAGGTCGTATGGATCGGACTGCGGGACGACCGGGACGTAAGCAGAGGATGGTGGAGCTGGTGGTATAATCCACTGCTGGTTAGCCTGGCCAAATGCTGGATACTGTGGCTCCTGTATATAAGAATCATGTGTATCTGAATCCAGCGTGTAATACGACTTTGGATGCCGTGAATCAGGAGACTCGGCTGCTGCTGATGGCTGCGTCGCTGGTATGCACTCCTCGTCATCATCACCTGAGGAGTGAGAAGGAGCCCGCGTGCTGTCATCTGGGCTAACAGGACGCCTGACCTCTAGCTTCCTTCTCTTCACCTTTTCAGCCATCTCTGAAGTACCAAAAGGTCTGGAACCCAAAGTTTTATTCAACTTTGCAAATCCTCCCATTTTCCGTACAGTCACTTTTGTTTTCGTTTTCCCGGACCGCGAATGGGGTACAGGTAGCGGCTTCGGGGGACCGAGGCCGGAGCCAGCCGGGGCTAAAGCCGCAGTGGTCGCTCCATAGCCGTTGGGCGAGAAGAAGGCCACACGAGCACGAGAAGTAGGTGGAGGTGGAGGTGGAGCATCCTCCTCGGCTTCAACACCATCCAACTCTCCTTCAGCCCATGCACGGTCATCGGGATCAAACTAAGCTGCATGATCCCTGGCTTCCCTCTCCTCTATCCAGGAGGCAAATGCATGCTCCTCCTGGAATATTTGATCCATGTCCACCTCCTCGGGGGTGTGGCGGAGGAATGCCTCTGCTCGTATGGACCACCTGCGAATCGTGCAAATCGCTCCTCGCTGATCTTCTGTCGATCCTTGATGTTCTTTATGCGCAGCCTCATGTTGTAATGACAGAAGACCAGCTTCTCCAGCCGGTCTGAGGTCAACCTGTTCCTCCTTTTCGTATGTATCAGGTTGAATGGGTGCTCTGGCTGAGTATCCTGATACCGATGGCAGCAAGTGGATTCCATCCACTCCTGGTGTTCACCTGAACTCACCACTCAGCTGCAAGAAAAAAGAAGAAGAGAAAAGGTAAACAATTAGCCTATCATCTTCCATAACTTATATGAAAAGAAAATAAAATCTTCATCAAGCTATTACTATACCAGGTGACACTTTGTCAAATAAATATTTCAGATCAGCATTTGAGTATACACCGACCCTCATTTTATACTTCTGCATCTGAAAAAATTATAAAAAAATATCAGTTGCCTGGTAAGGCTACTCCAAAGTATTGAATAAACTCTAACTTACTTCTATCTCAGCCTCTATCCTGTCCTGCTGAGATCGGCACAGACGCTGAATAACAGCAAGTGTACCCCGCATCACCTCGTTGTCGTTCACCACCTGTCCTCCATATTGGATGCGGGGGTTCAAAAAATATCCTGCAAGATTATATTAGTTAACACTGTGGATATAAGACAATTATACAGCAAAAATAATTTTTTAACCAAGTTACCTGCAACATGGACATCGTGGTGCAAGGTCTTGTCCCATCGGTCATCTATGATTTTCCACCACTTTTTGTAACCTCTGGGATTTTTTTCTTTTATTTTCAGCTTTGCCCGATCAATGACATCATACAACGTGCCCATCTGGTCCCTGTCATCTGAGTCTACCAACCTCAAGACAACTACTAGTGGCTCAATGATTGCCAAGTAGTAGGCAATCCTCTCCCAAAACCTCTTGTCAGTGATCTGCTTCTCAGACCTGACAAGAATCTCCAACTGATCTTTCTTGTCATGCAGGTTGTCCACCATATAGTTATAATACTCATCGGACTGTGTGAACCTAACCAATGCATGCCTGTGTCGGTGTAGACTCTCCAACGCAATGAAATTCGTAGTAAATCGAGTCGGACCAGGCCTAACAAGATCGTGCCCTCCTGTGTGTGATCTCATGATATGTAGCAAGCGAGGATGCGAATAAATAAATGATATGATCGTCTGCGCGTGTCTGACAAGTGTGGATACACCCTCCTCCTTGCCTATATCCTCTAATATAATATCAATGGAATGTGCTGCACAGGGCACCCAGAACATGTGCTTCCTCTTCTCCATCAACTTCCTCCCAACCGCCTTATATGATGGTTCGTTGTCAGTGACAACCTGAACCACATTGTCCTCCCCGATCTCCTCCACCACCGCATCCATCAGAGAAAAAAGGAAGTCGGCATTTTTTATCTTCCCAGAAGCATCTACCGACTTCAAGAATGTTGTCCCCTCAGAACAGTACACCAAGAAGTTTATCATACTCCTCTTGGTGATACCTGTCCACCCATCGCACATAATTGTGCAACCCCTCGCCTTCCACACCAACTTAAAACCATCCATCCACTCCTTCAACTCCTGGACCTCCTCATCCAGCCCAACGCCGTATATATGTCGGCTGCCCGGGGCTTGCAAACCCGGTTCAACCTCACCCACGGCATCCACCATCGTCTGGAAGTAGGGGCTGGTGACTACATGTGCTGGGATGCCTACATCAAGTTAAAAAAAAATTGGATCAGGGTAAAATTAAGTTTAAGTAAATAAAACACACATAATGTCAATTTTAATTTAAAAAGTGATACCTGCATGTAAAAACCACTTCACAATGTGGTGAACGGCTCTCTTTGCAGCCGTTCCTATTGCCTTCACCCCTTTCATTGCCTGTTTAATCCCCATCTGACCAGCACTCTGTTTCTTAAATAAATACTCGTCACTCGGTGTAAATCGAGTGCTGGTAGAAGTAGAACGGCGGTATGGCTCCTGTCTCCTGGGGTCAGGCTCTCGGTCCCGGGTAGGGCGAGCCGATGCTGATCGGCCCAAAGCTGGGTCAACTATGGACCCAGACCCTCCTGCTCCCCTCCTCATGTCCTCCTCCTCAGCAAATACACGCTTGCTAGCGTGCCTAGCACGTCCAAGCTCGGAGTCTGTTGACTCCTCCTCACTCTCTGGCTCCGGCTCAGCTGGTGCCTTCCCCTTGCCTTTCCCTTTCAAGGTAGGCAAATCGCAGTCCCTCCTCCTCTGGAGTAGCGCGTCGTGCAACTCCTCCCTCTGCTCGATCCTAACAGCCCGTTGAGAGGCTCTACCTGTCATGTAGCCTCTCATCTCCCCACTCTTCTCTCTGGGCACCTTGTCACATTTCTTGACATTCCCACCTGTTCCGGCAATATGTTGTTTCAGCCGGAACATCCCCCTGTTCATCTCCTTCCCACACCATTTGCACCGTACCCTCTTCCTGACTGGGTCTACCATGTGCCCGTGTTCCCAACCCACGTCGGAAGCACGTGCTGGTGCTGCATCACCTTGTTCGGCCATTGCTTATATCTGCAAAAATTGTAAACAATGCACTAAAAATGAATAGATAACATAAAAATTGCTTTAGACGTTGTTCGGGAAGCAAACAGCCCAAGTAACACACCATTCGGTATGTTTAAAGGGTTACGTATTTGCCGGAAATGGTCGTAAATTAACGTACGGGGTATCCGAAATTTTTCCCGTACAAAGAACATCCAATCGATGTTCAAACAACTTGAGCGGAGTTGTTCGATCAAAAATCACCGAGTTTAACTCTGCTCGGAATCGGAAACGTGTAAAAATAGACGTACGGGATATCCGGAATTTTTCCCGTGCAAAATGGACTTAAACGGATAGTTCAAAACTTGGACGGACTTGTTCGGTCGGAAATCACAACGTTTAACGACGCTCGGACTCGTCGAAAACGAATAAGAATGGACGTACGAAGTTTTCGGCGAAGAAATCTTACCAAAAACCTTATAAAGATCGAAGAAGAAGTTGATTCGAGGCCGATCCGAGCTTGGATTGGCGGAATCCCTTGAAGACGTTGCTTGGAATCGCCGCCGGAATCGCCGGAATCGCCGGAATCGGTGGAATCCTAGCTGGAATCGCTGGAATCGGCCCGGAATCGATGCTGGGAGCTGGGATCGACGCCGGAATCGCCGGAATCGCCTGGGAATCGCCGGATCTCCCTTCTGCCGCCGCGGTATCGATGGAATTGACCGTCGCGGGTCGATTATGGCCCTAAAAGGGCCGGAATCGATTCGATTCCCGGTCCAGAATCGAACCAGGAATCGAACCGGTCCAGTTGACCCGGTCTTCCAACGGAATCGGTCGATCCCGACCCGACCGATTCCACAAGGAATCGGTGGGATCGGATCGATTCCGACCGATTCCAAGCGATTCATACCGATTCCGCGGAATTCTTCCCGGAATCGGTCCTTCCGCATGGACCGATCCGATTCCGGAATCGATCGGAATCGGACCGATTCCACCGATTCTGCAATCAATGGCTAGGGAAAAGTAGGAGATAGAGGGAGAGACGACGATGACGGCGAGCAGGTGGGGGGATGCGCGAACACGCGCAAGAGAGAGAGAGAGAGTGGTCGAGAGGTGATGACAAGGGCACGCAGAGAGCGGGGGTGCACAGCCGAGCGGGTGAGTGTGCGAAGCCGAGGGCACGGAAGGCAGGAGACGATCGTGTGGTGGCAACGCGAGGGAGGGGAGAGAGAGAGAGAGAGAGCAGCCCGAAGGGGAGGGCAAGAGGTGGTGCGAAGGGGGGGGAAATAAAATAAATGGGGAGGTAAGGCGGTTCGACAGAGCGGTGGGATTTTTAGTTTTTTTCTTTTTTTGAAAATTCAGGATATTTCATCTTCTCACCCGCCGATGTCCTCCTTCCTCCTCCTTCAGATGCTCCTTCACATGGGTTACACCTCAAGTGCCTAAGGCCCTTGAGGTGAGGCAAGGCCCTCCTCATCTTAATTACCTTGAGCCTCCAACAATAAAACTAGTAGTTGACTCGACCTATGGACGAGTCGATATTTAAAAGACAAAAATATTATATAACTAAAAACATATTAAGTATTCAAAGGTGGGAGTGATGAGTACCTGCATCATGTAAGCATTTTCAACGTTATGTATCCTTCTCAAATGCCATAGAAAAAGTATATAAATTATACAAAAGAACAAAACTATGTAAGATTTAAATAGAAATAAAAAAAATATAGTCATATTTTCTATTTTTCAGATTTTTTGGCATTGTTTCTCATTTTCCTATATTTTTGACACTTTTTAATGTTTTAAAATTAATTTTATGATCTAGTCCAAATAGGTTCTGTTTGGGCTGCACCAACCTTGTTCCAACCCATCTCCTACAAAGGAGTTCTTGACCCTGCCCACGGACCTCCCCCCCCCCCCCAAACAATCACCTGGGTCAAGAACAGCCCCTCTTGCCCCTACCCTGCACCCTTGCATGCCCCCCCTTAAACAGTCACCCAAAGATGACTATCTGGGTCAAGAATAGCCCCTTACCATCCCCAACCCCTTCCCCTTCCTGGCTTCCTCCCCCCCCCCCCTTTAACCAATTGATGTGTTGATGTTGTAGACATTAGAGCAATGGCCGGCCAAGGAGACAGTGATATCAGGGGGGATGAGAAAATGGCATTTTGATGGGTGCCAATAAGAAGATTATATAATGTAAATAGTGTGGAAAATAAATGAATTAGAGACTAGTCCATTTGAAGCAACACATGAGTGAGGTAGGGTAAAAAATGTGAAAAAATATGGCAAGACACCCAAGGAGTGTAGTGAAAATATAACAGCCTACCTCACAAAAAGAATTTCACAAAGAGAAATTCACATTGAATAGAAAGAAGACTTTCACAAGGAGCTTCTAGGAAGAAGAGATGAGAGGCCGAGCCAAAAAATAAAGAGAAATGAAAAGCTTAGTCATCCACAAATATTAATGAAGTAGATAAATGCCTAATGAGAGCTTGGCATGCTAACAAGCAATCACATAAATAAATGAAGAAAGAAGAAGGATCTAGAGCCAAACATCCGACATTTCATTGGTCACAATCAACCTGACCCACACCCAATGAGGATGTCAAAGTAGGAAAGAATACATTGCATCAATCTACTTCGACACGACGCCTAGTTGATCATTTATTTATGAAACAAAATAGCTCACAAAGAACAATCAAACAAACATTTAAAGGGATATAACAACCACTTTAGCAGCAAAGCGAGTAGCTAGACATATCTAAAAGTGGTTTTTTATATACAGATAACAATTTTAAATTAGTTATCACAGATAGAGATATTATATCTAATTCTTAACTCTGGCAATAACATTTTTTTCGTCTTAACTTAATGTACGTACCGCCATAGTCCGTACTTCCAATCCATAGTTGATGCAATTGAAGAGATTGAAACAAGATTACAAGTCATAAACAGTAAGTATATTTATGTTGTCAGCTTAGATGAAGAAGTAGATGACCCGAAGGTTTGAATAGATGAATTTAGGATTTTAAGTTGGTTTAGAGAAAGAATGGATGCTTAGTGATATGTGATAAGTGGGTAGACATAACAAAGAGATCAATGATAAATTTTCTTGTTTACTATTCAAAAAATACAATATTTTTTAAAGTCCACTAATGCTTCAAGTCGAATAAAGAATGCAAAATATATATTTTCACTGATAGATGCGACTGCGGAAGAGAGTGAGAAAGAAAATATTATGCAATTTGTGATAGATAATGAGCCCTTCTACAAAGTAGCAGAAAAAAGTTGATAAAGAAGAAACAACATCGATTATGGGTTTCATATGCATCACACTCCATTAATCTCATGTTAAAAGATACAGGTAAGGAGACATTAGTTTCTACACTTGTGAGCAAGGCACAGTTAATCACCACATTTTAGGGGTGTTCAAGCAAACTGGGTAAACTGGTAAACCAAACCAAACCGATAAGACCGGTTCAAGGACTCGACCATTTGATTTGGTTCAGTTCAACACCTTCCCAAACCGAACCGAACCAGTGACCCTGTTTGATCCACTTTATTATATCTTATATCAATCATAAATATATATTATATTAATTTTAAATATATTTTATTATAAATCTAGATTAAGTGATGCAATAAACATAATTATCTCTAATGAGTAAAATAATAATCTTACTGTTAACCTTAATTGATTATTTACTTTTAATTCATTTTTATCTATATTTATTCTATTTTAATATACGTTAAATAGACGAACTTTCACCATCAGTTCAAGGTCCAGCCGAATCAATTCAATTTGGTTCGGTTCCGATTTCCAAAGAAAGGGCTCGAAACTGAATCGAACAAAATTGCCTCTGGCCCTACCTCATTTACCTATTTACATCTATGTTTGCTTCACATAATGAGAGATCTTACTAAGGGGCACAATCTTATCAAACCTAGTCCAAGTAGATTTGCCACACAGTTTATTGTCTTAAAGAGTTTGTACTGACATAGACATGCACTTGCCCGGTTTACACAATCGGCCGAGTACATCATGTATCTAGCTGTCTTGCATAATAGAATGGGTCAATTGGAAATCCTTGCACAGATAAAGCATCTATGGACAAGGGTTTTTAAAAGAGAATTTTGTATTACTTATCCATCATTGAGCCACTTGTACACATGTTGAGATTAATGAACTCAGATAACATGAACCAAATAAGATACCTCTATGATACCATAGGCAAAGCAAAGTTAAAAATAAAGAAAGAGTATCGTAAAGGTTATAAGAAATAGTTGAAGATCACTTGTACACATGTTGAGATTAGTTGACTCAGATAGGAAAAACAAAATGGGATATCACTATGATGTCATAGACAAAGTAAAGTTGAAAATAAATAAGAAGTATCATAAAAGTTACAAGAAATAGTGAAATATTATAAATGAGAAATAAGATAGGACACTACAATATGGTGTGCATGTAGCAAGTAATTCTCCTTATCTTTACTCCAAACATGGTTGATGCATACAAATATGTTTACTTGTGAAATGCCATGAATGCAAGATATTTTTAAATCATCAAATACAATATGGAGGATAAGTGTGCAAAGATCAAGAAATCTTAAGGGTACTTGATTTGTAATACGACAACTTTCAAAAACTCAGCAGGAAAGAATAGAAGCTAAGTTAGAAGTAAGTGAGAATTGTTATTTATCAACTGTTATTAATATTGTTTTTACATCAGAACACTAATTGTTTGTGTTCTCTCAATTTTCAGATGTAATTATATGAAACGAGAGTTGGAGTTTACTCAGATCCAAATCTAAGCTATTCATTTCACAACGTTGATCTTGGTATGTTAAAATAAAGTCTAAATTTAAAATGATATTTGACATTATTATGAAAGTAACATCATCTTCTATTGTTCTTTCTTACAGCCGATTGGTGGTGCAGGTTAAGATAATAAATAGATGGAATCCACTTGTTACAATTGTGATTCGTATTCTGAGTCATAGCACAAGTTCTCTAAATGCAAGAGGAGATGAAGTACATTTAGTATGATCTATACCAAAAGAATGAATACGTTAGCATCTGATAGATTGAAGAAACTTGTGTTCTATCATTACAACATATGGCTGAGAACAAAGAACAACAAAAACTGCCAAAAAATTGTAAAAGAGAGACTCGCAAGATTTACAGGTGGACCATATAAAGAAAGAGCTGAAGCATAAGCATGTAAAGAAATTATTGAAGACATTGATGTGAACTATCTTTTCCTCAACCAACACTTACTATGTAGGAAAAGAAAGTAGGTAGAACACCTCCAGAATTCAATCTTAAATATTGTAGATGGGTTGAAAAGGAGCTAAATGATATTCAGCTTGAAGATGAAAAGGTGAAAGAGAAAGTCTTTACCACTTCAGCCCTAATCCCAACCCCAACCCATCATCGTAAACAATCCCTCAAATGATAAAGATTATAGCAAGCAGGTTGGGACGATCCGATGCATTGAAAAGTATCTATCAATGTGGCATGAGGACTAGAAAATCTTCATTACAAGCAGAAGAAACAGTAAAAGGAAATTGGAAATCAGGTGAGGACCTATTAGCCCACCAGATAGTACACAGGCATCTCCTCAAATAATGATAAAAAAAATTTATTCCACCTCCACAACAACAAAATATAAGAGGTGCAAGTGGAACAGAAGGTGGAGAAGGAGAAAAAGGTTCTTTCAACAATGCACGTACCAGTGAGGCAAGGGTTGATGATTCGTGCCAAAGGTAACATTCAAGTGGTAGAAGTTAGTGCTAGAATAAAATAGGGTTTTTTCATCAGTACACAACAGCCAATTATCCAAAACCCCCTGTAGACTTATAATTATATATTCCACCCACAACTCCAATGTAGGACGGTGTGTATAATTTTAGTCAAATGGCTAATTCGTTATTTTTACATGGATATGGATATAGATATAGTTGTCAAGGCAACAAGGTGCCCAAGACATTGAAAGGTGTCAATTATGCTTAGGCAACAAGACAGCCACTAGTCTTTGGCCGTTGCGCCATGTGTCAAAAAAAAACAACAAAGACAAGATAGCCACTTACGCATCGCCTAAGCGATATCATTAGATGCTTATATATATGTATATACAAACGTCTATATATATTTATATATATATAATATATAATTAGATATTAATACTATATATATTTATGCATACATACAAGCATATATAAGTAAATATAATTATTTGTATCTTATAATTGAATGTGTATGTCTATATGTACGTATATGTAAATGTGGCTTTATATATGTAATTATGAATATGTAGATATATATTTTTTGTAAAAGAGTTAATCTTGATAAACTAAGTGAGAGGAAGAGAATGGTAGAGAGAGATATATAAAAAATTAAAAAGAACTTTATAAATTTAAGTATATAATATATATTTATAATTACAAATCTTAAACATATGTCCCATCATAAGTGAATGTGAACTATATTAATATGTTCACATCATCATTAAATGAGTGTCCTTTAAGAGGGTATAAGGGAAGAAAAGTCTAAATGTTTTTAATCATGCATAAGGACCCCGGGTGTTGTCTTGGATGCTAGGCGGGTGCCTCAGACACCTTGGCAGCCCTAACAAGGTGCCCGGAAAGAAGTGCCTTCTCACCTAAGCATCAGCCTTAGCAACTATAGATAAGAGTCAATCATGACTTACAACTCTCGATAGAGTATCCAAGAGAATACAAAGAACAAGAAGTACAAAGGTCAATTCCATAGTGAAAGAGAGATATAAAATTATTATATTGTATTACATACCCATATATCATTTGTACCATGTTACATATATTTATTGGAATAATCATTACCATTAACTTATATCCACTTGTTTTAAACTCTCTTAAAATGACATAAAAGTGTGTTAAATGTTATATTTTTTATTTAACAAATTTTTAGTGAGTTTCCTATTTTTTTGATTATTTAAAATAAAAAATAAAAAATAACTGATTCGGACCGATTCCATATTAGTTTTTCTCATTGTTGCCAAGGCGCCCACCTAGGCGGCAAGGCACTCTTTGCCAGGGCACCTTGTGGGAACCCCAAAAGGCACCCAAGGCGCCCTCCTTGGCACCCCAAGACGCCTAGGCTAGGCGCCACAAATGTTTATGCAAAATACAAAAATTCTTTCGGGGGGCTTTGCCCCCCGATACCCCCACAAGGAGTGCTTCCCCTTTGACCCCTACGACCTGATAGTGCAGGTCGATTTGCGAATCCCAAGCGTTCATTTGTAATAGTGTAAACATATTAATATATTTTACTATGACCCTATCATATATATAATTCATAATTATAAAAATATGTTATATACTTAAAATTTATTAAAACCTATTTTAACTTTCTTCTCTATCTCTCACACATTAAGTTTATCAAGATTAATTATTTATCAAAATAAATATATACATATGTATACATAATTACATAAATAAAATCACATTTAAATGTATGAACACAAAAACATACAGATTCAATTATAACATACAAATATAATTATATTTATGAATATATATTTGCATGTATGTATTAATATATATATAATACTAAATCCAATTATTTATATGATTGTGTATATGTATATGCATGTGTGTATATATGTATATATAAACATCAATGTTACCGTTTTGACCGCTTAGGCGACACCTAAGTGGCCACCTTGTCACCTAAGCAGAATTGACACCCTTCAACGTCTTGAACGCCTTGTTGCCTTGACAACTATGGTTTTCCTCCCAAAAATTCGGCCAAAATCAACCAATCCCATCCAATCTAGATCAGATTGGTACCCACCTTCAACGTCTTGAACGCCTTGTTGCCTTGACAACTATGGTTTTCCTCCCAAAAATTCGGCCAAAATCAACCAATCCCATCCAATCTAGATCAGATTGGTACCCTGTACCCACCAATTTAGGTATTGATTTAGATCCAATGTTCACAGTTTTAGTCATTCAACTGACTATATAGATTATATGGGTGAGTTGCACAACATAATAGATCAACTTTGATATATTACCCAAAATGGAGCATCTTATTGTAAATCTTCATTTTTATTGGAGAAAAATCAATATTATTTGTCCATCATAAAATCTCTTGTTTAAGTATTAAAATTAGTTAATTGTAATAATAAAAATTGCATAGAATAGTTCATTTTATACCATGCAATTGAGAAGGTAAAGATGAAAATAAAGAAGCATCCAACAAAATATAAGAAATGGTTAAAAATTATTGATGTAATATGAGATAAAACATTACACCATAATGTTATGTTTGTATAATTATGTTTATTCATCAATTTAAATAATGCATAGCCATATTTTTATCACTACATGATATTTTTTAAAATCCCAAAGTGCAAAATAGTAGAAAGGGGCAATGATGTTGAAGTTATGAAAAGTACACTGACAATGATACAACATCTTACAAGAAATGAACAAGAAAAGATGAAAGTTGAGTTAGAACTATGTTGACATATAATTACATATTTTGTGCTCCTAGATTGAAAATTTATTATAATATTATTTTTGTTTCAGATGCAATCTTATATGATAAGACTTTGTGTTTATTCAAATCTTGATTTGAGATTTTCATTTGATAAAGGTACTCATGATAAGTTTAAAAATATTTTATTTTATGATATATAATATATATGCATTGCAAGGCTTATATCATTTACGTGTCTTGTTACTTTGCAACTGCGGTATATAAATTACAAAAGTAGACGGAATACATTAGCTACAATTGTAATTCAGATATTGAGTCAAAGTACAAAGTTATTCGCAATGCGAGAGATATTCAGTCTTATCCATACAAAGAGCAAGAATAGGCTACCAACTGTCAACTTAGTATTCTGCCACTGGGGATTATAATTATAAAAGAACACTAAAAATTATCCGAATAGATATTTTCAAGATTTAATGGTGGATTGTAGTCAACAAGGACAGAAACAAAACAACATCTAAAGCAGAAGAAGAACGATATTGACTTGAAATACCTATTTTAAAAAGAGTATACATTGGGAGCTTGGGTGGAAGAGATATATAGGATACCATCTTCAGAGTTCGACCCAGATGATCGTGTATGAACCAAAGGAGAACTTAATGATATGTGAACTATAGATTAATAAGTTCGATAGTAAACGCAGCCTACAGTTATTCCAGATCCAGCACCTTCACAAAAGAAAGGTAAATAGAGACAAAGTATAGTACTAAATACTTTGAAGGGTTTAAAAGTTTAAAAAGGTGTATCGGCATAACATTGTGACTAGTTCACAAGTATTAGAAGAAAAAATTGCAAAGAGAAAAAAATTAGAAGTCAAAAGAAGCATTATGAGTTAATTGATAGTACTCAAGCATTTTTTTTTTTCGTCAAGTAGTAAATCAGATGCAGTTGTTGAGACAAATGACGTGGAGATTCAAACGCAGGTGCAGGTGGAGATACAGGTGCTGGTGTTGGTGCAAGTGTAGGCATAGGTGCTGGTGCAGGTACAGGTGTAGGAGGTCAACTTAAAGTAGAAGAACATGATTTGGGCAATGCCAACATTCTAGTAGTCATCATCACTAGGCACACTTGAGGTTTTATGATACCCATACAGATATTATCATCCTAAGTCATTCTCAATTGAGACATTCCACACACACATCCACCAGATGTAGATACTGAGTTTAGAGAAATTGCTTAATCGCTGCCTAGATATGGATATGAGCACATTATGCTTTTCATTAACAGTAGACATCGCAATATCAAAAAGATGAAGCTTATAGAAAGTTATCACAATTTTTGGTGATCACAAGGTTGTAATTGTATATCATTTGTACTTCAAAATTTATTGAAGCATAAATTTGATAGTTCATATTTATTTATTCATATTTATACCATTCAAATTGATTCTTATGTGCTTTAAAATGTTCCCTTTTATTATTTTTTCTTGATTTTTATGAATTAAAAAACAAATTGGGTCAAATTCCATATTGGTTTTCTTCCAGGTGGATCCACTGATTTAGCCGATCCAGAACCCAATTATGATCCCGTGATCTTTGATTCGACCCCATGCTTGATCAATCCTTTGCAGCCTCCTACGAGCTTTTGAATGCCACTAAGGCTTCAGTTCTTGATTTGAACGGTTCCACAACCATGTCCTTCATGGGCCAGCATATTGAGAATAAAATTGGAACAAGAATGGGCTGTCTAATAGACCTAAAACATAGGTCATGAATCAACTCATTAAGATCCATATAGAGCCATGTTCAGTAAGCATAAGCATGATGATATACAAGGCTAATTTAAAGTATACCCAAGCTCTGAATGAGACAGCCGATGAAGGTATTAACATGCTAGTACTGGGCTGTTAACTAAGCATATTAAGCTCATGGTACCTGAGTTCCCTTGGGAATGAAAAAAAACTGATTGTGCCAAACAATAAACGGACCAAAAAATTCCCCAAAACAGCTCTGTAATCAGGATAATAAACCTAAATCTGATGCGATATAAGACAGGTCTTAAGACATGTCCGAACCCATTAATAAGTCAACAAATTGGGCCTTCATAAAAGGCTAGAATTGGAACACTTTCAAAATATAGACAATAGGCAAAGCTTTAAAAGGGCTGAAATAGGATATAATTGGGCCACAAATAGGTTGCCCAAAATGGGCCATAAATCCAGCCCATTAGTTTCAAAAGACAGCCATGTTCACAAGGTATAATCGTGCTGTCATGTATAATTGAATTCAGAAGATATTTTGGTTCTTAAAGAGCCAGCCCATGTACCCACTAATGAGCCATAAATGGGCCTGGGCATGGATCACTTCGTAGAGGACAACTATAAAAGATAGATAAGTTAGATTGGGTTAAGGATTATGGCATGAAATAACTCTCCGCTGAAGTCTGATTAACTTCTATGGGGTCCAATCCCAAACAGTTTAACCATATATGTATGGATTGGCTTCATGAAGCATGTCTCAGCTAACCATGTTGACGTGTAAGAGTCATTCAGTATCTATATTCAGGCCATGTAACCCAAGGTTAACATTCGTCTGATATATGGTAAAATGGATCAGGATCGGGGTCCAGCCAGGTCACCTAACCTGATTGGATTCCCGGCTGAACACACCGATATCCCCCCCCCCCACACACACACCCTCCCTCACTCCTCCCAAACCCTCCCTCACACCTTCCCCCTCCCTCACACCCTCCATCACTTCTCCCAAACCCTCCCTCCCTCCTCCCACTTCCCCACCACTCCAAGACTCCCCTCACTTCCCCGTCACTCCAAGTAGCCTATCTATAGGAGAACAAGAACTCAACCCAAAAAATGACAATTTATTCACATTGAACTATGGCCTTTTTGGGCTGATTTTTTTGTTTTCCTATGGGGCTCCAGAGATTTTTTTAGATCCAACAGAAGATATCTTGTAATTGAAGCATACTTATCAAGTTTTATATGTATATTTGCGTACTGATAGCATTCCCACTAAACTATCCTATTTTCCAGTCAATATATGCATTATATCGATTAGAGAACAGGAATTTTTGGTGAAAACAACACCATAACACAATATACATATAAATTTCAAATAAATTATCATGAAAGACGCACGTTCAAGAGCGAAAATTATCTTCAAAATGTAAAGTTTGAATAAAAAAATATTTTTTATTTTTATATTTTCTGATTCAAGTTTTTTTTTTCAAATAATCAGACTCTAGACCCGAGCCGAGCCAACCTAGGTCCCGGCCCCGCCTACCTTGATCTGATAGTTTATTTGCGTAATCAAACAGCTCATAAACATAGTGAAACCTATAAATCTATAACTAAAGTATCTCACTAAGTATACGATGTAGATTACACTCAAGTTTAATCTACAAGTGCACTTTTGGAATTTAGCCAATTGTATCTGTTAGCAGCATAAAACTGATCCTGAAGACTGCCTGCAAATACTAACGAAACAACAACAAAGCAGTAAAAAGAATGCTCACTTCAGTTCTTGATTTGGCCACCCTTTGAAGTATTGCATAAAATCTCTAGACCAAGGTTCCTCATAGATAATTGCAAGAACCCACAACTGAACGCCGACATAATATGTTAACTTCCACATTGACTCAGAGGATTTCACTATTTTGGCACGTTTGGCATCGTCAATCTTTGACAGAGCTGCTCCATCAGTCAACAGCCATAACGCTAATCTCTGTAAATTGGAATAAAACAAACGAAACACTGGTTCCAGTCAGATCACTCGCATAGTGAACTAAAAGGCTAAGTATTAAAACTGGCTGAAGTACAAACTAGCAGCAGAAACAAAATTGTTTGTTGAGACATGTTTAAATCTGAGAAGGAACTTCCAAAGAGCAAGTACATAATGCTTAACAATACCACTTAAATCCCTTGTTTCTTATGAACCCTAAAGTTGCATATGAGTGTGGTACTACCAGTGTCAGTTAAATCAATATTGACTGTAAGGTTTCCACGAAAGGGATCAAAGCCGAGGGGAGTTGGGTACAACACAAAGGCATGCTAATATTTTCTGTATGGTTCCAATTTTAATGGGAATGTACGAGAACATTTTTTCTGAAAACTAATAGCCAATAGGGCAAGAAAGCAGAATCAGAATCAGAAACTAGATTGACTAGTGTCAATTCTATTCAGATCTGGATCAGCTCAGCAGAATTGGTCGATTCTAACTGAGAAAAACTGATTAGGAATCAGCCCGGATCAGTTCATCAAAAACAAAGAAAGTGAAAAAAAAAACGTAAAAAAGGTAAGTGAAATGGATACCATGTCAGATTCTGGTGCCGGGGCAGCACCACCATTGTTGCAGTGCAACGGTGCACCGTTTCCACCATCGGCTGGGGATGGACTCGTACAAGCTAGATCCAATGACTTGTCATGGGATTCTGCTATAACAGATCCAAGGGACCCGATATATACTAGGTACCCTGGCCCAGTACGAGTTCCTTTCCCACCCAATAGGGTGGGGAAGGCACAGTGGCGCCACAGACGCCTACGGCGACTGGGTCCGAATCAGTCGATTTGAGCAGAGAATTGGTCCGATCCATGGCCGATTCTATTTGATTTGGCTGATTCTGCAGAAATCTAGGGGGATCTTAGACCCCCTCCCAAATCAGATTGAATGATCAAGTTGGCCAATTCTGTGAACCATGCAACAGGGTCACATTCCCATTGAAAAGAAATATCCCATGGGCAACAAGCCAAAGACCCTACAGACCCCTATGGTATTTGTTCTTGTTTTCATCAAAGTGTTTAACAAGGCTCTAGCAAATCGCTGAGGATGGAAAGAAAGCAACTTTTTGGGTGCAATTTGTGAAACCTTTTCAAGGAGAACTGGAAAAGGAAGGTGGTTGACTTCATAGAACTCGCCACATGTCTAAAACTTGAAAAGACATCATATCCTGTCTTAACATTTTCATTAGTACTTTGAAAGTGATTGAACATATAAAAAGGATAATATGTCTTGAAATATATTTGGCTGCACATTCTATTAGCCAACCACATTAATGCCTGGATGCCATAAGCTGGGAGTAAAAATTGTGCATCTCCACGGTGAGGTATCACCTCTAGATGTGATCTGATTGAGTAAAAGGTTTCACAAGTGTGTGATCAATTTTGCCTGCTATTGAGATGTCGGAATCAAGTATTGTCATCTTGCATCTTAGACCAAATCAAGGCATCCCAACTTGGATCTAACGTTTATTCATCATTCATCCTGAGCTATATGGAGAGAATTGATCTCTTCGAAACTTTAAGAGATTGGAGTCCAAGGGGCTTCCTAAGATCCTCATACCCACCCATCCGCTCATTCTCTCCCATTTTCTCACTCTAAGAACTCTCTCTCTCTCTCTTAAGTATTCAAAGCGATCGTTCTCTCTCTAAAGTGTTTCAAAATACTAGATTTCTCACTTTATTTTAAAAGTTATTAAAATTTGTTTTTTGTTTAATTGTGCTACTAACCCTATTTTGTTAAGTGTTATTTTTTTATTTATGTTTTCTACAACATGCATTCTCCAAGTCATGACACTAAAACCTCCGGCTTGGCATCATTACAACTTAATTTGCACGGCTAAATGAAAATTTCAATGTAAATATTGTAAGAAGATCATGTATGAGAAAATATACCAGTTGAGACATCACCTTGTCGAGATGAAAAACAAACATTCTCCAACGCACAAAAACTCCGCCTGAGGTAAGAGCACAATGCCATAGACATTTACAATCTACGGAAAAAGCAAAAAGAGCATCAAAATGACATAAGGACACCATTCGGGATGAAATTTCTCAACATTCCAACAGTAGAGTTCACGCGTAAGGAATTGGATAAGAGTGTTTGACTGTTCGGAGTGCTCCACTTGTAGAAGATTTCGATGATCGTATGTTGCTATTAAAATTTAATAACTTACATCAATATCAAATGATATTGATATTACTTATTCTTATAAACAGAAAAATTGATACGGGTGATCGACGCAAGTCGAAAGTCCTTTGTGGACGAAGACATGTACCGTCAAGGGAAGTGGTCATGGATCTAGAAGTGGAAAGAGATCAAATAATAAAAGAAGAAAAAATTCATGATCGTACAAGAGATGACGACCCAGAAATGGGTCTTGTTGATAATCACATAGCTAATACCAAGACAAATTACAATCATAACCGTAATAAAGAACGTGAGAATATGTAAGGAGAAGATCAGTTAGGTGACATCTCGTTGCTTGGAATTATAATCCAAAGTGCTGACATGTATCATTCATTTTTCTAATTCAAATAGTGTCTTATCATACTTAAGTTCTAACATAAAATAATCTTATGCAACTAATTGATGGATGGATCACAGCAAGACAATGGGGTATAAAAACATAATGGGCATTGCAATAAGAGTTTTGAACCAAACCACATCTCCTTCAGGATGTGAAAGGAATTGGTTGACGTTAAACTTAATTCATACAAACAGAGTAATAAGTTGACATCAAGAAGTTGAAGAACTTACAAATGATGAAAAACAATTAGAAAGGAGAAACAGAGGTAAAGAGATAAAATAATGTTGGCACCCAAAAAATGTCATGACATCCAGAACTAGCAAGTTTTGGGCAAAATACATGAAAGAAAATTGAACAGGCAAGTGTGATCCACTTTTCATCACATTTAGGGCCAACGGGCCGAATGGGCCCAATAAGCCTTATTGGACCCAAGTACCCAACCAGCTGTATGATGACTTGATAACGGTCAGACATCACCATCTTGTCCGTCCAAAGCTCGAGCTTGAACAACGAAGTCGGATCGAAAATCCGACTTGAATTCAACAAGTTATGGGTCAAACGGTGAAAACACTCCCGAATGGCCTTTGGTAGGCTTTATGGGCCCGAATAACAAAATAAGTGGGCTGTCACAACACTGCCGATCAAGACATTTCCAACGGCGTCTCACATGTCAAATATCGGCTTCGGACAAGAAATGACCGTTTTGCCCTTGTGGGATTCGGGCAATATGGGGAAGGTCCAAAGAAAAGTGACACCACCAAAAGGTTTACTTGACTTTCAGATAAACAATGACAGAGTCAGATCGGCAATCCGACCCATATTTGGAAAGTTATGAGGAAAACACATCGAAAGTCGATTTTCGAATGGCCTTAATAAGGGCATATCAAGTCCGAAAAACAAAACAAGTGGGTCCACAACCGATTGAGACTTCGCAACGGTACTCGAATGTCGAATCCGATTTCGGATGGTACCAACGGTAAAATGACCTCTTTCGCCCTTGGTAGGTTTGGACAATTCGGGATAGGCCCGATAATATCTTGGTGCATCATCAGTGCGTCGTCCATATCAGCAACATTAAAGTCGATCAAAATCGACTTGTATTCGGCAAGATATGGGCAAAAGTGAAAGTGGACTTCCGGGTGGTCTTTACTTGGCTTGGTGGGCCCAAATGACCAAACCAATGTGTCAACGATTGCCTCAACAGAGCTTCGCAACGGTGTCTTGAATGTCAGAATCCGACTCCGGATGAAAAAATGACCGTTTTGCCCCTATTGGGCCCGGACAAATTCAGGCAGGCACATTAACATTTGGCGCCACTAGAAAGTTTGTCCGACTTCCATATGAACATCGTCAAAGCCGGATCATCAATCCGATCCATATCCAAGAAGTTATGAACAAATTTTAAAATTTTGTGGGGCTTGTATGCATTCCAAGACAGGGGGGGTCAAGATTGCACCGATTGGAAAAAGTTGTCGAATCGGTGATCTCTAAATAAATCAAGAATTTTCAACCGTTGATATGATGGTGATGATCCAAGGGTTGTAGTTGGTTCTTCACTTAAAGTTCTGGATCTTAAGTTATTGGGTCATAACGGTATCAAGTATTTGATTGAACTTGGCATAGTATGGCGAAAATAAAATGAAAGGATCGGGCCAGCTTGTAAGCAATAATCTGTCCCGATTTGACTTGGTCAAGGGGTATTTCTCCGGAAAATTCCGGGAGATTCCAAAAAGCAAAAAGACGTGGGGCCACAAAAAAAGTAACTACCCACTCCTCCCATTTCTCTCCGTATTTCCCCACGACAGGGAACGACGGTTGACAGTCCCTTCACCTTAAGAAAGGGCCGCCGGGCAGAAGAGGGAGGGAGAGAGTTCTTTTTTTCATCTGGTTGGAGATTTTCTCTACACAGAGCAAAGAGAGGAGAGGCGACAGCATCATTTTGAAAAAGAAAGAGAGATAGGCTGCTACTGCTGCTGCGGACCTGCTGCTTGAAGACCAAGAGGAGAAAGGTGACGTAAGAGAAAAAGGAGAAAAAGTAACGGTGGGTGGTCTGGTTGAATTCATTCCCCCCTTTCAAGTCTTTTTCTATAAATCTTTTTCAAAACCCCCTCTCGAAAGATCTTGGTGACAGCTCTCGGACCCGTCCTCTGAAGACCTCACGACTGGACCCTTCATTCAGGCCACAACCCTTTTGGCATCCCACGAAGTAAGCCCTATCTATCAAAAAAAAAACTTTGGCCGAACCTCTCTTCTGTAAGGCTGTACAAGATTGTTCTGGAAAATTCCCAAAATTGATCATGTGCTGTCCCCTTCAAACCAGTAGACATTCAAATCTCTCTCGGTTGAACCATAGATGTTCTGTATAAATTTATCAGGGCTTGATCTCTCTAAAAAAAATCTTCTGCTTGGATTCCTTTAGTAAATCTCAAGCATCCATCAAAAGAGCCTCATTCCCCGTACCCCAACAACCTCTAGCAGTCCCCTGTCCAGACACCCATTGCCTTGAGGAGAAAATGAAGGGGTGTTCACTAAGGACTTAAGAGGAGCCAGTCGACAGGACCCACTAAGGCCCAAAGGGCCATGGTGGTTAAGAGATGTTGAGGTCAACATTACAGTATTTTGTTTTGTCAAATATGTGCAAGGCCGACCAGAGCATCCTCAGTCATTGAAGAGACCGCCAGGGTCTTGCTCCACAAGGATCCCCAGGGACCTTGGATTTATTATCTGTCAAATATTTTCAAGGGTTGCCCGGATCACCCTCTATTAGAAAGTGCCAAGAAAATCAGAAATTGTCAAAGTACACCTTCTGTCAGAAGAGTCAATGGGCCAACCGGGCCATGCTTGCTGTCCGAAGAAGGATTAAAGGGGCTTCTCTTCAATCAGAATGGTTGATCAGGCCAACTGGGCCACTGCCGTACTGCATGATCAAATGTGATGGGTATGGTTTCAGCCGAGAGAATCAAAAAACTGTCAAAGACACCTTCTGTCAGAAGTGCCAAGGCCAACAGGGCCTCAATGAAGCTCAAACAAGCTTTCAAAGCCCAATGAAGACAATTTGGCCGCCAGGGCCTCAAGAAGCTCAAATCGGTCACCTTGGCCCAATGAGGATTGAGCCAGCCATCAAGGCCTTAAAAAACAAATTTAATCAAAATATGAGAAAAGAAATTAAGTTAAGAGCTAGCCTATTTCACATAGGTTACCTCAGGGGTCGGGCACTCGGGCATGTCCCCGGCGTGTTTGATCCTGGACGGGGAAATGGGCAAGCTCCCATCTTCTACCGATCCTTCCTCCAAAGTAGGGAGTATCAAACTCCACCTACTAAAGGAGGTATATCTCATCAATTTAAGGGGAGGTCATGTCAAAATTTCCCCTTAAATTAAAAATGAGAGAAATATGCCGAGGAAAGATCATCCTATGTCCATCAAGGACTAAGGGAAATTTATCAATGGGAAACACGACATTTTATGTCTCCTACATGTAATTTGCATTCGAATTTGTCGATAAATGGAATTTCGAATTTTGCATGTCATTATTGTCATTGGAACTTATGAAAAACCCCATAGACTTGGAGGAATGTAAAAAAAAATATAATAAAATAAATCTGAAAATAACAATAATCTGGTCAAACCAGTCAACATATTTTTTTATCTCAAAAAATAATTTTCAAATAATCAAAACATAAAAAAATTAAATTGTATGAATCAAAATGCCAATTAAAAGAAAATAAATCAAAATACCACAAACAGGTTCAAAACACCAAATTCATTAAGTTATTCCACAACATAAAAAATGGCAAAGAATCTCAAATAAAAATCAACTCAAAATCAAACCCAAAACAAAAAATAATTGTGGAACAGATCCTCAATTTAAAAAATGTGTTAAATCCTAACTTAAAATGACATTTAAATGAAATGCAACCTAAACAAAAATCACAATTTGGATTCAACCAAAAGATATCAAGCCCTAATTAAAACAAAAAAAACAAAAAAAAACAAATCAAACTTTTTAAAACAAACCCTAATCAAGTTGAAACCAAATCACTCAACTAAAAGACACTAAGTCATAATCAATTTAAATCTTGAAAATCCCAAAATCGAAAAAAAATTCAAATTCAAAACCCATCAAAAATCTGAAAAAATGAACATCCATTAAATTTCAAACCCAATTGAAAATCCTCAACAAAAAAAATCAATTAAACAAAAAACACAAATCTTAACAACAAACCTAATGCAAACAATTCAAATCAAATCAAACCATAGTTCAAAACACTAAGTTTTGCATTCCATCAAGTGTATGGGGTTATTACTCCCATGTGTTTATCGTATGGATGTATGTCTTCTATTCACAAAATTGCTATGGCGGCTAATCAAGGGTATTCGAGTATTCTCGATGTAATTAACATCGGATCTTCGCACCATCCGATGGGGAGAGGTCAAAACAAATTTTCAAAGAACCTAATAACCTCAGCATATATTTTTATGCATACCACTGACCTAGCTAATACTGTTATGAAATACCACATATTTTCTTAATAGTCAAGTCTAAGTCAAAAGTCAAATCAAAAACGGAAAATGAATTCCCGAAATTTTACAAAATTTGAGGTTCCAACAAATAACAAGATGACAAAGTCAGTCAGTCACCATAAATAATGAAGACATAGACTAAGATGAGATATTCCATGAGAAAAATACATTACAAGCTTGGTTCAACGATCAAGTAGGACTACGCAAATCTGAGTTCAATGTAGAAGATTGAGAATGGGTTTGAGACACAGATTGCCGAATTAGAATATGTACCAAGATTGGAATCAGTAATTGGATTAGTACCTGAATCGAATATAATCAATCGATTCAAACCGGTTCTTTCGGAAGAAAATCGATCCGAAGGATTGCAAGATCAGAATCGGCCACCGGATCAGTGGGTACCGATCCGGATTGGATTGGATCGGTCCAATTTCGAGAGATCCTCCGGAAGAAATAACAATCCGGAATTACTCCGGATCAGTTCTTCAAAAAGTGCTAAAACATTTAAAAAAATATCGAAATAAAGTTTTAGAACATATTTCAATCCGATCTAGGCCATTTTGAGGGAGAAATTGGCCTGAAACCCCCAAAATGGTGCCATTGCGGCCGTGGGGTTACCGGGTCCATCGGGACCCGATAGGCCAAATTCGGTGGACTGGTGACTTAAGTCATCAGACTGGACCAATTCGACAGGTCCGGTCCGGTCGATCTGGTAACTTCCGGGGCTACACCCAGTAGCCCTATCTTCCCCGCCCGATAGGGTAGGGAAGACGGCCACGGTGGCCGTAAGGCCGCTACGGTGCCATTTTCAATTAATTCCGTTGAGGAATCACCGGAATCATTCCAGAATCGACCGATTCGAACGATTATGGCCCTGATTCTAACCAAAAAGACCGATTCTGATGGATGTTTTATCCTAATCGGTGATTATGTCGAGGATCGGATCGGCCATGAATCAGCATTTCTGCAATCCTTGATCGATCCAGAATCAGTCTAAATAGGGTCTTTTCGTTAAGAAAATTAAGAAAAAAGCATTTTAAATTCTAAAAAAAGGAAACCCTTTAAAAAGTTAAAAATAAAAAATGTAATATCTGCCACACTTTCATGTTATTATAAGAGAGTTTACGACAACTAAATATACTTAAATTGTAATGATGATTCCACTAAACAAAAATAATATGTTACAAATGATATATTAACATGCAATACAATGTTATATATTCTTTTTATCAATATTTATGGAATTGTCCTTCGTGCTCATTGTCCTCACTCTTTTGATTCTCCTAGATGCTCCACTAAGTAGTGTCTATCATCATTTGGATGTATCCTTTAAATCATATAAAAATGTTAATTTTACAAAATATAGCAAAAAAATAAATTTATCAAGGTCATATAACTAAAATAATACTAGAGAATAAAATGAGAAAAGATAGAGAACACTACAAGTAATTTTGATTTATATGGAACTTAGAAGTCACAGGTAACAAAAAGTAATGGAAAATAAAAGATTAAATGTATTTACGTCGATATTGTCATTTCAATGATCTCACTTCTTGATAAGATGGAGAGAGAAATCCTTGAGAGCAAGGTAAGTTCAATCAAGGATCAAGACCAGGTCAGACTGAGTCGCGACCCGGATCTGACTCGAGTCCAACCAAACCAACGAGGTTAGAAAATAAAAATTTCCAAAAAAAAAGTAGTAAAAACAAAAAATAGAAATTTTATACAAAATTTACCTACAAAAAATTAGTAATTTCTGTTCAATCTTACATTTTGGTGGTCATACATGACTTATATATTCTCCCAAAACATGTAGAAAGAGTGCATAATAGCGGTGTTCACTCTTCAGCTCAACCCGATGAATCGAACCAAACCAAACCAGGCCATTCAATTCGGTTCGATTCGGGTAGAACGAGCTGTTAGTTTGGTTCGGTTTCACGAACCAATGAAATTAGTCCAAACCGTTAACTCGAAGTAAACCAAAATATATTAAAAAATAGGTTTTTATATTAATAAATAGTGTTATATATAATTTTTATTATCTAAAATTATATATTTTAATTTATAAATTGATATTATACATAATTATATTTTAAATAATAATTATTTAATTATAAATTTGAACCGAACCGAACCGAACTAGAATGGTTGAGTTCGGGTTCAAGTTGGACAGCCCTTTCATTATGGTTTGGGTTGGGGAAAAAAAACCTCTCATCCCAAACCAAACCAAACCATGAACACCCTATTGCATAGCATTGAAAAGACACACATTCATTATTTTCCACGCTTCTTACTAGATGATTGACTACCTTGAAGTGAAGACTCTCCAGTCTTTTATCTTTTGATTGGTGAAGGAGGAATCCAACGTGAAGACATGCAGCTAGCCATTGGGAGACACGGCTCAACCAAGTTGAGTGACATGGCCCCAAGCAAAGACCTACCTGGATCGGGTGCCTAGGGTTGAACCGTTGAAGTCAGGTAGATCAATATGGAATCCAACCTGGATGGGCTGGGTCGCATGACCCGATCCTAACCTGGATTTTCATGCTTGAGAGATCTCGAAAGATTACGTTCCACTGTCAAAATTACTAAGAATGAGAAATGATCTTGAAAGGTGGAATTGAATCTTTTTGTTGAAGGTGACCTTAAAATTAGGACATAATTCGTCCCTGCAGTGTTTGGATACACTAATGTATCTCTTATCTCTTTTAAAATAAAAAACAAAGGTAAAAGATATACAAACATGTGTCTGGCTGTGTTTACCTTAATTTTAAAAGAAAACTTTTCACTTGACCTCTTTCAAAATAAAAACAACAAGATGGTTTCTTTTTTGTTTTTAAGAAAGTCACGGTGGCACTACTCATAACGTGGCTGAGCCACTTTTGCTGAAGATGCAGATATGAAGAAAATCATGGTGGCAGAACATTGCTGAGAGCCACTTTTGCTGGGGATACTGCTGTCAAACATGTTTAATTATTATTAAATAATCATCTTATATTTTTACCAAACAGGTCAGTTAAGCATTAAGTTCTAAACCTTGTGGTATTTTCTGTCATAGTATAAATTTTAAAGTCATAATTATTTGAAAAAAAATCCAAACACCCTATTATTCTATATCATTTGATAATAATAAATTATATATAAAATTTAAAATATTTTATTTTATTTAATAATTCATAAATAATGTGACATATATTTAAGTTCATACTTCAATTAACTTCACATCAATGTGGTATTTTTTTAATGATCATGTGGATATTCAAAACAATGTGTTGTCAAACATATTTACATAAATTTTAAAAATTGTGTCACTTTTGCCAAACACCAAAGATTAAATCATCCAATTTTAAAAATTATGCTACTCTAAAAATAAATTTTAGTTTTGAAAGCAAAATTATCTAGACTTAAAGTGTGCAACCAAACACCCTCTACATCATAAAAATCAGATATAAAAACTTGTAAGAAAGGCACTATCTGTGCAATGGTAATGGATCCATGGTAAAATACCATAATAAGCATAGTAAAATAACACATGAACGAAAGACACTATCTCCAAGGTGCGCAACGCCTTTTCTTAAAGGTTGATGGCCTATCAGCCATTGGTGGAAAGTCCTAATGGGTTGGGACTCTCCGGTGGTGGGTTCCAGTAGAAGAGGAAGTCTGCGGTACCTCCTAACTTTCAGGATATTCACAGCTAAGAGACGGGGAGGGCCCTATCAAAGTAGTTGAACGTGGAGAGTATCTCCCACAGGAACAGCCCACTATCACCAAATTTTTAGAACACTCCGATGGCGGTTCCTTTTACTTGTCAAGTGTGCGATGATAGCCTATTTTTTAGGTGCATCCAATATTGCCAGGTGGATATATGGTCCTATTATTTAGGACTTTCGGTGGCTACAACTTTGACCTATCGGAGCATCCACATGGACCATGATCCAAGGGTAACCAGCGGCCATCAGATCCTATATTTTAGGATCATAATATTGCTGTGCAAATAAGTATTAAGTGGGCTATGATTTATCCTCCAATTGGGCCTAACTTGAGCTGGAATTATAGCCCATAAACCTCATAAAGAGGGGCTGCGCAAATAGGCTAATGGGTGGGCCATCCTGTGACAACAAATGGGCCCATCTTAACATAAGAATATAACCAATTAGGTGGGGTACAAGCATAGATCGCGGAATCGGCTGATCCGGATCGGAATCGGCCAATTCCTGAATCGGATCGGCCATTGCTGATCCGATTCTTGGCCGAAGGACTGATCCGAAAAAAAGTTCCGATAGAATCGGCCGGATCGGTCGAATCGGATCGGAATCGGATCGGCCGGATCGGTCAGAATCAAAATCGAATCATTTTTTTTTCATTTTTTGCTATTCCAATCGGATCGACTAGGATCGGCCAGAATCAGTCTGAATCGGCCGGAATCAGTCCAGAATCGGATCGGAATCGGAATCAGATCGATTTTTTTTTCTTACCAATTCTGGATCGATTTTCTTCCATTGGATCAGTCGGAATCGGTCTGATCTGATCCGATCCGGATCGGATCAGTACCCACCGATCCTGATTCCAATTCCGATCCCGCAATCCTTGGGTACAAGTAAAATAAGACAAAAAAATGGGCCTCTCTTGCTCTAAAAATATAGCCCATTAATACCAGAACACGTAAGTTGCACAATTGGCATTGAAATGGGCTATTGCTTTGTAGATTGGGATTGACGATGGACTCCAATTGAGGGCCTATATCTGAGAATTGACCAATATGGCTCGATAGAGATTGAATTGGATTTAATCTCCAACCTAATGATACTTTTTTTGAAAATTTTCGATGCCAACAAATGTCACTCACGAGCATAGATTACGGAATCGGTGGAATCGGACCGATTCCGACCGATTCCGGAATCGGATCGGTGGTTTCCGATCCGATTCCTGGCGGAAGGACCGATTCCGGGAATAATTCCGCGGAATCGGTATGAATCGACTGGAATCGGTCGGAATCGATCCGATTCCGACCGATTCCTTGTGGAATCGGTCGATCCGACCGATTCCGATGGAAGACCGGTCGAACCGGCCCCGGTTCGATTCCCGGTGCGAGTCGGGACCGGGAATCGAACCGATTCCGGCCCCAAAAGGGCCGGAATCGACCGCCGCGGTCGATTCCTTCGATCCCGCGGCGGTAGGCTCTGCCTCCGGCGATTCCGCGGCGATTCTCCGCCGATTCCGCATCGATCCGGCGATCCGTGCTCGATCCGAGCGATCTGGGCAGCGATCCGTCGATCCGGGGGCGATTCAAGACCGATTCCGGCGATTCCGGCGATTCCCCGGGCGATTCCGGCGATTCCGCCGATTCGGACCGATTCCTTCACTCGATTCCGCCGATCCAAGCTCCGATCCGCCTTGAATCAACGTCTTCTTCGATCTTCGACCTCGCTGCAAGATTTCTTCGTCGAACACTTCGTACGTCCATTCTTACGCGTTTCCGATTTGTGTCCGAGCGTCGTTAAACCTTGCGATTTCCGACCGAATTAGTCCGTCCAAGTTTTAAACTATCCGTTTAAGTTCATTTTGCACGGGAAAAATTCCGGATATCCCGTACGTTATTTTGCGACGATTTCCGCAACTACGTAACCCTTTAAACATACCGAATGGTGTGTTACTTGGTTGTCCGCTTCCGAACAGCGTCTAAATCATTTTTTATGTTATCTAATCAATTTTAGTGCATTGTTTACAATTTTTGCAGATATAAGCAATGGCCGATCAAGCGCAGACGTGCTTCCGACGCGGGTCAGAACACGGGCATACGGTAGACCTAGTCGTGAAGAGGGTGCGTGCAAGTGGTGCGGGAAGGAGATGAACGGGGGGTGTTCCTACGAAACAACATATTGCCGAATGTGGGAATGTAAAGAAATGCGACAAGGTGCCTGGGGAGAAGAGCGAGGAGACGAGAGGATACATGACAGTGCAGAGCCTCTCAACGGGCTGTTCGGATCGAGCAGTAGGGAGGAGTCGGCAGACGAGCTACTCGAGAGGAGGAGGACCGCGATTTCGCTCTACCTCCAAAGGGAAAGGCAAGGGGAAGGCGGCCACCGAGCGAGAGCGAGGACGAGTCCACGGACTCCGAGCCGAGACGTGCTGTGCACGCTAGCAAGCGTGCATCGGGCCGAGGAGGAGGACAAGGAGGAGGGGGGAGGAGGGTCCGGGGTCCGCAGTTGACCCACTTTGGGCCGATCCGCATCGGCTCGCCCTACTCGGGACCGAGAGCCCGACCCCAGACAGAGCCCTACCGCCGTTCCACTTCCACCAAAGACTCGATTTACACCGAGTGACGAGTATTTATTTAGAAACAGAGGCCGGCGTACGGGGATAAAGTGCAATGAAAGGGTGAAGGCTACAGAACGGCCGCAAAGAGAGCCGTTCGCCACATCGTCAAGTGGTTTTTACATGCAGTATCACTTTTTAAATTAAATTTCGACATTATGCCTCGTTTCATTTACTAAAACTTAATTTTACCTCGATCCCATTTTTTTTAACTTCGATGTAGGCATCCCAAAGACATGCAAACCACCAGCCCCTACTTCCAGACGATGGTGGATGCCGCGGGTGAGGGCCGGGACCGGGTTTCGCAAGCCCCGGGCGCGACACATATACGGCGCCGGCTCCGGACGAGGAGGTCCGTGAGTCGAGGGAGTGGATGACGGACGGGTTCAAGTTGGGCGAAGGAGGAGGGGTTGCACAATCACGTGCGATGGTGGACAGTGTATCACCAAGAGGGAGTACGATAAACTTCGGGTGTACCGTTCGAGGGGACTACATTCTCGAAGTCGGTAGATAAGCTTCGGGAAGATTAAAAATGCCGACTTCATTTTTTCTCTCACGGATGGAGTGGAGGAGACGGGGAGGAGAATGTGGTTCGTGCTGGTCACCGACAACGAACCATCATATAAGGCGGTCGAGGAAGTTGACGGAGAAGATAAGCACATCTTCTCGGGTGCCCCGTGCGCACATTCCATAGATCTCATTTTAGAGGATATAGAGGAGGGTGTATCTACACTCGTCGAGCGCGTACCATCGCTTCCTTTATTTATTCGCATCCCCGCCTCCTACATATCACGAGATCTCACACAGAGGGCACGATCTTGTCGTGGCCCGGTCCGACACGATTTCGCTACGAACTTCATCATACGCCGAGAGTTTACACCGGCACGATTTGCATTGGTTAGGTTCACATACCGAGGAGTATTACAACTATACGGTGGACAACCCGTACGACAAAAAGAGCAAGAGATTCTTGTCGTCCGAGAAGCGTATCACTCGACAAGAGGTTTTCGGGAGAGGATTGCCTACTATTCGCAATCATCGGTGCCACCGTAGTTGCTCGAGGTTGGCAGACTCGATGACAGGACCGACGGGCACACCGTATGATGCTACGGACCGGGCAAAGCTGAAAATTAAAGAAAAAAAATCCCGCAGGTTACAAAAAGTGGTGGAAAATCATTGATGACCGATGGGACAAGACCTTGCACCACGATGTCCACGCTCGCAGTAACTCGTTCTTAAATTATTTTCGATGTATAATTATCTTATACGCACAAGGTTAACTAATAAAATCTCGCAGATACTTTTTTAACCCCGCATCCAATATGGAGGACAGTGCGAACGACAACGAGGTGACGCGGGGTACACTTGTAGCTATCCAAATATGCCGCGCGATCTCAACAGACAGATGTAGGCCGAGATGTATGTTGGGGAGTTCATTAAATACCTTCGACTAGCATTAGCAGTAACTAAATTTTTTATTTAAATGTTTCGTATGCGTTATAAGGCGATGAGGGTCGGTGTATACTCGTATGTCGACTGGAATATTCACAATGACAAAGTGTCACCTCGGTATAGTAATAGTTCACGAGCAATTTCTTTTCTTTTCATACAAGTTATTCTTTAAAATATGGCTAATTGTTTTCCTTTTTCTTCGTGTTTTTCTCACCGAGTAGGTGGACTCAGTGAACACCGTGAGTGGATGGAATCCACTGCGTCATCGGTATCGTGGATTCTCGAGTTGCAGCACCGCCCTCCCACCGCGAGAGGAACCTGAGGCACATTCAACTCCGATACATACCGGTGAGGAACAGCTGACTCGCACTCGCCGCCTGAGAAGCCGGTCTTCTCGTCATTATAAATGACGTAGGCCGCGCATAAAGAACATCAAGATCGGCGTAAGATCGGGCCGGAGGAGCGATTTCGCACGGTCATAGTGGCCCGTACGAGCGCAGAGGCATTCCTCCGCCACACCACCACCCGAGGAGGTGGACACGGACGATTTTCCAGAGGAGCATGCACTCGCTCCCGGGACAGAGGAGAGGGAAGCCGGTGATCACGCACCGAGCTCGATCCCGATGACCGCGTACGGCGTATGAGAGTTGATGGTGTTGAAGCCGAGCGAGGATGCTCCGCCTCCACCTCCATCTACTACCACGACTCAAAGTAGGCCTTCTTCGCCGCCACGATGTGGGCGCCCACCGTCGCTTTAGCCCCGCCTCCGCCCAGCCTGGGCTGCCACAGCTCGCTACTCACCCTATTCGTTAGTCCGGGAGAACGAAAACAAAGGTGACCGCACGGAGAATGGGAGGATTTGGCAAAGTTGAAAAAACTTCGGGTTCCGGACTTTTCTCGTAGTTCGGTAGATGGTCGAAGAGGTAAAGAGAAGGGTTGGAGGTCGTGCGTCCTGTCACCCCAGATGACAAGACGCAGTTCTTCTCACTCCTCGGTGATTTACGATGGACGAGGAGTGTATACTGCCGACGCAGCCTATCGCCAGCACCGAGTCACCCCATTCACGGTTTCCTAAAGCCGTATTACACGCCGGACGAGCGTACACCGCAGCCTTATATTACGAGCCACAGTGATCCAAAGATTCGTCAAAGCCGCCAGCGGACACACCACCACCTCCACCATCCTCTCGCTTACGTCCCGGTCGTCCCGCGTCCGATCCATACGACTCCGACGGCATGGCAGACGGTGACATTATTTTCATACGGATACGGGTCCCGGACAAGATTCAAGACCGGAGCACGAGGAGGAGCGTCACGAGCAAATAGGAGAGGAGGACGACCCACATCTTTATCCTAGATATCGGTAGTAGATTGATACGATGTAATTTTTTTTCGATGATGTATCAACTCTTCGATATTCGAATAAACGAATTGAATACGTACTTAACTTTCAAGTCTTCAAGTCTTCAATCGGGTGTTCATTAGTATTGTCAGGATGATGTGGTTTTTGTGGATATCATGCATTGGTGATTTTTTAAAATTTTTCTAACTCATTTCCTATTTTTTTAGAATTTTTTCTGAATTTTTTGAATTTTTTTGACGAAAAAAAAATCCAAAAAAAAAAACCGATTCCGATCGATTCCGGAATCGATTCCCTTCCCAGGAATCGGCCGATTCCGGCCGATTCTGGGAATCGGAATCGGAATCGGTCCCAACCGATTCCGATTCCGATTCCGATTCCGGAATCCTTGCTCACGAGTGATTTCTCAGATATGATAGATGTCAAGGATTACCTATGCATAGTAGATATTGCCTATTGCCATTGTCCTCACATTCTCTATGTGCCATTGAAAGGCGGCAGATTCTCATCCTTCTTTATCCAACATGGATTCTTCATCTCGGAATAAGCATAGGCATTATCTTCACAGAGCTTGTCCCTAGACATAGCATTTATGCTAACTCTTGCTCAACTTTTGCAATGTACACCACTTGTTGTCGATCCTCAATTTGCTGAAGTTATATTGCATCCTTATTGTCTTGAATTCAAACATCGCCCAAACTAGATTTCGGGATTCCGAATTAAGTTTTCAAGTCCACTAGAACATTTCCCAGGCAGTATTGTGTAAGATTCATTTGCTCACGTTGCCATGGGACAAGAAGCATTCCTCTCTTTTTTACTAATTTCGCTGCCTTTTTAGATTTTCGCCCGAACTAACCCCCTTTGTATTTTGCCTATATGCCTCAATAGAGGTTTAATGTAGCAAAGTTTCTCAATTTTGCCTAGAATGTCATTTCAGGTTTTCGCTTTATCCATATCTTTTTGCCATTTTTGCTCTTAACCAATTGTTTACAAGTGATTGACTAAGACCGCCAAGCATCTCTGTTTTTAGCCCATTTTTTCATTTTTTTCATCATTTCATCGTCATTTTTGTAGGGAATTAAGACTTATCGCAAGCCATGAGATTGTATGAGCGATGAGGAATTGAGACCTCCCCTAATCTATGAATTTTAAGACGGTGAGGAATTTGAAGATATCGAGCTTCCCCGTGAGATTTTGGAATGGTAAGGAATTAAAGCTTCCCCCTGGGTCACAAGGTTTGGTGACTTTGTGTTGTTAGAAGTCTAGGACTCAATAGACTTGAGTATGTAGAAGTTACACTCAATCTATAAGGCGTAGTTGTTAAGGCGGTCACCTAAGCGGCACCTAGACAAAGCAGCATTTGAAGTCCGCCTGGACTACCCGCCTAACATTTTATTGAAAAGGCGTACGCCTTGGCGCCTTGGCTAGCGCCCGATCACCTGAAGACCGCGGGCCGCCGGCTCGTTTCAACTTAACGCCAAACCGGTGCCACCGGTTCAAATAAAAACCAGGCTGATTTCTTAAAATCTCGTAGAGAGTCCTCCTGGCTCTCCTGTTCACCCCGACGCCTAGCCGAAGCCGCGACGGCCCGACAGACGCACTCGCTCGGACCTGTAGCCCTCCGCGCGCAGCAACACGGCCCTCCGAGGCTCCGACGGTAGAAGCCTTCGCAGCACCTACACCGCGGCCTTCTTCTCCTCCTTCGACGGTGACATTGTCATCTCCTGAAGAAGACCTAACATGTTGTTGCTTCTCCTTACGGTACTCCTCTCTTTAAAACTTAGTTGTTAATATATTTTGTTATTCTTCTCATTTCTTCACACTAGTTCAGCATTTTAACATCTATTACGATGTCTTTAATCTTCTTATACATTTTCTATGTATGAATGTCTAAAATATTGCATGTTTAAACATCTCCGGTGCGTCGATAATTTTCAATTTTCTTGTTCTTGCTTCTTCAAGTATTTTTATATATTCTACGTATAACATTGGCATTGTTTGATGTATGGAGTCTATGGACATTGTTATAGTTTACGTAATAGGGTTGAAATCCTCTCAATCTCCGCCAGTGTCATCTGTGCTATTGTTTGAAACCGAAAATTTTTGTTCGCACTTATATTCTTAATTTTCTATTATTATTCTTATATGATTGTTTGTGCCGATTTATATAATCAAAATGTGTTAAATTAATAATTTTTTATGTCTTCAACCGGTGAACTTTTTGTTTGGTTGATTGATGGAATCTGGATCAGGATCAGTTAACATGAATGTTACTGAAAAAAAAGAAAGCCAAGTCGAATGATCCGGGTTGGAAGTATGCTCATTGGCCTGATTGTATGGACAAGAATAGAATTCAATGTGAACTTTGTAACTTGGTGACAAATTGTGGAATCAAGAGACAAAAGGAACATTTAATTGGAGGATTTAGCGATGTCAAGAAATGTCCAAAAACTACCAAGGAAATTGCCGACGAGATGTTAAGTTGGTTGAATAAAAGTAAGAAAAGGAAAATGACATCTTCGAAAACAAATGACATTCTTGCATGTTCTGAAAGTGATGAAGAAGCCCGAGAGGACAACATACAGCATTCAGAGAAAGGAAGTGGGAGTACTAAAATCTACAAATTTAGTTTCACTTCTAGATAAAAGAAATAAAAATAAGGGTCTAATGGATGCTTTTACAAGAATGTCGGCCGAGCAATTTGTTGATGCAAGAAAAAGTGGCAAAAAATATCAAAATACTTTGAATAGTCAATTAAAGAAAGAAGAGCAAGCATTGTTTGAAGAACACGCAACCACTTGGTTTTATGAAGCCGGCATTTCATTTAATGCTACAAAGTTGAGAATTTTCGAGGTCATGTGTGAATCTGTAGGTCAAGTTGGGCCGAGTTGTAGGCCTCCTAGTTATCATAACTTGAGGTTGCCTTTGTTTAAGAAAGCAGTTGAAAAAATTGCTGCAATGCGTTTGGAGTATGAGCAATGTTGGAAAGTTTATGATTGTACCATAATGTACGATGGCTGGACTGATAGAAAATAACGAAAATTACTTAATTTCTTGGTCAATTGTCCAGAGAGGACCTACTTTCTAGAGTTTATAGATGTCTATGACCGCAAAGAAGATGTCATACTTATTTATGAGCTTCTGGACAAAGTTGTTAAAAAGATTGGTGAGCAATATGTGCTCCAAATTGTGACTGACAACGCATCATACAATGTTTCAGCTGCGAGATTGTTAATGGAAAAAAGAAAACATTTGTATTGGACACCTTGTGCAGCACACTGTCTTGATTTAATGTTGGAGGATATCGGAAAGATGAAAGTTTATGTAGGTACAATCTCAAAAGCCAAGAAGGTAACTAATTACATGTATAATCACTCACATTTATTGGATTTCACGAGAAATGAAACAAAAGGAAAAGAACTTGTAAAGTGCAGGGTAACACGGTTTGTTACATCTTTTCTTACCTTGGATAGATTAAATGATGATGTGGTAAAAAAAGGATTGAGGAGATTATTCTCTTCCGATGCTTGGCATAAAAGTGTGTGGGCAAAGGCAAACATGGAAAAAAATGTGCAGTCCATTGCTTTTCAAATCAAATTTTGGCATGGAGTAGAAGAAATCTTGAGAGCATGTCAACCAATTTTACAAGTTTTAAGGATAGTGGATGAAGATGAGAAGCCGACAATGAGCTATTTGTATGCTGCAATGGAATGTGCAAAGCCAAAAATTATTGAAAACTTTGTAGGAAAGAAAACAAAATATACTCCCATCTTAAAAATTGTGGATCAGCGATGGGAGGTACAAATGCAATGCCCTCTACATTTAACCGGATATTTTCTGAATCCTAAGTTTTATTTTGATGCTAAAGCAAGAGATCTAACTTCAACCGCCAAGTTGGAAGGTGTTTTTTACACATGTATGGAGAGAATTGTAGGAGATTCTGATTTGCAAGAAAAAATTGATGAACAACTTTCCTCTTGTATGAAAGCAAAAGGCACATTTGGCATATCATTCGCTGTCAAGTCACGTCATAAAAAACTTCCAAGTAAGGGCATAAGTATCATTATAATTTTTTGTTTAACATTATTTGTAAATGTTGTGGTTAATATTTCTTTGTCAATATAGTTGATTGGTGGATACAATATGGCGGACAAACACAGGAGTTGAGAGCTTTTGCATTGAAGGCTCTGGGCCTTTGTTGTAGCTCATCGGGTTGTGAACGAAATTGGAGTACTTTGAATTTGTAAAATTTCTAAAATTGTGATATACGTAGCTAGAGTGATCTACATTTAATAATTTATATTTCAATTCATGATTTTATATTCATTTTTTCAACTTCATACTTAGAAGAGGAACCTCTTAGAACATAAGTGGTTGAATGATTTAGTATATGTGTAATACAACCGACGTCTTCGAGAAAGATTTATAGTATGAAAAAAGTATCCCCAAAAGTATGATCCTATTTGTTTTGAAGATCTAGATTGGGGAAATGAATGGATGACAAAGGGAAATGAAGATTTAGCACATGAAGGGGAAGATCTCACATGGAAAGATGTGGATGATCCTATGGAGCTTCAAAGGGTAGATCTCAAAGAATAATTGGACAGTCAAGTGCATCACATTATACACCATCAAGGGATGAAAATAGTGATGAAGAGCTTCTAGAGGATGATATAGATGATAAGGATGATGATGATGGAGGTGCATCATGGGAGAGTCAAGAGACACAAGAAGATGACAATGAAAATGATAACACTAATGCACCTGATGTTGACATCTTAGAAAATGTCGTGTTTGGTTTTAAACTTTGAGTTGGTGATGTAACTTTTAAATATTTTTGCCTTTTAAGTTTTATCTTTCAACTTTCAAGTTTTAAGTACTCTTTTGATGTTACTTATGTTCTTAGTAAATGGTGATGTTAGTTGTATTGCGTCTTTTGATGTACTTTTAATTTTTGAATTTGATTATTTCGTATATCACTATGTTAGTGTCTTATGTTGTGATAATGTGGAATGTTTTGTGCTTGTATTTTGCAAATGTATTGTGAACACTATTATGCAGGTTCTTAAAGAAGAAAAGAAGTTCAAACAATGTTTAACATTATTTGGTAAGTTCGTTTGGTTTAAATTGTCTTAAGTTTATATTTTTTTCTACATGTTATGTTATTGTTCTTATTCAAGTTTGGTTATAAATGTATGTCAATTGATTAGATTTGTAAGTTTAATTTCAATTTTTATATATTACAATGTCATAATAGTTTTAAAAGTCATTCAACCGCTTGTGTTCCAAGCGGTTTCTCTTCTTAGAATGAAACTGAAAAAAAACACAAGATTGTTAATTGAAAAGCAAATTATTAAATGTAGATCACGTAATTCACCACACAACTTTAGAAAACTTACAAATTCAAAGGTACTCCAATTCCTTTCACAACCGGATGAGCTACAACAAAGGCCTAAAATCCTTAATGCAAAACTCCTCAACTCGAGTTTCTCCACCATATCTTGTGTCCACCAATCAGCTATGTTGGCATAAAAACATAATATGGAGTTAATATCTTACAAGTTAAACAAATAAGAAACATAAAAATAAGAATAAAAGATATCTGCTTACTTGGAAGCTTTTGTGGCATGACCTTATAGCGAAAGGAGAGGCCAGAATGTGCCTCTGATTCCAAAATATGCAGTGAAAGTGATCATCAATCTTTTCTTGTAAATCAAGATTTGCCACCATTCTTTGCGAACAAGTGTAAAAAGAACTTTCCATCTTTCCAGTGCACTTGCATCTCTAACTTTAGCATCAAAGTAAAACTTTGGATTTAGAAAATATCCAGCCCAAATGTAAAGGACGCTGCATTTGTACCTCCCGTACGACGATCTACAATTTTTAAGATAGGAGTGTATTTTGCTTCTTTTCTACAAAATTTTCAACAATTTTTTAACCGCACATTCCATGGCTGCTCTGAGAATAGCCCATTGCTGGTTTTTCATCCCATTCCACTATCCTTAGAACTTGTAGAATAGGTGACATGCTCTTAAAATTTCTTCCACTCCATTACCAAAACTTAACTTGAAAAATATAGGAAGAAACATTTTTTCCCATGTTTGTCTTGGCCCACACACTTTTATGCCAAGCATCGGAGGAGAATAATCTCCTAAGTCCCCTTTTAACACCATCGTGAGGAAAGATGTAGCAAATCGAGTTACCCCACATCTTACAAGTTCTTTTCCTTGTGTTTCCTTTCTCATGAAATCCAGCAAACGTGAGTGATTATACATGTAGTTAGTTATCTTCTTTGCTTTTGAAATAGTAGTTGCATAAACTTTCATCTTACCGATATCCTCCAACATTAAATCTAGACAATTTGCCACACAAGGTGTCCAATATAAGTGCTTTCTTTTGTCCATTAACAATCTCCCGAACTGCAACATTGTATACGCATTATCCGTCATAATCGAACAACATATTGTTCACCAACTTTGTCAACCATTTTGTCTAAAAGCTGTCATAAAGAAGGATGGCATCTTCTTTGCGGTCGGAGACATCTATGGACTGCAAAAATAGGTCCCCTGCGGACAATTGACGAAGTTGATCAATTTTCGATGTCTTTTGTCGATCCAACCATCGCGCGTGATGGTACAACCATATATTTTCCAACATTGTTCATAAGTTGAACGCAAAGCATTTGTCTTCTCGGCCATTTTCTTTAACAAAGGCATCCTCAAACCGCGATAACTAGGAGGCTTACAACCTTGGTCCAACTCGACCTGCGTATTCACATGATCTCGAAACTTCTCAACTTTGCGGCATTAAAAGAAATGCCGGCTTCATAGAACCAAGTTGCTACAGTACGTTCTTGACAAAGCTTGCTCTTCTTCTTTCTTCAACTTGTTATTCAAAGTACTTTGATATTTTTTTCCACTTCTTCTTGCATCAACAAAATCCTCCATGAGACATTCTTGTAAAAGCATCCATTTGGACCCTTATTTCTCCTACTTTTATCGGAAGAAGTAAAGATGTAGGTTTAGCACTTCCTTTCTCGAGATTGATGTTTGCACTCTTAGTCTCTTCATCACTTTGGGAACAATCATCTTCGGTGTCTATTGTTGTGGATGATGTTAATTTTCTCTTCTTATTTTTATTTAACCAAGCTAACATCTCATCGGCAATTTCTTTCGTCGTCTTCGGACATTTCTTGACGTCACTAAACCCTCCAATTAGATGCTCTTTTTGCCTCTTGATCCCACCATTTGTCACTACGATCACACAACTCGCATTTAACTCTATTCTTGTCATTGTCATCGGACGATATGAATATTTCCACACTTTGGATCCTTTGACTTGGCTCTCTTTTTCAACCGCCATGTTAACGGCCCGAACCTAATTCCATTAACAAACCAAACCCAACAAAAAGATGCGATGGCTGAAAATATAACAATTGGTTAAACGAAATGGCAATCGATCAAACCGCGCCTCCATTATATGTAGAATATAAAAAGATATAATAAGAAAAAAACAACAAAGTCGGAAATCATTAACGTATCGGAGAATCGGAGACATTGAGAACTTGCTACGTATTGATGCATAGAACGTGTAGAAGACTATTGAACATGTATAATAGGTCTTAGAAGACTAAACATGATCAAAGAAATCATTACACATCGGATATGGAGTAAAAAAAAAAGTTTAAACATTAGGTTTTACGTACCGTCACTAAGAGGAGATGAAGAAGGAGGAGCAGGAGGCAAGACGTCGAGTCTTTGCCGCGTCTTGAGCTTACTGTGACCGGCGATGGAATCCGGCATCGAAAAGGAGCTCCCTGCTACGGCCGCAAGCGCTCGCCGTTCGTCGGTGCGGCGACTGTGCGCCGTCGCCAGCTCCGGAGCGCGCGGGCGAGACCGTCGGGCGTCGGGGCTTCGAGTCGAACAGTGGAGGGATCCCCCGACCGGGCGGACACTTAAGTTCGGGCGAGAGCCGGCGCCGGTTCAACCACAAGAGTGAACCGGCTGGCGACTTGGCGGACCGAGGCGGACCGGGCGTGCGCCTTGGCCGCCTAGGCGGACCAGGCGCACGCCTTTTTGCTCCGTGCGTAGGCGATCCATCCGGGTGGCCAAGGCATAGCGCCTTTGCGCCAAGGCGGCGCCTAGGCGTCCGCCTTGACAACTATGACTATGTCTATAAAATATGAGGAGGGTTTGGAACATACAAAGGGTTTAAGCTTTCTACCAACCCAGAGGTTCATTGATATGAAGAGTTAGGTGATTCCATACTCAGTCCATTATGGTGGAAAGTACTGAAAGATGGGTTTGGAGAGTTGAGGTTTGCCTATGGGCCATGAGGTTCGATTTGCTGGTGAGACTTGTGAGACATGAGAAACATGAGAGTTCCATACTTAATAATGATGACATGCATTTATGGGTACAGAAGCCCTGAATTTCTTGAACCACGTAGGAGTAGGAGTCAAGATGACAGAGATTCATAAGTCAAACTAGACATAGAAGTCATGGTGGCATGAACATTGTTTGTAGCCATATAGACATGGAAGTCCTGAATTTCTTAAATCATGTAGGTATGGAAGTCAAGATAACATAGAGATTCGTAGGCCAAACTAGATAGGTAGGTCATGGTGACCCGAACATTGTTAGTAGCCATATAGACATGGAAGCCCTGAATTTCTTAAATCACATAGGTGTGGGAGTCAATGTGACAGAGATTCGTAGGCCAAACTAGACATAGAGGTCATGGTGGCATGGACATTGTTTGTAACCATATATAGACATGAAAGCGGTGATGGCATGGAATTTTTGAAAGCTATATCAGCCTTGAGGGCCATGATAACATAAAAGATTTTGAAGACCACATAGAATAGAAGGGCCACGCTAGTATGATAATTTGATAAACATATACACATGAAAAGTCATGACAGTATAGGGACATGAAAACCATACAGATCTTGATGGTCATGACATTATAAGGGTATGAAAATCATATAGAGATGATATTTAGGTTTGATAACCATATAAACTTACAAGGTTACAATAACATAGAGGTATGACTGTATGAGAACCATATAGACCTAAAGGGTCATGATGGCATAAATGTTCAAAAGTTATATAGGCATTGAGAGCTATGATAACATGAAGACCTCCTTTTTTTTGAAAACCATATATACCAGGAAGGTTATGATAATGTGGAAGGGTTGAAAGCTATAAACACCATGGCAGCTATGATAGCATGAGAATTTCTTCCAAAAATTTTATAGACCAGGAGGGTCATAATGGATTGAAGGTTCAACTACTATCATAATCGGTTGTGAATCATTTACCATCACAGTGGACGACTCACATGCTTTTCTACTTGCTATTTTTTGTTTATTTGTAACGTATTTTCCTCTTGTTTTAATAAAACCATAGTCTGTTTCAACCATCTTCAAAAAAAAGGTACCATATTTGTGAATATATCCGGAGCACCGGATACATACCAAAAAAATCACCTTTATAATTGCAAGGCACTATCAGACATTATCGCCATTATAGATTGAGAACTGGTGCTGTGTTGTTGTCAGTTGGATCGAGCCAGCCTTGAGTCTTGCTTTAACCACTCGATTGGCGCTGACTCATTTAACCTGCCTTGAGAATCTGCATCTTAAACTATGTCCAAATATCCTGAAATGTTGCATTGTCACCTCAAAACCCATCCCCTAAAATTTAGCCACCTCTAACAGGATCTCAACTGGAAAATCATCAACATGGTCATCTTCTCTGCCACAAGAAAAAGCAGAACGTATCATAGTTCTCTTGATTCCCTAGACAAACATCCATAGCCAACTAACACTTCTCCTAGAAACCAGCCACAAGAATTCGTGATGCCCTGATGAAATTTTCATGCTTCACAAAAGATATGTTGAACTGGTACCTCCAGAAACACAGTGTGGAGACTAGTCCACGCTATAGCGAACACAAATGACTTTACCCGCAAATTCTGCATTCTTTCAAAAGTCATAAATCATCAAACCTGAACAAGATTCGCATACCACCAGGGCACCAGGTGAAGTTTTTTTTTCTATGGACATCAATAAAAGTCGTCAACTTATCCCAGATAGCACATTTTCACAATCAACCGCCAACAATGAACCAATTATATGGCGTATGCACACTCGTTAACAATGCTACGCAAACAACACTACATGAACTTCCCATGTATTTTACAGTTCTGCAATCACCTAGCAGATTGAGGTTGATTGGTCCCCCGTGGCATAGAGACAAAAAGAAACAGTTCACGGCGCCATGTACACCGCGCTACTAGTTTCAGTTTCGAACAATGGGAAGCCTATCATCATCCTACATCCTACAAATTCCACCCCTCATTTCATTACCAAAGAAAGCGGCGGCAGAAACGGGAAGAAACGACAATGCGGTGCCGAGAAAAAAGAAACCTGGTAGATGAAGACGTCGAGTAGGAACCTCGTGAGCACAAACCCCAGCGCAAAGTAGATCGTGAGAACGAAATGCCGCGGGTGCGGTGACTGAATCCCACCGCCGAAGATCGCGTCCCACATCCCTGATGGTTATCCGGCGGCAGGATCTAGCCTCAAATGCGCGCATCAACGAGCACCGACCACCCTGCACCCCCACGCTACGACCACCACATCAACCCGAGCTTTCGCAGGTCCACATCATGGAGAAGCGCCCCGGGTCAGGGGAGCGAGAAGCGACATTCCTCCCTCGTCACTTCCAGCAAAACGACAATGGCGGCAGAGGCGGAAGGAAACAACGAACGGGAGGGAGAGGAGCGAGCTTCTTCCCTGCTTCCCCGTGCTTCCTCCTGACCAATGGGATCCCCGACCCCGCGGGGCGGCGCTCACGCGGGCGGCGCTGGCGCGTATGGCAGCGGAGAAGATCTCCCGGCGAGGACGCCCCCCCGCGGAAAGCACACCCGGCAGCTGTAACAGCCGGGGATGATATAGTCACCCCGGCGAGGGGTCGCCTACTCCGCCGCGGCTCTACGGATCCGGCGGACACCCCCGGGAGGATTCGGTCTAGTCGTATATTTAATTTGATTTAAATTTCCTTAAAAAAATCATAAACTGGACTTAGCATGTATTAAGTTGATTAAACTCCTATTATTCTGGTAAATTTAACTTTTAATCTATTGATTATTGAGTTTCCTTGCGGGGAATGTTTTAGACGTGGAAGACGTTTGTTTATCATCTCCTTCCCTTGTCCATTTATTTGACACCTTTCGGTGTCGCTGTCATCGTGGCGGGATGATGCACGAAAAATTGCAGTTTGCAACCCACGATAATCGGTTTTGTCGTCGACAACGATTGATTCATGGAAAATTAAGAAATTGTGGACTCTAGTAGAAAATGTAAAAAGTCGAGCATGACTCGACTGACATCTTCTTTTGCTTTTGTGAGGGGCCGGGTTAGAGCGTGAACTTAGGGTCCATTTGGTTCCCCGTAAAAGTAAAAATCAATGAAAATAAAGTGGAGCACTTTTTCCAAGGAAATCGAAAACAACGTCTACTATTTGGTTTCTTGTAATTTATTTTCTATGAAAATATTTTAGGACGTTTGTATGTTTGTAAATCTATTTCAATGATTTCATATCTCGCTCGGAGGCCACCTGCGAAGGCCCTCCCCCCGGCGCGATGCTCCCCGCCCGTGAACCCCCCCCCACCCCCGCGGCAGCGCTCCCCCACCCGCGAAGGCCCTCCCCCCGGGTGCGGCGCTCCCCCCGGAGGCGCTCCCCCCCGGCGCGAAGGCCCTCCCCTCCGGCGCGGTGCTCCCCCCGCCTGCGAAGGCCCTCCCCACCCCCGCGGCAGCGCTCCCCCACCCGCGAAGGCCCTCCCTCCCCGGCGCGGTGCTCACCGCCCGCGGGGCCCCCCCCCCCCGCCGGCAGCACTCCCCCCGGCGCGAAGGCCCTCCCCTCCGGCGCGGTGCTCCCCCCGCCCGCGAAGGCCCTCCCCCACCCGCGAAGGCCCTCCCTCCCCGACGCAGTGCTCACCGCCCGCGAAGCCTCCCCCCCCTCCCCCGGCGCGAAGGCCCTCCCCCCGGTGCGGTGCTCCCCTCCCGCGAAGCCCCCCCCCCCCGGCGGCGCTCCCCCGCCCGCGAAGGCCCTCCCCACCGGCGCGAAGGCCCTCCCCTCCGGCGCGGTGCTCCCCCCGGCGGTGCCGGCCTCTGCCACCCCCTCGTCGCCCTGTCGCAATCGAGCCCTCCTGGCCGGCGAAAACTCTAGCACTCTCGCTTCGAAAATGCCCTCCGCGGAAAAAAGCTTCCGTTCGATTTTTTTGGAGGCCGAAATCCCACAGTAACATGGTCACGGGAAAAAGTTTTACGTTGACCATGTATTTTACAGGTAAAAAAATAACGTGGTGGAAATAAAAAACGGGAAAACTTGCCCATGAATCCACTTTTACATGCAAACAAACGGACCCTTAGATGCCTGGCCCTCCCTCTAGGGAAGAGGGTTTTTAGGTGGGGATCGAGTCAGCTAGGTTTTGATCTCTCGTCGCGTGCATACACAGCACATCTCAAGTCAATTGGGCCATTGTGTAAAAAAAAAAAAAAGAAGGTAAAAGGTGGAGAAAAAAAAATAGAGTCATAGACGAATCCAGCTCGATGAACACGGACTTTGATGTAATGCATTAAGCAAGTTTTTAGATACTTATTTTGGTAATAGAGTATGTACTATTTAGAATATGTAAATCATATAGTTTTTGATATTACATATAAATATCAAAAATAATATCATATTAGATATAATACTCTAACTTAAGACGTGTTTGGATGGATTGTTGAAAATTGATATAATATCGATTTCAATGTTTACTGTAACATTATGAATATTTTTTTATAAAATAATAATTATTATATTAGTTACGATGGTATTAACTTAATTACTCCCTCTTTCCGTTACCACTTTTACCTCCTTCCGTTTTCTCTCCTCCCGATTGCCCTGGCGAAATCATCCCTCTCCGTCTCCCTCGCGTCCGCTGGCTCCCTCAACCGACGCGTCTTCTTCGTTGTCGCATCGTCGCCGCCGCCCCGTCGCCTGCTCGTTGATCCCATCATCGTCGCGCGAGCACTTGCCCGCGCGAGAGATCCTCCGCAGCCTGGCTTTCGGCCACCGTCTTCGCCGGCCGTTGTCCCGCGCAGCCGCACATCGTTAGCCGCATCTCTCTCTCTCTTCGTCACAGCCGCGAGCGGGCGCCACCGGCCTCATCCCCGCGCGCGAGCACTGCGCAGCTTCGCCTGACGCCGCCCTCGTCCGCCGCGCCCGGCGCCGCTCGCCATCCGCACCGCCGCCCGCGCGTGGGTGTTCTTCGCCCGGCGCCGCCCCACCCTCGGTCAACGCGCGCCGCGCGCGCGGTCAGCCACCACATCGCTCGCGCGTGCCGCCGCCGCGCCTCTTCGCGCGAGCCCGCGCGGCGCCGCCTCGCCGTCAACCCCGCGCGGTGCCTTGCGCCGCCGTCCGCCGTGCGCCCTCCATGCGCCGCCGCCCCTATCGCCGTGAGCCTCTCTCTCTCCTACTCTCTCCTTCCCTCTCTCTTGAATATCAATCACATAATAGCCCTTATTATTTTTCTTTGATTTGATGTCATATTTTCCCTTGATCAGGGTGCTTTTTCCAACATTTTGACGGTGTGAATTGCCTATTAGATCGGCTCGAGTTGTGCGCTACATAGCCGACGTTCGATATCCTTTTCGGTCGCCGGTTCCCGATTTCTCCAACATCATTTCCGGTAGGCACTCTTGACGTGTCTATTATCATTTAAATTTCTATTTAATTCTCCATGACTTGTAGTGATTACTATTGATTTAATTAGCCGGGTTAGCATTGTATGTCGTGGTCAGCGTGGTTAGCGGTGTTGGTTCTTTCGCATGTAATGGAGATCGTAGTATTGTTATTTCAGGTTGTTTATAGCATGTTAATCATCATGTTCCTGGTTGATTATAGTCCATTTTTGATAACCTACATCTAGGTAGTCCTTGGTTATTCTTTCGAGTTAATATCATTGTATATATAAGGTGATAGGTAACTAAACTAGATATTGTTGAGTTAGTCTCATTAACAACTTGATTTTCAGCCATGTTTATGCCTTTGAACCAAAAGATATGGTCTGATTGGGTCTGTTCATATCATGTTTTGATTGAGAATCTGTGGTGGTATCATACTAGCTCATATGTATTATTGTCATTTTATGGTTCTAGCATCATGAACATATTGTTTAGGTGTAGTTGGTCATGATATCTGCATTGATGGTATATTTGTCATAGCATGGTATGGTGTATGTCATTTATCTTTTAAGTATGATCATGGCATGGCATGATTGAGGTGAATGCATGATGCATTGAAATTGTAATGAAAACAAACATACACCGTAATAGTTAGTCGTGACCCGAGGGCGTCGGAGGTTAGAATACTCCGGCTCATACTTCGATCCCGTGATATCGCGGTTTATCCCCGTGCCACCACCGCCTAGGTGCACTATGGGATTTCGTGGCCATATGGCATCGCTATATATGATAGATCCGGTTGTAGCCGGTTTGAGGTGGCAAGACGACGCATTCCTTGCTAATAAGAAAATGTGTGGTCCTTTATTAGAGGATAGGTGCATTATTGTATGGTATTGTATAGGTGGTCTAGTGTTGTATTTTATTTTGTCATTAATTATCATATTTGTGTTGCACTTGTATGCATAGTTTGCCTCATTTATAGTGATATCATCATATGGAGCATATAGTAGGTGTCTATGCATATGTTCATACCATCTTTTTAGGTCATGTTATGGTGCATATAGGTGCTGGTCGGTGTGATTATAGGCTTTGGTTGGTGGTGTAAAACACATGGATTAAGTCATATATCTAAATTATTGACTAGCCTATATTTGCATATAATGGGTGTAGGTCTGTGTACCTATTTAATTAACATCTAGGGCATTCTAGTTATCCGATTTGGCGGATGATGGGGTGTCTACTGAGTCATCGTACTCATCCCAATCCTCTTATCAATTTTCAGGTAATCAGGTTTTGCGCAGCGGAAGCGTGATGAATCGATTCTCGAGATGACTATTAGATGATCTTTATGTCATAGATTGGTATATGTTTTATTTGATTGTATTATTAGCATGATATATTAGGAGGAATCTTGGGAATTGTGATATTAGTCTCATTTGTTCCAAATCGATATAATTTTCGGGATTATTTCCCCAGTTACGTCGTCGGATTATGTTCCGCTGTGCAGGATTAAATCCGGGGCATGACATTTACATCGCGTGCATTCATACGAAAAATAACATTATTAATTATAAGATGTAAAATTTGACAAAGGTGAGTAACACTGAAACCAAGCAGGCTTCAGGTACTCGTGGAGTATTTAAGTATCTGTAAATACATAATATATTGTTAGTTCTGCCTAATTGCTTTTGTGTATAGGAGTAATGTTTTTGAATCATAGTAAAGTATTTGGCTTGCAAAATATTTTTTTATATTTCCATGATAAAAAAGTTGTATCAAAAGAAAGTTTGAACTAGTCAATGAAGTAAATTTGTCATGTCAAGAGATATATATGTGATAACCAACAAAAAGTGAGCACCGTATTATGATCAAACAAGGTGAGAGACACAAGATCGAAAAACAGAGACCCTCTTTTTTGTTTTAAAAGATATATTCAAAACACACAACATTACGAGGGTTGTCAAACACCTTTTTTAACAAATTTTTGTTTAAAAACATAAAATTATAATGAAAACTTGATTTATCATTTTACCAAACACCCCACGATTGAGTTATAGATTGGTTTATAACATAAGTTGTAAGTGAGCTCGAGATCAAATATAGATCTCGGTACCATGTAACAACTAAATATGAGTCTTCCCCTGTATGATGTATCATGAGATTGTTACCGACAAAGTGGGTGTAACTTAATTGTCTTTTTCAACTCAACTTCCAAAAAATAGTTATTTATCTCTCTTAAAGATTCGGTAACTCGTCAAGATCGTACACCTCGCGTAACACCTCGGTAAGTCACGAGTAACCACTAAATCGATTAGCTATCCCAACAATCATCGATAGTCAAATGTCTGGTTATTTTAAAATTGAGATTGATATAAAATAGTCATAAAAAATAGTTGATTATCGATATCAATTTTGAAATTCATATACAGATGAACACATGAATTATAATATGAATCTATATATATGTATATATCAAAATTTCTATGGATACTCTATCCTATAAAAATTTAAAATAAACAAATAGGTAACCTCATTTTTAATAAACCAACCAAATATGATCTAATGCTCTGTTCGGTAACACTATTAGACACCTATATCACTATTAATTTTAAAACTGATATCGTTGGCAATCACCTTGAGGTGTTTGGCTAATAGTATCAATTTCAAAATGTGTATCGTAAACAACACATGTTATGTGATACAAGTGTCAACTTATATCAATTTTGATATTGATATTTTATCTTCTAGAAATATCAATATCAATATTAGTATAGTATCATTTTTGATACTCTAACCAAACAGGCCATAAGCTAGAGTAAAGCTCAAACAATGAGCTCACTTGCTCGCCAAATATCGAGCCAAGTTCGAACTCAACAAATGTCGAGTTTAACTCGAGGAACACCTTTTCGGCTCTTCTTAATCCTTCTATGCGAACGGCATGCCCATTTTTCTGTTCTTTTATTTATTTATTTGTTAACTTGAGTTTTGTGTCCATCGTAGTTTTCACTGGAGCGTGTAACAAATCACAGCAGATATACAATCAAACTAATAATTTATAAATATATTGATAACTTGTATTTGCTTAATTACCCCTTGCAAAATGTTTATACCCGTGGGCTCGTCCAACGTACGGTCCACGTTATATCCCAAAAATTTCAAAATACGTACCTACACACCACGAGTTTTGAGTATACATCCCTACAAGTACAAGAGAAAATAGTGAACCAAGTACGATATATACTTCCAGGATTAATACTTGTCCAAACCTTGCTCGTCATCAAATTTATAAAGATTGGAGGACTGTGCTTTAAACTTTTAATTAAAAATAGCCCGACATTAATTCCTCGTTAAGGAAAAATCCAAAAGATGTACTTGTTCAATTCATCAGTGACATTCTCAAGGTCGCATTCATGTTCAAGATCCGACCCAACTAATATTTAAGACGCCCCCTACGTCACTCTTTCTGACTAGATACTGTGAATATAAAGATGGCTGTGTCGCAGTGGACATCCATTCTCTCACGCGAAAAGTCATGCGAGTTCGAACTCGTGACTCACACTTCAAAGTCTTTCCGCCGCAACGATGCGTCACTCGACTTAAACCAAAAAAAAAAATCTATCAACGCTAGAGAGATCGACATCCAAATGATGCTACCCAAATATTAATGGGGTGTTTGGTTGCATGATAACGAAGGCTTTTGTTTTAATTTTTAAAAATTGTAAGAAAACTTGTTAAAAGAGGTGTTTGGTAATCATGACAATTTTATATTTTAAAATTGATCTTCTTCTTAAACAAAAAAGAGGGTCTCACCACTTTCTTTTTTCTTGTGGTCCCCCACTTTGTTCGGTCATGTGTGGTAGTTACTTTTTTTTGTAATCACATCCCTCCAAACATGATAATTTTATGTCATGAGTTGGTTTACTTTTTATTTTAATACAATTTCTTATCATGAAAGTGTACAAAAAATTATCATGCAACCAAACACCCCCTAAGAGTGATGATAAATATCATAACCAAATTCATGGTCTTATCTTTGAAGACACTCCATATTTACTATGCACCTAAGCAATAGAGACACATGACACATCGACATCAAAATTGAAGCTATCGAATACCGAAAGCAATATTGAAATTTATAACCAAGCCAAGGTCTTAGCTCTGGAGGCTGCCAAATATACTTGCATTGTTTATTAGCAATAGACACATCAATTAAAATATTAATGAATATTATAACCAAATTGGCATCTCTTATCTTTGAAGGCTGCCCATACTTGCCTTGCCTGATGGCAATAGATCACCCATCAACGTCATAATCGATGCTGACAAATATTGATAGTAAGAGAAAAAATTACAACCAGAGGGGGGGTGTTCTTAGCTTTGAAGGCCGCCATTAGTCACATTATATAACAGCAATAGGCACGTCAACATCGAAATCGGTGCTACCAAATATTAAAAGTAGTAGTAAATATTGTAAGGAAATTAGGGACTTATCTTCGAAGGCTGCCAATATTACTTGAATTCAGATTGATTTAGTGGAGTGAGTTCCATGTATCTGTTCCTTCCCCGGTGGACCACCTCCCCGGCGACTTCCTTCTCCGGCGGCATCCCCCCCGGAGGAACCCCCTCGCGGCGGCCTCTGTCCGTGGCGGAACACCTCCCGCGTGGCCTCCATCCCCGGAGGACCACCTCGCGGCGGAACCCCTCCTGCGGCGGCTTCCTTCCCCGGCGGCTTCCCCCCGGAGGAACTCCCTCGTGACGGCCTCTGTCCGCGGCGGAACCCCTCCCGCGTGGCCTCCATCCCCGGCGGACCACCTCCCCGGAGGAACCCCTCACGCGCAGCCCCCTTCCGCGGCGGAACCCCTCTGCGGCGGCTTTCTTCCCCGGCGGACCATCTCCCCGGCGGCATCCCCCCGGAGGAACTCCTCACGTGCAGCCCCCTTCCGCGGCGGAATCCCTCTGCGGCGGCCTCTGTTCGCGGCGGAACCCCTCTGCGGCGGCTTCATCCTGTTGAGTCATCGCGGGGGCGTACTACGGAAGCTTAGTCAGCGGCATCCTCTGCGCAGAGTTTCTACATATGGCTGCATCCCTCTGCGGCACTTTTGACGATTTCTTTGTAGCCGGCGCACTCTTCATCGGTGTTAGATTTTCTATTTGTGTTTTTCGTTTTGTCGTTTTGAGGTCAATTTAGTCCAGGGAGGGCCGGATGGCCCTCCCTCCCCATCTCCCTTTTCCAACACTTTACCTAAAATTATTTTTAGGTATTTTCTCTCTCTTTGTAGTGTTGGAATTGTGGAGTTCGAGTTATCTAAGTTTATTTCGTTTTTCTTCTAGTTTGTCAATGTTAGTAGTCCCGCGACCAAGTTATGAATCTAAATCAGCTTTTATTAGCGTCTTTGACGCTAAACATCTCTCAAGACCGTTTGTCTGGGCTTTATCCACTCCCGTTTGGAGTGATCTTCCGGTCTTGACACAGTCATCTAACTCCTATGAAGGAGTTTTTACTTCTGCCACCCGACCATGTTCGCACTCGTGTGTATTGGTCATCTCGTGGTGGTATGGTCTTCTCTTGGAAATTTATTTTTCCAAGATAACTCTTTTGTTAACTCGATCAAATACTTTCACCGTTGTATCTCTTTGGATGTTCAAACTCTGTATCTTTCTTAGTTTAATATGAATAGATGGGTACTGTTTTCTTCGAAAAAGAGTTCCATGTATCTAGTTGAGTACATTTCATATCGATGTGATATGTATGATAGTGACGGATCCAAGATTTTAATTTAGTGAGATCACTAAATAAATAAATAATAATATTTTATAAAAAATTAATTATAACACATATAACAAATTTTTAAATACGGTGAATACCTCTTTTCTCATATTTTAGTGGGGTCACTCCTCTTAATTTGTTTTAAAATAACATTATTTTAAAAGACTACTAATAATTTTATAAAAGTTTAGTGGAGTCACATGACCCACTAATATATATGTAGATCCGCCACTAATGTATTAGATCCATCCCATTGAATATAGAGTTGAGAAACTTCTCTCGCATGTCTCCTTGAGGGGATCCGAACTCAACATCAAGATCAACATCGAAATTTGACGCTATCAAATGAAAATTTATTGTTTGTTATTGTTTTTTTTTGAACAAAAGTAAACTACTATATATTCATACCAAACTAAAAACAATACAACAAGTTACAACATCCTATGTAAACAGAAAGACAAACTAAAGAGGACAAAGATAGATAACATACTGGCCGATACTAAGTTGTCCCACAAAATAAGACAAAGCCACAAATCGATCTCGATGAAAGATTGAACAGTAGGGATAAAAGCTCCACTCAGGGAGTTAACCATTTGTCTCGAGACTGGATAATCACACCAAAGAGATATGGATGTTGTCTAGACTAACAGTCTCGAAGAAAAGATCGTGGCTAAGTACCAAACAAAGGAGGACACTGGACCAAAATCCAACCACACGACCATAACTAGAAACAACAGACAGCAAAAGAAAGATGAACGTAGATAAACCGAACTCTATGATTGCAGTGCACAACAAAGAACCAAAATACCTAAATACAAATTTAGGTAGAACACTGTAACAAGAGAGACACCATACGACCTAAACATTTATGGGAGGGAGCCCTCCCTCCCTGTCCACAATTACAACAAAATAGCACAAAAAAGAAACCTGGTTAGCTAGATACCTCCCAGCCGGAGATGCTCACTAAGACGAACGGGACAATGACAGAAGAGAGCTGGAGAAACGATGGTTTCAATTAAGGGGCTACGGGAACGGTTGGGATGGTGAGGGCGAGAGGGAGGGAAGGGATTTACTGTCGGGCAAAGGGAGAGACGAAGAGGCGGTGGAACAAGAGACATATGGGTTGACTATGGAAAAAGGGGATGAAGCCGGTAGTAAGGGAGGTGTTTAATGGGCAGTGGAGGGAGTGCTGGGGCGAGAAAGCCACGGATATAGGGATGTCAACGGGTCGGATACGGGTCGAATAATAGTATTATCCGTATCCGTATCCTATAAGAAAAAGGTGTATCCACTTGCTGTTCGTTAACTATCGGTATCGGGTGTATCCGCGAACCGCATTGTTCTATCCGCTTAAAAACGGTTTACGGTCGGATAACGGACGGTTATCGAATATATAAAGAGATAACATACGTATAATACAATCTAACAAAATAAAGAAGTAAAGATAATTTTACCGATAAAGACACACATAAAAAATATATATATTACAATTAAAAGTATCTATTTATAGCAATGAACAAAAAGAAAATTCTTCATTATATATCTACCACAAAACATGAGATATAGAAAAATAATTTACAAGACCATAGCAAAATTAATTTTTGAGTCTGTAGTAAATAATTAGATGTGCAACACAAAATATGAGATAGAAAAAAAATCTTAATTACATGTTCAAAATAATACATGTCCAACATAAAATATGAGATAGTCGATTTGCAGCAAAAGTGCGTACATGGATTGCACCATCAAGAAGCAGAAAAAGATGAAAACATCACTGTTAAACGTCAAGACAAGGCTTATCCAATGTTAAGATCTCAAGGAGGAGGGTGAACCGGTGAGTTAAGAACAATAAGATTTTCTAGATGGGTCATATATACTTAGATGTCATAAATTGTGAGTTATATCGTATTATGTATTAGTTAGCGAATACGGATAACGGTTTTCGGGTTCGGTTTATGGTGTATCCATGACCGCATCCGCTAAGATAACGGTTAATCGGTAAACGAACGCGAATAGCTTATTCGGAAAATTTAAACTATCCACTTGCTGTTCGTTAACTAACGAACGGGTCGGATAATCGGATAATCGGTAACCATTGACATCCCTACACGGATAGGCCAGGATATCACTTAAGGAGGAAACGAGAGAGCCGCCTACAGGGCCGAGGAAGCTGCGGAGCTCTGCGAGGCGTCCACCAATGGAGGGAAGGGGGCCGCCGATGGGGCCGAGAATGCCGACAGGGGCGATCCGCCGAGATTGCCGACGGGCCCACGGGGGCGAGGGTTCTAGCGAGGACGCCGAGATGCTTCTGTCGAGAGCGCCGATGGGCCGAGGGTTCTGGCGAGGACGCCGAGATGCTTCTGCCGAGAACGCCGACGGGCCGACAGGGGCGAGGGTTCCGGCGAGGACGGCCAGATTGCTTCCATTGTTTGTTATTGTTACAAATTTTATTTTCGACCGTTTTAGTTTAAAAAAATTTTTCACTGAATCGGCGAGTCAGACGAGTCACGGGTCTCCGAGTCTCGGGGTATCGGGATGCTACGAGTCTACGACCGGGTGAGTGGCCGAGGTCCGATTCATCTCTCTCCCGAAAGCACGGAGATATTCTTTGCTGAGGACACAGTTCCCCGTAGAGGCAGACTCAACGTGAATTCCAGCGTTGCCCGGGCAGACCGCCGGTAGTGTCGAGGCTCGGAGGAAATCCCGGAGCGTGTTCGATTCATGGTTTCACCATCGCCATTGCGCCTGGTCGGGTTGCTCCTGCCCTCTGTACGTGGTTGCTAGCTTGATTTCTCCATGAACCTGGTTCTCTCGATGTCCATGGTTTTGTATTAGATGTGTTAGTGCTGTTTGACCGTCTCTTCCTGCCCAATGCCGTATTTATTATGGCAAATCTTCTTTTCCAAACGTATGCGCGGGCAATTGCTGTACGATTGTAGTCTTATTTTTCTCCCGATTGCAATATTTTTATCTCATTTATGTTTTTCTTATCTAGCTTTCACTGTACCAGCGGATTCGCTTCGGGCGTGCATCGACGGGTTATGAAAAATTGTGTAAACTATCATCTTACTTGGCGCCTTCTGCCGGTCAAGGTTTCGTTAGTCGGCGTCTTCCGGGTCAGCCGAGGGTAACGTGATATCGAATTTGGTTCTGGAAACGGACCGTCCCGATGCTAGACTTTGGCTTGATTACTTTCAGGTCTTTTACTTCTACCAAGGCACACGCTGCTTTCCGTGATACAGGACATGTAAACCTGTATCCTCTTTCACGTCAAACAAATCACAGGAATTGTATCAGATTCATCTCCATGAAGCCAGCGTTTGGAGGTGGTTTGGGGTGCGTAAAGCTAGCTAGCAGATTTACACCATACAGGATTCGGTGTGCTGAAAACTGTTCGGTCCTAGGTGAAAATGAAGACTCTTATATGATTGACGAGGATGATGAATATTGCCCTGTTGATTGTGTCAGAGAATTCAAGACTGACGAGGAGTTCTCAAAAATCTTAGCAAAGTCTAAGAAAAGTGGTTCACTAATTGTAGTAGATTTTTACCGGACATCATGTGGAAGCTGCAAGTACGTTGAGCAGGGCTTTGTAAAATTGTGCAAAGGATCCGGTGATCAAGAAAATGCAGTTATATTCTTGAAGCATAATGTGCGTGATTATCCTTTTCATCTGTCAGTTTGCTATTCTATTCATGTCTTCATTGTGTTTGTCAGAGAAAATTTTCACGTTATACTTGTTATCCTCCAATTTGTCTAACTTTTGTCATTGTGTTCCCACACAAGTTTTTGTTATGTGCTTATTGCCTACCAGAGCTTTATTTTCTTTACTATTTACTAAGTTTTTGAGAAGTTGGCATAATCGTCTAAGCACTTGTGCAAAAGTAAGAATCTCACTTGTCCAAATAACCAGCTCAGTCATGGTATTGGGTTGTAGGAAAGTGACACTTTTCACCAAAATATTTCATGTTTCCGTTAGGATGCACCAAAACTGTGCAGTAGTTGTATATCGATTATTGGGACATTTAAAGTTAGATGTGCATGTATTACCTTTCTATTCAACTTCAAGTTTTACAGAATTCCGTTTTCCTCACCCACAGCATGCAAGAACTTTGAGCAGGCAAATCTGTTACAGCAAGCTAAAGGAAATATTTGTTGGCTGAAACTGGCAGCCGTCACAAACTAATCCACAATCATACAGTAGCCAGTTCTGAAAACCCCTTGGAACTAATACTTTCAAGCATTCTCCATTAGATGATAATTACCCATTTGGATTTGAAAGCAAGAAAAAAGCAAAAATAGGAACTGACCTTCTATATGAGTATGAGAACAGTGCTTAGAAGATGAATCGGTGATGCTTATACTCAAAATTGTATAATTACGTGTTCATATAGTTTCGTGACATTTCATATGTATTTCAATGTAATCTTATACATATATATACACACACGTATGCATGTGTAAGTTTGAAATTTGTTATTACATGATGTGTAACTATTCCAACATATCTCCTCGCATGTAAGCCAGTTTTCTTCTCATATTGATAAACGTACAGAGTTCATGCATGTTGTCAGGTTTAAGCATGGGCATCGGCGACATGCTGAAATTATCCATGATTTTAAAATTTTAAGAACCTATCGAACTTCAATAAAGGGAAAATATAAGGAAAAGTGAGATCAGAATTGGACCTTGATTGGCCAGGAGGGATCTCGATCTTGATTGGATTAGGTTGGTTGACTCAGCTGATACTAGGATAATTTTGAAACCATAATTACCCATATTTACAGAAAATAGAAAAATCCAACAAATAAGTGAAACCCAAAAAACATTAAAAAATAAAATAAACATTAGAGATACATTATAATGCCATTTCAAACTTCATGGCTAATCCAAGTCCAAATGTCTACTTGCTCTTTCCTGTGGCAATTTGTACATCAATGCCTTCGTGATTTGAGTTTGAAGCTAAGGATGTGTCACTGTCAGCTATACAGCTGTCAGGAATCTCTGTTTTATTAGGCCATTGTTTAAACTCTCATTAGAGGTTATATCATTGCTCAATCTAAAATAGCTCTATTGTTTTCTCCTAGTTATATAGGCCCTCATTTGTTATTACTATTACCTGAAATCAGATTGTATTTCTGTACATTGGCACTGATGCTGATACTTGATAGTGTGTGCTTCGAATGCAACACTCCATTCTTTTTTTTTACTCTATCTACATCCAACTTTTTCCTCACAAATTAATACTCTATGAATTCCATCCAATATATTTACTACTAATCATACTCGGTGGCCAGCCTGATTCTTTTTTGTTTTCTGAAAATTTGCTTAGCCAGATTGTCTCTAGCTGAACCATGCAGACAGGCTAATCTGGCCCGGTTCTCATTAAATATTGGATTTTACGCAGATTTAACCTCTGGGATCAGATTGGCTACTTCCAGCCCGATCTGAATCGGCTGATCCCAATCCAAGGAAGAATCTCATGCTTCATTGCTGTCGTGCATATATATGCTAGTTTTGGCTTACGTTTCACTGGTCAGAAAATGCCAAAACAGGCTCATCTTATGGACCACTTGACAGCAATCTGGTTACGATCTTAATTTCTCTGTCAATGAAGTCTACATAAGGGATTTAGTGTTTGCTATTGAGCTGAGGAATTGGCATTATTTCTGTAGGTTTGACATGTCTACTTAATTTTGCAAGTGAATGTAGAGCAAAGTATCTCTTATGGTTCACAGAATCAACCGATTTCTGGATTAGATTGACATAAGTTGGCCCGAATTGGAGCGGGGAGAGAGACCGATCCACCCCCAGATTCCTGTTGGAATTGGTCAAAGTATACTAAATTGGCCTGGATCAGGAGTGATTCGGATTGAATTGGCAGCTGAGGTGGCAACAGCAGTGCCCCTGCAGTGCCACAACATCTTGAAATCCCAGAATATGATGACTTACGGGCAACAACGGATCCAGGAGACCCATTGCCGCATATTTGATGACTTTAAGTCATCAGATATGTCTTATCGGGTCCCCTTGACCCGATAAACTGGATGTCATCAGTTCCAGCTCGTACCAGGTCGGGTGGGGAAGGTGTATCACTGAGCCATGTGGCGGCATCACTGCTGCCCCGGTGCCAGAATACACCCCAAAAATGATTGAATTGTACCAGAATCCCATGGCGAAACTATCCAGTATATTTTTCTGATTCCTGAAGACCCAATCCAAGCTGATTTTGGATTGATTTTTCTTCCATAAAATGGCTAATGATTCAATTCAGATTCGATCAAAATTAGCACTAGCTGATCCGGTCTCCAATTCCTATTCCGATGCACTGGGTGTTGACAGCCATAGTGCAGATGGAAATTGTTAATCAACTTGCAACTAGCCTAATGACAATGCCTCTTTCTATCTTCTTTACCTCACGAAGTGTCTGCTAGTGGATTAACAGGAACATGCTTACTCACGGAGTTGTGAATTTCAATCCTATTGCTATAAAACTTAAATGAAGTGGAAGAGAGCAGTAAATGAATGTTAAACTTAAACCTGCCACATACTTATCATCATTAAAGAAATAGATGAGCAGATTATATTGGGCAAATTGTATGTGACCATTAAGGCTATGTTGTTACTGTTATTCATTCTTGGACTTTTTGCACCACAGTTTGCACTAAACCTATAATGCAACCTGATCCAAATACAAAATAAAAATCTGATTCAACTTTCAGCTAAATAGGCCTGATGTCTCTTAAGATTTGGTTCGGGCTATACCCTGATTTAGATAGAACCCGAGTTACATTCTTAGGTTCTATCCAAAATCCTGAAACAGGAACCCAAACTAGGCGTTCCTCTCAGCTCTAGCATTCGCCCTCACTATCATTTCAGGCAATCTAGCATTCTCATTTTTGTTCTCCTTTCTACTTCTTTGTGCGACTGCCACTGCAAGGCTGCAACTGGGGCAGAGGAGAAAGGCTCTTGCCTTGCACCTCTCGTATCTTGCCTCTGGTACTATAAGATTCACCAATGGTCCTTTGCTGAGGAACTATTTTATTGACTGTGGCTTGTGGGTCTTTCATGGATGGCAGAATTGGATTTGGAATTGGTGGGTATCTATCCAAATTGGATAGAATCAGTCAGAATCGGCCGGTTTTTGAGAAGGAAACCGATCTGGAATCGGTCTGGATTGGTCATTTTTCATTATTTTTCATTATAAAAAATCTAAAAAATCATTAAAAATTCTAAAAATATGAATATCTCTAAAAATTGTTAAAAATAAAAGTTATTTATCTAATACACTTCCATGTCATTATAAGAGAATTTAAGACAAGTAAATATATTTTAATGGCGATGATTATTCTATTAAACATAGGTAACACGATATAAATACTTTATTGACATGCAATAAAATGTGATACATTTATTTTATCAGTATTTATGGAATTTGCTTTCATTCTCATCTCTGTATCATCTTGAATGTGTCACTGAGAATTGTCTATCATGATTTACCCGTATTTATATAAAAATAAGAAATCGGACATCTGAGAAAAATCATATACAATGTCGCATGCTAGAGATGTGGTTGAAATATATGGTCGAAAGTCTTGAGGGGGTTATGGATAATTTGTTGCCGTGTATTGATAAAAAAACCCTTAATATATGACCGAATGTTGTCTCTATCCTAAATCATCAGCCCTGTCCCACGGGTGCGTGCACTACTGAAAGATCCTCCTCCACCACCTCTATCACCTCCACCTCCACTTGAAATTTCGGTCTTTTATTGTTGAGTTGGTGTAATGAATTCTTCTTCATCAACCACTTCTTATGTTAACTTGCACCCACCCCTCAACCATAAACAACAATAATAAAACATGATGTTATTATCACAATATGGGTTTATATATCATAAAACAAAATGAGGGTTTGTTTTAATTTCAACATATCATGAGAAACTTTATCAAATGAGTACCTTGTATTTGGTTCTAGTATACTCTAATTCTCATTTTATTAGATTGCATTCAAAAATTGAGAGTTGTCAAAATATTAGACTATTAGTGTTCCAATGTAAAAACATCGAGAAACATAATTTTCTGACTTACTTTTGGCTTAGCTTCACATCTATCCTATTGAGTTGTTGAAAATCATTGTATTACAGGCAAAATACTCCTTGAAACTTCTCGATCATTGCATGCTTATACTCCATATTGCATTTGGGGGTTTAAAAATATTTTGTATTCATCACATATGACATAAGAATAGACATTTATGCATCAAGCAATAATTAAATTATAGATAACAAGAATTACCCGTTGTCTGCATATTCTGGTGTAACGTCATGTCCTATTTGGCATCTATTATGCTCCACCACTTCTTCTAATCTTTACGATGCTTCTGTTTTATTTTTAACTTCACTTTATCTATGACGTCATACATGTATCTCATTTGGTTATTTCCATCTGAGTTCACTAACCTCAACATGTTTACAAGTGGCCCAATGATGGATAAATACTAAACACTTCTCTTCAAAAAATGTTTGCCCCTTATCAGTCATTCCATCTATGTGAGAATCTCTAATTGATTCATTATGTTGTGTAGGTTAGCCATACAACAAATATGCTCTTCCGATGTTATAAAATGAACAAGTGCATATCTATATCGGTGCAAGCTTTCCAAGGCAATAAAGTGTGTAGCAAATCTAGTTGGCTTAGGCGTGATCAAATTGAGCCCCTCGGTGTGATCTCTCATTTTGTGTGGTAAATGAGGATACGAATAGATAAATGATTTGATCAGTTGTGCCAAGCTCATAAGTGTAGAAACTGAAGCATCATTGCCTTTATCTTACAACATGAGGTCAGTAGAGTGTGCTACATATGGAGCCCAAAATTGATGTCACCTCTTGTCCATCGACTTCTTTCATGTCACTTTGTAGGATGGTTCATTATCTGTTACAATTTGCATGATATTTTTCTTCCCGATCTTTTTTGCAACAACATTCATAGGTGAAAATATATATTCAACATTCTTGATTTGACTTGAAGCATCAATAAACTTCAAAGACGTTGTATCCTTTGAACAGTAAATAAGAAAATTAATTATGGATCTCTTTATGATGCTTATTCAGCCATCACACATGACTGTGTATCCTTTCTTCCTGCATGACTATGCATCATTTCTCCTTTCAGACCAACTTAAATCCATTAATTCATGCATTTAACTCTTCTACCTCTTCATCTAGGCCGGTGGCGTAAATATACTGACTGGTCAAGATTTGTAATCCCGGTCCAACCCCACCTCTCCGATTGGAGTAATCATTGTCTGGAAGTATGAGAGGTAGTGACGGCATGTGATGGAATGACTACATTAAGTTATATGAAAAAAGTTGTTATTTGACCCACTTAAGAAATATATGGAATACATGTTTCAATTTCAGATTATTATATACATGTAAAAATCATTTGTAGATATGATTGATTACTCACTTAGCAGCTAAAGTGGTTGCCTTGAACCCTTTAAAGGCTTACTTGATTGTTCTTGGTGAGCTATTTTACCGACTAAACACGAGCATTTGCAATGGCAGGAGGCTATGTCGAAATAGATCAATGAAATGCCCCTTTTTTTCTCTCACATCCTCGACGTGTGTGTGGGTCAGGTGGATTGTGACTGACGATATGTTGGCTTTCTGACTCGAGAGCCTCCTTCTCCCTTTCTCTTTTCTTTGTGCTTGCTTGCGAGCATTCCTTGTTCTCATCAAGGGTTCATCTACTTTCTCCGAATATATGGATGTTCCAGGTTCAACTCTTTATTTGTCTTTGTCTTTTTAGGTCCCCCTCTCATCTCTTCTTCATATAAACTTCTCATGCAACTTTTCTTTCTGTTCAACATGAATTCCTCTTTGTGAAGCTCTTCTAGTTAGGTATGCCCTCATAACTTCATTGCTCCCTCTGGACACATTATCATATTTCTTGATATTACCACTCAACCCACCTATTTATTGCTTCAATTAGAATACTCCTCCATTCACTTGTTTCCCACATCACTTACATTGCACAATTTTCTTGTCGAAATCCACTATATGGCCGTGTTTCTACTCTTTATCATGGGAAGCAAGTGCATCACTGCTTTCTTGCTCGGCCAATGTTTTTTGGTCTGCAACATTCATGCATCAAAAAATTCAAGAACTTCACCAATTAAATGGCGAACCCATAACCGGGAAAGGGGGAGCCGGTAAGGGGGGCAGGAGGTGGAACAACCCTTTACTGGGGCTGTTTAGTCTTGACAATCACCCGTTAAGCGGCTACTTAACATGATTGTTTAGCCTTGACAGTCACTCGAGGCATGGGGGTGGAACACCCCATAAGGGTCGAAATTGGGAGGGGGGCAAAACACCCTTTTATAAGGTCTTTGGTTACATTTTTTTCTCTTTTTAACATAATTTTTAAAAAATAAAAGAGTTGAGGTATTTGGTTAGATTTTTGTAAGTCCTTTCACTTTTTTAAGAACATTCATATGTACTCTTGAAACTCTTTTGAAATAAAAACAAGGAAGGACTTGTTTTATTTTCGAGACAGACGCAGAGGGTAGTTGTTCGCAAGGGAAACAACACGCCATTTTGGAAGAGGACATCGCGAGGAGGAGCAGGGGATTTTTCTCTCCGCGTGTTTGCTTCATCTTCACGTTGTCCAATTGGTTTGTGTTGGGGAGGTCTTTATCACAGAGGAGGCCCAAGGTTGGTCGGTTGCTACCAAAGGAGGGCCCCGTCGCCTCGTCACCGCAAGGAGGGGTCGGACATGAGCAGTCGCAGTGGCTTTGGGGGTGGGAATGCCATCGTGCAGCAGGGGCGTTGGGGATGCTTTCCCTCCGGTGTTGGAGGCTGTAGCTTTCAACTTATCGCATGGCCGGGAGTTGCAGGGCCTGGCGGAGGCTGCCTTGCCTTCTTCGTGCCCTTGTCGGGCTGCTGGACTTTGGCGGTGAATTCCCCCTTCTGGTTGATAGTTGTGGTCGTCCTAGGGAGGTCACCGTGAGGAATGATAGACAGGGGAGGTTGTTGGATGGAGGGGGTCTGGGGGTAGGGGCATGCGTGTATTGGTGCTGCGGCAGGGCACTGGGGGGAAGTGGGTTTGGCCCTGCGTCTCTGGCTTCCGGAATGGGGCAGGGGGCTTGCGGACTAGGCCTGTGGGATTGGGGATTGCAGCTTTGGCTTCCAATCACAGTTGCTAGGGTGGGCAAATGCAGGGCCGTTAGGATCATCGTCGGAGCAGCTGCCATTGCGAGGGAATTGTGAGTCTACGGGGACTGGGGCTGGGGGCTTACGGGGTTGGAAGCAGAGGTCATAGGGGTTTGTCGAGAACTCGTCGTCGGAACAGTTGCCGTTAGGATCATCATTCGGCATGTACGAGGAGTAGTACGACAAGGTCGACGACTCTTGAATGTAGTTCATCAGCGGGGATGCCTGGTGTTTGGCTATCTTGAGCATGGAGGGTGCAAACGACCGTCCTTGCATCAACGTCGACTTGGAAAAGAATTACATAACAAAATAGCATTTGAAATGTGAAGGATTATGTCAGCAGATGAAATTGATATATATGATTTATTATTCAAACCACTAAGTTGATATTAGATATACATGAATGTGGTGAGATTCTTGTTTGTATTGACATTTATAATGTGTGTGATAGAATTTTTGATTTTAAAATCATTGCCAAACACCACTCTATAAATTTTAAAAATTGTGACAATGTTGCCAAACACAAAATAATTGTGCTTCTCTAATTTTAAAATTAAAATTGAGACATCAGAGGATCCTGATTTCAAAAAAAAAGGTTGTATCAATAATAAAAGAGCTTCCAAACACACTATTAGGGGCTGGAATTGGGAGGGGGCAGGAATTGTGAGGCATGAAAGAAATGGGAAGGGAATTGCTTGAAGAACGCTAAAATCGTTTCAAATCACTATTAGGTCAATCCAAATTGGCCAGCAATTGCTCTAAATCACAAGATTTCTGTTGGAATTTCCGTTGAAATTGCCAGTGCCTTAGCTGATTTGGGAGGAAGAACCACCGTAGGGCCGATATCACTGATTTAGGGGTGATATCGGGTAGATATTTGGCCCACATTGGGCCTGATATCGATAATAGACCGGGATGTAAGTTATATTGGAAGAATTGATGGATTTTGACCGATTTTGAGAAAATCGGTCGATTCTTGACCAATTGGATGGATTCAAACTGATTTCTACGAGAGAAATGTTTGAATCAGACCTCCAGGTGATAATCGGATCAAGACCGATTGATCTAATTTAGGAATCAGCTGATTCCAGTCTGATTCCTCCAATTTTACAATCTATGAGGTCTCTGCTTGATGGTAGTCTTCTTTTCTTCCTAATCTTCTTCTTTTAAATGTGATGCTTCATCCAATGTAAACATTTTCTATTGAAAAAGGATGAATCAATCAGTTTGACTTGATAATGATGGGTCCAAGTTTTGAAAGGAAATAATGTGCAAATTTTAGGTATTGGTTACCCTTCCCATTTTCTCCTGCTTTTATTTTTTTTTCATTTTTTGGGCTATAAGTTATCTATTTTGGCTGGATTTTAGTTTGGACTTCGGTCGTATCCATATTGATCCCATTGGATGTGGATCAACTGATCCAATATGGAAGTGGGATGTTCCATATTAGAACCTTAGTGCGGCTTCCTTGGTCAATTGGAAGGCTGAAAGCCTGAAACCGATAACTGCAACACCCTCATTTTTATAGAGTTATATAAAATATATGATCTTTGCATTGACGTAAGTACAAGGGTAACTAATTTCATGGGCATTTATATAAAAAACTCTGTTTACTTATGTAGGTTGTATTACTCATATTCGAGGTGCTAAAAAGGCACCGAGGACACTCATTCTTCGATCTGGATAGTGTATCAGGATTGTTGCCAGTCTGATGATTGATGCGGTACAAAAGTGAAGAAAGTGCCATCTTTATGCATAACTCGGCCCAAAAGTGTCACCCAATAGTTGACACATACTTGACATGACTGAAAATTGAGGAACTGGACTTGAACCAAGCTGAAAACCCACTGAACTGAATTGAAAATGTTCTAAACCAGGCTGAAAGGTGTTGAACTTGAACCGGCTTTGAAATGCACTAAACCAGCCTGAACCGGATGAAGGGACCCGGGCCGGCCCAAACCAGCTTGAATTGGGCTGAATCACTGTAAACCTCTCCTTATCCAGGCGATCGGTGGCCAGTGAATTTGGCAGAGCCTCCACTTATCTGGGCATGGGATGGGACTGACACAACATCCTCCTGACCTACAACTTTTCTTCTCACTCTCTTTTCCTCTCTTCTTTCTTTCTCTTTCTCTCTCTCTCTCCCCCCTCCCCCTAAATCCTTACCCTAAACCTTGAATCCATCATGCTTGTAATCATTCGAACTACTGGTTAGGACATACGTCTGACGGAATCTAGTATAGGTTCGGACAACAAGGGACTTGAAGTTAGACATACTCTTTTCTAGGTTGGAGGTGAAGTGAAGTGAATATTGATTCTCGGAACATCTCCTTATCCAGGTGATTGGTGACCAGTGAATTTGATAGAATCTCCACATATCCGGGCATGGGATGGGACTGGTGCACCACCCTCCTAGCCTACACACACAAAATCACCCTTCAAGGGTGCTATGAGAGATCGCTTTCCACGTCTTCTATTTATAGGAGTCCAGGATGGTTTGGAAGATCCCCAAGCATTTAATAGTTCTGATCCTTATCACGACCATTTTAAACATCATGTTAAGAACACGACCAGTTGACGTGTCATGATAAGAACAAGGTTGCCGGCCAACCCATGGAAACCCCTTGATTTGTGGCATTGTCGCTTGTTGCCTATGTTAGCTTGTCATTTTACTTTGCGCAACCAAGAATGCAACTGAGTGGGACATCTCATTATTGAGTTAACGATGGAGTCACATTAAATGAGTAATAAATATGTGGGCTGTCTTTCCTTGGCCTTCAAGGCTTTTAGAAGCTTCCTAAGTGGTCTAATGATATTTTTAGTATTTTTATTTAATTAAATTTTTTGTAAAAAAAGAAATTTGGTTAACTGGACCTTAACATGGCGGTTGAATGGTTGTTAAGAACGTGACTGGGAGGGGTGCAAACATAATCTGAAAATCCAAAATTCTAATATGATTTTGGTAAGAGTGAATATATTTGGAACTTAAAATTGTATCTTATAGGCTATGTGAATCGGAATTGGATTCAGTCAATTTTATATCCATTTTTGATTTGATAAAATTTTAATACATATCTCTAAAATTCTGTTTGAATTATTCGGGTTAAAAGGTTTGTAAACTGAATAGACCCAATGCAAACAGAAGTTCACATTTGCCTTAGAATGATTGTGGTTGGATTGGGACTATGTGCATCCTTTGCAAACCTGCAACTAGGGGGGGTGTAAATGGAATCCGATAATTCAAAATTTCGATTCGATTCCGATAAAAATTAACTGGTTTGGAAACTGTTTTTGTATCCTATAAGATATCGGAATCAGAATCGGAATTAGGTGATTCCGTTTCTGTTTATCCGATTTCGATAATAAATAAATAAATAAAAGCAAAAATAATTAAAATAAAATCAAATAAATCATAAAATATAATATATAAATTGATAAAATGATAAAAATAAAGTTTTAAAATATTATATCAAAATTTATTAATTATATGTGAATTATTAATGAATTTTAGAATAAAAATTAATATTTAATATCGGAATTGGAAATTATCGGATTCGATTCCTATTTCGATAACGGAATCGGAATCGGATCGAAATCGGAACATGGTGATTCCGAAATTATCAGAATCGGAACACCTTATCCCTTATCGGAATCGGATTCTATGATTCCGCCACCGAATCCGACCCGTTTACACCCCTACCTGCAACGGCCTTGAAGCTTACGATATTCTTACAAAAAGTCCAGATGATGTGGAATTAAGAAAAAACTGCCATGTTTGCTGTTGAGAATATGCTTAGTCCACATTTCGTTTCATGAAAGATGTCTTGAGGAATATAGATTGCGGAATCAACTGATTCTTATATCGGATCGGCCATTGTTGATCTGATTCTCGACATAAGGATTGATATGGAAAAAAAGTCCCAACAGAATCGGCTGGATCAGTCGGGATCAGATCGGAATAGGATTGTTTTTTTTTTTTTTGCAATTCTGGCTGGATAGGCTAGGATCAGATTGGATCAGAATCATTTCTTTTAATTTACCAATTCGGGATCATGATTCTTCTCAAAGAATTGGTCAGGATCAGCCAATCCGATAAGGACCCACCAATCTGGGTCTGGATTCCGTGATCTTTGTTTAGGAAGATGAGACATGTTCATCAAGCAAATCTAAGGTGAGTGCGTCTGATGGCTAATACTGGGCCCGCCAACTCTTTCCATGGATTAAAATTAAATAAAACAATAAATTAAATTGTATTTTTAGTTTGTGTTTGCTTGTGGCAGGATTGGGTCTACTGCCTATAGTACTAGGCTTACCTAGGGTTAGTCCTAGTTCAATTTCAGGCTGATTTTACTGAAACCTAAACCGAACCGGTTTGGTAAAAACCCAAGCCAATAGTGAATTGAATGAAATGGTTTGGTTTGATTCACTAATTCAGGACATATTATTTATTTTTAATTAAAAATTAAACTTAAATAAAATAATTTAATATTAAATTAAAATTAAATAATTAACTGGTGTCAACTTTAAATTTACTATTCTATTTGTGCAAGAGAACTATCTCTCTTTGATATTATTATATATATTTAAAATAATTTACTTTTAAAATTAGTATCATATAAAAAATTTATTTGGTCAATAACCAGTTCAGTTAGTGTTAGAGAGGGACAAAAGGGACAAAACTGAACCAAACCATATATAAGATAGTGGTTCTGTTCGGTTCAAGAAACTGAACCATCAAGGTTCCAAACCCTGAAGCAACTGGTTTGGTTTGGTTTGATTAGTTTGGTTGGCTGATTTTACTGGTTTGGGTGAACACCCGTAGAACTTACCAAGTTCTTCCTTTTATTAAATTGGGCCTTGTTTTAGGAGAGAATAAAGAAGATGAAAAATAATAATTTAACGTTTTATATTTTTTTTATTGAACTCAACCAAACCGGTTGAGGGCAGTCTGGTCCGATGTGGATTGAGCTAGTAAATGCATAGACTTGCATAACCATATGCTTTTCCAATAGATGGTAGGTTTTGACCTATAGAATGGTGGTCAGTTTCTTTCTAATGTTAGGCCACATCAACTTTCATACCTTTTAGACACCTGTCTGATAGGGAAGCCAGGCATCCCTTTTTGTCTCTCTGACGTACTTCATATTTAGAATTTTATTCGATCTTACTAGAGTTCGAGCTTTGCTCCATACTTGATGAGCAGCTTGTCACTATTAATCTTATTTCATTATGAGCTCGTTATGCTCACACTCAGACTCATCAAGTTCAAACTTAGTTGGCTTATTTTCGGATGAGTTCAGTCTTTAAATATTCCCAAATAAATTTCAATTTATAACCCTTATTGTTAATTTTAAAAAGTTAACTGGTGAAAATAATAGTTAGACAAATTGTTTGGTAATGCTTTAGATAGAAGTTTGTCTGATAAGTAAATGAAGTATGAAATAAAACTGGAGGCAAGAATTTGAATTCCAAGAAGTTTGTCATCTTAAAATTCTTTTGTTGGGGTACTTGGCTGTAGTAAAGCTTTTATTAGGTTCTCGTATGTACTAATAAACCTTTAGAGTGGTGGTCAACATCTTTATGCTTCTCTATAAGCTTCAGAATTTTCAGTTTTAATTAAATTTAGTGGCCATTTTGTAATGATCTCAATCTTTTAATCTGACGGGACATCTTCTGCTTATGTAACTTGCAGGTAATTGATGAATATGATGAACGAACTGAAGTGGCGGAAAGATTAAAAATAAGGGTAATATAATATGTTTCCTTTTTTCAAAAACTATTCATAAAGTAGCATGTGCTGCATCATATCATGTCATAACCATAGGATTTTTCATTTAGTGACAATGCTACTTAACAAATTTAAGCCCGGCATCATGATGGATAAATGAAGTACTTAAATCATCATGAAAACAAAGCATCATGGTGTCTATTCGACAATAAAGATGAGTAAGGCACTTGCCTAGGTATGCAAGGCACCTAGATCGACTAAACTATCCAAAATGCCCTGGATTGCTGGGACTTCTGTTGTGTTTTTTTCTTCAAGCTACTATATTTTTCTAATATAACTAATTTATTAAAACTAGGTAAATAGATCCTTATTTCTGTGTTGTTTGTTGATTTAATTAATTACATATTTTAATTTGCTTGTAATTTACTTTTTTTTTTCATACATGAAGGCTAATCAGAGTTCTCCATTGTTGAAATGATGTAGATCTCAATATGTATCCATCATCTTGCAATTAGTGGCATTCACGATATGGCTGTGTTTGGTTTTGGGGGAGTTTTCCCTGACCAAACAAAACCAAGCTCAACCCCTGACCAAAACCAAATCAAATTGAAAATTGTCAATCTGCGTCAGTTCTGAGCATTTTTATCGAACATAGTAATTTGTACATACACAATTGATCACTGATCAATAGCACGTAAACATTTTTTTAGAAAAACTTTAATTTTTTTCTAATATTATCAGTACAACATAAATAGCTAATAAATTTTGATATATTTGGTTCACTGATTTGTTATGGTTTCATGTGCGCATGAAACTAAACCAAGTTGATGACCCATTAAGACCGAACAAAACTATCGAACAAAACTCCCGATCAGTTTATCTCTTCTGTTTGAACTGAATAATGAATATTTCTGCTTCGAGCTATAGTTGTTTTCATAAACTTCCAAGTAAAGAAACACGTACTGTTATTTAGTGTTGACCTACCCTTGCGGGTGCACCGATCATACCTTACTGCAAAACCCCCAAGTTCTCTTTAGAATTACTGACTAGTTACAACATAACGAACTTGTTCTATATCCCGACTTAAATGAACGCACCGAACAAAAATGTGCACTTATCATGTTTGGGTAAATTGATTCAGTTGCTCATGATGCCACTTTTTCTGTGATTTCTTTTCTTTTTCTCTTACAAATTACCGTAATCATAATCATAATCATACTCATATATATACGCCTTGCAGTCGGTGCCACTTTTTCACTTCTATAAAGAGGGGATTCTTCTGGAGGCGTTCCCAACTAGAGATAAGGAGAGGATTCTTGCTGCTATCCGTAAATATACGTCTGTTGTTTTATGATCAAGGTGCTTTACCGTCATCTTATTCCCTCTCCAGCTCTGAGCAATGCCTGCAACTATTCTGGGTGCGAAATGAATGTGACATCAAAGGAGTACTTCTTGATGTGTACCGTGGTAGTTTTGCAGGGCCTGTGTACACCATTTCTGTCTATCTTCAGCACCAAATAATGTAATCAGTGTATCATATTGTGTATAATATCACTTTTATCCCTTTCCTCGTGGCAGCCAATTGCATTCGTACTCATAAAGTTCTTGGTATGCAGATGTCATCGGCAATGTATCCGTTCGAGGCTAGATAATTCTGGACTCTAGTTTGTGCCTAGCATCGATATATGGACTTTTTAGGCCTCGCTATATGTCTAGATATGTTCGGTTGAGTGATGTCTTTAATACAAGTTACATATATAAGCTAATCGTGGACATTTTTCCGCTCTATCTTATGGTTTTAGAATATGATTGGTAGTAGTCCTGAAGGAAGACGGTGTTGACTGTTGAGCATCGGGAGCAGAACGGTTCACTTCCTACCTATCTTTAGGGGTGTCAACTGGTCGGGTTGGCCAGCGGGCCCACGGGCCGGGCCGGCATTGGACCTAATATCAGGTCAGCTTATTTGGCCCGCGGGCTCAAGGTGGGCATGTTTCGGGTTCGACGGCGGGCCGATGCCAATTCTCTCTTTGCTTGGCAATGGGCTTGTGTTCGGCTGTTCGCTATAACGCTATGATGCGGCGGAGGAGTTTGGTGACGAGGGAGATGCAGAAGAGGTCGTAGCCTCGTAGGCATCGATGAAGAAGCCCATGCCGGCGTCCGGAGTAGTTCTCGCCTTCTCGGCCTTGTTGATTCACTCTTAAAAGGAAATGGGGTGTTTGGTTCCGAGACAAATTGATTTTTTATTACAAAATATATTTTTGTAACAAAACTTGTTTAGAAAAGATGTTTGTCTGTCCTTACAAACAAAATTTTTATAGAAAATTTTTAGATAAAAAAGAGGTGAGATCTTTTTTTGTTTGTGTTCCCTTGTATTTAATAGTTATGTATGGTCTTCACTCGTTTTGCCATCTCGTTGGATAATTTTATGTCTCTGACTATTTTAGGTTTTAATTTAATAACTTCTTTATCATGAAATTATATAAAAATTAGTCCAATCAAACACTCCATAGGAAATTACAGTTCTGGAATTTCTTAGCTTTTCAACCTTAGAAATGTTGGAGTTAGAAAACGCATCGGATGCTCTGGGGCTCTACCACGTTCCACCTTATTCTCTTTTCATGTCTAACTATTCCTCTATGAATTTTTCTTTTGAACATATCTTCGGACCTTCGTTAGGGGTGGCCCCAGGCTGGGTGGGTGACCCGCGGGTTTGCGAGCTAAGCCGGTCGTGGGTCATTAGACAGGTCAAAAATTTTGTCCTCCGAGTTTTAACCGGGGCTAACATACATACGGGTCAAAATGGACCGAAATAGGTTAAATAGGTTTCATAACTTAATTAAACTTATCACTTTCACTTGTTAAAACATATTCTTATCAAATTTATGATGTTATATTAAATAATTAAATTTATCATATTCATAACATTTTCATTTTTTTCTCTAATATCTTCATTTTTCAACATTTCGATTTGAGAAAATGTTAAAAGATTTAATCATTAGAATAAAGATATCCACAAACTCCCAATAATCTATTTGAAAAATTAAGTTGAAAGAGCTCTAAAATTAAATATGTTTTACTGAGTGTAATCCCAGATGAGTAACGCCTTTGGAAAGTTGCTAATTGACACAATTTTTGGCAAATCCACTATTTTAATTGTTATATCTTTGATATTAGGAGAGAAAACAGGCAAACGACCAATGGTTCCACATGGGGGATTGAGAGGAGAGAGAGAGAGAGAGAGAGAGAGAGAGAGAGAGAGAGAGAGAGAGAGAGAGAGAGAGAGAGATTATGTTAAGATTTGGATTAAGATTGGTTTAGAAATTTTAAACTCTTCCAAAATTTTCTAATTGTACGAATTTTCTTTCTTTTTCTTTTGCGGACCTTGCATTCTTAATATAGAATGTAGATGCTATAATGAACCAAATAGCATTTACTAGCACAGTAACTAACTAATTAAGTTGTTAGTCATGGGGGTGTTTGGTTGCATGGGGAATTGTGTTTTTGTTATTCAAATTTATTTTTATAACAAAACATATTAAAAAGAATGCATGACAGTTAGTACAAAAATATTTACTTTTAGACAAAGGTAATATGTATATTTTTAATTCCTATTTTTCTCCTAGTACCTTAGCTTTTCTATTAGATATATTTGATTCCCACTAATTTTGTTATTATCTCTGAACTATCACAGAATTCATAGTAATATAATTTTTACAGTCAAAATATAAAAAAATTTATTGTGCAAGATCAAGAATATCTAAACAATTGTTGTGAAAAACCTAAAATTTGTATCTAGGTTACTAACTGCCTGACCGGCAGCTGGCCATCATCATCTTGATCTTGACCATCCCCATAGATAGATAGAGAGAGAGAGAGAGAGACCATTGTAGCATGTGGTTGGCTTGGCGAATCACAGCTTCCACGTATCTCTCTATCTGTCCTGACAGCGTGCCACGTGGTTTTCTTGTATTGCCTGTCATTTCAGTGGTGTCCGAATGTCGGGGCTCCACCTCTCCCTCCGAGCACCACCGCCGGCAACCTCGCTGGCTTATCCCGCCGCCACCTCCCCTCCACTTCTCGTCGTCCACCGGTCAAAGATCAGATTTTTTCTTTCTTTTCCTGTCTGTTTTCCCCGCTCCAATTGCGCTTCCCAGCTTCTTCATCGTGCTCCGGCTGCTACTCCACCGCTTTTCCTTCCCCGGCCTCGCCGTTCGACACAAGTCGCTGAGCTAGATTTGTAGCAGTTCCGCGTCTTCCTTTGTTACCTGCTCACTCGCTCTTCCAGTGGACATGGCTATGTTCTATAGCACCCTCCCGCCTTCCTCTTCCGCCTTCTCCAAGGCCCACCTCTCAATTGTGCCCCCCTGCTCTCCGTCGGACACCGCACCCTCTCTCTTCTCAAATAAGGCTTGCTTCGGATGTAGGGCGAGGGGGAGGCGGCGGAGCCATGGCGAGAAGAGATCGGAGGTGGCCGGGGCAGCTGGGACCGGTGGAAGCCAGACAGCAGCGGCACAGGACGGGCAAGTTGCTCAGCCCGTTCCAAAGAAGCTCCGGGTTCTCGTGGCTGGTGGCGGAATCGGGGGCTTGGTGTTGGCCTTGGCGGCCAAGAGGAAAGGATTCGACGTGTTGGTCTTTGAGAAGGACTTGAGTGCTATTAGAGGCGAGGGGCAGTACAGGGGACCGATTCAGATACAGAGCAATGCGCTGGCGGCGTTGGAGGCCATTGACATTGACGTTGCCGAGAGGATAATGAATGCTGGGTGTATCACTGGAGATCGAATAAATGGCCTCGTCGATGGCGTCTCCGGTAATTGGTATGGTTTCCTGTTTCCCAGGTCAACCAATCTGATCAGTGAGAGGAGGAATTGCATCCTTTTATCTGTTTATTTTCTCTACGATTCTTTAATGATATGACATTTTTTTGTGTCAGGAATAGTATTAACTATGTATGATGAATGGAAGAACGGAAGTGCTCAAACAGAAATGTTTAGTTGATAAAAATAAATTATAAAGGACAACAATTATGCTTCTAATGACTATGTCAATGTTCTGGGATTAATTTATGTGCAGAATGTGAATCTAGTTCAGAGGTTCTTACTTTCTTACATGGTCTTGTGTTAGGCTATTACAATGTACTGGATGAACCTAGTATACATGGTTACCAATGTAGAAATCAAGAAAAAAAAAGTTGCGATGCCTAAAAAAGGTAAGCAGAAATGATATATATCATTGTTTAATCAATTAAATTACTAGTTATACATGCCTGCATGTAGTTTTTGTGGTGTTTAATGAGCATGGGAAGTTTTGAAGTTCATTCCCTAACAGATTATCAGTGAATGTCACATACTTGTATATATTTTCTTGTCACTGATGGAGTATTTATGTAACATTGTTTCATAAATTCTTTGATGTGTACTCAGTCTTGGATAAACATGTTTCTGCTAAAGCTTTCTTTTGATTTTTCTCAAAGCTTTACTGTGTCTTCCCAAGTATCTGTATGCTTCTGGAGTTTCTTATCACTCATTGTTTTGCTTCACAAAAATGTGTCCTTGGGAACATGTTGCTGGCTTCATGTGTTTCTCCCTGTAACAATGGGCTGTGCTGATACACCAAGTAAATGGATTAAGGCTTTGGTTTTTAACATTGGTTTAATAAGTTAGAGTCTGGTGGCAAAAATGCCCTACTTTTAGTTCTATATCTTCAAAAATTAGTTTGAGTGTGGAATGTAAGACTTTGTTCTATTTGTAAGTTGATCAGCACCCAAAAATTAGAATTTGCATTTAAAGACAGTGATAACTGGAGATGCATCTTTGCGAGATGAATACATTTCGAAAGTCTCATCTACCAGGATCAGACTGTATAAGCACCCTTAATCAGTGTTTATGTTTTGGGTTCATCCTGTATGCTTAAATATCTGTTTTTAGCCCATGTTTTCTTACCAACCATGAATCCAAGGGTATCCCTTCCTTGGACCATAATATGAATGTTCCTTCAGCATCGTTGTGCAGACGGGGTCAAAGTAGTTAACCTAGTAAGAATACACATTATGTTTATTGCTTAGTTGTTTATTTTTCTTATGCCCAACATCCAGTATATGATATTCACTTGGAATGAGACTCATTTATTGTTCTTGATATCTCTAGAAATGACAAATCAAAGGTTTGCATCATTTTACCTTGTCAATCATTGACATTGAAGCGGCTCTATGTGGTCTTTAGGTACATCAAGTTCGATACATTCACTCCAGCAGCAGAAAGAGGGCTGCCAGTTACAAGGGTCATCAGCCGCATGACTCTGCAAGAAATTCTTGCTCAATCAGTTGGGGAAGATATTATTTTCAACGATAGCAATGTTGTTGATTTTGTAGACGATGGATCTAAGGTGACCTCTCCCTCTTTACAAACACTTGATGTGTGTGATAATGCTTCTGTATTTCTTTAATCATGCACATAATTATTATCTTCCTTGTAATTTTAGTAGTGATGAGTTATGACATAATTGTAAGGTACTCTCTATCAGGTGTTCTTTTTCCGTTATTTCATTAGACAACAGCTATATTGAAGAACTTTTCTGCTACTTGATGAATAGTCTTGAGCTGTTGTCATACCTCAGGATTCTTCTCTTTTAACTTTGAATTTTTTTTCTCTTTCTGTACATTAAGTCTGTAAATGAGCATAGGAAAAAGGTACATACCAGTTGACATTCCATTTATTTGTAATTATATGATTAGGTAACTGTAAAGCTTGAGGATGGGCGTACCTATGAAGGAGATCTTTTTGTTGGAGCTGATGGGATATGGTCAAAGGTGAGACTTGTTATTCATGATCCAACCAAGGATTTCCGGATTGGGATCGGAATCTGGATCAGATTGACCGATCTGCTGGAACCCAAGTTCCTTGGTGAGTCTGGCGGGGAATTGGCCAATCTAGCTGATTCCAATATAGGATCGGCCTAATCCTGGCTCAAGATTGGTCAACCCTGGTTGATCTCAACTCCTCTTATCTTGTTCAACCAGATTGGCTGATTCTGGACAAGGATTCCAGATTGGCTGATTCTCAACTCATCCAATTCAGAATCAGCTGATCCATCTGGATCCATGCCCATCCTGGCTGAAAATTGGACAGGAATCGAACGGCCAATCCTGGTCTGATTGGATTAAATGGGTGGATCATCCGATCCATTGGAAGCCCAGGATTCTTGGTCCAACTTGGCAGTGATCTGGCTTGAGTCTGGCTGGAATCAGCTGATCTAGCCTATTCCAAACTTGGATCATCTGATCTTTACCCATGATTGGCCATTCTGGGTTGATCTCCATTCATCTATCTGGTTCAACTGGATCAGCCTAGTTTTGACCTGGATAGGCTGATTCCAGTCCAGAATCAGCGATCCAGCTAGATCTCAGGCTGATCTAGCTGAAAATCTGATAGGGATGGCCTCCTCTGCTGATCCCAACCTAGATCGGCTGATCCTGCAAACCATGACATCTTTCATAAAATTGAGGAAATACTCGTACCCACCATCCTCAGGCGAGAGAATAAAATGATACAACCCAAGACAGCTGACATTTTCTTATTGTATAGGTGCGAAGAATCTTATTTGGGCATTCAGAGGCTTCTTACTCTGGGTATACCTGCTACAGTGGTATTGCAGATTTTGTACCTCCAGATATTGAGACTGTAGGGTACGATTGGCCTCCAGGCTTTTTTTTTACATAAAATAGTTATTTTTATGGTACCTGTAAGTTCCATTGCTTGCTGTTATACAACATTTTCACTATCATCTACTTTCTAATAGATGTCTTCTGTTCTTATATTTTCCCCTGAAGGTATCGAGTATTTCTTGGTCACAAGCAGTATTTTGTTTCTTCAGATGTTGGTGCTGGAAAAATGCAATGGTATGCATTTCACAAGGAGCCACCTGGTGGTGTTGATGCTCCAAATGGTATTTTGATTTTTTTTCCACATTGCTGGTAGAGATATTTATTATGTGACAATATCCAAAATTTGTTTGCCAGTTTAAACACATGCAAACCACTACTCAGTATCAGTGATGTGGGACAGAGTGAGAAAATGACTAAAATAAAGCGATAAACAAACTAAACTAAACCAAAATGACTTAAACTGGGGTTGAACCAAGCTAAACCAGGCTGAACCGGGTTAAAACTGGTCTAATTGAGTGAATTTGCTTAAACCAGATCTGAACTGGGTTAAATATGGTCAAACTTGCTGAACTGGGGTGGTTCGACGGTAGGGCTGTAAACGAATTGGGATAATATCCAGATCCGATTCGAATTTGTATCTGAATGATCGGATACTATTCAATTGGCTTGATCCATTGGATATTGAATTCGGATTTGGATATTAATAAACTCTATACAATATTTCTCTTCCCGAGCCTTCCTAGTTGTCATTGTGGTTGCGGCCAATCGCTGTCATTGTCACCTCCCCTCCAGCGGTCCAGCTTCAGCTCGCCATTCCTCCTCTCCACTCCAGCCTTGCACCACCAGTGGTTGCTGCTGTTTCTTGGGTGGACCACGAGCAATGGCGTTGAGACGATGGCACTCGACTTGGTGAAGAGGGAGATCCTGCTGGAGATGACCGGAGAAGATGGATATAATGCCACCTTAGTCCTGGGTGGTGCCGACCAGAGGAACATTGGCCTTGTGCTCTTGGATGTCGTTAATGGCTGCTGCACCATCGGAGCTAGCAACCTCGTATGTTTTCGCTTCCACACACACACTCTCTCTTTGTGGTTTTCTATCTCCGCTTTGGCTTAGGTTATCTGGCAATCCCCTTGCCTTCATTGATCCACTATCTAAGGCTAAGCCAAGGCAATGAATTGCCAACATGCTAAGGACCTCCCTTCTTGGTAATGTTAGATCCTCTTTTCTCTTTTGTCTGCTTTATTGTTTGAATTAAAGGGTTACACAAGCTAAGTTCTGTGATGTTCAATCCAAAGATCAGATTGTAGTGTTTGCTCGACTAATTGCAACGTAAGTTCATTGTTCAATTTGATTCATCACCTGAGTTTTCGTGACCCTTTTGGAAGGAATCAGAGTCATTGTCTTACAAAGATTTTATAGGTTTTTTTTTGTGTTTGCATTTATGTTTTACGTATTTTGGGTGAAACGGATATTATCCGTATCCGCTCCGAATTTGTGAGATATCCGAGATTTAATATCAACTATGTATTCGAAGTGTAACTGGAGCAGAAATCCGATATCCGAGTTACCATACGGAGCGGATTTAGAAAGCTCATATCCGTTCCGTTTACAGCCCTATTCAACAGCTTGGACTGGGGGGCTGCATCACAATGTACACGTGGATGGCGAGGATTGCACTTGTGTGAGAATGACGGGGTGCATGAGAGGGTCTGGGCATGTGAGAGGTGAGGGGGTCATGCAGGGGAGGTTTGGTGGGATTGCATCACAGCAACTGCCAGGCAGAAGAGTGAGGCGTGTGAACATCGACAACAATGGTCAGACATAAGAGCAATTGGCAACGTTGGGGCCTTTCAGGTGCTGCAAGGACAGTGATGGATGTGGCTGGTCCGGCAGGAAGATGATGGATGATGGGTGCTGTGGTTGACTGAAACAGGGAACAGGGCTGACGGGACCAAGAAGACGTTGGATCAGCGCCGGGCCAGGATGCTTCATAGAGAGGAAGAATGGTGGCACGGGCCATGACAGCAGGGGCTGGAGGGTCCGTTTGTAACCAGCTGGTTGGAGGCCTGGATGAGGACAGAGTTGGCGCTGATCTTCCCTATGTGGCTGCAATGTGCGGGGGATGAGGAGAATCGTAGTTCAGGAATCCACAAGGTGAGGAACTTAAGAAAGTAGGTATGGTAAGGGGCAGAGATTGCTCCGGGGATCGCTGAGATTATTGATGCAATTGAAGATGCTGTGCTGTTGGCATTGAATGAGGTGCTGGATGGGACCAATGATATGCAAATGATCGTGGCTGCTCCATGGTACTAGCAACAAGAGATCCTGTGGACCTTCTCCAAATGGTTCCACAGTGATCGTGGAGGGAGTTTGGCACTGTTTTGGGCTCCAGGGACTGCCAGAAGGTTGCTGTCCTGTCAAGCTGCTCAAATTCCAGTGCTGTGCATGTCGCTAGTGCCGAACCAGGAAGTAGAGCAGAGGAGAAGGGAGGAGATCAGTAAGGACAGTTGAGTAGAGAGGAAGAAGAAGAGAGAGGAATTGTCATAGATTGCTAGGGGGAAGGTGGAAGAAGGCTTTAGGGGGAGGAATGGCCCTTGACCGAACAGATGTGAAGAGAGATAATAGTACCCGAGGCAGCACTGCCTTAGGGGAACCACACTTCAAAAATTCTCACTACTTCATGATTCATTGGGTTACATGAAAGACTCATTATTTAGATTCAACATTGACAGTTAAGACCTCCAAACAAAAGACATTCACAAACATATCTTTCATGAAAAAAAGAGACTAAAAAAACCAAAAAGTGGTCCACATTAATTTACCATCAATCAGTTAAAAAAATGTAGTTATAATAAATAAAGTTCATAATCTAATCAAATTAATTTTTTCGACGTCATCATTTTAGTGTATCAATCTCCAAATATTAGAAATATTTTCGAATCTTAAAACCATTGATTCAAATGTGTATATTCTGTAAAATAATATTCATAAAAGGTAAAGCAAATAGCTTTTATAGAAATATGTTATAATTAATTAATTAATTATTTATTCTTTTTTCTCATATAAATGAAGGCAAACAAGTTGCTGCAATAATCATTCATATCTTGCTTCTTGATCTTTTTACAGGCAAAAAGGAAAGACTACTAAAGATATTTGGAGGTTGGTGTGATAATGTACTTGACTTGTTGGATGCAACGGATGAGGAAGCAATTCTTCGTCGTGATATTTATGACAGAATACCTATTTTAAGTTGGGGAAGGGGCCGTGTAACCTTGCTTGGCGACTCTGTGCATGCTATGCAGCCAAATATGGGTCAAGGTGGTTGCATGGCTATTGAGGTGTGTTCCTTTGATTTTTTTTTAAGTTCATATGGACTTGTGGTTTTCTTATGTGCGGTTTTGAGGTGAAGAAATTGTTGGATGCTGCACAAGATACATGTATATATATGAAAGAAAAAAAGACCTTCTTGTTTTATTTTCTTGACTTACTACATGCAATTTGGAGCATTGTATAATTCTGCCTACCTTTGTGATTTTGTAGGATAGCTATCAACTTGCCTTAGAGCTTGAGAAAGCATGGGTCGATAGTGTTGAATCTGGAGCTCCTGTTGATATTGTTTCTTCTTTAAAACGGTGAATGATCTATCTTGAAAACTTACTAAGATCTACTGGTGCAAATTCTATGAGCACAATATGCATCTCTGAGAATTCTTCTTTTCATTGAGGAAACACTTGTATACATATTCAAGGTTTGTGCTAGCTGGTCTACAGCTTTCCAACTTAGATTTCCTTGGTAACTTCACATTTGTTGGAATCCTCAGATATGAGAAGGAAAGAAGAATACGTGTTGCTGTTATATATGGAATGGCAAGAATGGCTGCAATCATGGCTTCAACGTACAGACCATATTTAGGTGTTGGACTTGGGCCATTGTCGGTATGCCTGTGAAATGCTTATTAGTTGCATTCTTGCATTTTCGGTCCTTATTATATCTTTGGACTGATATCACCATAGATTATTCAATGCCAATATGCTCTGTTTTCTACTGTGTTCTTAGTTCCGTGAATTCTTTATGCAGTTCTTAACCAGTTTGCGGATACCACATCCCGGGAGAGTAGGTGGGAGATTTTTGATTAAGTATGCTATGCCTTTGATGCTTGGGTGGGTCCTAGGTGGTAATAGGTAAGTCTTGTGCATCTTTTATGTAATGCTTAGAATGCCCACTTACTGTGGCTTCACCCCTGGAATTAATTGCTTCTGTTTTCCATCTTGGGGTATTTTCTTTTTCATACATCAATGTTAGGATAAAGCCATATATGATGTTAGAATCTCCACTGCTGCATCTTCAGTTTTTGTTTGTTTTTTCAGTTCCACATAGTGGACCATGTACTTAAGCTGTGTCTTTACCTGAGATAGTAAATAACAAATATGGCCTTTAAATTTATATTTACATAGGAAAAAGCATTTCAATTTAATCTGATTGGTGCTTGCTGTTAGAATGTTAGCATTTCAATTTGTACTTGTATCTGCATGCCACATGCAACATAAGTGTCCAAATGTGATGTTAAATAAGCAAGAGTTCTCACATCAAAGGTGGATGTAACTAAAGAAGTTAGTCTAGAGGAAAACATAATTTTTATAACAAACTTAAAGACAAATAAACCCTATTATAGAAAGAAATCTAAAAAATAAAACATGCACTTGGAATATTGTATCCCTTACAAGAAAACCTCATGGAGCTTGCTGATAGAATGGAGAAAAAAATTAATATTGTTTATATTTAGGAAACCAGATGGATAGAAGAGAAATGTAAAGTATAAATTATTGGTATATAGGAAGAGAGTGAAATAAAAATGAGGTAGATATTGTTGTTGATAAAACATTGAATGATGTAGTGCTGTACCCATAGATTGCAGAATCGGCGGAATCGGTCCGATTCCGACCGATTCCGGAATCGGATCGGAGGATATTCCCGGCGGAAGGACCGATTCCGGGAAGAATTCCTCGGAATCGGTCTGAATCGCCTGGAATCGGTCGGAATCGATCCGATTCCGACCGATTCCATGTGGAATCGGTCGATCCGACCGATTCTTCGGAAGGCCGGGTTGACCCGGCCCCGGTTCGATTCCCGGTTCACTCTGGACCGGGAATCGAACCGATTCCGCGCCCTTGTGGCCGGAATCGACCCGCGTAGCTGGCCTCGGTCGATCCCGCGGCGGAAGGAGGAAGCGCAGCGATTCCGGCGCGATTCCGGCGCGATTCCGGCGATTCCGGCCTCGGATTCCGTCGATCCACACCGTCGATTCCGGCCGAGTCCGTCGATCCAGGGTCGATTCCGCCCCGATTCGACCGATTCCGGGGATTCCAGGGGCGAGTCAGGCGAGTCCGGCGACTCCAAGGTCGTCCTTCAAAGGATGCCGCCGATTCAAGCTCGGATCGGCATCGTATCAACCTCAGCTTCGTTCTTTGTAAGGTTTTTGTAAGATTTCTTCGCCAAAACTTTGTACGTCCATTCTTACGCGTTTCCGACGAGGTTGAGTGTCGTTAAACTTTACGATTTTTGTCCGAACAAGTTCGTTTAAGTTTTGAAGTATCCGGATATGTCTATTTTGCACGGGAAAAATTCCGGATATCCCGTACGCCTATTTTTACACGTTTCCGACGACTCCGAGTAGAGTTAAATCGGGTGATTTGTGATCGAATAACTCCGCTCAAGTTGTTCGAACATCGATCGGATGTTCTTTGTACGGGAAAAATTTCGGATATCCCGTACATTGATTTCCGGCAAATACGTAACCCTTTAAACATACCGAATGGTGTGTTTCTTGGGTTGTCTGCTACCCGAACAACGTCTAAAACAATTTGTATGTTATCTAATAATTTTTAGTGCATTGTTTACAATTTTTGCAGATTTAAGCAATGGCCGATCAAGGTGACGCAAAGACCAAGACGTGCTTCCGACGCGGGTCGGGAACACGGGCATATGGTAGACCTAGTCGTAAAGAGGGTACAAAGCGAAGTGGTGCGGGAAGGAGATGAACGGGGGGTGTTCCGGCCGAAACAACATATCGTCGAACAGCAGGTGGAAATGTAAAAAAATGTGACAAGGTGCCGAGGGAGAAGAGCGAGGAGACGAGAGGATACACGACAGTAGCCTCTCAACGGGCGATTAGGATCGAGCAGAGGGAGGAGCGAGACGAGCTACTCGAGGAGGGAGGGACCGCGATTTCGCCTACCTGTGCGGAAAGGCAAGGGAAGGCGGCGGCTCGCCGGAGCCGAGAGCGAGGACGAGTCCACGGACTCCGAGCCCCGGACGTGCTAGGGCACGCTAGCAAGCGTGCATTGGTCGAGGAGGAGGACAGGAGGAGGGAGCAGGAGGGTCCGGGGTCCGCAGTTGACCCGAAGCTTTGGGCCGATCGGCATCGGCTCGCCCTACTCGGGACCGAGATCCTAACCCCAGGAGACAGGAACCATACCGCCGTTCCCCTTCTACCAGCACTCGGTTTACACCGAGTGACGAGTATTTATTTAAAAACGAGGCTCTTTGGCGTATGGGGATAAAGCAGCAACGAAAGGGGTGAAGGCTACGAACGGCCGCAAAGAGAGCCGTTCGCCACATTGTCAAATGGTTTTTATACGCAAGTATCACTTTTTAAATTATATTTGACATTATGCTCGTTTTATTTACTAAAACTTAATTTTACCTCGATCCCATTTTTTTTAACTTCGATGTAGGCATCCCGAAGACATGCACCACCGGCCCCTACTTCCAAACGATGGTGGATGCCGCGGGTGAGGGCCGGGACCGGGCTTGCAAGCCCCGGCGCAGACACATATACGGCGCCGGCCCACGAGGAGGTCCTGGTGGAGTTGAGGGAGTGGACGGACGGGTTCGTTGCGCGTGTGGAAGGAGAGGGTTGCACAATCGTGTGCGATGGGTGGACGGTATCACCAAAAGGAGTATGATAAAACTCTTCGGTGTACCGTTCGAGGGGACCACATTCGAAGTCGGTAGACAATGCTTCGAAGATAAAAAATGCCGACTTCATCTTTTCTCTCCGATGGATGGGGTGGCGGAGGAGATCGGGAGGACAATGTGGTTCGTATTGTCACGGACAACGAACCATCATATAAGGCGGTCGGGTAGGAAGTTGATGGAGAAGAGGAAGCACATCTTCTCGGGTGCCCCGTGCATGACATTCCATAGATCTCATTTTAGAGGATATAGGCGAGGAGTGAGGGTGTATCTACACTTCTCGTGCAAAGGCAGACGATCACATCTTTTATTTATTCGCATCCCCGCCTCCTACATATCACGAGATCTCACACAGAGGGCACGATCTTGTCGGTGCCCGGTCCGACACGATTCGCTACCGAACTTCATTGCGCCGGAGAGTTTACACCGGCACAGCATGCTTTGGTTAGGTTCGCACACGTCCGAGGAGTATTACAACCTATACGGTGGACAACCGTACGACAAAAAGAGCATTGGAGATTCTTGTCAGTCCGAGAAGCGCATCACCGACAAGAGGTTTCGGGGAGAGGATTGCCTACTACTTCGCAATCATTCGAGCCACCCGGTAGTTGTCTCGAGGTTGGTAGACTCGGTACGCACAGGGACCGGTACGGGCACACCGTATGATGCTATGGACCGGGCAAAGTCGAAAATTAAAGAAAAAAATCCCGCAGGTTACAAAAAGTGGTGGAAGATCATCGATGACCGATGGGACAAGACCTGCACCACGATGTCCGTACGCGCAGTAACTTGGTTAAAAAATTATTTTTTCAGTATAATTGTCTTATATACGCATGTTAACTAATAAAATCTTGCAGATATTTTTCGAACCCCCGCATCCAATACGGAGGATGGTGGTGAACGACAACGAGGTGATGCGGGGTACACTTGCAGCTATCCAATGGCGGGCATGCCGATCTCGGCGGGACAGGATGAAGACAGAGGCCGAGATAGAAGTAAGTGTAGTTCATTAAATACATCGGACTAGCATTACCAGGCAACTAATTATTTTTTATATGTTTCGTATGCAAGTACAAGACGAGGGTCGGTGTATACTCGTGCTGATCTTTGAAATATTCATTGACAAAGTGTCACCTGGGTATAGTAATAGTTTCGATGAGGAATTTCTTTTCTTTTCACATAAGTTATGGTTTAGATGGGCTAATTGTTTTCCTTTTCTCTTATGTTTTTCGTTGTACCGAGTGGTGGGTTCGTGTGAACACCAGGAGTGGATGGAATCCACTGCGGCCATTTGGTATCAGATACCAGGCCGGAGCACCGCCCTCCCGCGAGAGGAACTGAGTACATTCAACCTCGATACATACCAAAAGGAGGAACAAAGTTGACCTCGTACCGGGCCGGAGAAGCTGGTCTTCTCGTCATTATAACGAGGGGTCGCGCATAAAGAACATCGGGGATCGGCGAGAAGATCGGCCGAGGAGCGATTTCGCACGGTTCGCAGTGTGGCCCGTACGAGCAGAGGCATTCCTCCGCCACACCACCACCCGAGGAGGTGGACACGTGGACCGATTTTCCGGAGGAGCATGCACTTGCACTCTCCCGGATAGAGGAGAGGAAGCCAGGATCGTACGGTGAGTTTGATCCCGATGACCGTTCATGCGCCGAAGGAGAGTTGGATGGTGTTGAAGCCGAGGAGGATGCTCCACCTCCACCTCCATCTACTTCTCGTGCTCGGGGCAGTGGTCTTCTTCGCCGGCTAGCCCACGCAGCCACCGCAGCCTTTAGTCCCAGCCTGGGCCCTGCACCTTCCACCGAAGCTCGCTACCGGCCCATTCGCAACCGGGGAGAACGAAAACAAAGGTGACCGCACGAAAAATGGGAGGATTTGCAAAGTTGAAAAAAACTGGGTGAAGAGGTAAAGAGAAGGAAGTTAGAGGTCGGGCGTCCTGTCGGCCCCACGCACAAGACGCAGTGCTCCTTCTCACCCTCGGTGATGATGACGAGGAGTGTATACCAGCCGACGCAGCCATCGCAGCCGAGTCACCTCGATTCACGGTTTCCAAAGCCGTATTACACGCCGGATGAGCGCGTACACCGCATTCGTATATTACGGGGAGCCACGTATCCGGCATTTGGCCGAGCCGACCAAAGAATGGATTACACCACCAGCTCCACCATCCTCTCGCTTCGTCCCGGTCGTCCTGGCACCGATCCATACGACCTTGATGGCATGGCATCGGCATTATTTTCATATACGGATATGGTCCCGGACGGATACAAGACCGAGCACGAGGAGGAGCGTCACGAGCAATAGGGATAGGAGGAAGATCCATATCTATATCCTAGACATTGGTAGTAGATTGATACGATGTAATTTTTTTTTTGATGATGTATCAACTCTTTGATTTTTGAATCAATGGAATTGGAATATGTACTTAACTTCAAGTCTTCAAGTGTTCAATTGGTGTTCATTAGTATTTGTATGATGTGGTCTTGTGGATATCATGCATTGGTTATTTTTTAAAATGTTTCCTATTTTTAGAATTTTTTCTGATTTTTTCTAACTCATTTCCTATTTTTTTAGAATTTTTTCTGATTTTTTTGAATTTTTTTGACGAAAAAAAAATCAAAAAAAAAAAAAACGATTCCGGACCGATCCGGAATCGATTCTTTTCCCAGGAATCGGCCGATTCCTGGAATCGGCCGATTCCTGGAATTGGCCGATTCCTGGAATCGGAATCAGAATCGGTCCCTAAATGATTCCAACCGATTCCGATTCCGATTCCGGAATCCTTGGCTGTACCTAAAAAGTAGGATATAGGATTATTCTAGAAAAATGATTATAGAAAAGAGGTAATTAATATAGTTAGTACTCATGCTCTATAAATTAAATCAGGAAGTGATGTTAAAGAAAAGTTTTTAGAGAAAATGGTTGACCTTATGTGGGAGTATAACGCATGAAGATTATATTTATCCGAGAAGATATTAATTGACATGTTAGAAATGATGCCATGGATATGAGAAAGTTTCGATGAACTTTAAATGAAGAGAAAAAATGTCCTTCATTTTGTTATAGTTTATGATCTTATACTAACAAATATATATTTTATTAGAAGATAATATTATTTAATAATATTTAAAAGTGGACAACACAAGCCAAGTTAACTTCTTTCTTACAAGAAAGATTAATCGTCTTCTTTACTAAGATTGTAAAGTTACTGCTAGTTAAGTTCAAACATGTCACTAAAGGTCAGTGGTTTTAAATATTAAGATCAAGAGATGAGCAAACACATTTAATAGAAAGAGCTTGCCTAGAATAAAATAGTGATTAACTAAAAGGGGTTAAGTAAGAGAATCAAAATTCTTAAGATAAATTATTGGAAGTCAGATGTAGAAGCCAATGCTATGTGGATGAACATGGATACAAAAGTTAGAAAGTGCTAAAAAAGTATTTACACAGTCTAAATGGCATGGCTCATCTGAAAAATATATATGATGGTGAAATGAAGAAGTGCAAACAAGTGCAAAAGACTATAATGAATTAAGAGTGATTGATATAATAAATTACCAGTGTGATAATAACGAAGTTTTTGAACAATATAAGATACAGAAAAGTGAAGAAAAAGACTATTAAATGAATAAGACATTAGGCTTCTAGAAAGATGTATGAGAAATTTGGAAGTAAATAAGGTGAAAAAAGATATTTATAGATTAGTAATAATGAGAGATATAAGATCTCAACATTTTAGCCAAGTCAGTTCGTATCAAAGATGATGAAGGCAAGATTTTGATCAAAGTTGATGATGTTAAAAAAAGATAGAAAAGTTATTTTGATACTCTTTTAATGACAGTTTGCTAGAAGACATGAGATATAACAGAGCTTAATATAATTATACTAAGACGATTAAATTTCCAGATGTAAAAAGAGTTTTGATACTATTTCAGAAATTCCAGAAAATTTTTCAGAATATAACTTCTGAAAAATTATGATTTTTTATTTTAAAGTAATTAGTCATGAATCACCCATTGTATTTTTTATCAAAATTAAATATTTTTGTGCTCCAATAATATATTTTTGGGGTAATTTTATACTCTTTTTATTTAAATAAAATCATAAAAAAATTTAAATGAAGAAAGGCTATAAATTACTAAAATACCCATGGATTTTTTTACGCTGGAACAATTAGGGATTGGTCCCATCACCTAAAAGTAGCAAAAATAGGAGATAAAATCCTAAAAATTAGAAAACAACCCCACTGCTCTCCACCAACTCTTATCTACCATTGGAGAGGATAGTTCGAACCAAGCCCAACCCCCCCCCCCCCCAAAAAAAAATGGGGGAAAGAGGGGAACAGAGAAGGGCCCATTTGTGCCTATTGGACTGTGGGCTTGGTCTCATGAAAATGACCTATCTAGCCAGGCCATTCGATACAAGCCGCATGTGCCTTATTTGCACATATGAGCCCACTTGAGTGTTGAGCAACCAATGGAGAGTTGTATCCCTTGAAGAAGCTTAACCGATGATCCCCGATGGAGCGGAAGCATTATGCAACACCGCTTAGCTGGATAACACCTCACAACAATAGCACACACCTACACAATTGAGGACTGAGGGTCCACGTCATTAGAAACAACAAGTCAACGATGTAGCGATGATCCCTTACCTCTTATGAAGGAGGAGATCCACCCCTAAGCGGTGTGTGCTTCTTGGATCACCCAAAGGTGGTTTTTATCCCACCGGGTAGCCTATGGAGCTCTTGCGACAATTGCTCAAAGAGTCAAGCCCTATGGGATTCTTTTTTGAAGTAAGAAGGCCTGAGCCCCTATCTAACCTGACCGTGACCATTGGAGGCATGATCGGAGTCCCCCGCGTAAGGGGAACTTCCCCTTGATAGTTGTCCGACAACAATCAAAGATTGGATGGAATTGAAAACTTACCAAAAAACATATGCTGCGGCATCTAGCGAGAAGCCAACGGTCCCTGCGGACCTCATCCACTTCCATCGGACACAATATAGATGTCTGATTGGACTCCTATTTAGAAAAATGGCATCGAAACTTTCCTTGATAAACATCCAAGGATTGCGAGACATCCTCGGAGGGGAGACGCCAGCCATGAAAGGTCAAGGACTCCACATGAGAGCATTGTTGCTAATTGAAGGATGAAATCCCGCTAGGATTTCCTTCTCCGATAATTGAAGGCTCTCACGGCTATAAAGGGGCCCCCATAGCATCTTGCAGTGAGGGTTGGAAAAGCAAGGAGGACGGGTACGATGATGACAACAAGCTCACTCTTGCACCCGCAGTAGAAGCCAGTTCCACCTCCTTTCATAGCTGCCGTCGAGGTTAGCCTTCACCTGCTGTGGCTCGTCGTTGACGACGCCGGCAACTTCTCCAGCCAACAACAACGACTCCAGCCTCCACGAGTCTCCCCCCTCACTAGTGTCGAAGTTGTCTTCACCCACCGCTATCACTACCGAGGCCATCTGTGACTGTAGTAGCCATCATCATCGACACCACGCATGGTCATTGTCAGAGTTGTCTATGTCTTTCACCACCATTTTTAGAGCTTGCCCGCATCCTGTTTGAAGCCATCGAGATTGGCCACTCCTACCACTGTCACCATGTTCGACAACCTCTTTTGCCACCACTATCACCATCGAAGGAAACTCTTGGATCCTCTTTCCGAATTGTCGAGACCCTTGTGTCACTGGACCACCTGTATAGGATAATAGAGCCCATTGGGCCCAAACACATACAGGAGTTCAATGACCATAAAAAATAATAAAATAAACAATCAATTTAAATCTAAATAGAAATTCACAAAGTTAATCAAACAAACTGAGACTAGTTGGGAGGCGTGCATGCCTCTATGTCTGGGCAAAAATTAAAATACATTAAAATTTGTGGACTAGTTGGGAGGCCGCACATGCCTCTATATCCTTAAGGTTAAAATGCAAAGGTCATATAAGATCCCAATGTCGCGCCAGGGATTGTGCTCATTAAGTTATGGGGAGGCTATGTGTGTTTAAACATGCAAATATGCCAAACCACATGTTAATGAGGTTCATAAATCAATGGGATGAGTTCTCACATACCTATCCAAGGTTGGGGTATACTTAATTTTTAACCGATGGAAAGGATCCCCGCATGTCTATCAAAGGTCGAACGCATCTTATCTTAAATCAATGTGATGAATTCCATTCTACCTATCTAAGGCCTAATGGATTTAATCCTAAGTCATTCAAGGTCATTGGGATCATGGCTTTTTATACCTCCCTTATATGTACTTTGTACTCATATTCTCCAATCAACAGAAATTTCAAGTTTAGTGCACTTCTAATATAATTGGGAGCTTTCGAGAAGCCCTGTAGACTTAAAAGTATGCAAGTAAAAAAAGGAGGAGAAAGAAAATACTATAGTTCTGGTCCAACCCGGTCAAACACAAAATCTTCAAGTCAAAATATAATTTTTAGACATTAAAAACACAAAAAAATTATTTTCAATCAAAAATATGATTTATGAGTAAATAAACTAAATTGATCAAATAAAAAATAAAAAATAACTATAACTAATAAAACTGAAGTACCCCATTCCCAAGCATTTCAAGATCAACCTGAATGACTAAAATAAACAAGGAAATTCAGAATATATAAAAGAAAAAACAACCTAACAGAACAAGATGAAGAGTAAATAAAAAGGCATAAATAAAAAATCTGCAAAATGAAAAAAGGGACATCACAAAGTTCAGGAATTTAAAAATTCATAAAACCCCCAAAAAATAAAAAACACACTGTTGTCGCCTAAAACTTCTCAATACACTTAATTGGGCAATCATTGGGTGAAGACATAATCGAGATTGTTAAAAGGAAGGGTCCACTTTGCCCCACATTTGGGCCCAATGGGTCAGATAGATCCAATAAGTCTTATTGGGTCTGATCGATTGAAAATCGGCCCAATAATAGATTTGCAGTCCGTCCAACTCAATGTTGGTGAATGTTGGAGTTGGATAAAAAAATACAACCTATATCCAGCAAATTCTGAGCAAGAACATTGAAAGTTAGCTTCTAAATAGTCTTATCGAGGCCTATTGGGCCTAGAAGGTTGAACAAGTGAGCCCACGAGCTAGTGCCAATAAAGGCCTTCGCAAAGGTGCCACAAATATCAAAAATTGGTTCCAGGTGGTAAAATGACTTTTTGGTCCTTATTGGGCCCGAGCAACCAGGTGTGGCCTAGTAACAAAGTGACACCGACATAACATCCATCCGACTTAATGTTGAAGATTGCCATAGTTGAATCGGAGATCTGACTCATATTCAGAAAGTTATGAACAAAAAATCAAAATTTATGCTTCTCTGTGCACAGCCATCTCGAAGGAAAAATGTTCAGAATAGTCCTAGAGCAGGCCCATTTACATGAAAAGGCTATGGTTTCATGGGATTTTTATTTAATTGCATTTTTCATGCCATTTTTATTATATATAAGGGTTAAGATCTCACTGATCGGAAAAACACGAAAAACAAGATTTGATGCAAATTGGAAGCTCTCAACCATAGATCTTGATGTACAATTATTGGAGCACATTCAGAACATTATCTGGTCATATTTAGGGGATTTAAATAATTACCGGGCAAAAATTATTTCCCACCACTAGATCAGCAACATCTTAACAAGAATTAGGTTAACTTTAACCTAATCTTCAGCCGTCATATCGGTCAGCCAGCTTGTTTCAAGATGAAGTCTTCCCTGGATAGACTTCCTACAATCAAACAAGAGAAGGATTATCTCCTCATTTACTTAAGAAAAAAAAATGAAGGAAAAAAATTAGACTGTGCCCAGCCCAGGAAGCCAGGGCGTGTGCCATCTTCTCCTTCTCTTTCTCTGGGTGAGGATGCTATAATTGAGGAGGAGATCAAGGAGGAGAATGATTATCTTCTCATTTACTTAAAAAAAGTGGAAAGTAGAAAGAGGAAAAGGAGGAGGACCTGGCTGTGGCCAACCTTGCACCCGTGCGCGCTCATCCTCCTTTTCCCAGTCTTCTATAAAGAGAGCAAGTCAAGGCCTGGCTGAGAGTTGGAATCCCAAGGCAGGAGAGAGAAGCAGTCGCTGCCAATCTTCTTGCAGTCACTGCGCCAAGAAGAAGAAGAAGGAGAAAAAGAAGAAGAGGAAGATAAGAAGGAAAAGAAGGTAAACTCATCTCTCGAGTCATGTAGCCCTCCATATCTCCCATTTCTCCTCTCTTTCTCCACCCCTCCCTGGCCGAACCCATCTCTTCCCCTTCCTCCTGTCAGCGTGCCAACAGCCACAAGAGCCCATGCGCAGCCCCTTTTTGGCCCTGTTTCAGTCCCCTTCCATCTCTCTCTTAATAGTCCATTTCGGTCTTCTCAAAGCCCATCCGCGTGGCTGACAAACAGCCCCTAAACAGGTCATGCCTGATCCCTTAAACAGCCCCTATGCGCACCCCCTTTGGCCAGCCCAAACCGGCCAGCCAACAACCCCTGTGCAGCCCCTCTTCAGACCTGCCTAGCCCCTTAAAAAGGGCCCTCGGTCAGCCCCTCTAATGCCCTTATGCAAACTCTTAAGATGTCCCACACCAACTCCTTGAACAGGTCATCAAGAGCCCTCCTTTCGGTTCTCAAAACAGGCCCCAAATCAGGACCCAAACCGATCTGTTTTAATCCCTTACACAGTCCCTTAAACTGTTCTATACATCCCCCGTTTTGGCCTAGACCCCCATTCCAACCCTTAAACAGGTCCTAAACATACCCTAATCCGATCCTGCTTCAGCCCTCAAGTCAACCCCCAAACAGGTCCAAAACCCTTTCTGTCCCTAAACAGGCCTACCCACAGCCCCTAAAACTGGTCATCAACCTGCCCCTAAACCAGCCCTCAACTGGTCTACCAAACAGCCCCAAACAGCAGCCTGTCTCGGTCCCCAAAATAGATCACAACTGGATCCCCACACAGTCCCAAAACTGGTCGCCGACTGGGCCCCCAAATAGGTCCTGCAACAACCCCTTTTCATCCCTTAAACAGTCCCTTGGGCTGACCAGGAACCGACCTGTTTCAGGACCCAAAACTGACCTCTAACCGGTCTAAAATCTCTCAAAACAGCAACCGAAAATCCCTTTTCCACCTCCCTTAGAACCTAAAGGTGAGGGTTGATGCTCAGTATTCTTGGAATCCACCTGACAGGCCGAGTCTCCCCGGTCTTGCCCTCAATTTTTTATCCAAACAGTTGGCATGAGATGGAATTCAAGACACAAATAGGCCAAACTAGGCCCAAGGAAGCACAAGCCGGCCCAACCGTGCCCACAAGGACATGAAGCTGCCCGACCGGGTTGTGTGGACATGAACCGGCCCAACGAGCCTTGGACAAATAAAGTTGATTCAATACAAATCTGAACAATAAAAAAATTAAATTATAAGGAGTTAGCTCAACAACTTGGGCACTCCAAATTAGTAGGGGTGAGCATGGTTCGGTTTGGTCCGGTTTGGGCCATTTTTTCCAAACCGAACCAAACCGATTCAACCCCTCAAACCGAACCAAACCAAACCGATTTCAATTCGGTTTGGTTCGGTTTAAACCGAAAATATATAAAAATATTTTAATTAATTATTTTTTACATATATATAATGATTTTTAAGTAAAAACCAATCAAAATAAATATTATTTTTATTATAAAAATGATAAAAATCTCATTTTTAATAATAATATTATAACATTTTTATATAATTTTATAATTAAATCGGTTTAGTTTGGTTTAAACTGGTTTGGAGGACTTCCAAACCGAACCAAACCGAACATAGTTCAAACCGAACCGAACCAAACCAAACAGGCCGGTTCGGTTTGGTTTCTTGGTTTGAACCGTTTAATGCTCACCCTACAAATTAGATAGCTATTCTAGGTCGGCCCCGCCGCCCCGGTATGTCGCATACTGGACATAGGCATGGGCCAATTTTCATTGTCAACCGATCCCTCCCTCAATGTGGTGAGTCGAAAGACAACCCACTGTAAGAACCTTGTTTTTAAAGTTTTAAAAATGTTTCACATCTCCTTTGGACTACTTAAGAAAATATGTGATATCCCATTAAGAATACTGACTAGTCCGATGATACATTTAAAAATATTAAAATCGAGGTTTAGGTTCTTTGAAAACTTTAACTTTGACCTCTCTTGGTCGGATGGTGCGAATATTCGGTGTTAACTTACATCGATCAACTATTCAAATACTCTTAATTAATCACCATAGCAATCTATTTAATAGAGAATGCACATCCACATAAGAAAATGAACTCAAAAAAGCTCTGGCCTTTCGTACCCGACGAGATGCGAACAAGTTCGTTTTAAAATTGTTGAAAGTTTATTAGTTAGTTTTGTTTGATTTGAGTTGTGAATTTTCATATTCGAATTTGATTTAAGTTTAGTGTTCAAGTTGAATTACTTGATTTTGATTTGGTTTGGTTTGGTTTTGATTTCTTTCTGTTGATTTAAATTTTGTTTTTATTGTTTTGTTTTCATTGGTTGAAATGGTTGTGTTTTGATTTGATGTTTTAAGTAGTCTGATTCTTTTATTGATATGTGCATTAAGGTATTTTGGTTTTATTTTTTCTATTTTGTCGGTTTGAGTATATTCGGTGTGTTTTGAATGTTTTTTAAAACTTTGTTTGACTTGGTTAATTTTTGATTTCAGATTGTTAATAATTTGATTTTTTGTTTTATGACTGATTTTTGGTATTTTAAAATGTTTCAATATGGTTTATTTAATTTGCTTTGAATTATTTAGTTTTCACTTGTTTAAGAAGTTAAAGGCTTCTATTAAATTAGGTGAGTTTAATTAGAATTTTCAAATTATTAAAAATCTAATCTTTCTTTCACTTTTCAGATTTAATGACCTATTTTAAGGTATTTTCAGGTTTCATTTAGTGTATTTTTCAGATTTGTTTTATTCTTATTTATTTAGTTTTGGTTTACATCCCATCCGGTCCCTTGGACTAGCATCGGTTGCTTAGTTGCAAACATCCACATCGACACTTGGATTGTTTTCTTCATTTTATTCCATGCGGTACATCAGGTCGGTGCTGAGAGCTGAAACCTAAAGGTGATGGTTTCCTTCCCCCGATATGTATTTTCACAAGATCAAAGAAAAAATCGGCATTATGGCGGCATGCCGACCCATCCTTGATCGAATGGAATTTACCTCCAATATGACTAAGTCTTTTGACTTGTCACACTAGGGGACGGATCTGCCTGCATTGGGAACGTGCCCACGTCTATGTCTGAGAGTGACTATCTGGGACGTACCTGAGTTCAACGTCTAATAGGGCATACAAACTTTGAGCTCACCCTTTGTTTAATTTTGCATTTTGCATTTCACATTTTTATGCAAGTTTATTTTTTTGGTTCAAGATTCAACAAGGTCAACTTCAAGTCTCATGGCCTAATAAAGCTAGCTTCATATCTTCATGGCCCAATTAAACCATTTTCAGCTTATTGGGCCTTGATGGCCTGTTTTGCACCATGTGGGCCCGGATGGCCCATTTTCAGCCCACTTCTCCATTTCTGATTTTTTTTTGCAGCAAACCAGCTTTGGGGATTTTTGAAATTTTGGACGGTGAGGTGGGAAACCTGCCCAGGTGGACAATCGGCCTGGCGTATGGATTCCGAGAGAACACGGGACATCATTTCCACCCACCGGCGCATGGAGACAGCAATCTGGAATTTCTGATTTTTTTGCCTAAAGCTGATTTTCGACCGCTTTGCCTTGACCAAACCAGCTTTTGTTTGAATGCCAATTGAGCACCTGTTTTGACATCGGTCCAGCACCTGTTTTGGGACCAAACTAGCACCTGTTTTGGGGTGTTTCAAGGGCTGTGACAGCCGGCCAAGATGGGCCAAATTGGGCTGATTTGGGAGCCGGTTTCAGGGGCTTTTGTGGGGGCTGTTCGGGTGTTGAAGTTGGAGACCGAACAAGGCAGCTTAGGGGGCTGTTCTGGGGGGGGGTGAGGCATATCTTAGGACTTGTTTAAGGGTCTGTTGGCATGGTCGAACCAGGGGGTCTTGGTGCTGCGCAAGGGGTCTGCAATGGCAGGTTAAGGGGAGGCCGGTAATGATCACCTTTCCTATATCTAAGCTTTGGTTACTAAAATCGTCTTCTCCTAAGACCCATTGTTGGTCTCAAATGTCGTCTCATACTTAAATATTATCATGTCATTTTACACAATGTACTTGGCTTAATATTTCAGAGGTCCTCGAGATTTTTTAGAGATCTTTCTTTTGTAATCATCTTGAGATGAAGGTGAGATGCGAGATGACCTTGCTCATTTATATTATATTATTTGCTTGGTTTTCCTTTCTATATTATCAAGTAAAGCATGTACTTGTTTGCATGTACGTAATTTTTAGTTGAATCCCAAATAAGGTTTAACGTTATCCAAAAAAGATCTCTTTTGTTGGAAAGCATTAAATCTTCTTTCCAGTCTTAGTTATTATATAACCCAAACAGCCCATTTTATTTACAGTGCAAAACTTGAAGGGAGGACACTCTGTTGCCGGCTCTCTGATAAAGTATGCTTCTAGGAGTCTCAAATTATTTACATAATCAAATCAATTCAATTCTACTGTTGTCCTTGGTTCAATTTGATTGAGATGTAGAAAGTTGGTTTAATTTAGTGCACTTCTTCATGAAGGCAAGCAGCCAGTTGAAGAGATGGTTTGAAGATGATGATGCATTGGAACGTGCTCTTTCCGGAGAGTATGATTTACCAGTATTATATTTGACAAGTAGCTATTTCCTTTTCCCAACTGATAGAATTTGTTCATATGGAAAATCCCATTCTTTATGAAGGTGGTATCTTATGCCAATAAGAAATGATGGTGATATTGCACTACCGCCAATTCATTTGTCAAAAGATGGACAACCTTTCATAATTGGGTAATGCTGCATTTTTAGTTTTCACTGTGTACCATTTTTTGTTTTGTTTTGTTTGTAATCTCAGTTCAATGCAATGTTGCAGAAATACCAGACATCCTAGTACTTCTACGCCGTCAGTAGCCATACCATCGCCACAGGTAGGCCTCATCTCTCTCGATAGTTCTTTCAAGAGTTTGGCCTGGTCTGCTGCAACTTATGCTTCGATTTCCAATAGCTCTTACCGAGCAATAGAGAAAATACCTGAGAAATTTACATTTTGTTGTGAATCTGGTTTACAATACAATTTGACTAGCACAATTCAAAGATTGCCGTCTTGGATCTCAGCTTCATCTTGGGAGGGGGTGAAAGAGAAAAGATCTCGGAGAAATCTTGAGAAAATCTTGGGAGATCGGCTCTCGGATCAAAAAATATATATGTATGAAACATAACATAATATCTTATAAAGATGGGAGTACATCAATGAATTTACATTAAAATATATAACATATTTGCATATCAACTGTGTGAATGAACAATTACAAAGCACTCTCAATATCAAAAAGTTGGTCTTTGTGATTCTAAAAGATTTAAATTTTTATATAATTTTATTTAAATAATAATGTGGTATTAAGAGTATTTTTTATGTTCTTGTTCTTGATTGTTTATTACAAATTGATGATTAATTATTTGTGAAATTGAATTGATATAATCTGTTTATTATATAAGATATAATCTTTGTACGATAAATATGTGATTAATATCCAAATCTAAAATTTGAATAGCTTAAGAGCATTATTTGACTTAGGTTATAAATGATTGTGTATGTTTATGTGTTCATACATTTAAATATGATTTCATTTATGTAATTATGTATGGATAGATATATATTTGTTTTGAAAAATAATTAATCTTGACAAACTTGATGTGTGTGAAAGAGAAGAGTTAAAAAAATCTTTGCAAAATTTAAGTATATCACACATATTTATGATTCATTTATCATTATGAATCATATATATGTGATAGTATAAGTGATATTAAAATATTTTTATACTATTATTAAATGGGGTGCTGAGTAGTCATGGATCGACTTGCGCGGTGAAGTCGCGGGGGTCAAGGGAGCAGTGCTCCTTGTGGGAGGTATCAAGGGGGCAAAGTCCCTTGAAGAATTTTTTTTTATGGACCAGTCCAAGTGGGGCGAGATCTTGGCGATCTCGTTTCTTGGCTCCTTGGCGAGACCAAGAATCTTGCGAGATCTTGGCGAGATGGCATTCCATGATATAGTTATGGGGATTTACAGAAAAGAAAGCAACCGAGTTAATAATTTTGATCATATGATGCATTGAGAAGAACCAGATTGTCTTGTGTTTATATACTTGGCACTGTCTGTGACTCTATCAGTTCAAAGAAAAATTCATCTATGTGCAGGATATCAAAACATCAATCCCAGTTTATCAAGGAAGTTATTTCGTTTCCAATTCACCAAGAGTCTCAAGTTAGACATTTTGAAGCAATTCCACAACTTACGCTGTGGGAAAGCAATATAAATAGCACTAGCTACTTGCAAGGAACTCCAGATCCACTTATGTTACGCCCATCACAACTTGTTTGACCTGATGAACCTAGTGCGACCTACAAGATCATTTTACTTCTAGGTAACCAGATGTATTACTTGTGTTGTGTCGCAACGTTCAAGAGGCCTGAGTATTTTTTATTGGAGTAATATGCTTTTAGTTCTTGGCATCAGAAAAAAGGCCTTTGACACGTAGTGAGAGACAATCAAATCTGGAAATATAAATCTCTATGAATTATATAGAGATCCCTATGATGCATGGCAGGTAATGTCACCCTTGCTGAAGGTGCATGATCAAAAGGGTGCAAGGTCAAGGGCATGCTTTTCTGGGATCTTTTATAAGGTGCTTGGGAATCTACGTGTTATTTGAATAAATTTTTGATCCTATCTGGAGTAAATACTTCCAGGTAACTCTTCAGGGTAGCACAGGCTTCTTCTTTTAACCTGCATTTATGTTCTTCAGATTGGTGAGTTGACCAAGTTTTCTTATTTGGCCAATGCAGATGGTCTGGGAGGAAGCCTAGAAATGGCATTATGTGGCCATGACCGGGCACAGCGTTGAACAAAGTGAGCCCATGTTTGGATATTGTGTAGCTCTTAGGTTTCTCCTATGGCACCTTATGACCTTAGGATTAAGCCTTAACACCTCCTCGAAAGTCTGAAGAAGCAAGATCACTAGGTGCCTGATCAGCTACGAGACTATGACAAATTTATTAAGACTTGTCAATGGAATCAACAGGTTCGTGAGAATGAGCTCCGTGGGGGCATATATGAAAGACCACGAGATAAAGGAGTAATCAACTGCACAAATGAGAAAATAGATAAAAAAAGATATGGATAAATGATAATGACAGGTTTATTATTTTATGTGAAGCATTGCTGATGCATTTTCGACCGGCGACATGTACGGAAGATGGATTTGAGAAGACCAGCACTACCCATTGGATCAGTCAACATTGACATCCAAATTGTATTATTTTAATAATATTAGAATATCTATTTAGGAATTTTATCTTAAGAGTTTAATATATATATTAGAGTTAAAAAATAGGATATATATTTAAATATGTTAAGTTTAGGATATATACCTGTTTAGAATTTGGAGCTTTATTACAAATTTTGTATTATGGGCGGTCTATAAAAGAACCCTCAACCCCTGTGCACAAGGGTGATGAAGTGAAGTGAAAAAAAAGAAACCCTTCCCCTCCTGTTTGTCTTCTTCTTCCTCCTGTTCTCCTTCTCATCCCCTCTTCATCTTTTTCTTTTGCTTCCTTGTCTTCTTTTCCTTCCCCCCGCTCTCTCTCTCTCGTCTGTGTTTAAGAAACCCCCTAAGTCTCTGTTTCTTCTTCATCATCTTCTTCTGCTTTTCTTCTTATTCTCCTTCTTTCTTGTTCCTTGTCTGATGCAACCCGTGTCGCCCCTACCTCTTCCTCCTCTGACCACAAGCAAAACCCCGACTCACTCCCTCCTCTCTATTCCCTATTCAACAGTTCAACATCAACAAGCACCAACAGTTGGGGAGAGATCCTCCCTAGTGTAGAGGCTTTCAAGTCCTCCGGCGATCCCTAGAGCAACCGTTGCTCTTCTTCCTCTCGATCATCTAGCTCTGTGGGCTTCGTCTCCTATGATGTGCCAAATCATGAACACCCCTACCTCTGGCTTCTTGTGAGAACCCCACTCCCTGTTCCAAACCCAGTGTACTCCATGCCCCTTTCTTCCTCTCTCTCCCTCTCAGCCTAATGTGCCTTTGTCCTCCTTCCTCTTCTACAATTTTCTTCTCATTTAACCCCAATGGTCTTTGCCCTTCACCCTCTTCTCTTCATTCTCTTTGCTCAATCGTCTCTAGCCCTTTCTCTCATGTTTGGCAGTTCAACTTCAACAAGCACCAAGACCCAGGGAGAGATTCCTTCTAAAGTGCATACAAGTCCTTCGACGATCTCCAGAGTAACTCCTACTCTTCTTCCTCTTGATCACTCAACCCTCTGAGCTATAGTTCACTATGTGAACCACCCCTTGTTTTAGACCCACCGCACTCCACACCCCCTAACCATCCTCTTTCGGAACACCCCCCCAAAGCCTCCCAGGCCTCTGGTTCCCCGACCCCTTGAGCTCTGGATGACCCAAACCATAAACACCCCTACCTTTGTCTTCCTATGTGAAACTCACCCTTATTCCGGACACAACGCACTCCGCTCCCTCCATCCTCTTCCATAACACCCTCTAAAGCCACTCAGGCCTCTGGCTCTAGATGCCACCCACTTACGACCTTGCATAACCCCACTTCCCCTTCCTAGGCTTGAGTATCCTTGATGGCCCTCTCACCTCCCACCTCCTCGATTCCTTGTGCGGACACCTCCACCCTTTTAGCCCCCTCCCTCAGGAGCACCTGAAGGTTTCATTCTCTCAATGGTCACGGAGTTCCCACGCCCTCGCTTCCCACTTCCCTACACGACCCCTTCTTAGAGGCCACCTGAAGAACCTACCAGTGCCCCTCCCCACCCCTACTATTCCCGTTGACAACGAAGAAAGAAGGAGATAGAGGGAGCCAATTATGAAGCAAAAGATGAAGGAGAAGACCTTGAGGGAGGACGATGGAGCCGATGCCATGAGCCATCGTGGGCCTTCTCCACCCCCTGACACCTCCTTTTTGCCATGTCACACAAGGAGGCCTCAACCGCCTTTTGCCTTGCTTCTCTGTTCCCTCTTTGCCATTTAGATGAGTGAGGAGACAGGTGCCTACCATTGTTTCTTGCTTCGTCTGCTTTGCCCCTGCAGTCTAGGTGACATGGGAGAAGGCGATGACGACAAACTCTAAGGTGGTGAAAAAGGGGGGGACTCGCCCACCTTTTGTCGGGATCCAACACCATTGCCTCATGCATCGTCGGCGTGAACATAAGCCGCCACAACCCCTCTCCACCCGCGACACGTTAGGAGCAACCATTACCCCCCGGAGGGGTTAAGTTCGGTTGGCCCAGAAGCTGGTCAAATCAATCGGTCTGATTGGGCTCAACCCAGTTCACTTGGTTCGGGGTTCAAGCCAGCCGATTAAGCCTGATTCAATCACTTAGAAGCCGATTCAGGCTGGTTCATAGCCCCTCGACCCAATTCAGGCCATTTCGGACTTTTGTGGGGTTTAAGCCTAGTTTGCTTCGTTCTGGCCTATTTTGATTTATTTTGAAAGTTCTAACACCATTTTCGCACCTTTTATCCTGATTTCATCGCGCCGTCCCTCATCAGTTGCCTATCTTAATATAAATCAATGTGGGACATTGGATGTCTATCACATCAATACCTTGCATCTTCTTCTATTCACAAGTTAGAAGATTTCTAATGTGGATCCTCTACTTGTCTGGAACATAAAAAAGTTTCTATAATCTCTGAGAAGATCGAACTACCTGGCTGAGCAATTTCTCATTGCATGGAAATCTTGTCATGCTTAAAGTGAATTGTTTGCTATATATTCATGAAGGATAAACTTAGATACACGCTCTCCTTTCATTGATATTAGTTTTTAATGTCGTCTTTTCTTTGAGGTAACTCAAGGTCTTTACCAATACGATGGATAGCATGTGGAACGAACTAACATCACATGTCACTTTCCCTGGTTTACATTATATGATGCCAATATTGACTCGAGGAAAAAGAAAGGCATGATCCTTTAGATTTGGAAGGATTTGATTTCTCATTTTGGTCCCATTTACCAATATTGAGTGGTTCAATGGATAGTCCCACCAAAGGCTCCTAGAGTCCATAAAACCACAAGTGAAAATCAACTATGCATGTGTTTTTTGTATATATAACAAATGCTGCTTATTTGATCCATGTTTGTCCTTGTATCCATGTTTGTCCTTATGTATGTGTTCTGTTTGAGTTTACTCTCATTTGCTTCTCAGAGTACACACACACACACTCTCTCTCTCCTAATTATCACTTTTTGTGCTGAGTGAGGCTATCACCTTTGCTGCCCTCTTTCTTCTTTTCTTTAAGGGTTTTAATTCTTTGTTTACTCCTCCATCGTAACCTTCTTTGTGTCGAATATGGCATGTGATTTTGATCACCCTCATTGAGGAGGGGGGTTAGCACCATGGAAAGCCGGAACACATGACCTGATGTCAGGTCTTGAGTCATGCAACCTGACAACCGGGTCGCCATGTGGGCTTGAAAGGCCCCTTGGGAGGCTATATAAGACCCCAAAGGCAAAAATTGTAGGATTGGAATTGGGACTCAGATCAGTGGGTCTGGATCGGATCTACCTGGGCTGATCCTCTGGGAGAAAAAAATGATCTAGAATGGCTTCTTAAAAAATAAAATAAAAATACATTTTATGGGCCTAGATTGGATTTTGATCCGATCTAAGCTATTTTGGGGCCAAAATCGGCCCCAAAACTGGCCAAAAACACTGCTACGGTGGCACAGCGTGCCGTGGTGGTCTTTCTCGCCCAATAAGAAGGTTACAGGGTCCATTAGGATCCAATAATCTTGGACTTGATAAGGCAAGGAAGACCGCCGCGGCACCACTGCACTGTGCTGCCGTGGCGGTGTTTTGGGTCAATTTTGACAAGGATTCACCGGAATTGATTTGGAATCGACCTATTGCTCCGATTTTGGCCCCGATTCCATCCAAATCAGGCTTGATTCCAATTTTTAGGTTGTTTTTAAGCGAAATTCCGAATTTTTTGTTAATTCCTAGAGAATTGGCTGGATCAGTCGATGCCTGATCCGATCCTTTGAGAATCAGTCGATCTGGGGCCGATTCGGCCGATTTGGGCTGATTCCTCTTGGAGTTGACTTTGGATCGGCCTTTCTAGTCGAAAATCAGATTGGCAGGGTTTGATTCGGTCCAAGAATTGTCCGATCCCAATCTGGACCGGTAGATTATGCGAACTATGCCCCAAGGGCCTCTTAAAATTCCCACATCTACTTGTCCTCATTCTTTCACATTTTCTCAACCTAAGAACTCTCTCTCTCTCTCTCAAACATTCAAAGCGATCTCTCTCTCTCTCTATAAAGTGTTTCAAAGTTCTTGATTTCTCACTTGATTTTAATACTTTCTAACATTTTTTTTTGTTTAATTGTGTTACTAACATGCATATTGAGAGCTTATCTTATAATGATTGTAGGCGAGAGTGATGAGTACAACTGTACAATAAACATACATATGCTTTCAATGTTATGTCCTCTTCCCAAATGTCTAGGGGAAAAGTATATAGATTTTGTAGAGCAACAAGAAGATATAAGATTTACATAATTCTGAATGATTTTTTTGTCATATTCTTTATTTTTTTTAGTTTCTTTGCAAATTTTTGCAATTTTATCTATTTTTTTATTCTTATTGGGTCCGGTCGGACCTGGTCACAACCCAGGTCTGACCGGGTCGGGTTGGGCCGGGCCAGCCAGTTGCGACCCAAGCACCAACTTACCTCGGTTAACACAATAGGCTTTATCATACCGGCACCATATTGGCACTTTGGCCTCATCCTCACATCATCATTTCTCTTAGGATATCTTCTCATGGGGTAGAGTGCTATGTTGTGACATTGAGGGCAAGGAAGGAAGTATTGGGTATCGAGAGTAGATTTGTCCTCTCCTAACTTACATGTATGGGTGGCTGGTACCGTGATAAAGATCCAGTACAAACCATTACTAGATCCGATTTTAAATGCATCATTTTAATGGAAAAATGAAAAAGACCAACAGTAGTAGAAAAACTAACCCATTAATTATAATTTCTAAACAAAAAAAGTTGAAATGGTATAGTTTGTGTTGTGCAATGTCTACATAATATAGTTAGAGAAAAACATTGTTTTGATTTAATCCTTGGTTTGATAGGAGGTATCGTACGGTTGAAAAGGCATTATCTTTGCTTATTATATACATTCTGTTTTGCATATTTTGAAAGTTTTTAGGATTTATTAACTATTTTTATTTATGGCCTTTTAGATAAAATTGAGTTAATTTAAAGTTTTTAAAAGATGAAAATTGTGAAAGAAAGGTAATATTTTACAAATATATTTTTTACAGATTTATCTTAAAGCAATATTTGTATTACGAGTAAGAAAAGATTAAAAAGTAGAAGAAATAATAAGAAATTCTGGATTGGCCAACATTGGCCCGTGATGGATTGATCAAGTTGTCACAGGAATGGATCAGCTCCTGCCAGATCTGGTCAGTTTTAGGGGCGCAGAGGCCGATCTGGCACACAATGCTTCAGCACTTTCATTAGTTGGAGACCCTTATGTGTTGGGGCTGGACCGGCTGGTGCTAATTCTTCATGGAACCCTTACATGCTATTTGATATGGGCATAAAAATGACTAGAGCAGGTATAATATGTTCAAGCTGTCTTACTGTATTCTTACATTGTTTGTATTAAGATAATTACGGCAGAATAAAATAGGTGATTACGGTTGTTCCTCTTCTAGTTTAAACAAGGATGGTGGTGGGAGTAGGAAAGGTGATAAAAGCTTTGAAGCACATTAACTGCGTATTGTATTTGCCACCTGATCAGAAAAAAGATATTCCTACAAAAGTTAAGAATAGTTTTTTTTTCCAGACTAACCCCAATGTAATGTCTATTATTGTTTAAGAAATACCAGAATTATTATTTTCTATCTTTTTATAACAAATAACAGATTGGGGTTAACATTCTCTGCTATCTCAATACCAAAAGCACCACATAAGTAATAAGAAACCTGAATGTCTTCTGTAAGATTGTCTTGCGTGTAACGTCTTCTCAGGCACGTCTTTAGTCAAATTAATGTATTCATATAAAGCACCATTTTCTCCAATTTTCACTGACGCAGTCCACTAAGCTTCATGCTTTGCTGGAGTGGCCACTAATCTGGATCCAAATAATGACCTCGAGATCTTGTTTCCATAATAGATTGTTTGTATTCTATGAAGAAGATATAAAATAAAACAAGGTTACATTTTTGTCCGGAAAAATTGGATGGTCCGCATTCAGCCTATTTGTATTTGGAATTTAGCCAGAGTAGCCTCTAATTGTAATAGTATAGTGGATCAGATATATCTCTTCTTACCCCGGTCTTTCCAGGCCTTATTCCCTTTTGATATATTATTATCTTTTGTTTGACATTATTGTCATAATGTTTTTTTACCCTGTATTTTGCGTTTGACTTGTGCCATACAAGTCGAGCTTAAGATGAGGGTGGACTAGGATCTTCACGTTATGTTTTTGCAACTTCTTTTCTGCAACATGCTATGGGACATTTCTTAAGATCCCACTTCATCTGCATGCTACTTTCTGCTCTATTACATGGAGTACGGATACAGAGTGCACATTGTAGAAGGCTCAAACTTAAAAATTGCATTTGATATCATGTTGAATTTATTCACAAAACTCAAAACCTTAAGGTGATGAGTGGAAAGGTTTTCCACTATGTTTTTTCTTAAAACAAGGTGAACTTGCACTATCAGATATCATTCATGAAATGTATGAGCTGCAGAGGCTAGATGAGTGGTTCCTTATCTTTAAGAATTGCACTAATTTAGATGAAAGCTAATGTCCTTCCACCTCTCACCTGGAAACACAAACATTACTGATATTCATCCCATTTATTCATCATAATTAATCCATAAAAGGTAATCTTCAGTGTAAGTTTTACTTCCGGTGTTCTCATACATATAGCAGGAAGCATGCATGAGCGGAATCAGTCGTCATTCTCTATCATTAGCTTGAATCTTGTCGCTGTATGATGTAAGACTATTTTAACATGACACCTCATGCAACTTTTTTTTGGTCTTTGTCCGTGTCACGTGGGCTACAAATGCAATATAAACTCTTCGAGACAAATCTATCCATGGTTTTTTGTACCATGTTGTCTTACTGAGACAACACAGTTACACAAAGCCTCATGTCACTAGTTGATACTGCCTCACATTCGCTCCAACTTGTTATTCTCTCATGATGTGGGACTAATCTTACGTCTTCCCCCTGAGTACACGACTTCTCGATCTTTCATGCAGACTAAGGGCCATAGGGTGCACTCTCAAATAAGGCTGGACTTGACTTGAGTAATGATACCATGTTGGATTATATTGGATCATATGATTCAAAATCTTCAGATGATGATTGAAGTCTCCATTACTGAGCCATTTCATTGTCATACAATATTGACTATTATAACATTTTGATTTTTATGATTTTTGTGAATTTGGAAATGAAAAGATGGCCAATCCAAGAAGCTGCATGTTTTCCCTGGATTAGCCAATCTACCTATCCATTCTGCAGCAGGATTGTGTTATTGCTGTTCTAACCTTGTTTTCAAATTCCGCCCTCCTTGCTCTGTTAAGGACCTTAAGGTTCACCATTATGCCCAAACCCTTTGTAACTCTTTTGGTAAAAGAAACTCTTATGGCATTGGCAAATCTATTAGACATGAACTTTGTTCGAGCATTCTAGACTCATGTTTTTGGCATTTCTCCTTCACTTTTCCCCAAGTTTCACGGAGTCCATTTGGTGCCTGATAAATAAGCTAATCTGCAAAAGCTAATTTGTGTGGACTACCTTTATAAAGCCGCTCCGAGTCCCTCCCACCTCTGCTGGTTTGACTCATTTTGACTTATATTGTTTTTTTCTCTCTAAGAAATCCCAAATAGGTGAGTCAATAGTTTGATTGATTTGTTTAGCATCATAACAATAATAATACTGTGATTATGTAGTCCTTTATTTTTTAGAAATAGGCCATAATGTGCTTTTTTAAAAGGAACCTCCCCTGCTTTATCTGTTTTCTCCTATTCATAGTAAATGAAATTAGTAGTACAATCTCAAGTTCTTCCCTAAGAGAAATTAGCAGCAATCATATCCTTCTCTCCCCCAAAATTTTATTAGAAATATCCTACCAGCTCTTACTATTTTCAAATTTAATAAAAATGTTGCATACTTCAAAAAATTTAATACTTCTTAATTCATCACATATATTTATGTAAAAGATCCTTACTTGGCAACTTTAAATAGTTCTTCATTTGTATCACTACAGGTTAGCATATACACATAAATAACTTGTAACGTGTCAATTGCTTAGTATTTAGTATGCTGAGCTAAATTTTGTCACGGGAATATGTTGGGAAAATTTCTTAAATGCTATTAGCCTTTGTCAATGATTCTATAGCTTAAATATGCTTTACATATATGCCCCTCCAATGCCACTGCTTGCAGGTACTCACCATGTAGTAGTGCAAGCACCTGCACCCAATTTCTTTTGCATAACCCCCCTCAACCCCACTCTTCTAGCTCCCATGAGCTTCTTGTAGCATGCCAACGTTGCGCCTGATTGCACTTAAAGAAAGCTCTCTCCCAAGACCAATAAGGTGATGAGTGCTTGTGGGAGAATTGTCAGATTATCATTTGAACCCAGATCAAGAATGCCGTATTAGCAAGGTTCTAATGGGATATGTAGCATGCTTAGAAATGACATTGGTTCCAGAATTTGGCAGGCTGTAATTTCCAATGCAACTGTATTTCTGAAGCTATTTTTTGGAGGCCAAAATAAGGTTGTAAATAATTGCAGGCTGTCACAACCATATTTATATACTATGCTTTCTCTTTAAAATAGTGCAAGTTCTACATAAATGTCGTAACTTGTACCCATCTGTGACAATAGAGAAATCAAATAGGACAACCTAAAAAGCTTTGACAAGTGTTGCATTGGAGGTGATGTTTGCAAATGTGGTCATAAAAGTCATATCAGTTTACTTTCATTAATAACACAAATCTAATTTTATTTTAATGTCTGAATGCATTTCTCCATGGTAGATACGCTGATATATCATTTCTCTACAGGTTTCTGAAGTTCATGCCCAAATCTACTGCAAAGACAATGCTTTCTACGTGACTGATATGAACAGTCAACATGGAACATGGATCATTGAGTAAGATATAGAAATTAAATTATCTTGTAACTCTTTCATCTTCATAATTTGAATTTATTCATTTTATGCCATTTTCATTACCTATGCAGTAATGAGGGTAGATCTTCTCGAGTTCTTCCAAACTTGCCTGTCAGATTCTACCCATCTTACTGTATTCAATTTGGCTCGGGACAACAGGTAGTCAACTACACTTTTCCTTGTTTTTGATATGCCATGTAGAATGTGAAACTTGCTTGCCTAGAATTGGTTTACAGTAGGGATTTGTCATTGTCATTTTACTACTGTACAAAAGTAATTTACCAAATAGAGCGAGAAGACACTTCTAAAAGTTAAACCATGTAATCCCTGCTTTGATTTCAGCTATTGGTAAACATGGCAGTATTCTTAATAGGGCTGAAAACGAGTTGGATTTTGTTAGATTTTGTTACAGAATCACCTGTATCCAATTCTAATTCCGATAAAAAGGTTGTGAAGTTCCAATTGTGGTTACTGCTGAATTGCTAAGTTTCAATTTCGTTATGATTCTAATTCCATTATTAGAATCAAAACTGAATTCAATAATTTATGTAATACATACTATATATTAATTTTTACTTAAAAATTAGTTAATAATTTACTTATAATTACTAAACTTTGATATTAGCTCTTTAAAACTTTGTTTTTTTACCATTTTTATCACTTTATATATCATGTTTTGTAATTTGTTTATTTTATTTATATATGTTGATTTTTTTATTGGACAAACCAAAATAGAATCATTTGATTCCAACTTTGATAAGCTATTTTAATATCTTCTTCCAATTTAGATAGCTTATAGGATTTATTAACAAGTTCCAAATCAGTTAATTTTAATCAGAATTTCGAAATATTGGATTTCATTTACACCTTAATTTTGAGTCATCAGGCAGCAATAAATGATACCTAGGGCTATTGGTTATGTTACTGTACAATATTAATATTATCAAAAATTCTCAAGTTTTTGGGTTACATGACCATTAATGCAATAAAAATGATGGTAAGTGTGGTCTTCCGAAATCTTCCGAAATCATCTACCAACACAGCTCTTTCTGATTCTGTGTACCTAAAAATTTGACCTAGTTTAGGGGAATTATATGTAAAGGTTGGCATTCAGCTTATTTTTTAAAAATTTTTGTAGATGACCAACCGTAGTTAAGGGCCTTAAGGCTTTCTTGGTTAGTCAGTTATTGATGATTGTTGCCACGTTTAATGCTTGCATTTAATAACAACCTTCAATTGATTTGGTGTAGAAGCTGATTCCAATGAATTTCTTTCTGCCATAACATAAGAAATCTTCAAAACCAAAGTAGGAGAAATCTTAAAAATGTTGATTCGTAATATATCTATCATGTAGAAATATGCATGTTCATGACCACATTGTTCTTAGTTGCTGCTTTCCAGTTTATAATTTTTATAAAGCCTTAACCTGAACGGCTGCGTTTTGCAGTAATACTAGAGCAGAGATATTTTGAACTTTTGTTTGCGTACTGCAAAATGGCAAATTAATCTTTCTGTTTATTCTTAACTGCACTTGTCTATCTTCTGTCATGTCTATTTCATCATGACACCCAGAAAAGTGTTCTTTGACCAAGTAAAGATTGTTAGTCCAATACTTCTCTTTCTATGGAACTAAAAATCTTCTCTCAAATTTCATGTAGTATGGTTTTCAGCTTTCTATATCATCAAACTCATGGTATAACTCATCATCCATAAGGTGTATGTTCGGTATTTAGTTGCCAGTTTGCTTCAGCTTTGTCAGCTAAAGCATGTTTTGCATGGAATTGGCTTGATAATATTCGTTGGAATCTAAGCACGGAATGGGGCAAAAGCCACTAGCAAGAGAGCTGAAGGTTGACAATTAAGTTGTAAATAGTGGTAGTTGGTTAAATGTTTGAATGTAGGAATCTAGGAAAGAGATGACTAGGGAATTCATTAGGCTTGATTAATAATAAATGGCCAGATTTATGAAGCAGGGTGAGAACAAGGGGAACATGACGCACAAAGTGAACCTTAAGAAAACAACCTTTTAAAGAACATACAGGCAGAGAGCAGGTAAATGGTTGGCCAAATCTATGTTCTTAGACAATTGATATACTTTAACAGTATTTCATCTATATAAAGTTGTTTCATAGGTTTTTCAGGAATTAAGTCATCAGCGTAACCATCATTAACTGTAGATGTCACGACCCGGATTTTTAATATGCACAGCGGAAGATAATCCGGCGACGTAACGGGGAAGAATATCGGTCTGGAACCAATTAAGACCAAAATCACAATCCAAATAAACAATTCCAATAATTCTATCTAATTAACACTATGAAATTACAATCTAAATAATACCAACACTGAACAAGTACTCCACTAGCTCCTTGGACTCCAAAACACCACTACGCTTCTGCTGCGCTAAACCTGCAATCCTGAAAATATTAACAACGGAAGGGGTGAGTCACAACAGACTCAGTAGGTCTTACACCCGAACTACCCCACTATAATAATGATTCTAGTGGTATAATAGAATAATAAGCCTAAAAATCAGATTTAATACATAGGGTGTAAACTAATTATATATCTTCAATTAATTGATTAAAGAATCAATCAACTACCCCATATGATGACTAGACTCTATATGCATTAAAACCAACATAACCTACACCTTAAACTGTTCTAGGTATGCCCAGAACACATAGACCTGACATAAAACCAATGACACATCTATAACACTACCATCTATGCCAATCCACACAACTAGACACCTGTCTGAGTAAATTTCATGCTCCATCACATAAATGCAGTCACATCACAAAATTAGCACCAGATTTACCATATAGTAGGAAGTAACATATAGTAAGCTAAATCTCATGCTGTACCACCTTAGGCGGTACTTAAGATAAACGCGGTATCCGGGATCGACGGATGCTCCGGGCCTGCTCTAATTCATCCGCTCGCCCACAGGGACCGAATTATAGTCCGGTGAAGTACACTTCCATCACAATGCAGCCCACTGCACTAACCACATTCCACACCATGCAAGCATTTAATTAACTCAGACAGTAAACATGAACATTTAATTGGCAAATCAAACATGAAATACATAGATGCACACTCATGGTTCTATGCACCCCATATTTGCATACCACACCATAATCTAGCATAAACAAGAACCGGCCTATCATATGATGCATCTAAATAGGATCGTACAGCTACAACCCTAAACACCTCAATTACATACTTAAACAGGACTACCTATCACATAAAAGAAAATAAACTAAACTCTACCATCACTATGCTTAAACCCTACATCGGCTTTTAACAAATCAAGATATACATTAAAGATTATCGCGATGCAATCATCTAAACTAACTAGGTTAAAACATATCAAAATCTATCATGACAACTAATATACATGAACACTAAATTAATCTAAACATGCATGGTTCAAAACAGACTAATCTAACTCTATCTAATCATGCTAATAAATCAAAAACAGCCCATTAATTATACCATTCTAATCATGGTCATCTAAACATATTTTTACGATTTAAATCAAGTATATTAGAGTGCTAAGAATAGCCGAGATGCCTACCTGGATGACGACGATAAAAATTAACCGAGTCCAAGAAGAATTTTGCTGGACGATGAGTGCCGATGACAAGGTAAAATTGAAATGATGTTAACCGGGTAGAGTCTGTCAAATGGAAGAGGAAAATATAATAATAATAAAAGAAAATAAAGATTAAATGGTTATGTACCTGTACCGGTGAATGAGAAAGAGAGAGAGAGGATAGATAGGAGAGAGAGAGAGAGGGATCGACCGGCTGAGGGGGGGGCGCGGGTTGGCGCACCGGGGCGCAGGGGGGCGCACGCGCGGACCACGCGCGGAGGGTGGCAGCGCTGGCGGGTGCCGGCGGGGCTGTCGCCGGGTGGCAACTGCGGCGGCGGAGGGAGAGCACCGGTGGCGGCGCGCGGGAGGCTGGCGGCAGTCGGGCGGGTGGCCGTCGACGGCGGAGGGCAGCGCGCGGGGAGGCAGCACCGGCCGGGGGGGCCTCGGGCGGCGGCCAGGTGACGTGGGCGGGTGGCTGGCCGGCGATGTGCAGGTGGGTGGCCGAGGGCAGCGGGTGACGGCGGTTGCAGGCTCGCGCGGACGCGCGCGCGCGGCGACGCCGGGGGGGGGGGAAGGTGGGGGGCCGAGGCGATGGCGGCGGAGGCGGTCGCTCGTGCGGCCCGGCCCGTGGGCGGCGACGGCGGCGACCTCGCGGGTGCGCAGGTCACGGCGGCGGCTGCCGGGCGGGCGGCCGAGGCGGCAGTCACGGCTAAGGCAGGCGAGCGGCGGAGGGGCTCGGCGGCCAGCGGGCTCGCGGCCGACTGGGCTGACGCGGCAGGGCGGCATGGCGACGCATGGCTGCGCGGGACGCTGCGGCGACGCCGTGGGCACACGCAGGCGCAAAGAGGGGCGGCCGCGGGTGCACGCGCAGGACAACAATCGGAGGGGGGGAGGACTGGCGATGCCCAGGGAAAAATCGGAGAGGGCAACGGTGAGGGAAAATCGCGGAGGAGATGAGGACGATGGAGAAGCGATCGCTCCGGAGGAAGGTTAGGATACGGAGGGGAGATAAAAAAATAGAAGGGAAAGATAAATAGAAAACGGAGGAGAGAAAGAAGAGAGAGAGATTAACACTCATAATTATAATTAATCTCATATTAATTATAATAAATATTATTTTAATTTAATGAACACCATAACCGTTATAGTAGATCTTTACCCAGACTTGAAGAACAGTTTCCACTTCATACTGCTATCTCAGCATTCACTGCCATTATTAACTGCATACCTTCACCTAAACTTGGAGTAGCACTTACATTCCTACAGTGCTACTTATGTTCATCTAGCATTCATTGCAAGCCTTATTTTTAGATGCTACAAGACCTGGGGAAAATATTTTCAAAACTGATGCTTGTTTCTGTTTTTCGCTTGTTTATCAAATTTTTACATCAATCTATGGGGCTTGGATGGCATGGTAAAAATGTTTCAGGTGGGATTTCGCGTAAAAGTGCTGAAGAGTCTACCGGAGGAGCCAACGGATGGCCGGCAACAGGTACTTCAAGTTGTTTAAGTAGCAAGTTGAAGTTTGTAGTCTCCCCTCAGTGTACAGCTAGCTGAGTCCTTAGACACATCCTGAGAAGTGTATAGATAGATTGCTCCTACACAAGATCGATGCAGGAAGACGTTGCCCAAGTTTTCATGCATTTTGTGTCTTGCTTAGTTGTAATTTTTTAGTAGTGGTCAAATATCACTCCCACATTGTGGTTCTGTCCCTAGCCCTGTAAGACACTGGGAGAGAACTGAAAATGCAAAGAAGCCAAGAAGGAACCCTATTGAAAACCCACCTCATTACCATTGTCATTGCATTTCTCAGTTTCCTTATATTAATCTTCTGTTCAAACTTACTACAATGTCTTGACAGAGGTGATATTTGTTTGGGCTGAACTAATAAATTGATTGGGTGTACAGTTGGGTGCTTTTAATCATGGCACAAAGTCTAAGCACCCCTGTATAAGAAATAGTATTGGAAAAAATGCCGAAATAACAAATTCATATAATTATTATGTCTGGTATGGAAATGATGCCTTGCAAGATGATTGTACGATAGAAACGGCTAAAAGGCTCCCGTTCGCTGTGAGGTGTCTCTTTAAAGATACACTTTTTGTTATAGTTTGTAAACACATATATCGGAGTAAACTATTTTTAGAAAAATTATTTAGTTAAAATTAAAGGCATCCCATTCAACATCTTTATTTTTAATAATCATTTTTTTTATCATCAGATCGGTTTAGGATCTCTCAAGATTGGGCCAATCGGTCTACACAACGGACTCTTGGCTTAATATATACTTCACCTTAAACTTGGCTCCATATTCAACGAGTAATTTAAACTTTGTGTTTGAGCTCAATTCATCGAGTTATTAATTTATTTAAACGAGTTTGAACTCAAGAAAGAGTGTAGTCTAAGTTTAAGTTCGAGCTGTGTCTAAGCTTATCTGTGAAACTCAACCTAAAACTCGGTTACGAAACTCCGACTCCGAGCTTGATTTCATGAAAAATAAAATTAAAATTGTTTATAAATTTGGAACTAAAGTTTAATCTTGAATTAAATTTAATTAACTTTTTTGATCAAATATTACGTGATTTTTAAATACTTTTTATTGTATTTTTAAGAAGATTTAAATAAGTTATAAATTAAGCCGTTAAACTGTTGCACGTGACTTAAATCAAGTCGAGCGGGTCATTATTAGCTTGGTCTCTGATTAAAATTTATTCATTTAACATGATAAACGAGTCAATTTGAACTTTTTACCGAGTCTCGAGTTACTTGCTAAGTTTATTAGTTAGTTCGTGTGCAAAACCAATTTAAATCATTATTACTCTCTCTATCTATCTATCTAGGGCTGTTCACTGTTCGGTTCAACCCGAAAAACCAAACCAAACCAGTACTTTGGTTCGGTTTGGTTTGGTTTGAACTACCGATCGGTTTGGTTTGGTTTGAAGGGACATAGAAACCAAACCAAACCGGTAAACCGAATAACCCGAATTGGATTAAATATTTTAGTTTAAGTTATATATAAGATAGTATTTATGCATCTTTTCTTATAAAACTAAATTTGTTTAAAGAGTTTTTAAGGTAAAATTATTGTAATGTACAAACATATACACAAGATTTTAATAGAATATGATTTAAAACAAACAAAATAAAATTATATATTGATATATCTACTATACCTTAGTAAAATATGGTTTGAACCGAACCAAACCAAACTGAACCGAACTAATTTGGTTCGGTTTGGTTTGGTTTGGAAGATAATTTGGTTTGGTTTGGTCTGAGAAAAAATACTCAGAAACCAAATCAAACCAAACCATGAACACCCCTATATCTATCTATCTAATATTGAGCTCTCTCTCAATACCCACCCACTCAAAGCTTATGTCGCTGCTTCGGCTGAGTATTAGAAATGATTATCAATTTTGATCTTGATAGTGATAGAAAGTAGAGTATCGATATTGAAATTGACAAAAAAATGTACATTTGTACTATAATCAATGTTTTATTTGTATTAGCCATTTTAAAATTGATATGAATAATCAAACATCTTATTACGACGATTCATATCAATATCGTTTTCAAATTTAATGGTGATAAATATGTTTTAACACAGTTACCAAACAGGTGGTTCATATTCAATCAGAAGAGCACATCTCGATTATTAGAGCAAGTCGGTCAGCTCGAGAAGCTTAGTAGGCCGGTTAACGTCTTGTTTGATTAGAGTATCAAAAATAATATTGTATCTTTTAAGAGTACTTACTCGAAACCCCGAAAACCTCGTTGTCAAGAGAACATTATGTATCAAATTCGATCCAAAGCTTGAGATTTACAGACAGATTACGGATTTGAACTCGAATACGAATTGAACTTGAGTCATCTTATTGTCTCGTCTCGAGTTTGAATACGTTAAATAACGAGCTAAGCTTAAACAAGAGTTTGATAAAAAAAAACTCGAGCTCAGCTCGAACACGAACACGTGTAAAATAAAATTGAGTAAAACCTGAACATCATACTATTTAACTCGACTTCGATTGTTGGTGGAAGGGGGTATCCGGAAAGGCCAAGAACTTGGAGGGTAAAAACGCAAGAGTTTCACTCAGCGAGATGGCTGGGGACCCGCTGCCAGAAAATTACGTTAAACACCTCCTGAATTCCTCAACTCAACTTTAGACATTCAACCAGACGGCAACAAGAGTCTTTTTCTCACGGTTTCCGAATTTCGTTCTCAGCTATTGTTAAGCCCATCATCGTCGGCCTCGGAGATCCAGCCACGTGTCCGGCTGTGCCGGGCGGAGCTGCTTTCACGTGGAAGACGACACGTCGCGACCTCCTCGGCCGCGGCGATCACGTCGATGTCAGCTTCAGACACTGACGCACACGTGGCGTACGCTTGGGTTCGCGCGTGGCATTTCCGGAGGGGCGCAGCCAATCGCCATCGTAACCGTGCGGTGGGTGGCGTGCACGTGACATCACGATGACGTGTCACATCCGGCATTTTTTTTCTCTTCTTCTCACAATCTCTTTTCTTTTGCTTCCTTGCTAATTAGAAATTAAAGACTTTCCGCACGTGACTCACGTGCCTCTGCTTAGGACTATTCAACGTGAACCGGAAAATCGGAAAATAGAAGTTGTAATTTTTTTAAAATTTTTAGAAGCGAACCGAACCGGTAGCTCTGAGTCCACAGCTGCCCAGGTTCTTGGAAAAAATCAATAAACTGAGAAAAAAATTGTTTTGACCGATTTATTTCTTCCTGTGGGCATAATATTTTCTTTTTTTTGGTTCACGCAGGTAGGGGTGAGCATGGTTCGGTTTGGTCCGGTTTGGGCCATTTGTTTTCCAAACCGAACCAAACCGATTCAACCCCTCAAACCGAACCAAACCAAACCATTTCAATTCGGTTTGGTTCGGTTTGGTTCGGTTTAAACCGAAAATATATAAAAATAATTTAATTAATTATTTTTTACATATATATATAATAGTTTTTAAGTTAAAAATAATCAAAATAAATATTATTTTATTATAAAAATTATAAAAACCTTATTTTTAATAATATTATAACATTTTTAAAATAATTTTTTAATTAAATCGGTTTAAACGGTTTGGTTTGGTTTAAACCGGTTTGGAGGACTTCCAAACCGAACCAAACCGAACACGGTTCAAACCGAACCGAACCGAACCAAACAGGCCGGTTCGGTTTGGTTTTTCGGTTTGAACCATTTAATGCTCACCCCTACACGCAGGCCAGTTGGCCGGAGGTGCGTTGCCCATGCGCACAGTAAGAGATCGAGCTCCAACTCGATCCCCACCTGAGACCACCTCCCCAGCGGGTGGTGGGCTTCGACACCCGTTCGAACCTTCGCCTCCGCTCCCCCGAGTGGAGGACGGTGCCAGTTGACCCACGGTTGACCAACGTGTGGGTATAATATTTTCGGTGCAAATTTCTCGAGAATAATTAATAATAAAATATAAAATAATAATGATGATGATGAGATATGGTTGAAATTATATTTATCATAAAGTAATTCTAAATGATATCTAATCTTTCGTACATCTACTACTAAAGTTGATCTTTTATACATTTACAAACTGTTTGATGATATCAAAATAACTTAGTGATAAAATCGATTTATTTTCAAACTTTAAGAGATAAATCAATTTTATCCTTGACTTTTTCCCTGAATTTTCTTTGGGGGAGTCTTCAGATCTTTTCAATGGTTAGCTTCTTTCTAGTCCAGCAATTTTTCTTGCGTCTCTCTCTCTCTCTCTCATATTCTGGCTTGCTTGGTGAAGGCTTCTCTCTCCCCATCTTCTTCTGAGGTCAAATATATTTGACTATAAAGATATATTATTCTATTGAGATTTTATGCGTGGTAGTTGAATCATTGGCATCTTAATTGCATCAGCTGATACCTTACAAAGTTAACCAATCACATCCATCTGACTGAAGTTTTCTTGAGAAAATTAGCAAGAAAAGTATCCATATGTGTTGAAGGGTTTTATCCCATATTGGCCACCGGCGGATAGTCCAATGTCTTTATTATATCCTGGACCTGGGTCTCCTTAGCGCACGTGCATTTTTGGAATTTCACATGGTATCAGAGCCAAGGGCTGTGGACCCCCCTCTGTCAACCGTCACCCGTAAACAGTGTACACGTGTCAAAGCCAGAAGAGCTTGCACGTGAGGGGGCGAGTTAGAATAGTGTCATATTGGCTAGGTAGGGGAGGTACCTATGCTTATAAGCCTGGGCCTCTCTAACTCAGTACCGCGGTTTTGGGTTGGTTAACATGGTATCAGAGCAGATGGGCTTAGGCTCTGTCCTCCAGTGGATTTGCTCATATTTTCGCTCGGCCCTGCCCCGTGTATTCCTATCGTGGCTCTGACGGTGGTGGCTGGCCGAGAGGGGGAGTGTTGAAGGGTTTTATCCCATATTGGCCACCGGAGGATAGTCCAATGTCTTTATTATAGCCTGGGCCTGGGTCTCCTTAGCACACGTGCGTTTTTGGAATTTCACAGTAAATTATATCTTTCGAATATCATGTGATTTATTGGTTCTTCATGGCCTGTTCGTTAAACACACAAGGAGTGAAATTGCAGTCTTGAGTAGGGTTGGTATCACAGATTGCATAGAGTTCAGAAAGATGTGCTGAGGGTGTGGGTCATGTTAATTTGCACGTATACATACATACATATATATATTTATATTTATATTTATATGTGCATTACACCCATAGAAGAGCTGTCTGATTTGTTCATGCCTGCTTGCATCACTAGAAGTTGGGTTGGGTAGAACTAGGACAGGAAAAAAAAGAGAGGAAAGAAGGCCATGCTTCTGAGTGACATTATTGATCTTAAATAATTCCAGCTTAGTTATACCTGTAATATATACTTGATTGAAATGATCTCTCCCTTTTTTTATTGAAACAATCGAGAGAGCATTTTTTTTTTACACCAAAATATACAACAACAATACAACAGAGAGACCATGGCTTATTTGAGTAGCTTCTCCAACTTGATCTAGCTGAGCCCATGGCTTGGCCTCATCCACCATATCAACCCTTCCCGGCCATCATCATGCTCAAAACTGCAATCAAAGTCAAACTAGGAGGTTCCCACTACCTTGGCTCTGGGTGGGAGTGTTCAAGAAAATCGGGAAAATCAATAAACCGAACCGGATGGAACCGAAATGTTCGATTCGGCTCGGTTCAATTCAAGGACTTGGGTGTTCGGGATCTTGGGCGCAATCGATCCAAACTAATGTTGTTTTATCAATTTGGTTCGGTTTGGCCACTCCCCGGATCGAATCAGACCGATAAATCGGTTGACTTAATCTATGTTAAGTAATAAAAATATTATTATCTCTTATTAATAAATATTATAAATTAATTTAATCTTATTTTACTTTTATAAATCGATAATACATGTTTCAGATTCGATTAAACCAATTCGGTTTAATTTTTGGTTTAATTTCAGTTTTGAAAGAAAAAAAAAGGTGCTCTGTACCGAACAGCGATGCCTTAATTACTTGATCCGTTCCATTTAATGAGACGGGGAAAAAAAAAACTAGATGAAGCTTTTGTTTTCTATAGATAGCCGTTATCTTCTGGTGTGTGTGTGTGGATGGGTAGGAGAAAATGCAGAAGTTGTTTATTATAATATTCTGATAAACTACTAATTAAACCCATTAACCTTTTTTTATCACGTTTCTCTCGTGGTCATTTACACCAAAATTTAAATTTATATATTTATTAATTAATTTTACTTATGTTATATTGCATAAATATAGTAATAGGATCTATTAAATGGTATGCATATTACATATTGAATTAAATTTATCATTTATTAATATTGCATACTATATATGATCTTAAATTTATATATTAATATTCAATAACGTACATTAAGTCATACAATGCATATTATAAATTAAGTATATAAATGGTTTTAATTGCATCGTGTAATTTAGTTATATCATATATTACATAGCATGATAAAAATAACATATCAAAACTATATTTAAATGCCAGATTAAAATTCATTATATATTACACACGTTTAAATTTATTTATTTTTACTTTTATGTATTTCATTGCATTATTTTGAATGCCACTTTTATATGTTTTTGTGAATGTATATATTTTTACATTCAATTAATTTCATTTATATTCAATATTTGTCATAATAGAATATTTGTAATTTTTGAAGCTATAGCGAGGGGTGCAAACGAGTCGAGCTGAATGGAGTAGTAAGGTGTTTAAGTTAGGCTCATTTATTTTACACAGGTTCGAGTTCCAACTCGAGTTTAAACAAATATGTCGAACTCTTGTTCGAACTTGAATCATTTATTAATCGAACCGAGTCAAACTTGAGCTCGAGCTCGAGTAATAGTTTAACTAAAGTTCAATCCATGTTCAAGTTTAAACTATACACAAACTCGTTTATAAAACTCAAAATAAATAAAAAATAATTTTTTAATCTCTAAATTTAACTTATTTATAAAATTTAATTTATGAACTCAAATTTTAATTATTTAATAATATATAATTATTAATACTCATGATTTATTTTTTAAAAATAAATATTCAATAAAATTCAATGAACTAAATGACTCTTCAAACTTAACTTGTTTAAAAAGTCAAAATTTTTATTTAAATTTATTTATTTAACATAATAAACAAGTCGACTTGAATTTTTATCAAATCAAATTTTAAAATAAATGTATTGGTTCGTTTTCACCCTAGCTATACTTGTAAGAGACACCTTATATTTATACTCTATTATAATTTATAATAAATTATATTTATGATGCCTATATTTAATACTTTTTTAGGGTCGAACCACTCCCTCATTCTTGAGAACCAAATTGCTCAAGATATATATAATATATATATATATATGAGATATCTTTTCTTTCACTTTTTTTTTGTCAAACCATCTATTCCCGCTGTAAATTTTAAAATGTGTATCTCTCTCTGAAGTGGGCCCCACAGGGGTGCGCACCTGTTAAAAACGTGACGTCGGCCGTCGGTCAGCGCCGTCTCCGCGCGGAAAGAACGGTCGAGATTCCTCCACGTTGCCGAACCTGATTGGCCGAAACCTCATGTCGGTGCGAAGGTTCACGGGATGCCGCCACGTTGCAGGTCGGACTGATTGCCATTAAAACGATGTTCTTCCTGGTACGTAGTGCTTCACACGCGAGCCCACACTCCAGAGAAACAGAGAGAGGATTTCCCCCTTTAAAGAAAGGCGGCTGGGGCGGAGATGAAGGTCGCGGAGGTCGACACTTGTCATCTACATCGATCCAGAGGCCGAGGAGAGACGGAGATCAGCAGGAGCGGAGGCGCGCATCCGAACAAGAAGAAAACAGGTGTTTTTCTCTCACTCTCTTCCTTTCTTTGTTGGGCTTCCCCCTCCTCTTCCGGCGGGAAAATGAAAATGGAGTGCGATAAAATCGGAAAGTTGATGTTCTCCGACCTTTGTCGGCTACTCTACTCACTGTTTCCTTGTGATCATCATCGTTTTCTCCCCTTTTCTTGCTCAACGATGCGAGAAATCCCCGCACCGAGAGACCCAGGTGGCTGAACCACATCTTTCCTTTCTTCCGGGGCCACCGTCGGTGTTCAATGGTTGAGTTTTGATGCTCCGTTTCTGATGAAGAAAATGGTTACCTGGAATTGAACTGTTCGGACTTCCTGTTTGTTCGTAGACCCGCAGCTCTACTCCGTCGGCTCTGGATTTCTGGCTCTATTCCAATTTTTGAGGTGGATTTCCCCTCGTTCTTGATTATGTAGTGGTTGTATAACTGATATCTCAATGTCCGGTTGATCTAGCTCGAGCATGCTCGGTTTGAGCTCGATGGATTCTGAAGCTCTGACTCTCCCACAAATGGGTTTCTCGGTTTTTCTCTGGTGTGAATCAGGAAGAGAGAACGGAGGAGGTCAAGCTACTGAGGAGAAGGTCTTTGGGATCCGGATCGAATACGCTACTCTCTGCTGGCGATTATATTGAAAGTTTGAAATTTTTTTCCCTGAAGAGGAGAGCGCAGGGGAGATCTGAAGAGAGAGAGAGAGAGAGAGAGAGAGAGAGAGAGAGAGAGAGAGAGAGAGAGAGAGAGAGAGGAAGCTCGGAGGGTCGCGATGAACTCCAGAGGGATGGATTTCGATGGCAGGAACGGGCACCCGCCGGCGGGGCTGGCGCGGCAGTCCTCGATCTATACTCTCACCTTCGACGAGTTCCAGAACACGCTGGGGGGCGTCGACAAGGACTACGGCTCCATGAACATGGACGAGCTGCTCAAGAACATCTGGACAGCCGAGGAGACGCAGGCGATGACTGCAGCATCTACGGCGGAGGGCGCCGGCGGCGGCGTGGCCAGCTCGGTGGGAAGCCTGCAGAGGCAGGGATCCCTGGCGCTGCCCCGGACGCTCAGCCGGAAGACGGTCGACGAAGTGTGGAGGGGCCTGTTCGCGGAGGGAAGCGACGGCGTCGGTGGGCAGGCCGGAGTCGCGGGTGCCGACTTGCTGCCTCACCGACGGCAGACGACGCTGGGGGAGACGACACTGGAGGAGTTCCTCATGAGGGCCGGGGTGGTGCGAGCGGACGTCCCGACGCCTGCACCTCGGCCGACCATCAACCCGGCGAACACCGTAACCTGCAGTACCCGCGGCAGTCACGGGGGCGTTCCCATCGGGGTTGCACCAGGCAATCAGGCGGAAGACACCAGTCCGAGTATCACCCTCGGGTTCACGGCGGCGGCGGGGGGCGGCGGACAGGTGCATAACCCTTCTCTGAACGGCTTGCCGGCAGCTGGGCTGATGGCCAAGATTGCTACTTTGAGGCCTCCGATTCAACTGGGCAATGCACCTGAGCTAGCGAGTCAGAGCATGTTGAAGGCCGGAGGAGGGGGGGCTATGGGGCCTGGAGATCCGGTTGGGAATGGTGGGGTGATGCCGCCGGGCATCATCCCAATGGGCGCCGGCGGGGTGACCGTTGCCACACTGTCTCCGGGGGACAACCTCTCTTGCGACGGGCTTGGAGGAAGCAGCAACGGGGAATTGGAGTCGATGCCGTCACCGGTTCCTTATGTGTTCGAGGGGGGAGGGCTGAGGGGGCGGCGATGTGGTGGTGGGCTGGAGAAAGTTGTGGAAATGAGGCAGAGGCGCATGATCAAGAACAGGGAATCTGCGGCAAGGTCGCGGGCTCGCAAGCAGGTGGACTTCTTCTCGTTTCTCCTTGCTGCTCTAATTCCTGTGCTTCTTGCTAGTCTCCTCTTACTGTGAGCTGTGATTGCATCGTTCAGGGCGTAAAATTCTGCCTCACCTCATGTTAGTGTGTATCAGGGGTGCAAACAGAATTCAATATTCTGATATCCCTATCAGGTCCTGGTTCTGGTTCCGGTACCTATAAAAATTAACGGATTGGGAAAATATTTTTGTATCGCATAAGCTATCAGAATCGGGATCAAACATTCTATCTGAATTGAAATCGTAATCACCTGATTCCATATCTGATTATCTGTCTTCGATAAGAACAGTATATATGTAATTTTTAATATCATAATAAATAATATTAAAATTATGATATATAAATTCTAAAAGATAAAAGTGAGATTTAAAACATATCGTATTAAAATGAGATTTATTTGTTGTTTTTTGATGAAAAATGATACATGTTACATATTTCAAGAATTATCGGATTATTCCGATTTCGATAATAGGTTCGGAGCGATATTGGAATGCTATGATTCCGATTTAATTGGAATCGGATTTACTTAACCTTTACCGGAATCAAAAATAGGTAATATCGCTACCGAATCCAACCCATTTGCAACCTTAGTGTGTATTATAGTTAAGTAGATGGTGGCCGGCATGCCATGCAGACTGGTGCCTGTTATCATGTCTGAAGAGGTTGGTTGGATGCTAATGGAAACCTTATCCTCAGTGAATTTTATAATGTTCCCGTGCAAATAAATCACTTGCTATCATCCTCATGTAGATGAATTTGTGCGTGTCATCCTAATTATCAGGCATAAACCCATCTAGTTCTTTAAGCCGACTGAAATCAGCATATACCTGAATCCACCTATGTGCTGCCAGGAAAAGTAGGTGGATGAAGATATTTTATTTAATGCCTTCTAGGAGACATTTGGGTTCATACCTTGCATCTCATCTGATTTTTGCCTTGCGATCAGTTTGATGACTGCCGACAGATTTTGTGTTTCGTATTAAGGAATTAGATGCGTTAGAGCCCAAATTTCATGTGTTATGCATCAACCAACTTTCTTGTTTTACAAGAAAATCTTTTTTTGGCCTTAACCAGTATAGCTTCGAATTTTCTAAGTGGGTCATCTACCTTCCATGTGATGTGAAATGTGAATGGATTGCCAATAGATGGTTGTATGAAATATTACAAGTTTACTCTTGTAATCTGTAGAATGAGCTGCAGAGTTTTTTTTCCCGTCTCATTGCAATTTTTGCTTTCCTCATGCTTGTTTTGTTTGTAAATCGATTCCTTTTGACTTTTTGTCCAACAGGCATACACCATGGAGTTGGAAACTGAAGTAGCCCAGCTTAAGGAGAAAAACCAAGAATTGCAAAAGCAGCAGGTCTCCTTCTCATATGCAGTATCTGCTCTTTGTCATTTTAAGTACACAAAAGAATCAGAAGAGAAATATGCATCGGAACGTAGATGCATTCAGCTTCATTTACAAGTATGTCTTTTTTCTTTGATGTTTATCTAATACATGTCAACAAATACAGGCGGAGATATTGGAAATGCAAAAGGCTCAGGTATGCTATTACTTTTATGTAGATTTTAAATATTTTGCTTGTCATAAATTTCTCCTTGATTGTTTTTAGCTGTCTACTACATCAGCTTGGGTTAACCAAAATGATCACCAAGACTCTTTGTTCTCCATATGCTTGGATGATAGCATGTGAGGAGCACCAACCTCGTTCTTATTCTCATCTCGTTCTAGAAAATTTTCTAATACAAGCAGTGATCGGAAGTCATATGTTGATGCTTGGAACTGCAGGAATGGGACAGAATAAAGCAGCCTACAAACAACTGACCCTATAGAACTAGATGGTTCAGATTCTTTGAGCTAACATGTTACGGAGAATCTCTCTTGAGGTTAATTCTGGCATTTTCTTTGCCAAGCTCTTCCTTTTTTGCCACCTAATGTTGATGCTGATGTTTTAATTCTACCTGATGAAGCGTTCTTTTTTCTCCTGCTGATGCGGGAAAACCCCACCAATGAACCTACTTTCTACTTATTCATCAGCTTCTCTGCCTTGGAAATGACCAAAAATAAACGCATCCAAGTGTCATGATTATTTGCTGGGTTATCCTTGTCCTCCAAGATGACAATCTCCCCTTGTGAAGTCACATCCCCCACCTGTTTCCCTTCCTCAATTTGCAGTTCATCCTAAATCTAGTACAAGTATGTTGGAAGCACTTTCTGCCTTTGTAGATGAAAAAAACCTACAAGCCTTTTAATTTGTTTTTGCCATGATTCACGAATAAAATAGCAAATAAGCTGAGATCCAGATGGCCTGAACTGCTATCTAACCCCGCAAGCTAGGACCTAGCAGCTGCTGAGTCGGTCTCAATTAACCCAATGGCTTCGGATTGTCTTATTAGCTAACCTGTTCCGATCAGGGGTGACCCATCTCAGGCAACTTGGGTCGGTAGGGATCTGACTGACCCGCTCCCAACCCCCTGACCAGACCTATCTTGCCATGGAGCACTGATTTCTCTGATCTGAGAAAAGCCAACCTGGTCACCATCAAACTTGGTTCGCTCAAGGTATATATCTTTATCAAACATATGGGAGATCAGTACTTCATTCCGGATAAGTGTGATAGATGATCATGGCTTCTCAGAACCATACTTAATTCTAAATTTTTGTTCTCTTCACCCTTTCCCTACCCGATGCTCCCATGATTTTAGACTCAGTTAAGGGCACGAGCAGAGTTACATTGACAAACCTAAGCCTGCTAGAAAATAAATTCCATGCTTCAACAATCTGTAATCCATCCCAGTTAACTATTTTGCAGCCCTCTATTTTTTTGCTCAACCTACTTTGCTTTCCTTTTCTGCTTCTCATAGTGGTTAATGTTACATTCACGGCCTATCATTAAACATTGAAAACCTTTAAGCCTATCTGCTAACAAAAAGACAAGAATTCATGTTACCTTTAGGCCTCTGCAATATATGTGAACATCTCTGATTGCAGTGTCATGATTAATTATGCATATGTTGAGAGATCAGGTTTCCATCAGTCATAGCATTTCTTCTGTTCTGTGATTACAGATTATGGAGATGATAAATAGGCAGCATGGATGTAAAAGGAGGTGTTTGAGGAGGACACACACAGGACCATGGTGAAATTAATGTGCGGATGATAGAGGTGACAATTATTTACCAATAAATCCAGTTGTACATGTTTAAGCCATGCAGCTAGAATGTAAATTTGTGGGGGGTTGTGTAGTAGATTGTGTTTTCCATCTTCTTGATCTTGTTTAGCATCTTTCTTATGGCTTTGTTGGCCTTTGATCTTAGTTGTATGTGCATATGACTGATATGCCTGCCACAGACATCATATGGAAGTTTGTAATGTAGGTCATCAGAGAGTGAGCCAATGAAGTCCATATTTTGTCTGTCTGTACCTCTTTCAAGTTCACTTTCTAAGTTGCTAGTATATGCTGTTGCATTTATCAGTTTCTCCTAGCAAAGGCTATTGAAAATTTTAAATGATAGGGATTTTGGCATGTCATCCTCGTAATTATTTATTTTTCTACATATGTCCTATAAAAACTTAAAAATGTTAATTTTTGTTTGAAACATAAGTACCTCCGCCTAAAAATACTGTCAAAAAAGCTTTTTGATAAGGGACAGATAGTAGCATTAGAGAGGAGCATTTTCATCATAAAAAATTTAAAATATACTTTAACTTTTATTATTTTAAGGGTTTTCATGTGTTAGAAATTTATTTTTCAGCAACAAAGATTTTAGAAATATATTAGAATTTAATCTTTATGGGGACATTCAGATGAGGACCAATATTTCAAAACCGAAATTGACACTTTGTTAGTATCTAGATTTCCAACGTTTTGTATGGGTGTCTAAGGAGTTGTCCGTAAGATAGAGCAAGACATAACATTTATAGCAAGTTAATAAGAAGTATAAGATAAATAGTCAAAAAAGGATTATAACATGCAACTGAAATATTAACTCTATTTCAGTTATCTCGAGACCAGATGATCGCATTAGAGGAGTGTGAACATCGTCCAAACTGATGATCTCAGAAGAAAGATCATGATTATGAAAAAAAATATAGAAAGACAGCAGGATAGATCCCGACCACAAGACATCAACCAAGAACGATAAAAAAATTGAGAAAGAAACAAATACAGATAAATCGAAACTCCTTGATTGTAGTGCACGTAGAGAAAGTAAAACACCTGAATAGACATTCAGATAGCATATTACCACAGTGGTAGTAACACTACAAAATTTAAATATTTTTGGGAGGGAGGATCACCCTCCCATATACTAAAACAAAACCCAAAATAACAGAAACCAAATGACCCTCTGGTGAAGATTTCTGAGCGACGAGGAGGAAGCGACGTTCGGAGCAAGGGCCGCCGTGCCACGCGAAGGAAATTAACAACTCTGCCGAAGGAGAGCTCAAGGGACGAACCGGTGGCGACAACCCGGATAGATGGGGGTGGGGGGTCTCACCGGAAGGGGTTGGGCCTACCAGACAGGTGCAAGACGAGAAGGGGCGTCGGGTCAAGGGGAGGGATGCTTCGCCGGAAGGGTGGGTGGGGAAGCCGGAGAGGATGGAGGAGGGGGGGCGTAGCCGGAAGGTGGGAAGGGAGCCGGGTGAAGAAGGGAGGACAGAGGGGAGGGGGGGGGTACCACCGAAGAGGACCGGCGAAGGGCTGCCGAGGATGCTGATGACGTTGATGGAACCGCCGAGAGCGGGCGAGGGGAGCGACCCATCATCGTGACCACGATCCCGATTCCCGGCTGCTGGTGGGCGCCGCTCGCGGCGGACTCCCTGCTCGCCGGTTTCCCCCCCGGCGGCGGAGCGCAACCGCCGGCCGACTCACCGCGAGAGAGAGAGAGAGGGAATCATTTCATGCAGAGCAAAGAGAATGTGAGATATAGATGGAGCAATGTTTGCACAAAGTAGATGTTATCTTGTTCAAATAATCCAAGATGATGGAAGATACGAAGGATGGTAACCGTAGGATCAACGCAAGATAGTTAAAGTCGAGAATTGCCAAATAAACAATATGTTTTTTATATATATCATTTTGAGAACTTTTCACTACGAAGGAACGGGCATAGTTACACCACGGAAGGTCAAACTGCTAGTTGCAACGGGGTTGGTCACGCCCAACCCAACTCGCGTCAGATATTGTTGTCTCAACCATAAGGTTAAAAATTCAAGTAAAATTCCAAAAAAAAAGGATTTTTTAAAATTTTAAAAAATAATCAAAATTATTCTAAATAATTTTATTCATTTCTATTCAAATATTAGATTTTGCACTTGTTCTTCGTGTGTGTGTGTGTTCTCTCCAAGATATTTGAGAAAAATACATTGCATTAAAATAAAAATATATACATGTTGGCTGCATTTTAAACTTCATCTTTCAATTATCTTAAGATATCCTCTCCAAGCTTATGTTAGGTGGAGTGTAAGAAACTCCCACAGCCATAACTGTCTTGAAACATCTTATGAGATTCTTGGTGAAATGTAAAAACTTAAAGAGTCTAGGTGACTCAAATTCATAACAATGATAATGTTGATGACCTAAGTCTCTTCCTCTTTGTGTGTCTTCTCCATCATGTGTTCACACATTATAATCATAATTTTATGTGGCAGGTGTGTAATACTCGGCTGTGAAGTGCATAGATAAGGAGAATATCCGTGGATATATAGATGTCCTCCATTGGATATTTTCATTGTCGAATGAATCTCTTTGATGTTAAATCATCTTATATATAGTATTGGGCTCTCATATTTGGCTGCAATGTATTTTCTTGTGCTTCGACAATTGCATATTGATTTGTAATGTTTAAAAGATAAATTAAAATATGTTTATATTTAACAATATATTTTTTATCTTACTAAGAATATTCTCTAATCTTTGACTCTTTGACAATGATAGAAAATCTGAAATTCCTTGAATAGTGATATGTTGTCCAACTCTCTTAGAGCCCAAACCTACGTCCTTGTCCTTCTTGATCTATGTCCTTCTTGACCCATGTTTGCGATGTAATATACTCATTGAAGATTTCAACTAAATCTGTCTTTTATTAAATATATTCACTAGTTGACTCCACCTACACATAGCTTCATCTCTCCATCTCTCCCCCTTTTAAGAGTCCTTTAATCTCTATAAAATTTTTAATTTCAATCTCATGTTGTAGTGACAATAGACTACTTGTTTCACCCTCTCATTGAAGATTTTGGCCTTTTTTGTATGGATTAAGTTGAACATCAATCAATTCCTTTGATATCTTGAAACTGATGTGGTTTGACTTATGACTATATTGTAGCAATGACTAGGTCTTCATATCATATTGCCATGTCGTGATCCATCCACCAGTCAACTGGGTATGAATCTCTATGTTAGCACATAAGTGTCAAATATTTTTGAAAAAAAAACAAAGAATACATATCAAGACTTAGCAACATAACTATTTTTTGGACACTAGAGGTCCCAATATGCATTAATCTTAGCTTATAGTCATGCAACTTATTATATGCAATAATGGAACAATCATAATCTTCAAGTATGTTGCGAATTATTGACCTTACATTATCTAAAATCTCATTATTGACCTTACATTATCAAGATGTCACCCGACTATTTTTCTCCTTACATAATCTTTAAGTTCTGCATTGTCGTTGTGATGGTAGTTTGTCTTTGTCTTGACTTGGTGATTATCGGATCTATTTGACCTACTTGTAAGGTTATTGTTCCTTGCAAGATCATAGATCTCTTACTTAGGATTGTAGGCAGATCCTTATCCACTTTTAAAACCTTGACCCATGGATCGGTTGATATGTTGATACATAGCTTCGTTTACAAAAGACTTGCGACTAACCTCAATAGTACGAATCATTTAATTTATTTAAAAGAATAAATATTAAATATGAAAAGAATTTGATATTAATGTATTTAATTAGAAATTAAATTAAGCATACCGTCGTCAAAACCTACTTGTTAAAGAATATTCCTAGTTGCCTGGCACTCCTATATAGTGTTCTATATATGAACTCTAGCTAGACGATCGAGATATTTCTAATGATTTTCTTATACTATATATTTGCTCTTTTTGCTTATTCTATAATTGTAAGTATGAAATTGTGCCCTTATCTCAAGTGAAGTCCATATGCATGTGACAATAATTTTTTATTCCATACATGAAAATTTCTTCGTACATAACTCTCTTACAATGTTTACATTGCACTTTTCTTCAATCATATTTATCAAGTTGCAACGAAACTAAACCAAATCTTGAGAAAATTTTGTGTCATTGAAAAATACATTTTAAGAAGAATGATATCACAATAATTAATAAAAATAAAATTAGGAACATAATTAACTAAAGGAGAATACTTATGGAGTGAGAAATCGAGAACTTTAAACAATTTTAGAGTAATATTAAAGATAGATAGATAGATAGATAGAGAGAGAGAGAGTATATTTTGAGTGGAGTGTAAGGGAATGGGAATGCCCCTTGACGGTGCAAGGAAAACACTCAATCGTAGACTGATGACTAATCGGTAGCTACTTACCTATTTTTTATTTGATGGAGTAGTTGGTCAACGCCAACAGCCCAGTCACCACAAAGGGTGATTGTCCAAGGATCGAACTTGGGACGTCCTCCCTACAGCGGGAGGAGAGGCTTGGCAGCACCAGGTGGTGTCCACTATGCCACTGGTGACAGACACTACTCACCTGTTTTCAACCCCCATCCTTACCTACCTTAATGTTAACTATCTTTTATGCTTGTTTAAACTAAATTTAAGTTTTCATGATAGATTTTTTGTATGATGTGAGAAAGAGAATACTTTAAAAAGTATGTGTAACTCTGCACCCCTGGAGTGGATGCTCTGTTTACCCCCAGTTGAACTCTTATACACATCGCATCTTGATTTGTCTACGTATCAACCATGTTAAATAGCATAAACCACCACATTGTGAAACCGTCGAGCGCTAGAGAAATAAAAAATGAAAATGGAAAAAATAGGAAAAAAGAATTATTTTGAAAATAAAAATTATTTAACAGTAACCATCATCAATGATCTTAGAAAATGGAAACCAACAACTTTTGTAGAATAGGTGGGGATGAGACTATGTTGAGTCCGATTGATCTTCACGAATTTGAGTTTCACGGAGAGGGAAGAAGCTTTGTGCGATTATCGATTTGATGCTTCCTTCATTCATCGACAGTGAACAACTGTAGAGAGGCACTTCAACCCAACATTATTATGAATCACCTCTTTCTTCAACCTTACGTTAGTTTGATGGGAGAAGATTTGTTTGTCATATCACTTTTAGCCAGGTATCTAATTTTTACTATCATATTAATAATCATTATAATTAAATATTTATTTAGAGATTTTTATCATAAGTATTTTTGTTGTATTTTATAGACTTCTTCGAAATCACACTAAAGTATGTGGTTACATTTGAAATTGAAAAAAAACAACTTAATTTTGATAGAAGTGATTGAACAAAATGAAGTAGAGTTAATACCCAAAGTTGAAATGGAGTTTGAGATGATTGGTGATGCAAAAATTTTTATCACGGATATAGTGAAAATATAAGATTTGGTATTAGAAAGTGTAAAACAAAGAAGCGCAATGAGGTGGTGACCGATTTAAGTTAATGTTGTTCTATTGAGTATTTCATTTTAGTGATAAAAGAGATGAAGTCACATATATTCAGAGACCTAAAATTAGATGCGGTTGTAAGGCACTTTTATCTCTTAGATTGGTAGAGAGTAAAAAAAATATGAGATGTATAAGTTTGAGTCAAATAATTATCATAATGTTGTTAGTCCAAGAAACATACAATTCTTGAGATCACATAGACATATATGTACTTCACAAAAGGTAAAGATTAATATAGCTATTATCTTTGAGATCCCTCTAAAAATAACTATAGAATTAATTGATAGATAAGCTGGTGGTTGAGACAATGTTGGTTTTATTTTTGATGATTTGAAAAATTATTTATGAACAAAGCGAAAATTGATTTTCAAAAGATGCAATTTGAAAATTTCTCATTTTTTATGCTATACAACTTGAAGAGGAACTGATTACAAATATATTTTGGACAGACTCTACGATGGTTTTGTTTACCATCATTTTAGTGATGTTGTTTATTTTGACATGATATTTAAGAGTAACACAGAAGAATGCCCATTGACTTTATTTGTTGGTAAACATCATCATAAGCAATACATAACTTTTGATGTTGCCTTACTCTTTGATGAGACTCTATCATCATTTCAATAGTTATTTGGAATTTTTATAAAAACAATGGGTGGAAAAAATTGAAAACTACCTTAATAGATCAATGTGTTGGCAAATGTGATTTTGGCTATTATGCCCAACACGTCATCATCTTTGTGTTTGGCATATGTTTCAAAATACAATAAAGCACCTTCATCTAATTTTTAAGAAAATTCATAGTTTGTCATAAATTTTAAAAGGTGTGTATATGACTTTGATAATTCTAACGTGTTTGAGTGTGCATGGAACAATGTGATCAGTGAATATGAACTACATGATAATAAGTGGTTAATAGAAAGATATGACATTAGAGAGAAGTGGGCACTTTAGCCTATAGAATAAATGTATTTTTTGAATATATGAGTACTACATAATATACTGAAAGTTTGAACTCTGTTATTAAAAAATATCTTAGTTGTCCAAATGATTTTATGTCTTTGAGAAAATTGAAATAGGCCAATTGGTATTATGATGAGTTTAAAATAGATCACTGGATATTGGATGAACCAAAGCATTACTATATGCATATATAAGAGACAATTTTTAAGAATGAAGAAGCAACATATACGTCTACAATTTTCAAAATGATTATAAAAGAAATAAGTGAAATATTTGATTTGAAACTTTCGATTGTTGAGATCAAATGAACTAAGACAATATACCAAATTAGTTAAAATACTTCAAGTTATAGTTTGGTTACTTAAGATTGTATGATTTCATTTGATGAGATAACTTGTATTATTTGTTGCATGTGCAAAGTATTTGAATTTGTTAATATATTATGTAAACATGGGCTTACTAGAAATGAAAAATGCAAAAGTTATTCTTGAATAATATATTTAAAAAGATGGACAAGAAAAACAAAAGATGGGATTATCTATGATTATCAATTTGTGATGATAACAAATACTAAAAGAGTAGATTTTTTTCAAGGTATAAGAATTAATATCTTATGCTTGTTCAATTAATGACAAAGACATCATTATCCGAACAAACAAACAAAATAGTTGTCAACTTTATCGTAAAAATGATGAAAAAATCGATAATCAGTGAGTACTTCGCAAATAAAAACACAAGAGATTGTGAAATCTATTATTGTCGAAGATGACACCGTCATAAGAATTCATAAAAGACAGTGAAGTGGTGGCACTAGTCAGAATGTTTTGGAAGAAAAAAAATAATAGACAGTGAAATCTATTATTGTCGAAGATGACACCGTCATAAGAATTCATAAAGAGCAGATCCACGCTCTTTAAAGAAAGGCGGCTGGGGCGGAGATGAAGGTCGCGGAGGTCGACACTTGTCATCTACGACAATGTGTTGTCAAATGCAGACTCACCGCGAGAGAGAGAGGGTATTATTTCATGCAGAGCAAAGAGAATGTGGGATATAGGCGAAGATGGAGCAGTATTGCTGCAAAGTAGATGTTATCTTGTTCAAATAATCCAAGATGATGGAAGATACGAAGCATGGTAACCATAGGATCAACGCAAGATAGTTAAAGTCGAGAATTGCCAAATAAACAATATGTTTTTTTATATATATAATTTCGAGAACTTTTGACTATGAAGGAAGGGACATAGTTACACCACGGAAGGTCAGGCTGCTAGTTGCAACAGGGTTGGCCTGGCCTAACCCAACTCGCATCAGATATTGTTGTCTCAATCATAAGGTTGAAAATTCAAGTAAAAATAAAAAAAAATATTTTTTAAAATTTTCAAAAATAATCAAAATTATTCTAAAGAATTTTATTCATTTCTATTCAAATATTAGATTTTGCACTTGTTATTCGTGTGTGTATGTATTCTCTCCATGATATTTGAGAAAATACATTGCATTAAAAATATATACATGTTGGCTGCATTTTAAACTTCATCCTTCAATTATCTTAAGATATCCTCTCCAAGATTATGTTAGGTGGAGTGTAAGAAACTCTCACAACCATAACCGTCTTGAAACATCTTATGAGATTCTTGGTGAAATGTAAAAGCTTAAAGAGTCTACGTGACTCAAATTCATAACAATGATAATGTTTATGACCTAAGTCTCTGCCTCTTTGTGTGTCTTCTCCATCATGTGTTCACACATTATAATCATAATTTTATGTGACGTGTGTAATACTCCTCGGCTGTGAAGTGCATAGATAAGGAGAATATCTGTGGATATATAGATGTCCTCCGTTGGATATGTTCATTGTCGAATGAATCTCTTTGATGTTAAATCATCTGATATATAACATTGGGCTCTCATATTTGGCTGCAGTGTCTTTTCTTGTGCTTCAACAATTGTATATTGATTTGTAATGTTTAAAAGATAAATTAAAATATGTTTATATTTAACAATATATTTTTTATCTTACTAAGAATATTCTCTAATCTTTGACTCTTTGACAATGATAGAAAAATCTGAAATTCCTTGAATAGTGATATGTTGTCCAACTCTCTTAGAGCCCAAACCTACGTCCTTGTCCTTCTTGATCTATGTCCTTCTTGACCCATGTTTGCGATGTATTATACTCATTGAAGATTTCAACTAAATCTATATTTTATTAAATATATGCACCAGTTGACTCCACTTACACATAGCTTCATCTCTTTCCCTTTTAAGAGTCCTTTAATCTCTACAAAAATTGTAATTTCAATCTGATGCTGTAGTGACAGTAGACTACCTGTTTCAACCTCTCTGATGTCGGCCTATTTTTTATTTTGTATGGATTAAGTTGAACATCAATCAATTCCTTTGATATCTTGAAACTAATGTGGTTTGACTTATGACTATATTGTAGCATTGACTAGGTCTTCATATCATATTGCCATGTCGTGATCCATCCACCAGTCAACTGGATATGAATCTCTATGTTAGCATATAAGTGTCAAATATTTTTGAAAAACAAAAACAAAGAATACATATCAAGACTTAGCAACATAACTATTTTTTGGACACTAGAGGTCCCAAAGTGCATTAATCTTAGCTTATAGTCATGCAACTTATTATATGCAATAATGGAACAATCATAATCTTCAAGTATGTTACGAATTATTGACCTTATATTATCTAAAATCTCATTAGATGCATTGAAGACGGAGCTATAAACATATCTTGAATTAAAAAATTAATTTCTTAAGTATTTTTCATGTCATTAAACAATTAAATATGCATATTAATAACTAAAAATTAATATTAAAAATATTACCTAATGCATGTAAGGATGATGCAATACCCGATCCCGTCCATAGTTGATGATATCCTACCATTTTGTGAAGTCTGTTACTTTCTTTGAAAATTTGTCTTTCGCCCGCTTTAGTGTAATATATAGGTAGTTCATAGGCCATAGCTATCTTCTTGTCCCCGTTAACTATTAACCTTTACAATTAGTTTCACTATACAATGTGTCTTCTTTTCAAACTTCCATAAATCTCTACTCTCTTTGATCTCTTTTACTTTCTTCTATTTCCTCTAATCTAATCCAGTTTGCATATCCAAGTGAAATAGTCATTTGTAGTATAAGATATCTCTACTTCGTTAAGCTTTCAAGAAAAATGTAATGAGATGTAAATATGATTGCACCTGGCTATAAAGTTCTTGACCCTTATGCTCCCTCATTAAGTTTAAGATAAACTATGATTGTAGATGAATGACGATATGCATTGAGCTATCTTAACCACTTAGTCAATCGAAGAATCTTTATGTATATCTTTTAGCATCAAGTCAAATGAATATGCAGAGCACAGTACCAAGTATAAGTGTGGCCTTTTGATCATCAAAGTGTCTGGTTGCTTTGTAAGTAGTTACATTGTCTATTATTACTTAGACAATCCAATATTTTTTTAACTTATCTATAACATAGTCAATCAATTCATATAAGTAGTTAGTATTTTTTACCTTACCAAATACATCCACTAACTTCCGAAAGATGGTTTCAACTTGATATTATGTTAGAAAGTTTATAATCATTCTCTTAATTATATCTATTGAGAAAGACATCATATAGTTGTCAAAAAATGCTAAGAATGTATGTCCAACCAAGGTAGGTGGGGTCGGGAGTCGGGACCGGGTCGGTTGGGCCCAAAATAGACATGGGTCGACCGGGGTTGAGAGCTGGGTCGGGTCGGGTGATCGCAAAAAATAATAATAAAATAATAAATTTGAAATATTTACGGGGTCGGGTCTTGGGGTCGAGACCGGGTCGGTCGGCCTAAAAATCGACCGGGTCGGGTCGAGGTCGCGACCCCGCATTCCATGTGTCCAACCATCTGTTATCAAAGTGTACCATCTTTCATCCTAAATACATTCAAATATCTTGATGTATTCCCTAATATCTTCCACTTTTTTTTTTGAAGTTGGTCTAGGAATGCTTTTATCGACGTCCACAATAATGCCGATCACCGACTCATAGTATGGCCCTTTTGTAGTACTAGTTGGTATATTATTGTAAAAGAATCACCAAAATGTCACCCGACTAATTTTCTCCTTGCATAATCTTAAGTTCTGCATTGCCGTTGTGATGGTAGTTTGTTTTTGTCTTGACTTGGTGATTATTGGATCTATCTGACCTACCTATGAGGTTATTGTTCCTTGCGAGATCATAGATCTCTTACTCAAGATTGTAGGCAAATCCTTATCCACTTTTGAAACCTTGACCCAAGTATCGGTTGGTATGTTGATACTTACCTTCGTTTACAAAGGACTTGTGACTAACCTCAATCATTTAGTTTATTTAAAAGAATAAGTATTAAATATGAAAAGAATTTGATATTAATGTATTTAATTAGAAATTAAATTAAGCATTTCGTCGTCAAAACCTACTTGTTAAAGAATATTCCTAGCTGTCTGGCACTCCTATATAGTGTTGTATATATGAACTTTAGCTAGACGATCGAGATATTTCTAGTGATTTTCTTATACTATGTACTTGCTCCTTTTGCTTATTCTATAATTGTAAGTATGAAATTGTGTATTTATCTCAAGTGAAGTCCATATGTATGTGACAATAATTTTTTATTCCATACATGAAAATTCCTTTGTACATAACTTTCTTACAATGTTCACATTGCACTTTTCTTAAATCATATTTATCAAGTTGCAATGAAACTAAACCAAATCTTAAGAAAATTGAGTGTAAGTGAAAAAGACATTTTAAGAAGAATGATATCACAATAATTAATAAAAAAATTTAGTAACATAATTAACTAAAGAAGAATACTTATGGAGTTTTAAACACCGTGAGAAATCAAGAACTTTAAGCAATTTTAGAGTAATATTAGAGATAGATAGAGAGAGAGAGAGTATATTTTGAGTGGAGTGTAAGAGAATGGGAATACCCCTTAACGGTGCAAGGAAAACACTCAATCGTAGACTGATGATTAATCGGTAGCTGCTTACCTATTTTTTATTGATGGTGTGGTTGGTCAACACCAACAGCCCAGTCACCACGAATGGTGGTCGTCCAAGGATTGAACTTGGGACGTCCTCCCTACAGTGGGAGGAGAAGCTTGGCAGCGCCAGGTGGTGTCCACTATGCCACTGGTGACAGACACTACTCACCTGTTTTCAACCCCCATCCCTACCTACCTTAATGTTAACTATCTTTTATGCTTGTTTAAACTAAATTTAAGTTTTTATGATAGATTTTTTGTACGATGTGAGAAAGAGAATACTTTAAAAAGTATGTGTAACTCTGCACCTTGGAGTGGATGCTCTGTTTACCCCCCAGTTGCACTCCTATACACATCGCATCCTGATTTGTCTACGTATCAGCCATGTTAAATAGCATAAATCACCACATTGTGAAATCGTCGAGTGCGGGAGAAATAAAAAATGAAAACGGAAAAAATAGGAAAAAATTATTTTAAAAATAAAATTATTTAACAGAAACCATCATCAATGATCTTAGAACATGGAAACCAACAACTTCTGTAGAATAGGTGGGGAAGAGACCATGTTGAGTCCGATTGATCTTCACGAATTTGAGTTTCACGAAGAGGGAAGAAGCTTTGTGCGATTATCGATTTGATGCTTCCTTCATTCATTGACAGTGAACAACTGTAGAGAGGCACTTCAACCCAACATTATTATGAATCACCTCTTTCTTCAACCTTAGGTTAGTTTGATGGGAGAAGATTTGTTTGTCATATCACTTTTAGCCAGGTATCTAATTTTTACTATCATATTAATAATCATTATACTTAAATATTTATTTAGAGATTTTTATCATAAGTATTTTTGTTGTATTTTATAGACTTCTTCGAAATCACAATAAAGTATGTGGTTACATTTGAAATTAAAAAAAAAACAACTTCATTTTGATAGAAGTGATATTGAACAAAATGAAGTAGAGTTAATACCCAAAGTTGGAATGGAGTTTGAGATGATTGGTGATGCAAAAATTTTTATCATGGATATAGTGAAAATATAAGATTTGGTATTAGAAAGTGTAGAACAAAGAAGCGCAATGAGGTGGTGACCGATTTAAGTTATTGTTGTTCTATTGAAGTATTTCGTTTTAGTGATAAAAGAAATGAAGTCACATGTACTCAGAGACCTAAAATTAGATGCGGTTGTAAGGCACTTTTATCTCTTAAATTGGTAGAGTAAAAAAAAATGAGATGTGTAAATTTGAGTCAAATAATAATCATAATGTTGTTAGTCCAAGAAACGTACAATTCTTGAGATCACATAGACATATCTGTACTTCACAAAAGATAGAGATTAATATAGCTATTAGCTTTGAGATCCCTCTAAAAATAACTATAGAATTAATTGATAGATAAGCTGGTGATTGAGACAATGTTGGTTTTATTTATGACGATTTAAAAAATTATTTATGAACAAAGCAAAAAATAATTTTTAAAAGATGCAATTTGAAAATTCCTCATTTGTTATGCTATACAACTTGAAGTGGTTGAACTGATTACAAATATATTTTGGACAGACCCTACGATGGTTTTCCTTTACCATCATTTTAGTGATGTTGTTTGTTTTGACATGATATTTAAGAGTAACAAAAAAGAATGTCCATTGACTTAATTTGTTGGTACACATCATCATAAGCAATACATAACTTTTGATGTTGCCTTACTCTTTGATGAGACTCTATCATCATTTCAATAGTTATTTGGAATTTTTATAAAAACAATGGGTGGAAAAAAATTGAAAACTACGTTAATAGATCAATGTGTTGGCAAATGCGATTTTGGTTATTATGCTCAACATGTCATCATCTTTGTGTTTGGCATATGTTTCAAAATACAATAAAGCACCTTCATCTAATTTTTAATAAAATTCATAGTTTGTCATAAATTTTAAAAGGTGTGTATATGACTTTGATAATTCTAACGTGTTTGAGTGTGCATGGAATAATATGATCAATGACTATGAACTACGTGATAATAAGTGGTTAATAGAAAGATATGACATTAGAGAGAAGTGGACTTTTTAGCAAATAGAAGAAATGTATTTTTTGAATATATGAGTACTACACAATATATTGAAAGTTTGAACTCTGTTATTAAAAAACATCTCAGTTGTCCACGTGATTTTATCTTTGAGAAAATTGAAATAGGCCAATTGGTATTATGATGAGTTTAAAATAGATCACTGGATATTGGATGAACCAATGTGTTAGTATATGCATATATGTCTACAATTTTCAAAATGATTATAAAAGAAGTAAGTGAAATATTTGATTTGAAACTTTCAATTGTTGAGATCAAATGAACTAAGACAATATACCAAATTAGTTAAAATACTTCAAGTTCTAGTTTGATTACTTACGATTGTATGATTTCATTTGATGAGATAACTTGTATTATTTGTTGCATGTGCAAAGTATTTGAATTTGTTAATATATTATGTAAACATGGGCTTACTAGAAATGAAAAATGCAAAAGTTATTCTTGAATAATATATTTAAAAAGATGGACAAGAAAAACAAAAGATGGGATTATCTATGATTATCAATTTGTGATGATAACAAATATAGATTTTTTTCAAGGTATAAGAATTAATATCCTATGCTTGTTCAATTAATGACAAAGACATCATTATCTGAACGAACAAACAAAATAGTTGTCAACTTTATCATAAAAATGATGAAAAAATCGATAATCACAAATAAAAACACAAGAGATTGTGAAATCTATTATTGTCGAAGATGACACCGTCATAAGAATTCATAAAAGACAGTGAAGCATGTAACATGTTATTTTCGTTCTACTTCAACTAGCTTAAAATTATACTTTTTAAAGAATATTATCTCACTTGTTTAAATATTTTTATTTGTTTACCGCACACAAATCATACTCATTCAACATAGCAGCTATAGAAAGATAGCAGCTATAGAAAGATGGTGAATTTTATGTTTTTATCCATTTTTAAAAATATATTTGTAAACTTTATTATTTCATGTAATTTTTCCAATTTTTTATGTTACGAACCTTAACACTTGGATCAAAATAAATAAATAAATAAATACATGGCCGATACGTAATTGAACGAGGCATTAACATCAACCCCCAATTACCACGCCGGCCGCTGCTCCGGACAAGAGATGGGGACCCAAGTGCTGCGTGGTGCAGGATTCCCTACTTGAACAGCCTGAAAAGTGAACCGAAAGCCAACGAGGATCTTCACGACCTGAAAAGTGAACCGAAAGCCAACAAGGAATATATCTTCACGACCAATTTAATTGCAACATCAAAATAAAGAATAAAACTTTCTGAAGAGTTTACTCATGGGCATCAGTGACGCCTCAACAATGCCCAAAAGCATTGATTCCAGAAAAGGTTGGGCTCTGTTTCTAGGAACAGTTTTATACAAAATACAACAGAAAATAGAGGGGGGTGAGAAGATACATTCCTTCAAAATCTGAGCTAGCACCATATGGAGCTCCGTCCATTCGCGCTAGACAGCAAGCAATGCTTACAGCCAGACACGGAGAGATGAATCCCTAACCAGAAGCATTCTTCCTCGCTGAATACACTCTGTAAGCAGCTAATCCAACAAACACGGCAGCGGCGCCAACTGATGGGTAAAGATAGTGATTTGATTAGCGTGAAGCTTGAAACAAAGCAATATGCAGTCGATAACTGATGATTTGATAGATGCACTAAGGGACTGAAGAGAACATGCTTGATCGATTTCTTTACTAACACAATAAAAAGACAGTAGACCTGACAAATTGGAACATTTGCCAAATCAATGGATAAGACAATAATTGAAACATACGACAAGCATAAATTCAGATTGGTTTGAGAAAAATATATACCACCTATGGGATTAGTTCAAAAAATCTAGCCTGATGAACAACAGTAATTGCCTTGTGTTTGTAATAGCTGGATCCCTTTCTACCCCAACCTACAGGTCATGATGTTGACATTCAAATGCATAAAGAGTTCTTGAAAGACCTGGGTAGGGATCTTCATTTCAAGCCTATTTGATATCTCAACGTAAGTGTCTAGTTGCGATGTATGTCAAATGCAATTAAAGTACAAGACACAAATAAGAAAAGTACCTGTAATAGCCACAAGAGAATTCTTAAATAATTGATGACACTGCTTGCGGTACCTTCCAGCTTCGGTTTCAGGAATGCTGAGATGAGGATGCTGTGCAGCCGTGATAATTTGTTGGAATACATTATTAAACTCACCCAATTTTACGCTAACACGAATAGGCATTTCCATACACATATCCTGGCTAAGCTGCAATAAAACAGAATAAAGCATGTAAAAACAAAAAACATGATATTGCCAAAAAGCCAAAAGGAAAAAAAAACATTACTTTGAGATGAAGGCAGTCTTAATTTATTTTTATTTTTTTGCATGGTCATGAAGCTACCTGCTACAAAATAGTTGTGGTCTTAGACCATCAGCACCAAATAGGCCTTTTAGGTGCAGCAGTAGCCCAAACAAAGACCCAAAAGAAAGGCCTTGGATCAACATAGATCAGCTCGGCTGGCTTGGCCTGCTTGGGTCTTGGTCACGGTCAACTGAGTTAAAACTGGTGGGACCTAGTCACCCATCTAGATCTGCATCAATGTCGAGCTGACCCCAGTTGCTAGCTAAAAATAACCAAGTAACCAACCACGGCTATTCAGTATTTTGGAATGGTATGCATCCTTCCATAAAGGGCTTCCTAGCTAGATAGTATGCATTTAGATGCATTTACTGTAAGTTCTGTCACTGCATATACAAATTTGCACTCTCCAGTCTGTGATTGAGATACAAACCTAGTGCAATACAAATATTTGCTGGTGAATCAATGAAACCCTTGGCACCTTATTTTGTCATTAAATACCATTTATGCTTATAGATGATCATTTACATGCATTATAGGGTGTTTGGATACGATTTTTTACCTTTTTTACCTAAATTTTAAAAGTGGGGAAGGAAATGTGTTTTGTTATCTTTTTAGATCGCTCCTCTTTTTTTTAGAAGTGAAGAAACCTACTTCTAATATCTCTCTCGAAAACAAAACAGGGGAAAGATTGTTTTGTTTCTGAGAGAGAAGCGCTCGACACCCCCCGCACCTTCCTCGCCCCCCCCCCGGCCGAGGATGGCCCGAAAATTGTCGTGGCGGCCACGAGCTGGTCGTAGCGGAACTGAGCAGGGAGTCCGGCAACCTTGTGGAGAAAGCTGTACTCCAGGCGGAGCTGCTTGTCCCCGAGGGTGCTGCGGCGGGCATAGGAGACACGGCGATCAAGGGTGGAGTGACGGATCATCACCCAGACAAGGATAGCGAGGATGACCACGGAGTCGATGCCGGCTAATATGAAGATCATGGTGAAGCCGAAGCATAACCAGAGGACGAGGATGAGCACGAGGAGTGACACAATGACGGCGATTGCCAGGGCCCTCCCCTTCTTCACCCCCATATCTGGCTTGCTGCTGCACCGCTACCAGTCCGCCATGGGCACCAGTGGGAAAGGGCAAAACGCGCAGCCGGTGATGCAAATCTGCAGTCATTCCTTCTCCTGCTCTCCTCCCACCGGTCAGAGGTTCGGTGGGAGACGGGTGGGGTTGCCATAAATCAGAGGAGTGGAAGAAGAACTGCACCCCCTTTTTTTCTCTACGGTGGTCAGCTTCTGGATGTTGGACTTGTCAACATCGTGGACGTTGGTAGATGGTGACGAGGGCAACACAATTTTGCAGATAAGTTCGGTATAGTCATAATATCACCGGTCTGGCTTGAGTTCTGCCCAAAAAGAAGAAATGTGATTGTGTTACGTAACAAAATAGTATTGAAAATGTGAGAAGATTATGTTAGTAGATGAAATTGAAGTCTATGGTTCATTAATCATAAATGTTAGTTTACATTAAATAAATATAAATATTTAATATAAGATATTACTCATTATTGACGTTTAATGTGTGTCATAGAACTTCTTTTGATTTTAGAGTCATAACCAAACACTACTCTATAATTTTTAAAAATTGTGACAGTTTTACCAAACACAAAATGGTTACACTTTTTTTATTTTAAAATTAAAACTAAAACATAAGGTAATCTTGATTTCAAAAACGAGATTGCGTCAAAATTAAAAGAGCTATCAAACACCCTATTAGTGGTTTCATTGGCTATATTATTATGCTTTAAGTTCCATTCTTTGATGAAACTGATTAAAGTGGAAAGATGGTTATGGTTGAGCCCTTGTGTCAAATCTTAGTGTTGTCCTGGCTGTGAAGTCTGAAAAATATTATTTTCTTGATGCTCTTGACAAAACTAATTAGGTGAAAGAACAATGGATGTGCTTAGTGCGTAACTGTTTAATTTGGCTCATTGTGGATATAGTTCTCTAAAAAGTGGATAAGAAATATTGTTTTGCATTGTGCCCACACCTAGCCTTGGTGATTGCCACTTGGATTCCCCATCCTCAGGCACAAAGAATTGTACCCCTTCCATCCACCAGTGCATTCGCAAATGTGAAAATACTTCCATAATTTGTGTGACAGTGGGCATGGTTTTTACTCCTTCCACATGCAATATGTTGGGCATTTGGAAGGACAACCGTCATCATAGGTTACAATCCTAGTAATCCCTTTTAACAAGTCGAATACATTTCTAGTAGTTTGATTTTATTAAAAACATATGCAACTCAACTCAAAGAAGTCCTGATTCCAGACTATTCGGTATCAGCTACATGGACTCGTCTTCCCCACTAAGAATGATTTTGGGCGATTGCTTCAAAGGTTCATAATCCCCAAACGGTATTAAATCTATCTTCAAATTAATCTAGCTCCATTGTGTCCTCTTCTATCCAACTGTCGTGATATGATCACTTTCCTGACTTAGGTTTTTCCTAGTTTTACATCTAATATATGAATAGCAACAGATAAACTGGAGTTTCCAAATGTTAATTTTTAACATCTTAAGAACCTAAATGCTCACCCTTGTAACAAATTTAAAGAAATATGTGGGTGGCAGCTATTAATCTGTATATCAAATATATGTGTGAGTACTAATCCCATATTTGTTCAGATGCTGATACGTAAGAATACATATTTTAAACTTCTAGGTCCAAGTGCTTGTAGATTTCATAAGGACTAGTTCCCTCCTCAACGCCTCAATATAACCAGTAGTGTCGGTAACGAAGGTATGATATTGGTTCATTCTTAGCATTAGCAGAAACTAATGTTAAATGACACTTAGATATAGCTCGTGTTGCCTTTGAAATTTTTCAAAATTGAGTGCAACAACAATAGACACCAGCTTGTCATATATGCTACGAGTCCACAGATCTAGTTTGGGGCCTGTTTGGTTAAAATTCAAACTAATACTAATTGACATTTTTGTTAGATGCATAAACATCAAATTTGTAAATACAATATGTTACTGGTAATTACCATTGAATTTGAACAGGCCCATAGAATTTTCCTTCTCATGTGATCTCCACGGTATCATCTTTAGAAACATCACAGACATTTCTCATGCCTGCTGCACCCTTTTCTTGACTCACTGCCTTGCTCAAAAAAATCATTATGTTAAAGCCATTATCCACATATGGCATTCAGCTTTCTTCCATTGCATCCGTCTCTTTTTTCAATTGCGGTTAGAATATTACGGTATAATCCTATGTAATCAGAGGTGTAAGGTGCTTGAGGCGAGAGAGGGGCCGCCTCACCTCAAGCATCTTAGGCAGTAGAGGCAAATGGAAAGCTCTAGAGGACTTGCAAGAGACTGGAGAAGACATTGGAGGTGTCATCTCTCTTACCGGGTGGAAGGAAGAAAATAGGACCCTTGATGGGTCCCGTGATCCACTTATCTTAAAGTTAAGCTGATCCTTCGAACTGGACCAGTTCATTTAACTGGATCCTGCCTAACCGGCATTGAACCGGTTAGGGACATATCTCAGGACCTGCAACAGGTCCATCTTCTCTGCTTTATAGTAGTTTGGAGGGGATCCTCCAAAGATCCCCACGGCCACTGGAGTGTATTGGACTCAGGAGAGTCCCCAGGCTTCCTTATAAGGCGTTTACAATGCTAGAGGTGCCTGAAACAGCCGCCTTGTCCACTATGGCGGAGAGGGTCGACCGCCTAGGCGATCTAGGCCAAAGCAAGGTGTTTTACATTCGCCTCACCTCGTCTCGTCCCATCACCTAGATGAGTGAGGGAATCACCTCTGATAACATAGGTAATCTTTTCCCTTATGAAGTTAATGAATTGATCAAGGTTTATAATAGAAGTTACCTACGAGTAGAAATTATAACCCCCATCAGATATTTTCGCCTTCTTTCATGCAGCATGCGCTGGTGAACTCCTTTATAAGATCAAGATATTCCAGATTGGGATCGAACCATACAGTGATACAACCATACCTTGGCCAGGCTGGTCCATCCAGATGAATTGGATGGACAGACAGACCACTCCGCCAGAAGCCCAATTCTGGCACAACTCAGTTGGTTGATCCCATGAAGGGTTGGTTGATAGCATGCTAGGATCAGCCAATCCAGACAATGGATCGGCTGATCTGGGCTGAACTCACTGGATCTGGTCTGAATATGACAATCCTGGTCATGAATCTACCAAACATGCTAATCTTGGATGAATATTGGACTGGGATGGGCCTCCACCTGGATCAGATGGGGTGCCGGTACTGATCCAGGATAGGCTGATCCTCCAAACCATGTACAAACCATGTATCAGGTATAACGTCGATCCACACTTCAGAATAATGCAAGCACTGAGATGCTTTGCATTGGTTTCATTCAGACGTTCAAGTAATGCAGACCGTTGATCGGGATTGGAATAGGCAGTAGGCACCCCTTGATTTTGGCTGATTTGTCCAATCCCAAGGTTTGATTGTCCAATCTGGATCCGGATCAGCATTGGCTGATAAGAGTGCTGATTTTGATCCTGAATTCCTTGGTGTTATATGATCTGCTAAACTCTTTTAAAAGTACCATGAGGCAGTAATGCATTGCACCATTTTATAGTCTTTTATCTCTTGCATGTTAACTACATCATATCCTTATATTAACTGATAGGAAAACATTGAATGCATGATCGGCCAGATCGGATCGGGATTGGCCAATTCCAAGATCGGATCAGTCTGGCTCGATCCGATTTTTGCCTGGAGGGTCAACCCAACCAGATCTCCTGCAGGAATCAGTCGAATTGGGCTGGATCAGGGCAGGAATCAGTCAAATCGGCTGATTCTGGTGATTCGTCACCAGAATCACTCCCTCCATGTGCCGCCATGGCGGTCTTCCCGACTTCAGTTGGGAAAAGAGCCCTCACCGTGTCCATCGGAACCCAGTAAGGGCTGAAGTCACAGGATACGTGACTTGGGGTTACCGGGTCAGGTAGAAAAGATGATGCTGCAGTGGCTTTATAAGGCCATTTTTGGGGTTCATTTTGACCTCAAAAGAGCCTAGATCAGATCAGAATCTGATTTAGGTTCTTTTTTGTGGTTCTTTTTTGTATTTTATGACTCTTTTAAGAACCAATCCGAACCAGTTCTGGATCAGTTTTCTTCTAGAAAAATTGGCCAGGATCGCCGATCCAATCTCAATCCGGATCGAATCAGTACCCACCATCCGGATACCGATTCTGATCCTGCAATCAATGTAGGAACTGGATTTGACAGTGCCACAGGAACAAAACCAAGAAAAATTGCGACACAATAAAGAAATTTTCACCTTTTACCTTTCATGCCTGCACAAATAGATTACTTTTCACGCTCATACATCATGAACTATGTAGTCAGAGGCGAGAGGCGACCGAAGGCTCGCCTCGCCTCAGGCACCCGAGGCGACATTTTTTTATTGAAGAATTTATCAAAAAATATACATATAACATTGAAACTTTTGAAGAAGAACATAAAAAATACAAAAAATTCACTTCTAGGACCAATAATGCATCAAGATATTGGAGTCTCAAGGTGGAAGACTGGACATTGGGGATTTCGGGATGGGGAATGAGGATTTAAGTTACCAAATTTAACTTTCACAGGGTCCTCACCTGGGCGAGGCAAGATCTGCCGAGGCGAGGCGTTTTTGCCTTGCCTCGCCTCGCCTCAGCGCCTAGGCGCCTGAGGCGAGCGCCTCAGATAACATAGATCATGAATGGACATTGTTTGACAAGATGACAAGACAAATATTAAAATTGATGCAAATCTGGTCGCTTTGTGGTGACGAGCACCCATGGAAAATGATATCATGGTTCTATGGAATTATGTTATCTGCCTCAAAAGAAAAAGACTAGCGTATCATGTGTGTGATGTTGATAGAGCAATCTGTATTTTGAAGAACTAAGTTGACCCGGACTTCTACATACTAAAATATGTAAGTGAAAATTCAAGTGTCCCGCTGAAATTGTCCTAAAAGAACAGAACCATGCCTAGGCCCAATGTCAGCCCAATCAAGGGATCAACCCACAGCCAATTCTCAGGCCTATAGACAGTCCGGTCAGGGACAGATTCATGCCCAACAGGAGACCCATTGGCAGCTCACCCTCAGGTTTGCAGACCGCCCAATCAAAAGTCCATTTGTAGCCTAGCTTTGGGGCTAATTCTCAGCCTATTTCCAGGTCTGCCAACATCTCTTTTGAGGTTCAATTGCAGCACAGCAAAGGGTCTATTATGGCCTATCCTTGGGTCTATCAAGGCCCATCTTCAACCTTTTTAAGGGCACTCTGGTGGTATGTTCATTAGACCCAATATCAAAGACGGGCTCCAGGAATATTCACAGGCCCCACAAGAGGCCCATTGAAGGCCCAATTGGATCCACCCATGGTTCACAGAATTGACCGATCCGGATCGGGATCAGCCAATTCGTGGATCGGATCAGCCCTAGCCATCTGACACCCCCCTAGAACACCTGATCAGGAATCAAGTTATGGAGGGAATCGGTAAGGATTGGGCGGATTGCTGATGCATCGCCTGATCCTCCAGGATAGATCTGGGAATCGAGTCTACTGAACACCTGAGGGGGGAGATCAGAACAACCCTCCCCATAAGGTACTGATTCTCCCTCCCCTTCCCGCAATCCACCCTCCCCACTCCCACCTCAAAGGGGTGTTGAACTGATCATCCCTTTGAGGGTGACTACTAGTGAACAATTCACTTAAATTTTCTTTTAATTTTAATTCAAAATTTTAATCATTATATTTGTAATTTTGTATGTGTAAATAAAATGTCCGACGAGAAATAAGCTGTCTTTGTAAAGGGAGACATTGCATGGCAACATGGATACTTGTTGGATGTGAAGAAGAAGATGGTAAGATATAAACGGTGTTAGAAAGATATGAATAGAGATATTTTCTGTCTCAAACAACATATAGCCGATTTGGGTGAGAATGTGAAGAAGTGTGACAAGATTCCGACTGAGTTGAGAAAAGAAATGAGAGATTATCTAACTAGAAGAGTATCGCAGAGAGATATTAGAATTGATCACAGAGCCGAGCTGCATGATAAGTCGCTTGGACAAAGAGACACAAATATCATGTCTAAAAGGAGTAAAAAGGGAAAAGCACAAGCTCATATGCATGTTGATTTATCATCTTCAAGTGATGAAGATGAGACAAAGATAAGAAAAGTTATGCATGTTAGTAGGACTCAAGCTGAAGAGGATGAGGAAAGAAGAAGGGGGGGCATGAGATTCAGGTGCCAAAGCTAGACAATTAGATGTGGAAGATAGCCAGCCTACACTGGTGCCAAAGCAAGATAATGAGTTCCATTGATTGCAATCAGTTTAGCAGACAGACACTGTCATATATAGGCAGAGTGACAAAGGGCAAAGATCTATCAAGCAGGTCTTTAAGGAAGTGAATGTTACTATAGGGGCTGCAAAAAAGACAGTCAAACATATTTGCAAATAGTTTCTATGTACAAGTATATGAAAGTTAAGTTTTATTAAATGTATGTTTTACATGTTTTTCAAACAAACATTAATAACGGTGTGATCATCTTTCTTTATGCATGTGCCCCAGCGTATGCAATTACTAGTCCATATTTTCAAACAATGATAAATGCCCTTGGTGAGGTTGAACCAAGGTTGAAAGTCTCCACCTCTAAGTACATTTACAGAAAGAGTTAGATGTAAAGGTCGATGAGTTGACCTGAAAGGTTGCACTATGATGTGCAATGGGTGGACAAGAATTACAAGGAAACTACTAATCAACTTCCTTGTGTATTTGTTTGAAGGCACCGCTTTTTTGAAGTCCATTGATGCATCGAGCTAGGTGAAAAACGTAAATTACTTGTTTAGTCTGATAAACACTGTGATAGATGACATTAAGAATGAGAACATTGTGCGATTTATCACTAACAATGAGGTTTCATACAAGATTGCAGACAAGAAGTTGATGGAGACAAAACCTCGTTTGTTTTGAGTGTCCTATGTTGTGCACTCAATTAATTTAATGTTGGAAGATATTGAGAATGAGCCAACTATAAGATCCTTGATGAGTCAAGGACATATTATTACATCTTTCATTTATAGGTACCCCACGCTACTCTCCATCATAAGAGAACACACTAATAGTCGTGACCTAGTTTGACCTGGTTCGACCAAATTTGGTACACAATTTATTACATTGGAGAGCCTCTATAAATGCAAACATGACTTGAAGAGATTCATAGGCTCTATGGCCTATTAGAAGTATATAGATATAGCGTGAGCCATAATGGAGAAGTATGAGACTTTATTGAGGATGGAAAGTTTTATTGAGGACATGTAGTGTAAAAAAGTACAATACTACCTATCAGTCACATAACCCCGGTACAAATGTAAAGATTGGTTGACTCTAATGACAAAAATCAAATATGGTATTTGTATGATGGCATGGACAAGACCAAGACGAAGATTAAAGAGAAACAACCCGGAGACTACAAAGAATGGTGGAAGATTATAGACACCAAATTAGACAAAACACTTCACTATGATATCCACGTTACAGTTATAATATCAATTGTTTACTATCATTTTATTGTTGTAATAATTTGTTAATGCCTTAATTGTTGGATTGAGATCTATTTTGACAAGATATTTCTTGAACCCAAAGATGAAATATAATGGCCAACTATACTATGATGCAGAGGTGTTGTCAAGCACATTGTAAACGATTAAACATTCAACCAAGACTGCACATGATAAAACAGAGGCTGAGAATGAAGTACTTGTTACTTAAGAGAAACAATAAACTTAAGTGCTTATTTATTGATTATAGCATACTGAAGAGAAACAATAAACTTAAGTACATTTCATATTGTATTTCAAATGACATCGTACAACTATAAAATTAAGTTCTATGGAGATCCAGATCTGCAATATTTACATGACAATTTCTCCTAGTAAGCTATTACATATATCATACATGGTAAACATTCTTAACTATAAGTTTACTACCCTTACTAATTACTATACGATTTGTCTTTTTATAACTAATGAGTGGATCCAAGTGAGCAATAGAAATGGATGAAATCCACTGACAGATATTGCAGAAAGGGTACTGAGTCAAAGTACCAACTCTTCCCAATACGAAAGAAATTGAAACACATTTAGCCTCATACACAGAAAATGAATAGGTTGAAAACTGAAAGATTAATGAAACTAGTTTACTAGCATTACAACGTTGAAAATTAAAAACATCAAAGATAGTCAGAAGATATATGAGAAAAGATTTACTGGATTAGTAGGTAGTTTGTACTTTGTACCAATAAAGAATTGAAGCTAAAGCTAATTAGAACTTGACACAAAATGATATGGACTTAGAATATATCTTCTAAAAATAACATCCACTTGCAGTATAGATGGATGAGAATGACGTTGAAGGAGAGCTAGAGTTCGATCTGAATGATAGACCATAGGCTGAAAGTGAGCTTAACAGTGTCATTGATGAGGTTAACAAATAGAAGAATGAAAAGAAACTCAAGTTCCTTGCATAGCTCCAGTTCCGCAAAGTACAACTCCAGTCACAGCTCCAACTCATTTCTAAGTGTAGGACCTACTAAAAACAAGTGGTGCCTTCAGAGGTTTCAAGGCATTTAAGAGAACAACACACCACAATGTTGGTATGGGTATATAACAAAAAGAAACAAGAAAGAGAAAGAAGTTGAGTACCAAATGAAGACAATTGATTGTAGCAAACAATACCCGAGCACTTTCCTCATATTATTATGATGAAGTAGGTGTGAGAGGTTCATGTTACGAAGACATGGATTGCAGAATTGGCCGATTTGGATCAGGATCGGCCGATTCTTGGATTGGAAAGGTCCCAACCAATCTGATTTTGGGCAGAACCAGCAATCCAGACCCAAATTCTGGCCGGATTGGTTGGAATCAACAGAATCGCCTAGGATCGATCCAACCAGTTAGATCGGACCGTGGATCACTCGATCCACTAGATTCCGGAAACGTCTGGAATCAGGTCAATCCAAGACCCAATTCCCATATCGACCCCCCAAATAAGAGAGAGATCGACCCCATTCTTCCGCCCCCACCCTCGATTCTCATCTCCCCCCTCTCCTTCAAGCCCTTGCAGTCTCCCCTCCCCTCGGCAATCCTCCTTGATCACCACTGATCCCCCCTTTTCGACGACGATCCCCCCTAAAACCGGTGATTTTCGATCCCCCCGTCCTTGCTTTGGGCCCCTTCCCCCCCTGCGACCTGACCACGCAAGTAAATTTGCGATTCCCAAATATCGGTGTATAATAATGTAAACATATTAACATATTTCACTATCACTTATACTATCACATATTTAAATAAGATTCATAATCTAAAATATATTATATACTTAAATTTTATAAATATTTATTTTAACTCATTTCTCTCGCTTATAAAATAGTTTGTACTTATACGACAGTTTCTTGAAATAAACTTACTTTGTATAACATTGTTTGATCGAACGTCATCCAGATTATTTTTCATTTTTAAAAATTTTTACTCATTCTTATAATTTTTCCTGATTTTCCTTTTTTTTAGAATTTTTATGATTTTGGCCAATCTGGACCGATCTGAGATCACCCTTTCATCCATAGGATCGGCTGATCTAGACCGATCCAATGATCAGTGGTCACCGATCCCGATCTTGATCCCACGATCCTTGTCCGAAGAAGGTGGAGGTGGGGGGAGGGTGGTTCTAGTAATACATGTATGAGTGGAGCAAGTCCAAAATATTTAAGTGAAAGACAACATTCTACTGGAAGGAGTCAGAGATAGGATCAGATGGGTTTTCTTGATGAGTATGTTGGAGCATGGTTTGTCGGGTTGGCCAACCCAATCGGTTTAGCCGACCAGTATGGCCACAACCTGGTCCAATCCCGACGTCGCTAGGTCTCATGACTTATTTTCTTTCGGGGGCGTTGCCCTCCTGATACTTCCTACAAGGGACGCTGCCCGCTTGATCCCTGTGACCTGCCTCATGTAAACTGGCCCATAAACACATTTAATATATTTCACTATCACTTATACTATCACATAAAAATATGTTATAAGTTTAATATCATATTAGTATTTAAATAAGATTATATACAAGCTTAAATCTTTTAGAAGCACAAAATTTATTTTTTTGGTATTGAAAGTGCTTTGTAATTGTTCGTTCACACAATTGATGTACAAAATGCATTATATATTTTCATGTAAATTCATTGATGTACTCCTATTTTTATAAAATATTATGTTATGTTTCATACATATATATATTTTGATCCGAGAATCCGACATCCGATCTCCCAAGATTTTTCTGAGATCTCTTCTCTTTCACCCCCCCCGCCCCGAGACAAAGCTGAGATCCGAGATGGCAATCCTTACCTCTAACCTGGAGTAAACAGTGTATATGTGTATATGATTTTAGTTAGATGACAGTCACTATTTTCACATGGAGATGACTCGATCATGACTGATCAGAGTCAGTGGAGTATACAAGAGAATAAGAATGAGTAGTAGGACAAAAATTATGAGAGGTAGTTTCATCCTTCGTGATGAGAAGGTATCTTTTCTATTGTATTTGAGTTGTACCTGTATCATCTATTCTATTATTTTTAAATTTTGATTTCTACTTGTATTTGAGTTGTACTTGTATCATCTTCTTTATTTACTAAAATGAATGTTAAATTGTTAATATAATGAGAACCGGAAGAGGTTAATATCATATGAGACTTGTCTATGGAGATATCATTTTTTCCAACATCATAACAATTTTCTAAAATTTATTTTGATTATTTTTAAGTATTTTTAAGTATTTTTCCTATTTTTATTGAAAAGAATAAAAAATAGACTGATCCAGACCAATTCCATATTGATTTTTGCTCCTACTGATCGGTCAAGATTAGACAGGTTTTATCCCATCTAGATTGAATTAGTATCTAGCGAACCTAACTCCAATTTTGATCTTGCAATCCTTGGCCATATGCGGCCTTCTTGTGTTCATTAAGTTGAGCTAAAGAGCTACACGGGTAACCTTGATATCATGCATATACGAACCTCTTTCAACCTCCCCTTCCTTGAAATAAATGTATGTCAAATCCGTCTCCAAAGCCCATATGAATGGCACCAAGAGGCAAAAAGTCAACAATGTTAAAAATGAGCAAGGAGCTGAAGGCAAATAACTTGGCCATTTTTAGCAAGATGAGGGCACATGAAGAATGAGACAAATCAGGTCATTCGGGCCAAAAAATGATGCAATAAAGACCAAATGACACCAAAGTGACATGAAGACAATGATGATGGGCAGAATGTAACCAAATGACATAAAAATAAACCTCTTAAATATTTGAATCATATAGAAATGTTTAAAGACAAAATCTATTAAGTTAGGCCCTCTCATAATATTGGATTGACACATGGGCATGACCACGGGATGTACCAATCCAGAATGGGTATGTGAGCACATCCTCACCATACACCAATTCTTTCTCGCTTGATCTAAGGGGAGATTATGTACGTTACCATGCTAAATCAAACCAAAGGTTTAAGAAGAGAACCAGGAATATGTCCCATGCATATACAAGACTACGAAGATATTCTTATATGATATGATTCGAGGGGATTATGGCAATGTGAACCTCCCCACATGTTGATGCAACCCAATGTACGTCATGCTATGTCAATGACATTTGTGTCAAATGTGCATACATCTATGGTCAAGAAGCATTATGTAACCCACATCAGCCATATGGAATGCAAATATAAAAGGATGAACTAAAAATAATCAACTTTGAAACCAATGTTGAAAAAATAATCTCAAAGATATCAAGATGCTAATTTTCAGATTTCATATTTTCATAAATAAATAATGGTTCAAAATATGATAACTTCAATCATAATTGAGGCGGATCCAAATTCCAAAATAAACATGTCAATCTCAGATTTGAGAAGATATAAGATCATGCAAATCCGTAAATATAGGCATCAAAGTCCTAACTAAGGTCATGAATGATTGATTTTATGCCGATGTCTTATGTCTGAATCCTCTAAGCCCTATATCCAAAATAGACAAATCCTAACTCATAGATGTGAGAGAACCTAGCACCAGGATGCAAAAAATTGAAGATGCAAATGTTAAAGGAGAAAATGAAACCCGAAGTTTGCGAAGTCTTGACTCATAGATATCTAGGGAACTTGGTGATAGCATATAATGAGAGGATGCCTAAAAGGGTCAAGATGAAAACCTTCGTAAGTTCAAGTCTTAGGTCCCCTAATAAAACCTAGACATGCAAATGACCTGATTTGCATGTCCAGATCAGATTTGATGACTTCGGCTCCATCAAGTGCCAAGATTCAAAATAAAAATAAAAATTGAATGCATAATAATCCCAAGTCTAATACACCCAATGTCAAGACTTAGAAACATGTTAAATAAAATATTAATGGATTTGCTTTGATTTGATACCATAATAATCAGATTTAGGCAAATTTCACTAAGTTCAAAATAACAAGACTTAGATAAAAATATCACATACCATAAAAATCTGAATTAATTAAGTCTAAAATGTTAAAACTCAAATAAAATGATGAATTGAAATAAAGATCACATAATCAAAAAGCATAATACTTAATGAAATTTGGTCCTAACCATGTCTATCCTAGACATCGGAATCAAATCAACTTTAATAATTTGAAATATGTCTTACTGTTAAGACCCCAAATTAAAATAGTTAAATCCATATCAAACATGTCAAAATGTTTAAGAATCCACTAAAAAACATGTCCTTAAAATATTAAAATCTTAGAACACACCTCATAAAACATATAATGAAACTCAAATCAAACTCAATATACTAAGTTTGCATTCCATTATGTTTATGTGTTTTGTGGTGGTAAGTTTCTATTTTCATCTGTTGGTGTGACAGTTAATCAAGAGTATTCGAATATTCTCAACATAATTAACGTCGTAACTTCACAATTTCTGATGGAGAGAGATCGAAAAACAATTTTTAATGAACCGAAAACCTCGGCATGCTTATATTTTTATGCATACCATATATTTTGGCTACTAATCTTAATGAATATCATGTTTTTCTTATGCTAATTTATGCTAACTAATTTTTTCCCCAAATTAATAGAAATTGAATGAATTTTTAAACCATAACATATATATTATATGTTTTATAAAAAGACAAGGTTTCACACGGAAAAACAGAATAAAACCTCTTAATAACTCAGCAAGGGGTCATACCATTTAATTAAATTCCAAATCTGAACTAAATTGAGCCACAAGGCAGTGAATAAAACCATATAAGGTCAAATCAAAAGTTAATTCATCACCATGCCAAAACAGGAAAAATAAACAAGCCAACAAGTCACATAAAATAAATACATATAATAAACGCAAAAGGCCATGGAAAAATTGCTCTCCAAATTCCTCTTTGTTCCATGTCAAATATTTTTTTCACCTCTTATGTGAATGAAAGACTTCATGTTGCTATGATGGTTAATCAAAGGTGTTCCAGTGATTCCCAATGTAGTTAACACCGAATCAATGTCAATTTGGTGAGGACAGTTCCAAGCATATCTTTATAAACCCACATGACAACCTCAATTTAAATGTGATTGAATGATTCTTAGCTATGGGAGTCCCTATGTTTATGATAAGAAAAAATTTGGAGTTCCATCTTGCAAGTTCCTATGTATATCACACCAAGCATATCCATACGTTTGTACATCACATTTTAAATGATTTAATGATGTGCAGAAAAATGAGCTTTCCACTAACTTCATGCACAAATCCCCAGTTAACTAAATGACACCTGGTCGACTACATTCAGAAGGAAGAATTTCCTTTTAAATAGTAAATAAACAATAGCATTAAATATAGCATAATTGTGGCAAATAGTGGTGCAACAAATATAGATATTGAAAGAGAAATAATCCTGCAGAGGATACAATCTTCAAGAACTATTGACAAGTTGCGGTACCTTGGTAGCATTTTCTACAGCTGATAAACAAGGATCTAGATCATCTTTAGCTGAAACAATCAGACATGGAACTTGATAACCATTATTTTCGCCATGATCTGCAACCTGCACAAGTAACTCCATGGCCTTCCTCCACGAACTTCCATCAGAACTGCATATGCATTATTTATTCCCATAACTATTCACTTCTAAAATATATATTAAATATTTTGAAATGTGAAAGGAAATGTGGGATGCAGCCCACATGAAAAGATAAAACAAAGGATACAAATGTCTGGATAAGCTGTGAAACTTCTATTGACCTTCATTATGTCCACACCTCACTTTCAAAGATTCGTCAAGTATCATCCTGCTTATGTTAAAGCTACCTTAATGGGCTTTCTGCCCACAGTTATGAAGACAACCGCTGGTATTCACTTCTACAATATTGCCATGCTTATTACTGGTAGCAAATAATGGTGGCCAAAACTGAGAAAGCCCAAAAAAACCTTGAAGGCCACATCTGTCCACAAAAGCAAAATAACAAAAATAAAACGTCATAATGAAGAAAATTAAGTCTATGTCCAGGGCAGCTAGGAGAAGTCAAAGTAGTCATCAACAAAGAAGCTTGACAAGTAAGAAGTGAAGAAGGTGATAGAAAATTAGGTGGATCCTTTGAGTGGGGAGTCAGGAATATAAAAGGGAGATAGCAACTAAGTGTTGCTGGAATGGCAAAAGCTAAAAATGAAGGGCAAGGGAAGAGAGGGTTGAGAGAGGAGTGAACCTCAGCACTTCCATGTCATAATCTGGAATACATAGTTGCAGGGGTATGAGAATCAGACCGTGGTCAGTAAGGTTCTGAGGTGAAAAATTAACATCTTATGACTGGTGGATACTAAATGGGTTGAGGGCAGTGAAGAGATGATGAGATCAGTTCAGGGATGGAGACAGAAGAATGGAATATTCTAACAGGTAGTGAGTAGGTCAGGCGAGATCATGATTTTATGAAGTGATTTTGAGGTCTCTGAAGTCGCCATAATGAAATCATTGACCCGTATGCAGTCTCACTTACGTTTTGAGAAAAGAAGGTTGGTTTCTGGTGGCCCCTTACAAATGCATGACCTTCAGGACCGAAAGAAAAAGGAAAAGGATTGTAAGACTATTTGTTGCTACTTCACACCATAAGAACCTTATCTGGTGCAGGGGGGGGGGGGATTTTGATGCAGCTCCCTTTGACAAAGAGAAACAAGGGACTCATTCAGGGGATGGAATTTGAGAGAACTTACATAAACTATTGATGATGTTCACCTCTTTTTCTCAAGGTGAGGCCTCCAGTTTGGGACTGAAAATGTTGAGTAGTTTCGTCACAAGCAAGGAAGTTAAACATGGACCAGGTCAAATCAACCAGGGCTCAGAAGATCCAAATCAAGCAATTTATTATTCATTTTTTTTCTGAAAAAAAACAAAAAAAGTAGAAAATATGAAAAACAGAAACTTACAAAAACATCATTTGCTCAAAAATAAACCACAGATGTTATATTGTTAAAATGGGAATGTTACATATAAGTCCTCATAATACCTGGCATTTCTAAATCCTGCCCTGAAAAAAATCTCAAAAATCCCCAATTACCAGCGTCTAAAAATATATTAAAATTATCATCAGTTAAGTATTGTTAGGTTTATTAAAAAAATACCCTCTCTTTTGCTAGAGATATAAAAAGGTGTAGGAGGGAGAAGGGAGATAGTATTAGAGAAAGGCATTTTGTCTTAAATTTGTTTAAAAAGTATTTGACATTATTATAAGTGTTTTTAGGTGGCAAGTAAAACTCCACTTAAATACAAGTTTACTTACGCTTTTTCAATCTCAAGTTCATATAAATGAGGGTTGCGAAAAGTAATAGCCAGTGTAAAATATTGTCACTCCCACGTTCAATTTAAAGAGATAATATCTGCATGTTTAACTTGTACAACATGTGGAGACCAGCGAGCTGGTTAAGTGAAAGGTCTAGTAATCGATGCCTCCCTCTCTACAATTTAGCTTAATTTTAATTTTAAATATTACTGTCTCTTTTGTTAAGTGGTGCTGTATATTTTTTTGTTAATTACTACAAATTCTACCTTTTCACTACACGTCATTCTTAACAATATTTAATAGGAATTTTTAGATAGTGATACTCAACTCAACTCTACATTTTAGAGATGGTTGCCTCAGCCGTCTAATCTCAACTCAAGTCTTAATCTCAAATTAATTGTGATTGGCCATATGGATTCTCATTGAGATATTTAACTCATACAAATCAAATTGAATTATCATCCTCTAAGCTCACTTGGGTTTACTATGTCCTTTTTGCTTCAATTAATTTGCTTCTACTTTTCCAACTGGTGTTTCCTTAGATCTATGTTTAACATGTCCAAATCATTTCAAACTCCATTTTTTCAATTTGTCTACAATTGTCATTACTTCTACATTTTTCCTAATATATTCATTATGTATTCTATCTAATCTACTATGACCATGCATCCATTTTAGCATTTTATTTCAACAACAGTTATTTTGGAAACATATTTTTCCTTTATTGTCGAACATTCACTACTGTATAACATTGCAAGTCTTACCGTTATGATAAAAAAAATTTCAACTTTAGTAAAATCTTATGATCACATAGAACTATTGAAGTCAATCTTCATTTCGTCCATCTTGTTCTAATATTATGGTTAACATTCTGATCACATTCATTATTTTTTTGAATAATTGAACCAAGATATTTAACTTAAATATTTTGAGATGATACTACTATCTAAAATAACTCTCAATCTTCTTCTCGTTGATTTTTATTAAATTAAAAATGCATATATTCTGTCTTAATTCTCCTTATTTGAAACCCTTAGACTAAGGTGTTTGATGTGGGACACGGAAGAAAATGACATTTGTATAAGTCAAAATGATTGAATATAGAAAGGGCTAACTGATCTAATCTGCTTGAGTGAGACTTTTTTGCTGTCTTCTACACTATCACGATAGTCTCGTTGATTAAACCACTGCCAGTGATGGTTGGACTGTCGCTAACCTCTGGTGATGGCAATTGGCTGAACAATCCCACTTACTAAGCCCACAACCTGGTGCACTATCAACCAAGCTCAAATACCTAGTGTCTTAGGTTATAGAATGGGCCGGACAAGTGAGTTCGGGCCTAGTCTCGTCCTTATCAGTGTTTCTCAAGAGTTCTAGTTTTTCTAATTTACTCATTTGTGTTCCATGTATTAATACAATATATCATAGATCATGGCATTTCATCTTGTATATTCTTTATGAATTCATTCAAAACTAAAACAAAAAATAAAAACTTATTACAAATCCTCGATGTAAGCTTATTGACATAAAGAAATATCTTGTTTCTTCAACATATATATCTTTTATCATTTGTAAATACCTAATGGATATCATCTTTGGCTTCAACAACCATTACAAAACATCTCTTGGAACTCTAACATTCAATTTTTTTCAAATCAAAAAACATCATATCTAAATCTTTCTTCACATCTCAATATTTATCTATCAAACATTTGATAAGAAAACTAGCTGTCATCGTACGGCACAAATTCAAATTGGTTAGTTGAAAAATATGTATAATTCCCTAATCACCACTCTATTACTTTTTCTCAAAGTTTCATAGTTTGACTCATAAAGTTGATCCCTTCCCTCTAAATTTGATAATTAGGGCAATCTTGTATCTCTTGGTTTTTTTTAAAAATAAGTACAATGATACTCTTTTTTTAGTCATTTGGTATTTCTTAGAGATTAAAATTGTGTTAAAAAGTTAAACCATTCCACCTCTAAATCTCCTTAACATTTCCATACTTAAATAATGATGCCATTGAGACCACGTGTCTTGCTTGATTTCATCCTCTTCGATGTTTTTTAGCTTCTAAAAATTTAATTATCAATTATCCTAATATAATACATATTAAGGTTACTTACATTATCTATATCTTCTATGTTTTTAGCAAAGCTGTCATTCAAAAGAGTATTAAAATAAACTTCATCCATTTCTTTAATGTCATCATCTTTGATCAAAATATTTTCTTCAATAGATTTAAAAATGAACTTTTTAAAATAAATTATTGAAAGTTAGGTGTAGACATTAATACTATGTGGATGAATATGGCTATAAATATTAAGGAGCTTGCTAAAAAGGTACTTGGAGAGTCTAATGGACATGGTCCACTTAAAAAGGAGACTTAATGGTGGAATGAAGAAGTGCAAAAAACAATAAATAAAAGAGATTGGTATAAAAAATTGCCCAAGAGTGATATCAACGAAACATATGAACAAAAAAAGATAGTGGAAAAAGTAGCAAAAAGGACTATTGGAAGAGCAAGAAATGATGCTTCTAAACATACATATGAGAAACTTGGAACTAAAAAAATCAAAAAAAAAATATTTATAGATTGGCAAAGATGAAAGAGAAAAGGTCTTAATCTTAACCAAGTTAAATGTGTTAAGAATAAATAAAAAAAAGATTTGATTAAAGATGATGATATCAAAGAAGGAAATAAAATTTATTTTGATACTCCTTTTAACGACAACTATACTAAAACTATAGACAACATTGAGAATGTGACAACATTTAATTTAAATTATATTAGGAGAATTAAATTTTTAGAACTTAAATAAACATTGAAGATGATGAAGACAAGGCATATGGTGTAGATAACATTCCTTTTGAAGTGTAGAAATGTTTGAAATATTTAGAGGTAGAATGATTAACTCGAGTTTTAAACAAAATTTTAATATCAAAAAGGATACTGAACGACTGGAGAAAAAACATCATTATACCTATCCTTAAGAGAAAAAAAGATATATATGCAGAGTATAAAGAGATCAAACCGATGAGTCATATTATGAATTTATGTGAAGAGTTATTGAACAGTGATTATAGAATTGTATAAATATTTTAGCTAACCAATTTAGATTTATGCATAGTCTGTCTACAATAAAAACTATTTTTCTTATTAAAAGTTTGATAGAAAAATATCGAAATATGAAGAATGATTTACATATAGTTTTAATTGACTTCAAAAATGCATATGACAGAGTCCCTAAAAAGGATTTGTGATGAATATTAGAACAAAAGATGGTGCTTGTTAGGTATATACAAATGATAAAAGATATATATGATGTAATGACCACTAGCATATGTACAATTGGAGGAGAAACAAAATATTTTTTCATTTTGATTGGCGTACATCAAGGGTCAGTAATAAATCATAATCTTTTTATATTAGTTATGGATGAATTAACAAAGACTATACAAGATGATATACATTGATGTATGATATTTGCATATGATATTGCATTGATAGATAATACATAAGAAAAAGTGAATAGAAAGAATTGTGAAAAATACTATAGAGATTAAGGGTTTCAAGATAAGTAATACTAAAATAGAATATATGCATTGTAAATTTAATAAAAATTAATTAAAAATAGATGATTGTGTTAATTTAGATGGGGTAATATTATCTAAAAGAACCCAATTATCTTGAATCAATTTTTCAAAAAGATAGAAAATATGATGAAGATGTTAATCATGGAATTATAGTAGGTTTACAAGGGTTCTATGTGATCGTAAGATTTCACTAGAGTTGAAAATTAATTATCGTATAAATATAAGACCTACAATGTTGCATGGTAGTGAATGTTGGCTAATAAAAAAACCACACTTCTAAAATAAGTATTGTTAAAATGAGAATGTTAAGATGGATAAGTGGTCATACTATATTAAATAGAATCAAAAATGAATATATTAAAGAAAATGTAGTAGTGACAATTGTAGATAAATTGAAAGAAGAGAGATTGAGATGTTTTTGATATATTAAACGTAGGCCAAAGTAGACTCCATTAAAAAAGTAAAAAATATTAAAATAAAAGAAACAAAAAAAGGCGTGATAGACCTAGGATAACTTGAAGTAGAGTAATTCAATATGATTTAAATGATTCAAATATCTCTAGAAAGATAACTCAAAATCGACATGAGTGGAGAACAAGAATCCATATGACTAACCCTAAATAACTTGGGACTACGACTCAAGTTAAGTTGAGTTGAGTTGAGTATTCCTGATACACATGAGTCCCAAACTTACTAAAATCTTGAGATCTCCCATCCTTGCTAATGTATAAATATCCCTTTCACCTTCATTAGTGTCACGCAAGGTATACCATATCGGATATTGACTTCGTCTCAAGGGGTGAAAGAGAAGAGAACACAAAGATCTCCGGGGAAAATCTCATGAGATTGGACCATGGAATATCTGATTAAAATGTATTCATGAATGAAACAACACATAATATTTTGTAAAAATAGAGTACATTAATGCACTTACATAAAAAATATAATATATTTATATATCAATTTTATGAATGAACAATTTCAAAACACCCAACAACAAAAAGATTTTCTATGTGCTTCTTGTTTTTATTTTCTTATTTTCTAACTTTTATATTATTTACATTTTCCTTTTTATATATCTGTGTGATAGATTCTACATAAAAAAACCTAAAAGTCAGCCTGCAGATAGATTCAACGTTGGATTCCAATCCGATTCAACTCGTTTAGGGTCAAATCAACGCCGAAATTTGGTGTCGAGCGGTGCCACTGCACAACAATTTCCCTTGCTTTATTGAGTGGGGAAGGCATTCGTACCAAGTCCACATAAACCGAGTACAAGTTGATCAGAAGACTCCATCAACATTGGGTCATATGGACACAATATCATATATCCGATACCTTAGAGCATTGGATAAGTGTTACCGAATATGTTGACCTGACAATAAATGGACAGATGCAATGTCTTCCACCACGTCAAGGGCAAGAAAAATACATGGCATGCCCTTGCAGTAGACAGCAGCCAGAGTGTGACTGGTGGCTACGATCGGACACCGGATTCTAGTTCTTGAAGTTTCGTGAGCAAGGAAGAGGGGTTTTGGGTCGGACCTGGCCCAACCCGACCCAGTCGGATTGACCCAGATCCAACCCAAGTCAAACTGAACCGAATAAAAATAAATAAATAAATAAATCACAAAATTAGGAAACATGGCAAAAAAAACTAATTGCTATGCAAATCTTACATTTTGGTGTTCTACATAATTTATCCATTGTCTCCAAGACATTTTGGAAAAACTCTTGCATTCCTAATGCAGGATGAAAATGAAGACATTGCCATCTTGGTGCGTAAGCAAGACCCAAATAAATCATTAGAGTGTTGCCATAACTCTGATCGGACCAAAATTGGTTGAATCCAACTTGAACCACATTGAAGCCCACTGAACATAGGTGACAACTTGTGGGACCAAGCATGAAAGGAGCCGGACTAGCCAACAAATGCACTGAAAAAGGATAAATTGGTTGAATGGGCTCTAAACCAGCCCTAAACCAAGCTGAACTTGCCTCAACCAGTGAAGAACTAAACTGGACCGGTCGAACTGGAGTTGAGCCACCTAAACTAGGCTATTGGGCTGTTGAATATTGCACCAATGGCCAAAAAAGCCTGTTTGCTGATTCCTCTTAACCCGCGGGGTTGCGTAACACACAAGGAAGATCAGACGAAAGGGGGGGAGTCATGGCAAATTTGTGGAGACAAACTTGGCAGGGGTCATGCGACCGGCAAATGGTCTGCAAGGTCGTGAAAGTGAGCTCATGGGGCTTGCGGCTGCCCAACAGTGTGTGGTTTTAAAGCACGCGAAGACCTCGATGCACGCGAGCCAATCTAGTCTAGTTGGCATGGTGGACAAGGGGGTAGTGGTTGCTTTGGGCTAGGTCCGAGGTTGGTGGGGTGTCATGGCCACTCGACGAATCACCTCACGACATTGTTCCTTCGAAACGAGCCTATAGAAGCCTTTGTGTCAAACGAAGCAAGGACAATGCCGGAAATCATTAGCGAGCTGATCCCAATGGAGGAGAGGATCCCAACAAGGCTAGAGGGGTTGTAGGGAAGGTCTAGGGCTGTTGAGGGGTTTTTTGGTCAGGTGAGGTGGCATTGGCGCGGTATCGATGGAGACGGCTCCAAAATTGGAAAATAGGGGAGGTCGACGAAGAAGGTGGAGGGCAGTGGAGTCGCCCATGGTGGGTGAAGAAGGATATGGAAGAGTCAACGGAAGGAAGTGAGGTGGAGAGGAGGAGAAAGTCAAAGAGAGATCCAAGAAAGAGAAGGAGAATGCGGTGCAAGGGACTCAGGCAAATGGTGACAAGAGAAGATGAGAACAATGATGCTCAGATCCGACATTCTGAAGGAGCCAATTTCAGACAACACCCGCACTGTAAAACCAAGACCACTCCAAGGAACGCTGAAGGAACCTATGGTGTTATCAATGGTACCTAGATCACCGGTACTTGAGAGAGGCACTCAAGTGTTGTACGCCTCCCATTTGGAAGCTGATGTTGTAACCAAGGACGACATAGATATCAACCTTGTAGAATCAAGAAGGGGGAAGAGAAGGTGAACGACACAGATGCCAGAAGGGAGGGGAGAATTTGTTAGAGCCGGCCTATGCTAGGGGTGGTTGGGGGCCGGCCGGCATCAGAGGTGAGGAGGAACCAAGGTTTCCCATGGATGTCAGATCTACGGAACTAAGCCCCTTACGTGCAACAGATTTTCCAAAAATTCCAAGTGGCTCCATTAATTCATTGATCGAACGACCTCCTTATAAAGGGGAGACTCTACAAAAATGATACAAAAAAAGATTTAATTATTTGCAAGCAAATCCTTTTAAGGGAAAAACTAAAATAAATTCTAAATATTTATAAGCAGGTTCCTTCCAACAAAAATACAAAATAAACCCAAAACTCAACTAGATCCCCATCATTCATCTCAACTTGCAAAAAAACTTGTTCTCAAGTTTTGCAATGTCATACGATCCACACAACAACGATTGGTATTGAAGACAACCATGATATGACTGAGATGATGACGAGGAAACCTAACATGTTAGCTCCTAAGTGACCACATTAAGTGAACCAAATGGTAAAGACTACATACTATGTCAAGATACCTCTAGGCAGATCCTCAATAGTGGGTGCCTTGGACACAATCTCAGTGGCTAGCTCTATTAGTAATTCTATGATTTACGTAGTCAGCCTAGACTTAAAGATTATGTAAGCCTCAACCTCCATAAAGTGTTGTTGCTCTATCATCAGCTTAGCCTCGATAGCTCTATCAGTCTCGGCATCCCTAGCACATTACAGCTCATATTTCGTGCAAGCTCAAGACCGACCTCATAAAGAACCTTAATAAGTGTGTTAGTCTGCCCCTTGACAGTTAGCCGCTAGGGACAAGTGTTGTTAATGCAAATCGGCTCTTTCAGTGATATGTACTCCACAATCCACAATGTGAGCACCTAAGCAAACATATCCAGATTAGCATATTAATCAGCTAGCCACTTATATCTTAGAATAATCAAGCATCCATGGAGAATAATCTCGCACCAGGCTTCATACCTTGGTGGTCTCGTTTTGAGTCGATCATCTGATACTCTGGTGTGATCTTCAAGGAGAGACAACAGAATACAACTATTAGAATATCTGAATAAGAATACCATGGCAGGTACCTCAGGTGGCAATGTGACGTCGAAATCAAAATGCTGATATCCTACATAAGATAAGGATCCCAATGCCATATCGTAGATCCAGGGTTAGGATCAGGCTGATTGCCGAATTTTCCGACTGGGTCAAGCAAATCAGATCCGATCCAGCAAACCATGGCTTGCACCCCTATTCTCTTCTAGCACACCCCACTCGACCGGGTCAAGATGGCCAGCCCATCTGGGATCTAAGCCGGCAAACCATGACTAGCACCCCTATTCTTCTGTCACACCCCACTCACCGTGAACTGACCTTGTGTCAATAGACCGAGTCAAGCTTCCTTATAATGTCGTGAAAAAAGATACAAGAACAAGAGCTTATCTATTCAAAGTGCTAAACCATGTTAGATCAAATGTGTATGTTGTTAATCTACCAACTGGCTATGGTAAAAGTTCAACAATTAATATCTCAAAAGTTGGAGGTGATCCTCTTATGAGTATAATAGCCGCAATAAGCAGCACAATATGACCAAATTGACCAAACAGCAGATGACTATATACGTTACTCACATAGTGATGACTATCAATGCTGTTGTTGATTAAGTGGACCACCTATTGGAAATATGTGGATCACATGTAAAGAGCAATAAAACATTGTCCTAAACAACCTAGAGTTACATCAGAGAAATTAGGACCCTTTCTCAATAGGGTCAAGTATGCCCTAGGCAAGGCGGACTTGTCAGGACATCCAAGGATTCGAGCAGCCATGTAATTCGACCCTACTTGTCTACCATCAAAGAAAATGCCTAGTCATGACTTGAGTATATATTTGGTTGCACAACAAAAGCTATCAGCCATTTTGAGTACTTAGTAGGCTTATAAGACATGTGACCCATAAGATTTTTCTATTTTTCTGAGTATTTAGAAAAAAAATTGCACCATTTTCATTTTGTCTGAACTCCATGTCATTCAACCAAGCATGCAGTTAGGATGAAAAGCCAACACCGAGAGGCCACACATCTACTCATCTTCATCCCCGCATGTGATGCGATCATGGTCGGACCATGCATATAGGAAATTGAAGATGATACCATTTGAATTTGACGAAGATTTATAGATAATTTTTATAATTTAAGATTTGTTTTTTGTATTTTCTGTATTTTTTAAGTACACTTGGAGTCATGTAAAAAACATTTTATTAGGGTGTAACTGCAATTTTTGGACTTTTACAGCCATTACTGTAGCCCAGATGAAGATGAAAATGAAAAAATGAATTTGATATGCGCTTCTTGTTTCCCGCCCTCTCTCTCCTCTCACGCACTGTGATTTCTCTCTTCACCTCGGTTCTTCTTCACCTCCAACATTTCAGTCTCAGTCTGGCGGCATCCTCTTCCTCCCTGGATCACTACCTCCCCTCACAGTTTTTCTTCACCTTTTACCTCAACTCCTCTTTCCATCACTTCCCTGTTCTCTCTCTTTAGTCGGCCAGCCCATGTCACATGTGAGGTCGGTGCTCGTCCTCGCCAGATCACCATCTTCTTTCTTCACCTCCTCCTCGCCATAACTCTTCTCAGTTCTCCTCGCCTTGTCTTCCCCTCTCCTCGGCCTCTGCTGCACGAGCTCAGTGAGATCCTCTCCTTCCTTGATTGTCCCCTCCACTCTGCTTCTTCCCCTTCTCCTCCCGAATACATCTTTCCAGACCTCTTTGGATCCTCCCCGACAATCCAGCTTCAAGTCATTTCTATTCCTCATCGCTGGTTCCATGTAATCCCTCTTCATCCACCAAGAATTCGGATCTTGGCATCGTCTTGGCAGGGTGAAAAAGAAGAGATCTCGTGAGATTCATAGAAAAATCTATGGAGGTTGGATCTTGGATTATATTTACTTAAGTTAAATTTTAAATAAAAAATATAAATCAGAGAAAAAAACTTAAGAATAAACTCACAGATAGGATTGTCTCAAGATTCTAGTCCGACTCAACCCATTTTGGGTAATCGGGTGGGGGAAGACGCAGCAACATCACTGTGGCAACTCCGGCCAGCTGTGGCTGGCACCTGCAACCAGACCACCCTGCGGTTCCAGTTCTTGCAGGGCTTGCAAGACTGAGAATCTAATGAGATGGCATTCCATGTCTTCCACTATCATCGGAATTTTTCTCTCTCCAATGTCCAGCACTATAATCCAAAATTTTCTCTCTCCAATCGCCTTCCTTCCTCAATCCCGTCCTGGCACCCTACCACCCATGACTTGGATCCACGTAGATGACCATTCATCCAGAATCTATGCCTTGAATACTGGCAACAATTGTGCATCACCTGAGGCTCCTGCAACAGAGAATGACGACTATCTACCCGCCAGTCACACTGCACCAGGGTGCTGAGTCCCAATTCCGAATGATACGCCGGCATCGTCCTGACAGCAACGTCCAGATGTGTGAAGGTGTTGGGGTTCGTTGTATCATTCAGTTTGGGCAACCTAACTTCCTGCCATTTTGTGGTCAATCTGGAAAGAAGGAAACAGCAGGCAGTTTGAAAAGAAATTCACATCTCCAACCAGCATTTTAAAGATGGCCACTGATTTATTGCAGCAGCAGAGGATGGCAGACTACATGGAACAAAAGGGCCTGAAGCTCATTTTGCAGCTGATAGATTGCTTTGCCAGGTTTTTTTTTTGTTTAAATCTTTTGGGTTCATCTAGTTCTGAACCTTGTTGTACGGTATGTGGATGTGACCTATGCGTGATCCATACTCCACAATAGATCTCACAGGGCTTGGGTAGTTTTGTGAATAATCATTTGGGAGGTGGTCAGGTGGTTTCCGAGGTCCTGACAGATCTAACATCTAAAATAGATCTCGTGTGACCTTGGTTCTTTTCATTTTGACTGACCACATATCTGTGTCCTCAATGCAATACTTACTATTTGTGTTCCCAAAAAATGCCATGGTATGTTTGACGCTTGCATCATAAGCTACTTTCAGGCACCAGTGTTGCTTAAAAATCTTTACAAATAATGACTGATGTGATTTAAGTTTTTTTTTTTTTTTGCCCTAGCCACAGCTTGCAAAATCAGCCGATCCAGATTGGGCTCAGCTGGTCCTAGACCAGGATCTGCTTAGGCCAATCTGATCCTAAGGAGGAAGATCAACCCAACTTCAGAGTTCCCCTCGGATCGGCCGGATTGGGACCAGATCTGCTTGAATCAGATGATTTGGGGACGCAACAGCTGCCCCTGCACTTTCCCCACCTACCTGATATGCAGGGAGTTGGCAGATCTGGACTGGGTCTAGGGACCAGGACCAGTACACATAAAGGTTGGCAGATACAGCTCATATCGGATCTGTATATCTTATATGAGCCTCCTTTCCTGTGGCCCATCCCGACTAAGGTGGGAAAGCCACTGGGCAACAGAAGCAGCAGCCCTCTCTGCTGGGAGGCAGTGATTTTGCCGGATTCAAGTTGTCCCTCCACTGGGAAATGGTACATAATATTTTTCTTGCCCTTTCAATTTTTTTTCAATTTTTTGACAAATTAATCCGAGCCAATCCAGGATCGGTTTTTCAACCCTCGGACCAGTCGAACTTGCTGATCTGATCCCTAGTCCAGATCATCCCTGGCTAATACCAACTCCAATCCCAACCTAGAATCCATTCCTAGACAACACATGGAATCTTGAGCAAGATGTAGACAATATAACTCCTTGAAACCTCGGAAATTTGTTTGACAACTCAAAATACTTGTACATATAAAGTCACACAAAAATGATAATTTACAAAATATAGCGAAAAATAAGATAACAATTAGTTAAGGCTTTGAATAAATGCAAAAATGGAGTTGTCAACATTTGAAACAAACTTAACAATATTATCTATCTAATATAACAATAAAAAATAAAAAAAATAAAAACACAGACAATTTGCATTAATACGGAGTTAAGAGGTTAGATGTAGCAATAAGTGGTGAAAAATAAAGAACCGAAGGTATTTATATAAAGTGTTATATCAATGATCTCATTAAGTATGAAGAGAAATTCTTGGGAGATACTAAGCGATTGCATTTCAAGTATGGAAGATGGCAAATTCTTTTTCGATAACATTTGTCCTCTTCAACAAAAATAGTCCTCTTTGTAATCCATTACAAAGAATAAACACAAAATTACCATTTCTCTAACTTTTCCTATTGTCAAGCAGCCATTTCCCTACTACAAAATGTCCATTTTTTAATCTAAGCCATTAAGAAATTGCAAATGTACTTTGTAGCATCTAAATACACTTAAAAAGAGCAAAATTCTATATAAGAAACTAAATTACTACCATCAATTATGAGTGAGTCCAGCTGACTTAATCACATAAAGTCCAAGTCCCTAGCAGCAATGCATACTGTAGATGCCGCCTCATGTCCAGAAAACAAAACAGCTCCTACTAGCTTGCATTTCATGTCACTTCATATATCATGTTTATGCACAAAAATAAGATATTATATGCAAATTGTAACATCACTGTTGACTGTATCTTGACGTACTATGGCAATTGGATTGTATCTAAAGAGGAAAGAGTCATAAAGATAAATGACGTCGTTCAAATACAAATAGAAGAAAAGTGTAAGTGGCCCATCAAGTACCTATCATGCAAAAACACTGCTACATCACAAGGAGCCAAGGATTCTTTGTTAGAGAGTATCACTTTGATGCCATCCTCTGGTATCTCTCTCATTATCAATGCTCTTTTGCCTCCCTTCATGAAGATTCAAGACAAAAGACAAAAGATAATTGAGTTGAGACTAAAAAGCAAAGGATAAATTGCTACATACAATGAGAACTTAAGTTAGCAGCATTCAAGAACACAAGTCAACACTATTCCTAAGTGCAACTATAAACAAGAAATGATGTGGAAGACTTTTCTGTGCCTCAAATGTCAGATTCTTGGCTGTTTATGTCACGACATTTATCAGAATGACAGCTACAGTGCTCAGGAAATTGAACGCTACAAGATGCAGATTATTCAAGCAATAACTTTACGGGACAGCATGAATTGGTGCTGACATTGCAAACCTAAAGAGTAGGATAGGTTTTTATGCAGAATGAAGCAGTGGAACGGTGATAAAGAGGTATGGTGGATCATGGATCACGTTTCATGCTATTATTTGGCCATTTTGATGGTAATGGTCCACAAGTAGAGGCTTTTTCGTAGATGCAGGGCTTTGCAATTTGTTTGTGACAACTTGCAAGATCATTCTGAAGGTTTAGGCTGTTAGACCCTTCTGAACTGTTCCATTCTCAGTACATAGGTGAACTTATTGTTTATCATCCCCCAGATGCAAACATGAGACTAAGATGCCTCATCAGTGGATCACTCTCACAAGAGTAATTCAATCCTTGTAAAACTTTCAATAAAAAATTAGTGCCACCTACTTTTAAGTAAATTTTAATCAATCTATGTAGTGATTTGCATAGAAAAATCAACAAAGATTTAGAAAAAGAACAGGTACACAGTACAAATTCTAAACACAAAACAAAGGAGCCCTTTCTCTGCTCCTTAATTAGTGATATTAGTATAAGCAGTTAGAGTGATGAAGAATTAGGGATATTCTCATAACATCCTAGGTGATTTAGAGGTTCTTTAATAGTTAGTATAATCTAATTATAGCTTTTAGACCAAAAGCCATAATTAACGTTTAAAAATGCTAATTATAGTTAGTATAACTCTAATTAGGTAATTACACTTTTTAAACCCGAAGCCATAATTAGTGTTTAAAAATGCTAATCAGGGATTATTGTGATTTGAATTACATGTTTTCTAAAAATATGACAGATGAAGAGTAAGATATGACTAGATCTACAGGGGCACATGATTGCCATTCGAGGTATGTGGACCCAGCTGAGACCCAACACAAGGCATGCAACTTGAGACCAGGTAGCTCTGGAGCCACAATTTAGGTTGCAGATCTTGAGATCTGGTAGCACCAGATCCATGTTACCCAGTCATTGCCAGATCCAAAAGCCTGGAACGGAACCCTCCTTAACTCCTTCCCCACCTGATAAAGTGGGGAAGACAGAGGGGAGTAGCCTCATTCTGCACTGCCGCACTCCACCTGTGACCCACCACCCATCATCAGCACCCATCCGGGGTGTCTTTCCGAGCCTTATCTCGCAAGACTATCGTGAGATCTCACCTCGCCAGCAATCCTAAGATGATTCCGAAGTCTGAATTGACATTAATATGGAGTTAAGAAGTTAGATGTAACAATAGGTGGCAGAAAGTAAAGAACCAAAGGTATTTATATAGAAAGTTATATCAAAGATCTCATTAAGTACATACCAAGCTAATTTTGAAGTCTGAGTTGACATTTCTTGGCTGAGATACAAGGTTGACGAGAGAAAAGACCAAATAAAAAGCCACAGTTACATAATGACCCATCCAGTTCAAATGAGTAGGAGGTAAAGATAAAAGTTGTAATATTATATTCCTAATATATCAAAGCAAAAGGTTACATAGGGAGAAGGAAGAGAGAAGAAGAAGTGTACGGCTTTATGTTGCGCACCATTATATATGATAGATATCTGTGTGAACCTCTTTTTTCTGCGTCTGTTCTTTAGAAAGAAAGACATCTCCGGACTTTTCTAGGAAAATATGTGATATCCTAAAATATTAGGTAGTCCGGTGATAGCTTTAAAAATATTAGAACCGAGGTTCGGATTCTTTGAAAATTTCATTTTTTGACCCTTCTCCGCCGGATGGTGCGAGCATCCGGCGTTAACTTACATCGAGCAACGGCTCGAACGCCTTTGATTAACTGTCGCGGCAACCTGTTTTCGGAGATATGCACATCCACAACATAAAATAAAGAACTCAAAAGGGCAGTGGCCTTTTGGGTCCGATCAGATGCAAACCGTTTTGTTTGTCATTTTTGATGACTTTGATTCTTTCTGATTTCTGAGTTTCATCTGTTTTGAATTCAATCAAAATCTGATTTTTATTTAAGGACTGATTTGGGATTTCACCGAGCCACAAAGGGGCTGGGGTGAATGGATTATGGTGGGCCGAAATGGGCCTGCACAGAGGGCTGATTTGGAACCGGTCCTAGGACCTGAACGTCGGCTGAGCAAGGGCAGCTTCGGACCTGCTTAAGAGGTCTGTTCAGATGGCCTCGAATAGACCGGTCGGGGATCTGTTTGAGATGTCCTTGATGGGCTGAAACCGGGTCACAAGGGGACTGGTTTTGGGCTCTGGACATAGGCCTGCAGGTGGGCCGGAATATGGGCCTGACAGGGAGGCTGATCGCAGGTTGATTTGAACTGGACTTGGGCCAGATTTGGGCCTGACATATAGGTTCAAGCTGGGCCTGAAAAAGGGGGCAGTAGGTGGACTGCAGATGACCTATGCAGGAGGCCGAACAGGGGGCTGTTCATGGGCCTGGATTGGGGTCTGCGCAGGTGGTTTTAGGTGTGCTGGAACCAGGTCACAAGGGGACCGACTAAGGGCCTGAACAGGGTTCTGTTCTTGGGCCGAACTGGGCTCTGGTTGGTGGTTTCAAGACCTGCAGGCGGTTGGGAAAATGTGGCTGTAAAATCCCATTTCAGAACCTGCATTGTTTTATTTTTTGATTGTTTGAAAACAGTTTGTTTACTTGATTTTGGCGGTTTGCATCTGATCGGGCACATTGGGCTGCCAATCGGTGCCCACTTCCATGCATCGAATTGACTTTGAATCTTCATTTCATTGAAAGATGAGTGGGGTACATCGGTGTACAATATGGTTGATCCTTCCCCCAATGTAGGTTCATCTCCACTACTTTGGAAAAAATTTGGCATTACGACAGCATGCCGGCTATTTTTCCAATTTAGTGAAAATTTACCAATCCAAAATAGCCAGCCTTAGCTTAGCCATATTGGGGGAAGGATCGACGGCTACGGGATTCATGCCCGCGCCCCCGTCCGGGTCGTAAGCTACGGGATGCATGCCCGCGCCTCCGCCCAAGGTGGAGTTCCCCCGCTAGGGGTGAAGTCCTTAATTTAATGTAGCTTTCGCATTTCTGATTTTTCATTTGTTGATTTTATGAAGGCCACTTCGGGCCGGGCCATTCCTTCGGCATTCAAAGCCGGGCTTCAATTTGCTTGAATTTGGGAGGACAGCTTCTAGGAGGGAAAGCCGGACCCGTGAAAGGGCCGTTGAGGCTCTCTTCTCCTTTGATGTGTTGAGGGGAGAATCGGACCCGTGAAAGGGCCGTTGAGGTTCATCCCTCACTTTGCCGGTACATGCCGCCAGGGGCTGCTGCAACTTCTTCTTTCACTTCCTGCTGGTAGGGAGCTGAAAAATGGACCCTTTTTGAAGGCCTGGATTTGGGGTCAGACGTGGGCTGGTTATGGACCTGGCTGCGGTCTGTTTGTGGACTGGACAGGAAGCCGAGATGGGTCTGCGCAAGGGCACTTGGCTGGGCCGAAAGTGGGCTTGCAAGGGGGCCTGCTAAATGGGCCGCAGAGAGGCCTTGGTGGCAGGCTGTGTAGGGGCCAGTTATGGGCTTCTCTTTGGACCTGCACTAGACCATTCCTGGTGGGCTGTGAAGGAGCTGAAGGTGGGCCTGAGTATGGGCCTATTTCAGACCTGCAGGATATATGTTCGGTTGGGCCACATAGGGGCTTGATTTTGGCTGCGAGATGGGCAGGCAATTGGGCAGGTCTGTGGACTCCTTTCTGGGCCTGCATAGTGGTCTATTGGACGGACTGCAGGTGGCCTATGCAGGGGGGTCGCACAAGGCTGGCATTGGGCCTGCAAATGGCCTGTTTAGGAGGCTGAACATGGGCCTGTTTAAGGCTGATGCAGGTGGGCCGACAGGGGGCCTGGACATAGGCTGCATAGGGGCCTGAACAGGGCATTGTTTAGAGCCTGAATGGTTGGCCGAGGGGGCTTCCAACAAAAGGTACTAAGACCCTGCCATGTGTGGGTCGGATTGGGCCATGGAGAGGGCTGAGCAGAAGAGAGAAAGACCAAGGGGGTGCCCTTAGAGGGCTACATATTTATAGAATATTGACCCACCTGTTCTTCTCCTTTTCCTTCTCTTCTTCTTGGCCGCGGGCAGCAGGTGCAGCAGGTGCGCAAAGAGGGCAGCAGAGGGGGCAGCAGAGGGCAGCAGCAAAACTGGCAGCCTGTCAGCCTCGGTCCTCTCCTCCTCTTCTTCTTCTTCTTCTCCTGGCCGCGGGCAAGGACCTGCAGCAGGTGCACAGAGGGGACAGCAGCAACACCAGGGGGCGGCAGCAGAGGGCAGCAGCAAGGGGCGCAGCTTGGAAGCAGGTGCAGCTTGGCAGCGGGTGCAGGGCGCAATCCAGCAGCCTCCCGGCGTCTTCAGCAGCCAGCCCTTTTGCTGGTGCGCACCTCTCCTTTTATAGGGAGTGGGGGGCAGATGAAAGGCCAGCCTATGTGCTGTACGTGGATGGCTTTTGGCCTTCCCCATGGTGGTTACACCATTAATTCCAAATGAATGGCTGGCTGTCCCTTGATCTCCCCCTGGCCCCTTCGGTTTCCCCCCCTCCATAAATTGACTAATGAATGGGCTGAGTTGGCAGGTGGCTGGTTTGGTGCGCACAGGGATGCTGAGGTGGCAGGTGGGTGCGGCTGGGCCTGTTCTCATTGGAAATGAAGTGGGCCTGGCCCAACTGGGCCTGGTTTCTGGGCCAGCAGGCTGAGAGGAGGCCCAAGCCCTCCTATGGGCTGCGCACAAGGCCTGAAATTGGCCCAATTGTGCCAATTATGGGCTGGATGAATCCGGCCCCTGCTGGGGTATCCAATTGGGCTTAATTTGGCTAATTTCATGGGCAATTGGGCCAGCTCCTATGCCAGCCCGCCTGCTCTCTTTTTTTTTGAAAAAAATGTACGCCAACAATATCTAACACTTAAAAACTTTAAGATCTAATGAAAAATACAATTCAAATAACATGTAAACAAAAGTGGTTGAGATGACCGCCTAGAAGTCAAGGCAAGGCAAGGCAGCCCCTCCTAGCCTCGACTAGGACTGAATCACCAAGGTAATTGCCTCCATTACCAATACCACTCCGGTAGGCGTTTTAGGCACCCCAGGTGCCTCATAAGAGAAATAGAGAGAGTTAGATGAGACAGGATGGCTTTTGGATACGAAGAGTTGCCAGATTCCTTGGGAAGGTAACATAATTCAAAGGACAACAAACAAGTCATTGGGGGAGGCAATTTAGACTTGTGTGATAAAAAAGAAAAAAAAAGAAAATGATGATCATGACAAAAGGGATGAACATAAAAAACTTAATAATAACGCTAAAATTATTTTGGAATGCTTACTCTTGGCATGTCGATGGTATTTGCTGCAAAGCACTGCTCGGTTGTTGGCATGTACACATCAGAGAAGGGTCTGTTTTTTAACCAAAAAGTGGTGCTAATGTCAATCAAGAAAGGCCAAAGACAAAGCTAACTATACTTGCTAAACGAAAGTCTACAAGCTACACATCGTAGAATTGCACCTCAAAAGATACGCACCTCATAATCAATGAATTTAACAACATGGACTTCCCAGAATTCTTCGGACCAAACACAAAACACTGGAAAACGTTCCTCTCAGATTGTTGCTTCTTCCTATCATTTCGCCTTCGCCTGGTTATCTTGAATGTAGAAGCAGGATCACCAGTATACCCAATGTATATAAGATCCGCAAGGCTACTGGCAGGGTCCAGTAGTGTCATTAATGCCCACTGCAGAAAAATGCACCCCAGTTAAATGATAATCTAAAAAACAACTAAAATGGAGATCGGAAATCATAACTACCAAAAGTGTGACAAAAATAGTCAAGAAAGGATGTTCATAGACATGTTAAGAAAAAATGTTGAAATAAAAAAGTAATTCCATCAGAGTAGCCTTTTAAGAGAGCTCAACATAAATTATGCAAATACCTGTGATAAAAAACCTTCCAGTGATAATCTTCCCAGAACATCTCTTTCTGCAGCACTATCATACGGATGTTTGTTCCATGGACTGTAACCAAACAAAGAAAATCAAACCTAATTGATCAAAGTCAAATGGCACCACCTTTTTCATTCTAAGAAGTGGATGGTAAGGATACTACACAAGCTGCTTGCGAAACGAGAGCAATAGGCGAAGGTAAAATCATAGATATTTAACAAAAGGTTAATGCAAGATCTACTAGATGGCGTACTGTTTCTGTATGAGCTTGGTTGGTGAAACAGTAGCTATTAAAAAAATAAAAGTTAGCAAAGTAATTCAAGCGACGCTACATGCCTCACAAACCAAGTTAGACAAAAAACTCGAGATGCAGAATCAAACTAAATTAGTCAGGGCCAATCTGAATGCGATTGGATAATTTGGCTAATCCAGGTGAAGTCAGTAATCAGGCTTGAATCCTTTTTACATTAACCAATATAGGATTACTCTAACATGCATCATCACATGCAGATCCGTTTCTTTTTAATTCAGCTCTGTCACATGGACCACAAACATGAAATGTGCATGTACAAGGCCCAGATTGAACCATGACCACTGATACCATGTTAACCTTATTGCATCTTCCAACTCAAAAACCTTAAGACTAGAGTGAAGTAAGCACCTTTCTTACATTTTAGACTCATACATCACACAATGTGGAATTATCCTAATATCAACAAACCCAGAAATCTGCAACATTCAACCTAATTAACTTGCAGAATCCTATACAAAACTTCCCAAGCATATTTTGCAATGCCACAAGATAAGAAAACATCCTAATCAGATTCTGCAAAGATGCCAAAAAGTACATAACCACTTCCTTTCATTTGTCGTCCACCAGATTGTCGTAGTAGGTAGTTTCTTCCTTCTGAGCTTTGAGAAAAAAAATTTGATCTTGAACAGAATCTTCCCTCACCAAACTTTTTTCCACCAATCCCCCTCCTCTGCACCCCTTTGCCAATGATCTTTACAACAAATTTAACAAAGAAGAACTCAGAACTTGTCCACAGAAAAATCTTCAAATCAGTAACATTGTCTCTGATGTCAAATGAATTGAAATAATATAGCCAAATAAACCACTCCTCTACTCCCAACAAGGTAGAAATTGATCACTTCTTATGATCAAAATATATGCTTCCAATGATAGATGCCTGTAAAGCATGAAATCTCTATCACTCTGTCTCCCTCTCTCCCCCTCCCTCACTCTCTCTTGGTCTATCTCTATCGATTCTATTCTACTCTCCATAGCCACTTAGCTAGCAAAACAGCATTAAAGGAATGACTAGCAGGATCACGAGCTGGATCGGATCAGCACCTACCAAAACTGACCCCGAGGGAAGGAGAGGGAGCCCAATCCCTGCAGATGCTTCTGCCAGGATCAGGATTAATACTGCCAGAGTGGCCGATCCAACCTATGGCATGTTTTTCCATCTCGGCAACATCGTACAAGTTTCTTGGTCTTGGCAGGTTGCCAAGATCCAAGGGATCCAAAACACCCTGGCAAGAGAGGGCAGGTTGCAGCTGAGAGTACTGGCGGGGCAGCACTGCCATGGGATGTCATATTCCCATCTTATCGGAAGGAGAAGATAGGCCATGAGGATCCGAGGTGATCTGAATTCTCATAACCATGTGACCCATTTAGCTGGGATCTGCACCTTTAGTTGCAGATCCCACCTAAACAGGCAATACAGGTCCAAGAATCTAATAGTGAGGCCTTTCTTCCTATCCCAATCTGCATAGACACTGAGGAGATGCACCTCCATGCCCTCGCCCTCTGGCCACAACTCTCTGACAGCATCTGTCAATTCTGTCCTAGCCTGATCTCATGAGAATCTCACAAGACCTCACTTCTCTGACCTCTCTGGGGCAAGGTCAAGAGGTGAGATGCATCTCTTGATATGAGGTCAGATCACCATTGGTTGGTGAAGGTAGACCCATTATCTAATGATCCAATGACTTGTGTTACTAGATCTATGGCTATCAGGTCCAATCTATGTTTTCAAAGGCGTGACATGCTTCAGGTGAGGAAGGGTTTGCTTCGCCTCTAGTGCTCTAGGCAACCGCCTCATATAATTATCATAATTTTATAATTTTCTGGCTTTTATTTTACTATACTATTATTTTTAGAGATAAAAAATTTTATAAAAATCAGAAAATTGAATATAGAATTAACTGATTCCAATTCCAAAAGGCTACTAGAATATCCAATTTCAATAGCTTATAGAATGCAATAATGGGTTCCAAACTCATTACTTCCTATTGATATTGAATCAGAATATAAAAATATTATATTCCGTCATACCCCTAAGGATTGCTATGTAGAATCTCAACATTGTCTAGAAGGAGTCAAAGAGAAAAGATCTCAGAAAGATCTTAAAAAAAACATCAGGAGATTCAATCTCAGTGTATCAGTTCAATAGGTACACATAAATGAAACATAACATAATATTTTAAAAAGAAGAGTACAACAATGCACTTACATGAAAAAATATACCATATTTCTACATCACTGTGAAAAGACACCCTCAATATTAAAAAGATATCTATGTGCTTCTGATTAATCACTTTGTTGTTGTTGTGCGTGTGCCATAAAAATCATCAACAAATTCACAATATTGAGCATATGACAAACAAGATGGTTGATCTCATATGCTAATGGGAAAAGTCATCTAATTGAATTAATAGATAGAATATGAATGATATAGGTGATTTACATTATTATGGAGCTTTGACATTCAGTTAGCAATATATGGTGGAAAAGAAAGGATTGAGGTATTTATATATACATCATATCTGTGATCTTGTTTCTCAGAACTACGGGGAGAGGGGAAGCAGAGAAGAGAGAGATTATCTAAAGATATAAAGAGAGAGTGGAGGGGGTGTATAGGAGAAGAGATCTTGGAGGACATCTCAGCAGCGGGGTGAGATGTATGTAATATGGCTGCCACAGTCGGAAGAGACTGCAGGAAGAAACTCGAGAGGAGAACTTGCCAACTCAGTTGGAGGAAGTTGCATTCCCCATGAGCTGGTGATAAAAAAGGATGCAGCCGGTGGTGATGGAATGGAGGATGAGCCCTGCTAGAGAGATTATGTCCTCCGACTTTTGAAGCCCTTATTGATGGGAACCAGCCGGTCCACACCAAAGATGGGCCAGATGCCTGTTTGTGGTGGTTTGAAATCCAACAGAACCAAGATTGAGAATCCCGCAAGATTTTGTAAGATACAAGAGTCCAAACCTTGGGCATCAGGAATCAATTTACCATGTTGGCAAAGCTAGAATATACTACATTTTTACATCTGTCAAGCACCTGTAACATTTATGATTTATCACTATGTTGTAACATGTAAGTGTTCCTATTATAGTAGTAGTTCAATTTCATTCTGCACCTTATTTTCCATATTTAATGATATGTTATCAGTAACATATAAAAAAGGGTGTTATACAAGATTGTGCTAATTGTTGAGTCACCGACTCACCATAGAGTAAGGCCAGATGGCCCTTTGGCTGAAAATACATACTGCAGAGAATAAACCAAAACAATGTAAAGTGCAAAATGAACATGGGAAAAGAAAATTTACCTTTCAGGTGCAGTTGAGAAGAGATCATCCAACTCCTCAGCTCTCAGATAACCATCCTAGAAGACAGAATATGCATACAGTGAAAAAAACGTACAGAGTATGTTAGAAGTTAGAACAACACTACACAATCCAATGAAAAAAGAAATTGGTTAAAATCACTCAATTTAAGTGTTATCCACATGAGACACAATAAAGACAAAAAAATACAAACTTGTAGGACGTTTCATGACTAATGAACAGTACATCCATAAACTTAATAAGTTTGGGAAAGATCCACATTCAAGGTGATCTAAAAAGATATCACAATTCTCTAATTCGAAAAAAAGGAAAAAAACAAGTAAAAGATGATAAAAAGAAAATAATGTTTTAAAGTGACAATACCTCAGAATACAAATATGGATCGGCTTCACCCAACCCAAAAAAAGCTATACTAGAATGGTGAAGCTCATAGTCCTAAGCACCGATTTACAGATGGCGAAAAACCGTGAAATAAAGCAAAGGAAAAAAGAGTAGCCCAAGGCAATAACTACAGAATTAAAGAACGCCAACACTATTGAACCCAGCAAGGATGATTGTCTTCTCATCTTATGTCTGAGTTGGGAAGCTGTATAGGTACTCCCATGCTTCCTTTTCTCCTTGAAGTGACGTACGCCATGTGTTCATACTCCCACATAAAAGTTTCAAAGCAGCAAAAAATATGCCATAAAAGGAACATTAACCCAAACGGACAATTACAAGTGCCAGGAAAGCAGGAACATGCAAGGTATGCCTTTTAGTACTTCAATTTCTGCAAGAACTATATGCTATGAAAAAATATTATAATGAAGGAAACCATGAATTCTACTGAGAAAGGGTACAAAAGTCTTAATTGAAAAATAAAAAATATTTATGCATATGATATCATGGTAATCACTGCATATTGATCACTTCAACACAAAAACTAAATAAAGAATAAAACACATACGTTGTCTCCATCGAATGTTTGAAAAATTCCTGTCAGAAATTCCATGGTAGCATTTGTCAGCTCCACACTCTACAGAAAGGAGATAGATTTTTATGGTTATTTCAAGGTTAATTTGCAGCACTAAAAACATAGTCATTAAGACTAAACTATACTCGTGAAAACTGCTACCACTGCATATCAGACATTGTTTTATGTAAACTAAAAATTTTCATGGAAGAAAGTGACATGAATAAGGACTACACAACACATACAACAGAAAATACGGTGTGTTTAAACTACGCAAACACAATGTAGAACACGTTCTGAAGGATGACAACCGGTAGAACAATTTTCCAATAGCAAATCTTATAGTTACTTTAAGCTCAAGTATTCAGTTTATGTCGTTCGCAACGTATCTATGATGAAGCTAATAGCTCTAGCAGCCACAGTTCATCATCAAATGGGAACGCAAGAAAAAAGTGCAAATTAAGAGGTAGAACATAGAATGGTGATAAAACATAAAGATAAAAAACATAACATGTGCTCAAGGCTTGCAGGAGGACATTTGCACTTGGAATAAGGGATGTACAAGATCAAAATACTTGTGATTCTCCAAGGTCAATTAGGTAATGAGTTCTATCATTACCCGAACATAGTTGAACTTCTGGTTTGGCAGCATGTGGCGGTGGTGTGTTCTGTGCTAGGGCACACAGCCACGGCCAGCCCTTTAGGTGTCCGAAAATATCCCCTTCTACGTAATCTAGCTCCATGTCAGCTTAGCAGAGGCAAGAGTGGTACCCAATCTATCGAGCAGCATTGGAGCATTGTGCCGAAGAAAGGTCCTAACAGCGAGTTGTTCGCTTGGGCAAGGTGCAACTTTAAGGGGATGGCGATACTTAAGTTGGCAAAACAATCCATGTTGGCCAACCTTTTTCTCTTAAGCCTTTGCCCGAGTCCACCTTTTGTACCATTCTTCCATATTAATATAAAAAGTCTCTTTTGTCATATTGGCCAACTCGTGTAATGTCCCTTATTACTGTGTTAAAGGATTATCTTGCCAACAATGGACTTGGTGCCGACAACCGCATATTGACCAGCCTATGCTCGCAATGGGTGTTGCACATCCTCGAGAACTCAACGACTTGAGAACGTGTCAAATGGTATCAGGGTAGTCATCGGAAAGACAACAATGGCATTAAGTTCGACAATGGACAAGATAGCGATTGTGGTAGAGTTTGGTGGGCGCCCAGAGCAAGCCATGGAAGTTTAACCAAGTGATATCAGACATTTCATATATAGTTACTTTAGAAAAGTCTTGGCACAACGAAGGACTTGTCATGATTATCGGCAGATGTGCACACGTAATAGACTCATGGTAGCAAAGTGATATTGCCCTATCGTGCCGTGAACCAAAACTGTTGCACCAAGCTGACCCTTGCGGCCATGGACAAACTGTTACAACTGAGAGAAACTCCTGAAGAACTGTGAAAATGTTGAAGACACACAAGTGACTCACATGAAAAGGTTGTTTGTCTAAGCATGGAGTTGGTAGTCATGTTCAGAAGGACGTGACTTGATGCAGATGCCCGATTATACCATAGCTGACATAGCTTGGAATGTTCCGATTGCTGGTCACACTTGGATCCTTATGGGGGCCTTGTACAAACTCGACACTTTCATGTGGATGAAACGTTGTTCGCTGGTTGTTATGTGCACGACTCCATATCCAATGTCGAAAGTCAAAAGCTCAGACTAAATGTACAAATACCTTAGTCACATCAAAACATTTAGCATGAGACTTGGGCTCCGCTAAAGATGGGTAGAAACAGACAATGGTGTTAGCGCGCATGGTATCATACAGCTGCACAATAGGGCCCAAGTAGGGGGTGGCTACTATGGATAAGTGAATCTAGTGGGTGTTGGATGTCATCCAAGGTTCGCCAAATCAGAATTAGGGCCAAGATCGGCCAATGCTGATCCGATCCAGTCCGATTCTCCAAGAGGAATCCAATCCAAAATCAGTTCGGATCAAAGAATTTTTTATTTAAAAAATAGTAAAAATCATGATAAATCCTATAAAATAAAAACACCTAAAATTTTTGTTAAAAATATAAATGTGACATTTAACACACTTTCATATGACTATAATACATTTTAACACAAGTGAATATAAAATAAAACCAATATTCATTCCACTATACAAAGAAAACAGTGTAATTCATATACAACACAAAATATACCTTCGTATCACCAATATCTACAGTATTAGTCTTCATAGTCGTCATTATCCTAATTTTCCTTATCATGGATGCTCCACTATGACATATCAGTCATAATTGGCCTGTATCTATGTGAAAATAATGATTATGCCATTTGACTGAAATCATACACACTATCATATGTTTGAGACGGAGGTGGATAAGATTGCTCCAAGTCTAAAGCAAGTTCTGGCTTGTCAAAAAAATCATCTAATTCTGACAAGGACTTCTTCCACTTGAATGTTTTCTATGACTCAAATCATCAAGTGCTACTTCACTCACCGCTAGATTCGGAACCACATTCTTCTCCTCCACCTCCACCTACTCCTCCTCCTGAACCACCTACACATGGTTGTTGTGTAGGAAGAATGAACTGCTCCTCATCATCATCTGAGAAAAATACTCAGGTACTATATGTGGAACTCACAGGTTTTCACCTAACAACTAGTTTTCACTTCTTCTTATATATTGTCGCCAACACTACACTGGTAGACCTTAGCCGTCAAAAATCCAAAAACATAGTTCTTTTAAGTGAGAAAAATAGTTTCCACAAAAATTCATTAGAAATTTCCAAAAAAATCCTAAAAATAAAAAAATCAATTATGTGGGCCCCTTTCTACAAAAAAAATTTACCTGAAATTCCCATAACATTCATCCTATCCAAATTTCATAAAAATAAAAAATTCATTCCTAAAATTTCTAGAATTTAAGAGTCCTTCTTCAACTAGGGCTCTTTTAAATTCAAAATTTTAAGTCATAAAAGTATGGCTAAAAATTCAAATCCTTATTGATTGGACCTTATTTTCATTATTATGACATCTTTAATTTTATAAAATTTAATATTTTTCATTTCAACCTATTTTTTCCATCAAAAATAAGTTAAAATAAAAAAATAAATCCTGAAAATTCCATAAAAATAAGGATAGGCCTGGAATGGGTCAAAGGCCACGTAGCCATCTCCCACCATCCTTTTCCACGTGGGGAAGGCCGCTGAAGCAGGTACCACAACTTGAAAAAAAGCAAAAAAAAAAGCAAAAAAAATCTCAGAAAAATCAAAAATAGGTATGGAATGTGACCCAAAGAACCACGTGGCAGTATCTCTCCCCAACCTCAGGATGTGCTGGTGGGTCCTCAAAATCAGGATCAACCTATCAGATCTACCGGCCACACCTTCGTCCATAAATAGTCATTCATTCCCACTTGAAGGAAGCACAAAGAAGTGAAGAGAGAAGCTGAGAGTTGAGAGTTTCTGCCATGCAGAGGAAAGACTGTAAGTGTTGAGAAAAAAATGTATTCTTGGAGGCTCTAGAGCTGATATAAAAAGCTCACCAGAAAAGTCCAAAGAGGGATTCCACACAGGGCCTCATCTTATTTCTCCTTAAAATGATAAGTGATAAATAGCTAGAATGGTCCAGCCCATAAGGTAGCACCCTACGCTATTCATGACCACCCTCAAAAGGGGAAAGAGAAAAATTTACCAAAATGAAACCTAGGAGGTCATAGCCTTTAATTTTGGGCCCTACACTGCCCAAACTATCATATATAATAAGTTATGCATGTTAAATCACGCAAATAAACTCAAATCATATATAATAGTGTTGTAACAATACGCTAGGCATGATAATCATGTCAAATAGCTGTTACCACAAAATTTCATTGATTAATATAAGCCAAGCATATTTGATATGCTACCAAGCTATACAATGTCAATAAAATAAATTAGGAGAATTTATATGCAAAGGGGCGTGTCCCTTGCGTATTTACCTCAAAATCATCATGAAATAATACCCTAAGACTTATTCGATGTCTACGTATATTATGTCATGTTATTCAAAAGGATTATGGCTTGTTTATGCCTCCCAAACAATGTAAACTTGTGATCCAAATTTATCAAAGAAATTATAATTTTTCATACGTCAATGGATGCTGTATAGAAGCAATTATCGAAACCCATGGACTTATAAAACTAAAAATTAATTAATTAAAAATAATAAATATTTTTTCAAGTCAAATTGCCTCAACCAAAAAACTCAGAAATGAAAACACAACCAAAAGTCACTATTTAACCAATTAAATAGTTTACTATTATTTTAATAAACAGTTAATGAATAAACAATCAAATAAACTAATAAAAATTAAATGAACAAAAAATAAACAAAAAAGTCAAAACAAGCAGATAATAGATAAAACTCCAATAATCTTCATGAAAACATTAAAAATAAACAATCAATTCAATAACCCTCAATTAACACATAGACAAGTAGATAAGCATTTTATAACAAAAAAGGTTAAGTAACAAAAAAACAGCAAACAAATAATAAAACAGAAATAAAAACATAAATTGAAACAGGAAATAATGAAACAAAAATAGATGTTGGGAAACTAAAAGAAGAGGAGGAGGAGGAGGAGGAGGGAGAGCTGCATCAAATCAAAACGGCTAACAAAATTTCTCTTTTCAAAAATTAAAACGTGGAACTCAAAATTAAAACCTGAAGCACAGAAATAAAACTTTGAAATTAAAAAAATACAAAATAAAAAAATAAAAGGACAATACAATTATAAAAGTCAGAAATAAAAAGCATAGTCAGAAAATAAAAAAATAAAACAGCAACAAAAATTGAGATTCAAAAGCAAGGCTAGAATAAAAATTGCAGAAACAAAACACAGAAAGAGGGTGTGCAATTGATACTCAAACACTGAAAAACAATTGAAATAAAAAATAAATAAAACATAATTAAAAATAAGTGAATACAACACCAAATCAAAAAAATCCTCAATCGAGGTCGAACATCAAAATAAAAAAATGAAACAAAACATGCAAAAACAAAAAGTCATGAAACTGAAACGGAAAAAAAAATTGGAAAGAAATAAAACAAAACAAAAGACCAACAATCCTCAAACCCAAAAAAAAATTCACACCTAAATAACCCCCAGCAGCAAAATGGTAAAAGACAAACAGAAAAAAAGATAAATAATAAATAAATGATAAATAAACCATGAAATAAAATTTCCCCAGGTAAATTAACCGAGAATACAATAAACAGATAAAACAAATGGTCTTGGACCAAAATAATACAAAACAGAAACAAATCAACAAATAATAAATGAAACAACAAAAATATCAAATAAACACAAAACCAAATAAATAATCTAATTAACAGAAAAAAAACTGATAATCAGAAAAATGGTACAGGGTATCATACTCATACATAAAAAATATCATCAAAAATTCAGGCCAATTCATGACTTGGTAATTAAACACACACAAAAAAAATGAGTTGACAATCTGACAATCCAATAATGCCATAAAAAATTCAAATCGGTAAAAAATATGCAAAATCATAAAAGCAAATCATAATAAAAACAAATCTAATTCAATCTCTGAAGGCTTGGGGAAACGTCTCCTAATTCCTTTCTATTTCATGTGGATGAATGACTTCAAATAAGTTGCAATGGCAGTTAATCAAAGATATTGAAGTAGTTACTCGATGTAATTAACACATAAATATGGTAAGTTTGGTAATGAGAGATATCCAAATATATTTCAATAAACCCAAACTAAGTTATGCGATATCCCTATGCAAACACTTCAAAGATTTTTAGAATTCAAATTGCATGCTCCAACTTAGATATATGCCATACCAATTCCACATATATTTACACCACACGTCATCTATTATCAAAATGATGTTAAATTGATATTTTTCAACATGAAAAATTGAGGTTCAACATGGGTTTTGCTTTTTGCGTTTCTTATTTCAGTTTACAGTTGTATTTTCCTTCTGAATTCTCTTTTACCTTAAGCAATAGATAAATTGTGATTGTCACTTAAAAAAAGTTGTATCGTGTTTCATTGTCTCTGGTATTTTCGGCATTTCAGCTTCTACCCAAAGGATAGCATTTTACAGGAGGAAAACTGCATGGTTGAAGTTTTTCATTTTAAGTCCCACTCTATCTCTCCCTACTATTTTAGTAGGGGGCACTTTGCTGTTTTTATGTCCTTTCATTTATAACATCATCTGATGTATTTGTGCAAGTTAAATAAATGAAAGAAGATATTGTTGGTCCACCATCGAAAAAAATCAGAACACCATCAATTTTTTGAAGAGTGGAAGCAACTAAACCTTGGAGACATTGGTCATCCCAATCAATTTCAAACTACACTGACATTTTGTAATGTACTGCATCACAACCATTTTCACCGTCGTACTATGATTCTTACCAAACTCTTTGTTTTTATAAAATTAAAAAGCAAGCAAATAATGTCATTTTTATGGAGCAGAATGACTGGTCCACACTTTTGTGCAACACGTCATCAACAATAATACCTGGTCAGGGGCTCGTTTGAAAGCAAGTGGAATGAGATCATTCCTGAGTTTAATATCATTGTCATAACCAAATTTTCTGAGAACAGTCCATGCTGTCTCAAGACGTCCTTTCTCTATAAAAAGTGCATGGAGAAAAAGAAATCCGGTCAGTGTTAGACCATGTCCGTTCACTCCATCTGGCATCTTCTCCCGTACAACCTTCTTGACGCCCTCTATTTCAGATGGCTGGAGTGGTGCGTTAAAGCATCTAACCTGCAAAGATGACTTAATATGTAACAAGCTTGTAAATCCAAGCCAAAGGTTGTGATCTCCAGTCAATCAAGAAAATAGCAATATTAGTATGAATCAGGCATATAGAGGCAGACCTGAAAGTTATTGAGTTCTGAATCACTAAGAGCTCCATCTCTGTCATGATCACAGAGAATGAATATTCTTTTCAAGGCCCTGATGCATCGTGGCTTCAAGGACTGTGTTTCTTGGTCAAAAAGCGGAGCAGTTGGGTGAAGGACAGCCTTCTGAGCATAGTAAAACACTTCAGGCACCTACAAACACTTTTGTAACGTGAATGGTACTAAAATAAAATTAAAAATAAGCAAAGAAATAAAAAATAAAGTAAGTTTTGTCAGTCCAACATGAAAAGTCCCTAAACAAAACATGACCTGATAGTTGAGAAAAGGAGAAGGCAATGCCATTTTTAAAGAGGTAAAGTCACCACAATTTCGTTTATAATTTAAAAAACAAACGAAGAGTAGATTACAAGTGAAAGAAAATAAAATAAAATAAAAGCAGACAAGAAGAGACAAAGCAAGAACATTAAACAAAAAGTAGATGTGAGATGTAACGAAAGACAACTATGGTAAAAACTTCTTCCATGTAAAAAAAATCTAAGTGAATAGGCTTGTCTGGAAACACCCCACGAAAAGTGAAATACCAATCCTTAATAAAAGCCGACATAAGCAAGAGGACAGCAGCAGGTTAGAAAAAGAATCCTCAAAAATCCTCCTATTTCTGGTTCTCCAAATAGCCCCACAAGATAACTAACAGAGATCCCATTGAAGCTTGACTTTGATGCAGGACAGAAACATCAACACCTCCATTCAGATGCGTCAGCAGGACTAAATAAGCTGAAACAACTCAGGTCGGGTCAGAAATGAACCGACCTAGCTTAAACCAAACTGAAATCTGCTGAACTGAGCCTGAAATGGATCGAACTGGACCCAAAACCCACCGTGAATCAACTTGAACCGGTCTCTAGAGTGTTGAACTGGGTTGGGCCGGCCTTGACCCAAGACAAATTTGGCATGAACTAGCTGAAGAAATGAACTGGTGCCGGCTGGTTCCTTTAACCCTGCAGGTACATAGAGATTCCTGGGGCATCTGCGCAAAGGGGCTCATGGCCGCCTGAGACACCCAAGGAGGCGTGAAGAGGAGCTGTAGGAGGTGACTTCGCAAAGCCTCTCATGGCATCTGCTTTTCGTCCTCGGCATCTCTCACAAGAGTGAATGGGGAGCAACTTGGAAGATGCTGGTGCAAGGGCGTAGTTGGGTGCATGGACCCTCCTTTTTTTGTGTTGTTGAACAATGCTACAGTAATCACCCTCCATAGCAGCAAGTTAACCTTGCGAGGTTACACGGAGTCCCAAAGGCATCTGCACTAAGAAAGAGAAAAAAGTGGAGGCACATGGCCAATGCTAACAACCCCCCTATGCGCAAACAAGCCAAGGAGGGGATCATTGTGCCTCCTTCGACGGTGGCACCAGAGCAAATCGGCAGTCGAAGGAGACAATACCAAGGTCCTTTTGCGGCGCCGCAAAGGAGCCGAACGCAAATGCTTCATAGTGCCCGTCCCGAAGGCGGGCGGAGTAGGTGGCAGGGTAATCTTCGTCGGCGCCTTCCCTCACATCGTCTTCGTCGTCCGGTGGCAGTGCAAGGGTAAAACAGGGTAGATGAGGCCGTAGGAGGCCGGGGTGTGCGGTGAAGCTCGGAGGGAGGTCGGATCCCTCGGTGCGCACGGACAAGAGGTGTGGGGTGGAAGGAGAACCGGATAGGAGAGAGGGGTGGAGCCAAAAAAATCAGAGAAGAATCACAGATCTCCAAGGGAGTCTGACAGCACACTGAGGCTGCTCCGACATGCAATTACATGTCCCAAATAGAGACAAGGGCTTATGAGCCACCATGTGGTTGCACTGCAAAGGTCGGCCAGCCTCTTTGGAGGCTGAAGCCGTGGTGGCGATGCTCGTCAGCACCGTAAGGGGTGGGGCAAGGAGAAAGAAGAGGAGCTGGGGCTAGAAAGAGAAGATGACAAAGCCGTAGAAGATGAGCCATCATCAAAGGGGAAGGAAAAGGAAAGTGAAAGACATAGATCGCTTGGGGCGAAGAAGAAGAAGACGTAGAAGGGGAAGAGGGATGAAGGTACACCGGATCGAAGAGGGGAAGAGAGGAGGGCGAAAAGAAGACAAAGATGATCGGGAAAGGAGAAGAATCGCAAGAGGAGACAGACGGGAGGAGAAAAGATCTCACTTTTTTTCTTCCGAAATCATCATCATGCATAAATAAGGGGGTTTGGTGGTCTTTAAATAGACCCTCAATGTCAAAATTACAAAAAAAACCCAAACATTTAACGTAAATACACATAAGTTTGCATCATATTTTAAACTCTAACATATATAAGTATATATCTAAACTCCTAATTAACTTAAATAATCCTAAATTAGATTCATAATACATAAGAGTATAAGACCCCTAATATTATTAAAATAATATAATTTGATGTCAATATCGATCAGATCCTGCAAGTGGCACCAAGTCATCTTAGACTTGTCTTTCATACATACGGTTCATAGGGATTCCATCAATCTTCCCCAACTGCAAGAAAACTCGCTAACGAGTTTTGTAGCTCAGTATAATAAATATGGATAGTACCAAAACATAGGACGGTAAACGAATAACTTGAAGAATGCTGACGCATGGCCTGCAAAAGGGACTACAAAAGGTTATCCAGACGGTGTCATACCAACTTTCAAGCTCCAAGTTTGGATTCTCTGTCAGGGTACCTCTATGTAGTAGTCGGTGCCTCAACCACGACAATCAACTCCATTAGCAACTTGGTTATCTAGACGATCAACTTGGTCATAATAACTTTGTCCCTAAGGTGTTCTCTACGGCACATTATAGCTCGTACTCTGCAACAAACTATCGATTAGCCTTATATATCACCTCGATAAATGTGTCAATCTGCTCATCAATAGTTAGCCACTAGGGCCAAGTATTGCCAATGCAAATCGACTCTCTAAATGATATGTACTCCATATGCCGCAAAATGAGCTCCTAAAAAGGCATACCCATATCGGTGTACCAATTGGCCAGCCACTCATATCCTAAAGATAATACAGTGTCCATCAAGAATAATCTCGTACCAAATTTCATCTACATATCTCACTAATCTCGCTCAACATCTAATAACAAATGCAAAATGAATAAATGCCCAACCATGCTCTATAGTCTGACATCATGATGCAAACAACTCGAGTAGGGACTATGAAATACAATTGGTTCTCAGTGGCAGGTACCTCTTCTGGCAAAGTGACGACAAAACTGAAACATTAATGTCCCGCACAACACAAGGATCCCAACTCATAGAAACAAGTCGGTGTTATCTCTGATACTAAACTGATACGGAACAAAAAGGGAGATACCACCATTTGGATGTATTAGCGGGCCTAAATAAGCTGAAACAACTCAGGTCGGGGCCAAAATGGATTCACTTAGCTTGAACCAAACTAAAAGCCGCTGAACCAAATCTAAAATGGGTCTAACTGGGCCCGAAATCCACTAAACTGCCTATGAACCGGCATGAACCAGTCTTTGGAGTGTTGAAATAGGTTGGACCAGCCTTGACACAGGTCAAAATTAACCTACACCGGCTGATGAGATGTACCGATGTTGATTGTTTCTTTAACCCTGTGAGTATGTGGAGATTCTTAGGGCATCCAGAAGAAGGGGCGAGTGGCCACCTAAGACACCTAAGGAGGCATGAAGAGGGGCCACAAGAGGCAACTTTGCGAAGCCTTTCGAGGTGTTGGCTTTTCGCCCTCGGCGTCTCCCACATGTGTGAATAGGAAGCAGCTTGGAAGATGTTGGTACAAGAGCTGAGACGTGAAAGGGCACAGTTCGGCACTTGGCCCCTCTTTTTTTTTGTATTGTTGAATGAAGGTGCAGTAACTGGCTTCCGCAGCAACGACTTAACCTTGCGAGGTTACATGGAGTCCTAGGGGCATCCACGTGAAGAGAGAGGGAGGAGGAGGCTTATAGCTGATGTTGACACCCCCGTATGCATGCAAAGAAGTCTAGGGGGCGAATGTTCTACTTTATCCCACATAGTAAGCACCTAGCTAACAATGACAAAAAAAGAGCATAGTTGTCAAGGCAGACGCATAGGTGCCGCCTAGGCGCCAAGGCATCTTTGCTCGGGCCCCTTGCCAAGACACCTTTTGGGGATCCCAAAAAGGTGCCCGCCTAGGCACCTAGGCACCCAGGCAAGGCACCCTAGGTACTTTTACATGATTAAAAAAATACTTTTGGGAGTTTTTTCCCTTGATACCCCCGCAAGGGACACCTATTTAATGATAGTTTGAGCATATTAATATATTTCACTATCACTTATGCTATCATATAAATTTAAAATTTATGATTATAAACATATATTATATATTTAAATTTTATAAAATCCTCTTTTAGCTCTCTCTTCTCCCCCTCGCTCTCTCTCTCTCACTTAATTTATCAAGATTAACTCCTTATCCAAAAATAAATACTCACACTTTCATAATTACATATATAAAATCACATATACTATTACATACTTTTTTTCTTTCGGGGGACTTCGTCCCCCTGACAACCCCTCACAAGGGGCGGTACCCGCTTGACCCCGCGACCTGACCACGCAGGTTGATCCACAACTACTCTGAGCCCCCCATTTAATAATATTATAACATTAATTAACTATCACTTATACAATCACACATAAATTTTATAATCATAAATGTGTTATATACTTAAATTTTATAAAAATCTAGTTTAACTCTCTTCTCTTTCACACACATCATATTTACTTATATACATAGATAAAACACTCATATTCAATTATAACATAAAATTATAATTATATTTATACATATTTTTATATATACCGACCCCCGATCCAGCCTTCCTTGAATACCGTCTTGACTATCTAAGCAACGCCTAAGTGGCCACCTTGTCGCCGAAGAGAAATTGGCACCCTTCAATGTCTTGGGCACCTTGTCGCCTTAACAACTATGGATAAGAGAAGAAATAAAGTCCCCTTACTTGAAACCTCTCAAAGAAGATAAGAAATCAAATTCCCTGCCATTGATGTCTACCGAAAACTTTGCCGTAGTGATAATACTTTTAATCCATTTGATCCACCTGTCCTTGAAGCCCATAAGATACATGACTCTAAGAAGGCAATCCCATTTGATTCTATAATAAGTCTTCTCAAAATCTAACTTCAAAAGTTTCAATTATGTATGTCTGACTCTTTGGTCACGAAGACATTCATAAGTTGTCATGTAATTCTCAAAGAAATATATCTTCCAGGAATAAAAGTTGCCTGGAGGGAAGAGTCAATTTGTCCATAAATTTGCTCAATCTAGAAGACAACACCTATGTGATAATATTATAGTTGCAGTTAAGGAGACTAATAAGTTTGACATCTTTGATGTCAACTACATTCTCTTTTTTCAAGACCAAAACTAGTGTGGTCAAGTTAAAAAACTTGGTGTTGTTTGAGTTCTCTTCAAATTCTTTCACCAGTGTCATAAAGTTCTCTCAATGATATCCCAACAATGTAGATAAAGCCCTATAGGGAAACCATCTAGGCCAGAGGCTTTATGAAGATCTATATCCTTCAAAGTATCAATCACTTCTTTTTCAGAGAAACTTTCGACAAGAGAATTAGCTTCTGAAGCTACTAATCTCCTAAGAGGTGTAAAAATCATGAAAGGACTCCATCTTTGATCATCCTTAAAGAGGTAATTGTAGAACTTAGCTGCCTGGATCCCTATCTGCTCAGTGCCTTCACAAACTATATCAAAGATTCTCAGTTGGTGTAGAGAATTCTGCTTCTTCCTAATGCTAGCCACAGTGTGAAAGAACCTTATGTTTTTGCCACCCTCTTTTAGCCAAACTTCTTGGAACATTGTTTCCATCTATTTTTTTCTTTGCAACACCATTCTTTATACATATCTTTAAGTATAGTCCATTCCATCCTCTGATCTCCCGAAATCAAGACATAAACATTCAAACATTCAAATTGATCAATCTTAGAAATCCACTCGATCCCTTCGTGAGCCAAAATGGTAAAGCGTTGACCTGCACGTCACTTTAAATGCTTATTAATCATCTTTAACTTACAAGCAAATCCACTAGAAGCTGATGTTGCATTACGCATCTCGGCCCACCTCTCACTCACCAAGTGTTTAAAATTAAAACTAGGTTCCCTACACCAAACAACCTCGAATCTGAATTTATTTGCTTTAGTCTTGTTGGTACACCACATCTGATACATATTGCACAGTGATCAGAAACAACCCAAGGAAGATGGTAACCTTCTGGCATAGAATAACACTGCATCCAGAAATGGAAGATAAGAAATCTGTCTTTGATTTGGATACCCATGTGGGAGTTGTAAGCTTGCAGCTGCTCTGGGGGCTTATATGGTCCTTCCAGTGGATCACATTTGTGCAAATGTTATCCTACATAGTCTGTAAGTTGAAGCTGCCTATGCTAATTGCCAATTCTACATAGAACAGGTTGACAAAGCTAAGCACTTCTCTGATGATAGTATCTTGACCTAGAAGTATTGAAGTATTACTAAAGATGACTTCATCAGAAACATTGAAGTGCTTAGCTTTGGCATAGAACGGGTCTACCAGAAATATTAAAGTCTTACTAAAGATGACTTCATGGCTATGGTCAAGGAACTCGAGTCATCAATTCATGCTCATCGGTCTTGATCCCTAAAAAAGAGGATGCCTCTAATATCAAGGATCTGAGACCTATCAGCCTTCTCAATTGTCATTATACAATTTTAACATGGTCTTGGCCAATGGACTTAACAAATTTATAAAGTTGGACAGCCATTCGCACAGTTTTTATTCAGGGTTAGATTTATTCTTACAAGTTACAACTTCATGGCAGCATTTGAGTGCAATCATGACCAGAAAGCAAGGATGAAGGGATGTGTGTAGCTGAAACTTGACTTTGAAAAGGCATATGATAAGGTAAATTGGAATTGCCTCCGCAGAGTTATGCAGTTAATGGGCTTTAATCAGATGTGGATTATTGGATCCATTGTTGTGTGAGTACAGCAAGATTTTTCTGTGAACATTAATGGTGGCTCCATTGGTTCCTTTGAGGGTTCTAGAAGTCAAGACAAGAGGACCCCATTTCTCTGCAACTTTTTGTTTAGGTATGCCAAGTCCTTAGTACTACGAAGAAAAGAGCCCAGGTAAATGGTATTACTGAGGGTATTGATGTGGGGGCCAACAACGTGCACATGACCGATCATTAATTCGCTGATGACACATTTGCTTTTCTTTTATGCTGCCTATAACAAAAGCATCAAATTGTGGATTTTGTTATACATGTTAGAGGCAACTACTGGTATAAAGGTTAATCACGAAAAATGTGAGCAGATCGGCATTAACATACCCGAGATTGTTATGAAATGGTTATATATGTGTAGGCGTCAATTTTTACAAAAAGAAAAAGAAAAGACATTTCCAAAAAAAAGAGAAAAAAAGAGGGACCAGACCAAGATCAAATTGGTCCGGCCCACAATTGGGCCCTATCAGACCTTAAAACAGGTCCATAGGCACAAATGCCAGCTGGTCCAAGCTTTGTTTTGATTTAAATAAAATGCCTCCAGCCCATTTGGAATCCTGTCCGTACAGCCCAATAGAAGGGGGAGCTGGGTGGGCCGCGGCCATTGAAAACAGGCCCAATTCAGGCCACGTCAGCATGCCACCTCAGCAGGTCCCACCGCCCAGGCCAGCTCATCAGCCACCTCATCTTTGACTTATTTATTGCATGGGGAAACACAGGACAAGTCAACATGGGAGAGCTCAATGGGCTGGTCAAAATTTAATGGCCTAGGAGAAATTCAAGAAATTAAAGCCTATTGACCACCTAGGCTATCTTACGTACTCCACCATGTCCCTTCATCACCCCCCATCTTCTATAAAAGGAGGAGGGCGCCCCAGGCCAAACAGACTGGCTGAAGATGCTGACAGGCTGCCCCTCTGCCTGCTGCTGTACGTCTGCACCATCAGCTCCTCCAGCAGCCTGCATTATCAGCTCCCCCTGCCAAGACAGCTGCCAACCTCTGCCCATCTCCTCTCCACGTTACAGCATCTACCTGCAAGAGAGGGAGGCAACAGCTGCTGCCAGCCAAGGAAGAAGCCCACGGTCTGCACCAGCAAGAGAAGGAAAGAAGAAAAAAAGGTGAGGTGTGGCCTTCACCATGTACCCCTTCACCTTTCTCTCATTTCTTCCCTCTTTCTCCTCCACTCCTTGGACCAAACCTGTCCTCACCTTCCTCTCTTCCAGCCGGCACACCCAACAGTCCATATACATGCCATCAGGTCTGACAAAACAGCCCCAACTGTGGTCTGCTTTTGTGCAGATTCGGTCCCCTCCCTAGGCTGGCTGATATTCCTGCAAACAGCACCTGTTTTAGCCCAATGTGCAGCCCCTTTAACAGGTCATCTCCAACCCCATGTCGGCTCATCTCATTAGTCTTACACAGCCCCAACCGGCTCCCAAAATACCCTCAGCCTATCTCCTTTACCAAAAATGTAATGATACCCAAAAAATAGCAAGTCTCGGTCAAAATACATAAAAGAAAATTGAACAGGCATGTGTGACTGTTGGAACCTCGAATTTTCCCTCTCGTCGTCAGAATTCCCTCTTTTAGAAAATTATTTTGCTTTGGGCTAGCATTGACTACTATGAAAATATGTGGTATTCATAAGAGTATTAGCTAATTTGATGTGGTATTATTTTATAGGAACACCGATGGTTCCACAGATTTGCTAAGTGTCGACGTGGGTATTACCCATCACTTAGATGATCTAAACCACAAATTTGATTTGTGAGGTTTTGTGAGTTCTTTGAAAATAAAATTTGACCTCTCTCCACTGGACTTGCGATATTCCAGTGTTAATTACATCGAGCAAACACTCGAAAACCCTTGATTAACCGTCACAGTAACCTGTTGAACTGAAGTCATTCATCCACATAAACACAAAGCTGGAAGACATATCCCCATGCCCTTATGAGATGGAAATTGGTTGAACATAATTCAAACTTTAAGTTTAAGTTCATTGGTTTTCTTTTTGATTTAAGATTTTGATTTGATTTGTTTTGTTTATGTCTTTGGTCATTTGTTGACTTAGACAATTTTGAGTTGATCTCTTCTTTTTTATTTGTTTGTAGGAATTAATTTCCATTTTTTTTTGTATTTGTTAGCATTTCTTGCTTGATTTTAGTGAATTTCTTATTATTCTTAAAATTTGTTCTTAATAATATTTGGTTATTCTAATTTTTCATGGTTGATCTTAATTCAACATAACTTATTTTTGTAGTCATTGGTTGGCATTTTTTATGCATTATTTAATGACATAATTTTGGTTGGATTATGTTAACATTTTATTAACATTTTGATCATTTATTTGATTTGAATTTTGTTATGCATACTTATTTGATAAGTAGCATTATCCATTTGGTTTGATTTAATTTTTTCATGGTTAAGTCGGATTCAAACTTAACATGTTTTGTAACCATTTGTGGTCATTTTTTATGTATGATTTTATGGCATGAATTTGATTTGATTGTGATGGCATTTTTTGTTAATAAATAAGTCATTATTTGATTTTTATTTAATCAAATTTGATTATTTGATCAAGTTTAGAAATTATTATTTCAATGACTTGTTTAATTTTTATCCACCTCTCAAAGTCCATGGGGATTAGATGTCATTTTTGGATGACACATCGGGTCAATCGAACTTGAATTTATTTCATGTCGATTTGAGTACATGGAAGTACAATAAATGAGGGGGCATTCGAGCCTTTGTTCCTCAACACATGTCAAAGTTTGTTCGCTTTGGCCAGCACTTTGGCTTTACCGATTTGGGTTTCGGCTTTGCCGGTATTTCAATTTTACTGAACCAAATTTTCTTCATATATCCAAGAATGACTTGATTGCATTTGATATGCAGCATTTCTGGAGCTTCTTCGGTTTTGCTGACATTTCGGCTTTACCGATCTGGGTTTCGGCTTTTCCGACATTTCGGCCTTACCGAATCAGATTGTCTTCGTATATCCAAGAATGGCTTGATTGCATTTGATATGCGGCATTTCTATAGCTTGTTCGGGTTTGCCGACATTCCGGCTTCACCGATCTGGGTTTCGGCCTTTTCGACATTTTGGCTTTACCGAACCAGATTGTCTTCATGTGTCCAGGAATGACTTGATTGCATTTGATATGCCGCATTTCTGGAGCTTGTTCTGTATTGCCGATATTTCGGCTTTACTGATCTGGGTTTCGGCTTTTCCGACATTTCGGTCTTACCGAACCAGATTGTCTTCGTGTGTCCAGGAATGACTCGATTGCATTTGATATGCGGCATTTCTGGAGCTTGTTCGGTTTTGCCGACGTTTCGGTTTTACCGACTCGGGTTTTCACCTTGATTTCCCGTTCGGTTTGACCGGCATTTTGGCTTTACCGACTCGGGTTTTTCATCTTGATTTCCCGTTCGGTTTGACCGGCATTTCAGCTTTACCGATTTGGGTTTCCAACTTGATTTCCCGTTCGGTTTGACCGGCATTTAGGCTTTACCGACTCGGGTTTTCACCTTGATTTCCCGTTCGGTTTGACCGGCACTTCGGCTTTACCGACTCAGGTTTTCACCTTGATTTCCCGTTCGGTTTGACCGGCACTTCGGCTTTACCGACTCGGGTTTTCACCTTGATTTCCCGTTCGGTTTGACCGGCATTTCGGCTTTATCGATTTGGGTTTTCACTTTGAATTCCCGTTCGGTTTGACCGACACTTCGGCTTTACCGACTTGGGTTTTCACCTTGATTTCCCGTTCGGTTTGACCGACATTTCGGCTTTACCGATTTGGGTTTTCACCTTGAATTCCCGCTCGGTTTGACCGGCATTTCGGCTTGACCGATTTGGGTTTTCTATTTGAATCCAAAATAGCGAACTATTTTGGGCCCCTTTTAATGGAAGGGTAGCACAAAACCACTTAATTTCGGCAACATTTCGGCTAGACCGGAGTTGGGTTGGCTATTTTCTATCCAAAATAGTTTACTATTTTTGACCCCTTTTTATGGAAAGGAAGCGCAAAACCAGCCCCTTTTATGGAAAGGTAGCAGAAAACCAAGGCATTTCTTACCTTCTAAGGAGTGAGAATGTGGAGTTTCTCTCTCTTCCCAACTCACTCTTTTCTCACCAAATGCCAACCCCATTTTCCAACACTCTCCAACCTATGTACGTATGGCCATATGGGGGTATTTATAGAGGTTTTTGGAGGGGCATTCTGGTCATTTGGCAGGCCCCCACTAAGTCCATTTTCGCAATAGTGGGGTGGTGACCAGATCCAGGGTGAGATTACACTCATTTCTCTCTCTTTTATGCTCTTGTTTGACTGGTGGTCAAACCTGTGGGTAAGGGTACTCGGGGGTGATCGGATCCAAGGAGTGAGGTCACTTCTTTGGACGTGGGCGCACCCCCCCACTTGCTGCCATGGTGGGGAGGCTGGTTCTGGTCTCCCCATTTCCTTTTTTTTTTTTGAAATTCTTCCCCCGGTTTGACCGGGAGTGGGCGCGCGGTCGCGCGCGCACGCGCCTGCGCGCGTTCGCCGCGCGGCTGAGCCGTGCGGCTGTTTTGTTTTGTTTTTTTCTCTTTTTTTTGTTTCAACAAATGCCCCCCACGAGACATTTCCCGGAGACGAGGTTGAAGGGGAGTGTCCCGTGTCCAAACGGGTTTAGTCTTCTCCTTTTTCTTCTTCCCTCGAATGTTAACTTCCATGGATGAGAGATATTTTTTAGTATGTTACTAATACCTCTCTTTATTTCGAGCATGGCAGCTATGACGTGTGGAGGAGCTCGATTCATGCTGGAGACTAGTCGGGGAGAGGCTTGTCGCAAACAAGGCATAGGCTCCCATTCTACAGTTGCTTCAAAGAGATCTGCCACTTTTGCCATCGCAATTCCACCAAAGAAGCTTCTGCCAAAGCCTAACTAGTTGGACATCTCCAGGTTTGGGCAACTTGACTTCCTTTTGGCTGCCTGGGAGTTGACTGGCACTATGATTGGTGCTAGTTTGGTTGACTCCCTCTTATTGTATCGTGCTTCAACCTTCCTTGGGTTTGTACTTGTTGTATTGCCTTCGGTGGTTAACAAATTGACGATATTGAATTCTCCTCATTTGTGACATATCCTTTCTCAAACATGTGTTGTGGGATGTAACAAATCCCATTGTTTGTAAGAAATAGTCACTTTGAAGGATTGTGTGCATGTTGACACATTTGCACAATATGATCAGAATTATGCAAGCCTTGATGATATATTGGTTCAATGATCATATAGACCTGAAGGGTCATGATGGTATGAAGTTTGAACCGTATAGGCATTGATGACCATGATGATATAAGCTTGATAATCACATAAACTTTGTTGGTTATGGTGGTGCATGCTTTTTTTAAGGCTATACAGGCCATGGATACCATGATGGCTTGTGATTGCCTCCCCCCGTTTTTTTTGAAAACCATATAGACCGCGAGAGACATGATGATATGAAGATTCGAACCATGTAGGCTAAGAGGACCATGATGATGCGAAGTTAAACCATATAGGCTTAAAGGGACATGATGGTACGAAGTTTTTTTTTGAACCATATAGGCTTAGGGGGCCATGATGGTATGAGTTTTGAACCATGTAGGCTTAAAGAGCCATAATGGTATGGAGTTTGAACCATTTAGGCTTAAAGGCCATGATGGTATGAACTTTGAACCATATAGGCTTAGAGAGCCATGAGGGTGTTGAGTTTGAACCATATAGGCTTAAAGGCCATGACGGTATGGAATTTGAACCATATAGGCTTAAGGGCCATAATGGTTTAAAGTTTAAACCATATAGGCTTATGGGCCATGATGGTATATTGGAACCGTGTAGGCTTAGGGGCCATGATGGTATGAAGTTTGGACCATATAGGCTTCAATGCCATAATGGTATAGGAACCATATAGGCTCAAGGGCCATGATGGTATAAAGTTTTAGAAAGCCATGCAAGCTCTGGTGGTCGTGGAGGCATAGGTTTGAAAGCCCAATGAACATGACGGCGCACGTTTTTAGGGCCATGTAGACATAGAAGTCATTATGGCATGTGTTTGAAAGTCATGTAGAGGCATATAGTTAATAACCATGTGGACTTAAAAGTCATTATGGTGTGGGTTTACATGACTTCATTGTGGTGACATGTTGCTTACAATTTCGGACGTGTTCCGCGTGTTTAAAAAACTTTGCCTGTCCGAATCGTAGTGGCGATTGTCATTACTTGCCTGCTTGTAGGGGTGCAAACGAACCAATACACTCGACAAGTAGCTCGAAGCTCAGCTCGATAAAAACTCGACTCGGCTCGTTTATTATGTTAAATGAACAAGTTTGAACACAAAATAAAGCTCGACTCATTAAACGAGCCGAGCTTGAACTGACTCCTGCTCGGCTCGATAAGCTCGCGAGTAGCTCGATTAAATATTATATTATATATTTATTTTTAAAAATTAAATTATGAGTATTAATAATTATATATTATCACTTAAATATATTAAATAATTTAAAATTTGAGTTTAAACTTACATTGAGTTTCATAAATGAGCTAAATATAGACTTTCACAGATGACTTTTCATTGATTTTGAGTTTTATAAACGAGTTTGTATATAGTTTAAGTTTGAAAGTGAATTGAATTTCAGTCTAACTACTACTCGAGTTCGAGCTCGACTCAGCTCGATTAATAAACGAACCAAGCTTAAACAAGGATTCCACATACTCGCTAAAACTCGAGCTCGAATTCGAACTCGTGTAAAATAAATGAGCCGAGCTTGAACATCATACTACTCGGCTCGACTCGGCTCGTTTGCACCCCTACCTGCTTGTCTCCACTTTGGGTGATCATGTCCAATTCAATAGTCAAATATGGAGTCACAACTTAGTGAAGACTCAGATTGACCTGGATAACCACAGGAAACTCTTGTGTGATCAGGCATTTTAATCACCTTGCCTTTGACTTGTAAAAGGTGTGCTTCATGCCAAGTTGATCATTGATCCTCGAAATAGTAGGAGATCAATTTGGAAGACCAAACTATTTCACCATTTTTTTCTTTTTCTTTTTTTTTACTAGTCTGATTGCCCGTTCGGGTTTTCACCCAGACTAGTCCCCTTTATAATTTGCCTACATGCCTTTAAGAGGTTTTCATGTAGCGGGGTTACCTGATTTTGCCTAGGGTGCCCTTTCGGTTTTCACCCTAGCTAGGTATATTTTGACAATTTTGCCCTTAGTCAATCGATTGAAGGCGAATGACTAAGTCTGTCGGGGCATCTCTATTTTTAGCCCTTATTTGATCTTTTTTTTTCTTGAGTGAGTGAGGAGTTTAGGCTTCCTCGGGCCATAGGATTTTTTGGGCGGTGAGGAATTAAGGCTTCCCCTGGGCCATAATGTTTTAAGGGTTTTGTATCATTTAGTTTGTGAACATGAATGAATCACATTCGACTTGTATGATACAAATTCTGGGCGGCTTCATGCCATTGGGACCCTTTGGCTTATGAGCATGAAAAGAAGCATGCTTGGCTTATAGGGTATGTCATTGGGGCCTATAGGCTTGGAAGGATGAAAGGATCATCCTCGGCCTTAGGGGTGTGAAGTTTGGGGTGACTTTATGCCATTGGAACTCGTGGACTTGTGAGGATGAAAGGATCATACTCGGCCTTGGGGATATGGGTTTTGGGGTGGCTTTGTACCATTTGAACCCTTGGGTTTTGGAGGATGGAAGGATCATGCTCAGCCTTGGGGTGTGAACTTTCGGGGTGGCTTTATGCCATTGGAATCCATGGGCTTGTGATGATATAAGAATCATGCTCGACCTTGGGGATATGGGTTTTGGGGTGGTTTTGTGCCATTTGAACCTTTGGGCTTAGGAGGATGAAAGGATCATGCTTGGCCTTGGGGTGTGAACTTTTGGTGTGGCTTCATGCCATTGGAACCCGTGGGCTTGTGACGATGAAAGAATCGTACTTGGCCTTGGGGATGTGGGTTTTGGGGTGGCTTTGTGTCATTTGAACCCTTGGGCTTAGGAGGATGAAAGGATCATACTTGGCCTTGGGGTTTAGAATTTGGGGTGGCTTCATGCCATTTGAACCCATGGGCTTGGGAGGATGAAAGTATCATACTCGGCCTTGGGGGTATGGGTTTCGAGGTTATGTAGGGGGTAGGGGCCTTACAAGTGTACAAGGTATGTTGATGTGACATTTAATGAGGCTAGACATAAAAGTCATAATAGACTCAACTCCCAACATTTCTCCTTCCTTTTTTTTAACTAGCCTGACTGCCCTTTTCGGGTTTTCACCCAGACTAGCCCCTTTCATATTTTGCATGTATGTCCTCTTTACGAGGTTTTTACACAGCAGGGTTATCCATTTTTGCCTGAGGTGCCCTTTGTGGGTTTTTCACCTTAACTGGATTTTTTTTTGACACTTTTGCTCTTAGTTGATCAATTATGGGTGACCAACCAAGACTGTCAGGGCATCTCTGTTTTTTAGCCCTCTTTTTTTGTGAGGAATTTATGCCTCCCCTGAGCCATTGAAATTCTTGCTGCCAGTGAGACTTGTGAGACAAGGAACAAGGGGTCCCAAGCTCGATCTCGAAGGCATCTATTTTGGGAGAATAGAAGCCCTAAAATTTGAACCACATGGGTGTAGGACTTATGGTGATATGAAGCTTTAGAGGCCAAATAGACATGGAAGTCACGATGGCACCAAAATTATTTGTAGCCATGTAGACTTAAAGTCGTGATGGCATGAGATTTTTTTTGAAAGCTATCTGTTGGCCTTGAGGGCCGTGCTAGCATAAAAAGTTTTGAAAACCATACAGACCTTAATGCTCTTGATGGTACAAGGATTTGAGAACCATATGGACTTAAAAGTCATGATGGTATAAGTTGAACAACCATATAGACCTTGCTAGTCATGATGGTGTAAGGATTAACGAACCATATAGACTTGAAGAGTCATGATGGTGTGGGTTTAACAACCATATAGACCTTGCTGGTCATGATGGTGTAAGGATTTGAGAACCATATAGACCTGAAGGGTCATGATGGCATGGATTTAACAACCATTCAGACCTTGTTGGTCATGATGGTGCAAATATTTGAGAACTATGTAGACCTGAAGGGTCAGCGTGGTATGAGTTGAACAACCATACGGACATTGCTTTGGTCGCGATGGTGTAAAGATTTGAGGATCATGTAGACCTTCTTTGGTAATGATGAGATAAGGCTTTAGAAACCATGTAGACTAGAATGGTCATTATGGTGTAAAAGCTTGAAAGTCATATGGACCTTGGTGGTCATGATGGCACAAAACTTAGAGAGTTATAAAGGCCTTGAGAGCTATGATAACATCAGAGTTTCTATGACGACCATGAATGTCATAATGGTACAAAGGTTTGAAAGCTATGTAAGTCTAAAGGACCATGATAGCATAAGACTTTTTGCAAACCATGTAGACCAAAATTAGAAAGGGTCATTATGGTACAAATGTTTAAAAGTAATACGTGCCTTGAGGTTCGAAAGCCATGTAGGTTGCGAGAACCGTGATGGCATGAAAAAATTTTGGGAGGCTATATAGGCATTGAAAGCCATGATAGCAATGTGAGTTTTTTTTTTTGGAAACCACAATGGCCTTTGGTAGGCCTAATGGGTAAAACGGTGAAAACACTCTCGAATAGCCTTTGGTAGGCCTAATGGGACCAAATGACAACACAAGTGAGTCCACGGTACTGTACCGGTCAAGACATTTCCAACGGCGCCCAAAATGTCGAAATCTGACTTGGGACAATAAAATGACCGTTTTGCCCTTGTGAGATTCGGGCAATCTGGAGAAGGTCCAAAGAAAAGTGACACCACCAAAAGGTCTGCTTGACTTTCAAATGAACAATGACAGAGTCAGATCGGTAATCCGACTCATATTTGAAAAGTTATGAGAAAAACACTGAAAGTTAATTTTCGAATGGCCTTAACAAGGGCATATCAGGTCCAAAAGACAAAACAAGTGGATCCATGGGACTGTACCAGTTGAGGGCTTTGTAACGGTACCCCGAATGTCAGAATCCGATTTGGATGGTACCCGAACGGTAAAATGACCTCTTTCGCCCTTGGTAGGTTTGGGCAATTTGGAATAGGCCCGATAATATCTTGGTGCGTCATTAAGTCCACCAAGCTCCATATTGAGCAACGTTAAAGTCAGATCAGAAATCTGACTTGTATCCGGCAAGATATGGGCAAAACAGTGAAAGTGGACTTTCAGGCGGTTTTTACTGGGCTTGATGGGCCCAAATGACCAAACCAGTGTGTCAACAGTATTGTCTCGACAGAGAGCTTCACAACGGTGCCTTGAATGTCAAAATCCGACTCCGGACGAAAAAATGACCGTTTTGCCCCTATTGGGCCCGAACAAATCCAGACAGACCCATTAACATCTGGCATCACCAGAAAGTCTGTCTGACTTCCAGATGAACAACATCGAAGTTGTATCAACAATCCAATCCATATTCAGAAAGTTATAGACAAATTTTGAAAAATTGCAAAGTCGGCACGCACGACAAAACTGTCCAAATAATTTTGAACAGTTATATCTATGCACGGAAGTCAAAGTTTTGGTGTATAGATATTTAATTGTATTTAAAATATAATTTTTAACAATTTCAACGGCCGAGAGTGCACCGATCGAAAAAAATTGCTAAATCGGTGATCTCCGGACAAATTGAGAATTTTCAGCAGCAGACATGAGCAGGTGATGCGTTCAAGGACTGTGGTTGGTTGGCCACTTAAAGTGATGGATCCTGTGTTATCAGGTCTTAACGATAGTGGATCTTTGCCTAAGTTTCATTTGACATAAAAAAAGAAATAAATGAAGAAAAGTGCCAGCATCTGAGATGAATAGTCGTGACCTATTTTGACCCAGTCAAAGATTACTTCTCCAGAGCCTTCGGGAAGGAACGTGGGAGGAAGGCGGGGAATAAAACAACCTCCTCTGGCCCACTACGTCCACGGCTCCCACTCCCCATGTTCTGGCGAACGAGGACGGTTTGCTTCTGGGCCCTCCTCTTCATACGGCGGGAGGGATCCAAGGAGGAGAGGAGGAAGGCTGCGGCAAAAACTCCTCTGGTTCTCTACTCCTCCGGCCCTGTTGCTGCTACCCATCCTGTGGCTGTCGAAGGAAGACCGTGATGTTGCTGCCTCCAATGCCTATAGAAGGAGGACCTGCTGTTGTTGGTGTCGGATGTGGCCTTCTTGGCTGCAGTTTCGGTCCAAGCCAGCTGCAAATGCTATCGTCTCTTCCTCCTAGATCTGCTGACGATGGCACCCATAGGAGAATATAGAAAATGGAGGAGTTAGCTACCCACCTACGTGTTGTGACCACAGGAGAAGAGTAGGAAAGAAGCAGCCCTACCTGCTACCTACGCTGCCATCTCTTTCTCCTGTCTACCGCTACACTTGGTGCTCCTCCTGAAAATGTCCTGCTGCTGCCATGCTCCTACGCCCATGGGAAAGACAAGGAGTTTGTTGATCCTCCCTTCTAATGCTATCATGCTGTTGTCCTTGTGCTGTTGTGCCAAGGGATGAGGTTCTATCAGATGCTCCTGCCCATCTACCTCCTTGCAACCATGAAAGAAGCCCCTGATACCCCCACTAGCTGCTGTTGTGGACTCTACTCAAGAAGGAAGAGTCGAGGGGAACAGCCCCCACACGTTGTTGCTGGTGTTTGGCCACTTGGGCTTGAACAAGAAGCTGGCCGCTAGAGGCCATGTGTGTCAAGGCCAACAGGGCCCATGTCTATCAGGATCACCAAGGCTAACAGGGCCCCCTGCTGGTCAGGATCATCTGGATCGTCGGAGCCTCTGCTTGTCGTGATTACCAAGGCCAACAGGGCCCATCTTAAATTAAAAAAATGTAATTTGGCCGACAGGGCCCACTTTCTGGTCAGAACAAGCAAGGCCGCCAGGGCCTTATTTTATCAAGACCATCAGGGCCGCCAGAGCCCAGATTCTGTTCAGAATCAGCAAGGCCACCAGGGCCGATCTTTATCAAGAGATTTCAACGCCGCCAGGGCCCCAATGGAGTTCAAACAGGCCTTCAAGGCCCAATGAAAACAAATATGGCCGCCAGGGCCTCAAGAAGCTCAAATTGGTCATCAAGGCCTTAAAAACATATAATTTTAATCAAATCTGAAACAAAAAAAAAGAAATTTAAGAGGCTAGCCTACCTCCATAGGCACCTCATGGGACGGGCACTCGGGCATGCTCCCGGTGTGCTTAGTTCCGGACAGGGAAATAGGCAAGCTCCCATCTTTCACCGATCCTTCTCCCGAAGTAGAGAGTATCAAACTCCATCTACTAAGGGAGGTATATCTCATCAATTTATGGGGAGGTCATGCCAAAATTTCCCCTTAAATTAAAAATGAGAGACATATGCCAAGGAAGGATCATCCTATGTCCATCAAGGACTAAGGAAAATTCATCAATGGGAAATACGACATCTTATGTCCCCCACGTGTAATTTGCATTCAGATTTGTCAATGAATGAAAATTTCGAAATTTGCATATCATTATTCAAAAATATGCAAAATCATATTTGAAGATTGACAAGAAATCTCAATCTTGAAATCTTTAAGCATGAAATTCAAATAAAAAAGGAACCTTGTGTCAATCAAATTGCATCACCTAAGTTTTACATCAAAAATTAAATATGAGAATTTTAGATCACAATTCTCAGAATAAAAAAAATCTAAAAGGTTGGTTGAGAATCCTAAACAAAAGCACCTTAATTTCCAAATCTAAAACTGAATCGTCATCTTAAAAAAAACCAACCAACAAATAAATAAATCAAACAAAACCAATAAGTTTCAAAATTACTCAATAAGACATAAAAGCTCCTAAAACAAGTTAAAAGATGTTAAGTTAATAAAATAAATAAAAGACACTACAAACAATGAAAAGTTCAATCATTTTAAAATAAAGAATATGTCAAACAGTAAACACCAAAATAATAATAATAAAAAAGAGCAATCCAATGTGTGATAAAAATAATAAATACATATGAAACCAAACAAAAACAAAAAAAAACTCATATCAAAATGTCCAAGTCAACTTAAATCAAACCCAAAACATAAAGAAAATGTGGAAGAGATCCTCAATTAAAAATTATTATGTTAAGTTCTAACTTAAAATGACATTTAAAATGAAATGCATCCTAAACAAATATCACAATTTGGACTCAACCAAAAGACATCAAGTCCTAATAAAAAAACATAACAAGTCAAACTTTTAAGACAAACCCAAATCAAGTTGAAACCAAATCACTCAACTAAAAGACACTAAGTCATAATCAATTTAAATCTTAAAAATCCCCAAATCTAAAAATTTAAATGTAAAACCCAACCAAATCAGAAACTAAATAAAAATCTGAACATCCATTAAATTTCAAACCTCAATTAAAAAAATCCTAAAAAATATCAAATTAAAAAAATAATATTTAACAACAAACCTAGTTTAAACAATTCAAATCAAATCAAACCAAAATTCAAAATACTAAATTTTGCATTCCATCAAGTGTATGGGGCTATTACTCCCTTGTGTTTATCTTATGGATATATGTCTTCTATTTACGAAATTGCTATGACGGCTAATCAAGGGTATTCGAGTATTCTCGATATAATTAACATCGGATCTTCGCACCATCCGATGGGGAGAGGTCAAAACAAATTTTTAAAGAACCTAATAACCTCAACATATATTTTTATGCATACCACTGACCTAGCTAATACTGTTATAAAATATCACCTATTTTCTTAATAGTTAAGGCTAAGTCAAAAATAAAATCAAAATGGAAAATGAATTTCCAAAATTTTATCAAAATTGAGATTCCAACAGGGCCCTAGGTGAAGGTGATGATCCAGAGATTCTTGGAGACCGTCCAATGGGCCAAATCTACTCCGGGCAGACCCTCGATTCCCCCACTCAAAACAGCCCCTTTGCGGCTACCCTTGATACCCTATCTCAACCTCCCATGGAGCATCTCTAAACCCCCTGTTCGATGCCCCTTGAGCAGACCAAAACAGGTTCTAAACAGCCCCCCTAAACAGGTCACCTACAGCCTTTTTGGCACCCATTAGAGCCCTAGGTGAGAGTGATGATCCAGAGATTCTTGGAAACCGTCCGACAGGCCAAGTCTACTCCGGGCAGACTCTTGATTCTCCTATCCAAACAGCCCCTTTGTGGCCATCTTTGACACCCCAATTCAGCCTCCCTCAGTTAACTCCCTGTTTTCCTTGCCCCTTGAGCGAAGCAAAAACAGGTTCTAAATTGCCCTTTGTGCAGCCCAAAAACAGCCCACCAGACTGTCCATTGTACAGTCCCATTTCGGCCCCCTAAAACAGGCCACTTTCAGCCCTCTTGGTCCACACCTCATCCCACCACAGCAAGGAAGAGGATTTCCTAAAACAAGTGGTGCAGAGGCAAATCAAAAGGCAGAGGACAGCGGTTTGAATAGGCCGGCTTGAAGGTGACGGCCCAGCACCCGTTGGAAACCATCTCACGGGCCAAGGGCATAGCCGGGTGGCCTTCCAAACCGGTCCTACCAAGAATGCTCCAGCAAGACAACGGATTTCCAGCAGGCCCTCCGGCCCAGAAACAGATCAAAACAGGTCCGTTGAGCCTATGAAGATTGAAGGTCGACTAAGAATGCCGATGAAACTTGAACTGGCCTAAATAGCCTTGTTCCAAAAAATAACAAATAACAATCAGAACGCGAAAGCAAATTGAATTAAGGAGCTTCACCCTGCCACAGGTACTCCACCTTGGACGACTCCCCCCATGTCCGCCCTGGAATCTCGATCCGGACGGTGACGTGGGCATGCTCCCGTAGCCGGCGATCCTTCCCTTAATATGGCTAAGTTAAAGCTGACTATTTTGGATGAGTAAAAACTTCACTAAGCTGGAAATGACCGGCATGCCATCGTAATGCTAAAATTTTCCTAAATTGGTGAAGAACCTATGTTAGGGGAAGGAATTGCCTACCTTTTTTTATATCATTGTACTCCTTACCAATGAAATGAAATGACCTCCAATGTCAACTTGGAATGCATGAAGTCGGGCACTGAACGATAGCCTACAAGGGTTGAATGTGATGCAAACCGCCAAAACCCAAAAAAAAAACAACAACAACAACATAAACCAAATCTGAAATTTAACCCAAAACATCTCAATTCAATAAAAGAAACCGAATATCAAAAAGAATCAATCTTAAACCAAAAAAACCAGATTTTAATCAATCCGAAAACACATAGAAATCAGATTAAAAACAGCCACAAAATCAGAAAATGTACAAAAAGAAAACTATGATTAACAAAACTGAAAATTCACTTTAAAAGGCACCCAACCTTACCAAAATGGACAACAAATGCTTAATTTCAAAAAAATTAAATAAGCAACACTTCAAAACATTCAAAACATGCTAAAACCAATTAAAAAAACAAAATTTCATATTATTAACTAAATGTAAAACCGAAATTCAGACTGTTAACAAAAGTCAAACCAAATCCCATCAAAATTGAAATCAAAACAAAACCAATCAAACTCAAACCAAAAATCAAACCGAAACCAAACCGAATAAAAACAAACAAAACAAACAACTTCATTTAAAACTAAAACCCATAAAACTAACTCTATGTCAACTAAAAATAATCTAATAGACAAATAAAACAAGCCCCAAACAAACCGGTTTGCATTTCATTGGACCCAAAAGGTCGTTGCCCTTTTAAGTTCATTTTATTTTGTGGATATGCATGCTCTCCTAAACAGGTTGCTACGACAGTTAATCAAAGGCATTCGAGCCATTGCTCGATGTAAGTTAACGTCAGATATTCGCACCATCCGGGGGGAAAGGGGTCAAAAAAATCAAATTTTCAAAGAACCCGTATCTCAGTTCTAATATATTTTAAAATTATTACCGGACTATCTAATATTGTTATATGATATCACCTATTTTCTTAGATAATTCCAGGACATCCATATTTCCCCCAAAACTCCATAAAACTTTTTTTTCCAAATCAAAAGAAACAGAGAAAAACGAGATTCACACAATATGGTATTTGGAATGCCAAGATCCCTGCCTATCAAGTACTTGGGCTTACCCTTGTGATATGGTCTTCCTAGAGAAAGAGATTGGAACCCCTTTATTCAAAAACTGAAAAACATGCTGCAAGGCTAGAAAGGGAGACTATAATCTTCTGGAGGCAAGATGATCTTGTCGCACATTGTGTTGCAGAACCTTCCTCTATACTACTTCTCAACCTTCAAAGTTCCCATGGGTATGTGATAAAATTGAAAGTTTGAGAGCCTCTTTCTTTTGAAATGAGTCTCCTTCTTGTGGAATGGTAGAAACAGTGATAAGGGTCTCCACCTTGTTAAATAGAATCATGTCTGCGAAGTAGAAAGGGGGGTGTGGGTCTTATGCCTTCGCACTCTATAGATAATGCACTGCTCACTAAATAGATTTGGAAGCTCAATCATAATGATGGATTTCTTTGGAGAATGATTGTTCAATCTAAGTATAAATTAGCCGGAGGCCAAACTTGGATTAATCATTTTAGCTCTAGCAGGAGGTCCAACATCTAAGAGAGCATTTTATGCAATTGACTTTTCATATCTTCATCGTCTATCTCTGTTGGGAGGAAGACCGAAGACCTTTTGGAAGGGCTGCTGGGCTGAACAGATATCTTTTGATCGTACCTACCCTAATTTGTTCAATATAGCTATCAACAAGGATGTTTGTGTTGGGTCACACTGGGCAGAGAGGGAGAAGGATGTGCACAGCAACAGGTTCTTTCGTTCAGGAGGTTCCTTACGGATAATTTGGTTGACGAAAAGGCTAATTTGTTGCAGCTCATTGAAGGGTCCAAGTGTGTAGAGGGTAGGTACACTTGACAAGTAGCTCGAGTCTCAACTCAATAAAAACTCAACTCGGCTCGTTTATTATGTTAAACAAACAAACTTGAACAAAAAATAAAACTCAACTCTTAAACGAGCCAAGTTTGAGTAGACCCCTACTCAACTCAATAAGTTCGCGAGTAACTTGTTCAAGTACTTAATTAATAACTCAACTAAACATTTTTAAAAATAATTTAATTATATATAATATTTAAACAAATATATCAAAAAAGTTGAAATTGAACTTAATCCGAGCTTAAACTTATGTATGAACTTGAATAAACGAGTATAAATTTAAGTTTCATAAATGAGCCTAGACCGAGCTTGAGTTCAAGATTCATAGACGAGCTTGGAATGAGCTTCACAAATGAGTAGAAATCGAGATTGAACTCGCACTTAAACTGAGCTCTTATTCGAGCTCGAGCTTTAATCAAGTAAACGAGCAGCTTGACGAGCCAAGCTTAAAAACATGTCCAAGCTACTCATTCAGTATCAAGCCAAGTTCGAGATTGGATATAAATAAATGACTTGAGCTCGAGCATCATACTATCGGCTCGGCTCGTTTGCACCCCTAGTGGATGGACAGGAGAACAAGATTTTTTAAAATGATAACCAAGATGTCAAAAATTGTTATCAATATGCAACAAAATACAACAAAAGAAAAAGAAAAAGGAAACAACAAAATCGATGGGGATTACATAAAGAGAGCTGTAAAGGTAAAACTTATCCCTGAATTTCATCTCTTCCGCTAGCTTTTTGGTGCAAGTGCAATCTTTGACTAAAGTAGTCATCAAGAAAAGAATCGATCTCGGGTGCTCAAAATGCTCATCGAAAATCCTTCTGTTTCTCATCTGCCATATGCCCAAAGCATTGCAGACAAGATGAGTTATCACAGTTTAGTTTCCAATTTGCAAGGGTTTAAGCTTGGCCAAGCAAAAAGGATAGAAGTAATGTTGTTCAGTTCCATCCATTGAAGCGTCCATCATTTAAATAAAGCAGACCATGGGAAACTAATGATCCCACACTTAATAAAAAGGTGGTCAGCAGTCTCATCCGTCATGTCATAGAAAACACATCTCATGGGCATATCAGAGAATAATTTATTGAGTCGACTTATTGTAGTCTCTCCTTGCATGTCTGCCATAAGAAAAGTTGAATTTTGATAAGATATAATGATTTCTAAACCACTTGATGGCACAAGACCTCCACTCCTCCCAGAATAAGTCTATCCATGGTGTATTTGACAATGAAAAAGTATTGTTACCATGCCACCACATAAGCTTGTCATCCTTACCATAAATGCATTTATAATCATTTGGAAGAAACAATGGGTTTGTAAGATCGCAAATTTCCACCTCTTTGAGTGTCCTAAAAGGTATGCACCATTGTGTTCTGGAGTCCCAATTGCAAATTACCTTCACTTGAAGATTACAGCATAAGTTGAAAAGAGTGGAAAACAAAATAGCGAGAGTAGAATGTTTGCACCAATGATCCTCCCAGAGGAATGTCTTGTTGTGATTACCCGCCTCAGTAGAGCAAGAAGAGTTAAAAAAAGTCCCAATTACCAAGGATACATTTCCATATACTCAAAACTTTGCTTCTTTTCCTGAAATATCTAGATGTCATTCTCCCCTGCACTGTATTCAAAAATATTAGTGTTGAGTTTCCACATCCATTTGAAAACGACATTATTCATAATTTCAAGAGATGCCAGACCTACACCTCCTTAGTTGATTTGCATACGTGATTCCACTTGATTAATTGTAGACCTCTTTTATCTATAGTCCATTGCCAAAAAAATGTAGCTCTAATACTCTCCATTTCAGCACAAATGCTTATAGGCACTTTGAGAACAAAGAAGAAGAAAAGCAAAATGCTTTGTGGCACAACTTTGGAAAGTCATCACCTTCCCCATGACGATAACATCCTTCATTTACGTTCCATTTTGTGAACCATGCATAGCCAATCATTGCTCATAATGCCTTTGTCACATAGTGGGAACCCAAGATATTTAATAAGAAAGTCCAAGGCATATTAAAAATACTATAAATTCAATCTCTCTGTGTGCCAAGCATGTTGATTCCTACAAGTTCATATTTTTCCTTGTTTATCTTTAACCATGTCACTACCTACAGTAAGGATATCACGACTCTAAGGTGAAGACATTTGTCAGTGTTCCCTAAGGAAAACAGTGAAGTATAGTCAGCAAAAAAAGGTGGGAAACTTGTTCCTTGTTCATTCCTACTTAGATGCCTTCTATCAATCCCACTTTTTTATGGCGGAAAAATATCACAATTCATTGATTCAAAAGAAAGATACAAAGATGCAAAAAAATGACAATAAAACATGCAAACGGTAACCCCCCAAAGGACTACCAAGATGATACCTAAGAGGTTACACCCAAAAACAACCAACTAGGAACATTGATATCTCCAAGAAAAGAAAGTATCCATGTAGAAACCATCACAAGGCAACCCTCCAAAGTGTGCGAAAAACTAGTCCTTCACACAGCCACCCATAAGGAGTAAGAAAGTAAACGGTCTGTCGAAATAATTGTCAAATGCCCTCATGATCCTCGTTTTCCAGATGGATCACATGATAGCTGGCAATATCAATCCTGCTTGCTCTGCATTAACCCACATTATATTGAAAACTTGAGAGGAGGACAAGATGTTGTGAAACTTGAGTAAGGATTGATCTTTCTCTATGAATTCGGCAAGCTCACAGTTGTCTATGGGGTGTATTGTGTGATTTTGTGATGGGAAGTGGTTGGTCCTTTGAGGCTCCTTAAAAAATCATGTTTTTCCTTTGGAAAAATTGCAAAGGAAGAGTACCTACCAAGTCCTACTTGCAGAAGATATTTTCTATGGAATCTAATCATTGTGTTTTCTACGACTCCTTCCCGGGAGACAATGATCACCTATTTTTGTTGTGTGGCATTATTTCTTATACATAGCATGTATGGTTCTATAGTTGGGATATTGATTGGATCGAGCTGGTTCATGTTTTGACAATGCTTCAACTACAGGCTAGATGGAATCCTTGGCCAAGCAAACCTCTAATGTGGAATCTTGCTTTGCCATCAATGCTTTGGTTCATCTAGAGAACTTGTAATAGAAGGGTTGTTGATAACCATCTCGGAAAACAATGATCACTTCTTTATGTGGTCTGCCGTTATTTCTTATCTGTGGCGCATATGGTTCCACAGTTGAGATATTGATTAGATCAAGCTGGTTTATGTTTTGACAATGCTTCAACCATGGGCTAGATGGAATCCTTGGCCAAGAGAACCTATAATGTGGAATCTTGCTTTGCCATCAATGCTTTGGTCCATCTAGAGAACTCGTAATAGGAGGATCTTTAATAATCATCTCAACTCAAGAGTCCGACTGCCATCCTTCACATAGCGGTAGTTTTTGTTAAAGACTGGCTCTTTGTGCATGCTGAAAGGGTTCTGGGTGATTCCTTTGTTCCGAAGAGACTCCTTGCATGAAGACTTTTGTGTCTTCGGTTTCATTGTAGCCTGGGGAATCAACACTTTTCTACTGTCTTAGTAGTCATTATGTGTGATGCTCACTATGTTTGCATCATGTTCGCTCATTCTCCTTTTACTTGTAACTTTCTTTGAATCAATGAATTGTGACCTTGTGTCACCTTCTAAAAAACAACACTGAGTGTAAGCATAGGTGAACAATGTCTTCAAGATGGATCCACAAAAATACAAAGGTACGAGTCCATCAGGAAAAATCTTTGCAAGGACTTAATATTATTGAGTTAGAGTCCCGGAATGTGCGCGAGGTGTTAGTTAAGTCAAAGGATCTTGGTGTGCACGAGTAACTGATAGTGAGATTGTGCCTCCTCTTGTGAAGCCATCAGAGATCTTACTGTCAATATCATCTAGGTTGACTATCTGTATGACCCTGTGGGTTTGAGTCCCATGAAGACAATGTTGGTGTGATAACTCATGATCATTTACCTAGCTGGGATGACATTCTTAATTTTAGTAATTTCTCTTAGGCCATTGCAACATAACAAAAATTGAGGAAGAGTTGTCAACAAATGACAACTAATGCAGAACTTTTTTTAAGGTGACTGGCAAAAGTGAGGGCACATTTCGTTAATGCAGTAAAAGTAAAATAAGAACTATAAAGAACAAAGAAAAGAAGACTCCGTCAAACAGAGAAATCCTGATCATGGGAAGGATCCAAACAAAAATCATCCTTTGTACAACAAAGCAAAACCACCCTTACATAAACAGTTTAGTCTGCCCTCTCTAAGCATATCAACAACATTCTTTGATTCAAAGACTCCCCCGATTGCCTGCCTCTACGCAGTCATCACTGTTGTGTCTAGCTCTCTAAATGACGATTTATATAGACTGAAAATGATCCTCAAAGACCCAATCATTCTGAGTCTTCTAGATCTGTCAAAGAATGGTCAAATTGCCCATAGAATGACTGAAAAAATAGCTTCTTAAAGATTTTTTTAAGGTGGCAAAGCCACAATCAATAATTAATGATAAATAAAAGTGTTACAAGAGAATGAGTATAGCGTAAAGTAAAGTAAGACCACTGCCAAGATAGTAGTAGTTGACAAAAGAGCTAAATATAAATTGGCTTCCAAGAGAAGAATTTCACTCCATTGGAAGCTCAAACTGAACAAGAGCCTGAAGAAGCAAACTCTTGGTCTATGACCAAATGACCCATCCGGTGTAGAATCCTATAAGGGTTCTCAAATCTATCTTAAAAACTTTTAAGTGCTGTTTGGTACAGGGATAACTTGGGGATAAACATGGGTTATCCCCAAAATTTTTGAGGATAACCAAGGTTTATTCTCAAAATTTTATGGTACCAAACAGGCCTTACTGTTTTGAGTACTCCAAAAGGACTATAGCATAGCTAGAAGAGTGGGTTTCTACAGCTTCAACTCCTTCCAAATATTTGCCGTGTCATTGACTCGGTAACACCACTATGTTATCTTGTCCGATCCATGTCAGGTTCCAACTTTTAAATCGGGAGTGTCATAGTGAGTTGATGATTCCGCATGTCAAGAATAGGTGACTGATATCTTCAACAAAGCAGCATAAAAAACACATCTTGCAGATTGTATAGAAACAATCTCTAAATCAGAGACCTAGTCGGTAGTCTTCAATTGTAGGTCTTCCACAAAAAATAACTTAACTCAAAAGGGCAGCCAAAGGCTCCAAATTGCTCTCCGTCAACTCAGTTCAATGTCTCCGGGATTCAGCATTTTACTTGTAGATTTGAGAATATCTTGTTGCTGCTTAGAAGCCACACTAGCTTATCCTCGACAAGTTATGAGCATCTATCTATGATCTTTAAGTAATTCCATCAGACCAATAACAGCCATGATCTCCTTGACTTTTAGGTGTCTTCCGAATTGAAGTGACCAGTCTCAATTGCCACCCCAATATGACCTGATGCTTCCCTTCACATTAGTAACAATCCTAATAAGTCTAAAAGACAAAGCTTCAAAAGGCAAGTGCCCCACCCGGATATCTTTCCATGGCTTCTTAAAAATGTAGAGCAAAGTGTGTAGGTTCAAAAGACCCCCACCTCTTGAGTCTTGACTACGCATTTGATATCTAGGTTGTTCTTCAAGTAAAATACCAAACATCTTCAAGCAAATTTCTCTCGTCTCTACAATGATGCCACCATGCAAAAATAGGTGATCCTGGTCCCCCAAAAATACTGACAAAACACTTGTCATAAATGTAGAGCATTTATGATCAGTGCATCAGACTGATATCATATGATACAGGATCGAGTTTCTGAATATTTTAAAATATTTTCTATTTTACTTTATGTGTTTAAGCGCTATAATTAAGTGCCCAGGAGTAACAGAACACTTCTACACTTTTTGAAAAAAAAGAAAAGAAAATTATGTTAAAAGAAAGAGAGTTAAGCGGAAAGAAATCAGGGTCTTCAAAAAAGAAAGAATATCTAAACAGTATTTTTAGGGTTTCATTTTTAAAATCTGAACGCATCCTTTGAATAAAAAGACTCTTGATGTATACGATGGCAGGATGAAATGAATGAAAAAGTGACTTTCTTCTTCCTCAACTTTGTTGAACAATGTACACAAAAATAGCATCATTATAATCAAAAACAAATAAGTTCAAGTGTAGTTTATAATTGCGCGAAGAAAAGTAGGTAGGAAGAGGTGCTGGAGAAATGCTAAACAATTTGAGGCAAAAACACCTCTCGAACCTGGATTTGCTTCAGAGATGAACATTCAATACATGTCTCTATCTCCCGAAATTGCTGCATGATGGGCGAGACTACCTGTTCCAAATTAAGTTGTTGTTCATCACGCAAGTCCAGCTTGCACCCGACCACAATCACTGGCACCTTCACCTGACAAAAAGATACCGTCACCACAGTCCCATTATGCTGAAGTAGACATTTTAACCCATAGAAAACTCTAAGAACCCTAAGTTGAAAAACAAAAGGTTTCAGAAGCATGAGCCAAGAATCCGCTGCCTCACTATGGGACCATTTGGTTTAAAACAACGTCACAGTTGGTTCTGATCCTAGATTTCAACAGCTTGCATTGATAAGAAGAAGACAAAAATAGTATCTTAGCTCAATCCGGACAACAGTGATCACATGTATTTCAGTGGAGTTGATGTCACGTGAGTGACACACCTGGGAACAAAACAGACGCCACAAGTTCATTTATCAGACACCAAGGACTGAAGTAGGCACCTCTAGACGGCGCAGCTCGGGGAGCCAGTAGCTGCTCAGCCTCCCAAGCGTGGACGGGCGGTCACAAGCATACGTCAGGACAATGGCGTCGGCCTGCTGGCATTCCGCAATCAGCCTCGCCCTGTGTTCCTTGCTGCAAGAGCACACTCCACGATCAACAACACGCGCATCGAGCAACAAGATTTGGGCGGGTGAAAGTACAAAATAGGCAACAATCGGGGTTCTCGCAACGGGGAGACAACGACCGGGAAGAGGTGTCGATGATGATGACCGGAACGCCGTCCGGGTAATAGTCGGGAGGAAGGCGTGTGGGAGGCACGAGAGCTGGAACGTTCTCGGGGAAGGTCTCGGTGGCGGCGGAGACGATGAGGCTAGACTTGCCGGTGCCCTCGTCGCCCACAACCACGATCGTCACGCTGGTGCAACCGCCGAAGTCCGGTGAGGCTGCCATGGTCGGGCGGAGGAGCGATCGAGGCCTCGGAAGGAACGAGCGAAGGGTTTTGGGACTTCGGCTTCAAAAGGCCAGCGGTTCGTTGCTGCGCAAGAAGAGCCTGGAAAGGGAGGCATCTGCCGGTCTTTTTTACGAATAACCCCAACAAATACGAGTAATTACATGATTCCACAATAATAATTTAAATAGATTTTTCATGAACTCGTAAGCATCTTTTTTAAACATATCTCCAACAAAAATGACAGCTTAGACAGAATTAGAGAAGCATTATCAATATTTTTATGTTGTCTTACATCAATATTTTAAGAGCAGAAAAATTAAGAGTTTAATTTTATATATAGTTTGGTAAAAGAATATTATTGGTGTAGGTGTGAATGAATATATAAATTACAATATGTTTTTTATATTTGCGAATATATGAGGTGGTCATATTTAATAAATAAAATAAATGATTATACTCAGGACAAAAAATAGATATTTGTGTAGATAATATAATTTTAACATTAATTAAACAGAATTGTTGAAAAATATTTTTTAAAAAAAGGAAAGGTTTCACAATGAGTATAGCACTATAGTATCTAATTTGATTCCAGTGGCGTAAACTATCCTACGGGCAATGATGAAACTTCGAATGAGAGGAGGTTAATGGGGTGTTTGGTTGCATGATAATGAAGGTTTTTGTTTTAATTTTTAAAAATTGTAAGAAAACTTGTTAAAAGAAGTGTTTGGTAACCATGACAATTTTATGTTTTAAAAGTGATTTTCTTCTTAAACAAAAAAAGAGGGTCTCACTTTTTTTTTTTTTCTTGTGGTCCCCCACTTTGTTTGGTCATGTGCGGTAGTTACTCTCTTTTGTAATCACATCCCTCCAAACATGATAATTTTATATCATGAGTTGGTTCACTTTTTATTTTAATATAATTTTTTATCATGAAAGTGTACAAAAAGTTATCATGCAACCAAACACCTCATAATGGAGTGTTTGGTTGCACAGGTTTTCATTTTAATTTTTAAAAATTGTAAAAAAAGTTGTTAAAAGAGGTGTTTGACGGTCATGATTATTTTATGTTTTGAAATGATTTTCTTCTTAAACAAAAAAAGGGGTCTCACCTCTTCTTCTTTTTTCTTATGGTCCCCCACTTTGTTTGATCACGTACGATAGTTACTCTTTTTTGTTATCACAACCTTCCAAACATGATAATTATATGTCATGATTCACTTTTTATTTTTATGCATTTTTTTTTTACGAAAGTGTACAAAAAATTACAACGCAACCAAACACCTCATAATGTCGTGAGAATTATTTCCTTTTTATGATAATGGGGTGTTTGCCTGCGTGATAATGGAGATAAAAATTATAAGAAAACTTGTTAGAGCAGGTGTTTGACAACTTTGACAATTTTATATTTTGAAAGTGATTTTATTCTTAAACAAAATAGAGGGTTTCAAATCTTTCTTTTTTCCTTGTGATCCCCCCACTTTGTTTGGTCATGAATGGTAGTTACTCTTTTTTTTGTTATCACATCCCTCCAAACATAAGAATTTTATGTCATGTGTTGATTCGTTTTTTTATTTTAATATATTTTTTTAACATTAAAGTGTAAAAACACCCCATAAAAACACCTCATTACAGCGACTATTCTAGCACGAGGCAATCTAATATAAAAGTTACTATTTTTTACACGGAACAACTTTAAAAAATTTCTAAATATCCCGATGCCATACAAGTGCATCGAATATATTCAGCAAGGCTTGAGAGGGTGTTTAGTCGTACGACGTAAATGGGCCATTTATACTATAAACATACACTCCTATACAAATGTGACAAATATTTTGTTGATGTTTCGTCAAAACAAGGAAAAAAAAGATGATGTGGCCATTTTCTTATAACGGTTTTTAAAAAAATCATCTATTTTTTGGTTCAAAGATTAATTGTCTATAAAATATATTTTTGTCACGATTATCAAATAAATTTAAACAAAAATTATTATTAAAATACGTTTTTTTGATAAAATCTTAGTTTGTCACGTAACCAAACATCTCGTAAATTGTATTAGCCGTGCCATAAATTTTTATATATTTTCGTGTCAAAAATTTATGTTAGAATAACATAAAAATGTCGGATTCGGAAAGAGATGATAATCAAAAAAAATGTATGATTAAGTATATTTAAAAAAAAGAGTGACAGACCACACGAATGAAAAATGGGTCTCACCGACCGACCTCAGGTCGGTTGGTACAGTCTGCCCATCGGGGGCAGGTCTCCCGAGTTCAAGCGCCTACTCGAACTATCCCAGACGTTGAAGCCACTTGCCCCCCCCGGGGGGGAGGCCACAGGTGATGACCGAGCTGGGGCTCAATCATCCAACCGCATTCTGCGCTGAACACACCGTTGGCCGCTGTGCCAGTCGTGACCATAAAAAGAAAAAAAATTAGGTCGCACCTCATACTCTGTTGTCGAAGAAAAAAAAAACATTCTTGAACTATGAATTTGCAATGATTATCGATTTTGTCACAAAAACATATTTTGGCATCGAGAACTCAAATTTTCCGCGGACCCAAACACCCCCAATATTAGAAAGTTAATTGTTAGCAAAATCGATCGCAGTAAAAAACTATTCACTTTTTGGAATGACCACTTGGAATTTTCTTCAGGTACATCTAGGTTGTCTGCCATTTGTATGTACGTGTTATATTTTTTAAGCTATCATATATTTAATATTTTTGTGTGCATCTTTATACCTGGGTCTCTCTCTACTATTTAATGAAAACGTGCATTTAATTGGCCACGATTTAACGGAAACGAAACTGTGAAATAATCTGTATATATATATATCTACCCTTTAAGAATGCTAATTTTGCAATAGTTGGTAGTTTCTTTGATCTATCTCCCGACAGCTTTTGAGCGCTGTGAGTGAAGAGAAAGAAAACCGTTTCAGGGAGGTCTTGGTTCCGGTTTTCGGTCATTTTCTATCCGAAGGTAAAAGAGGGACTCGAAGGCGTCGGGAGGGACCTCCTTGTCTTTCTTTCGGGAGCAAATTCTGGTCGTGCCTTATGGGGGTGTTTGGTTGCATGATAATTTTTTTTTGTACATTTTCATGATTAAAATTTGTATTAAAATAAAAAGTGAACCATAACATAAAATTATCATGTTCGGAGGGATGCGATTACAAAAAAGAGTAATCGCCACACATGACCAAACAGAGTGGGGACCACGAGAAAAAAGAAAGAGATGATACCCTCTTTTTTGTTTAAGAAAAAAATCACTTTTAAAACATAAAATTATCATGGTTACCAAACACCTCATTTAACGAGTTTTATTACAATTTTTAAAAATTAAAACAAGAACCTTCGTTATCATGCAACTAAACACCTCGTTAACCTCTCTTGAGATACAAAATAAGACCAAAATAGTTTTTTTTTCCGAGAGAGACACAGATAGCTAATGGGGTGTTTGGTTGCATGATAATTTTTTGTACACTTTCATGATAAAAAATTGTATTAAAATAAAAAGTGAACCAACTCATGACATAAAATTATCATGTTTGGAGGGATGTGATTGCAAAAAAGAGTAACTACCACACATGACCAAACAAAGTGAGGGACCACAAGAAAAAAGAAAGAGATGAGACCCTTTTTTTGTTTAAGAAGAAAATCACTTTTAAAACATAAAATTGTCATGGTTACCAAACACCTCTTTTAACAAATTTTCTTACAATTTTTAAAATTTAAAACAAAAAACTTTCATTATCATGCAACCAAACACCCCATAAGGAAGAATCCGTTATGAATTTTTCGCACTTGTTTTTTTTTGTTTTAGAGACAAAAACTCTAATCAAACGGCTCATGTTCGGTAACAGTATTAGTAATAGACATCTCTATTATTATCAATTTTAAAATTGATATCGATAATAATCACGGAGAAAGGTTCGAGTAACCGCATCAATTTTGGAATTAATATTACAACTAAAACATCTTACGTGGTTGTGTCAAATTGTATCGATCTCGATATTCATGTTATCAAAATTGATGTAAAATTATTTTTAAAATTCTAACAAAATATGCCATAAAATTTCAACAACATGCAATCTTGGACCCGTTTGATACAAGATTAATCTGAACATAAATCTGGTTTATACCATCAAGGGAGAGAGAGAGAGAGAGAGACGTGGGCGTTCAAATTGGGCCGGCCCAGCTTCTTTCGGGTCACCGTCGCGCGGGGCCAGTTAAGCCAACCGGCTGCTCCCGGTCACTTTTGGAACGTTGCCGCCCACGTGTAGGGATCTGACAATGGAGTCGGCCCACCTCGTTATCATATCTACCGGTTCTGAACAATGACCCGACCCGGTAAGGTGATACACCGGCACGGCATGCTTTCTTATTGTCATAGATATATCTCAAATTGGGTTGGAGAACAATGGTAGGAAAAAATGTCATGTAAAAAGTCGTCCAAGAACCGGCGACCCGGCGACCCGGACCGAACCGATAACACCGGTTTGGTTCGGGAGTTCGTCCGTTCATTTTATCGAATCGAACCGAACCGAAAACTTTTTATCGGTTTGGTTCGGCTCGACATCTCTCCGGACCGAATCGGATGGATACAATGGTCAACCCGGTTTAACACGCTTTATTTATATACTATATTAAATTTAAATGTATAGTATTAATCTTTACACTAACCTCAATTAATTAATATAATTTAAATTTATTTTATTCTTATTAAATTTATCAAATATATGTTGAACGGATGAACCGAGCCGGTTCGGATCATAATTGGCTTAGAGTTCAATTGAACCGGTTCAGTTCAATTCGATCCAGTTTTCGTTCGATTTCGATCTTGAAAACAATGGGCAGAAACGAAACTATTTACACCCCTGGTTGGTATGTTTCATCTTGGGCTTCAAACACGTACCCATAAAAAATTTAAGGATATTACCCCTGAGCTCTCGAAAGGATGTTCTGTTCTCAACCCTCGACAAAACCCGTTAAGAGCAGGTAAAAAGGTTACGAAGAAAAAACCACCGCGATCATTACTTCCGGTAATTAATGGGAGTCTAGAATACAGTTTGTTGGGAACATGACAAGACTAGCAAATGACAGCGTCATGACACCAACAGCATGCTTTATTTAGATGACAGCCCATCAATGCTGGCTCCCCAGATGGCAGCTATTAATCAAACTACTTCCTCTCGACACAGGAAGCTCGAGAGCAATAATTAAATAATAGTAATCAATAAATGATCAAGAAACCTGTTAATTTCGTTTTATCAGCTTGATAATCAAAGGCCCGGAAGGGGGGGGAGAGCATCACCACCTTGCTTGTTTATTAACCCAAAATTCAAAAGCCACCCCAAAAAATAAAAAAAGAAAAAGAAAATTATTGGCCTGGCGAGGAGGCCATTCTGGTGGGTGGTGGTCGCCGGTCATACCCACTCGTCTCCTCCTCCTCCTCCTCTCTGTCTCGCTCTCTCTCCTCTCCTCCTTCCTCGTCCTCCTCCTCCGCTTCTCTGAATCCTTCGAACGCAGGAATTGACGGAAGGTTGGATAGAGAAAGAGTGAATCCCTCCCGTAGCGACAGAGAGAGAGAGAGGGGGGGGGGACAGAGAGAGTCGAGGAGACGGAGAAGGGAGCTTTGGATTGCAAGGACGGTGGAGGTATCCGCCGCCCAAGGCCGCTCCTGCTGCACGTGAATCCTGTCGTCCTCGGGGGCGCGAGCGAGGAATTCTTCCTCCCTTTAACACCTGCTTCCCGTTTCCTCCACCGCCTGCGGGTTGGGGTGCCACCGAGACGCTGCGGGGCGTTGGACGCGCGAGCTACTCGTTCCTGCGGGGTCGAGCTCGGTCTTCGTCCGGTAAATGTTTCTTTTTCGTCGGTCATGGGGGAATTTCCTCTTGGGGTGCTCTGGATCACGGGGCCGGAAGGGGGATCGGGGCTACCTCGACGATGGGACCTTTCTGTTTGTCCAAATTCTGTCATTTCTTTCGTATGGCTAGCTTGAATTGGCTACTTGGCATCTTTTCTCTTCTTTAAACTGGAGTTGTTGTGGCTTTCTTTTCTGGTTGTTCGTCGCTGTCTTATTTGTTGGATGATTATCCCATATCGTCGCATGCTTCACGTGATGCCGTCTTTTGGCTTTGGCATGTGATTGAGAACTTTCCCAGATTATGCGTGTACAAAGTAATGATGTTATCGTCTAAGTCCCGAGGTGGCGGATGATGTGTGCGGCGCGTCGTTGCGACATCTCGCAACGCACATCGTTTCGGCATCTCTGTTGACCATGCACAAGAAAAAAAAACGTGGTATTCTTGGGGAATTCGAAGTTTTCCGATCCACCTTCCCGTTTTTTATTTTCTTGCTCGTTCAACATTCATTTTGTTCACTCTGTATTGATGTTACCGTGTGTGCGCCCGCGCATTCAATGACTTTTCAACCCAAAGGTCACCTGATTTTTGCATGAGTATTATGTGCTGGCATAAGTAGTTATTCTTGTTCGGCCTACTCTGTTCTCCGTTTTTCCACACGTCACAAACCCGGCTGCTACAGTTTCACTACCATAAAGGTGACAGGAAATCTGGTGAAGTTTTTTGTGGTTAAAATGAGTCAGACCCTCGACATTTCAAATCAAGATTTTTTTTCCTGTCTATTTTGATGGATCCCAATTCATACTTGTGTTTTGAATTTGGCAAGATAGGTTATTCATGACTGCAAACAAGGAAATATGGCCGGAAACAATTGGTTTAGCATAGATGTTTTCTGTTAGGGATACTTAGGAATTACTTAGTGGGATCACTCTCTGATGGTTGATACCTAATATACTGTTTTTATGTTTTAAGCTTATAACTGATAAAATATAAATTTCAGATGTTAAAAAGGAAGCAGAAGTTGAGGACTGAATTTATATCCCTTTTTTAATGACAAGAAATGGTAAATTAGTACATTCATTTATATTCAACAAGGAAGTTCATACATTGAGAAGCCATCAAAGGGCATCTTGGACTTAAAGTGAAGACTAAGGAAATCACAATTATTCATCATATTGATGAATTGGGATACCCATGTGTTTTACAAAGTGGACAGGTACCAACGGTTTAACATAGGTGGCTAACAAACATTCGAGATACATGTTTCTGCTTTAAGGCTTGAGCTATCAGCTTTTCAATACACAGCATGATGTAAATACTGGTGGAAATAGTCTGTGAAAAGTTGTGTTATGATGAAATAATATGAAAATAGTGGACAAAATAATTGTGAAATGATAACATCTCTTTCTCTATATATGTTACCTTAGTGTGTTTCGTGTTGTTGTTTCTTTCCCAAGAGCTTCCCACATAGCTATCTGAATATTTCTCACACTTTTGAGAAAATGCCTTTTTCACTCCAACAGTTTTTTCTCGTATAGCTCTATGATACCGTAAGCAATAAAGTATCCACTGAACCAGTTAACTGCCTCTTTTTCCCTATGCATATCCATGATTAAATTGACCTTGACAACTGCTTACTTGACCCTTAACCTGGCTGCAAAATGTGGAGTGTCCGTGACAAGTTGTGTATGATGAATTTCTCTCTCCCTCCCTCCCTCCCTCTCTCTCTCTCTCTCTCTTCCCTTCTTGCCTTTTGTGCTTGTTTCTTCCTCAAGAGCTTCCAGTGTTGCCATCACATATTGCTCACACTTTTGAGAAAATGCTATTTCTACTCCAACAGTTTTTCTCGTACAGCTTCATGATAGAGTAAGCAATAAACTATTCAACGAACCAGTTAATTGCCTTATTTTTTCCTATTTTATCTTCAAATTAACCTTGACAACTGATTTACATTACCCTTAACCAGGCTGTAAAATGTGGTGTAGTCTGCAGACTGAACTTGCAAGGTGCTTGAAGGTCAAGCATTTAGCTAAAAGATCCTAGTTCACCCTCATGACACCAAGGAGCTCAAAACTCACATCTCAATCTTACTGCTGAAAGCTTGCACCAACCCACTCAGAGTGCATGCTTTACTCGTTAAATTCTCATCCAAGTGCTCTCTGTGGAAATCTTTGTCCAGACCGATCATGTTGAGAAAACATTAGCACATGGTGGCATAAAAGCATACAAAAGACGATAAAGAATAAGAAAGATTGTCATAAAAGATTGCAAACATGTGATAGAAATAAAGCTTATGAACAATAAACAACAACAAAAAGTGTAGTAAAACATACTATTAGACGAGCAAGGGTCGATGCTCTCAAATAAATATATGAGAGACTTGGAGATAGAGAAGATAAAAAAGATATGTATAAGTTAGCCAAGATGAGAGAGAGAGAGATGATTTCATGTTCTTAACCAAGTTAAATGTATCAAATATAATGAAAGAAGGGTATGTGATAAAGGATGATGAAAATAAAGAAAGGTGAAACTATTTTGATACTTTTTTAATGACTGTTTTACTGGGAATATAGAAGACATAATAGATATAATGGAGCATAATATAATTTGTATTATGATTATTAGATTTTGTTATATGTTAAAGAGACATTGAAGATAATGAAAACATGTAATGCATGTGGCCCTGATTTAATTTCTATAATTTTGAAGATGGCAAGCCATAATTCATAGGATTAAAACAAGTTAGATGAAGTAGAGATTGACTATATAGATTCTATGTGATCGTAAGATTCCACTAAACTTAAAGAAAATTTCTATCCTATAAGTATAATACCTGCAATGTTGTATGTAATAAAAGAAATATATACTTCTAAAATACGTGTTGTTGAAATGAGAATGTTAAAATGGATGAGTGGTCATACTAAATTAAATAGAATAAGAAATGAATATATTAGAGAAAATATAGAAATAGCAACAATTGTAGAAAAATTAAATGAAGAGAGATTGAGCATATTAAATGTAGGCCTAAGGACACTCCAACTAGAAAATATTAAAATAATGAAAATAAAAAAGGATGTGGTATAATTAGGGTAACTTGGAGGTGGGTAATTCAATATGATTTGGATGATTCAAATATCTATAAAGAAGTAACTCAAAAATCAACGTGAGTGGAGAAAGAGAATCCATAAGACCAACCCAAGTAATTTGAAACCAAGATTTGAGTTGAGTTGGCGAGCCACAATTCAATATATTATAAAAGATAAGTACAAGAATCTAACAATGAAATGGATGAAACTAAAGTGAAGGACAAAAAGTTCATTTACCATACTATATGTATTCCAAGGAGGGGGGGGGTAGAAAGCTAAGGAACCCACACCAGTAATTTTTGTCCAAGAAAAAAACAACACGTTGAAAGTGTTCTGATTTGAATAGGATCTGGATCGTGTAAACATCCGGTCTTGCGCAAGAAAAGATATTTGAAAAAGGATAGGCCACGGAGAAGAAAACTAGTCTTTAATCATTGTTTTGTTTCTTGTCTTCCAAATAGGTCAAAGGAAAGTTGGCCTTATCAATTCCCAGAGCTCTTGTTTTTCTTTCAAAGGTTGCATTTATTTCAAATGAGGTTGAGATTGATGATAGTCCTCTTCTGTTGTTTTGTTTTCCCTCTACCTTTTTATTTTCTATTTGTACTTGCATCTCTTTTTTTCAATGAATTGTGACATGTTTATGTCACCTTTACAAAAATGAGATTGATGATATCCAAGGATAAGACCCACGGCCGCTTCCAAAATTTGTAAAGTAAGCACCGAAGATAATGAATAAGGCCACAATTAATGAAAGATTAATTGATGTCCTCCTTATGTATGCCGCAGAAACAAGTAGAACAGTCCAGACAAGGGAATCTGTGTAAATAATCTTTCTTAGGTAAATGACCTCTACACCTTCTACGTAAAAATCCTTAATTTCTACGGAGGTAAAGGAGACCAAACTTGCTTCCACCAAAAAACCATCATGCCAACTAGAGACAATTACCTGCTTGCTGTGTTGACTGAACATGGTGTTGAGTTTCCGGGAGCCCAAGCAATCTATCTATTGTATTCTTACATTAAGCCTTACTTAAACTACTCATTAGACTAAAGCATCATCAATTTTTCTTCTTTTAGGTTCCCTTGTAAATCTACTTTAGCTGCTAGCCTGAGAGTTGTGAGTCCAAAATGTTCCTAATTTATTCTCTTTATTTCTTGTAATCTCAAACAATCTGGGAAATTGTAAAGCAAGCAGCTGCAAGTCTAACCATGGTCTTTCCAGAAAGATGTTTTCCTGTCGTCTCCAAAACAATATTAGATGACCAGAAGAAAAATGGCAGGTTGACATGATGTCTTTTCATACCTTGAACACTTCACCATGAAGTCCTTCCTATCCCATCCATCTTGGCTCAAGGTGAGAAGAATATTTAGCTGTGACAATCCTGGTCCACTATATTTCCATTCTGGCTAAACTTCAAAGGCTATTTACATAATAACGCCCTAATGATTATGTCTGATGATGTAAGACCTACACACCTTCCCTTAATCTAGATACATGATTCCATGCCATAAGGTACAATTCTCTTCTATTTTGTGAACTTTGCCATAAGAAATTAGACCTCATCATTTCCAGTCTTTTGCAAAATTAATCCTTGGGAATTCTCATGTTAGAAAAATAAGAAGGTATACTCTGCAGGGCACTCTTGGACATAATGAGTCTTCCACCTGCTGAGAGCATCATTACTGTCCAATCCTATATTCCATACACTTGCAATTAAAAGCTGTCAATCTTCATTTTTAATGTTCCTATCTGACAAAGGAAGATCAAGGTATTTAATGGAAAATTCCTTCCAATATGTCCAAGATATCTTGTATCTTCTGCTTATCTTTAGTAGAAACGTTGATCCCTAGTAACTCACATTTTCTGTTGTTGATTTTCAGTTCTTAAACTGACTCAAACAATAGAAGGATGATGGAAATATGAAAGTATTTTTTTTTACATTCATGACGGAAAGTAGAATAGTAGCATCTGCAAATTGGAGATGAGTGATTTAAGGTTGTTCATCGTTTCCCACGTTGATGCCTTAAGTCAATTGCTTCTGACAACACAGTGCAGTTGTGAATCCACTTTATCCATCTTTGACTAAATATGATCAATTGAAACACCCTAAATGGACATTCCAACTCACTCTGTCATAAGCCTTCTGAAGATCAAGTTTTAAAATTGCTCAGCTTCTCCTTCTTGCCTGTTGATCATGAATGCACTCAAATGCTGCCATGAAATTATCCAAATTGTGCCTTCTTTTGATGAAAGCTGATTGAGTGGGACTAATTAACCTATCCAGCTTGCTCTTAAGTCTGGAAGCTAACACCTTGGAGATAATTTTACAGGATGAATTTAACAAAGCAACTCAACTCAACTCAACTAAGGCCTTTATCCCAAATTACTTGGGGTCAGCCATATGGATTCCCTTTCTCCACTCATGTTGATTTTGTGTTATTTCTTCAGAGATATTTAAACCATCTAAGTCATATTGAATTACCCTCCTCCAAGTTAACTTATGTCTACCATGCCCTTTTTTTGTTTCTGTCATTTTAATATTTTCTATCTTTCTAACTGGAGCCTCTTTAGGTTTACGTTTAATATGTTCAAACCATCTCAATCTCCCTTCTTTCAATTTGTCTACAATTTTCGTTACTTCTACATTTTCTCTAATATATTCATTCCTTATTTTATCTAATATAGTGTGACCACTCATCCATCTTAACATTCTCATTTCGGCAACACTTATTTTAAAAGTATGTTTTTCTTTTATTGTCCAACATTCACTACCATACAACATTGCGGGTCTTATACTTATACGATAAATTTTTTCTTTCAACTTTAATAAAAATTTACGATCACATAGAACCCCTGAAGCCAATCTCCACTTCATCCAACCTGCTTTAATCCTATGATTAACATCTTCATCACATTCTCCATCTTTTTGAATAATTGATCCAAGATACTTGAATTGAGTTTTTTTAGACAATATTATCCCATCTAAATTGACGCCCTCACCTACTTCTCTTTGATTTTCATTAAATTTACAATGCATATATTCTATTTTAGTTCTACTTATCTTGAAACATTTAGTCTCCAAAATATTTTTCCACATTTCTAACTTTCTATTCACTCCTTGTGTTTTATTTATCAATATGATATCGTCTGCAAATAGCATACACCAGGTATATCATTTTGTATAGTTTTCGTTAATTCATCTATAACTAAAGCAAAAAGATAAGGACTTATTGCAAACCCTTGATGTAAGCCAATTGAAGTAGAAAAATCTCTTGTTTCTCCACCAATTGTGCATACGCTGGTAGTTACATCATCATACCTGTCTTTTATCATTTGTATATACTTAACATGCATCATTCTTCGTTCCAACACCCACCAAACGAATTTAACAAAGTAATCGGTCCGAAATCTTTTATGTCAACAACCACCTCCTTTTTAGGAATCAACACAAGAGAAGTAGAGTTAATGCTCTTGATAACCTCTGGCTTTTGCTCAACCTCTCTCATTGTTTTCATGAAATCAGATCTGATAATATCCTTGTTGTTCTCGTAGAACCACGTGGAGAGAAACCATCTGACCCTGACACTCTGTACAGATTCATGGAATCAACATGTTTCACTTCCTCTTCTGAGATTGAGAAGGTCAAAGAATCAGCCTTATTGTTACCCAGCCTATAGAAGGAGTTATCATTTAAGAAAGGTCCCCATTCCTCATCTTCCTTGAATAAGACTTAAAAGAATGATGTTGCAGACTTACCTATCATATTTATTCCTCTTGTGTTCATGCCATTATCCCCTAGTGAATCCTTGTGGTGGACAGTGTGTTACTCTGACAATTTCGGGGGGAGGCTTATTGTGGTTCTAGTGCCAAGGGAGTTCGTCCAAGGGTTCATATAGCACCGGCTGGGAGTTGGTGAGAGGTTGTTAGGAGGGGGAGAGCAGGCTGGCTGGGGAGGTCAGTGGGGGGAAGGTCTCATTGGGCTCTCATTCTGCCAGTGGTCACTGCGCTTTCTTGGCTCAGGCAGGATGTCCTCACCCTCTTGATTCTAGGGGTCCACGAACAGAAAGGCCTACCAGTGCTGTGTTGTTTGGACTTGCAGAGAATGACTGTCCTTCCAGTGCATTCTTCCTCTTCTTTTTTTGCTTTCTGATTTTCCTGCACACTGCCCATGTTCAGATTTTTTTTCTGCAGCCTGCTTTAATTTTCTTTTTTTGTCATTTCCTGCATGGACAGGTTTTTATTTCCCTTGCTGGGCCCTCAATCAGTCAATCCCAATTAAGTGGGATTGGGCAGTTTCCTTTTGAGGAGGATTTGGAATCCAGAATTGAGTAAGATTCCCCCTCTTTTTTTGCTTGCAATGGTGCCAACAGCTTATGAAAAAAAAGGATGTGCATCTCCTCCCAACTCTAAAAACGTTATGTATGGTGGTGCATAATTAGTGGAAGATTCTACCATGACATGGTTTTAACTACATCTCTAATGTGAGCCCACTGTGGTGAGTTGAACAGTGTAGAGGTCTATAGATTTTTTTGCTTCTGTTTCTGTTGTTAATCAGTGCAAGCAACTAAAGTTGCTTATTATATGCTTGAGGTAATGAAGATCATCATATTTTGTGTTAGATTATGGACAAGTGAGAAGTTTCTACTTGAGGTTTCAAGTATATATAGATTTAGGTAGAGAGGGTTTAGCAGGTACCTGTATTTAAATAACTCAGAGATTGTAAACTCATTTTTTACTTTACGAAGAGACAGCATAAATACTGTGAAAATGATTTTTTTTTCTATTTAGCAGTTCATTTTGTCTTTAGGGGTCTCCGTTGGCAAAAGTTTATATCGGGGCAATTGCAGAGCATGAAAAGTTCAGTCAATGTGAACACATCTTTCCTTTTTTTCCTCTTCGCATCAACTTTTTGTTTTCCTTATTTTCATGATTTAATTTCATTGTTATGTATCAGAATCTGTTTGGTTCTTTGAACAGCAGTGTTTAATAGTTGAATACTTTCAGTTATTTAATTTTGTGCTTTCTTTTGTACCATTTCAGGAATAAAGTTTCAGATACATCTAAATGGAGGAAGCTAGGGTTGCCAGTAAAAATTTGTCTACAGATTCTTCTTCTGCTGCACTTTCATTTAATGAACTGCATGTGCATTCTGAAGAATCACATATACAAGAAAGGGATGGCCCATCACAGCAACAAATACCTTATTCACCAGAGGTTTTAAGTGAAACACAGTCTCCAGTTGAGGGCACCGAAGTTGCATCATCAGAGGTCCAAGATGTCTCAGTTTGTGGTCCACCAAATGGTTTATTAAAAAATAATGATGACACGGATGGAACGTTTGATGGCTCTATTTCTAGTGGTGTTTCTGATGGTTCTGCGGTACCACATGGCACAGATATTACAGAGGTACTGATCAATGACATACGACAGCAATCTGAAGGTGATAGCTCTGAGGGCATTTCTGATGTTCTTCAAGTTTCCAAGCAATCTGGTGATCTTTCTTTAAACAAATCTGACATTCAGAACAATGGTGGTAAGACATCTGGTGAAATGAAACCAGATTTTGATCATAAAGTGAAAGGAGGTTTACCAAGTGAGAGCACAGAGCTCACTGAAGTTTCCGAAGATGTAAACATGGAAATAAATCTTTCTGGTATGGATCCTGGAGTAACCAAAGCCAATGAAATGGAAGATGGAAATGTACAGAAAATATCTGTAGATTCAGAAGGAACTTCAAAAGATACCAAACATACAAATGTGAACAGAGGCCTCATTGACACTGCCGTGCCATTTGAGTCTGTTAAAGAGGCTGTAACAAAGTTTGGAGGAATAGTTGATTGGAAAGCTCATAAGTCACTTATTATAGAGGTAGTGATCTCATTATTGCATTTTATCTTAATAACAGTGATACTCACTATTGATGTGTGGGGAGAAAGAACCCATATAGCTGACCACAAATAAGTTGGGATCAAGAAATGTTGTCTCACATCTTGATCTCACCTCTTAGAGGTTAGAGAGAGGAGATCTCGTGAGTTTTTTGCAAGATCATTGTGAGACAAAAGAGTTTAGGGGCAGAGGGAGGTAGCCAGAGAGTGGTGGAGGGAGTGTCTTCCCTGTCCTATTGGGTAAGGAAGACCTCTCAAGATCCGACGTGGCCCGTTAAGTTCCAAATCCCTTTAATAATTAATGGGATTGTTGTCAATCCCACTTAACGGGTTGCTTGGGTCCGATATCTGGACCGTACTGGCGGGGAAGAGGACTACAAGATTTCTCCCTCCAGCACTATCCAGCACAGCCAGCCCTCTCCGACCGGGGTGTCTCACCTACCTTGGATCTCTGCAGTGTGCTGAGATTGAGGATCTTGCAAGGTCTCACCAAGATGGAAAACCATGTTTGGGATCAAGGCTAGGGTTGAATCAGAGTCTATAATAGTGATGTCATTGATTGATAAGTATATGGATTTCCATGCTTTGTAACGGGAACCAACTTTTTATGTTTTCTTTCAATGAGGATTGGAAAATAAAAGTCGGTTTCTACAAGTATTTACTGTTTGGCAGTCATTAGGTGAATTCAAGTTGGATATATGTCTTAGATGAAAATAACTTATGAACATGATTAATATGAAGGATATGTGTTGCATGCATAATTGTTTCATGTTATTAGACATAAATAGTATATTGAGATGCTTCATTATAAAATGCAAAAGCCATTCTGTAAGGGCAAATCAGTATTGCTTGGTGTGAATCATCATGATGTTTAGTGAATCTTTCTCATTTAAAAACTTGTTTTGGGAATGCCTTGGGTTTTACGTGAACTAAATGCTAGTTTGTTTGGGATTACATCAAAGTTTTACTTGGGCTAAATGCTTCATGCACCGTGTTAACTTGACAATTACTATTGGTATCTAGTTAATACCCACTAGCCTCCAGGAAATTCTTTCATTTAAGGTTTTTAGGTAACTATTTTGTTCCCAACTGAGTGCAGCATCATGGTGTAATGAACTGTAGGATATTGAACTAAAAGCTGTCCTATAATGTTTGATAGGCAGATAAAAATTCTAATCCACTCAATTGTCTATTGTAAGTTGCCGAGCCCTGCCATCATTATCTGTTCTTGTATGTTTTACAGAGGCGTAATCAGGTGCAACAAGAACTTGAGAAGACACAGAAAGAGATTCCAGAGTACAAGAAGCGATCAGAAGCTGCTGAAATAGCTAAACTTCAAGTGTTGCAAGAGCTTGACAGCACCAAGAGACTCATAGAGGAATTGAAGCTGAGCTTGGAAAAATTGCAGATGGAAGAGGCCCAGGCAAAGCAGGACTCAGAGCTTGCCCAGCTTAGGGCTAAAGAAATGGAGCAAGGAATCACCGATGAAGTGAGTGTTGCAGCAAAGGCTCAGCTTGAGGTTGCGAAGGCCAGGCATGCTGCTGCTGTGGCAGAGCTCAAATCTGTGAAAGAAGAGTTGGAAGCTGTAAGAGTTGAGTATGTCACTTTGGTTCAAGAAAGGGACATTGCTATCAAGAAAGCTGAGGAGGCTGCATCTACATCCAAGGATACTGAGAAAACCGTTGAAGACCTGACGTTAGAATTGATTGCAGCTAGGGAATCACTGGAATCTGCTCATGCTGCACATCTTGAGGCAGAAGAGCACAGAATTGGTGCAGCCCTGGCAAGAGATCAAGATATTTTCAACTGGGAAAAGGAGCTTAAAGAGGCAGAAGAAAATGTTCAACATCTAAATGAAAAACTTATGCAAGCAAGAGATCTCAAGTCAAAATTAGACACTGCATCTGACTTGTTGCTTAGTCTCAAAGATGAACTCACAGCCTACATGGAAGCAAAACTGAATCAAGAACCTGAGATCATTGGTGAAAGGGACTTAAACGATGGAACAGGTGAGACCAAGGAAACTCATACATCCGTACAAGCAGCAATTGCTTCAGCAAAGGAGGAGCTGGAGGAAGTAAACTCAAATATTCAGAAAGCAAAGGATGAAGTGAACTGTTTGAGAGTTGCAGCAGCATCACTTAAATCAGAAGTCGACAAAGAGAGGGCTGCACTTGCACCTATGAAACAGAGAGAAGGAATGGCATCTATAGCAGTTTCATCCCTTGAAGCTGAACTGGAAAAGATCAAGTCTGAAATAGAGTTGACCCAATCGAAGGAGAAGGAAGCCCGTGAACAGATGGTGGAACTCCCAAAGGCACTGCAGCAGGCTGCTCAGGAAGCAGACGAAGCGAAGTCAGTTGCTCAGTTGGCACAGGACGAATTAAGAAGGGCCAAAGAAGAGGCAGAGCTAGCAAAGGCCAGTCTAAGTACAATGGAGATCAGATTGCGTGCTGCTCTAAAGGAAATTGAGGCGGTAAAAGCATCGGAGAGATTGGCGCTGGCAGCTGTCGAAGCATTGCAGGAGAGTGAGCAGGCAGCAAACATGGGGTATGATGAATCTCTTGGTGGAGTTACTCTTCAGTTGGAAGAGTATTTCATACTTAGCAAGAGAGCGCATGAGGCAGAGGAGTCTGCAGGTGAGAGGGTTGCTACTGCCGTCTCCCAAGTAGAGGCAGCAAAGGAGTCAGAACTAAGAAGCCTGGAAATTTTGGATGCCGCAAGTGCAGAGCTGATGGAGAGTAGGGAAGCACTCAGGGTGGCAAATGAGAAGGCTAAGAAAGCACAGGAGGGGAAGCTGGCTGTTGAGCAGGAGCTAAGGGCGTGGAGAGCTGAGCATGAGCAGAGAAGGAAAACAGGTGATACTGTTCAATCAGCAGCTTATCCCCCCAGGAGCCCTCCAAGAAGCTCTGTGGAGCTCAGAGAGCCGAAGAGCTCCGACCAGGAGCAGGAAGGAGCCGCTCTTGTGCAGAGTGCACCTGCTTCCAAGATTTCCACACCTGACAATGACACAGGTAGTGCACCATCTGAGCTGAAGACGAGGAAGAAGAAATCCCTGTTTCCGCGTATTGTCATGTTCTTGGCCAGAAAGAAGAGTCACCCACCACTGAAATAAACCGGCTTGTATGTTCATTCTCACCTTCTTCACCATGCGTCTGCCAGCTTCCACGCACAGCATGTATAATAAGTTCATTTGTTCTTCCTCGTGTTTATATCTTCGGCTCGTGAGCATTGGGTAAAAAATTGCTGTATCAATAGAATTTTCATAATGAGTTGGGATTGTTTTTTACTGTTCTTCTTTTACAATGAGAGGAGGAATAATCACTGATTTCAAGCCAAGTAAATTTGTCCCAGCTCTCTGTGGTTCTCATGACTGTTCTCTTCCTCTCTGTGTACGCCAATTTGAGCCTTTGTCTGCTTCATGGATATAAACTGCGATTACATGATTTGAACTGCATCCAAGGGTAAGCAAAACTCTAAACAAAGTGGAAAACAACATTTTATCCTTGTTCGCGGCAGTTTCTTCCTGGTTTCTTCCCGTACAGCAACGTGACTGAGAGATGGTCTCTGGCGAGAAGTTTCTCGCCCAGTCCAAAGCTGGATGCTTGACTACTCGTCTTCTAAGACAAGCGCCTGTAGCTCAGTTAAATGTGCTCTTTTTTTTTACTAGGCATCTCTCGATCGATCTCAACTGGGAACGGAAGAGAGCATCAAAAGGGAGAGCCAAAATACCATTATCAGATTGAGTAGTTAGATCAAGGCCGGTACTGACACAGAAGAATAACACTGTGATAAGATCGCCTTCTCCTGTCCTGTACGACAGCACGAACGTCTTGGGTGACGCCATCGTTTTGGTTATAGTATGCTCCAAACTTCATCTTTGATCAGCATGCTCATTTATATTCGATATCTGTATATATACATTGTTCTCAAGGTTCAAGTCTATCTAAACTTTAACTTCAGGATCACCGAGAATTGAAGCTAAGGTGGAATATGTTCTGATCTTACCAGACCCCTACTCTCTCGTTGAAAGATTGAGAAATTAAGGTTGTTTGAAAATCTAGTTGAAGTACCCCCTAGATAGATTTCTTCGTACCTTGTATCTTACAAGACCTTAATAAAATACGATTTTCGTCTTAAGGTTTTGGCGAACATAACCCAATCTTGGAAGGAAAAATCTGGGCCAAATTAAGCTGCATGAACAATTTGTCCCCTAGCTCCAACAATCAGACACTTCGAAGAAGAAAAAAAGAAGTCCGCACTAGGATTAAATGCCTAATCTCAACTATTTGATTCCAACATGTCGTTTATTTAGAAACTTGTTTTGGTAGAAGCTTATCTAGAAACTAATGTTTGAAAGTATTGACTCATGCTACTAAGTTATATCATATGCATCGGCGCAAGTAATGTTACATCTATCAATCTAGCTGCTCGACGTGGAAGGAAGCTCAAACTGACCAATAAATTCGTTCTTGTGTTGAATTAATATATAACAAGTTCAATTCTGGAATTAACTGATAAAAGTCAGCATTGCCCGTCATTGCACGCACAACTTTCACTTCATTTGATGATGTATGGCATGGATTACAAGGTATTCAACGCCTAAGAAGCAGAAGAAAAATGCAAGGATAGATTCAGCACGACTGCAGCTGCAAATCAACCATGGCCTTAGTTTTGGTGCCACTCTGCAAAACTGTGATCTTTTGTCATAAATATACATTTCGGATAACATAAAACTGTCAACAATTCAACAAATAACAAGTACATCTTGATAGTAATGCAGTAAAACTGACCAAATTCTTCACCCTAAAGATCACAGACAAAAAAGGTCTGAAAGCTCAAGCAGAACCTGCCATAATTTAGCAAATAATAATTGTATATTATGTCCATTGTTAAGGACATCTTCGTACATGTCACCAGAGAAGTTCGAGATTCAAGGCAAAATTACATGTCTAAAGTCTAAACGACAGCTGCTGCTTAGAACATATCTGGAAATTAGAGATAATTATTTCTAAGAATCTAGGACAGTAATACTCTACTGGAGACAGCATCCTGATCTAATAAGACAACTGTTTATGAAAACCTTTTTCTTCCTGGGGGAATCATAAAACAAACAAGGAATGATAACAAATACTCGATGTCAGCTGCTCTTGTTGTTGAGATACTCAAAAAAAAAGGAATTGGAGGACGCCTAGAGAACAAGCGGCTCCTGGTACATCTTACAAGTGATGTCAAGAGGAAACCTTTCAAAGGCAATCCAGTTCGTTAAATAATTTGATTCCTAACAACTTATACAAAAAAGTTACACAAATCCAGTCGAGTTGAGTTGTACTTCCTCTATAGGGTATATCTACGTCGTAAAAATCCTCCAAACACTTGGGTATCAAAGGGATTCAAGTCAAATAACAGTTCGACCCTCAAGTGTGCTAAGAATTATCACAAATAAGACCTCTCTAATGATTTGTTCCTATTTAATGGGACTTGTTTATTTAGAAAGTCATAAAAGTTCTCAAATTATTTTCCCTTTCAATGGGTGAATTTTATGATGGATAAAGTCTATTTTACTGCCCAGTATGTTGCTCTATGCTGACTGGAGGTCACAATCAAATGTAGTCTTTTTGTTAGAAACAAGAATGCACAAAAGGCCCTCATATATCTTGTAACCACAATATCCTCTGTTAGATAGATGACAATTTCTCCTCTGGCCAAGTGGAACAGAGTTTGTACCTAATAGAAATCCACAAGTAAATCTTGAGATGATGTCATTTTCTCTAATAACTGCCACTAATAGTTCTCGTATAACTTATTTTTACTGAATGATTATGCTATGGACAAAATAGTCTGTTGTACTGGTCAGTATGTTGCTAAGTTCTGAGCAGGGGTCATACCATCATAATTAAGACTAGAAATAGTCTCTTTGTGAAAAGTGTGGCTGCACGGCACAATATTGACCTCCCATTATCAGGTAACGATGACATCCTCACACAGAGAATCCGCCTTTCTATGGTAATATATCAATTTCTTCTCCACCAACTAAGATTAGGGTTTGTACCAAATAAAAGCCCACAAGCCAAATTGTGAGACTATACAAGCCATTTTCCACAAGAGGAGCTGCATAACACTAAAAAGGAATGACTTATCAGAAATAAGGCATAAAGGTACGAAGATAGTGCAAGTGTCAAGAGCATGACACAAAAGCCCAGGAGGAAAACCGCAATGGCATCTATTAATTAGCAATAGGCATGCGATATAAGATAACACGGAAAGTGTACTTCATTAAAATAAGCCAGCAACCGAGTTAGCAATAGAAACAAATATGTTAATCAATATAAATAAGAGTAATTTGGTTTTCACTATAAACTTATCGAATATATTATGTTGATCTCTGCCCTTAATTTCCTCAAAAGAAATGGACATTACTGATTACCCTCCTCTCTCTCGTCTCTCCCTTCTTGTTGTCCAGCCCTTTCACTAACATGGGAGGAGGAGACAAGGAACTATTAATGAGTTGATTCACTATCAATAAGAGGCCTGTGCAGTGCGAGAACAACGGTTCCTTGGCAACACATGCTGAAACCCTGAGAAATTCACTGCTGCTGTTGGCAATGGTTGCCAGCTCTTTGCAGTAGGTGGCAAGCATGGAGGTGATCCATGAGCAGAAGAGGAACTCAATGAAACCAAGGGCACATATCATGCAAGAAATAAGAGAACAGATGTATATATACAGAGAGAGAGAGAGAGAGTGGTCATAAGGAACTTGACAGATAGGAATATGAGAAAGTCAGGAAGAGTGAAAAGACAGGTGAAGACGAGGGGTAGAGAGGAGATGAAAATAAAGGGAAAAGGAATTAACCAACTTTAACGGACTATTGCTATGATTAAACAAATTTCTTAAGGAATTTAACATAAGGAGTAATTTCTATTTTATTTAACCTTGTGAGAGTTCGTAAGAGGTTCCCAAGCTTACAGATTAATATATAACTATGTAAATATAAGGAGTTAAAACCAAATCATCCCAAATCCAATTGGTATATGTAATTTTTTCAAAGCCTATGCAATTCTGCTGAGAAAACCTGAGAACACAACATTGACAACAAAGGAGCAGGACAAGAAGATAAGAAAACCAGAAAAAGGTAAAGTTTCTAGTCCAATAAGGGATCAACATCTCTACATAACAAATGAATGGTTAAATAATCACATAATCAATCGAAAGGAATATGCTTACCATTTGGCCACTCCACTTCACTTTTTCAGTGGGAGTGAGGATCAGAGCTATACAGGCGGCTATAGGCAGCTTCTCCTACAAGGTAGATGCCAAAGGCAACAAGAGCAATGCCAAGACCAGGAGTAGCATGTTTGAGCTGGTTAGTAAGCATCGGATGCTTCCTCCACTCATCTCTCCTCATGAAGAACTCACCTGTTTTACCCAGTGAATTTGCCATCTCAATCTGGTAAGATCAATAAGTTTTAGTAGATCAATCAGTTTAAGTATGTGCTTAGATCAATTTCATACAAAATGTTGGAAAGTGAAGAGATACGAAAAAGAGGATTAAATAATTGAGATATTGATGATGAAAAAAACAATAGTAGCTAAAAAAGCATCTCATCAAGCGGCACAAACACCAATTAGTATAACCCTTTTCTGCCAAGGACCAGGCACAATTTCTCTTACGGTAAGTGGAACGTTCAGATGCCTCTTTTAGGTTCTTTAGAATCAAAAACTTGCTCCAGCAACCCACTAACTGGCTTATGTGTGTGCCAAATTTGTAAATTGCTTATTCAAAGGCCAGATAGAGCCTGGGGAAGCTGAAGCGGACCCTTAAAAGGGAACAAGTTAGGAGCCTTTTAAAGCAGGTCATGTTTGTAATGTATTAAGTCAGCAATCTGGTTAGTACTCTTTTACTTATGATCCACATATCCAGATCCGTCTGGATTCAGGTTTCAGTATGGGTTGAATAAGTGACACACAATGTCACAACTTGTTTAATATTCTTTCAAGTGACGAACTTACTGAGGTAATATTGTCTAGCTTCGTAGCCATACGGATGAGGTAGAGAGATCTGAAGTCTAAACATGTTCGTAAGATGGAAAAATGACAAATCTTCAATTTTCAAACTTCCTTATGTTCACTAGGTACATCCTCGACCGTTCACGATGTACAAGAGCCTAATATGTCCGTTTCTCTCTTTCAACATACGGAGATTCCATTTAGCATTACGTGGGGCTTACTTCCATCACAATTGTCTATCTATATCATCTTATACATCCAAGAAAACTCAATGTTCCAACGTCACGGAAGGTAATCGACTCATCTATCTCGATGATGATGGCAGGTGAAACAAACCCAAAAATGTCTAACCTTTCTATACGTTTTGTCATTCTAATCCATCCCATTCCCACCCTTCCCTAGTGCGTATTCGACGGTGATAAACAAGTTTACGATCTAAATCTAGGATCACTTACTATTACACGAATTAAGTTTTTACATATTGCACCAAGAATACTACTTTATCCAGACGAAGATCCCCCTTTCCCAACAGTGTCCGGGGAACACCATGCTCGAAGCTTGACAACAATAAATAACAACAACACAAGTGAATGTAGAAATAGGATAACAAATCGGAACGCTTCATTTGTGCCAAGAAAGAGAGCTAGCACGGAGAAACAGGAAGATCAATCCGAAGGCTTTCCACAGAAAAGAGGAGCTGACCTGGAGAGATCAACGCAACGCCGCCGCCTCTTGCCAATGAGATCAATTTTCTGAGGACGAAGGAATGGAGACGCGAAGAGGATGCGGCGTGCGACTTCGGGCTGGGTTTATTCAAACCGGAGTGAACCGGACTTCTGGATGATGCGACTTCCCACCCGGTTCAGGTTAAGGGCGGTGAGCTCAAATATCAGATTTATTTATTTTAAAATAATAATTAGACTCAAGTTTAATCAAAACTAGAATGATAAACATTTTTGAGATTTTAATCTGAATGCATTTATAAAATTTGATCTAAATTTAAACTTAAATTAAAATTTATTTTGTTTTAGATTATATTTAAATGACACGATATAATGATTAATTCATATAATTTATTTTTAAAATAAATATTTTATTGAGTGACTCGTCAGCTTATCCAGCCAAACAGGTATATGTTTGAACTTAGCGTTAAGTAATCGAGTTTCTTTGTTCAAATTTATTTGCTAAACAAAATAAATGAGTCTAGTCAATTTTTTATTGAGTCTGAGTTTTAACTTAATTTTAAAGTGTATTAGGTTGTTTGCACCACTGGCCATAGAAAACTTAAAAAAAAAGGTATATAAACTCTCAGGGATAAATTTATTTGTTAAAACTTAGAAATATCCGGATCAAAATTGATATATTACTATTTATAATACTTTAACAAAATAGGGCATCAAGGAAACAACATGATGTACACTCTCTACTCAGCAATGTAATATTCTGAAGTAGATAATTTTACAACTCTTAATATGGTATTGAAGTCCACAATTAATCTAAACATCATGTGCATGCACGCACACAACATATATTTATATTTCATGAGGAAAAATATGTGTGGGAGCATGTCAAAGGATGTATCTCATATTTCATATATCAGAGATGTAAATAGGAACATAATATAAGGAGCCATCTCCACCATCTCTATTGATCATGTTTAATATTTTAAGTTAATGGTCCAAAAATTTCAAGATTGAGCAAATGCACATATTTCAAATAATAAAACAAACAGTGTTTGGTTGAAAAGTGTCTTCAAGATGAACTCACAGTATTATTTCAAATAATAATCAGAAGAACTTGTGGCACTTGTACCTACCGGAAGGAATACCACATCATATGGTATTTGTTGAAATATGCTAAAATAAAATCGAACATAACCTAAGATGTAAAATCATCATGTTTGGTGAGATTGGATAACAAAAGGAGTGGAGATCCTGAATAACTAAAAAAAAGTTGGGCTACGAAAAAGAAAAAGGAGGTTTCACCTCATTTTTGTCCTATAAGAAATTCAGTAAAATTATGTTTTTATTAATGATTGTTAAGCATCTCTTCTAATGAATTTTGTTGCGTGTGTGTATATATATTTGAAACAAATACTAGACATGAAATCAAACACCCTATTAGTTTCTTACTTTGAGCAACAAGTAAGTGTGGGAAGACCGCATTCGAAAGGGATGAAATTGTGTAAGAGTTGTTTTTATTTGCTCCTCTCTCTCTCTCTCTCTCTCTCTCTCGATCTCTCTCGACGTCACCATCGACATCAAGGGCAGCCACCATCGTCGCCATTGCCATTGTGATCACCAGTGTCGTCGAGGTCCCAAGTCGGCATTACCCTCGTGCTATTCCGCCACCACCTCGCTGTCGACAACATCCTACATGTTCACCTCCCCATGACGCGTCTACTGCCGTTGGAGGTGTCTGTCTCAAGCGTCCATTTCCTTCAGCCATTGTCGTGTCCGCCTCCATTGGCCGCAAGAGTCGGCCCCTAGGAGGTGAGAAGTCGTCGACCAGTGTTGCCAATCCAGCATTGCTCGGTTTGGTCCGATCTAGCAAATTTTGTTTAAAAGCTCATAAAAATACCATAAGATTAAAAAAATCAGAAGAATCACATAATTTCAAGTAGAGTGTTTCAAACTCGCTATAGTAATTTTTGAATATGTTAAGATATAATAGTACGAGATAAATTGAAATATTGGATAATTTAACTATATGCTAGTAATTTGATAGAAATCATTTGAAAAAAAGAAAAGTATAGAATCCATGATTGTATGTTAATTTATGGTTAGAACATCATGCTTATAACTCTAGAAGTGTTTAGATGAATTGTTTAGAGGTTTTCATATTATAAGTCATGAAATATTGCACAAATGACATGCTTAGCTTTGAATATAAAACTTCCATATTCTATGTGATTAAAAATAATGGTATATGCTTAGAGGTGTTTAAAATGACAGCATTATATTTTAGAAGCATGTTGTTGTTTTAAATATATCCATGTTGTCATTTTGTGTAATCATATTTGTAAATTTGATTAGTTAAATGGTGATAATATGACTATGTTATATGTACATAAAAATGAGGATACAATGCATGATAGAATGGTATTATAATGCATAAAATGACAGTGTGTATTCATGAAATGATGAAATGTTCATGAAATGATATGGTGTATGTATGAATGATAGCTTGTACATGAAATGATGATATGAAATGATATGATTGATATTGAGATAATGATATGGACATGATATGATGTCATGAATTGTTATATGAACAAGATATGATTGATATGACAAGCGAGATGATGAAGCAACAAGCTTATGTTCAGTGTTGTTTCGAGTGTGATATTCGCTTTGTTTTACCGCATAGAGATGTGTATGCCGGTGTTTTGTTGCACATACGTGTGTATGCCGCTGTTTTGCCACACAGACGAGTGTGTGCATCCGTTACTGCACACCGGGCATACGTCTCTACTCTATTGCATATCTAGGGCATGTCTCTATTTTGGATACATACTCAGAGTACACATCCGCATGTTGCACTTAGTAATAACTAGTTTATTGGATTCAATAATCTATGAACAAATTTACTTTGTTCAAGACCAATGAAATGATTGTATGTGTGACATGAAATTTAGTTAAATTGCATTGATGATACGTGGAATGATAAGTTTATTTTCTATTCAATAGATCAAAATTAGATAATTGATATCTATGTTGATATATGACTGGACTTTCAACATGCTATTAGAACTTTAATTTTCACGTCATGATATGCATGTATTGGAATATTGTATGAAGTTTGCTATGTTCAAAAGTTAACTGTGATATCCAGTATCTATTGACTTGAAGGAAAGTGATTTGGATGTGAATATTTGCAAGGTGTTTTCTATTAGAGGGGTTAATGCCTATTGAGTCAATATGACTCACCCCATTCTTTTGTTAATGTACCATTTACATATTTTGTGAAGCTTGACTTTGAGAAAGTGTGTTAGAAGGTCAAGTTGATGAGTTAGAAGATGAAGAACCAGATGCTTAGTTGTTTTGGTTATGTTTTGTTTGAATTGAATAACTTGACTTGTGTAGTCAAGAGAGTAACTTGTTTTGAACTATTTAATTGTTTGGTCTTTTTGTTGTGTTTTGAATCTTGTTACGAGTTGTTTGAGACTTACATTGTTGATGTGCGCTTGTTAATCCAAATTTTGCTTATCGTGGGTTTTTATCGCACTGTCATGGTGTTGGAAAATTTTTATTTTCCGATGCGCACATGTTAGATGTTATTTTTTTCTGGGTCGTGACAAATTGAACTTGGGAGAAAGTTTGAGACATGAAACTCCAAATAATACCTTTATATGAAAGCAACACATTGTGATGTTCATGAAATTACTATACGTTGAATTCCTTGCAATGTAGGAAATAAACACAAATGTGGATCATACATTTCGACATTTTGTTTTAAACATCATGGTATAGGAACACTCCAAGAAGTCCCCAAAAGATGAGTGATTTACTTGTAAAGGTATTTTAATTACATGAATGTATGTATGCCATTTAATTTCCTTACTCTCTGAAGCATGTTTTCACTTCACACCCTTGGTACTGTGGACCCAGATCAATCAGATTAGGTACGGTACTAACTACAAATCTATCATGGTCAGTGTTCGGTCAAATCTACATATTATTCAATACTATTATTTTTTGGGTTATTTGAACTCTAATTATGTATATTTTCTATATATACTCCCACAAAGGATCTATATATTATTTTTGTATACCTCACAAGGTTTAAAAGTTATAGCTATACCCTTACTGTAACTTAATACTAGGGTCCGTTGAATGGGTTGAATCAGCATCTTAACCTCCCATTTGGTCGGATGATCTTAGACATTTCAGCTTACTTGGTAAAATGCCCATGTTCTATAATTTTCAGAGGTTCAGATGAGCTGACGTCTGAATATATGCATATATAGATAGCATTTAACTCTTTTTTTTCTTCTAATACAAGAATAAAGGGCATTAAACTAGGTGTTTAAAAGTGTCAACCGCATGAACCAAAGGGTTGTTGTGACTCTCAAGGAAATAACTGCAATGTTTCAAAATCGATGGACGTTGTACAACAGTACTACAGGTAATTGGCAGAGAGGCGTACGTACCTGCTATTTGATAGCTTCTTCTGTTCTTCCCCCGACCTCTTGTTGACCGCTAAGAAACCCGTTGATCTTGTTCTTCGCTCCATGGGCAATGCTTATAGTTATTAGGCGAGGAAATTTCTGTCCTGACTTGTGATTTTCCAATAATATGGACAAGTGGGGTTGAATCCAACGCTCAACAGACATAAAAAAAAACAGTGCCAAACCTAATCAAATCAATTTAAATTGGCAAATGATCAGAGTAAACCGTTCGGTTTGTCTGTTCAACACTTCTTATCGATCGAGTCAAAAAACAAAAGCAAGTAATTAAAGTGAACACAATGTTTAATAGGTTATTGTGAGATAGAAGTATGTTTTGCAATGTTATTCTATCAGATTACAATATATACTTTTAAAAGTATTATAATATATATAAAACAATTTGGATCAACCAATTTGCCAGAGGGGTGTTAAACCAAACCAGAGTATTCATGCCATAATAATTCGGTTCAATCTAAGAAATCGAACACAAAACATTCCGATTCAAACCAATCTGATTTGGTTTCATTTACCAATTTAGATGAACACCTCTAGGATAAATACGGAGAAAGGTGGTGGTTTGACTTTTGAACTGTATTAAAATAAACTCTAAACTTGCCAATGACATAAAATTGCCGTGCTTGAAGAGATGTGATAACCGAGAGAGAGAGAGAGAGAGAGAGAGAGAGAGAGAGAGAGAGAGAGAGAGAGAACAACATGTGGTCAGAAGAAGTGGAGGATCGCAAGATAATATAAAAAAGTTCACCTCTTTCTTTGTTTATAAAAGAGATTTCTTTAAACATATAAATTTACAATGATCGTCAAACACCTATTTTGACAAAACTTGTTACAAGAATTCAATTTGTCATGCAACCAACCACCCAATTAGCATCACTAATATATATGTAATACACGTACTTTAAAACCATTCACCATAAAAAATAACACAACTTGAATTCAGAAAATCAGGACACAGACTCAATGTCCTGTACTGGATGCTATTTTGGGAATGGAAGGGTATGGGTAGGCGTTATGAAGAACCAAAGAGTAGAATCCATTGGATCACTAATTATATGATACGTCCGCTGGTCCTAACATCATTGGCTCGCTAAACTAAACAGCCTCGAGTTCCACCGGTTACCCCACTGTTCCAAAATTAAAAATTAAATAAAAATTCTTTCAAGTCACAGGAAGAGCAGCCGATAGCCTGATACTTTTGGTACTGGTGTGCACTCTGAACTATGCCCTTCATGTATACTAACGGACATAGAAGTCAGAACCTCCGATTGTTCATGGAAGTTCAACATACAGTATTCATCATGCAGCGACCTCATTGATGTGCTCAGACACACCTTTTCCAGGTGGTATGAAGATCAGGTCTTCCCAGCCAGAATTTTTATCATTGATCTGTAAATAAAAGAAAATATTTGAGCATAGGACTTGGTTTTCAAGTATAAATTGACTGAGGAGAATGTTAACCACCTCCATCTTTCTCAGGACATCTTCCAAACTTCCAACCTACGAGGGGTCAAAGGTTAATCACTAGCTGTCCGCAGAATAACAAAAATAGAAACTGCATATGCAGAAGCATATGCAATATAGAAAAACATAGTTGCCAAGTACCACCACATGGTGGGGAACGCCTAATCCTCTTGATCTCGAGCTCTTCAAGAGATCTCTTTCTATATCTTCCTGCACAACCATCCTCAGTTATTCACTGTTAGGCTGTTGAGTTTAAGCTAGAAATAGGTAGGACAATACCTTCTGGAAATATATCGGACAATAGCGCCTATTCTTTCTCTTGATAACAAGCTCTTCTGACTGCAGTTGAAACAGATGACAAACTATCATCGTGACAGTAAAATGGACAACATATAACAGGACTTTGGCTAAAAATTGCACGATTGAAATAAATGCTTATTGTCATAAAAATGGTTGAGTAGAGTTGAGTAGCACAAAAAAGAGGATAACAGGTACAATTCTTGAGATGCACTTGTGGGTGTTTTCCATGTCCAAAAAGGATTTGGGGGAACAATTCGTCTGAATCCACCAATCAGGCCGTACATTGATACATAATGCATAGCTTTTTTTCCGCAGTGATTAAATGATGGAAAGTTGATAATATGATCACGAGACAATCAAAATAAGGTTTCTTAATACTGTATCACCATGTATAAATGCAGTAAAAAATCCACATATTCTTATAGCCCATTAGCATGTTAGGTTAATCCCACACCTGAAACACTGGAACTCCATCAAAGCATTTTGAATGATCTGTTGATTTCAACTGGAAAATCAAGAAGAAGCAAACATCAATTATCAAGTACATGATTCATAAAAGGTTAAAATACAAGCAATTTAAAATCTTCAGCTTCTCAAGTACTAGCACAAGTAGACAACAAGAACTGCCAAATATAAGCACTATCAACTGAATTTGGAAGTCATGGATGGCATTGGCGTACCATCTTTACTATCCAGCTGTTGACTGTTGTCTGATAATATCTTCAAGTACTCAAAGGCACTAAAGGACACAACCTTCATTTTCCACTTAAAAAGTAGTAATTTTTTTTAAAGGTGACCATACCACATTTTATTAATGAAAGATAAAAAAATTATGAAGAAACTGAAATTTGTAATGGAAACATAGGAAAAGAAAAAAAACCCTCCTGCTAAGATAGTAGGATGAGTAGTCAGCTATATTTTCTTGTCAAAGACTTCTGCCAAGCCTCATTCTTTCCATGAAGTCTCTCTATCATCTGGATTTACTCCAAAGTACCCAAAAAACCACCCTTCAACAAATATAGTTACATAATGTAAGATGTCTTTCATGCTTCTCGAAAAATCATTGACTCCTTTCCTTCCTAACTGCCCCTAGGATTGTTGGTAGGAACAACCCAAGAACTGCCACAAGTCATCCCTTGACCCCCAAGGTTCATGCCTTGCTATGCATCTCATAGATAATGTTAGAATCTTAAGTAGTAGTGTTGACACCAAAAATTATCAAGAATCGGATTAAGTTTGATCCAATCTTCATTGAACCATTAATGATGTTATTGGGTTATAAGCAAGCTCAAATACAGGTCGATATCCAGGTCCTGAAACAGGTCCCCTGTGACCCAATCTCAGCCCATCCCGAAGACCCCCAAAACAGGTCATCGCCATCCACCCCGCTTGAAGATGGGCCGGGCACTCTTTCAAACAAGCCAAGTACGCAGCCCACAAGCCTGCTCAAAGATGGGCTCGGTGGAAAAATAAAAAAAGGGAAATTTTTCTGTTTGAACAAGCAGGAGATCGGTTGCTTAAGAAGGAGAAATAAAAAGGAAGGGGATTCCCGTGTCAATAGCAGGACCGATCCGAGTCCTTCTTGGAGTAGGAATGTCTTATTACGGAAGGAAAACCCCAATCGGGTGTCTTCCGATAATAGAAAGTCTCCCGTGGCAGAGCAAGCCAATTCCAATCGAATTAGAGTCCCAGTCGGACTCCTCCGGCAGTCAATCCCGTGAAGGAAGGAAAAGATCAAGGTGGGAGACGTCATTGCAATCGTCCGACTCTATCGGGGGGATAAGCTTCTAAATGGGGAAGCCCGGCTCCGCATTGAAGAGGGTCCGGCGACCTATTTAAACACCTCCAAGGCATCGCGCGGAGAGAGGAAGGGGGAGAGGAAAAAGAAACAGAGGCGGACGGGGGTGGAAACCAAAAGAGAGGAAGAAGAGATCGTGAGAGAAGCACCGGAGGAGTCTAGACCATCCGCCGAAGCTAGCTAGGCCGTCGAGGTCCTCTTCCTCCTTTGCCGGGACCGCCGGACCTCCGCCTGCTTCCGTAAGCCACCACCGTTGCCGTCGAGGCCAATGGCCCTTGCCGTCGTCGCCGGAGGGAGCTTCCTCCTCCTCCCCTAGGGCCGACGGCCCCTTCTCCTTCCTCCGCCAGCGCCGTCGCCGTCGAACGAAGCCGGGAGCCGCCGGAGACGATGTCGCGCTGCCGTCGGGAGCCGGAGGCTGTCGAGAAGGTACTGTAGAGGGGGGGGATAATGCCCCCCCGAAACTATGGTCCACGGTGGAAAAGGGGGCGGGGCCCATAAAAAAAAGTAAAAAAAAAAAAGGAAGAGAGGAGAAGCCGCGGCTGCGCGCGAGCGGCTGCCGGGCTGCGTGAAGAAATGTTGACCCGCGGGTCAACAAGCAGGTGGGGCCCACAGGGAAAGGGTGTAAAAAAAAATAAGAAAAGAAACAGGAATTGGAGGCCGGTGGACACAGCGGCAATGGGCCGCAGGGGAGCCGCAGAGGCCCAATGGACCTCCAGATGAACAGTGCTGGAATTCAACTTTTAAAATTCATTTAATTTAAACAAACCGAGGTAAGCATAAGGCCGATTCTAAACCCACCTCATGGCTTCGGCTCAACTTAAAAGAATCTGAAGTACCTGGGTAACCAGGAGGCCGGTTCTAAACCCACCTCCTGACCCATGATTAATTCAAAAATAAAAATAAAATAAACAATCAATTTAAATTAAATAAAAATCCATTTAATTTAAACAAACTGAGGCAAGCATAAGACCGGTTCTAAACCCACCTCATGGCTTCGGCATAACTTAAAAGAATTAAAAACAAAGGGAAACCAGGAGGCCGGTTCTAAACCCACCTCCTGACCCTCTTCTTAAGGTAGACATCCAAAAGTCTATAAAAACAGACCCCAATGTCTTACCGGTGCAGCAAACAATTCATCAACTCATGAAAGAGCCATGAAGATAGACATGAGCTAATTTCCCACAAGTCTATCAAAGACCGGGATATGCTCAGTCTCAAGACAATGAGATGAGTCCCCACAAGCTTATCAAAAGCCGGGCGTATTCAATCTCAAACCAGTGAGAGGAGTACCCACAAGTCTATTAAAGACCGGGTGCTTTTTCATCTCAAATTGTCAAACAAGTTACATGTTCATCAAGGACTCAAAAGGACCAAGTTTCTGGTCAAGTTGTAAATCATGTCTCATATTGAGAAAGCAAAAATGGAAAAATTCATGTTCGATGAACAAATTTATGTTACAAGGAGAGGACCGCCTACATGAAATTTTTTAAGGCAAGACAATCTGTAATTCAACTGAAACAAAAAGTCTGGAAATGGTGCAGAATCTGGACTTCGGAATCTGAAAATTTTGAAATATGGGAGCTGAGGTTAGGAATCTGAAAATTTAAACACCCAAATCTGAAATTAAAAAAATCTGAAAATCTGCAGAATTTAAAAATCTAAAACCTGCCCAGTCTGAAATTCAAAAATCAGATCACATAAATCTCAAACCTGCAATCCCAATCAAAACTTATGTTCAGACCAGAATCCAGAAATCTGTAAAGCCCGAAAATCTGAAATCAGAACCTAATACTGTAAAGTCCAGAAACTGTCATCTGAAGTTCATAAAAACCTGCAGCCGAGGATCAAAAAAAAATCTGTAATTTGTAAGTCTGGATGCCCGAAATCTGGAAAATGTGAAATGTGTGTAAATATGACATCTGAAGCTGAAACATGAACTCCAAATTCTGAAATCTGCATTTCAAAGATTCAAAATCTGAACATCCCAAAACTGCAATTAACTCACAATAATCTGTCAAAATCAAATCAATTTCAACCAAAACAAGCTTAAATCAAACCAACAAACCAATTAATTTTTTGTCAAGACAAACTTAAAACCATGTTCCTGGACCGAAACCAAATGGATAACCAAATTTAAAATCTGAAACGTAATTAAAATCTGCAGTTTCTAATTCAAAAATCAAAATTGTCTCTCAAACAAATCTGTAACAAGCTAGAGTGTTCAGATCAAATTTCCCAGACCCAATCCAGAAACATTCAAGTCAATTTTCCTTAATCAAGTCCAAACCAAAAATAAATACATCTGCAACCAAAAATCAGAGTCAATTTTCAAATCGTTTTGGAATTCCAACTCTCAGACAAATTCAAATTTGCCAAACAAGTTTAATTCAGATTAAACTAAAGTCAAATAATTAATCAAGCTTAAATCAAATTTTAAACAAATCTGCAAAATCTGGAAATTTCAAAGAGAATTTGGAAACACCAATCAAATTCAATTCAAATCCAACTCTTAAATTAAACTCAAGTTAATTTCAATCAAACAAAATTAAACCAAACAAACTTCATTTCAAGTCAAATCTGACTTGAACAAATTTAAATCAATTTCACTCAATCCAAAACAAATTTTTTTTTAAATCAAACCTTAAAACAAATTAACTTTAACTAAACAAATCTAAAACAAACTGAAATTAAATCAACCCATAAACAAGCTGTCTCAAACTCAAACCAAATTCAAATTCCAAACAAATTCAAATTGAACCAAACTTAAATCAATAAACAACTCAAACAAATCGATTCAATTAAGATGAACATATCTAACTTCAACCCAAACCAAAAGCAATTAAATTCAACCAATCAAATCCGAGTCAAATTTGATAAAACAGATACAAATTAATCAAACAAATCAACCCAAATCAGAAACAGTTAACAAATTCAACTCCAACTCAAACTGAATTAATCCAACCCAAACAGATTCAAATCAATTCAATTCAACTTAAATTAATCAAACCAATTCAGTTCAAATCAAATCCAAACTAAATTCAAATCAAATTCAAAACCAAATTAAGTGCTTGCATTCCGTCTATTTCATGGAGTTGTGTTCTCCTATGTGTGAATGTTTATTTTGTGTGGATGCATTGTCTTCTATTTCAATGAATTGCTATGACGTTTAATCAAGGGTGTTCGAGTATCTCGATGTAATTAACGTCAGATCTTCGCACCATCCGACGGGGAGAGGTCAAAATTAATTTCAAAGAACCTAACAACCTCAACGTATAATTTTATACATATAATTTTGACCCTAGTTAGTACTTTTATGAAATATCATCTATTTTCTTACAAAGTCAATGCTAAGGTCTAATCCAAATTCAAATAAAAAAAAATCCAAAAACCTAAATCTTTTAAATTTTGAGAGATTTTTGAGGTTACATCATAGTGTTTCTCTAAATAGTTGGTGCAACAACAATCTTCTCCCCTCCTTGACCTTTGACATACTAAGGAACTTTTCCCTATTAGATATCTTAGTCTCCCCTTATTAGATGGGGAAATAGATTCTCAGATCGGTAAACACAGGCTGATAGCATGGGTGGAAAGCTACAGCTCTAAGGTTGGAAAGGGCAAATGTTGTCAGCGAGTGGCAGATAGATAATGTCCAAGTGTGTCTTACAAAGTATTCCTTTTTTTTCTCAATTTTACAAATACCAAAGGGCATATGCAAGAGATTAGAAAGCTTGAGAGCCAATTTCCTTTGGCAAAGCTCAAAGGAAAAGAGGAGTCAGCCTTTGATAGCATGGAAACAAGTCTACGCTCTACACAAGTACTAAAGATAGAATGGGCCTATTTCCACTAAAAACGATCAACAAAGCATTACTAACATGGCTTTGGAGATTAAACCAAGGGAGAAATGCAATATGAAGTGACACTATTCGTTCAAAGCACTTATCTAATGTACAGTCTAGATGGTCAAAAAATTTCAGCAGCCATAATAGAGTTTTCAAAATATGGAAAGATATCCGATCAATTGGAGCATTTTTTAATCTTCCACTTCCATTATCATTGACAGCAGCCTAACAGGAAAAAGATATTGTTTTGGAAGGATAGATGGACAGGCCCTTGTCCGCTGACTGAGTAGTTTTCAACTTTAAATCCACCTTAGCACAAATGTACTTAAACTTAGTAAATCTCAAGTCCGGATAAAGAAAAAGAGTAGTGATAGATGACAACCAACGTAAAAATATCATCACATGATCATTGATTCACATCTAATGACATGGATTCAAATTATTGAAGTGTTAAGGTGTTCTCTACATACAAGTTACAACGCGTTGCACTACAGCCCATTGTAGTGAAATACAACACAAGTGAGGGAGTTTCCCGCATACAAGTGCCAAATTAGTGTCATAATATGGTACTAAATAAAGAGTGATTCTCATATCAAGGATGAGTGTGAGTAAAGAAATTAATCTGTGGAGCAAGAAATAAATTTCAAAATAAACTTAAAACCAAATACACATTATTATGGAAAAAACTTACGGGAAAAGGTTGAAAGAATTATAAAAATAGGTACTTAAAATATTGGATCTTTTACAAAAAAGACTTATGAAACAATCCGGTCAATTCCGTAATCAATGGCTGATCCTCATGATTTGGTCAACAATAATTGGGACAGCATAACTAAATGGTGCATTTCTTTTGGAAGAACTCTTAAAGAGGAGATTACTAACTTTTCTAACCTTCCTTCCATGCTAGACAATATTGTATGTACGGAGAACAAATAGTATGAGTTGGTTTGGTTGCCCAGTAACAAAAGTTAAATCAGCCACTACAAAACTTCCAGCATGTGGAATTAGAGTTATATGACATAAAATTGTGAGGATGCCGTGTCTACCTATCAAAATCAAACTGTTCTTGTAAAAGATTTTCAGACAATTTTTGCGTACTAGAAGTTACTTGAAGCCTATTTTTTATACCACGGCCAAAAAATGTGTTTTCTGTTGGTATCACAATGAAGATATTGATCATTTATCAATTGTAGGATCATCAACTACCTGTAGATTGTCTTGTTTAAAGTTTAGAAATTTCCTTGGTGTGGGGAAAGTAATATTTATAGCTTGCACCATAAGTGGCTCCTGAATCCTTGGCCTTCAAAACCAATCTTCTGGGACTTCATCTCTTCTGCCATGCTCTGGGCAAACTGGTGCACTAGGAATAAACGGATATTTGAGGATCACTTCAGCCACTTGAGGCAGATTTTGTACCGCATGACCTGTTTGCTTAAAGATTGATATTTTGCACAAAAAGGGAAGCTTGCCGGCCGCCGCGTACCCCATCGGGAGGCGCCTTCGACGGCTGGCTCGCGAGCTCGCGAGGGCTTCGGTCGGGGCGGAAGGCCCGACGCGTCTTCGTCCGCGGCGGCCGCGGCGTGCGAGAGGAGAGGGCGCCGGAAGCGGCACCGACTGTCGCCGTCGCCGTCGCCGGAGGGGAAGAGGGTGGCCGGAGGGGCCGTCGTTGCCGCCGGACGCCGTCGCGGGAGGGGAGAGCCAAGCGCCGGAGGTGCGTGGAAGCGGTGGAGATCGAGCCGACGGAACTAGGACCGTCGACAGCCTACCAGGCCGCCATCTCCACCGGATGGCGAGGGGAAGACCTCCGGAGGAGCATCTGGAGTCGCTGGAAGGGGAAATGGGGGCCGCCGGCCATCGGAGCCCTAGCCAGGCAGTGCGCACGGGCTAGGCAGTCGGCACGGCTCTTCTTCCTCCTCCTTTCTTCTCCGTCTGATAGGGCTCCGAGGGAGGGCTTCTAGCATCGGGATGGTGGGGTGGAGGTACTCCGGGGATCGCCGGAGGTGGGATGGACGGATCGGAGACAGTCGACGTCGCCGGAGGTGTCGAAACGGACGGAAACGGAGGTGAACGGAGTCGGTAAGGGTCGAACTCGAACCTGTGAAGGGGGAAGGGGCAAGAATAGCTCAGAGGCCGCTAGACGGAGGAGGGGGATGAAGGCACCCATGCCGGAGGGTCGCGAAGGAGACCGGTCCTCACCGGAGGTGGAGTCGGAAGACCTCCATCGTGGAGGGGGTGAAGGGGAAGGGGCAGCGCCCCAGCACAAGGGGCAGCCCCTAGGGTTCCAAAAATTGAACAATAACTCTCTCTTTTTCATTCAACAATGTGCCCTCTTAAATAGAGGAGCCTATTACAAATAAGACACCCTAAATGGCTATTTACATACATGTCCTCGTAAGGCCCCAAATTAAAGGAAAAGACTAAAACAAACTTCAAATATTTACAATGAAGTCTATAAGGACGTAAACGTAAATAAACCCCAAAAAGGACCGGACCGGATCCCCATCAACCATCTCGGTAGTTTGGTGAATGGGGTTCTTCTCTTTCCTTGTTCTTCTTTATTTTCTTTCCTTTCTTCCCTGACTCTTCACAGTTGTACCTGGTTTTTTATGCAATAAAGTATTGTGGCAATCGTGACATTGGCCACCTTCAAAAAATATCAACGTTGGTCCTCATCCCTAAGAAGGACAATGTGGTGGACATAAAGGATCTTAGACCGATCAGCCATCTCAATTGCATCTACAAGATTATCACATGAGTGTTAGCCAATAGACTCAGTATGTACATCGGCAAATTGACCAACAACAACCACTTTTTTTTTCCAAGATACATATATTGGACAATTTTATGGCCGTGCATGAACATCTTAGTGACCATAAGATAAAGGGTAAGCTGTATATTCTCCTTGAATTGGACTTTGAAAAAAAGTATGATAGAGCTAAATGGTTCAGTTTATATAGAATTAATGGGGTTCAATAATTTGTGGATTAGATGAATCAAAAGTTGTATTTCCATTGCTAAATTCATGATAAAAATTAACGATAAAGGGTTTGGTTGTTTAGTCTTCCCTTCGTCTCAAACAAGGCGACCATATTTCTCCAATGTTAGTTGTCTTGATAGAATAAATTTTCAATATTACGTAAGAGAAGGTTGTTCAAAGTGACCTAATCAAAGATATTGAAGTGGGCTTTGAAAGAGTATATCACTCATCTTCAATTTATATATGATACTCTTCTTTTTTCTTCAAGAAGACTAAACAAATGCCATAATTTGAGAATCTTGCTTCTTTTGTTGTTGTCTATGACATGTTTGAAGATGAATAAAGAAAAATGCGAACTCATTTCTATTAATTTGAATGATCAACAGATGGGGCAGGTGCAAAAAATCCTCAATATGCCTTGGGTATCCTATCCGATTAAGTATCTGGGCTTACCTCTTTCTGCTAGTGGTTCTAGATGCAAAGATTGGGCTAGTATTATTCATAAGTTTGAGAGCAAATTTCATGGATGGAAAAGCAACATGTTACTTGCAAAGGGTAGATAGATCTTATGAAAACTAGATTTACAAAGCTTATCTCTATATTTCTTTTCGATCCTTAAAGTCCCCAAAGGTATCTGTCACAAATTGGAGAGTATTAGAGCAAGGTTTTTCTAGTTAGGCAACAGTGGTAGTAGGGGCTTACACCTTATTAAGTGAGAACATATGAGCACGTTCACCTTTGAAGGAGGTGTCAGTCTAGCCAACTTACAAGATGTTAACTGTGCACTTCTCTCTAAGTGGTTATGGAAGCTGAGCATTCACCTCATGACTCCAACTCTTTATGGGTCAAATTAATCCAGTTCAAGTACAAAATGGTTCTTGGATTAGATACTTCAGAGAGAGAAACAGAATTTTGAATATCTAGAATGGCATCTTGCATACTTGGGATCTTTTCGATTCTACTACCATGATTGAGTTGGGAAATGGCGGAAAAACTTTCTGGAAAGATTGATGGGTGACTCACACCCCACTGACAATTATGTTCCTTTCATTGTTTAACATTTGCTAGACTGTCAAGGTTTGTGCTTCTTGGGATGAAAGATTTAATGGAACACTACTTTTAGAAGAAATCCAAGGGTAAGGAGTGACGAGATTCAGGAGTTTTCCTCTTTACTTGTAATTATTGAGCAATGCAGGTGCCATACTTATACTCTACTCAACTCAAACCTTAGTTTCAAATTACTTGGGGTAGGCCATATGAATTCTCTTTCTCCATTCATGAAGATTTTGAGTTACTTTTTCACATATATTTGAATCATATAAATCATATTGAATTACCCTCATCCAAGTTAACCTAGGTACCATGCATATAGAAAGGACAAATTAATTTAGCTCCCAAGTAAGGAATAAACTTTCAATGTTAAATCTACTGCACGTTGGCTGGTCATAATTACACCTTATTAACTGAGATCACATGTGCAGGTTCACCTTTGAAGGTGGTGTCGGTCCAGTTACCTTGAAGATATCAACTATGCACTTCTTTCTAAGTGGTTATAGAAAATGAACATTAACTCCAACTCTCTGTCGGTCATTGCTTCTTGGATTAGATACTTCAGAGATAGAAGCAAAATTTCGAGTATCTAGAAAGCCATCTTGCATACTTGGGATCTTTTCGATTCCACTACCATGATTGAGTTGGGAAATGGCAGAAGAACCTCTTTCTGGAAAGATTGATGGGTGGTCGCACCCCACTGGTAGATACGTTCCCTTTCTTTGCTGTTTAACATTTGGTGCGTACCTACTGTCAAGGTTTGTGATTCTTGGGATAAAAGAATTAAATGGAACATTACTTTTAGAAAAAGCCAAGGGATGATGAGATTCAGGAGTTTTCCTCTTTACTTGCAATTATTCAGCAATATAGGTGCCATACTTAAACTCAACTCAACTTGAGCCTTAGTTCTAAATTACTTGGGGTCGGCCATATGGATTCCCTTTCTCCACTCATGTTGATTTTGAGTTAGTTTTTCAAAGATATTTAAATCATCTAAATCATATTGAATTACCCTCCTCCGAGTTAACCTAGATACCATGCATATAGTTATAGAGAGAACAAATTAGTTTGGCTCCCTGGTAATCAACTTTCAGTGTTAAATCTACTGCGAGTAGGCTGGTCATGAGCAGAATGGAAGTCTCTTGGCATCGAGTTGTTTAGAAGCAACTTGTATCTATTAAGATTAAGATATTCTTATGGAAAATAGCAAGGCATCATCTCCCAACGAGAAATCACCTTCACATAATCTTCTCAGATATCCCAACTCGCTTCATCTTCAGTGGTATTAAGAAGGATAATTTAGATCATCTCTTCTTCAAGTGTGGTATCATTCATTCCTTATGGCAAGTTATGTTCAAATGTTGAAAGATTGCTTGGGTGGAACCGCCGGACATTAATTTGCTTATGATTGGGTGGCAGAGTTTTGACCCTTAGTCAGTTGTTCCAAGCTCTTCTTTATGTAATTTATCCTTCCGGCCATGCTTTGGTCGATATGGCATAAGAGGAATCATCGCATTTTTGAATAACACCTTGATAACTCGAACATGATGCATCTTGGATCTCTCCTTTTATAGAAGTAACTTGCTATGCTTTAGGAGTTTTTTCTAGTAATCTAATTCTTTTACCATCTCGGTGGAAGAGTTCCTTCCTTTCTTTCTTTTTCTTATTTTCCTTTGTTGTGATCTTTTGTTGTCACTTTTAGTAAAATTGGTTTTCTGACCCTTCCAAAAAAACAAAGATGGCTTCAACTATTTTTGCAGGACTGAAGGAAAATAAAGTTTTTTTACGTAAATATGCTCCCATTTAACAGAAATATCGCATGACGAAGATAAGTAGTAAATGTAGAAGACTGCAAATTACCAACCTCCAGAGCATTCTTTATTTGGAGAGGATCTGGGAGAAAGCGAAATGCAATTCCCTCAACTTTCAGCATATACACCTGCAGCCGAGTTCAAAACTTGAGAAAGGTTAACCAGAAGAAGATGAGTAACTGTAGTTAGCAAACTGAGGATCTCTAGGCCAACAGTACACTTCTAACATCAAAAGATATAAGTGCACCAACATGTGTCTATAGATACACAACAAGCAGGAGAGAATCAAAAACATTAAGCGAATAGCAAACGACTATATAAGGAGAATCAAAAGAGCAGCTCCTACACAACGTTCTTCTACCAAGATAGCAGAACCTCCCAGTCCCCACCAACTTACAACTCAAGTAGGTAGTCAAAAACGTTAACTGGTTAACGTGATCGAGCTTATATCTAATAAATGCAACCATTCCACGGCAATCAATATGCGAAACACCAAAAATGATGGAACAACGTGTGGAACTTCATCTACATAAAATGAACAACTGTCGAATTTGCCATAAAGACAGAAAACCAACACGAATGCAAAATTTCAGCTCTAAATATGGAGAAAAAAAACACCGAATCATTTTCACTTTCTCTGTACAAGAACAACCTGATCAAGCGTGATAGGCACGACTCTCGCCCCTCTTCCCAGCGATGGTTGCCGCAATTGCACCTAAAAAACAAAACAGAATCAAGTTACATGTAGATGAACACTGGGCAAGAACAAAAACCACATTAAGAAAACGACCAATGCTGCATGTGCAAGATTAGCCGATAGGGAACGAAGGGGAAAGATGGGGATAGAAAGGGGGGGTGACTGTACTTGGGCAAGGAGGGACTGCGCATCCTCGTGGCGGAAGCAGAGGAGCCCGATGGACTTTAGGCTGTCTTTGGGATCGGAGATGAGGACGAATTCGTTGTTGGAGTTACTGACTGTATAGACGCGCGTCCCCGACAGCGTCCTCGCCACGTACTCGGGGTTCAGCGCCACGTCAAATACGTGGGTCCCGGCGCTCGCGAGCCGCGGTGCCGCGGCCCACCCGACGTCGTGGCGGTGGGCGGAGGCAGCGGCGAAGGGAGGGAGCGTCGATTGGAAAGGGCGGAAGCCGGCGGCCGTGCGGAGGATCGCGCCGCGAGTGCCTTCAAGCCTGGCGGAGATCTCGGCGACGAGGCGGGCGCAGTGATGGGGGAAGGAAGCGAGGGAGAAGTGATTTTGCGGAGTGACTTCAGCTCCAAATGGTGCGGCAGAAAGGGGAAGAGAAGAGGGAGAAGGAGAAGATGAAGACGGGCAGGAAGAAGACAAGGACGGAGAAGAAGAAGGATGGGGAGTGCCGGCCATGGCTCTCCGTCGTCAGCGACGGCGATGGGCTGGGAATGAAACGGTGGCCGCCTGATGACCGGTAAGCCGGGGGACCGAGTGATAACGTGCGAAGCCGGGTATGCCGGGTGCCTTGTTCTCGAAGAATAAATTATTTACCGACTGGAGTAAAAAAGAAAGAAATAAATAAATAAATAAATATACTGAATTCCCTGTTTTTTTTGAACAAACATCAACGACTAATATTATATATAACCAAACAGAGTACAAAGACACGAATAAATAGAAAAATTAACAAGACACACCTTGACCACTAAGAACAACGAACATCCGCCGAAAGTCAAAGTCACCAAAGTAGGACAAAGCCATGAGATGACCCAGCACAGTAATGTGCATATACTGTCGAACGGCAGAGATAGAGACTCCACGGTGGGAGTTTGAGCAAGTCCACGAGACTGGATGAACACACCAAAAGGTGTGGTTAACGCCCAACCTAACAGTCTCGTACGAGAGAAAAAAACTAAGTCAATGACATACGACTTTGTAAAGACACACAAACAACAACCCGATAAGTATACCGAGATCCACATTTCTAGTGAACCAAACGAGACACCTACGTTGTACATATATAGACAAAACAAAAACACTGGAAAGTGGACAAACCTATGCGAACAGGACATATGGGAGGGAGGGACCCTCCCCCACCCAAGTCTACCTCAAAATAAGAGGCGCTGGAAAAACGATGGCGCTGAAAATCGGACGCCGAAGAAGCAACTAGAAACCGCTAGGGTGCCAATGGGGCGCAGGTACCACCGGGGGAGGGGAGAGGGGCAAGGGGCTGCTGGAGGGGCGCAGGTGCTGCCGGTGAAGGGCCTCAGGTGCCGCTGGAGGGGCTCAGGTGTCGCCGATAGAAGGGCAAGTGTGCCGCCGGTGGGACGCAGGTGCCGCCGGTGGAGGGGCGCAGGTACCGCCGGTGGAGCGGCGAAGGTGCCGCCGGAGGGGCTCAGGTGTCACCGGTGGAAAGGCAAGGGTACCGCCGGTGGGACGCAGGTGCCTCCGGTGGAGGAGCGCAGGTACCGCCGGTGGAGGGGCGAGGGAGTCGCCGGAGTTCGAGGATGCCGCCGGTGGGACGCAGGTGCCGCCGGTGGAGGAGCGGGGGTGCCGCCGGAGGGGCGAGGTTCCGCCGATGGGGCACATGAGCCGGAGGGCCGCAGGTGCCGGAGGAGCGAGGGAGCCGCCGGAGGGGTGAGGTTCCGCCGATGGGGCACAGGAGCCGGAGGGCCGCAGGTGCCGGAGGAGCGAGGATGCCACCGGAGGGGCGAAGGTTCCGCCGATGGGGCGCAGGTGCCGGAGGAGCGAGACTGAATTCCCTATTTTGATAATAGGGTGTTTGGCTACGTTTTTTTCCCCTCTTTTTGATCTAAATTTTAAAAATAAAAGAGATAAGGTGTTTGGTTGCAACTTTTAACTACTGTCTCATTTTTAAAAGTAGGATACTCTACGTACATAATCTCTTCTAAAATAAAAACAAGGCAAGACTTGTTTTATTTTTGAGATAGACGCGGAGGGAGGCAGAACGTGGGAGACGAGACGTGTGGGGGGGCGGGGGTAGCACCGCTGCGTGGGGGGGGGCTTTGCCGGCGGGGGCGCCGCCGCGGGGAGGGGGAGGGCTGCCGGGGGCGCTTCGTGGCGGGGGGAGCACCGCCGCCCGGGGGCGGGGGTGGGCGCCGGTGCCGCCGACGGAAAAGCGCTGCCACGAGGAGGGGGGACTCGCGGCGGTCTCCGCAACCGTGGTTGGGGGGGATGCCGGCGCGGCTGTCTGCAAAGGGGGGGGTGCCGCCGCGGGGTCGACGACGACGCGGCCTTTCGCTGGCCGCCGCCGCCGGAGGAGCACCGCCACCGCGGGTGGAGGGAGGCGGACGACATTGCGGGGGAGCCTTCGCGGAGCTGCAGGTTCTCTCTGAGAAGGGAATCCGAAAGAGTTTCGAGTCGCTGGTCATAACCAAACACTGCTGTCTAAGTTTTAAAATTTATGGTAATTTTGCCAAACAACAGATAATTAGACTATTTTGATTTTAAAAATAAAATTGAGAAGTCAAATAATTTTGATTTCAAAAATGAGGTTATCTTAAAATTAAAAGCGCTACCAAACACCATATAAATCCTTTCTAGTCAAATTTTTTTTTTCATTACTTAGAACAGCCTCTGGCGACTGCTTTGTTTTATTAAGATTATATTACTTCAAACTCACTTATTTAATTAAAAAAATTAGCTAAGATTTAAGCAGATTTTTTGTTTAGTTAAAATTTAAAAAATATTACATAAAGTCGATGACTTGACCGAGGTAATTTTATAGATATAATATTCCTATTTGGTTTTCACCTCTCTGCGTATTATTTGAAATATATATAATTTTTTTTGAAATACAATATTTTACCCGTCTTGAAATTATTTTCGTCCGAAATCATGGTGTACACCTATTTTTACATGATTCTTTTTGTAATGACCAGTATATTTATATAAAATAAATAAATAAATATTATATTTATTATGAGATTTAGTAATACTAATTATCCTCTCTTCTTTAATCCTTCTGGGGTTTTTTTTTGTTCTCTCTCTCTCCAGATCTTCTCCTCTCGTGGTCGCCGCCTGCCTGCCGCTGCATGACCACCCCGACCGCCGACTCATCGGCATGTGGACGTAGCTCTTCGCCATCCGCCGTGCCTCCGCCGCTGCGGCAACCGCCACCGCCCCCCCCCCCTCGTTGACTCTCTGCGCGGCCGCCGTCCGCCGCCTCTCCCCGCCGTGATGACCCCGCGCGTCAGCGCGAGCCCGCGGCCCCGCCGCCTCCTTTCGCCACCAGCACCTACGCGCCTCCGCGCCGCTCGTTGACGGGCCGCCGCCGTGCACCGTTCCGCCGTGCGTCATGTTGGGTCGTCTACCTGAAAATCGACAAAAACGCAGTTATACGAACAAATTGAAATTAAATAAATGAAGTTAGAAACATAACCTGTCGGGTCGAAGCGCGCGTAGTCGCTAGAACTAAGAGTTCTATTGTCAACCGACGTGCGGTTCTTGTGGCAACGTCCTCCTAGAGATACGACGATCCTCGGGTAGGCGAAACCCTTCTCTCCCGTCAGCACGTCCTTCAGGAGAGCTATGCGAACCGATCTTGCTTTGAGTGCTTCTAATGAAGAAGAAGAAGAGGAGGAGGAGGAAGAAGAAGAAGAAGCCCTCGTTGTTGGTCCGAGCGCTGGAATCAGAAAATCCGTCGAGAGAGACAGAGCGTGCGGAGTACATATGCCCGAGAGAGAGAGTGAGCGCACATATGGGATGCTCTCCAATGGCAAGGGGGGAATACATGGAAACGGACGCGCGAAGCCCGCGCGCGTCCGTTTCTATTTTTTATTTCTTTTTTTTTAAAGAAAATATCTTAACACGTCAGCCTCGCTGCCGTGCGCCGCCCGCGCGGCCGTCACCAGCCGCCATTGACCAACCGCCGTCGCCGCCCAGTTGCAGCGGCCGCCAGCGCCTGCCGCAGCCCCGTTGACCCGCCGGCGCCGCCCCGCGCGCACCAGCCCTGCCGCCCTCGGCCGCCGTCCCCGCCGCCTCGGCCACCCGCGCAACCGCCGCCCCGTTGACCCGCACCGCCGGCGCCGCCCCGTGCGCGCCAGCCCCGCCGCCGTTGACCGCCGCGCTGTCCGCGGCCGCCGCTGCCCCCTGCGCCCGCGCGCGGTGTGCGCCGCCGTGCGCCACCCCCCTCCGCGGTACCCCCTCTCTCTCTCCTATCCTCTCTCTCATATTGCAGTACACTATATTATTCTTCTTATTATTATCCCCTTGTTCCAACAGATTTTTAGACACCTATCCGGATTGATTTTTCAGCGCCGTCGTGACCGCGACAACACACTCGTCATCCGGATCGATTCCGTTGGAATTCCGTGCGCCGTTGTCGTCGCCGTTAAGGTAGGCGTCTCGGCTATTCTTAGCACTCTAATATACTTGATTAAACCGTAAAAATCATGCTTAGATCACCAGGATTAGAAGATTGTAATTAATGGGCTGTTTTGGATTTATTAGCATGTTTAGATATAGTTAGATTAATCTGTTTAAATCATGCATGTTTAGATTAAACTAGTTATTCATGTATGTTGGTCATCATGATAGGTTTTGCTATGTTTTAATCTAGTTAGTTTAGTATAGTTGCATCACGATAATCTTTAATATATATTCTGATTTGTTAAAAAGCCGATCTAAGGATTAGGCATAGTGGTGTTAGAACTTAGTTTATTTTCTTTTTATTAGATAGATAGTTCTGTTTAAGCATGTAATTGTCATGTTTAGGTTGTAAATTGCATGATCCTATTCATATGCATTAGTTTGTGTTAGACTGTGGTATGGTATGCAAATATGTTGTGCATAGAACCATGGGTGTTCATCTATGTATTTCATGTTTGATTTGCCAATTAAATGTTCATGTTTACTGTCTGAGTTAATTATATGCTTGCATGTTGTGGAATGTGGTTAGTGCAGTGAGCTGCATTGTGATGGAAATGTACTTCACAGACTATAGTTCGGTCCTGTGGGCAGCAGATGAATTAGAACAATCTGGAGCATCCTTCGATCCCAGATACCGCGGTTTATCCTAAGTACTCCCCTGCCTATGGGGTACTATGGGATTTAGCTTACTATATGTTACTTCCTACTATATGGTAAATCTGGTGCTAGTTTTGTGATGTGACTACATTTATCAGATGGAGCATGATATTTACTCAGACAGGTGTTTAGTTGTGCAGTTTGGCATAGATGTTAGTGGTCTAGTTGTGTCCTTGGTTTTATGTCAGGTTTATGTGTGTTATGAGCATACCTAAAGTAGTCTAATGTGCAGGATATGTTGGTTTTAATGTATATAGAGTCTGGTTATCATATGTGGTAGTTGAATGACTTTGTAATCAATTAATTAAAGATATATGATTAGTTTAAATCCTATGTATTAAATCTGATTTTTTAGGCTTAATATGTATAGTATACCACTAGAAATCATTATTATAGTGGGGTAGTTCGGGTGTAAGTCCTACTGAGTCTGTGGTGACTCACCCCTTCCGTTGTTAATATTTTCAGGATTGCAGGTTTAGCGCAGCAGAAGCGTAGTGGTATTTTGGAGTCCGAGGAGCTTGTGATTCAATTGTTCAATGTTAGTATTTATTTTGTTTAGATAGAAGTTTGTTTATAGTGTTAATATGTTGTAAAGTTTGGAATTATGAATTTGGATTGTGATTTTAGTCTTATTTGGCTACAAATCGATATCCTTTCCCGTTATGTCGCCGGATTATCTTCCGCTGTGCATGTTAAAAATCCGGGTCGTGACACTTTTTATCGCTATAAATCTTAATTTTTCTTATTGAATGTATTCAGCAACTTGTTAAACCTCTAATTTCTAGGTTTAATCATTCACGAATATATTGAATTACTCATTCTCGAGTTAACTTACATCGTCAACATGTTTTATTATTTTTATTTTTTATACTTTTATAAATGAAGTATCATATTCAAACTATCACTTTCAATATGTCTACTAATTTCGCTACTCTCATATTTATTTAATATATTCATTTCTTATTATATAGTACGACCACAAATTCACCTTAATATTTTTATTTTGAAAACACTTACACAAGATTTTTTTTATTTGTAGATTTTATGCAGCCGATGTAAACTTCATCCATCATACTTTAATCGGTTAACCTCTTATTCACAATCTCCATATTTTTGAACACTTAATAAAAATAATTAGTTAAGTGTTCTGAGATAATAATACCCTATCCAATCTTACTCTATTATCTTTCTTTAATTTTATTAAATTTACAATACATATATTTTATCTTACTTCTACTTAGTTTGAAACCATTGCTTTGAATATTTCTCCATGGTTCTAGCTTCATATTCATTGATTATTGTATCTTATATGTCAACACTATATCTTCTACAAACATCATATATTATGATATATCATCTAATGTAATTTTTTTAATTCATTGATGACTAATGAAAAAAAATCTAAAAAATTATTATATATAACATCAAAATCATAGGAAAATTCTATTGATTCTCATCAAATTGTGTATACAATATCGGTTGCTCTATCATGTATGTTTTTCATCATTTATAGGTACTTGCACCATTTTCGGTCTAACACCCACCACGAAATTCCCTGAAAACTCTACTATAAGCAATTTTCAAGCCAATAAAGACTACTTGTAAATAAATTTTCATATATTTATATTTTTCTATTACATCTCTAACAAGAAAAACAACTTCTATCATATATCTGTCAGGTATAAATCTAGATTGGTTAGCTAGAATATTTGGACACATGGAATATAAGGTCAGGGGGTTTGGTTGGCTGATTCGGCCCAACCTAGTTAGATTTGAACCCAATCAATTTGACTAGGACCCAAATCAGCTCGGGATCTCTCGGAGTCGGCCCGGGGGTTGGACAAGTCGGTCTCAACTAGCCCAATAGTTTTTGGTCGTCTCGACTAACCCATTCTAATTCGGGTTGACCTGGACCACTGACCCAGGTGATTGGGTTGGTGGAGTCCAACCAACTCGCTTCCGACCCGATCTAACCTACCTTGTTTGTGCAATCATTCAATCATGGCTCAATAGTTTTCCTTTTTTCTTACAATTTTGTAGTATAACTCGTAAGTTTGATCTCTATGTGTTTAACCGGTCTCGTATATCTCAATTTTTCTTAATTTCGAATACGATGGTACACTTCTTCCATTCATTCATTATTTTTTAAATATAAAAAAATTATTAAAAAGTCAAGTTTACCATTCTAACCCCGTATCCTTCAAAGAGAGTATATTAAAAATCATCCTTGGTGATTTTTTTTTGCCCCTTGTGGTTACAGTATAAAAAAAAGGAATGTGGGGACATGAAATGCAAGAAATGTAGTAGGACATGTCAAGGTGATCTCATAATAAAAATAAAAAAATATCTAATATGCTTGGACACTTCACTGATGCCGTGACAATTAATAGGTGAATACATATCAATCTAATATTGCAGTTGTCATTGGCTATTAAAGTCCTAAAAATCACACAGTTGGGAAGTTTCTATAATTCTAGTATTTGGGTTTTTCACGGTTGGATCATTGTTTGGACTTGGAGGGATGTCACAACTCAAAGCAGAGGAGAAATCTCCCGACGACGTAACAGGGCAGAAGAATCTCATGGAACAATTTTAGTTTGTAGAAAAATAGATACACAAGTCAGCACCATTGTATATATACACACTGACACTATTACAACAACTCCCATGTTTACCTAAAGGAAAACTATGATAAAGATTACAAACTTATCCAATGCAAACATATATATACAACAAAAGGGTGAACATGCAGAGATAAATCTGTAGCTACAATACTTCACTCTATTCCTATTCTCTGTGGTTCGACAATAACTCTAAGGGGGTGTTTGGTTGCATGATAATAGAAATTTTTATTTTTATTTTTAAAAATTATAAGAAAACTTGTTAAAAGAGGTGTTTGACAATCATGACAATTTTATATCTCACCTCTTTCTTTTTTCTTGTGGTCCCTCACTTTATTTGGTCATGTAAGATGGTTACTCTTTTTTGTTATCACATCCTTCCAAACACGATAATTTTATGTCATGAGCTGGTTCACTTTTTATTTTAATATAATTTTTTATCATGAAAGTGTACAAAAAATTATCATGCAACCAAACACCTCATGAACTCTCGGATCCTAAAAAAAACAAAAAGGTGTGAATCACAGAGGAATTTGTGATACATTAGGTGTTCCCTCTCACCCGTTGGTTTGCCAAAATATCTATATACATGCATAATAATCACTATTTATCAAAGCAACAGATATTAATTACTATGGGGTACAAAATAAGCTTGTACAGAATAAATCAATGATTTAAATATAATTTTACATAATCATTTGAATAATCAAATTGGAGTATCACATATATTCGAACATTCATGTAATGATTTATGTATCTTTTATCTATTTTATTAAGTTTCTTTTGATTTTTTTCATATAATGAAATCGAAATGTCTAAATACAATGCATTCTTCATTTCACTTTCAATGATCAATGGTGCACCACGTTTAGAATATATCTAAAATTACGTTGCCCTTGGGTGTCATATATACAGGCAAAGTTCAGATTCAGATTTTCATATTCAATTCAGATCTTTCAAATACAAATTCAAATTTCACATTCAACTTATTCATATCAAACATATAATAGCACATTATATACATAGAATCGATTTCGATATCACATTCATAGTCATATATATACCTAAAGATGAGTACATGATGCAATGGTTAAAAAATATTTACAAATTTGTATCGAATATCAAATGTATGTAACCAATTGAGCATGAGAATCAAATTCAAACATATAATATAATCAGATTCCAATAAATATATAATTAAATTCATGTTGCACTATAGCATATTCAACTAAATTTAACAGAATTAAATCATATTGTCAATTAATTATAATAACATTTAACAGAACCATTTAAAGATATGCCATAATTCTAACTAATAACATCATGGCCATAATTATAACTAATAACATAATGGCAAAACTATTAGTGGACAATTTAACTAAATCACAATTTTTAAATTTACTACTTTTATGGCCTGTTTGGTTAGAGTATAAAAAATGATACTATATCAATTTTGATATTGATATTTCAAGAGGAAAGAGTATCAATATTAAAAGTAACAGTATTAAATCTCTTTAAATGTTTGGTAATATGATATCAATATTAAATTTGATATTAGGTGTTTGGTAATATTATATCAATATCAAAATAATTATTAGGTACTTGATTGATTATACCGTCAAAAGTATTATTAATATCAAAAAATATTAATATAAAATATAAAAACAGTATTAATATTTATAAAAATATAAAACATACTTATAAATTTAAATTTAAATAATAAAATTAAAGCAAAAACTAATTTTGTCATAGCTTTGTTGGGTTTATTAAAACAAAAATAGATAATCCCTGATCCTAAGAAGCTTATTTGCCTCATTACGAATATCATCTGTCTATCTGAATAAAAAAATTGATAATATGAAAAAGAATATAGTTGAAGCACAGTGGAACAGAATAAAGGATAAGATGTGTTCCACATTTTTTTTCTTAGTGATATATACAAAAATATGAGTATTCATAAGGACATACATGCAAATAAATTGCCTGGGTTGAATGCATGTTTTTTTTTTCAGAGAGAGTCTAGTAAAGAGATATGGATTTATTTCTAGTTGCTCGAGTGCTAAAGGAGAAGTTTAAACATATGAACAATAGACCAATATTCGAGAGAGAAAAATTAAGACACATACAATACTTCCTACTTAAATAGTGAATCTTGGGCATAAATCAGAACCCATGATATATTATTTATAAATTTGTGTGGTGAAATAAAACGCATCCTATGATCCAAGCATGCCCAGACATCTAAAATTCAACAATTACAACATCAAGCACACATTCTGTCTTGACTCTTGACAGCCAATCAACAAAGATAAGAAGTACATGAAAAAATTACCTTTGTTCTTGCAGAATAAGAGCCCCTTGCAAACATACCAGAAGGGTTGTATCCAGGCAGGAGCGAGAAGGAAAACAACACGAGAAGTCTAATCAAGGTCAGGCACCCCATCAAAATCCTTGCAATTAGCATGAAGAATGTATTGGGAAGTGGGAGTTCAAAAGCAAGAGTAGGCAGGGCAGTTGTAGCATGGAAGGAGCTTGTAGCTAGGGCTATATGTTTGCATTGGAAGTGATAGAGGAGCTTGATTCCGGGCTAAAAGAAACTTGTCATAAAAGAAGATGGGTAAGTGAGAAACAACATTAGACTTCTCTTGCTTAATTCCTTAAGTTTCTGGTGGATGATGCACCACAAGGAACTAAACTTGTTTTAAATCTTTCTTGTTCTTCTAAGCTCTTTGCTTCGGATGTTAAGAAGCTTTGTCGGTATCCATGGATCGATGTATGAAGCATTAGAAAGGTGTGTTACATTTGAACCAAGCTGCTCTATTTGCCTCCGATGCCTGCATTGCAATTCCCCTTGAATTTTCTACAATGAGGGATGAGGCGACGTTGCACCTCAGTGGAGCCGTATTGATGAGTTTTTTACATGATTTCCCACTAATTCATGCATGACGGTTTCATTTCCCTTGAGTTGGAGCCTTAGAGGGAGAAGGACAAAGCTCTCTCATTAGGAATCTACTGTAAAGAGCAGCCTCTTCCTGTAGCAATGTAACTGATATAATTTCTACCTCAAGCGGCATGTTAATCTATATCCAAATGGCATTTAACAACCAATAAATGCAACCACCTTATTCATGTTTTTCTTCCTTGTTTGTGTTTCCCAAATTGCAAATCTCTTGATGTGCTAACGCATGCAAAATCGTAATCAGACATTTCAGTGTTATGTTACCTGGTGCCTTTGTTGTTACTTGCAGAAAGTTTATAAAATGGGTGGATATAATGTAATCACTCTGTTCAAAAACAGTTGGACGGTTCTATAGAGGTAGCCTTGAAAATTGACCACCTTCAACAGGAGCTTCAGCCGTAGGGCAGAGAGGTGCAAGAGAGATTCGCTGCAGTCAAGATGCCTAAACGCCTCCATTCATGCACAAAACAAATTGAGTTCTATGCGTAGGGTTGATCTCTTCAATTGCCCCCCTTTTCGAGGAACCTTGCAGCCATCTGATGTCGGAGACTGAATTTTCACCGATCTTACCTCCGATGACATTGCAGGTCCTCCACCCCACCGTGGACTTTATCAACCCCTATTCATGAAGTTGCCTCCCGCTGCCCTGGAGACACCCCCACCTCATCGGATATTGTCGATCGCCAGAGTTTCACCTAGAGCTCGTTGTCGACCTAATCTGCCACCGCCATGGGAGCTCGTCACCACAATTGGAGCTTTTGATGCCACCAATATTCCGCCGAACCATCATCTGGGAGCCACAACTTGTTGTCGATGCGCCGTCGCTCAGAGCACCCGCAGTTGCCACCGTGGGGGAGGACCTGCGAGACTAGGGCTCTATAAAGAGAAGACGCGAGGAGACGTGACGGGGCTTCACGGAGAGGAGAGGCTGACGGTGGTTACGTGACAGTATTATTTTTAATACATGAGACCTGTATTACTCTTGTCTTTGATTTGCACTAATAATTTTAAAATTAATATAATTAACCAAAAAATTACCAACATTATGTAACAGTTTCAATTTTAAAACTAAGGCTAATAGAGACACTTAATACTAAAAACAAACAGGGCGTTAATCTCTATTTAACTATTAAAAGACTGCTAACGTGTCAATTTTAATTTTTAACTAACATACTTACAGTGAACAGAATATCTATTTTTGGAGTAATAATTCATTATTTGAGAAATTGAGAAAACCTACCCCAAGTAGTTTGAATTTTGTTCTAGAGAATCCCTTAATCAATTTGCCCTTGCTTTGCTCCTATGTGCTCTCCTCTTTAGGTTTTGTCTACACAATAAGAATAAGAACAAAGAGAGAGAGAGAGAATAAGCAAATTAGACAGAGGAGATAAAAGAACGCGAAGAAGATAAAAATAATTAAACAAAGATAATAAAAGGAGAGGGAGAGGTCTTCTTGGATCAAAAAAGAGATGAAGATGGAGGGTGAGCATTACGTACAGAAAAAGCGAGAGATACGATGGCAGAGAGAGAGAGAGACAATGAGGGAGAACTGTGTGGAGGGGAGAAGGAGACGATGGAAAAGTAGAAAAAAATGAGAGAGAGATTACTGTTAGAAGAAAAAAAGGAAAAAAAAAAGAAAATTCCATGATCTTCCGTTAATCATTTTTCTATTGTATGATCCTCGAGGAACATCTTGTAATACTCCGGTTATGTAAATAAAAAAATATATAGTTATTATAGTTATTATATTTATTATGAGAGTTAATATTATTATTTTTAAATCTTTCCCATTTTTTTTCTCCTTCCAGATCTCCTAGCGATACTGCCGCCTCCCTTTCCTTATCTCCCCCGCTATTTCCTCCTCCCACTCCCGGTCGAACTCTCTCTTCCCCTCTATTTACGTATTTTTTTTCTCTCCCGCACCCCCCCACCTTCCTTCTTCTTCTCTTCCGTGCGCACACAGCAGCCCGCGGACGCCGCCTTCCTTCTTCTTCCTCTTCTCTCCTTGCGCACACAACCAGCACCGCGCGCAGCAGCCGGACGCCGCCTTCCTTCTTCTTCCTCTTCTCTCCTTGCGCACACAACCAGCGCCGCGCGCAGCAGCCGGACGCCGCCTTCCTTCTTCTTCCTCTTCTCTCCTTGCACACACAACCAGCGCCGCGCGCAGCAGCCGGACGCCGCCCTCCTTCTCCTTCCCTCTTCTTCCCTCCCGCGCGGGTGCAACACCCAGACACCCCCCCCAACGTCGCCGCCCGTCAAACCCCCTCCGGCCCACCGTCTGCCGCGACCCCCGCTGCCCCAGCCGGCCCCGCCTCCCTCCTTCCTTCCTCTTCTTCCCCTCTGTGCGCCGTGCGCGTCGACCACCGCCGGCCACTCCGCCGCTAGCCGGGGTTTTTTTTTAAATAACACAGTTTATTTATTATATTATAGATCTAGCACACTCTTTTTTTTTTGTAAAACTAGCACAAGTCGGGTTAAATAAGATCGACTTGTATTAAAGTCGATTAGCCTAACCACGACTTGTATTAGTACTAACCAAGTAGTCGATTAATGTTAGCCAGGTTATTTAAAAAGAATACAAGTCGATTTTTTATAGTTCGACTTGCTCGTCTTTTACCCCACCCCGTGACCTTCTCTCTTCGCGCGCGCTCGCTACAACCCTTCTCCCCCCTCGCGGCCCGGCGAAGGCGGCCTTCTCCTCCCCCCGCGCATCTCCGGCGGCCTGTCTCCCCCTTGGCTCGGTGCAACCCCCGGTCCGGCGGCTTACTCCCCCGCCATCTCCCGGTCCTGGTCCGGCAGCGATCTCCCCCGCCCTTTCTCCACTCCGGCACTTGCTCAGTCGGCGATCTCTCCCGTCGGCACCCCCGGCGCCCCCCCCCGCGGCCCCCGCTCCGGCCGCCCTCTCCCCCCGCCGCACCCCCTGCGGCTCCCCGCTCCGGCGCCCATCTCCCGGCGGCTCCCCTACATCTCCTGCTCCGGCACCATACAAGGTGAGAGATTGAGTATTTTACGTATAGAAGGTGAGCCAAGTTAATTAATGCTTTGTTTACCCATATAAGTTGAGATATTGGGTATACAAGGTGATTTAGTTTAATAAAGATGTGATTATGGAGATCATATATATCTATATAAGGTGAGTGATGGAGAATTTTATCAACCCTGATTGTTGCTTGTTATTGCTGCCTTTTATTAATCTAATTTGTTGTTTTTTTCTATGTGTGGGTTTCCACCGCTACCGGTGTATTTTATCAATCCAATAAAGTTGATTGTGGGTCTCGTTTCATTTTAAATAAGTAATGTCAATCATAGATAGTTGGGCGTTTCTCCACAAAACCATAACGATCAACTTAACCAAAATGTGAGTCATAGATTTCGGTTTTGTGGAGAAATTAGTTTAGCCCATTCAATAGAAATTGGTTAGGAAGTATCAGTCACATTAAAAATTATATACATAAATTAACACTTCTTTTAATTTGATTTAGAGATGTGTATTTTGTACAGGGAATAATATATTGTAAACAAATGGCATCAAGGGATGTCAACATTCGTCTAATGGTTCATGGAATGATCTCAATAACAAATAGTTATGCACATTATGATGGTGGGTGCGAGGGAATAATTAAAGTATCCCAATATTGCACTTATGGAGAGTTACTGGATTATATATACAGTGTGATTGGGCGTAGGTCAGGATTAACCAACTTGAAATTGGTTTACAATTACTTTGATGGTGTAACCTATGTTGTGGATGATCATTCCAGTCAAATGTTGATCGTAAGATGTATGGAATATAGCTTATATTGTTCGTCGTTGAAGAATATGTGAATGCTTCATGCGGGGTAGGATGTAGTACATCACAATCAATGTATCAACCTCAATCATATAATCAACCTACTATGAGTCGAGCTTGTTGTCACAAGTTGAAAGTAATACAACTCGTAGATATGTTGAAAGTACGAGAGAACAATGAAATGAACTTGAATGAGGAGTATGTGTTGGAAGATGCAAGTGAGGAGCCCACGAGTGACAATGAGGAAATACCAAACGAGATGATTAATAGCATCGTAGCAGTTGATGAATTCCATGATAATGAGGATACAAATTGGATTAATAGTGCCGTTGCAACTAATAATTACATAGATAGTGACGAAGAAGAGCTTGGGGGGGAAGACACCTCGAGGGTAATAAGAGATGAAGGAGAACATGTTGATGAGGTATCAGAGGGAGATGTCTTCAGACGTAAAGAGGATCTTATACAAGCCATCGCTTCTTGGTCGTTGAAGCATAATGTACAACACCGTACTGATAGGTCAACAAAGTCCAAGCTTACGTTAATATGTCATGCAAGGGACCAAGGATGTAAATGGAGATTACATGCCGCTGTTAGCACCCGGGTAAGTGGTTTGTGGAAAGTTATGAGTTATGAAAAAACTCATACCTGTTGCACTCCCGTTCAGAACGTTCATAAAGTGCGGTTGACATGTACAACAATATCTCGTCTAATCATGCCTATTCTTCGTTCTCGCTTAAACATTCAACCACGAGATATAATGGACATGGTTCAAGTCAAATACTCTTTACGACCATCGTATTACAAAGCGTGGAATGCTCGAAGGAAAGCTTTTCAAATGTCAGTTTTGGGGATTGGGAGAGTTCTTATACACATCTTTTACGATACATGGAAGCCGTTAAGATGACCATGCCGACACAATATATAGTTACTTATGTGAAGGCGACACTACAAAGTTATTATTCTTCTTCTGGAGTTTTGGTCCATGTATCGAAGGTTGGCGGTTTTGTCGTCCAGTCATAAGTGTGGATGGCACATTTCTACACGGCAAATATCGTGGTACACTTTTGGTGGCATGTGGTGTGGATGGTAATCAAGGTTTGTTTCCTATCGCATTTGCAGTGGTAAATAGTGAGAATGACCGATCATGGTCATGGTTCTTTCAACAAATGAAGACACATATTCCATCTGTTAGAGAGAGACGGCATGAACTATGCTTCATCTCAGATAGTCATGTGAGCATAAAAAACGCAGTAGAACAATGGTTTCCACTTGCAGCCCATCGTTATTGTGGTCGTCACTATCCCCAAAATTTTCAAAAACACTTTGCGGGGAAAGATTTGTATAGAAGAATGTATAACGCAGTGTAAGTTGTAATTCAATGGACTTTAACAATCGAATGAGCGATATTCGGTACGTTGTTCAGATGCTTATAATTGGTTGTTACAAGTCAATCCAGAATATTGGGCTCTAGCGTTTGATACTGATGGTAAGAGGTTTGGAATTATGACAACCAATTATTCAGAATGTTTTAACAGCGTTCTAAAAATTGCAAGAGGATTGCCTATCCATGCTTTGGTACATATGACATACCACCGTTTAAGACTCGTTCTTTCGACGTCGTACTATTGGGTGAATATAGACACACTTTTGACTCCAAAATTTGAAGATAAAATGCTAGAACTCAAAGAGAAAAGTCGGGAGATTGTTATTAATGCCGAGTGAATGTTGGTGAATGGGATGTGAATGATGCCTACGGCCGTGTATTTCGACTTGATATTGATGAACAATGTGAGTTGCCATGCCTTGTGAGCCTCAATTGAGACACTTCCCATGTAAACATGCATTGTCCGCTATCGGATACGCTGAATTGGGATCCATACACATACGTATCGAGAATGGTTCGAAAGTGCATGTTATCGATCAACATATGAAGAGGAGTTTCATACGAGTCTTAGATGCACGTTATTGGCCATCTTTTGAATCTAATAGAAATTTAACTCCATAACTACCCCCCTCTCTCCTCAGAAGGACTGGAAGACCGAGAAACAAGCAGTTCCCCATCTTCATGGATCGTGAGCCCAGTACACAACGAAAAAATGTAGTATTTGTAAACAATTAGGTCACAATCGATCCACTTGCTCGTTAAACCCAAGGTGTGTTCAAGTTGCTTTTTACATGTGTATAATAGAATTCCATGTGATTTAACATTTGGTGTACGATTGTGTTTGTTAACATTGTTATCATTTCAGGAATGGAGCCCGCTCCACGTGATGCAGTGCGGCTTGATCAGACTCGCCATCGCTCGGCGAGGTTGGAGGTAACATTATCACCGTTGTATGAACTTTTATAGTTCAAGTTATCCGTTGTTTACTAATGTTGTTCCCTTTTTTTTAGGATTCTACTATTTTGTACTTAGTTTCACACTTTCGGCAAATGTCATCATGGGCGATTACGAATGAGAGTCTTGGGTTATTTACGGTCGACCAAATTTGGTTTTGTATATCACATATCTTCGATGGATACCCTTAGATCGTCAATTAATCACAGCTCTCGTGGAGCGATGGCGTCCCGAGACATGTACTTTTCATTTTCCACGGGGTGAAATGACCATTACGCTACAAGACGTGTCCATCATCATGGGATTACGGGTAGATGGTCCCCCTATCATCACACCGATTCGTGTTCCATCGGCAGAATTTGAGTCTTGGCCAGATGTGTGTGAGGGGATATTGGGTATTCGGCCCGAAGATGAAGACATGGGTCAAAGTAGGTCTACCTTGAGATTGTCATGGTTGTACAACACTTTTGGACAGAGGGCAAACGAATTACCCCAGGACGACGGTGAATACTCTCGTGTACTTTGTCTCCGCCACACAAAAGCATTAATTCTTATGTTAATAGGCACACTTCTAATGCCGTACACATCCGACCGAGGTTCATATGCACATATCCTCTGTTTATGGAGGATATAGATACATGTGGTCATTTATCCTGGGGTTCTGCGGTACTAGGTTTTTTGTACCGTCAATTATGCGCAGCTACCGTATCGAATCGTAACCGGATTGGAGGATGCCTACATTTACTACAAGTATGTATGTGTAATTCTTATTTTTTCATAGCGTTGTTCATCAGCTACTAATTTCTCTGTTTTCTTAGATATGGTCTTGGGAGCACATACACGTTGGTCGCCCGCATGTCCCACGGCCAGTTACCGGTCTTGAACGGCGCGAACCACTGGGGTGCCGGTATGCTTACTTTATATTTAGGCATGTAGTCAAATGCTTCTAAAATAATTTGAAGAGAATTTTTATGCAAATTTATGTATAGGTGGAACTCGAGGCACAATCGTCGTCCTGGACAAATTTACGCTACTTTTTTATAGGAACGAACTGGATATGGAAGAGGTGTCTCAGGTAAAGTCATTTTTACTAAGCTGAATAATGGAGATTATACTTCACCTTGATCCGTTAATGTAATTAGACATACTTGTCGTTTGTAGGTTACATGGCAGCCATACACGCAGGATGTGATGGCATCATTACCGGATGTGTCTTTGGAGAATACACGGATTTGGAGAGCTTATGTACCTCTACTATGTTGTTCGATTATGGAGCTCCATTCTCCCCAACGAGTACTCAGGCAGTTCGGGTATATTCAAAGTGAGCCAATGGACAGGGAACAATATGAACGCAGGGATGGTCGTGGACATTGGCAGACTGATTGGAGTGTCTTTTATGCCCGATATATAACATGGTGGGAGAATAGAGAGCAACATGTATATGCACCGGTTAACGAGGAGGATATTGATGAAGAAGAACAAAGGCAGCATTATCAACGATGGTATATGGAGCACACTGTACCATATCTCGTTAGTCACCCTCCTCCAGAAGGTCCAGCTCAGTATTATCCAAGAGGCCCGGTCGAGCGAGAATTGGTATACATTTTTTGGCTTTATGAAAATTTTAAATTTAATTATACCTTAACAATTACTGTTGTCAATGTAGCTTTCTGGACACCATAATATACAAGAAATGTTGATCTCAAGGAATGACTATCAGTTGCAACAAACGAAATTTGATATACTTGAGTTGCAGCGAGATATGTATGCCAAACTTCGTATCACACCTCCAACGTTTACACCGGCCAAGAATCCCTTCGACACTCCAAGTGGACAATGGCTGCAACCTCCTTTTTGCTCGGGAGGCAGGGATGGGGCAGGACCTTCCTCAGTTCCAACACGCCGCACTTCGCGTGCCAATGAACCGTCAACAAGTACTCCTTCACTCCGACGTGGAGGAACACAACAATCTGTCGTCATTGACAGAGACACTCCACCGGCACCTCTTCGTCCGAGTCGGCGTCGATAGGACAAGAGAGGATGTTTCTCCCACAAGGTTTGACTTTATCTCCGCCGGAAGAAGACTATACAAGGACGGTGAGAAGAAAGGGTCCTCCGAGGAGAGGAAGGAGATGATTGGTTGCCTATCCAGATGTTAATGTACTATGGATGTGGACATGTCTTCCTGTTTTGTATTTCGATGTGGTCATGACTTTTTTATTCTATGGTTTCAATGACTCTACCACCATTTTGTAGTGTGTTAATACTTTTGTATGGTTCGACGAAATGTGGATATGTGGATGGTTTGTCTTTATGTCGACACAGATTGTGGGGTGTGTGGAATGTGTGGAATGTGTGTTATGTATGGAATGTGGAATGTCATTTATCCTGGAATGTGTGGTTTGTGGGGTGTGTGGAATGTCGATGGAATGTATGGATTGTGGGGTTGTGTGGAATTGTATAACGCAGGTGTGTGGAATGTGTGTGGCCACTGGAATGTGTGTTGTGTATGGATTGTGTGTATGGAAGGATTGCCTTTTATGTGGAAATGGTTTGTGTATGGAATGTGTGTATATGGATTGTACATTGTATGTGGAATGTGTGTTATGTATGGGTTGTATATGGAATGTGTGTATATGGAATGTGGATTGTGTGTATGGATTGTGTATGGAAAGTGGAGGTCGGAATGTGTATGGATTTTGTATGAAATGCGCTGGCCTTTTTTTTTTAGTTCTGCAACAAAGTCGAACTTTCAAAGTTCGACTTTATCAAAATACATAATACAAGTCGATGTTATACACATCGACTTGAATCCTCCCAGAAGCCTGCCCGAGTTGCAGGTTTCTGGGAGGCTGAAAGTCGAACTTTCAAAGTTCGACTTTATCAAAATACATAATGCAAGTCGATGTTATACACATCGACTTGGATCCTCCCAGAAGCCTGCCCGAGTTGCAGGTTTCTGGGAGGCTGAAAGTCGAACTTTCAAAGTTCGACTTTATCAAAATAAATAATGCAAGTCGATGTATTTAAAATCGACTTGGATCCTCCCAGAAGCCTGCCCGAGCTGCAGGTTTCTGGGAGGCTGTAAGTCGAGCTTGTATAGTTCGACTTGAAAATAAAAAAAATTCAAGTCGATGTATTTAAAATCGACTTGGATCCTCCCAGAAGCCTGCCCGAGCTGCAGGTTTCTGGGAGGTTGTAAGTCGAGCTTGTATAGTTCGACTTGCAAATAAAAAAAATTCAAGTCGATGTATTTAAAATCGACTTGGATCCTCCCGTGCTTGCCCGAGCCGCAAGCTGAGGCCGTAAGTAATCGAGCTTGTATAGTTCGACTTTCAAATAAAAAAATTTTGAGTCGATGTATTTAAAATCGACTTAGATCCTCCCAGAAGCCTGCCCGAGTTGCAGATTTCTGGGAGGCTGAAAGTCGAACTTTTGTAGTTCGACTTTATCAAAATACATGATGCAAGTCGATGTTATACACATCGACTTGGATGCTCCCAGAAGCCTGCATTTCGGGCAGGTTTCTGGAAGGCTTCAAGTCGAACTTTTATTGTTCGAATTTTATACATAAATTTGTAAAGTCGATGCATGTTGCACCAACTTTCAACCTGCACCACAGAAAGTCGATCTATACTTCTTCGACTTTTGTTCTAAAGTGCTAAAAGTCCATTATGTTTGAAGCGACTTGTGTAAATACTCAAGTCGTTTGAGTTTTAAACGATGTGCAGTATGTTCTGTTATAAGTCGAAGTATTTGCATTCGACTTGATTTCGACCCTAAAGTCGATCTTATTTAACCCGACTTGTGCTAGTTTTACAAAAAAAAAAGAGTGTGCTAGATCTATAATATAATAAATAAACTGTGTTATTTAAAAAAAAAACCCCGCCGCTAGCCACCTTCACTTCTGCCCCGCCTCGCGGTCGTCGGCACACCCTTCCGCGCGAACTGCGCCCTCTGTCGACGCCGCCGGCCGCCCTCGGCCTTGTCCGCCCTCCCTCCCGCCCGATCACCGCCTCCGCCGCCGCCGCCTTGACCCCCTCGTTGGCCGGTCGCGGCGGCACACCGCCCGCGGCCTTCATCCCATCGGCGGCCGGCCACCCGCCGCGACGCCGCCGGCAGCCCTCCGCCGGCCAACCTCTCGCCGCCGACGACGCCGCGCACATCCCACCCGCACGTCGCCATCCGCCGGGGGCCGCCACCATCGCCGCCCTCCCCTCCGCCGGCATCCCTCCCTCTGCCGCCCGCGCCGCCGCCGCCCGCCGCGCGCCCGACTCCGACGCCGTGCCGCCCCCGCGACGCCGCCATCCTCGCGGCCGCCGCCTCCCCTCCCGGCCGCAGCACCAGCGCCGGCCATCCTCCACCGCCGCCTTCCCCCCCGGTTGACGCCCACCCGGCCGCGCAGCGCCGTGCGCCACCCCCTCCCCTCTCCGCGGTGAAGCCCCTCTCTCCTCTCTCTCTTCTATCGCTCTCCCTCCCTCTCTCTCATATCGCTCTCTCTCTCCTCTCTCCTATCCTCTTCTTCCTATTATCCTCTATCAAGTTCCCTAGTTTATTATTCTTCTTCCTCCGGCAGTTTTGAAACCACCTACCCGGCTTGATTTTCTGTCACCGACGCAACCGCGGCAGTTTCGTCGCCTGATTCGATTTCCTTGGAATTCCGTGCGCCGTTCGTCGTTGCCGTCAAGGTAGGCGTCTCGGCTATTCTTAGCACTCTAATATATTTGATTAAACCGTAAGAATCATGCTTAGATCACAAGAATTAGAAGATTGTAGTTAATGGGCTGTTTTGGATTTATTAGCATATTTAGATAGAGTTAGATTAATCGGTTTGAACCATGCATGTTTAGATTAATTTAGTGTTCATGTATATTAGTTGTCATGATAGATTCTGATAGGTTTAAACCTAGTTAGTGTAGCATGGTTGCATCGCGATAATCTTTAATGTATATCTCGATTTGATAAAAAGCCGATGTAAGGTTTAGGCATAATGTTGGTAGAGTTTAGTTTATTTTCTTTTATGTGATAGGTAGTTCTGTTTAAGCATGTGATTAATGTGTTTAGGTTGTAAATTACATGATCCCATTTATATGCATTAGTTTGTGATAGATTGTGTTGTGGTATGCAAGTATGTGGTGCATAGAACCATGGGTGTTCATCTATGTATTTCATGTTTGAAATGCCAATCTAATGTTCATGTGTTTACTGTCTGAGTTAATTATATGCTTGCATGGTGTGGAATGTGGTTAGTACGGTGGTGCATTGTGATGGAAATGTACTTCACCTTACCAAATTAGTGGCACGCGGGCGGAGGTTAGTTCAATCCGGAGCATCCTTCGATCCCGGATAGCGGTTTATCCTAAGTACTCCCCTGCCTAGGGGTACTATGGGATTTAGTTACTATATGTTACTTCCTACTATATGGTAAATCTGGTGCTAGTTTTGTGATGTGACTACATTTATCAGATGGAGCATGAAATTTACTCAGACATGTGTCTAGTTGTGTATTTCGGCATATATGTTAGTGGTCTAGTTGTGTTCTTGGTTTTATGTCAGGTTATGTGCATACCTAGAGTAGTCTAATGAGCAGGTTGTGATGATTTTTAATGCATATAGAGTCTTGTCATCATATGGGGTAGTAGAATGATCTTTTTATCAATTAATTAAAGATATATAATTAGTTTATACCCTATGTATTAAATCTGATTTTTAGGTTATTATGTATTATATACCACTAGAATCATTATTATAGTGGGGTAGTTCGGGTGTAAGTCTTACTGGGTCTGTTGTGACTCACCCCTTCCGTTGTTAATATTTTCAGGATTACAGGTTTAGCGCAGCAGAAGCGTAGTGGTGTTTTGGAGTCCGAGGAGCTAGTGAAGTATTCATTCAATGTTGGTATTTAATTTGTTAGATAGATGTTTGATTATTATGTTATTAAGTTGTAAAGTGTGGAATTATGAATTTGGATTGTAATTTTAGTCTTATTTGGTTCCAGACCGATATCCTTTCCCGTTATGTCGCCGGATTATCTTCCGCTGTGCATGTTAAAAATCCGGGTCATGACACATCTTCCTTTCGTCTTTTATCCCAAGGAATACACTTTTTTGTCTGAAATTGCCTGGTCGTTGCGATGGTTCAATCATACGTCTACCATCTTAATTTAAGATAAAATAAGTATTTAACTTGATTAAATTTTTTATAAATAAATTAATTTAATGTTTACTTAAATGGTATGATATTTATTATTTATAACACCTATAACAAAATTATCTAAAAATTTTAAAGTTAAAATACATAACTTACTGTTAGAAGTTTTTTTAGATTTAAAACATATATTTTAAAATTAATTAATTTAACAAATTAAACTGTCTGAATCTCCAAACCTCGATCGAATTAAAGGTGACCAAACAAGCAACATGTAAGCTGTGTGGTATAAGAGCAAAACTCAAAAAGTCTAAAGGACGAAGAGAACAATTTGGCGGTTGCAAATTGCAGTCTAGCCGACCGCCGAGTCCGACTCCTTCAATAAACCCTCGTCTCTCTCTTCTTCAGTTCTCTTGTCCCGCGACTCCTGTCCGGTGTCCACTGTGGTAAGGACGTTCTCTAACCCGGGTCTTCTCCGTCGGCGATGCCGAAGGTCTACGGCGTCGGGACCTATGACTTCCGACGGCACCGCGTTGCCGAGTATCCCGTGGAGCCCGCCGCTCCGGCGGCCCTGCCTTCCGCGCAGCAGACCCCGGGCGCGTCCCTGCCTGCTTCCATCACCCTCTCGGAGATTCAGAGAGACCGTCTTACCAAGATTGCCGCCGCCAGTTGGTCGAAGCCCGCAGCCGCAGATCTCCCGGAGGGCCCGCCCTTCAAGCCGGAGCTGGTGAAGGAGATCTACGAGACGGAGCTGGTGGTGCGTGGCGGGCGGAAGCCGGTACCGCTCCAGCGGGTGATGATCCTGGAAGTGAGTCAGTACCTGGAGAACTACCTGTGGCCCCATTTCAACCCGGAGATTGCGTCATTCGAGCACATTATGTCCATGATATTCATGGTGAATGAGAAGGTAATTATCTTCTCGTAGACCGACTCAATTCGTGCCCTGTCACCGTCGCGGTGGTCTCAGCAGATCGGCGAGACTATCTCATGCGATGTTGCAGTGCTTAAAGATCACGTAATGTATGCCTTGTCGTTGACTGTCTTATTCTGCCGAAGTTCCGGGAGAATGTGGCAGCGTGGATTTGCTTTCACGATAGGAAGGACGATTTCAGGGCATTCCTGGAGAGGGTTCTTCGATTAAAAGATCAGGTATTTTCATGTATTTTAATTTAATCCATGGTGCTAGGTAATTGTTAAACATAGAGCATAGAAGTGTTCTAGCCATTAAACCAATATGCCATTGTTAATGTGATTCTTCCCTTAATCTTGCAAGTTGTTTTAGTTGGGCAGAACGCATCATCTCAGTATATGATTCCGAGTCAACAAAGTCAGTGTCTTTACCAGGATGATATAGCTTCATTATGGCTTAATTCATCTACCTGGTTGCTAATGCAACTGGTGAATTTCATAATGAAACGGATTGATGACTTCCAACTTGAGCTGATGTGGCTAGGAAATTGTTATGTACCATTCAAAGCACTGCATTGGTTTTCAAGGATGCAGTATAATTTTGCTTTAATATACTTGAGTCACATTCTCTTTTTCAAAGGTGGCAATAGTAGCAATTCAATAATTAACAATAAATTAACATATTACATTATGAAAGAGCGGTAAAAAAGTAAAAGGACTACTACCAAGGCGGTAATAGTCAAGAGAAGAGCTATAAATAAAACTGCTTCCAAATGAAGAATTTCTCTCCATAGAAAGCCTAAACTGTGTATGAGCCCGAGGTAACAAATTCTCAGTCGTTGACGAAAAGACGCATCCTTTGTGATATCTTTGAATGGTTCTTTAAATGCCCATCAAAAACTCTCATGTTTTGTGTACTTAAGATGGACCATAGCATTGTCGGGAGGGAAAGATTTCAGTCTCAAATCCTCTGTTTATATATTTTCTTTGTTCCAGTGATTCAGTAAAGAAACACCATCATCCTGTTCTGTCTATACTAAATTCCAGTTTTTAAAGAGAGCATTAACGAGAGTTGATGATGCCACATCTTTGAGTAGGTGGTTAATATCTTCTACAAAACATCCTCAAAATACACACCTGGAAGACTGAATGAGGAATAATCTCTAGATCAAGAACTTGGTTGGTAATCTGCCTCTGCAAATCTTCCATAAAGGCAGCCAAGAACTCCAAGCTACTCTCCACCAACTCACCTCAAAACCTCAGAGGTTCAGTCTTTGGCTGGCTGATGTGACCGAGAAGATCTTATTGCTACTGGGAAGCCATGTTAACTTGTCTTCCCGAGTCTTTGAACACCTCGTCTTTGTGTGTGTCCATCAGTTTTAAGAAATTGGCAAATTTCTCTTTTATTTGGTCTCTTCTAAACTGGACTGACCAATCTCCATTATCATCGCAGTACGATCTGACGCTTGCATCCACATTAGTAGCAATACTGCTTAGTTTAGGAAGCCTAACGTCGAGAGTCATGTGCCCCACCCAATGTTCTGACCGTGACAAAGTCTTCCTCTCATTAGCTATGGTAACTAAGGTATATGATCCGAAGAATTTCTAATTTTGAATAATGCCCTTTCAAATATCGAGTCTTCGTTGGTGTTGGCAATCAGTTATCTCACATTCATTGTTATTGAGCCCATACTTCAAACAGCTGAGTCCTTTTTTTTTGAAAGTGCTAGTACCACAATCATTGTTATTATAAGGATGGAAATAAAACAATACATAACCAAAGAAAGCATAAAAAGATGATAGAAAAAGAAAAGGTGAGGATCTTCTACTAAGATAGTAGAGAGAAAAGGCGGAGACTAAAAAAAAAAGAAGAAACTATCTAACAAGACCCTGTAGGATAAAAATCTGGATGCAAAGAGTGATCTACCCTGGCATCCTTCTTTATGGGATTTAACTTCCAAATCCACTCGTGAGAAGTTCACTGTTGATCATTTTCAAGGGCATGAGCCTGCTCCCCCTTCTCTTAACCCTCTTCACATGTGGTTCCATTTTACTACGTGGATACTATAGGTCCTAGATAAGCAAACCTAAGAGGGGGTGAATTAGATTTGCTCCCAAATTTCACATCGTTTTGACTTAAAACAAAACTTGACGTTTGAATTGATTTAAAAGTAACTTGATTTTCTTAAATCGATAATATCACAATAAATTGATGAATGAGGATAGAATAAATGAAACATAGACCACAATGAGCATACATACTTATAGTTGTTCGGTCTCAAGTGGATAGTATATCATCAAGATCTACATCCACTATCTCACACATACCAATGTGAGGATTTTAAACCACACACATTATATTAATCGATTCTCACACACTCAACAGAGAATACATGATGCACGCACACATGAATCTTCTCCACATAAGTGAGAAATTCAAATACAACACTTCATACAAGGGAAACACAACTACTTTAACAATGTCAACTCAAGATGTATAGTACATTAATCACAAGAGATGAGTACGAGAGTAAACCCAAATGAGAGCTTGACAAGCTTGACTTTGAAGGAGGATGTAGCACAAAGAAGTCTTGAGATTGCCTTTTTGCTTGTGGCAGCGAGACGTGGTTTTTCTCATATGTTGAGCTCCAGCACATTCACAAAATGACCTCTCTTTGAAACTCAAAAATATTCTCTTTCTTTTCTTTTGTTCCTTGTGGTTTTGACTTTCAGATGATTTTATTTATAGGCAAAGACCTCTCAACACTCAACTTTGTGGAGGATCTTGCTTTTCAAGTGGTATCTTTTTTTCTAAGGATGGAATCTCATCAATTCATTAGAAAATGTCAAGATTTGTTAGCTTTTTAGAATGCGTTGGTCAACCGATGCGATTGTGTTTGAAGTTTAAAAGGTCGGTCATGCCAAATGGTCAATCGGATGAATTTTCTATTGCTATGGCGAAAAATTGTTCTATAAATTTCGGTCAACCGATGCTATTCGGTTAGTTGACTGATGTAGTTCCTAATAAAATCCTCGTATTGGAATTATTGGTCAACCGATGTATCCCGAACGATTGATTTATACTTTCATCTCATTTGGTTTCTACGGTTGATTTTCTTCCTCATCTTTCTTCCATCAATTTTAACTACGAATCATAGTTGTCAAGGTGACCAAGAGCCTAAGGCGTTAAAGGATACCAAATCTTCTTAAGCGACAAGACGACCGCTTAGGCACTGCCTAGGCAGTCAAGGCGGTGACATTAGATGTTTATATATGTGTGTGCATATACATATCCAAAAATATATATAATTAGATGTTAATACTATATATATTTATGTATATATACAAACATATATATATGCATACATATTTATGTAAATATGATTTTATTTTTTAATTATGAATATATTGATGTATATCTTATGGGAAAGAGCTAATATCAAAGTGAGAATGAAAAGAGGATTAAGAGAGAACTTAGTTTTAAGCATACAACATATATTTATAATTACATATCTTAACCATATATAATAGTATAAGTGACAGTGAAATATATTTACAATATTAAATGGGCGCCAATGAATTGTGAATTGACCTATGCGGTCAGGTAGTGGGGGTCAAGGGAGTAGTGTCTCTTGTGAGGGGTTTCAGGGGGCAAAACTCTCAAAAGAAAAAAAAGAGTCATGAATGACACCTTGGGCACCTAGCCAAGCGCCTTGGGTACCTTTTGCCCCCCTCCCATAAGGTGCCCTAGCAAGGTGCAGCTGGAAAAGCACCTTGCCACCTATGTGGGCGCCTTGACAACTATGCTATGAATTTATTCATGTTTGAGTACAACACTCATTTCTTCTAACAAAATTTGTTCATCATTAAAATCCATAGATGGCAGTTTCACAGATACCTCTACCATCCTTCCTATCTTGTCAAAAGAATCTTGTTCTGATACTCCCAAATTTCTTGTATACATCTTTTTAAGAATAGAGAAGATTTATAAAGACATTTTGACAAGATCCATCTACTTCTTGTTGACAACATCCAGCTTTTCCACCATTGCATCTTTCCCTTTAATTTTTGAATAATATTTTGCCAATCACCTTTTTTGTTTCTTTATCTGATAAAGGTAGGCTTAGGTACTTAATTGGGAAGGAGGAAGTAGGCAAGTCTCACCAATTGACTTCCTTCCAAGTTTATACTTATCATTTCACATCTTCTATTGACTTTGAAGCCCGTTGCCACTTCTAACAAATGAAGCAAGATCCTCAAGTTCATACTTTTTTTTCTTGTCCTTTGAGGCAAATAAGAGTATATCTGTAGAGCATGGATGAGTGATGTTTTGTGTTGCTTCCAACATAAACTTCCTCTATAAGATAAGACCATTTTGATTGGCCTTCTCCTGCATGGAACTCAAACTCTGTCCAACTAGCACAAAGAGTAACAGGGAGATAGTTGTCTCAATCCTCTAAGGGACCCGAAATATCTGAAAGATTTTTCATTGAGATATATTGAGAATTTAGCTGTGCTAACATTATTCATGAACCAATCGATCCATTTCTGATTGAAATCCATAAGCCCCATCATTTTATACATACACTTTTGGCCCAACCCTGTCATATGCTTTCTTAAAGTCAAGCTTTAACATAGCTCTTATTTTTTTGGTCTTTTGATCATGCATTCATTCATGAGCTGTCATAAAATTATATAAGATATACCTTCCATGAATAAAGGTTGATTGGGAAGAATTCACCAATTTTCTTAAGTAATTTCTGAGTCTCCTAGCCAATTTTTTTGTCACTATCTTATAATTGTACCATTGTAGTTAATGAGACCAATAAATGTAAGATCCTTGATATAATAATTTTTTTTCTTTCTTGGGGAGCATAACAAAAAATGCTGAATTTAACATTCTGATATATATGGGCTCTGTTCTTGAATTCTGACACTATCTCCAAGAAGTCTTTAATGATTTGCTAGCATTTCTGGTAGAAACTAGTTGAGAAGCCATGTAGACCAAGAGCTTTATGGGGATCAATCGACTGAATATCGATAAAAGCCTCCTCCTTAGAGTAGGTCCTAGTAATTTTGGATGCTTCCTCCTTTGTTAATTTCTTAATTGAATCAAAATTCATCAGAGGTTTCCAACCTTTCTCTTCTCTAAACAGATTCTCATAGAATCATGCTGCACCATTACCAATCTGATTTGTACCTTCATAGAGCCTTCCCTCTTCTTGGAGATTGTGCAAAAATATTCCACTTTTTTTAAAAGGTTACCTGTGTATGAAAAAAATATTGTGTTTCTATTCTTTTCTTTTGCCATACCTCTTTTGATCTCTATTTCCATTTTATTTTCTCTCTAATATTCCATTCTTTAAATTCATTTTTTCTACGATTCTTGTTTTTTGATGATGACCTGGAGGTTAACATTTTTATAAATACAAAGAATTAAGTACAAGTAAAAAGTAAAAGGGTAAATAAAAATGCAAGCTCCATCAATACGACTACCAAGGTGGTAGAGATAGTCATGGATTACAAAAAGTAAGTTCTAAAAGGAAAATAATGTTTTTATCATTGAGCTGTTCAAGGAAATCAATCCTGGCATGCAATCTTTTCCTTTCCATTGTTGATTGCTTGTTTTTTGTTCAATTGTTTTCTTTAATTTATATTTAAGTGTTCTAACTTTATAACAAACATTTAGTTTCTGAATACTCTGCCAAGTTAGTCCCTGAACCGTGCCAATTCAAATATGAATTTCTTCTTGGGGGTCTTAAAATGTCTTTCACTTCACCTGATACCAATTTGGAAGCAGTCTGAGGCTATACTTGGGGCATAGAAGGCATTAGCAAGTCCATATTTTGACATCCACTTAGAATATACAAAAAATCTACCCAACTTTGATTTTGATATTGAGTTAAACCATGTGTTGTTTAATCTATTACCAGACATTTCTATTAGCCCATTGTCATTCATCCACTCATTTAACAAATTCATTTTCAAAGTCCTATCCAATTGATTCAGTCTTTCACTTACATTTGTAACTACGTTGAAGTTGCTGCATATGTACCACGTCCCACCTGGTTGAGCAGAGATTAGAGTTGTCTGTTGTCATGTCCCCAAAAGACAGCTTTTCAAATGCATTTAGTGGGTTGTAGACACTAGTCATATACCATTGACTCCCTCTGTCCTTATCAATAAACTTCATTGCATGAGAAAGTCTGCTCTGATGGATAAGATCTGCATCTTGAAGTTATTCATTCCACGGTACAAGTATGCGCTGCTCCCCGCCATGGGAGATTAGGAAAACCTATTGATAATTCAACATTTTAAAGCTTCCACCTCACTCTGATTTTCAAACTTGCTTTTAGTTGCTTGCAAAGTTAATACTGCTGGCTTCTACGTAGTTAGAGGCATGAAGCAAGGGACCCCTCGTCTTACCTCACGCGCTTGAGGCGGGCATCTTAGGTGCCCGAGGCGACAAATTTTTTTTTATATTTATTTTCATAACTGAAAAATATATATAAGAAGGTGAAAAAATATAAAAAAATTATAGTGAATGCATCATAAATGCAGGAAATATATATGAAAATGCAGGGAATATATCTAAAATGCAGGAAAAATAAAAATACAACAATTATGTCTGAAAATGCAGATAAAATTATCTAAAAACGCTGAACATATCTAAAAAAATGTGGAAAATACAAAAAATAGCAGAAGTTACATAAAAATGCATAAAATGATTACTATAAAAATAAGTTGAAAGATGTACCTTTTCCCATTTCATTACTATCAGTATGCATAAAAATTGAACACATCACCAAAAACAAAAAATGTAATACATCAACTAGACAACATTTGAATAATAATTGTAAACCAAACATAGAAGTACATAAATAACGATTAGTTCAAAACATCATTAAAAGTAATTTAGCCAATTATGTATGAACGTTTTAATCAAGTATGTTCAACTATAACAAAATAAAAGAAGTACGTATGAAAAAAATAGAAAAAAACGTAAATTATACTTTTCCGACAATGTCCGAGTTGTTCGGTAATCTTTGCAATCCCGGTTAACAACACTTCCGCCTTCTACACGTTGCCAATGGCCTAATAAAAATATTGGAATCACATTTACAACGGAAAAAAAGAAGACAAATCGAAAGAGCGTACCTTGTACGTCTAAATCCGGTCATCTAACAATATACACTAAGATTGAAGAAAGTAAAACATAAGATAAAGTTCTTGTATTTTGTGATCCTCTGCAGTCGTGGATTCCTCCACTTGAGCCTACCTACGTGCCACAGTCCGATGCCTACGATTTTGATGACATGACATCGTCATTGTTTTCTTATGGATATTGCTCCCGTACTAAATAGAAGATGAGGCACAACTGAGGATTTTTGAAAGCAGTAGGTAGGGGATGAAGGTCAATATCCATATCATGGATATTGCTGAAGATGTGATAAAATATATATTTTTACTTTCATGTTTTCATGTGATACAATTACGTCTTATTATACTTTTTGCATCTCACCATGCAGTTAACATCTTATGTTTATTAACAATTATTATCATGTTCTCTTGTTATAATGTTACAATTATTATATTCATTACCATCTTATTGTTGTAAATTGTAATGTTACATATGTAAGTACTTAGAAACAAGCAAAAAAACTTCATCTGTTTGGAACTGGCCGATTCCAATCCGATTCGGCTGGTTCCGTGCTTCAATGCATGTAGATGCATGCTAACCTTTTTTTTAGAAATTTTTTTAGGCCATTTATGATTTTTCAGAATTTTTCCTGATTTTTTTGTTTTGTTTGAAGGAAAAAATAAAAAAAATGATTTTGGAATTGGCTTCCTTCCCGAGAATCGGCTGATTCCGATTCATATCCATGTTGCCGTATATATGTCTTCGAATACCCACTGTGTGTTCGGACTTGTATATATTTTATTGTAGCCATAAAGAAGGCTGATCTTCCATTGCCTATGTAATATGCCCCATCCCATATGACTTTGACAGATCCCAAAACTTAACATTTTTTGTGTTAAGTATTAGCATTCCATGTGTCATGGCTATTGGTAGTCCACTCATGTATAGATGACATTCCAAAGATCCTAATTCATTTTAGGACATGGATCCATATAAGATCACATATTCTTGCATGTAAAGTTTAGACACCAACACTATACTAGACTACTAATATACTGTGATACTATGACTGATTACCACCTCCCTTCAAGTCCCCATGGCAAAAGGCATCCTATTATTAGGGGAAAACAGGCTGTCCACAACTTGGAATGCTGGATCAGATCAGATCGGCCGACCCAATCCGATCTGGTTTTCACCCAATCCATTGTGAGCATGGCCAATTTGGGCACAGCAGCCAATCCTGACCAGTCCATAATGGCCTGGATGGAGCGGACCAATCCGATCCTGATTCTTCTCTCCTTGGTCCTGTCATATCATATGGTGCTGTTTTTATGGTTGCCACTTACTGATGATACAAGTCATGCCTGATCCACTTCTGCTATAGTCTTAATTGGCCAACATGTACATTGGATTTTGCCCTGTTTTCTTCACAATTCTCAGAACTCACTTGGAGTTGATTTCTCTTGTTTTTCCAGTTATTCTTTAATGTTATTGTTTTTCACAGGGGAGAGAGCTGAGTATTGCTGAAAAGACAAATTATCTGCTCTTTATGATTAATGCCTTCCAGGTATGCAGTAAGCAAGATGTTTTTTCACTAGCCTTAATGCTTGCCTTCTTATGTGTAAGATCATATTTAGCTTCTGTCTTAAAATATTGATGAGCAGAATCAGACTCAGCACCCAGATCAGTGGCTCCCGATTCCGATCCGATCTGGTCTTCGGGAAAAAAACCAATCTGTAATCGGTTATTAAGAAAGCCCTAAAAAACGAAAAAAAACCCACAAAAAGAGTATATTGGATTTTGATCTGATCTAGGCTTATTTGGGGCCGAAATTGGCCGCAAAAAGGGCTTGGAATGGCTGCTGCGGCAGCCTCTTCTTCACCTATAGGGCGGGGAAGACATGCCTACTTGGTCTTTTGGTAGTCTGGGACCCAGTAGGCTTGGATCCAGTGACTATTGTTCACCCAATATGGCTTGAGTCACGCCGGAGCTGCGGCGGTGGCCGCAAGGGCACCAATTCCGGCCAATCAACAGTTTCCTGTCCCGATCCAGCCAGAGTTGACTGATTTCGTTGGGAATCCTTCGTGGATCGTTCCTTTTGGCGAAAATCGGAATGAGACTGGCCGTTCCAATCTAGGGATTAGCAGATCCTGATCTGATCCAGCCGATTCTGCAATCAATGTTGATAAGAAATCGTGTTTTGTGCTTCTTGTGTTGCATGCTTTCATGAATAGCCCTAAGCTAGTCCCGTATTATGTGTTAGAATGACACCCATAGCTTCTTTCCACTCTATTCTCTTTCATAAAACTGCTTTTGGGAATATTAGGAACTGTGTTAAATCATCAACTCATTCTTGTCAGATTATGCACGGTTTACATGTTAGTGATTTCTCAGCATTTTGTTTATCTTGCAGACCTGGTCCTGAGGTTGGTCTTCATTGTGGCATTATGCTTTATTTCTTTGTTTTTCTTTACAGAGTTTGGAGGATGAAGTTGTTAGTGAGACTGTTCTGAAATTAGTTAGTCTACATCTGTGGCACAGCTTATCATATGGCCGGTTTCAGGTTTGGTACTAACATGCATGTGCTTGCATTTTCTTATTTTCTTTTTGGAAAGCTGACAGTATTCCGTTCCATGTGATAGATGGAAATGTGTCTTAATCCTCATTTAATCAAGAAATGGAGAAAAATGGTTAAGCGAGAAATGAAGGAAGCTAAGAAAGCGGGCAACCCATTTAATCCCTCAAGTATGCTTGAAGCAACATTTTTGAGAAACCTGATCGAGGAGTTTCTGGAGGTACTACAAATTATATCCTAGTTTTTCTCACGAGTGCCCTGCATGTACCACGTTGCTTTATTTTTATGATTGCTCATATAATGGTACTTTATTTTGTATCAGATACTAGATTCAGAAGTGATATTGCAAAAGGATGGTCAGTTAGATTGTTATGTGCCTGAGCAGGTTGATGAAGGTTGTATCTTGTACTGTGAAAGATTTATGGAGTTCTTGATTGATTTATTAAGCCAACTTCCAACTAGAAGGTGTGTAGCACCCTTCTTGATCTCTCTTTTAATTGCCAGCTTGTTAATTTTTGTTGCGTTGGTCTCATCTTGTTACTGATACTGGTTTTTGTTTGGAGAGCCAATTTACACTTTTGGGGAAAAAGCATTGTTCTCAATCATTGTCGTTGGTGTTGTCATCTCCATCATATCATAAATTTCATCATTTTTCCACAAAATTAATCTTTTGCATGTAGGAACATTAAATATTAGCTTAAGGACCTTGGAGAGGTAGGAGAGACAAATTTTGCTAGATTCTACATGATCCAGTAAAAAATCCTTGCCGGAGGAGAGATCATGACCACTGCTGCATCTTCCCTGCTATTGGGCAGGGAAGACAGGCAGCAAGGTTTGGATTCTTGGTCCTGGCAGCAGTCCGAAATATCTGGATTTGTTACATGAAGTTGCAGATCATGCTATTGGGTCTAATGGTGCATATCCAGGGTTTTTGGATGCTGCCAGGTCTGAGAATCCGGACCCTGGCAGGTCATGTGGAGAAGACTGCACCCTCCAGCGCTCCTACCTTCTTCAACTGCTCTGCCACCTGTCCATCAGCCTGCTTTACCCTCATCGGATCTCAGCAGCCTGTCGAGAATATTAATCTTGATTCTTGAGAGATCTTGCCTAGATGGAAAACCATGCCTTAGCTGATGGCTAAGGGTGACTGCCTAAAGTGAAAATGTCAGCGTAATTACTTGATCCTAATCAGTTGATGGATGATGTCTCTAAAGAATAGTACCATGAAACTGTACCAGTGCATCTTTTTGAAGGGCAGTTTGGGGCTGAACTATATTCTCAGAATGAAGTCATCTGTGCTTGCTGCAAGATTAATCTTCTCTATCATTTTGTTGTTCCTCATAGTCACATTCATTTTCCTGGCTATTCAGCAACTGAACCTCTCTTTCTTAGAGTAACATAGAAAATCTTTGTTTATGGTGTTACTCATTTCTCAAATTCTTGTATCCTCATACTCATAATTTCATGGTTTGAGCCATTTCTTGTTCTCATTTCCTTGCTTCCCATTTTTCTTTTCTCACATTGATGACTATAATCCATCTCCATCTCTATTCTTGTCTATTGCAATTTCATTCAGTCTACCTGCAATTTTTATCAAGTTGTTTTTTCTGCATTGTTCTGTTTACCTGGTCAGCTAACTCTTGTCTGACGAAAATGCATGGAAGAGAATGAGGGATGGAATCAAGGCAACTTTTCCAGATGCTATCATCCTCAGCATGCCTTGTCATCAATTTCTTTGACTGGGCAGGGCAACAAAAGCTTCTCTCGTGTTGTTGATCATGCTCATTTTTGCTGCATGTCTAACAAGTATATAATCAATTGGCATAATTCCCTGACAACCATTCATAGTCATGTCTCATGATTGGCACTGGACAGGCCAACAAAAGCTGCTTTTATCTTGTTTCCTTTTTTTAGAAGGTAACACCACATCACAATTCTTTTATTCAAAGGAAGGATACAAGTAAAGAGAGTATATAAGAAAATAACCAGAGAGTAGAGGAAGGGGTAAGGATAACACTTGTATTGACTACCGAGAGGATAGTTAATAGAGTGCACTTGATGACAATAAAACCTGCAATATTCTATGGTAGTGAGCGTTAAGCAATAACGGGAGAGCATACTTCCAAAGTGTTGCTGAAATGAGAACGATAAGATGGATATGCAGACTTTCCATTGTTTGTTAAAAGTCCGCCTAGATGACTAGGTGATCCACTTAGGCAGTTTGGATAGGTCAGCTGCTTTTAAGGTTTCCGACTGGACTATCGGGTGTTTTGCTTATCACTTTTACCCTCTATGTAACATAAAATCTCTTTTATAGTTTTAAAAAATTGTCATGTATGTGAACATGTGGTCAGAAATAGAAGGGTTTAATATCACCCCAAATATATCAACTTAGGCAGCAGCTAGATGTTATATAACTCAGTCTTAGGCAGCAGCTAGATGTTATATTAACTTAGGCGGCAGCTAGATGTTATATTACACTTCTTGTTCTTGGATGCAATTTCAAACGTTCTGACATGTATAAATAATAATCGTTAAAATAGACATTGAGAAGCTTATAGTAGGAAAAATAGGATAATCTTGTTGTAATTTGCTTATAATTTAATTGTAAAAACCGATTTTTCAAAGTTTGCATTGGAAATATAAAGAGTATGTACTTTTCCAAGTTCGACAATGAAGCAAAGTTTGCACAGTTGGGATCGGTACCTGCCGACCCAAATTCTAATTGGAGCCCAATCCTGGAAGTTTCTTCCATCAGGATTGGGCTCAACAAGGCAGGTCGGCCTTGATCATCCAATCCCGTACCTGATCTGTTTTTTTTATCAGCCCAATCTGCGGTGGCTCCTGGCTCTGAGGGTGAAGGGTGGCACTGGTTGCTCCCTCTGGTGGGGAAGACAACTATCAAGACCCTGCTAAGACATGGATCCACAACTTAAAGTTGCTTATCCTGTCTATTGGAACTTGATAATCCTCTAGTATTGGGTCCAGGGGTTCCAACTGTCTGTGCAGCAGGCCCCACGAGGGGTTCAGAGCCCTATTTAGGTGGTTGACCCTATGCCTGTGACAGCTAGAAGCATCTACAAGGGGTAAGCTGGTTGATCTGCAGCAACTTGCAATGGCGGAGTGGAAATAAGGCTATGGAATATGGATGCACATAGGCCGAATATGCCATTTTTTCAGGTGGATCTGCCAGCTTGACCAATCCAGGGGCCAATCCCAACCTTGAAATCCTTACAATTAAGTATGCTCATTGTTGGAAAGATAAGATAACTAGTTTTTTTAGAAGGTGACCAAGGTCACAATTCATTCAAAATAGATAAAAGTTACAGCAAGTAAAAGAAAATACAACTAAGGATCCAGAAGACAAAAGAAGAAACCACCCTGATGCCAAGATGATAATCAAAAGACAATGGGGTGACTAAGATACGACAAATTTCACAAATAATTGTGCTCCCTGAAGACAACGTTTCACAAATAATTGTGCTCCCTGAAGACACTACCATCAAAGTGACAACCCTTGGCTGTAAAAAACCAATCCTTAACCGGCTACGACTGATGAGGAAGGATGAAAGTTGTATTGACAAAGTAATTGTTGACACCCACATTTTCAAATAAAAAAGGGGGTCATCAGCTTCAGGGATTTCCGAAAGTTTAAAATTTGCTGGTTATTGATTCAAATAAAGAAAATGGTATAATGGTTATCCTATGGATAGTGTTGGCTACGTACTTGTGCTGAAGACAGTCAATCCGATGCCTAAACAAGCAAACAAAGAGGGAGGTCTACCCCCAAAATAGCTACCTTCAAGTCAGTACGAAGAAATGGTGCCACTCAGAATCGCGTACAGTCAGCTCAAACTGGACGGGGTCAGGTGCACTGCAGGTCCGGTGGCCTATTGAGAAGGCCTTGAACAAAGTCGGCCGATATGGAGAATATCGGAAAAAAGAAGGGTCTGGGAAGAAAAAATGGATTATTCCGGCAGGAGATGTGTTGAACAGATCAGTCGGAGAAAAAAAAAGAAGAGAAATTTACGGTGGCAGAATTAATCTCCCACGCTGGCTGGGACTTACCCGAGAGGAGGAAGTCCTATGGGCAAGGGGAACTGCTTAAACAAGCCTATCGGGGTCGTCTCATATGCCCAAAGTTGTTTTGAGTCCTTCACGGACCAGGATACCACTTTACGAAAGGTATTCGATCGCGAGAGGGAGTCCGATGCGGTTGGGGGGATCAAGCTCCCGCGTTTTGAGCCTTCCGAGTCCAATTCGGATCAAAATTCATCCCCGGCAGATCTCCTAACGGAGGAAGGGGGGGGGCGTAATCTCACTCTGCGCGGCAGAGAGAGTTGAAGCAGAAAACGAAAGCTAGCCCCGCAAATCCAGGACCTTTCCGAGTCCAGCCCGGGGGGCAGAGGCCCCGTTCGGTGAACTTCCTAACAGAAGGGGAGAGCTGGGGGCTTATAAAACCCGTCGGAGGCCATCGCGCAAAAAGGAGAGCAGGAGCGGAGAGAGAGAGAAGAGCTGCCGTGAAATCGATCAACAGAGAGAGAGAGAAAGAGACCGCAAGAGACGGAGAAGGCAAGGGGGAGGCTTACCTCTTCCGGACGCACCGTCTCCCCTTTCTCCTTCTTCCCACGAAGCCGACGAAGCCCCCTCCTCGGCCTCACGACGCGATTGGAGTCGCCTTCCTCCGCTTGCGCCGCCGTCGTTCTCCTATTCCTCCGCTTGCGCCGCCGTCGAGCTCGCCTTCCTCTGCTCGCGCTGCCGTCAGGGCTCTAGCCTTCCTTGCGCAGTGCCGCCGGCAAGTTCTCCTTCTTCTCCTGCCGTCGGGATCCCGTCGCCAGAGTTCCACCGTCGCCGCTGTCCGGGGAGAAGGAGGGAGAGGTCGGGGGATTTCCCCCCCGACTTATGTCCACGACGGACATATCAACAGTGCAAAGGAAGGGGGGGCCCGCGTGAGAGACGCCGCGGCCGCGAGAGCCGCGCGTGAGCCCGTTGACCCACGGGTCAACAAAGGTGGTGGGGCCCACCTTCAAAAGATGTTTAAAAAAAAGAGAAGAAGAGGAGGAGGAGATCCGCGCAGGCCAGGCTGTGTTGGGTCGGGCCCATGAAGCCCATTTGACCTGGATGAACAGTACTGTGGCATTAAAATTTAAAATTTAAAATCAATTTAATTTAAACAAACCGAGGCAAGCATAAGGCCGGTTCTAAACCCACCTCATGGCTTCGGCATAACTTAAAAGAATTCAAAATAATTGGGAAACCAGGAGGCCGGTTCTAAACCCACCTCCTGACCCATGATTAATCCCAAAAATAATAATAAAATAAACAATCAATTTAAATTAAATAAAAATTCATCTAATTCAAACAAACCGAGGCAAGCATAAGGCCGGTTCTAAACCCACCTCATGGCTTCGGCTCAACTTAAAAGAATTTAAAACAAAGGGAAACCAGGAGGCCGGTTCTAAACCCACCTCCTGACCCTCTCCTTAAGGTGGACATACAAAGGTCTATTTAAAAGACCCCAATGTCTTACCATGCCCCAAGAGGGAGATTGTTTTGCCCATTATGCCATGGAGAGGCTGTGCATGATCAACATGTCAATATGCCCAAACCATAGGCTAATGAGGAAGGCCAACCATGGGATGAGTACCCACAAGCTTATCAAAAGCCGGGTATGCTCAACCTTGAACCGGTTGGAAGAAAATCTCATATGCCTATCAAAGGCAGGACCATGCTCAATCTCAAGACATTGAACAAATTCCAGGATGCCTATTAAAGGCTGGAACATGTTCAAAACAACAAATTCAAATTGATCTCAAGACCGACAGATGCTTGGTAGCAAGTTGATAGAATGGATGTCATGATATTGTATTATGTTCGGCGCAAATTCAATGAAAAAAGGGAGTTCAATGACCTCATGAAATGTTCGGAATGCAAACATAAGAAATGTTAATTGAATGTTCAAATAAAGGGGGAAAATCTGTAATCTGAAAGCCTGAAAACTATAAAAATTCTGAACCTGAACTAAATCTGAAATCTGTCAATCTGTAAAATCACAAACCGAAAAAACAGACTTGAAACTGAATTTTCTGAAATCTGGAATCACCTCTGAAATTCAAAGATTAAAATCCGAAATCTGAACTTGACTCATTTAAAAATCTGAAATCTGCAAGGGATCCGAACTAAAAAAATCTGCAATTGAAACCCTGAAATTCAAAGATTAAAATCTGAAACTTGAATTTGAGCAGAACCCATTTAAAAATCTGGAAATTAATTAAAGGTGAGGAAACTGCAGGCTCTGGAGTCTGAAATCTGCAGAATTCCAAATCTGAAATATTTAAAGTCTGAAATCCGAAATCTGAAGGATTAAGGCCCATAAACCTGCAGCCGAAAATCAGAGATGTACTATGTGCAGAATTTGTAGGAAGCCTGAAATTCAGACTAGGTCCGAGATTTAAAGAGTAGAATCTGAACTTAAAATCTGAAAACCTGGTCAACTTGTAAATCTGAGAGGTACTTAACTCTTAAAAATCTGAAACCTGAATTTATGCACAGAGCTGCCATTTAAAATCTGAAATCTTAAGCTTGAAACTAGACTTGCAATTAAGGTCCAAAAATCTGAAAACATCTGAAACCTCAAACCTGAAATTTGAAACAGACCTGAAAATTAGAAGTCAAGAATGTAAAAATCCAGAATCTTTGAAATCAGTAAATCTAAGATCTGTAAAGCTTGTAAATCTGGAATCTGAAGTTTGAAAAATCTGCAATTCATAAGTCTGAAGTCTGCTGAAAATGAGAACATCTTCAAACACCTAAGTCCAACCCAAGTCAGGCCTGGGAGCCAGCAGATTACGTAAAAAAAAAAAATCTTTAGAACCTGCAGATCATGAAAAGAGAGGAGAGGAGGATGTGAATCTTTTGGCTCCAATCCAGACTTAGGCCGACCGAAACTTGTTCTATTTAATGATCTGTGAGTGTTGTTCAAGATGTGAGTTTGGAAAAAACAATTTCAGCCCAAATCAGCTAAGTAAACCAATAAAAGACTCAAAACAAAATCCAATTCAAGTGAATCCAACTCGAATTCAAGCTAGACTTAAGATGCCAACTCCTAAACAAAAATCCACGAATCTGTCACAATTCGTGAGCAAATCAAAACCTGTTTAATTAAACTTCAATCAAATCCAACTTAATTTAAAAAAACATTGTAACAGAAACATAAAAAATCTGAAAATTCATTCATCAAATTCCTAAGATAATAAACATGAATTGACAATTTAATAACCCACATCTAAATCGAAAAAAAAAATCTCAGTCGGTTTCTTAATCCCAAACAGAACCTGAAGAATAAGATAATTTAAGGCCAATCTAATCCAAACCAAATCTCCCAAGTTAAATCAATCTCACTCAATCTAAGTCAAACATTAAAACAAATTAACCTTAAACTAAACAAATTTAAAATAAACCAAACTCAAAATCAAACAATAAATAAACTGTCTTAAACTTAAACCAAATTCAACTCATTCCAACCAAACTTAAATCAATTAATCAAATTCAAACTCAAACCCAAATCAGTTTATAAATCTGAAAGTTGCATAAAACTCCCAAAATGTCAAATTCATCCCAAACTCAATTAAATCTAATTCAACAGATCTAACTTCAACCCAAACCAGAAACATTTAAATTCAACCAATTAAACTCAAGACAAATTTAATAAAACAGAATCCAAATTAGCCAAACAAATCTAAAGCAAAACTGAAATTAAATCAATTTTCAAACTCAAATCAAAATTCAAACCAACAAAATTTAAATCAATTTAATTCAACTCAACTCAATTCAAATCAATTTTAATTCAATTGAAATCGAATTCAAACTAAAATTGAGTGTTTGCATTCCATCAATTTCATGGGATTGTTTTCTCCTATGTCCATATGTGTGTGAATGTTTATTGTGGATGCATGTTTTCTATTTTCATGGATTGCTATGACGCTTAATCAAGGGTATTCGAGTTATCTCGATGTAATTAACGTCGGATCTTCGCACCATCCGACGGGGAGAGGTCAAAACAAATTTTTAAAGAACCTAACAACCTCAACATATAATTTTGATCCTAGCTAGTACTTTTACGGAATACCATCTATTTTCCTAAGAAGTCGATGCTAAGGTCTGATCCAAATTCAAAAGGAAAATGAATTTCCAAAACAAAAGAAATCTTCTTTTTAGAATTTTGAGGTTACATCAGTAATCTTCAAAGATTCTCCTATTCCTGATTCTCCATACCATAGCATCGAAGGCAATGACAGCTTCTACAACAATTGTTCAACTTTCCATGCACTCCATTGCCTGACTGTAACGTTCACTAGCTCCACCCAACCAATACTCCAGATGTGAAATAAATTCTTCCAAATATACGTAATAACACCACACCGAAGAAACAAGTGATCAATGTCTTCTTACCCACATCCACATAAGGCACAATTACTCTCTTCCATGGGTAACAAGTTCCATAGAAAGGACCTCATTGGTAACTTGCCTTTACATGTATTTTACAAGAAATACCTGATCTTAATGGAAAACACCGCATCCCAAACAGCCTTCCACCACAACACATTGATACCCCCAAGCATAATCCGTGACATGCTTAGTTCCCTGAAAACGACTAATCTCTTTCTAGATTCATAAGAGTTGATCTTCCTTCTCAACATATTTAAACCTCTGAAGGAGAGCTAACAAATCTGCAAACTTAGTCACTTCAACATAGTTCAAGCTCCTTAAGGAGAAAGTACTGTTATTCAGTATGACAGAGCTATCCCAGTAGGAACTGATACAAGCATTCATGTTCACAACTAACCTGAACAAATTAGAAATCCGAAGCTCTAGCGGCTCGCTATCGACCCAACTATCAATCCAAAACAATGTCTTTTTACCATTGCTCATGTGGCAATTGATGAAGAAGAAGAACCAAACATGGTTTATATAGAGTGATCATGGGCTGAATGTATCTTTTGTGTCTCCTTCATTTGCTTCACCCTGTCTATCTTTGGAATATGCATATGTATGGCCATCTGATCGGGGCTTGGAAATTCTATCACCTCAGGCCTTGTTTGAACCTTGTTGAAGCCGAAATAAGAAGGTTATCTTTCCCTTTAGTTCCATTAACATCACCAAGTACGTTGTCCATCTCTTGGCACTCAATTTGTATCGGATCTGAGCAGTCACGTGACTTCCTCTTTTGGCATTGACAGTGACCGATAGATTCTTCCTTCCCTCTATTTTACTATTATGGATTTGGGGAATATTCCAACATCTGAATTATGTGATTTTCACGTCATATAGGTCATCGGCTGAGTGAGATTAGTGGACAGGTCTTCTATTCATCCTCTTGATTCCGACGATTGTATGCATTCCCTTTATTACTCATGTCTTGTCATCATGCTACATTAAGTGCATGGTTCAGCATGTATGTCATCATCTGGGAGAACATGGCTGGTAGCATGTGTCCTCATCTGGACTTAGTATATGTGCTAAGTCCATAATCAACCATGTAGAGATCCCCATTTTGGTACCAGGTCTTAGTATTCATGTTTTATAGCCATTGGTAGTCCGATCCCTTATATGGAACATCCCATAGGCATAGATCCTGATTCCTGACTCATTTTGGACCCATATCCCATATATAATAGGGTTTTGTATCTTGCATGTAAATTTCAGGTGCCAACAAATATCTCCCACAGTATTTTTCTAGACAATGATCATTGGAAGATTGCCCGTGCCCCATTGCAATCACGTCTTTTGCTTTCATTTGCTATCATCATATATATGCATACCTGATTGTCTTTTCCATTTTGCTCTCTGACAAGTAACAATGGATGACAAGGGAGCTTTGGGTTCTTCTTGTCAAAGACATGGAACGTATGCGAGAGAAGCATATAGCGGGAAGCATTCCTCTCTTACTGAAGGCATTCCAGAAAGATACAGATGCTTGTCCCGAGCTGACTCGTTCAAACTCGGTTTGGGCAACATCATTCCCACTTGTAGCTTGAGAGCCCACTGACGACATTGCAGACATAGGGCCTGTAGAAGTGGAGTGGATTTGCGGCGGCGGCTATCATTATGACCGGTCGGGCAACTATCCGACCCACTACCCATTTGAGGTAGAGTTGCTAGAATTCATTTGGCTTCCATCCCCATTAGGTGACGCAGAGGTTGAACATCTATCATTTAGGGGAAAAGCACACTGGAATGTGCAATCTTTGAAGGTAGAGATCTGATGATGGGGAATGTGAAGTACTCATATCCATCGTTTCCTCTCTGTTTGGAATATCATAAACAACTTCCATCTCACCGTTATATGGGCCTATTGGGAGATTTTTAAGATGAGTACATCATAGTTAAGGACTTTCAACCTGGCATATGGAGATAGAACAGACAATGCGACTTAGTCATTGTAGCGCCCAGAAGTGCTAATATTTACAACCATGCAGCCCTTGATGTAGTGGAGAGGGCTTTGATGGCCGTTGCTTGCTGGATGGCATTCTTGCTTAAAATATTGACAGTTGGTATAGTTGTCTACCAGTAGAGTGCTCTCATCTGCCTAGACTCGATGTATGTGAATGGCTAAAGTATGTTGTAGCAAACTTTACTATTTGTCTTGAGTTCATTGAGTTGAAGACTACAGTGAAGGCAACACTATATAGTTATCCGCATCATGAGGGGTACATTGGCAGAGAGATTCAATCGGCATTGAAACACATTTGTCATTGCAGAGGGAGAAACCTCATTGGACCTATGGAGTTTTCATTTGCTTTCAGGGCTGCCGATTCATGGGAAGTTGTGTGAAGAGATTTTTTTAGATGATCTTCATCATTGTCTGATCACCAAATAGGGCAACTATTGCTTATCTTATTGCCACAGGTTTCTGGTAAAAGTGTGGCAAAGTTTAGCATTGGTAGGCAGGGTAGATTTCTTAGGTGAATCATACAGGATCAACTGATCAACTATGATACTTGGCCATGTTATTTCTGTGGTGATCCATATTGCTACAAATGTTCATTTTTTTGTTAGAGTAAGTAGTGGACTGAACTTATTCAGTTGTCAAAACCATGTTGAGACAGAAGGTACCAGCTGAAAGTTTCATGATACCGTCTGAAGTGCACGCAATATCGGCTAAAATACATTAAGTATCGGCTAAAACATATGCCATGCCAGCCGAGGAACATATGAAACAGGCTGAAATTATGTGTCGGCTGAAAATTTGGTAGGGGGAGGAATACTTCAAGTGCCTATGCTCATAGGACACTAGGCGATAAGGCCATAAAGTGAGTCTTAAGGCTCAAGATACATCTTCAGGTCAAGGCATTCACATTTTGCCGGTGAGACTTGACATACGGGGGAACATAAAGGTTTCGTACTCAGACCTGTTGGTGGATTCGTAATTTGCTGGTGAGGTGTTGGCACCCAAAAAATGTCATGACATCCAGAACTGGTAAGTTTTGGGCAAAATACATGAAAGAAAATCGAACAGGCAAGTGTGATCCACTTTTCATCACATTTAGGGCCAATGGGCCGAGCAGGCCCAATAAGCCTTATTGGGCCCGACCAGCTGGATGATGACTTGATAATGGTCAGACATCACCATCTTGTCCGTCTAGCTCAAACTTGAGCAACAACGAAGTCGGATCGAAAATCCGACTTGAATTCAACAAGTTATGGGTCAAACGGTGAAAACACTCCCAAATGGCCTTTGGTAGGCTTAATGGGCCCAAATAACAAAACAAGTGGGCTCACGACCTTTGTGCGGTCAGAGACATTTCCAACGGCGCCTCGCGTATGTCAAAATGCGGCCGGACGGTAAAATGACCGTTTTGCCCTTGTGGGATTCGAGCAATGGGAAGGTCCCGAAGAAAAGTGGCACCACCAAAAGGTCTACTTGACTTTCGGATAAACAATGATGCGAGTCGGATCGGCAATCCGACCCGTATTTGGAAAGTTATGAGGAAAACACCGAAAGTCGATTTTCGAATGGCCTTAATAAGGGCATATCAAGTCCGAAAAACAAAACAAGTGGGTCCCGTGGGTTTGTACTCCGAGTTGAGGGCTTCGCAACGGTACTCCGAATGTCGAATCCGATTTCGGATGGTACCCGAACAGTAAAATGACCTCTTTCGCCCTTGGTAGGTTTTGGACAATTCGGGATAGGCGATAATATCTTGGTGCATCATTAAGTCCGCCAAGCTCCATAACAACATTAAAGTCGGATCGAAATCGGACTTGTATTCGGCAAGATATGGGCAAAACAATGAAAGTGGACTTTTAGGCGGTCTTTCTTGGGCTTGGTGGGCCCAAATGACCAAACCAAGGTGTGTCGACAGTATTGCCTCGACAGAGAGCTTCGCAATGGTGCCTTGAATGTCAGAATCCGACTCCGGATGAAAAAATGACCGTTTTGCCCCTATTGGGCCCAGACAAATTTAGGCAGACCTATTAATATCTGGCACCACCAGAAAGTCCGCCTAACTTCCAAACGAACAACATCAAAGTTGGATCATCAATCCAATCTATATTTGGAAAGTTGTGGACAAAATTTGAAAAATTGCAAAGTCGGCACACACTTTGAAACAGATGGGTCAAATGAGAAGAGGATTGAACCTGTTTAGGTTATTAGGTTCTCTCGTGCTGCTTCTTCAATAATAATTGGACTATGGGAGATAAAGAAAGGCTGGGATTGAAACAAATGAAGGTCGATCTGGATCAAGGGCTCAGATTTGACATAACTTAAGTTATTGGATCCTATCTTAATGGTTTTTTATTGGTATTGGATCATGGAGAGTAAAGAAGGGCCAGGATATCATCTCATGATCAGATTTAAATCAAGGGCCCAGATTGAATATGACTTAAGTTATGGATCCACCTCTTATTGAGTCTTATCGGTACTGGATAAATGAAGTCAATAAATGAACAAGGTTTAAATCAACTTGGGCATCTTACGTACGTGTAAAAAGAAAAAGAGGGAAAAGACCAAGTCAAAAAAAGAAGTGGGAGCCACCCATCGTGCCCACGTACTCAACTGCCCACGTCTTGACTCCTCGAACTCTCCCCACTTTCTCCATGAAAGAAAGGGGCCGGCGCCACAGGCTGGGTGGGGCGGTTCTCCAGGGGGGGTCCATTTTTCTTCTTCTCCGGAAGCTGCCGACGGGGGGAGACGATCAGGTGATTCTCCCACAGCCATAGCCCCTTCTCTCCTGCACCTGCTGCCGGCCCCGGCGTATATTGGGAGATGAAGGTGACGGTAGCTCCTTATGAAGATGTTCCAATTGCTGCTGCACATAAGGAGGTAGATCAAGCCGATGGCTTCCGGCCATGTTGTTGATTCTACGGTTGATGCTTCTCCCTAACCTCCTACCTGCTCCTGCCCTTGGTCGATGGAGAGAAATGAAGAAATGCTGTTGCTGCCTCCTGTTGCTGCTGACGGAGGAGGAAGATAAGGAGATCGATGTCTCATATTCTCTTTATTATTGCTGTCTGCGCCTGGGGAAGAAGATGAAAGAGAGGCCAATGCTACCTCCTGTTGCCACTATCTGTCCAAAGTGGAAGAGAAGCAGCCGAAGGCTACTGTCCTCATACTGTTGTAGCATATGACCCCTCTTTTCTGTTGCCACGCACATAGGAGCACCCAAGGGAGAAGAAGAAATAAGATGGAGGGGCTCTCCCAACAGCCTGCGCCACAGGCCGCCAGGGCCACTTCCTGCCACAAGCCGCCGGGGCCCATTTCTGTCAGGATCTTCAAGGCCACTAGGCTCAGCTTCTGGTCAAAATATCTGAAGGCCGCCAGGGCCCAGCTGGGAAGGCGAAGGAAGAATTAAGGCCTGTTACGGCACTGAAGATATAAACTGATCTTCGTAAATGAATTTAAACAAAAGAAAATCAACTAAGAGTTAGTCTATTTCACATAGATTACCTCAAAGGACGGGCACTCGGGCATGTCCCCGGCGTGTTTGATCCTGGACGGGGAAATGGGCAAGCTCCCATCTTCTACCGATCCTTCTCCGAAGTAGAGAGTATCAAACTCCACCTACTAAGGGAGAAATATCTCATCAATTTAAGGGGAGGTCATGTCAAAATTTTCCTCTTAAATTAAAAATGAGAGACATATGCCAAGGAAAGATCATTCTATGTCCATCAAGGACTAAGGAAAATTTATCAATGGGAAACACTACATTTTATGTCCCCCACATGTAATTTGCATTCGGATTTGTCGATAAATGGAATTTCGAATTTTGCGTGTCATTATTGTCATCGGAACTTATGAAAAACCCCATAGACTTGGAGGAATGTAAAAATATATATATAATAAAATAAATCTGAAAATAACGATAATCGATCGAACGGTCAACATATTTTTTTTATCTCAAAAAATAATTTTCAGATAATCAAAACATAAAAAAAATAAATTTTATGAATCAAAATGCCAATTAAAAGAAAATAAATCAAATAAACCCTATAAAAATAATAAAATATAGCCAAATAAACCAAAATACCCCAAGCAGGTTCAAAACACCAAATTCATTATGTTATTCCACAACATAAAAAATGGGAAAGAATCTCAAAATAAAAAAAATCGAAGTCAATTCAAAATCAAACCCAAAACAAAAAATAATTGTGGAAGCAGATCCTCAATTAAAAAAATGTGTTAAATCCTAACTTAAAATGACATTTAAATGAAATGCAACCTAAACAAAAATCATAATTTGGATTCAACCAAAAGATATCAAATCCTAATTAAAACAAAAAAAAATCAAACTTTTAAAACATATCCAGATCGAGTTGAAACCAAATCACTCACATAAAAGACATTAAGTCTTAATCAATTCAAATCTTGAAAATCCCCTAATCTAAAAATTCAAATGCAAAACCTAACCAAATCAAAAATTAAATAAAAATGAACATCCATCAAATTTCAAACCCTATTAAAAATCCCCAACCTAAACAAAAACAAATCTTAAACAACAAACCTAATTCAAACAATTCAAATAAATTCAAATCAAATCAAACTAAAGTTCAAAATACTAAGTTTTGCATTCCATCAAGTGTATGGGGCTATTGCTCCCATGTGTTGATTGTATGGATGTATGTCTTCTATTCACAAAATTGCTATGGCGGCTAATCAAGGGTATTCGAGTATTCTCGATGTAATTAACATCGGATCTTCGCACCATCCGATGGGGAGGGGTCAAAACAAATTTTCAAAGAACCTAATAACCTCAACATATATTTTTATGCATACCACTGACCTAGCTAATACTGTTATGAAATACCACATATTTTTCTAATAGTCAAGTCTAAGTCAAAAGTCAAATCAAAAAGGGAAAATGAATTTCCGAAAATTTACCAAAAAATTGAGGTTCCAACATGAGGCTTAACTGCCTAAGGCATAAGAAGCATGTATGGATTTGTAATTTCGTACTCAGACCTCATTGGCATGCTAACTTAGGGCATCATAGCCCTGTACCTCGTGGGGACGCGGGATTACAATGACATCTGAGAGATATTGGAGGATGGCATGTAAACATGAAAGTCGTTTGAACCTGAATTGGTAATGTCAGCCCAATCATTCGAAGACAATAAAGGCCACAAGGGCTATGATGGTATGTTATTTGTAAACCATTTAGACGGGAAGAGTCATAATGGTGTAAGTGTTTTGAAATCCATAAAGGCCAGAAGGGTCATGATGGTATATCATGGAAACCGATAAGGTTGTGAGGGCCTCAATGGTATGATCATAAACCATTAAGACCGACAGGGCCATGATGGGTATAACATTGGGAATCGATAAGACCGAGAAGGCCATGACGGTTATAATATGAAACTGTAAGGCCAAAAAGGCCATAATGGTAGAAACATGAAACTCCGATAAGGTTGAAGAGGCCATGACGCTACGGATTACAAAATCGATAAGGCCGAAAGGGCCATGACGGTACAAACATGAAAATCTGATAAGGTTGAAGAGGCCATTATGGTATGGAATGTAAAACCAATAGTCGTAGAAGCCATGGTGGTATAAACATAGGAAATCGATAAAGGCTAAGGAGGCCATGATGGTAGGAATATGAAATTGTTAAGGTTGAAAGGGCCATGGCGGTTGGAATATGAAACTGATAAAGCTGAAAGGGCGGTGACGATTGGAAATTGAGATTGATAAGGTTGAAAGGGTCATGATGGTACAAACATAAAAATCTGTTAAGGCCGAAGAGGCCATGAGGGTAATGGAGTATAAAACTAATAAGGCTGAAAGGTCCATGACGGTAGGAATATGAAACTGCTAAGGGCATAAGGGCCATGACAGTTGGAATATGAAACTGATAAGGTTGAAAGGGCCACAGTGATATAAACATGTAAATCCGATAAGGCTGAAGAAGCCATGATGGTATGGCATAGAATATCAATAAGGTCATAAAGGCCATAATAGTATAAACATATGTAACCGATAAGGCCAAAAGGGTCATGACAGTTGGAATATGAAACGGTAAGGCCGAAAGGGTCATAATTGTATAAACATGAATATCCGATAAGACTGAAGAGGCCATGAGTATGGAATATAAAACTAAAAAGGCCAAAAGGGTCATAATGGTAGGAACATAAAACCAATAAGGCCCATAGTGCCATGCTGGTATAAACATGAAAATCTGATATGGCTGAAGAGGCCATGATGGCATGAAATATAAAACCGATAAGGTCGTAGATGCCATGACGGTATAAACATGGAAAACTGATAAGGCCAAGGATGCTGCGATGACTTAAACATGGACAACCGATAAGGCCAATGAGGCCATGACGGTATAATCATGGAAAACCAATAAGGCCGAAGAGGCCAGATGGCATAAACAGGAAAATTGATAAGGTTGAAAGGGCCATGACGGTATGAATATATTTGGAACTCATTAGGCCAAGATAGCCATGAGGGTATGACATGGAACAATTGCCTGGATCTAAAGGATCATTACGGCATGTATATTGAAAAACCACATGTACCGGAAGGGTCATTATGGCATAAGCATTGGAAAGCCGCCTGGATCGAAATGACCATTATCACATGAACATTGAAGAGCAACATGGACTGAAAGGGTTATTATGGCATTAGCATTGGAACCCGTTTCAATCTAAAGGATCATTATGGCATCAACATCAAAGAGCCACCATAGTGGATGGGTCATTATGGCATAACTATGGAAACCGTCTTGATCTGAAGGGTCGTCATGGTATGTATTAGGGGGCATGCCAAAATCATGAAGGCCAGGAGTGCCATTATGCAATGAGTATGAAGGGGGCAATATAACATGGATATAGGGGATACAAAGGGAGCATCACATTCCACTTTGGTCTATTTCTACAGTTTCATGTGTTTCCTTTTCTTTGCTGCAGCAATGCTCTTGCCTGTGAACTCCTGATGCTTTCGACTAGGTATGTGAGTTGTCTTCTACTCCTCCTCCAGTGATCGAATCTGTTCAGGTACTGCAAAAGAAGCTGTTTCAATTTCACCTGCATGTATTGGAATTCAACATTCTGCATGGAGAGAAAATTTATCACCTATAGAAAGAGGGAAAGAATTTAAAGTGTTCTAGAGAGAGAGATTTTAGAGTGAGAAGTGAGAGAGATGAGAGTGGTCAGTGGAGATGTGTGGGTGGAAGAGGGAGCCCCTTTGGTGGCACCTAAGCAACCCTAGCTATCCATTGGGCGACTCGGGGTGCCCAGGTCTGGCTGGGTCAGACAATCTGGTCTGACCTGACCAATCCAGTCTACTCAGGGGGATGGATTGGTCCATGTTGGATCGATTGGAGGAAAATCCGATCGGGTTGGGTTGACCTGACTAGACCGGATATTTAATGGTACTATGTGCTATTCCTTGCTTGGTTCTTTGAGGTAGTTATTACCTACATGCCTCCTTGGTACGAGAACCCCATATAATTAACACCACATGCTTGCAACATGATGCATTGTTTACAAGTAATTTTGTATCATCAAATCAACTCGTTCAACACTCTACTTCAAGTATTTGTCGAGCATCACACATTTAACTAAATTCAAGATGAGCTGGGATTTTTTGTGATGTTTATTATTCTGTTTGCAGCTGTATATGTTAGTATTTTATCAAGTATATTAACAAGCTGCTATATATACACACGTTTGAGCATAGAATCTCAGCTTATTTATAAATCAAGCTTTTATTTTTATTTGAACTTCTGTTTTTTTAGAAAACCAAGTACAGTGCCAGCAGGCTTTGAGCTATTTGGGCCTATTTAGAGAGCATCATGGCAGTCAAGAACTCGTGGCTTATGTACACAGATAAAAATGTAATGGCAATTGCGTAAGGTACCGAAAGGTTTTTGTATAAATAATTAGAAATTTTTATAGGTTCCATTTTTGTACACAATTTCTGCCGAGATAAACTAAAATTACTGAGCGCTGGATAAAACATGTCAAGGTATGTTGGTATCTTGGATTATGGGGAACTGACATTGAGGACATAGCAATCTGGTTTGTGTTGAGATTACTTCTGGGCTTGTAAATACTAGATTGTGGATGTTGGAGCATAGTGGAGGCTTTCAGTTGGATCATCTAGCAGAATCTTATTGAAGTGTGTAAGTAAGATGGAATGGAATGTTAGGAACTTGGAACAAGCATATTCTTATCAGTATTATACTGTTCTCTTGGAAAATTGTGTTTGATTGAGACAATTTCTTCTGGTTACATCAATTGCGTCATGTTAACTATTATTTTTTCTGTTAAAAAGTAGACATTTTTGATGTGGGACACGGAATTAAATGCCATCTATATGTGTAAAACGATTGAATATATCGGTTGAGAAGGAACTGACTGTACTGTTCTGAACCCAATTGAATCGAATTGAATCTGATGCTGACTGGATTATTTTGACACAACTGTACCGGTCAGTTGACTTGTTGGGTCTGCCAAACTTTAGCACTGATTAGACTGAAACCAGGCAATGTCCACAGATGCATGTCCTGACTCAGTTGGAGCATGGTGAATTGGAAGCTTGCTGGTTCTTAAAACTGGTGCAACCGTTCTCTGGTTCAAGTCTGGTTGACCCAGGACCAGGCCCAGTAGGTTGGCTACTGTGGTTATGATGTTGAAGGCATCAGTGTGGCTTATGTTCAGGTGCCTGTACTGCAGATCTGGCTCAGAACGGTCAGAAGGGAGCTGGGTTGCTGGCTGATCGATGTTCATGGGAAGCAGATTCTGGGCTGGTTGAAAATGTCCAACTGGATGGCTATCAGGTCTGCATGGTGGTTGGTCCAACTAGAGGAAGTTGCGCGGTCCAGTTCGGCAAGCAGTAGGAGGGTCCAGCTCCTGTGGCTTCGACAGCGCGGTCCCACTGAAGATGGCTCAGTCTGTGTCCCAAGACCCAATGGGTCTGTGCTCCTGAGAGGAAGCCTGGTCAGGTGCACTGTAGCACCATCTTTCTCTGGAAACAGGGTCAGGGGCGGCCGAAGGCGATGAGCGGAGTTCGTCTGTAGGGCCTGATCAGAATCTGGCAATGATCTGCCCGGTGGTTATGCCCTGTTCGACAGAGCTTTTCAAGAACTGATGCTGGAAACCATCGGGAGCTCACGACGGTGAGCCATTGATAGGGGTGGAAGTGTTAGTGGGATAGATGGACTTGGAAGGTAGGGAGGAGGGTGGCGAAGCAACTGGGAATCAGGAGGAAGAGGATGAGCCATGGTGGTGGAGGGAGCTCAGGCACAGCAGCCCCAATTGTGTCTGGCGATCAACAAGAGGGACAGAGTGGATGGAAGTCATCTCATCAGCAGAAATAGGAGGAGACGATGCTGCGCCAGATGAAGGAGAGCCAAGATCAAGATGACAGGGAATCGACCTTGTCGAATCATAATAGGAGTGCTGGTGGGGAGGATGGATCAATGAGAGGGGCATCTGATGATGGAGATGGTCCCATCAGGTGACTCCCAATGCGCTGTAGGGTGGGTAGTGATTGGGATTGATGAGAGGAAGATGGAGGCAATCACAAAGGTGAGCTCTAGAACTCCGATAGCTTTGGAATCACAGGTGGGCGATTGAGAAGAAGGTAGAAGACCGACCATAGAAGAAGAACGGGGATCCAGCAATGAAGAAGGATTACTGGACTTAACCGGAGGTGGATAGGAGAGCCGGCATTCACTAGAGGTGAAGAAATAGACCGGAAGCTATCTGGGGGTGAAGCTTACCTACAAGAAGATAGGGGTGGGGAACCGGGGCATCGGTATCCTCTGGAGCCATTGACATCGGGAAAGAAGTTCTAGATTGAGATCGATCGATCGAGAGAGAGGCAGTGCCGCTCTTGTAAGAAGCCATCAACTTTTCATCTCATTTTTTCATCGTTTGTTCATTGCTCTAATTTTGCTACAGTTGGGCTTTTATAGGAGCCCACCTTTACACTTAAGTCCCTGCTTAAAATCTTATTTCAAAATGACCCCTATGCAGAAAATGCAGAATATTAACTCTTAACACTAAATAAAAAAATAAATGTGCCGTCTTCTCTACACTCAAGTGAAGCCATCTCTATTTTTTTGTAAATCGGATTCGATCTTGTCCTCATCACATTTTTATTATTTATTTGTATACTGGTATTGTATTTTTAAATGGAAAGTCTTTTTCAAATCATTGCACATTCCTTGGGAAAGGATATGTTGGTAATAATACTGGAGAAGGATAAACTGTGCAGGGAATAGATAGCCCTTTGTGACACTCTTCTCCCTTTGCTGGTGTGGCTAATTTGGAGGAAGCACAAGTTTAGAATCTGCAAGGAACAGTTCAATTCCATTAAGTGAACTTTTTGTTGCTTTAGCTGGTTAGTCAAGGGCTTTTTTTCTAAATTGAATTCTGAGGTTATTTTTGCCTATTTTTTGTTGATTTTATCTTATATTAGGAAGGTTTATTTGGCAACACCTTTGTTTTTAGAGAAGTCCTAGTTGATTGTTGATCTACCATCTTGGTTGTTGGAGCTGGCCTTGGCTCTCAGTCCTTATACTATTTTTAATCCCTGTTGTTTATATGCTTTCCTGTTTTCATAAACTGCCGCATTTCTGTGCCACATTTCAAAAATAATAAGCTTTGGAAATTATGGAGATGGCAATAGTGGGTAGTGCAGAGAAGTTGATATCAGAATAGTTGAGACAAATTTCAGGGATTATTCTTGGTGCTTTGAATTCTAATGCTAATTTTTTTAACGGTAGGCATCCAGTTCCTTCATTCTCATTTCCTGTCCACGACCATTCATATAATAGAGTCAATCATTGATTGCAGAATCGGCCGATCTGGATCGGAATCGGCCGATTCTTGGATCGGATCGGACCCCTCCGATCCGATTCCCGGCGGAATTATCGATCCGGACCGAAGATCGGTCCGGATCGATGTTTGTAGGTAGAATAGGGGCCGGAATCGACCGAAATGGTCGATTCTGGATCGATTCCGGCGATTCCCTCGCCGGAATCGACCCACAGACCGCCGCGGCGGTCGTCTTCCCCGCCCGATAGGGCGGGGAAGACAACCGCAGCGGCCGCGGCGGCCGCAGGGCCGCCGCGGCACCATTTTGGGGGCGATTTCAGGCCGATTTCGCCCCCAAAATGCTCTAGGATGGATCGAAATCTTGCATAGAGTGTTATTTTTGTATTTTTTTTTAGGTTTTACCACTGTTTGAAGGACCGATCCGGAACGATTCCGGATTGTTGTTTCTTCCGGCGGATCGCTCAGAATCGGACCGATCCGATCCGATCCGGATCGGATCGGTACCCACCGATCCGGTGGGCGATTCCGATCCCGCGATCCTTGGAGTCAATTGATGTCACAAAGATTATTTTAACCTGTCTTCTTTTTCTCAGTTTCATGACAATTTATCCAGTTAGATAATATTGATTCAGATGTTTTTTTCTCACTGAAGTTTCCATTTGCGGATGCTACCAGTCAGTATATTTTATTATTATTTTCAATTTTCTCATTTTCATTTGGATAGGTTTTTGAGGCCAGTGATTGCTAATGCTGCAGTTGTGTCGAAATGTCATTTGAGTGCACTATATTCTCATGAGAAGGGACGGCTTTTTGCCCAGCTGGTGGATTTGTTGCAGTTTTACGAAGGGTTTGAAATTGATGACCATGTTGGGACACAGCTGAGTGATGATGATGTGCTACTTTCTCATTATTCCCGCCTGCAAGCATTTCAATTACTATCCTTTAAGCAAATTCCTAAGGTATATTAAATTCATACACATGATTCTGCCAAATTCAATTTCCATGTGTTCGTTACCATACTGTTTATTTTAGCTGCTTTTTGTCTCTACATCTTTTGTTGCAGTTGAAAGACCTTGCATTGGCAAATATTGGTGCAATTCATAGACGTGCTGATCTCTCAAAAAAATTGTCTATTCTTTCTTCGGAGGAGCTACATGACTTGGTTTGCAGTAAGGTTTGTGAAACATCTATATGGTGAACAACTTTTCAGTCTGTATTTTTTTAGTTGATAAAATTCTGACTGCACTACCCTAAATTTATGCGTATACATGTCTTTTCTGTTCTTTGTTTCTCATTTTGAAAATTGTTTGTTCTTTTCTCTAGGACATTTCATTCTTCCTTGTATGCTTCAGTTGAATTATTATGTCAATTGATGACCTGCTCAACTGCCAGTGCTCTAAGCATTTTCTGGTATTCAAGAGATACAGTGCTTAGCCTGCTCAGCTGCATTCTGAATTACTGTAATTTTGAGGTTCGGTATGCAGTTAGGTACAATGGTGGTCTTCTTTAGTCCTTACTCTTGTTTCTGTGTCATCTGCATCATCCCTTGGGTAGGCCTGCAGCACAGAGTCCATCATGGACTAACAGCTTGGTGGGTAGTGTGACACGGAAGTTTTATCTATCCTTATCAGCATTGAGCTGCTGATCGTATCCGTGCCCAACTCATATAGTGTCTATGCCTATGTGGAGGTGAGGATGGATAACATGGCTTGAAATCTGAAGTGGATTTTGGATAATGTGCCACCACATGCTCATCAAAGAAACCCATCTAATTCTAGCATCGACTTCTTCCATTTGAATGCTGGTGGTGACTCAGATCATTAGGCCCTACTCCACTCGTACTTGCGTTGCTGGATCCAGAACCACCTTCTCCTTCTCCTTCACCTCCACCTGAACCACCTTGATTTTGTTGTTGTGTAGGTGGAATGAACTTTTCCTCATCATCATATGAGGAGAGTGCCTGGGTACTGTCTGTGAGACTCACAAGTTTGTGCTTGACAACTAATTTCCTCCTCTTCACTACTTCCTCTTCTTGTGTTCCTTGTCCAATGTTGCGTTGGTAAACCTTCTTCACTGATTTGAATTCTTCGAATTTTCTTTCTTGTGTGTACTCTTTTGGATAGTAGAAAGCTGTAATGGTTGCTGGAGGCTCTAGAGCTGACTTTGGAGCTGTGGTGTGAGGTGGATCTTGCTGGACTAGAGTTGTACAAGAAACCTAAGTATGTTCTTGTTCTTGCATTTGTTCATCATCATCCTCACTAAATACGCTGTCAACCTCTCCTTTGGCCCATGCTCAATCATTGGGGTCAAACTCAAGAGCTGGTTTGACATCCTTATCCTATCTCTATGCTAATAGTGGATGTTTTTTTGGAATATGTATTCTAAGTCAACATCCCCTTGTGATAGTCCGTGACCATTTGTATTTTGTCTCTACTGATAAGAACTATATGCAAATCTTGCAAACCGTTCTTCAGAATTTTTTTGTCAATTAATATTTTTGATTCTTAGCTGCATATTGTAGTGGCAAAACACTAGTTTGTCAAATCTTTGACTCTTCAACTTGTTTCTTTTTTGTGTATTAGGCTGAAAGTGCTTCAGTTTCTCTCACGCTATGAAGAACTGGTGCTTTGACTCAAAACTTGTGCAGCAATAGCGGCGAGTGGATTCCATTCACTTTTGTTATATGGATCTACCACTTAGCTGTAAAATGACAGGTAGTATAGTAAATGTGTAATCTCAGTAGAAAAAATGTTAACATAATCTAAATATAAGTAAATATATCAAGAGATATCTTGTCATATGAGTATCGTAGATCTGGATCTCCATAAACTCCAATACGATGCTTATATGATGTCATTTGAAATATGATATGAATTAGAAATTAATTTATGGATGACATTCAGAACTCCATTACTTGTAATCACCCACTTTAATTTCCGCTTCCGTTTGTCTTACAGAGTTCAACATAAATGTTGTATCATTGACAACATGTCTCTTATAACCTATGAGGCATTGGATACTTGCTCGCCATATTGTATTCTGAGTTCAAGAAATATCCTGGCAAAAAAGGAAGACAACCATTAATGACATTTAACACATTAATTAGAATGAAATGTATGAAGTATAACACAAAAAACAAATACCTGCAGCATGAATATCGTGGTATTTTATTCCATCTGGTATTTATTATCTTTCACTATTTCTTGTAACATTTTGGATGTTTTTCTTTGATTTTCATTTTGGCTTTGTCTATTACATCATATAAGTACCTCATTTGATTTTTGTCATTTGAATCTACCAATCTCAACATATATACCAAATGTTCTATCACCAACAAGTAATATTGCACTCTTTCTCATCACCTATTGTGCTCGATAATGTGCTCCATCTTTGCCAATATATTAAATCGGTCCATTTTGTCATGAAGATTAGCCATGTAATCGATGTATGCTGATGAAAGTATGGATCTCTTTAAGTCTTAGCAGGTTTTCTAATGTAAGAAAATGCATGACAACTCTTGTTGGACTAGGTCTTACTAGATTATGACCATCGGTATGTTCTCTCATGATATGCAAGAGTCTAGGATGCCTATATGTAACTGATGTAACCAGCTGTCCTTGACTTACCAATGTTTTGATAGATGACTCTTCACTCTTCCAACGTCTTCTAACATCAAGTCAATTGAATGTGCAACACAAGGTACTTAATACAAGTATGGTCTTGCCTCTATTAACTTCTTCTCTGCAGTCTTATAGGAAGCTTCATTGTCAGTGACAAGCTAAACACTATTGTCTTCACCTATTTCTTTGACAATATTGTTCATGAGACCAGACAAGTAGTCTTCATTCTTAATTTACCAGATGCATTAATAGATTTCAAAAATATGGTGCCCTTAGAACAGTATGTGAGAAAGTTGATCATCGATCTCTTTATTATTCCATTCTATCCGTCACATATCACAGTGCAACCCCTCTCCTTCTATATTGCTTTGAACTCATGTATCCATGTGGTCAACTCATCGACCTTATCATCCAACCCACCCTCAAAAAGGTATTTTGAACTTGGGATTTTTAATCTCGGTCCAATCTCAATGATGCATCTATTATTGTTTGAAAATATAGACTCTTGACCGCATGAGAAGGGATGGCTACATTAATCAAGTTAACATAAGATAATGTTGTTAATATTTGTTTCAAATTTCAATAACATCATTGAGCATTCAAATTAAGTGAAGTATTATATATACATGCATGTAAAAATCATTTACATATGTACTTCATGACCTTTTTTGTAGCTCATGTTGAAGCCATAATGCCTTTAAAGCTTACTCGATACTTCTTTGCCCTTGATCACTGTTTATACATGGTAGTGTCCGTTGGCGGCCGAATTGATTGCAACCGATGAAACTCATTCTCTCGACCTTCCTAAGGTGTAAGGCGAGTGTTAAGATTAACATATGAACGTCTAGCATGAGATCCTCTTGCACTCTTCTCCTCATCTTCGCGGGTCTAAGCCCTACTTACATGTATAACTCTTCTCATTTGTGTCTGTTCATCATCTAAACTTGACGAAGACACCTCAACGTGTTCGGCCGACTTTCCTTTTTTTCTACTTCCTTCCATGGGATTTGTGTCTCGTTGCCTGATCAACTCATCGTGCAATTCCTATCTTTGCTCAATTCGGATATCCCTTTATGATGCTTGATAGGTGAAGTATGTCCTCATTTTTTCTCTAAGTTTTGTGGGTACCTTGTCACATTTTTTCACGTTCTCATCTACCCCACCGATGTGTTGTTTGAGCCTTTGAGGTGATACACACCTCCATTCACCTCCTTGCCTTTGAGGTGATATACACCTCTATTCACCTTCTTTCTGCACCATTTACATTTAACTTTTTTTTCCCTACATACAACATATGTCCATGTTAATATCCAATGTCTTTGTGTGCAATGGCACGTTGCTCCTCGTCTAACAATTTTCCCACACAAAAAATACAAGCATAATGAAAAAAGTATATATAAGACAATTGAATTCCCGGTTCTCCCTCACCCCCTCTGACCAAGAGGTCACCCCTTCAGGTGTCTGTTTAGGGGTGGTAGGACTCTTTCCACCTCCTCTTGGCTTCCCCTCAAACCACAGCTCAGGGTGATTGTCATAGATTGTGGCATTGGCCGATCTAGCTGATTCCTAGATCGGATCGGCCATTGCCGATATGCTTCTCGGCTGAAGGAACGATCCGAAAAAAGTTTCGGCTAAATTGGTCAGGATCGGCTGGATCAGTCGGGATCATAGTGGTATTGGATCGGCTTTTTTTTGTTATTTCGGCCGGGATTGGTTAGGATCGGCCAAGATCAGATTGGATTGGATCGAAATCAGGATCGGTGTTTTTTTACTTATCAATTCTGGATCAGGTTTGTTCTAATGGATCGGTTGGGATTGAACCGATCTTGACTCCGATTCTGATCTTGCGATCCTTGGTGACTGCAAAACAGTCACCCGAAGGGGGTGACAGTCACCCCTTTAGGTGAATGTTTATGGGGTGGGAGGCTTCCATCCCACTCGGGGTGACTGATTCGCCCCCTAAGGGGGGGATCTTTCATGCCCATTTGGGGGAAGAGATTACTCCCCCAAATGAGGATTATAGGGTGGGTGGGGGGTTCCTAGTGGAGGGGGGCATCCCACCGTGAGGGGACCCTAAGGGGGGAGGGAGAGGAGTGGATGAGAGAAAATATACCTCAAATGGGGATGGAAGCCTTCGTCGAAGGGGATCACTAAAGGGGTTGCTGGAGGGGGAGGGAGAGGAGGGGAGGAGAGAAAACATATCTTAAATGGGTGATGAAAGCCTTCACCGGAGGGGACTGCCTGAAGGGTCACTGGAGGGGGAGGGGAGGGGAATTGCCAGAGGGGGAGGAGCCCTAGAATCGCCAGGGGGATCGGGTGGTGGTGGAGGAGCCCTTAATGGGGAGAATCGGATTGGAATTGGGTCCAGAATCGAACCTGATTCTGGGAAGATCCGTAACTCACGGACTTCCAGAGAATTGGCCTAGATTGATAAGATCCCTAAGAATTGGCCATTTCAAGGCTGATTCTTAGAGGAATCGATTTTGGATTGGTTATTCAGGCCATGGATCGAATTGACAAGGGCCAATCTGATCCAAAAATTGGTCGATTTCAATCCGGATTGGCCGATTATGCAAACTAGTGTTTTGAGTGGCATAATGATACCCAAGAATGACCTTAAAGTCAAGAACATTAATATTTGGGGTATTGGAAGTTTGGGGATAGGACTCAATTATCGATTATAGGTAGTTTTTTATGATTCCTATATGCTCTTTTATTGTTGCTATTGGGCACTTACATATTCACTGGATTTTTTGTTATTATTTCTAATCTACGAAGGTACCCTGAAGTGTTCAAAAATTCAATTGTTCCTGACAAGTCTTACTGTCAAACACAGTAATTACCCGATTCCATCAAGCATTTAATCCAGATTGGAACTATCATTTGCTTATCCTAGTGACCGGTCCACTCCTGAATCCCAAATCAAGAAAATCTATCTGTTTCTCATCTTTCTGATTCTTTTAGAAGTCAGTATACAAATTCTGAGAGATGCCATATTTGTTCAAACAAGTGACCGGAATGGTTAACAGGGCAAAGCAATAGATAAAACGGTAGGAAAATTTTCAGATTTTACGAAATATGCACGTCATTTTCAGCCAGAAGGATGCTGACTTCCTATCACCAGTTGACTGCCTGATGGTCATGGTGAGTACCTTTGATGCTTGCAGACTCCCTTTTCATAGCCTAGATACATTAGTAAGGGATAAAGGTTGTCCACCTTCTTTTCAATCCGTACTATTTATGTGTGTGAACCTCTTTTTTTTACGTTGTCTGTTCTTAGAAAGACATCTCCGGACTTTTTTAGGAAAATATGTGATATCCTAAAATATTAGATAGTCCGGTGATAGTTTAAAAAAATATTAGAACCGAGGTTCGGGTTCTTTGAAATTTTCATTTTTTGACCCATCTCCACCGGATGGTGCGAGTATCCGGCGTTAACTTACATCGAGCAACGGCTCGAACGCCTTTGATTAACCGTCGCGGCACCCTGCTTTTGGAAACATGCACATCCACAAAATAAAGTAAAGAACTCAGAAGGGCAACGGCCTTTTGGGTTCGATCAGATGCAAACCGATTTGTTCGGGTTTGTTTTATTTGTTTGTTGGTTGACTTTTAGATCGACTTGAAAGTCGGTTTTGAGTTTTGGAGTTTGAATTAATTTATTTGATTGGTTTGGTTTTGTTGTTTGATTGGTTTATTGAATTTTCAGATTCTGGATTTTTTGTTTTAGGTTGATTTTGACACATTTTGGAGTGTTTGAAAATGGTGCTTATTTGGTTTCTTTGGGGTTAAGCATTTGATTGTTCATTTAAATGAAGTTCGGTGGATTTCCGGGTTCATTAAACCAGTTTTATATGCGCAATCGGAGTTGATTAGAACCGGTTTTTTTCTTTTGGGTAGATTTATTTAAATCTGATTTTTGGTGTTATCAGATTTGATTTAAATCTGGAATTTATGTGTTTTGGGTTTAATCAAAATCTGATTTTGGCAGATTATCTGATTTCTTTTTATGTTGACAGATTTAGTTGAAATCTGATTTTGTTTTGGCAGATTTTGTTTGAAGTCTGATTTCGGTTTGATTTGTTTCAAAATCGGTTCAATTTTGTTAAAGATCGGTTTTTGTTGAACCGGATTGAGTTAAATTTGAATTTCAGGTTTTATTTAATTCTGATCTTTTGTTTTGACTTTCAGGCTTAATTTTCTGTTTTAATTTCCTGTTTGAATTTTCAGATTTAGTTTTCTGTTTTGATTTTTATTATTTTTATTTGGCGGTTTGCATCGCCTCCGACGCATTGGGCCACTTTTGAATGCCCAGTTTCAAACATCTCAAGTCGACATCGAACTTCATTTCATTGAAAGATGGGGTGAAGTACATCGGTGTACAATGAGTGGTGATCCTTCCCCCAACTTAGGTTCTTCACCGACTTAGAAAAATTTCGACATTACAACGGCATGCCGACAAGTTTTTAACTTGGCAAAGTTTACCCGTCCAACAAGGCTAGCCAATGACTTAGCCAAAATTGGGGGAAGGATCATCGGCTACGGGAGCATGCCCGCGCCGACGTCCGGATCGACATCCCAGGACGTACCCGGGGGAGCCGTCCATTTCTTTTTAGTTTTGTTTCTGTTTTTATTATTTTAAAAGGCCACTCGGGCCGGTTTTGAGTTCCATCGGCGTTCAAAGCCGGTCTTCGGTCTTCTTGGGCCGGAAGGGCCTGTTTTTGGACTGTTCTTGGGCCGGAAGAGTCTGTTGGACTTGTACGCTCTTCCTCCGTCTTGATGGTAGGGTAAGGACCCGCCCGGACAAAACAATCGGCCCGTCGTACGGATTCCGAGAGGGTCCGGGACATCGCCCCTACCCACCATTGCTGAATTTCTGCACCTTCTGCTGAACCGCACATGTGCTGCATCTTGTGCCACTAGGGGGGCCGCTGAAAGAAGACTTCAAGCATTTTTTTGTGGGGAAACAGGACCTGTTTGAGGCCTGTTCGGTTGAGCCAGAAGGGGCTGTTTGGTTTGGGTTTAGGTGGGCCAAAATGGGCCTGCACAAAGGGCTGTTTTGGAGATCAGGTTTGGGACCGGTTTTGGGGTCTGGACATGGGCTGAACAGGGTCTGGTTTGGTGACCGGCTGGGGCCTGATATGGGCTGTATATGGACCTGTTTGGGGTCTGGTTTGGAGACCGGCTGGGGCCTGATATGGGCTGCATATGGACCTGTTTGGGGTCTGGTTTGGAGACCGGCTGGGGCCTGATTGATGGGGCTCTGGTTGGGCCGAAGCAGGCCTGCGCATGGGCACTTTGGGGACCTGATTTGGGACCAGATTGGGGTCAGGCGTGGGCTGGTTATAGGCCTGTTTCTGGGCCTGCATGTGGGCTGTCCTGGTGGGCCGCAGAGGGGCTGCTTGCTGCAGACTTTAGGAGCAGGTTCTGGGTCTGCTTAGCGGGCCTGCAAGTGGGCTGAAAGGGGAGCAGAAAACTGATCACAAAGGGACCTGCTTGAAAGGGTTTGAATGGGTCGGAGATGGGCCTGGTTGGAGGCTGCCTCTTGGGCTGAAATGGGACCTGCTAATGGGGGCCGAGATGAGACCTGTCTGGGGTCTGGATTGGGACTGGTTCTGGGGTCTGAAGAGGGCCTCTAAATGGACCGATCCAATGGCAGAACAAGGAGCAATTTGGGGGTTATTCAGGGATAGCTTTTTTTTGGGCCGGTCCAGCCAATGGAAGAGATTGAGAAGAGAGTGAAAGGGAGGGTGAAGAGGGCGCCCATAAAGGGCTACATATCTTTATAATGGTTCTTCACCCACTTGTTTTTTTGATGTTGGATGAAGAGGGATGCAGATGGCCGCCTGGAGAGACCTCTTCCTGCAAGAGGAAGGGACACCGAAGGTAGCCCTTCTCCTTCTCCTTCTTCTCTTCTTTCTCTTTTCTTCTTCTGGCCGCAGGTGGCAGCAGCAGGTGCAGCAGCAGGGCGCAGCAGACTGGCAGCCTGTCGGCTCCAAAGACAGACCTCCAAATGCTGGTGCGCACCCCTCCTTTTATAGGGGCTGGAGGGGAGGTGAAGGGTCAGCAGGGGCTGCGCATGGGCCTGGGTTGGTGCGCAGGCCCCTTGGCCTCCCCCCCATGCAGCCTATGCATTTAACTGGCTGCCTCCTCTTCCTCCCCCTTTCTTGAGCTGACTGCAGGGCTGGGTTGGCTGCATGGTGCGGCTGGCTGATGGGGTGACAGGTGGTGCGCAGGAGGTACTGAGGTGGCAGGTGGGCCAGTGTGGCCTGTTCACACTAGGCCGCAGGTGGGCCTTAGAGATGGGCTGCGCAGGGCTTCTTTACATGGGCCAATTGGGCCAGCTGGAGGCTGCGGCCCATGTTCTGCTGTGGGCTACGCAGGGCCTGGTTTTAGGATGGAATTTGGCTCAATTTTAAGATGAGATGATGGGCTTCTGATTTGGACATACGTGGGCCCCTGATTGGGCCCAATTTGGCTGAATTGTGGGCTGTCCGGCCTGCTCCTAGGCCTGCTCCATTATCCCATTTTTTTTTTTTTTGTAAAAAATTGGACGCCAACAATGTGTAATGCTGTCTAGCACTGTTTGCCCATCATGTAAAACTTTAGGCTGTCAAGCCCTTAAGATCCACCCTCTTTGTTCTTTAGGGGCTCTATCCAATGCATGATGTCATTTCAGCCAACCCACTTCACTGCCACAGTACTGAATACATATTTTCTAAAGAGGGTGCAATCAGTTCCGAGATTCTGAAGAGCAAAAGGAGCTAGGGAGTGAGCAGGTGGTGCAAGGGAGTAATATGTGATATGAAGACAGTGGTCCTGCTTCTGCTGCAGAATGGTTCTGGAGGAGGGGCTTCTTGCATCCTCCAGAGTATTCATTCATGTAATGTGGAAATGCTAATTGATCAGAGGTCAGAAGATGGGTTGTTTAGGAAAGGTGGATCAGGGATCGTTTCAGGGGTCCTGCTTCTCTTTTGCAAGGATTGGTGAGAACTGGATGGAGTGTTATCATCACGGAAACTGAATTGAGGCTTTCAAGTTAGTGTTCTTTGGGTGCTCATTCATAGTTCGGAGTCTGTTCCTCTCTGGATGTTTTACTTTCTTCAGGCCTGTCTGTTTCTTCTGTGGCCATTCATCAGGAGTTGGTACTAACTAGCTGTCTCATTTCTTTTTGTGTTTCTTGTTGTATTATACTTTCCTACCTTTATAAGAGCTTTCTAATGAATTGTGATATGTTTTGATATTCAACTTCAAAATAAAGAAGCAGCACTAATGATGGAGCTAAAACTGGGAAGAGAAGAGAGGGATAGAGGAATGTGGACCTCGTGGATGGCCTGAGGTCTAGAGATCCTTCTGTCTCAGGTGATTAATCTTATTCTCTTATGTAGATGGATTCATTGAACCAGTGAAGGTTTAAATGCCAAGTCCAAAATTAAGGTTAGATCCATGACTACCTCTGAGAAGTTGGACTGTTTCTGCTTACAGGGAATGTAATTGACTGATATATGACCTTGTAAAAGAATTTGCGGTCTTATCTTTAAAAGTGGGTTAGTAAAAAGGTAGATGATACTAAAGGTTGCATTGTTTTTGTGTTCTTTCTTCTCATGTGATGGTGGATACCTGGATAAAGTTCTCACTGACTGTGTTGGGACAAATTTTCCAAGTAAATTGTTGTTATTAGAGGGGTCCATGGTTCTATGACTTTAGTGGGTAGAGATTGATCAAGAATTGTCCTACTTGAGCAAGTTTCTAGATGATCAATGAGTAATTTTTGAGTAAGTCTCGTTATTATCACGTGTGTGCTTGCATGTGTTCTGACATGATGACTTTCTCAAGGTTGAAAATGGTGAAAGAATGCTTGTACTTCAAAGAGGGCTAGCCTTAATGTGGTCAAGAAACTGAAATTTGTTATGAGATCAACAATGGAGCTGCTCTTCGTTTGGTAATCCAGCACTAACACTTACTGGGGTCGTTGCTACATCAAATAGATGAAGTTGAATCTCTAAATGAAACTTTTCTTTTGTCCCTTGAAAATGCTATAGAATGGCATGATCTTAAAACTCATTACAAGCAATGGGTCCTTAGGATGGATATTAAGTTGATGCAGAGATCTAAAGATCTCTTACTTAAGCAAGGTGATACAAATATGTAGTTCTTTCACGTTCTTGTTTCTTGTAGGAGGCACAATTTTGATAATGCTTTCAAATAGGGGATCAGAATTTTGAGAAGCATCTTGCATCATTATCAGAAGCTCCCTATGGAAGAGGAAGGCTGGAGACATTTGCTTAATTCTTTTTCTTTCTGTTAATGAGCGTACAGATCTATTAAAGGAACTTAATGTTCAAAAAAGTGAAGGAGCCAGTTGTTCTGAGGATACCAGCAGATCTGTGCCCTGATGACTTTTCTGCAGGCTCCTTATAATGATCCATCCGGAGTAATGCAGCGATCTGCGATTTGTGGGTGCTCATTTAATGATGGTGTTAAACATATTAATATATTTCATTGTCACTTATATTATTATATATATTTAAGATTTGAAATCATAAATATATGTTATATACTTTAAATTTTTAAACTTCTCTCTTAACTTTCTTCTCTCACTCTTGCTGAGTTTATCAATATTAACTCTTTCCCAAAAAATATATACCCACTCATACATAATTCCATAAATAAAAGCACATTTACATTTTTGCACTCATAAATATACACATTCAATTATATCATACAAATATAATGATATTTATGTATGTATGTTTGTGTGTATACATAAATATATATGGTATTAACATCCAAATATATATATATATATATATGATTGTATATATGGGTATATGTGTACATACACATGTATATGCATATATATATATGTGTATATAAACATTTAATGTTACCATCTTGGCCGCCTAGGCAGCTTTGTTGCCTAAGCAGAATTGACACCCACGAACACCTTGGGTGCCTTGACAACTATGGTTCTATATAATCTTTTCTGTGGCATCAGCTAACAGTCTGAAACTATTAATTAATATGGTTATCTGTTTCAATCATGGGAGCTGGTGTGTGGCACTGCAGAGAAAGGAATGATAGTGATTCTGTGGGAACAAGGGAAAGAGTTGGGGGGTGCAGCGATGTTGATCGGGAAGGGGAATGAAGAGAATGCTCCTCACAAGTTCCCTCTCATAGGTGGAGAACTAGCTAGGTCTCACTTTTTTTTTCTTTATCAAAGGTTTATTGTCTTCAAAAATGATAAAATATGAGTTTATTTATAACCAACTGACTTTAAAAAATTATCCTTTTAAAAATAAAAATTCAAACTATTCTAACTTTCAAGAGAAATCCTCTGAATTTCAAACTTTGTACGCGAAACTAATGCCAAAACACTCTCGGAAGCAAAAGAAAATAGGAGAACCTTGCCTACATTCTTCTGACGTGGAAACTAGCAAAAAGAAAGATCAACTCTCATCAACTACATGTGATCTAGTTGATTGTGTGATGAAAAAAGAGCGCATTATTGTCACCATTAAATGACAGTCAGATTTGAGCCAAAAAGTGTATTGTCCGATCCTGTGGAGAGCCAATCTGAGCCGAGCGAGTTAACTGATCTGACAGTGTCCCTGCTGCAGCCTTGATTTCATCCTTCTTGTTCTGGGGTAGTCATCTTAATTTTAGATCCTTTGCTATGTATGGTGGAGTTTATGCTTTCCAGATCTTTTAGGAGGATATTTGGCTGACAGCATATGGTAGTTGAAGTTTGTAGACCGATAAGATGTCCTGTGGGCCACATCTTTCTTGCTGCTACTTTCTGATTCACAAGGGTTCTCCCAGAGTATTTCCTAGAAGAGTTACTTTGAGTTATGATTGTCCTTGTACTTTTTGGGCAGGTTCTTCTGTTCTATTTGTTTCTGATAGTACTTTTCTGTTACTTGATCTGTTACGTTCTGTTCTTCCTGTTTTCCTGTATTCTTATACTTTTTCATTTTTTTCTTATGGATGAATTTTTACTTCTGCTTAGAGGATCAATATGTAGCTGACCCTGATTAATTTGGGATTAAGGCTTGAGTTGAGTTGATGAGTTATTTCTCCTGTCTTTGGGGGTCGTAAATAGAGCACAAAGGCTGAGACATTCAGAGTGCACTTGTTATAGTTTAAGGCACCAGGGATTACCCAATACATAATCTGTCTTACTGTGTTCTAAACACACCCTTATTCATGCTTATTTTTACTTAGTCCTTTTGGTTTCTTTTCTTGTGGCCTAGTAGAGTACGCATCAGAGCATTGTATGTGCAGCATACTTATTCCTGATTTTTGTGTGGAACAAACCTCACATATTATGTTGACCATCTTCTAATTGTTCTTTATAATGGCTATGAAGTGCAACTGATCTGCTCTATGTTTGTTTTGGACATCATGAATGGGGTTTTATGCTTTTTCTGATCCCTGACAAGAACATAAATAACTTCTCAATTGCTTAATTAATATCAACATGGTATGCTGCGTCCTTGCAGGCCTTTAGTTAAAACAAAACCTCTCGTTTGCACACTTGTACCAACTGGTTATGAGTAGGTTGCTTTGTGGGGATCCGTAGTTCACGGGCTTCGGCCTAAGGATGAGAGAATTGGAATCAGACTTGAAATTGGTGGGCACTGATTTGATTCACGGATCAAATTGGTTAGAATCTTCCAATTTTTTAGGGAAGAAAACCAATCCAGAATCAGTTTGGATCGGCCAATTTTTTTAACTTTTTTGTCTTAAAAATTTATAAAAACTATTAAAAATCTTAAAAATTAGGAATATATTTAAAAAGTGTTAAAACAAAAACCACTTCAACATAGTTTTGTCATTAAAAAGAGTTTAAAACAATTAGATATATTTTAATGACAACAATCATTTCATTAAACATAGCTAACACGATACAAATGCAATGTTGACATGCAATAAAATGTTATACCTTTTTTCATCAATATTTATGGAATAAGCCTTCATTCTCGTCATTCTTGTATGTTTTTGAATGTTCCACTGAGAGTTGTCTATCATGATTGGCCCATATCCATGTTAAAATAACGACCAGCTGAGAAAAATCATAGATAGTGTCATGTGATTGAGGTGTAGATGGAATATATGGCTGGAAGTCCCAAGGGTGTTTTAGATAATTTATTGTAGCATACTGATAAAAAGCTTTTGATTCCAATGCTGAATTCTCCTACTCTAATGTTGTTTTTATCTCAAATCATCGGCTCCTGCCCCACATGCACGTGCAATGCTAAAAGATCCTCCTCATTCACCTCCACCTGAACTACTGGCTGGTTGTTGTTTGAGTTGGTGGAATGAATTCTTCTTCATCGTCATTTGATGAGGGTGCTTGTGTACTGTCTGTTTGACTGATTCTGATTGATCTTCACTTGATGACCAACATTTTTTATTGCTTCTTCTGTCTTGGATGAAGAACTTCCAATCCCCATGCCATGTTGATGTACCTTTTTCAATTTTGTAAAATAACCTAGTTTGCTTGCCATGATCTTTGTCTTCAGTTTGGTGGGAGTTGGTTGTGGGGTTGGGGTTAGAATTGGAATCTAGATTGAAGCTAGGATCAGGGATGGAGTGGTAGGGACTTTTGCTTGTTTGCTCAGCTTTAACCTGAACATCATCAATTTCCCTTTCAACCCACCTCCTCCACCTGCACAACAAGTGAGCGCTCATACTGTAAGAGGTATTCCACATCAACATCTTCCCTAGGTGGGTGTGCTTTTGCCTCAACTCTTTGTTCATATGATTCTATGTTTCCAAGGCGTCGCCTAGGCTACATGGTGCCCCCAGAGGGGGCAAGGTGATGAGCGCCTAGGTGTCCATTGCCTTAAATTATTATTTTATATATTTTAATAATAAATAATGATAATTAAGTGTCAATATCACATAATTAAGTTATTTTGGAGTAAAAATAACTAGTTCTAATAATTAATTTGACTACAAATTGACATTTCGATGAAACAATAGATAGGGTTAAATGATTTCTTAAGTGTTTACTAATAGTTAATAGAATTTAAATACTAAAGTTAATTGATTTTTAAAGTTATTTAATCTATGTAACTATACACTTCCCACATTATTAATTGATTTGCATGGTGTTAAAGTTATTTTGCATCATTTTTACACATATATTTGTTATTTTATCCATTTTACCATATAAAAAAGGTGTTGCCTAATGCCTAACCTTATCGCCAAGGCAGTATTGTGTCACCTTGGTCTCCTTGAAAATCTTGATACGATTCACTTACAAATCTAGTGGATCTCTGCTCTACAATTTTTTGTCAGTCTTTGATGTTTTTTGTTCTCAGTTGCATGTTGTAGTGGCAGAATATAAGTTTCTCCAACCTGTCAGATGTTAACCCATTCCTTTTCTTGATATGAATTATGTTAAAAATACTCTAATTCCTCTTGTATTAGGAGGAACTTGTGCTTTGACTGAGAATTTAAATCACAATTACAACAAGTGGATTCCAACCATTTCTTGTTATGACTTGCACCCACCACTTAGCTACAAAAACAACAATAGAACATGATATTATTATCACAACAAAGGTTTGTAGATCATAAAACATAATCAAGTTTGCTTCCATTTTAACATAGTAGGAAACATTTTGTCAAATGAATATCTTAGATCCAGATCTGAGTATACTCTATTTTCATCCTATAATATTGTACTTGAAAATTGAGAAATTATTAGACTATTAGTGCTCCAATGTAAAAACATTGAGAAACATAACTTTTTCACTTACTTCTAATTCAGCTTCACATTTGTCCTATTGAGTTCTTGACAGTTGTTGTATTATAGACAAGGTACCTCTTAGGACTTTTTTGATCATTGCATACTTGTCCTCTATATTGCATCTAGGGTTAAAAAAATATCTTATATTCATCATATATGATATAAGAACATATAATTATGCACCAAGTAATAATTAAGGTATAGATAATAAGAATTACCTATTGCATGTACATCATGGTGTAATGTCCCATCCCATATGACATGTATGATATTTCACCATTTCTTGTAACTTTTATGATACTTCTCCTTGATTTTCAACTTTCTTTTGTTCATTGCATCATAAAGGTATCCTATTTGGTTTTTCTCATCTAAGTCCACTAATTTCAACACATCTAGAAGTGGCTCAATGATGGATATTATAAACAATTTTCTCCAAAAAACATTTATCCATTATTAAACATTCTATTTGTGCAAGGATCTCTAATTGATCCATCTTATTGTGCTGGTCAGCCATATAACAAATATACTCCTCTGATGCTATAAAACATATCAGTGTATGTCTATATTGGTGCAAGCTCTCCAAGATAATGAAGTGTGACACATCTAGTTGACCTATATCTAATGAGATCGTGCCTCGTTGTATGATATCTCATGATGTATAGTACATAAGGATGTGAATAAATAAAGGATGTGATTAACTATGCCAGGCTTACAAGTGTAGAAACTAAAACCTATTTGTCTGTGTCCTTCAACATCGGATCGATGGAGTGTGTTGCACATAAAATCCAAAAGAGGTGTGTCTGCCTCTTTATCAACTTCCTTCATGCTGTCTTGTATGATGGCTCATTATTTGTTACAAACTGTATAATATTCTACTCTCTAATATTTTTTTACAACGTTGTCCATAAGGTCAAAATTGTAATTATTATTCTTGATATGGTCTGAAGTATAAATAAACTTTAAAAACGTTGTGCTATTTGAACAATACACAAGAAAATTAATTTTTGATCTCTTCGTGATGTCTATCTACCCATCACACATCATTGTGTATCTCCTCTTCCTCCATACCACATTAAAACCATTTTTCTAAGCCTTCAACTCTTCTACTTTGTCATCGAGGCCGACAATGTAGATATACCGGCTGGTTGGGACCTTTAATACCGGTCCAACCTTCTCAATTGCATCAACCATTGTATGAAAGTAAGGGTTTGTGGTGGCATGTGTTGGACCACCTCCATTTAGTATATAAAAAGTAATTGTTATTGACCTACCGAAGAAAAATAAATGATACATATGTCTAAGATTAACAATGACAATGACATATTGTTACTTGCATGTAAAAACTGCGTGTAAATATACTTCACTTCTCTCTTTACAGCTGAAGAGGTCGTGTTGGCACATTTTAAATACTTGTCTTATTGTTCTTTGTGTGCTATTTTGTTTTTGAACATGTGAGCATCATCATTGGGTTTGGGTCATATAGAAGTTGTTCGATAAAATGCTATCTCTCCTACTCTCACATCTTCAGTGATAGTGGGTGTGGGTCGGGTTGAGTGAGACTGACGATATCTCGGATCCCCCACTCTAGAGCCTCCTGCTCTTCTCCTTCTATTCTTATCTTTTCTTTGAGATTGTTTACTTGTATGATTTACTCTTTTTAAACCTTCATCTTTGTGAAACTTGGACTCAGGTGATGTCTTAACCTCCTGAGCTCATCTTTTCCCATTGTTTTCTTTGGCTAGACCCGTCAATGTCACCCCCTTTTTTCCTAGTAACTTCTCATGTAATCTCTCTCTATTCAACACAAATTCCTCTCATTGATGCTTTCCTTGTGGGGTATGTCCTCATAGACTCACTGTTCTCTCTTAGCACATTGTCACATTTTTTGACATTTTCACCCACCCACAAATGTGTTGCTTTAAGCGGAACACTTTCCTATTCATTTGTTTACCGCACTATTTACATTGTACCATCTTTTTATCAAAATTCACCACAAGCCGTGCTCCCACCCAATATTATGGGTAGTATCACTGCCTCCTTGTTCGGCTATTGCTCTTTGTCCTTGGTATACAACATTAACATATTAATAAAATTTAAGATGCTAACCTCAGTGGAATTGGCCCAGGACTTAAGTCATCTCAGTGGAATCGGCTGATTTCGATCCTACTTATGTGAATCGGCCGATTCTACTGATCTAGACCGATTCCACCAAGAATCGATTCTGGATCGATCCTCCAGGCTGTAATCAGATTGAGACAGGTCGATCCGATTCCGGAATCTGATTCCATTCGACTGATTCCGTGAATTATGCTTCGGCCCCACTGTTGTCAAAACATATTGTTCATGCCATGGAATTAATTAGGTTACTTTATTAGATGTACCTCTTTCTTTGAGTGTGCTATTTCTTTTATCGCTTAACAAGTGGTTAGTATCTGTTTTTATGTGAAGACCTGTAATATGCTCTGGTATTTTATTAAACTTATGTCAGATGAAAGCGACATGGATTGCTTCATATTGTTTTACGTTCATTTTTTTTTTCATTTCAAGTACTTTTGTGTTACAGCTTAAGTTGGTGTCTGCAAAAGATTCATGGGCTACAAGGGATGATTTTCTTGTCGAAGTCATGGTATCTTTCTTTGAGAAACGTCAGTCTCAGAAAGAAGCCATAAATGCTCTTCCTCTCTACCCAAATGAACAGATAATGTGGGATGAGAGTGTTGTGCCAAGTATCAATTACTCTGGAGAAGGCTGCTTGGCCCTTCCAAAACTTAATCTTCAATTCTTGACGCTTCATGATTATCTTCTACGAAATTTTAATCTTTTTCGTCTTGAATCAACATATGAAATCCGTGAGGATATACAGGAGGCAGTTCCCCATCTTCTTGCATATATTAACAGTGAGGGAGAGACTGCATTTCGTGGTTGGTCCAGAATGGCTGTGCCAATAAAAGAATTCAAAATTACAGAGGTGAAGCAGCCAGATATTGGAGAAGTTAAGCCTGCATCTGTAACAGCGAATGTTACATTTAGTATTTCCAGTTATAGGGCTCATATACGGTCCGAATGGGATGCACTCAAAGAACATGATGTCTTATTTTTGTTGTCAATTCGGCCTTCCTTTGAACCTCTCAGTTCAGAGGAAGCTGCTAAATCTACAGTGCCAGAAAGGCTCGGGCTTCAGTTCGTACGCGGTTGTGAGGTAATTGAGATCCGTGATGAAGAAGGGGTTTTGATGAATGATTTCACAGGGAAAATCAAAAGGGACGAGTGGAAACCACCTAAAGGTGATATACGAACTGTTACCATTGCACTTGATACGGCACAATATTACATGGACGTGAGCAATATAGCAGATAAGGGCACCGAAGATGTTTATGGGACATTCAACATTTTAATGAGGAGAAAACCCAAGGAGAATAACTTTAAAGCAATTTTGGAATCTATAAGGGATCTTATGAATGAAACTTGTATAGTTCCAGATTGGTTGCATAACATTTTTCTTGGTTATGGAAATCCTTCTGCTGCGCAGTGGACTAATATGCCTGATCTTCTCAAAGTAGTTGACTTCAAAGACACATTCCTTGATGAAAATCATCTAAAAGAGAGTTTTGTAGATTACGAGGTAAATATTCTTTTTCAATCTTTCTTTTATGTGAATGCCCATGTTTCCTTTCCTGTTTATTGCAGATTTTAATATTCTATTTTTTCAGGTATTCTTTGTTCAGTCAGATGGGGCGGAGGACTTGCATCCAAAGCCACCTTTTAAGATAACACTCCCTAAGGCTATGAATGCTAGCACCCATGCACTTGCAGGTGATTCCAGGTATGGCAGTCCATCATTCCGCAATGATGGTAAGGTCCCTCAAAAAGAAAAAGTTGTGGTTGAGGCATACATTCCTGCAGATCCAGGCCCTTATCCTCAAGATCAGCCCAAGCAGAACTCAGTTAGATTTACTCCAACACAGGTGTTTTTCTGATTTTTATTGTTTCCCTTTTCATTCTTTAAAATTTTGATTACTTGTGTTTCTACGATTGCAGCAGGCTGTGCGCATTTGAATTTAACCTTAACTTATCATGCTATCTGCAATCGAAGAAACCGCCATCTGCATGCATTGGTAGGCCCAAACTGATCACCAAATAGTTGACATATACTTGACCAAATTAGAAATGGGTGAACCCGACCTGAACCAATTTGAAAATCCACAAAGCCTGTATGATGCTGAACTGGGCCTAAAATGATTCGTACATGTCTGAACCACCGTGAACCTGCCTGAGGGGCACCGAACCGACTGAAAGTAGTGAACCTGTGTGAATTGGCCCTGAAGAAGCTCGGACTGGCCTGAACCGGGTTGAAGGGCCCTGAACCGGCCCTGAGGCAGATCAGACTGGGCTGAACCAGAGTAAGCTGGGTCTGAACCCAGCTGGACCTGGACAACTAGCCGACTGGACTGGCCCAACTTAACCCCTCTAGTGGGGGGGGGCGTATGTGGTAGCACCTTAGAGCGCCAGTTGCAGGCTGCCGGCTGGTCCAGCTGGCACAGGACTCGTGGGGATCGTGGCGCGTTTTGGCAGGCCCTCAGAGCGCGTGGAAGGTGCTGCGAGAGGGGCTCGACACCGGGGGCTTCTTCATCTTTCTCAGTCATCTTTGTTGTCTCCGTTACCCGCCCAGATGGCAGAGCACCAGTAGGTAGTGCAAGAGACGACAATGGGGTGGTTGGGAGTCTGCGCACGGCCAGCCGAGAGGGGGCTGGAAGGAGCTGAGAAGGTCCATGGTGGCCTTTCGGTGTCGACTTCTTTGATCGTCTCCTCCTCCTTCGTTGTCAATGTCCAGTGGTAGGAAGCAAGGGAGGTGGCAGAGCAGGGTGGTTGGGTGATGTTTGGGGTGTCCTCACGCAAGGTGGGTGGCCAGAAAGGGGTGACGGTGATCCAATGGTGGATGGAGCCATGTCTCTTCCTGTGGATCTGGAATGGGAAGACGAAGATGGTTGCTCACGAGGAAGAAGAAGGCGATGAAGGTGGGGTTTCGGGATTCTCCAGAGGATTCTGATGGGGCCTGCTGTAGTGGCTCTGATGGTGGATGGAGCCACTCTACAGTTCGTCGGACAAAACCTAGAAGTTGATGAAGATGGTGCGATGCTGACGACTCTCCACAACTCCTCCGGTGATTGCCCATGAATGTTGGGATGTTGCCGAAGCACATGTATGCTGGTTCGCATAGATCCAGGGGGGGATGAGGACTTCCGGTGTGTTGTTGATGTCTTCGGAGATGTTGTTCGTTGTTCGTGGTGCTATCGTATGATTTGTATCTACATAACTATGAAGGGGAATGGAAGGGGAACGCACGGAGGTAGATAGGGAAGTGGAGGAAGAAGATGGGGCTGGCCTCTCTTTCGGGGGTGATTGGATGCCGACTGATGCTCGAGGTGAAGTGGAGGTGTCTCGTCTGAGGGGGTGAAGGGCTACCTACGGGCCAGGCCCCATGCATAGAACAAGGGCTGATTGCCACTTTTCTCTAAAATTTCCACTGATGATGTCGTTCCATTCATGTATGGCCTCTTATATATAGAGTCATCTGTTACAAAAAAGAACCAACAAAGAACTATTTATAAGTTTGTTCTCCAAAGACCGAAAAGTAAAGAAAATGACTCAAAATAAATTTCAAATATGTACAATTAAGTCCGAAAAGACCCTAAAGCTTCTCAACTGGACCACAACATTCGACCCTAGTTGTGAATGACTTGTCCTTGAGTTTTACAATGCCGTACAATCTATACAACCACGGTTAGTTTGAAGGATAGCAATGACATAATCAGTATGATGCAATGAAACAAAGTTACAAACTCTGGAGTGACCACAAAAGGTGATGGGAATCGAATCGGGACATAAGAACCGATTCATGTTATTAATTGAATTGGGATGCAAGAACCGATTATTGATTTTCAAATCTCATGTAATTTTGATTTTTAGGTCAATAATAGGTCCATTTGAATAATTTTCTAATTTTTAGGAATTTTAGTTGATTTGTTTGAGTATTTTCTCAATTTCTTTTCATTTACGGTCTTTTTTCTGCATTTTAACCCTATAAATAGGGCCTCATGTATTCGATTCAGGAGATGGTTGAATAGAAATGAACTTTGCTTTTCCGGTTTTGCCCCTCCTCTCACTTAAGCCTCGCGGCGGGTTTCTTCTCTCTCCCCGAGCCTTCTCTTTCGCGAGCGGCTGGCCCGCGACTTCTCCTCCGACAGCGTTTCTCTCCCTCGCGATGGCGTAACCCTGGGCCGATGGGTCTCCTCTTCGATCCGCCTCCTCCCGCGGTGATCTCGACGGGCGACCGAAGACTAAACTCTTCCCCTCGTCCCTTCCCAGCGGAGCTTCTTCGGTCCGGTCGGCGATCGAGCTTCCTACGGTCGTCACCTCCCTCGGATCAGCTTGATCCCTTTCTTCCGGGAGGTCGATCCGACGAGCTCCCGTGGAGATATTTTCTTCACTCGATCGGTTCCTCCTCCCGTCCCGGTTGTCATGCCGGGATCTTCTACCGTTCCGTCCTCCTCTATCGTCGCTATCGGTGCTCCACAACGGTCCTCCCGAAACCGCCACGGTTCCATAAGGTCGGCGTTGTTCCTCCCAAACGCCGTGGATTCGGTTCCTCCAACCCCGATTGAGAAGCTGTCCCTCCCACCCCAAGAATGTTTGCGAATGCCTTACCTTCCAAGGCGCAAAGGTGATATCCGACCTTCTCCTACAATATATTCCTCCCTACGGATCAAGTTCTTATGGTTTAAGTCCATGAATGGCCATGTCCCGTGGTTCATAAATGTGGTTCCATCGAGATGGCATGGTTTTCTTCCTTCGAGCCGATGGTTTCTAGTGATCTGATTTTTTCCGACGATCACGTATGATATTTGTGCTTGAAGAGGAATCTGAAGATTCGGTCCACCTGCGCCCAAGAGTAACCCGATGTCTCCGTTCATCCTGGTATTCGCGACGATACCGTCTTGCTTTTCTTGATTGGATATTATTCATATCGCACCTCGGATTTCTTTTCGAGAAATGGAACCCTACAAATGGCGGGCTTCATCCGGATCTCGCCTACATTATTTTACGGGAAAATGATGATGAAACCAAAGGAAAACTTGCCTTGGTAGCTTTAATTAGTTGCCGGTATAGTTATCGGGAGGATTCCCGAATTATATTTGTTGATATATTGGTTTCAACCGATTCCAACTATGGCCGCGATGATCATAATCCGAGCCACGTCCCTCTTTTCAATTGTGTCCTCGACCGTTGTTATGATTATCATTTACATACGAGGATGGTATGCTATCGAGATATCCTCCCTGCATCGGGCAAGTCTGCTCATATCGGTTCGGTTACCCGTCGGTTCATTTCGGTCACCGGTTACTTTTTCCGTCCGGCATTTTATCCGCCGAGTGATCCGTTCGGTTTAAATTGCCGATTCTTAACATTTCGGTCCGAACCGTCGCTATATTGTTGGAGCTTATTATTTTGGAATCGTTCATTTCACTCGGGCTCGACCGTCGGTTCCCGTTATTTTCGTTTAGCGTTATATCCGTTGGGTGATTCTTCCGGTTTACTTGATAACCATGGGACTCCCGGTCCCGTCCCGCATCAATTTGCATCGTAGCTAGAGCCGACTCCGTTTTGACAAGTCGGGGTCCTTAAGATGTGCGGGACACCAACATTTCTGTTTTGATGTCACCCTACCGGTGGACATTCATGCCACGGTATTTTTATCCGGTTATCCGGGCAGTTGCATTTCACAGTCCCTAGTGGATTTAATTGCACCCGGTTATGTGATAGAAGAGAATGGAAAAGTATATATTCGCTGACCGCATGGTTAAAGGTCGAACTGCACTGGACCGTTGTAGGTATGTTGAGGATGCATGGTGTGAAGTAGTCCCGGATGGGCACTTCATTATTTTCGGGGTTCCGATTGGTGATCGAACGTCAAGCCATTATCGATTCCACTTTTCACTACTTAGCTTGCGACCCAAAGATTATAGATATCTCGAAAGAGTCTATATTCATTGAAAATCTGTGTCCTCAGCCACCTAAAGCTGTACACAAAGATATTGAGACTTCTATAAGTGAAGCCGTGCATTTTCAGTCTTATATATCGAAAATTCTGACTGATCCAGTATCGTTGATATTCCGGTCCACCATGAAGGCTACCCATGAACTCATAGCCGAATATGAGTTGAAAGTGTGCCAATGATGTTGACTATGAAAGCTGAAATCGAACAGATGTGTACGAATGTCCCTAGAAACAGAATTGGGGCTGAACAAATGATCGAGTATACAATCGATATCCGAACAATGTATAGCTGAAATGGAGATTGACACAGCTCACGAGACATGTCTGAGTATGGCAGTTTCTGAACTGGTTATTAATGGGAATTCTGATCCATCAGTTGAACAGTTTCCTGAGTTGACAACAGTCCCGACTATGGCCTATATTTCAGATTTTCCAGATTTGAACCATAGCTGTATGTATGATACAGTTTGGGTCTTTTTCAGCAGTCGGTTTGAGAATATCAGCTGGTATTTTTTCTACATTCTTCCAGCTACATCGGCATCGTTCCTGAGTTTTGTAGCTGCCATCTTTATTATACGGCATTACAAAACTCGAGGACGAGTTTTCCTCAACCAGGGGAGAATGATGGGAATCGAATCGGGACATAAGAACCGATTCATGTTATTAATTGAATTGGGATGCAAGAACCGATTATTGATTTTCAAATCTCATGTAATTTTGATTTTTAGGTCAATAATAGGTCCATTTGAATAATTTTCTAATTTTTAGGAATTTTAGTTGATTTGTTTGAGTATTTTCTCAATTTCTTTTCATTTACGGTCTTTTTTCTGCATTTTAACCCTATAAATAGGGCCTCGTATTCGATTCAGAGATGGTTGAATAGAAATGAACTTCGCTTTTCCGGTTTTGCCCCTCCTCTCACTTAAGCCTCGCGGCGGGTTTCTTTCTCTCTCTCCCGAGCCTTCTCTTTCGCGAGCGGCTGGCCCGCGACTTCTCCTCCGACAGCGTTTCTCTCCTCGCGATGGCGTAACCCTAGCGATGGGTCTCCTCTTCGATCCGCCTCCTCCCGCGGTGATCTCGACGGGCGACCGAAGACTAAACTCTTCCCCTCGTCCTCCTCTGGGCCGGAGCTTCTTCGTCCGGTCGGCGATCGAGCTTCCTACGGTCGTCACCTCCTCGGATCAGCTTCGATCCCTTTCTTCCGGAGGTCGATCCGACGAGCTCCGTGGGAGATATTTTATTCACTCGATCGGTTCCTCCTCCCGTCCCGACAGTTGTCTTCTGATCTTCTACCGTTCCGTCCTCCTCTATTCGTCGCTATCGGTGCTCCACAACGGTCCTCCCGAAATCGCTCACGGTTCCATAAGGTCAGCGTTGTTCCTCCCAAACGCCGGATTCGGTTCCTCCAACCCCCGATTGAGAAGTCGTCCCTCCCACCCCAAGAATGTTTGCGAATGCCTTACCTTCCAAGGCGCAGTGATATCCGACCTTCCTACAATATATTCCTCCCTACGGATCAAGTTCTTATGGTTTAAGTCCATGAATGGCCATGTCCCGTGGTTCATAAATGTGGTTCCACGAGATGGCATGGTTTTCTTCCAAAATTCGAGCCGATGGTTTCTAGTGATCTGATTTTTCCGATGCTCACGTATGATATTTCAGGTGTCAAGAGGAATCTCGCAGGATCGGTCCACCTCCCGTCTAAGAGTAACTCGATGTCTCTCGTTCATCCGGTATTCACGATGTACCGTCTTGTTTTCTTGATTGGATATTATTCATATCGCACCTCGGATTTCTTTTCGAGAAATGGAACTCACAGAAATGACAGTTCATCCGGATCCGCCTACATTATTTTAAGGGAAAATGATGATGAAACCAAAGGAAAACTTGCCTTGGTAGCTTTAATTAGTTGCCGGTATAGTTATCGGGAGGATTCTCGAATTATATTTGTTGATATATTGGTTTCAATTTGATTCCAACTATGGGTCGCGATGATCATAATGTCGAGCCACGTCCCTCTTTTCAACCTTTGTCGTCCCGATCGTTGTTATGATTATCATTTACGAGGATGGTATGCTATTGAGATATCCCTCCTGTACCGCCTGGAAGTCTTGTCATATCGGTTCGGTTACCTATTTGGTTCATTTCGCTACCGCGCGACTTTTCGTTCGGCATTTTATCCGTCGAGTGATCCGTTCCTATTTAAATTGCCGGATTCTTAACATTTCGGTCCGAACCGTCGCTATATTTGTTGAGCTTATTATTTTGGAATCGTTCGTTTCTCGAATTCTCGCTGTCGACCGTCGGTTCCTGTTATTTTCTATTTAGCATTATATCTGTTGGGTGATTCTTCCGGTTTACTTGATAACCATGGGACCCCCGGTCCCGTCCCGCATCAAAAGGTGACCCAAATTGTTGTTGAAACCTTGCGTATTCCCTGTCTCTTTTTAGAGAATTTTTTTGGAAATTCTTTTTTGCGTATCATTGACGACTATGAAAATAAATGGTATTCACAGAACTATTAGCTAATTTAGACTGTGGTATTACCATATAGGAACATCGATGGTTTCATAGATTTTCTAAATGTTGATATGGGGATCGCTTATCACTTAGATGATCTGAACCACATTTTATATTTGAGGCTATTTGAGTTTTTTTAAAAATAAAATTTTGATCTCTCCCCATCAGATTTGCGATATTCCGGTGTTAATTACATTAAGCAACTACTCGAACACTTTTGATTAACCGTTACATCAACACATTGAATGGAAGTCATTCACGTATATAAAATACAAAGTTAGAAGACATATCTCCATGGCCTTATGAGATAGGATTTGGTTGGACTCAATTCGGCTTGATTTAATGGATTTTGATTTTTTTGATTGTCTTGTCATTAATTTGACTTAGACACATTAGATTGGAATCTTGATGATTATTTGATGTTTTATTATCAATTTTGTTAACTTTGGTAAGTTATTGAATTGATCTTTGCTTTATGCATTTTGACTTTAAATAGGAATTAGTTTCCATTTATATGTGTTTTATCGGTATTTTTGTGATTTAAGTGAATTTTTTTATTAAGATTTGTTTTTATTAACCTTGTTCAATTAATTTCATGATTAAGTTTGATCCAACTTAACATGTTTTTGTAGTCTTTGGCATGGTTCGCTGGGTCGTGACCCGGCCCCGACCCAGTCGGGTTTGGTCCCGACTGGCTCGGTCGCGACCCGGTCAAGTCGACTCAGTCGGCCGGGTCGCGGGGGTCGCGCGACCCGGCGACCGGGTTGCACGACCCGGACCATATGATTGTCAGACCGTTGCCAACAAATTGGGGGGGGGGGCTCCAGCCTCCCCATTCAGCCCCTTGGGGGCTATCCCCGTACCCTCACCTCTCACTCTCACTCTCAAGTTCCCATAGCCCCCAAGGGGCTCCCCGTACCCTCACCTCTCACTCTCACTCTCAAGTTCCCATTGCTCTCAAATTTTGCTCTCATTGCTCTCATTTTCTTCTTCATGTATTTAATTATTTCACTAAGTACTTCATTAGTTAATTTAGTATATTTATTTAATACTTGTTTCATTGATTAGTTACCGCGTGTATTGTCACTACAACATGAGGTTAAAGTTGAAGAATTTGGAGAGAATGAAGCAGAATCAGATGGAACAAAAGAGTTGGATATCACAGGTGGCAGGACGTTCGGTCAAGGAGCTATAAATTGAAGAGAATGACATTCTACGAGAAGAACTCCTTAGAAGCTTGAGTCAATGACTGAGAAGGGTTGGGAGAATCGGAGTTCAACCCAGAAAACCGACAATGAGCTGAAGGAGTGCTTGATGATGTTCCTTTGGCCGAAGAATTCTAGATCCCTCCTTCCTTAGCAAAGCGACAAAAGACCGGAGAAGGAACTAGTCGAGGTACGCAAAGTAGGAGAAAATGTAAACAAGTTATGACTGATCCTTTTGATATTACAGATGCTGATACAGTCGAAGATGATCGAGAAGATACGTCGGAGTCGAACATCTGAGTGCAGTATCAGACTTCCGAGGATTCGTTGTCAAAGAGTAGCAGTGATGATAGTGTTGGATACGGGAGCGCGAGCATTTTACAAGTACAAGGGACCTTAGATCCTCCCATATCTCTTACAACGTCGTTACGTTTTACCGGCGAGGAGCAATATACCCATGTGACCCAAGACGCCGATCATAGTACAAGGTCGCAAGGTGGAGGTCACCGTAGCCATGGAGCTGGAGCAGAATACCACGATGCATCCAACTATGCATATGATTCATCTCAAGGCTCTTGGTTCCCTTCATACGGTCAAGAGTATTATGGAATGAATTATGTGGAGTAATCAGATACTTCGATCCAATCGACCTGTAGTTATGGTGACTCGTTTGGATCAAGTCTTAGGATAGTTTCCCGAGAGACTGATGAATATGATCGTCATGTGTACATGTATCAAGTTGTGTACTCAACCCAAATGACATAGGGAGAGTACATAAACTACCTACAAAATGTAGAACACGTCATATTGGAATAAAGTTGATGTATTATTTGTTTAAATCATGCCATTTATTTTTCTCCATTTTTTATAATTTTTGGATTTTTTCGCATTTTTGTTTTTTTAAATTTTTCAAAAAAATAATAAAAAATTGGGGTCGTGACCCGCGACCCATCCTTCCTTGATCTTTGGTAGACATTTTTTCTTTATTATTTAATGAAATGATTTTAGTTGGATTATGTTAATATTTTGTTAATGTTTAAGTCATTTATTTGATTTGGATTTTGTTACACATACTTATTTAATTAAGTAACATTATTCATTCGATTTCATAGTTAAGTCATTATTGAACTTAACATATTTTGTAAATTTTGGCAGTCATTTTTATGTATTATTTTATGAGATGAAGTTGGTTCAATTATCTTGACAATTTTTTAATGATTAGGTCATTATTTGATTTGAATTCAATCAAATTTGTTTGTTTTATTATGTTTCAAGACATTTAGATGACTTATTCAATTTTATCCATCTCATAAGGTCATGGAGATTTAATGTCACTTTAGAGTAACATATCACATCAAACGAACTTGAATTTTATTTTATTTCGACTTAAGTACATGAGAGTACAATAAAGGAGGGGCATGCAAGCCTTGCTCAATGAATGGAATTAATTTCCATCATCAATGTAAGAGTTTCTATGTATATTTGTTATACATTACTCATTTTGACAGTTTGACAACATTTTGACTGGATTGAGTCGGATTTTTCTTCATATATCCAAAAATAGCTTGCTTGCATTTGATATGCGGCAATTTTTGGATTCATTCCGTTTCAACAGCATTTCGACTTTACCGAACTTGACGGTTATATGATTTTCAAAATAGCATAATTCACATTTTAAAAATGAGGGCCATTCGGTCCCCTTTTTTGGAAAAAGATAGGATCAAAATCGGTTGATTTCAGCATCATTTCGTCAGCATTCCGGCTAGACTGAAAGGATGGTTAAATGATTTCCGAAGTAACATAATTCACATCTTGAAAATGTGGGCTACTCGGTTCCTTTTTTTGAAAAAGGGTTGGATCAAAACCGATAGGCCTACTTTGCCATTAGGCCGAGTCCTACTTTCTTTCTAAACGGCCGAAGTCCTTCCAAGAAGTTCAAAATTTGTAGAGCTTCTCTTTCCTCTTTTTCTTTCAAAATAGGCTTAACACTTTTCAAGAGCCAACTTTCTCTAAAAATAATAAAATAATAAAAATAATAATAAACACCGATTCCAATCCGATCCCGACTGATCGCAACTAATACAGTCAGAAAAGCAAAAAACAAAAAATTGATCCGATTCCGTCCTGGCTGGTTTTGCTGGAACTGTTTCTAAATTGGTCATTCGACTAAGAATCGGATCGGTATTGGACAATCTGATCCAAGAATTGGCCGATCTCGATCCGGATCGGCCGATTCCACAATCTTTGCCGGCTTCGGCCCTTATTGGGTTCGGTTCCAAGCAAGACAAGCGAGGCAAGAAATGCCGAGGCCTTGTCTTGCCTTGCCTCACCTCAGCACCTAGGTGTGGGTGAGCATCTTAGGTAACATAGGTTGGTTCAGGTATCCCGTGTCTTTTTATGGGGGTTATTTTGAGCTCTTTTGCTGGGTTCCTTTTTGGCAGAGAATCCATAAGCCTTCTCTCATAGGTTATGGGAATCAGAAGCAAACATTTCCATTTTGCCTTTAATGCAAAATATTTTAATTTTAGATACATTCCTGTTTCCTTTTAAACCTTGCAACCCTGGGTCTTTTCGGAAGAGAATCCTTGACGCCTACTCCCACAAGTCATAGAAATCAGATGTAAACATTGCGTTTACACTATCTTTTTAATGCAAAATATTTCGAAGCATTAGTGTTATTTAGTGCTTCAAAGCAGATTAAAAAATAACACTAACATGGAAAGAGTGGTCGTCTCTAAAGGTGAAGAGAGGTCGGCTTTCTGCAAAGCAGTGAAAGTAAGACTGATGTTTCGAGAACATAAGGTAAAGGGGAGAGGAGGGGAGCAAATTGGTTATATTATGAGGATACTCATTGAATACTCATTGTATCCCTTTTTACCTTTAAAAAGGTAAAAAGGTAGCTCTCTATACATCGCCAATTATCATGTTCCTACCAATGATAATTACATTTCGTACAAAGATTTTGACGAAGGACAGCACTGTGAAACAGAGCTAAAACTCCAGAAACGACATTACATTTCGTACAAAGAAATGTAAAAAAAAAGAGAGAGATTAAACTAATGGTAAATCACATGAACGTCGAGTCAAAGAATAATTTCCAAATTCGGATACTCTCGGTTAGGAGTAGCGTGCTACTCACAATTAGTACAATGGCTATTTGGGACACTCACATCGTCATCAAATGAGATCCTCTCACAATCCTTCCTCTATCATACCTCTTCAGTTTTTTCTTGACTTGAACTGATGGAGATCATCCTTCTTATCATACCCACCAGCTCTACTTAGCTTCTTTTACACCAGATTCCTTTCTTCAGAACTCAGCCTTCTAGGCACCACTGTCTCCAAAATAAGTTTGTCCTACTTCACTGCCATCGGTATTTTACTTGCATTGGCAGCATCCTCTCAAACTGTGACATGCATGTCTCATTATTAAATTTCACATTGAAGCCATCTTGTTCTTTCCTCAACTCTAACCCTTCTCATCACCCTGAGAACCACTGAATTTTTTGATAGGCATATTTTGGCTGAAAGTAGACTTGTCAGGCTTTAGGATCTCGATCAGGCATTCAACAAAACCTGACTCCCAAGTCCACTTTACATCTAGCATCAGACAGGCCCATACCACCCCCTACCTTAAGATTAGATTCTCACCAACAGCATGCCCTGGTGCTACCAAGCATTTGTCTGATCTTAGTTTAAATTATTTTTTAGATCATCCTGATTTTTGCATTTCCATGTCTGATATGGATCTACCATCCACAACATTGTTTCCTTCACTGCCAGACATATGGATCCTAATCTTTCCGTGACATTTAGTATAGCCTGGCAACTAGGTTTCCTACTTAGAAGCATCATCTAGGGACCCAGTAAATCCCTAGACCTAGCTACCTTAGTCACCTGGTAGTGGTGCTGGAGAAGTTGCTGGCAGAGGAAGACATTGGCCTGCTGATAGTTCAAATATAGTAATAAAATTTGTTTAATAAGTTTACAAAATGCTGCTTATAGTTCCATACCTGATTTGGAAAACATATTGATTGTTCGTCTACCTGGAATATAGTTATCTTGTCCTTCAGATTTTTTGTGCATACGAGTGCAAATTTAATGCTTAAAGCTATGCACAAATCTCAACCTTTTACCTCATCACACAGTACTGTTGTTTGACTTCGTAGCTCCTGAGTTGCAAACATTTGATTGACATATTTAAAGACTTTGGTTTTTCACATTTTTTGTGTTCGTTTATGACACAAATTAACATGTCTGTTGATTTAATGAGCAAAATAGAACTGAAAGGATCAGAACTCACCTTGTGCTCTCGGTCTGAGTTGTTTGCTTTTAAATGGCCAAATAAACTAAAAAATGTAAAAATGCTTTAGCTCTACTGCTCTAGTATTTTTTAAGGTAACTGCAATATTTTGCATAGTACGAATACCCATCAAACATAGAACCATGGAAGCAATATCAAGATTACCAAATTATTGCCCTGTGATGCAGTTGTCACCATGTTTTACTTGATCATCTGTTTTTATTCATGTAGGTTGGAGCAATCATTTCTGGTATTCAGCCTGGACTGACGATGGTTGTAGGTCCACCTGGTACGGGAAAGACAGATACTGCTGTCCAGATATTAAATGTTCTATACCATAATTGTCCTTCCCAGAGAACATTGATCATCACTCATTCCAATCAGGCTTTGAATGATCTTTTTGAGAAGATAATGCAGGTACGATTATGCTTTTTAGGTTTATATTTTCTTGCTTTAGTTTTTCCCTTGCTTTTATTTGCTGCTTTTGTTTCTGGAGTCAATTTATGTATATTGAAAAGGATGTAGTTGGTATGAAATTGTTACTTTTGCTATCTACTTGAAAAACCTTTGTTACCTAACTGTGTCACTCTTCAGAGGGATGTTCCTGCTAGGTATCTTCTACGTCTGGGGCAGGGAGAACAAGAGCTTGCTACGGATCTTGATTTTAGTCGCCAAGGTCGCGTAAATGCGATGCTTGTGCGCCGACTGGAACTACTTACTGAAGTGGAAAGACTTGCTCGGTCCCTAAAACTTCCGGAAGATGTTGGTTATACATGTGAAACTGCTGGATATTTTTGGTTGATGCATGTCTATTCACGTTGGGAGCAGTTCCTTGCAGCATGTGCGCAGAACCAAGACAAACCGACATTTGTCAAGGACAGGTTCCCATTTCTAGATTTTTTCAGTAACGCACCACAGCCAGTTTTTACTGGTGAATCTTTTGAAAAGGACATGCGATCTGCAAAGGGGTGCTTTCGCCATCTTACAACCATGTTTCAGGAACTACAGGAATGCAGGGCATTTGAGTTGCTCAAGTCTACTGCCGATCGTGCAAATTATCTAATGACTAAACAAGCAAAAATTGTTGCCATGACCTGTACTCATGCTGCATTAAAGAGAAAAGATTTTCTCCAGTTGGGTTTTAAGTATGACAATTTGTTGATGGAAGAAAGTGCACAAATATTGGAGATAGAAACATTTATACCAATGCTTCTTCAAAGACAAGAAGATGGCTATGCACGGCTAAAACGTTGTATACTTATTGGTGATCATCATCAGCTGCCACCAGTTGTAAAGAACATGGCTTTCCAGAAGTACAGCCATATGGATCAGAGTCTTTTCACCAGATTTGTTCGTCTAGGAGTCCCCTACATTGAACTCAATGCACAAGGTAGGGCTAGACCCAGTATAGCCAAGCTTTACAACTGGAGATACAGAGATCTAGGTGACCTACCTTCTGTACGTGAGGAGTCTGTTTTTCGTAGAGCTAATTCTGGGTTTTCCTATGATTATCAGCTAATTGATGTTCCTGATTATCATGGGAAAGGTGAGACTGCCCCTTCTCCCTGGTTTTATCAGAACGAGGGGGAGGCTGAATATGTTGTTAGTGTTTACATGTACTTGCGTCTTCTTGGGTATCCAGCCAGTCGGATCTCCATCTTGACAACTTACAATGGGCAGAAACTTCTAATACGTGATGTTGTAAACCGGCGATGCTCTTCCAATGGCATTGGTCCACCGAGCAAGGTCCTAAATATTTTCTTCTTTTCAGTATCAATATGTTGTAATTATTGTGTTCGAATGCATCTTCTCTAATTAGTATGGTCTGTTGATCATATTTTGACAAAATTTGATGTGTCGGACTGCAGGTTACAACAGTAGACAAGTTTCAAGGTCAACAAAATGATTTCATTTTACTCTCTCTAGTTCGTACACGCTTTGTGGGTCATCTCCGAGATGTCAGGAGATTGGTTGTTGCAATGTCCCGAGCACGCCTAGGGTTATACATATTCTGCCGCCGATCTCTATTTGAGCAGTGCTATGAACTTCAGCCAACGTTTCAGCTATTGCTTCAGAGGCCTGACTCTCTAGCACTGAATCTAGATGAAAGCACTCCTTTCACTGAGCGCCTCGTTGACGAGACTGGGAGGATTCATTTTGTGAGTGGCATACAGGAGATGGAGGGTATTGTTAACTTCAAGATGCATCAGCTATACGAGGTATGCTCACTCAAGACCGTCTCTGCAGTGGGACAACTAACACACTGGCTACTCTGGGGGTTCAAGTATAGTCGCCTGATTTATTGATCTATCTATTTCTTTTTGAAATTTCTATTGCAGGTGCAACTTATGAGCCATCAACATGCAACGTACGTGGAGGCTGTACCTTCTGGCGAGCCAAACTTATCTTTAGATCAAAACGTGGATGATGCTGATATGGTCCATGCCGATGAAGATCAAAATTCAAGTTCCCAGGACGATAAAGACGATGCTGCTATGGCTCTTTCAAATGACGGAAATGGTGAGCTATCACAAGATCATCCCATGGATGTAAACAAGACGGAGTGATGCATCTGCAGATAGCGGTGTGAAACTGCGTGGTGGTTTAAGTTCTTGTAGGACATCATACTGTAGTACAGTTTCTTGTGCATATACGTTCTAGATCATTTTATTTATTGCTGTGGATGGATGTGGAGGGCTTTGTAGTGTAATTTTTACGAAGGCAGGAGATGCAGGATGGCCCTCTGTAGCTGTATTGTTCGGAGGGTACTCTTGAAAAACGAGAAAATGCTACGGCATTGTCTTAAAATGAGCTTATCAAATATCTTGTATTGCTGGCAGGTTGAAGACGTAGGCCGCCTCCGTTGTTGTCTTCTCATTGGGGATTGGATATGCAATGCCATGCTTGGTTAGAGTATAAAAAAATGGTACTATACCAATTTTGACATTGATATTTTTAAGGAATAGGATACCAATATCAACATTGATACAGCAGGAGACTTGTATTACATATCATGCCTCATTTGTACAAGTTTCAAAATTGACATCAATAGTCAAGCACATCTTATGATTTATATCAATATCAATTTTAAAATAATAGTGATAATAGGTGTTTAATACTGTTACCAAACATGATAGAAGCCATGAGATCATTAGTGGGGACTCTTGAAATTATTTTTCCGTGTAGGATTGGAATTGGGGCATGACATGAGAGGGGTGATTTATCTTGTAGCCCATCTTTCGCCGATCTCACGTCGGGACCTTCATAGGCGTTCTGTAATCTTGCTAGTTGCTACTATCTTGGAGGGGCGGTTTTTTTTTTGGGGGGGGTCGTTCTATTCTATATATTAATAGATTTACGGTTGGGTTTGATTCGAATTGTAAAAAAAAAATCCTTCACAATCAACTAAATCATACCTTGAACGCCAGTGTGTGCTCAAGCATACTGAAGTGGCAGATAACTGGAGCCAAAATAGAGCACAGAACAAGCGAGAGAGAGAGAGAGAACTGGGATTTCTTATTTCTTCTTTCCCGTATTTTGATGTCTCAAATCATCACCTATATATATGCTGGTGGTCTAAACTCCTCACCAGAATTCAAGGATGGCAGTCTAGATCTCTTCTCTTCCTTTTTTTTTCATTTGATTTTAGTGATGACCCATTCCAGCCTTTTTTTACGAAGGTGAACACTTACAAGCTAATAGTCTTTCACATGGAGGCACGTACATACTCTCAACAATGTCATCACAAACCGACCCTGGTGTATTTCCAAGTCAAATTTACACGTGGGTAAAATATAAAGGAAGATTTTTTAAGACTTTTCTGCTATAAAATCGGGACTGAAAAGACGTTTTTATTCCACACGAGGAACAGCAGCAGGCTGATACATGGGTACAACAACGGGTCCCTAGTATCTACCTTTTCAGGAAAATATGTTATCACCTGATTACAAGCCGGCGGGATGCTGACCGGTACTTGTACAATAATAAGCAGAGAGGTTGATGAAAGGTTACGAGCAAGAACTGCCTCATCTTATCATGCCAGCTCCAAATGCTGGAGCTAATGTCACCACCCGGCTCTGTCTTTTCATATTTGCTTGCCAACCTTCCAATGAAATTATTGCATAATTAGCAAACAACATCGAATCAATCTTAGCAAGCAATATGATATTTCATGACCATCAGAATCACCCACACCTTGAAAATAAAATTTGAAATATTTGCAGTGATGTCAAACATGGACTAACCAATATTCCATCTTCCCTACCGGGCTGTCTTTTACCCTTTTCATCATTAAATTAATATGATGTAAGATGAATCATAACTATGAACACCCTATATAATGACCAAATAAATTAGTTGTCTCAGCAAACATGCTAATTGATCACCATCCCATAGAGCTCAAGAATCTTAGAAATGCTCTCAACGATCTAAGATCAATGATCAAAGATGGTAAGTGAGAAGCCCATCAAATCAAACTCGATCATACAACAAGAAACCATTGATCTTTTTTTTTGCACAACCACAAAGGAAGCGACCAAGCCAATCTCACCGGTGATAGCCGAATTTAGTACTTCAGGACGACCTATGGCAGAGTAAGGTGCGGTCAAAAGAAGGAAACGACCATCCAATCGCAAAGAACACAAGGGAAAGAAAACCCTACCCTACGATGATTCAAAAGCATCGCATTTGATACAAAGGGCTTGCCGAACATGGATTCGTAACAAGAAACTGGAGGGGACAAGTCAAAAGGGAGAGAGGTGCACGTACCAATACCCATGTCGAATCCGTAGTTTCTCAGCTGGCGGTACTCCTGGCAGAGGGCGCAAGCCTCGCAGCAGAAGTGGACGAGGCAATCGTGCGTGGGCGCCTCTTCCAGGTTGTACTGCGCCCGCAGCCGCCCTCGGTAGAAGCACGAGTAGAGGCATGCCAGACCCGTCAGCCCCAGCAGTCCATACGATGCTCCCCTGGCCCCGCAGGCTGCAGAAACAAATGTAAAAGATGCTCACAATCTTTTTCTATTTCTCGGCAAGTGTTCTTGATGTCTTCCAATGGCGGTCTCGGAGACGCATCTGCAATCGAGGACAAGATCGGAGAAGGGGAAAAGTGACCCGGATCGTCCCGATTCCAGGACTAGCCAATTGCTCAATTGCAGAAGGGGTCCAGAGAAAAAAGTTCAGCAGATTCTATTCTTCCCGCCGTGACCAGATTTACAGAGAAGGAACACAACAGCAACGAAGATTTCAAGCTGATTCACAGAGAACAGCTACAATCAGAGAGAGGGTGGCCGGGCCTTACACGTCGTTCCTTCGTCTACGATCTCGGCGATCTGTCCAAACGTGATGCAAGGACACACGCAAGTGATCAAACCTGCAATGTAGAAACCCCAAGCCCCAAAGAAAATAAGGAAAGAAAGCAAGCTGGGAGCAGAAACCTTCGTCGATGTTCTCTCGAGTATTATCACAAACAAGTCGCAAGCGAGGACTCACAATTCGCCGGGTCGTCGCAGCAGTGGCAGAGACCCGTCGTCCAGGCCACGGAGCCGTCGGAATGCACCACCTGCATGCCGGCGGCCGAGTAGGGAGGGGCACGGTGCTGGTGAGGGCGAGAAGACACGGGGAGCACCGCCGGCGGCGGAGCGGGCGCCGGGAGGACCCCGACGTGCTTATCAAAACCATGGGTCGGCGGAGGGTACATCCTTCGCCTCGGAGATCAAGAACAGATCTGAGTAAACCACGGGAGCTCGGTGGTTTGGCGAGAGGGGCGTAGAGAAGCCCACAAGTGGGCTTCGCTTCTGCTGCAAACAAAAGGCACCATCGCCGTCGCCATCGCCACCTTATCGAAGCTACAAAACTAGCATTTCTCCCGGCTCGAAATCTTCGCCCATCCGAGTCGCCAGCTTTGGAATGCGCGAATCTCATGTCCGCCATGGCAACCCTCCTCCGAGGTCTGACCCCACCCCACCTGGTGCGAGGAAGAAGAGCACCGGATTATTTCATTCCAAAAAAAGTAAAAATCTAGTACTCTGTACAACATTTTTAAATACATTTAAATACAAAATATAAGAATATCGATAATCAATTTTGTACCTTTTTCAAAAAAAAAAGTCTCTGCTGTGCGTTCTTAATTCCATATCTAATTTCTCTAATTAAAAAAATCTTAATTTTTCATCTCCGAAAATAAAAAATATAATGACATGGAGAAGTTTCCAGCATATTTAGATGTTTTGTCAAAGATCTCATTATCTAATCTTTCACCCATTTAGAGATTAGATATCAGGTAAACCAATACAAATAGGTCATAATTAAGTTTTAAACACTCAAGTACATAATTCCGAAAAAGCTAATAATTAATGTTAATAATATTTTTTTGTGGTTAAAACTTAAAAGCACTTGCCAACTACGTCAATATCACTGTTTACGTCATATATTTGATGCATGAAATTAAGTGGACATAAAATTGAGATAGATGAAGATTCTTTTAGATGGAAATTTGAATTGTCGAGGGTTAATGGGGTGTTTGGTTGCATGATAATAGAAGTTTTTATTTTAATTTTTAAAAATTGTAAGAAAACTTGTTAAAAGAGGTGTTTGACAACCACGACAAATTTATGTTAAAAGATGAAGATTCTTTTAGAGATTAAAAAGATAATATTTTTAAATAAGTAACCAAGATAATTTCTTTAGGATACCACTCGAATCAGATCCTCAAAATTGCCCATGATCGATAACTAGACACTTAGACATCTATATATATACATAGACATCTATATATGTACCAACTGACTTGGATTTCCATAAATATATAATAAAACAAGGACATTAATTTGTGACTTTACTGGATGTCGTTTTTGATTCAACTTAATAAAATATTTAAATTTTAATTTCATCTCTAATCGCTCTTGTGTAACTCGAAATTTTAATCACGATCTCTGATTCACACTTTAGACATTAATTAAGTCAAAACAAACAAGAATGCCATGTCAATGTGTCTCACATGAAAGGGCAAACATGTGAATGTTAGGTAACACTGAACATCTCTATTATTATTAATTTTGAAATTGATATCCATAATATGTTTGACTATTATTATTAATTTCAAAAATTTTAGTATAGACTAGACATGGATTTTAATACTCGTATCTAGGAATGTCGATATCAAAATTAATATAGTACCATTTCTAAACAAGACATATATTTCTCAGCAAATTTTCTTATCTGTGTCCATTTAGGTTGTATATACATTAATGACTTGGCACTGAGATATGAAAAGATATTTATTGAGATAGATAGAGTTTGACGAGCACATTTGTTTCATTTTCTCGTTTGCAATATTCGCCACATACAAGATGCCACTCATTGAAATTGAAATTGCCTAGTTAGTGAATCAAAGGGAGTGAATATAAAGAAGTAAAAAAGGAATAAATATGGGGGTGAATAGAAGTAGAAAAAGAACAAGTGTTATGAATTTATGCATTTTCTTTCAAAGACAGATATGGGGTACGCATTTTGGATATGGATGCATCACACATTTTGTTTAGTGTAAAGCTTAGAATGTTTGTATTCTTCTCCAAAATTTACTCAAATCATATATCCAATCCGATTTTGGAAGGATGAGGATTATTACCTGCAAGCAGTTGCAAAAGGTTCAAGCACATAAAACAAAGTTGATGTAAGATGTTACAAAAATGAAAAGATACATAAGATTGAATATATATATATGTGTATATATTGGCAGTTACGTTTCAAGACACATTAATTTAGAACCGTAAATTCTTTTTCATCATTATTAGCTGAGCTGTAGATTAATTATACATACTAGTTCTATTAACATTTAAAGGATTGACAAATAACTTCTTACCCATAAATTACTAGTAAAAGACTAGCTTTATCCAATGCGTTTCTAGTGTTTACTTCTTAATCTTCCCCTTGGAACATCTCCCAGTTGGGCTTTGGAGGGGCAGATTTTGAAGTGACAGTTGCTTGCAGACTTCAATTGAATGCCCATTAATATAAGAATTAGAGGGTATCACAACACTGAAATGGGTAGTTCTACCGTCAACCCACCAATTGCACAAGGTACATGCCTGAAAACTAGTAATATATAACATGATAATTATGTTGATTAGGCCTTCACTGGATTAATGTTCAAATATATGAACTTTCTTGAGCTGCATTGTATGATAGAAATGTTGATGGTTAGTTCAATAACAAGATAACAGAGGTTAAATACCCTGTAGACATCCAACCTGCTAGCTATCTGGCTAGAAACTAGAATACCAAAGGTTGACGAGAACTTGTATTTTCTATTATGATCTCTAAAGTCCAATATTCTTGGGAACAATTTTCTTTTTTAATAGGCATGCCAAAGATCAGAAACCTATCATCTAAAACATGAAGTTAACAAAATTTTCTTATACATGCATACATCGTGCCCTCCCTACGACATATAGTACTTGCATAAGTGGCATAATCACATCAAAGGAGAATTACTTACGATCCAGAAAATGAAATTTGCTTCTATTTATTCATTTGAATCTTAGAACTTTTGCAATAAGATGGACGGTCGACAAGAACAACAAATGATGATAATTTTAAGTTTCAAGATGTTTTTCCCCCTTGGTGCCTTGACATAAGGTATGGGTTTCACCGTGGTATTCCACACATTATGATCAGATCCTATATTGCCATGCTTTACTCTTATCTGTTGTAACTTGAGCTAGCTAGCCCATCTTCCATACCCTTCACCTTGGCAACACTGAAGCAGGTAGGATCCTAGGGTACAAATGAGCCAGAGTCAACCACTATGTTGTCCACACTGGGTTCATTTATCTATACTTGAGTTAGCTCAAGCTCATCCCCAATGAACTAGCTTGCCCCATATTCGAGTTTGACTCATCAGTTAATCAAGTTTAAACTTGAGCTCAAATAAAAACCCAACTCAAGTTGGGTCCAAACTTGACTTAATTCTCAATATGAGTTTATTTATAAAATTTGAACTCAATTTAAACTCACTTGTGAAGTTTTAATTTGAGCTCATTCTTGAAGGTCAATCTATATTCGAATTCAAATTTAATCCTGTTTCAACTTATTTAACATACTTACTTTGCTTGATACTATATAACTATACAATCTCATAATCTAATTTTTAGAATAATATTAAGCAAGTATTTAATTAAGTTGCTCATGAAATTTATCAAGTTGAGTAAAGATCTATTCGAGCCAAACTTGATAACTGATCAAACTTTTTTTTTTGTTGAAGTTTAGTCATTTAACATAATAAATGAGTCAAGTTGAGCTTTTATCCATGGGAGTTTAGGTGTCTTGGTTTGTTTACACCTCTTATGGGAGACCCATGGAGACACATATATGGGAGGGATGAATGAAGCAGTTTGTTAAATGGGAAGTGTAATAAATAAATAAACCTTTTGTCGGCACTAGCAAAACAACATCTGTGGTAAATACCTGCATTATTAGTTCAGGGCATGTTTGTCTACACTTCTAGAAAATCACTTCATGATCCAACACTACGAAACTGCAATATATTTTTGAAAAATAAAAATAAAATATATTTATGAAAGAATTGTTATAAAAATAAATATATTAAAAAATAAAACAATAATCGTAGACAAATTGAAAAAAGAGATATTAGGATAACTTGGACACAATGATCATAGATCAAGTATGACTCTAATCAGAAAAATAAAAAAATAAAAAATATGATAGAACTAAATTATTTTAGAGAATGTTAATTCCATACGATTTAAATGATTTAAATATATCTTTTAAAAAAATTGAGTGAAGAAAAAAGACTCATACCCTAAATAATTTGAGGTTAAAACTCTGGGTACATATATTTATATTAAGCTAAATCAAATATGCACCTATGATATATACCTGATCATTTTAATGAAACGGGCATCTTATTAGAATCATTGTCTTCATTGCCCAACTCGCTGGTGTCGATACTATATATATATATATTGCTTGAAATTGAGTCAGGCCCCCCTAATAACATAGAGTTGACTTTGTCATGCTTAATCATATAGGTCTCACTATCTCTCAAGTCCCTTTAATCCTAGAGATCTTGAGAGCATTGACCTTTACTAATACAACACAGATGTATTGTGGGTTTTAGTAATATCCTGTACTGCCTGTGCCATAACAATATGCTGTCAAAGATCAGACTATTTTGTGAATTGAATTTGATTTTCCACTCACGCCGAGTATATCGATATATAAATCCAAGTCATGAATGTACGTACTTGATAGAACAATTTCATTTTGGAGATATCAAAAGAATCATGTTTTTAAATATTATGGGGGGCTTGGTTGCACGGTAAATCGATGTTTTTGTTACAAATATATGTTTTTGTAACAAAATTTGTTAAAATAATATTTGACCATCATTATACTTTTTTTATATTTTAAGAGAGGTTTCGCTCTTGAATAAAAAACAGATGAATATCAAAACAAGACAAAAGATTTTTAAAACGAACTTTCAATTTTTATATTCGTGGCAATTTTATATCTTTTGACTATTTTAAATTTTATTTTAATATATATTTCTAACGTGAAAATGTATAAAAAAATATTATGCAACCAAATACGTACCATATATATGATCGAACTTTATTATTTTTTGGTCTAATATTAACTTTATTATTGATACCATACCAAGCTGCCTAGGCAAAGTTGGTAAGAAATCTTCTTCTGGTTACGTTCATACATAGTTAAGCCGCATTCCATTCATATGATAGAATAAGATTTAGGGTTTCTGGGGAGAAGACGACCACCACGACGACAAAGAAGAAGAAGAAGAAGAAGATGAATACGAAGAAGAAGCATGCCTCTCCGATCCCCGTACTGTTGGGGCCGTCGCGCCCTGCTTACCTTGATTCCTTGCCGTGCTTCTTGTCGTCGGAGTTCCCCTTCCGGAGCCCCATCATGGTCTTCCACTTGAGGGGCACCTTGGCCATGAGACCGGCGCCCGACGGCGGCGAGAAGGTAAGCTCTTCCTCCCCCTCCCCGGCGAGCAGCTCCTCGCGCAGCGTCGTCCTGATCTGCGCGTGTGGTGCCGGCGCCGCCCGGGAGCAGCCGGCCTCCCGGAGGGGCAGAAGGCGGCCTCTGGAGAAGAGCTCGTCCGCCGCCATCATGCGGTGGCTCCCGACGGAGAACTCGAAGTCCGTGGACGGAGGGGCCGAGGCGGCGGAAGGGCGCTCGTACCTGACGGCCGGCCGGCCGGCGGCGTCCAGCGAGAAGTCGCCGGAGAAGGAGATGCGCGGGCCCACGGCCGCCGGCGGCTGCGGCCCCGGCGATACCCCCGCTGCTCCTTTCCCGTGCGTGGTACTGCGCCGCAGATCCTGGTCGACCATGTTCGTCATCCACGTCTCCATGTGAAGCCGCCGCCGCTCCGCTCCTCCGCCGGAGATCCTGCAGGTTGCAACCCCCTTAACTCGAGAGACGACGATGACGACTTGACGAGAGAGGGAGAGAGAGAGAGAGAGGGGGGGAGGGAGGGGTCGGAAGGGGGCAGCGTTGGATAGACACGGCGGACTTCAATGTACGCGTATGTCATGTAGTAATGAATTAATGACTAGTTTCGATCGCTTTAATGAATCGAATAAGAGAGTTTTCTTAACCTCTAACCAATAATAATCATGACGTCAATTATTTAAGTGGCGATGTAGAGATGAATTAACGGAGTTTTTTTTGAAGTAACGCAGTTTTTTTTTTTATTTTTAAAACTAACACGGTAAAACTTAGTTTTGTAAATCTAACGCACTTTGGTCAAAGTCGAGTTTTCAAAACTCGACTTTGACCCAAAACAGTAAACCCGCCTCGACTAATGATGGTGAAACCGGATTAGCTTAAAGTCGAGTTTTTACAACTCGACTTGTTAAAGTCGAGTTTTTACAACTCGACTTTAACCCGTTACAAAACATTGTTTAAAGTCGAGTTTAGGAAGTTCGACTTTAAAGTCGAGTTTTGTAAACTCGACTTTGCTTAGTTTACCCCCCGCGTTTCACCCCCCGATTTTCTGCGCATTCACCGCGGCGCTCGTTCACCCCGGCTCCCTCTCTCGACGGCGGCGGCTCTCCTCGGCGGCGGCGGCGGCGGATTCTGGCTGGACGGTGGATCGACGGCGGCGGCGGCGCGGCGGCGGATCCTCGCCGGACAGCGCATCGCCGGCGGCGGCGGCGGCGATTCTTCCGGCGTCGGATCTCGTGGACGCCGGCGGCGGATCTCGTGGGTGGCGGACGGCGGCTTTGGATCTTGGTAGAGTGAGGTAGTGTGAGGTATGTGCGGTCTACATTTTGCTTGTTTTCATCCGACAATAGAAGTTGTATATGTTGTCGACGTTTTCATCCGTCCTAGGGCAGGTTTTGTTCGGCAGAGTTGGGGTTTAGGTATGTGTTGATATCAAGGAAAATTGGAATGGAATGTAAGGGTAGGGCTGTTAACTATTGGGTTAAACCCGAAAAATCAACCGAAACCAAGATTTTGGTTCTTGGTTTGGTTCGGTTTGAACTACCGATCGGTTAGGTTAGGTTTTTAGGATCCTTGAAACCAAATCAAACCGACCGGTAAACCAAATAACCCGAATTAGATTAAATATTATAGTTTAAATTATATATAAGATAGTATTTATGTATCTTTTCTTGTAAAAATAAAATTCTTTAAAGTGTTTTTAAGGTAAAATTAATGTAATCTATAAACATGTACACAAGATAGAATGTGATTTAAAACGAACAAAATAAAACTATATATTGATATATCTACTATACCTTAATAAAATATGGTTTGAACCGAATCAAACCAAACCAAAACCGAATTAAATATGGTCTGTTTTGGTTTGGTTTGGTTTGAGAAAAAATACTCAAAAACCAAACGAAACCAAACCATGAACACCCCTATGTAAGGGGTAGGGGAAGGGAAAAATGGAGATTGGGGGGGTGTGAATAGGTTTGAAACGAAGAGCAAATTTGGGATGGGGGGGTCAAGACTTAAGGGTGTAAATTCTAACAACTTGTTAATTTCAGGTTAGTATCAAACAATTAAAAATATGGCATCGAGGGTTATCAACGTCCGCATCATGTTTGATGGAATGATTTCCATCAGTAATGAGTTTGTCTCTTACTATGGTGGAGATGAACGGAATATGAAGCTATTGCAAGGATGTAATCACGAAGACTTGTTGAGTTTTATATTTGATGCAATTGGTTGTAACCCGGGTCAATGAACATAAGATTACTTTATAATTATTTTGATGGTGTGAATGAGGTATTAGATGACAGTACCACTCAAACACTGTTGACGAGATGTCGTGAAGTACCTGATATTACACTTTACATTGTAAAAGACTGTCAAGAAAAGACATATAATCAACCTGGATCAGTCAACAATAGTCAAGAAAAGTCAAATCAGGCTGGATGTAGTACTTGGAATCAGGAGACATATAATCAACCAACAATGGGTCAGTTGTTGTCCCAAGTTGAAAGTAACATTAGTCCATGGAATATGGCAGTCAACGCATATCAGAATAGTGAAATGACTTTGAACGAGCAAGATGATGTCGAAGATGAGCAAGATGAACAATATGATAGTGATGAAACCGAAAGTGACAACGAAGAACTAGAAAATGAGATGGTGAATAGTATTATGGCAGTCGATGCCTATCATGACGACGAAGATATCACTTGGATCAATAATGCCGTCGCAAGCAATATTTACATAGAAGGTGATGAGGAGGATGTCTTTGGAGGAGAAGATACGGTTATGTACCAAGAGAAGAAAGAGATAATGTTGATGACCTTTCCGTTGGAGATGTCTTCGGATGTAAAGAAGACGTTGTACAAGCCATAGCTACTGGGCATTGAAGCGGAATGTCCAACACCGAACGGATAGATCAACGAAATCATTGCTTACTTTGATTTGTCCATCAAGACGTGAAGGATGTAAGTGGAGGCTACATGCGGTATTAGTACTCGGGTTGGAGGGTTATGGAAAATTATGAGTTTTGAAAATAATCATACATGTTCCACTCCTATTTGCAACATGGCTCATAGGCAATTGACATGCACTACAATTTGTCATTTAATCATGCCTATTGTTCGATCTCGCTTAGATATCCGACCAAGGGACATCATGGATATGGTTCAAGTCAAGTATGCCATAAGACCTTCGTATCACAAGGCTTGGAATGCGAGAAGAAAAGCCTTCAAGAAGTTGTTTGGGGATTGGGAGAGTTCTTACACTCATTTGTTGAGATACATGGAAGCGGTTAAGTTGACAATGCCAGGGACAATTTGTCTTGGATGATGTATTATCGTGATACTTTCAATTTTACGCAGTTATGGTCGTGGGAACATATCCATGTCGGTCGACCGCACTTGCCTATACCGGTTGCGATTGGCGGAGAACGACGGCCGCTTGGATACCGGTAATTTCTATATAGACAATTTGATTCGTGCTAAATTCATGATGTTGGTAGTTTGTAATTAATGTACTTTGACTTGTACAGGTGGAACCCACAACCTGGTCGACCACAATATAAGTTTACACTGTTGTTTTATAGGAATGAATTAGATACCGAGGAAGCTAGCCAGGTAACAAATTTGTCCTTATAAATTGGTCCTTATAAAATTGTCCTTATACATTTGTAGTATGTAATACATGTTCTATACTTAGACAAAATTTACTTTCATTTAGATTACATGGGAACCGTACACACAGAATATTTTGGGCACGGTACCCGAGTTGTCGGTTGAAAATACCGCACTTTGGCTTCGGTACCTCTATCGTGTTGTTCGGTCATGGAGATCCATGCACCAGAACGAGTGCTTCGGCAATTTGGGCTTGTCCAAATAAAACCCCGTGATAGAAAACAATACAAACGTCAAGATGGACGTGGTCGGTGGGGGCAAGATTGGACACATGCATACTCGTATTACATTTATTGGTGGAGTCAACGGGGCCGAATATTCATATGAACCTCCCCCATGGCAAATGGATGTTCAGGAGCAAAACCAAGCGTATGAACAATGGTATATGGAACACACCATTCCATATCTTGTTCAGGATACTCAGGAAGCTCCCGAACAATATTATCCAAGAGGTCCGGTTGAACGAGACATGGTAAGATTACGTTCGTTTATAATCCTTTCTTATTTTGTATTTACAATCATTAAATTATTTATGATGTTACTTACTTTATTTTGACAGCTTCGCACACACCATGAAATTCAACGAACACTCGTTTACAGTCATGGCTCCCAATTTGATCAGACACGGCAAGCTATTTTAGATCTTCAACGTGGAATGCACGAGAGATTACGTATTTCGATGCCGTCTTTTCCGGCCACTGGAGCCGGACCTTCTATCGACATGGCCGGCCCATCTTCGTATGGAGCCGGAGCATCTACGTATGAAGCCGGACCAACTACGTATGAAGCCGGGACCATCCTCTCACGCACCCGATCGTTCGACCGGCGGGACCATCGACGTATAGGCGAGACGACCACGAGATCCCTCCATGACGACTCCAATGGAAGTACAAGGAACACAGCAGTCCCTTGAGATTACCCCACCGGCACCGATTCGCCCGAGTCGACATGGAGAGCATATAACGGCCCATGTTGAACCACAAAGATTGGACCCTACTTATCTTGAGGAGGAGGACGAGGAAGAGGAGCAACAAAGACTTGTTAGGAGAAAGCCTCGTCCAAGGAGGGGAAGGAGAGGATAGCATGTGTATTTTTTTTTTATTCTCATGTGGACATGTAAAACTTATAAAATTATTTTTTGTTATGATTTTAGTATGTTTGGAATGTGTATATGGAAGAAACGCATATGTTTGAATACAGGGTGTATGTGTATGTGTATGTGTATGTGTATGTGTTCACAAGGTGTATGTGTTTACAAGGTGTATGTGTTCACAAGGTGTGTGTATGTGTTCACAAGGTTCACATGTTTGTGTTTGTGTGAATACATGGAACAAACATGTATGGTTTGAAATGTGATGTTTGAACCCCTACAAGGAATGGATGGTTTTAACATGTTTGTTATGTTAATTTTGCTCAATCTCTTTGTATTTGGTTTGTTGGATGTAGTCTATGTGAAGGATGTAAGTTCAATGTGTATGGAAGAGGGTTTTGAAACCCAATTTGTAGGTTGAACTTCAAATTTTTAAGCTGCGGTGGCAGCAGTTTTTTTTTTCAGTTCTGAATCAAAGTCGAGTTTTCAAAACTCGACTTTGACTCAGAATTTGTTCACAAGTCGAGTTCAGAAAACTCGACTTGTGAACACGGTTTTTTCTCAGTTGGCGAAAACCAGTTCTGTGGGAAAGTCGAGTTTTGGAAACTCGACTTTCCCACACAGTTTTTTTCTCAGTCGGCGAAAACCAGTTCTGTGGGAAAGTCGAGTTTTGGAAACTCGACTTTCCCACACAGTTTTTTTCTCAGTCGGCGAGAACCAGTTCTGTGGGAAAGTCGGGTTTTGAAAACTCGACTTTCCCACACAGTTTTTTACTCAGTCCGCGAAAACCAGTTCTGTGGGAAAGTCGAGTTTTGGAAACTCGACTTTCCCACACAGTTTTTTTCTCAGTCGGCGAAAACCAGTTCTGTGGGAAAGTCGAGTTTTGGAAACTCGACTTTCCCACACAGTTTTTTTCTCAGTCGGCGAGAACCAGTTCTGTGGGAAAGTCGGGTTTTGAAAACTCGACTTTCCCACACAGTTTTTTACTCAGTCCGCGAAAACCAGTTCTGTGGGAAAGTCGAGTTTTGGAAACTCGACTTTCCCACATTCTCGGTCGGTGAAAACCGGTTACGTAGGAAAGTCGAGTTTTGGAAACTCGACTTTTACACTTTTCACTCCGTAAGTCGAGTTATTAAAACTCGACTTTAACAAGTCGAGTTGTAAAAACTCGACTTTAAGCTAATCCGGTTTCACCGTCATTAGTCGAGGCGGGTTTACTGTTTTGGGTCAAAGTCGAGTTTTGAAAACTCGACTTTGACCAAAGTGCGTTAGATTTACAAAACTAAGTTTTACCGTGTTAGTTTTAAAAATAGCAAAAAAGACTGCGTTACTTGAAAAAAAAACCCATGAATTAACATAAATCATAATTGAATCGGAGTTAACAAGAGTTGAGAAAAAAAATTCTCTACTTCGTTCGATCTGGTGTGAGGGGGATTCGAACTCATTGATGGCCGGCCATAAAGCCAGCCGTAGCCTGGAGAGAGATCTGTCGTCGTCGTCTCCGAGACCTGGTCCGCGCGCATATCATATATGCTTGCGCGGTCTTCCAAGCTCTGACGGCGAGGCTGTTCATCAGTCTTGTTTTTATTTACGTCTGGCCGCGCGGGGGCAGCACTCGGGAGGAGACCGGCCGGCCTTATCATGGCGCGACGCGCGGCTCAGAAGGAGGCCACCGGCCCCGTGCGAGAGGAAGACGACGACGCGGTTTACGTACTGTACGCGTGTGCCGGCGGGCGTCCTCCGTATATCACGGCCGGGCAGGAAGAGGAGGAGGAGGAGGAGGGACATGATCTCTGTACGTCCCCGCCGTCTGCCACCGGCGGTCTCTGACCAGTCCCCTCCTCAATCAAGGAGAGCCGGGGGCTTGACTGATTTCTTCTCTGCTGCTGCTGCTGCTGCTGCTGGTGGTGGTGGTGGCTCCCCGCGGCGCTGTGCGCTGCTCGATAGCCGACACAGCAGGCAGGGTCCCCTCCCTCCCCTCCCGGGGGCATCTGATCTGCGCAACCCCCGCGTACGTGGACCGGTGGCGTTATTTAAAAAAAAAAGAAAATCTAATATTCTATCCTAATCACTGTTTTGGCAAGGACACGGAGACACAAAAATCCTATGCCAAAGTCACAATGTCGATGGATTATATAACTACTTATTCTCAAGATAAGTTGGTTCTTCCATCACATTTAAGAGATACTACTACGAGCGTATGGCATGATCAGTTTGGACATCTAGCTCTCCGGACGGTCAATAAAATTCTTAACTCACTTGGGACTCTTTTTAGTTCAAATATTAATTTCTTTTATTCATGCTGTGTGCAGATGCAAAGAGTCATATATAGACAATATTTTCCACCGTCTAACTATGGTTCTGAACAGCTGTCGAAAATTGTGACTTGTGGTGATTGAGGTCCCTCTCCATTTTTGTAAGCACTACTGGTTATAACTTTTATGTCACTTTTATCGACCACTTCAATTGTTAGTTTTATCTATTAACTTTTAAAAGTGATGTCTTCTTTATGTTTCTTTTTTTTTAAAGAACAAGTGTAAAATCTTTTCTCAATGAAAATAAACTATTTTTAGAGTGACTGGGGAGGTGAATATAGAAAACGTAATCAAATGTTTTCTAAGATGGGCATTGTGCACTATATAGTTTGTCCATATTATTTCACAATAAAAATAGCTTATTTGAGAGAAAACATGAACATATTGTAGAGACTTGCTTGGCATTATTAAGCAATGCTAGATTATCTTACAAATTTTGGGATCATGTTGCTAGTTGTACAATTTGTTTGATCAACTGGATGCCCACACTTTTTTTAGGGGGGCGGTTGTCTCCATTTTAGAAACTGTATGGTAGATTGTCTGACCATACATTTTTTTTCGCACATTTGGATGCACATGATATCCATACCTTAGGCCTTACAACTAGAACAAATTCATGTACAGATCAGAATGTTGTATCTTTATATGATGCATTCAAGATAACAAGGGTTATAAGTGTTATCTCCCAAAAACAAGAAAAATTTACATTGCAAGCAATGTGGTATTTGATGAAATTGTCTTTCCTTACAAAGTTTTAGTGGAGGAGAATGTTCATTGCACCTTGTTCCTTTGCAATATCTTTACCAACTCTAACCACTAACGGTGTTAGCTATGACAATATGTTCAACAATCTGAACAAATAGAGGTGTAAATATAGAACTTGATTGTTTTAACAATGATTTTTTGGTTTAGTCTAGTCATACACCCGATATTTGTGACATCAGCCTCGATGGTGTGGGGAGGTGGTGATTAATAGTGGGGTGGTGTGCGGTTGCCAAGAGCCGAAGGCTCCAAAAGGGGGTAAATGAAAAAGAAATACAAAACTTTTAAAGATTGTCCGTACGTGTCTTGGTAGGGAAGGATTTGTGTGGTTTTAACTTCTTTCTCTTCAACTAGTTGAGGATAAAGAGCTTAAGAAATAACTTATTTATCCCTGCAAAATCAACTGAAAGCACAAAGAAACATAAAGAGAGAGTTAGAACAAGATGAATTGTAACATCTTTGAACAAAACATGAAACCATAAAAGGAGGAGGACTGGCCGGTTTAGGACTATCTTCTAAAACCTATTGGATGCTTTTATAATGCAAAATGGTAGGTAACTGTTATAAGTTATAATGAGGATGAAGAAAAGGTGATGCTCGAAGGCTAAAAGGAAAAATGAAGAAGAACGGATTTGATAGCCATATCTGGTGCTCTGGACATCTTGGGCCGAAGGATATCCGATGTCTTGACTGTGAGGACATCCATTGTTCTTGATGTTGAACTATGCCTAATCGATGCTTTCCTACTCCTTTATAAGGACTCCTAGCTGGTGACCAACTTGCAAAGTGTTCCGGAAGCCCCTTTGTCGCAAGACCTCAAATGGTTCCTTAAATGTAGAGACCCTCAAGAGCTTGTAGATGATGGTGTGAGTGAACAATGAAGAAGATGAGGGTCTTGGTGTTGGCTTTGGGGGTGTTCTTAAGGGGAATGTGTTAGTTGACTCTTGAAGACTCTCTTGATGATAAATTATACTACTTGGAAGTTTGGATCCATGGATCCACGGATGTGGGGAGACCTCCTACTACAGCAAAACGTTTCACTGGAGAAGATCAGTATACCCACGCGACCCAAGACATGGACCATGGGGCGAGGTTGTAGGGTGGAGGAACACAAGTAAAATTTATGTTAATGAATGAAAATAATTATATTGTTATACTTCTTATTTTTAAAATGTTTTTCAAATTTTTTTGACATGTTTTTGATTTTTTTGAATTATCAAAAAAAATATATTAAAAAATTAAGATCGAACTGAGTTGCGACCCGGTCCGACCGAGTCGGCCCAAAGTCAGGCCGACCCAGTCGTGATCCAAGATCTAACCTTCCTTGGCTTGGAGAAGAGAGATCTTTAAAGGCTCCCTCACAGTCAAAATAACTATGGGGACCTTTTGATAGAGATTTTCTCCAATTAATTAAACAGCTGACTCATAAAATCTCTGATCTTCAACTTCACCTTCGATTTTTTGAAATTTATTTATCTATTACTGTCTGTGAAATACTCGTTATCCATTACTGCATATGACTTATTTTTTATAATATTCTTTACAAGTTAAAAAGATAAATACATTAGTGGTTTAGACAACACAATCACACATTAGTGGCCAGGCTTTCTATAATCAAAGCTTGACATATACAATATCAGTCCACTTGGATTTCCATTCTCTCTCTCTCTCTCTCTCTAAAAATCTAAACCTAGTCATTACAAGACAAAATTTAATTTTTTATAATCCCAACCAAACACATCCTGAGAGTCGGTTTTTCGTTTAATGTCAAAGGATTCACGAAAGAAGCTGATCCTATTATATTCTCTATTTGACTCTTGAGAAGAATGAGGTCTAATGAAAGCATGCATCATTTTGGTATATAACTTTTTCCTAAAATAAGAAGTTAAAAATTTAAAATGATAAGAAAATATTTTACAAGCATCCAAAAAATTAGAAATATTTTAAATTTTATTTTAAAGTGTACCAAATGAGATATTTATATTTATCTATATTAATAATTAATTATCTATAAAGTACTTCCAAAATTTTTTGTTCATCCAATCTATTTCATTTTGCATTTTTATGTCAAAAGGTTTTCTCAAATCTAACTAAAATTAAGTTTATATTTATAGTGTATTTTTAAATATAATTGCAAAAGTGAACTCTATATAAAGTTGTCTTAAATATACCATCGTATCACATAACGAGTTTTGAATAATGATATGTTTTAAGGTTCTAGATAATAAAAAGTATCATAATAGAGGTTGACTTTCAGTGCTATTGTACCTGATGTCTTAGGGGATGGGATGTTTCTGCACTGTGCATAAATAAATGTGGGTCAACTCCACGTTGACTAGGGTCAATTATGGTAGATTTTGGCCGAAATAGGTGACGTCCTTCTTGGAGGGTCATCTGATGTTTTGTCTATCAGGACGTCAGACGCCCTTATTGTTAAGACATTAGCTCTTTCAATGGGCTATTTTACCAAATTTTTTGGGGGAACCGGTTTGTATACCAGAAAATTTGGATATTCTCTAAGAAAACATGAATTTTAAACTCCACAAGTAGGCTTAATTGACATGTCTACAATATTTTGATTGATCAACCTCATACCTAGAACACTACAAATACGTAACCTATCTATATTACAGAAATTGATATTGATGATAGCCCGTCGAAGAAGTTCAAATTAATCAATGGAATCATAAAGAATATGTAATTTGTTGTTCCATCTTGACTTAGCCGTTATGCCTTAACAATTGAAAAATAGATCATTACTAAACCTACTAGTTCCAAAGCAACAAATCAACAAGAATGCTGGAGAAATGCTTTGCCAGGGGAGTTTTAGCTTTACAAAGTAATAGAACTTCTCATTCTCTTGTTCCACTATCTTCTAATGTAAATGTCATCTATTGTAAGTGAATTTAAATAAAAAGAAATTTTGTTGAATCTATTGTAAGGTACAAAGTTTGATTGGTAGCAAAATGACTTACTCAAGAAGATGGATTAGGCTATAATGAGACTTTTAGTCTAGTCATTAAACCAACTATCATCAAGTTGATGCTCTCTATTGCAATTACACACAATTGACGAATTAGACAACTAGATGTAAATAATGTATTCTTTCGTGACAATTTAGATAAAGAAATTTTTATGGTTCAACCACCGGTGTTTATTGACAAATATTGTCCTAATCATGTGTGCAAGCTTCATATAGTCCTCTATGGTCTTGAACAAGCTCGGGGACCATGGCTTTTCGCACTTTATTCTCGCATTCTCGTAAAGGGTTTAAAAGGATCTGTGTGTGAACCTTCACTGTATCCTTATTCCATTGGAAGAGTTACGGTGTATGTCTTTTCATCTATGTTAATGACATCATTATTAACGGTCGTGATGATAAAACTCTTACAGCACTCATTCAAAATTTAGCAAGTATTTTCTCCTTGAAAAATCTTGATGATTCGAAGTACTTTCTAGGGAATAGAGGTAACTCAACCATCAGAAGGACTGTATCTTAATAAAAAAAATATATTATACATCTTAAACAAGTCAACTTCAAGACTCGAAGCTCTTTACTACACCATTAGCCATGTCACCTACCAGGTCATTCATAAACTCAACCCATTTAATTAGAGCAGGGAATCACAATTGAGTGTGTGTGATCCTTTCCCGCCATCCCTCTTCTCTCATACCCTCGTTTTCTTCTTCTCTGCTCCATATCTCTACTCATCTACTCCACTGTCTTCTCTGCGCAGCTCTTGGTCTACATTGCATATCGAATGCATCAATAGCTTCAGTTCATTACGAGATGAGATCAATATATGATTAAAATATCTTTTATAATCCCAACCAAACAGTTTCTCGTTTTCGAAGGATTCATGAAAGAAGCTGATCCTATCGTATTCTCTGTCCGACTCTAGAGAAGAACGAGGTGATCTAATGAAAGCATGCAACATTTTGGCATATAACTTTTTTCTTCTTCTAAAATAAGAAGTTAAAAACTTAAAATGATACAAAAATAGTTTACAAGCATCCAAAAAATTAGACATATTTTAAATTTTTATTTTAAAGTGTACCGAATGAGATATTTATATTTATTTTTATTAAGAATTAATTATCTATAAAATACTTTCAATTTTTTTTTTGCCCCATTGCTATAATCATCCAATCTATTTTATTTTGCATTTTTATGTCAAAAAGGTTTTCTCAAATCTAATTAAAATTAAGCTTATATCTATATCTTGTATTTTAAAACATAATCGCAAGAGTAAACTCTATATAAGACTGTCTTAAATATACCATTGTATCACACAATGAGTTTTGAATAATGATATGTCTTGAGGCTCTAGATAATAAAAAGTATCGTAACATTTTTATAGAAGTGATGTACACAGCGTAACATGGGTTGCACTAGATTCATTTATGTTTCCGGTTTCCCGAGGTTCGGACAAAGGGGACTGATGCGATCGGGTTGAACCCGAACCAGATCTGGCCGGTCCAGCCGGTTCAATTGGGTTTAATTCTGAGTCCATGCATTACGAAGGAAACGATATTAGGATCTCGATCCACGGATTCATGCCTTTTAGGGCCTGCCTGATTACTCTATCTAGCACTTGTATCAATGCTAAATCTAATGCTAGATGGTGTGCAGTGTTCATGTATCTGAAAAGCTGTCATGATTGTTAGAAAATGAAATAATCTCATGTGAGGACCTGTGTATAACACAGGAAAAGGTGAGACAGAAAAAGAATGAAACAAAACAAAAGCTCTCGCCATGGTTTTTGATGATCGTCCGATACCTTGGACAAATTTTGTTTATGCATTATTGCATAGAAAAACCTGTTTTATCATGCAACCAAGCACCCTATAAGCAACCGTGGGAAACACTAATTCTGTGCATCCAAGCGCAAGGGTCCAGCAAACAAACATTATGAGAAACTAAACATGAAGATTTGTGTAAATATATCAGTATGATGCATCGTCCAAGTTCACCAATTATTTAGCCTTCTAAAGAAGCTGACAACAGCAAACTTGCATGCCCACCTGAAATGAACAATTTATTACATCACCCAGATATGCTTAAAACAACTCAAGGCTCCCCTTCCAAAAAATGAAATGTGAGAGTTTTCATTGCGATTGATATCAGAAATTGCGAATGTGGGTAGTAACGTTGGTCCTGTTGTGGGGTCCTTGTTTTGCCTTCCTTTCATTTCCTCCTGTTCAAATTTTTTTTTGATCTGTCTTCTAGGTAAATCTTTACGATCTCTGCACTGTTACTGTTTTCTGCTTTTAATCAATCGCATCTTTGTAGAGACTTCAAGGGGAAAAAGTGTCCTGTAAACCGGGTGTGTAACTTGCAACTACACCATAAAGTGCCAAACCATGTATGTATTGTATTCGAGTCTTCCACTTCCCACCTGAAAGATTTGAGTCCTGCCATCAAAATCAAATTGAGAAAAGTTGATAACTATGCGTACCCATTAACCGATATTACCACACGATTCCTTAATAAGGTCATAGTTTTGCTGAGTGCTTAGCAAATGATGGATCAATGCACACAACTACCTGCAAATTGCAATGTAAAGATTATATGGTACAACATTACTGCCCAAAGTCATCTGTTTATAGGTGAAAAGAAAGAAAAAAACATACAACTCCTTGCAGGGTACTGACCTTCCCATGGCTTTCACCAGAATGGAGATACTCAACAGCATCAGCCACTGAGCTGACACCTAAAAATTTCTTGGGATCCACAACAACCTAACACATGCAAAATAATTTAGACTTGAGTCATCGATTTCCAGTAATCTGACTCTTCATGTTCAGTGAAAATAAAAATAATGAATAAGCAGAGCTTATAACAACAACAAAATAAATGTTTTTATTTTATTATGTCCAGAGTATAGTTGTCAAGACGACAAGGCATCCAAGACGTTGAAAGATATCAATTCCGCTTAGGCGACAAGGTAGTTGCTTAGGTGTCCCCTAAGCTATCAAGGCGGTAACATTAGATATTTATATATACATATATACATATGCATATACGTATATACAGTCATATGAATAATTAGATGTTAGTATTACATATATTAATACATACATACAAATATATATTCATAAATATAATTATATTTGTATGTTATAATTGAATCTGTATGTTTATGTGTTCATATATTTAAATGTGATTTTATTTATGTAATTATGTATGCATATGTATATATTTATTTTGAGAAATAATTAATCTTGATAAATTTGACGTGTGTGAGAGAGTGAAGAGTTAAAACAGATTTTTATAAATTTAAGTATATAACATGTATTTATAATTATGAATCTTATATATATGGGATAATATAAGTGATAGCAAAATATTATTATAATATTATTAAACGGAGGCGAAGAGTAGTCACCCCGAAATTTTTTTATTATATATAAATTTTTGGGGCGCCAAGACGGACGTCTTCAGTGCCTTGGGCGCCTAGGCTCTCAAGATGGGCACCTTTTGGACGTTTAAATTTTTGGGGCGCCAAAAGGCACCCCGGCAAGACGCTAGCCAAGTAGCGCCTTGCTGCCTAGGTGTCGCCTCGCCTAAGCGGCGCCTAAATGAGTGCCTTGACAGCTATGTTCCAGAGGGCACATGAAACACATCTAGCAAACATCTTCTACGTTTATTGAATATATCTAAAGAAAGTGCTAATTAGTATAGAAATATGGCGGAGCAAAAAAAATCTGTAAAACATGTACAAAAATAAAATTGTTCTGATTTTGGCACCTAACTACCCTGAATTCTAGGTGCAATTTCTTCTTTTTTTTGTATAATATAAAATAATCTAAGGATGCAACATCCAAGTAGAAGGAAAACTAGTTAGACCTATATTATTTAAGGTGCTCGCCTCATGTGCCTAGGTGTTGAGACAAGACAAAGCAAAAATGTCTTGCCTCTACATTTCTCGCCTTACCGGCCTTGCCTGGATTTGGGCCCAATAAGGGCCAGATCTGGTCACTTAAAACCTCTTCTCCCCTCTTCGAAACCCCTAATACTCAGTCTTCTTCCCCAAGGCCCCATCAACTTGATGACTTGCAGGTCCTAGAAGTAATTTTTTTTTGGTTTTTTATGTTCCTATTCAAAATTTTTAATGTTATATATAAGTACATATTATTGAATATATTAAAATATATACCTATTTAGTTGTTATAACTTTATTTATGATGTCATGTTTGTAATGTTATGCTATACTATATTTTAAAATATATATTCAAAAGTATATATTAATATGTTATGTTATGCTATGTTTGATTTGTATTCTACTCTTGTTACTTTTATGAACTATTGAACTTGAAATGTTATATTTGTTATTGACATTCTTTTGTTGTTATAACTTTAGTTATTCATGGCTACAATGATGCAATTATTTCAATTTTACAAGTATTTTTTAAATTTATTTCAACTATTTATATTATATATATGTATAATTAAACTAAAAATAAATAAATAATAAAAAAATATCTCAAACACTTGAGGCAAGATGCCATGTGCCTTGGCTCGGATGTTTTGCATCTTGGATAATGTAGACTTAGACTATTACAAGAAAGAACAATATGGTGCATGTATTTGAAGAAAGATATCCTAGTGTGGAAGTGGAAACCTCAACTTTTTGAAAATGTATTTGAATTATAAAATATTCTCAACTTTTTGAAAATGTATTTGAATTATAAAATAGTATCTGTTCTATTATTTTTGGGAGATCTATTTACATGTGAAGAATATACGAGGTTATTATGCGAGTTCATTAATTTAAGATCAGATCCCTTTCCATTGAGCTTAGATGGATTTGATGTCAAATACATTGAGTAGTGACTTAACACTGCTGAATAACCATCATAACACTGGATATAAAGTGGTATTTCAATTTGGATCTAACATACATAATTGAAGGAATGTGCACGAGGGAAATTATCTTTCACATGGTCTTAATTTGCTTTAGATTTTTAATGGAGAGTTTGCTTATTTAGATGTTTGTGTTAATAGACCATTTTATTTGTTTATTTGACAAGATTTGTCATTTTATGTTTTCTCATTTATCATTTTTATATATTCATAAACGTACGACATTCACTTTACACATTTCTTAAGATTTGAGAAAATGTGCGTAAAATCAAATCATTATTGACAGCGATAGTAGCACTAACACTATCTCCATTATTATGGTTACTCACACCTCACTCCAGTTGACCAACCTAACCCTTGTAAATTCTCTTGGGTAGACTCCACTTCTATCTAGGTTCATAAGAGACGCCTTGTCCTTCTTGAGATAAGCTCATATAAAAAGAAGATATGGTGTGATGTCCTCTTTATGAAAATAAGTAATATTATCTTATGAAGATCTTAGTTGTTTTACTTGGATATGACTTAATTTGGTAGTCCAACATTTGTAACTTTGTGCATCCAGGTTAAAAGATGACTATCCATTCCTTCCAACCCAAATCCTCGTAGAGAAAAGAAACTAAGGAGCACCTTCAATATAAATCTCTCTACATCATCAGTGCAAAACAAGTTGAGTGCACCTTTAAGGAAGGAGTCCCTATTTGGGCCGTGGTTATAAAATAAGCCAAAAATTGGTCAAGTAAAGGGCACCCAAATGAGGTCAACACACTCCTTTAAAAATATCAAGTTGTTTTTCCCAATGACCTCCCCATCACTTAACCATGAATCAGGGACATCCATTATGCCATAGATTTAGTCCTCGCATCCATCTTGCCAAAATTACTTCACTATTGGCTTAGCCCCATTGAAGCCGAAGAGCTTAAGAGAAGTTATGGATTTCCTTCAAAACAGTTCATTAGAGAGAACTTAAATCTATGTCTTGTACCTGCCCTCCTAACATCCAAGAAAGATGAACTTAGCAAATGTGTATAGATGGTTGAGCCATCAATAAAATCACCACTTTCCTATCTCAAAGCTACATGACATGCTTGACATAATGATAATAGCTAAAATCTTTCCAAAATTTGATTTTAAGCCATCAAACCTGCATCAAACTCGAGATGAGTGAACAACAACCTTTAGGACCAAAGATAGTCTATATGAGTAGTTAGTCTTGCCTTTTGGCCTCTAATACCCCCAACACTTTCATGAGGTTATTGACCAAAGTCATAGATGGGAAAATCTGAATTGGTCATAATCGGCCAATTTTTTGGAAATAAAATTGATTCGGAATTGGTCCAAATCGATCATTTTATTTATTTAATTTTCAATGTAAAAAATTCAAAAAAATCATAAAAAATGTAAAAAATTAGAAATATCCCTAAAAGTTTTTAAAAAATAAAAATCATTGATCTAAGATAGTTTCGTGCCATTCCAAAAAATTTTAAGATTAAGTAGATATATTTTAATGGCAATGATTATTCCATTACATAAATGTAACACGATACAAATAAAATATTGACATGCAATAAAATTGTATACATTTCTTTCACCATCATTTATGACCTCCACCTTCATCCTCATTTTCTAGATTCTCCTGGATGCTCAATTGAGAGGTGTTTGCCATGATTAACCCGTATCCATATAAAAATAACGAATCGGTCATTTGAGAAAAAACATAGACACTATTGTGTGCTGGAGATGTAGTTGAAATATATGGCTGAAAGTCCTAAGGGGTTTCTAGATAATTTACTGCCCCGTACTGATAAACAAACCCTAGTTTCATCGCTGAATTCTCTCACTGGAATGCTATCTCTATCTTAAATCATCACCCCCTACCTCATTGGTGCATGAATTAACAAAAGATCTTCTTTCTCCTCCACTGCCACCTCCACTTAACCCCCTTACATGTTGCTGTTGGGTAGAGAGAATGAACTCTTTCTCATTGTCATTTAAAGAAGATGCCTAGAAATTGTGTTGGATTGATAGGTCTTCACTTGATTTCCAACTTTTTCTTCTTTGCTTCTTTTGCTTGGGATAAAGAACTTTCAATCCCTATGTCACGTAGATATACCTTTTTCAATTGTGAAAAATGCCCTAATTTATTTGCCATAGTCTTTATCTTTGTTTTGGTGGGAGTTGGTTGTGAGGTTGAGACTATGGCTAGGGCTGCAACTGGGGCTGAAATTGAGAATGGAGGTGGAGTAGCAAGGACTTCCACTTGCATATACTCAACTTCAATATGAACATTACTAAGTTCTCATTCAACTCATGTACGATCCTCAGGAACAAACTCTAGTGGTGCTCTACCTGCCTTCTCCGTCACCCATGTATTGATCATTGCATACTTGAGATTCATATTGCATCTGATTAAAAAATAGCATGCATTCATCACATATGATATGAGAACATGCATACATGTATCAAGCAATAATTAAATTAATGATAACAAGCATTACCTACTGCATGCACATCGTGGTGTAGTGTTATGTCCCATTTGACATCTATGATCTTCTACCACTTCTTGTAGCCTTTGCGATGGCTCTCCTTGATTTTCAATTTTGTTTTGTCTATGACATCGTAAAAGTATCCTATCTGATTCCTCTCATCTAAGTCTCCTAATTTTAACACATTTACAAACGGCTCAATGACTAATAAGTAGTAAACAATTCTCTCCAAAAAATGCTTGTCCATAGTCAAGCGCTCTATCTATGCAAGAATCTCTAATTGATCCATTTGTTGTACAAGTCAATCATATAGCAAATATACTTGGTTGATATTATGAACCGAACTAATGCATGTATATTAGTGCAAGCTCTCCAAGGCAAGAAAGTGTGAGGCAAATCTAGTTGACTCAGGCCTGATCAGATCGTACCACTCTGCATGATGTCTCATGATGTGCACTAAACGAGACTATAAATAGATGAAGGACATGATTAGTTGCACCTGACTAACAAGTGTTGAAATGGAAGTCTCCTTGCCTATGTCCTCTAACATCAAATTAACGGAGTGTGTTGCACATGGTACCCATAAGAGGAGTGACCTCTTGACCATCAGCTTCCTCCCTGCTACCTTGTAGGATGGTTCATTATCAATCACAAACTAGACAATGTTCTCCTCCACAGTCTCTTCCATAATGTCATCCATAAGCCCAAAAATGTAATCAACATTCTCGATATGACCAAAAGCATCAATGAAATTTAAAAATGTTGTGTACTGTCTAAAAAATAAACAAGAAAACTAATCATGGATCTCTTCGTGATGCATGTCCACCCATCACATATCATTGTGCATCCTCTCTCCCTCCAAACTATCTTAAAACTATCTATCCAGGCCTTAAGCTCTTCTACTTCATCATCAAGGTCGACATCGTAAATATACAACTAGTTGGGACCTTTAATCCAGGCCTAACCTCCCCAATTGCGTCAACCAAGGTCTAGAAGTAGGGGCTAGTGATGACATGTGCTGAAATGCCTGTATTAAGTTAAGATAAAAAAATAATTGTTATTTGCTAATTAAAAAAATATAGAATACAAATGTATGAGTTGACTAATTTAATATTATATTATTACTTGCATCTACAAACCATTTATAGATATGTTGACTGCTCGCTTTGCAATAGAAATAGTTGTCTTCAACCCCTTTAAAGGCTTGTTTTATTAGTCTCTACGAGCTATTTTATCGCCTGAACATGTGAGAATTCTTAGTGGCAATGAGTTACGTCGAAGTATATCAACAAAATGGAGTCTGCCACTCTCTACTTCCCACATCCTCAGTGGGGGTCGGAGGGACTGTGTCCGATGATTTGCCAGCTCTCTAGTTCCAATGTCTCATACTCCCCTCATTCTCTCCTTATCTTTTTTTTGTGATAGTTTGCTTTCATAGAATGTTCTTTTCAAGTCTTCATCTTCATCAGACTTAGATGATGTCTTAACCTCCGAGTTCGTTGATGCAGACAAAATGTTAAACCAAAATAAAATGACTAAACTGACTGAAATGCTAAACCAAAATAAAAAATGTCCAAACTCTGTTTGTTTTGTCAAATCTGGATCCGGCCCGCACTGTTTTAGGCCCCATCGTTCGCATTCGTCGATCCAAGTTAAATTGGTCTGATCGGTGGGTTGTGATTGAATTGGGGTGCCGCGGAGGTGGGTGTCCGCGAGGTGGTAGCCGGGCGATCGTTCGTGTGCGAGGGTGTCGTGGCAATTTGCACGAAGACTGACCCAGGGAGGGAATCGTGGAGGCCTACACGCATAAACACCGTTCAGAGGAAACGAGTCCCCCAGGGGGGGTTTCGTGCATTCGTGGCAACATCACGATGGTAACTAAGTGAAATCATGGCCGAATTCAAGCCGAAGAGGACACATGAGTTGCTGAACAATGCGTGAAGAATATCCAGGAAACTTCTGGTGACATGGGCGACCCTAGGAAATACCCATGATACCTTTCAATTTATTGTGTTGTGCCTCATTAAGGTTATGACCAATGAGTTCATATTTCTCATTAATTTTCATACCTATCACCACCTGTGGCATGAACAACATGATTCTCAAATGAAAACTGTCACGACCCGGAATATACAAATGCGCAGCGGAATAAATCCGGAAAATCGGGACAGTTTAGGAGAACAAGCTAACTCCATAAAACACCATCAAATCTGAATAATTAAAACAACCTGTAACGATCCAATCAAACTCAAACTCCAAGAAATACTATAAATAACCAATACCAACCAACTAAGAAGGACTCAACACATAGTCCAACCAACATCTATAAAATCACACCAAATAAATACCAAACCAATAACAGAAGGAAAAACTCAGACAACCTAAATGATATATGGTGATCACTCGTCACCAAACTCCTCCTCTTCTGGGTCCTCGAGCGGCACTGGATCAACTCCAAGGTCTTCCTCGAAATCCTCTCCAAAGTCCTTAGGGAGAGGCTCCTCGAACTCAGCTGAAAAAGTTAATAATGGGAAAGGGTGAGTCACCACAGACTCAGTAGGTCTTACACCCGAACTACCCTACTATACTAGTGATTTCTAGTGATATGCAATACATATTAAGCCTAAAAATCAGATTTAATACATCGGATTTAAACTAATTATATATCTTTAATTAAGTGATTACAAATGTCATTCAACTACCCCATATGATAACATGACTCTATATGCATTAAAACCAACATATCCTACACATTAGACTACTCTAGGTATGCTCATAACACACATAAACCTGACATAAAACCAATGACACATCTGGAACACTAACATCTATGCCAAAATACACAACTAAACACCTGTCTGAGTAAATATCATGCTCCACCTGTTAGTAACATATAGTAACTAAATCCCATAGTACTCCTAGGCAGGGGAGTACTTAGGATAAACCGCGGTATCTGGGATCGAAGGATGCTCCAGATTCAACTAATCTCCGCTGCCCACGGGCCACTAATATAGTCTGGTGAAGTACATTTCAATCATAATGCAGCTCACTGCACTAACCACATTCCACACAATGCAAGCATATAATTAACTCAGACAGGAAACATGAACATTTAATTGGCAAATCAAACATGAAATACATAGATGAACACCCATGGTTCTATGCACCGCATATTTGCATACCATACCACAATCTAACACAAACTAATGCATATAAATAGGATCATGCAAATTACAACCTAAACATATCGATTATATGCTTAAACAGAACTACCTACTACATAAAAGAAAATAAACTAAATTCTAACAACATTATGCCTAAACCTTACATCGGCTTTTTATCAAATCGAGATATACGTGTTTAAGGTTTATCGTGATGCAAACATGCTAAACTAACTAGATTTAAACATACACCACCTATCATGCTGACTAACATACATAAATAACCAAATTAATCTAGGCATGCATGGTTTAAACAGATTAATCTAATTCTATCTAAACATGCAAATAAATCAAAAATAGCTCATCAATTCCAACCTATTAATCATGATGATCTAAGCATAATTTTTACGATTTAATTAAGTATATGGAGTGCTAAGAATAGCCGAGATGCCTACCTTTACGGTGACGACGAACGGCGCACGGAATTCCAAGGAAAATGAATCAGGTGACGAAATTGCCGCGGTCACGACGGCGATGAAAAATCGAGCCGAATAGGTGATCTCAAAATCTGCTGGAACAAGGGAATAACTAATTTAAAAGAAATAAACACAATGGAGGAGAGAGTGTGGCGATAGGAGAGAGAGCGATAGGAGAGAGAGAGGGGGGTACCGCGCGGAGGTGAGGGCGCACGGCGGCGCAGGCAGGCGCTGGCGGCGCGGTGGCGAGCGTCAATGGCGGACGGTCAAAGGCGCTGGCGGCGTATACGCGGGAGACGCGGCGGCCGGTGGTCAACGGGGAAAACGCGCACGGCGGTGGGCGACGCGCACGGCGGCCGAGGCCACGTGGTGACGGCGGCGGTCGCGAGCGCGGGCGGGCGCGCACGGCTGAGGCGGCGGAGACGCACGGCGACCGAGGCGGCGGTCGCGAGAGCACGGGCAGCGCCGGGCGGGCGCGGGAGGACCGAGGCGGCGGGCGTCAACGGAAGACGGCGGCGGCGTGCACGAGCGGCCGAGCACGGCGACCGAGAGTGGGGAGGTGCTGTCCGCGGTTGCGGGCGGATGACGACGTGCCGACAGCGGCACGGCGCCCGGGGAAGGAAAAACGCGGCACGGCCGCGCGGGCGATGGCGGGACCGAAGCGGCGACGCGCTGGCGGGCATGCACGGGCGGCGATGGACACGCGGCAGGCCGCGGTGGCGGAGGCGAACGCGCGGGCCGCGCACGCACACGGGCGAGCGGGGGTGTAGGCGGGGGGCGCCCGAGGAAGGGGAAAAAAATAGGGTTTGGGGGAGAAAAAAAAAGCGGCGGTCGCAGGATTATTTTTTTTGACGGGGAGGGAGAGAGTAACGAAGGGGGGGGGGAATAAATAGGGGAAGAAGGAATTAAAATATTAATAAATATTTATTAACTAATTTTTTTTCTCTTTTATTTACTAAAAACGGTAACGTTACAAAAACATTTATCAGGACATGTAGACGAGAATGGTAAGGTATCATCAGCAACCTGTGGATGGGCAACATGTTCTCTTTTAGTCCCCAGATCTATGCCTTCATTCAAACTTGCCTGCTGAGTCTTGTCCCACATAATACTAAGAATTTGACCAACAAGAACAAAGAGCAAGGGGGAGATTGGGTCTCCCTGCTTCAGACCCATCGAAGAACCGAAGAACCCAAAAGCTTTCCCATTATATCAACAGAGAATTTAGCTATGCGGACACAAAATCTGATCCACTTATTATTGAAGTCCATAAGCTACAAAATTCTGAACAAGGTAGACCATCACACCCTATCATAAGCTTTCTTGAAGTCCAGTTTCGTGTCTAATCCTCTGGTCATGAAGACATTCATGGGCAATCATAAAATTGTCTAGGTGTACCTGATTGATACAAGTATAGATTGATATGAGTTGATAACCTAGCTAAATCTCGCAGTTAAAACCTTCGTGACAATTTTGTAACTACAATTTAAGAGTTTGATAGTTCTAAGGTCATTAATATCTTCAACTAACTCTTTCTTAGGCAACACAACCAAAATGGTCGAGTTCAAAAGTTTGGAACACCCAGGTCCTCCTCAAATTCACTAATAACGACCATGAAATCCACAATGAAATCCCAACAATATAAGTAGAAACATGTAGAATAACCATTGGTACCAAGTAGGGGTGTAAACAAAATCCAAACTTCCGAAATTCTAATTCAATTCTAATAAAAATTAATGGGTTTGGAACTTGTTTTTGTATCCTGTAAGTTATCTGAATCGGATATTCCAATAACTTATTGGAATCGGAATTAATTGATTCTATTTCGTTATCTGATTTAGATAAAAAATAGGCATATATAAGTAAAATTAATTAAAATAAAGTTGTATAAATCATTAAAAATAATATATTGATAAAATAATAAAAAAACTTTAAAGTGATTATATCAACATTTAGTAATGATATGAGAATTATTAATTCATTTTTTAATAAAATTTAATATTTAATATGTATTTTGAAAATTATCGGATTAGGTTTTGATTCTGATAACGGAATCAGAATCCGATCGAAATCGGAATGTAGTGATTCCAAAATTATTGAAATCAAAATTGGAACACCTTAACCCTTATCGAAATCAGATTCGGATATTGGTGATTCCGCTACTCAATCCAATCTGTTTACCACCCTAGTACCAGGTGCTTTATAAGGATCCATACCCTTAATTGCTTCCAACACCTCCTGCTTGAAAATAGTATCCATCAAAAGCCTCACCTTCACCTCATCAAGAACTATAGATGAAGGGAAGTTCAAAAGCGGACTCCAAATTCTAATCTTCTCTTAATAAATTCTCGTAGAATTATATGGCATAAAAAGTTTAAAAAGTGAACAGAAGTTCAAATGGTGAAGTTAAGTTCAAATTTATTTTTTATTATTAAAAATAAAAAATAAACAAAAAATTTAAAAATGCCAAAAAAATCTGGGAAAAATATGACAAAACATTATTCATTTCTATTCAAATCTTACATTTTGTTATTTTTCTGCATAATTTATATATTCTTCACATGACATTTGAGAAGGATACATAATGTTAAAAATGTATACATGTTTTATTGTACTCCACTTTAAGGTACAATCATACTATGATAAGATCTGAAAGATCTACCATTAGACATTTGAAAGAAAGAATTAGCACTAATTAAATACATGAAAGAAAGAATTAACATTAATTAGATGCTTTAAAGAAAGAAATAACACTAATTAAATACTTTAAAGAAAGAATTAGCAATAATTAGATACTTAAAAAAAGAATTAACACTAATTAAATGCTTGAAAGAGAGAATTAGCACTAATTAAATGCTTGAAAAAGAGTTTTAGAGTGAGAAAGAACTTAAAAGAGAGTGAGGGAGATATGAGGGGAAGGACAGGTCTTTTGGCCTCTTGGGGGGGGGGGAGGGGGCTTGGAACCCCAATGGCTGGTCGGGTGGGGTCCTGACCGTGTTGCAAGGTTGTGCAACCTGGTCCCAGGCCCATGCGGTTGGTAGAAAAACCGACTGGGTCATGCCTGGTCTCATGACCTGGTGCCGACTTGGCGAACCATGCATAAACCTAATATAAGGCATATGATCAAGCCCATAACCAACCAGGGAATAGATCTGAAAAATAATATCAATGAAGCACAATTTCAGATTATCATAAGTCCTGGCTAATGTACCATATTGAGCTTCTAATGGGCCAGTCAACAGGTCAACCTGTACTCATATGGGTGGGTCAAACCATGCAAGCAAATGAGCCTAACATTTCCATGGTCCAGAATGGCCAAATCCATGGGTCTAAAAGGGACTGTTACACAAGCCGAAAATGTGCTGAATTGGGCTTACAAGGAATGATATGTGGGCACGTCTAATAAACCATAGATAGGGCATTATAATCCCATCATAGATCTAACAAATTAAGCCCGATGGACCAGCAAATCAGACTGTTAAAGAGTTATATACGGTATGGAATTAAGAGCATGAAGCTCCCAATGGATTTGAATTGAATGGTATAAGCTGAACTAGGCCTGCAACTATGGCAAGGGAGTGAGTCTTGGTTTAAGCTAGACTAGCTTAACTAGGACCTAGTCACAAACGGATTGACTATATGTATAATATCTGAAGGGGTTAATGGTTATTCATGGAATCATGTTCGAGATAACTGTTCAGGTATGCAAAACCCATTTGGTAACTAGACATATTTGAGTTATGAAACATCCAGGCTTAACCCCAAGTAACAGCAAAATTCAGTCCTATTAACACCAAAGAGAACGTAAAACATGGATGATGGCACATAAAAATAAGAATAGAAGCAAAATTATACATATCAGACCCTGATAGAATATCTATAACATATGCCATTTTCAGAGGTTGCTGTTGAAAGAGCTCTGCGCATAAGGAAAATCTTATTTGATTGCAAGTCCCAAACCACGTCTCACAATGCATGGCAGAGTAACATACATTGTATGCTATAAATGTATATCATGGTGCCAAGAAAATGCACATAAATGTCCAACTTGCTAGTGTTGATAAGAGAGAAGGTGTTGATAAGAGAGAAGAAATAAAGTGCAAAAAATAAATGCAGTATTTTATTCATCAAGGCAGATACACTTTCCTTCTATGCATGATAATTAGGGGAGAATTTGTTACCTTCAGCTTCCCTGTAAAGTACAGATCAAAAAGTCTATCTAGATGTTCCTGCCACAAGTGAGCATATTGAACCAAGAAAAAGCCAGCCTGTACAATGTTGGAAGCTTAAACAAGTTCAGTACATAAAAAAATGCAAAATGTGAATCAAGATCTAAAAAATATTAAACTTCATAATATATCAAAATGCTGGAAGTAAAATCACTCAGTAGCTAACCATATAAGCAGCTCAAAGAGCCTTTCAAAATAAAGAGACTAAAGACGAAGCAAGGTATTAAGGATAGGATTGGCCACCTGGATCAGATCATCCAAAATGGCCAGGATGAAAATTTTTAACCCAATCCAGATCAGCTCTTTCTCACCTGGATTTTGCAAACCATTTTGGCCAACAAAATCATGATTTAGGATACTGTTAATGTACAACTGAATTCTACGTCATTAACATTTACTTCTAGGTTCCTCATCAAGGATAAATACAAAAATTTTAGAGATAATATGGGAGTACGATAGTGCCAAAAATCCAGTCGTGCAAGTCATTGTTCAAAAGAAAAAAAAATGAGGTTTAAATGCTAAACATGTCATTTCAACTCAAAACACCAGGCACAGCAAGAGAGTACCTATATTCTGTATATTTCCCATCGAATACCAATCATAGATACCTTTAATTGAAAGCCGATTATGTATAACAGCTAATGTAGGCTTCTGTCAAGAAGAAATGGACATATTGAGGGTGCGTTTGGCAACCACTCAGAAGTGCTCCTTTTTAACTTTCACTTCTGATCGGAGTACTTCTATTTTTTTGGAACCGTTTGGCTGATTTTGCGCGACTGCTTCTCCTCCGCGTAGAAGGTGGAAGCCGGGAGGAGATAATTTCTCCTTCTCGTAACCGTAAAGCACTCCCGATTCTCCCCGACTCTCGACCTTCCGGCGAGTACTTCTTCCCTCCCGCGATCCGCCGTGTTCTTGACGTGCTCAAGACGTTGCAGACATTTGGCGTCAACACGCTTGCCCTTCGCCCTCGTCCCGGCATCCTTCTCCTCCGACTTCTTCAATCTTCAGGTATGTCTCTGAACATTGCTGCTCGACGGAGGTCGCCGCGTACGTTGCGGAAGGGAAATGGTGGGATTTTTGCCCGCAGACGGCGCGGAACAGAGCGGAGGGTGTGGATGTGTCTGCGTGCAGGTGCGCGGAACGGAGGGCCGGAGCTCGGGGGAGGGGTTGGATGCGTCTGCGCGGAACGGAGGGCCGGTTGGGGGAGGGGGTTTCTTGGGCGCCGGCGCGGTGGGAGATAGGACCGGGGGTGTTCCTTCTTGCACGCCGTTGGCGAGGAACGGAGGGAGCTTGGGCGAGGGGGTGGTCGGAGAGAGCTCGGGGGAGGGGGTGGTTATCGCGTGGGGGGCTTCTCGCACGCATATGGCGCAGGTGGATGGAGCTCGGGTGGGGAGGGAGCCCTCTCCTACGCCGTCGTCGACAAGGCATACCTGCGGTCCTCCAGGGTGAGCGCGTCGGGGAAGAAGTCCCCGGACGTGGCTGTCGACCTCTCCGATTCCACCATGATCCACGACTTCGCCATCACCCTGCAATACTCCGTCATCCTGGACCATCAGGTGGTGTTCGAGCTTCGGCGGACGGATGCTGGGGGGGGATCGCTGGTGAGGCACGCCGGCGGATGCTGCGGGGGGGGAATCGCCGGTGAGGCACGCCGCCGGGAATATACCCAGCTCTGAGCTCCGGCGGATGCCGCGCGGGGGGGGGTCGCCGGTGAGGCACGCCGCCGGAAGAGAGCCTCCGGCGGATGCTGCGGGGGGGGGGATCGCCGGTGAGGCACGCCCCCGGGAAAATGGCCAGCTTCGAGCTCCGGCAGATGCTGCGTGGGGGGGGGGGTCACCGGTGAGGCACCCCGCCGGGAGGATACCCAGCTCCGAGCTCCGGCGGATGCTGCAGGGGGGAGGGGGTCGCCGGTGAGGCACGCCGCCGGGAAGAGAGCCTCCAGCGGATGCTTCGGGGGGGGGATCGATGGTGAGGGGGGGCTTGCGGAGGGAGCAGCTGGGAGGTGAGGGGGGCTTGCGAATTCAACAGCGGGGATGTGGTCGTCATCGCCTCCTGCATGTCCCCACCGGACTTCCTCTTCTCCGAACACCGCAACGGGCCACTCTAGAGCAAGCTCTCGGAGATCAGGCTGGACGCGGCTAGGAGGTGAGGGGGGCTTGTGGAGGAAGCAGCTGGGAGGTGAGGGGGGCTGAGCCGCCGTCGGGTGTGTGCTTGCGGAGGGGGGCTCGCGGAGCTTGTGTGCAGGGGGAGGGGAGGTCGCGGGGGGAGGATACGCCGGTCGGTGAAGGTGCTGCCACTGGGGTGCTTGGCGGGCGGGGCAGATACGGGGGCTCGCAGAGCCATGCGCGCGTCGACAGATGGGGCAGAGTGGGCTCCCGGTGAGTGCAATTAGGGAGTGCACACAGAATTAGGGGAGATCATTTTGTGATTACAGCGGTGCATGAATCGTTACAATTCTTGTTCAAAATTATATTTTAACCCTAATATATATGGAATGTTGGTAGTTTATTTATGTCAAGTAAAACTTTATTTGTCATAATTATACTAACATTGTGTCGTATGTTATATATTCTTTAAATTGTATTATAGAATGGACAAAGAGAAGACTCCCTTGAAGACAAAAGTTAGTTGGGATATGCAAACTAATGAGACCTTCATAAGGGCGTGTGTTACTCAAGTTGATTTAAATGAAAAGAGTGGACATTCATTATCTAAGGTATGATGGATAAATGTTATAAAAGAACTTAATCTTAAGTCCGGTCAAGTGTTCGATAAGAAACAAGTGAAAAATCATTGGGATAAACTCAAATAACAGTATAAAGCTTGGATGGCATTAAAGAACAACAAAAGTGGTCTTGGATGGGATGAGGTGAAAAACACTGTAACAGCTAGTGAAGAATGGTGGAATGATTATCTGTTGGTACGTACGGTTATGTATTTCTCTTTCGTATCATGCAACGTAGTATTTCATTTTATTAAAATCGTTTATTTTTTCGAGACATCCTACGGCTAGTATTTTCAAAAGAAAGGGGTTAGAATATGAAGACCTACTTCATAAACTCTTTCAAGGAACAATTGGAACAGGAGAAAATATTACCAATCTTTCAGCAAATTATCATGAAAATGTAGAGACACAAAATGAAATGTCACCTGGACCAGATACTCAAAATACTTCTCCACAGAATGAAGATAATGGAAGTCAACTTGACGACCAGATTGATGCAAATGACAGGACTGCTAGAAGGCGTTTATTGGGTCCAATTTCTCCACTTAGAAATAAGAAAAAGAAATCTCGTCAAGCACGAATGGCATCACTAATTGATAACCTCATTGCGGTTGTAGAATCGAGGAAAGAGAAAAGAAGAAGGCTAACGGTCACATTCCAAGTATTGGCGACGTTACGAGGATCTTAAAAGAATTACCCGGATTAGAACTTGGTGGACGTCTCCATATGTGGGCGCTAACAAGACTTGTTAAGAAAGATTATCGAGAACTATTTGCTGAGATGGATCCAAAGTATAGGCTTGCATGGCTACAGAGTGATTTTGAGGATAGACATACATAGAATGTTGTATAAGTTCTTGTTAGTTTCTTTTTAAAGTTTAGATTACTATCTTTTGTTGTGCTTTCAAAATTGTAGTTCTTGTTGTTTTGGGTGTTGTTAAACTTATTAATATAATTTATCTTTCTAGTTGTTGTTAAAGTTGTTAAATGATTTCCTATGATTTATTATGTAGCAGGAGCACAGATCATTCTTATGATTCTTTATATCTTCTTCTGAAACAATCAACTCAGAATATAACAATCAGTCAAGTGATTCTGATGACGAATATTACGAGGTTGCAGCGGTTGCAACAAGTATTATTGTTTATAATGGATTATATATGTGTAAAGAGTCATGCCATACATCTCCACATAGAGGGTTTCATAAGATTCGGGAATTATTAGGAGGGCATTGGGAACGTTCGTATGATATGTTGAGAATGGAACCTCCAGTTTTTGCTTATTTTTGTGATGAGTTTAGAAAACACAGCTTTCTAACAGACACAAGATATGTCGTTGTTGAAGAGGCAATCGCATTTTTTCTTATTATTATTGGCAAAAATTATTCGATTCGGGATATGCGCGAGCATTTTCAAAGATCTGGAGAAACTTGTAGCCGACATTTCAATCGTGTATTAAACACTATGCAGAAATATGCAAGAATGAATATTGTTCCTCCACGATTCAATGAAACACCAGAGTACATTGCGAAAAATGAGAAATATATGCCCTACTTTAAAGATTGTATTGGAGCAATAGATGGAACTCATATAGATGCAATTGTACCAACTGCACAACAAATATCACATATAAGTGGAAGGAAGTCGAAATGTACACAGAATGTTTTAGCTATTTGCGACTTTGATATGTTGTTTACATTTGTTTCAGCGGGGCATGAAGGAACATGTCATGATGCCGAAATTCTATTAGATTGTATATGTGATGCGAATTCAGGATTCCCAAAGCCACCAACAGGTAAATAACTTTATGTTATGAAGACTTAAAATTTTTATGGCAATCAAAATCTAACTTCTGTTGTGTATTCTATGTAGGAAAATTTTACTTAGTTGATGCAGGATTTACTAATACAGTTGGATATCTAGCACCATATCATGGACATCGTTATCATTTACAAGATCGCCGTGGTCGTAGTGCTCGGAATAAAGAAGAAACTTTCAATTATGTTCATTCATCATTATGAAATATCATTGAAAGATGTTTTGGCGTACTAAAGAAGCGTTGGCGAATTCTCAATGGGATGACGTCTTATTCATTGAAAAACCAAGCAAAAATTGTTGTAGCTGCAATGGCGGTACACAATTTTATACGAAGAGTTGATTTAAGAGACGAATTGTTTAGAGAATTTCAAGAACTTGAAGTTGAGACAAATTCAACGTTACAAGCACCATCGGGACGTATTCCTCGTGAACAAGATCGACAAATAATGAGCACATTCAGAGATGCATTGGCAACTCAAATATTTGAAAAATAGACTAGTTGTGGAAAAATCATATTTCATGTAAGATATAAATGTATTATTTGAGAGTCCATTGTAGTCATTCATCGCTTGTTTAGAATGTCACAAATGTTTGAATAATTTTATGTTTAAATAAATATTTACGTGTAGAGAAGTACTTCTGTTATATGATAAGAAATTGATACCAAACTGCTTTTACTTCTGTCGAACAAAAGCACTTCTGATTGAAGCACCTTCTCATAGAAGGTACTTCTAAAAAAAGCACTTCGTTGAAGTTCCCAAACGCACCCTAAAGCTTGAGTTGAGCTGAGTATCTTGTAGAAGGTTGTTTCCTACTTTCATTTGTTCTTGGTAATAACTTATTCCTGATGTCTCCAGTAGGATGACTGAAGTAGGAAGAAGGTTGTTTCCTACTTTCATTTGTTCTTGGTAATATCTTATTCCTGATGTCTCCAGTAGGACGACTGAAGTCTGGAAATACCATCCATTCAAAGTAGGATGCCATACATCTTACTGGAGACATCAGGAATAAGTTATTACCAAGAACAAATGAAAGTAGGAAACAACCTTCTACCAGACTTCAGTCATCCTACTGGAGACATCAGGAATAAGTTATTACCAAGAACAAATGAAAGTAGGAAACAACCTTCTACAAGATACTCAGCTCAACTCAAGCTTTAGGGTGCGTTTGGGAACTTCAACGAAGTGCTTTTTTTAGAAGTACCTTCTATGAGAAGGTGCTTCAATCAGAAGTGCTTTTGTTCGACAGAAGTAAAAGCAGTTTGGTATCAATTTCTTATCATATAACAGAAGTACTTCTCTACACGTAAATATTTATTTAAACATAAAATTATTCAAACATTTGTGACATTCTAAACAAGCGATGAATGACTACAATGGACTCTCAAATAATACATTTATATCTTACATGAAATATGATTTTTCCACAACTAGTCTATTTTTCAAATATTTGAGTTGCCAATGCATCTCTGAATGTGCTCATTATTTGTCGATCTTGTTCACGAGGAATACGTCCCGATGGTGCTTGTAACGTTGAATTTGTCTCAACTTCAAGTTCTTGAAATTCTATAAACAATTCGTCTCCTAAATCAACTCTTCGTATAAAATTGTGTACCGCCATTGCAGCTACAACAATTTTTGCTTGGTTTTTCAATGAATAAGACGGCATCCCATTGAGAATTCGCCAACGCTTCTTTAGTACGCCAAAACATCTTTCAATGATATTTCGTAATGATAAATGAACATAATTGAAAGCTTCTTCTTTATTCCGAGCACTATGACCACGGCGATCTTGTAAATGATAACGATGTCCACGATATGGTGCTAGATATCCAACTGTATTAGTAAATCCTGCAGCAACCAAGTAAAATTTTCCTACATAGAATACACAACAGAAGTTAGATTTTGATTGCCATAAAAATTTTAAGTCATCATAACATAAAGTTATTTACCTGTTGGTGGCTTTGGGAATCCTGAATTCGCATCACATATACAAACTAATAGAATTTCGGCATCATGACATGTTCCTTCATGCCCCGCTGAAACAAATGTAAACAACATATCAAAGTGGCAAATAGTTAAAACATTCTGTGTACATTTCGACTTCCTTCCACTTATATGTGATATTTGTTGTGCAGTTGGTACAATTGCATCTATATGAGTTCCATCTATTGCTCCAATACAATCTTTAAAGTAGGGCATATATTTCTCATTTTTCGCAATGTACTCTGGTGTTTCATTGAATCGTGCAGAAACAATATTCATTCTTGCATATTTTTGCATAGCGTTTAATACACGATTGAAATGTCGGCTACAAGTTTCTCCAGATCTTTGAAAATGCTCGCGCATATCCCAAATCGAATAATTTTTGCCAATAATAATAAAAAATGCGATTGCCTCTTCAACAACGACATATCTTGTGTCTGTTAGAAAGCTGTGTTTTCTAAACTCATCACAAAAATAAGCAAAAACTGGAGGTTCCATTCTCAACATATCATACGAACGTTCCCAATGCCCTCCTAATAATTCTCGAACCTTATGAAACCCTCTACGCGAGATGTATGGCATGGCTCTTTACACATATATAATACATTATAAACAATAATACTTGTTGCAACCGCCGCAACCTCGTAATATTCGTCATCGAATCACTGACCGATTGTTATAATCTGAGTTGATGGTTTCAGGAGAAGACATAAAGAATCATAAGAATGATCTGTGCTCCTGCTACATAATAAATCATAGGAAATCATTTAACAACTTTAACAACAACTAGAAAGATAAATTATATTAACAAGTTTAACAACACCCAAAACAACAAGAACTACAATTTTGAAAGCACAACAAAAGATAGTAATCTAAACTTTAAAAAGAAACTAACAAGAACTTATACAACATTCTATGTATGTCTATCCTCAAAATCACTCTGTAGCCATGCAAGCCTATACTTTGGATCTATCTCAGCAAATAGTTCTCGATAATCTTTCTTAACAAGTCTTGTTAGCGCCCACATATGGAGACGTCCACCAAGTTCTAATCCGGGTAATTCTTTTAGCATCCTTGTAACGTCGTCAATACTTGGAATGTGACTGCTAGCTTCTTCTTTTCTCTTTCCCCTTGATTCTACAGCTGCAATGAGGTTATCAATTAGTGATGCCATTCGTGCTTGACGAGATTTCTTTTTCTTATTTCTAAGTGGAGAAATTGGACCCAATAAACGCCTTCTAGCAGTCCTGTCATTTGCATCAATCTGGTCATCAAGTTGACTTCCATTATCTTCATTTCATGGAGAAGTATTTTGAGTATCCGGTCCAGTGACATTTCATTTTGTGTCTCTACATTTTCATGATAATTCTTTGAAGGATTGGTAATATTTTCTCCTGTTCCAATTGTTCGAAAGAGTTTATGAAGTAGGTCTTCATATTCTAACCCCTTTCTTTTGAAAATACTAGCTGTAGGATGTCTCTGAAAAAATAAACGATTTTAATAAAATGAAATACTACGTTGCATGATACGAAAGAGAAATACATAACTGTACGTACCAACAGATAATCATTCCACCATTCTTCACTAGCTGTTACAGTGTTTTTCACCTCATCCCATCCAAGACCAGTTGTGTTGTTCTTTAATGCCATCCAAGCTTTATACTGTTGTTTGAGTTTATCCCAATGATTTTTCACCTGTTTCTTATCGAACACTTGACCGGACTTAAGATTAAGTTCTTTTATAACATTTATCCAACATACCTTAGATAATGAATGTCCACTCTTTTCATTTAAATCAATTTGAGTAACACACGCCCTTATGAAGGTCTCATTAGTTTGCATATCCCAACTAACTTTTGTCTTCAAGGGAGTCTTCTCTTTGTCCATTCTATAATACAATTTAAAGAATATATAACATACGACACAATGTTAGTATAATTATGACAAATAAAGTTTTACTTGACATAAATAAACTACCAACATTCCATATATATTAGGGTCAAAATATAATTTTGAACAAGAATTGTAACGATTCATGCACCACTGTAATCACAAAATGATCTCCCCCTATTTCTGTGTGCACTCCCTAATTGCACTCACCGGGAGCCCGCTTTTCCCCATCTGTCGACGCGCGCATGGCTCTGCGAGCCCCCATATCTGCCCCGCCCGCCAAGCACCCCAGTGGCAGCACCTTCACCGACCGGCGTATCCTCCCCCCGCGACCTCCCCTCCCCCTGCACACAAGCTCCGCGAGCCCCCCTCCCCAAGCACACACCCGACGGCGGCTCAGCCCCCCTCACCTCCCAGTTGCTTCCTCCACAAGCCCCCCTCACCTCCTAGACGCGTCCAGCCTGATCTCTGAGAGCTTGCTCTGGAGTGGCCCGTTGCGGTGTTCGGAGAAGAGGAAGTCCGGTGGGGACATGCAGGAGGCGATGACGACCACCTCCCAGTTGTTGAATTCGCAAGCCCCCCTCACCTCCCAGCTGCTCCCTCCGCAAGCCCCCTCACCATCGATCCCCCCCCCGAAGCATCCGCTGGAGGCTCTCTTCCCGGCCGTGTGCCCCCCCGGCGACCCCCTCCCCCCCTGCAGCATCCGCCGGAGCTCGGAGCTGGGTATCCTCCCGGCGGGGTGCCTCACCGGCGACGCCCCCCCACGTAGCATCCGCCGGAGCTCGGAGCTGGCCACCTTCCCGGCGGCGTGCCTCACCGGCGATCCCCCCCCCCCCCGCGCATCCGCCGGGAGGCTCTCTTCCCGGCGGCGTGCCTCACCGCGACCCCCCCCCCCACGCAAAGATCCGCCGAGCTCGTAGCCGGGTATATTCCCGGCGGCGTGCCTCACCGGCGATCCCCCCCCCCCCCGCGCATCCGCCGGCGTGCCTCACCAGCGATCCCCCCCCCCCCGCATCCGTCCGCCGAAGCTCGAACACCACCTGATGGTCCAGGATGACGGAGTATTGCAGGGTGATGGCGAAGTCGTGGATCATGGTGGGCTCGGAGAGGTCGACAGCCACGTCCGGGGACTTCTTCCCCGACGCACTCACCCTGGAGGACCGCAGGTATGCCTTGTCGACGACGGCATAGGAGAGGGCTCCCTCCCCACCCGAGCTCCATCCACCTGCGCCATATGCGTGCGAGAAGCCCCCCACGCGATAACCACCCCCTCCCTCGAGCTCTCTCCGACCACCCCCTCGCCCAAGCTCCCTCCGTTCCTCGCCGACGGCGTGCGAGAAGGAACACCCCCGGTCCTATCTCCCACCGCGCCGTCTGCGCCTAAGAAACCCCCTCCCCCGACCGGCCCTCCATTCCGCACAGATGCAACCAACCCCTCCCCCGAGCTCCGGCCCTCCGTTTCGCGCACCTGCACGCAGACACATCCACACCCTCCGCTCCGTTCCGCGCCGTCTGCGCGCAAAAATCCCACCCTTTCCCTTCCGCAACGTACGCGACGACCTCCGTCCAGCAGCAATGTTCAGAGACATACCTGAAGATTGAAGAAGTCGGAGGAGAAGGATGCCGGGACGAGGGCGAAGGGCAGGCGAGTTGACGCCAAATGTCTGCAACGTCTTGAGCACGTCGAGAACACGGCGGATCGCGGGAGGGAAGAAGTACTCGCCGGAAGGTCGAGAGTCGGGGAGAATCGGGAGTGCTTTACGGTTACGAGAAGGAGAAATTATCTCCTCCCGGCTTCCACCTTCTACGCGGAGGAGAAGCAGTCGCACAAAATCAGCCAAACGGTTCCAAAAAAATAGGAAGTACTCCGATCAGAAGTGAAAGTTAAAAAAGAGCACTTCTAAGTGGTTGCCAAACGCACCCTTAGTCACAAATTAATGCCATTTGGATTCTCTTTATCCACTCATGTCAATTTTGAGTTACTTCTTTAGAGATAATTAAATCATTTGAAACATATTGAATAACCCTCCACTAAGTTGACCTAGGCCTACCACCACTGTTGTCAAGGCAAGTGCCTAAGCGGCGCTTTGAACAGGCGCCTAGATGGAGTGCCTTGTTCAAACAGAAGCGACGCCAAGGCGGGCCAGTTTTTTTTTTTTTAAACCATCTGCCAGTTTAACTTGAACCCCGCCCCCCGATTGGGTTCCCTCGGATCCTAGACTCCCTCCCGGCTCCCGAGCGCATTCGACCCCGACGAGCCCGACGGCACAGCAAACGTCGGAAGCTATCGCCGCCGCCCTTAGCCGTAGAAGCTGCCGCCGCCGCCTCCTTGCGACGATCTTGGTCTCCTTGGCCTCGCAGGAAGCAGCTCTCACCGCTGGTAAGCCGTCCTCCTCTTCCATCGTTCTCCTATTCCGGTAATAGTTAGGTTTTGTGTTTTTTTTCCACCTATATCTTGGCATTTCTTCCTTTAAGTTTAGTTTTGTATATCTATTGGAGTGTTTTTAAACCTTATGTACATATACGATGCTTAAATTTCAAAGATATCAAGTGGTTTGGATGTGTTCGGTGCGTCGAAATTTTTTGCCTTTGTTGTTTTTTTAATTCTTTGACTATTTGTTAGCATCTACGCATTATGTAGACACGGTTTGAAGTTTGTTTATTATAGTTTGAGTACTGTTTGATCCATTACAATTTTTTTTGTCATTTTTAGCAGTGGTTTGTTGTGGGATTGTGTAAATGGCTTCCGGTTCGGCTTTTGGTTCGGTTAATATGACGGAGGAGAAGAAGAAAGCTAAGTCGGCTGATCTAAGATGGAAGTATGCTTATTGGCCGGATGAGCATGACAAGAATAAGATTAAATGTGAACTTTGTGAATTAGTTACAAATGGTGGAATAAAAAGACAGAAGGAACATTTGATTGACAGGTTTAGTGATGTGAAAAAATGTCAGAAAACTACAACATAAATTGTCGAGAAAATGCGTACATGGTTGAGTAAAAACAAAAAGAGAAAGATGTTCACTTCTAATATACATACGGTGCTTGAATATTTTGATGAAGAAGATGATAAGTAAAACCAAAATGTATCGGTGAAGAGTTCATCTTGAACATAGAAAAGCATGACATCAACTATGGTTGTGGATAGAAGTAGCAAGAAGAAATGATCAGTGGATGCATTTGCAAGATTATCTACTGAAGATTTTGTAGATGCAAGAAGTGGCAAACAATATTAAAGTACTATGGGAACTAAATTCAACAAAGAAGAACAACTAAAATTTGATCTTGATGTGGCCACTTGGTTTTGTGAAGCAGGTATATCTTTTAACGCGGCCAAATTAAGAAGCTTTCATATCATGTGTGAACAAACGGGGAGGGTTGGGTATGGTGTGACGCCCCCGAGTTATCACATATTGACGGTACCTTTGTTGAAAAAAATGGTTGAACGAAAAAAAGAAATGCATTCTATGTATGAAAAATCTTGGAAATTTTATGGTTGCACTATAATGTGTGATGGTTGGACAGATAAAAGACAGAGGAAGTTAGTGAACTTCTTAGTAAACTTTCCTGAAGGTACTTACTTTATAGAGTTTGTTGATGTTTCTGACCGTAAAGAAGATGCCATCCTTATGTATGAGCTTCTTAACAACATAATTGATAAGGTTGGCGAACAAAATGCGGTATAAATTGTGACAGACAATGCTTCTTACAATGTTTCAGCTGGGAGGTTGTTGATGGACAAAAGGAATTAGTTGTTTTGGACACCCTGTGCGGCTCATTGCCTTAATTTAATGTTAGAGGATTTTGGAATGATAAAATTTTATGTTGATACCATCTCCAAAGCAAAGAAATTGACTACATACTTGTATAACCATTCCCGTTTACTAAATTTCATGAGAAAATAAACAAAAGGAAAGGAACTAGTAAGATGTGGAGTGAAAAGATTCGCTACATCTTTCCTTACTTTGGAAAGATTACATAATGACGTAGTCAAAAGAGAGTTGAGAAGATTGTTTTCTTCCGATAATTGGCATAAAAGTGTGTGGGCAAAGACAAATGCAGAAAAGCATGTATCTTCTATTATTTTTCAAGTAAAGTTTTGGCATGGAGTTGAAGAGATTTTGAGAGCAACTAAGCCTATCTTGCAAGTGTTAAGGCTAGTGGATGGTGATGAGAAACCAGCTATGGGTTATTTGTTTGCTGCAATGAAATTTGCAAAACATAAAATTGTTGAAAATTTTGCAAGAAAAGAAATAAAGTATGCTCCCATATTAAAGATTGTAAATCGTCGATGGGAGATACAAATGCAACACCCTTTACATTTAGCCGGTTTCTTCTTAAATCCCAAATTCTATCGTGATGCTCAATCTAAAGATCCATCTTGTGTTGAAAAGTATGAAACTGCATTTTATAAATGTGTTGAGAGAATAGTGCCGGATAAAGATGTGCAAGACAAGATAGATGAACAAGTTGGTATGTACATTACTACAAAAGGCACATTTAGCATCTCATTTGCTATAAGGGCACGAAAAAAAAAACTTTCAAGTAAATCATTTTATTATTGGAGATATTAACTATATGTTAAACAGTGTAATCATGTCTTAATTTGTGTTTTGTTGTCAAGTTGTCAATATAGTTAATTGGTGGATGCAATATGGTGGACAAACACCTGAGCTAAAGATGCTTGCATTAAGGATTCTCGGCTTATGTTGTACCTCATCTGGTTGTGAACGTAATTGGAGCACATTTGAATTTGTAAGTATTTTATAATTTTAATATTTAACATATCATTCTCATCAATTATGTTTAATTTGTAATTAGTGATGTATGTTTTTTTTTGTTATTTTTCAGTTTCATACGAAGAAGAGAAACCGTTTAGAGCATAAGAGATTGAACGATTTGGTTTATGTGCAATACAACCGCCGCCTTAGTGAAAAGTTCTTGGAGATTAAAAAAAATCCGGAAAGATATGATCCTATTTATTTGGAAAGTTTAGATTGGGAGAGTGAGTGGATGGTAAAGGAAACCAACAATTTAGTTCATGAAGGTCAAGATTTTACATGGGAAGATGTTGAAAATGCTGTGGGAGCTTCAGAGAGTAGAGCACAAAGAGTCATTGGCCAAGCAAGTGGGGCCACTACATCACAAGCTACGATGGTGAGAGATGAAGATAGTGATGAAGATCATGGAGAGGATGATGATGTAGATGATGATGAAGAAGATGCACCATGGGAGAAAGAAAATGATAAAGACGGCGACGATGCAAATGAAGAGGCTAATGCACGTGATGAGACTTTAGAGAATGCCATGTTTGGTTTTAAGATTTGAATATGACATTATGTTGTGATTGATGTACTTTGATCACTTCATTCTTTTGCTTTTGAGTACTTTTTTTGTATTTGTAAGTCACTTTTGTTATTTGTTTTATTTGCTTTACTTATATACTTTGATCATGATGTTAGTTTTTAGTTGTATTTTGTATTCCTATTTTTTTTGGTTAGTTTCATAGCTTGTGATAATGTGAAGTGTTTGTGCCTATGCCGTATGTCATATTGTATTTGCATATGTTGTCTACTTTATTTTTCAGATTTTTTAGGAAGAAGTTCAAGGAGTAGTAGAGCACGTATCATTTGGTAAGTAAATTTTCAGCTTATGTAATGTGTTTTCAATTTTATATAAATTGTATTCTTGATATGTCAATTGTATTACTTTTATTTTTTTATCCAACTTTGTATGATTGTTAGTTGTATAAATCATTTTTTGTACCTACATTTAGAGTACATATACATATATATATATATATGTATATACACACATATAACTAGTTATGTTATGTATATACATAATTACATATATATAAACACATAATGTCACCGCCTTGCCTGCTTAGGCAACGCTTAAGCGGTCGCCTAGTCGCCTAAGCTTATTATGCACCTTCCAACGCCTTGGGCGCCATGTCGCCTTGACAACTATGCCTACCACGTCATTTTTTGGTTTATGTTATTTTAATATTTTCTATTTTTCTAATTGGAGCCTCCTTATGTCTACGTTTTATATGCCCAAATCATTTCAATATCTATTCTTTCAATTTGTCTATAATTGTCACTATTCCTATATTTTATATAATACATTCATTTCTTATTCTATCTAATATAGTATGGTCACTTATCCATCTTAACATTCTCATTTCAAAAATAATTATTTTAGAAGTATGTTTTTTATTTATTATCCATCATTGACTACCATATAACATTACAAGTCTTATATTTGTACGATAATATTTTCTTTTCAATTTTAGTGGAATCTTATGAACACATAGAACTCCTATACACATTTTACACTTCATTCAATCTATTTTGATTTTATGATTAACATTTTCACCACATTCTTTATCTTTTAGAATAATTGATCTAAAATACTTGAACTAGTTTCTTTAAGGTAATATTATCCCATCCAAACTAGCACCATCACCTATTTCTCTTTGGTTTTGATTGAATTTACAATGCATATATTCTATTTTATTTCTACTTATCTTAAAACCCATAGTATCAAAAGTATTTTTCCACCGTTTTAATTTTTTATTCAGTCTTTCTTGTGTCTCATCTATCAATACAATATCATCTGCATATGTCATATACCAAGGTATATCATATTGTATAATTTTTGTTAATTCATCCATAACTAATACAAAAAGATAAGGACTTATTGTAGACCATTGATGTAAGCTAATTGAAATAGAAAAATCTCTTGCTTCCCCTCCATCGTGCATTCGCTAGTGGTTGCTTCATTATATACCTAATAGGCACCATCTTTTGTTCCAACATCCACCACAAAATCTTTCTTAGAACTTCATCATAAGTCTTTTTCAAGTCAATAAATAACATATGTAAATATTTCTTCATATCTAGATATTTCTCGATCAAACTTCTAATAAGAAAAATAACTTCAGTTGTAAATTGCCTAAACATAAATCTAAATTGATTAACTAAATTATTTGTACAATTTTGTAATCATTGCTTAATAACTCTTTCACATAATATAATACAAATTAAACTTTATCACATTTTCTCGTTAAAAAGAGTATCAAAATAATGTTTTCATCTTTCTTTGATATCATCATCTTTGATCAAAACTTTTCCTTCTTTATTCTTAATGCATTTGACGTGGTTAACATCTTGAGACCTCTCATCCTTGCTAATTTATAAATATATTTTTTGTCTTCTTTAGTTCTAAGTTTCTTATACATATGTTTAAAAGTATTATCTATTACTCATCTAATAGTCTTTATTACTTCCTTTTTTATTATCTTGTACCATTTATAAGTATTGTTGTTATCAAGGGAGGCGGGGTCGTGGGTCGTGACTGGGTCGCAAGACCCCCAGGCCGACCTGGTCCAACCGGGTCGCGACCTCATTATTTTAATATTTTTTATTTTAAAATTTCAAAAAAATCAAAAAAAATATGAAAAAATTTCAAAAAATATAAAAAATAAGAGAAAAATAAATGACATGATCTAAACAAATAATCCATCAACTTTATTCCAATGTGATATGTTCTACATTTTGTAAATAGTTTATGTACTTCATCGTGTCATTTGGGTTAAGTACAAAGCTTGATACATGTATACATGACAACTATATTCGTCAGTCTCTCGATAAACTATTCTAAGACTTGATCTAAAGAAGTCACCATAGCTATAAATTGATTGGATCGAAGTATCTGATGACTCCACATAATTCATTTCATAATACTCTTGGCCATAGGTAGGGAACAAAGAGCCTTGTGATAAATCATATGCATAGTTGGAGGCATCATGATATTCTTCTCCAACTCCATGCATACAGTGACCTCCACGTTGCGGCCTTGTACCATGATCAGCGTCTTGGGTCGCATGTGTGTAGTGCTCCTTGTCAGTAAAGTGTAGAGACGTTGTAGGAGAGATAGGAGGATCTATGGTCCCTTGTATTTGTGAAGCGATGGCGCCCTCATATCCAGTTCCACTGTCGCTGTTACTCTTTGACGAAGAATCCTGAGAAGTTTGGTACTGCACTAGAAGTCCGGTGGAGTCCGTGTGCAAGGAAGAACGTTTCTCTTCATGCGTGCAAGATGAAATTTCAAACAGTAAATACCACCAAATATAACTTTGTCACAATATTGACATTGCACTTTTCTCTCCGCCATAGAGATCAAGTTGTAATGTAACCAAGCCGGATCACTCCGGGTCGCGTCGATAGTTTAGGTTGTTTGGCTTGGAGAAGACATTTTTTTACTAAATAATTACTTACGTAATTAACTATTTAAAAAGCTAAGGACGTTAGTAAGTGACTACTTATCTAAGTTAAATTTTAATTATGTAAAATAAATGACTAACTAATTATTTAACTAAGTAAATAATTAACTAAATCTTTTAACTAATTATTTAATTAAGTAACTACTAAACTAAATATCTAACAAAATATCTAGCTAACTAGCTATTTAAGTAAAGAAGTAAGTATTAAAAAGTATGAACTAATTAAGTAACAAATGAATGAAACAAGTATTAAATAAATATACTAAATGAACTAATGAAGTACTTAATGAAAAAAATTAAGTAAATGAAAAAGAAAAGAGAACAATGTTGAGCAAAATTTGAGAACAATGAGAGCAATGAGAGTGACAACAATGAAAGTGAAGGGTAAGGACTAAGGAGAGCCCCTTGGGGGCTTTAAATAGCCCCCAAGGGGCTGAAAGGGGGGGCTGGAGGCCCCCCCTCTGGCCGGGTCGCACGACCCGGCCAGAGTCGCACAACCCGGTTGCTGGGTCGCGCGACTCCGCGACTTGCCTCGACCCGACTGGCCAGGTCGGCCCAACCGGGTCACGACCGGGCTGGTCGGGGCAAAACCGACCGGGTCGGGCCCAGGTCGCGACCCGGGTCCCGACCCGGTGAACCATGGTTGTTATACTATCTACAAGATAAAAAGAATATAACATATATCTACACTCATATTTCTGTTTGTGATAGTGATTGTAAGCCTTTCCTCGTAACCATTGTTTTTCCAAAAAAGAAACCTTGATAGCAATGATGATAGCAAACTATCATGAACAAGCATGTTAGAAGCAATAAACATGGAATTACAAAAGGCAAAATTATGCAACTCAAATCTGTATCTCTTTTAAATCTTTCAAAAGATCTAAAGACATCCGGTAGCACTAAATAGTTAAAATTAGTTAAAAGGTGTTTAAGCATATCCTGGAATGTCATAGAAGGCAAACAAGAAAAAAATTTGAAAAATGATACTGGTTATTTAAAAAATAAGCTGAAAAATAGAAACTTTAAAAAAAGACAAAAATGAACAAAACTCAAACTAGATACATGACAACGAAACTAATACTTACAGAAGAAAAGGTCATTGGTAAAACTGTGAAGAACTACATCAACAAGTTATGAAAACAGAATACAAGTTGTGTACCACAGTTTGGTTTTTCCTTAGTATCTTCTCACAAAGTCCAGTATAGTTTCTTGGCTTCCATCCATGCACTCCTTGGTACTGTGGCCATAAGAGAGATAAACAAATTAATCATACCACAACCGTATATATATCTTTAGCATAGTGCATAATATATAATGAGAAGAGTGTAAAATAAGAATCACAAGTTGGACCGATCCACTTTTTCTGGTCAATTTATATCATCTGGCCAAAAGAGTAAACAGTAAGGCCATACATCAAAGCTCCCCTTAGGCTTGGTAGAAGGCAACAATCAACTGAAGAACAGGCTGAACAGCTAATCCATATGTTCATGCTCACTATATGTAGGTCTCCAAAGGACTAGTGCTAAGGATACATTACACATTTAAAGAAAGGATATACCGTAACAGAACAGAAGTAGCGATAACAGAGAAACAGAGAATCTCAACCTTGTATTGAGGAAAAATGGCAAAACAAGCCATTGTCATCAATGGATGCTGGCCCTTATAGTTGCTGAAATGGGAGTGGGCAGATTATGATAAAATATTCCATATAACAGATGGAATCCATCTTACTGTTTAAAGAAGGCATACTAACAATAAGAAATAATATGCTTTGCTTTATAATCTTGACATTAGTTGCCTAAACGATTACAACACTTTTATTGTCACAAGATAACTTGGAAGATTTCTTTTGCATTCGACCATTAGTAACTTTTACTTCATTTTATTTGAATAAAAAAACTGGTAGACAAGCAAGAGATAAGACTTTAAAAAACAAATGAGAAACTTGGAAGTTGGAACTAAAAAGGCAAAAGGATAGCTCATGATCTTAATCAAGAGAGATATATTGCAAATAAAAATAAAATATTTTAATCAAAGGTGACATTAAATAAGGTGAACTAATTTTAATACTTAATTTTAAAAATAGTTTTTATAAAAATATTGAAGACATAAACGATATAGCAAAGTATAATTCATATTATACTATGATGAATAAAATTTTAGAAGTTAAAGAGATACTATAGAAGATAAAAAAATGATCAAGTGGCCCCAATATAATTCTTATTGAAATATGAAAATTCCTGAAAGATGCAGCGATGAAACAGTCAATTCGATTATATTAATAAAACCTTAATCTTTAAAAAATGATGAATGAATAGAGAAAGATCATATCACCATATCTATATTTAGAAACAAACAAATATATCAAAATTTGTCAACTTAGAGGAAAATCAGATTCATGAAATACAAGAAAATTGTAGAGTTATGGTGCATCCAGTAACTACTTTAATCAACCAAATCGGCAGTAACTACTTTAATCAATCAAATCAGCTCTTTGTTCCATACTTCCATATATAATAGAAGTTACTTTTCTCATTACAATCTTGATAGACAAATATTAAGATATGAAGAAAGACTTATATTTAGTGTTTATTTACTTGAAAAAGACTTAAAATAAGAGTTTCAAAAGATATTTTGCGGTGTGTGTTGAAGAAAAATATAGTGCATATTAGGTATACACGAGTTATTATAAACATATACAATGAAGCAACCACTAATATCTGCACATTTCAAAGGAAACAAAAAGTTTCTTCTTCATTTAGCTTAGATCAACAACTCGTAGTGTCCTTACCTTTTGATATCATTAATGTATAAATTAATGAAAAATATATGGGATGATATACCATGCCCATGATGTTTGTAGACCATATTGTATCGATAAATAAAAAACAGAAAGGAGTTAATAAGAAGTTAAAACTTTAGAAAAATACTTCTAGTCTAGGAGGTTTCAAGTAGAACTAAGAATATATACATTGTAAGTTTGAAATACAATGAAGAAAAGAAAAAGGAGTTAGTTAAGATGAAGTACTATTATCTCATAATGCTCAGTTTAGGGGCATAAATGAAATCCAATATTCCGAAAATCCAATTTGATTCCAATTAAATTAATAGATTCAGAACTTGATTTTGTATCCTATAAGCTATCAGAATTAGAATCAATTGATTCCATTTCTATTTATCTGATTTTGATAAAAAATAAAAATCCATACATAAAATTAATTAAAATAAAGCTAAATAAATCATAAAACATGACATATAAGTAATAAAAATAAATTTCTTAAGAGGTTTTTCAAAATCTAGTAATTATATGTAAATTATTAACTCATTTTTAAATAAAAATTAATATATAGTATGTACTTAAGAAATTACCAGATGTAGTTCCGATTTTGATAACATAATCGAAATCAGATTCAAATCAAAACATTGTGATTCCAAAATTATCGAAATCGGAACACTTTAACTCTTATTAGACTTGGAATTGGATCTAAGTGACTCTGCTACAAAATCCGACCTATTTGTAGCCCAAGCTCAGTTTAAATATCTCTACTTATGAAGCGCTGCACTAAAGGTTGGGCGAAGTGAAAGATACAATAAGAGCGAGGGTGTTACTCGCATACAACATACCACATAAATATTAAATGAAAAATGATTGCCATATCAAAGACTAGTGAGGAAAAATAAGATAGTCTATAGTGTGGAGCAAGATACAAGTTTTATATAAAACTTAAAAACAAATAGAAAAAATCTAAGAAAGAAAGATTAGAATAAAAAAATAGATGAGAATAAGTACTTGACATAACTTATGGTACTTGTTGATAGCAAGGAGAGAAGAAAGATTAATGTTGTCTGTATTCAAGAAACCAAATAGTTAGAAGAGCAATATAAAGAAGTAAGAAATTCAGTTTATAAACTTTGTTATGTAGAAAAAAAAAGATAAGTAACATAATAAATATCATTGTTGATAAATAATTAAAAGATACAATGGTGTCGGTAAAAAGAATAAAAGATATGATTATTTTAGCAAATAAGATTATAGAAAAAAGATAGTCAATGTAATTAGTGTTTATGCTACACAATTTGGATTAAGAGGTGAGATTAAAGAAAAATTTTAGAAGGATATGGATGATCTTATGCAGACTATATCAAACAAAGAGAATATATTTATTGGAGATCTTAATAGATATGCTAGATAAAAAAGTTATAGATAAAAAGTCCATGAAAGTTTTAGATATGACAATTTACATAGAAGAAAAAAGTATTCATGATTTTGTTGTCATATCTAATACTAAAAAATATTTATTTTATTAAAAAACATCTCATTTAATAACATGTAAAAGTGGACATAAATCAATTTCATTCTGATCATGCTTTTTGTAAAGATTCAACCACATAAGCATGAGACTCACCTTTTACTTGAGAATGAAGAAGGAAAATAGTAAAGTTATTTCTAATGAATCATTAACAGCTAAACATACATTAGTGATTTTAGATGTTAAGTTCAAAAGATAAACAAACATATTTTAAAAAAAAAATTCTCATGAAATAAAATTGTAAAAATTAAAAGGGGTGAAAAAAAGATTTTTAAGAATGAACTTTTTAAAATAAATGATTGGAAGTCAAATGTAGAAGTCAATACTATGTAGATGAATATGACTACAACGAATAAAGAAAGAACTAAAAAAAGTACTGGAGAGTTAAAGGCATGATCCACCTAAAAAGAAGATATAGTGGTGGAATGAAGAAATACAAAAGACAATAAACAATAAGATAGATTGGTATAAAAGTTGCTTAAGTATAATAACAACGATATTTACTAACAATATAAGATAGCAAAAAGTGAAACAAAAATTTTTGTTAGATGAGCAAGACATGGGACTTTTAAACACGAGAAAATTGGAACTAAAGAAAAGATATTTATAAATTAGCCAGTTGAAAGAAGACAAAAAGATAATGACTTATTATAGACAATTGATGTAAGTTAATTGAAATAGTGCAATCTCTTATGCCTCCTTCAATTATGCAGACCTTAATGATTGCTTCATCACACGTGTCTTATATCTATGGATTGCAAAATTGGCCGGATTAGATTGGATCGGAATTGGCCGATTCTGGGATCAGACCCCTTCAAATCGATTTTGGCTAGAAGGACCGATTCAACTGGATCTCCCACTGGAATCAGTTGATTTTGAACCGGTCGATTTTGGTCCAACTCCGTTGGAATCGGCCTGATGTAACCTCAAAGTTCATGGTTCTTTGTTTTGGAAATTCATTTTCCTTTTGAATTTGGATTAGATTTGATCTGATTTGACCTTAGTATTGACTTTGTAAAAAAGTAGATGATATTTCATAAAGGTACTAACTAGGGTCAAAGATATGTATAAAATTATACGTTGAGGTTGTTAGGTTCTTTGAAATTAATTTTGACCTCTCCCCGTCGGATGGTGCGAAGATCCGACGTTAATTACATCGAGATTACTCGAAAACCCTTGATTAAGCATCATAGCAATCCATTGAAGTAAAAAAAATGCATCCACAAAATAACCATTCACAAACACATATGAACATAGGAGAAAACAATCCCATAAACTTGATGGAATGCAAGCATTCAACTCCCTTTAATTTGAGTTTAGTTTGGATTTGATTTGAATTAAATTGGTTTGATTAATTTGAATTAGTTTGAATTTAGTTTGAGTTGAATTTGATTTGATGATTGCTTTTGGTTTGGGTTGGAGTTAGATTAATTCAAGTTTGATTCAATATGAATTTGTTTGGATTTGTGTTGAATCTGGTGAATTTAATTTGGGCAGGTGTTCGGTGGGTTGTTTGATTTAATTTGAATTTATTTTGTTCCTTTGAATTTATTTAGTTAAAATTGGTGCTTGACAGATTGATTGCTTAAACTTAGAATTTCTGTTTAACAGATTCGCTATCAATTTTGGTTTAATGTCCTGTGTTGAGATTTATTTGAATTTTGCAACTGGTCCAGATTTTGAATTTTTTTATTTTTTTTGTTTTGTGTTGAGATTTAATGAGTTAAAAAAGTTGATCTTTCTGGTTTGGAATCTTCAGATTTTCTTGAAAATTTCAGATTTCTGACTTGCTTGAACCTCTTTTTATTAATGTTTGGATCTTACCCGGTCTGGAGATAATTCAGTTTGGATGTATGGTACCAGGATTGGATTCGGTTCAACTATGGTTCAAACAGGATTACTCTTTAAAATTACTTGAAATCTAGCATTGTTGGCTCATGTTTAATTATGTTTAAGACTAATCCACTTCATAATTCATGAATGCTTGAGACTGACTTAAAGATGACCAGATTTGAACGTTTTGGGTGAGATTCGGTTTGATCGAGGCCTAGCTACAGAATTCTGGTTGAGTTCAGAACTGGGTGGGGTTTGATGTTCAATCGGTTGGAAATGACATGGATTTAGTCTTCAGTTTGGAGGTTTAAGTTTCTGGTTTTCTGTTTCTGAGTTCTGCAGGTTGGTAGATTTCACATTTTTTGTTATCTCCTCTGGACTTGCTGATCATTTTAGAATTTTCAGATTTCGGGATCAAGCTGTATTTCAGATTCTGCAGGCTTCGGCTTCTTGTGAAGTTCAGAGTTTTGGTCCCCCACGTATTCCAGACATCAGACTTTCTTGCAGAATTTTATAACTTCGGACCTTTGTATTTTCAGACTTTTGTTACAGGTTTTATGGATGGCAGTCTCATGGACTTTTCAGATTCGTTCTTCTGGATTGTGTGCACATTTGCAGGTTCAAATTTCAGATTTACATGCGTTTTCAGAGACTCTATACTGCACCTGCCGGATTTAGATTTTGGACTTTGAATATTTCAGGTTTCAACCTTCATGCTCAGAGATTTCCAGATTTCTGGCATCCGAACTTCAAATTTTAAATTTTGCAGATTTTGTATGCTTCGAGTTCAGACTTATCAAACTTCATATTCGGCAGGTTTAACCTGCAGACTTGTGTTGGGAGACTTCAATTTCAGATTTTCCAGTTCAGTTTCGGCTCTCTTTCTCTCTTGCTTTGACCGAGCACACCCTGCCCTCCTACAGGTCGAACTGGTCCCTCCCCCATCATCACTTGATCAGCTGAAGGTTGCTCAGGAGATGGACGGCTTATAGCTAGACTTCTACAGCAATGGAAATCGAGAGGAGGGGATCATCACTTGCTGTAGCTGATTTTTTTTATGTAAAACCTGCGGATGTGTTATTGGAGACCAGCAAATGTATGTTATTGGCATTATTATTATTATTATTATTATTATTTTCTCTCCCTCTCCTCTTCTATATTGTAAATCAGATTGGATTTATGGGATGTGAAAAAAAAAGATTGATCAACGCCAATTTTTTGTATCAGAAAATTTTCTTTAATAGAAGCATATGAATACCCTGCTTGCATGGAGATAATCCACAAAACTTAACTCCGAGCTAATTCTGGAGTTCAAACATCAACTCGCATAACAATTTTTTTAAGATTAAATTTCTCATAGCTCTTTGTGAGCATCAAGAAACCTATCTCGAATGAATTTTGGGTATTGAAAAATCGACCCCGCAAAGAAAATTAAATCTCATACGGCCTTTTTACAGACGTTTAAGAGGTTGAATGGATTTGGGGGAATCAGAAGTTATCCCCACAATTATTAAAAATTTAAGGGAAAGTAGCTCCGGTCCGTAAGGACTTGTGGAGGACCTCCCAAGGATGTCGCCTCATCAACTCATAGACTAACACACGGCTGCCCACGGCTGAAGGACGAATACCCTTTTAATTCATAATTTCATCGGTCATTTATTTCATTAATCGGTTCAAGTCATTCTCGGCGCATCTTTTTGCTGCAGACGATGCTCTCTTCTGGGCATCGGCTATGCCCGGCTAGCCCGACTCCCTCTTCTATGTGAGTCTTATGACGCCGAAAGGAGAAGTCGCCCCCTTGGTTGCTAAGTCGTGAGCTCGCGACCACTCCGGATCCTACCTCCTGCAATCTCACAACCCGGTGGAGCTCTCGGAGGTGCACCGACGGCGGGACCTGGCTTCTTCCATGACGGCTTTAGGACTTCGGGCTTCCTCTACAACGGGCACTGGACCTTGGAGGCTTCGGTGGCGTTGGTGACGGGCAATTGGTTGCCGGGGTTGGAAAGATCGAGGGAGAGGACGATGGGCGCAGGGGTAGGCAGTTCGCCCTCTCTTCCTGCCTCACGATGCTCCGTCTACCGGGATCCCTTGGCAACGATGGCTCCTGGACCGTCAGAGGGGAGAGCGCAGCAGGGAGGTGACCGCGGGCGGTCGACCTTGAAGGACGGCGGAGTTGGATCCGAAGAAGACACGGCGACGTCCGGAGGTCAGTCCCCTTTCTCTCTTCCTTCCTTCCCCGTAACGCCCCAGCCCTCCTTTTTTGTTCTGCGCGATGCCCAGCCTCTCCTTCCTTTTATCGTCCAAGCCCCTCCGCCAAGGAATAGAAGGTCGACGCGCCTCCTTCCCGCCGGCGTCGATTGCGGGATGATAGGTCCTCCGGTGCCGCGACTTGCCCTCATTGGGCCTTGCGGTAGGATGGGAAAGACCCGCCGAACTCGCGACCGCTGGCCTCTCCGGAGGGAGAGTCGACGATCCCCTCCCCTTCGCGACGGATTCCCTGCCATAGAAGGATCCCGCGAGCGTCCATTTATGTTGAGTTGGACTAAGGTGGGTAAAAAAATTGGCCGGCCTTCTGTTCTCCTCCCGCTCGGGCGACGGTGCGGCGGGTACGGAAGTTTAGCGCGTGGCTCTTCCCGCCGTCGACGGAAGGAGGCGAGGGTTCCCTTGGCGGTGACAGTAAGCCCCAGAGGGTGTTGGGTGATCGCGGCTACCCTGGCGGGGTCGAGGAGAAGCTACCGTTCCGCTTCCGACGGGGACTGCGCGGTTGTGTGAGATTCTCATAGGCGATTCCTGAAGGGAAGGAGGCTCTCGACGGTGCCGCTGAGGGAGGAAATTTGAGACGGCTTGCTGCTTGGAGGACGGTTCAAAACCTGCTGCGCCTAGCTCGCCTTGCCGCTCTTTGACGCCAGGTCTGCTTGCGGGGCGTCGACATCACCACGCGGATTCTGGGCGGTCTTCGACATCGACATCGGTAATCTCAAATTATCCTCCTTTTTTTGTGTCACACAACATATTTTCTATTCTGTTCAGCGGCTGAAATTGTAGCATTCCAAGAAACAGCATCTTTTTGGTACGTCTGATCAGCATGTAGTATGCTTCAACCAATACTCCACGTTTTTTTTATACATATCCAGGATAGCATTCACAATGCATATGTCTGAATCATGACCATTTTTTTTAAACGGTTAAAGTATGGATCTGAATGCCAATAGTCTGTCTATTAACCCCTACACATGCTCTTAAAACACCAGATAAACCGATTTCGTCAACTGCTATACCAGACTTATTGATGAGCTGAAATAACTCTGAAGTCTGACGAAATTGAAAACTTCTAGCGTGAACGACAGCCATGGCATTCCATGACTGCAAGCTGTGTTCCGACAGCGACCAAAATCCCCTTTTGGCATCTTCCAAGCTGCTACATTTTGCATACACATCCAGAATAGCGGTACTCACTATAGTGTCACAGCTAGAAACCACTTTTACAACATGTGCATGTATTAGCTTACCCATGTTTATTATCGACCACTCTGCAATGTTCTAGGTGTTGACAAGTGCCCCCCACGGGGGATTTCCTGGTAAACGTAGTTTAACGGGGAATCGCCCGTGTGAAGGTGCAATCCGCTCTTCCTTTTGACTTTTTTTTATTTGTTATCTTTTCTTACTTCTAGGTGCTCCAATGGCTAAGAAAAGAGTTCCTGATATGAGGTCATCTCCCATGCCTGCGCCCAGTCAGATGCCTAAAAGTAGACTTGGGCAATATGATCATCATCTAGTGGCTAAAGAGCCCAAAGGGGCTGATATTGATAGCGGAGTTGTGGATGTTGCGTTGATATATTGTGAGCATGGCCACTTCTCTTACACTCGACCAACTCACTATCCAGTGCATTTTCCTTCCGATGAAGCCATTATGAAGTTCATTCTGCACCCTTCTGCTCGAGGGTCTACTACATCCGATTGTATGACATTGGCAGAGAAACTTTGTTTGGAAAGTGCCATACTGCGAGATAGGGACAGCTTGCGGGGTTCCGTTATGTATTCTTATCCGTCTTTTCCCATGGGGCTTTTTCATCATCAGCATGTTCCTCCCCGTCATTTCATAGGCTCCTTGGGAGATCTTAAAGCTGAGCTTTTTTGACTGCGTGATTTTCAACCTGGAACCTGGAAGTTGGACCGAGCTTGCTATTCGGACGCATCTAGGCGCCGACAGGGGTTATTCTTGATGCCTTGCAGTTCCCGCTTCAATGGAGAAGGCTGTGATGGCCGTTGCATTCTTGATGACATTCTGGCACATCACGTAGACAGCCGGTATGGTCGCTTGTCGGTGAGGCGCTCTCACATCCCATGGGCCGGAGCGAGCGAGTGGCTTGAATATGTATTGGCCAATTTCAGTGTTCGCCTGGAGCATATCGGTTTGAAATCAGCCGTCGGTGCCGCATTGTATAACTACCCATGCTATGAGGGCTATATCCAGGCCTTGGCTGAGCGCTTTAACAGGCGCTGGAACACTTTTGTTACTGCGGAGGGAGAAACTTGTTTGGATTTATGGGCATTTCACATGATTTCTGGTCTACCCATTCACGGTGAGCCGTACGAGGAGGTTGTCCTCGATGACCTCCACAGATGTCGGATAGATGGGCAGGGGAACTATCTTCTACCTTATTGCCATCGGTTCCTTGTAAAGGTATGGCGTGACTTGGCCGAGGCACACAGAGATCACTCCTCTTCCGGCACTTGTGAAGTAAGTTGTAAAGCATGGCTGCGTTATTTCTATGGCAGACCATTCTGTTACATGGAGACTTTTGCTATCCCTGGGAAGGACCGAACTTCACTAGTGCAGCTTGACAGGCCTCATCCTGATGATGTTTATATGGGTTTGGAAGCATGTGTTGAGACAGAGGACCCCTGGGAGCTTAGGGAAATTACCCATCTTTCCGCCTATCTAGCTTTCTGGCTTGCTACATTTGATATTCCCTTTGAGAATGCCAACATTATCAGGGTTGACGTACTGTATCCTGCTTGTAGACTGGCCTGTGGGACCCGTCTTGCCATCGTGCCAGCCGCCCTTGCTACCATATATCCTACTTTCGGGGCAATCGCCTCCCACCCTTCACCGCGGGATTGTGATATTGTGATGGCGACCCATTACGTCAGCGCATGGGCATCTTCTCTGTTTGACAGGCTTCCTCCACTAGGAGAGGGACTGGCTCCTTATGGTGCCTTGGTTCATAGGCTCATCGGTGGACCAAACTCACGGCAGCAACAGGATCTTGTTATTGGCCGCCGACTCCTTGCTACATTTCCCGTGGATGGGGCCACGGGTCTAAGATTTGACCATTGCTCGGTTGGTCACCGCCCACACATAGCTACCAACCACGGGAACCGGCGTATATGGGTTGATCCTCTTTTGAACCAGCCTCATGTGTTGGCCAACTGGGAGTGGCATTTGTGCATCCGTACGAGTGTTTTGGTATTCCGTCAAGGCCGTCGGGTCCTTCTTGAACCTTACTATCCGCACCGTTTTGGGAGGAATTTCGGCTATGACCAGGCGCTTCCACCTAATGCAGATTTTGCCATCACTGCTCGGGTATATAGCCAGTTAGACCACCATTTGGTTGCAGCCGAATGGTGGAATTACTTCTGTCGGGCTGAGAACAAAGGTCAAATAGATATTCTTCCATTGAACACTTCTGGTGATTTTGATATTGGCTATGGTAACTAGTGGCTTGCTCGCAGTCAGAATTACAGGAAATTGTCTAAGCTTATACTGGAGATGGAAAAGGCTCGTCTTGGCTTGAAGGACCGAGCTCCCCCTGAGATTGACGATGATTTCCTTTGGCGCCATTTTAGGTCATTCAAGGACCAGGTTACTTCTCGGCGTGCTTTCTGGGCAAAAATGGGCCGATTGACTTCGTCGCCATAGATTTCTTATACCGGGATGATCGACCCTTTGGTGGAGCCACTTCGGGCTTCCCGCTGTGTCCCCCCATAGTGTTGCCCCAAGTTGTTGATTGGTTCAATCGGATGACATTTGATTGTATGGGTCGTCATCAAGTTCCTCCAAGGGAAATTTTGCCTCCTGAGGGTCTCATCCACCGTTGGCTTGAGCACTTGGGCCGGCTAGTTTCTTCTTGGGGTCCTTTAGAGGATGCCCTTGACATGGAGCAGGCTCGTTGCTTTGGAGACGTAAAGGTGGCTGTCATAGAGGCCACAAGCAAAGTAGGGCGAGACGCGGGACTTCTGGTATCTGTTCCGCCGGACCTCCCGACACCAGGTGCTGGAACACTTTTACTTTATTCTCTTTCCTTCCCTTCTTGTATCGTTGTGTCGTCTCTTTTTTTTTTGATGCTAATTGTTCCACTACCCTATTTTTCTCAACAGTTCTTCCTGCTGATGCTGTTGCTACTGAAGCCGAAAGTTCTCGAGGGCCGGCAAACGTCGCACGCCCTCGCAAAAGGGTGCGTCTAGTGGAAAGACCTTTGTCCCCTGTATCAGCCACTGAGGCTCCTGGTATGTTATTTCTCTTTTTGTTTGCCTCGTCAAGTATATTTTCTCATGCTTCCCTCTTCTTCACTTGTTTCCTCCTCCATATTTTTTTGCAGCCTTTTCTCCTACCCGAGTGGCGAGCCCTATTCCTTCTGACGTGGGCATTACTTGCGAGGACGACGCTCCTCCTCTGACTGAGGGGCGACATTTTACCAGCTTGGTGACTTCAGATAAGGTTGTTGACAGAGCGGAGGGATCTCCTGCTTTGGCGACTGAGGCTATCGCTGATGCACCTTCACCACCTGGTGTTGTCATGCGATCGCCATCGCCGATGGTGTCATCCCCTGATATGGAGGACTACCCCTTCACCGAGCCCATTACCATGCGGTCTCCCTCCCCTTCTGACTTGGCCCTGGTGGGGGTCACGGTGCCTACGTCTCCTCCGAGGGGTTTGGTCACTCGAGCTTCCCCGTTACCAGGTATGACTTTCTTGATTGGCGTTTGACCAACAATTGTTCTCTCAAAACCTTTTGCTTGCCCGTTCTTCAGGTGATGTGAGTAACTCGTCCGCTGCTAAAGGGGCTTCGTATTTGCCCTCGGCCATACCGCCTCCAGACACCTCGAGACTTACTGTTATCTCATCAGATAACAATGGGACCGAGTCATCCACCGTTCTAGCATTGCCGTGGATTGAGGGTAAGCTTTGAATCACGAGCCTTCCAAATGTTTATACTTCAATATGCTTACTTCTCTCTTGATTGTTTGTGGCAGATCTCTCTCCTCCCGGAGGTGTCGAGATGACGGAAGCAGAGGACAACCCGCCGACATTGGGGCTGGTCTGGCCTTCTGCTCTTTCCGTGAGTTCAAGGTTGGCCGAGCCCGTCGGAACAAGAGATGCTTAGGACCCTGGATCGGCTGCTGCAACCTCTTTTGCTTGTGGATAGCATGAGGGCCGAACTGGGGGCGTTGACTTCTATGTATCACTCCCTCGGCTGCCCCATGGAGCCGTGGGTATCAGCTATTGAGATACTCTGGGGACAATACTGCGATCAGCTTCGAGAAGAGACTGCTCGGGCGCGGTGGAATACCATCTTCCTTCCATTGGTCGAGGAGAAGCTGACCCTTATAAAGGGTAATGCGGAGGCTGCAGCATTGAGCAAGTCTCGACTAGAGGCCCTTCGCAGCGACCAAGCTCGTGCAGAGAGTGCTATCAGTGTGGTTCTTGCGGAGTTGTCTGCGCTAGATGCCCAACAACTAGTGCTGGAGGGTCGTCTTGCTACTGCTCAGTCTGAACATACATGTGTATGTGAGGGCTTGGCCGCCACAAAGAAGGAGTGCACCCTACTTGCTACTACTGAGGAGCGCTTGCGGCGAGAATTGCAGGAGTTAGATGAGCTTCGACCGGCGGGCTGTCCCATGCCACAGTTGTAGTTCTCTTCTTTGTTCTTGTTGTCAAACTGGCTATTTTCAATCCAATAAAGTGATAGTGAATTTCCCTTTCTCCTTTCCTTTCTCTTACACATCTTGTATGAGTATTCAGTGAATTAACTATGCAATCCAATGTTACCCAATCTCTTCTTTCTCTCTCTCTTTTCCCTCTCTCTTTTTTTATGCAATTTGTGATCATGTAACAAACATTGTCATCCTTTTATTTGCTAACGCCTTGTTCTGGGTATCGCTGCCCCGTGGACCATCTTTTTTGTTCTACGAGCTTAAGGCGGATCAGTTCTTGCACTTGCACCTGGTTCATGGGGTGTACAACTTAAGGGGACATGGCGTCGCCTTACCCGCAGACTTGTGGATGCGAAGAGCCGCATTGATGTGACAATGCCCAGTTTTTAGGATTTGATTTTGGTGGCGGCTTGATGCCGAGGTGGCTTAATGCCGAATGACGGTGTCGATGCCGACTAACCCGTAGGGCATATGAGCGCGAGAAAGAGTCACACTCGGCCTATTGGGTATCAATGTAACGGCCTATTGTCATGAAGGACCCGTGGGTCATGCGAACATGAAGGAGTCATGCTCGGCCCATTGGGTATCAATGTAAAGGCTTAATGCCAAGGAGAACCCGTAGGTCATGTGAACATGAAGGAGTCATGCTTGACCTATTAGGGAGGTGGCTTAATACCAGAATGGCCAGCATAGCATGTAAGTATGGGAGAATCATACTTAACCTTTTTTGAGTATAAATATGGTGATGGCTTGATGCACAGAGAATATTATGACTTGATGCCAAAAGAACACTATGGCTTGATGCCAAGAAAACATGGTGGCATGATGCCGCAAAATGGGTGGGGTATGTGAGTACGAGATAACCATACTCAACCCATGGTTATGAGTTTGAGATGATCTTGGGCATTGAAGGCTCAAGATTTGAAGGTTACCGGTGGGACTTGGGGCATATGGACCAAAACAACATCGGCATGGGATTAGAATCATATAGACCGAAAGGGTCATGACGGTATAGGATTTGGTTTTAATAACCACATACCAGGGGAGCCATGGTGGTACCTGGAAGCGAGGACCTTTCGGGCCGAAATGGCCGTCAAGTCACAAGACTTGTTATTATTATTTTTTATTGAACAAGGCATTATCCCTTCTCCCTTTGTGATGATGTGTGAGACTTCCCGAAAATTTTTATAGGCAGGAGTTGATCTTCCTCATTGCCTCAGGCATGGTTCGCCGGGTCGCAACCCGGGTCGCGACCCAGACCCGACCCGGTCGGTTTTGGGGCCGACCGACCCGGTCGCGACCCCAAGACCCCGACCCCATTTTTAATTTTTTTATTATTATTTTTCGCGACCCGGGCCGACCCCGTCCCGACCCGGGTCGCGACCCCGGCCGACCCGGGTCGGTTTGGGGCCAAACCGACCCGGTCCCGACTCCCGACCCCACCTTCCTTTGGCCCTCAGGTATGGTCTCCCCAGCATATTTCTACTACAAGGTAGATGAGCTTTATGGGAGCCATTTCGTCATTGGCAACTCGGACCTCCTCCCTAATAAAATTAGGGGAAAACTCGCCCATCCAACCCATTGGGTTAGGGGAGTCAGCCCTGTTTTGTTTGTTTGTTTTTTTTTAACTAGCTTGACTGCCTCTTTCGAGGTTTTCACCCAAACCAGTCCCCCATTGGATTTTGCCTATGCGCCCTTTACAGGATTTTCACATAGCGGGGTAACCCATTTTTGCTTAAAGTGCCCTATTCGGGTTTTCACCTTAACCGGGTTTTTCTTGACACTTTTGCCCTTAACCAATCGATGAGATTGGCTAAGTCCGTCGGACATCTTTATTTTAGCCCATTTTTTTTTAACATTACTCTTCATTCTCCATCGGGCCCCTATGGAATTCATGTTCGGGAGCGTAATACTTTTTGATATGCATGCCGTTGAGTGGAGGGAAAAGAATATTTCCTCGGCAATCAACTACAGTATATGCGCCTCCCTCGAACACTTTGTTGATGACGTAAGGGCCGAGCCAATTTGGGAGGAACTTGTTTTTTGGGCGACCTGCCATTGTGTCTTTTTGTTTGACTATGACAATGTCTCCTTTTTGAAATGACATTTCTCTTACCAACCTGTCATAGGCTCGAGCCATTCTAGCTTGATACATCTTGAGGTGTTCATAGGCTTTCAGCCTCTCACCTTCTAGTTTGTCTAGCTCCATGAATCTTCTTTGTGTTTCATCTGGTTCATCGGTCGGTAAGCCGTGATGGACCGCTACTCGATAGGAGGCTAGTTCTATCTCTACGGGTATGACTGCTTCATTCCCATACACCAAAGAAAAGGGTGAGCAACCTGTGGGTGTCTTGTATATGGTTCGGTAGGCCCAAAGTGCTTCCTGCATCTTTTCATCCCAACTTCTCTTCGTCTTCCAACTGCTTTAACTAAAAGCTTGCAAAGAGTTTTGTTAAATGCCTCCGCTAGGCCATTTGCTTGCGGATTGTAAACGGTGGATGTCCTCCAATCAATATGAAACTTGGCGGCCAGTTTGTATATGGTTTGGTTTTTAAACGGGGTGCCGTTGTCGGACATGATGCGGCTTGGCACTCCATATCTGTAAATGATGGTCTGCCGGACAAACCGGGGGACCACTTCACCCGTCACCTCCTTGGTTGCTATAGCTTCAGCCCACCGAGAGAAGTAATATGTGGCCGCGAGTATGAATCTGCATCCTCTGGAAGATGGCTTGAGGGGCCCTACAATGTCCATTCCCCATTCGGCGAATGGCCATGTTGGGGTAATAGGGTGCAGTTGTGACTGTGGTCGTCTCGGGACAGGTCCGAATGCCTGGCACACATGGCACGATTTTGCGAACTTTTCGCAGTCCGAAAACATACTTGGCCAGTAATATCCTTTAAGCTTGATGGAGATTTCCATTTTTGGTCCGGATTGATGTGCTCCGCATAACCCTTCATGGACCTCCTTCATCACTTCACACGCCTCTTGCCTAGACAAACACCTGGCTAGGATGGCTCTTTCTTTTTCGGGTACTAAGCGATATAGCTCCCCACTTATGAGTTGATAAGAGGCCGCCCTGCGTGTCAACTGGAGTCGCTTGGCTCGATCTTTGGGTAACACCCCATTTTTGACATCTATAATTGGCTATCGCCAATCAATCTCCCCAGGGTGATCACTTCCCCCTTCTTTCATAACGTTTGCTTCCCATGCAGTGAAATTGTTGTCGTCAATGGCAGATGTAGGGAATAACCTCATGTGTTTGACTGTAATTTCTAATCTCCCTGCCGGGGGTAACTTGATCACGGAAGCCAGCTTGGCTAGGGCATCTGCCTGCGAATTATGCCTCCTTTTCACATGTTGTATGTTGAATATGTAAAATTTCTCAGTCAATCGCATGGCCAATGCATGGTACACCATCAACTCCTTCTTCCGGACTTCAAATATCCCAAGCATTTGTTGCACTACGAGCATTGAGTCCCCAAACACTTGAAGGCACCGGATCCCCATATCTAGGGCAATTTCCAGCCCGATGACGAGAGCCTCGTATTCTGCTTCATTATTTGTGAGGGCTTCTGGTAAGGAGCATGAATTATGCAGGACCCCCCCTTCTGGGCTTAAGAATACAATGCCCGCGCTGGCCCTTGGTCTGAGCTTCCCATCTGGCCTCTTCTCCGTGCTGGATGCACCATCGAAGTAGAGCTGCCAATGTTTTATATCAACTTGTTGGGCTTCTTGCATTCCTTCTCTCAATGTCTCTTCATCATGTAACAAGAGGTTGAGGGGAGAAGTTTCAGGGATAGGATGAGCGGCCAGGAAATTTGCCATTCCTTGCCCTTTTATTGCCTTCTGGGGGATGTATTTGATATCAAACTCCATCAGCATCAGGGCCCATTTCCCCAGACGTCCCGTGGGGACAGGCTGCTTCAACATGTACTTCAAAGGGTCAAATCTGGAAATTAAACTAACTTCATGGGCCAAAAGATAGTGTCGTAGCTTCTTTGCTGCAAACACCAAAGCTAGACACATCTTCTCCATAGGAGGGTATTTATGCTCGGGGCCTACCAGTCTCTTGCTGAGATAGTACAGTGGTTGCTCCTTGCCCTCGTCATTGAATTGTGCCAGCATGGCACCCAGAGATATATCCAATGCGGTAATGTACAAAATGAGAGGTCTTCCCTTGATGGGTGCCCCCAGAACTGGTGGTTTCAGTAAATACTGCTTGAGGCCGTCCAAGGCAACTTGACAGCTATTATCCCATTTGAACGGAGTTCCTTTCTTGGCTAGCCTAGAGAAGGGTTGGCATCTGCCTGACAAGTTGGCAATGAAGCGATGTATATATGCAATTTTCCCTTAAAGTGATCTCAGTTCACGAATATTGAGTGGAGGTGGAAGTTCCCTGATTGCTTTAATCTTTTCTGGGTCAATCTCAATCCCCCGGTATCTGACTATGAAGCCTAGAAAGTTTCCGCTTGATACGCCAAAGGCGCATTTCATTGGATTCATCTTCAACCCGTACTGCCGCAGCCGTTCGAAAACTTTTCTTAAATCATTCAAATGGTCTTGTCGCCTTCTGGTCTTGACGACCAAATCGTCAGCATAGCACTCGACCACCTTATGTAGCATTTCATTAAAAATCTTGATCATCGTCCTCTGGTATGTGGCTCCAGCATTTTTCAAACCAAACGACATCCTCTTGTAATTGAATATACCTTTAGGAGTACGGAATGCTGTATCATTCTTGTCTTCAATTGACATCAAAATCTGATTATATTCGGATGAACCATCCATAAATGATAAAGCTTCATGCCCCGTGGTTACATCCACCATATTCTCAGGAATCGGCAGGGGGAAATTGTCCTTGGGACACGCCCTGTTCAGGTCCCTGTAGTCAATGCATACCCGAATTGCCCATTCTTCTTTTTCACTGGGACAATGTTGGCTAACCATGCAGGGTACATACATGGTTCTATGAAGTCTACTTCGATAAGTTTGTCGACCTCAGCATTGACCTTTAATTCTAGATCTGCCCGCATCCGCCTTTGTCCTTGTTTGACTGGTTTTGCCGACGGTAAGATGGCCAACCTGTGCACTGCCACCTCTGGGGCTAGTCCGGGCATTTCATGGTAAGACCATGCAAAACAGTCCCTGAACTCCTGTAGTAGGGCCTTGTACTGTTCCTTTTCTTCATCGTCAAGGAGGGCACTGACAAAGATGGGTCTTGAGTCTTTTGGGGTTCCCAGGTCAATTTCTAAAAGGTCATCAACTGTGGCCTGTCCGCCATCCTCGGTTTCTTCGGGTGCTGGCCGCAAATCAACGAATTCTTCGGAATTTTCTTCCCCCTCTTCTATATCATGGACCTCTTCTTGTACATAATCACTGTCAACTTGCTGTCTTGGCAACTCCATACTGTTCCCTGGGTCATCTTGTTGAGTACGAGAGTTCTCCTGTTGAGTATGTTCCACCTCTGCTTCATCCTCGGATGATTGGTCATAGATCGGGGCCATCTCATGCATGCTACTGTCTTCCCCATGAACACTTGTTGTATTGGTTGCATAATGTACAACGGGCTCATAGTCAACACTATACCCCAATCCACAGTATTTGGTTTGATTCTCTTGTTTGCTTTGGAGGTGCCATAATCGCCTGAACATCCCATCTCTTTCTCGAGATTGTTCTCGAGGGATTTCGTGCTTTTGGCATAACTGCAGTGTTTGAGGTGTCATGCTTGCTATTGGCTCAACCGGTACTGCACATGAATTAGGGTATTCTGACCAACCGAAGTCGTCCATAGTGATCTGTCTTGGAATCCAGCCCTCTTGATGATACACAAGCATCCGATCGAGGAATGGGACTTTGAAGGTCTCCAGCCTTTCAACCGTTTGGGGCTCACGTTCCTCTGTCAACCACATGAGCTCTAGAGGCATGAATATGCTAGCCTCAAATAACTTGCTGGAGGAATTGGAGTTACAAACATATGATAAAAGATATTTATATATTTCTCACATTGGTGATCTTGTTTCTCGAAAGTATAGAGAGAGAGAGAGAGATTGCATTCTTCATTCAAAACATCCCAATTTTCATTCTTTCAACTTGTCTACAATTGACTCACTTTTATCTATCTTATAGTGTTCATAAACTTCGTTGTTATCACATTTAAGCAAATGTTTATATCAATCTCTCTTATTGTTTATTGCCTTTTGCACTTCTTCCACTACTTAGTCTCTTTCTTAGGTGGACATGCCCTTTAAACTCTCAAAATACTTTTTTAACAAACTTTCTAATATTTTTAGTCATGTTCATCCACAAAGAATTAATTTCTACGTCTGACTTTCAATCATTTATCATAAGAAGTAGATTGTTAAATATTTATTATTTCATCCCTTTTCATTTCCATTATTTTATTTTAGGAGAAAACTTTCTTCTAAATATTCTTTTTTGTTTTTTTTATCTTAATATCTAACACCACTGATTTGTGTTGACTTATTAAAGCTTCACTAGAAATAACTTTATAATTCTTGAAAAGAACATGATTAGTCTTTCTTGTGATAATAAAATCAATTTTAAAATTTATTTTATCATTTTTCAAATATTATTAAGTGATATTCACTTTTAATAAAATTAATATTTGTTGATATGAGATCATAGATCACAGCAAAATTTAGGATACTTTTTCCTCTTCATTTAAATTATCACATCTCAAACCTCCAAAGATTTCTCATATCCATGGCATCTATTTTCAACATGTCCATTGAGATTTCCTATAATAAATAAATTTTCTTCATTTGGTATGTTTTGCATAAGATTATCTATATCCTCCCAAAAATTTTCTTTAATCTCATTTCTTACTCCAATTTATGAAGTATATGCACAGAGTACATAAATTATCTTTCTTTCTATAATTATTTTTACCATAACAATCCTATTTCCTACCCTTTTCACTGTCGCCATTGCATCTTTCAATGTTTTGTCAACAATGATGCCTACACCATTTTTATTTTTATCATTTCCTATATATTGTACTTTATAGTCTATATTACCTATTGCTTACAATTCTACATATTCATTTGGTTTCTACAATGCAAGTAATGTTAAATTTTTTTCGCTCCATTCTGTCAACAAGTTTCTTATCTAACGGACACAATATTCCAAGTATTTATTCTTACCATTCTTTCAATATTTTTTCTTAGAATTTGTTGTATAATAATGCCTTTGTTTTTAAGTTTGTTCTAAAACTTATATCTTGCTCCCCACTATGAACTAACTTCCTTATCTACACCCATTTCAGATCTGCAAAATGATGATAGAACTCTTAAATGCTCAAACCATAAACCGATAAATAACCTTAAGAATTTGAAATTAAGACATAATTGAGCTTGAGCATCCGATGCTCAAATCATGGCTCAATACATGAAATCTGAATGTACATGGTGTCATATGCTTTGGAACTTGACCAATGGAATAAATCCCAAAATAAAATTAAAAATCCCTTAACATGACTGGAACCTAAGTCCTAAGAAAAAAAATCCAAACATGTATGATGGCAATCTGAAATGCTCATGATCCATAAATCTCGCAAATCTAGAAGCAATATGATGGAAGTCAATTGGGTGAAATTATGAACATGGTGAGATCTTAAAGAAAATGATTCTAAATGATTTACAAAATCACTTAAGTCTTAAAAGCCGAGATCAAATAGAGGATTTCAAATGCTCTAGATTTTAATGTTCTGATCATACCGTGTGAATAACAAGGTATGAAAATGTCATCATTAGAAGATGAAATGCTTGAGCTCAATATGAACTGATGCTCAGTTTAAGTGCAAAAAAATAAAACAATGAAAGGGTACTTCCAAATCTAATTAACCTAAGATGTCAAAGGAAAATCAGAATGTCTAATGCACTAATACCTCAAGGCTAAGCTCCCAATGAATATAATCTGATCGGATGACATGAAATCTGACAATTGGATCTTGAAAAGGATGATTTCGGATCTAGGAAGCTTCTAAGTCTATAATGCTAAGAGCCTAAGACTTTGAATAATGTGTAATAAACTCTAAATCCAAAATGTCTAATGTTATGACTTCAAACAAAAAAATTTGAGATCTCATGATCAAAATACAAACACCAACATGAAAGTTAATCCAAAATATGTCTACATAAGACTTCGGATCCTATAAACACTAAAAATTCAAAAGATACCCTATGATAAGACTTTGAATGAAAAGAGTATAATCCATATACCAAACATGCTCAAATGTTTAAAATGACTTTAATAGAACCAAATGATTGATTTGATCCTACGGATCTCTAAGTCTAAATGTTAAGAACCCACTAAAAACAAATTCTTAAAATTGAAATCTTTAAACATGAAATGAAATAAATTGCAGCTCCATAAAACATGCATTAAACTCAAATCAAACTCAAAATACTAATGGGGTGTTTGGTTGCATGATAATGAAAGTTTTTGTTTTAATTTTTAAAAATTGTAAGAAAACTTGTTAAAAGAGGTGTTTGGTAACCATGACAATTTTATGTTTTAAAAGTGATTTTCTTCTTAAACAAAAAAAGAGGGTCTCACCTCTTTCTTTTTTCTTGTGGTCCCCCACTTTGTTTGGTCATGTGCGGTAGTTACTCTTTTTTGTAATCACATCCCTCCAAACATGATAATTTTATGTCATGAGTTGGTTCACTTTTTATTTTAATACATTTTTTTATCATGAAAGTGTACAAAAAATTATCATGCAACCAAACATCCCATAAGTTTGTATTCCATTGAGTTTATGAGGTTATAGCTCCCATGTGTTATTTTGTGATATATGTCTCCAATGAATGAGTTGCTTGTGATGGTCAATCAAGGATGTTCGAACATATGATCCAAAGACATTTCAACGAACCCAAAACCTCAACATGTATATTATGTGCATATCATGTACTTGCTAATACTCTTATAAGATATCACCTATTTTTATAGTGGTTAATGCTAGCCCAACATAATCAAAATTCCTTTTCCAAATAAATAAAAATCAAATGAAAATTTAAATTTTACGAGGTTTCACATATAGCAACATGTGTAGGGTATATCCTAATAAACAACTAAATAGAATTATATACGAAGTATTGTGTAGAATCTCATCATAGTTTCAACCTTCAATTGTCAGGTCCAGCAAAGAAGTATCTCTTCACCTGGTACCCTTAGTAGGTATTTAGTGCTCATTTTTTTATATGCAGCCATTGCAAGTGTGGGTGGTATGTGAACGACCCTTGAGCTTTTGTGCTTGTAAATAATGTTGCACATGTTCAAGCCTAGAAGAAAATGATTGTACTTGTATACATTTTTGAAAATGTAAAATGTGCGCATGTTATTGTAAAATTCTAGTTCCAGTTGCAAAATTTGAAGATGATGAAAAGCAAGTAAAGCGTGTGATACAAATAGAGTTCCTATTGAAGTATGAAAATATTTGAAAAATTTACGAGTGGAATGGTCAACTCAACTTTTTAACAAAATTTTAATCACTGAGAAAATATCGAATGAATGGAAAAAAAGCATCATCATACCCATTTTTCAAAAGAAAAGATATATATAAGATTGTATAACTTATAGAAAGATCAAGCCTATGAGTTATACTATGTAATTATAAAAAAAGAGTTGGTAAACGATGAGTATCAAATGGTACAAGTATTATAACTAATTAATTTAGATTTATACTTGGTCGATTTACCGTTAAAATTATTTTTCTTATTCAAAATTTTTTGTGATGGATGTTGGAGTGAAAGATGTAGCCTGCTAAGTATGTATAAATGATAAAAACATGTATGATAAAATAACTACTAATGTATGCACAATTAAAAAAAATAGATTTTTCTATTTTAATTGGCTCACATCAAGGGTCTGCAATTACTCCTTACCTTTTTGCATTAGTTATGAATGAATTAGAAAAAATTATACAAGATATATATATCTTGGTGTATGATGTTTGCAGATGATATCGTATTGATAGATGAGACACAAGAAAGAGTGAATAGAAATTTAGAACTATAGACAAATACTTTTATAGATTAAGACTTTCAACATAAGTTTAACTATGATAAATTATACACATTGTAAATTTAATAAAAACCAAATAGAAGAAGATGATGGAGTTAATTTGGATGTGGCAATATTATCTAAAGGAACTCAATAAAAAATATTTTGTATCAATTATTCAAATAAATGAAGAATGTAATCAAGACAGGCAAACTTAATCTTAGTTGATCTTAAGTGGATGATGTGGCACTGTAGAACATGATTATTTTCAGGTGGCATTTCACTCCTGAAAGAGTTTTTCTGTCTATTTTGGATACATCCAATGAGTGATTCTCTCCTTGGGATTGTAAGCCCTATCTATTGGATGTCAAGATCTTTCTTTTTTTTATTTACTTCTACTTGGGGGGTTTCTTTCAAAGGCTACAACAAATATATTAGCATATAAACTTCTGAAATTTAAACATCGATTTCCCAGAAAAATGAAGCTGCATAGCTTGCGACTGAAATTTCATTACAACAACTTGATTATCAAAAGACTATTTCAAACTATAAAAATTAGAGCTATATAAAAAGCTTAACACTATAGAAGGTATTCTAGGAAAAAATCCTTAGCATCATTATATATGCCCTAAATACAAAAAATGGATAACCTGAGATATCATCCCAATCACAATAAGACGTCCAAAAGTTGCTAGAGCATTTAAGCATGTATCAAACATCTCTCCACCCACAGATTCATAGATTAAATTCACTCCTTGTGGAAATTCTTTCTTCAGAACCTGAAACAAAGAAGAAAGAAATAAAAAGTAGACCTAAATATGCTCACATCATTCAAACGAAGAAGCAATAGGCATAATTTCATAGAAAGATTATCTTGCTTTTCTTTTTGTCAAGCTAGATGAATCCAGTACTTTTTCCCAGAATAAACTCCCCCCGGCCCACCACAACCAGGCCACTGGCAGAGACTGCTCCATGACATGGTTAAAGTGGATCAAGGATGAGCTTGCAGAGTCAAAAAAAAGTTTTAAGAATAAACTAGCATATACAGGTAATCCAACATGTATCTAAAACTCCATAATGCAACTTGTATATATTCTGCTGATTACTTTTCAAATCAACATGAAAAATAAGTAGAATACACACTTAGCACATGGTTCTTGCACTTATCTCCATATAATGCAATGATCCTGAGAAATTCTTAGGCATGCTATACCTTGATGACCCAAGTACTCCACACTGAGCCCACAACACCTCAAAAAGGATTGTGTGGAGATCAAAATTAGTGAAATTACTTAAGACAAGATGGGATAATTCCCATAGTTACATAAAAAAAATTAGAAAAACAACTTCATACCATTTAGTTATTTTTATGTAAATTGAGGTGGCATTTATAGGTTTCTTTGCTTTTCAATGTCATCTCTCATACAACTTCGTAACAGAATTGTTAACCCAGAATTTTCACTCTTATATATAAAAAAGGAGTCAATAGGCTATTTCACAGACTATTTAAAAGACCTAGAAAAGTCAATTTTCAGAAGCCTGTTTTCAGACCCACCTTGAAGCTTCTTTCAAGCCAAATTTAAGATCTATTTTAGGACAAATTTATGACCCATCACAGCCCCATTCAGGCCCATTTCTAAGGTTATTTGAAAGCCTATTCAAAAGGTTTTTTTTAAGTTATATTTGAAGACTGTATGGAGGCCCATCACAGGCCCAATTCAAGGCGATCTTAAAGCATGTTTCAGGCTCAATTTCAGGTCAAATTTGGAGGTAATTTCATGGCCCAATAAAGCCCAACCTGAGCCTCGATGAGACCTGCTTTATGGCCCATCCAAAGCTCCATAACAGCTCCTCGGCATGCCCATTACCAGCAGGGGGCTGATTCAGGGCTTGTTTGTTGAGCCTTGTTTTAAGCTATTTTAGTCCCATTAATAGGCCGATTAAGGCCTGATTTTTAGCAGATCCAACTGCTTGCCATCCCACACTTTTCCTAATGTTTATGGCAGTTTTGGCTAGTAAAACAGCCTCTTGTTGACTGTGCAACCACCTGCCATCTCTCTTTTTCTCTCATTGTAGGGAGTGGGTGAGAGATTTTTTTCACCCCAACAGCCTCCAGCGCACCAGCATGTGAAAGGAGGAGATGATCGTGGATATGCCTATAAAATTAAGTTACATTTAACTTTATCTCCAAAATTCTAAGATAAATGATGATAATCGTGATTAAAAATTATATTTCCATAAAAAATAAAAAATCCACAAAATTAAACAGGTATTGTATGCATGTCAGATTCAACAGGTATGCTGTATGCACGAATTTGACTCGAATATCCACTAATAGATCAAACTCGATGGTAAGTTACAAGGTCTACTAGTACATAATTTAAAAATCCAGTTCAAAGCATTAACGGAAAGGTAAAAATGTTGTTTAGATAGAGAGAAAAGAAAGAGCAACAGAAAGTGGAATTGCGTTGCTGACTTGGACACTACAGAGAAGACAATGAAATATCAGTCCATTTGTTACTTTATTAGATGTCAGATATTGCCACATCAAATTATGACCACAAAGATACCACGAGCATTGGAGCCTATTCTCTCCCATCACAAGGTGGCAAGGGATACGTTATCAAATCAGCCCCATGGATTGGCCAATGAGGAGTCCAAGTTTAGTAGGCCTGGGATCTGCCAGAATAGTGATAAGTAGGGGTGCTCACTGGTAAACTGAACGGAACCGAACCGAATTGACTGATTCGGTTTGGTTTTTAACCAAATTGAAGTTAACAGTTTGGTTCGGTTTAGCCCCTCTCTAAACCAAGCCAAACCAGTAAATTGTTGACCTAAATTATTTTTACATTATATTAATTTTAAAATTATATTATTATATATTATATAATATAATATCAAAGAAAGATAGTTCTCTCCTTCGAATAAATTACCAAACTTAAAGTTGATCCTAATTAGTTATATTATTTTGATTTAATTTCATATTATATTATAAATAAATAAATAATATATGCTGAACTGGGGAACTGAACCGAATTGAACCATTCAATTGGGTTCACTATTTGTTTGAGCTTGAACTGAATCAGTTCAGTTCAGATATTGGTTTGGTTTCGGTTTCAGAAAAATTGACCTGAAAGTGAAATCTACCCGACCAAACCATGAACACCCCTAGTGATAAATAATATCTACCTTGATCCAGATCAGACAATTCTGACCCAAGTCGGTCCATACAGCAATCCATGCAAGATGGATTTACAGAAAAGCATGATTTTGCACCTGCTACCAATATGAAAATAGCAGTTGCAGAGGCATGAAGAATGCAAGCCGATGAGAATTTAACATGGATATGTTTTAACTTTTTATCTCCTTTATGTAAGGGCATCCTTGTAAATACTTTAGTTTAAAGGTTTAAATGTCAAAACAATGTTCTGTAAATAAAGCTCTTCATGTAATCTCAAAGTAGAGAAGTTAGTGGAAATTTTTGGTATTTGAAGTTGGGGAGCTGCCCCCTCCCTCCTCCTATTTCCCCTTTGTTCAGCCAGTGAGCCTTGTCTCTCTCCTCCTCCTTCCTTCCTTCTCCCTTAGGTAGTCAGCACTCTCACCTTCTTCCCCCTGTCCAACATGCCTCTTTCCCCTTTCCTTCACCTATGCTCAACATCGACAACCTGCACCTTGCCAGAAGGGGAGCACCAGTCCACGTCGATCTCACAGTGCCGGTAATCAAATGAAGCAATGGTCCAGAGCCTCCTGCTTCCTGTAGTTGTGCAGAGCCAATCCTTGCGAATGGCTCAATCAGTTGCCAGCATCAGAATCAAGTGCAGTTGCGTACTGCCAGATGTCACCCAGCCTGCAGGGCCATCCAGCAATCCCCGGATTGGTCTCTGCCTTCAAAGCAGATTACCCCAGCAGCACAGCACCCCCGATAAGACCCTCTCTATGGCAGCACCACTCTGGTGATCCCGGACTCTATGGAGTCCCATCCCTCCTCCTCCCCCTGCCCTGTCTGCACCAAAGCTCATCAACTCCAACCCATTAGCTTTTGTCTCAAATCCTTTTGAGCACTGACGACTCCTATTATTTTTCTTGATGTCCAGCACCTCTGCCCTTCCCCTCCTATGGACTGCCTTCACCCTTGCGCAAGCCCCACCACACCTTCCCGGACTGCTGGACTAGACCAGCCCTCTCATTCGTCATCGGAATCCAATCCCTTTTCATCCCCCCTGCCCTGTCTGCGCCAAAGCTCATCGACTCCAACCCATTTGCTTTTGTCTCAAATCCTTCTGTGCTCCAATGACTCCTTTTATTTTCCTTGATGTCCGGCACCTCCGCCCTTCCCCTCCCATGGAATGCTTTCACATTGCGCAAGCCCCATCCCACCTTCCCCTGCCCAATGCACCTCACCTCCACTTGCCAAGGACCATCTCTACCATTCATGGCTTATCAAGATCTCCATACCGCCAGCCTCCCCCCCTGCACCATCTAAGCCATGTCGACTACACCACCAATACCACCTTCCCTGCCCTCCGGCACACTGCTGTCTATTGCCACAAGTCTAAAGCCACCTGTTGAGGTCTCAAGAACACCCAAACCCCTCTGTGCAGCCACACAAAGCTGCCAGCTCCACCTTGAGTCGACTGCCGCCATCGTCCCCATGCCCTTTCCCCTTTCACACCTTTAAGGAACCACCCACCACACTGCAGTGACAGAGGACAGCTCCGTTTCTCACATGCCATGCCCCCACCCCTGGGTCCCAATGGACCGAATACACTGGACCACCCAGACTACCCCAGGGTCCCTAGTTCAGTCAGGTCATGAGGTCATCAGCACATGCCCGGTTCAACCGGGTTTAACCAAGTTCAACCAGGGTTAAAAGCCAAGTTAACCCAGTTTGACCCAGCTTAAAACCAGTTTACTCTAGTTGGTACAATCTGGTTTAATTCAGTTCGAGTTTGTTTTAGTCAGTTTTTGTATGATGCAAACCGGTTTTACCTCGATTTGGCTCCAGTTTAGTCCAATAGATTTAGTTAGTCATTCATCATCCTATTTTAATTGTTTTCCACTTGTTTTCCTGTGTCAGGCCTGTTCATGTCTGGTCACTTGTCTCGGATCGATTTAGTCAATTAAAGTTCGGGTTTCGTTTATTCTCACTTAGTTTTACTCATTTACAGATTTAATTTCTGACTTTTAGTGTCTTGTCCCACATCACGAGCTGTAGTCAACGAGCAAACACGTACAGTAGGAAAATGATGATGCCCACATTGTTGTGTTTAGTATGAGTACATCCATGCTAAGAGAATACGAATACCTAGGCCCCCAGTGAATAGAGATAACTCCAAGGTGATTGCATACATGTTCTCCTTTACACGTTGAATCTCTCTCATGGTCATGTTAGATTGTTAGGCAGCAAACAGATCAAAAGAAGATAAGGCTCAGAAAGGAGTCAAGGTTCTCAGAGTGTGAATTCTGATCTTGCTCAGTTCAAGAACTCAGTCCTACACTAAGAACTGGGTCAAGCATAAAAAGAACAAAGTAGTGTCATTTTCATACTTGATCTCTTGCCCTTAAAAATCCTATGAAAGCGCATGATCATGATTGAAGGGCAACGTTTGGTTTCTAATGGCAGTCAATCTTGTATGGCTTTCTTTGGCCCTACTCTCGTCAACCATCATATCTGACTTGTCAGGTAAGATGAAAGCCCCAATTCTGCAGTGCTTTGTTTGTTGAACTGCAAAACCATTGGTTGCAGATTGCTTGCTAAAATGATACACAACATAAACGCTACCAATGTAGTACTATGTACAGATTAATTGAATATAAAGTTTGAGTATTGCAAATATACTGAAAATCAGAAGCATGAAACACAAGTCCAACACATACCGATTTTAGATTTTCCTTTTTATAGTCTATAACACGATCAACACCCAAGGATTTCAAAAGTCCTGCTTTATTTTCACCCCCGCAAGTAGCTAAAACCTTATTTCCAGCCAATTTGGCAAGCTGAAAAAAAGAAAGAAGAAGGCCTAAGTTGACAAGAAGATAATAGGTAAGCATGTCTAAAATATCACTGCAAAATGTTACTCCTGCAAGGATAAGAAAAATGTAATACAACAATGAAAAATCATTAAGCATGAGTATTTCTGGGACAGAACTGGCCCATGGATTCGCCAATCTGCGAACATCAAGGCAAGAATTGAGTAGGTCAGCAGCAGGTTTCTAGCTGATTGGAGTGAGTTAGCAACATGCCATCCACACTGCAGGTCTGTGCTTTCTGGCTTCCGCACATAATTTCAGGTGGGGAAGATAGTGGTTCATGGGAACAGGCTTTCAGATCCAGCAGATAGTAGTTCATGAGTTTATAAATAAGGTCCTCTTAAGTTGCAGAACTTATGTTCCCGGATACTCCCTTATAAGTCCATGGGATCTAATAGGATCTGTGTCCCTTCATCTTCTCTGTCTGAAACAGGGCAGGGAAGACACAGGTGCAGCAGCCAACCCAGGCCTTGCACCAGCTGCCCCTCTGCCCTCAGGGACTCAGCTCCTCACGAGAACACTGGTTGCCATGCGGTGATGCTAGACAAGCAAAGGGTGGCTGGTAAGGGGAAACAAGGACAGCAGATTGTACAAGCCCAGTGAAAGATCCAATGGAATTAGAGCCTTCTGGTTTTCAGGTCCACCTGATAACCCAAACCAAACAGTAACTTCAGGCCTGTTCAGTCTGGGTTAAACATTAAGAAACTGGTTCAGAACCTGAACTAAAATAAAATGAGTGAAATTGATGTGGGACAAAAATGAATTAGCCACCATTTGCAATCATAAGCAGGCCCAAACAAGTCACCAAACTGATACTGTAATCTTGACTGGACCGAAAATGGGTGGACCGGGCTTGATCCGGTTTGTAAACCCGCTGAACAGGGCTGAAAGATGCTGAACAGGTCCTGAACTGGGCTGAATCGGACCGAACAACGCTGAACCGGATCTGGATCACCTGAAAAGGGTGGTCTGGGCTTTGAACCGACCTAAAGTGGTCTGAACCGGCCCTCAACCAGATTAAAGAGGATCAAGCCGGGCTAAACTGGCTCAAAATTGACCTAGAAAATCCTAAACCGGCCTTGAACCAAGATGAACCAGTCCTAAATCAGGCTGGACCAAGCTGAACCGGCTTGAACCAGTCAGAACCAACTGTAAACCGGATTGAACTGGAGTGAACTGCAAACTGGTATTAAGCCAGGCCTGAACTGGGTATGAACCGGCTGGACCAGGCCTTGAACCAGTTGGACCGGGTTGCTGGACCGGCTGAAACTCACCCCCGGAAGGGGTTTGTGGCACCTTGGCAGGCTCCCAGAGGCACATGAAAGTGCCATGTGAGAACAAACAGGTAGGGCAACTGTCATCCTGCACCCTCACCACCTGGAAAGCTAGGGAGGTAATCGTCTTCTTTGGCAGTTCTTCTGAACAGCAAGATGGCGCAGGGGTGGTCTTCGGGGGTTCTTACGGCTGAGAACAAGAGAAGGAGTTTCGGAAGATGGAGGGGGATCCGGTGGTAAGGGTGGGGATGCAAGGTGGGCTCTGAACGGGGTGGAGGTAGCTGGTGGGGCTTCGGATAGCAGGAGGGGCGAGGGGAAGTCATCAGGTGAGAGGGGGGCTCAGAGTTCTGGCAATGGTCTGGGGTGCTCTCACAGGTGGGTGGCAGGGGGTGCCGTGTGGTGGTGGGTCTCTGTGCATAGGATCCAGAAACAGAAGGCAAGGAAGTGTGCTATGGTGGCCTCGGTGGTAGGGGCTTGCGCAGGCAGACCAGGGCAGAGGGCGGGTCAATGGACTAGCCATGGGTGTGCGGTGCGGGTCCAGGGGAGAGAAAAGCAAGATGAAGAAAAGGAACCGAGGGGGGGGGCTCGTGCAAAGAAGGAAGAACCAGGGGGTCCGTGAGGAGGGGAGGGAGAAGAGGATCGGAGAAGAAGAAGAAGAGTTGGGGGGGGCGGATTGTTGGGGAGGTGGAAGGATCGAGAGGGGGGGGGGAGAGGGAGAGAGAGAGAGAGTAACTTCATTTCATTCTTCATTCATGTCTGCATCCAGGGGGTGGGTGTGCTTTTATAGGCCCCCATGATGCAAAATGTGAAGAAAACCCCAAAAAAATCGAACAAGTACATATATATCCTTAACTTGACATATACTAATAATATATCCATTTTTTAATATAAAATATTTTTTAAGCTCCTTAATTATCTTTGACATTCCTAGTACATACATCCTAAAGTTGACATATTCTAAATATATTAATTTTTAAATCTAAAATATTTTTCAAACTCCCTAATTATCCTTGACATTCCTAACTTAGACTCCTAAACAGATAAATTCCTAATATTATTAAAATAATATAATTTTGACGTCAACATCTATCGATTCCAACTGCAGGTGTTGCTGCAATTGAAAGATTGTGACTACAGAAAAAGCTGTCAAGTATGGGGAGAATATGGGATGCTGCTGCAGCAGCTGCATGGGTGTTCTTTCTCCCTTCATGTTCTCCTCCGAGTGTATGATGATGTGCTCTATCTCTCCCTCCCTCCCTCCCTCTCATTCTCCCTTTCTCTCTCTCTATCTATATATCTACCTCTCTCTATCTATCTATCTAATTGCAATGGTTAGGTTAGTTACTATCATCTCCCTTTGACTCAACCACCAAATCATGTCTATCGTCTGAACAATTCGCATTAATTAATTGGGGGACGGTTCTAGTATCAAGTTCCTAGTAGAAAAAAGACTAGCATCAACCATAGCAAAGGCGGAAGAGGACTACTCAAAATTTGACAGAGCTGCTAACCATGTGGTGGAGGGATGAATTACGGGTGTGAACAAGCTGAGCTGAGCTAAGCAATATGTTTCTCAAGACCAGTTTATTTATTTATGTTTGAACTCAAGCTCGGCTTGATACTCAATACGCAGGCTTGACCTATGTTCGAGGTTGACCTGTTAAGAGCTTGATATGCTTGAGATTGGCTCATTGAGCGGCTCATTTATTTGATATGGCTTGAACTCAAGTAGGAGCTTGGTCCAAAGCTCAAGTTCAAGTTTTATTTGAACTTACTTATAAAACTATATCTAAGCTCATTAATGATGCTTGAACTTGAGCAAAGTCTGAGCTTCTTTAAGAATCTCAAATTTAAACTCATTTATTAAGCCCGAACTCGAGTTTGAGCTTAGATTAAACCCAATTTAATTTATATTATATAGTTTTTAAAAGCTCTATATTTATTTTTTAAAAATATTTAACTGACTACTTATCCGAGCTACTTACATGCTTTATCAAGTGAGCGCAGTTGAGCCTCTATCAGGTCCAGTAGTGCTATAAACGGAGCGGATATGTCATTTCCGAATCTGCTCTGCTAGCCAATTCAGATATCGAATATCCGCTCCGGTTAAAATTTGAATACGGAGCGGATCTTCACAATCGGATATCTCTAGGATACGAAGTGGATACGGATAATATCCACTTTGCCTCAGAACCTGCATAAGTTATAAAAATGTGAAAAAACCCCCAAAAAACCTGTAAATTCATGACAAAATATGGACAACCTTTTACGTACAAATGACGCACGGCCACTTTATCAGGAGAGGGGGATGCAGAGCTGTCAGGGGGACGTTGAAACTTCTTAGCAGGAAGGGGGAGGCTCCGGGGGAGGGGGATGCAGAGCCACCACTGCGTGGGAGGGGGATACGTGGGTGGGGGATGCTTCAGCCTTCGGGCCTCCGGGGGGAGGAGGGATGCTCCAGGGGGAGGGGGATGCGCCGATGCGGGACACAGGGAGGGGGAGGCTCCGGGGGAGGGGAATGCGGGATGGGACGCAGGGAGCAACCGTTACGTGGGAGGCTCGGGAGGGAGAGGGATGCGGGAGTGGGATGCAGGGAGCCGTCGGGAGGGGGAGGCTCTGGAAGGAGGGCGATGTGGGATGGAGGGAGCCGTCGCCGGGAGGGAGATGCTCACCGAGTCGCCGCCGCCAGGACCGGGAGGGATGCTCTGCAGTCTACTCGTGCTTGCCTACTTGTGCTTAGGACCCCTTCTCCGCTTGCCACCTGCTAGGATGCGGGATGGGGAATCGGGGGGGACTGGAGATTTTGGGGCAAGACAGATAGGTGTTTAAGTTATAGTTTAAAGAGGACCGTTGGATCTTACATCCAATGACTCAGTTCGAACTGGATCTTAACCGGAGCGGATCTAGTGATTCTAAATCCGCTCCGTTTAAAATTCGGATAATATCCGAATTCGAAAATACTATCTGAGGGATCAACTTAAACGGATAATATTCGCTTATCCGAATACGAATACGAACCGGATCCGGATTTTATCCGGATCCGTTTACAGCCCTAAAGTCTAGTCTCAAGCTACCTATCAGTGTATTGGTTTGTTTGCACTTCTAGAATAAATGAAGAATGAGAATAAAATGCCTTATGATTAAAGCTATGTCAAGCAACAAATAAAACAAGGTTGTTGAGGTAATGATCCCTGAATCATGAATGTCTTATATTCTATCCTATTTTATAAAATGTCGCTTTTTAGCACATTGTTTAGATAATTATGGTACTTACTATATATCTTTAAAGTTTTCTATTTAAAGAAAAACTCACAAACGTATCATACATCATTGAAGTTTTCTATTTAAATAAAATTTCACAAATCATATAAAAATGACCAAAAGTAGTGTGCTTTGGAACCATATTGGGTCAAAGTTATTGTCACAAGTCGCATGCATAGGCCCAAACCAAAGACTAAACCGAATTAGCTTGGTTTGGTTTGGTTTGAAAAAATTTTGATTTGGTTTGGTTTGGTTTTACTCCTAATTTTGGTCTGGTTTTGATTAGAATAAAAATAGGTAAAATCCAAACCATGAACTGCCCTCAGTGGGATGGGATCACATTAACAACAGGAGTGGATAATCATATATGGTAGCCCAGAATCGGTTGATCTGGCTGGATCCAAGCTGATCCTGCCAAAAAATCTGACCATCCCCCCATCACCTCCAAAATCAAATAGGGGCTGTGATCATGATCCAGGATGGCCAATCCCGATCCATCCTGAAAAGTGCAAACCAATCTATCAGTAGATTTCTTTGCTGGAAATTATTCTGCTTGAAACAAACTAACCACTATACTGAAACACAAGCACCATTGCACCAATAATTTAGCAGTAAAACACTAAAAAATCTAGAAACATAAGTGTAACCAATGACAGAACTAGGTACAAATTCCTGGCTAGACATTCACTTCTGTGTCATGGACACATGGTCAAACAAAACATGAAATGTGACGTGCTAATGCGTTATTTTAGATTCCTGATTCTGATGGTGTATTTATTAGCAATTTTGCAAACAAAGCATATATTTATCTGTATACAAATACAACATTGTTGGACTTGTATCCATTTAGAAAGAGTGAGTCAATTATGATATGTATACTGTGTTATTTTCTGGCATATGTTAATTGTACTTTCCCACCTTGGGGAGTCATCATTCATCATGACAAAAACTTGCTTTCCAACCTAGCATATACATTATCCTGATCAGCAGTGTATATTGTGATGCATGTGTAGTTACAAAGCATACTTAGCACATACATGCTTGCATAGGGTAACATAACATTATGCAACTAACTAGGATAAAGAGTTGAGAAATAGAATAAAGAGGACAATCTCAAAGCCCACTTTATGCCATCATTGCACGTGTTGAACTGGACTTGCACAACAGTGCATGTCTGACATAAAAGATTCTAGTATGCTTTGAGTAAAAAAGCAGAACAAAATTTGCTGGCATTTCAGATTACTCTGCAGGGTGAACTGAAAAAGGCCAATCTATCAGAAAATTAATTATTCCTCTTGTTTAGGAATTATCATCCAAAGTAGGAAATACTAACAGCAAGATTGCAGCGCTGGCATCCAATTTACACTGGGAACAAGCATATAAATGCTGAGCCTTACAGTCAATAAAAAAACACCATTCATGAATGCGAACTCCAAAAAGCAACTGCAAGTATAGGTAAGTGGCAAGCATTGAATTATAAAGTATCTGACCTGCACAGCAAACTGCCCAGTCCCCCCAGCAGCTGCCGTTACAAGAACTAACTCTCCAGATTCCATTTTTCCTGCCTGCAGTAAGATGACCAGTCCTACTTAGGACACTTGCTTGTCCATTGCAAACTATGTAAAAAAGAAATTATGCCAAAATGTAGCAATCATGAAGGCACGGGTAACACATCTTTTGCAGCTTCATGAATTGAATGTAGAGACAGAAATAGAACAGATTAATATCTCAAAAGAACCAACATCCAAAGTTCTACCTTCTCCAAGGCAATTGAGGCTGTTAGTCCAGAGGTAAGCATTGCCACGACTTCTGGGTCTGGTCTAGCCACAGGCATGACACGTTTTGAAGGAACCTGTACTTTGCAATAATGAGAAAAGAAACAGAATAGCTTGAACTAGTAAGTGTGGACCAAACAAATGCCTATGAAGATTGTATACCATCACGAACTCGGCATAACCTCCGAAGGTCATAATAGCCACTGGAGTTCCAACTTTCAAGTGACTAACTGAATTTCCAACAGCGGCAATCAAACCCACAGCCTGTATAACTTTTATCATAAATATAACAAAAATTTGCACTTTCAAAGTTATTTAAAGTTACAAGTGCACCAAAAAATAACATATAGCAGTCAACTTGACAAACATTCTTGATTCTTGAAGCAAGAATATCTATATATTTACAATGTCCAAGAAAAATATTCCTTCAAATATCTAGTTTTGGACATTCAGCAGCTTACGTCCAAAAGTGATGATGGCACAATACCTAGCAAGATAAGATTGACGAAATGTGGAGAAGACAAAGATAACATTTATAGAATTTTCGAGGACTCACTGTTTAACCAATATCATAAATGCAGTAACAGTTTTAAGAACCAAGTGTCAAGAAGTGAGAATGAAGATGAAAAATAAGACCACTGAATAATACTCATGACGAGAATGCTTTAGACCCAGTAAACCAAGAGAAAAATTTACATTTTTTGGGCGATGTGGATAGCTCCTAGTAGTTGAATCTTAAATCAGACATATGGTGCTAGATACTAGCTGGCATCATCATAAGATTATCTTCTTACAGGATTTCCTTGTACCATGTTAAGAGTGAAGTCCAAAAGTTACAATACTTTTGTTTCCCATGATTAAAACTGTAATAAAATTTCATTCAATGATTTTATTTTTTTCCTTGGATTTTCTCAGTGATGGAGAACTTTTTTACCATCAAGGTAACTAGTGATTCCTCCTTTACAGTTCCGGTTGTGTTGTGATTTATTTTCATATTAATTTAATCTGACTTTCACATCATCTTAAAAAAAACAAAAATAAAAAAAAGAGCTCATAGTCAGTTGTTAAAAAGCATTTCAGCCCATCCTTAAGAGGATAGCCGTCGCCATAAATTCTAACATTTCACCACAGGGCTCTTTAAATGCTTTCTCAAATGAGTAGTGTAAGTGAAAAAGTTAACACAAGATCCGGCTCAATGGATATGCTTTAACACTAGGCCTGGTCAAAATTTCCACTTTAACACAAAGTCCCTTTTTTTCAAATATATTTAATTCCCACTCCATTCCTAACCGAGGTGGTAGAGGACGTGAGTAACCAGAAAAGAGAAGACAATTTTGCCCTTCTCATTGCACAGAGGCACTGCCAACTACATCGACCTACCTCCAAAGATTCATCTTGCTCATAGCACCAGCACCAGCACCATTTGCCCGCCAAGAGGCAAACATTCGAGAGCCGACCCTTCTCCTCTTCTGCGCTCGTTAAGAGTCCAGCCTGATTCGCCTCGCTTCATGAGCCCATTGATGCCAAAAAGTTCCTGCTTTTGCACTTACCACCAGGGAAAAGAGCCTTTCCTCGGTCTCCCACATCTCCACCACCCTCCTCCCCCACGCTGCAATGAGGATCCAGAAAAAGCAAGAGCAACACCAGAGCAGCCACAACCACAAGATGAAGAAGAACAAGGTGCAAAAAGGAAAAAAGGGTTGAGGCAAGGTCGACTAGGGCATGGTAGGACATTAAAGGCGCATGAATGTCTTCTCCAACCACCAACATTCCGATCTACTTCTCCGGCAATCAAATTGTGTAACCCTCTTCCTTGTGGCTTTAAAAGGAAGATGAAAATGTGCTAACAGACACGAAGACAAGGAAATGACTCTGAGGTGAGCCTTCTCTAATCACCGAAGTTGTCAAGCTCCTTGTCCGAATCTCCAACCCTTCATGTGCCCGATGGGAATGAGCAATGTTGAAAAAGGAAAGGGATCGTGAGAACAACGAGGGAATGTAAGCACATAACTAGGATAGAAATGGTCCTTAAAACATTAGTGAAACGGAGGCTAACAAAATGGAGGTGGTGCTAAAAAAATGAAAGTGAACCTAACATTAAAGTAATTCGGTGAAGAGACTGCATATCAAAGTGATTTTCTAAAATGAACTGAAAATTAATTTTCCCAAAGAGATATCTGTAGACATGCCAAATAGCATAATTAAAGAGCTCAAAACTCCTGTTTTTATAAATGCTATTCGAGAAATTAACCAGAAGAAAATATTTTATCAAACAATCATGTGTTTTTGGACTGCAGGGAAGAAGTGCCTCAACATCAGGGAGCTAGATGCCCCAATGACAAGGTGCCCAACACCCCAGCATCAAGTCACTTTGTTTTGGTAAGATTTTTTTTGCCTATTTCCCACAAGATCTACCATCTATCAACGTGTCATATTTGAAAGAGCCCCAATATCGGGGTGCTTTGCAGTCAATATGAGCCGAACGACAGAAAAGACTATCCCAAAGCGGCGGAGAGCGGCGGAGTTGATCGAGCATTAAATACGACAACGTACATAGGGTGTCTTGGTAGAAAGTCAGCTTTTTCAGCTTGTCAGCCCCAGATTCGTGCAGCTTTCAGCATGTCGCATTTAATGCGGTCACAGCTCCCCAATATTGGGGCATCTGGTGCCCCAATATCAAGATGTTTCAGACCTACAAACTGCCTTTCTGGTTTTCCGAGAATACCCTTCGTCTGGCTATAAAAGGGGGTGCGCCCCCTACATCTAAAAGGTTTCAGATCTCTTCCTCCATGTCCATACTACCTAAGGACCCCTCTAAGAAATTCTAAAGAGCCCTCTATTGCTCCCCACCTCTCTTTCAAGTCTATCCCCTAACCATTGAAAGTTTCCCACTCAAATCCACTCCAATTTACAGCTTCCCATAGTTCTCTTTCTCATTCTACACATTTCAAGGTGTCAGGAGAGCCCTAAGAAACTCCAACGATTCACCGAAGTTCATCTTCAAGCCTAGAGTGAAGTAAGGAGTCAACACTTCACTAGCACCCAATGTGCCGACTAAAGTAACCCGATATTAGGGCAAGTGGTGTGTCGACATCAGGGCACTTCTATTAAGGAGCACTGCTTTTCTAGATTTCCAAATTCCAACCGATCACCTTTATCTTTTCTTGCAGTCCAACACTTCTATTGAGCACTCAACGTGATTCCGATCCAGTCCCCCCCCATAAGGAAGGTGTTGGCGTCAATATTTTTCAAAAAAAAAAAAAACAGACAAATGGGCCAGCAAGGACCAGACCTGAAGCAGGGGGAAAGTAGCCCATGACCCAGTCAAATTAAGCCCAATGGAATACCCCAATTGGGCCCTGGTTGGGTGGCCCATAATTGGACAAATCTGGCCCATGTACAGGCCTTGCACAGTCCATGGAGGAGGTTGGGCCGCAGCCACCTGCAGGCCCACTTGCGGCCACCTGCAGGCCCAGACCTGCAGGCCCACTTCGGCCAGGTGTGAACAGGCCACACAGCCTGCCACCTCATCTGGTCCAACCGTACATGCCACCTCAACCCATTGGGCAGTTGAAGGCTGGGGAAGGCCAAGGGACAGCAGGTCAATAAATTGGAATAAAAGGAGTAACCCCCAAGGGGGAGGCCAACAGCCATGTGCGTACACCACTTGGCCTGCCCTTTCATATCCCCTCATCTCCTATAAAAAGAGGAGGGTGCGCCAGCATCTGGGGAGGGAGAAAAGAAGAAGAAGAGGAGAAGAAAAGGATAAGGTAAGAAGGGAGAACAGGCTTGTCCACATAGCCCCTTAGGGGGCCTCCTTTCTGCTGGTTTACCTGTTATCTCCTGCCCCTGTCTGCCATCACAAAAATGCAACATTTTAGTCCATTCAAACCCCCCTAGATTGGACTACAATCCCCTTGAGCCGAGCCCATAAATCTGGCCCTTGTCTGGAGCAAAAAAAAGGCCTGCAAGTCCCCCTTGTGACCCGGTTTCAGCCCCAATCAAGGCCCAAGAGAGACCCCCACTTCGGCCTATTTCCAGGCCCACCAGCAGGCCTATTTTCAGATTACCTGCAGGCCCATATTCAGGCCCTTGTCCAGACCACCTGCAGGTCCCCACTTTCAACCCGGTTCCAGCCCTTGCCTAGGCCTATATCCGATCATCTGCTGGCCCTTGCCCAGTCTACCTTCAGGCCCCGTTTAAGGCCCAAAAAAAGCCCACTGCAGCCCATTTTCAGGCCCATAATATGCCACCTGCAAGTACTCCCGAGCCAGGCCCCTGTCCTGATCCAGTCCAAACCACCTTCGGGCCCCTTTCAGTCCTGATCGGTCCACCTATTCAGGCCTATATCCGATAACCTATTTGGCCCATATTCTGACCCGATATGACCCACCTGCAGGATCACCATCGGCCCTCCTAAACCAGGCCCACAACCGGCCCATTCCTGGTCCTAAACTAGACCCACAAACAGGCCCCTTTGTGACCCAAAACCAGGTCCGAAACCTGCAGCCAAAAGAAAAAGCCCCTCTGCGGCCCCATCCAAAACACCCTACAAACAGGCCCACTTCGGCTCCCTTGCAGCCAGGCTCCGGCCCCATTGAGGCTCAAGTCAACCCAATGGCCCTTTCACGGGTCCAATCCGCTTCCCAAGAAGCCCACCAGCAGCTCCCTTGCAGCAGAAAAAAAAATTGCAGCAGCCCCTTTGTGGCTTGAACCGGCAAAGGCCAGGAATGGGCCGGTTGTGGGCCTGGTTTAGGAGGGCCGATGGTGAACCTGCAGGTGGGTCATATCGGGTCAGAATATGGGCCAAACAGGTTATCGGATATAGGCCTGAATAGGTAGACCGATCAGGACTGAAAGGGGCCCGAAGGTGGTTTGGACTGGATCAGGACAGGGGCCTGGCTCGGGAGTACTTGCAGGTGGCATATTATGGGCCTGAAAATGGGCTGCAGTGGGCTTTTTTTGGGCCTTAAACGGGGCCTGAAGGTAGACTGGGCAAGGGCCAGCAGATGATCGGATATAGGCCTAGGCAAGGGCTGGAACCGGGTTGAAAGTGGGGACCTGCAGGTGGTCTGGACAAGGGCCTGAATATGGGCCTGCAGGTAATCTGAAAATAGGCCTGCTGGTGGGCCTGGAAATAGGCCGAAGTGGGGGTCTGATGCGGGACGGGAAGGGAGGTGCCGCCATCCCCGCGCGCGTCGGCGGGCCCGAAAGGGGATGTACCGAGCTGATGGGGTGCTGAACCGGATCGAACCAAGCTGAACCGCTTCAAACGGAGTTGGAAACTGCTGAACGGGGCTTGAAATCCACCGAACTGGACCCCACGGCCGTTGAACCGGGCCCACAAGTGCTGAACCGGTCCGAAACGGCCCTGAACCGGCCTTAAAAGGCCTGAACCGGGGTCAAAACTCACTGAACCGGCCCTGAACCGGTCTGAACCGGGTCCAGGAAGTCTGAACCGGCCTTGAACCGGCTTCTAGACGTCTGAACCGGACTGAACCGGGCTGGAACCGGTCTGAACCGGCGTGAACCGGGATCGAACCCGGCTGAACCGGCCGCTGGCCCGGTCTGGCTCGTGGACCGCGTATGCGCGGGCCGGCCGCGGCGAACCGGCCGGCCGTCGCTCGCTCGCGCGAGCGACTTAACCCCGGTGGGGGTCGTGGCCGCGCGGGGCTCGCCCGGGCGAGGGAATCGTGGCCACGCGGTTCGGTGCCGCGTACCCCGCCTCGCGGGGCTTCGATCGATCGCGGGCGGCCGAGCCTTCGCGTCGGCTTCGAGCGGGCGGGACGGCGGAGGTTCTCCGCGGTGCAGGGGCGCCACCGCGCGGAAAAGGGGGGGTCTGGAGCACCGCCGTCGACGTCGCCGGAGGGGGGGCGGGCCGGCCGGGACCTTCCGCCGGCGGGGCTGCTTCGTCTTCTTCTTCCTCTTCCCTTCTCCTCGTCTTCGTCTTCGCCGGGTCTGCAGGGGGGGGTGTAGCCGGCAGGGGAAGGGGACGGGGACGACGGCGGAAGGGGTTTTCGGGAGGCTCCGTGGGAGGCCAAAGGACCTGTGGGTTATGCTTGTGGGGGTAGGGGAGCCGCGGGGGGGGGGGGGGGGGTTTCTGTTTAGGGCGCGTGTGAGCGTCCGGAAGGTGAGGGAAGGGGTGGCGGAAAGGGGAACCCAGGAGGGGGGTCTGGCGAGCTTCCAGTAAGCGGGGGGTGCCGTAGGGGTCTGGGGAAGGTGAGGGGTGGGACGGAAGGCCCCAATGGAGCTGGGGCAGGGCGTCGACGGAGATGTCGACGGATCTCGGAACTCGTCGGAGGTGAAGGGGAAAGCGACTGGGGCAGGGGGGGAGGACGCCGGACCGAGCTCCGGAGGTGAGGAGGATCACCGGGAAGGGAAGGGGAGAACCGGGAGCACCCGGAGGTGAGGGAACGACGCCGACGTCGGAGGGCGAGAGGGGGAAAACGGGAGAGCTTCTTTCTTCTTCAAAACATCCATCTCTATCTTTCATTCAAAGACTTGGGCTCTTTAAATAGAGCTGGACATTACAAGATGGACCTCTAAAAACCCTAATTACATATATGTCCTCTAAAGGACTAAAATAAAAAGAAGGACTCAAAGGACTCTAAATACTCAAATAAAATGCATAAAAATAAAAATCTAATACTACGAAATAAAAGAAATAAATACGTCGTCTCCTCAAGACCCGGAAGACGCTATCTCCAAACAAACGGACGATCCGGTCCGTACCGGTCCCCATCAGGGTCTCTCTTGGGCCTTGATTGGGGCTGAAACCGGGTCACAAGGGGGACTTGCAGGCTTTTTTTTTTGCTCCAGGCAAGGGCCAGAAAGGGCCAGATTTATGGGCTCGGCTCATGGGGATTGTAGTCCAATCTAGGGGGGGTTGAATGGACTAAAATGTGGCATTTTTGTGATGGCGGACAGGGGCAGGAGATAGCAGGTAAACCGGCAGAAAGGAGGCCTCCTAAGGGGCTATGTGGACAAGCCTGTTCTCCCTTCTTACCTTATCCTTTTCTCCTCCTCTTCATCTTTCTCCTGGCAGCAGGTGGCAGCAGCAGGTGCAGCAGCAGGGCGCAGCAGCAGGTGGCAGACCGGCAGCCTGTCGACGCTTCAAACTCCCTCCCCAGATGCTGGCGCGCCCTCCTCTTTTTATAGGAGATGGGGGGATATGAAATGGCAGACCAGGTGGTGTACGTACATGGCTGTTGGCCTCCCCCTTGGGGGTTACTCCTTTTATTCCAATTTATTGACCTGCTGTCCCTTGGCCTTCCCCAGCCTTCAACTGCCCAATGGGTTGAGGTGGCATGTACGGTTGGACCAGGTGAGATGGCAGGCTGTGTGGCCTGTTCACACCTGGCCGAAGTGGGCCTGCAGGTCTGGGCCTGCAGGTGGCCGCAAGTGGGCCTGCAGGTGGCTGCTGCCCAACCTCCTCTATGGGCTGTGTGCAAGGCCTGTACATGGGCCAGATTTGTCCAATTATGGGCCACCCAACCAGGGCCCAATTGGGGTATTCAATTGGGCTTAAGTTGACTGGGTCATGGGCTACTTTCCCCCTGCTTCAGGTCTGGCCCTTGCTGGCCCATTTGTCTGTTTTGTTTTTTGAAAAATATTGACGCCAACAGAAGGAAATTGACCGATCTAGGGTTCCCCCTTGTTCCAGCAGCCCCCTCCGGTGAGCATCAATCCCCCCCACCAATGTGAGTTTTCCCCACTCCCCCCCTGACCGATTGTCAGATCCTTGTCTAGACCAACCAGTTGACTCCCCACTGCTGGATATATTTATATAATATGAACTTTTTTTTTTTTGTAGAAAAGATGTCGGACAAGGAGCGCAGTGTCCCTGCACATGGTGACATTGGCTAGCAACATAGACACATGGTAGATGTTGAGACGAAGATGGTAAAGTGCAAATGGTGTAAGAAAAAAATAAATGAAGGAATTTACCACCTCAAACAACACATTGATGGGGTGAGTAAAAATGTCAAGTATAACGAAGTAAAGGCAAAGTTGAGAGAAAAGTTGATGGCATATTTAACTAAGAGAGCATCAAAGAGAGACATAAGAATTGAGCAAAGAGTCGGCTTGCATGAAGAGTTGCTTGAACGTCAAGACACAAATCTCATGTATGAAAATATAAAAAAAGAGAATCACATGCTCACATTGAGGTGTCTTCATCAAGTTCAGATAATCAAAAGAAGACACAAGTAAGAAGGGCAATGCATGCATGTAGGGCATGATGTGGAAGGCCCAAAAAGATGAGGAGAGAAGAATGAGGGTAGGAGAATCTACTGCCAAATGATCAGATGTAGAAGACATTCACCCTACACCTCTGTCAGGCCGAGAGATCGAGTCCATCAGTCATTGTTAGTTCGACCAATGAACACATCCATGTATAGGTAGAATGATAGATGTCAAAAGATGATCAAACAAGTCATGAAAAAAGTAAAGACTATGACAGGAGTTGCAAAAAAGGTAGTTAAACATATTTATAAATAGTTTTTACATAAGATATGAAAAATTAACGTATTTTAAATGTGCATTACATCTTTTTGAAACAAATATTAATAACTACATTTTCTTTCTTCTTGATGTAGGTGTCCCAACCCATGCAATCAGATGTCCATATTTTCAGACAATGATTGATGCCAGCATTGAGGATGGACCGGCATTAAAAGTCTTAAGTTTGAAATACACCTACAATAGTGGATTGGATTCAAATGTTGATGAGTTAATCTCGTGAATAAATGAATTCAAGTTAATATAGAAGGAAAAGAATTGTATTATAACGTGTGATAGATGAATATGAAAAACAAAAAGATCATGATTAGCTTTCTTATCCACTCTCCCGAGGGCATCACAAGATAAAAAATGTTAACTATTTATTTGGTCTCATGAACGATGTTGTCAAAGAACTAAAAAATAAAAAAATTGTGTAGTTTGTCACTGACAACAAAACACCTTAAAAAACTGTAGGGAAGAAGCTGATGGAAGCCAAAACACACTTCTTTTGTGTGCTCAGTGCTGCACACTTCATAGATTTGATGTTGGAGGGCATTGAAAAGTAGTTATATGCCAAGTTCTTAGTGAGTCAAAGACAATTCGTTATATCGTGTATATATGGACATCCTAAACTCTTACACAATGAAAAAGCATTCAATGATCATGATCTACTATCACTTGAACCCACCAGATTTACTACACATTTTATTGCATTAAAGAGTTTTCACAGACACCACCATGACTTGAAGAGATTTATATTGTCAACCTATAAATCAATTATATGACTGAGCTATCATACAATATGCAACAATTTAATATACAAGTGAAGATGGAGCATCTAATTGAAGACAACCGATCACAGGAGAGAATTCATTATTACTTGTTTGTGATTGAACCACTCGTACAAGTGCTGAGATTGCTTAATTCAAATAATAAAAATCAAATGAGGTACTTGTACGATGCAAATGCAATGGATAAGACAAAGATGAAAAATCAAGTAAAAACATCCAAATGGTTATCAAAAATAGTGGAAGATTATTGACAATAAATTAAATATATAATTTATGAACATTTAAATAAATAATCATGTAATCATTGAACTATAAGTCTCATAGCTTATTGAGACATTAAGAACTAATTTAAAAAATAATAATCAATAAATAATCATGCAGTCTTTGAATTATCTGAAAACACTAGCATTAAACAAAATAAAATTAATTAATGACTATTTAAACTTCTACGTTGTATGAATAAACAATATTTGATTAATAATTCAGAGTATAAAACGTGTAAAACTTTGCTTCAATAATATTTAAACATAATACATTCAGTACATGTTTCTTTGTGCAATTGTACTTGTTATTTTTATTTGTATAAATATGCCAATCGAATAAATTCTATAGATTCTGAAAAATACCTATAAAAAATAAAGTCGATGTGTGTTTTTAAAAAAGAAAAAGTGTTATAAAAAAATAAAGTCGATGTGTGTTTTTTAAAAAAAAGTGTTATAAAAGTTTGTGGGACGGAAAGATAAAATATTATCTTTTTGCATACGTAAACAGTTTATATCTCTTTTTCTCACGTAAATGGTGAGACGTTGAGGCATAAATCTTACATAGAGAAAATCGTAAGCCTTGTGTTTTGCCAGTAAAGCATAAGCCTCAGTAAAGTGGTGAAGAGCCTCGCCTTAAGACGTAAGCCTCATTATCTCAGGGTGGAGTTTTTTTTTAAAAAGCAATGCTTGGAATATCTCTACCAAGAAAAACATTTGCTTTCAACATGGATAGATGAGAAGAATGTCAACTCTAGAGTGAAAGATTAGATACTAGTGTTTTGCAACATAAATATATTATTTTTTAAATACAATGAATTTAATTATTAAAAATAATATTATAAAGGTTGTAATAACTTAACATAAATATAGATTTTATTGAGCATAAATAATATTTTTAAATAAATTATATCATGAAAGTTGAGGCCCGCTTGACCCCTTTTAGCCCACTTCGGCCCGATTGATGGCCAATTTATGGCCCAGGTCAAAATTGAAGGCCAATGAATTGGCCGACAATTGGCCCAACCCGCATGCCCACGGGCCAGCCTGGCCCAACCCTGGCCCATTGCCACGCCTATGGCAATATACATGGAGTTAGGGTCACTAGGTTGTAGGCATAAGATGAATTGTATGTGGAGTGTCGTAAAGCAATGAAAGAGAGGCTGGGTATGGCCATGTAGGCTAAGCATGGATGGAGCATATGATCATGAAAGAGGGAATAGAGTTGTATGGATACTGTTATATGGCCATGGTGGAGAGACTGAGCAAGAAATATTTACATGGAAGTAGGCCATCGGGTGCTATGTATTTGGATGGAGAACAAGGGGTGTAGGTGGGGTGATCATCATTAATTGGAGGTCCCTCTTACCTCATTTTTCTCTTCTCCTTCCTTTTTCCTTGACAGCAGCAGTTGGAGGAGATGGATCTTGCCTTCTTCTTCCTCAGTTTCTTTTCTTTGTTCTGAAGATGACAGAAGTCGGCCCTTGCCCTTCTTTCTAGTTCTCGACCCTGCAGACTGTCTTCCTAACCATCCAAACCTTGCACAATCCCTGGTGGACTGTTATATAGAGCATATGGTGGGGAGCACCAGTCCCGACTGGGGCTTCTCATTTCTTGCTCACGAATAAGGGTAGTGGAAGGAAGAAGACCCGGTTAGATCTCTTGTATTCCAGCCTATACCACAGCCTATTTGAATATATGTTGAGTGCTTACATAAGTGAACTTCTCCCATTAGTTGATGGTATAGAAAAGACCCGGTCAAACTTCGGATGGTGGAAGATAGGCACCAGTACTGCCCTTTTCTCTTCCTCCTTTGTAGGCCACTCCTATGGGGATATTTTGGCTGAATTGTGTGTTTGCTGCCTTCATTCTAGAACTCCTCCGGGTGTTGACTTAGGATCTCATTAAATAGTGCATGATGCCGTGGTGCATAATAGCCATCAAATCCTATCATTTAGGGTCAAGTTGCGCAAATATTGAATGGGCCACCATTCAGATCTGATTATGGGCCCGATTGCATGTCAACATAAGGCCCATCTGATACGGTATTTAAACTTGCGCAATGGGTTTCCATCCTTGATCAAATTGAGATCATAATCAGGTTTGATCTTCCCTTGATATTTAGACCATCCATAAAAATTTTGAACTTGGTTGGTAGCCCATTGGTATTTTCATTGCATTAAGCCCATTATCATCATATTTATTCATAAGGAAATATCAAAATTTGCTCAATTTATCAAGAATGAGCCCATCTTATTGTATGCTTGATGTCGGAACAAGTTAATTCTATTCTCTTCATCTTTGAGGCTTCGGCTACCATTTATCATAAAGAAATATCAAACTTTGCTCAATTTATCAAGAATGAGCCCATCTTATTGTATGCTTGATGTCGGAACAAGTTAATTCTATTATCTTCATCTTGGAGGTCTCGGCTACCATTTTCACATGTCGAGATAATCTATTTGATTTCATATATGGTAAGCATTCACAACCTTGGAAGATATCACATGAATCAACTCTCATGGATTATTTAAATTTCCAATTGGACCAAGCTTTTATTGACATCAACCCGCTTGCACATAATTTAGATCATATGCCATTGCCAATTTATATTGGATCATGCCATCTATGGCCCAATAAGCATAGAATATGAAATTTGACATTCAGGTCCATTATCTACCATCTATGGCCTCATAAGCATAAAGTATGGTGAATTTGGCATTCGGGCCCATTTTGTCATCCGTGGCCCAATACACAAAATATGGTGCATATGACATCTAAGCTCATTTTCTGCCATCTATGGTCCAATAAGCATAAAATATAATGAATTGCACATCTGGACCCACTTTATGTCATCTATGACCTAATAAGCATGCAATATGATGAATTTGCTATTTGGGCCCACTCTCTGTTATTTGTGGCCCAAGAAGCATAATACATGAGGAATTTGACATCTGAACTCACTTTCTACGATTTTCCATCCAAAAGATAATACCCAAGCACATCCCTTAGATGATGATAATTCTACTATTTTTTAGAGTCCCTCCTAATTTTTTAAAATTTATAGTGATTTTATAAATTGTTTACAACAGGAAAAAAACTAAAAAAATAGACCGACCCAGACTAATTCCGAATCGGTTTTCTTCCCAAGGAATCGGCTAATTCCTATCAATTTGATCCAATTCAAATTGAATCAGTGCCCATCAATTCCGATTCTGGTTCCAATTTTCCCATCCATGCTTTGGTGTGCAGTTAGCCACCTGCCAAGGCTAGTTTGAGAAGAGAATATCCAACCTCACGTATGTGCATCATCACGACCTATCATGCCTCGCTGTATCCATCTCCGGAGTTCAATCTCCTGCTTACCCAATTGACAATAGCAGGTATGATTCTAATTACCTTCCTTTTATGGCTAGCATGTGTTAGATATACAACCCGACATCCATTGCATTTTGAAAATTGAAGAGGGCATTCCTTTTCTCAGTTTTAGCATCTGTTGGCCCTCAACAGGCTTTGTTTTATCATACAAATGGTCCTATGCATAGTCTGGACTTGTAATTGTTCTCCAAATAATCCACAAGTAGAAAGGAGGCATTGTGACACGGGACGGGACCGGCTAGACCGGACTAAACAGACTGAAAATAGAACGGACCGGTGCTAATCGCCGCTAAATGACCTAAAATGAACCCAAAATGAGACAGACCGGGTTTGAACCGGTCGAAACAGGCTCAAACCGGCATGACCCGGCCTGAACTGGCCGGTTCAGTGCCAGAACCTGACTAAACCGGTCTGAACCGGGTCCGAACGCAGTCGAACCGGCTCTGGCAGCCGGTCTAGGCCATGGACCGGCCTGCGCGTGCTCGCTCGTGAGCGAGTGACCCCGGTGGGGTTCGTGGTCGTGCGAGGAGGGGCCGGGGACGGGGTGTGTGGCCGCCTCCGTGCCGTAGCCTGCCCGTCGACGTGGCAGCATCGCCACGTGCGTGAGGAGGCGGGCAGCCGGGTCCCGACAAAACCCGCGGTGCTTTCCTTCGCGTTCGTCGTCTTCGGCTGGTGCGCGCGGGGCTGGCGGAGCAGGGGTAGGGGCAGGGAGTACATGCCAGCGAGCGCGGGCGATGGCGAGGGTCTCGGAGCCTCCGGCATTGTCTTCTTCCCCTTTCTCCTTCATCTGTTCGTTGTTGTCTCGGGGAAGAAGGAGTATGCCGCACTGGAGGAAGCTTTCGGAACAGGGAAGAGGTCCAGAGATCGCCGGGTCTCCACCTTCTGCAGCTCTCTCTACTCTCGTCCCCTTATTCTCCCTGTCTCGTCCATCATCGGCGTCGGATGGAGAGGCAATGTTGTTGCGGCAGGGGAGGAATCCGAGAGGAGGCGACGATGAAGACCCACGGGAGTAGGAGGTTTCGGGGATCGCCGCAACCATCTCTTCCAATGCCATCAACACGCCGGAGCTTCAGATCTACGTCGGACGTGGGTCTGTCGGTACTCAACGGAGGTGAACTGAGAGGGGGGGAAGAAGAAACGGTCCTTGTGACCGGGGTGGGGAAGATGGGAGCCGGCCTTACTGCCGGAGGTCGAAGGAGAGACGCCGAGATCTCTTCCCGGAGGTGAAGAAGAAACTGACAGCCCTCAATGGCCGGGGTGGGGGGGAAGAGACGAAGGTGAGAAAAAGGAGACGGGCCGAAGCCCTCACACGGGAGAACCAGTGCCCAAGGTGTTTCAAAAATTCCTTCTATTCAATGCTTTGAAATGTTACGGGAGTGCATCTTATAAAGAGAGGTCTAACTATTTACAAAAAAGACCCTATCAGAAAAACTATTTACAAACATAGACCGACTTTTAAATCAAAATTTAATGACTCCTAAATTTTGTCCCCATCACATTGGATTGCCATTCTTATCATCTCTTGGTCAAATATGATCCCGATATTCTTTTTTTTTGACATTCAATTGCCATTGGAGGCAAGAGTTGATAAAAGGATCATCCTTTCCTCTTTTTTTTTTATATCAGTATTCATATTATTTGGTTACTATGACATGCACGAATGCCTAATTGAGCATCCATGATATCAAGACCAAAAAGGACATCCCTTCTTGGTCTTAGTCATATTTCGGGCTTGCTAGATATGCAGATTTTTCCTTTCTTGGATATGCCCATATAGGTGCATGTGTGCTTCAAACTCAAACTTACTTGTGTCCAATTTCATACTCATCTCATTTTATTCCTTGGATATGCTCAGGTATCTATTAACCATCCACATAGGCAAAGCCAGATTTATGGCATAGTATTCTCGGCCTTGATAAGATTTATGGCATGTACCCCATTGCATACAACTTTTAATAGGAGTAGGTAGCCATATATATATATATGAGCCATCATTGTTTATTTCCTTTGTACCATGGGGTCTAAAAATATGTTAAGCCCCTAACTGATAGCTAGGAAGTCTTCTCCTCTCCATCTGACTTAGAGAAGTTTCCTTATATTTATATTTTGATGCTATGTGTCAGCATTATTGCATCTTAATCATGAGTAGTCCGGCCATCAAACATTTTGGACATTCATAAGTTTCATCCATGTAGATACTCAAGTGTTTAGGACCTAAATCTCACATAGGATAAGACTCGAAGAAAAGTAAACACATTTTGTATTTTTACTTCCTCTAAATCATACTGTAAATTTCAGGTGCCAACAAGTAACTATTTATATTATATATTGTAATATGATATGTCTATTTTATCTTAGATTACAACATCTCTTAGCAGATACAATCATACAAGATGAGAAACCCAGATTTACTATACTTACACGACAAAATGGGACCTTGTGAATACAATAGTGTAGAAGTCTCTAATAAATGGTAGATAACAAGTTCAATCAAAGCGAATAGAATCCTCTAGCTTCAATTGTTGTGCACATTTCAAGTCAAATCATGAGCTATCTCACAATGTGAAAGAAATTGAGGTTCTTTCAGCTTGTCATAAAAAGTGCAAGAATAGACTAATATCAAGTAGATTGAAAAAACTAATCCTCTTCCATGACAACATGAGATTAAAAATCAGAAATATCAATGAAAAGCGAAGACTAGATGAATAAAAAATTACTAGATTTATTGTTGGTGCTTACTAGGTATAGGAAGTGACAAACAAGCTGAACAATAGGGTGTTGTTGAGGTGTTGTTGACGTAGACGACGTGTTTGAGAAGGATTGCCCATAGAGTGCCAGAATGGAGGCCAAAGATAATATGAATATGCCAGAATTCAACTCAAAAAGCCATACATAGGCCGAAGAACAGCTAGATGGTGCTGAGAGCCAATATCCTGAGATCAAAACTAATGCAAGACAAGAACAATAAGAGTCTTCAAAGCCAATTTCACCTGTTGATCCAGTAAGACACTGCCGCTATATCTGACGTAGCAAGGTCTTTACAGAACAGCCTGAGGAGGTCCACTTACATGTTGAGCGTTCACAAGGACAATAGGATAGTAAGAATGGAGAAGAACAAGCAGTTGAGCAGTGGTGATAAAGGATTCCAAGCATTAAAGAAAGTTTATCAACATAGTTTGTGAATTGATCCTGGTCACAGGAAACCCCAATTGCAGAGATTGATAAAGAAGAGGGCAGAGCAGGAAAAAAGGTCCACGGGCTGAGATGATAATACTCAAGCTCCTACTTCGCCTGGTTGATCAAATGACACAGCTGTTGCAGGATATGGAGATGCTAACACTATTAGATTCGCAGATCACACATACTTATAAAGCTTAAATTAAATACAGTGCCAAGGACCACAACAAGGTGAAGATGACCAAGGAACGAAAGAAAGGCATGATCATGGTGGCCATCAATGGGCATAATATAATTGCGGGTGTCAAGTCAAGACTTTCTTATCGGTATACACTACTTAAGGTCTACCCATACTTTGAAAAAAGCAGGTGATCTTAGCAAATGATCATAGATTTCACACTATAATTCCCTCGAATCTTGATGAAATATGATTTTGTTCTTATGATTATCTATAAGTTTTCTAAGATGACCTGTTTCTCCTACGCATATAGGCCTCATGATTGTAGATTTGTCAAGATCTACTTCAAGAAGGTTGTTCAACTACATGGTCTTCCTAAGACCATTGTTAGATAGAGATGAGATTTGAGTTACTTTTGATAAACACATAATCACATGTTGAGAGCAAACCTCAAGCTTTCCACCATCCCTTCCCACAAAATGACGGTCTAACTACAATTGTCAATAGGAGCCTAAGGAGTCCCGTGCAATATCTGGTTCGTAAACAGTAAACACCTGGCATGTGACAACTTGACCAATAGAAATATCAATATGAATCTATTTGAGGTCATGCATGGGTGCAATCCTAGAAAGTCGATTGATCTCCTTCAAATATCATTACATGCTAAGGTGTCAAAGCCCACCAAGTTGTTTTCACATGCTTGGCTTGTATGAGGAAATCAATAAACGTCTACTGTCAACAAGAACTCATAAAGAACAACTCATACAAGTGTCCATCCCTACCGGCATCCCCAAAAGTTCATTAAGGGAATCAACTGATCATGTTATGGTATGAAGTAGGGGAGCAAACGAGCCTAGTAGAGCCAAGTAGTTCAAGCTCGGCTCATTTATCTTCACTCGAGTTTGAGCGTGAGCTCAAGCCCCTATGAACAGGCTTGACCTATGCTCAAGCTCAGCTTGTTACCTAATCGAGTCAAGCTTGAGCATGAATAGAAGCTCGCCTCACTCGGTCCAAGCATGAGTTCGAGATTGATATGAACTCATTTGTAAAGTTTGAACTTAGCTCAATCTAAACTCATTTATGAAACTCAAATTTGAGCATGTTTATGAAGCTCGATCTAAATTTAATCTTAAACTAAATTATATTTTAGTTTATTTAATACATTTAATTGACACCATATAAAATTTAATATTCATAATTTAATTTTTAAATAAATATTTATTTGAGTATTTGATCGAGCTGCGCGAGCTTGATCAAGTCAAGTTGGGGTTTACTAAACCTCGGCTCAATAACAAGTCAACCTTCTTTTTTTGGTTCAAGCTTGACCCTTTAACATAATAAATTAGTCAAGTCAAGCTTTTATTGAGCCAATGTTAAGCTACTTATCGAGTGTATTGGTGCATTTGCACCCCAAATTGAGCCAAGCTTGAGCACAAATAGAAGCTCGACTCACTCAATCTAAACATGAGTTCAAGCTTGATATGAGCCCATTTTTAAGTTTCAAACTTAGCTCAATCTAAACTCGATTATGAAACTCAAATTTAAGCATGTTTATGAAGCTCGATCTAAATTTAAACTTAAATTAAATTATATTTTAGTTTATTTAATCGACACTGCATAAAAATAAATACTCAATTTAATTTTTAAATAAATATTTAATTGAGTATTTAATCGAGCTACACTAGCTTTATCAAGTCAAGAAGGGATCTATTCAACCTCGGCTCAATAACAAACCAACCTTCCCTTTTTTCATTCAAGCTTGACCATTTAACATAATAAATGAGTCAAGTCAAGCTTTTATCAAGCCAATTTTAAGCTACTTATTGAGTATATTGGTGCGTTTGCACCCCTAGTATGAACTCAACCAAGGTTGTACCCTTTTTATGTAGATTAGAAGCTAGAAGCCAACAGTGCTAGTACATTCTGAATCATGAAATGGGTTGGCCCCAATATTAAGTGATTGATCTTTCACCATATTAGGAAGTCAGTTTGAATTTCAATGCCTTTGACCTGTGTAAAATATCACTAGCCAAAAACTATTCTTATGGGGTGTTTGGTCGCATGAGAATTTTTTGTACACTTTCATGATAAAAATTTGTATTAAAATAAAAAGTGAACCAACTCATGACATAAAATTATCATGTTTGAAGGTATGTGATAACAAAAAAGAGTAACTATCATTCATAACCAAATAAAGTGGGGGACCACAAGAAAAAAGAAAGAGGTGACACTCTCTTTTTTTTGTTTAAGAAAAAAACACTTTCAAAACATAAAATTGTCAAGGTTGCCAAACACCTCTTTTAACAAGTTTTCTTATAATTTTTAAAAATAAAAATAAAAATCTTTATTATCATGCAACCAAACACCCCATTAGTGATTTATTTTAAGCCATCTCTTTTTTATGAGCGAGCCCAAGCCTGAGTGTATTACAGCCAAATTTTCTTGGCACAAGTAAGACAATATTATACTGAATGAACAGTGTATCTCAACACGGTTCAACCCATTTCAATGAACTGTGCCAGTAGCAAATGATTCATAACATGCAATCAGAATAAATGAAGTAGACTGCTCCAGAAAACCTTGTTACAGAGCATAGTTCGGTCATCACATCACCTCAAAACCAGCATCAAATGGAAGGCGCGCAAGTATTTCATTAGGGGTACCATTAAAATAATGACCTGAGCTGAAGTTGACCTGTATCAAAATATCATAAAAGTCCAGACTAAGTATGGAGCCCTATGAAAATGAGATGCAAATTATGATAGTTATGCAGCTGACTCAAGGTAAGAAGAGAACATAAAATTATATGGAGGCTCCCTAATGATAGCAAACTGCACTTACATCACTAGCATTGACACCAGCATAGATTATTTTGACAACAACATGATCTGACTTGAGTGGTAAATTCAACTCGATCTGGACAATCTTTGTTGCATTTCGGAAATTGTGGTCAAGTTTATAAACAATTCTGTGCAATAAACAAAAATATTGGTCAGAATCTGTCAATAAGAAAACTATAGTCTACAGATTTTTAGAACAAATGGTTTCCACATGTTTCTCTTTTTTTCTTTTCCCGACTGAAGCTGACCCACCTAAAGGGATAACCTTTCCAATACAAAGAAAGAAAGAATAAAAGGAAGCAACATGGGGACTTCCCATTAGTCCCCTAATCGTCCTGTTCACAAAATCTGTTTTATATGATTTTGATTATTCTATATTCCATCTTTTTATGAATTGTATGTTGCAGAACCGGCCAATATGGATGTAGATCAGCCAATTCCAGATGAGGATCAGCATAGGGCCATTGGCCGATCCAATCCTAGGGGAGAAGGCTAAAATGACCCTGGCGATCCCCTAGGTATGGTCTGGATTGGCCAGACCGGGACCAGATTGGTCTAAATCGCCCATTCTGGCGATGGACCACCGCCTGTGTCATTACCACCATCACTCATATTATGATCTGATTTATTGGGTCCATCTCTCAGCATTGAAATAATTAGACTAGAATCGACAGATCTTCCATCACATGTAATTCTTTTGAGTTGCTTTATTATGTGTTTTTGAAAGAGCCAATTCCAAATTGACTTTTATTCCCTTGAATCTAAGCTGATCTATCAATCCAATCCCAATCTCAACTCTAAGATGCTTATTAAGAATATATAGTTTTGCTCCAAATACATGTGCTAAGACCGAATTTCTTCATTTATATTTAGCCACGAGTTTTCGTTTAAATACATCAAGATGTCAATCGGTATTTATATGCCTACATCACCATCTCAAAATGGTCAATCCCACCTCCAGTCATCAGGGCGATCAGTGCGGCTTCATCTAAGTTGAATTGATTCAACTATGATTCAGTTTCTTTAGAGCCCAAGTTCACCACATTTCAGGCACCTTTGCTCATTCTAAGGCACAAATCAAATTAAGGTCATAAATACATAAACCTGAAGTCAGTATTCATGTTTTATTGAGCAGCCTAGTTGTATTATTGTATGGACTCCATTTTTTGTATTATTCAAGAGGAAGTGGCGGTTAAGTCACCTCCTCTAAGCCCATTAACCTGTAAGGTGCCACAGCATCAAAAATCCTAGCTCAGTTTATGCTGCAACAAAGCCCTGAGCACCAGTAAGCCCACCTCGTTGAGAAGAGAAGAAAAAAAGAAGGGGAAGCAAAGCCGCTGCATTCCTCTGTGAGGACACAGCTTCTCCTACTCACCAGAAAATAAGATACAGTAATAGAGGAAAAAAGGATCCAACAGCTTTCACTGGAACACGGGGAGAATGATGGCCTTTGAAGCTCACGTGCTAAGCACAACTCAAACCTTAATCCCAAATTATTTGAGGACAGTTATATGGATTCTCTTTCTCTATTCATGTCGATTTTCAGTTACTTTTTCAGAGATATTTAAATCATTCAAACCATATTCACTTACTCTCCTCCAATTAACATAGATCTACTACTTCTCTTTTTTGTTTTAACTATTTTAATATTTTCTACTTTTCTAGATGGAACATGCTTTGGCATGCATTTAGTGTGCCCAAACTATCTCAATCTTCATTCTTTCAATTTGTCTACAATTAGTGTTGCTCCCACATTTTCTCTAATCATTTTTTTATTAGCATGAACACTCATCCATCTTAACATTCACATTTTAGTAACACTTACTTTGAATGTATATTTCCATTTATTGCTCAAAATTCATTGTTATAAAACATTGCAAGTTTTATAGTTGTATGATAAAATTTTCCTTCCAACTTTAATAGAATATTAGGATCACATAAAATCAATGCTATGTAGTCATAGGCATGAGACAAGGATCGCAGGATCGGAATCGGAGTAGGGATCAATGGGTACCGATCCCATCCGGATCGGATCAGATTGGTCCGATCCCAACCAATACATTGGAACAAAACCGATCCAGAATAGGTTAGTTAAAAAAAACATTGATCCCAATTCCGATCCAATCTTATCCCGGCCAATCCGGCCAGAATAACAAAAAAAAATCGAACCAATCCCGATCCCGACCTGATCCAAAACTTTTTTCCAAATCAGTCCTTCAATTGAGAATCGGATTGGTAATACTTGATCCGATCCAGGAATCGGCCGATCCCGATCCACAATCTATGGCATGAGGTGCATGCGGCAAGGAAGGGTTCACCTTGCCTCTAGCGCCTCAAGTGATCATTTTGGGCAGTAGAGGCGAACCAATGGAGGAGAGGAGTGGTAGGACAGCCTCCCCCACTGCAGTCCATTGCTAGGATGACATGATCAAAATCTGGACCCAGATCGGTGGGTCCTAGAGCTGCAAATGGGTAGGATTCGATATCAGAATCGGTAGATTCCAATTCCAATTCCCATAAGATTTTGTGTTTTTTCTCCGATTTCAATAATTTTAAATGACTAATTCCGATTTCGATTTGTTTCCGACTTCAATCGAAGTCAGAATATTTCGATACCAATTCTGAAAACCTGAGGATTTTGCGCAACAATAATTTCTAACTCTAGATAACTTGAACAAATTTTGGGAGTTGGCTCATGGCTAAATTCTGACTCAGATAAGATTAGGTCAGCCATAGAAAATCTGACCTATGATCAGTCAATATTCTCTTACTCACTGGTTTTCATATAATTGCCATGGTTATGACATTTTGAAAACTGATAATCAAATATGAGGCGCACATTCTATACATGCTTTCAAAAGAAAGATATGTACCTCACATGTCATTTTCTCCACAATAAAAGATTGCAAGATTCGTAATCAAAAAAATAAGCCCTCTCTTGACACATATGAGAAAGGAGCACCGACACTGTGCTGCCCGTTTGCAACCCTACACAGCAGTGGCATCCTCCCTTCTTTGAGCTTCTTCTGCTCATCATTTGACAGCCCGCAGTTAAGCAGCACCAGAGGCACATTTTCATGGCCAGGCTGGTCGACGAAAGTGCCATGGTGCAAATCACTATATCAGTCACAGCTGCAGCACCACCATCACCCCCATCTCCAAAAACCCTCTCCCAAGAAGCAATCTCTCTCTCTCATTGCAATACACCCGTCTCCACAGCGGCATGAAGAGAGAAGAAAGAGAAAACAGGGTTCTTCCTCATAGATCAAAGACGATGAAGAGAAAGAAATGCTGCCCCGTGATGGAGGAACTGCAAATCAAGGTTCTTTCTCATGCCAAGGTGGTCCAGCTTGCCCATTTTCAGTGCATGGGGCTTTGCTGGCCTTCGGTGGAGAGGAGAGGCGCTGGCCTGAAGCTGAAGGAGGAGGGTGGCTGCAAGGCTGTGCGGTGTTTTTTCTAGCTGTGGCTAGGAGGGGGTGGGTTTTAGGTTTTTCGGGAGTGTTATAGTGACAATTGATCTCCTTTTTAATACTTAACGGAATCGGATGTAATCGAAATCAGTGTAGGGTGGTTCTGATTCTGATTTTGACAAGCAATCAAATGTTTTATCATACTTACACCCAATGTTAAGCTAATCGAAATCAAGTTGGACAATAAAGATATTGAACACTATTTGCAGTCCTAATGGATCCCGATCTGATCGAGGCCAATTCTCCGAAAAAACCCCAATCTGAAATTATTCCACAATTACACATTTTTTATTTCAAAAAAAGTCATATAAAATCAGTATAAATTCTAAAAATTAGGAAGACCCATAAAAAATGTTTAAAATATAAATGTAACATTTAACACACTTGCATGTCACTATGAGAGATTTTAAGTCAAGTGGACATAAAATAGCATTAATACTCATTCTAATAAAGAAAGATAATGATGCAATTGGCATGAAATACAAAAAATGCCTTCCTATCTCACTAATATCTACGAAATTGACCTCCTTTCATAATCTTCGTTCTCATAATTCTCCAAGATGCTTCATTGAGAATTGTCATACATGATTAGACAGTATCCATATAAAAATAATGATTCAGTCATTTGACTAAAATCATACATATTGTCAAAAGTTGGAGTTGTTGGTGCATAGTTTGGTTGCAACTTCTCATGGGGTTCTGGATAATTTCTTGCTGCATACTCTTTAAAAAACTCATCAAATTCCAATGTTGACTTCTACCAATTGAATGTTGCATCTGACCCAAATCATCAACCCATGCTCCACTAGTGCGTGCACTAGTATCTTATCATCTATCTCCACCTCCATCTGAACCACTTATATATTGTTGTTGTGTAGTAGAATGAACTCTTCCTCATCATCATTGGAAGAGGAGCTTGGGTATTATCTTTGGGATTTATAGGTCTTCGCCTAACAATTAACTTCCTCTTTCCCACTTGTTCTTCTTGCAAACCAATACAGCATTGGTAGACCTTCTTCAACAATTTGAAGCCTTTCTTTTGCGGACTCTTCTAAGCATGGATCTCCAAATCGGAATCGGTCATTGGATCGGCCAGGTCAAGGAACCGGCAAGATATAGGGCAAGGAAGACGTCGTGGCGGCATTGTTTTAGGTTGATTCCGACGAGGAATCGCTAGAATCGATCCGAAATCAACCAATTTGGTCAATTCTAGCCTTGATTCAAACCAAATAAGCCGATTCCGTTGGATATTTTCTTCGAATTGATAGTTCGTCCAAGAAAACAAACCGATCTAATTCAAGAATCGACTTATACCGATCCGAATAAGCCGATTCAGCAAACTATGTTTATAAGTAGTAAAACCTGCAATTGAAGCATGAAGAGTAGAAGCTAGCTTCAAAGCTAGAGCTTGAGCTGTAAAGGAATCTCATTATCTTGTCATTCTTCTTGTATATCTTTAACCTAACCAGACGCATTGTCAACTCATCTTCGGCCCATACTCAATCATTCAAGTCAAACTCTGGAAGTGATGTGACATCTTTGTTATCCATCGATGTTGTTCTTCTTGAAAAAAGTATTTCAAGTCAACATCATTTTATGATAAGTCTTAACTACTTACATCAGCTCTTTGCTCATACAAATCACCTACAAATCAAGCAAATCATTCGTCAAATATGTTTCAACATTCCTTGATGTTTTTTATTCTCGACTACGTATTATAATAGTAGAAGACAAATTTATGTGTTTAAGGTTGGAGATACTCTAATTTATCTCACACTATGCTAAATTGGTACTTTGACTCACTACTCAAACAACAATAGTGATAAACAAATACTAACTACTTCTGTTATTGACTTGAATCCACAACTCAACTGCAAAAGGAATAATATGATATGTATCTTTCTTATAAGAATGTTTAACATGTATCAAATATTATCGCATGTACCAAGCGGAGCCTTATCATATGAATATCATAATTAAAGAAAACTTAACAAAAATTGGATTAAGTAGTGAGATTAAAAAAAATTTGGAAGGATATGGACAACCTTATGCCAAGTATACCAAATGAAGAAAATATATTTTTTGTAAGAGATCTTAATGGACATGTTGGAAACAAACACCATGAATATGAAAAAGTTCACAGAGGTTTTAGATATGAAAATTTAAATGAAGAATAAAAAATAGCCTGGATTTTGCTCTGGCTTATGATTTTATTCCAACAAATACTTATTTTATCTAAAGATAATCTCATTTAATAATATTTTAAAGTTGACAAAATAAAAATCAACTTAACTACATTCTTACAGAAAAGTCTAATCATGCTCTTTACAAGGATTGTAAAGTTATTTCGAGTGAAACTTTAACAAGCCAACATAAGATAGTGGTTTTAGATGTTAACATTAAAAATACAAACAAACACATTGTAAAAAAAGGTTTCTCCTTCAATAAAATAGTTAGAGTTCGAAGAAACAACAAACATTTAAAAATGTACTTCATATAAATGATTTCAACTTAGTCGTAGATGTTAATACTATGTAAATGAACATGGTATAAAGATTAAAGAGATTGTTAAAAACGTACGTAGAGACCTTAAAGAACATGGTCCACCTAAAAGAAAGACTTGATGCTAGTATGAAAAAATGCAAAAGACGATAAAGAATAAGAGAGATTAGTATAAAAAATTGTCCAAGTGCGATAACCGCGAAGCTTATGAATAATACAAGATAGCAAAAAAGAAAGCAAAAATAAAAGATGCTTTTAAACATATAAATAAAAAACTTGGAACTAGAGAAAGAAAAAAAGATATTTATAAATTAGCAAGGAAGAAAGAGAGAAGGTCTCAAGATCTTAACTAAGTCACGTAAATCATAGATAAAAAAGGAAAAGTTTTGATTAAATGATGATATCAAAGAAAGATGAAAATTTAATTTTTGATACTATTTTAAATAAAAACAATCCTAAAAACATATAAAGCACAAAGAATATGACAATTTAATTTGAATTATATTAGAAAGATTCAATTTTCAAAAGTTAAAAAAACATTGAAGATGATGAAACCAAGTAAGATATGTGGTCCATATAGCATTCCTAATGAAGTGTGAAAATATTTGAAAGATTTATGAGTCGAAAATAATACTGAATGAATAGAAAAAAACATCATTATACCTATTTAAAAAAGAGATATGCGTGTAAATTATATATAGGTCAAACTCATGAGCCATACTGTGAACTTCTGAGAAAAAGTTATTGAGCAACAATCATGATATTGTACAAATATTTCAACTAATTAATTTGGATTTATGCCCGGTCAATTTACAATTGAAGTTATCATTCTTATTAGAAGATTAATAGAAAAATAAAGAGATATAAAAGAAGATTTACATATGGTGTTTATTGATTTAAAAAAAGCCTATGATAGAACTACAAATACCAAGAGTTGGAATGAAAGATGGTGCTTATATACATATAATAAAAGATGTATGATGAAACAAACACTATCGTATGTACAAACAGAAGAGACACGAAAGATTTTTCTATTTCAATTAGCTTACATAAAGGGTGTGCAAAAAGTTATTATTTTTTTACATTACTTATGGATGAATTAACGAATACTATACAAGATGATATCATCTTGATATATGATATTTGCACATGATATCGTATTGATAGATAAGGCATAAGAAAAACTAAAAAGAAAGTTAAAACTATGAAAAAAAACTTAAAAGACTCAAGGTTTCAAAATAAATAGAATTAAAATAAAACATATGCATTGTAAATTTAATGAAAATCAAAGAGAAGTGATAATGTTAGTTTAAATAAGGTAATATAATCTTAAAGAACCCAATTCATATATCTTGCATCAATTATTTAAAAAGATGGAAAATAGAATGAATATGTTAATCATAGGATAACAGTAGGTTGAATGAAGTGAAAATTAGCCCTTTCCAACCCCTTGGGGCCTATTTAAAGCCCCCAAGTGGCTTTTCTTCCTCCTCACCTTAATCACTACTCTCTCTTGCTTTCTTACTATCAATTTTGTGCTCTCTTTGTTATTTAATTAGTTAATTACTTTATTAATTATTTCATTATTTAAATCCAGTCGTCCAATAATGTACACCAAGAAAGAAGAAAGTAAAACATAAGATAAGCTTCTTGTATTAGTAGAAAGATGATGAATAAAAAACAAAAAGAAGAAAAAAAAACGTCAAAACCCTAAAACCAATGAAGGTTAGATCCTACATCGTGACCGGGTCAGCCCGGCTCTAGGCCGGCCCGGTCGGACTAGGTCGCAACCCGGTCTTTTTAATATTTTTTTGATAATTCAAAAAAAAATCAAAAAATGTCAATAAATTTTAAAAAAATCTTTAAAATAAAAAATATAACAATAGAAATATTTTCATTCATTAACACAAACTTTAGTTTACAGTTTAACTTGATTTGGTCTACATTTTCTACATAAGCTTTATACTCTTCACACGACATTGTATTATATACAGTCTATCACACATGCTGATGAATATTATATTCCAGAGTCCCATCTATAATGACCATAATGTCGCTACTGGGTCCTAAAAACCACCAAAGTAATGTTCATATGGGGATTGAATCGAGGTGTCTATGGATGATCCATAATTCATCCCACTCTACTCTTGGTCATTTGTAAGAAACCAAGAGCATTGAGATGAATCATACCCATAAATCGGTTGTTCATATCCATAGTACTGATGTCCGCCATGTTGGGTATGTTGTGTTCCTCCACCCTGCGATCTCGCCTCATGGTCCATGTCTTAGGCCGCGTGGGTATACTGGTCTACTCTGGTAAAGTGTTATGCCGTAGTAGGAGCACTCTCCACATCTGTGGATCTCTGAGTGCTTGAAGTCGTGGCTCCCTGCCCCTGGTGCCCCACTTCATCATCGCTGTTGCTTTTCGAAGAAGAATCCTCCGAAATTTGATACCGCACTCGGATGTCAGGCTCAGGAGTGTCTTCTCAATCCTCGCCAAATGTCTCTGCATCTGCTATGTCAAGAGGATTAATTAAAACTTGTTTACCCTTTCCCGTACTCCGTGCACCTCTGCTAGATATTTCACCGGTCTTCCGTCTCTTTGTCACTGTGGGCGGAATCTAAAATTCTTGGGTGAGAGGGACATCGTCAAGCACTCTTTCAGCCCATTTACATTATCACAGCATTTACATTACACTTTCCTAGTCGTCATAGATAGCAAAGTGTAATGTAGCCAAGTCGGATCATTCCAGGTTGACCCAGTAACTTCGGTGTCACCACTTGGAGAGCTTTGGTGAACCAAAGTAAACAACAAGGAGAAGAACAACTATACAAGTGAATCTTCACTAAATAAAATAAGGGCCTTGGGGGTGGGAATTAGCCTTTAAACGTAAGGCTTAAAGGACTTAGCAAGAGGGGGGAGGGGTAGGTAAGAGGGCCTCCCTTGGGGGCCTTATATAGGCCTTGGAAGGGGGGCATCAAGAACCCCCTTGCTTACCTCTCATTGCTTCCTGTGGGGGGCAAGGATCCCATGCGGGATCCTAAAGTCGCACGACCCTGTCGCTGGGTCGTGACCCGAGGGGATCCCCCACTCAAGTTGGACCAGCCGGATCCCGATCGGGCCAGTCGGCCCAAAATCCGACCGGATCGGACCCGGGTCGCGACCCAGATCCAGATCCAGCATTCCATGACTAAAACGGACCGGTTGGAGAGCTCCTCCGATGGTCTAGAGACTATGAACAGCTTCTCTGGCTAAAGAAGGGGTCGGCGGGGGCTCCTCCCAAGGTTTGCCGTCTCGGATCTCAGTTTCATCTCGGGGGAGGTGGATGAGAAGAGATCTCAGGAAAATCTCAAAAGCGGATCTCGGATTCTCGGATCAAAATGTTTATATGTAATGTGTATAAAATGACAAACATAACATAATATGTTATAAAGATGGGAGTACATCAAAGAATTTACATACATTACATGAAAATAAATAACACAATATCTTTGCACACTAGTTGTGTGAATAAACAATCACAAAACACTCTCAATGTCAAACTCCACTCCTACACCACCTATGTGAATGAACAATAAGAAAACACTCTCAATACCAAAAGGATAATTTGTGTGCTTCTGATATCACTTTGTTGGTCACTTTGTGATTGTTGAGCCACAAAGTCACCAACAAAATCACAATATTCAGCCCATGATATATGAGACTGACGATCTCTCTCTCGTGGTAAACTGAATCTTTGTTCATAAGAATCAGAGATGTTTGAAGAGTCATCTTGTGTTGTATATCTATGGCCATAAAGACCATGACTTTAACCATAACCATAATAACTATTATCATAAGGTATATTTGAAGGAACATGTTCACGTGCAGTATGTCCATATCCATATGAAAATTCATATCCTTCATTATAAAATGTATGTGAAAAACATTTTTGCATTTCGACATATCCATATATGTGTCCATATTCATATGATGATGAACCTTGAGAATGTCCATATCTATAATATCCCCTATCAGAAATATCTATTGAATTGAATGTGTGAGAAAGATCATATTCCTCAAGTTGTGACAAACCTTATTGATTTGACGGACCAGCACTCTTCTTCTTGCATCTATATGTTTTTTCACGTTAATGATGAACTTCCTCAATAACATAAGTGAGGAATGGTTGATTTTCTTCTACATCGTCAACACCACCATCACGAAAGACATTACCTCCATCTCCATCATCATCACTTCCATGTCTATAGGAAACATCTATATCATAGGTTGGATCATCATTGTGAAGATGAGTTGACTCAGAAGATGATTAAAGAATTTGTTATACAGTTGCATCTACATCCATTCCGGTTTCACGTGCAGCACTAACAATTTCTTCAGATGAGCGACCATCATGTTCACCCATATCATTGTTTGCAACTCACTCGGTATAAGGATTTTCTCGATCAACCATGTCATTCTCTCTTAATAGTGTAAAATAATCAAGTGGGTCCTCTTTTGGATAACTTCATTGCTTTTGTTCAGTCTCTAATCTCCTTACATTTAGCTTCATATTATAATGACAATAAACTAGTAACTAGTTTCTTCAACTTTGAATATGACAACCTATTTCTAGGTTTTATATGTATCAAAGAAAATGTGCTCCAATTTCTTTCACAAGGAGAAGCTAACGAAGTCTGCGATAAAACTTTAATTGCAAGTTTTCTTAAAGTTAGAGAATCATCTCAGTACATTTTCCACCATTCACCTGAAAGTAAAACAAATAATCATATATTTGTAATTTGAACCAAGTAAGTTGTCTTTTTTATTAAATAATTACTAACCTGACCGCTTAGATTCTCTACTTACAATATCACTTTTTATCCCAAAAGAGGCTAATGCATCTCTAAACTTTATAATCTAGTATATAAAAAGGTTTAATGTTAATATCAACTTAAGAAATAAAATCTATAAATATCGTAGTGTTACCTCATTTTTTAAATTGGCCTCTTCCTTTAGATTTTGGAAACAACTTCTTGTAAACATGATGAAGTACTTTAATAAGTGCTTGATTATCTCCAAGATGTAATTTATATTGATACTTTGGATTGACAAAATATGTTGTACATGCAATTTTTTAGTATTATTCAAATGTTAGTTAGGCCTTTCTACTTAGACTATACTCAAATTTCTACATCTGGGTAAAGGTCGTGTCAACATTCACCCCTTGTTTAGACCGCAGGAGAATTAGCTCATTCATTCCTCCTTATGTCCTCTCAAACATGTCATTATGCATTCATAATCTCCGAGAATGTGTGCACCCTCGCCTACCAAGGTTCTTTTCTTTTGTTGACCCCTTGTGGGGCTCAACGCACATGCCCCTACTTTGTCAGGTTGATTTTAGCTGCAATTTGTTGTTTCATTATAGCCCTTTGCTTCTCTTGGAGCTTAGCGTGTGGAAGTTAAACTTGCAAATGACCACATGAAAATTCCTACAACAGATTCTGAAGCCCACAATTTTCAGGTGCCAACATAGACCTTAACTTGGAAAAAAATAATTTAATATGAAATAGATAATTTAAATATTAATGAAGAAGTAACTCCGAATCGACATGAGTGGAGAAAGACATTCCATATGACCGATCCCAAGTAATTTAATACTAGGTCTCAAGTTGAATTGAGTTGTATGGGCAAAAAAGTGAAGCACGAAAATAGGATCTCGAAGATAGGGACAATAAGAGCTTAGATGATAAACGTGTTATTGTTGCTATTTCTATCCTATAAAAGACCCCCTCAAATGGCCAAACCACTTTAATGTTCCACAAATCCCAAGGCTGCTCACGGTCAACCAGGGCTATTATATGATGGATTCCTCAATCACCATAAATTAAACAATGACAAGTTCTGTAAAATGAACTAATAGAATCCTTTTAATTTGAAACAACTCAAAGAATTAACTACTAAAAACGTAAACAATTGAATGAATATAGACTGCCATTATAATGATGAGGTTATCTTCAAAACTATGCAGATTTCCTACCAAATTTTTATGGACTTCTGAATATTCTATACCACCAACACAGAAAAGTTCAACAAAGAATCCTGAAAATTTCAGGGACACAAAGGTCAGCCAACCTAGGCCAGAATATTATTTGGTTCAGAACCTCCTGTGGCAAATCTGATTCTGAAGATTTAATACCTGAAATTTTGAGAAAAGAAAAAAAAGCATACAGATTTGGTGGAACTGATCCATCGACAGGACAGTCCAGCCAATTCTGGCATAATTTACTCACTCTTTTTTCATTAGTATCGGAGTTATAACAACCATGATATCTGCCACAACAGTACGATGATAAGAAATAGACCTTGTTTGCTCCAGTATGATGTCTAAAACAAGATAAAGATAAGACAAAAACAGCTGGGAAAGGCAACAGCGATATCATGTTGTAGAAAACCCAAATTTTCTTTATGTATATTCAAAAGGATGCAGGTATAGGAGTGTGCATGGTATGTAGAAAAATACATATTGGTTCCCAAACTTCATTAAGTGTAAACATAGGTGTTGATCAATTTAGGGGAGTCATGAATACAAAGACATTCCCCATTACCTGGGCGGTTTGTTCACAATTGAAAATGTTTGACGTGATAGTGTGAATTCATGAAAATAAAATTGGACCTCTCCTCACCAAACTTTGATCACTTCGGTGTTTATTACATCGGGCAATAGCTTGATTATCCATGATTAACCCCCATAGCAACATATGACTTGATGTTATTCATTCACATCGAAGATGTCTCAGCATGACATCAAAAGAAAATTAGGAGTCATTCCCTTAAGCTTTTCATGTACAATTTCGTTTATATGAAATATAATATTTGCATGGTCCGTTAGTAATTTTTTTTAGTATTGATGAAGGCTTATTTGTTTTATATGTTTTGTTGTCATTTATTACTTCACTTGTTTTTATTTAAAAATGAGCTTTTTATTAATATAATAATTTATTGGAAAGCTTTTATTTAATGCAATATGTTTTGTCATCAGCTTTTTTCTTGTGGCTTGTCGTCAGTGATCACTTTATGTCTATTTGTTTTCCTACTTTATTCTTTATTTATGTTTATTTTTATTTATTAACCTGTTTTTTATACTTTATAATTGTTTATTTAACCTGTTTATTTGCTAATTTTGATTATCTACTTATTCTTCATTTATTCAGTTATTTGCTGTCTATTTATCAACCGTTTTATTATTTATTTATCCCTTATTTATTTGTTCACCATTTATTTATTATTTATTTACCTGTTTATTGTATATTCAATTTCTTATTTTTTATTATTAAGTTGTTTAATGTTCATTTATGTATCTGTTTATTTACTTGTTATTTATTTGTTTCTTAATTTTTTATTTATTATTATTTATTATTCACTCATGCACTTAATAACAAATTATATTTATTTGCCACCTTTCAAGGCCATGTAGGCATGAAAATTATCCATAATAGTACAGACAAGAACATGAAACAAAATTTTCTATTTGTGTTCTATAGAAATAAATTAAGTACATAGAATGAAGAGGCATGAAAAATCACCATCCTCATTTAAAAAGTGAACATAAAATCATGAACATTATATAAATATTTTAAGATATTATGGCCCCTTTAATCTCATGTTCTTAGCTTCGTAAAAACCATGGGGCATGCGTAGGGGTATTAGGTAGGGTCATAAACCTTTACATATTAACACTCATTTAGCCCTATCTGGAGCATATTTATGAAAGGATGGGTAGCCATGAAATGAGGGTCGAAACCCTTTAGGCTTCTTGTCCTATCATAGCTCTCATACTTTGGGTTCTAGCCTGAGAGCCTTTCCTTAAGGGGGCTTGGACTCTTGGCTTTTTATGGTTTCTTCCCTTGTGCCTTGGGCAGTTTTCATCCCCTATTGGGGCCAACTCTTAGCACTGCCTTGCTGCCCCTCATGGCTTCTCTCTCCGTGCATGAAGAGGGGCTGGTGAAGATAGAACCCCACAATTCCCTAGGGATTTGCACAGCTTCCTCCTGGTGGAGGGGTCCCACCAACCACCAGCAGTTACTAGTGGGGCCCTATCATACCCTAGAAAATAGAGAAGTTGTGCCAACTCCCTGCTGGCGGAAGTGGCCCCTTGAGCAGATTCCCTCCTTTGCTTATTATTTTTTTCATTCTTTCCAATAGTGAAGTCCACTGCACCAGCTCCCTCTTTTTTCTCTTATGAGAGAGAGAAGGCTGCAGCTGTTAGAAGTTGGGACTCCCCCACCAACCACAGCTGGTGTTGGAGAGTACCTAGGATCCCCCACCAGCTGTACCTGGTGGGGAAAGTCGGCTTGCTGGGAGGCTTTGAAAGCCTCTCAGTGCAGCCATTCTTTCTTTCTTTTTTCATCGGTTGAAGCCAGCAGGAGATCCTCATCTTAAGCAAGCTCAACAGCAGTCCAAACTATCCCTGTTCAGGGTATTGCAGCAGCAGCCAGGGCCTGGGAGTAGCCTTCCACAGCTGCTTGAGGCTATGGCTAGAGGAAAAAGCTCCCTCCTTAGCACATGAAGTGGATTCTCCTCCAACCTTAGGAGACAGATTTTATTAAATCTGCAGTAGCTCCAATCGGCCACAGAAGCTCTATCATGTACATTGCACGCCTTATTTTAAACCATGGACTAACTAAAAAGGCAAATATCATGTCTGCTCGTAACCATTTGCCCCATGTCTCCAAGGCCAGAAGTGGGAATGGAGACTTAATGGCCCTTTAACAGGCCTCTTATACTAGGAGTATTTGAGTTCAACTGGAAGTGCAGGTTCAAGGGGTCCTGGTCCTCCCTTCTTGTTTAAAAATTTTTGGATGCAATACATGTCTACATGTTAACCACGGTTTAGGCTCAAAAATCAGAAGCATTTCTTAATCAGAAACATATATAATTTAAATCGGTCCAAATAGTGGATCTGGTGTTTGACTGAACCACCAATTAGCCTCAATGAAGTCCAACTACCGCTTAGAATCGAACACATCCTCTGCATGCTGCAACACAGATAAAAAGCTCAAGCAGCAACTATAACTTTTTATGCTGCTCAATAAAAAGCTAAGATTTTTAAGCTTTCCACAATAAAAACACTTGAGCACAATCGCTACCAAACAAGTACCTTACAACAAATTTAGCCTCTCATAAAAATAAAAAAATAAAGTATTAAATCCACAGCTTATAAACAATTAATGCACTGAAACAAGAATAAATCAGGAAAACAATATACACATGAACTGAGAAAACAAAAAGATATAAGATAAGGACAATCAACCTAATAAAAAACCAAAAGAGATCAAACAGACATGGACAATGAGCCAGAGCGATGTAAGACGTAGTGTACGCACTTCCAGTTAAAAACAATGAAATGCACTCCAGAAATTGGCATGAAATTCTGTGTCACTTACATCTTCTCACAGGTTCTTGGTATTTCAATATCTGATGGTGCCTTGTACTTGAGATGTTTTGACTTATACATACTCAGTTTGTATTTCCTTTCTTCATCGGGAGTAGGCCAATATTCCATCCCTCTGCGTTTTGTGATCCACAGACAAGAACCAGCCTTGCTCTCATCTCTAATAAGCTCAAAAGCACCTGAAATAAGCAACATAAAAAATGCATGCGATGTGCAGCCATAATTACTTTTTTGGTGGGAACACAAGAATATTAGATAAATGACCACAATCTTAAAAGTTTTACATAACTAACAGACCACACCTTAGGAATTCATATTATGAGAAATGACAATATTAACAAGGAATATACAAGCTGATGAACTATGGTGTATGTTGTTTAAAAACGATATTGTATTGATAAATGAGATACAAGGAGTTAATAAAAAGCCAGAATTTAGGGAAAATACTTTATAATCTAAATGTTTCAAGAAAAGTAGAACAAAGACAGAATATATGTATTGTAACTTTAATAAAAACCAAAAAAAATAAGATGAAGAGTTAGTTTGGATGAAATAATGTTATATCAAAGTACTCAGCTTAAAAAATTGATTTAATTATTTAAAGAGATGAAGATTGTGATAAGGATGTTAATCATGGGATTAAAGTAAGATGGATAAAGTTGAGATTGGCTACAAGGGTTCTATGGGACCGTAAGATTTTTCTAAAGTTGAAAGAAAAACTTTATTATACAATTATAGGGCATGCAATGTTGTACCATAGTAAATTTTGGATAATAAAAAAAGCTTCCAAATTAAGTGTTGTTAAAATGAAAAAATTAAGATGGATGTGTAGTCATTCTACATTAGATAAAATACATAACAAATATATTAAAGAAAAGGTGAAGTAACATGCAATTGTAAATAAATTGAAAGAAGAGAGATTGAAAAGATTTAAACATATTAAACATAGACATAAGGAACCTCCGGTTGGAAAAGCAAAAAATATAAAAACAATAAAAAACAAAAAGGAATGCTACTATGGCCGGTCCCAAGTTCTGATGAGAAAGGAGAGTTGAGGTAAATGATAGTCAGTATAAAATTATTGTTACATCTCATGATATGGCCTCAAATGACATAAACATTGGGACATTCTCTATCGATGATGTGCTACACCGGAGCTTGTGTAGTAAAAAATTTGAGAACATCCTCGCATGCAACATGTCACATAAGTGCCTTAATGTGATATTGAATAAACAACAGTTTTCACATCAAAAATGGGTGTGCGGAAAAAATTTAATCTATATTATGAAGCAAGACATAAGTTAAAAGAAAAATTTAAAAAATAAAAATAAAAGTAAAAATAAAATAATGAAAAATATCAAAAATAAGTACCTAGAATATGGAGCTCCTTACTGGAAAACTTATCAAAGTTGTTGATAGTATAAAGCAAAGAAAGATCAATGTTGTTTGTATTCAAGAAACAAAATGGATAAGAGAGAAACGAAAAAAATTAAGATATATAAACTATAAACTTTGTCATAGAAGAAATAAAAGAAATAAAAATAGAGTAGTTATCATTGTTGATAAAATATTGAAAGGCACGATGATCTCAGTGAAAAGAGAAGATAAGATTATTTTAGTAAAATAATTATAAAAAAATAAATAATCAATATAATTAGTACTTATGTTCCTAAATACAATTAAGAAGTGAAACTAAAGAAAAATTTTAAGAAGATAAAAATGATCTTATGCAAAGTATATTAAATAAATAAAATATATTTATAGGAGGATATATATATATATCAATGGACACATTAGAAATGAATATCATGGATATGAGAAAATTCACGAAGATTTTGTATATGAAAGTTAAATGAATAGAGAAAAAGTATCATTGATTTTACAATGTCCTATGATCTAATATTAACAAATACTTATTTATTAAAATATAATTTAACTTAATAACATTTAGAAATAAACATAATAAAAGTAAAATCGATTCCATTCATACAAGAAAGATTAATCGTGCTTTTTGCATAGATTGTAAAGTCAATCTTAGTGAAATTTTAACTACTCAACACAAATTAGCAATTTAAGATACTAGGATCAAAAAAGCAAACAAACATATTCAAGAGAACAATTCCTCCTGCATTTAATTATTGGGAACTAAAAGAGGTGAAGCAAGAGATCTTTGAAGAATGTATCCATCAAGATAAATGATTAGAAGTTAGATGTGGAAGCCAATGCCTTGTGGATGAACATGGTTACAAAGATTGGAGAACTAAAAATACTTCAAGAGTCTAGAAAGGCATGCTCCACCCAAAAATTATAGAGGTAGAACAAAGAAATACAAAAGACGATAAAGAATCAAAAGAATTGGTATACAAGATTGCCTAAATATAATAACAACAATGCTCATGAACATTATAAGACAACAAAAAGTGAAATAAAAATGACTATAAGACAAACAACAAGTGACGTATTTAAATAGATGTATAAGAAGCATGAAACTAAAAAAATACGAGAAAGATATTTATAAATTAGCAAGGAAGAGAATGAAGATTTCAAGATCTTAACCAAGCCAAAGCCATCAAGAATAAAAAAAGATTTTGATCAAAGATAATGACATTAAAGAAAGGTAGAAAAGTTAATTTGTTACTCTTCAATGGCAACCTTGCTAAAAACCTAAAGATATATAAAATGTAACAAAACTTAATATAAATTATATTAAGAACACTAACTTTTTAGAAGTTAAAGAAATATTGAAGAAGACGAAAACAAATAAGGCATGTGGCTCTTACAGCATCCCTATTAAAATGCGGAAATATTTGGGAGATATATGGTGGAATGGTCAACTCAACAGTTTTAAAATTTTGAACATCTAAAAAAATTTCAAGAAAGAACATCACCATACCCATTTTTAAGAAAACAAGAGATATTCAAGATTACTCAACTATAGAGGGATGAAAGTTATAAGTCATACTATGAAATTGTGAGAAAGAGTTATGCAGCAGCGATTACAAGATTTTATAAATATTTCAACCAACCAATTTAAATTAATGCCTAGTCAATCTATAATAGAAGCTACTTTTCTTATTAGACGTTCGATAGAGAAACATCAAGATATGAAAAAATAGTTGCATATAATATTATTGACTTGGAAAAGTGCGTATGTTAGAGTTCCAACAGATATTATGTGGTATGTGATGAAGAGAAAGCTGGTACCCATTAAGTTTATACAAGTGATAGAAGATATATATGATGAAACAATCCTAGTGTCTGCATAATTGAATGACAAACAAAAGATTTTTCTATTTTAATTAACTTACATCAAGGGTCAACAATATGTCCTTATCTTTTTGCATTAACTATAGATGAATTAACAAATAACAAACAAGATGATAAACTATGGTTCATGATGTTTGCAGAAAATATTGTATTAATAGATGAGACACAATGAGAAGTTAATAAAAAGCTAGAACTTGGAAAAACATTTTAGAGTGCAAGGATTTCAAAAGAAGTAGAACTAAGATAAAATACATGCATTTTAAATTTTTAGTAAAAATAAAGGGAAAAGAAGAGTTAGTTTGGATGGAGTAGTATTATCTCAAAATATTCAATTTAAATATTTGGTTCAATTGTTCGAAAGGATGGTGAATATGATCAGAATATTAACCATAAGATTAAAACATGATGGATAACGTGGAGATCGGCTATAGGAGTCCAATGTGAATGTAAGGTTCAACTAAAGTTGAAAGAAAAATGTTAATGTACAACAATACAACTTGTAATGTTGTATGGAAGTGAATATTGGATAATAAAGAAAAATTATACTTTCGAAAAAAAGTATTATTCAATTAAAATGTTAAGATAGATGCAAGGCCATACTAAATTAAATAAAATACGCAATGGATATATTAGAGAAAATGTGAGAGTAACATCAATCGAAAAAAATTAAAATAAAAAAGAGATTGAGATGGTTCGTATATATCAAATGTATACCAAAAGAAATTTCAGTTAAAAGTAAAAATATAAAAAAATTTGAAATGAAAAAAGAACATTATAGACCCAAGTTAACATGAAAGAGTGTAATTCAACATGATTTGGATAAGTTAAATATCTCTGAAAAATTAAGTAAAAATCAACATGAATGAATAAAAAGAATTCGTATGGTTCAACGCAATTAATTTGTGTTAAGGCTTAAGTTGGATTGAGTTGAGAATAAAAACAAAAAAGATATGATAGACCTAAGTTAACTTGAAAAAGCATAATTCAATACGATTTGGATGATTTAAATATCTTCGAAGAAGTAATTCAAAACTAACATGAGTGGAGAAAGAGAATCCATAGAACTGGCCTCAAATAATTTGAGGTTAAAGCTTGAGTTGACTAACAGACTTCACCGAAGACCATGTGTAGAATTGAAGACAAATTTAAAGAGAACACATCAATATCAGAAAAATGCTACACATTACATAATAGGGACCTTCAAACATTTAGAATGCGACAGTCCACCAGAAGTTCATATCTAACTGGAAATATGATATTTGAAACAAAATTTTGACGATCTCAAAGTAGAGGATAAGAGCAGCAAAGAAGAAAAGTTCTGAGTCAGACCTTGAGTTTTAATTGCCGAGCATTATTGAAGGATCGAAAGACATTTAAGCATTTGTTCTACTTTTTATGCATAAACCATCTCAGAGCTCTTCAAGCTGAAAGTCCAAAGATTCTTCACCTTTTCAAGTGATCTTACCATTTGGTGTTTATGAAATTCGGATTTCCATTAACATAGACATAGTCATACTTAATGGCATCCAAACAAAATCAATCAAACTGGTTTTGTCTTTTTCATAAATAAAGCATTATTATGTTGGCAATGACAATTTTGTAACTGCAACATGTATACTGAATTATATCATTAAAATTGTCAAATATCGCAAACATGACAGTTTAACAAAAGATGCTTGATGTTCTCAAATCTCAAAGATAAATGTATAAATATCAAAACAGCAGCAGAAAACAGTTGAATGCCAGATGGGATCTTAGAGTAACTGATGGCTAGTTTGAAAAGTCCTGTTGTGTAAGCCTCTCGCGGTATGCAATACCACAGATCAGAAGTTCACAACAGAATCAGATAGGTCAAAGATCTTAGAGCACCAGAAAAGTTACAATGTCATTTGACTTATTAAAGTGCTAATAACTGGCCAGCTCAAGCAATAGACTTTTATATGTTCCCTTGGCAAACATTAAATTTATTTACTCCAAACAGTAACAAAGAAGCCTGCAAAAAAAAAGTAGTGCTGAAGTTACCATTCACAATCATCTCCATAGGGATGAAGCCACCAAGTGAATCAACAATAAGCGGAGATATTTTTGACGTTAAATCAGTTTGGATAAACTGCAGAAAGTTCAAAATTTTGAATCCCATACAATAAAACAAAAAATATCCACAGGAAGTATGCACTTCAACCCAGAAAAAATAAACATATCATGTTTCCTCGAGCAAGAGATCAATGGCATATGCAAATGACAAAAACATCAATAATATTGGAAAGATATGCTAAATGATAATGAATATTCAGAAACTAGAATAAGAACACACAATTCTCAACAGAATTTTTTTAAATTTGGGTTAGCTATCCTCTTGGTATTCCCTTTCCCAAGTAAAGATTTTATGTTCAGACAAAATGAAACACGAAATATTTTCTGCAAAAGAAATCAAAATGTCTGTGCTTTTTATTAATTGCATCACAGATAAAGAATCAATCAAGATAAAGGGATGTCATGGACCATGGCTGCATTGAACCAATTAAGCAGAAGCATGTATACTAAATTGACAACACCACTTTGCAGAGTTGAAAGCAAACTGCAAAAGGAGGAATTTCACTACTTGGAGAAACAAAGTACAGCAATGAGGATACAAAGAGCTGCCCCTACCAATAGGATAGATGCAAGAGCAAAAAGAAAAAGAAACTGCAGTAAATACTCTCATAACCTCCTTGTAACCACAAGTCCACAATTATAAACCTCAACCTTCCGAAATGGATTCCACCTCAACAAGTAAAAAGTTCAGCTGCTTCAATCAGTCTAGTTCCCTGCAAATAAATAGTCAAGAAGTTGCCAGCCTGCTGGAAGAACCCATGAATGGACCAGTAATCCTTGAAAAGGCAGAAATTCCTGGTTCTTTAACCTTTCCACAACAATTCCAGGAGACCTTCCTACAGTCCGACCATAAGTGCATAAGCTTGTCTTTTCCAAGATTAAGCAAAGAGGGCATTTAACACCTGCTACTTTTCCAGCTGTACACTGAAAATCTTGAAGAAGCCTGTGAATCAATTGGATCATGACAGTGAATAAATTGACAACTCAAGTCTTCCAAGAACAATCCACAGAATCTATAGATTCCCTGCTAGCATCTTCTGTTCACCTCAGTATATCAGCTGTTGGCAGCCTGGGTGGCGACACTTTCCAAAAGAAATGCTAGATTTTCAGTGGAATTTTCTTGTTTCAAAAGAAATGCTGACATAGAAATCCAAATTTTCAGCATAGGAACCCGGCTAATTTCAAGTGTCCACATGTCATGCGTGAGGATCATAGACCACACCATAATGACTACAATGAGTATGAAAATGGGCAAGATCATCATGAAGTAGAAAAGATACTTCTTAGGAACATTTGAGATGAAGTTCCAAGCTTTGATGGATCTTTGGATCAAAAAAATTACCTTGACTGGGAAGCTGGGATGGACCACTATTTTGAGCTGCATGATATGTCTAAGGCTCGTAGGGACAGATTGGCAAAGATGAAATTAATTGATCGGGCCAAAATGCATTGGAACAACATTGAATATCTTCTAAGGCAACGCAACCAAGAACCTATTCAAAATTGAGATGAGATGAAGGCAAAACTAAGAGAAAAAATATCAACCTTCATCTTATCCGCAACGGTTCATTGATTGTTGGCAGAATATCACTCAAAGAAATAGGCCTATCTTGGTTTACAACACAAAATTTGATGACTATTTACTTGGTGGCGATGTACGAGAAGAGAGTATGAAGATATTGTGTTGATTTAGAAAAGGCCTCAGACCTGAATTTCAGCGTGAGCTCTTTAGGCAAGGGGTGACAATTTTGGAGCACACATACAAGGACGCAACCAAATTTGAACAATTTGATACCGTGTATGAACATCCCTCCGACAACGTTCATTCCAAACAAATTCAAATGATGTTTGTGGGCCTCCTATTTCCCGCACACCCCTAGTCAAAGCGCATAAATTTATCAACTCTCAACCTTCGTTGCAAATAGAGGCTCTAATCCTCTTCCTCCTCCTCCTCCTCCTCCAACTCAAGAGCCCCTATTGCCTTTCCTCCTCCCACTTCAAAACCTTTGGTTAACGCTCTTCCCACTAGGAGAGATGACAAAGAAGGATTTCCCATGGTTGGTAAGTCAAGTCAATCATTTAATCAGCGACAATGCTATAAATGAGAAAAGTTTGGGCACAACAAATCTCAATGCCCTAAATCCCGTACTTTATGCATTGATGAGTCTCAAAAAAAACCCACACTTTTAGTATTGAAGAAACAGTCTATAAAGCTGACCCTAATCTCTTAGCTGAATTCCAAGAAAAGGATGAGACCATTGCCCTTGTGCTTCCAACCGAATCTCGTTCTGATACTCAAGAAAGATTAGAAGTTGTCAAATACACATTTACTCAGCTTGTCCCAAGTGATGAATGGCAACGTCCTTCAATCTTTCATACTTTCTTAAGGTAAATAGTAAGGTGTAAAGTCATAATTGAAAATGGGAGTTACATCAATGTAATATCCATCCGTATGGTCTTAGCCTTGGACTCACTCCTAATCACCTTAGCCCATATCGGGTTTCTTAGGTTAATTCTACTTCCTTACCAGTATACACCAAAGTGTATGGTTCCTATCCATTTCCCTCCTTGTTTAAGAGAAATATGGTGTGATGTTATTCCCATGGAAGTAGAAAGTATCATTTTTGGTAGGCCATAGTTGTTGGATGTAGATGCCACTCTTCATGGACGGTCTAAAACGTGTGTTTTTTATCATGATGGCTGAGTCATCACATTATCTCATGATCTTCCTTCCCCTCCCTCCAAGGTTGTTGGTTCATCAACCAATAACCCCAGCTATTCTACACCTGTCTCTGACTCCTACCTTGGTTGATGATTCTGTCTAATCAACCAAACCTTCATGTGTTGAGACAAAGAAAGTGAACAATTCTTCTAAAGCTCTTGCTTCTTCCTCTCCTCCCTTGATTCAAACTCAGTCATCCACAAAAGAACCATGTCATACGGAGTCTCAAAAAGTAAGATTTAAAACCCTTATGGTTCACCCAGTTATAAGTTATGACTAGATTTTTGCATATCTCGGGGCACCATGAATTTAAGCATGAATGTAAGAACTAAGAACACTGCTATATTTGTTGTCGTAGCTCAGGAAACATCATCAAAAAATCCAAGGGAAAATAACCTTGAAGTTTCTGACATTTTCCAAGAGTTTAAGGATGTATTTCTTAAGCAACTTCTAGCAGAATTTCCTCCTATAAGAGACATTCAACATGCTATTTATCTAATTTCAAGATCTACTCTTCCAAACCTTCCTCATTATCGCATGATCCTGCCTCTCATGAAGATTTAAGATGGCAAATAAAGGAACTTAATGATTGTGGATATATCAGGGAAAGCCTAAGTCCATATGTAGCTCTAGCACTGTTTGTCCCAAAGAAGGATGACACATGAAAAATGCGTGTTGATGGTCGGGAAATTAATCGGATCATGATTAAATACCGTTTTTTGATTCTCTATTTAGATAATATGTTTAACATACTAGTGAAAGCCAATGCATTTTCTAAAATACATCTCAAGAGCGGTTACCACCAAGTACATTCATAAGGCATATGAATCAACTTTTAAACCATTTATTGAGCATTGGTTTGCCGTATATTTTAAGGATATTCTCATTTACAATCATTCAAAGGAAGAGCACCTAGAACATCTCCATCAAGTTTGCCTTACTCTCTTAAAAAGAAATTGTTTAGAAATGTTAAGAAGTCTGCTTTTTTGACCCATATTGTCATATTTCTTGGGTTCGTAGTCTTTAAGGATGGTGAGATGGTGTCTCAGCTGATACCAAGAAGTTAAAAGCCATTATTGAATGGCCAGCACCTCAAAATGTCCATGATGTTCGGAGTTTTCCTAGATGGGATATTTTCAATCAATAATTTATTAAGAAAAGAACCTTTATATGGTCTAAAGTAGTTGCCTCTACATTTTCTACCTTAAAGAAGCATATGACCCAAACACCGATACTTCGTTTACCTGATTTATCTAAAGTGTTTGAGGTTACAAGTGATGCCCCAGAGATAGAAAAAGGTGGAGTCATGTCTTAAAAAGGACAACATATAGCCTTCTTTAGTGGGAAGTTATCTGATGCCAAATTAAAGCACTCCACCATGGATAATGAGTTATATGCCATAGTGCAATCTTTGAAATATTGGCGGCATTATCTCCTTTCAAAAGTGGTCATTCTCTATTTTGATCATAAGGCTATTCAGTTTCCTATGGGCACAAAAGAGACTTAATCCTCGACATAGTCATTAGGTTGAGTACCTACAACTACAAGCCTATACTTTTCTTGTGAAACATCGTACAAAGGTTGAAAATAGAGTGGTTGATATCCTAAGTCATCGAGTTGCCTTACTTACCACAATCATTTCTAAGGTCACTAGATTTGAAAAAAATCAAGATGAATATTCCGATTGCCCTAACTTTGCTACTATCTTTTCAACTCTTCAAAGTGGCCCTTCTCGTGAGTTTCTAAATTATCTCCTTCAAGATGGATATCTCTTCTATGGATCTCATCTTTGCATTCCTCGAACATCTATTTGATACTTTCTCATTTAGAAGTTACATGGAGGTCTTGTTGATCATTGATCTAATGGAGTATCAATTTTATTGGCCCAATCTAAAACGTGATATATCAGCATTGTTTCTCAATGTCATACTTGTGCCACGATAAAATTAAAAAAAACAAAATAATGTCTTTATACTCCACTCCTTGTACCTAAAGCACCTTGGCATCACGTCAACATGGATTTTATTTTACCACATACCTTACATCATCATGACTATTCTCATGGTAGTTGATCGATTTTCTAAAAGTGCTCACTTTATTCTATGCACAAGGGCCTATAATGCATTAGTTATAGCCCAATTTTTCTTAGTAAATCGTGCATTTGCAAGGGCTACCTAAAACAATTGAATCAGATTACGATGTCATATTTTTAAGTTATTTTTGGAAAACGTTGCGGCACCACTTGGAAAAAAACTTAATTTTTCCACTACATATCATCTCCAAACCAATGGGTAAACTAAGGTTGCTAATTGGAGTTTAGGAGATCTTCTAAAATGTTTAGTAAGAGATCACGTCTGAACATGAATTCTATCCTTCCCCTAAGAAAATTCACTTACAATGATTCAGTAAATAGATCTACCAAATAGATCTACTGGCATGAGTCCTTTGAGATGGTTACTAGATATAGACCTAGGAGACCCATGGACTACTTCCTCTGTCATCTTCTTTTCATGTGTCTGCATATGCCCCTAACTGAGCATATTAGGAGTTTGCATGGTCACTTGAGACGTCAGATAAAGGCTGATAATGCACAATATAAAAGATATGCTGATTTACATCAACGACCACATGAATTTCAAAATGAGAATTTTGTTATGGTCAGGGCAAGACCTCAGTGGTATCCTTCAGAAACCATATAGAAATTGCAAACACAGGGAGCTAGGCCGTTTAAAGTGCTTAAGCATGGGAGTCACGCATATGTTTGACTCAACTCGACATTCAATGCCTTTGATTTAATGGCTTTTAGAGAACCGACAATATTACCAAGCGAGTTTTTTTAGCCTAAATCTCCCCCTTGAAAGATAATTTGCTTGAGAGTCCACCAAAATAGCCCAAACATACGTGGCATGAGTAAATCGAGAGTATAATAGATGAGCAGATGAATACATCACGAGATGAAGTATTGCAACGTTATCTCATACGTTGGAAGGGACAATCATTCACAGATGATACTTAGCTGACACAAGAGGAGCTACAATAGATAGACCCTAACATCCTAAAGTACTTTCATAGCAACATTGTTCCATACTCAGACAAGGTCGAGTTCTTCCTAGCCGGAATGAATTGATGAGGCCACGTGCATGGGTCTGATTCGACCCGAATTATGTCTATAAATGTCACCTGCACAAATTGAGTTCAATTTTAATAGAGGATTATCAGATTCCATAAAAGGGTATACTTGTAAATGTATTTGGTTTCCCTTTTTTATGACATACATCCTTTGTTTTTGTAGTCCTATAAATAATTTTGATTATATTTGTCTAACATTGACCACGATGAAAATATAAGATATCTTAAAAGAGTAGATGTTATCTTATAAAGAGTATATGTTAATACATGATATGCATAAATATATATATATTAAGGTTTTTGGTTCGTTAAAAATGTGTGTTTGGACTTCTCTCCAACGGACTTGTGAAGTATTGATGTTAATTATATCCAGAATACTCGAACACCCTATATTAACCATTAGGAGTGTCAATGGACCAAGCCTGACCTAACCCAAATCCGACCCGATTAAGGCCCGATCCAAAGTGTATAGCCCGGCCCGGCCCACATTACATTGTTGAACCGGCCCATAAAAAATATTAACTTGGCCCGACCCAACCTGGCCCGGCCATACTCGACTCAATTTTTATCTCATAAATATATTGTTATCAAATTTTAAATTTTGAATTATCAAAAGTAGCACTATAAATAGATAATAGCTTCACTTAAAATATATTTAAATTAATAGAAGTGATATTTTCAAAATAATAAATATTTAAAATATTAAAACCTATTTTTTAAAAATGAGAGTCTCGAAAAGTTAACCCACGTTTAGAAACATAGAAAAACAAAAAGGTTGAAAACTAAAAGTTCCATTAAAAATCACTAGAAGTAAACATTACAAAATGTACTCAAAATAAAATAATATTTCTACAAAATAATTTTATTGCAAAATTTTTCAAAATTAAATGTTTGACGATCAAGATAAAAGTTAGACTTTTTAGAGTTTCTTCTTGAGAAAAAAAAGTGAGACATTGTCTTTATTTCTTATCATCCTCCATGTGTGTTTATTATAAATCCTCCCCACCTTATAGAATACCATTTTCTAAGAAACACGATGGCTTAAAGTTTTAAAGATCCAAGATTTTATGCACAATTGGTGGAGAAACAAGAGATTTTCCTATTTCAATTGGCTTACATCAAGGGTATACAATAAGTCATTATCTTTTTTCATTAATTATAGATGAATTAACGAAGACTATACAAGATGATATACCTTGGTGTATGATATTTGCAGACAATATAGTATTGATAGATGAAACACAAAAAGGAGTGAATAGAAAGTTAAAAATATGGAGAAATATTTTGGAGACTAAAGGTTTCAAGATAAGTAGAACTAAAACAGAATATATACATTGTAAATTTAATGAAAACTAAAGAGAAGTTGGTGAGGGCGTCAGTTTAAATGAGATAATATTGTCTCAAAAAACTCAGTTCAAGTATCTTGAATCAATTATTAAAAAAGATGGAGAATGTGATGAAGATGTTAATCATAAGATTAAAGCAGGTTGGATGAAGTGAAGATTGACTTCAGGGGTTCTATGTGATCGTAAAATTCTATTAAAGTTGAAAGAAAAATTTTATCGTATAAGTATAAGACCCGCAATGTTGTATGGTAGTGAATGTTGGACAATAAAAGAAAAACATATTTCTAAAATAAGTGTTGCCGAAATGAGAATGTTAAGATGGATGAGTGATCACACTATATTAGAGAAAATAAGGAATAAAAATATTAGAGAAAATATAGGAGTAACGAGAATTGTAGACAAATTGAAAGAAGGGAGATTAAGATGGTTTGGACATATCAAACATAGACCTAAAGAGACTCCAGTTAGAAAGATAGAAAATATTAAAATGACAGAAACAAAAAAGGGATGTGGTAGATCGAAGTTAACTTGAAGGAGGGCAATTCAATATGATTTAGATGATTTAAATATCTCTGAAGAATAACACAAAATCGACATGAGTGGAGAAAGAGAATCCATATGGCTGACCCCAAGTAATTTGGGATAAAGGCCTTAGTTGAGTTGAGTTGTATATTAATTTATCATAAAAATTTATAAAAAAATCATAATATAACTGAATATCTATTAACCTCAAAATGTATTGAACAGCTTCTATTATGCTTCACACTTTCTACCGTACAAAGCTCCTCTGTCACTGTCACTTTAGACTATATGAGGAAGAGCCCACCATGACAGTAACATCACAGTTTTTTGAATGGCCTGTCAGCCCGACAGACAACCCGATCATGGCCCGTAGGCTAAAGCTGAAGACCCATGTATTAGCTTGAAGTTGGCCCAGCCCACAAATCCACGGGTTGGCCCGGCTCATTACCACTCCTATTAACCATAACAAGCAACTTATTGGAACCATATATCCACAAAACAAACGCATGGGAGATATAACCCCATAAACTCAATGGAATGTAAACTTAGTATGTTAAGTTTCATTTGAGTTAAATTTGTCTTGAGTATGTAATTTTTATTTATGCCATTTAGGTTTTGATGTATTTAAAAGCTTCTATTTGAATTTTCGTATTTATGTCTTTGAGATTTCATATTAAGACTCCAATTTAAGGATTTGTTCCTCAATGAATTCTTAAGGTTTTAAACTTGAGGATCTTTAAGATCAAGATTTGATCATTTGGTTCCACCAAAGTTGTATGAGACATATGAACATGTTTGGTTCATGGATTTTACTCTTCTTATTCAAAGTCTGAACACTAGACATCTTGCATTTTAGAGTTCATCAAATCTGAAATTACCATTTCAAGGTCTGATTTTATGTCATTTGATTCAAGCATCAGATTGTATTCATCCTTCAAATTTTTATCTCCATCATTCAAGATGTAAACCCTTGGACATCTTTGATTTCAGAGTTCATTGGGCATGATTGGAGCTTCAAAACGTAGAAGATTTGAAGAATATGGCCCAGCCAATTATCTTTAGAACTTGGGTCCTGCATCTTCACATTTGGTCATATCTGATTGGGATTGTTATCTCCGTCATTCCAGATGTAAATCCTTAGACATCTCTAATTTTTTAGTTTATTAGGCATGATTGGAGTTTTGAGACTTAGAAGATTGGAAGCATATAGTTCAGCCAATTATTTTAGGACTTTGGTCCAGCATGATCAAATTTGGTCGCATCGGATTGGGATTTTGTCAGATCTTAGATATGTCATTGCTGTTTAAATCATTGACCTCAAGTTAACATTTTAGATTATGCAGTTTCAAATTTTAAGATAGGAAGATCTCCATCTTTAAGCACTTCGGTTCATATTCCACGACAGCTTATTATCCTTTTGATTACCATTTAGCATTAGAGCACAAGTTCAGAATGCTCCAATCTTTTCTTCCTTTAAGCACCAATTCAATTTGAATCAGATCAAGTCCGTCAAAATCGGACGATGCTTTGGAAGTAAACCTATTCAAAATCGGTTCAAATTGTTCATTTTTTTATTTTTTCGTTGTAAAAAATCGTAAAAATCACAAATAATCTCAAAAAAATAAAAATATAAAACACTGATATAACATAGTTTCTTGTGATTTCAATAGACTTTAAGACAAATAGGTATATTTTAAGGGCAATGGTCATTTCATTAAACAACAATAACATGTTACAAATGAAAGATGACATTCAATAAAATGATACACATTTCTTTCACACAATTCATATAAAAAATGATAACTTCCCATCACCACCATCTACCGCATTGGCCCTTATAGTTGTCATTATCCTGGTTTTATTGAATGTTCCACTAAGATTGGTTAGTCATGATTGGCCTGTACTCATACAGAAATAATGATTTGGCCATCTGACTAAAATCATAAACATTGTCTGATGATGGAGGCAGAGATAAGGATGGATAACATATCTCGAAATTTGATGCAGGTTCTGGATAGTTTGCCACCGCATACTCATTAAAGAAACCCATCCGATTCCAGCATTGACTTCTTCCACTTGAATGTTGATGGTGACCTAGATCATCATGCCTTACTCCATTCATATGTGCACTGCTAAATCAGAAACTACCTTCTCCTCCTCTTCCACCTCCACCTCCACCTGAACCACCTTGATTTTGTTGTTATGTAAGTGGAATGAACTCTTCCTCATCATCATTTGAGGAGGACACCTAGGCACTATCATTAGGACTTACAAGACTTCAACAAACAATTAGTTTTCTCATCTTTCCAACTTCCTCTTCTTGCATACTGCGTTGGTACACTTTTTCAACGATTTGAATCCTCTAATCTTGATTTCCAATGTGTATTCTTATGGACAGTAGAAGGATCTAGAGCAATGGCAGTGGCAGGAGGCTTTGGAGCTATGATGTGAGGTGGATCCTGCTGAACTGCATCTATACAAGGAACCTGAGTATCTCCTTGTTCTTGCATTTGTCCATCATCATCCTCACCAAGTACAATGTCAAGCTCTCTTCGGCTCATGCTCAATCATTAAGGTCAAATTTATGAGCTAGTTTAGCATCCTTATCTTACATCTATGTTGATAGTGGATATTCAATTTGGAATAGATATTCCAAGTCAACATCTTCCTGTAATAGTCCTTGACCACCTACATTGTGACATTGCTCATAAGAACCACCTTCAAATCTTGCAAAACATTCTTCAGAATTTTTTGTCGGTCCTCAGTGTTTTTTATTATTACTTGCATATTGTAGTGGCAACATACTAGTTTGTTCAATCTCTCACTATTCGTCATGTTCATTATTTTGTATTAGGCTGAAAGTGCTCTAGGACTTCTCATATTATAAAGAAATAGTGCTTTAGCTCAAAACTCGCACAGTAATAGCGGCGAGTAGATTCCATCCACTTCTGTTGGATACAGCCACCACTCATTTGCAAAAAAGCCCCAATTCTAACTGCAGCCCGAACACCAACCCAACCTCACAACCAACTCCCACCAAGTTGAAGACAAAGACCAAAGCAAACATATTGAGATATTTTTTACAATTGAAAATGGTATATCAGCATGACAAGGTAAATGGCTTCTTCATCACAAACAAAGAAAACAACAAAGAAAAGAAAGTTAAAAATCAAGTGAGGGCCTGTCAATCCAACTAGCAATACCCAAGCACCTTTCTTAGAAAATGACGAGGAAGAGTTCATTCCCCCTACTCAACATCAAAATATAAGAGGTGGAGGTGGAGGTGGAGGTGGAGGTGGAAGTGGAAGATCTTGCAACAGTGCACACACCAATGGGGCAAGGGCCGATTATTTGGGACACAAACAACATTCGAGTGGACGAAGTCAACACTAGAATCAAAGGTTTTTCTATCAGTATGCAGCAATAAATTATCCAGAACCCCCTCAGGATTTCCAGCCATATATTCCAGCTATATCTCTAGCACACGACATTGTCCATGGTTTTTCTCAAATGGCAGATTCATTATTTTCATATGGATACAAGCATAGTTGTCAAGGCGACAAGGCGCCCAAGGCGTTGAAGGGTACCGATTCCGCTTAGGCGACAAGGCGGCCGCTTAGGCGTCGCCTAGGCGGTCAAAGTGGTATTCAAGGAAGGCTGAGTCGGGAGGTTGTTATATATAAAAAAAACATAAATATAATTATATTTGTTATGTTATAATTGAATATGAGTGTTTTATCAATGCACATAAGTAAATATGATGTGTGTGTGAAAGAAAAGAAAGTTAAATAAATATTTATAAAATTTAAGTATATAACTCATTTATGATTATAAAATTTATATATGAGCAATAGTATAAATGATGGTAAAATATTGTTATAATATTATTAAATGGGGGGCACAGAGTAGTCGCGGATCGTATAATATATGTTTATAATCATAAATCTTAAATATGTATGATAGTATAAGTGATAATACAATATATTAATATATTCAAACTATCATTAAATAAGTGTCACTTGTGAGGGGTATCAAGGGAGAAAAATCCCTCAAAAACTTTTTTTAATGATGTAAAAATACCCAAGGCGCCTTGCTTGGGCGCCTTGAGCGCCTTGGCGGGCGCCTTGGGCGCCTTTTTGGCCCCAGACAAGGCGCCCTGGCAAGGCGCCCTTGGAAAGGCGCCCTGGCAAGGCACCCTTGGAAAGGCGCCTTGCCGCCTAGGCGGGCGCCTTGACAACTATGGATACAAGCCAATCATGACACATAACTCTCAAAAGAGCATATAGGAGAATTAGGAGAACAATGACTCTAGCAATCATGATGGGGACAAAAAATATGTAAATATTCGTTTTGTCATTTTTTAGATTTATTTTTCTGCCTATGTCACTTTTACGTCTTTAAGAAGTCTTTTAGAGATTTTTTTCTTTAAAGTCCTGAAATGGACACGTCTGTAAATATTTTTTAAGTCTGTCCAGTCTTGTAATCGGACTCCTCTTTATAAGGGGAGAAACTCATCGAAAATGAATAGACATAGTAAGAATTTTTGGAGCCTTTCCCGGGTGTTCCCACGTGGTCTGGTAGTGTAGTTTAGGTTAGCGTAGCGTAGCCTATCCTAGTGGTAATGGTAGTGTAGCAGCGGCTGCGGTCTTCTTCCTTCCTCACCCGGCGTTGAGCACCGCTTCTCCTCCACCCCGGCTGTCTTCCCCTTCTTTAGTTCTTCTCCCTCATCACCTGGTTCCCCTACGACAACAGCAAGACGTCCTGAACGGCGTGAAAAGGCTTCAGATCGGCATCAACGAAGACGACGGTTCCGGCGATCCCCGGAACTGCTTGCGTCCTCGTCGCCGTCCCATTGGCCAGCTGAATCCAGCAGTACGGCATCGTCCAACACAGCGTGACGACGACACGGTATCCTCCCGTCCACTTCAGATCTGTACAACTTCCGCCATCGATCGTCATTCGACGGCGGCAGAACTGGCGAACGTTTCCAGCGACGACGGATCTGTGACTCTTCACCTGCATCGGCTTCTCCAGAACTTTCGACAATATCAAATCTCTTCAGATCTGGAGGCCGCTACGTGCGGTCCAATCTGAACTCCTCGCCTTCTTCCCAGCTCCGCTTGCTCGATGACTATGAGGAGACGATGCCGGAGGGCTGCTGCAATGCTGTGCGAGATCTCAAGGACTTCTGCCCCCCCCCCCCCCCCCCGCGAGTGCTAGCTTCCCTGTTTCAGCGCACCTTGCCATATGCCGTCCTGTTCGTGTATTGGCCATTCGCAGCCGAGGAAAGGGGATCGACGCAGAAATGGATAAAATGGCTGCATCCCCATCCGAGCGCCGGGTTGCAAGGAAGCTGATGATCGAGAGCTGCCGGCCAAGATGTCTCGCGCGTGTGCGATCCAGAAGTTTACGAGGTGCCTCCCTCTACTCGCGTGCATCCAGAGGCATGTCCCAGTGGGTCCTGCTGGTCCCTCATGTGCGTCCGCCACCAAGGCCTCCAGATGGGCCATAACCAAGCGGAAGTGGGCTGGGTTCAAAGATGCGTGCGTATACGGTCTCCAGACACGCGCACGTAAGCCGTTTCAAAGTGGGCCGTGGACTCTCCCGTCGTCCTGCCAACAGGAGGCTGCCGTGACTACCTTGGGCCTTTGCTGGACGGCCAGACGCAGGAGGCAACTGTTTTGGGCATAATAAATAGGTTTCTATGCATTTAGATAGTTTTAATTAGTTTAGCATCAGTTTGATCAAATTAGTTGCTTTGAACAATTTTAAATCGATCTTGTCCCGCATCAAATCAATTCCGCATATATTAGAAATAGAAAGGTATAACATTTTATTACATGTCAATATTACATTTGTATCGTGTTACCTAAGTTTAATGAAATGACTATTGCCAAAAATATATCCACTTATCTTAAACTCTATTGTAATGACATGAAACTATGTTAGATGAGTATTTTTTATTTTTAACAATTTTTTAAAGTATTTCTACCTTTTTAAAAATTTTAGTGATGTTTTCAAAATTTTTACAATAAAATTATAAAAAATGACCGATCCGGACAGGTTCTAGATCAGTTTTATTCTCAAAAATCAGTCAATTCTAGCTGATTTGATTTGAATCATTACACACCGATTCCGATTTCGATTCTCCCATCAATGATGAATAGTCAATAAATGGAAATCAAGGTAAATGAATACAAATTAAATTAAGAAATATTCCCTCTTTGGATTTGTAATTGATGACATACAAATTTCCTTAGTATTAAGAATAAGAGAAAATCACGGGGCGAATTTGGTTTGGGACAGAGGGAATGGGTGTCAATACCCAAACAAACTCCATCCGATGTGTTGTTCCCTAAAAGCATGTCAATGATGGACCTCTCCTAACATTTCTCACTAGTTATGAAACCCATTTCATGTTTCCACATATCAAAATGTTTGAGTTCAGGGATTGAATTTCCGTATGGATGAACACCCAAGGAAACCTTGTATGCAACATTGGCTGTATGCCAGAGTGTTTCAGTACCTTGGGTACCAAAAAGTACCTTTGCACCTAGGTACATGTTGACACCTTGACGGCTATGAACCACAGCCAAAGACAAAGTCGTTAAAGAAATTTATGAGATTACAAAAATTTTTCAGCAAAAGCAGTAACTGAATTATTACCTCAGGGCAAAGCACATTGACACGGATTCCTTCCCTCTTGAAATAACCCAGTGATCTAGTGAACATCACAACTCCACCTTTAAGATATAATAAAGCCCACAAGTGAGTACTCAATGTACCAAGTTTGCATAAGTGGCAAGTTTTAGTTTTATCTGGTATCAGTAGGTGATAGATACCAACTAAAGATGTTTGCAGTATCAATGAGAAAGAAAGGGTCAAAGGTATGAATCGCCTACCTTTGGTACCAGAGTAGATTGGATCTTGATACATTGGGTAAAGACCAGACGCGGAGCCAAGATTTATTATTACTCCAGGTTTCTTGATGGAGCGCATTACTTGTATCTATAAATCACCATCAAGAAAAGTAAACAAATGATAGAGAAAACTAAAAAGATATCTTTAGAAAAAAAACATTCTTAGAAAGGTAATGCATAAATAGCAGTCCCTACAGTCATGTCGAGTTTCAATATATCACTGCAATATTTGAGATCATCTAGTAATGCCTAGAATTCTTAATCCCTGATCATAGCAGCTGTTAGACAGGTAAAATACATAAGAATATTCCATGCTTTTTTATATTAATTATTTTACCTAATGCATACTAAATTTACCAAACTACCATCGATCTTATAATACTAAACACATGATTTCTTTATAAGGAGAGAAGATCATGGGCCCATGGCCACCAAATCCAGCTATATGCATGTTTCCTTGTCTTCCATTGCCTGCACTAAAGGGAGTACTTCTTAAGCTTTGCATCTTCCCCCTTTCCGTCAAAGACACCACAAGGCCACAAAAGAGTGCCATTCTTTGCCCCCGTCTTGATCAGCATGGTTTGCAAGATCAGCTGACACTAATTGAAAGTAGCCAATTCTGGGGGAGAACAGTTCCTGTCCAATTTTCATCAGGAATCGAACTGGATCAACCAATTCTGCGCTGGGATTGGCCAATCTAGTATGGATCCAATGGCAAGCAGAGATCGGCTTGAATCGGCCAATCCTGAGCCAAGATTGACCAACACTAGCTTGAAATCAGTCAGATCAGCTAATTACAGAAAGACCCTGGCCAATTAGGATTGAGTTTCAGCCGAGATGAGACAAGTCATTGCCAACTTGGGTTGAGTCAGGCCAGGAACAACTCAATCTTGGCTGATCCTGGACTTCTGGCAGATTCGATAATCCCAATCCAGATTGGAATCAGCCCTAGCCTATCCAGTGTCCAACCCTATCAGTAAATATTCGTTGATTACAGATCCTCCCAACATCAATATGCTCCCAAAATGTTGATTTTATAATAAGATTTAGAAAAGGGTTTCGTACTCATCGGTCCTTACAATTTACCAAATTTCATATTTGTCCTTATATTCTTAAAACACTTTAAAAAAATCCCTGAAATCTCAGTTCATTTCCATTACAGTATTGTGGTTTAACAGCATTAACTAGCATCTCTATCTCCCTTGGATTAACCGCATTAATAGCTTTTAGGTGTCACTAGTCATTACCCTCAGCATAATTAGACTTGCATGACATCATCTTGGTCCTCTCATAAGCCATACTCTTCTTCGACAAGATAAAACTCAAGGTTGAACCAAGAAAGGCTGGATCAAAATTGGGATAGGGCAGGGCCAATCCCAATCCCAATCCTGGATCGGTCCAGATCGGCTCTTCCAAAAACCAAAAAAATAGAAAAAAACATAAAAAAATTATAGATAACAGAAGATGGGTCAAGTCCGTCCAATTCAACCCTGATCTAGGTTGAATTAGTGCCAAAAACTGCCCATTTGGGTGGTGTTGAGCCGCCCATGATGCCGGGCCCGCTCCCCACGCTAATGGATGGGAAAGAAAGTCATATGGGTCCAACCAGACCTGATACGACAAGAAGTGGCCGGATCTGACTTACAATATGCCAGATCCAATGGACTATAAGTCCATTGGATATGCCATATCGGGTCTAGTGGACCCAATATGCCAGATCCACTTGACATAGGCCCATCAGATATGTCATATTGGGTCAAACAGACCCAATATTTCAGGATTCAAACCATGTGGTATCGGGTCTATTTCCTTTGGGTGGAGAAGATAGGAGGAGGTGTCCCTTACAAGTGTTTCGGGCAGATTTCAGATCGGCCAATTCTGCTAGGATTGGTCGATAAAGGCCAATGCAAACTGGATCTGAGACCATTCTGGGGGAAATTTGGAGTCGGGTCAGAATTTCCCCCTTGTATCGGATCGACCTATACCACTACAGCATCAACTGATCCAGTAAACCATGAGTAGAATAAAATTCAAACTACTAAAATCTACTCCACATGCATGCCCACTTTCTCAATACAAGGAAGATTCCAAAAGGCTATGCTACTTTACAAAATGCACAACTTGATGTGGCAAAACTAAGTGGTTAACTACAAATATTAGTAACCTTATGATGGTACACAACATGCATACAGGAAGATTTCCGGATATGAACAAAAAGAAACTTGAAGCAAAACCTAGTGGGCAGAACCCCTCATACTGCCATTTGGAGTGTTCAAAGAAGAATATAATCTAAATGTTCAATGCAAGTTAAGAAACATATAAAATTAAAGTACCGCAAGGTGTGTGCATTGAATGACCGAAACAAGGTTCACGTCAATTATCTTCTTCCATGTGTTCTCGCCATCAGTTTTGTCCTCATGGAACAGTATGTTACTGCTAATCCCAGCACTATTGATGCAAATATCTAGTCCCCCAAATGCCTCCAAGTGTTTGTCAAATGCAGCAGCCACATCCTCTTTACATTGTTAAACATGTACCACAAAGAGCAAGCCAGATATCAAAATTCAAATTTCTTCCACAGAAGCAAAGAGTTGAGTTCATGATTATAGGAAGAAAACCATTTGAATAAAACAATACTTGTTCATTTAGAAATTTTCAAGAGGATGGAACTAGGAGAACTATCTAGGCCTCACTAACCCACAAGATGAAAGCAGAAGTGAATGCCAACCTAGACATTTAGAGTGATGAAATAAAATATTAAATTAACCTTTTCCATTTTCGCATAGGCAACCATCTTATTATTTCACTCTAGATTACATAAGCCAAAGCATGGCTAATTTCTCAAAATTCGTTAGAACTGACAACTTGACCAGATGGTTAATTGAAGATAACAAGAAAAAACACAACCAAGAAGGAAAGAACAAAAAAATAGGATAAGAGATGCAAGTGATGAGGTGGTGGAAACAATAAAAATACCTAAAAAGGTCACACCAGACCAACATACAACGAACGTTGTTATCGTCTTGTACTTGGGCTTACAATAGCAACCAAGATATCAAACTTCAATGCTTTATGACATAAGATCATCAAGTATATGCCTATGTACAATGAGTGTATTCTTAGCAACCATAGAACCTAATTACTATGATGTGCACCCAAGCAAAGTCCTACAACCTGACTAACAATGTAGGTAAGAGCCTAGTACCCACTAACTAAAATTCCTTGACCTTCCATAAAACGTAGTTTCTTTACATAAGATAAGAATGATTCGGTTGTCCTTAATATTAAATGATCCGCATGATGATCAACCCTTCCAAATACAACCTAACAGATTGCTAGTAAAACCTCAGATGTTGGTTCATGAAGAACAACAAGAATGATCAGAATAGCTAATAATCATTAAAGACCTTAAAAAGCAACTAAAAACAAGAAAAGGTGTGAAAAGATTAATATTGCTAAACTGCCTAATCATTTTAAATGTAAAAAAACAAAAAAGAAGAATTCAAGCACTGACCATATGAAAATGATAAGGGCTCTTTTATGGAAAATATAACATTTGTACATTTGAATTTGGCAGATCTCAGAAAACATCTAGCATGTGCAGATATATCATTTCATATTCCTTTACCAACATTAAATAAAACTATTTGACAACGTAAGATGGTCAACTTGCATGCTTTCGACATTCATAACACTATTTGTGAAGCATAAGCTTAGCAATAGGGAAACACTCCCCTCTTCATCTACCACTTTGTTTCTTGCTTCTCCCAAGATTAAGCTTCTTAAGGATCGACTCTTGTTCTCCCCTTCATTTTACACTTGCATTTCCCACTTTGCACACCATGAATTATTCTTGAATGTGAACAAAAAATATAAAAAATAAAAAGGAAAATAAAAAATAAAATGTCATAATGAAAAATTAGGAAAAGAAAAAGAAGGAGACAGCTACTGGGTTACAAAAATAAGCCTATACAACAAGACAGACAAGCAAACAGAGCCAACCAAGAAGAAGAAGCTCTTCCCCACCCATAGACAAAGATCCAGTAGTCATCGGCTTAAAGATTAAAGTTGAATTATCTAAGAATGACTCTCTACACACCAAGAATTCTTTGTAACTAGCCACAGCAAAGCTGGAAGACAAGTTCCACATGCAATGCCATAATGTTCAATGACTGAAGGATTAAGCTGTTCAAAATGAATGATAAAAACTCATTTGAACTGAAACACAAGAAACTTTATAAGTTTACAAGAGATATACCAAATTACTAAAATAACCCCACATTTAATGTATGATTAGATTCTCCTCGACGAGAATTAAGACTTCCTCCTAGAATCTTTGACTTAATTAAAGTTGTCCTTGGTAGGAAGCATTCCCCACGATAGCTTCCACAAAAAATGGAACATTGAGAGAAGATTGTTATTGAAAACCCTGTCATCAGTTACTACATTCAACACAGAAAATTCCTTTAAGACTCCCAATGCCAACTTCTCCCCTCTGCCATCCAAAAGTTTTCTTCACCCACCGTAGTAGAGATAGCAGCTGAAGAAACTAAGCCTCTTCCATTTGATGGGACTAATGTGAAGAAAATGCAAGCCCTAATGACTCACCAGTAGTCCAGAAATCAGTAAACAACTTAATTCCAAAAATATATAAGGAGTTGTAAATTGATCTTTTGACACCAAGGACCCAACTATAATTAAATAGACTTACCGCACCCATTTGTTTAGAAGCATGTGTTAAAACAGATTTTATTTAGGGGTGCAGAGTGCACAGCTGCCTCTGTGCCTCATTCCTTCACTTCTGGACACCACTAGGCCACAAGGCAGGAGATTGCCTAAGATAGGGTCCAAATCCAGCCTGATTTGGTCAATTCCAATGAAAGATCACCTTAGATAGGGTCTCCCGGTCAAAATTAGATCGACGGATGCCAATCGGATCAAGGAATCGGCCGATTCTGATCCATATAAGCCGATTCTGCAAACAATGATATGATTTGTACAATTCTGTAATTAACAAATAGGTGGCTTGTTCATCACTTCAAGCATTGTAGAAGAAGAAAAGAGTATTGCCATTGATTAACCTTTTTAGCCTACTTTTAGCAGGCAAACATTGTCAAAGTTAATTTCCATGTGTTGAACCTTAAATAAAAAGCTTTTATGTCAAACACATTAGACCAATTGATTTTAACAGCTTCAAATCGAAGCATTAATCTAGAAATTTTCATACAGAAATTTCATTATCACCACCCTCAAAAAAATAGTAACATTTCTTCATTTTTCAAATTTTTTTAAGATTTTTATTATCCCAATAATTTTCTAAATGTTTCTGTTTTTTCAATTTTTACTAACTTTTCAATCAGGCCAATCCTAGACCAGCCTGACCTTGCTTGGATTGGCATGGATCTAGATTGGTTATGGCTGATTTAGCCATCTAGGACACGATCCGGTGCTTCTAAGTTTAATAAATGATGCACACTTGAGATATAACAAAGTTTGATTATGACCTTCCATATTTTAAATAGTTATTCACCTCAACTCATTTCAACCCAAGTCTTGATCCCTACTTATTTAGAGTCAACCCTATTGATTTTAAGTTATTTCATTAGATATATTTAAACTATTCAAGTCATATAGAATTACCCTCCTCCAAGTTAACATAGGTTCATAACGCCCTTTTTTGTTTCTACTATTTTAATACATCTACTTTTCTAACTGGACTACTTGAGTCTTGTTACGTCTATATTTACTATACTCAAATCATCTCAATCCCACTTATTTCAATTTATCTACAACCGCTGCTACTCACATATTTTCTCTAATATATTGATTATGTATTTATCTAATGGTATAACCACACAACCATCTTAATATTCTCATTTCAGCAACATTTATTGTGAAGGTATGTTTTCCCTTATTGTCCAATATTCACTGCCATACAACAGTAAAGATCTTATAGTTATGTTTTGATTACATAGTTATTGTAATTCCTTTTAATTTTGGTGGGATCGTGCAATCACATAGAACTCCGGTAACTAAACTCCATTACATCCATCATGCTTTGATTACATAGTTAAAATACTTAGCACATTCTCCATCTTGATGAATTATTAAACCAAGATATTTAAACTACGCACTTTAAGATGCATGAATGTCCATTCAACATTATGATAGGACCTAACTTAATAGGCTTAACCTCTTACATATTTTTATTTTGTTTCAATATTTATCACGTGCATTTGTCATGTGGCCTTGCAGTCCCATCATCATGTCATTTTCGGCTATGTATCGCCTGATATGGCTTCATCTCACCATAGTTTTCATTATCCATCTATCTTAATGGTCTTTGGCATGCTTTCATCTTCCACATATGCTTATTTCAACTCTTCATTGCATCTTGGGACCCGGTGCCATCTTCATGAATCATGAAATGCCATGAGTTGATTGTTGGATCCAATTCCATGAATAGGCACAGTTCAGGTCCGTTAGGGACCTACGGCCATAGTTTGTAAAATTGGTCAATCTAGATCGGATTGGCAGATTATCTAGAATTGGATTGAGAATTGATGGATCCTCAAGGAGTCCATAAGTTACGAATCTCCCCTCAATTCTGATCCGATTTCTCCCATTAAGGGGAGAATCGGACCAATTCTCTCTCCCAACCCTGATTCCCCTCCCCTTCCGGCCAATCTTATGGCTCTTCTCCCCTCCAGCAGTCCCATCCAGCAAAGGTGAAGAGACCTCTTTGGAGATATGTCCCCCCCTCCCCTCTTCTCCCTCCCCCTAAGATGTCTCCAATGAGGATGCCCCTCTTGCACAGCCAATCTTCTGGGGGTACCCCCCTTAAGTGCTCTCATATTTCTTAAAAATTATTATAATTTTTCCAATTTTTTTAATAATAAAAAATAAAAACATTCTGATCCAGACTGATTATGGAATATGGATCAAGATTCATCCCGGAGAATCGGTCCAATCCTGATCGGATCCGCACTGGCTAATCCTAGACCCAATTCCAATCTGGCAATCATTGCCTGCGGCTCCTTGTGTGGGGTATGAATAGGACCGTCACAGGTCATATAAGAAATAGGATGAGAGGTGGGTATAAGGGCCAGATATCAGTTTCAACCAATGGCCATATGACATCCAAAATAGGCTTAGCTTGGTGGATATGTATAAGCCATGTAGGTCTGGATCTCAGTCAAAATTCTGATAAAATAGGCTTTAACATGGAGGGGACCATGGAAGGTGTCTTACATTGGCATGATACAGGGGCTATTTGGTACCCTCCTTAAGCTGAAAGTATTGAGTGTTTGAAGGTGCCGAACAGTCCTAGTTGCTATAACTTTAGGTGTATAAGAGTAGGTGATTGCCATAGGCAGCCATAGGCCATCATATGGCCATAAAAGATAGGCCAGGTGTGGGGTTGCTATGGACTGAACATGAGCTGACAGATCAGCATAGACAATGGGCCGAGCAAGGCTATGTATAGAGGGAGTTCAGCCATCAGGCCATAGGTGTTTAGGTTATATTGTCAAGGTAAGGCAAGATGTATGCACAAGTTGAGGCTAATGTAAGCCATGAACTGCATAAGTCAATGATATGGCATGAAACATAGGCCAACTGGGGGGATGCTAGCATAGGAATAAGTTCTCGGCATGGACATTCAGGAGGGGAGTAACCAGTTGATCACCTCAACATACTGGTGCCTCACCTTCTTTAATTTCTTCTCCTTGCACAGGTGACAATAACAATAGCAACTTCTGGTGATCGGAGTAGCAACTTGCTCTTCCTCTCAGACCAATGTTCCCTTGTAGACCTCTGTCGAACCCAGCAGCTATCCTCTATCTCTCTCTGTCTCGGAACCTCATACAATTCCCAATGGACTGTTTATATAGGGAATTGGTTGAAGAGTCAATCCCGATGGAACTGCTCCTGATCCTCATCATTTCCGGTGCATGGTGGCTGCTCTTAGAGTAAGATCCAATCAAGATTCCTATTTCTCAACATATCCAGCATCTTTTTCTAAATATTTGTGAAAGTCCTTGCATAGGTCGATCCCTCTCATTGGCTGAAAACTCTCTACAATGAGATATAGACCAATCAAGCTTGAGCAGGTGGGGAAGTTGCGTCGAAACTGCATCTCCTCTTTTCTGGCTTTATAGGAGCATCCGATGTGATGTTTTGACTCCAAGTTATGTGTGCGATCATGACTAATATATAGGCCTAGTCTGTTGCTACCATATGAATTTATGTCCATCGGATAGGTGCTTTTGGAAGCTGCAATCATTGACCTAGAATATCATCATATAACATATGATCCAAGGGTGCTTCATGGCCACCGATCCTATAATTTCGGACCAATTGATTAATGCTTAAAGTGCCAAGATATGGGCCATAATTAAGCATCAATTGGGCATGATTTCAATTATTATCTCAGCCCATTGACCTCGTGCAAATAACCTTCACACAATTGGGCTTGATCTTCCATTGATACTTACCCCCATCCATTAAATATTTAAACTTGGGCAAATAGGCTTTCATAATCCATCGGTATCTTCATTGCATTAACCCATTACCCTCATATTTATCCATGATTGATAATCCTAATCCTCTTAAGATTAATTGCTCTGTCTATCATACAAGATCATCTTGTAAATTGAATGTGAGGGTAATCTGATTTCACCTTCTCTATCTTGGAAACTTCGGTTGCTATTTTGACCCATCAAGATCATTTATGTGGTCATATAAGTAATGATAAACCAAATATCAATATACAAAGCCTTAGAAGTTTTGTTTACAGCATACATGACCAATGGGCATCAGATCTCTATTGATGGAAAGACGGATCAATATCGCTTATATTCAGAAAACTAAATGGGAAAGAGAGAAAGCCAAAAAGATGATAATGTATGGTTTCAAACTCTGGTAGACAGGACATGCGTCAAATAAAAATGGAGTTGACATCATTTTGAAAAGTACCATCAAGGACAACGTAATGTTGTGGTTCAAGGGGGTGATAGGATCATTCTAGTTAAGGCAATTGTTCATCAAGAGATAATCAATATAATAAACTTCTATGCACCCCAAATAGAGGCCAGTAGCGAGCTAAAATTTTAATTTTGGGAGGACATGGATGGCATCATGCATTGGATACCGAATGAAGAGAGCATATTAAATGGGGGTGATCTTAATAGTCACATCTGGCTCCAAGGTAGTGGATTTGAGGGTGCCAATGAGAGCTTTAATTATAAAGAATAAAATGAAAAGGGAAAAAATAACTTAGAATTTGCGGTGGCTTACAATCTGATCCTAACAAATACTTACTTCATCAATAGAGACTCCCACCTTGTAACGTTTAAGAACGAGAGGAGCAAGAGGCAGATTGACTTCATCCTTACTAAAAAATAATCCACACTCTATGTAAGGATTGCAAAATCATATCTAGTGAAGCGCTCACAACTTAACATAAACTTCAGGTCTTGGATTTTAAGCTCCTAAACCAGTTGCATACAATGCATCAGAAAAGTACCCCTAGAATCAAATGGCAAGAACTGAGGAGAATTAAGTATGAGACATTTAAGAATGAGGCCTCCAAACTTAAGAAATGGGACTTGAATAGAAAGATTAAGTCAATGTGGGTTAACATAACATTGAAGATTAAGGCGATAGAAAAAATTATTCTTGGTAAGTCTATTGGGTCTGGGTGGGGTCCACCCATAAAGGAATCGTGGTGGTAGAATGAGAAGTGCAGAGAACAGTGAAGAGCAAAAGAGAGTATTTTAAAAAATTGCTCAACTATAACACCTGCAAGGTATTTAAACAATTTAAGAGAGCTAAGAGTGGGGCAAAAAATAACAGTTAGATAAACTAGAGTCAACATGTAACAGGTTATATGACAAATTGGACACAGAAATATGAGAGGGATATCTACCGACTGCTAAGTTAAAGAAGAAGAGATCTCGAAACCTTAGATAGATTCGGTGTATTAAAGACAAGGAGGAGAGAGTGTTAACTCGGGATGAGGAGATCCAGGAATGGTGGAACACTCTTCACTGAGACTATTCCAAAAAGTACAGTGGAGTAGAAAAGGGACCAATGACGAGATAGAGTCCACCCAAAAAATTATTCCTTTAAAAATGCGTCTCGCTGTGGAAAGAATGGAAACTCAAAGGCGTGTGGTGCCGATAACATCCCGATTGAAGTCTAGAAGTGTTTAACTGAGAGAGCAGTAGAGGGGCTTACTATTCTCTTTAATAAAATACCTACATCGGGAAAGATGCCAAATGAATAGAAAAAGAACATCAACATCCCGCTATTTGAGAGGAAAGGGGACGTACAAAATTGTGAGAACTATAGAGAAATCAAGCTCATATGGCAAACTACAAAGTTGTTGAAAAAGGTTATGGAGTGGAAACTTCGGAAATGTATTAAGATCTCAAGAAACCAATTTGTATTCATGCCGAGTAGACCAACTACGGAGGCCATCTTTCTAACTAGATCCTTAATAGAGAAATACAAAAACCTGAAAAAAGATATCCACATCACTTTCCTCGATGTAGAAAAAGCCTATGACCGAGTCTCAAGAGAGACTTTTTGGTGGGTGCTAAAAAAGAAAATGGTGATCAATGGATCCATTAACATCATTAAGAATATGTATGATGGTGCGACTGTTCAGGTTTTCTCCCCACAAGAAGAGTCAAGAGCATTCTCAGTATCAATTGGGCTAACCCAAGAATATGCTCTAAGTTTATATCTTTTTGTCCTTGACATAGACAAAATAACTAAAGACATACAAAAAAGTTTATCTTGATGTATGATATTCGCAGACGATATTGTTCTGATTGACGAGACTAGAGAAGGTATTAACAAAAAAACCTAAATAATGGAGGACTTAGTTAAAAGTTAAGGGGTTCAAAATTAATAGGACAAAGAACACCTTTGATTTAGCGGCAGCCCAGAGATTAAAGAGGTTGAAGTAATCTTGAATGGAAAAGTCCTTTGACGGGTACCCAATTTAAATACATCAGTTCAATCTTACATATGGATGGGGAATGTGACGAAAGTGTCAGCCAAGATTAAATTGGGATGGTTGAAATGGAGACAGGTAAGGGAGATTCCTTGCGATCATAAAATCTCCCTAAAATTGAAAGAAAAATTATATCACATAGCTACAAGACCTATCATACTTTACGATAGTGAATGTTAGACAATTAAGAAAAAGCATATTGTCAAATTGAGAATAGCTAAAATATGGATGCTATGACAGATGTGTACCTACATACGGGTAGACAGAATCCGAACTGAGTGTATTAAGAACAAAGTGAGAGTTGCAAAAATTGAGGATATAGTAAAGAAGGTAAGACTTTGTTGGTTTAGACATATCAGCCAATGTCCTCTGGAGGTGTCGATCATACAAGTTGAGGCCCTGATGTTGCCGATGCAGAAGAAGCAGAGACGTACGTTCAAGTTAACATGGCAAAAGCAAATCCAGTATGACTTGGAGGAACTAGACATATGGGAGGAGCTAACGGAAGATCGTAAATAATGGGAAAAAAAAAGAATCCACATAGCCAACTCCAATTATTTAAGACTAAGGCTTTGATTTTCCCTTTGATACATGACCAATGGGCCTATTTGAACTCTTTATTTAATTGGGCCCATTAAGAGTCCTGAATTTGTGACAAAATCTGAAATTTTTCACAAATCAAATCATGTATTATTTTGGATTTCCAATTGGGTCTATCTCTCATTGACATCAGCCCATTTGCATACTATTTGAACCATATGCCCACGGAATTTTGATATTGGGCCTATATTCAGCCCAATTTCCATGAAATCTGAATTTGTGCTAGTGGGCAACACATTAATCAAATCAGTTCTCCATTTAGCTCCTTCGCATTTGAAGAATTGCCATCACATTGTTATCAAATCAATTTTATGTCTCAATTGGGCTTTTCCCTCATTCGGGTCTATTATCCAATTGAAAAATTACCATTATATCTGAAACATGTATTATTGGGCCTTATTATAAAAAACTTTGGCCCATTAAGGGGTTGGCCTTGGGCCAACTTCATTTAAATGCCCAAGTCATGTTTATTTATTTAAATTGGATCAAATCCTAATCCAATTAGGATTAAGAGAGGATCCGGTACCCATCTTGGGTTTAGGTAGGATCTGGATCCTATTAAAAACTCATTAATGATTAAATCCATTACTTAACTCAAATTAAGATATCGTGTCAATCATCATCTCCTTTTTATTTAAAGAACATACAATCCTAATCCAATTAGGATTTAATATGAATCCGGATCCATTAATGATTAAATCCATCATTAATTCGATTTAAGATCTCATCCACTAGATCTTGTGCCAATCATTACCTGATCTTCTAACTCGAGATGACATTAACAAGAAACTTAAATGATGGGGAATCGAGCTAGAAACTAAAGAGTTCAAAATCAGTAAAGCGAAGACAGAATACATGCACTTCAGATTTAGTAAAACCTCAAAAGTTAAAGATGTTAAAGTAACCTTGGACGGAAAAGTCCTCATACTGAGTACTCAATTTAAATATATAGGTTCAATCTTACATATGAGTGGAAAATGCGACAAAAATGTTAGCCATAAGATTAAAGTGGGATGACTGAAATGGAGGTAGACGATATGAATTCTATGTGATCATAAAATCTCCCAAAAATTGAAAGAAAAATTAAATTGCATGGATATAAGACCCATCATATTCTATGGTTGTGAATGTTGCACAACTAAGAAAAAACAAATTGAGTGTAATTGAGATACAAATATTACAGTGAATGTGTGGCCACAATCGGTAGACAAAATTTGCAACGAGTATATTAGGGACAATGAGAGTTGCAAGAATCTAGGATGTAGTTAAAAAAAGAAGAATTCGTTGGTTTAGACATATCCTAAGACATCCTCTTGAGGTGTTGGTCAGACAATTCAAGACACTGGTGTTGCCGACATAAAAGAAACGAAGAGGTAGAACCAAGTTAACTTGGTGTAGGCAAATTCAATATGACTTGGGAGGATCTAAGCATATGGGAGGAGCTAGAGAATCATGTGCAACGGAAAAGGTGAATCCATGTAGTCAACCCCAATCATTTGGGACTAGGGTTTTGAGTTTTAGTTTGAATATCCTAGTCCCACTAGGATTAGGAGGTGGCAGCAGTATCTCCTTTAGGATTGACTAGGATCAGATCCTCCCATTGACTCCAAGTCAAATCTAAATCATTGGTTGACCCATATAACCTGCCCTTCGGCAATTTCAATGCAAGAAGAAGCTGTGACGCATCTCTTTCTCTTTTCTCTTCCTCCCCTCTTACCGCGGTGACCTGCTCCTGGTGCTAGGCCCATCAGGGTCTATTCCCAGTCATCTCGGTGTACAGTTAGCCATCAGATGAGGCCAATATTGAATAGGAGTCACCCCCCCTATAGTTCCAGCCATCAATCGAGGATACAAAGTAAACATATTTCCAATTTCCTCCCCCCCCCCTCTGCCATGATCATCACCTGATCTAACAGGTCCATCGAATCTGTTTTTATTGCCTTGGCCTTGCAGTCGGGCATCAAGTGTTTTAAATTGAAGAACGGATATTGCTTAGCTAGTTCGATCATCATCCAGATTGACACCTGCTGATCTGATTAGACCCCTTAAGGACCGATCCAATCCAAGTCTAATGACTAGAGGAATCGACTGAACCAGTCGATTTTGTCAAGAGTCCGAAAAATTGAATCAAACCCGATTCCGATCTAATCTCCCCCCATAATGGGGGAGATCCCCCCTTATCCCCCCGATCTAGTCAGTGATCTCTCCTCCCCCCTCCTCAATTCCGACTCCCCTTCACAGTTCACACCGTGGCACCCCTCCCGCACCCCCTGACTGCAACACCCCTCCCAGGAGATCCCCCTTTCTGATCCACAAGTCCCCACCCTCCCCCGGTCCACCACTCCCCCCTCCGGGCCTCCCCTCCCCCTCACCCTGATTCTCTCCTCTGCTGGAAGCATAGATGGAAGAATCAGCCGGATCGGATCGGAATCGGCCAATTCCGGGATCGGATCGGTCAATTTCGATCCGATTCCCTATCGAAGGACCGATTCCGGGAGGAATTCCACAGGAATCGGATGGAATTGGTCGAAATGGATACGATTCCAACCGATTCCGCCAGAAGCTGAAAGTTTCGGTCCGGTTCGATTCCCGGTCCGATTCTAGACTGGGAATCGAGCTGATTCTGGCCCCTTTAGGGCCGGAATTGACCCCTTCCAGCAATTCGCATGCCTCCTTTGTTCCAGTGCTCGATCCAGCGGCGATTCCAAAGAGGAATCGATCGATTCAGCGGAGAATCGCTTGTCCCAGCTGCAGAGGGTGATTCCTAAGGCGACTCTAGCGATTCCTAAGGCGATCCGGAAATTCTTCAACGACTTCACACCGATTCTAGCGATTCTAACAATACCTTCAAGGGAATCCAGCAATCCAAGCTCCGTTCCACCTGTTCTTTGATCGTTTGAAAATTGTTGATAAGATTTCTTTGCCAGAAATGTCGTATGCCCATTTCTACGCGTTTCCGACAACTCCGAACATGATTAAACCCGTTGATTTCCTTCCGAACAACTCCGTTCAAGTTGTAAAAATATCGATTGAATGTTCTTTATGTCTACACGTTTTCAACGACTCCGAGTATGGTTAAACCCACTAACTTCTTTCCGAACAACTACGTTCAAGCTGTAAGAACATCGATTGATTGTTCTTTGTACGAGAAAAATTCTGGAAACCCCATATGCTAATTTACAACCCTTTTCGACATAGATGTAACCCTCTAAAGATACTGAACAGTCCGTTCGACAACTGTTTGCTTCCCAAATTTGTCCGATTAACTTTTTATACATCATTAACATCTTATTAATAACATTCGAACACCGAAATGACGGTGAGTTAATTTTTATACCTTCCCGAAGTTTCCAAAGTAGTTTTTAAATATCGAAAAACCTAAGTAAGGGACTGTTCTCTTCTCGAACAACCCCTAAACCAATTGTATGCATGTCTAACAGGTTGTTATGAATTGTTTACAAATGTTGCAGGTATAAGCAATGGCCGATCACAATGATGTAGCACCGACACATCCTTCTAACATCGGTTGGGATCACGGCCACTTGGTAGACGCAACAAGAAACAGGATACAATGCAAGTGGTGCGGCAAGGAGATGAACGGGGATGTGTTTCGCCTGAAACAGCATATTGCCAGAACCAGTGGGAATGTTAAAAAATGTGATAAGGTGCCTAGTGAGAAGAGTGAAGAGATGAGAGGCTACATGACGGTAGAGCTTCTCAACGACAGATTAGGATTGAGCAGAGGGAAGAGCTATATGATGAGCTACTTAAAAGAAGGAGGGATCGAGATTTGCCAACTTACAAAGGGAAAGACAAAGAGAAAGCACCAGCCAAACCGAAGTCGGAGAGTGAGGACGACTCTAGACTCCGAGCTCAGGAGAGCTAGGCATGCTACCAAGCGTGCAGATGCTATGGAAGAAGAGAGGAGCAGAGAAGCAGGAGGGTCCAGAGCTGACCTAGTTCTTAGTCGATCAGCATCGGCTCGCCCTACTCGAGATCGAGAAATTGAGGGAGGGAGATGGGAACCACATCGTCATTCTTCTAGTACTTAGTTTACACCAAGCGATGAGTACCTGTTTAAAAAGCAAAGTGCTAGACAGATGAACATTAAACAAACCATGAAAGGGGTGAAGGCAACAGGAATAGCTGCAAAGAGAGTAGTTCGCCACATTGTTAAGTAGTTTTTACATGCAGGTATCACTTTTAAAATAACATTTATGTGTGTTTTATTTAGTTAACCTTGTTTACGGCGGATAATGATATCAATATTTTTTTACCTTATTGTAGGCATTTCAGCATATGCAACCACCAGCCCTTACTTCCAGACGATAGTAGATGCCGTGGGTGAGGCTAGACCGGGTCTGCAAGCCCCGAGCAGCAAGCATACATATGGTGGTGGGCTGGAGGAGGAGATGCAGGAGTTGAGAGAGTTGATGAATGGGTTTATATTGGTATGGAATGAGAGGGGTTGCACAGTGATGTGCGGTCCATGATTAATTTCTTGGTTTATCGTTCAGAGGGCACAACATTCTTGAAGTCGATGGATGCTTCTGGGAAGACAACAAAAAGCTGACTACCTTTTTTCCTTGATAGATACCGTGGTGGAAAAGATTGGGGAGAAGAATGTTTTTCAGTTTGTAATTGAAAATCATAGTTGTCAAGGCGACAAGGCGTCCAAGGCGCCCGAAGGGTATTTTACAGCTTAGGCGACAAGGCGTAAGCCTAGGCGTCGCCTAGGCGTTAAGGCGAGGTATGAAGGGGAGTGGAGTGTATATGGCATTTTTTGAAACTATCATGACATTGAAATATATAAAAATTGAAATGAAACTTACAAATCTAATCAAATTGACATACATTCATAACCAAACTTGAATAAGATCAAGAACATAACATGTACAAAAAAATATAAACTTAAGACAATTTAAACCAAATGAACTTACCAAATAATGTAAACATTGTTTGAACTTCTTTTTTCTTTAAGAACCTGCATAATAGTGTTCACAATATATTTGCAAAATACAAGCACTAAACATTCCACATTATCACAACATATGGCACTAACGTAGTGAGATATGAAGTAATCAAATTCAAAACATTAAAAATACATCAAAAGACAATATAACTAACATCACCATTTACTAAAAACATAAGTAACATCAAAAGAGTACTTAAAACATGAAAGTTGAAAGATAAAACTTAAAAGACAAGAATATTTAAAAGTTACATCACCAACTCAAAGTTTAAAACCAAACACAGCATTTTCTAAAATGTCAACATCATGTGCATTAGTTTCCTCTTCTTCGTTGCCTTCTTCATGTGTCTCTTGACTCTCCCTTGATGGCGTAAAATGTGATGCACTTGATTGTCCAATTATTCTTTGAGGTCTACCCTCTGAAGCTCCCATGACATCATCCACATCTCTCCATGTGAGATCTTCCCCTTCATGCACTAAATCTTCATCTCCCTTTGTCATCCATTCATTTCCCCAATCTAGATCTTCAAAACAAATAGGATCATACTTTTGAGGATCTTTTTTTCGTGCTATAAATCTATCACGAAGACGCCGGTTGTATTGCACATACACCAAATCATTCAACCGCTTATGTTCCAAGCGGTTCCTCTTCTTAGTATGAAGCTGAAAAAAATGAATATAAAATTATGAGTTGAAATATAAATCATTTAATGTAAGATCATGCTAGTTATATGTATGATGTATCACAATTTTAGAAATCTTACAAATTCAGAAGTGCTCCAATTCCGCTCACAACCCGATGAGCTACAACAAAGGCCTAGAACCTTCAATGCAAAAGCTCTCAACTCAGGTGTTTATCCGTCATATTGTATCCACCAATCAACTATATTGACAAAGAGATATTAACCACAAGATGTACAAATAGTGTTAATCAAAAAAAATATAATGATACTTGTGCCCTTACTTGGAAGCTTTTTATGACGTGACTTGATAGCGAATGATATGCCAAATGTGCCTTTTGCTTCCATATAAGAGGAAAGTTGTTCATCTATTTTTTCTTGTAAATCGGAATCTCCCACAATTCTCTCCATACAAGTGTAAAAAGCACCTTCCATCTTGGCGGTTGAAGTTGGATCTCTTGCTTTAGCATCAAAGTAAAACTTAGGATTCAGAAAATAGCCGGTTAAATGTAGAGGGCGTTGCATTTGTACCTCCCATCGTCGATCCACAATTTTTAAGATAGGAGTGTATTTTATTTCCTTTCCCGCAAAGTTTTCAATAATTTTCTGCTTTGCACATTCCATTGCAGCATACAAATAGCCCATTCTTAGGCTTTTCATCCCCATCCACTATCCTTAAAACTTGTAAAATTGGTTGACATGCTCTCAAGATTTCTTCTACTCCATGCCAAAATTTGATTTGAAACACAATGGACTGCACATTTTTTCCCATGTTTGTCTTTGCCCACACACTTCTATGCCAAGCATTGGAAGAAAATAATCTCCTCAATCCTCTTTTTACCACATCATCATTTAATCTGTCTAATGTGAGAAAAGATGTAGCAAACCGTGTTACCCCTCACCTTACAAGTTCTTTTCCTTTTGTTTCCTTCCTCATGAAATCCAATAAACGTGAATGATTATACATGCAATTAGTTACCTTCTTGGCTTTTGAAATTGTACCTGCATAAGCTTTCATCTTTCCGATATCCTCCAACATTAAATCAAGACAATGTGCTGCACACGGTGTCCAATACAAATGTTTTCTTTTTTCCATTAACAATCTCGCAGCTGAAACATTGTATGACGCGTTGTCAGTCACAATTTAGAGCACATATTGCTCACCAATTTTCTCAACAACTTTGTCCAAAAGTTCATAAATAAGTATGACATCTTCTTTGCGGTCAGAGACATCTATGCACTCTAGAAAGTAGGTCCCCTCTGGACAATTGACCAAGAAATTAAGTAATTTTCATTGTCTTCTATCAGTTCAGCCATCACACATTATGGTACAACCATAAACTTTCCAACATTGCTCATACTCCGAACGCATTGCAGCAATTTTTTCCACCGCTTTCTTAAGCAAAGGCACCCTCGAAACTTCTCAGCTTTGTAGCATTGAATGAAATGCCGGCTTCATAGAACCAAGTGGCTGCATGTTCTTCAAACAATGCTTGTTCTTCTTTCTTCAATTGACTATTCAAGGTGCTTTGATATTTTTTGCCACTTCTTCTTGCATCAACAAAATCCTCAGCCGACATTCTTGTAAAGACATCCATAGGACCCTTATTTTTCTTGCTTTTATCTGGAAGTGAAACTAAATTTGTAGATTTAGTACTCTCACTTCCTTTCTCTGAACGTTGTATGTCACCCTCTTGGGCATCTTCATCACTTTCAGAACATGCAAGAAAGTCATTTGTTCTTGAAGATGACAATTTTCTCTTCTTACTTTTATTCAACCAACTTAACATCTCATCAGCAATTTCCTTGGTAGTTTTTGGACATTTCTTAACACCGCTGAATCCTCCAATCAAATGTTCCTTTTGTCTTTTGATTCCACCATTTGTCACCAAGCCACAAAGTTCACATTGAACTCTATTCTTGTCCTTATCATCCGGCCAAAAAGCATATTTCCAACCCGGATCGTTCGACTTCGCTTTCTTTTTTCAACAACATTCATGTTGACTGATCCTGATCCAGATTCCATCAATCAACCAAAGAAAAAACTCACCGGCTGAAGACATAAAAAAATTATCAATGTAACACATCCAGATTATATAAATCGGCATAAACAATTAGACAACAATAGAAATAGAAAAATAAGAGAAAACAGAATTTTTCGATCTCAAACCGTAGCATAAATGACTCCGGCGGAGATTGAGAGGATTTCAACTCTATTACGTATAATATAACAATCTCCGTACATTACACAATGTCAATGATCTATTTAGAATATATAAATATACTTGAAGAAGCAAGAACAAGGGAAACGGAAGTTAACGACGCACCGAAGATGTTTAAACATGAAATATTTTACATACTCATACATAGATAATACTTAAGAAGACTTAAGACATCGTAAAAGATGCTATGACAACAAATTAGCGAGAATAAATGATAAGAATAACAAAAGAAATAAAAAACTAAGTTTTAGAGAGAGTTGGAGGACCGTACGGAGAGCTGAGCGGCTAGGGCTTCTCTTGGAGATAAAAATGCCACGTAGAAACCAGCCGCGGGGTGGAAGGAGCTATGAGGCGTCGAGCTAGGGCCGCAGGAAGCCGTCGGGGACGAAGTGTTGCGGCGTCGGGCTGGGAACTGCGCGTCGCGTCCGCGGGAGGCGTCTTCGGGCGAATGCAGGGGGCCCGAGCGGCCCGGGCTGACTAAAGAGGCCGGCTGGCCTGTGTTGGCGTGAACCGGTGGCACCGGTTCAAATGCTGAACCGGCGGGCTCTCCGGACCAGGCGTCCGAGCGGCGCCTAAGCGGCGCCTTGGCCGCTTAAGCGGTCAAGGCGTACGCCTTTTCCAGGTCCCGCAAGGTGGACGGCCCAGGCAAGGATCCAAAACCGCCTTGTCGCCTAAGCGGCGCCGACCGCCTTGACAACTATGCTGATAATAAACCCTCCTATAAGGCAGCTAGAAAGAAGTTGATGTAAAAGAAGCAGCATGTATTATGGGTGCCCTGCGCGGCACATTCTATTGACCTTATATTAGAGGATATAGGCAAGGAGACAGTTTCTACACTTGTCGAGCAGGCGCAGACTATCACTTCTTTTATTTATTCACATCCTCGTCTGTTATATATTATGAGGTCATACACTGCAGGGCACGATCTTGTTAAGCCCGATCCTACACATTTTGCAACAAACTTCATTACATTGGAAAGCTTACATCGGCACAGGCATGCACTTGTCAGGTTCACCGAGCCCAAAGAGTATTACAATTTTATGGTGGACCACCTGCATAACAAGAAAGATTAGCTAGATATTCTTGTCAGGAGAAGCAGATCACTGACAAAAGATTTTGGGAGAGGATTGCTTACTACTAGACAATCATAGAGCCACTCATTGTTGTGCTGAAATTGATAGACTCCAATGACAAGAACTAGATGGGCATGCTGTACAATGCAATGGACTGGCCAAAATTAAAAGTAAAAGATAAGAATTCCAGATATTACAAAAAATGGTGGACGATCATAGATGACCGATGGGACAAGACTTTGCACCATGATATACATACTGTACGTTAGTTAGTGAATCAATTATTTGTCATTATCTACTTTCTACTTAGTCAATAATTGCCTTATTCATAATGTAATATTGATAAATGACTGTAGGATTTTTCTGAACCCCCGCATCCAATATGGAGAACAGGTGGTGAACGACAACGAGGTGATGTGGGGCACACTCAGTTATTTAGTGCCTCTGCCGATCTCAACAAGATAGGGTAGAAGCTGAGTTAGAAGTAAGTTGGGGTTGCATTGAAAATTTGGAGACAATAATTATTTGAGAAATAATTATTTTTTTATTTATCATTTTGCATATGCAGAGGTAAAAGATGGGGGTTGAGGTACACGCATATGTTGATCTTAGATATTCTAACGACAAAGTGTCTCCTGGTATAATTATTTAAGATAATGTTTTAACTTCCTAATCTTATAAGTTATAAGTCCACTAATTCACTGAGGGTTGATTGTTTACTTCTTTCTTTTACAACTGAGTGGTGGGTTCAGGTGAACACTAAGAGTGGATAGAATCCACTTACTGCTATTGGTATCAGGATACTGAGCCAGAGCACTAGTTCCTCTCATTGTGAGAGAAACTGGAGCACATTGAACCTGATACATACAAAGATGAGGAACAAGTTGACCTTAGACAGGCTGGACAAGCTGGCCTTCTGTCATTACAACATGAGGTTGCGCATTAAAAACATTAGAGATTGACAGAAGATTTCAAAGGAAAGATTTGCATAGTTCGCAAGTGGTCCTTATAAGTAAAGGCATAGATCGACCACATCACCACCTAAGGAGGTCAACATGGATCAGATATTCCAGGAGGAGCATGCACTTACCTCTTAGATAGAGGAGAGGACAGCCAAGGCTCAACCAGCTAAGTTTGATCTCAATAACTGTGCATAGGCAGAATGAGAGTTGGATGGTGTAGAGGCTGAGGAGAATGTTCCACCTACTTCTCAGGCTCAGGCAAGACCATGGAATGCCATCTCGCGAGATCTCGCCGAGATCTCGCGAGATCTCGGTCTCGCCAAGGAGGCCGAGAAACGAGATCGCCGAGATCTCGTCCCATGTAGACTGGTCCATCTGCGACTACTCTGCGCCAAGGAGGCCGAGAAACGAGGTCGATCCGCGACTACTCTGCGCCCCGTTTATGATAGTGTAAACACATTTAATATATTTCACTATCACTTATACTATCACATAAAAATGTGTTACAAGTTTAATATCATATTAGTATTTAAATAAGATTACATACAAGTTTAAATCTTTTAGAAGCACAAAAATTATCTTTTTGGTATTGAAAGTGCTTGTAATTGTTCATTCACATAGTTGATGTACAAAATGTGTTCATTTATGTACTCCTATTTTTATAAGATACTATGTTATGTTTCATACATATATACATTTTGATATGAGAATCCGAGATTCGATCTCCCGAGATTTTTCCGAGATCTCTCCGAGATCTCTTCTCTTTCACCCCCCCGAGACGAAGCCGAGATCCGAGATGGCAATCCTTGGGCAAGACCCATCCTTTGCCACAGCAGTTGTGCAACAGCCGCTTCTAGTGTTAGCCCCAGCTCCAACCCCAGTCGTAGCTACCCAGCCAATTCGTAGTCCATGCAGGACTAAAACAAAAGTTACATCACGAAAAATGAGCAAATTTTCTCAATTAAAAAAAACTTCAGGTTCTGATGGGACATCAAAGGTGGCTGAAGAAGTGAAGAGAAGGAAGTTGGAGATCAGACATCATCCTGTGAGCCTAGATGATAGCACGCAAGCTCCTACTCACTCCTCAGTTGATGATGACGAAGAGTGCATACCAGCCACCCAACCAGCAGGAGGGGGAGAGGTGTATATGGTAGATGCAGATGCATGAGCTCTAGATCCAGACTCACCTACTTCACGACGGCCAAGGTCATATTACACTCTGGACGAGTAGGAGCCACAGTCACATTATATGGAACCACCTTATCACACATTTTCTGATCCACATAGTCGTGGTATCCTCAACCTACACCTCAGCCTATGTACATGGCACAGTCTGATCCATATAATTTGAGTGAGATGTCCAGAGCTTTCTTTTCCTAAGGATATGGACCAGTGTATACAAGAAGGACAACTCAACCATGACAAGAAGAGTAGCAGGAGCCTGAGAATAAAGGCCAATATCAGAGATATTGGTGATGATGTAATGTATATTTTCCATCTTATCATTTGAACATGTTATATGTTGTTATACTTTTGCATCTTACATGTTATTATATTACATCTTATTCTTATCTAAGAACTAAGACAAAAAAGCTCTACACATTGTTACGGAATCAACCGATTCCGATCCGATTCGCCCGATTCCATCATCCATGATATATAGATGCATGGTAAATGTTGCATTTGTTTTTTTTAAGAATTTTTCTAAGTCATTTCCTATTTTTTGGATTTTTTTAAAATTTTTGGGATTTTTCTGAAGAAAGGAAAAAAAAACGATCTGGATCACAATTCGGCTTCCCAGGAATCGGCCGATTCTGACCGATTCTGATTCCTCTATCCTTGGTCAGAAGAGAACCACACTGCCACTGCCACAGTCACTCCACCCTCCCCTTGCACCCTCCAACCCTCCTAAGTCCTATCCCTTTGTTGCAACCCCCCCGGGACCCTCAGCCAATCAGCCCCTCTCCCTAGCCCCCTATCCCTTAAGTATGGGGCACTCAAAAGCCCCCACCCCTTACACAGTCACCCCGAGCTCTAATCCTCCACACCCCTTCGAGTCTAGGTGCACCCCCCGGGCCCCCCTTATCCGAAATTGCCAAATCCCCCCTCCATAAAATTTTTAAATTTTTAGTTAAAATTAGTACAACATTTTTTATGCGTCCTATATGCAAAGAAAGTGTCTCAAGAAAGAGTATGATGCTCTTGCACTTTGTGATATTAGATGGCAGCATGAATTTTTACTAGATGTTGATAAAAAGAGTCAAATGTAAATAATGGTAAAAAGAAATGAATAAAGGTATTTTCTATCTCAAATAACACATTGGCGGGATTATTTAGAATGTCGAGAAATATGACAAAGTACTGACGGAGCTACGAGAAGAAATGAGAGGTTATTTAGGCAAGAGAGTATCACAAAGAAAGATACACATTGCGCAGAAAGTCATGTTGCATGATGATCTGTTCGAACGAAGAGACACAAATCTCATGTCTGGAACCCATAAAAAAAAGGTGGAGGAAAAGCTGCAGTTGACATTGATAAATCGAGTTCAGTGGATGAAAAAAGAGGCATAAGTCAAGAGAGAAGTGCGGACAAGAAAAGCATTAGCCCATAAATATAAAAAAAAGAAGATGAGTACGAGGATATGTTCAGATCTAGAAGGCACTCACCCTACACCTCACTCAAGCAAAAATATTGAATTTCGTTAGTCCTAGCCAGTTCGACCAACAAACAGATCCAAGTATAGGCAACAAGACAAAAGTTAACGGATGATAAAGCAAGTATTTAAAAAAAGTTAAGATAAAGACATGACCAACAAAGAAGGTAATCAAACATATTTGTAAATGATTTTTACATGCACATAAATTAAGTCTTAACTTCTCATATTTATCTTAGAGGATTTTGAGTGGATATCAATAGTTATGTCTTATTTTACCTTGATATAGGAGTCCTAATTCATGCAATCACTAGTTTATATTTCCAAACTATGATTGATGCTATTGTTGAGGTTGAACTGGGATTTAAAATTCCGACGTACAAATACATCTATGAGGCTGGGTTGGACATAAAAGTTGATGAATTGACCACTTGAATAGATTATAGATGTATTTAAGATGGTCTACAAGAAAAGGGGTTGCACCATCATGTGCGATGAATAGACAGGAATCACGAGAAGATCCATAATAAACTTTCTTATTTACTCTCATGAATGTAAATAAGTAAAAAAAACATTATTTTGTTGGTGAATGACAATAAAACTTCATAAGATTGCAGAGAAGTTGATAGACATATATACATATACATTTTGGGTTCCTTGGGCCATTACGCAACACATTCCATTAATCTAGTGTTGGAGGATATTGGGAAGGAACCATCTGTTACTCTCCAGTGAGTCAAGCTCAATTGATTACATTTTTCATTCATGGTCATCCTATATTACTACACATCATGAGAGAGCATATCATTGGTCCTGATTTAGTACGACCTGGTCCAACCAAAATTGCTATACATTTTATTATGTCGAAGATCCTATATAGATACCAACATAATTTAAAAAGATTCATTCATACTCATGAATTTCATTCATACTCGTGAATACAATATGTACAAAACTAACCTTTACGGCAAAATAGACCAATTTAAGATCTTAGTTAAGATGGAGCATTTTATTGAACATAATAGATGGTAAGAGAGAATTTAGTACTACTTGTCCATGAAAGAAACCCGGGCAAAAGTGTTAGGATTAAAGTATTCTAATGATAAAAAACAAATGCGGTGCTTGTAGGATGCCATGGACAAAACAAAGTTGAAAATCAAACAAAAATATCTAAAGGTTCATTAAAAATAGTAAAAGATTACAGACAATAGATAAGACAAGACACTTCACCATGATGTTCATGCAATAGGTATTTAGCTATGTTTATATTTCATTTAAGTCTTCTAATAATGTATTAATTGTTAGATACCATTATAGTAAGATAATTCTTAAACCCAAGAATGCAATACCGGTGGACAAATATGCAATGATGCAAAGGTTATATGTGGTACGTTGTCAACAATAAAATGTCTAACTAGAACTTAACAAGATAAAACAGAAGTAGAACTTGAAATAAGTAAAAAGCAATAGAAATCCATTTTATTGAGTTTTTAAAGCCTAGTTATTATTTACTTAATTCTATTTCAGATGCAATCATATAAATAATATAGTATGAAAATTAGTGTATAAAAATCCAGATTTGAGATATTCATACGACAAGATTTCTCCTATTATGTACATATCACATTGGCAACATGTTAAATATTTAAATAATAAAGATAGATACTTATATTGATATTGTCTTTTCCAACTGAGTGATACATACAAGTCAGCAATAGAAGTGGATAGAAAACACTCATCGCTATTATAGTTCGTATATTGAGCCAAAGCACAAGTTCATCGTAGTGTAAAAAAAGTAAAAGGCATTTAGCCTTATACACACAAAGAGAAGGAACAAACTGAACAATGAAAGCTTAAAAAAACTTGTGTTTTGCCACTACAACATGCGATTGAGGATCAAGAATATCAAAGAATGTCGAAGAATACCTGAAAAAAGTATTACAAGATTTGCAGGTGGTCTGTATGAGTAAAGGGTTGAAGCAGGAGGACAAGATTTGTTACAGAATGTGTGGACTTGAAATACATTTTCCAATAAGAAGATCCACTTACAACATAGAGAAATGACAATGATGTTGCATCACCTTCAGAGTTTGACCCGAATGATTGTGTATGGGTCGAAAATGACTTTACCGTTTACAGGGTGAGGATGAAGGAATGCAAGAAAAAGCACACCCTACTGAGGTTCCAACTATAGCTTCAACTTCAGCTTCCCATGAAGCTTCAAGTTCGGCTCCTACATAAAAAAACTTCGCAGAAGACAAGTATATTTGGCGAATTTAAAACTTTGAAGATCTACCAATGCAGTATTGAAGCTAGGACACCAAAAGAACTGAAGAAGAAAAGAAACCTAGTGGTTAACTAAAGACCTACGAGTCCCGCAGCTAGTACCCAAGCATCTTTCTCAGATAACAGCGAAAAAAATTTTGTTCCGCCAACTCAACAACAAAATGTATAAGGTTCGGGTGGAGGTGGAGATGGAGAACTCAGTATCAGTACACGTACAAGTGGAGCAAGTGTCGATGATTTGAGTCAACACCAACATTCAAGTTGCCAAAGTAAGTGTCAAAATCAAATGGGGTTTTTTATGAGTATGCTACTCAATGTTATCCAGAACCCCGCTATGACTTGTAGTCATATATTCCACTCATAGCTCCAACACATAATGGTGTCTATGGTTTTAATGAGATGGCCAAATCATGATTGCAAATGAATGCGAGCCAATCATGACTAACAATTCTCAAGGGAGCATCTCAAAAAATTTAGAGAATGAGTTTCAATACCACTTCTATAAATATTAGTGATAGAAAGAAATATTTTTATTGGATAATATTTGTACCATGTTTTTTATTAAATTGATCATTGGTGTTAACTTAAATCCACTCATCTTAAAATTTCTCATAATGACCTGAAAGTGTGTTTTGATGTTACATTGTTATTGTTAACAATTTTTAGACAATTTCCTATTTTCTATGATTTTTCCATATTTTCTTTTTATAGAACAAAACAATAAAAAAATAATTGATCTGGATTGGTTCTGGATCAAGAATCCTCCAAAAGAATAGGCCAGTATCATCGATCCAAGTCCTAATTCTGATCTCAAGATCCTTGCCAACAGGACACCAAGGCCCAATGAAAACCGAATAGGCCCTTGAGGCCAATGCACGATAAAAAAACATATAAAAAACATTTAAATTAAACAAAATGGTAAAAGGGAACAGCCTGTTAAGTTAGGCCACCTCATTAATATAGATAGCCACAAGAGCAAAACCTATTAAATTAGGCCCTCATTGTGTTCAATCTTGGATGGGAATGTGGTCACAACCTATTAAGTTAGGCCCAATTATACTCAATATCACCCTCGAAGTAGGAAGCATAAAACTACATCTAATAAGGGAGGTATCTACCATTAATTTAAAAGGAGTCATGCATGCCTTCATGCCCAATCATTTAATTAATGAAGATGATTGGAAAGTATACCCCGTGCCCATCAAGGGTCAAGGGAATTCTATCCTGCCAAAATCCATCTTGGAAAATTATGATTTATGGCTCATTCATATCTTCTCACATTCAGATGCATGCAGACGTAAACATCCTTTATGGATGACACTTCATTCCATTGGATATTGCACTATCATGTTAAGAAGAAATTTTCTCAAAACAGACATCTAATCTAACAAACCTTTCAAGTAGTCCTATGCATGGGGTATCAAACCTCAATGCTAAAAAAAATCATAACCCTTAACAAAAGGACATGATTTCTGATGCCGATATGCTTGTTCAAAACTAATGAGACAAATATAATTCAAAAGAATCTCCAATATGTATCAAACGTCGATGGGATCCTATCGTAACTCCATCAAATTAGAAGTATGGCTCTTCATGCCTCCCATATATACTTTGTACTCAACATCATCCAGTAAATGTAAAATTTCAAAATATGAGCATCGTGGATGTGATTAAGAGTTTTCAAAGAGCCCCACAAACTTAAAAGGAATGCAAACAGAAAAAATAAAAAAATATAATAGAAAATATAATAATTAAATAATTCCGAAAATATAAAAATATGGTGAAACCAGTCAAACAAAAAATTTCCAACTCAAATAAAAATAAAAAAAATTAAAAATTAAAACACAAGAAAATTATTTTTCAAGCCCAAAATTCAATTAATGGCCAAATAAATTAAAAAATAAAAAAATAATAATAATAATAATAAATAAAAAATAATAAAAAAATAAATCAACAAACCAGGAAGTTACCCGAATTGCTCAAAAACAATGAAAATAAGCAAATAAACCCAAAATAAATCCAAAACACTCCGAAGGACAAAATCTACCCATTTACATAACTTAAAACAAGTAAACTAAAAATAAAACAGAAATTAACAAACATAAAATATGTAACAATCAAAATACAAAACAACAAGCTCCAAAAAATTTTGAGAACTCTATAGAAATCCAAAAACACAAAATTAATATTTCAGAAATCGAGAAATCTTGAAGAAACAAAAATATCAGAAAATTTGAAGTCTGGAAATTCTGGAACCCAGTAAATCTGAAAAAACATGAAGTGTGGGAAGACTCAGAAATCGAAAAGATCCCTAAACTTTAAAAACTAAAAAAATCTGAAAATCCCGTCAGTTCAAAAAATGCAAAAAACTAGAAAAACTAGAAAAGATCTAAAATCAGAAATTTATGGAATCTGGGAGTTCCAAGAAGGCCACAAATCTAAAAATTCAGAAAACAAATAAAAATCTGAAAAACAGAAAGTTCATAAATCCAAAACTCACCAGAATCTCAAAACCCGCAAAAAAAAAAGAATCTGAAACTGGGATTTTTAAACCCAAGATGAAGAGTATCAAATCAGAAATTTTGATTCCCAAAGTTCAAACGCTTCAAATATGAAATCCAAATTAGAAAATTCAAAATCCCAAATCTAAAATCCTAAATCAAAATTCTAAAATCTTAAATCTTAAATTCAAAATACCAAATCTAAATGTTTGCAAATCACAAATTTCAAAATAAAAAATTTCAAAATATCAAATTTGAAATCTCGAATCTTAAAAAATCAGCATCTCAAAAACTCCAAATCTGAAATATAATTCTAAAAAATCCAAATCTCAAAAATTCAAAATAAAAATATCAAATCTGAGAACCGGTAAAAGGAATTCCAAAGGTTTCCAAATCTGAAATCCAAGCCTAAATCCCCAAAAAAACTAAGTATCCAAATCTGGAAACCGAACCAAGGTTTCTCAAATTTGAAACTAAAATCCAAAACCTCAAATTCAAAAGTCTAAAATATAAAATATGAAATCTGGAATCTCAAAAAAATAATCAAATTTGACATTGGAAACAAAAAAAATGTCAAATCTGAAAACCGGGATCAAAAGTCCCCAAACCTGAAATCTGTAACTGATTTTCAAAGACCTCAAATCCAAAATCCAGAATCCCAAATTTCCAAATCTAAAATTGAAGAAAGGTTCTCAAATTTGAAAATGGAAACCAAAATCTCGATCACAAAAGCCCTCAAACATAAATTTTGAATCTCAAATTAAAAATCCTCAAATATAAATTTTGAAAACTTGAAATTTACAAATCTGAAAATTCACTGAATCTCAAATCCAAATTGAATACCCTAAAATACATTAAATTTGAAAGACAATAAGTCAAGTACAGTGAAAAACCAAAACTCCTCGAAAGGGTAAAGCATTATACCAAACATGAAAGAAATCAAACTTAAAATAAACCCTGAAGATAAAAGACACTAGGTTTTAATCAAATCAAAATAAAAACAAAACACGTCCCAAGTAAAACCCAAATGAGCTCAAACTAAATCGAACTAAACCCAAAACATTAAGCTTGCATCCCATTAAGTGTATGGGGCTACACCTCCCATGTGATGGCTTCGGCTCCAAAATTGCTATGGCTGTTAATCAAAGATTTTCGAATAGTTGTTATATGTAATTAACGTCAGAATGTTGCAATCGACAAGAAGAGGTCAAAACAAATTTTTAAAGGACAACAACCTCAATATATATTCTGAATTAACTAATACTCTAACAGAATACCGCCTAGTATCATAGTTGTCAAAGCTAAACAAAGCAAAGTTCTTTTCCAAAAAGGTTAAGATGAATTTTTTAGGTTACATCAGTCCAATACATGTGGGGCTATGATTTTGGATTATTTCCTGTTTTATGGGGGTTTTCTGTTAAGCTGGTTGACAAATATATACTGTGCACTCCCCTCGTTTGAGATTTCATTTATATACAAGATGTACCATCATGAACGAACAAGTGAACCGACTTCCTTCAAAAAAATAATATAGCATAACCATCAAAATTATTCCAAGGGAAACTCGGATTCATTGCAAAATATTATCAAATTCTGATAATACTTAGCTAACAAAATTGTCAGTCAGAATAACCATACGCCACTCCACAATCAGTGACAGTGAGTTAATCATTAATAGATCAATCATTACATAGCCACTAATGAAATAAAATTGATGCGATTGGCTAATCAGGAATGAACAAGTTCAGAAACAAAAAAGATGAGTAGTTACAAACATAAAAATAAAAAGTGCTAAAAAATTGATAAGAAATTATGTGATTGAAAAATAAATTCAGTATAGGGTACTGATCCACCCATTCACCTGCATGTGTGACATCACATTTAACGAACATTGCTGAAGGAAAGTGTTTCTTCGGATAAAAATCTTTAGTCTGTCTTTCAACCAAGGTTACGACTTCAGTTCCTCCTTCAGACAAGTCAACAACCGTGACAGAAATCCCCTTTTTTCCAAGAGCCAAACAAAGTGCCCTACCTAGAATTTTTACAGTAGCAAATTATGTTCCCAACCAATGTTGGTAGAAAACTAGAAAAACTGATCCAAGAAAGCATGCTGAGATAAAACAGTAAGAAAAATCAACATAGTTTTTTAAGAAAAAGAAAGATACACAAACTTGTTTAAATTAGATAGAGATCAAATTCATGAATCATACTATGAGATTCTGAAAAAGAGCTATACAGCGGCAACTAATGGATTGTACAAATATTTTAATCAACAAATTTAGATTTATGTATGGACAACCTACAAGAGAAGCTATTTTTCTTAATAAAAACTTGATGGATAAATATCAAGACATAAAGAAAAATCTATATATAGTGTTTATTAACTTAGAAAAGACTTAAGATAGTGTTTCAATGTTTACGATGAGTGTTGGAGTGAAAAAATAGTGTGTATTAAGTATATACAAATGATAAAAGATATGCATAATGAAACAAATACTAGTATATACACCATTAGAGGATAAATAAGAGATTTTTCTACTTTAATTTGTTTACATCAAGGGTATACAATAAGTCATTACCTTTTTACGTTAGTTACGAAGAAATTAACAAAGAATTTACAAGATGATAGATTATGATATGTGATGTTAGCAGACAATATCATATTGATAGATGAAACATAATGAATAAATAGAAAGTTAGAATTGTGTAGGAACACTTAAGAACCTTAAGGGTTTCAAGATAAGTAGAATTAAAATATAATATATGAATCATAAATTGAATGAAAGTCAAAGAGAAGAATACGAAAGAGTTATTTTGAATGAAGCAATATTATTTAAAAGTACTCAATATAAATATATTAGTTCAATTATTCAAAAAAGTGTAGAACATGACGAGGATGTTAACCATTTAATTAAAGTAAAATAGATGAAATGGATATTGGTTATAAAAGTTCTACATAATAATAAGTTTTCATTAAAGTTGAAAGAAAAAATTTTATTGCACAACTATCAGCAATATTATATGGGAGTGAAAGTTGGACAATAAAAAAAATATTTCTAAAATTAAGGGTGTTGAAATGGGAATGCTAAGATGGATGTGTGGTTATACTGGATTAGATAGAATACATTATAAATATATTAAAAATTTTGAGAAAGTAGTGCCAATTGTAGACGAATTGAAAGAATGGAGATTAAGATGATTTGGATATGTTAAATGTAGACAACGAAATTTTAGCGAGAAAAATAAAAAATGTCAAAATAATATGATAGGCCTAAGTTTAATTAGATAGGGTAATTTCATATGATTTGGATGATTTAAATATCTAAACAATAACTCAAAATCACCATGAGTGAGAAAAGAGAATCCATATGGCTGACTTCAAATAAATTATAATTAAGACTTGAGTTTTTATAATTTAGTTATTTTTATTTTAATTCTTTGTAGTTCAAAATTGAAAACAAAATAGAAGCAACAAATTCTAATTATGATTTCTATAAGCTATCAAAATATACCGTTCTGATTCCAATTCTAATAGCTTGTAAGATGCATTAATAGGTTCCAAATATTTTTTATCAAACTATACTTGGAATTTTAAAATATCATATTCCATTTACACCTCTATATATGATGAAACAACCACTTGTGTCTGCGCAATTGGAAAGACACAAGGGTTTTCTTATTTCAATTTGCTTACAAAATATGTACAATATCTCTTAAGCTTTTTGCATTGATTATGAATGAGTTGATTACTAATAAATAAGATGTCACGTAATAGGAAGTCATAACTTTGGAGAGACTTTAGAGTCTAAGATTTTCGAGAAAAGTAGAATTAAGATATAATATGTGATTGTAAATTTAAGAAAAAAACAAATGGAAGAAAATGTGAGAGTTAATTTGGATTGAGTAATATTATATCATACTCAATTTAAATGTTGGTAGTTCAATTATTCAAAAATATAGAGAATATGACGAGGATGTTAATTGTAAGATTAAAGTATGATGAATGAAGTAAAAAATAGCTACATAAGTTCTATGTGGTACTGATAGTAAAATTTCATTAAAATTTAAAGAAAATATTTATTGTATAATTATAAATTTTACAATGTTGTATGATTGCAAGTGTTCTGCGATAAAGGAAAAACTTATTTTAAAATAAATGTTGTTGAAACCATACTGTTAAAATAGACATGTGGTCATGTCAGATCATATAGAATACATAATGAATATATTAAAGAAAAATATAGTAGTAGCATAGACAAATTAGCTGGTCGACCGTGGGTCGACTGGCACCGTCCTCCGCTCGGGGGAGCGGAGGCGAGGGTTCGATCGGGCGCTGAAGCAGCCCGCCACCCCCTGGGGGGGGTCTCTGGTGGGGATCGAGCTGGGGCTCGATCCCTCGCTGTGCGCATGGGCGGCGCACCTCCTGGCCAACTGGCCTGCGTGAACAAAAAAAAAGTAGCATAGACAAATTAAACGATGGACAAGACCACTCTAGTGGAAACTTAAAAAGTACAACAACAGAAGAATTATTCCTTTGCGCATCGCTATTTATTCCTCGCACACGGTCCATTGCTCACTGCATTCTGCAATTCTAGGTTAATAAAATCCATATTTTTCTTCAAAGCAAGGGGATGTGTACTCCACCGAGCCAATGGACAGAGGAGAAGCTGCTCCCGTGCAAACCCGAACGAAGCTATCTCGGGGCAGCACTCTCGTCGGCTAGCAAGCCGGAAAGAACAACCTTTCCGTCTCGGATCAGATGCGTGTCAAAAAAAAAGATGGAAGAACGCCGGCAACGAAGGGGAGAAGTCGAGTTACCGATGCCGGACGCGCCGCCGGTGACCAGTGCCGACATGCCGGGCTTCAGCTCCATCCTCTCCGGACTCTACTCGGTCGCTGAGAAGGGGTGAATCACCGGAAAGAGGTCTCCGGCGGACAAACACCCTGCCCTGCGCTCAGACTCCGACAGCTCCGCTTCCGCTGCTCCCTGGATTTTGACAGCAAGCGGAACCGAGAGAAATCTTTAAATATTCATAAAAAATTGAACGGAATTCCGGCTGGATTTGGATGTATCAATTTCTTTCTTGAGGTTCCACTGTAAGATATTATGTGATGTTTGATTGCGTTGAAAAATAAATTTTTGTTATGCAACTGTGTTTTTATGAAACAAATTTTACAAATGTTTTGATAAATATTATAAAAATATAATTTAAAAAGTTTTTGTTTACCAAGTATTGAGAAATTTACTTCTTAACAAAAAATGGATACCGTTTTCATGGTCCATCACAAGACACCTAATTAAACTACAACTAATTTTTATTTATAATATTAATTTTGAATTTTTTTAAATATATTTAAATTATTCGAATCATATGAATTATCTATCTTTAAGTTAACTCAGGTCTACCATATATTTTTATTTATTTAATTTTTATTTTTATTTTTCTACCTGAAACTTCGTTAATTTATGTTTAATATTTTTTGATCGTCTCGATCTTTACTGTTTGAATTTGTTTAAGATTTTTATTACATTTTTTATAATATATTTATTACTTATTTTATCTACTCAAGCATAACCAAACATTCCTCTTAACATTCTCCACTAGTTTTGACATTCTCGTTTTAACAACTCTCGAGTTTAAAAGTATATATATATATATATATATATATATCGCCCAACATTTACTGCTGTACGATAGATCTTACAATTGCTGTAATGCAAAACCTAAAATTAGATAAGCTGTATTGGGATGGGATCGTATGCTATTTGAGATTGTTTGGTTAATGAAAGATTGAGCTGCAAAGGTGTACACAATCATTACACAATATATTTTTATAAATATTTATTTATCAGACCTAAAAATGTGAGACTTTTTTCATCCCACACATGGTTCACAACCTCTTTGTTACGCTATTTCACCAAACATAATAAGTCTATGTTACTTACAACTTTATATTTCTATTATAATTTTTTATCGTGAATATATATATTATTATCATATAACAAAACACCCCCAGACACTCTGTTAGTGATTAAAATTAGGGATGTAGGTAACCTGACCTGTTCGTTAGGTAACGAACAATTAAAGGATAATATAAATTTTTCGAATAAGTTATCCATGTTCGTTTATTAGTTAACCGTTATCTAAGTAGATGCGGTTATGGATACATCATAAACTAAATCCAAAAAACGTTATTCGTATTATTTAATTAATACATAACACAAAAACTCACAATCTATGACATTTAAGCATATACATATGTCCCATCGATAAAAACTTAATGTCCTTAACTCTCGGTTCACCCTTCTCTCTTGGGCCTTGACATTGGACAAGCATTGCCCTGACGTCAGACGGCGATGTCTTCTTCCTCTTCCGCTTTCTGACCGTGCAATCCATATACACAACGATGGCTCCTTTCCCTCCCCAGTCCAGTTACCATCGAATTTGACATCTAAGAGATCTATCATATTGGAGAAACGTATCGATTATGTAATCCACTGAATGGTCGATGACAACACAAAATAGGAATACATACTGCAATCCCACTAGAAAGTATTTCACTTTTGCTGCATATCTACCATCTCATGTTTTGTGTTATACATGTATTGTTTTGGATATGTAACTGAGACCTATTTTACTATCTCATGTTTTGTGTTTATTTACTACAACTCAAAAATCATTTTTACTGCAGACCTGTAAATCATTTTTTTCTATCTCTCGTTTTGTGTTAGATATACAATTAAGAATTTTCTTCTAGTACATTATTATAAATAGATACTTCTAATAGTAATATGTATTTTTATGTGTGTTTTTATCGATAAAATTATATTTACTTATTATTTTGCTAGATTGGAGTATACATATGTTATCTTTTTATATAATCATTAACTATCCATTATCTAATCATAAACCATTTTTAAGCAGATAGAACAATGCGGTTCACGAATACACTCGATACCTATAGCTAACGAATAGCAAGTGAATACATATTTTTCTTATAGAATATAGATATGGGTAATACTATTATTTAAACCGTAGCTAACCTGTTGACATCTCTAATTAAAATTCTCCGTATAGTTTCAATAAGATGCAATCTTTGTATAACAAACTGTTAACTCATTAAGTTTGAGTGATCGTATACATATTCTTTAGACATTTTAAAAAATTAAAAATAATTTATTTGTTGTTTTTCAATAAAAGATAAAATTTTGAGTGTAAAAATCAAAAGTTAAATCTCTTATATTATTTGGTTAGACTCTTACAAAAAGAACAGATAAAAATCCCCCACAAAATTGAACTAAAACACCTCTTGAGTTCCTTCTTAACATCACATTAAAACAATAAAGCACCTCTCAATCATCCAATACTGAATTTTTTTTCTTAACAAATCTTTGACGATATTTCTCAGTAATAATCTTATAACTTTTCTGGTTGGTTAGTAAAAAAATTTCATGTATACACCAACATTGGTAAAAATATAATTCTAACCAAGGAATAATGAGTCAGGAGTTGCGATCGGGTCATGACAGGTTCGCGGCTTTCTTTTGTTTTTTTTGAAAAATTCAAAAAACGAAAAAAAACAAAAAAAATGCCAAAAAATCCAAATGTTTAAAAAAATAATTATTTGAAAACAAATAAATCAGTTAGTTTTATTTCAATCTTATATGATCTATATTTTCTATATAATTTATGTACTCCCTCATGTCGTTCAAGTTAAGTATATAGTATGGTACAAATAAACATGACGGTTATACTCGTCACTCCCTTAGACAATTATCCTAACATTGAATCCCCAAGAAAACACTGTAGTTGTCATAGCCATATGTGAATTGAATCGAAGTGTCTAATGAATCAACATAATTCATTCCATATTGCTCTTGATCATATGTAGAAAATAAAGAACCATGAGATGAATCAAAAGACATAACTGCAGGCATTGTGATATTGACCTCCACCCCGCCGTGTGCTCAGCTTCTCTACCTTGTAGCCTTGCACTATGATTCATGTCTTGAGTCAAATATGTGTATTGGTCTGCGTCGGTGAAGTGTTTAGCCATTGTAGTTGCTCTCCCGACATCCGAGAACCTTTGTTTACTTGAAACGGTGCCTCCCTCTTGTCCCGCTCAATTGTCACTACTGTTCTTCAAAAAAGAATCCTTCGAAGTCTGGTACTAGGGTCAGATGTTCTGTTGCGGCGTGTCTTCTTGCTCCTCATCAATTGTATCGATATTTTCAATGTCATGGGGATCAGTCAAAAGTCATTTACCTTTTTCTTATACTACGTGTACCTTGACTAGATCATTCTCCTGTCCTTTGTTGCTTTACTAGGAAAGGCGAAATCTGGAATTTTTCGGTGAGATGGGCATCGTCGAGCACTCCTTCAACCCATTGTTAGTCTGCCGGGTTGAACTCCAGTTCGTCCATCCCTTTCTCGGTCATTAACCCAAGCCTCTAATGAATTCTTTTCATAGAATATTTGATCCAAGTCAATATCCTCTTCTTGAATTGTTGGTTCTTTGATTTGTCATCCCGAAGCTTCTGATATCTACCTTTGTTCTTCCATCTAGTTCTCCTTCATTTATCTCGAAATTCTTTAGCTTTAGATTTATATTGTAGTCACAATGCACGAGGTTCTTAAATCTTCATGATTTCAACATGTTTCTCTACTTCGTAACTTCGTGTGGATCAAGTTGAATGTTGACCAATTTATCTTACACCCCGAGAGCCGAAGTGCTTTGGCTTAGGACCCATATGGCCACATCCTCCATGTCTTCATAGCTTGGTGGCTTACCATGATCCATCCACTAATCGGCTACATAAAATCAATGTGTTAAACATTAATTATATTTTACAATTCGATTAACTAACTAAGAATACATGAAAATGCTACATACTCGGACTTAGTAGCATCACAACGCATTCCACTCTACTCGTCCCGAAGTGAAATGCCCACAATATGTCATCATACATCATCTTGCAGCTGACAATAGACTAATCATCACCGAGTATCAGTCGGACGACACACTTGACATCATCAAGTAACTTGTTCGTCGACTTAAAATGTTGACTGTAGCAATATCCTAGGCTGAAAAAGTAACCTAACAAGGTTTATATGTTGGTAAACAACTTATATCTGTATAAAATATCCACATATTAAGTAAATGATTGGAAAAATATATATGTTGCATGTATGGGTTGATGTAAGGTAAATTCCCACTGGTGATCAATGATATTCCATCACCCGTTAAAGTCGGACATCATCTTAAAGAACTTTTTTCATTCACTTTCTTAATTGCATCGTATAGAATATAAATAGCCCATGTATGTCTTTCAATCTCTATCAAGTATCTTAAGTACCTTGACTATAAGTTGAACTATGCTTGAAGTCTTTTTTTTACAAGTTTCCAAAAATCTCTATTTTCTATTGTCTCTTATACTTTTCGCATTTTTCTCTTTTCTGAAGGGCTACATCTAGCCATCCAACTACCCATTCTGGTGAGAATACCATGTGGCTTAAAGGTCTTCTCTAACTCATCAAACTCTAAAAAAATGCAGTGTGAGGCAAACCGGATTGCAACAAGTTGTAGCAACTATCGACCCTTAGCATGCTTCTTCATTAGGTTAAGGATATAGTTATGGTTATAAATTAACGAGAAAATAAACTACGTTAGCTTAACTACCCTGTCTATTTGAGCATTCTTGCATATATCCTCCAACATCAATTTTAAGGAGTGGGCAGAATAGGGTGTCCAAAACAAGTGAGGTCTCTTCACCATTAACATTTGTTCAGCTGATTTATATGTGGACATGTTGTCTGTGACTATTTGGATAACACAGTCTTCCCCCTGTCTCTTGGATAACTCCATTTATAAAATCAAAATGGTACTCAACATTTTTTACCTTTCATAATGCATTGACCGACGTTCAAAAGATAATGCCAACTTGATAGTAGACTAGAAAATTGATCATCATTTTCCTAACTATACCTATTAAAAGAAGACATTGAGAAAAATAATTAACAAAAACATCTAGAAAAGTAATGCAAACAAATATACTTATCGGTCCATCCATATGTCATTAAAGTGTAATCTTTTTCATCCCAATTTATTTGAAAAGACTTCACATATTTCTTTATATTTTTTACCTCCATATGAAGATATATATTGTATATCTCTCTCGGGTTTGGTTCATTCATTCATCTTCCGACGTTGGCGATTGTGTCAATCATGCTCTTGTAGTATGGTCCCTTTGCGACGTTTGTCGGTATGCTATGGTGGAAGGACCGTCTTAATGTTGCCTGTCCAATTTTCTCATTGCACAACTTTAGATTCTTCATTGTCGTTGTGATAGTTGTTTGACATTGTCGTGATCTTGTGATAAGTGGATCTACAGGACCCCACTACCAGATCATTGTCTCAAGTGAGATCATAAATCTCATCCTCCTCTGGTTAGTTGTTGGATCCTCTTCCACTGTCTCGTCCATTCTCACTTTCAGACCCTAGACCCACCAATTGGCCGGTGTGTCGATAGAGATCTTCATAGGCAAAAGATTGTTGACTTACCCTCATTGCTCGAAAGAGGTCATCTATTTAGAAAAATATTATGTGATTAATGATAATTGAATAAGGCACACAACTACTTTTATAAGTACTACAAATGCACCATCACTGTAATCTTGGTCTTGAGGAATATCTAGACGATTTTGTCTGGTCCCACAAATATGTACATAATGTTTTGCTGGTTGGGACAGTTCTTCCCGGACGATCTACTTATGTCGCTTAGAAGCTCATTTGTTCCATTGCTTATAAGTGCCTACCAAATTGGGTTCTTATCTCAAGTGGAGTACATGTGCAAGGTGCAACATTGTCTTTCATTTTTGCAAGATGAAATTTTAATTGATAAATACTCCCATATATAATTTTGTTACAATGCACTTTTTTTCTCTGTTATGGAGAGTAAGTTGCAGTGTACTCAAGTCAGATCATTCCGAATGGCATCTAAAATTTGAGTCGTGTGACTCGGAGAAGACATTTTTAATTAAAATAAATAAATATGTAATTAATACATAAAAATTATTGTACTAAGTAAACACAAAAATACTAATTGATTATAACAGGAGAAAAACAAACAAACTTAATGAAATTTAAGACTTTTTTTAAGTGTTAGTAAAATAAAATAAAGCGTGAGATGAGAAAATTAGTTTATTAAATAAATAATAAATTAATTGAATAGTTAAACTAAAATACTTAAAAAGTGAGAGCACACAAAATAGAAATGAGACCCCTTTGGGGGTTTTAAAGAGACCTCCAAAGGGCAAGAGAGGGGGGGCTTTTGATGCCCCCTGCCAGCAGGAAACAGCCCGGGTACGGAGTCAGCCGGACCGGGTCGACCCGGCCTGACACGGTGTTCCATGATTTTAACATGGATATATGTAAATTCTACAATTTGCTAGGGGCATAAACAAAACAAGCAAATGGTCGCCAAACTACTGTTCACCTGAAGTCCACCCTTTACAAAAAAAACAATAGTCCATCACCACCTGTACAGAGCAATAGGGCGAGGAAGACGATCGCGCAAAGATGAAGGTGCTTGTGACGGGAGCGTCGGGGTACCTTGGAGGGAATCTCTGCAGGGCTCTGCTGCGTGAAGGTCACTCCGTGCGCGCCTTCGTCCGTCGCACCAGCGACCTTAGCCAGCTCCCACCGCAGGGACGGTGCAGCGATGGTGGCGATATCGAGTTCGCCTACGGGGATGTGACGGATCTACCCGCTCTTCTGGAGGCCTGTGCCGGTTGCGAGATCGTCTTTCACGCTGCCGCTCTAGTCGAGCCATGGCTTCCCGACCCTTCCCGCTTCTTCTCGGTCGGTAATGGAAATTGCTGCTGCCTTTTCTTACCGTGGGCCGCTTCGTAGTTTGTCATGTTTGTGCTTCTATGACGGGTTTCTACGTGAATACGGTTCGAAGCTTGATCAACGAAGTAAATAACTGATTTTATCAGAGAAGTTGGAAAAGGGCAATGTTGGGTACCTTCAAATGATCAACTTTCTAACCTTCCCCACCTTGTTTACATACAAAGCGTAACTAGTAAGGAAGTTGAAGTTCATCAGACTAGTAAATAACTTCGAAGCACACCTCATTCTATGTAGGTTTTCTAGGGAATGTCAAACGCGCTTCTTTTCGCAGCCAACATTCTCAATTCTTGTATCCATCTGACCTTTTGAAATTGACACGTTGTCGAAGCATATTCGGCTGTCACCTTATCAATCTACGTACTCGGGCTGCACAATGGTTAGAGGTGAATATGTAAGCCCTACTTTATTTCACAGATTCAACAACTATTCTATGTTTTCCTGTTTCTTAAAAGATAGGAATGACCTATTCTTAATTTGGTTTTTAATGTCAACATTGTTACATGAATCCAAACTTCTTGCAGATATTTGCTTTGATTTGTTGCTGAAATAAAACATTGGAGAAGGTAGATTGCTGCTTACCTATAATATGGATGTGAGTCCGTAACAGGGGAAAGCGAGATAATGTGCAGCAGAGGCTAACTAAAGCTGACAGTGGCACTGTGATAGTTGGTGAACAAAACATGCCTTGTTTTCACTTATAGGTGGTGGGAGAAGGGCCAGGGTTCTAGCGTGATTTTGTACCTGATAGGTGCAGCAGGTCTGTGATTTGCAAGATACTAAGCAGAAATCAACTCGAAAGAAAAATATAGACACTATGCATTTTGTGGAAACTGGATGACAAAGATAGCTAGTCTAAGATCTACAACATGTGTGTCATTGCCAGATAATGAGAAAAGAAAGCAAGATGGGAACAGCATGTTGGCTTGTTAGTCCTGCTGTAGGGTGTCAGGTGGGCAGGGACTAGCGGTTGGACTTGCAATTTGAACTCTTTTCTTATAAGTCAGATCTATTAAAGATGATCTAGGCATGCAAATTAGTTCTTATAAGACAATATAACTGTACCAATTATCAGGAAAATGAACAGGCACTATACACTGTTTTTCACAACTAAATATTTATTTTCAATTATTTATCACAATGAACGTCACTCAATAATTCTCTCCCATATTTTCGTAGTATGACTCATGAGCTTGATTCCTCTATAATTTGAGCAATCTTGTATATCTCATTTTTCTTAAAGATGGGTATCACAATGCTCTTTCTCCATTTATTTTATATTTTCTTAGATATTAAGCTTTTGTTAAATAGTTGAGTTAACCATTCCACCCATAGGTCTCCCAAGCATTTTGATACTTCTACAGGGATTATCATGGCCACATGTCTTGCTTGTTTTCATCGTCTTCATTCATTGCCTTTTTAACTTTTGAAAAATTAGTTTTATTAGTATAATTCATGTTAACCTTTGTTACATTCTCTCTGTCTTCTATGTTTCTAATGAAGTTGTCATTAAAAAGGGTATTAAAATAACTTTTTCATCTTTTTTAATGTCATCATCTTTGATCAAAATCTTTCTTTTTTTATATTTGATACATCAAGCTTGGTTAAGATCCTTAGATTTTTTGTCTCTCATATTTTGTAATCTATAAATACTCTTTTTGCCTTTTTTAGTTACAAACTTCTCATACATCTGTTTAAGAGCCTCACCTTTTGCTTGTCTAATAAATTTTTTTACTTCTTTTTTGCTACATTGTATTGTTTATAAGCTTTATTGTTATCACAGTTAGACAATTTTTTCTACCAAGCTCTTTTATTCTTTATTGTCTTTTCACTTATTCTTCCTACCACCATGTCTTCTTTTTAGGTGGATTGTGTCATTTAAACTCTCCAACTATTTTATTGGCCTATCTCTATAATCTTTGTAGTTGTATTTATCCACATAGTATTTACTTATATGTTGGACTTTCAATCATTCATCTTGAAAAGTTCATTTTTAAATATTTGTTGTTTTCCCCCTTTTAATTCCTACCATTTTATTCTAGGAGAAATATTTCTTTTTGATGCATTTGTTTGTCTTTTGATCGTAACATCTAAAATCTCTAACTTATGTTGGCTTGTTAGAACTTCACTAGGAATAATTTTAAAATTCATGCAAAGAGCACGATTAGTCTTTATTATATGAATAAAGTCAATTTGACTTTTATTTTATCCGCTTTTAAATGTTAATGAATGGCATAGCAAAATTTAGGATATTTTTTTTCTTCATTTAAATTTTCTTATCCGAAACCTCTGTGCTTTCTCACAGCTTTGACATTCATTTCCATTATGTCAGTGCACATGTGATGGAGAAGATATAATTAAATAATTTAGAATTTATTGGCACATGACAAGTTTGAACTGAGGACAAAGAAAGTTGGCATGCCATTAAATGGGGAAAAATTTCAAAGCTTAACTAGGATATTTTGTTTGGAGAACCCATTAGGTTTATGAAGGTAGTTAAATTACATAGGGTATTACAACCTTCTTTGTAATTAAGTTCGCCTTTTGTTTTCATCTCTATTTAAGCTGGATGTGGCTGGTCCTTATATTTTCCTTTTTGTCGGTGGGCCAAGTTTGGCATTTATTGGGGGTAAAGGAAGGTGAGTTGGTTCATGGGTTCAACACTTCCCCCGCCCTCTACAATCCTGGTCTTCATAAAAAAGTGGCGATTAGTGCTCCATACAAGGCTTCTGCCCTCTAATTCAATATAGATGCACGTTTGACCTTAAACTTCACTGGGTGGTCTACCAAATAGGACGACACAATTATTGCCAAAGAGGTAGGCGTACATGTCAGGTTTGGTAGCATAATTACTTGTTTCTGATTCAGATTTGATAACAATTTAGGTCATTCCGATTTTGAATATGACTAAATAAGAATCTCTTTATCCTAAATTTGTTTCATCTCTAATTCTAGTATCAAAATTGAAATCGAATTTGATACTTAACGAAATATATTCTATATATTAACTTTTATTTAAAATAAGCTAACAACTACCATAATTTGATCTTGTTACTTTAATTTTTTTACTTTCACTTAACATGTCATAATTTTTATAATTTATCTAATTTTTTATTTATAATAGATATTAACAATTTATCAAAATTGACAAAACATATACTAAATTTACTGTTTATTTTGGTTTCAATAAGCTATCAGACTTTCCAGGTCCAATTATGATAGCTTATAGGATGTATTAATAGATTCGAACCTGTTAGCTTTTATTGAAATCTCACCGGCGTGTCAGAATTTTGGGCTCTATTTACCCTTTATAGACAAAAGTGGAGGTAGAGATAGTGGTTACAAGGTGACTTGGTTTTGAAAATCAAAAGGCTTTTTAAGTGCTTATTCTTTTCTTGATGTTCTGTCCTTGTCTTGGTGACCAGAGAGACAAAAGTGGAGGTAGAGATAGTGGTTACAAGGTGACTTGGTTTTGAAAATCAAAAGGCTTTTTAAGTGCTTATTCTTTTCTTGATGTTCTGTCCTTGTCTTGGTGACCAGAGAGTTCATCCCTCTCTTCTTTGCGCCTAAATATCTTTTACTTTTGATGATTTGTTCAAAAATTTTTCTGCTTATGGGGAAAAGGAAATTTATTTCATGAACTGCTTGTTCATAAATTGATGACAAGATTGAACTTGTTTTGCTTATTTAACATTATCTTACCTAGAGCTTTTTCAGTTTTCCCTGGTAGGATGAATTTTATCTTAAACATGAACAATTACTAAAGGAGGTGCTAAAAATATTTTAAAGCACTATCTTTTCCTTAGTTTTTTTTCTTTATTTTTTAGAAATGCTTTATCTCATTCGTGTAAATTAACATTTTTTGTGTCACCTTTATTTGTTTTCTACTCAGGTCAATGTTGGGGGCTTAAAGAATGTTTTACAAGCTTTTAGAGAAACAAAATCCTTGCAGAAGATAATATATACTTCGTCATTTTTTGCTCTAGGCCCTACTGATGGATATATTGCAGATGAGAAGCAGGTATGCAATTTTCGTTCATATTATTCCTGTACTCTCTCGGTAGTGTTGGAGATACTTTTTTCATGTGTACTTTCCATTTTTGATACCATTGCCATTGCGCAAGTTTTCGGTTTTAGTTAAATGTATATACTCATTGCAACATGTAGCTATGTCATTTCATGCGACAATGAGTTCTGTTTTCTGTTTAATCTTAAGAACATAATTCACTTTATACCAGAGTTGGTCTTCTCTTTAATGCATTCTTAGATGCTTTAGCTTTTTGAACTGTTATTTCACCAATTGCAAATGAATATATCGAAGAAGCGTGCATGGTACTTTGTAGGCAGGGTTTTATGGTGTTACCATGGGAAGGAAGGCTATTGACAATCATCTCCGTTTTCTTTGTCAATAAAATTGATGCATGGCATAATGTTTATTCATTGGCATGGTTCCATTGAGGTTTTGACCTAAGATCTAGGGTGCCTTTTATTGGTACCAACAATAAATGCAATTTAATGTTGTTGGGAACCGAGTCAGACCGAATGGACTGACTATTTGGAGACGATGCTGTTCAGATCTTGAGAAGACGGTGCATTTTCTTTTTACTTTTTTGGTAACGTCAGTCTTTAAAATTCTGCACTTTATTTTAATGTTTTAGGTCTTTTCATCTTTTATCGAGTCGTTTTACATTTGAGTCCTTTGGAGGATTAGTCTTTGTTTTTTTTTTGAGGGTTTTGTGTAAATGCTCTACTCTATAAGAGCCTTAATGCTCTCACGTTGAAGGGCTAAGAAAAATACGATGATGGCTTGATTCCGGTTCCCCTTTGACTTCTACTCTTTCGATCGGATCATGAGAAACCCTCGGAGGGTCTCCCGAGTGTGGAGGCAGCGATCAAATCTTAGCGCCATCGGGACCCGATGATTGGGGCTTACCTCCTACGCTACTTCACCCGCTCTCCACCACCTCCAATGGAAGGTTCCCATCTTCACCCCCGGTAACTTTCGGTTCCCACTTCTCCCCGGTGTGGCTTGATGCCGGTTCCCCTCTAACTTCTACTCTTTCGATCGGATCATGAGAAACCCTTGGAGGGTCTCCCGAGCATGGAGGCAGCAATGAAGTCTCGACGCCATTGGGACCCAACGATCGGAACTTACCTCCTACGCTACTTCACCCTACCATCGGCAACTTACTCTCCACCACCTCTAATGGGAGGTTCCCATCTTCACCCCAGTAACTTCCGGTTCCCGCTTCTCCCCAATGTAGACCGGCTCTCTTCCCTCTTCCTCTTCTTTCCCTTCCCCTTGCGGCCTCTGAACCAACTCCTTCTCATCCTATTTTCCACTCACGGCTTTGTACGGTGCTGCCACCCTCATCCCTAGAAGACACTACGTCCAACAACACCTTCCGCAACACCCATCGTTGTCGATGCCTCCATCTCCCGCCGTTGTCGTCGCCTCCCCCTCCGATCGCCGTTGTCACCTTCGCTTCCCATTGCTGAGGCCACTGCCGACCGTCCCTGTCGTCGCAAGCAGCCGACGGCATCCCGGGTCTCTGCTGGCCACCACGGGCTCGTGTGCGTGCAAATACCCCCTCCCCAAAAAAGAACATTGGGGTATACTGTAGCATTATGCTATAGCAGTCGCCCGGTGTATAAAAAAAGAAAAGAGGGTGAGAAGGGTCGGTTTTGTCTAAAACCGGTCAAAAAAAGAAGGAAAAAAAGGTGTAAATGAATTGTGTTTTTTTAATTAAGTCGGTCAAGTTTGGTACGTTAATCAAGACGCAACGGCGGGGTCCTCATGGACCGATCCTATTCGGTCTACTTCGATGCTTTGAGGGAGGCTGATGTAACCTCGAAATTCAAAAGATTTGATATCTCTTGTTTTGGAAATTCATTTTTTTTTTTTTGAATTTGAATTAGACCTTATGGGGTGTTTGGTTGCATGATAATTTTTTGTACACTTTCATGATAAAAAATTGTATTAAAATAAAAAGTGAACCAACTCATGACATAAAATTATTATGTTTGGAGGGATGTGATTACAAAAAAGAGTAACCACCGCACATGACCAAATAAAGTGGGGGACCACAAGAAAAAAGAAAGAGGTGAGACCCTCTTTTTTTGTTTAAGAAGAAAATCGCTTTCAAAACATAAAATTGTCATGGTTGTCAAACACCTCTTTTAACAAGTTTTCTTACAATTTTTAAAAATTAAAGTAAAAACCTCAATTATCATGCAACCAAACACCCCATTAGCATTGACTTCTTTAGGAAAATAGATGGTATTCCATAAAAGTACTAACTAAGGTCAGTGATTTTTAAAATTATAGTTTGAGGTTATTGGGTTCTTTGAAAATTGTTTTTGACCTCTCCCCGTCGGATGGTGCGAAGATCCGACGTTGATTACATCGAGTTTTCTCGAATACCCTTGATTAAGCGTCATAGCAATCCATTGGAACAGAAAATATGCATCCACAAAAATAAACATTCACACACATATGGACACAGGAAAACAGCCCCATGAGCTTGATAGAATGCAAGCACTTAATGTGTTTTGAATTTGACTTGGGTTGAATTGAATTGATCAAATTTGTTGGTTTGATTTTGATTTAAGTTGAATTTAGTTTGAGTTGAATTTAATTGGTTGAGTTGCTTTTAGTTTGGGTTGAAATTTGATTGAATTGAATTTAGTTTTGAGTTGAATTTGATTTCAATTGCTTATTGGTTTTAAGTTTAGTCCAATTTAAATTTGTTGATTGATTTAAGTTTGACTTGAGTTTTAGACAGTTTGCTTATTGATTAATCTCCAATTTGATTGGAGTTGAATTTGGATTTTGTTGATTGATTAATTTGGATTTATTTTATTTGGGTCTGATTTTGATTTAATTTATATTTGAGTTAATTTGATTGAGTTTGAATTTGTTTGGATTTGTTTTGAATTTGGTGAATTTAATTTGGGCATGTGTTCAGTGAATTGTTTAATTTAATTTGAGTTGAATTTCACTTGAATTTAGTTAATTGAAATTGAATTTGACAGATTGTCTTGAACTTGAGGTTTCTTTTAACAGATTTGTTCTCAATTCTGGTTTAATGTTCTGCATTAAGATTTAATGATTTACAATTTGTTGATCTTCTGGTTTGGGAATTCAGATTTTTTTGAAACTTATAGACTTCTGACTTGCTTGAGCGTCTTTTATTAATGTTGGCTTATGTTTTAATTAAGCTTAGGGTTAACCCATTTCATAATTCATGAGCTGCCTGACTCAAAAAAAAAAAACCAAATTGGATGAGATTCAGTTTGATTAAGGCCTAATTACAGAATTCTAATTGGGTTCGGAACTGGGTGGAGTTTGATTTTCAATGGATGTTTTGATTTCTGATTTCTATTTCTGGGTTCTGCAGGTCGGCAGATTTCACACTTTGCTTTCAGATTTCTCGGACCTAACCTGAATTTCAGACTTCTTACAAATTCTGCACACTGCAGGCTCTCAAACTCTCGGTTCTTTGTTTTAGATGCAAAGTTCAGATTTTGATATTTAAATGGATTGAATTCAGATTTCAGATTTGCCTACAGACTACTGAAATTCGGACTTGAAATGGATTCTGCATTTTCAGACTTTGTAATGCACAGTTTTCAGATTTCGGACCCTGCAAAATTCAGTTTTCCTGATTTCTTCAAATTCCAAACTCCAGATTCCTGCATTTCAGATTTGCAGGCCTTCTGTACCAATTCAAACTTCAGATTTCTCACTGACTTCAAATTTCAGACTTCTGCTCAGATTTTGAGACCCCAGATTTCTCACGGATTTCAGTTCTTCTGTTGTATGTTTCAGATTTCAGAAACGTGGAATCCAGACTTTGAAATTCCCGAAATTCAGATTTTAAGCTCCAATTTCCAGAGAACAGATTTTCAGAGATTTCTGCACCAAAACAGATTTCGGACTTAGTTCAAATTTTCAGATTTTTTAATCTCTGGATTTTAGAATTTCAGAGAATTCAGTTCTGATCCTATCGGTTCTGATTTTGAGCCAGGCAGGTCCTTAGCAATTAACAGAATTTCAGATTTCTTAAATGTTTTGATTTCATATTTAATTTCAATTTTTAATGTGCTTGCATTCATTCAATCCGGCAAGGACTGTTTTCTCCCTGCATTGCTCATCGAATTCTTCATTGCTTGAAGTTCACAAGTCCTCCAGCTTTCTCTTTTTTACAACAATTGTCACATCCCCTCAATTCGGGATCAGGTATATATTGGTCTTGAGTGTAGTCTCCAGCCTTTGATAGGCATCCGGAAATCCTGCTTTGCCTTTTCAGAAATTTGAGCATATTCCTGCCTTTGATAGGCACATGCAGTCTTCTCCCAACCGGTTCAAGGTTGAGCATACCCGGCTTTTAATGAGCTTGTGGGCACTCATCCCTTGGTTGGTCTCCCTCATTAGCCTATGATTTGGGCATATTGGCATGTTGATCATGCACGGCCTCTCCATGGCATAATGGGCAAAATAACTCCCTCGTGAGGGACGGTAAGACATTGGGGTCTTTTAACTAGACCTTTGTATGCTCACCTTAAAAAGAGGGTCAGGAGGTGGGTTTAGAACCGGCCTCTTGGTTTCCCTTTGTTTTGAATTCTTTTAAGTTGAGCCGAGGCCATGAGGTGGGTTTAGAACCGGCCTTATGCTTGCCTCGGTTTGTTTAATTAATTAGATGCATTTTTTTATTTAATTTCCATCGAGGATATCTTTTAAGAAAAATTAACTTTTATTAAGCCTCCTTCGGACCCTTGCATCCAGGCCTGGTGGGCTGAAGCAGACCTGCACATGGGCCCACTCCTTGCTGGGCTGAAAGGGGCTGTATGACAGGCCTATACGGATCTGGTCATAGGCTTGGGCAAGGGGGCCTGTTCAGGTGTGTATTTGGGCGGCTGCAGGAGGGCCGAGATGGGTCTGCGCAAGGGCATTTGGCTGGATCGAAAGTGGACTTGTAGGGGGTCTGTTAAATGGGCTGAACAGCTCCCAAATTGGACTGGGCAAGGGCCAGATTTTGGGCTTGATGTGTGGGCTCGGACTGGGCCTGTAGAAGGACCAGCGGGTGGGTGCACACAAGGTCTGAACTTGGGCCTGGATTGGGGCTGAACATGGGCTGGTTTGGAGGCCGGCTGAGGCCTGATTGATGGGGCTCTGGTTGGGCTAAAGCAGACCTGCACATGGGCACCTTGGGGACCTGATTTTGGGACCGGTTCTGGGGTCTGACGAGGGGACCTGCAGGTGGTCCAGTGAGGGTTGAAAATGGGTCTGCTAAATGGGCCGTAGAGGGGCTTGAATAACAGACTGTGTTGGGGCCGGATTTGGGCCTGTTCTGGGGTTTCTGTTGGACTGGAATAGGCCTGCACAAGGGGTTATTAGAGGCCTGGTTTGAATCCGAACATAGGCTGTACAAGGGGATTTTTCTGGAGGCAGACCAGGGGTTGGAGACGGGCCCTAGAACAGGTAGAGAAGAAGGCCCTTTTGAAGGGCTACATGGGCGCACCAATGAGCCTTGTTTACCTTGTCTTCTTCTTCTCTTCTTCTCCCTCTCTTCTTCTTCTTCTTCTCTTCTTCCCCTTTCTGGTCGCAGGCAGCAGGTGGCAGCAGGTGGCAGCAGGAGACCAGCAGCCTGTCGGCCTCCAAAAGACCTCCCCCTTTGCTGGTGCGCACCCCTCTTTTTATAGAGGCTGGAGGGGGAGGTGAAGAGCCAGCAGAGGGGCTGAATGGGCCTGGGTTGGTGCGCAGGTGGCAGGTGGGCCAGCTTTGCAGCAGGTGGCAGGTGCCCAGCTTTTTTCTCCCCCCCATGCAGGGCTGGATTGGCTGCATGGGGCGGCTGGGGGCTGGGGTGACAAGTGGCAGGTGGGGCGCAGGTGCTTTGGCCTCCCCCCCATGCAGCCAGTGTATTTAATTGGCTGCCCCCTCTTTCTCCCCCTTTCTTGGGCTGAACAAGGGTCTGGATTGGCTGCAAGGGGCGGCTGCATGGTGCGCAGGGGGCTGGGGTGACAAGTGGCAGGTTGGGTGCGCAGGTGGTCTGCTAAATGGCAGGGGGCTTTTTAGGTGCTGTTCACACCTGGCCGCATGTGGCAGCAGGACAGGTTGTGGGCCTGCAAGTGGGCCGCGGCCCAGTCCCCTTCCCACTGTTGTGGGCTGCGCAAAAAGGCCTTTTCATGGGCTGTATTTGTCTGGTTATGGGCTGGCCGACCAGGGGGAGATGGGCTGCCAATTGGGCCCATATATTGGCTGAATTGTGGGCTGTGCACCTTACACTTAAACCCATTTTTCTTTGGCCCAATTTTCTTCTCTTTTTTTTGAAAAAAACCAGACGCCAACAGAGGCCTGCACCTTTCCGTCCTGCATCAATTTGGTATCATAGGCGGTGTTGACTTGTCTCAACAAGTCGGGATCCCTATCTTGCGCGAAACATCGACACTTTAGTTTTGACGCCACACTACCACTTGAGGTGCACACCACAGTTTTTCTATCTAGCTATTTAGACAATCGCATTTCATGATCTCTCTTCGAGTTGATCATGATAGAGTATCAGATGATCGAGTATGGCCGAGTTTATATCCAGTTTGCTTGTATTGTTAGAGGTTGATTGAGATCATGGACAGAGCGATAGGTGGATGATGGCTTTGTTGAGGGTTTTGTGTAAATGCTTTACTCTATAAGAGCTCCAATGCTCTGGAGAAGAAAAATACGATGATGGCTTGATTCCAGTTATTCTCTTTCTCCTGCTCTTTCTATTGGATCGTGAGAAACCCTTGGAGGGTCTTCCAAGCACGGTGGCAACAGTGATGAAGTCTCGGCACCATCGGGACCTACCCCTGACACTGCTTCACCCCACCATCGGTGGTGATGCCAACGTGCTCTCCACCACCTCGAACGGGAGGTTCCCGTCTTCACCCTTGGTAACTTCGAGTTCCCGGTTTCCCCCGGTGTAACTGGCTCTCTTCCTCCTTCCTCTTCTTTTTCTTCCCCTTGCAGCCTCCAAACCTGCCCCTTCTCCTATTTTCCACTCATGGCCCTGTGCGGTGCTGCCACCCTCTTCGCTGGAAGCCATTGCGGCCAACAACACCACCTCCCGCAACACCCATCATCGTCGACGCCTCCATCTCCCGCTGCTGTCGCTGCCTCCCCCCTCCGGTCGCTGTCGTCGCCTCTGCTTCCAGCTGCTGAGGCCACTGCCGGCCGTCCCTGTCACCGCGAGCAGCCGACGGCATCCCGGGTCTCCGTTGGTGAGCCCATGAATACCTTCTGCCCCCTGTCACTGTAGCTAAAAGAACCTTGGGGTATACTATAGCATTATGTCACAGTAATCTCCGGTTATTGTAGCAGTCGCCCAGTGTATAAAAAAAGGGAAAAGAGGGTGAGAAGGGTCGGTTCTGTCCAGAACTGACAAAGTCAAAAAAAAGAAGAAAAAAAGTAAGTGAAATGGAACAGCATTTTTTTGATTAAGTTGGTCAAGTTGGGTACGTTAATTGAGATGCAACGGCGGGGTCCCCATGGACCAAGCTGTTTCGGTCGACTTTGATGCTTTGAGGCAAGCCTGCACTTCCCGTCCCGCATCACAATCATCTTGTTTGTTCTGTTTCATTATTATTTCATGTCAGATATATCAACTATTATTTGCATGATCAACTTGCATTGCAGACTGATTCTGATTATCTGTGGAAACCTATATCTTAGTTATCATTATATCATCAGATGCAATTTTGATAAAAGAAAAAGGAAGAGATAAAAGAGAAGGTAGAATGAAGGTATCTTCAAATAGATTATGGCAGGAACATGGCGTCTAATGTGCATAGACAAACTTGGTGAAAGTTAAGGTTTATCATGTTTTATTGTTTGACTTCCTTTTATGTCACCCATCATCTTAAATAAAAGGTGGGGACTGTTGGTTGATTTCAGGAACACAGTGAAAAGTTCTTTTGCACAGAATATGAGAGGTCTAAGGTTATTGCAGATAAGATTGCACGCTCAGCAGCATTAGATGGGTTATCAATCATTTTCCTATACCCGGGTGTTATCTACGGTTCTGGGAAGCTTACAGCTGGCAATGTTCTTGCCCGGATGGTATGCCTATTCTGTCCTTAAGTTTGATTTCAAATTTGGTAAAAAGTGATTACTGCTAATAATCCACCCAGAATGATTCTACTACTATGCAATTTGGACCTCCATCTACGAGGATAGAAATTCGTTATCAATTGACCATTGTAAGGTTAAGTTTGCTGAAATTTCTTATATAGGACACGCTTAAGTAGTTTTATATTTGCCATCTTTCTCCATGCAAGTTAATTATATATACAGTCAGGTAGGCCTTGAAACGAAGTAAGCATGGCTTGTATTTGCTCTCTGATCTTGGTTAGAGTAAATTTTGTTTCCAGAAACTTAGATCTGTGTTCAACCTATTTATTAACATTTAGAGAAATATAACACAGGTTTCATGACGTAGGTGCCACCATCCGCGCATGTCGGTGGGCCCGAGTAGTCTGCTAGGGTGGTGCTGTGTGCCGAAATGGGTCCAAAATGGGCCCACCGAACTTGAACCGAGCTGAAAACTATCCGAATTGAGCTGAATGGACCTGAAATGACCAAACCGGTGCTGAATCGAACCGGAACCAAGCTGAACCGGAGTGAAAACTGCTGAACCGTGCTGAAAATCTGCCGAACCAGGTCCCAAAGTGGCTGAGCCAGGCCCACAAGTACTGAACTGGCCCCAAACAGCTGTGAATCGGCCTTAAAATCTCTGAACCAGGCCCAAAAAGCCATGAACCAGGTCTGAAAACTCTGAATCGGCCCTGAACCGGGCTTAAAACCCCTGAACCGGGGTTAAACTGGTCTGAACCGGCTCCTGGATAGCTGAACTGGCCCTGAACTGGCATGAACCGTGGTTGAACCGAGTTTGAACCACCCTGAACCGGCCTGAACCGCCTTGAACCAGCAGTTTAGACGTGAACCAATGCAGAACCGGTGGCTGGGCGGGCCGGCTCGAGTGGCTGGGGGGCGAACTGGTGTGAGCTGGTTGAGTGGCCGCGTACGACTAACCCAGGGGGGGGGGTCGTGGCAGCGCGAGGGAGGCCACCGGTGCGGTGGCGTGGCCAGTTGGCTGCACGCCGTGTACCCCAAGCGGGCGTCTTCATGCCCCCGATCGCACGAGGTGGGGCTTCGATCCGGGGTCTTTGCATCTTTGACAGCCGCGGCGCTGGCTTCGTGCGGGAGGAGGGAGAGCCGGAGGGTGACGCCACCATCACCGTCGAGGAAGTCGGAAGGGGAGGGGGCAGAGGGAACCCTTCGTTGTCCCCGTCGACTTCCTCTTCTTCCTTCATCATTGTTAGGTCTACTGGAAGGGTTTGCAAACAGGGGAGGGGGAACGGGGAACGACTATGAAGGGGCTAGGGGGGATTCTGTGAGGGGCCAACATGGTTAAGGAGAGGATTTTGTAGCGGAGGATGGTCATCCAGGTGGGGACAGGTGTGATTAGGGTTTGGGTGTGTGTGCGGCTGCGAGAGGGTACCCGAAGAAGGGGGGTCGTGTGGGGCTCCCAACAGAGGGGGGTGTGAGGTGCATGGATTGCAGAATCGGCCGATCCCGATCCGATTTCATCCCGAATTAGCGATCCAGCCGGGAGTCCCGGCTGGATCGGCCGGAATCGGCCGGATCGGTCGATCCCGGACCGATCCACCCGGATCGATCCCGAAATCGGTCGATCCAGACCGATTCTCCGGAAAACCGGAAGACCCGGAATCGAACCGATTCCGGGATCGATCCGGGTCTGTTTTAAGGCCCTATCACTTCCAAATTGGGGTCGATCCGGACCGATTCTCCCCCCAGCTGAGCTCTTCTTGCTTCCTCTCCTTCCCCCCAAGCCTCCTTGGAGATCTAGTGCATACTTCACCGGCGGTCCAGCACTTGGAGGGCCGATCTAGCATTCACAAGGGCCGATCCACCCTACACAAGGTTTGTAAGGGGGGGGGGACCTTCGATTCCCCCCCCCCCCCCCGCCCGGCCGGCAGCCGCAGCCCTCCTCGGGTCCTTCCTCCCCTTCCCCCTCCCCCGATCCTAGGCCCCTGCCGGTGCGGTCGGGATCCCCCATCGGGGATTATTTCACCCCCAATGGGGGTGGAATTGCACCCCGAAGGGGTGACTGCTGACAGTCCCCCCTAAGTGGGGGGGGGTTGGAATGAAATCCCCCGTTGAGGGGGATTATTTCACCCCGATGGGGGTGGAATTGCACCCCGAAGGGGTATTTTGATAGTCCCCCCAGGGTGGGGGGGGGCTTGAATGAAATCCCCCATTGGGGGGGATTATTTCACCCCCCAATGGGGGTGGAATTGCACCCCAGAAGGGGTGCTAATCACCCCTTCGGGGGTGTTGAACAGTCATCCCCGAAGGGGTGACTGTTTTGACAGTCCCCCCCCTTAGGTGCCAAAAAGAAATCTTTGATTCAAAGAAGATGAGAGTTAGATGCAAGTGGTGCCAAAAAGATATAAATGGAGGTGTGTATCGGCTAAAGCAACATATAGTCGGGACGGGTGGCAACGTAAAGAAGTGTGATAAAGTACCGGCTGAGCTGAGGGAGGAGATGAGGGGTTATTTAACTGGAAGGGCATCACAGAGGGAGGTGAGAATTGGACAGAGGCAAGACCTACCTGACGAGGTGCTAGGTCGCAGAGACGCCGATCTTATGGCCGGAAAGAGCAAGAAAGGGAAAGGGCCAGCACATGAAAGGGTCCAAGTTGATTCTTCATCTTCATCAGATGAGGAAGAGACTCAGGTCAGGAGAGCCGTACATGAGAGTAGGGCTCAGGCTCGTGAGGATGAGGAACGAAGACGAGGAGCAGGAGGTTCGGCTGCCAGACGATCTGATGTGGGGGCGGGCACACGCCCTGTTCGACAGCCTGAAATCCGGAGGGCACATTCTGTTCGACCGATGCCGATGGGAGACACTGCCATGTATAGGGAGAGTGGCAGATGTCAGAGGGGTATAAAACAAGCATTTAAAGGGGTGAAGGCCTCGACTGGGGCAGCAAAGAAAGCCCTAAAGCATATGGTCAAGTTCTTTCTACATACAGGTAAAGATTTGTTGAAGTTGTGGTTAGCATTTGCTTGTTGATATGAATTTCTTGTTAGGTTAGTTATTATTAACAACCCTCTCTTCTCCCTTATCTTGTTTTTGAATTTGTAGGTGTCCCGGCATATGCAGCCACGAGTCCATATTTCCAGACTATGGTTGATGCGATTGGTGAGGCTGGGCCGGGGTTGAAAGCCCCCACATCGAAGTATATATATGAAACAGGCTTGGATGAGGAGGTCGATGAGTTGACCTCATGGATAGATGGATTCAAAACCATCTGGAAGGGGAGGGGGTGCACTGTAATGTGCGATGGGTGGACTGGAATCACAAGGAGGTCACTTATAAACTTCCTTGTGTATTGTTCTGAGGGTACCGTATTCCTGAAGTCGGTTGATGCATCAGGTCGGTGAAAAATGCGGATTACCTATTTGGCTTGATGAACACCGTGGTGGATGAGATAGGGAGGCCAACATTGTGCGGTTTGTCGCGTAATGAGGCCTCATATAAGGCTGCAGGAAAGAAGCTCATGGAGGCTCGACCTCACTTGTTTTGGGTTCCCTGTGCGACACATTCTATTGACCTGATGTTAGAAGATATTGGTAGGGATGCTAATGTCAAGTCCTTGGTCAACCAAGGACAACTGATCACTTCATTTATCTATGGCCATCCACGACTTTTACATATCATGAGGCAAAGACACCGATGGTCATGATTTGATCAGACCGGGTCCCATCAGATTTGCCACCCATTTTATTGCATTAGAGAGCCTATACAGGTACAAGGCTAGTTTAAAAAGGTTCATCCTCTCCACTGCTTATCAGGAGTACATGGATACATATAGGAGCTCCTTGGATCAGTATGAGATATTGCTAAAGATAAAGCAGCTGATAGAAGACAACATGTGGTGGGAGAAGGTACAATACTTGTCTGTCATAGAACCTTTGGTACAGGTACTTAGGTTGGTTGATTCAAATGATAAAAATCAGATGTGGTACATGTATGTTGCTATGGATAAAGTTAAGTTGAAGATTAAAGAGAAACATCACAAGGGTTACAAAAAGTGGTGGAAGGTGAGGGTTACAAAAAGTGGTGGAAGGTGATTGACAACAGATGGGATAAAACCCTACACAACGACATTCATGCTGTAGGTACACTTTAGTAGTGTAATATAATTGTATTACAAGTTATATTTTGTGTATTACCCACACTGTCTTTATACTAATGGAGTATTAATGTCGTTACAGGGTACTTCTTGAACCCAAGGATACAGTATGGTGGCCAAGTATGTAATGATGGTGAAGTATTATCAGGCACACTATCTGTAATTAAACGACTTTGTAAGACCCAAGAAGACAGAACCTGCGCTGAGGTTGAAGTAAGTAATACATTTCATATCAATTAAACTTAGAACTTTATCTCAAGAAGAGAAGATAACTGATTTATTTTGGATTTTCAGATGACTTCATACAGGCACAAGATTGGGGTGTACGGGGATCCAGATTTGCAGTACTCACATGATAGGGCCCCCTAGTAATATGCTTACCCGAATTAATGACTCTTTGGTTACTTGATTTTTTTTACATAAGGTTACTGATGCTTGTAATTATCTTGTTTATGATTACAGCCGAGTGGTGGATTATGGTGACCAACAGAACTGGATGGAATCCACTCGCTTCCGTTGCAATTCGGGTGCTAAGTCAGAGCACTTCGTCATCCCAGTGCGAGAGAAATTGGAGCACCTTCAACCTTATTCACACGAAGAGGAGAAATAGGTTGAAGACAGAAAGATTGGAGAAGCTTGTTTACTGCCATTACAATATGAGGCCGAGGATCAAAAATATCAAAGATAGGCAGAAGACATCGGAGCACAGATTTGCACAGTTTGCAGGTGGATTGTACCAAGAAAGAGCACACGCCCAAGCTACTCAGGGCTTGTCCTAGGCAAATGTGGACTTGGAATATCTATTCCAAGAAGAACATCCACTTGCAGCATGGGTGGAAGACAAGGATGCTAAGGGAGAGCCAGAGTTCGACCCGAACGACAGATCATGGGCCGAAAGAGAGCTTGACAGCGCCGTTGGTGAGGATGAAGACACGCAGGAAGCTCAAGAAAGTCAAGTTCCGTGCACAGCTCCACTTCCTGTTCCTGATCCACCCCGGACTATAGCTTCTCCAGAGAGACATCCAGCTCCCCCCGGCCGCTACAGCTCCAGCTCGGATTCCAGTTGCGGGTCCATCTACCACCACCACCACCAAGAAGAATGGTGGATTATTCGGGGCTTTAAAGAAAGTCTGCTTACCTTCACAGCAAAGTAGTCAAGGAGATCCTACATTGAAGAGGAAGAAGATAAGTATCAAACAACGACATCATCTACTTGACACCGAGACCACTCAGCCACCTTCATCAGACGAGAATGAAGAAGAATTTGTCTCACCCACACAACAACAACGTACAGGGGGTGGAGGTGGAGGTGGGGGTGGCAGCATCATAGGTGGAGGCGGCGCCTCAGGTGAGGGTGGCTCTACTAGTAGTGCACGCACGAGTGGAGCAGGTCCAGATGATTTGAGTGATAAAAGACACTCATGTTCGAGTGGCGAGGGCGGCGGACGGACGCTGGACCGGGACGAGGATGAATGTTTTTGACGAGTTTGCATCTTCCTATCCAGAGCCTGCCTCAGACAGTGAGCCTGGCTATCCACCATCTTTTCTAGCTCCACCTTCGACTGATCAGGGAGTTTATGAGTTTAGCGACATGGCCCAGTCTTTATTTTCTTATGGATACGGGCCAATTATGACTGACCCTAATCAATGGAGATTTCAAGACAATCAGAATGACCAGGACAGAGATCCAGATCCATCCTACTCCGGACATTACTATAGTTGGTGGTGATGGCATATGTATAATGCATTTGTTTATTTATTTAACGCAATGTAATATGAGTGGTAAGAAGAATATGTGTTGTACTATTGTGTGATTGGATATGATTGTTTGTTTGATAAAAATATGTATCTTATTTGATGTATGATGTGTTCTATTGTGTGATTGGATATGATATGTGTTCTATATGATTGATTGATAATTTGTTATATGAATGAGTGTTCCCTATATTTTTTTCACATTTTTTCTGAGTTCTATGTATTTTTATTGATTTTTTGGCGATTTTTACAGATTTTTTCACAAAGCCAAAAAAAACCCGATCCAGACCGATTCTGGATCGGTCTGGCTCCAAGAGAATCGCCCTGGATCGGACCGATCCGATCCGATCCGGATCGGATTGGACCCCACCGATCCAGGGTCCGATCCCGATCCCGCGATCCTTGGTGAGGTGTACCACAAGGATGTTAGGATGGTGAGGGGTGAGGCGGGAGGTCCAGATGGACTTGAGGGCATGGATTGCAGAATCGGCCGATCCGGATCGGAATCGGCCGATTCTTGGATCGGATCGGACCCCTCCGATCCGATTCCTGGCGGAACTACCGATCCGGACCAAAGATCGGTCCGGATCGATGTTTGTAGGTGGAATCGGTGCCGGAATCGACCGATTCGGTCGATTCCCTCGCCGGAATCGACCCACAGGCTGCCGCGGCGGCCATCCCGCCGCGGCAGCCCTTTTCCCCGCCCGATAGGGCAGGGAAGATGTCACGGCGGCAAGCTGCCGCCGTGGCGCCGATTTCGGGCCATTTTTGGGCCCGAAATCACCCCAAAACATGCTAGATCGGATCGGAATCCGAACTAGCATGTTATTTTGATATTTTTTTTATATTTTAGCACCTTTGAAGAACCGATCCGGAGCGATTCCGGATCGAAAGTTCTTCCGGAAGATCGGTCGGAATCGGATTGATCCGATCCGATCCGGATCGGATCGGTACCCACCGATCCCGATTCCGATCCCGCGATCCTTGCTTGAGGGAGGGCCAATGACGGTTGTCGGAGGAGAAAGGAAAACTGAATGGGAAGGGGAAGACAACACCGTATCTCGCTCCAAAGGTGGGGAGAAACACCGGAAAGTTAAGGGAAGGACTGGAGCACCCAGAGGTGGGAAGACGACATTGACGAGAGGGGGTTCAGTAGGCCAAGATTGAGGGAGGAGGAGGGGACGAGAGAGGGAGGGGGAAACAAGGATCGCGGGATCGGAATCGGGATCGGTGGGTACCGATCCGATCCGGATCGGATCGGATCGATCCGATTCCGACCGATCTTCCGGAAGAACTTTCGATCCGGAATCGCTCCGGATCGGTTCTTCAAAGGTGCTAAAATATTTAAAAAATATCAAAATAACATGCTAGATCGGATTCCGTGTTTTGGGGCGATTTCGGGCCCAAAAGTGGCCCGAAATGCCGCCGTGACATCTTCCCCGCCCGATAGGGAGGGGAAGAGGGCTGCCGCGGCGGGATGGCCGCCGCGGCAGCCTATGGGTCGATTCCGGCGAGGGAATCGCCGGAATCGATCTGGAATCGACCGAATCGGTCGATTCCGGCACCGATTCCACCTACAAACATCGATCCGGACCGATCTTTGGTCCGGATCGGTAGTTCCGCCGGGAATCGGATCGGAGGGGTCCGATCCGATCCAAGAATCGGCCGATTCCGATCCGGATCGGCCGATTCTGCAATCCATGGGGGGAAAACCTCTTTTCTTTTTTCAAACATCTATCTATATCCCCGTTCACTAACTTGGACTCTTTAAATAGAGCCGGACATTACAAAATGGGAACTCTAAAAGACTAATTACATATATATATCCTATAAAGGATTAAAATAAAAAATACTCCAAGGACTCTAAATACCAAAATAAAAATGCATAAAATAAAAATAAAACTACTAAATACAAGAAATGAAGGCATAGTCTCCTCTGGACTCGGATGACGTCATCTCCGAACAAACGGTCGATCCGGTCGGTATCGGTTCCCATCACTATAACTGTTGCTATGAGCTGCTGCCTGCTTGGGTGCATGCCAAATTAACTGGAGAGGGCTTACAACAATAGTGGATCAGACCCGTGATAAACATGAAAACTATTGATGCAACTTGATGATCTTCGTTGACTTGCAGCATCCACGTGGAGTTCATTTCACTGGATTTGTTTTGCTTTGATGAAGCATGGCTTTTGAGATTCTTTTTTTTGTTCAGGAATAAGTTCTTTATATCACAGTTCATACAATTTTTGGCAGTGAAGTTCACATAACGATCAGTAAAATTTCTCTTGAATTCCTGTTTTAGATAACTGTTTTCTCTGTTTCAGTAATGCACTGAATTGATACTTCTTTTGTTTCAGTTGATTGAACGTTTAAATGGGCGACTACCTGGTTACATTGGAAACGGAAGTGATAAAATGTCATTTTGCCATGTCGAAGATGTTGTGCTAGGGCACATAGCAGCAATGCACTTGGGGCGAGTTGGTGAGAGATATCTACTTACGGGAGAAAATGCATCACTTGCACGTGTGTTTGATATAGCAGCTGTCATAACAGAAACAAAGCCGCCTTCTTTTCATATTCCTATCTGGCTGGTGAACATCTATGGATGGCTATCAGTCTTCTTTTCACATATTACAGGAAAGCTTCCTCTCATCAGCTATCCGGTATGTGCTCTTTTTTACGGGCTATTGTGCTATTTGTCCATGTCTCTCTTGATTTTAGTTCCTACATCTAATGGCATGCAGGCAGTGACAGTCTTGAGGCATCAATGGGCATATTCTTGCGAGAAAGCCAAAACAGAGCTAGGATATTCACCTAGAAGCTTAAACAATGGCCTGGATGAGATCCTCTCTTGGTTAAAGAGCCTGGGTTTGATCAAATATTGATCCATGTCATTCTCTCGTTGACACCTTTTCTTGATATTAAGAAACCTCCACCGCGTTCATTGTTCCTTTCTTTCTCATATTTATGACAACCCTATCTTGTTTAAGCTTGTGTCTTGAATTCAGAAAGGCAGGTGACGACTGCTCCCACCTCCAAAAGAGAGGGTGCTTGTATACAATGGAAAAACCGTAAGTTGCATTCCCCTGTTGACAGGGGTCGGTACATTTTAGGTTTTATAACTGAGACTTCTAACTGAATTTCAGCTGGTCAACTCTAGTTGTCTTGCGACTGTCTTTTCAATTGAACAATATATTTTAATAGTTTTATGCGTTTAAAATTAAGTTTAGGTTAAACATACCCAAAATTTGTTTATAGATCTGTATATAAAAGCATAATCATTGTTGGCAATATGACAGATTGTGAATCTGGACATGATTGAAACGTGGTTAAAGGTTAAAATTAATTAAATAGAGCATACCAGTGGTTTGGGCTGATTTGATTTGTGCACAACCCAAGTCGATACTGGGTAAATATATATTATCATCAAAGAAAATAAGACACCAGGCCGTGGCATCATGTTATACTCAAGAGAAAACTGTATGGCATTGTAACAATCTCCCAGTGGAGTGCTCGTGTGGCGGATTCCTGCAAAATTTTCTAGACATTAAGGCCATGTTTGGTACGAGGATAATTTGGAGATAAATGGTTTATCCCCAAAAAATTTTGGTGCCAAACAAACCTTAAAACTTCAAGATACGAGCTTATATGCTTGCTCATGGATCTTCTCTGAATCCGTGGAGATCTCTAGGCTCCAAGGAATGAAATCTTTTGACATTTATCCCGATGCACCATTCTTTACCATCTCTCTGACGTACCAATTGTATCATGTAACTTGCCCATAACATTTTTATCTAATCTTGTAATTTGTATATCATCCAAGTCCATTTTTTTTGTTTGTCTCCTTGTTCAGTTGTCGGACGTCTACTTGTAAAGCACTGTGTATGTGTTAAGATACACCAAGGCCAGGATTTTAGGAAAAATCAGTCCGTGATCTCCTATGTTCAGGTTGGAGTAAAGATCTGAGTTAGCATTTCATGCTTGTATAGGATTATATTGATGAGAATAATGTTCCCAACAAGCGGCTCCAGAAGCTACTTATTTTCCTACAAGAATATTCTACAAAACATATTTTCTTTTGCAAGACTAAATGCCTCGGTTGTATTTCATCCATCGGTTGCGATTATGAGGAAGAGAAGAGTTCGATATGGCGGCCTAAATTCCTGGTTAACCGGCATCTTATCTACGCGCGGCATGCGTTATGGTCCAGCGTTATCGGTCGTAACTTGTCAGCGGTACTATGATTGAAATCCTCAGATGTGATGGGCACCAATATTATTTTGTTGCATGATAAAAACAGATTCTGTGTAAAAATATCTTTTCGTAAGAAAAGTTGTTCCAAAAGGTTTCGGACAATCATGATAAAAAAAGAGTGGGTGATCTCTTTTTTTACTTGTAGTCTCTCACTCTCTTACACGCTTTAATATTCCTGCTTTTTCGTTACCATATGTCACCCAACATAATAGTTTTATAATTATAGTTATCTTACATTCTGTTTTGTACCATATTTTTATCACAATTATGGAAATTTATATTGCAATCAAACATCTCATGTGGTCTATTAACTTATCTGCAAGGCTGGTTGGTGGTAAGATGGATGAGAAAGCCACGGTGAAAATCTGCCAGGAAACCTGTGGAGTCTTTGTACAGTTGAGCCTGGATGCTCTTTCGCTTCTTTCGATCAAAAGGTTCTTGAACCTTTTGCAATCAAACACTACTAATATTTTGATGCACTCCTCTTCACTTCGCATCTGCTATAAAAAACAAGGTGGTAAATGACACAAAAGAGAAGTTCATCCAGCTCGATTAGATTGGATCATTGCGCTGTCGAAGATTAATTAAAATATGGAAATCCTGGGGTTAATGTTTGCATCACAAATTTAAGAGCAGAATTTCTAGATTCATAATAGATTGTTAATCCGATAATGTTTGAGACCAAGATGAGCTTGTCCCAGCCAATAAAAGAAAAAAAAAACATTCTCTTACAGAGTTAGGAGTCGACCCTCTCACTCGTGGGTATCGTTTGTATCTGCTCCGTAACAAACTAGCATCTCTCATTCTCATAATAGAAGGGACGAACAGCTACTTAGTAGGATCAGAATAGGGGCGTAGGTATTTACACATACCAGTATAAGGCTGGATAAAGGAGTACACGAATTAACAAAATCATCACCTACTTACAAGATGTAAAAAAATAGAGAGAAAAAACCGCAAGTCCCCTTCTTATTGTCGTTGTAAAAAGAAAAGAAAAGAAAAGAAAAGACCGCTAGTCCCCATCTTATTGTCGTACGTAAGGGCGCCTCAAGCTTAGCATCGTCTCCTGGCGGTTTCTGTACAAACACGCGGACTGGTAGAGACTACAGGGAGCAGCAGCATTACAATGACCGTTACAGTTACTATTTACGCACGGGCTCTTGAGAGGAACTGTGACACTCAACCTCAGCCAGCGGCGTCTGGCACCACCACCTGGGATTATCTTCGTCTGTGTTATACCTTCCGGCCGGTGAGCTTCGTGTCCTACAACCTGCTGCGGCGGATGCACTTGATGGGGTTGAAGTGGCAGCGTGCAGAGGGAAGCGTCTTGGAGAGGGACCCCACAGGCTTGATGTCCCAGCCTTCCACGTTCTTTGGGACGCAGACGTCGAAGAGAATCTGGCCGAGGACGCCGTGGGGGTTTATGCCTGGTGCCGGCGGATCCTGCAGCTGGAACGACGCTCCCCTGTGCTCACCCTGCACATCTCTCGGCTCTGCGTACTCCTGCGAGCTCGGCAGATAGAAGTGGTCGCTAGGCCCAGTGGCTACTTTTCTGAAGCTCTCGTTCGAGCTCACTGCAGCCTTCCGAAGGTTGCAGATCGACTCCGATATCTGGTCATCAATGCTTCTCATCAGGGCAGCGCCGCCATCCTGCTGTGCTCTTCTCGTGTACACCACAGCTGCTTTGGCGAGCAATTCAAACACGGCATCTCTGTATTCGTCTGGATATCGCTTGAAATGACCTTCACATGGAATAAAGAAAAGGCAGAACCGTCCACACGGCTACCATCAGACATGACCCATGAGCGGCTTCTGGCAATTTTTGTAATGAAGATTGAGGAACTCAAGTCTTTCTTCTAAATTAATAATTATCCACTCTGATTCAGCCACGATTTCCTATCATGGGCTTACCCTGTCAGTCAAGAGTGGACCCCTTCAATCCCCCTTTCCTCTAAGAAAGAAGAATCTAAAGGTAAAGGCAGCCTTTTGACAAACACCTCAAAGAACCACCATTTTTTATGGGACTCAGTTTGGGCGAAGGGTTTTGCCCTCACCTAAATTCTTGTTCACCCTCTAGTCAACTCAATATTATACCAGATTAGAACTCACTACGAGATTATTCATGCGATTTAAAAATCTATCATCTAGATCAATTAACTACTCCAACAAAACTCACCATCCAATCCTCTTCACCCATCTGTAACTCCATTAACTTAGTAAGCCCCACAAAAGCCATACGAGGCACATGAAGCAAGAAAAAAGCAGACAGCTACAACAAGAAGCATTAGGGGTCGCCCTAAACTATCCCCAGATAAATACAGCAGAAGTTAAATTAGAAAAAAATCTGCCCCTACGAAGCTGCTGACAAAAGGATTCCACCTCGGAGGAGTCTACATAGATGTCACATCCCAATCTGAGAGTTCCGCATTCCCCAATCCACACTATTTTAACACAAATAAAAAAGAAATCCTTTTCAGATAAATTTCACATATTCACAATAATTTTACTGAGTAGAAAAGAAAAGAAAATCAAACAGCATAAAGAAGCTGTTATGTTCACGATGGTCTTAACTCTTAACCTGTGAACAGAACAGCAAGAAACTCTTAACAAGGTGATCTCTCAGAACGTACCTACATGAGGAGAAGAGCTCCATTTAACTAATTTAACATCGCCACCCTGCTCTTGCAGATGTTGAGCAAAATTTCGGACAATGTGGAAGGGAGCAAGTTCATCGTCTTCTGAACACAAAATGAGTACTGGGCCCATGGTCTGTAAAAGGAAACGACCAACAATATTGCATTAAAGATAACAAAGGAATGCATACGATTCCAAGAGGCAGAATGGCAGTTATACCGCAGAAGTGTACAGTATCTGCCAATACTCTGCACGCTGGGCTTCAAATCTGCTAAGGAAGAGTGTGTCCAAACCGGAAGCTACCATTTTCGCCATCCATGAAACTACTCGTGGTGGTTCTGACATTCGGAGAACAGTTGGATGGAGGACAAACCGAGTGCCCAAGTCACTAGTAAAATCTACGGGGCTAGAATCATATATTTGTCCACAAATGCAGTCCTTCAAGAGCTTCAGCTCATCCTTAAGAAGAGGCAATTGAACGATAAATAATGGAAAATCCAAATTAAGCTTCAAAAGTATGTGCAAAAAAATCCTGATTGCAAATAAAGAAAAGTACATTGCCGTGCAGTGTTGTCTATTGCCTTGGTAAATTTTCATTTCTTTTCTTTGATTTTTCTATTCTAATTTTCAAAAAGCATGCATCATGTTCTCCTTCAGAAAGATGGACGAGTGAATAAAAAGTTAGAAGTACGGAAAAAATATTTTAGACTTGGCGTTTCAAAATAAGTAGAACTAAAACAAAATATATACACTGTAAATTTAATAAAAATCAAAGAGAAATATGTGATGGTGTTAGTTTTGGTATAGTAATATTATTTCAAAGAACATAATTTAAGTATCTTGAATCAATTATTTAAAAAGATGAAAAATGTGATAAGAATGTTGATCATATAATTAAAGTAAGTTAGATGAAGTGGAGATTGTCTACGGGAGTTTTATATGATTAATGAGGGTGGCTTGATGCCGAAAGATACAGCTTAATGTCAAAGCAGTATCATGGCTTGATGCCAAAAAGGTCATGACGGCTTAATGCCGAATGGTGGCTTGGTGCCAAAAGAGGTATAATGGCTTGGCACCAAAAGGAATGTTGTGGCTTAATGCCATGTGGCATGGAATAACTCAATGCCGAATGTGGTGGCTTGATGCCGAAAGGATATAAGTATAGGATGGCTTGATGCCATTGAATTTTGAAGACTTAGAATGCGAAGAAGTCACATTTGGTCCAAAAGATGAAACATGGGATGGCTTGCTGCCGCTTGTAGAGTTGTAGGACATGTGAGTATGAGATGATCATGCTCAAGTCGTGAAGTATGAATTTAGGGTAAAACCCATGCTTAAAGGCTCAAGGCTCAAATGTTGCCGGTGGGACTTGGGGCATGAGAATGGTTCTATGCCCAGCCTTGATGGCATAGAATCTAAGCAACATTTAGACCAAAAGGCCATGATAGCATGAGATTTATGAAAACCATATAGACCGAGAGGGTCAAATTGGTATAGAATTTGACAGTCACATAGACTTTGCTGGTCATGATGACGTAAGGACTTGGGGACCATGTAGGCTGGAAAGGCCATGATAGTATAGAAGCTTGAAAACCATATAGACATGAAGGGTCATAATGGTATGAATTTATAAAAACCATATAGACCTGGAGGGCCATGATGGTATGAATTTATTGGAAGCTATGTGGACATGAGAGTCATAATGGCATGTGATTTTTTTGAAACCATACGGACCATGAGGGTCATAATGGTATGAAAGTTCGAAGGCTATGTAGGCCAAGAGAGTTATGATAGCCTGGGGATTTATTAGCAAATCATATAGACCGAGAGGGTCATAATGGTATGAAATTTGACAGTCATATAGACAAGAGAGTCATGATGACATGAATGGGTGAAGCCATGTAGACTTAGAGGTCATGATGGCATGAAATTTGACATGTTTAGAGGAGAGGTGAGTCCCCTCTTTTTTTTGAACTTTGAATTTCTAGAGTTTCTCTTTTTTTTTTCTCTTTTTTTTTCAAACTAACTTGATTGCCTTTTGAAAGGTTTTCACCCAAGCTAGTCCCCTTTTTCTTTTGCCTGTACGCCCTTTTGCAGGGTTTTCATACAGCAGGGTGATCCATTTTTGCCTGAGGTGCCCTCATCGGGTCATCACCTCAGCTGGATTTTTTTTCTCTCTTTCTTTTTTTGTTTGACATATTTTGCCCTTGGAATTAATGGTGTAACTAACCAAGTCTGTCAAGGTATTTCATTTTTCTTTCTTTCATTTTTTTTCTTTCACGAGGGAATTCAGGCTTCCCTCAAGCCATATGAACTTTGGTCATGCTCCACCTACTCATCATCCCACCATCGATGTAGATGCCTGACGTGTTGATGGAGAAATATATGGAGAGGTGACACAGGATTGGCACCTTAGGCTCGTGACCTCCTCGTGCACTTTCTCTGATTGTTGAAATTTGAGGCTTGACAAGCACAAACGAACATGTTGCCTTATGTCCTCAGTATATTTTGTCGTCTTCGAGGTGGTACTAGTGAGGGCAAACTGATCCCATGCTAATCTCCTTAGAGATTTCCTTTTCTCGATCAACAAACAATTGCCCGAGATTGCATGTCCAGCTCAGTTTAGAGATTTCTTCCCTTTTGAGAGTTGCTAGTGTCAATTTGAGAATTCATTTCTCTCATTGCTTGAGTCGGGAGTATCTCCTCCATTCAACTTGTTTTTCTCTTCTTCTTTTTTTTCTCCTTTCTTTTCTTCTTTTTTGAAATTCATTTGGAGTTCACACAGGGGAACTGTGTAAGACTGGTCACAGGAATATTTGGGGCCTTGGGGATGGCTTGTATGTGGGCATAGGCATGTCAAAGCCATTAGAGTGAGTTGGGATTTAGGCATGTCAGAGGCCATAGAGGTTGTTGTTTTGTTTGTTTTTTTTGTACATGGGCATGTCGAAGGCCATGGAGATTGTTTCTTTTGTGATATGTGAGGGCACATGAGCAGTTGTTTTGAGCATATTTGGGGGCATGTTGATGACTTGTTTTGTATTTGATTTGAGGGGTCTGTGGAGGGCTATCCCATAGACTCTTCATTCCCCTGGCTCAATTTTGTGGCGGGTGTCGGATTTCTTCCTTGCCCAAGTTTTATGCTTTGTAGTGGACTAATGGCTGGCCCTGGCATGTTGACTTGTTTGTCAAAAGGTATAATCGGGTCGAGCTGTTGACCAACAAGACTGATTTGAAATGTTGAGTTAAGGGTTGGTCCCCCACTGAATTGTAGCCTCAGGGGCCGCTGTCCAACCTGATATGCTAACTTAAAGGGTGGAGGGTTGCTCCCTCACCCTGATAACATGACTAACTTCATGTAGTCTCCTGTTGAGACAATGGTTTCTTCTTTGTCTCCCTTTGTAGTTAGCGCAGATTGGCGATTTTCTAGGGCTTTACTGGTAGAGGTTGGTCCTCTTGCCCCCTGTTACCTTTTTAGGTGGAGAGTTCACCCCCACACCTGTTTGATGTGATATGGCTTAGAGGCATGCCCCCGGCCGGATGAATAGTTCCCATAATCAAGAGACTACCTGATTTTTGATGCGTAATGGGTCGAGAATTGCCTTCTCTCCCGAGCAGAATCTTATCAGGTGATGTTATATAGGCATCATTCAGTGAGGGCCTAAGATTTGTGCCGAGCCCAATTGACATATGACAGTTGCATCCACTCACCAGTTAGAGGATTGGTTCCTCACCTGCAAGCAAGAATTAGAAGATTGGACCATTGGTTGGTCATATTGGTTGAGAGAAAGGGCGAAAGGCTAATCTCTCTGTCGCATCATAGGCCGTTGATCGGCTGGCTCCTTCTAACTGCAGAATTTAGGGTTGATCCCTTGCTTCATTGAAAGCCATGTTTTCGACCATTGATTGGCCAGACTTTGTTAAAATATGGAGGATTGCTTCCTCACTTGGTGACCAGTCGACCGGTTACTTTGGTTGAATGCATTTCTTTCGTACGCAAAGGATTTCTTCCTTGCTCTTTACCAGTATGATGGGCGTCCGGTTAATCCATAGCCTGAGTTGTACTGGAGTGGCTTGGAGGCTTGCCCCCAACTAGATGGGTGACGTTGTGGGTTGACTAGCGAACCTCCCAACATTTGATGTATACCGAGTGACGGATTGATTCCGAACCCGAGCATGGAAAAGGCACCACATCTGGGTCATTTTGCTGCGGTCATAGGATTTGTTCCAAGACTGAGAGATATTTCATGGTTGTACCGATAACCAGGCAGCATTCTTGCAATTCGGCGGGCATAGGATTGATTCCCAGTCCATCAAGCAGTATTGGGGAATATGACTGTTGATTGGTCATCCCTGTAAAACTGACAAGTCGAGGGCTGGCCCCTCACATTGAAGGTAACATTTGAGGGTAGAACCGTTGATTAGTTATCCCGCTTGAAATGACAATCGAGGGTTGCTCTCTTACCGAAAGATGGCATTCGGGGCGGAACCGTTGATCGGTTGCCCCAGTTGAAGTCACGGGCCAAGGGCTGGTCCCTTACCCAAGAAATATCATGGCTAGCCATTGATCGGCCAGATTTGTTGATTTTCAGATGAGAGGACTGATCCGTCTATCCATTAGCAGTTGGGACTACTGATTGATCAGAAAATTGACAAGGGAAAGATTTCTTCTTTCTCCATGTAGATGCTGCGATGTTGGTAAAAGGCTGGGTAGCAGCCTCATTCTTTTCATCCAACCGGGCCGAAGTGGCGAAATGATTGGCTAAATGTTGGATGGTGAGCTTCACCTTCATTTGCCTCAACATAATAGAGAGAAACCACATTTGGGCAAGTTTTGATGTGGTCATCGGATTTGATCCAAGACCAAAGGCTATTTTGCAGTTGCACCGATAATCGGACAGCAATTTTCAATTGGTGAGCCTAGGATTAATTCCTAGCCCATCAAGCAACATTGGGGGATAGGACCGTTGATCGGTCATCCCTGTTGAACTGACAAGTTGAAGGTTGGTTGAAAGTAGTATGTGGGAACGACACCGTTGATCGGTTATCCCCATTTGAATTATGGGCTGAGAGTTGATCCCTCACCTGAACCATAGCTTGGTGGGCCGTTGACCGGCCAAAATTGTTGATGTTTAGGAAAAAAAGCTTGCTCCCTCTCTCCAGTACTAATTGGGACCACTGACCGGCCATGAATAACTTGACGGGTGAAAGATTTCTTCTTTCCCCGAGTGGGCCTTGCGGCAGTGCTAGTGGGAAACTGGGAAGAACCCTTGTCCCTTTTTCTCCAACCGGGCCAGAGTGGCATAACGGTTAGCAATAAGAAATCTTGGAATCTGTACAGGCTCTCCCTTTGAGGTAGAGGATTGCTTCCTCTCTGATCATTTGATAACATATCGGGCATGTGGTTTATCCTTGGCCCATGTTGTTATGGTGTGGCTGGGCGATTGCCCCCAGTGAAGTATGAAATTCTGAATTGTTTTTCTTGAGTTTGACGAGCCTTCCATCAAGTCGGCTGCAGCATGGGCACCTGGTTTCTACTTTGCCCAAAAATTTTCTTGGGTTCAACTGAGAATTGGTTGACCACGACGCATGAGCAGACAAATGATTGATTCCTTGTCTGAGGGAATGCATAAATTAACCAAGCCGTTGGTGGGCCTGACTTGTTGGGGTGTCGAGCTGAAGATTGACCCTTCGCCTGACCAATATCATCATGGACCGTTGATCGGCCTGCCATCCTTGGACTGGGGAGCAGAGGGCTGCCCCCTCGTCTTGGTGGTAGTGGTTCATATTGACTTGTTGTCGACTTAACATAGCATGTATAAATGAGCATCTTGCCCCCCGAGTAGAGTGCGATGATGCCCTGCACATGCAAGTTTTAATGTGAGCATCGGATTTATTCCTAGCCCAAGGGATATCTTGGAGTTGTGCCACTAACTGAGCAGCCTGGGCCATGGCACAAGTATGAGATTAGTTTCCAATTTGAAGAGGAGTATGAGGAGCCTGAACTGCTGGTCAATCAAGCTTTGTTGAGATTGTGGGTTGAGGGTTGGTCCCTCACCCTGGCAGCAACATGGCGGGCTATTGCTTGGCCCAAGTTGTCAATTTTCGGATTGGAGGGCTGATCCCTCACATAACTTTGATGTTGTTTGTCGGCTAGGCAACCACAATGTGTAGCATCCTGAGACTGAGCCCATGATCGGTAGCCCTCGGCATTCCAAGAGTAGAAGATTGACTCCTCTACTTGATTAGCCAGCCATAAAGACTTCATGTCATGGAGTGAGGATTGATTCCTCATGGAAATGGCATTCATGTGGTATATGCCGTTGTTAGGCTCCCCATTGCATGTTGTGGACGAAGGCTAGCAATGGCAGCATTGTGGATTGAGGGTTGCTCCCTTCTTAAAGCAGTTTTAGCATGGGCCATTGACCAAGAACTATGGTAATCCCTTGGATTTGAGGGTTAGTCCCTCCTTGGAACAACTTTGGCAGCCATGCTCTGATGATTTTTGTTTTCTTGGGCATAAGATTTGTTCTTTACCCAAGTGCATGTGGAGTTAAACTGAAGCCATATTATTTTCCCAGGTCAAGGGTTAATCCCTTACCCAGTCGAAATGTCTCAGGATTTGAGCCCTCAATTTAACCAGCCATGGTAACATGGTGAATTGAGAGACGGCACCTCGATGAAATGCGGGCCACCAACCAGTCTTAACATCTTTCTCTCGGGTGATGGATTTGTTCCTTACCCAAGTAGCATTTGTTTGGAGCCAAACTGATATTCGGTTGGCCAAAGTGTGTTTCTATTTTGGAAACATAGGATTGATTCCTTGTCCTTGAATATGCTGAGCCTCTGGTAGGTTAGCCATGGTAGGTTCATGAGTTGGTAATTGATTTCTTCTTGACTTGTCACTTGGCATGGTCATTGCTTGACCAGATATGACTTTTGGGTGAAGGATTTGTTCCTTGCCCTCATTTGATTGACGGAGTTCATCCGGATTTAGGGATTTATTCCCTGCCGAATGACGACATCACCAGCTTGAGTGTGAGAGATTTCTCTGCCAATTGGCCAGCAATGGTGATCTCACAAATTGATAATATGTCTTTGGCATGGCCATTGCTTGACCAGATATGACTTTTGGGTGAAGGATTTGTTCCTTGCCCCCCATTTGGTTGATAGAGTTCTTTTGGACTTGGGGATTTGTTCCCTGCCGAACGACATCTTGCCAGCTTGAGTTTGGGAGCCTTCTTTGCCAGCTGGCCAGCAGTCTAATCTTTTTATTTGTGGTCAACCTTCTCTTATTGTGGTTGCCCCGGTGCCATGCACTTGTTGGGGTGGAGGAATTGGACTTTGCCTTGGCATTGTCTTCCTTTTGCTTTGGTCGGTTATGAAAGATCGACCCTGGTATATAGTTGCATGGGTCTTGAGATGGCATGTTTGGTGCCTCTTTGACTTCTTTGAGGGTTGGTGGTGATAGAATCCATGACCACCTGCCCCCGGAGTTGTTTGTTGGGGAGCTTCCGTGGTAAGCTCTTTGAAAATAGGGTCAAGTTGTTTGACCCTTGAAATATTCTCGGTGCTGGATGAACTCCGAGAGTGGCTTCTTGAGATGTTTTGATGCGGGACGGGACCATGATTTCAGATAAACCGGAAAGATATCACCCAACAGATATAAAATGCCAAACGGAAAAGTAACAGGAACCAGCAGACTGATATGAACCAGCAGGTAACAGACCCGAAATGAACAGTTTTCCAACAGTAATAAACTCAGTCAATGGTAAAACTGACAATCCCAAGAACAGAAAATACTATGAAACCAACAGATTAGCTTGCAACAAAACAGTATGTTGACATCCAACCCGAATATGCAATTTATCATCGAATAATGTCAACTAGAACATGTGGATGTCTCGATGAAGTTGGATCGGTAAATATTCATCATGACCTAAGAATCGGGTGACCACTGTTCTGCTTTGTCCCAAGAGGGATCCATCCCAACGACTTGTAAGAAGCTACCTAGGAGCCGGATATCAGTGGTCATCATCATATTCAATTAAAAATGTTGGCGGAATCATTCTCTATCCGCCATTTGCTCTGGTAATAAGTGTTGTCAACAACCGAACCGAGCAAAAAGCGATCACTATTTACGTTTTTACCGACCTCGGAACCGGAAACGTCGAGATTTCGTAGTAATTAAACGGGGCTGAACGAGTCTTACAGCCGTATGACAAAAGAAAACGGTATGACGATGTCGTCCGGTGGATCACGTGGATCAAGAACAAAGAAATCTTGTATTCGCACGGAATAAGGACCGGCTTCGATTTGTTAATTGATCGGAAATGTATTTGCGGAAACAAACAGAATATTCGTGAACCGAAGAACTCAGATGGAGAAGGACCAGTTCCTTGTAACCGAAGGAAACAAAGACACCAATACTCGTAACTAATCGGCGGAGAGATGTAATCGATAACTATAAGAAAGAATGCGTTCTCATCGATTTCCAAATATTCCGGATAATCAAGCCGATCGATCTCGGATTTCAACGTAAATGAGAATTTAACTCGGACGAAAAATCGCCGAATCGACGGAAAACGAAATGGTTCTCGTACTCAAGTGTACCGATGGACATTTGTTCGGTTATTGACAACACCAAAGATTCAAAAACTGGAGATAGTGTTGCAAACTATTCCAGATCCGAAAATCAGCCAATATTCTCCAACCAAATTAAAAGAACAAGGGAGTATCTGTTCAAATCAGTTTTTATCTACCATGATACAGAACCGTATATGCAGCGTGAGTGGGAGGACGTACTCACAATTGTAGCGCCATACTTTCCATAAGCGTATTCAAGAGATCAAGGAAGTCTAACCAATATTAAGACATAGATCTCATCGTCATAGGTCACAGACCTCGGATCCAGAAGCTTCCGCGGACGGAGCTCAACAGAAACAACTGACAATAGGCAACAACGCGAGCTCCACGACCCGTAGGTATTAGGAGAGCGGAGACCAATATTGTCTCTCCCAGATCTGCACCAGAACGACCAGAAAGGAAGAACTAGAAGACTGAAAAAGGACTGAACCAGATCCGGAAGAAAACGCGTCAAACTCTCTTCAAGAAAGGGGATAAGATAGGAGAGCGAACTGTTCTCGAATGCGGAGGTTGAAGAGACTACTGTAGAAACCAGAAAAGTGCTCCTCCGAGGTTGAGATTCAAGACAAACCACTAGATCGGATAAGAGTGAACCGATCTCTCCAAAACACTTCATCCTTACTCCAACCGGAAGAAGAAGTTGAGAGGAAGACGAGAGCGCTAGGGCGTCCAATCAAGGAAAGGCAAGGTGCGCGGACCCGGTATCCGCCACCACCACCAACGAATGAGGAAGGAGAAACGGGAAGAAGGACCCCGAGCTAGGGTTTCCGCTGGAGGAAGACAGTTCTGCCACCAGGATGAAGAGGTAGTTCCGCCGCCAGGAGGAAGAGGAAGAACCACCGCCGAGAGGGAGATCGAGATGCACAGCCAGCTGCTGCCGAATGAGAAGGAGAAACCCCGCGTAGACCAGCCGTCGCCGCCGGGAGGAAGACGCAGACCAGGAGGAAGTCGCGGGCCAGCCGCTCGCGAGTGAAAACGGGAGAGAGAGGGGAAACCCTCGCGGGTTTAAGTCGATCGCCGCATACACAAGGGCAAAATGGGAAACAAACATCCAACGGGAATCAATTCTATTTCAATGTATCATCTCCTCGTTACAATGGGACCCGGTCCTATATATAGGGCCGAACTGCAAATCTCCAATAAAATGTAAAAGAAATTCATTTTAAAACTAGAAATTTGAAACTAATGACTCTAAAATGCCTAAAATATTGAAAAAAAGACTAGACATCTTAAAAAAAATTCTAAAACTTAGAAAATTATTCAAATGGACCCATTATTGACCTAAAAATCAAAATTACATGAGATTTGAAAATCAATAATCGGTTCTTGCATCCCAATTCAATTAATAATATGAATCGATTCTTATGTCCCGATTCGATTCCCATCATTCTCCCCTGGTTGAGAAAAACTCGTCCTCGAGTTTTGTAATGCCGTATAATAAAGATGGCAGCTACAAAACTCAGGAACGATGTCGATGTAGCCGGGAGAATATAGAAGAAATACCAGCTGAAGTTCGCAAACCGATTTCGAAAAGACCCAAACCGTATCATACATACAAATTGGGGTTGAAATCGGGAAAATCGAAATATGGACCATAGTCGGGACTGTTGTCAAATCGAGCTGAATTCATTGGTGGATCGAATTCCCATTAATCACCGGTCTGCTGTACCGCCACTCTACCATGTCTCGATAGTTGTGTCAACCTCCATTTGACTAGACACTGCTTTGTTCATGAGGTTGGTAATATACTCGGTCATTTGTTACCTACTGTTCTAGGAACATTCGGACACATATTGTTCGTATTTCAGCTCATAGTCAACATCATTGGCACACTCTAACTCATATTCGGCTATGAGTTCTGAGTAAGCCTCATAGATGACAACTTGATTGTCAACAATAACTGAATCACACAAATTTTCCGTGTATAAGGCGAAAATGCGAGGTTTCAATTGTAGATGTCTCAATATCTTTGTGTTCGACTTTAGGTGGGCGAGCACACATATTTTCAATGAATATGGACTCTTTCAGATATCTATAATCTTTGGGTCTCAAGCTAAGTGACTGAAAAGTGGAATCAATAATGGCTTGACGTTCAATCAGCCAATCGGAACCCAAAATAATGAAGTGCCCATCCGGGACTACTTCACACCATGCATCCTCGACATACCTAACCGTCCAAGGTCTTGTTCGACCTTTAACCATACGGTCAAACTGAACATAGACCTTTCCATTCTCTTCTAACACATAACCGGGTGCAATTAAATCCATCAATTTGTGAAATGCAATTGCCCGGATACCGGATAAAAATACCGTGGCATGAATGTCCACCGGTAGGGTGACATCGAAACAGAAATGTTGGTGTCCCGCACATCTTAAGGACCCCGACTTGTCAAAACAGGTCGGCTCTAGCTCTGATACCAAACTGATGCGGGACGGGACCATGATTTCAGATAAACCGGAAAGATATCACCCAACAGATATAAAATGCCAAACGGAAAAGTAACAGGAACCAACAGACTGATATGAACCACAGGCGGAGTAACGACCGAAATGAACAGATTTTCCAACGATAAACTCGGTCAATGGTAAACCGACAATCCCGAAACGAGAACAAAATACTATGAAACCAGCAGTTAGCTTAGCAGCAAAACAAGATATGTTGACATCCAACGAGAATATGCAATTTATCATCGAATAATGTCAACTAGAACATGGATGTCTCAATGAAGTTGGCTCGGTAAATATTCATCGCCCTAAGAATCAGGTGACCACCGTTCTGTCCCTAAGAGGGGATCCATTCCATTCGGCAACTTGTGAAGCTACCTAGGCCGGATATACAGTGGTCATCATCGTATTCAATTAAAAATGTTGGCGGAATCATTCTCTATCCGCCATTTGCTCTAGCCAATAAGTGTTGTCAACAAGCGGGCGAACCGAGCAAAAATCGATCACTATTTACGTTTACCGACCTCGAACCGGAAACGTCGAGATTTGATAGTAATTAAAACAGACTAGACGATCTTACAACCACCGTATGACAAAGAAAACGGCCAGACAAGATGTCTGTCAATTGGATCCACGTACGATCGTGAAACAATCTTGTATTCGTACCAATAAGGACCAGCTTCGATTTCTTAATTGATCGATCAAATGTATTTGCAAGACGAAGAACGAATATTAAATTCGTGAACGAAGAACTCGTTAGAATTTGGAGAAGGACCAGTTCCTTGTAACCGAAGGAAAACGGCACACCAATACCTGTAACTAATCGGCCGGAGAGATGTAATCAATAACTATAAGAAAAGAATTTCTCGTGATTTCCAAATATTCCGGATAATCAAGCCGATCGATCTCGGATTTCAACGAAATGAGAATTTAACTTTACGTAGAAAAATCGGCTGAATCGACCGGAAAACGAGAAATGGTTCTCGTACTCGAAAGTGTACCAATGGACATTTGTTCGGTTATTGACAACACCAGGATTCAAAATCGGAGATAGTGTTGCGAAACTATTCCGGATCCGAAAATCAGCCAATATTCTCCAACCAAATTAAAAGAACAAGGGAGTATCTGTTCAAATCAGTTTTTATCTACCATGATACAGAACCGTATATGCAGCGTGAGTGGGAGGACGTACTCACAATTGTAGCGCCATACTTTCCATAAGCGTATTCAAGAGATCGAAGTCTAACCAATATTAAGACATAGATCTCATCGTCATAGGTCACAGACCTCGGATCCAGAAGCTTCCGCGGACGGAGCTCAACAGAAACAACTGACAATAGGCAACAACGCGAGCTCCACGACCCGTAGGTATTAGGAGAGCGGAGACCAATATTGTCTCTCCCAGATCTGCACCAGAACGACCAGAAAGGAAGAACTAGAAGACTGAAAAAGGACTGAACCAGATCCAGAAGAAAACGCGTCAAACTCTCTTCAAGAAAGGGGATAAGATAGGAGAGCGAACTGTTCTCAAGGTACGGAGGTTGAAGAGACTACTGTAGAAACCAGAAAAGTGCTCCTCCGAGGTTGAGATTCAAGACAAACCACTAGATCGGATAAGAGTGAACCGATCTCTCCAAAACACTTCATCCTTACTCCAACCGGAAGAAGAAGTTGAGAGGAAGACGAGAGCGCTAGGGCGTCAATCAAGGAAGTAGTGCACAGACCAGCTATCCGCCACCACCACCAACGAATGAGGAAGGAGAAACGGGAAGAAGGACCCCGAGCTAGGGTTTCCGCTGGAGGAAGACAGTTCCGCCACCAGGATGAAGAGGTAGTTCCGCCGCCAGGAGGAAGAGGAAGAACCACCGCCGAGAGGGAGATCGAGATGCACAGCCAGCTGCTGCCGAATGAGAAGGAGAAACCCCGCGTAGACCAGCGGCCGTCGCCGCCGGGAGGAAGACGCGGAGGGAGGAAGTCGCGGGCCGGCCGCTCGCGAGTGAAAACGGGAGAGAGGGGAAACCCTCGCGGGTTTAAGTCGATCGCCGCATACGCGAGGGCAAACGGGAAACAAACATCCAACGGGAATCAATTCTATTTCAATGTATCATCTCCTCATTACAATGGGACCCGGTCCTATATATAGGGCCGAACTGCAAATCTCCAATAAAATGTAAAAGAAATTCATTTTAAAACTAGAAATTTGAAACTAATGACTCTAAAATGCCTAAAATATTGAAAAAAAGACTAGACATCTTAAAAAAAATTCTAAAACTTAGAAAATTATTCAAATGGACCCATTATTGACCTAAAAATCAAAATTACATGAGATTTGAAAATCAATAATCGGTTCTTGCATCCCAATTCAATTAATAATATGAATCGATTCTTATGTCCCGATTCGATTCCCATCATGTTTGCAACATCGGGATGAAGTCTTCATGGTGGGATCATTGGACCCCACCTGGTCTCATCCTTTGACATTTTCCGCCTCCTCCTCGCACAAAAAGGAAAGAAGCATGTGTTAGATATATATGAAATTTGGGATGTATGTCTTCTTGAATTGCTATGACGGAGAGATGAAGGGAAGGAGAGGTCCCACCGGACGTGCCAATTGATGTAACCTCAAAAATCAAAAGATTTCTTCTTTTATTTTGGAAATTCATTTTCCTTTTGAATTTGAATTAGATTTGATTAGACCTTAGCATTGACTTAGGAAAATAGATGGTATTCCATAAAAGTACTAACTATGGTCAAAATTATATGTTGAGATTGTTAGGTTCTTTGAAAATTTGCTTTGACCTCTCCCCGTCAGATGGTGCGAAGATCCGACGTTAATTACATCGAGATTACTCGAAAACCCTTGATTATCGTCATAGCAATCCATGGAAATAGAAAACATACATCCACAAAAATAAACATTCACTCATGAACACAGGAGAAAACAACCCCATGCAATTGATGGAATGCAAGCACTCAATTTTAGTTTGAATTTGATTTGGGTTGAATTGGTTGAATTAAATTTTGTTGGTTAGAATTTTGATTTGCATTTGATTAATTTGAATCTGTTTGAATTTAGTTTGAGTTGAATTTAATTGGTTGAATTGCTTTTAGTTTGGGTTGGAGTTTGATTTGTTCATTTAGTTAATTCAAGTTTGATTCAATTTATTTGTTTGTTGATTTAAATTTGGTTTGAGTTTGATTTAAGAAATTGATTTGGATTGATTAAAATTGATTAAAATTGAGTTTGATTTGGGTTTAATTTTGGCTTGGTTTGAGGGAAATTGATTTAACCTGGGAGATTTGGCTTGGATTAGATTTGGCTTGTTCATTGAATTTATTTGGTTAAGTTAATCAATTGGGTCTGAGAGATTAAACTTTGAATTGAGAAGTATGATTTGTTTTGATTTAGATTTTATTTGAGAGGTTTGTTTGAGTTGGTCGAAATTAATTAGATTTTTGGTTGTTTGATTCTGGGGAAATTCAGATTTAATGGATTTGACAATTTCTGTATGCAACTTTTAAATTTACGTGAAATGATTTGGATTGGTTTTAAATTTGAATTTTCTTACCAGTTTGAGTTCACTTGAATTCCACTGATTTCACTCTGCTTACGGATTTTGACTTGGGTGCAGATCCCGTTCTAAATTTGATTTTTGTTTGAGCTTTATGGGCGGTCAGATTTGAGTTGATTTGGAAGTTTATTTTCACTTACAGATTTGATTTGCAGATTGACTTATCATTTGATTTTTTGTTGAAGTTGAATAGAATTTGCTGGTTGTATTTGGAACAAGTAGGGGGCTGCTGTACAGATTCTGGGGGTTTACAGTTTCTGGATTCCGGATTTGGAGTTAGGATTCTGCACCTTTTTTTTTAAAGACTTTCAGATTTCAGACCTTGGAGTTCAGATTTTGAATCTTTGAAATGTAGATTTCAGATTCTACATATTTCAGATTTTTACACATGTTTTAGATTCTAAATCTCCAGATTTCAGACTTCTTTATGGTGATTCCGCACATTACAGATTCCAATTTCAGTTTTTCTGTATGTTTGATTTCAGAATTTCTATTTATTTCAAATCCACGGCTCTGCCTGGATTTCAGATTTTCAGACTTCAGATTTGTGCACATTTGCAGATTTTTTTTTAACCTCTGATTTCAGTCTTACCCATTGCAGGTTTTCAAGCTTCAGATTCTTATGGATTACAAGTTCAGATTTTTTTCAGACTTTGTTTTATGTCAGTTTTTGTTGTCTTGTCCTCCAAAAAATCTCAAGTGATTGTTCTCTCCCGGTGGCATCAACATCTGCACCGAACATGAACTCTTCATTTGTTCTCTCAATATGAGACATGATTTACAACTTGAACAGCAATCCGGTCCCTTTGAGTCCTTGATGAACATGTAGCTTGTTTGTTGATGAAAAAAGCACCCGGTCCATGATAGACTTGTGGGGACTCATCTCATTGATTTGAGATTAAATACACCCGGCTTTTGATAAGCTTGTGGGCAATCAACTCACTGATTTGAGATTGAGCACACCCGGCTTTTGATAAGCTTGTGGGGACTCATCTCATACCTCATGAACCTCATTAGCTCATAGTTTGGCATATCGGCATGTTGATCATGCACAGCCTTCCCATGGCATAATGGGTAAGTAACTCCCTCTTGGGGCATGGTAAGACATTGGGGTCTTTTTAATAGACCTTTGTATGTCCACCTTAAAAAGTTAAGGGGAAGGTTTAAAACCGACCCACAAATTCTTTAAAGTTTAGCCAAGACCATGTGGCGGGTTTTTAGCCGGCCAGATGCTCGCCTCGGTTTGTTGAATTAATTAATAGATTTTTTATTTAATTTCTGTTTGTTGTTTGTTTTACTTGGTTTTTGAATTATGGGTCAAGAGGCGTGCTTGAAGCCGGCCTATTGCTTTCCCATTTATTTTTATTCTTTTAAGTTATGCCGAGACCATGTGGTGGGTTTTTAGCCGGCCAGATGCTCGTCTCGGTTTGTGAAATTAGTTAATAAAATTTTTTTATTTAAATTTCAATTGAGGGTGTCTTTTAAGAAGAATTAATCTTCATTGGGCCCTTGTTTCATCAAAGCCGGGTAGGCGTCCGTTAGGCCCGGCCCGTTGGCTTCTTCCTGCGCCCATCGGACTGTCCGATAGGCCTCCTCTTTTTTTTTTAAAGCTTTCCAACAAGTGGGCCCCACGACTGTTGACCGCGGACCAAGGTCCCTTGCGCACGGCGCACGCGCGGCCACCGGCTTCTCACGCGACCGCGGCCTTTCTTCCCCTTTTTTTTTCAATTTTCCTTTCTTGTGGGCCCCACGGTGTCTTCCACCGTGGACCAAAGTTGGGGGACATTATTCATCCTCCCCCCCCGGGGCACTGTTCCTCCTTCGACGGCTTGAGCTTCAGCCATCACTCGGACGCGGCGGAAGCGGGAGCCCGGCGACAGCAAGCTCCGGAAAAAAAAAGGCTCCGGCGACGGCAATCTCCGGAGGTGATCCCAGTGGTGGCGATGATCTCCGGAAGGGGTCCTGGCAGAGCCTGCTTCCGCGATGGCTTCCGGCGACTGCGGTTTCCGGCAGAGACTCCGGCGATGCTTGCGGTCGGATGCTCCGAACGGCTACGGCGACGGCCTCAGGAGGTCGCGACGGCGCTGCTTGGAGGAAGATTTGAGCTTGACGGCATTATTTGGAGGAAGGCTTGAGCTTGACGGCGCCGCGGGGAGGAGACGGCATCTGCGGCGCGATCGGAAGAGGGAGCAAAAACTCGATGGACTTATGGGGAAGGTGAGATCAACCCGACGTTACCGCCGGAAGTTGGAGACGATTCTACGGCCACCTTCTACCCCTTCCCTGCTCATCCTTCTCTCTCCTTCTCTCTCTCGACCTTCCGCTCCTCTTATAGGCTTTCGGTTGCTGCCGTTCCGGAAAGGAACCGGGGAGGGGAAGTTTAGTCCGACTGGGAGTCGGACCTTCCAACTAGTCTCGTAACCTCCTCCGGACTCCCCCGCTACCATACGTGGCCTACTCCATCTCGGAGAGGGAGCGTGATATCCGGAACAAGATCCGGAAGGGTTCTGAACGGCAACAGCTAGGCGATCCGGTTGGGAATCCTGGATCAAGTAGAACTCCTCTCGATTGACTTGGTCTTTCCCAGCCGCAACAATCTTCTCATTTTTTATTTCATGCCCATTTCTGACCAACTACCCTTCTGAACATGTTTCTTATTGTGCCAACTCCACCTCCACGCCGGGTTATTCCAGCATTGTTATTTTCTTTTTTTTTAATTGGCCTCATTTTTCCAAAAATTTAGGTGTCAACACCATGTTATATAGAGAATGAGGGTAAGTTTGTTACATGCTAACTAATGTAATGGATTCCTTTCCTGCTAAATATTGTCAATGCATATTTTCCCTTGGTTTCTAATAATTCTAACAGGAAAACTAGTCCAAATGCAGTGGAATGTTACTGAAGCTAAATAGTAAAGAACATATTTTCTACAAATATTCAAATATTTATCGTAACTCATTCAGGATTATTTTTCCACTTAACTACCCCAAGGAAGGCGGATACGAGAGGCAGACCTAGGATCAGCCAATTGGATGTAGATTAGATTGGCTGATATGCCAGGAATCTGCCTGACTTTGTTCCATCTTGGCGAACACTTAGACAGCCAAAATCTCACCAGCTGCAGGCTGGGATCAACCAGTGCAGATTCAGGAACAGTTGATCAACATCCAATCAGGCCAGCTAAGCCAGTAAAACTAGGGATGGCCTAACCAATGCTGGCTGATCCCTGGCTGATTCCAGGTTCCTACAGGCAGAATAGGTACAGAGCAAGATTGATTCCTGTCTAGATCGGGTTCTGCCTAACCATGATTTACCCAGAGGAATGGAGCAATTAGGTCAATGGACTTAAATATATCACCATGCGACTTCTAGAGAACCGTTCAGAGCAACGATTTCTAGATCAGGGAGCAAAAGTGATCTAGGATTGGCCTGAATCAGTTATTCCAAAATCTAACAAAAGAAAAGAAATGAAATGAAATGAAGTCTTGACATGTCTAGGTGGAGGGACAACCTATTTGGGGTCAGACTGCCACTGAATCTTCCCCACCTGCTATATAATGATCCCGTAACTTAAGTTACCAGATCTTAGCATATCAGGTCTGCTGGGCATGATGAGCACTTTCTTTAGTATATCCTCCCAAACAAAAGATCAAGAATTAGTACCCCTGGTTGGGGGACCAGTATTTTCCTAAGCTGTGTATGAGATTGCCGTTTATGAACCTAGGAATCTGATGCAGACTCAAGAACAGACGATCCACAGCCAATCTCAGTCTAGCTAAGCCAGTAAAGCCAGGGATGGCCTAACCAATGCCAGCTGATCCCTCGCTAATTCCAGATTCTTCTGGGCAGAATAGCTACTGAGCAAGGCCGATTCCTGTCCAGATTGGGTTCTGCCTAGCCATGATTTACCCAGAGGAATAAGGCACTTAGCTCAGTGAACTTGAATATACCACATGCAACTTCTAGAGAACTGTTCAGTACAAAGATCTCCGGATTGGACTGGAAGTAAAACTGATCTAAAATTGGCTTAAATCAGTTCTTCCAAAATTTGACAAAAAAATGAAGTCCCGACATGTTTAGAGTGAAGGGGCAGCCAATTTGGGGCCAGACTGCCACTGTATCTTCCCCACCCGCTATCTTCTCCCATGGTTCTTAGTGTATTGGGTCTGCGGGAGCTGATGAGCTTTCTTTAGTATGAAATGTCTTTACAAACAAAAGAACAAGAATTAGTTTTGCCGATCTGGAAGTATGAGCCTGATTCTGGTGGAAGCTTCCTCGAGATCAAACTTCGGCAGGTGCCAATCGTGCAAACCATAGTTCAAAACAAATTGAAACCATGGCAAACTAAAAGAATAAGATAAAATTAGAATAGATGATCTTACCGGATCTAGTAAACCATCAGATTTTCCCTCAATTATCTGTAGACAAGGAAAGCAGTGTCTTAATGCCTTGAAAAATATTGACATTGTAAAAAATGCAGGTTCTCACCAACATGAAATGATAAGCATATGTAATAAAAGCCGTTCATATAATTCAAGACAATGATGTCAAATTAAAATATACCTGGAGAACTTTGTACATGCATGCTTTTGGTCCCCCTGAGAAAGCCGCAAACACAACAGGTAAAGGTCTATTCTTCACTTCCTGTTTTCAAAAACAAAGTAAACTTAATGACCTTTCAACCTACCAAAATATTGTGGCAGCAACTGCTTCTACATGTTAAAGATAAATTAAACAATGGTTGTAAAACGAAAATGTACACAATCTTAAATTATACACTGATTTTTGTGGAGGGATCTGCACCATGGGAGAATTCAGATCATCAACGTTTCCGAAGAAAGAAATGCTACATGGGAATCAAATGAGACAATATCATGAAGACTCCTCGGGTTAAGACTCAGGAGTGCAATCTAATGTATGCTACATCCCATAACCTTAAAAAAGGCATAATTCTTTGGGCTGCAGAATTTGATTATGAGAATTTTGGGACATCAAAAAAGAAATCCTCTGCTGATGAAAGGCCCGTGTTATCAAAGGCACATGATACGAGGCACAACACCCCACCCTGCTTCAATGTCTTAATTAAGGCATTTGCCTCAGGCTGCATGCACCCTTTTCTTGAAGGAGACTAACCTGAACGTTGTTAGTCCCAATTCACTAATTGAGAGAGGTGGAAGTACAAGCATGAGGAAAAACAAAGAAAAAAAAGCCTACTAAGATAGTAGGGCAAACTGAGGTACAGGATGCAAAACTATAAAAAGTTTCTCCAGCAATATAATCATGGCAAGAATACACGCAGGGGTTCACACTCCAACTAGCCGCCAATCAATCCTTGACAAAACCACCGTTTCTAAAGAGTACTGTTTGAAGAGGAGCCAAACAGTCCAAAGTAATGCAAAAAGTCTTAATTTCCGCATTAGAGTATCCTCGTGGTTTTATGCTATCCATAGTGGTCAAGGCGCCTGCGACTACTCTGCGCTCCTCCCGTTTAATAATATTATAACAATATTTCACCATCACTTATACTATCGCACATATATAAATTTTATAATCATAAATGTGTTATATACTTAAATTTTATAAAAATCTATTTAACTCTCTTCTCTTTCACACACATCATATTTACTTATGTACATAGATAAAACACTCATATTCAATTATAACATAAAATATAATTATATTTATGTTTATTTTTATGTATAACAGCCTCCCAACCCAATCTTCCTTGAATACCGCCTAGACGACGCCTAAGTGGCTGCCTTGTCGCATAAGCGGAATCGGTACCCTTCAACGCCTTGGGCGCCTTGTCGCCTTGACAACTATGATACCATCCCATTATAAAATCAACAAATGAACTTCTTGGATGTTTATTTGGGCATTTGGACTTCTCTTATGCATTTCCATCACAATGTAGCAGGCTAGCAGCTGATAAAGGTGTAATCAATGGTCTCCCCAATAGTACCCAAAAAATTCTACATTTGGTTGCTCCATTTGCAATGATCCATGGGAGTCTTTCACAAGGTGTCCGTCCTACATCCAGACATTAAGCACGCCTACTGTTCGTTGCTGAGCCTTTTGTCAGTTGATCAATCCTCATCTCCCCAATTGCCGCTGACGTGTGGCCACTTGCCACTTGCCAACCACCAGCATAACTTCCCTGGTCCCCTCTGTAAGCTGCTCCCTTTTGACAGAAGAGGTGAATTGGTTTGTACTAAACCCACTGCACTTTGAGACTGTGTTCCACTGTAGATCATCACTTCGCAGGATCTTGGGAAGACGGCTGTGCCCACCTAAACTTATTTTAATGTTGGTTTTCCTCATGCATGTAAATTCTATAGCATGTTAGTCACTTCACTTAGATTAAGCATATCCATATCATATTTATCGTTATAATTATCTATCATGTACATTCATATTTCTGTATATAGCTATCTTATCAGCATTGTCACTGTAGTTATAAGGTGAGGCAGGTCACCTTGCTCACCACCTCTTGCCACTGATAAAAACTGTTGCCAAACGTCCAAGGATTCATAAACAGTACTGACAAGAAGTTGGTAGCTAGGTACAATTAATTTCTATTAGGTATCATATTTCTAGTAGGTAGCTAGGTACTGTGGTTATCTATCATACAATAATAAAATATCCACTTTTTTCTTTCCACCAGATTGCTTTTAGAAGAACTAGGTAACGGGATTTCAGGCTTATACCGGGGAAGTGGATCCATAAATCAAGTAGAATAATCCACCAACATCATATTAGAGGATCTACAAAATTATCATAGATGATCCTTACCTTAACCAACTCATGAAGAACAATGCATGCTAATGAAGTGGCCTTTTCTGGGAAAAACCTGAAAGAGCATGAGCTACAGTTAAGCCATATAGGGAAGTACTAGAAACTAAATCATGAAATCTGCATAATAGCAAGAACAGTAAAAAGATACTAATCATACAAAAACTTGTATCATGATTAAAATATGGTTTAACACAAATTACATGTTCAAGTACATGAGAGACAGTGCAACATAGATAAAGATGTTCAGCAACTCTATAATTGATTATGATGCATGCCAAGGGCTTTCCAGCTGTTAACCCCAGATATCTACATGTCTAAAAAAATCAAGGGCTTGATGCATGCTGACTTTGATGAACAAGCATGTCTAGGCTTGTTATGGGTCCATCAAAAAGTACGTGGATTTTCTATTCAAGAGATTGAATATGCTCCAAAATTGGTCATGCATTATAGCTTGTTTACACCTCCAAACATAGGTGTTTTAAATCAGCCTACCTAAAGGGCTAATTCATGGCCCATCTTCATGCTTGTCAGCAGTCTAACTGGGGCCCAGCTTCAGCCCAGTTAAGGGGAGCTTTATCGTACATCTTCAAGCCCATCCGAAGCCCATTCTCAGGCCATCAACAGCCCTGCTGAGACCCATCTCAGCCCATGTTTGACAGCAATCCCATGGCCTGTGTACAGGCTTTACAGAAGCCCAATCAAGGCCCATTTCCAGCCCATTAGAGGGTAGTCTGATAGCCTATTGTCAGCCCACTCAGGCATCAGTCTATGCCCTATACTTAAGGCCTACCTAGTCATTTTTGGGCCTACATGCAGCATGAATGAGGTATATCAGTCCATCTTTCAGCCCCTATGGGGCCCAATTCTTTGAATCATAATTCAAAGATATTCGATAGCTTATGGGGTGTTTGGTTGCATGATAATTTTTTGTACACTTTCATGATAAAAAATTGTATTAAAATAAAAAGTGAACCAACTCATGACATAAAATTATCATGTTTGGAGGGATGTGATTACAAAAAAGAGTAACCACCGCACATGACCAAATAAAGTGGGGGGACCACAAGAAAAAAGAAAGAGGTGAGACCCTCTTTTTTTGTTTAAGAAGAAAATCACTTTCAAAACATAAAATTGTCATGGTTGTCAAACACCTCTTTTAACAAGTTTTCTTACAATTTTTAAAAATTAAAATAAAAACCTCAATTATCATGCAACCAAACACCCCATTATTGATGGTTTGATTAGGGCCTGATTCAGCCTTTGTAGGGTCCCATTAGTTGGCTCATTGGGAGGGTTTTGAAATTATTCTCGTTATATCTTACTTTTTTGAGTTTTCTTGATCCAATTTCAGGAGTTATTGGGCTATTCATGGCCCATTCAATGTCCGGGATCAAGTTCCTAACAGATCTGGGAGAAAGTTGATAAAATTTAAACAAAAATGGCCATGATGATGTGGTAATGACTGATCCACGAACCAAATCAATCTCAATTTATGCAAGATGGGTTGTTAGTGGCCTGAAGCCTTTCCAAATAGTGGGCCTTACGTGCAGCTGCAGCAGAGAAGTCCTTCGATGGCCTTTAGGACTGAGTTAGAAGAGATAAACACTCTGTTGAAGTTCTCCAAGGGTATTAGGCTTGCACTAGAGAGCATAAACCCCTCCTGAGAGCTTCCAATTGATGCAAGAAAGGGGGGGTGACCCCCCTGTCCTATCCTCTTGAGAAGTCTTCAATGGCCTTAGGTCCATGTTGGAGGGGATAAACCCCTGTTGAAGGCCTCTCCCTTGGATGGCCTTAGGCCTACAACGAGAGGAGCACTCCCTGACGGTAAAGGGTCATGTCTTTGCTGCTCCTCTCCCTGCTGATGGAAAAAAAGGGGTATACAACCCTTACCTTTGCCCTTGCTTCCTGAAGGAAGATGAGCAAGAAGAGAGGGCCACACCCCAGGCCCTTCTTTCATGCTGCTGAGAAGAAGAAGAGAAAGGGGAAAACCCCCCTCCGAGCTCTCCTGTTGCTTTCCACCTGCTGACCCTGTAGGCCGGCAACTGGAACTGGAAGAAGAAAAGAAGGAGAGGCTGACCTCTCCTCTTGCTGTCTACCTGCTGACCCGACGAAGAAGATGAGGGGGAAAGAGGGCCGTGCACCTCCTGTCCCTTCTGCCGGAGGGAGGAGAAGAGAAAGAAGAAAAGAAGAAGGGGATAAAGGGAAGAAGGCTTGCAAGGCCCCCTGGTGTTGCTGGTATATAAAGCCTGGCAAGTCAACCCACCGCACCCCCTTCTAGCCCTATTTTCAGGTTTATTTTTTTGAGAAAAAGTATGGGTAGCTATGACTGGGTCTCATCTCCAAATATCCAAAATAAAAGAGGATAAACATGATTAAAAATAAGCCTTTCAAAGCATACAAAATTAATAAAAATTATACAACATGACATATCATATGTTTGCAGATAATGTTATGTTGATAGATGAGACACAAGAAGTTAATACGAAGCAAGATAAGTAGAATTCTGGCATAATATGCATTGTAAATTTAATAAAAATCAAATGGAAGAAAAGAGGAAAGATAGCTTGGATGAAGTAATATTATCTCAAAGTACCAAGTTTGAATATCTTGGTTCAATTAATTCATAAAGATAGAGAATATGATAAGGATATTAACCATAAGACTAAAATATGATGGATAAAGTAAAAATTGACTACAGGGGTTTTACGTAATCACAAGATTCTATTAAATTTGAAAAAAAAAATCATCCTGTATAGGGCTACAAATGGGAATAGGTAGTGACTAAGCTTGTTTCCAAATCTCATTCCGATAAGGGTTAAGCTACTCTGAAACAGATTTTGATTAAATTAAAATCATGATATTCCGATTTCATTCTGATTTTGATTTCGGTAGGAACATTCTGATAATTTCCAAAAACTTCATTATATATTACTTTTTATTAAAAAATAAACTAAAAATCTCATATTATTACTAAAATTTTGATATAATACATTTAAAATTTTATTTTATTTTATCAATTATAATCATAGTTTAATAGCTTATATATTATTAATTATTATATTAATTTTTAAAGATATACATTAATTTTTATCAGAAGTGGGATAACAGATACAAAATTGACATTTTCTATTTCCAATTCCAATAAGTTATCAAAATATTTTATTTCAATTCCAATAGCTTATAGGATCCAAAAATATATTAATTATTATCAACATTGAATTGGATTATTGAAGCCTTGATTCTGTTTGCACCTCTAATCTTATAACTTGAAAACCTACAATGTTGTATGGCAGTGAATGTTGGACAATAAAAGAAAGATGTGCCTCCAAAATAATTGTTGTTGGAATGAGAATGTTAAGATGGATATATTACTAGATTAAATAGAATATTTAATGAATATTTGAAAAGAAATGTAAGAGTAGTAGTAACTGTAGACAAATTGAAAAGTGAGAGAGAGAGAGAAGTGGAAAAAATATCGATATAATAGAAATAGAAAAGGACGTAATAGACTTTAGTTAATGAGAAAGTGGGTAATTCAATATAATTAGGATGATTTAAATATTTATAAATATATAACTCAAAATCTATGAGTGGAAAAAGAAAATCCTTATGGCCAGCCCCAAATAATTTGGGATTAAAGCTTGAGTTTAGTATAAAAAGCAAGGAACTTTGAGAGTAAAGTCCAGGAATAACAGAGAAAACTATTTAGGGGCCCTATTGTCACGCTGAAGGGTTGTAATAAAGATACAGTAATTGCCCAAATATATTTGGGATAAAATTAATTCCTTATATTTCCAGCTAGTGCCCAGATAAAACACAATCTATGTGTAAAGACAATTGTGAAATCATACATCACATAGAAGAGAGAGGTAATAAATTAGAATCATCAATAAAATAGTGAGTTGGAAACCTTCTAAGTGGTCTCTACGTGTCCAAACTGCCAAGCTGGGCCTAGGCATCTGGGAGGCCTTTCTTCAAGCAATGCTTGTACAAGATATTTTAGGCAACTTGATGGAAATGAGAAAATTCTTTAGGATATGTTTTTTTTTTGTAATAGAACTACAAAGCAAGTGAATATGATCCCTTCTTGAAAAATGCACACCATCTTTGGGACTAAGGCAACATATATCAAGATGAAAAGTTGATAATTAAAATCCTTAATTCTGTTATAAGATAGACAAAAAGATGTGCTACTGTTGGAAAGTTAAAAAAAGGCTCTCCAAACATATATCGAGATAATAGTGCCTAAAGACATTTCACATCTCCTTTGCCACAAAAACTCTTGATAAGAAAATGTATGTGAGTAAATCGTGCTTTTTCTATTATTCTTTTGTCTCATTGTTAGATTAGTATTTAACATTATTATAGATGATTGGCGGATCAATTCAATATAATACATGGATTTATTAAACTTCTCTAAGAAATTATCTCAAAATCGCCGCTGATCCCAAAATAATTTGAGATTAAGATATGCCTTGATTTGATGCAAAACAAACTGCGAAAATTCATTATGCCCAAACCAAGTACTAGCAGCATCGATCTCGAGTATCTTGTTTTCCTGTGACTACCGTTATAGGTTCCGATTATCCATATTTGAACATCCTTTTATGGCCAAGTCATCTAATCTCACATCAGCCTATTCTTTGTCCTATTGAATACCATCAGCACACATGAACTTTGTACTGCAATAGAAACATCACCTCACGGAAAGGGAAAGATAGCTTACGACTCTGACACAAACAAATTAAGCGCAAGTTCAGGTGAAGAAAAAAAAACCATGAAGCAACATCATCCAATAAACGGTGAACATCAAGAGAAGTGTGCATAACAAAATCAACAAGGGGACGATCAAGACGGCTTACAGGGACAAAAAGTCTGCATGGCAGATAAGGGAATTCCACCCGCGGGCACCATAGAGCAGGGAATAGGGCCTCAGATGCCTGTCCTCGCTCGACATCCACGCGAACACCACCACGACACCCTCCGCCCTCCCCTCCTCCCTCCTCCCCCAGTAGCACCGCCCTCCATCCCCCCACCACATCTCCCTCCTCCGGCCCCCTCCTACGGTACCAGACCAAAACCGCGCCGATCGACGAGACGCAGTAGCCGCTGGCTCCGCCGCCGCCAAGGACAAACCACCAGGGTGAACGCTGCAACCCGCCGCGCCGCCTACCGCGGCCGCGATTGCAGGAGCAGGGGAGCTGGCTCGGAAGGCTTCATCCTCCCCGGGAATCGCGACCCCTGGGAACCAAGCGATGGAAGGGAGAGAAACAACAGGGAGACGCGATCACGGTGCCCACGCTTCCACTGGTTTCGTTTTTGTTCGTATCCCGTTCCACCACAGCATGGTGGGGGGGGCCACCGGCCGGACCCGAAGGTAGAAGGGGTTAGAGTGGCTACCGTGCGCCGAGAGAGAGAGACGCGAAGCGCAGGATACGGTACTGCGACGGCGGACGGGCACGCGAGAGGGTGGTGGGCCCACTGTCCAGCAGGGCCGCGTCCACGTCAGACCAAGCAGTGATTCGTTGCAGCGAGATAAATGTACACGCACGCATTACGTGGACTACGGGTGGAGCGTCGGGATGTGCACCAGGTGGTCCAACCTTGAGTTTAGACGAGGAAATTCTCTCCGCCTCTGATAAATGAGCTTCCCTGGCCCCCTGGGTCATTATCGTTTAAGATATTCGGCCACATTTGTCTTAGAAAATGACAAGATAGATAACATGATCTAGTAAATCTTTTTATTGGTTACTCGATCGCCCACTCAATCGCTTGTATGGTTATTAATCACCTAATTCATTAAATCATTCGTATAATTATTATCTCTCGATTTATACACACGTACGCAGTAACTATGTGTCCCCTCGCAGTAACTATTACCATGTCTCGGTAACTATATGACCCCTTGGTAACCTGTTAACATGTACAAGGATGTGACAGTATTTATAAAAATTGACAGCATTTACGAAGAGTTGACATCATTTATGACCCGCCAGTCCTCCTCCTCCTCACCTCCGTAATCCTTCGGAGCATCTCAAGTTGTTGGATGTGCTAGGTGACTCCCTCTGGATGGAGATAGAAAAAGTTTCCTCCTCCGGATGTTCGAGGTGGTCTTAACTCTCAATCCTTTGTTTTGGATTTAAGTCAGTTCTGTTTGAAAGTCTTCTGAATCGTTCATATTGAGCTACGTACACACACCGATAAAACTATATTAACGTAGAAATCTCAAAATAATATTAAATTATTAATAAAATCGATATTTATATAAATTTTTTAATACAATACTATTTAATGTAGTATCTTGTGGCTTAAAAATAAGTATGTGTGCATAAATAATTAATTATTTTAAACTTTTAGGTAACTTTTGGTCTCCAACCGATTTGATTTGGATCCCTTTTAGAAACTTATGCCATGTTTGGTAACACTATTAGACATCTCTATCACTATTAATTTTAAAATTGATATTATTGGTAATCATCTTGAGGTGTTTGGCTTATAGTATCAATTTTAAAATTTGTAGTGCAAACAACACATGTTATGTAATACAAGTGTCAATTTGTATCAATTTTGATATTGATACTCCATCTTCTAGAAATATCAATATCAATACTAATACAGTATCATTTTTGATACTCTAACCAAACAGGCCATTAGTTAGGTTGTAACCGATTTGATTCGAAGAAAAACAAAAGTTTCAGACCAAACTAATCCGGACACCGCACACCCTAGCTAGCTAGGTGTGGATGACATTGTCACCCGTAATTCCGAAGGTATATGTTTGATACCATATTTCGGAATAGGCATATATAGATGAACATCGAAGTTAGTAGGCTTTCGTTAATATGAGACGCGAGACTATTTTCTTTGTAATCTCGGAACTATTTTTTCTGCATTAATAAGTTCGTCTGTGAAGGATTTGTTCGAGGACTGAGTAGAAGTGTTTGGACTTTAAGTTATTTAAAATAGCATTAAAGAAACACTACTGTACTGTAAGAGCCAATGGGTACTGGTTGTTAGCATTAAAGAAATACTTCTCTTCCGAACAAACGAAAATTGCTCAGTTGATGACTAGTCAGATCCTATGCATATGGAAGCGACTTGTAAATGTTTATGGGGTGTTTGGTTACGTGACAACGGAGGTTTTTATTTTAATTTTTAAAAGTCGTAAGAAAACTCGATAAAAAAGGTGTTTGGCAATCTTGACAGTTTTATGTTTTGAAAGTGATTTTCTTCGTAAATGAAAAAAGAGGGTCTCACCACTTCCTTTTTCTTGTGGTCCCCTACTTTGTTTGGTCATGATTGGTGGTTACTCTTTTTTGTTATCGCATCTCTCCAAACATGATAATTTTATGTCATGAGTTGGTTCACTTTTTATTTTAATATATTTTTTTATCATGAAAGTGTACAAAAATTATCGTGCAACCAAACATCCCATTACGAGGTGTTCGGTTACTTGATAAATTGAGTTTTTTTTGTTACAAAATAAATTTTGTAAAAATAAGTTAGAAAAAGTGTTTGGAAATTATTATAAGAATATATTTTTCTAGAGCACCTTTTCCTAGACAAAAAATGAGGTCTTTGTTTTTTGAGTGGTCTATTATCTTTTACAGTTAATTATGGTGGCGATGCCTACTTTTTTTTGTTATCATATCCCACCAAACTTACTTAATAATGTTGTCTTTAGTTATCTTTAGTTGCAAGATAAATAGGATTTTTATCAAAAAAAAAATTTTATAACAAATTTGGTTAAAGATTTATTTGACAATCACAGTAAATTATATTTTTAGATAGATTGTCTGTTTAGATAAAAAAAAAGATAGTCTTGAGACCTTTTTTTAGCTTGTGATCTCCTCTCCCCTCCCTCGCATCATTTTATTTGGTCATATATAATATCCACTCTATTTTGTTATCACTTCTCCTCAAAATATGACAATTTTATGTCATTAGTTATCTTGGACTTTATTTTAATACAATTTTTTTATCACGCAAGTATAAAAAATTTATTAGGCAACCAAATACCTTATTAAATTTTATTTTAATATAATTTTTTTATTAAAATACATGCAGAATATTGTGCAGCCAAACATCCCCATATGCAAGATTTTCACACTAACTTAGTGACCTTTCGTTACATTTTATTTTTTATATAATTTTACGATAAAAATATATCACTAAAAAATGCGAGCAAGTTCTTAGGTCATGTTTGGTACGAGAATAACTCGAGAATAAATCATATTTATCTCTAAAATTTAGGAGATAAATCTCGTTTATCTCCGAACAATTTTGGTGCCAAACGGGTCCGGTACCATAAAATTTTGAAGATAAACTTGAGTTATTCTTAAATTTATTCTTGAGTTATTCCCGTATCAAACAACACCTCAAAGACGTAGGACACAAAATTATCATGTTTGTAAAATAATGTTATAAATTTTTTGAATTTAAATAAAAATTGTTACGACGCAACCAAACAGAGAGGATTCTGGGGCTTGATTGGCAGCGTGTGTTCAAGGCCCGTCTTTTTGCCATGGTAATCGCCCACGTCATCCTTCCTTTCTTTAGAGAGGCGGACCCTGCACTTGAATGACGTCACCATCAGCCAATGGCAGGCAAGTTAATAAAGTAAGTAGATTGGCGTCCAAGGATGAGCGCATGACTGACCAATGTTGACGTCAACCTCGTGGTATCGAAGGGCTCACGTGGATGTTCAGTTGGGATGTTCGGTTGTACCATAAATTAAATTTTGTAATAAAATTAATAAAAAATATATATTTGGCGACTATTAAAAATTATGTTTTTAATTGAACAAAAACATATGAGATCTTTTTACCTTGTGGTTCTCATATTTTCTTGCTTTTTTATTTTTTCCGTATCGGTTAGGTTGATTTTTATTTTAATATAACCTTTTTCCTAGAGGTGTATATAAAATCATCGTGCAACCAAATATGTTATTAGTATTTTAGTAAAAAAATGGTTTGGTTGCATGATCAATAAACTTTTTATTATAATTCCATATTTTCGTAACAAAACTCGTTAAAAGAGTTATTTGATGATCATTACGAATTTATATTTCTAAAGAAATTTTTTCTTAAATAAAAAAGATGAAACCCTCTTTTTTTAATTGAGTAGTCTCCCACCTATTTTCTAGACATACATGACTCCTCTTTTTTGTTTTCACGTCTCTTTAAACATGACGACTTTTTTATCATTGACTGGTTTACATTTTATTTTGAATATATTTTTTTTCAATACAAATATATAAAAATGTATTGTGCAACCAAAATCTCTATAAAACTGTGATTCTTGCATGCGTGTCCATACGGGAGGTTAATTAAGACATCCAATTATAATAACAACACCTAGGATAATAAAAAAATAAACCGGCTGCTTTGATTTTGTTTTGAAAATAGCTGTCTATGTGGGAAAACATGAAAGGTGGGTCCCTAGCTAATTTGGTTTAATTTAAATTTTATAAAATTTTCCATAAATCAGACCTAACCTGCTTTTCTAATCAAACTAAACTAAATTTGATTTAATTTATCTGATTTTGTTCGGATCATATTTTAGTAAATACAGTAGACGTATTCTTACAAACGAATGACTTTTCATTAAATGATATCAAAATATTCATTACTAAATAAATACTATAAAAATACTATCAACACTTTTAAGGCAACGTGGATATTTATTTTAACTCGGGTTAATTACCTTATAAAGTTGGCTCGGCATGAAGAAAATTTGAAACCAAACTGGGTAGTCCAAGGCCTTGTTTGATTGGGCTTGATAGGAGACCATAAAAAATTCAGGCCGTTTGGTAATAGTAATAAAAATAATATTTTATATATTTATTTTTTGGATTTAAAAGTTATCAAATGATATGAATATATTTAGATTTTAGATTCTGATATTTATCGTCAATTTCTCAAATAATATTAACCATTAAATTTTCAGTTATCTGTATGCAACATTAGATAGATATATATATATATATATATATATTTCGCTTAGACGCTGTTTTCCAAGGGCCCAGGGTGATCTGCGCTCAGTGGAATGAAAATTGAGTAACATATTTACCAATTTTAATTATTAATAAATATTAATATTTAAAATAATACTCTTATGAAAGTTACAATCTTGTGCCCTATTTGATAACATTATTAGGTACCTCTATCACTATCAATTTTAAAATTGATATTGATAGGAACTATTAAGAGGTGTTTAGTTAATTATATCAATTTTAAAATTTATGGTGCAAACAAAACATATTATATAATACAAGTGACAACTTGTATTATCAGATATTGATACTCCAACATTTGAAAATATTAATATCAATATTGATATAGTACCAAAAATGAAACTCTAACCAAACACGGTATAAAGCATGTCGCGTTAAAAAAAAATTGTAAATGATAAACTCGTCAACTAGTAATTATAGAAAATACTCTGTTTAAAAATTATATTATTTTACCACTTTTATCATATTAAGTTTTAAAACATAAAATTTTGTAAAGGAATTTACTAAAAATTAAATGATTGAATTTTTTGTAAAAAGGTATCTGTAAGTAAATAAAAAAAATTTAGTATCATAAAATCAAATCAAACCTAACCAACCGATATATTATGTTTCTAATATTCTTAGAAAAGTTAATTCTAAAAAATTACTTAACTTTCTTTTACTTTCTCATGGATCGAAATGGGCCCTATGATCTATTTGGGCCTTTCTGGTTCGCAATGCATGTAAGAACTTTTCGCAAGATCTTCGAACAAACAACTTATTTCTTCCATACCCAAATCCGGCGGGCGCCGTTTTCCAAGCATGTTCCAGCAAGCATGTAATCACTTTATTTGTTATTAAAAATTTATTGTATCAAATATTTTGTTTACTTAAGATATATTTTTAATTTCAATATTTTTTATTTTAAAATATACTTTTATTTAAGACATATATAGAATAACATATCATTTTATTGAATAAAAAATATTTTAATATAAACTTGTTCAACATGCTTAACATTTTTTAACTTATATTCTGCATATAAATCAAATGATGTATTCTAAAATTGTATGCCGTGTAATCTCATTCATTTTTACACATGATCAAATAGACTAAATAAGAATGTTACTAAATCATTGTATTATATTCAATTATCCTATTTTACTTAGAATTGAAGTCAGTAAATATCAACATCTTGTTTTATTTACTAAAATAATATTTTTACCTAAATATATAATTAAAAATATTATAATACATAAACATAATTTATGCTCTGACCAAATATGAAAAATAGTCTTCAGATAAACTAAATGACACCATCAATATTTCAATTTGTCCCAAAATTATATCCAATGCGATAAATTTTCATTGACTTTATTTTTACATGGATTCAAATGAACCCTCGGTACCCGATTATTTAAGAGATTAACCAAATTTATGTCCATATCAGTTTTGTACCAACCAGCCGGTTAGCTAGCATTTGATTGCACTATGAAATGGTGATTTTGCCACAAATCTCTAATGAGTCTCTAGTCAAATCAAACATATAAAAAATATTTTGATAAGTGAAGAAGAATAATATAAAAAAACTATAGGAGATAGCTCCCCATGGGATTCTATATGTAGAGTGATGGAAGCCCTAGGGGGAGGGTGTTGTTGGACAAATTGAGGGATTGAGTGGTGGTAGAAGGGGATGTAAATTATGGCATGTGTGGCAAAGTTAAGTTGACGCCCAAGTGACGTCAAGGATCGTTAGACTAGAGATCAAGGTAGGTATGGAGAAGGAAATGAGATAAGGAGAGAGGCATTGTATAGACTCACGGAAGGAAATCCTTGTCTGTATCTTTGCATATCCAAAGAAAAAAAGGCATTCATAGGGAACCTAAAGAAGAGAACACACTCCAAATCTGCATCCACAATGACATCCCGTCACCTGGGACACCTAGCGTCCTGGCATCGGGGACGTTTGACAGTTCATAAATATCCTTAAATGTGGTGTGCGCCAAAAGTGGGCGCGTGCGCCAACCGTCTCTGCTACAGTACTTGATGTCTAGGGTGATCGGACGTCACCGCACTGTACCACACCCATGTGCGGTGCAGGCTTGTGCATTCCGGGGGTCACTTCAGTCAGGTCAAACGATATAGTACCTGACCTCCTTGGGGTCTGGATGTTTTCATACTTGATCGTTAATAAATACCCATCTATCACAGCCAGAGCTGTCAGGTTTATGTGGGAATCAAGTAACATCATGTTTGCTGGGATGTCTAACATCCTGGAATGGGCAATGTTAGGTGTCCCTATATTTGGGATGGTATTTTGGCCGTTCTTTGAAAATTCGATTCATTAATTAAAAAACTCGAGTATTTTCTAAGAAAACGAGGGATCTTAAACTCCTCAACTAAGCCAAATTTGTATGTCTATAATAATATTGCAGATTCACTTACTAAAGTGGTAACTCAAAACATGTTTGAGCATCATCTCGAGCTCATAGAGATCAACTGGATGGGTGATTGACTTTAGTGCAAGTGAGAGATTGATAGAATTGTATGTCCAACAATCCAATCATATATGATATAATTCAATATTTTTAGAAATATCTTATTCAATTAAATACACAAAAAAATTTAATAACTCTTAATAGATACGTACATCGAAATGAAGTCTTTGATTACATGCAATGATAATTGAATCATAATGAGATCATGGTAATGAGTTTGTATGTGATTTAAATATTCCTAGTCATTAGATCCTCAAGACGGGATAATAAAGATATAAATAGACTAATATATGTGATATTTCTCATGTGATGAGAATGATAAATCTTATTGGTCGTTAGTGTGATGATAGTGAGATACACATATATGTGATTTTTAGTTGAATGAGTTCATTGAACTGACTGAACTAAGAACTTTGAATGATATCTTACCGAACTGTCAATCAGATTTTTTTTTATTATCATGGTTGCACAGTTGAACATTTGACTTGAGTCACCAAAGATGCTTTGTTGGCGGATATTGTACTTTGACTATTGATTTATAGATCACCAATTCAAGGAAACATGATAGAGGCAATTGAGTAGACAACAAAAGATTGTCTACTCTCGACAAGTGAGAGTGAATATTCTATAAATAGTATTCTAAATGCCTAGTCATGGTAAATAAGATAATTAGAAAGGAGTTTTCAATTGATATAATACCAAGTACAAGATCTTGTAATGTTGGCATATTAAGGGGCTGACAGTCAATACCGTACCTCTATCCTATTGGGACATTGAATAGACGAGAATTTATATCTGTGCGGTAACTGATAATGGAAAGACTCAATAGAGGTAAAATTTCTTCATAGTTGTTTGAGATCGTGAGATGTGACTTGTATCATTCAAGATCGGTAAGCTGTTAAATTCATCATCGGATAATGAATTTAATTTAATTTAATAGAATTATTCTATTTTAATTAGGTCTCAACAAAATAAGTTATTGGTTCTAGTGAGTCATACACATATTGATTAATCCATAAGTTTAAGGGTATAAGAGCAATTTATAGACATTAAAGAGTTTTTGTAAAAAAAATTAAATTCTATAAATAATAACAAATTGAGCCAAACCTTATCAAGCCAAGGGTTTGAATTTCGTTTTCCACCCTCTTCAGCATGTTCTTGTATGAAGGCTGACTCCAGGAGATGAGAGAGAGTTGTTAGGGATGATTCGGAAGGTATGGCGTGCAAGGAGACTCGAATACATAGGAGGTTCGTGTGGATACTATTAGAGACTGTGCAATTTGATGATTAGAAGAGCTTGAGAAGTTTCTCTTTTTTCTTTTCGAGAGATTATATGAATCCTTGACAATTATATTCAAACATGTTTTATTCGATATTCGTGTTTCATCGTTCAGTTTCAATTAAGACATGATCGATATGAATACATACTATTCATTTTTTTCGTTGCATCAAACTTTATAGGGCGATTCATTACAATTAGGGTGTGTTTTTGTATGTCGTAAGCATTGTTAACAACTGCAATTATATGGTTTCATGTGTAACATGCCGTAAAACATTGTAGATAGTTGTAAGTCACATGATTGGAGTCTCTTAAGTACATTATAAAATCAGGTTATGTAAATGAACTTAATTTCATGGGTTTTGGTTTTTACTCTTAGACTATTTAAAACCAAAATCAATAATTATGAAATCAATTAATTACAACGCACCAAATTACTTCTACATCATCATCATTTAGTATCAAGGGAATTCTATCTAATCACTTATCAAAGTGAACCAATCCCCCTCATTGTCTTCTTCCTTCATCATTGTGCTCCCAACCAAGGAAGGTGGGGTCGGGAGTCGGGACCGGGTCGGTTTGGCCCCAAATCGACCCGGGTCGGCCGAGGTCACGACCCAGGTCGGGACAGAGTTGGCCAGGATCGCCAAAAATAATAATAAAATATTAAATACGAGGTCGGGGCCTTGGGGTCGGGACCGAGTCGGTCGACCCCAAAACTGATCGGGTCGAGGTAGGGTCGCGACTTGGGTCGTGACCCGACATTCCATACTCCCAACAACTAGTCCCTTCTGTGCCTCCTTTCCTGCAGTCCTACCACACAAGCTCCGCCATTCCTCTCATTGCGGCAGTAGCTGCGATGCTGACTTAAACATGTCTTGTGAGGATAACAACTCTTCACATGGCCATGTTATAAGATCAAAGAACCGAATGGATACATAGATTAATATTGAGAGGATGCCAAAGCTCGAAAGAGGAAGCCGGAGTCACGGAGAAAGATATAAAGGCTAGCCTCTGTCATGCCTGTGCTCGGGGATTAACTGGATTAAACTTAAACTAGATTAAACCTAATTTTATTCATAAAACAAACAAGGCTACAACTAGGTTTGTCTTTACTTATCCTCGTATCAAACATGGCTAAAAGAAAACTTTTGTCAACGTGAGAATGTAAGCATGTTTGATATGAGGATAACTTGGGGATAAACCAGGTTTATCCCCAAAATTTAGGTTTATCCCCAAAAAATTTGGGTGCCAAACAGGCCATAAAGATTACTAGGTATAATTTGGGTATTATAGAAAAAGTAAAAACAAAAAAGTAGTTAGTAATGGGGTGTTTGGTTGCATGATATTTTTTTGTACACTTTCATGATAAAAAATTGTATTAAAATAAAAAGTAAACCAACTCATGACATAAAATTATCATGTTTGGAGGGATGTGATTACAAAAAAGAGTAACCACCGCACATGATCAAATAAAGTGGGGGACCACAAGAAAAAAGAAAGAGGTGAGACCCTCTTTTTTTGTTTAAGAAGAAAATCACTTTCAAAACATAAAATTGTCATGGTTGTCAAACACCTTTTTTAACAAGTTTTCTTACAATTTTTAAAAATTAAAATAAAAACCTCAATTATCATGCAACCAAACACCCCATAAAGTTTGACAAAATAAGTAGTAATCTTTACCCTAAGTAGAACTCATTAAAACGTGGATAATCAAAGAAGAATAAAGGACCGTGTTGGCCTAGAGTAAGGTGGAGAAGGATGGTACCATATTATTTAAAGGTTCTTAATATTCCTCATGGTGTAATGTGAAATCGTTTACAACAGATGTCACATGGCACCTATATACCAATTTAAAATTTTATATTCTTCATGATAAATTTATATATCAAAATAAAAATTAAGATAATTAAAGAAAAAAATTATCATGTCTGGTTCAATATGATGACAAAAAAAGAGAGAAACGGCCATGCATAACTATAAAGAGGTGGGAGCCTACAAGGGAAAAAAAATTTGTAAAAAAAAATGGAGAAGAAGAAAACCTACGTAGACACATTTTAATAATTACTGCGCCAACACTCTGCTTTTCAATAGCTTTGGTTGCAAAAACATATTTTTACCATGAAAACTCAGATTATCATGAAACTAAACACTCTCATCAGGGACTGTTTGGCTTCACAATAAATATGTATATATACACTTTCACCACCAGAAAATTGCATTAGAATAACGTGTAACGGTGACAAAATAGAGTGAGAGTCATGAAAAACCAAAAGAGGTGGAAGGCCACTAAATAAAAAAAGAAATCTCTTTATCGACATAAAGTTGTTGCGATCACCAAACACTTTTCCTAACGAGTCTTGTTATCAAAAAATAAAATAAAATTATAACAGAAACTCAATTTATAAACGCACTTGATTCTTTTTTTTTTTTGATACCGTGGTTGAATGGCCAACGAGACGCGTCACCCCGCGCGCAACTAAGGTCGAGCTTTCGCTCGATCTCCACAAGTAACCACCTCTCTCGGGGGGTGGCGGGCTCTTCGGACCTTCGAACCCCCGCCTCTGCTCCCATGGGCAGAGGTCGACGCCAACCGACCTAGGGTCGATCGGCAAACGCTCTCCTTTCTCATGCCCCACAGTTAACGCCACAACCAAGCGGAGAAATGGGCACCGCCGCACAGCCGTGCAATTGCTTACCATGAATAAGAAGAAGATCACAGGTCAGCCATCGAAGTCTGGCAGACGTCCACTTCTTTATGTTACGCCTTAGTGGCGGGTGCGCCCTCGTGATTCCCCCGAGAATCCAATGCTTTGAACTTCGCGGCCGGTCACCCGATCAATAAACGCCGCCCACGTGGACTGTCGAATACCCACGCTGGCACCGCCCAATTTGCATCAAGGCCCCCCTTCGATAATAATATTGCACGCTAATTCTTTTATCGCTTTAAATTCTAAGATCGATATTAGTGCGCGTCGTATATCTTCGGTGTTCGAGTAATATTATTAATTTTGAAACTTATAATACAGACAAGTACACCGTGTAAGATAAGTATTGTCTTGTATCAATTTCGATATCGACATAATAACCATTACAAAATTAACAATATTAAAATTGACGTCGTATCGTTTTTGACTCTCTGACCGGACGGGACCCGAGGCGTGGGATGCATTTGGTTTGGATGGTGCGTCAAAGATTTTTTTTTTTTTGCCAAAGTTTCTAAAAATTTATGCTTATAAATGGAGATAATTTTAGAAATGCGTTTTCCATTCATATGCTGATATATATCTTGATTATATTCACTAAAATCTTAAAACTCATTTTAGATGTCATTCAGCAGGTAAGTGATTGAAAGGGATAATTTGATAAAATTGGAAAAATCTCAACTCTTTAGAGGAAAAAATGGAACGAGATTTATGAAAATTTTCAAAACCGGATATAATTATAAGGTGATATCGACAGCGTACCTGGTGTTAAAATCATTTTCTTAAACGGATATATAACTAAGTTTCTCAATGATTTGTATCTCTCTTCACTTTTCAAAATCTAATTTTTTTAATTATTTAGAATCCTTATAATTCATTCTTTAACGTAGTTTAAAATCCATGATATAAATAATATTTTACTCTCTCTCTCTCTCTCTATTAAGTCCCAGTAAAGGTAAATGGAATTACTAGATTTCGATGGTTAAAACCCCTTTTCATAATCCTGACCCTCACATCTAATACTCAACCCCCACCCTGATTTTAGGGTTTAAGAATTAAGGTCCAATTGCATTGCCACATCTGGTACAGGTCTAAACTTTAAACCCCGAATATGAAATCTTTGCGACCACTTTGTACCGGATTATTTAAGAGATAAATCTCTTTGATCAGATCCAGACCTTGAAATCTGTGCTAACCAGAGTGATACCGATAATAATAATAACAGTAATCTCTGTTTTGAACTGGCTGAGTAAGATCACGTAGACAAGCACAGAGCTACGAGAATGTCAAGGGGTCCCAGCCAGCGTCGCCATTGGCTACGTGGTCGGGCTGCACGTCGAGGGCGGTTTGACCTCCGGCAGCTCTTAAAAATATCGGATAATCCGGTGGGCCAGAGCCGTTCTCGGATCCCGTGCCACGTGGGATCCGCCCTCCGCTTCACGCAGCTCAAGTCATTCCCCTCCACCCCGACTTGAACCGGTGATCGATCCCAGAAACATCCCGTCTGTCGATAACCCCGCCCGCCGCCTCGTCACCAGCGCCCTTTTCCACGTGCCGCCCACGCCCCTCCCCCCCCGCCGCTATCGGTCTTCGGGTCTCCCACACCCGACCCGTTAAGGGGCGGCTCGGCGGACTCGATGCCTCGACGCGACCGTCGCCGTCCGATCCTCCAAAGTCCAAACCCCTCGCGGCGGGTCCATTGAAGAGGGCTCGCGGAATGAACGGGCCTGATGACTCCGCGTGGCGGGTTCTCCTCTGCCCTGCTGTGGTCCCCCTCCTGCCGCGTGGTGCGCCTCGCTTTTGTCCTTCGAGAGGAGGGGGGGGGGGAATCCGATCCGGTGGAGTGACGCGGAAGCAGTGGCAGTTGCGTAATAATGGTCGAGGTCGGGTGCATAGTCGTAATCCGGCACCTTGCGCCATTTATTCGACCGAGATCGGCCTTTACGTCGCCTTCTGCACTCCCGGACACAACTAACGACTGCGCGACGGAACGGGGGTACAGAGGCCGTTGTACCTAACGGCGGGAGGACGGGAGCAGGCAGCACACGTGGTCCTGACGGCGGGCGTCAGCATCTCGGTTACGGCGTCGTTCGCCGCCGTTTACGGGTTCCCCCCCCCCCCCCCCCCCCGCCGCGCGTTTATAGCGGTGTCCGAGCACCGCACCGCGGCGGATGAACGGAGACGGAGGGGCGGGGATGGGGGGCCGCCGGGCGGCCGGCAAGTGCATGCGCAGGTGCAGCGCGGGGGCCGGGGAGGTGGCGGTGATGGAGGTGACCCAGGTGGTGGGCGTCCGGACGAGGGCGCGGGCCCTCGCCCTGGCCGCCGCTGCGGCCACCTCGGAGGTGCCACACGGCGGCGCCGGACGCAAGCGCGGGAGGGTCGAGGGAGGTGAATTCCGCACCTCCTATCTACAGCTTCGCAGCCGTAGCCTTATCCTTACGCCGGCGAGGACCAGGGTGGGCGCCTCGGCGGCTATGGCGACGGCGGCTGCGTCGGATTCCTCCCCGACCTCTAGATCCTCGGGGGCGGCGCCGGTGGAGAGCTCCGGTGGAGGTGGCGGCGAGTCAGACCGCGCCTCCAGGTGCTCCAGTAACACGGCCGACGCGCTGGCGGCGGGTGTCACGCCGGCTTCCGAGATGTCGAGCTCAAGATCTGGTCTCCCCGCGCCGGAGGTAAGCAAGCGAGCCAAATAAGCTGAAATAGATGTCTGGAGTGTCCCGCTCCGCTGGATCTGCTACAGTGGCCATTAACGGCGCTCGTCTGCGATCTCTCGCGCTCAGTCTGCAGAAAGTCCATTTGATTTTGATTCCTTGGAGCCGTTTGCAGGTGGACGACGGTTCCGAAACTACCGCTTGTAATTACGGCGACGTGCAGAGGTCCGTTGATCCACAATTTAATTCCGATTTCTGTTCAAAATTCCCGAAGAATTTAATTCCAGCCGGAGGCCAAGAGCCCGAGATCGGTTGCTAGTGCCATCCGTTACTCTGTCTCCTCGGCTCTCTCAAGCCGAACCTCTCGATCTCTTGGTGGAGAATCTGCATTATATAGCTCCGAGGATCTGATAAGGTGATGTTCTTGTAGCAGGTGGAGGCAACAGACGCCGTCGAGCGAGGAGAGGGAACGGGAGCCGGACGACCTGGAGTCGACGGCGAGGCCTACAGAGTCGGGCGTGACCAGGCGCCGGGATGCCGGGCTTGCCACGACGAGGTCCGAGTCCCGCATGCCGACGGAGGCGGAGATCGAGGAGTTCTTCGCGGCGGCCGAGAAGCGGGAACAGAAGCGCTTCGCTGACAAGTAATCTACCGTCACCTCAATGTCATCTGCCTCACCGTTCCTTGCTCTTCCTCCTCTTCATTCGAAACTGCGGAAAATTTAGGGGTGCAATTGCCGTGGTTTATGGGGCAGGTATAACTACGACGTGGTGAAGGACGTACCGCTGGAGGGGCGGTACGACTGGGTGAAGATGAAACCATGACCGCCGCCGCTCCCCGGTCCTTCCTCAGCCTCTACCTCCGTTCCTACATGGCGGATCGGGAAGATCTGGAGGAAGAAAATGGAACGAATTTGTCAACGGGGGCGGGCACGGATCCATGCGACCGATATCTCGTCACAATTTCTTCTAATTCCCCCTCCTTCCTTCTCTGCTAATCTTACGGACCATTTTTACGGTAGTTCCAATTCCGTCGCTGTACAGGCTCCCGGTTACTTCAGTTACGAGAACAAGCCGGTCCTTTCTCTGCATCCGCATCTGTCTCCCTCTCCGTCTTTGTCCGGAATGGAAGGATGATCTTCCTCTCCTCTGATCCACGGCTTTTGGGTGGTGTGTAGAGCAGAAGACGAGGTGGTGGATGAAGAACATTTACGAGCAGCACCTGCAGCAGCAGCAGCAAAGCAACACCTGCGGTTACAGCCGACCGCTGCAGGGATGCGGTTGATCATTGTCTGTACGATCCCGGCACTCTCACGCTCTCTCGCTCTCTTTCCATGAAGAACGAGAACATCTTTTCTTCTCTTCGGCCATCATTTATTACGCCTCCGCCGCCTTCCCCCACCCGCATCTCTCGCTGTCATACATCCATTTTCCGGCTTTCCTTTCCCCTGCAGCGCCTGCCGTCGGTCTGGCCCTTTTAACCCGCCGCCCTGGTGTCGTGTCCTCTCTTCCCTCCCCCCCCCTACTTTTTCTTCCTCTGCTGCTCTGCGCTCCCGCAGGAGCCGCGGAAAGCCAGACGAAGGCGACGACGCCGCCGCCGCCGCCCTCCTCCCGGCACGTTCGACGGCGGCAATCTGCCTCGGGGATCCGGCGCAATGCGCCGGCTTCTCATCTCTTGGACTATGTCCCGCCGGGGCGGCGCAGTGTGCCAACTACGAAACGCAAACCCCCCCTTATTATTTTATTACCACGGCCTACTTCGATTATTTATTTTTTTATTTATTAGAAAATTCGAGATCCGTCGGCTGCCCGGCCGCGCCGCGCGGTCGCCGGTCGCAGGAGAGCCGGCGGCGAGGCGTGGAGCACAAGCCAGGGCCAGCCGGGGCGCCGGCCCGCCTGAGGAGGGAAGGCCCCGGCGGCCGGACGAAGCCCGGCTCGCTCCGGCGAATCTGGGCCACACGATCTCGCGGTGCGCGGCGTGGTCGGCGTCGTCCGCCGCCGTGGGACCCACCGCGGCGGCTCAAAGATCATGGGGGCTAGCTAGCGGCGTCCTCCATGAGATCCCCACCCCCGCTTCAAAAATAAAATAAAATAAAAAAATCTACGTTCATAAGGCCCGGCTCGATCTGTGTGGTTATGCGGGTGAGGATATGGCTCGCCCTATTTTATTTTATTTTTTTTGAATGGAGTTCACCCGGGCTCGTCTGAGAAAACTCGGCATCATCCTCGTCCATGTTGGCAAATAGACAATTATCAGGGGTCGTTGGAAACTCGGAATAGTTCGGTTTGGGCCAAAGGCGGAGGCTAAAGAAGCTTTCCCCGGGAAGCTCATCTTCTGATCAGATGTATCTATATATATATATATATATGTTCCACATATAGATTCCACGTTATCGCGGCATACTACAGATTTTGAAGTTCTATCCTACCACACACACAGAGTCTAGCTCACATATGACTGTATCATCTGTTTGGATCCTATCCCGAACAGGACTGCAAATTTGTCGGATTGGGCGGTGGAATCACTTCCATCCAGTTCCCATATATATATATATATATATATATATATATATGATTCGGGGTAAGTGTTCTGTTTTTTTGTTCCGATAATTTGGATCCACCGTGTTTTCATTTCGATTCCTTTTCAGTTTCTCTATCTTAATCGGAACCAGATCGGACAACTTTTTTAAATATATTTTGTATGTTAATTTTTATTCAAAAATATGTTAACAATCGGTGTATAATTACTAAAGATTAGTACATTATCTCTAGTTTTTTTTATCATTTTTTATATTATTAATTAGGTTTATTTATTTTGTACCAAAATAGAATATGCCACAATGGAGTGATATGATTCCGAATTTCCGATAACTTGTCATAGAATACAGTAACAAAATCAAATAAAAAAATGTGTGATGATGTTGGGTTCAATTTACGCCCCTAATCCCAAGAGGGTTGACATATATCATTATAAGGTGTTTGTTTGATGCTAGATCAAAAACATTATAAATGTAACCGACGAGTGACAAGTGTATCGAAATCAAACATTATGTATCCTATGTTCGAGATTGATTTTGGTATCACTTACACGTACCATGGTTGTCTCATTAGAAGGTTTGCCTCTCTCATCGGATCCTTCACCTGGTAGGGCATACATACAATACACAGACATGTTGCGTGTGTGTGTGTATATATATATATATATATCCTGTCATATCAGAGTTTTTGTCACGTCGAGCCTAACGTCTGGATATATATATATATTGCAGGTTCGAGTATCAAAGACAATAGTATATTACCTTGATCTTCATCGGTGGAATATCAATATCAAAAATATAAATAGATCGAATACTTGTATTACATATCTTAATTTATTTGTAGTGAGAGTTTGAATATTGATACTAGTGATTGATTGCCAAACATTTGTTGATAATCTTTATGACTATCGGAATCGACAGTGATCTCAGTATAATTACTAAAAGTACTGATTTTTAAGTGATTTATTAAGATATAAGAATAATATATTTAGAGATTAATTAAGAGATAAAATCAATCCAAATTTACGGATCTGTGACAACTTAGTTAAGTCAGAACAAACACAATCTCAGCATTGAGATTGAGAGAGATCCTTATCTAAGGTCTGAGAAAACCTTATTGCTGGCATGTAATTATATTATTACAACAATGAGCAATTTTTCCCTTCTACCTTTCACATGGCATGCATGATCAAGGCACTGATGAAGGAGCAAATAGATGTCACCTCTTTTGTACTTTATTTTCCCCAGAGGCCTCTTACACACATACACTGAATTGGTTTATGTATAAGCAAGCATGAGTTTTCTTGTAAATAATGCATGAGAAAGAATTGTCTGTGCTCTGATAGGGTGGGCAGCAGCTCTTGATTTTATGGTGAAGATGGAATGTGGATGTTCTCTTTTTAAGTTATTCTCTTCAATTAAAATAGAGAAAGTGGACAGTAAGATGCAAGAATAGAGTTGTGGTGCATTTTTCGTTTTTCAAAAATTGGCAAGTGTAATTTGAATATATCCTTATTGTAGGGTGTTTGGTTGCATGACAATTTCAAGATAAAAGTTGTATTAAAATAAAAATGTGAACTAACTAATGACATAAAATTGTGATGTTTGAAGGAGTATGATAACGAAAACAGTATGTACCATATATGACCAAGCAAAGTGGGCAACAGAAGATTAAAAAAAGAGAGGGTGAGACCCCCTTTTTTGTCTAAGAAGAAAATCACTTTAAAAATATAAATTTGCAATAGTTGCCGAACATCTCTTTTAGCAAATTTTATTACAAAAACATAAAATTGTAACAAAAACTCATTTTATCGTACAACCAAACACCTTATTAGTATAGATGGATTCATGACCCCGTCAATATTCATGAAGATTTTAGTTGTCATTCAAACTAAAATGAAAATTCTATGTTTGTTTTTTAATAGAGGACAACCATCAGTACTGCCTGACCTACACAGAGCCTAGTGGAGTAATGTGAAGCGGACTTTTAAATTTTCATAAATGCTTTTACAAAATTATGCCAAGATAGGATTGAAAACATACTTTTGGAGGAAGTCATCTTACAGAACATTTAAATGAACCAATTTGATAAAATCCTATTTCTATTACTACATAGGATAAAAGTTAAGCCTGGTGTTAATTCTAAAAGCATCACGGATAAACTTGCAACTTAAGGGCATGTTGGTAACAATATTAGACACCTCTACGAAGATGATATTGATAAAAGTCATCAAGAGACGATTGACAATTAATAGAAATTTTTTAAAATTTATAGTCCAAAAAAATAAGTTGTGTAATATAAGTGTCCACTTGTAACAATTTTGATGTTGGTACAAAAATATCAATATTAAAATTGATATGTAACCAAATAACGATCAAGGCCATGTTTGTTTATGATAGTAAATATATCACTGTCAATATTAAGTTTGATATTTGGCAACTACTTTTTAAATGAATGAATGTGGTGGCAATATCAAGACTAATATTATGTTTCCAATACTTTGTCCGAATGGGCCCAAAAAGATGGATACCAAAAACTAGCAAGAGCAATTAAGGCGGGATTTAGGTTTTTCAACAAGCACTTAAGACTCTCCTTATATAGGTAAACATTTTGTTGGCACTTTTTGTTTTGTTTTGTTATCATAAGGCTTCTTGTACCCTCCTTGGTTATAATCGGACTCTCTCTCTTTATTGGCTTCATCAGTGCAATGTGGATGTGTTTGCTCAACACCATATTTTGGAGGTGTTTACCTTTTTCTTGCTCAAAAAGTGATTACTTGTTGCTACTGCCTAGAAGGTTGCTAGAAAAAATAAAAAGTAAGAAATAAGAGTAAAATAATTAGGTGAAATTATCGTAAATTTTATATTTCTTACACTTCCTCAATTTAAAAGTTTTACTAACTTAATATGGAATGCTATTTAGTCACATTTTAATTTAGTATCCTTAGTCAAAATTCTAACTCCTTGGAGAATATTGACGGGTGTGCAATTTGAGTACCCCCCCTAATTTTTCTATATAAGGTGGATTATAAATTTAATATTGCTTCATAACCACTAACATAAATATTAACTCATTCCATATGAGGGCGTTGGAAACACCATACCGGATAGAGTATACACATACTACCTAGAACTCACGCGGAGAAGTATGCTCAAATTTAGCTTCCCTTCACTTTTGAGGATCGGTGTCTATGATAAGAGAATGACAATATGTTAGGAACCTGTGTTTTTCCAGGTCCTTGCTGGAACAACAAAATATAGAATCCTGTTATAGGGGTGCAAAATGGCAAAGCTAATGGGGTGTTTGGTTGCATGATAATTGAGGTTTTTATTTTAATTTTTAAAAATTGTAAGAAAACTTGTTAAAAGAGGTGTTTGACAACCATGACAATTTTATGTTTTGAAAGTGATTTTCTTCTTAAATAAAAAAAGAGGGTCTCACCTCTTTCTTTTTTCTTGTGGTCCCCCACTTTGTTTGGTCATGTGCGGTGGTTACTCTTTTTTGTAATCACATCCCTCCAAACATGATAATGTTATGTCATGAGTTGGTTCACTTTTTATTTTAATACAATTTTTTATCATGAAAGTGTACAAAAAATTATCATGCAACCAAACACCCCATAAGGGTCCGTTTGGTTTCATGTAAGTGTAAATTTTCATGATATTAATTTACGTGTAACCACTTTTCCATGAAAACTAAATACATGATACCTTATTTAGTAACTTGTAAAACAATCTCAGGCAACGTTTTTACCTCTACAAAAAGTGTTAATAAATTTTTTATTCTTTATTTTAACCATAATTATTATTCAAAATTTATTATGTGAAGAAATAATATATTTGAGTCACATTTTTAGAAAGAGATTTACTTTTAAGATTATGATTTAAATTACAAAATATAAATATTAATTTAATTTATAATTAGATTTGACAAAACTATTTAGACATGAAAATATAAAGTAAGATATATTATACAATTAAGGCAACAATGTATTTGATTAAAATAAAAATAATAAAATAATAAAATCGAATTTTAAAAAATACTTTTTAATAAAAAATAATTATAAAGTTTTATTTTTTTACATTATAAAATAAAATTTAAAGTATTTAAAATTATTTGGTTACTTTTAAAATATTTTAAATTTATTTTAACTTTTTAAAAATATTTACATATTAAAACATAATTTGTACATATCACGTTAATGTATATCATTCATATATTTTTCTTTTAATGGATATGAAAACAAATTAAAATTAAGTATTTTATTTTTAAATAATTAAGTTGGAGCGACGGTCTTTATCTCATATAGATATAGATTTACATTTTTTTTCTCTTGTAAGCTGTTCACCAAAAACAGCGTCAGGAGAAGTTTCTCGGATGCCAAAATTCAGGTGCTAGGCAAGTCAACGGAGCACATTTTAGTTTGACTGTCATTTTACTTGTAACCAAATGGATGAAATAATGGACATTTCCCGAAAACAAGCCCATGTAGCACATTTTACAAGCATCCAAACTGACCCTAAGCTGATGTAAGAAGGGGGTGTTACACAGGTTGGGTTGACCCAAAAGCACCTTATAGAGCAAGGATGCTCCAAGGTCGGCCGGGCTACTGAAATCCGATAAAGAGCCTAAATTATTAAATGAGCGAGGCGATTTGGACTAACTTGGCCCATCGACACCATGGTCCTAAGGTTTCATCTTAAGATGAGAAACATGATGGTAGGGGGCACCACCAGCTTAGAAATTTTCTCCTCTTAACTTGTCAGCATAATTAATATTGGAAGCCTTTGGTAGAGTGTCTAGATCAGCTTCGGGTGGGCAAAGGGAACAAAGTTGCTTGGGTCCCCATGATCCTTAATTAGTTCGTTGGAGTAGTGGTGTTTATGATTCAGTTTGGTTTGGGTTGGGCGAGATTTTCTTTTCCATCCCAAAAAGTATCAAACTGATAGATTATTTAACCTGAGTCAAACCAAATCAAACTACTGGGTTCTCTCATGCACAGGCCTATTGTGCATCCCCATCCAACAAACCCCGTCTAGCTTCCTCCAAGCCCTAAGCCATGCACCCGCATGTTTGCAACCCATGTACCAGCGCATACCATCCAATTCATGTGTGTTTTTGTAGCAATTTTATTACACCTGCATCAACATGTTGACTTTTTTTTTGGTGTCCAAAAGAGCATGTTGACTATTAGCTGGTTTTGCCCATTCGGCAATCATGCACACGATATCAAGTGAGAAAAAAATTATCTTAAAATAATGAAGCTTAATTCAAATTCTGGATTCATGCCTATTTAGTTGAGACCTAATTAAAATAGAATATTTTTATTTAATTGAATTAAATTTATTATTTGATAACATATTAATTAGTCTACTGATCATGAAAGGTACAAACCATACTTTATGATCTCAAACAACTCTAGGGATAATCTTATCTATATTGAAAATTTCTATTATCAATTATCACATGGATATAAATTTACGTTCCTTCAATGTCTTGGTTAAAATGGAGTACGATATGGACTATCAACTCGTTAGTTATAACAACACTATAGGATCCTATACTCGGAAGTATGATCAATTGAAAAACTCTTTTTCCAAATATCTTCTCTACCTTGGCTAGATATTTAATGTACTATTACATGATACATTCACTCTCACTTATTGAGAGTGGATGATCCCTTATGGTCCACTCAATTATCTCCACCAGGTTTCTCTTGTAACTAAGCTATCATTGTATTGGATCATTTAAACGACGATCCATAAGTGTCAATGGTCAAAGTACAAGTTTCATTCGACATGACATTTTTAATGACTTAAGTCAAAGATCTAGCCATGTAACTACGAGGATATAAAATCTTGATTGATAGTTTAGCAAGATACTATCTAGGATTTCTAATTCGGTTAAATTGCTCGTATATATTAGTTTGTCATTTACTGGTGCTTTTCATATTCAAACATCGTCGATTCCAAATAGCTTGATCAAAATACAAAGGATGAACAATGATGGCCAGGCAGGGGTTTCACGAGGGTGACGACCTTGCACTCCACTGTTATCTCTTCCCAGTGCTCATACGTTTTGGTTGCTATTTGCTAATGTTTTCTAGATCTAAACCCTGTTGATTCCTATCAGCTTGATTAGAAGGTGGAGGATGAGATGTGATGGCAAGGCTGTGGTTTCATGGGGCGATGGCCTCACACTCCGTTGATGTGTCTCCTCAGCGCTTGAAGGCTCACTCCTCAAAAGGATGATGGGGAAGATGACTTGAAGATTTGCGGATTATGGGGAGATTGTGGGAGGAGGATGCTCTCGAGTCTTGATATTGTCCTTTTGGCAAGGGCAAGTAGTAGACCTCACGGAGAAGAGCCGGCCATTGCTGCTCGAAAAGATAGAAGATCATGGGTAGAAGAGTCAGGTGTCGTTGCTTGAGAAGATAGAAGACTAGAAAAGCCATCACATTGAGAGAAAAAGCATTGGGAGAGAGAAAGAGGGCATTAATTGGTCGAGGGTTCATTGGTTGAGATAGCGGATTTGAAAAATAAAAAGAGGTCAATGTCTCTTTTGATCTATTTTTTTCATGTTACAAATCATAAAGCATTTATTTAAAAATGAAATTAGATAACCAAACAGCTTCTAAGGTAAAATTTTATCATAACTTTTAAAAATTAAAATTAAAATCTCTATTATCATACAATCAAATTTCTCATAAATTTTAGACATCTCATCAAGTCAAATCAATTGTCACCTCACCATAGTACCTGACCAAGCAATTTTCTCTCTAATTCTTTGATTTTGCACCACTGTTGGTATTTATAGGTGCAAACCGAATCTAATATTTCAATTTAATTACTATAAAAATTAACGGATTCAAAATATATTTTTATTTCTTATAAGTTATAAGATTCAAATCAAGAATTCCAATAGTTTATTGGAATGGAAGTCGAAAACAATCACTTCCTCCTATGCTTATCCGATTTTGATAAAATTCCAAGTACGAATTAATATTATAATAAATAAAAAGTATAAAACTATGGTATATATAAATGTTAAAATTTAGAATTTTAAATATATTTATATAAAAAATAAATAGTAAAATAAGGTTTATTTGTTGATTTTTAAGAAAATGATAGATGCAATAGTTATTACAAATTGTTGGATTATTCCTGGTCAATAACCAAATCAAAATCTGAACGTCAAGATGATTCTGAAGCAATTAGAATCGAAATCAAAATTGCTTCACCCTTATGTGAATTGGATCCGGAACAAGTGATATCACTACCCAATCAGACCAGCAGCCTTGATTACTTATGTTTGTTGAAATCAAGAGGTGAAACTTATGGGGTGTTTGGTTGCATGATAATAGAGAATTTTATTTTAAATTCTAAAAATTATAAGAAAATTTGTCAAAAAAGGTGTTCGGCAACCTTGACAATTTTATATTTTGAAAGTGATTTTCTTCTTAAACAAAAAAAGAGGGTCTCACCTCTTTCTTTTTTCTTGTGGTCCCCCACTTTGTTTGGTCATGAATGGTAGTTACTCTTTTTTGTTAACATATCCCTCCAAACATGATAATTTTATGTAAGGAGTTGGTTCACTTTTTATTTTAATATAATTTTTTATCGTGAAAATATACAAAAAATTATCATGCAACCAAACACCCCATTAGTTAAGAATATTTTCATGGGGTGGTAAAAGTATGAAAGTACCATGACATTCAAAAACATTGACTCATCATTGAAGAGAGGAAATGAAGACGTCTCCCCTCATGTTGTACTTAAGAAAGGTGCAAGGTGTTCTTGTGCTACTTACCTTTGCTGAATCAAAAGGTGAAACTTAGTTAAGAATATTTTCATAGGGTGATAAAAATATTGAAGTACCATGACATTCAAAAGGATTGACTCATCATTGAAGAGAGGGTTCGAAGACATCTCCCCTTGGGGTGTAAACGGAATCTGATATTCCGATATTTTGATTCGATTGTGATAAAAATTAACGGATTTGGAACTTGTTTTTATATCCTATAAGTTATCGGAATCGAAATCGAATATTCTGGTAGTTTATCGGAATTGGAATCAGTTGATTCTGTTTCCGTTAATCTATTTTTAATAAAACTAAATAAATTTAAATAAAAACAATTAAATAAATTATAAAATATATTATATAAATTGATAAAATGATAAAAATAAAGTTTTAAATTGATAATAATAAATTTTAATAATTATACGTGAATTATTAACTTATTTTTGAATAAAAATTAATATTTAATATGTATTTCAAAAATTATCAGATTCGAATTCGATAACGAAATTGGAATCGGATCGAAATTGGAACATAGTGATTCCGAAATTATCGAAATCAAAATTGGAACTTTTTAACCATCGTCGGATTCGAAATCAGAATCTAGTGATTCCGCCACTGAATCCGACCAGTTTACGGCCTTAATCACCTCTCATGTTATACTTAATAAAAGGCGCAAGGTGTTCTTGTTCTACTGGGTCAGCAAACAGTATTGATTACTTCCCCGTCAGAAAGATGTGATTTCACCAAAAATACTTATGGGGTGTTTGGTTGCATGATAATTGAGGTTTTTATTTTAATTTTTAAAAATTGTAAGAAAACTTGTTAAAAGAGGTGTTTGACAACCATGATAATTTTATGTTTTGAAAGTGATTTTCTTCTTAAACAAAAAAAGAGGGTCTCACCTCTTTCTTTTTTCTTGTGGTCCCCCACTTTGTTTGGTCATGTGTGGTAGTTACTCTTTTTTGTAATCACATCCCTCCAAACATGATAATTTTATGTCATGAGTTGGTTCACTTTTTATTTTAATACAATTTTTTGTCATGAAAGTGTACAAAAAATTATCATGCAACCAAACACCCCATTAGAAATTTAAAACGGATGATTTCTTGAGACCTCGACACCTGCCAAAGATATGCACAGATTTGCACCCTCGTTGGTAGCGTTTACCGGGAGTCGGTGACCACACCGCCCCGGAGGTACACGTCTGCACGACACCACCCGCAGAAGACGAGAGTAAGCTGCCAGGTGTCTATAATTTTCTCGTAAAACCCCTTGCCCATGTAGTATTTAAGCAAAAACTACTCGGTGAAGAATATATAGTTTATTTGCCCTGTGTTGGTCGGCACTGGTCCCGACCTTCCTCCACGTCATGCGATCGACCGCCCCCCCTATGAAGTTGCCCCTCCTGGACACACGACAAATTCTATCAATCGTGGGGGGTTTATCCGGCAATTTTTTTGGAAAGGAAGAAGTCAACTGCCGCGCCAAGAGCCAAGCGGCAAAGCAAGCGCACGTTATTTGCATTCAACTTTACTTTTTGTTGTCTTAAATATTAACTGATAATCTGCCAAGCGGCACGAAAGTATGTACGATATATTAATGTTACGGGAGTTACGCACAAATTTTGGTAGTACTCGGCCCGGGCTCCCGGGATCGGCCGGAGGGTGGAGTTAAAACCGGCCGGCAGGAAGGGAGGCGCTGGCGGTCACCATCAATAACCGTGTCGGAGGAGCAGGTGTTGGGACGGGGAAGGGGACGGCCGGACGCCGGAGATCGGGACGCTAGTTCACTCGGGCGGATCGCCGGGGGCTCGCGCTCGGTGCGGAAGGAGATGACATGACGGTGCGGCGGGTGGGGGAGGTGGGGAGGAGAACCGCGGCGAGGCGATGGCGAGGGGAGGAGGAGGTGCAGGAGAGTGGGGGCGGGGCGCCGGAGGGGGGTGGGGGAAATGGTGCTCTTACAAGAGGACGACGGTGGTGCTCTGCTGCATAAATCTCGTGGCCGCCGTCTACGTCCTCCGCTCGTTCTACACGTCCTTGTACATCTTCACGGCGTTCTCTCCCGCTGGTACATATGCTCCCTCAGGTGCTAGTCCGTTCTAGGATTTGGTTCTCCTGCGTGGCCGTCGCCATGTTTGTTTCCTTAGGTTTCTGCCGTTGTTTCCGGTGTTTAGATTTTGTTGGGCATGCGAGGCGCTGCTTTCGTATGGATTTTCGTTGTCCTGGGCTTCCACATTACACTGTTTTCGTCGTTGCGTTCATGTTTTAACCGGGACGATTTCAAAATGCTTTGGACCTTCGGCTTCGCAAGCTTATTGTCATTGGATTGATCTATTTGATGACGCTCTTTGGGGATATTCGCTGCGTTACATAGTTTTTTTGGGTTCCAGCTTCTCGGTTCTCAAGCGAACAAATTAAGAGGATGGAAGAGTCTATTCAGCTAAGACGAGCAGCGCGGCCCGTCGAACTCGTTAAACTTGTAAGAATTTCTTGCGCGTTTTCAGATTTTCAGTTTTCTATTCTTCTTTTTATTCTATTTTAAAGTGATTTTTCGTCACTAACAAAGGTAAGGGGACTGTCGGAAGAGCTTTCGATGAAGGAGAGGGGCCTGGAACTTTCACAGGCGATGAAGCAGCAATTAGCGGATGAGCTTTTGCGTCGGTTGAAGGGCCTACAACCCGATTCCAATATAACTGTACAGCGAGGTTAGCTAGCATTGGCATCATTAATCTTCTCTTCTTTTATGATTAGGAAAATGAACTTGTTTTTCAAGCTGTCTGGCTTCCTTAGCTTTGTTTCTTCTCATCACATTCAGCATGTTGACAACTGCAATAAATAAAAGAGGAGAAAGAATGCCTCCTTGGTGAAAGAACTCTGAAGCTGCAATAGTAACCTGTACAGTTCTCATTAACCATCACTAAGAATTTAGATATAGGAGTAAGTTTCTCACTGTTCCCGTCATGCTTTTAGGCATGCTATGCATATGTGTTATGTAAAATAGACATTCCAAGGGTCCCTAATCATACATTGAAGTTTAGTATGGTGATTGGATAGACTTTTTGTGTTTTTTATTTTATAATAAAAAGGGAGTAAGAGGTACACTAACATGTTTGGCCGTGAGTATTTAAAATTTGTGCGTTTAGTTTTTCTTTGTAAATCTCTCTAAATATTCTTTTTAAAACCCCTGAAAACTTGTTCCACTAAAATTAGTCCTTCCATCAATAATTTAATCAAAGCATGAATTAACTAAGCTCAACTCTATACCAAATCACTAACCTACTACTGTCCATCGCCACTCTCCGCTGCCGCATCTTCCACCTCCTCCACTTCCCTTACCTTTTCCTTCCTCCATCCTTTGAATTGCAGTAATCTCACCAATGTGAGTCCTCCCAAGGTTCAGTTCCTTGTCGAAATCCTTGTAACTCCCTTGTTTTCTCCCAGGCACCTCCACCTCCAAGAGAGGGCACAAGACTTGTGCCTTCTCTCTTCTTCCTTCCTGGCCTATCACCAGGCAAGACCATGGACTTGATCACCTGAAATGTATCGAAATATTCTGACAATGATCTGAACCCAATTCGAGGACTCTCACCTCCATTGGGATGGGCGTGACCATTTGAATGCCATAGGACCAAGCTAGGAGCACATAGATGCAATAATTCGGTAATGAGGACTTGGGGGTGGCATCAATGATCCAAAGGTGTTTTGCCAGAGGTGAAGGCCATGCAAGGGGGATCTTTCCCTGGTCGAATTCAAGGGTGAAGTTTGCACTGTCACACTCACTGAAAAAAGTGTTGAGCTTCTGGAGTATCCTCGTCCTCATGTTTTGGTAGGCCTCCCCATGATGATGGTGGCCATGGCAATAAGGGTCCTTGCATTCGCATGGCTCTCTAGTCTCCACAGTGGTGGTTGTCCCAGTTGGGCAGCATCGTTCGACCTAGATACCTATCATAAGAGAGAGAGATCTGGATACGGAAATGGCGAAGCTTGATCTGGATTGGCTGATCCTACAAACCATGTTACCAAAATATTCTTGAACTGCCCTCATCTTGTTGCAACAATTTTAACATCTTTGATGGAAAAACATTGGGATCCAATTTGGTACCACCTGCATGATCTGTTCATTGATAGAAGACCTAAGGTTGAAGTCTTCTTAATTGCAGCTATAAAATTATCACCAAATGTGCTTGCAACCAAGCTTAGGACGTTTATCGACAAGATTGTCAATGTCTCTCGGACTGCTTTCATCCCAAGTAGATTCATTTTGGACAATTTTATGGCAGCTCACAAATGTTTAAATGATTAGAGACTTAGGCAAAGAGAATGCGTTCTGTTGAAGTTGGACTTCGAGAAAGCCCATGATAGGGTAAGGTGGAATGGTCTTCTTAGAATCATGCAGCTAAGGGTTTCATGGCCAAATGGATACGATGGATTAAGAGTTGTATCACCACTGCAAGTTCTAAAAAATATTCTACTTGTCTTCCTCGAGAGGACTCAGGCAGGGAGGACCCTATTTCTTCACTATTTTTTGTTCTTGTTAGCCAAGTTTTCAGCATCATGTGGGAAAAAGCCAAGCATGCGGGTATTAATGAAGGAATTAAAGTAGGAGCTAATAGGGAACAAGTTGTACATCTTTTTACCGATGACACTTCACTATTTTTCTCTGGCAGGTATGAAAAATGTCTCTCTTTAAGAATAATGCTTTACTTATTATAGGTAGTCACAAGGTTGAAGATCAATAACGACAAAAGCGAACTCATTGGCATCTACTTGAATGAGGAACATAGAACTCAATTACAGGGGATATTCAACATGCCTTGGTCGTCACTTCCTATCTAGTATCTTGGTTTACCATTATCAGACAAAGGCATCATGGCGCTTAAATTTTGTATGATATTCCATATGAGTATTATCTAATTTGAGTGTTATGAATATTTATAAACTTATAAAGTAGGTTCCACAGATCTTTGAAGTGTTGGCATAGGAATAGGGGTGTAAACGGACCGATATTTCGAAATTTTGATTCGATTCCGATAAAAATTAACGAGTTTGAAAAATATTTTTGTATCCTATAAACTATCAGAATCAGAATTGGATATTCCGATAGCTTATTGGAATCAGAATCGGAATCAGGTGATTTTGCTTCCGTTTATCCGATTTCGATAAAATAAATAAATAAAAGTAAAAATAATTAAAATAAAGTCAAATAAATCATAAAATATAATATACAAATTGATAAAATGATAACAATAAAGTTTTAAAAATATTATATCAACATTTAATAATTATATGTGAATTATTAATTTATTTTTGAATAAAAATTAATATTTAATATTGGAATCGAAAATTATCGGATTCGATTCCGATTTCGAAAACGGAATTGGAATCGGATCGAAATCGGAATATAGTAATTCCAAAATTATCGGAATCGAGATTGGAACACCTTAACCCTTATCGGAATCGGATTCTGTGATTCCGCTACCGTATCCGACCCGTTCACACTCCTACATAGGAATAGCCCTATCACTTGGACAACCTGAACCTCATTTTTTATTTGTTTGAAGTTGTTTGAGTTCTTTGAAAATTTGTATTTGACCTCTTTCTGTCGGATTTGCTAAGTATTGATGTTAATTACATCGAACAATTATTCAAACACTTTTGATTAACCGTCATAATAATTCATTAATTGAAGACATACATCCACAAAATAACAATCGGAAACAACTTCCCCATGAACTTGATGGAATGCAAAAACTTAATATTTTGATTTGATTTACTTTGGTTTGATTTGGTTATGGTTTGGGTTTTATTTTATTTTGTTTTGATTAAGGTTTGGTGTCTTTTACCTTGGTGATTCTTTGAACATAATCTGGGTTGATTGAAGTTCATCCAGAAATTTTGTTTGATTTAGGTTGATTATTTATTTTGTCAAGACTTGATTCTGTTCAGATTAAAGATTTATTTTTGAATTTGATTGATTGATTTTGATCTTTTTATGTTTTGAAATTTATTTTAATTTATTTTTGAGATGTGTTTTGTTTTGTTGATTCAGTTAAGACTTAATGTCCCTTAATTTTCTGTATTTTTTTTCTTTTGGATTTGATCCGAGTTGATTAAGGTTTGATTTTGGTTCTGAATTTAATTGGTGATGGTTCTTTCCTCTTCCCTATCTTTGCTCTGATTATCATAACTCTTTTTTTTGGACACTGGCCCAGTGGCTGCGAACCCCGCAGCGCCGCGGGTGGCGAGGGATCGAGCTCGCGTTCGATCCCCACTGTTCACCCCCCGGGGGGGGGGGCTGTAGCCGCCGGGAGGCGATCCATCGGACGATCTACGCTCGACCGGTGATTCTCATAACTCTCAGATTGGAATTTCAGATATTTGTTGTTTTTTATTTTGATTTAGGGAATTTGATTCCAGTTTCAACTTTTGAGTTTGATGTCCTTGACTTTAGGCATTCTGATTTGGGGAAGGCTGATTTGAGATTCCAATTTACAGGTTTGAGGGACCTTGACTTTTCTTTTTTGAAATTTTTAGATTTGGGGACTGAGATTTACGGCTTCAATTTTGTATTTCAGTTTCCCCATATTTGAAACTTTGAGATTCTGAGCTGGGACTTTAGATTAGGAATCTGAAATTTTAGATTTAGTGATCCTAGATTCTGATTTCAGATTTCCCTTTTTCATTTGGATTTGGGATTTGAGGTCTTTGTTTTTGATTTGGGGATTTAAAACTTGAAATTTCATATTTGACGATTTTACGTTTGTGATTTGTTAAAATCTGGATTAAAGGAGTTTGAGCTTGACGTTTTGATATTTCTTCAGATTTAGAGTTTTTTTAAAGTTCTGAGATCTTTAAATTTCTTGTTTGGGTTTGTTTGCTTTGGATTTCATTTTTGACTTTGCCTTTTGAATTGGGATCTCATTGTTATCATGTTATGAGAGTTTGGATTGTTTGGATTTTTTTGAGTATTTTGGTGTTTGATGACTTGAATTCTGGTTTCTGATTTTTAGGATCAGGGGTCTTTTACTTTTGTTTTCAAGTCTTGGATTTTGGTATGGTGATTTTTTGATTAGGTTTTAGATTGTTTAGACTGGCAGATCTGACAACCCTTATATTCGTCTTTCTGATTTCTGCTGATTCCTGATTTCAAGGGTGATTTTGCTTTCTATTCTCAGATTCTAACAGCTCTTGGATCACTTGGCTCCCAGATCCCCCCCTCTCTCTTTCTTCAGAACTGAGACCTCATACCTTAAACCTCCTGAATTTTTATGATTCGGTTTTAACTCCTTTTGGATTTTATGAATTTTATGTATGCCCGTAACCCTGCAAGCCCCATGTTGCAATCCCAACAAGATTAACTCTCAGATTGATTGAACTCTCAGATTTCCGACTCCCCTGGGTGTTTAAACTTGCAGAGGGCGACAAGTTCGACAAGTGCATTCCATGAGTTTGAGCTTCATTTACATTCACAAGACCAAAAAAATTCAGGATCCAGGCCCTATGAATTCTCAAGTTTGATCAGATTGATCTTTTATTACTGAGTTATAATTTAAGATTTTGGGGGATTTGAGCTTCAATTTCAACAGTCACATGTTTTGATTTAATACTTTAACTTTTATTTCTTTAAGTTCAATGTTGTGAGATTTTTTTTGACTAAGATTTCCGCCTTGTGCATTAAAGATTTGTGGTTTTAACTTTTTTATGTTGAGGATCAGATTTGGGACTAATGTCTGAAATTCTCCAGTCTATTTAGTTGTGTTATTTTTGCTTGGATCCCAAAATTCTAACCTGCAATCTTTCAATCCGAAGATTATGCATTCTGCCTGGATGTTCAGTTTTGTATTTGAAAATTGCATCTTGCTTGTTCCAAGTCCCAATCGCGAATTTGAGTTATTTGATGACTCGAGTTTTCAGATTAAATATCATGTATTAGTTTTATAAATTGGGCCCTACATGTCCTGGCTTTTGTGGGCACTCAATCCTCCATTCTTCTTATCTCTTTCTCTTTGCCCTTTTTCTTCTGCTTTCCAGACTCTTGATATATTTGACATTTTGAATGTTGGTGAAGAGCTGAGCATGATTTAGATTTAATGACTTTGTAACTCCAAAAGTTGGGAGCTCTTTGAGATTCCTGAATCATCCTGATCTTTCCATTTATTTTGATTTTTTGGTCTGACCCATTCTTTCTTAATTTCTAGAAATCAATAGATTTATTGTAACTTCAAGACACTCCTTATTCTTTTTTCCTTGTCAGATTCACCGAGTCTTTAATGTTTCAGTTTGAGATGTACTTGCATTCCATCGAACCATATGGCTATTTATGCTTCATATACCATCAAAATATGCACTGGCTGTGAAATTTCATTGCTTGCTCAAATTGAGATACATATGTACATAGGGAAGACATGAAAGCCATAATTCTCATAAATTAGGATTATGTTTCCCATGACCTTTAATATGCATTGGAAATTTATCCTTGAAATTGACTCGAGACTAAATCATTTTTAGCCTTTGATAGGTAGTAGAGACTATCCCTGGGAATGTGGGATAGAGTAACCCGGCCTTTGATAAGCATATGAGGACTCATCCCAATGATGTATAATTCTCGTTAGCCTATGGTTTGACATATATACATGTCACACATGTATGGCCTCCCCATGACCTAATTAGTGAAATTCGTTCCTTTGACCTATAGAGTTGAAGCTCTATTGCATCGGGGGTAGATTGGTATTAGGGCTCTCATCCTAATTCAGGATTTTGACCCTTGTATGCAGCCCTTAAAAAAGTTGAAGTCCATAGGCATGGTACTAGGGCTTTCTTTCTAATACAGGATTTTGACTCTTATGTACCATTCTTTGAAGGTAGAATTTATAAGTATGGCATGAGGGCTCTCGTCCTAATTCGGAATGGTTGTCGGGTTTGTTCGGTTTAACTTTTTAAACTCAAATGACCCAATCCTGGAGCATGACCCGAACTAACCCAAGTATTTTGGTTGGTTCGGTTCGGGTCATGGGGTCAGCCTGATCAATGAACTCCCCTGTGAGTTGCTTGTGGCTAAAAGTCGAGTTGTTGTCCATTTTGGCGGATAGGCCTAATGTGAAAACTGTCCACCTGCTGATCGAGTATATTTCTGCCGGTGCATGCTTTATTGCTTGTTGTACTCCGCCCCTTTTGCCTTCTCTGACTGTCCTGGTTGCTTTAGACAAGTGGTTGTTGGGCTGGTTTTAAGGACCGGTTTAGGGCTGATTTGGACTGGTTTAGGGGATGTTTAGGGACAGATTTGATGTCTGATTTGGACTGCACAGGGGACTAACAGGGATCAAATGGGGTGAAATAGAGGGATTTTGGGCTCAGTTTTGGGTCTGATTTAAGGTCTGGCTTAGGGTCTGATTTGTGGACATGTTTAGGATATGATCTGGGACTGTTCAATGTTCTGTTTAAGGAACTGGTTAGGGATTGTTTAGGGGCTGGTTCAGGAATTGTTTAGGGGGCATATCAGATCCGAATAGGGTATGGTACAGGCATTGAACAGGGGTCTGATACAGGACTGAATGTTTTGTGGTGTGAATAAGGTCTGAAATAAGGTATGTTCAGACCTTGTTTGGGGTAGTTTAGAAATCAGAAAACAAGGGCTAGAAGACGAGGGTTTTTTTTTGAAAGGGGGATGGGACAAGGGGTGGCGCAATAGCAAAATCCTTTCTTCTCATCTTTTTTCCCCTTCCTTCTTGGCTTTCTGTTTGCACAACAGTAGAACAATGGCCGGGAGAGACTTCTTCTTTGGCTTCTTTCCTCGAAGAACAAGAATATAGGGTTGAGGAAGCCTTTTCTCTTCTTCTTCTTGACCTCCTTTTGTTAGTACCAAGGATCATAGGATCAGAATTGGCATCGGGATCGGTGCCCACAATCCAGATCGGATCGGATTAGTCTGATCTGGATCAATCTGCCAGAATAGATCCTGATCCAGAATCGGTCCGGGTTGATAAATTTTTCCAAAAAAATATGTAACAATAAGGAAAATAGTAAAAAATTAAAAAATTGGGAAAAAATTCTAAAAAAACGGAAAACAATAAATTGGGTTATCTACCACATGATGTCATACAACATTGATACAATAAATTGTCTTGTAAGTATGAGAGTCTAAATCACAAACGGCTACAAAACTAATATCAATACATTCTTTAAAATAAAATGAGTACCATGGTACAACAAGTAATTTTGGAATGTATAGGAAATTATACCTTTCAATCTAATCATCACCAACTATGGAATTGTCCCTCATAATCTTTCTCTTGCTCCTCACCCTCCTGAATTTCTCACTGAGTTTGATCATTCATGATTGATTCGTAATGGGAGATCAAGTTAATTGGAGAAGAAATAAGGATAATTTCTTATGTTCTGGACATTTTAGGGGGTATTTTTTATTTTTTAGTGGGTGGATCCCACTCTAACTAATCCAACGTGGAGAGAAAAGGGTGAGGGTGTTCTGGGTGCCTTTTAAGAATTTTCTATGATCTCCAAGAATTTCAGGGATCTATCTTTTATTTTTATGAATTTTCAATGAGAAAAAAATGCCCAAAATGGGCATAAAAATGATTTTATGGGCCAAAAAGAGATGGAAGTTTCAAGTAACATTCAAAGACCTTTAGAAATAATATTGGGCATGAAAGTTATTTTTTTACCCAATATAGGAATTTTTGGAGAGAGAAATAAATTTCTGGAAATTTTTTGAAGAAAATTTTGAAAAATATGGAATTTCTAGGAAATATGTTTTGAGGAATTTTAATTATTTTTGATGATTTGGCTGAGTTTCCCTTAATTTTTGAATATTTATCCATATTTTTGTGATATAAAAAGGGATATATACGAGTTTTGGAAAAGTGGGCCCAATATGAAATCATGCGTTGAGATGTCCAATGTGACATTTAATAACAAGGGGTTTGGGATTTATCATGGAGAAAATATTGAGAAATTAGATGTTAATTGAATTTGGATATTTAAATGAGATAAAATGAATATTCTAATTAATATGAAGTTTGAGAATCTCCAAAAATTTTTGATCTTTTTTTTGTGAATTTTTTAGGTTACTAATTTGGAAAAAGTTTATGATAGAGTTCCAAAAGAGATCTTGTGGTGGGTGTAGGAACGAAAGATAATGTTTATTTGGTAATATGCAAATGATAAAGCAACTATGCACAATTGGTGGAGAAATAAAATATTTCTTATTTCAAATAGCTTACATCAAGGGTATGGAATACATCCTTATCCTTTTGTATTAGTCATGAATGAATTACTTAAGTCTTTACAAGATGATATATCTTAGTGTATGATATTTGAAGACGATGTTGTATTGATAGATGAGACACAAGGAGTAAATAGGAAATTAAAACTGTGTAAAAATATTTTAGAGAATAAGGGTTTTAAAATAAGTAGAATTAAAACATAATGTATGTATGGTAAATTTAATGAAATTTAAAGAGTAGTAGGTGATGATGTTAGTTTGGATGGGGTAATATTATCTCAAAGAACCCAATTCAAGTATGTTGGATCAATTATTTAAAAAGATAGAGAATGTGATAAAGATATTAATCATATCATTAAAACATGTTAGATGAAGTAGAGATTGACTATAAGAGGGGTATGTGTTCGTAAGATTTTACTAAAATTGAATGAGAAATTTTATCGTACAGGTATAATATCTGCAATGTTTTATGGTAGTGACGGTTGGACAATAAAAAGAAAATATACTTTTAAAATAATTTTTATTGAAATGTGAATGTTAAGATTGATAGGTGGTCATACTAGATTAGATAGAATAAGAATTGAATATATTAGAGAAAATATAGGAGTAGCGACAATTGTAGATAAATTGAAAGAATGGAGATTGAGATGGTTTTGACATATTAAATATAGACTTAAGGAGGTTGTAGTAAGAAAAGTAGAAAATATAAAATAACAAAAATAAAAAAGACGTGGTTGATCAATGTTAACTTGGAAGAGGGTAATTCAATATGATTTATAGATGATTCAAATATCTTTGAAGAAGTAACTTAAAATCAACATGAGTGGAGAAAGAGAATCTATATAGCCGTCCCCAAGTAATTCAAGACGAAGGCTCGAGTTGAGTGAGTATATTTGGTCTAGTTTTGAATCCTTGGCCTGCATACTCCAAAATTTGAGCTCTTATTCTCCTTGCTATGCTTTGGCTCATATGGCATGCTGGAAACAAGCAGATTTTTGATGAATATTTTAAGCATCCAAGCAGGACCATTCACTTGGTGATGTGCTCAGTGAAACATTGGACATTTGTGCATTATGGCATATTCACTATATTCTCTGGGAGAAATTTATTCTTCTTATAGTTTCTATGCTCTCCTACCTTCTCTATAGTTGAGCAACGTGGCCCTTGGTTTTTTATTTCTTTTTCATATACTTGTACGTTTCTTCATCTTAACAAAAATTTGACCCTGGGCCAAATTCTAAAAAAAAAATAAAAATTCATCAACCATCATATGGAAATATGGATTAGTAGTGGTGTGAGTTGGGACATTGAAGTAATATAAAAAAATGTTAATGTCCACTAAAAATATGGTAATACAAATGTGAAAGAAGTTAAGCTTATATTATATTAATTTACATGCAAAAATTATTTACAACTATGTTTGACTGTTTTCTTTGCAGTTGAAATTGTTGCCTACACTCTTTAACCATGGAAGCTATAATACCAAGCTGTTTGAGATGTAAGACGAGTGTCTTCCACATCTAAATGTTTAGCAGCAACAAATCTTTATGCTCCCCTTCTTATCTCTTCATCTTCATAAGCCAAAATCTTACTGCTGTTGGTTACTTTTTTTACTTGTCTTCTCTTTTATCATCTGAACTTGATCTGTCACTTTTAATTGGAGCTTTTCCTTTTCTGTTTTACTTGTTTAAGTCATGATCGGTGTCTCTGCATCTAAGCAGCTCATTATTCAAGGTGGCTCTTTGCTCAACTTGTTTATTTCTTTGTGATGTTCTTTCTGTTAATTAAACTCTTATTTCTTCTTGCAACTCTATAGGGATTTTATCACATTTATTCACGTTCCCATGTATCCCACCTATATACTATTTGAGGCAGAAAACACCTTCGTTCATTTGTTTCTCGCAACATTTATATTGAACTTGCTTTTTATATACATCCACCATAAATCCATGTATCCATCTAAGATCACGAGATCCAAAGGTAGGGACATCATGTTCTTTGTTTGACATTTTCCCGAACACAACACAAATATATTTTTAGTCTCAACTATTATTATGTTTTAAAATCCTGCTTGAGGGACTTTAAAGGGGTGGGGGGCTGTGCAAGTGTGGGGTGCCCTACAAGTGCTGGTGAGCCGGGGAGGGGGATATAAGGGGAGAAAGACCATTTCTTGTTGGAACAGGGCGGGTTGTGTTGATTCCGATGCAGTTACGTGGAATCGGCCTATTCTTGGCTAATTCCTCCAAGATTCTGTCCCGATCACCCCTCTGGGTGAATATTGGATCACCATAGGCCGGATCACCGTAGGCCAATCTGATCTCAGAAGTAGTCAATTCTAATTCAAATTGGCCGATTCCACAATCCGTGATACAAGTTAAAGTTTCGCCTTTCTGTTGAGTAATTAAAACCCCACAATGTGCACTCACCTGCCATAATACAAGGAAATCTTTTCTGGGGGTGGCCAAGGACAATGGAGAGTGGAGTTGGAAGATATGTAACCACCTGGCGTAGTAATGGGCCATCTTTTAATCTTGAATGCTTGCATCTTTTCTTTTCTTCGCATACAAGGGCTTGAAGAACAACTAGTTTTCTTTCAAGTCCATCAAACATGGATTGAATCTTTCATGTCTTTGCATTTGTTAATCCAGAAGAATTGGAAACATGGCGGATGGAAAAGCTGGAAGCAACAAGAAAGATCATAAATCGCAATGCCACAGTTGATTCAACTATGAGTAGACGGGAAGCAAGTATGCTGTTTTTATTTAAGGCTTTTTTCTTCCATCTGTTTACAGACCTTTCATTTAATATCATTACTCTTGATGGTTGTGTTGTTGACTGATTTTTTTATAGTTCAAATCTTAAATGCATAGAGATCTTCCGCTTACCCTAAACTGATTTCTTTTTTATGTGGAAATAGAATTACTGAAACGTGCTTTTGAATCCGACTGGCTTATGCTACTTGAGGAGATTGGTCTTTGGATTCCAACTGAAGTAATCAACAAGGAAATTGATCACAAACCTGAAAATGAAAATGAACTCGGTATGGTTCTCTTTCAAAATGTAGCTACCGTTTCACTTTTTTTTTTCATTTTAAACTTAAATAGGCCTTAAATATCTTAGTTTCTTAATTATTTTTGAATCACTAAATTGTCACACCTCACTTTGAATTGAGCTTATTTTTCAAGCATCTTTTGCCTTGGGAAGTGCAACAAAACGTTTACCCTTTTGCTCCAAGCATATCAGAGATACTCCTAGATGTCAGTTGTGCTTTCTAACTTGGTTGATCAAATTGAGTTGCTTTCCCCCCTTGAATTACATTATTGCCGTTTGATTCCGCAGATGTCTTCTTTTAATAGTGCTTTAGTTGGCAAATTTTGTTGTTCTTGTTCCTAATGAATCATGGTTACCTTACCTTTATCCATTACTAGAACTGAAAAAGATAATTTAAGCGCCCTTAAACCCCTGGAATGAAGATGGATGAAGATTGTTGATCTAAGTATGAATGGTACTTGCATCCATTGTCTATTGGCAATGGTTTTGGTGAATATTCTATAGGTAGTGTCGAGTAGGCTGATTGACCTGAAATCCCGTAGTTCTGTGCAATTTTTTTTTTCAGAATCAAGGCAATGTGAGTGAGCACCTTGATCCTTTCAAATTTCTCTACTAGGTTCTACTTCTGCATAACCTCCACCACTTGTCCCAACCAGCTAACAATTCCCTTCACATCCCTGATAACCACATCCCACGATGGGAGGCAGCTTTCGACGATGAAGGGCAATGCAACAAAGAGGGAAGTAAGTGCCGGATGCTGGGTATGTCGAATCGAGAGGGACTGTTCATCAGCTCGACCACCGGTTCAGGAATAGAGTGAAGAACGATTGCCAGTTCAGAAGACATCACATTGGGTGCGTGGAGAATGCGAACTGGCACTGGTTCAAGAGAAGCTAGATCCGCTGTTAAGTTAAACATATCCTTTAACATTTGCAAAGCTGAGGGGTCCACAGGACCCGGAAGAGGTCTGCTAGCGTCTTGAGCATCGTCCTCCCCACCCGATAGGACCTGCAACTCTTAACGGCGGAACAACAGGCTGCCATCCATGGTTAGGAGCTGGAGACTTGCCTATAATGCCTCGCTGATCGTGGAAATGAGGCGTCTCAACATGAAATTTTCAATTGAAATTGTACCTGGGCTTCTGGATGGAGTAAGTCCCTCTCTGAAAAGACGGGACTGTTGCCAAAGCCGAATCTTTCCCTATCACCAAATCCTCCAGGATCAAGATCAACTTCACAACAAATTGTGAATTCCTGCTGATAACAGGAATGGTAAAACCTGGCTTGAAATCTACTCAGCTCTCCATGCATCTTGTGACAGCCTCAGATGATGGACAACAAAGCAAGCTTTTGTTGATGACAATTAATTTTTCAAACGAACCCAAAATTCCAGCAATAATAGTGATCGTCCTTGCAAAAACTGGAAGACCACTAATTGTAACTCTTGACAGCAATTGCAACATTGGAAGCATCCTCCTTCTACGGGTGGATCCATATTACTCTGCTACCATCACCGAGACCCTTCACCAGAAACCTCTCACCGTCCAAGCAAAAGCCAATCAATGAAGGATTTATTTCTAGCCAGGAAATTGCCATCAACATCCACTTCAATCCACCATGAACAAGTTTTTGGCTAGGTAGTCTTCAAGAAAGATTCAAGCAAGACTTTCTTCTCGTTCAGGGACTCTGAGCCTTCTACGTCTTTGGATACAGGAAGACAAATCACCCCCTCTCCCACTCCTACGTAATGATACGCCCCGCGAACAGGTCTAGTGAAGGGAGAAGATACATAGCTTACCATGGAATAAGTGCAAAAGCATTCTCTATGCCCAACACCATTAGATCTTTGACATCTCTACCCATTCCTACATTCAGACTGAATGTGATCCGCCCCATAACACCTGCCACAGGTCCAATGTCTGCCTCTCCCATTCACTCCACCAGAGAGCAGAGCATCATGGAAGGATGCTTGGCGGGCCGTACCTCCCAAAAAAGGGCTTTCGTTGCTACAACATGTTTTTGAGTACTAGTCCTGACCGCAGGGGGTGAACGACCCTCCACCGTGGCCCTCTCACAGCTTGTGAGAGTCACCCCCACATTTGGAATGGATCCCTGCCGACGGACAAGCACATCAGGAAGAAATGGGGACTCCCTTGGGGAGTCGAGACGAGAAACTCCGAAATTACCTGTGCTTCTCTCTCCTCTTGACATATCTTCCTTTATCTATTATTCCATAGATATTCTTATGGGGAAGAATAATTAGTGTTAAGTAATTTAATGATTATTTATTAGGAGTTAATACTAATTAAGTATTAATATTAACTTAATTGAGTAGTTCTAATTAGGTACTTATGTTATTTGATTGATTTAACCATGCACTTGTATATTATCAGTTGATTTACATTTCGTCATATTTATTTATTACTTTTTTATGTATTAGTTGTCACTCATATTTGCTGATTTATCAATTTTACTATGTAAAAGGCATTGCCTAACTCCTCGCCTTATCACCCTAGCGACAAGGTAGTACTATGTCACATTGATCACCTTGATCACCTTGAAAATTTTGATGGAAATTAAGTAATAAAACACACGTAAACAAAGCACAAGGTACTCACCGAAGTTTATTAGGATTTAGTTCAATCTTGCTAATTTTATGAGATTTGCTTGCATGAACTTTTTATTAGTTGTTTGTTTGGATTATAATGAGATTGTCTTTTTAGATTATAAAGAGATAAATACCTTGTTTGGTAATTGTATTTTACAGCTTGTTGGCACCTAAATTTTGCGATAATTGAAGCCCAATTCAACCACAATTCATTGAGAAATAACATAGAGCAACGGCCATTTTTTTTCTCTCTAGCCCGTTCTTATGCTTAGTGGGCTGCATTCTAACCCAATGACAATTGCGTAACTCATGTCCTTGACATCCGTTGGGCTACATTTCAGTCTTCAAATGAGTTCATTTCGATACCAATTTGCCCATCTTTTATAACACACTTTGTAGCCCTTTTCTTATACACCAATTAGATTGGGTTTAATTACTAAAACATGCCATTAGGTATTGATTTCGGCCCACTAAGCACACCTTTTGCATGAACCACATTTTGCCCATTAAGTTCCCACATTTACTGCTCCAGCCAGATTAGCTTGGTCTCGAACCTTTTTCTCCTATGTAAAGGGATCGTGACCTTGCCACCTTATCCTGGAGAGCTTTCCTCCACCCTCATCCAGAAAATAACAACCATGCGACCTTGTTTAGCCAATCCAAGATAGGCCTTCGACTTCCCTTATTTTTCGGCAACCATGCGATGACCTGCAAGGATAACAAGAGGATCGCGGCCTTCCTCTTCAAGCGAGAGTATAGTTGAAGCACCTGAGGCTCTCACAAAGAAGGAAGGAGCCGTCAGAGCATAGAAGATTTATCGGATTTGCCTTCCATAAGGGTAGAAGGTTATCATGGCCTTCCCACTTAGCACAATTGGCATCCGGTGATTGTGTACCTAGTGGAACCTCTCCATCAAAGCCAACCCCTCTCCGGAATCCCTAAAAGGCGGGGTTGGATCATAGGATGGCAACAAGGGAGATTTTGAAGGTCATACAACCTCCTCCGACGGCATCCAGCTGCCACAGGGCATGCCAACCCATTTTAGAATGTCCTATGAAGGAGTGGTAAGCCATCGGTATGTGAAGAGCTTCCTAGATTTGCAAGATATGTATCCCTAGAAGTCAGGAAGTGCGATCATGGCTTTCCATCTTGATTGGACCTCCCGGAAAACCAGCAGCCGTAAGCCTTTGCCCCAATGGCTAGCCATTTCCTCTATTAAAGGGCTTTGCGGTGTTGTCATAGGGGTTTGGAAGTAGCCGCACAAGAAAACACACAGAGAGAGAGAGAGAGAGAGAGAGAGAGAGAGAGAGAGAGAGAGAGAGAGAGAGAGAGAGAGAGAGAGAGAGAAGGGCCGCATGTACTACCCTTCCTACTGTCGCTGCTGAGGCCAACAGCCTCCTCAATCGTTGTCGTTGGAGCCAGAACACCCTCATGAGGCTGCTGGAATCTCCTCCTGCCTCCACCGTTGTCATTTGCTTTCACTGTCATCACTGTTGGGACGGTCTACTTCGACTACCGCTGATGCCGAAGCCGACTACTCATGCTGTTATCACCATCGTGGCTGTTTGTATCCACTGTCATTGCTGTTGGGGTTGTCCGCCTCCACTGCTTCTGTCGGTGAGGATGTTTGCCCCCTATGCCACCGTCGTCAATGCTGCCTGCTCTTGTTACTGGTGATGCCGCAACCCTCTCTTCCATTTGCCATCACCATTGAGGGCCTTTGCAAGTCCCCTTGCCGCTATCGGAGTCAACTGTGCCTGTTGCTGCTGTCTACGCCAGAACCGAAGGAGGTTCACGGAGCCAAAAGGACCTTCAAGAGCTGAGGGGTACGAACCAAGGCGGTCACATGATCAGCTAAAGGCACCAGTAGAGGTCGACCTTGAAGTTGGGCCAACTATAGGGCCATCGGCCCTTTAGTAGGCCTATTAGGAATGACAACCAGTGAACAACTTGAATGTCCATTAAAAAAACTCTAAAGTAAACAATCAATTAAAATTTAAATAAAAATCTTTCAATTTAATCAAACAAACCGATACTAGTTGGGGGATCGGGCATGCCCTTACATCTTGGCAAAATCTAAAAGAACTATTAACATATGGACTAGTTGGGAGGCCCCAATGTTATACCATGCCTCAACAAAGAGCTATATATCCACTAAGCTATGGGGAGGTTGTGTGTTTATTATGCAAGCATGCAGAACCATAAACTAATGAGGTTCATAATTAATGGGAAGAATCCTTACATATCTATTCAAGGCCAGGGGTAATATATCCTAAATCAATGGGAAGGGCCCCTAACACCTATCAAAGGCCAAAGGAGACTTTATCCTAAATCAATCAATGAGAAGAGTACCCACATGCCTCAAACAAGGACCGGTGCACTCTATCCAAGATCAATGGGATGAATTCCACAATGCCTATCAAAGGACTAATAGATTTAATCCTAATTCATGCAAGTTCATCAGGTTCATGGCTCTTCATGCCTCCTGCATATGCATTTTGTACTTATATTCTCTAAGTAATGAAGAACTTCATGTTCGGTGCACATTTGATATTGTGAGGAACATAAATCGTCTTGTAGACTTGATGGAATGCAAGAAAAAATATAATAATAATAAAAGGAGAGAAAATATACTGATTAAATAATTTTGAAAATACCAAAAATCTTGTCATGCCAGTCAATCAGAAAAATTTCCAACTCAAAAATAATTTTCAGATAATTAAAACGTCAAAAACTGAATTTTATAAGCCATAAAACTTGATTAATTAATAAATAACTCAAACAAACCCAATTAATCAGAAAAATAAACCAACAAAACTAAAACTGAAATGCCCCCAAACGTCTCAAAATTGACTGAACAGACCATAACAATTAAGGAAACATAAAAAAAGACAACAACAAACACACTCTAACAGGTAAAATTCATTTATAAGTTGAAACAAGTTAAAAAAACAAAACAACAAGAAATAATAGTAATAACAAAAAGGGCACAAACAGGAAATCTGCCTCAATCCATAAAAAATCTGGGAATCCAAGAAAACCTAAAAAAAATCAGAAACCCACATAATTCAAATTCAAAGACCATTTAATCAGAAATAAAAAAACTCTAAATCCTAAAATACAAATTTCAAAGTCTTAAATTAATAAACCAAAAACAATCAGATCAGAAAAACCAAACTTGGAGTTAAACTTAGTACTCAAAACCTAAAAATATTATACTTGAAGCCATTAAGTCTTAATAAAAAATGAATGACCAATGAAATTAATCAACTTAGATTAACTTTGAAAGATAATCTCAAATATAAAAAAACATAAGTCTTAACAAAAACCAAATCAAACTTTCAAACAAACTCAAATATAAAATCAAATCAAACTATATTTAAAAAACTGTGTTTACATTTCATCAAGTTTATGAGGCCGTTGCTTCTGTGTGTTTCTTTTGTGGATGTATGTCTTCTATTCAAGGATTGCTTCTATGACAACTAATCAGGGGTGTTTGAATAGTTGTTCGATATAATTAACATCGGTACTTCGCAAGTCCAATGGGGAGTGGTCCAAAATAAATTTTTGAAGAATCCAACAACCTCAACATATATTTTTTACATATCATTGAATTATCTAATATTTCTATTGAACACCATCTATTTTCCTAGTTGTTCAAAGCTAATCAACAAACACAATTTTTTTTTCCAAAAAGGAGAATATATTAATTTTGAGGTCACATCACACCTCTATCACTATTAATTTTGAAATTGATAGTGATATAAATCATTTGGCTATCAATGTCAACATTGAAATTTCTTGTATAAACAAAGTATAATATGTAATACAAGTGTCCATTTGTATCAAATTGATATTGATATTCCACCCTTTACAAATATTAACATCAAAATTGATATGGTATCATTTTTGATACTCTAACAAAACAGGCCATAAGCTTCTGGATCTGATTTTTTAAAGTAAATTCTTTTATTTTATCTTGGGTGCTTGTCATACAATATGATGCTTACCAAGGTTTAGAAGCTTTCATTTTCTTGTAGATCTAACATTACTCTTATTCATATTGGATCCTCCAGGAAAAATGGAGAAAACCTTCATGTACAAGTGATGTAGAAAAGATGTACTTGTGGTACCATTATTGTTTTGACTGGATTTTTATGAGATTTTTTTTTTCTGAATTAACAAGAATAAACCCGTTATGGAAAAAGAAGATAGATGCTTGAAGTGTTAGCCAATAGAATATCTTGTGTGCTGCCTTGTCTGATTTCCGTTCTTTACTATTTTATCTCACATTTCATACTATGTTGCTGCCATTCCTACAGCGGAAGAAGAGGAGGAAGATATTGTTGTTGGAAGACCCATCCCACCTGAATGCCATGCAGAGCTGCGTACGGACTATGATGGGGCAGCTGTCAGATGGGGTCTTACCCATCATAAGGAAAGTGCTGCAGATTGCTGTCAGGCTTGCTTAGATCAGGCAAAACATGCAAAACCTGGTGAGATGAAGTGCAATATATGGGTTTACTGCCCATCACAGTCTGGATGCTATTCACCTGACATTTATGAGCACAAGTATCAGGAATGCTGGCTTAAACATGTAAGTGCTCTTGGCTCAGTAAATTATTGGTGTTATTCTGTAACCCTTCCATGCACTGCTTCCTCGCCTATTTTTCCAGATAAGATGATTGATGCGGGATGGCGCAGGTGGACTGAGCTGAAGATGCTGCTAAAACAGAGTTAGAATGCTAGAAGAAATTAAAATGAACCGAAAATGAGCAAACCAGACTTAAACCGGTCAAAATGGGCCCAACTCCAGCTGAACCCAAGCCGGGTATGTGCATGCTGACAGTGGAACCCCAATGGAGCGTTGTGGAGGCGCTGAAGCATGCATGAGTGCATGGAGGTGAGTGTCTGGCAGGGGCCTCGTGGCTGCTCGTCAGCACGTCTGACAACCGCGTGAAGAGAAACACCCTGGCAGGGCTTCGTGGCATCATGGGAGTGCCTCCGAGGGTGCATGGAGATGGACCCCCGAGCAGAATCGTGGTGGCCGGAGGCAGCACGCTGACTTGTGTTGGAGCTGGGTCTAAGGAGCTGTGGCTGTGAAATGCCCGCGATTGTGTGAGACGAAGAGGAGGCTTGCAAAGGGAGGGGTTTGTACGTCTCCATGGTGCGTTCGGGTCCGCGGAGGAGAGCTCCACAGTGTGCGAAGGTTTGTGGCATTGCCGGAGCGCGCACGTGAAGCAGGCACTGATCGCGTGAGGCGGCGAGACCCGGGAGGGGGGTTGTGGCAGCCGAAGATGTCCACACGAAGAGGAGGGGGAGGTGGAGAGACCTCGTGTGGCCTGATTGAATGAAGACTCACAAGCTGCGTGAGTGACAAGTTGTGACAAGCTCAACAAGGATTCCTTTCGTCCTTGCCTAGGCCCTTCATCGTCACCATGCTGTCTGGACGACAGAGGAGGTGTAGAGGGGCAGGCGGTGGTGGCAGCAGGTGCAGGTGAGCAGGGCAGCGTGTTGTCGGAAGGAGAGGGAGAGGAGAAGCTGGCGCCGACTTCCTTGATCCTTCTCCTTCTTTCCCTTGATCTCCTCGAACTCCCTCCTTCGTCACCCTCCGGAGATGGCGGGAACAGGGGTGGGTGGACAGTGGATGGCTACCAACTCGTGTGGAGAGGAGAAGCCGAACAGGAGTGGGAGGGGCGAGGGTGAGATGGCTGCAGGGATTTTCCAGAGACTCGAGGGAGGTGAGGGTCTAATGACGTGGGAAGGGCGGCAGGGCTTTGTGTGGTGCAGCAACAATCAGAGGATGGGGTGAGCAGGGGGCATCCCACGGGAAGGGATTGTCGGGAGGGAGGAGGAGGTCCAGAGGATGCCAAGGTGGGTGTTGTGGTGGTGGGCCTTTGGTCGAAGTCGTTGGAGGGACCAGCGAACTGTCCGGGGATCATCAGACCACTCCGAGGCGTTGCCAACGAGGGGGTTGATCAATGGGGTGCTCTGGTCTGTTGATGATGCTGGAGGTCGATGGAACTGTAGTTTGTGCTCCGATGTCTGGAAGCGTCAAGCTAGCACGAAGGGGAGTCGAAACTGGGGAAGGGGGAAAGAGAAGGGGGAATGCACGGAGATGGATTAGAAAAGAGGAGGAAGAAGAGTCAAACTCTTGTTGGAGGTGAACAGATGCCAGCCACTGCCGGAGGTAGAGAGGTAGACCTCCATGGGGGGGTGGCGAGCTATGAGGAAGTGCCCCCTAATGGGTGAACAAGGCTTCTTTCAAAAATTCCACTTCTTCTTTGATTCCAGCGTAGATGACCATAAAAGAAATATTGACAACTACATCCTGAGGATAGAAATGTAAAGAAAAAGACTCAAATAAACTTCAAATATTTACAACAGGTCCCTGAAGACTGAAATGCAAACAAACCCCAAAATTCTTGAACTGGTTCCCCGTTAATGATCTCACTTCAAATCTGCATTTGCTTGTTGAGTTCATATTTGCTGTGTTCTATTCCTGCGCTGACACTTACAATTTTTTTATCAGTATTCTGGATGTTATATTACCATTCTGAGCATACTTGCAGACATTCTCTACTCGACATGGACAAAAAGACAGCATTTGTCAGCTAGCTGTACCCAGTCGCTGGGAAAATATGCAATGATACCAAAAATAACATATTGGGCCTAAAGCATGGCAAGTTGACTGGGTGTGAAACTCAGGCTTTGTGGCATGGAACCTTAAGATGATTAACGGAGAGGATTTCCAATTTTTATCACATTTTATTGTTCTAGAACATAATGTGAAACTATTTTAACATGGCTTCTCACATGCAGACTTGGTTTGCTGTCATGTGAACTATAAAGTACAAACATGGGCATTCACATGATGCCCCGGCTTATGGAGTTGAATGGCCTAATAAGTTTCAATGTGATATTGGTGTCTATGATTAAATCTAGGCCTGCATGCACACATCCGCTATTTGTGGCTCACATCTAGGAGCGAAGTTATGAGTTACCTCTCTCTCTTCCATAGTTGTCAAGGTGCATGCCTAGGCTAGATGCCAAGGTGCCTTTCCATGGCCTCCTAAACAGGGTGCCTTTCTGGGAGCTAAAAGGCGACCAAGGCACCAGCCTTGGAACCCAAGGTGCCTAGATAGGTGACTTAGGCCAATTCTAGAAGAGCTAAAATAAAAATTCAACTGAAGTACCCTGATAGAGTACCTTCTTATGGAATAGGTGGGCCTGTTCTATATGCCACCCTGATTGCTCTCTGTAGTAGTCTCACCCAAGGAAGGCAGGGTCGGGGGTCGGTCCGGGGTCGGTCGGCCCCAAAACCGACCTAGTCGGACGGGGTCGCGACCCCGGGTTGGACGGGTCGGATTTTATTTATTTTATTATAAAAAAATTATATAAAAATAAGAAACAAATATAAATAATAAATTTTATATCATATATTTATGTATACATAAAATATATACATAAATATAATTATATTTTTATATTATAATTGAATATGAGTGTTTATCTATGTATACAAGTGAATATGATTTTTTTTGTGATTATGTTGTATTAATATATGTTGGGAAAGAGTTAATCTTAAGTGAGAAGGTAAAGATACTTAACAAATAAATTTATAAATTTTAAGATGTATCGTATATTTAGAATTATAAATTTTAACTACATATAATAATATAAATGATAGTAAAATATTATTGTACAATCAATAAATGGAACACTCAAAAAATAATTATTCTTGACAAATTTGATATGTGTGTGAAAGAGAAAAGAGTTAAAATAGATCTGTATAAAATGTAAGTATATAACATATATTTATAATTGTAAATCTTATATATATGTGATGATATAAATGATAGTGAATTATTGTTATACTATTATTAAATGCGGCGCAGAGTAGTCGCGGATCGACCTGCGCGGTCAGGTCGCGGGGGTCAAGGGGGCAGCGCCCCTTGTGGGGGGTATCAGGGGGGCAACGCCCCCCGAAGAAATTTTTTTTAATGGTGGTAACGGGGAGGGAGAAGAAAAAATTTTAAGTATATAATAATAATATAAAAAAATTTGACATAGGCCGGGTCGCCCCGGGGTCGGGCGACCCGGCCGACTAGGTCGCCGGGTCGCGCGACCCAAAGCTGGGTCGCGCGACCCCCCGTCGGGCCGGCTTGGAGTCGGCCCGGCGGGGTCGTTTCCGGGCCGGTCGGCCCGGAAACCGGCCGGGTCGGGCGACCCGGGCGACCGGGTCGCCGACCCGGCGAACCATGGTCTCACCTCACGGTCTTTTTGCAGTCGCCTACTATAAGTCCAAATGAGTCAGCATGTCTTTGGCCCAGCAATGGCCGAATAATTGGAAGTTTCATGTTAAGGTCCAAAGGACCTGTCACCGGCCTGATAGCTGTATTCATACACCATTTTTATCTCCTTTTAGTAATACATTTCCTGATCTTTGGAAGTTCTTATAGCGTATCTTTGTATGAGGGAGAATCTTGAGGGGGTTGGGGTGTCATAAGTTGGCTGTAAGTTGGATGTGATTTGGTAACCACCAAGGGCATGGTTTGTAATCTGCTTGTTGCATGCCAGATTATTGTCTTCCATGGGGACCACGGGGATTTAAAAGCAGCTAGAAGAATTTACCTTCATGTGAGTATTTTCAATTTTTATGGCTAATTTGGTACGCATTTAATTTGGGGATAATACAACCCACTTTCGCCATTCCATGTTTAAGAAAAGGAGTACGCCCTTCTCAAGTGGATGGTATGGTACCACAAAATATATCTAGATAGTTGAGGCAAGGAATACTCCCTTCTGATTCTGTTAAGACTCTGATTATTTTGGAATCACTATTGATCCTATTAGGATTCTGATTTTGTTATCAGAATTAGAATCAATAAATTTTGATAATTTTTGAAATATATATTATATATTAATTTTTACTTACATATAATTACTAAAATTTGATATAATATCTTCATTTTTTATTTTTATTACTTTACATATCATGTTTTGTAATTTATTGATTTTTTATTTTAAATATATTTGTTATATATATTTTATCAAAATGGGACAAATGAAAATAGAATCAATTGATTTGGATTCTGTTTTCAATTGACTATTGGAATATACCATTTCTGTTAATTGGACATGATCAAGTTTCGAAGTCGTTAATTTTTTTATTGGAATCGAATCAGAATATGAGACTATCGGATTCTTTTTAGTGGTGCACCATGGAAGAGACCTCAATGCAATCCACTCATGAAAATAATCCTTTCAAAAATTCCTGTTAAGATTTTAGCTTTGCTTCTCAATGTGAGCATTTAATTCTCTCTAACAAAATGCACATTCTTTGCTATTTGGATTTCTCCCTCAATCCACATCTCCTGCGGAGGTTTATAAGCCGTCGTCTTTAGGAGGGGGATACTATTCCTGTACTCACATAACACCGTTGTCGTAATGTGCAGGCGGCGCAGCCCAGGCTGAATTTCAAAGACAAATACTCGGATTCATACAGAAGCTCTCATCCGACTGCGCCGCTGGTTGTTCCATGGATGTCCGGCATTCTTAGCTAGTGCCAATTCTTTGTACTCTTTCACGAGGCGATGATGACCCGTTTGAGCGGGGTTTTAGTCTGAATCTCATCAACCAGGTGAGATCTGTTTCACTGGAATTAATCCACGCAAATGCAAATTACGCACGGGACTTTTAGAGCCTCTTCCTTCACCATTTAGATTGAGCTTTTCTTTTTCTTTTTTTCTTTTTGGTTCAAGTAGGAGATAACTGATCATATTCCTCTTGGCTTCGGCAATGCGCTGGTGCTCACAAGGTTTATCTAATCTTGGGTGGGCACACGTATGCCGGAAGGTATCCGAGAGTCTTGTATGCTAATTTTATAATGGCAAACAAGGTAAAAGAGGGGTATTTGACGGGTAGCTAAAGTAAAAGACAGTTCTACTATCATTTATCTTTTTAAATCGATCCACAAATGTATGCGATAGTGATATCATCCAATACAAAATATCAGAAGTATGCCCAGGCTAAGAAAACGGATTTAAAACCGTGCTTTCTTTTGTTCTTTCTAGAATGTATGCCACCGTCCACCTTTGAAAATTTTGAAGTACTGTCACTTTTTGCGTCTTCCGATGGAATGGCTTTGGTTTCGTTTCATTTGATTTATTTCTATGAAGTAAATAGTTAGTTCTAGATCATTAAGAAATAATCATCAGTTACCATTACTAGCAAAATGTTTTATAATAGTGCGTATAATTTAAGCACTAGATTATTAATCTTCAATCTTTTCAAGACCACTGAAATGTTCTTTTCTGTCCGAAGACTTTGTCCAACTCATAACTGAGTTCCTATGACGTTTGAAAAGAAATTACAGCGATCTATTCTATTCAATGACAATGTAACTCTAATAATGCTTAATTGTCTTCTAGATTGGGTTAGCAAATAGGTGATGGCAATATCACCATCGCTTCAACTTGTCCAAGCAAAGCAATCACTTGTGGGCAGGTTCTGGCACCGGTTGACGAATTGTTGACACCAACCTTAATCTTATTGTAGAACGAGCACAGGCAGTTGACAAGATGATCTTATTTAGATGTTGGCAAACGAAAATCATCCAAGTGCCTGTTGCTTTTTGTGACAATATTGGTTCTTACGGTTTCAACGCAACGCCACCTTAACATGCCATCCTAAGATGGCTAGTGCTTCTATTTCCTGGCTAAATTGCTCTCCTATCATGTCCTGATAGCTAAATAAAGTACACTCAAGTCTTTGAACACAATTCCCTAGGAGGTTATTATTAGGGGGGGTGTCCGGTGGACCGGGCTGGGTTCCCTAGGAGGTTATTATTGGGGGTCTCACCAACCTGGCCCGAAGTTAGCCCGATTCTGATCTGAGACAAAATTTTTGGATCGGCTCCCCTATAAAATTTCAATTTGACTTGATTCGGCTCAATTTTTGTCTCATAAGTTTATTATTACAAAATTTTATGAATTTATTTACCAAGGGTAACATTATAATATTGATACTAATTTAAATTATAATATGTTTTCGATAAGTAATATTTTAAATAAAGTTGTCTTTGGAAACTTCAAATCTCTGATCCACTTTGGTCTATCTAGGCCCGAATGGTGGTTCTATTAAGGCCTACGGGTTAAAATTTTAAATCAGCTTCGTCGGCCCTGGTCCGCAGGTTTGTGGGTCAGCCTGACCCATTGCCACTACTAGTTATCATGTATGACAGGGGAAACTTGAGCTTCCATGCTTAATATGTTGTTTATATTTTTATTGGCGAAACTAGTAGTTTGTTGGTGGGAAAAAGGATGACAATTTCCAGTTACGAAGAAATGAAGAGATATCTCAAAAGCAAGGATCGTGATATGTTTTTGTCATGGGTACCCAAGAAAAAGGAAGTTTGAATATATACATCAATGCAAGAGCATATATAAAGGGGATGCGTAAATTAACTTGTTACGAACGGATGCATCAAATGCGACATTACGGTGGTGACTACACGAGCAGCTTCCATTCATATGGATAGTGACATAAAATGTAGTGCTTGTACCAAGTCAAAAATTTTACTCTCTCACTTTTGCGTTTCCCTTTTGTGAAGTGTGGTCTCCACTTTGGTAGGGTCCTATACAAATAGCATTTCCATATCCATAGACTATCTAAGAGGAAGATAAACCTTGTGCCCTCTATGATCAGAGTGTCAAAATTGATCTTATATCAATTTTGATGTTGGTATGTCTAAATATTAGAATATCAATACCAAAATTGATACAAGTAAAGGTGTACATTAGATAGTTCTAACGGTTAAACCAAACTGAACCAGCCTATTCAATTCAGGTCAGTTTGAACCCCCATTCGGTTTGGAAGTCTTCGAAACTGAAGTGAATTGATTCAAATTGTTCAAACTAATTTAATTAAAATTTTATATCATTAATAAAAATGATATATATTTATAATAAAATAATATTGATTTTGATTATTTATATCTTCAAAATCAATAACTACATGTAAAACATTAATTAGATTAAATATTTTATCTATTTTCATTTAAAACTAAATTGAATATAATTGAATTGGTGTGATTTGGTTCGTTTTCAGAACCTAGTTTGGTTCAGTTTAGTTTAAAAAAATGAAAAAAATAGGACAAAACCGAATTGTGCACAGCCCTAGATACAAATTGACACTTGTATCACATCCCGGCAAAAAAAAAAGACACTTGTATCAAATAACCTGTTTTTGTTTGATGCATAGATTTTAAATTTGATATTATTAACCAAACACGTTTTAATGATTGATATCAAATATCTATTTGATATTGATAAAGATATTTGATATTGTTACCAAGGGCAATAGGGAAAACATTCTAATCGAACTTACTTTTTCAACCGCATAATTATTTTAAATTGTTAAGAAACTAATGGGATCCATTGAGCAATAAGTAAGATTAGCATATTGAATATTTTTAATGCCAGCGCATGTGGACCAAGGTTTCCCTTTTTGCACCCATTCGATTATACTATGCAATTTAGTGTGCAATTGAAGATTTAATCATGTTTGCATTGAGTGCATAGTGTTGCTCGACTGTGTATTTATGATCTAATAATTGACTAATCCGTGTCCTCTTGCTTGAGGGAATGGGTATAAATCATCGTGATACTCATTTGATCGATTGTGCCACATGGTGTTCCACTACAACAAAAGTGGTTATTAGCAATAGTTGGATGCCGCCGCCAACAAGCCAAACATGGTCGCCAATACACATTGACATTGACGATGGCTTCAGAGCCATCGCAAACTCATCGTAAACAAGGTCATTGCTAATGGTATTGACAAGGGTTGGTGGATAGCTACTGCCACATAAGTTTTTGGTAGCGACTTTTAAATTGTTGTAAATAAATTTATTGGCGACAACTTCCAAGTTATCATCAATTAAATTATTGATTTCAACTTCTAGCCATCGCCATAAACTTTTGTGGAGATGGCTTCTAGACGTCGGTAGAATCTATACGGATAAGAAATAACTATCGGTGATGACTTGTAGCTGTCACCAAACCAGACATCTCTACTTTTGAAAGAGTTCCGAAAGTGGAGCTACTTGGTTAGGTAATGGCTTAAAGTCATCGGTAGTACTCACATGCCAAAAGTCACATCCATATGTCAATAACCATATAAAAAGCTGGTTCAATTCATATTCACAAAATAAAATGTTTACAATTGAAATATGTACATTCAATAGAAATAACATAGAAGAGGGAAGTCTCTCATTTATCCTCTCCAAATGATCCTTGCTCGTCCTCATCTTCATCGCTACCGTTATCGTTTACACCATCTTCCTTCTCTCTCGATCTTGAAGGTGGTCTTGAACTCAATGGATCCATTGGTGGTGTCACGACCCGGATTTCAACCTGCACAACGGAAAACAATCCAGCGACGTAACCGGGAAAACAACCCCAAAAACACATCGGTTTGGAAAAACTCGAAGACAGAGGTCCCAGTTCACAGTTCTAACACTAACCATTTATCACAAATCACGTAATAAAAATTCAATCTAAGCATTTATATACCGGTCTAAATTGCACAATAACCGCTCTATTTATTCCTTGGAGTCCATACCACCAAGCTTCTGCTGCTCTAAACCTGATTTCCTGAAAACATAATAACGGATTGGAGTGAGTCATAACGACTCAGTAGACATCCCATCATCCACCAAATTGGATAGCTAAAGGCCCTAACATGATATATATACATTACCCAACCTGCACTTGATACATACCATATAAAACTAAACAATATATATATATATATATGAAAGTTGGCATTCCACAAATTTTTAGACATACAACCGACCTACCAACCACTAAGACCAAAGAGGGCTCCTCACAATTATATCTAATACGATGAAGAAGTTATGCAATGCAACACCAACTAAAGGACTTACCATGCAAAATCATACAAAACATACATGCTTAATGAACTAATGAACACAACATAAATGCTAACACTAATACCACTCTACAATGCATCTATCCACTACATGAAACATTAACATTTTCATTTTTCGCAAGGAAAGCGTCGTCTTGCCATCTCGACGAGCTATGACTAGATCTACCATATATAGAGTAATTGTATAGCTAAGCTAAATCCCGTAGTGCACCTAGGCAGGGGTGGCACGGATAACCCGCGGGATCTGGGATCGAAGGATGCACCAGACGGTTCTAAGCTCCGCTGCCCACGGACACGACTACTAGTCTAATATAGCTCGGTCTCATTAAATGTCTTTAATGCACACATGCATCACAACATCTCATGCCTTGCCATGAGTTTTCTCACAAATATGCAATCCGTTTTGCAATGACAAACTATCACATTCAAGATGAAGACATGCCACCATGATAGACACTAACAAACTAATGAGCCATGCATTTCCACAATCTAAGCAAAGAGACACCCATGCTACTAGCACTCTTTCTCTCATGGATAAGAAAAAAAATGACATTCTATACATACTTATTCATGATATGCCAACATGACTTAGACCCCTAAAACAACCACAATATGAAAGATTTGGTGGTGTTACATAAAAATTCAGATTTAAATAATTGATTCAAACTCTATACAATGGGGTTAACTCACAACTTTTAACATTATTTAAAACAAAGAATTGATCCATCTAACAATAATCTAAAGGGTTAACAAATTAATAAATGAGGTTTAGCACATATCGTACAAGAATATAATCAAATAACTATGATAGAGCTAATTATACGATCATCACTAATTGACTTACAAATACATGTTAAATAAATCAAAATAGACAACTAAAGATAACTTCACTTTTCTAAAATCACACATCTATCTATTTCATTATTATCTACGAGTCATGGTAATATTTTTAATAGAAAATTTAGTGATAATAGACATGTCCGGAATGCCTACCGGGATGGAGTCGACAATTTTCGATCCGAGATTAGCACATACCTTGACCGATTAATAAAGATTTCACTCCTCAATTTAAGCAAGCTACAAGCATACAAATATAGATAGGTATGACATGGATAGAACACAAGAGAAAATGACGAGGGAGTGAAAAGAAATAAAATAAAATGGGCAAATCATGCTTACTGTAGCAATTCGGATGGAGGGAGAGGTGAGGCCGCAGGATGGCTTGGTGCACAGGGGTGCATGGATGCTGGTGCAGGCAGGAGGAAGGGGCGGTGCACAGTGGGGAGGTGGAGGTCGAGGGGGCTCTGCTACGCTGCTGAGTGCGGGGCTGGGAGAGCTGGACGTCCGGAGTTGGGGGGGGGCGGCGTAGCTGGGCGGCTGAGCATGCCGGAGAGAGGGGGCGAAGGCAGCCGCGGCACGCGGGGCCGAGGGGGTCGGACGACCGCGAGGTGGCCGAGCGCCGGTTGGCGCAGCCGAGTGCGCCCGGGTGGGGGGGGAGATGGCTGCGGGGCCGAGGGGGCCGGATGGCCGCGGTGGGGCGGCAGGGGGCCGGGGCGGCCGGGGGGGCTGGGTGCGGGGGCCGGGCGCTAGCCGGCGAAGGCGAGAACCGGGGGGGTGGCAGGTCCGCTGCGCGGCCGAGACGGCGGGGGGTCCGGACGTCCAAGGCCGGGGGGGCGCGGGCCGGGCGGCTAGGCGCTAGCTGCCGCGCGGCCGAGGCGGTCCGAGAGGGGGTGAGCTGGAGGGGCCGCGCGCGCAAGGGGGCGAAAGCAACGCGGACGAAGGGGTTCGCGCGGGAGAAACCAAGAGGGAGAGAGATCCGGGGAGGGGGAGAGAGCTTCGCACGAGAGAGAGAAAATAGGAAGAGAGAGAGAATTATCCCGGGGGGGGGGGGGAGCCGTGCACCGCGGTGTACGCACGCCGTGGGGGGCGGAGGGGGCAGCCAAAGCGAGAATCGGGGGAGGGGGGGGGTGGGCGAGCGCGAGAGAAATGAGGAGGGGGAGAGAGTGGCGGCTAGGGCAAGGGAATTCTAGGCTATTTTGTCTTACAACTAATCTTCCTACCAATCAGACATTCAAGGTCTCCCAGACGTAGGTTATTAAAGATAAAATTAGAGCATGTTAAAAATGACGTTTAGAATGACTAGAAAAGAATTAATCAAATATATACTTGAAGCAACAGAAGATGGACTCTTTGCAGATGCAGATGTCGCCAACATAGGGTGAGGGACCATTGCCTGAGATGATCTATATAGGTGATGAAAGTGTGGCCAATGTAGGTTGAGATGTACCGGAAGGTGGATCTCTCTGTGAATGAGATCCACCTAAGCCATCGATGAGTCCACTGGCCATATTCCTCTTAGATGTATGGTAGTTTTTACTAAATTTCTTCGTTTACAACATAATCAAAGTGGTTACTATGGCTTGGTTGATTTTTTTTGAGTTAAATGGTTGGTTAGGCCACTCCAAACTGATTTCCAACTAAGATTGGCCTAAATGACCATCAAATGGATTTAGGACTTTAAAATTTAGGACTTTAAAAAATATCTTGAAAGGAATGCCAACATTGATAACAACACTTACAACATCAAGTAATGCCTCTGCATTACATGACACTGTAAAAGCTATTATCAATTGACCAATCCATTTCAAATAAACTAGTAAGTGTCCCAAGTGTTGCACACCATGCTTATACTGGCAAGAACTGAAGTCATTAGGCCATCAAAATCATGTTTCATTTACAACCATAAGAGGGTTCTACTCCTTTTAATTGGATTTTAGGACCGATTTGACCAATCTACACTTGCTTCTAGGTTTGGATTGGCTTAACTGGCAAAAAGAGTGTTCTAACCCCTTTAAATAGATTTCATAGCTGGTTAGATCAATCTAAACTGGCTTTTGAGTTTGTATTGGCCTAATCAACCGTAAGAGGGTTCTACCTCTTTTAAGTGGATTTCATGGCTAGTTAAGCCAATCTAAACCAGAACTTGGTTTGGATTGGCCTAACTCGCCATATGAAGGTTCTAACTCTTTTAAGTGGATTTTATGGCCGTTTGGCTAACCCAAACTTGATTTCTAAGTTTGGATTGGCCTAACCAACCATATAAGGGTTCTACCACTTTTAAGTGGATTTCTTGGCCGACTAGGCCAATTCAAAACGACTTCTAGTTTGGATTGTCCTAATTGACCATATAAATAATAAATGGTGAGTCTTAATGGTCGTAAGTATTCTTTAATTTTTACGTGAGAATATGTTCTAGGTACTACCAAAACTAACATCACCTTAATTGTTTTCTAAATATATCCATTATATCTTAATGAATATGACATCCAATCTAAAAATATATAAAAATATTAAATAATTGGAGTAACAACAACTAACAACAACTTCTGTTAGTTTTTAGATGTTGAGTTAAAAAAACTTTGAAATTAGACATACTTTATTAGGAGTAGTCTAGAGATAAGTGACCTTCTAGAAAGGTTGTCTATTAACATGATTGTTAGATTAGTTAGTTAATTAGTCATTATATATGATATCAAAGTTATAACCCTCAATTGAAAGGTTCATTATGACCACCTGAAATATGAGATATGTTATGTGTGTGGTCTTGATGAGCATATTAAGCCTTTAAGGAGATAAATTGTGACACTTTGGACTAAGGATATCTTAGAACACTAAATTAGTGGACTACCGACAACCATAGTTAATCATTTTAAAAAGATGAGTTGAAAAGAAATATGAAGTATATTTCGTTAGACATAGTTCTAAGATAGGTGACATTGTGGGAATATTATTAATTAGTATAGTTGTTAGGCCAATCAAATGATTTAGTCATTACATAATAAGATCAACATGGTATATGAGCTCAAGTCCTGTTGTTCATCCTACTTGTGGTCCACATGAAAGAACCCAAATAAAAAAATTAACTTGCATGTAAGGGTGTGTTAGAGCAATCCCAAATCAAATATACTCAAAAGAGTTTATGACATTAAAAGAAACATGCTTATTTCCATTATTATCTTAAGATTTTGAGTTGATTTAATGATTATAATAAAACTCTTATATTTTAACCTTTTATTTTTATAGAAGTAATACAATGCACCTTTAAGTGAATTGATTACTATATACATATCTTAATAAGTACTTTTTTGCCACAAACTAGAGATTAAACATGAAACTAATTAAGGTAGTGTTTGTCTTGGCTTAATATGAAAAGTAGCTCTTAAATCGATCCTTGTCTAACATCTTAATTTGTAGTGAAATTAAGTGCTTAATTTGATTAAGATATTTATATGTTAAGTTTACGTCAGAATATATTATATATGTTACTTCTATCTTCTGTAACCGAAAAATAAAAAAAATTTAATCATTGTTTTATTTATAAAAGGTTTATTATGGTATAAGAGAATGTTTAGAGGTTAATTAAGATGTATTATTAACCAGAGGTATGGCTAGCTTGCATTTGATAATATTGTTGTCATATGAAATATGAGATTTCAGGTTCATTTCTTATTTATATATATCTAAATAAATTAAATAAACGTAAGAAAACTAATGGCCTGTTTGGTAACTGTATTAATTACCTGTATCAATATTGATTTTAAAACTGATATTGATACTATGCATCCATAGGTGTTTGGATATCACTATTAATTTTAAGATTGATAGTTAAAAAAAATATCAAAAACAATACAGCTCAACACCTGTATTGAAATCATCCAGACGTCTCCCCCGCGGCCGTCCCTCCCCGGGTCTCTCCCCGCCGTCGCCCCCCTCGCGACAGACGCTCCCCCCCGCGGCCGTTCCCCACCCCGCGGCGGACGGCGGCCGTCTTCCCCGATTCCCTCTCGCCGCCCCCCGGCAAACGCTCCCCCCCGCGGCGGACGGCGGTCGCCCCCCCTCCCCCGCGGACGCCTCCCCTCCGCCGCCGTGCCCCCCCCCCCCCCCCCCCGTCGCCCCCTCTCCCCCGCGGCGGACCCCCCCCCCCCCCGCGCGGACTCCTCCCTCCGCCGCCGTGCCCCCCTCCCCCCGTCGCCCCCTCTCCCCCGCGGCGGACGCCGCCACCGCCCCCCCTCCCCCGCGGCGGACGCCGTCGCCCCCCCCTCCGCTGCCGTGCCCCCTCTCCCCCGCGGCAGACGCCGCCGCTCCCGCTCCCCCTTTTATTTATAAAAGGTTTATTATGGTATAAGAGAATGTTTAGAGGTTAATTAAGATGTATTATTAACCAGAGGTATGGCTAGCTTGCATTTGATAATATTGTTGTCATATGAAATATGAGATTTCAGGTTCATTTCTTATTTATATATATCTAAATAAATTAAATAAACGTAAGAAAACTAATGGCCTGTTTGGTAACTGTATTAATTACCTGTATCAATATTGATTTTAAAACCGATATTGATACTATGCATCCATAGGTGTTTGGATATCACTATTAATTTTAAGATTGATAGTTAAAAAAAATATCAAAAATAATACAGCAACACCTGTATTGAAATCATCCAGCAGACGTCTCCCCCGCGGCCGTCCCTCCCCGGGTCTCTCCCCGCCGTCGCCCCCCTCGCGACATACGCTCCCCCCGCGGCCGTTCCCCACCCCGCGGCGGACGGCGGCCGTCTTCCCCGATTCCCTCTCGCCGCCCCCCGGCAAACGCTCCCCCCCCGCGGCGGACGGCGGTCGCCCCCCTCCCCGCGCACGCCTCCCCTCCGCTGCCGTGCCCCCCTCCCCCCCCCCCCCCCCCCGTCGCCCCCTCTCCCCCGCGGCGGACCCCCCCCCCCCCCCCCCCGCGCGGACTCCTCCCTCCGCCGCCGTGCCCCCTCCCCCCGTCGCCCCCTCTCCCCCGCGGCGCACGCCGCCGCCGCCCCCCCCTCCCCGCGGCGCACGCCGCCGCCCCCCTCCGCTGCCGTGCCCCCTCTCCCCCGCGGCGGACGCCGCCGCTCCCCTCCCCCCCCGCACGCCCTCCCCTCCGCCGCCGTGCCCCTCCCCCCCCCCCCCCCCCCCCCCCGCGTACTCCTCCCTCCGCTGCCGTGCCCCCCTCCCCCCGTCGCCCCCTCTCCCCCGCGGCAGACGACGCCGCCGCCCCCGACGCCGCCGCCGTGCCCCCCCCGCAGAGCAACTGGAGATACCAAACACTTCAAATATTCGATACTGTCAATTTTAATATTGATATTTCAACTTCAAAAAATATCAATATCAATATTAATACAATATTGTTTATAATACTCTAAACAAACAGGCCGTTAATGGCTGAGACTTTGATAAAGGGACAATTAATATCTAAATCTGAACTATAAACATGTTAAGATTGTTTGATAATAATGTTTGACTATGATAATTAAATATATTAAATAAATAAAATATTTTAAAAATGATCTATTGATAACCACCACGTGTAACAATTTTAAAATTGTGCTTTGTCACATTAAATTTGAAAATTTGACAGAGTGCTTTACATGAGGAGAGAGAACAACACATGCTACCAATTTTGTCTGTCGGAGCGGTCAATATGCATTAATATTGAAATTAGTTGTGCTTTGTTACTTTACGGCCTGTTTGTTTAGAATATCAAAATTGACATTGTACCAATTTTAAAGTTAATATTTTAAGAGGATAAAGTATCAATTTTAAAAGCAATAGTATTAATATATATTACATGTTTGGTAATACTTCTTTCAGACAAATCATCAAACGGCACACACAGGCAAGCTGTGGTGAGGACAGTGGTGGGGTGGTCCTGGGCACCCTTCTTCTTGCCTTGGCGGGCTGGTGTGTGGCGGAGAAGGACGAAGCAGAGAGGGGAGATGATAGGTAATCCTCGATTGTCTTTGATTTCTTCTCCGGACTCTGAGGATTGAAGAAGACGAATTGAAATCTTGTCAAACCTACATCATAGTCGTCTTGGGCGGCAATGCCAATAGGAGCACGAGCAGACACTTGAACGAGGAGAGCAGCAAGGTTGACAACCTTGACCTTCCCTTGTTCGATTTCGCCGCCATCGCCATCGCCATCGCCACAAATGACTTCTCCGCCGAAAACAAGCTCAGCGAGGGCGGATTCAAACCTGTCTACATGGTAATTAGGTCACTTGCCCACTTTTTTGATTGGTGATCGATGTCAGCGCGGTTTCCCCTTCAATGGCGGCAGCGGATCTGATGTGATAGGCAGCTGGAGAAGTTCAAGAACGAGATGATTTGCACTAGATTTCTGATTCAGCACCGCCGCTGTCCTAGGTTGAAGCTGACATTATCAGAGGTGAGGGAGACCCGCCTGCAACAGTGGATGCAAGAGGCCCTGGAGAGACTGGTGCAAAGGCTATCCCGCTTGTCTAGGAGCGCACCCGAGTGATCCCCCAGCTCTGTCACTTGACAATCATGGCGGCGGGAGCTAGGGGAGAGGAGAATCACATCGTTGGTGGAGGGGCTACAGAGGCGGCGGCAGTTTCTACCAACCGAGAAGAGCGTGCTTCCACCAACAAGCTCTACTCAATGGTGCCCCATACCGCCAACACGGATGGCAAGCTCTCCGCCGGAAAGGATGATGTCGAAGGGAGGAGAGGAATTGTGCATCTGGCAGCGACAGGGGGCTCGACTGCCCGGAGCCCTTGGCTATTATCTTGGAGGTGCTGCGTGGGACTGTGGGCGTCCAACACCAGCCGCGGCAGCTTGGAGATGATTGTCAGAGCAGTGGTCGGACGCATTGTGGAGAAGAGCCACGGGTATCTAGGGTTTCGAGGCGCCCAATAGTTTTAATTTTAAAACAGGTAGAGAGCTGTATTAATTTCAAAAGAACCTTACACTATTAATTTTAAAATTAATAGAGGTATCCAAACACCTATTTGTGACTTGTATTAATATCAATTTTGAAATTAATACTGATACAGGTGCTAAATATTAAAACCAAACAGGCCATTAAGTACATCATTGTCTACAACATCACCATGGGAGAGAATCAGAACAAAGAGAAGGAACATCAAATATAGGTTCGGTTAGGGAAAGATAAAATGTGGAGTGACCATGGTGCTCTTAGGACTTTTCAGTGGTCGCTTATATAGCGATTCACGTGATATAATATTGGTTGTTATCTTTCTTTATGTCCTGATCAACGAAAAATTATTAAGCACTTTAAATAAGACAAGTATGACTGAATCAGATTTCATAACTTATTAAGTTCAATCTGGCGTTTGTTTTGGTTTAATATGAAAATTTAAACTCTTAATTTCATCCTTAATCTCTTACCCCATGCAACATAAAAATCTTAATTACTTATCTTTGAAAATAAAAAAATAATAGTGAGCCACTTAAAAGTTAAATTTAAGTAGTTTTAAGGTTGGTCGGGTTAGACCGGGTCGACTAACCTGGTTGGTTCTCCGGCCAACCGGTCCGACCGTGACCTGGTCGGATTGACCTGGTCCAGCCCTGACATTGAGTCGCGTAACCTGGCATCGGGTCGGGTGACCTGGCAACCTAGTCAGCCATCTGCTGGCCGGGTCGCTATATAGGTCTCATAACTTACTTTTTTTTTTGGGAGCCTTGCCTCTCAGATACTCCCATGAGAGATGTTGCGCCCTTGACCCCTACGACTTGACCGTGTAGGTCAATTTACAATTTCTGAATACTTAATTTATTGATAGTATAACAATATTTCACTATCACTTATATTATAAACTAGTCAAATCACGTGCTTCGCACGTGTTCGAATGATATATTATATACCGATTATATATAAATTTATAGGATAATTGAGATAAATTCTTATTATAGATAAGTACATTATAAAAAATTAGTTAAATTATAAATGTTATAGTTTACTCTTCGAATATACACATAAACCGGTAATCAAACTGACATTGATTTGAGTGACATTTATATGAATTTAACAACTTTCATTTATAAAGATTGATTATAATATTATAAACAACACTCCTTTTATATTATTATTTTTATTATTATCATCATATTTATTTATTTGCAACCAATGTAAACATTGATTGATTCTAGTTAGTTATGATATATTTTTATATTTCTAGACTTATACATTCCAAATGAAAATGAACATAATTTTGAAAGCAAAATAAGATGCGGAGAATGAAGACATCCAAAGACAACCTAGCAATAAGTAAATATTACAACATAAATTATCATAAATCAATCTAAAATAGGTAGGACAAAAATATTATGTCAATTAGACACGGAGTAACAAAAAGGCCACTCATGCTTTTGATACAAAATTTTTACTTAGTCATCAAAAATCTGAGTCACGATAAGCTATCATCCATGCATGAATACATCTCAAATAAGTTATATAAAGAGGTGAGTGAGGAATATGTTTTCAAATTTTACTTTGTTCATAGCAAGTCAAATTCCGAATTGACAACATTAATGTGTCCCACCTGACCAACAAACTTTCCACTTCACAAAAAAAAATCCTAAAAGAAAGAAAGTGGGATCCTCTTGCGTCAACAATAACAATGCACAAATGTTTTTGGCACATGAAAGAACTTGAATGGGAACGAACATTCAGATCTAGTCTAATTTTTACTTAAACTAAACTCATCTTATGACGACATCACCCGATCCCAATTGGATTAGATATAACAATTAATCCAAATCTTAATTGGGTTTACAAAGCCTAATTCTCCGAATTGGTCCGCTACTGAGACCTACAGAAATTGCTCCAAATCCTAATTGAGTCTACAAAGCCTAATTCAAATTTCCAGTTAAACTTCGAAGATAGAAATTTTAAATTTGAGAATTTCTTTTTAGTTAAGAGTTTACATCTTACTTTATTTCATTTTTACTTTTGGCATTTTACGTTTATAATGTGAACTGACATTTTTCAATTTTCAGATATGATTACCTTGATCATAATCAAGAAGTGGCAAGTTAGATTAGATGAATTTGATTTAATCATATTTTGAACCAATTTCAAATCAACTCAAGTCCTTCCTTAAATTTTATAAATTATATTAATACAGTTGCTTTATCTTACATTCACCAAAAAAAATTAAAAATATTCATTTATTTAAAAAATACTAATTATAAGAAATGGCTACCTTCTTTTGAGTGAAACTTTCAATAAAATATCTAGGTCATTTATGGTACAAAACTAAGTTTAAATCATAGTATATAATCAGGGCATTTGGATTGGCATTTATAAAAAATAAAATCACATTTGTTAGACATTTATTCCCAATTTTAGAACCTCTAATTCTATTACACTTCTTACTAGGTAAGAGAATAATAAATTGGGATTCCTCACCCATCACTCTTTGACTTCTTTCTCATATATAATGAGAAATGCGGGATAGGAATATGAAAAGAGAGTAACCTATGGTGGAAAATGAATGAAGAAGTAAAGATAAAAAAAATTAACAACGTATGTAAAGAGAAAAACACGAGAAATGAAATATGTGACTAAAGACATCTCAATTTGCCAAATGTACACATAAAGAGAAAAGGTATTGAAAAACAAATAGAACATAAAAAAGATAACTGCATATAGAAAAAAAAGAAAATATACAGAATGAGAAAATATTTTTAACATTACCGTGAAGTCTCCTTATATACTTAAAAAGTAGCATTTGTGTGTGTCAAGACTCTTTTTCATGTAGAGTACAAAAGTTGACGACCAACCTATTAAGAATAATAAGAAAAGAGAGTAAAGTTGCTCCATGAAAAAATGGACGATAAAGTGTAGATAAAAAAATATAATCACATATATAAAAGAAAAAGCATAGGAGCCTAGGGGAAGGGGTAAAGCTACTCCATGGACTGCACTCCAGGGCTAGCCATTGTCACCATTGAGGGGTCTAGCGACAACTCCTCTTATTGTGTCAAGTTAAGACGTTGCTGGCAGGAAAGAGGAGAATCATGAAGCCAATCAGAGTCCAGAGAAGGTGAAAAACCGACGAACCGGCGAGAGGTAGGGGAGGGGTCTCATAGGCTGCAGATATCCTCTTTACTTCACTCTAGCACTGTAGCCTTGCATAGAGAGGAGAGCGGTGTTTTCTACATGGACGAGGTGTCATTCTCCGATGCATACACCAAGCCCATAATGCAGGACCTATGGTGTTATGTGGGATGCGACGTGTTCTGTAAGAACGGATGGCTGACAGAAGAAAGTTGGTGGAAGAATTGGAGGACGAATCGAGCGGCTCAATGTTGATCAAACGATCGGGGGAGACAGGATGAACAAACAGCATTTGCCCGAGCAAACCAACCAAGAAGGGAGAGAGACAGAGAGAGAGAGAGAGAGAGAGAGAGAGAGAGAGAGAGAGAGAGAGAGAGAGAGAGATAAACGACAAGGAGGGAGAGGTAGTAACGACGAGGAGATGGGGGCGGAGATGGCACTGAGAGGTGGAGATGAAAATGGCTAGAGATGCCAGTGCAAGGAGGGAGAGGTAGTAACGGCGAGGAGATGGGGGGCGGAGATGGCACTGAGAGGTGGAGATGAAAACGGCTAGAGATGCCAGTAGGCACTTGTAACACAGATGAAAATCGGACGATTGGACGAGGGGACAACACCTCTGTTCACGTAGTTTAAATAACATGATGTATTTTATTTTGAAGGCAATATTTTAGATAGTTTGTGGATTTCATGATTATTTATTTAAATGTATTAGCTAGGTTTGAATTAGAAAGCACTTAAAGGTTTTTAATTGAATATGAGAGACTTTGAAAATTTAGTGAAAGGTCCAAAAGTAACTACTTTGATGACTTAGTTCACAATATGTATCATTACAATATTATGAGATTTAAAGTAACTACTTTGATGACTTGGTTTGCAATATAAAGTTTTCTTATTTATTTGACTCTTTCAACGCCAACATCTTCAACAAAATATGAGAGAGAGAGAGAGAATTGCTCAAATGATAACATTTTGTATTGCAAACCAAACATGTATATTTACATGAAGTGAAATGGTATAAGTCAAATATGCTTTGGTCATTATAATGGATATCAAAGATAATGTTGTGTAGCCCAATAGAAAGTAGCTAACTCCTACTTTAGTAAATAAAAAATGATTAATTAATAGATAGAAAATAGAGAAATTTGCAAAGTAGAAAAGTTTAATTAATGTAAAAAATATAAAAAATATATATTATAGAAACATCAAAAGTTATGAAATCTAAAAAATTAGAAAGGGTAGGGATTCAAAATATGGAAACTCCGAAAACTTGGAAATCTGAAAAGATTGGAAAAATGAAATTTGAAAAGATTAGAAATATGACAACTAATTAAACACTTGAAAAGTTCAAAAATCCCAGAGGTTTGAAATTCTTAAACCGTAAAAAGTAAGATTCTAAAGATACATTAAATCTTGACAGTCTAAAAATTGTGAAAGAAAGAATTTTAATCTAACCCAACCATCATATTTTTATTATTGAATTCATTAATCATAATGGGATGTCTGTATGCATGACAAATTAGGATTTTATTACAATTTTATATTTTTATAACAAAACTTCTTACAAGAGTTGTTTGACAATCATTATAATTTTATGGTTTTAAAGAGTTTTGCTTTATGAACAAAAAAAAAAGCAAGTGATACTTTTTTTTATCTTGTCATCTCCCACCTTGTTCAGTCATATATGGTATCCACTATTTTTTTTATCATCATATCTTCCCAAACCTAATAAATATATTTTATTGATTATCTTAGACTTTATTTTGATACAATCTTTTATCATGAAAATGTACACAAAATTATTGTTCAACCAAACACCCTACGTGATGTAAGAGCAAAGCTAGGACGTGAATGAATACATGCCAAACAAATTTTTAAATTTTATAATAGCGTAATGTAGATTATAAATTTTAAAAATAAAACTACACAAATAAAAAATCAAGTCCAAACACTTTATGAATGCATATAAATAAGATGCTGTCAAAATTTCATGTTACCTGAGAATCTATTAGTAAAATATTTTGTAATTTATCATCACTATGTCCTAGAACTATTCAACCATTGTTGATTTCACATTTATAAAAAATATCCTGATGTCATATTATATTGTTGAATCTTATTTGACAACAATAAGTACCAAGCAATAAATAGATTTACCAATAAGTTTATCATTTTTAGATGCTTTCATTTTTTACTTTTATTTAATTTTCTAGTAAATACATATTTAGATATTTTAAATTTATGTCATACTTTAATAATGATATAGCATTTATATTTTCACAAAATACATTTATAATACCAACCGATAAAATAATAGAATGCAATGTTAGTTTTATTTTAAAAAATAGATAATATCAACTATTAAAAATGTGATGTTGACAATTATTATAAAACAAAGTTTGTAAAAATGGTGATTAAAATTACATTTTTTACACACACACACACAAAATGAGACCGTATAAAGAAAAATAATGATGTCAGATGTTAAGTTTAGAGTTCAGGTACACTCTATTAGTTATCAATATAATAAAATATCATTTTAAAATGTGACAAGGGTAGTGGATTTCGGTAATAGATATTTCTATTATCATGAAAAGGGTTAAGTTATTTTGAATAAATTGAAACTTTGTTATAATTTTGGTTTTTTATAAAAATAAAAATAATTTTATTTATGAAAATATAATTTACATTAATCTATACAAAAATAAATTAATAAATTTCATATTACTATTGTATCTAATCTAGCATCTTTAGTATTTATTTTTATTTTGTATTCTTTATATAACAAAATTGTAACTATTTATATATTTATTTATCACAAACCTAAGATACTATTAACTGACCATGAATTCACCGTGAATGTATTACTATTACATGTAATTTACTATCATTGATATTTACTTTTATTTTGTATCTTTTGTATGACAAAATTATAACTATTTATATAGTTATTTATCACAAACCTAAGATGCTATTTAAGTTCAAAGAAAAAGATCACGACGAGTCCATGGTAAATATGGACAATAAAAGACTATTTTTCTGAGGTATAATAAAATGGTATACACCACCAATCAATTGAATATCGATAAATCAAAACTATGAGGAGAGAGGATGTATCTAGACAACAAGGGAGGCTATATGCTTGTTGATGAAACAAGGACTCCCACTTCTAATAGATAATAGATTATACATACTTAAAACTTGTAAAATTATTTCTTAACTATTTTTACCTTCTCACTTAAGATTAACTTTTTCTCGACAAATGCTAATACAACATAATCACAAAAAATCATAATTTTTAATATACATAGATAAACACTCATATTCAATTATAACATAAAAACATAATTATATTTAAGTACGTATACATAAATATATAGTACAAAATATTTATTTTTTATTTTTTATTTTTCATGTATTTTCATATTTTTAATATTTTTTAAAAAATAAATAAATTTAACCTTGTTGACCCGAGTTGCTACCCGATCTGATTGGATGAGATTTGGGGCCGACCGACCTTGGACCAACCCTCTACCCAGTCTACCTTGAGTAGGTTTATAAGAGGTTTCTAACCTATTCAAATATTGGTTCAGACGTTTGATCAAACAATTTGAACATCTAACCTCTTAACAAACATCTAACCGAATTAGAAATAGGATATTTTACTGAATGTCTAACTTGTGACAGATTGAGAGGTTAGACATAAATTAAGCCAAAACAAATATGACCTAAGAGTTCATTTCAAATTAAGCTAAAACAAAACGCCATCTAAATTGCAGTACCGTTCCTACCTCTTAAAATATTTTTAAACCCTATATGCAGTTTAAGTTGAGAAACAATATTATCATGTATATCTTCTCTGCTAAATTAAAACTCGAAGTATCAAGGCGGAACTATCCCATTTGCAATAGATTAGTATACTTTCGTAAGTTAAATTTAAAATAAATAAAAAAAACATTGATGCGACTGATGAAGGCGAGAGAACCACGATGGTTACAATCCGAAAGAAGTTATATGATTTCTACAGTGATTACGAATTGTGCATTTACTTTTATGCAGTTTCGCGAACCATACAGGTACGTATAATATATATCCATTTCCAAGATATATTCCCTTTTAACCAAACGAATCCCCTGTATATATATACATATACACACACACTTGTGATTGATTTCCATGCATACTGAAAAATAAAAATGAAAAAGAATGATAAAGAATGAGCTTTTATCTACAATTAAGTTTCTGACATCCTCCCTTGTCAAGTCAGGTATTTCTTTCAGCATTCTTCTCCTCTCTTCGATATTTCTATTGAGATCTCGCTCTGGGCGTCGTCAACTTCCGAAGGCGTCTCTCATCTGCTAATAACTTCGCGAACCTGAAGCAATATATTCCGGAAATGCATTAATTTAGATGTTCCAAAAAGCTCCTAATTAATTAATGCTTGATATATACTGTATCAATTTTGAAATTAATGGATATATGTAGAATATGAATAACAAAAATGATCATATATATATACGCATGCGCATACTCAATTGTATCAATAGTATTCAATGTCTTGTTAGTACCACAAAAATAAAGAATGATGTTAATAACTAAAAAACATCTTATAACAAATTTAAAATTAATATCAGTGTTAGAGGTGTTTAATACTGTTAATTATAAACAGTATAATCAAGTATATATGTATGTCAATATCAGTCGTCCAGATCACCTTCTAAGGGCCTGTTCATTTGTTCCTTCTCCATTTTCGACGGGCCTATATGCTCCTGTTTCTATGTTCACCCTTGAAACAGGCTTCTTCAGCAGCTCGTTGCCTACTTTGACAAGATTCTCCAGGTTCTCCGCGGTGGTGATGTCAGAAGACGCCACCGTCCCTCTCAACGTATCATCCTATATATATATATATACGTACGCAGATATCAAAATCCATACATACCGAGAACATTAATTAGAATGTTTATGATTTCATGCACGAGAGAGAGAGAGAGAGAGAGCGCTCAGAAATATTGTATATACATGTATGATCAAAATAATTAGAAATATATTTATGCGTTTCCTTCTTGAATGTATGTAAATGTACGTACGTTTGTATGGGGGGAGAGACCACAGGACGTTGCAGGGAGAAATATTGTGAGTACCTCAATCCGGAGATAGTTGTTTTGGGAGCGGAGGGCCCGGAAGAAGACGGAGAGGTGGATGTCCACCATGTCGGCGCTGGCCTGCGTGAAGATGTCGACGAGAGGGGTCGACCGCCGGCGGAGCAGCCACCCCAGCAAGCCCCACTTCTCGGCGTGCCGGGCGCTGTACCTCTGCTCCACCTTGGCGGAGCCCGTGCCCAGAGAGACGAGCAGGATGCTGCGGCAGTCCATGGGGCGCCTCTGGTGCTGCTGCTGGTTGACCTCCTTCATCTCCTTCCCCTTGAGCAGCTGCTTCGTCACTTCTCCGATCGCAACGAGTGCCTATATATGATTAATTAATTAATTATGATGAACAAGACCAGCGCATCTAGTCGTACGTTAAGAGAAAGCACACACACACACAAGCTTTCGTGCACACGACAGAGACATATATATATATAATTAGAGATAAAGTTGATAGGGAAAGATAGATAAATAAAGATAGAGAGATTAATAGATTGACAGATTAGGTACATGATAGATAGAGATGGAGAGAGATATAGATACAGATAGATAGATTGAGAGAGAGATATAGATAGAGAGATAGATAGAGATAAATAAAGATAGATGATATAGATAGACAGAGATAAATAGATAAATGATATATAGGGATACACAGGGTAGATAGATAGATAAATATAAATATAAATATAAATATAAATATATAGAGAGAGAGACAGAGAGAGCAAGAAGAAAATACCGGATTATTTGCAGTCATTGAACCGTCGATGAGATTAAATTCCCTCACATTGCCATCCGAGTCTTGGGTTTCGAAGTAATGAGCGGGAAGATAGGTGGGTGCAGCCGTCGCACCAATGCATACCTCCGACAGGAGAGCGTCCATGGACTTGCCCCTCTCCTTCACCTGTCAAAAATTAATTATCGAATTTAGAAGAGACGAGATGGTAGTGGAACTGCATATGCATGGATATGATCGATGTGGTGATAATTAAATGAACAGAGGACGTAGCTAGTTTAACAACCCTTTTGATTAAATGATCATAAGACTACGTACTCTCATGATAATTAAAATCATATCTATCTAGTTTCAAAGTTTGTTCAGCTCTATATATATACGTCGTTCGTATTAATTAGACATGGAGAAGTATGCGTTTAGTGCTGGCGAAGGAGGAACTAATCGATCGATCGAACTGTGTCGTGCGGCGCCAACCTCGAAGGTGGAGAAGATCGTGGAATGGAAGTCCTTCATGTCGAACGCCGGGATGACCACGTTCGTCACCATCTGGTGCAGCCTCGTCTTCCCGAACTTCTCTCTCAGAAGAGAATGGAGCTGCTCGCCGCTGTATTTGGGTCCCCACAATGCTCGCAACACCTTAACGAAGCCACCCAAGAACCCACTGCGCGCAGATAATCGAACCCAAAATATAAATAAATAAAATTATGTTATTATATTCCACTGATGAGGCCTAACCTAATTGTTATAGATATATGTATATATACCTTGTCTGTGGAAAGATCTGGCTGCTCTTCTCCAGGAAGAAGGATTTTATGGCCTCCGCTGTGAAGAGAGGGCGGTTGTCCTCGTCGGGTGCGGCGAGCATGGAGGCTATGAGACCTCCGGTGCTCGTGCCCGCTATCACGTCGAAGTAATCCGCTATCCTCGCCTCCTTACCGTCGAGCTCCTGATGACCAGATGATGATCTCAGATGATGGTACGTTCGCTCAGATATATATGATGATCGATGCCGCCGGCCGGAGGGTCGACCGGACGAAGCATCAGCTGCTCGAACGGCCGCTCCAATTAAAATATAAATCCCGCCCCGCCGTCGTATGATATTAATTACCTGGAGCTCCGACTCCAGAAAGCCGAGGATCGTGGCAGGGATGATTCCTCTGACTCCGCCGCCGTCGACGCTGAGGATGGTGACGAAGTTCCCGCGGCTCCGCGCTCGGGTAATTTCATCCATGGAATATTATTTGATCGATCACAGACGACACACGGCGAGCTGACCCTCGAATAAAAATGATCAAGGCGACGTTTCTCGATTCGATTCGGGATAGCAAAGGAGGCGTCTTGATTGTGCCGATGACTATATAATCCTCTTGAAAGCAGAGATCCGAATAATCATGGTGGTTCTACTTATAGAGAACTTCTTCTTCTTTTTATCCCGTGTGCAAATGATCGTCATCGCTCGACAAGACGATCGGATCGTTCAAACTTCAAACATCAGTACCGTTCAAGGTACTCGGTTTGGGGACTTTCCTCCCAGCAGCGGCGGCGGCGGCGGCGGCGGAGCCTGCCCTCCGTCGCGCCGCCGAAAATTGTAGTTTGAGAGGCCGTTGACGTGCGGGCGCAGGGTCGATGGTTGGTTGGTACGTAGAAGACGAACCCACGTACGGCCGGCGACGCGGCGTTGACCGATCGTACGCCGCGGAGGAATTAATTAATTGAAGGGTTGTGATTCTGATCCTGATAATTTATTGTTGAGTTTTAATTTAATTTTTTTAAAAATATATCATATATAAGATTTTATTTAAAAATAATTTATACATGACTACTAAAGTTTAACGGAATATTTTTGAAACCCTACTTTTATTATCTTATCACTTTGTACATCATACTTACTTTATCCTCTCAAAATATTATGATAAATGAGAAAAAGAATCAACGGATCCCAAACAATTTGATTCTAATTCGGATATATAGTTTATTATAAGATACAATAACAAAGTCTAGAATTCGTCAATTTATTAGGTTACACACCCTTGATCGATTAACTAGGGATATATAGCGTCCGGACATATATATCTTCGTCCCAGGTCAAGATTATTAATCCCGGGACGATCGAGTGAAGTAACTAGCTAGTTTTCTTTTCAGGAAGGGCGTGCTGACTGGTCGGTCGGCGTTAGAACATCTCTGTCTACGCGTTAATCGTCTCAACAGTGCTATCTATCTATATAAATATATAATTAGTGGGTTCCAGCTGCTAAGAGCCAAGGTGATTACGGAGTATCCAAGAACGTATATATATATATATATTATTGCGTGTGGGGTCAACCGTTCAACTGCTATATATGTATATATCCATCTGACGACGACGTTGTGGTAAATGATGAACGGTACGTGTTGACGGTGTTCACGCCGACCGATTTAGAGCATGTCAACTTAACAGCTGCATCGTCGCTGTAAACCGCGCATATATACATCGCTGGATGCACAGTTCTTGTCACGGGGGTTGACGGTTGACCTTTGTGAGTTAACTACGCATGCAGACGGTCATCTTAACAAGGCATATTAATTTCTTCGGGAGGATACATGGAGATGGGGTTTCGGACACAGGTTGACCTTCTCGGACGCACACAGTGTGTACGTATACATCATTTTGCTGCATACCATCTGTACGTACGTACGTATTATGGGGTTGGCCTTAAAAAGTCTCGATGACTCTGCGCATGCAAGGGGAAATTGTATATTTTTAACCACTCGGTGGTGTTGGTGATAGAAATGTGTTTGGCTATCAATATCAATGTTGCAACTCTTATTACAAATAAAGTATTATATGTAATATTAATGTCCGCCGCTTGTATCAATTTTGATATTGTTCATCTGTCCTCTATACAAATATCAATATTATTTAAGTTTGATATAGCATCATTTTTGGTAGTCTAACCAAACCTAGCATTAACTATGATTAGATCATGTGATAGCGAGAGCACGTACGACGGTGTTAAGTTGAGAGATTTGAGATGGGCTCCGCTTCGTCGGAGGAAACTACAAGGCTCAAAAGCCGTCTTTGGGAGGCATACTTGTTCTCCACTAAACGTACCCTTGCGTGATAGGTTTCTCCTCATGGGAAATGTCTCTCCATTTCATGCTACAATGCATATGAGCGGGTAACAACAAATGAGGCGCGCGGTAGCTAGTGATGGACCCACCCTCCTCCTCTCCAATTGCTTTTCAATTCTTTCTTCCAACGGGAAAGTTTGGGGCTATAATAATTGCTTATATATCCACCTTTATTCATTGTAGATGCTTGAGGTAGATTTTGGTCCAGTGCATTGACGAGGAGATTGCCGTCATATTTGTAACCTGGACAATGGGCTACTACCTGCTTTCCTTTACACTTACATCTCTACTGAGGAAAGCAATTCCCTCATCCTTATTCCAAGATTAAAATGGCTTTCTTCTCCATGAAAGCCAAGAAGGCCCCAGGGCCTGATGGCCTACCTCACTTTTTTCACCGGATGCATGTGGCCCCATATCAACGAGGGTGTATGTTCCTTCATAGCTAACATTTTACTTCCACCTCCCTTCGAACACCAAGGTTTTAATCTGTAATATCTGGTAAAAAAAAAATTCCGGACTCCCTCTCCCTCCCGGACTCTCCCCGCCGCCGCCGCTGCCGGACTCCCTCTCCCTCCCGGACTCTCCCCGCCGCCGCGCGGCCGGACCTCCTCTTTCATTCAGATTCTCCTCTTCCCCTCTCCCGACATGTATAAATTCCCCCCCCCCCCCCCCCGGTCTCCCTCTCCTCCCACCTCGGTTGCGCCAGAGTCACTCCCCCTCCCTCTTCGTTTCCGTCGCCGGTCGCGAGCGCCGTCGCCGCCGGAACCCAGCGCCGTCGTGCCTCCTCCTTGCCCGCCGTCGATTGCGCCCCCTGTCATCACCAGCCCCTCGGCCCTCCTTCCTCCTCCCTTCGTCGTCGTTCCTAGCCCCCCCTACAGCCGCCGCGAGCCATCGCCGTCGCCGGGACGTCCCCTGTTCCGGCCGGAACCGCCGCGAGCCGCCCTCTCGTCGTCACCACCAAGGCCAGCCCTCCTCTTGCCGTCGCCGTCACCAGGCCAGCGCCGTCGAGCACCTCCGGCAGCCTCCTCAGCCGCGAGCCTGCCCGCCATCGCCGCCGTCGCGAGCTCCACCCGCCGTCGCCGCCGTCGCGAGCCGCCAAGGTGAACCGGCCAGCAGCCGCCCGGTCCAGCTCCGCCCGGCCCAGCTCCACCCGGTCCAGCCGTCGGTTCAGCCGGTCGAACCGCCCGGTTCGACGCCGGTTCAGGATTTTCTGATTTTCGGAATTTAATAAATCCGGAAATTAGATTTGAGGCCAGAAAAAATAGCAGGAAAATTCTGAAAAATCCGTAAAATTCATAGGATCTTCCAGGTAGGTTTATCAAGCTCGTCTATTTATTTGATCCAATTTTGATAAAAAAATATGCATGATTAAACTTATAGACTTTGATTTGACTAGTTTAGACTTTGGACTTAAAATTTGTGATTCTTTTCAAAATCCTTGAGACCAGAAACTTAAAATTGCTATTTTGTATATTATGGAACATGTTTAGCTTGATTCTAGATGGGTAGAAATATGTTTTATAAGATTTGACCTTATGTTAGTTATGTATGTGATTATATGCTAAATTGGACCTAGAATTGGAAATATAAGTATGTGTAGATTTGGAAAAATCATGGATCATCAAATTATACCTTTTAGAACCTGTTTAGGACAGATTGTGGTTGATTTACCTCAGAATTTAATTTGTTTAGTTCATGTCAAGCTTGATTTAGGTTAAATGTCTTGCATATGTAATTAAGTATGTCTAGTTCGGCTTGTCATTTCCTGTATGTAAGTCATGTAAATTTTGGTTAGTTTAGTTTCATATTATGTATTATGTCATGCATGGTGTAGTAATGTTCATATGGTCAAGTTTGGTATAGGTTCGATTCAGAAAAGGTCAACCAAGTCGGTTAGTACAAGTCTTGTCTAGTTTATGGTAAAATATGTTTATTGGTTTTAGATCATGGGCTATGCTATGTATAGTTAGTCATGTCAATTTGGTCATGATTGGTATGAGTTGTCATTAAGAACAAGTTCAATTAAGTCGGGTTATCATATGTCTTGTCTAGTTTGTTATGTCTTGCATGAACGGTTATGAAATTAGATGTTTATGTCATGGATGCATGGTATGGTCAAGTATGTCTTGATTTGAAATTATGTTATGAACTCTTGAGATATGACGTGCTATGAAGGCCTCACCAGCCTATTCTAGTCAATTGCCCGTGGGCAGCAGGTAACTTAGTTGAATCCGGCCCTCCCACAGATCCCGGATTACCGCGGTTTTTCTCTTAGTGTCACCATTGCCTAGGTGCATTTTGGGCTAGCTTAGTATATGTTACTTCTATATATATTAGAGCTGGTGAATGCATTTGTGCATGTGAAGCAAGACGACCAATTCCTTGCTCTTTGGCTATGTGATTGGAAAGAATATGAAATCAGGTTACTTGTGTGTCATGTATAGATGTTAAGTTGTGTCATGTTAGAAAATTCAGATTTGTCTCATTTTGTTTTGGTCATGTTAAGTCAAGTCTTGAGGTCATTTAGAGGATAGTTGTCTAGTCGTATGGTCTTGTGTGTTTTGGTCTATAAGTATATTGCATTGGCATAATTGTTTTTCTTAAAATTAATTCATGGTTTGGATATGGGTTGTGAGCTTAATATAGAAGACATGTTATTATCATTTGTATTACATCTCAATCTAGTTATATTATCTATCATTGCATGTTTATATGTTAGTATCCGATTGGCGAGAAACGGGTGTAAATCCTACAGAGTCCCCGGACTCACCCCGTTGTGGGATAAATTTTTCAACAGGTTCTGAAGATTTAGGAGCTTGAAGATGAAGTTCAGGTGGAACCAAAGGAATCAGAGTCATTTGCACTTGGAGATTCTTGGTATTCTCTACTTAGGTAGATGGTCTTGGTTGTTCTTGAACAAGAGTGTGGTTAGACTTAGAAGTATGGTTCCATTCTCTTATTTTGATGGATCTTATGGAATTAATTGTTTAAGTTTGGGTTGTGGAATCCAAGTGTTGGGTTTCATCCCACTGTCACGACGTTGTGTATTTTTGCTGCATATTTGTGCTTATGTTATTTAAACTCCGGGTCGTGACATAATCACACAATTATCTACCTCATCCCAAAATTAGATAGCCCTCATTCTCTTGAGCATCATAAAACTATAAGCCTATGTAATGTGCTTCTAAAGGTCCTTACTAAAGATACGAGCATTGCACTTGAAACTGTTGCCTCCCAAGCTTATAATAGATAGCTAAGTAGCTTTTGTTCCTAATCGCTTGGGACCGGACAACATTGTTATAATTCAAGAGATTTTGAACAACTTTAGTTGGCAATTGATGTTCTCAGGGTTCCTTCATGGTCACACTGGATATACACATAAAGTTTATGACAAGTTCAGGTGGTCTTTCATCCAAGCTATGTTGGAAAATTTTAGATTTTCTGTGCATGTTGTCAAACTGGTTATGGAATGTATTTCTTTTGTGACCTACTTAGTTAATACGAATGGCCCCATGTTTGATTGTAATACCCCAGTTAGGGGAGTTCAACAAGGTTGCCCTACTTGACCCCGGTGGTCTGTAAGAACTTTGTTAAGTAAATCAATTGACCGATCATAATTTCCTGATAATTTTTATTAGTTCTTAAAAATCGGCCAACCTCTATGATCTGGACAATTGACCCACATGCAACCCAAATAACATAATTTTGCAGATACCATCTTTTCAACTCATTTAAAATATTTGGATTCGATGTTTAAGTAACCCTTTTGATGACCAATCATTAGAATTAGAATGCTGAAATTTCAATCTTCATTACAAATCACAAGAGACACAATATTTTCTAAACATACAGTATTGATAAAATATATACATATATATATTTACACACTCACTTGCCCGTGATTATGGGAAAAAAACTTGGCTGGGCCATTTAGAATAAAATAAATAATAGGCATGCAACACAACATTATTAATTACACACGCGTGACCGATAGAAAAGATGAATTATGATTATGCAACTTAACTTCACAATTTTATATGATAATAAGTTCACCTAATTTTGAAATTGCCAAATGAAATGGTAAACACTCTTGGTTCGATGACCAAAGACATCATTTATGGAGATTTCACATGTGGAGACCTTATTTCCCGAAGCCTCCTTTCATCGGAAAGCAACCTAGCAAACCTGAACACAAGCAGAAAAAAAAACATCATGAATAGAGATGAACTCTCATAGGGAGTTTGGTTGCACGATAAATTAAATTTTTATTACAATTTTATCTTTTTGTAACAAAACTTGTTAAAAAATATCTTTGACAATCATTACAAATTTATGTTTTGAAAGAAATTTTCTTCTTGGACAAACAAGAAGATTTTACCTCTTTTTTTATCTTGTGATCTCCCCCACCTTGTTTAGTCATATATAGCACATACTCTTTTTTGTTATTACACCTCTCCTAAACATGACAATTTTATGTTATGGGTTTGCACACACTTTATTTTAATATAACTTTTTATTTGTATAAAATTGTTGTGCAACCAAACACTCCATTAAAAACTTTTATAAAAGCATGTAACTTTTCTGGATGCATCAACCATATTAATAATTTTATATATTCCACAATATCAATTGTAGTACAAGAATGCTTTTACGTAGATAATCATCTGTTTCATTGTGATTATAGAGTCATTAACTATTTCCACTTTGAAATCGCTGTATATTGTTTGCAATTTGCATAAACCTAAAACTTTCAAAGACCAATGGGTAAAAGTCAGTGAAGTCCAAGACTGAAATTCTTGTCTTATCTTCTACCAAATTTAACACGTGGGAATAAGAAATAGAATGATTACAGGCATCTGTTCTAAATTATGTAATCTTTAAAAACAGGTGTGCTTAAAATATTTCTACAAAATTTATTGGATGTTGTTAACATATCTAAGCCACATGCAAGGAGGATTTCTGACAGGAAAAGCACTAGGAGCTAGACTAACTTTACAATACAATGTCAAGTGTTTTAGTGGTTTCATAAAAAATTATATCATTTTTATAGCACAGTTTTTATGTATGACTTATCGTCCTCTCTTAGATCGATGTAAATTACTTGCTATTACTGAGCCATATCACACTATCTTTTTCAAAAGTGATATACATTTTATTATTATAGATATTTAGCTCCATAATTAGCCCACTATAGCAATTACAAGAATCCATTACTTACTGGTCAAACTATGAGAAATAATCACAAAAATCCTTTTTGCATACACCTTAGATAGTGAATTGGGGCACACATTGTTTCTAGCCTGTTTGGTTAGAATATCAAAAATGATACAACATCAATTTTGATATTGACATTTTTATAGATTAGAGTATATATCAAAGTCAGAATTGATATATGTATAAGTGATAGTTAAGTATCCTTTGATGATTTAATATTAATATCACTTTCAAAATTAATAATGATTCATGAGATAAGAGTTAACATAAGAAAACCAGGGAAAACCTAATCCTCAATTTGCTATGAATCTCGAGGTAGATCTATAGAATACTTCAAGTAATATATATATATATATATATATATATATATTTATATATCTGTGCTACGTTTCGGTAAGAGAACGCCATGCTTGTAAAATTAAGCACGCTGACAATACCTTTGAAGGGCTTCTTCATTTGTGCCTTCCCCATGTCCAACCAGCTGTTGATATTCTCCTGTCTCTAAATTTACTCTGGAGATTGGCTTCTTCAGCAGCTCTTCACCCACCTTTACAAGGTTCTCTATATTCTCCTTGGTGGAGATGTCGAAGGATGATATGGCCCCTCTCAATGTGTCGTCCTGTCCATCGATCATCACAAGAAAATATATCGTTAAATAACCCCATGGATGAAGTAATTTTGATGTATGAACCCTGGTACTTGATATTATATGCCTTCAATAGTAAGTGATTTTCTTATTTATACATGAAGCATAGTTAAATAAGATTTTTTAATAAGTGACTGTTCAACCCTCATCTATGGTAACCACAAAAGTTAGGGAATAATGCTAACTTTACCTTGAAGAGGGAGATAGAGAGATAGAGAGAGGAGGAGAAGGAGGTGGAGGAAAAGGGTAATTAGGTCCTTTTACTGACAATTCACTTTATATAAGTTAAAATATTTATAAAGAAGTCATTACAACTTATGAACCAAATGTTTTGAGGTTTCTGTGTGTGGGTGTATATATTAAGTCCTCTCTTTACACAAGGGGGATAAACTTGGCTTATCCCAAAAATTTAGAAATAAAGAAAAATTATCTCCAAACTAATATATCTTGTCCAAACGACCCTTAAAAGTTGCTTTTATCTAGATGAACCTAGAATATATATATATATTAAAAAGTAGAAATGACCGTGTTAAGTTAATGCAAAAACACTGCTTGCATACTCATGTTTTAAATATGGATATAAGCAATTCAACCTGCTGATAATAATATAACTATATATTCTAGTATTCTTCACTTGGGAAGATCATAATTGTACTTCTAATCTCTATACTTAGAGCCCTCTAAAATTGACCGAAAGATACATGTGACGGTGTGACTTGCAAGTGAAGTATATAATATTTAAAACTGGAGATCATAAAATGGAGATATATTAGTTTGGAGGGAATGAATTTCCATGACCATCAACGACCTGATTTATGAATATGTGGAGAGAGTAAATAAGTGGATTACTAACAATTTTGATTATTTATTTTTTAGATGTTGAGTTGAAAAAAAGTTCAAAGTCAAATGAGAGTAGACACAAGAAGTGTGGCCTACTGGGAAGACTCTTGACTAGCACAATTGTTATGTTAGTCAGGTGATTTAATTGTTATATATACGGTATCGGAGCATAATTCAACCGGAAGATTATTTGTCGTGACTCACTTGGATATGTGATATTTGTGGTCTTGACAGAGATGTCAAATCTTTAAGAAGGGTAAATTGGCACTTCGGTTTATGAAATATGTTAAAAGATTAAATTAGTGAATTATCCTAACAAAAGAAATTCGAAATTAAATCAGTTTCTTCAAGTTCTAGGTGTCTTTATCAACAATTTCATAAAGATCTAAAAGATAGGAAACCATGGCAATATGATCCCACATTGAGACTGAATGAATAAAACACAACTGCTAATAATAATTAATGCCAATCAGGAAGAGAGACCATATAAAGATACTAATTACCTCGATCCTGAGGTAGTTGCGCTCGGAGCGGAGAGCTTGGAAGAAGACGGAGATGTGAATATCCACCATGTCGGCGCTCGCCTGCGTGAAGATGTCGACGAGGGGGGTCGACGCTCGGCGGAGCAGCCAGCCGAGCACTCCCCACCTGCCCGCTTGCTTCGCACTGTATCTCTCTTCGACCTTGGCCGACCCCGTGCCCAGCGAGACGAGCAGGATCCTCCGGCAGTCCATCGGCCGGTGCCGCAGGTAGCTCGGGTTGCCCTTCACCACCTCGTTCGCCACTTCCCCGATCGCAATGAGCGCCTGCACGCATATATCCAAATTTCAGTCTTTGTGGGGGAACAAAGATAGATTATTTTTCTTCGGTCTGCTCGGATTAAATAATTTCTGGGTGATCTCTCCGTCGAAATCATCGGTTGGCGATCGATCGATGTATATGTGTAATTACCGGATTGTTTGCAGCGACTCCTCCGTCGATGAGGTTGAACTCCTTCACCATGTTCCCGTCGGGGTTCTTGGCTTCAAAGTAGTGCGCGGGAAGGTAGGTAGGTGTGGCCATCGTCGATATGCAGACATCAGAGAGGTGGGCGTCCAGAGAGTTCTTGGTATCATTCACCTGCGGATCAGATTTGTCCGATCAATCAAGATAGGATAGATAGAATGGTGTCATATTCGTTAGATAGAGGAGGTACCCATGTTTAAAACTCTGAACCACTCTAACTCAGGGTTACGATTTTGGATTGATTAACGTGATATCAGAATCAAGAGTTGTGGATCCCCTCCGTCGACTGTCATCCGTGAACAGTATACACGTGTCAAAGTCAGAAGAACTTACATGTGAGGGGATGAGTTAGAATATATAATGTCATATTGGCTAGGTAGGAGAGATTCTCATATTTAAAAGCTTAAATTACTCTAACTCAGGACCGCGATTTTGAGTTGATTAACACGGATTAAGTACATACAGCGGCTCAAACCTCTCGGTTAGATCATTTAAACATTCACAAGAGTGCAAAACGGAGAGAGAGAGAGAGAGAGAGAGAGAGAGAGAGAGAGAGAGAGAGAGAGAGAGAGAGAGAGAGAGATCTATCTTCCCAATCAGCTGCTAGTGAGATCTATCTTATTAAATCTTTGTTAATCTCTCTCTTCTATTTAATGAAATGAATGTCGCTTTATCGTGTGTGCCAAGAGAGAGTGAAGACATCTTCCTTCTTCACTTATATATATATACACACTGCTCCCAACCGCCAACTACCAAGAGGAGCTGGTGGGTAATTAAGCTTAGCCCACCCTTCAAATCATGGAGTGGTTGAACGGCGGTTGAAGATGTACAATCAGTCGACCGTGTCCAACATTTGTCTCGTACGAGACTCGATATATAGTAGTTGATCCGTGCATTGCCTTTCACTCAGACAAGCTAGCTAATTACTAGAGAGAAGACAGGAGCGCATAGGAAACAGGTCTTTATGCTTCATGGAGGAGTACAGGGTGATATTCAAATGTTAGTGAATAGCTATATATGGAATATATGCAAGATGAATACAAGAATGTTAGTGAATAGCTATAGAATATATGCAAGATGAATACAACAACTTTGCTCTACAAAATTAAGACACAGAGTTAGATCAAATATTTTGTACAATATATCGTTCTAAAAGAAAACTCCAAACTAAATGGGATCATCGAAATTGACAGAGACAAGCGCATATATATATATATATATATACACACACACACAAGGGAGAGAAGATCATATATATACATACAAGTCGCTAGGTTGGGACACTGACCCCAAAGCTGGAAAAGATGGTGGCATGAAGACTCTTGATGTCGAACGTCGGGATGAGCACGTTGGTCACCATCTCGTGCAGCTTCCTCTTCCCGAACATCTCCTCGAGGAGGGAGCGGAGACACTCACCGTCGTACTTAGGCCCCCACAGGGCTCTGAATATCCTCACCAGCGGCGCTAATAAGCCGCTGGAAAGAACCAGATCACAGCGGACAAAAAAAAATTAGACCGTAACATATTTTTAAAGCTATTTTCTAAGGTTAACACCCAAAAAAATAATATATTTTCAAAACCAAAAGTCTTCGCCCAAATCGGCACAGCAATGTTATGATCTTATAAACAATATCGTATAAGACGTATGCTACCAGGTCTGGGGGAAAATCCGGCAGCTGTTGTCGAGGAAGAAGGATTTGATGGCACTCGCGGCGAACAGCGGGCGGTTGTCTTGGTCGGGTGCGGCGAGCATGGCGGCGATCAGGCCGCCGGTGTTCGCGCCGGCGATCACGTCGAAGTAGTCCGCCACTCTTGCTTCTTCGCCGTCTAGCTTCTGTTCTCGGTCCGATCAACCGATTAGAGCCAAGATTATTGTTCTTCCAGAGATGATGTGTGTATATATACACATATATGATCGAAGAACAGCTCGCAGCGAGCTTGGATCTCGGTGAGAAATTCGAACCAATCGATCGAAGCCGGCCGGTGGATGCATATGTATATTAATTACCTGAAGTTCCGACTCCAAGAAGGTAAGAACGGTGGCGGGAACAGCTCCTCGGACTCCGCCGCCATCTATGCTCAGGATGGTGATCAGGTTTCCGAATGTTGGGGCCTGCAACCGGTTGATGTTGGACTTCGATTTCTCCATGGGGGAGGACCGCCCACCACAGGCCAGCTCTCGACGGTTTCTCGGCAATCAAGAGAAACGCCAAGACGGTTACTTGTACTGAGCGTCTACTCGAGTCTATCAGCTGATCCTTCCCTTAAAAGTCTCGTCGGAATCATGATGTTGAAGCCGAAGAGCTCGAAGATTAATGTAAGTAAAATCATCATTGTCAAGAAGATATATATATATATCAGCGAAAATAAGAGCTAAATAATGACATATCATGATAGAGTTATGTTGTAAATTTCAAAAATAATGGTACGTATATATTGAAGCTGGGAATGAGGAGGACAGACGCCAACAGCCGCCGTTGACCGTAAGGAGGCTCTCCTTGAATTGCAGGTGGGAAGATTGACGTTTAGGTTGAGCCCAATAACGTTATGAAGATCATGGATCAGTCTGTCCAGCACTATCTGTTTAAACGTGGAGCGCCATATATATACAACACTTCTTGTTGTGGCCGACAACAGAGCCGATACATACATGGGTAAGTGATGATGACCAGGGTTTTCCGGTGCCCATATTAATGGGAACATTAATTACCTATCCAATCAATAAAAAGGTTAGAATCAGGGGTGTTCACGTACTCTTGTATCAGAAAACTCAAATTATATTATATATTTATGCCAAATTTGATTTATTAATAATATTTATATATCTTTCTCTCAAGTAAAAATAAATATTGTAAGAGTTGGTAAGGTAAACTAACGGTGCATAGATATAGATTTTACATTTTGGTAAAATATGGTTTAAATCAAACTAAATAAGATACATATATTATGTATGTCATAATTAATAAAGTGAATTATATTGGTTTGGTTTGAAAAAGAATCCTCAAAAATAAACCATACTATGAAAACCCCTAGGTATTATGTTTCATCTAATGACAGAAATCCTTAAACTTCCAAGTGGCTAACCCATCGTTTTCTACACACTTGGACCTTTTAGTCATCTTCTATCAACACTAACTTACTTTTTTCTCTATTATTCCCCTTTTGTCCCGTTACTAAAAAAGGCTTTGTCCCACTACTAGAAAAAAATCTTAACGGCGATGGCTTCAAGTGGTCTCCAACTAGTCAAAAGTTGTCATCAATCATATTTTGCGACAACTTCAAAGTAATTGTAAATCCGTCGCAAATAACATCATCGCCAATGATATTGGTGATGACTAATCTAAAGCCATCGTTAGTAATATTATTAACGATGACTTAGAAGCGGTTGCTAGTAAGATATTATTAGCGACAACTTAGAAGTTGTTGCCATAATACTTACTAGCGATTGCTAAGAATTCGTTGGTGATTTCTCTTCATTTAAGAAAAGGATATTGGCACACCAATATAACTATTGACAACACCTTACTAAGCCGTCAACAAACCAATCACCCCGTCTCGAAGATGTTGTTAAGGTCGGAGTGATTGGTTTAGCGACAGTTGATAGCCGTCACCGGTAAAACTATTGGCGACAATTTGAAGTTGTCGCTCATAATTCTTATGAAGAAAATTAATTTTAATATTATAAATTATAAAAATCTATACACCATTACAACTATGCAAGGATATACAATCAACCTGTATATTTTCATTCAAATTCTACAATACATAAGTTCATATACTTCCACAATTTCATTCAACAACAATTCGATAAAGAAACCCACAATTTCATTAATCCATAATTCATTATACAAACTCACAATTTCATAATCATAACTCAATAAAAGGCACAACTCATTCATCAAATAATAACTCATTCTATAACAATTTTATACAAACCTGTGAATGAAATGTACAAAAGGTCTATAATTGATGTACACATATATGTTAATCATCATCTCCAAATGATGTCACGTCCTCCTCCTTGTCCTCATTGGTGTCATCATTATCCTCTCCATCGTCCTCAGCTCTATATATTAAAGGTGGGCTCAACGTCGATGAATCAGTAGGTGAGGTTTAGGTCCTCATGAGGACCATCAGATCCCCTATTTCCTACTAGATCGCTTCTAAACTTCAGTCCCCATGTGGACTACATGCATTTTCATTGTGGTCTCATATATACCTCTTGTTCTTGAGCGGACAACTTTCTCCAAATTTTCATTGTGGTACAATAAAATTTTGGTCCTCAAGTGGACCATTACATCCCACCATGTCATCTTTAATCATTTCATAAACTACTGCATCCCACCAATACAGACCACATGCATTCTTCATGTTCATTTTTCGATCCATTTTTCGATCAATTTTTCGATTTGAGTAGTTTTATGATAAGTTTCATTAGTAATCTTATGAAAGCAAGAAATTATTTTACTCCAGACTAAACCATTGTTCTTGTGAGAACTAGATAAACTTGCTAAATCGATTAGAAGTTCCACATAAATTACTTTTTTTTTCGTCAGCCCTTCTCAGCACAAGTGTGATGCCAACTAAGATGAACTCACATGCCTTGACTTGGAGGTCCCCACTATGCATGGCCAGGCTTTTAATTTATGTCATTTTAGTTTTTATTTTAACCAATTGATCGTGGGAATGGTCCCAACAAGACATGTTGATAAACTCGGGACATTAGTTAGGTCTACATTGATCAATTGGATCATGACTAGCGTGTCTAAATGTACACATTGACATCATCTTTTCAGTCCATCACCATTATACTATGCTATGTTTCCCTATGCTTCGCTACAGTTTGCCTCTGCTACACTCCAATTCATTCCCATGCAAAGTCAATGCTAAGATGAGACAAGCTATAAATATGCCCAAATTACTTAAATTAGAAAGATTGGAACCCTTGTTTTCATGGTTATACATATACCCAACAATTTTGATAATTTCTTAAGCCTTTTGATGATTTTTGATAATTTAGGATTTGATGATACTCATACCCGATGATTCTAATAATTTTCGAAGCTTTTCAATGATTTTTTATGATTTAGGGTTTGATGACACTCATACCAGACAATTTCGATATTTTCGAAGCTTTTTGATATTTTTTGATGGTTTTCGGACAATTTATTCACATCCCCTGGCACCCCAGTCAGTAGGGCACCTGGAGCACCAGTCAATAGGGTGCAATGTGCCTAGGTCCACAGCCCACTTGCAAGAAGTTGAAGGATTTTCTCCAGATCTAAAGGGGATTAATGAGGATGACTCTTGGGGGGGAACTGAGGGGGCTCTCATAACTCTTTCCTCAGAATCGAAGAGACTCTCATAAACTCTCCCCCAAAATCGAAGAGACACTTGTAACTCTTTTCAAGAATCGATGGGTCACCATTAATGGTGAGATGACCCTTGGAGAGATGAGTCAGCCCATCTCTATAAAGGGATGGACACCCTCAGCATCTCAGGAGGACCAGTAGGACGTTGGTAGGCTGGCTCACTCTCTGCTCTATCACCCTTTCTCCATTTTTTTCTAAGACTTGCCCACTCTTTCCCTCTCATTTCTACTTTGTTCTATATAGATCTTTGGTGTTGCACCAACTCCAACACCTTCTTCAATATTTGGAGGATGTCAAAGAGCTTGACATCCCTTTTGGAAGATGTCAAGGAGCTGCACCAACACCTTGAAGATCAACCACAAGTTTGGATCGGTGCAAGGAAGATAGTGCCATCAATCTATCCAAAAGGGGCTTGCCGCACCCTTCATCAGGGCGCCAGACACCTCTTCATTGGGGTGCCTGCATTTTCAGATATTCATTTTATGACCAATAGTGAACTCCTTCCTCATTCAATCCTTTTTTTTCAACAAATGAGGGTTGATTCTGATCTTTAGGCAGTCTATGGCGAGCTCTGGATTGAAGTTACACCATAGGATCTTGGTTTTAGACTATTCAACTTCACCAAGGTGCCAGATACCCTCTCCCTTAGGGTGCCTGAGTTTCTAGAAACTCATTCTTCTACGGACAGGAAACTTCCTACTTGTCTAGTCCTTTTTTGTTTGCAACAAATGGAGATCGAATATGATCTCCGTGCTATCGGTGACATGCTTTTGAACAAAGTCATGCCATGGGGCCGGGCTCTGGTTTCGGACTGTTCATCTACGTTGGCACTGAAGTCCTTCAATTTTTCATTAAACTAGCCTAGATTTACTCCCTATTCATCTAAACTCGTATTTCAGTCAACATTCATTATTTTAACATCGTTTTTTGCATGTTTTTTGCATCGTATTTATTTGAGAAAAACCTCAAAAAATAAAGAGGTTGAGATCTAGTACCAATTTGGTCAATACATTTCTTTTTGTCATTTCTAAATATATTCCTTCTATGGCTACTTCACTTTCTTAATTCCAATCGTTTTGTCACTTGTTTTCTTATTTTTTTTGTTGGACATTGTAGGAGAAGCTGGTTAGGGCTAGCCACGCTTGAGCCTATCAGATCAAGAAGAAGAAGTCAAAACCCACATCTACCATCTACTGCATCATGCATGCAAGTCAGTACCTATTTAAACTTCGGAACCTACGAATCCTAGCAACCACATTGTCTACACACACCATGATTCTATAATGTTTTATTTTATCGTCATTGCTTTCATTTACAACATTGTGCCCTTTTTTATTTCCTTCCTTCCCTCTCTCCCACACGATACAGACCAACCTTTTGGTGCCCAAGTGACACCGAGGGTTAAACATCCAGAGATCAAAGTGAGTGTAGAATAGCAACATAGAGGCGGTGTGCTTTCGTTTCTTTTCATTTTCTTAGTTTCTTTTCTTAGTCTTTCTCTACTTTAGTCTAGATTTCCTCTCCACTCTCCACAACCCGAAACCAAGTTGGCAATCTCTAGATGATAGACCTTGCTATCATGATTTCATTATGATCTAATCATCGTTGCGTGTGATCAAAAACTTTATTACGATATGCATATATCTATTACGAGTAAGAAATGACGAAATATTATTTATATCGAATGAGATATTTTAAAAAATATCGAATCGTATCAAACATAATTAATTATACGTAGTATATATATTTCTGTCACTATTTTATACATCAAGCAAATTCCTCAGCTAAGTACCAAACACCAAATACCAAGTAGTTATCGAAGTGGGCCACCAGCATGTGTAGTCGTGCACGCATCAAGTTTGGGCAGAGAGTATCAAACCAAGCCACAAGCATGGGTAACCATGCATGCATTTGGCATGCATAGTAATCATACCACGAGCCTCCGTAATCATGCATTTGGCTGCCTTGTCGCATAACATGGCTAACACGCTTTATCACAATTTAATCTTTTTACAAGGTAAGCTACGTACCAACAAGCTCTCTTGACAAGTTACGTACACGATCTTATCCTCACGTTCCTGATCAAGGTATTATATATTCCTTATTTACTTCTAAGGGAAAACCTTCTAAATAATGTGTGTACAATCTGCACAAATCATGCGGATGGTATATATAATGTGTGTACATATATGAAAAATTAATATGATGGTTCTTACGCTAAACAAGAATTACTAGATTCCTAACACGTACATATCGAGGGCTTTTAACCAGACTTCATTCGATGTCTTCGTAAGAAGGGTCAAATAACGCAGTCGACATCGAGATTATCATCACCACACGAACCTTCCCAACGTCTTCTTCTATTTATTTTCCCTAGAGATTTCTTTCTCTAAAAAACAAAACATCTCTCCGGTTTCTGTAGAAATGGGCCTGCAGATTTGGGCTCGCCCAAGACTGGGCCGGATCCTCTCTGGTGCGATTGAATTTAAGAAAGTCCTTGTATAGGGTGTTTGGTTGCATGATAGTTTTTTTTGTACACTTTCATGATACAAAATTGTATTAAAATAAAGAGTGAATCAACTCATGACATAAAACTATCATGTTTGGAGGGATGTGATTACAAAGAAGAGTAACTACCACACATGACCAAGCAAAGTGGGGGGTACCACAAGAAAAAAGAAAGAGGTGAGACCCTCTTTTTTTGTTTAAGAAGAAAATCACTTTTAAAACGTAAAATTGTCATGGTTACCAAACACCTCCTTTAACAAGTTTTCTGATAATTTTTAAAAATTTAAAAAAAAACCTTCGTTGTTATCCTGCAACCAAACACCCCATTAAGGTACAAGTTATTTATTTTGGTTTAAAAAATGTTAATAAAAGTATTTGTTTGTAAGATCACACAATCAACTATTTTGTTAAATGTATGACAAACCTATCTAGAAGATATATTTGAAATAGAATTTATCAAATAAAGATCTAATAAAATTGTACTAAAAGACAATGTGTGACCATGTTACATCTTCCAAAGAACTGGCTGGCACCCCTTGACGTGTTGCATCTCCCTTTGCAGCCCAAACCCGAACCATTTTAGATGTTAGATGCTTGGTGTGAGAGGATGAACTGGATGTGTTGTCAAACATACATGATCAAGTGTCTGAAATCTTTATCGCAGCAGACAGCAAACGTCCATTGAAGTGTTATCAAATGGGGCCCTTGATCGATGTTTAATCTCTGAATTGGTCGGAGATTTTAGACAATATTCAAATTATTTGATAAGATATCTAAATACAATAGTAATATCTGATGATTCACCTATCTTAAGTAATCTTTTATTTTTATTTTAAAAAATAGATAACTAAGATTTTATGTTTTACAAAAAAATTTAAAATAAAATTAAAATTTTAGATATTCGATTAAGTCAAATAAAACAAGAGTTTGCTGGCCACAGCGAGAGAGGGTAATTAGGACTCATTTGTTTTGGCCTAATTATTTATGCCGAACGTCTGAATCGAGGTTAGACATTCAAGTAGTTTAGTAAAATGTCCGAGTATAATAATAAGGTTAAAGAACATGAAAGACGGGTCTTCCAGACGGTTGGTGGAAAGAATTTCCTTCCGCAGCCACAAGATATTCTTTTTTTTGACTGACGGTGGCCCAGCGGCCAGACGCCTGCAGCGTAGCAGGCCAGCGGAGGTTCGAACCCCCGCTCGGACCCCACAGGTCACCCCTCCCCAACGGGGGTGCCCGGCTAGTCGCCGCCGAGAGACGTATCCGCGCCCTCCGCCCCGTGCTACGCAGGCGGAGGGGCGACGCCAACCGTGCTACGCACGGTCGGCAGCCACAAGATATTCGATAAGATCTATGATCTGTTCTTGATTTGATCGATAAAATTCACGTGACAGAGTGAATCTTATTAGATATTTCGTGTTTGCGGTAGAGAAAAATTCCTCCACCGACGGAGTTTGAAACTAGATATATATATGCATGCCTCCTTTTCCGTTGCCGTCGCGAAGTCTTCGAAATTGGTGGGTCAACCTGCAGACTTGAGATCATTATGGCCAACCAGGCAGAGTTACAGATTCTATTGGTCGCAGGGGTTGACGATGACCCTAGGACCAGCGGTTGTTCTTCCAGGAACCATCCAAGAGAGGGGTCAACATAGGCCGATCCTCCAGAAGGCATCGGATATCCCTTTATAACCTGAAGCCCATCCCTAGAAGCCGCATGGGTCTGCGGTCTGTGGTCAACGAGATGCTCCAATGGCGGAAACCATACGACTTACAATAACAAGCACTGTCCGGCGTGCTTAGATTAATTAAGTCATCCTAGAAGAGAGTTAAGAAACTCTGAGACTTCTCGTACTTTTCTTGATCTCCTATCCGACTAGTAGGTGCAACCATGGTTCGTCAGGTCGTGACCCGGATCTGACCCAGTCGCTTTTGGGGACGACCGACTCGGTCTTGACTCCAAAACTCCGACCTCAAAATTAATATTTTTTTATTATTTTTGGCGATCCTGTCCGACTTCGACCCGACCCGGGTCGCGACTCCGGCCGACCCGGGTCGGTTTTGGACTTAGCCGACCCGATCCCGACTCCCGACCTCACCTAATTCCTTGCGAGCAACTAAACAAGTCTAAAACATGAATCATTGGGATTGTCAAAAAAATACTTTAATTTCACAGATTAATTCTGGTCAAGTCCCTTTGCATCATCCAGATTACGCGTAAAGTCTTGAGCTTCTAAGATGGGTGGTAAAATGAGAAAGAAAACGACTGGTGATGGCCTTTTGTGCAATGAACTGGACTGCATTAGATGGAAAATTGAAAAAAAAAAGATTGAAGATAGATAGAGAATTAGAAAGTGCTCCACGTATCATATAGTTCGCTTAATGAACACTTTCTAATCATTGCTTAGTACGAGTTTGACTAAGTTAACATGAACTCAACTTAGGTGGTGTTTGATTTGACACATAATGAAAATTTTGAAGTCTCAGGCACCCTCTGTTTTAGCGTGATCTTATGTCTAGCCTCTGAATAGAGATCATACGTTAGACATTAAGATCTTTTGTCCGAAAACAATAATAACTTCTTAAGAAATCACAATTTTAAGTGATTCATTGTATATATATATATATTATTTTCAGAGGTGGATACCTAAAATTTTTTGTTGTGCATGAGAACCTAGAGATGAAATTAATACTTAAGACAATTCATTGAGTCAAATCAAATGACATTTTAATTTCTATCTCTAATCTCTTATTTTGTAGAACATTGAATCTTATAAGTTATCTACCTCTGAATAAAAAAGTTAGAAAGAACCACTTAAAATTAAATAGTTCTTAAGAGGCTTCTGTCGTACGTAGAAGTTAGTTTAAACATTTTATCAAACGATTAAACCACTAACTTATGATTAAATCAAAATGTTAGATGTGTTACCAAAAGGTTGGGATGTCTAACCAATGAATCAATTAAGCCAAAACAAACAGGGCTTTTAGTCATGTTTGTTTGGTCAGGCTATGTCTGATAACACTAAGCAAGCATATATTGTCTTATTCAATTGGACACATCAGATATTGAAGGTGTTTAGTAATGCATTTGCACTAATTCTAATCAAATGTTTGAAATCTGAAAATTGCTTTGAATGGTTCACGTTAGGAATTGATATATAGGCAACAAAGTTAATGATTCCTCGTATTTCATACTCATTGTCATGATTGGAATCAAACAACATATATAATCGGAAATTGGATTCAAGTAGAATTTAATATAGATTCGTAGGGTTCAACTAATATCTCAAAATTAGAAAAGAATGAGCATACACATACTTTCTAAGCTATCCAAGTTTATGTCTTTAGTGATGTCCACAAGAACTTCTTCCGTGAACGAGTTCTTCTCTTACGTGTTGGATATTCTAACTCATCTTAGACAGGCCTCCATCATGTACCGGAGACCTTTGGGGTGGAATCGAACGATGGATAAGATTAGCCACGAAATTGGCACCCTTAGCTTGCCAGGATTTGGCACCATTCGCTATTATATATAGAAATCATACTTTTTTTATAAAAATTCATAATTTCTGTAAATTACACCCATGTTCTTATAATAACGAGTTAGTTCTATTGTGTACAACTCATTAAATCTAATATTTTATTTAGTCATGTCTGATTAAAAAAATAACTTCTTTTAAACTAAATCCGTCATCAGAAACACTCTTCCATATGTGAACCATTAATCTCTTTTCTCTGGCCTCAACTCGTTTTACAAGTTTGTTTTCCATCGATTTATGACGCCCAGCTATTCGGTCCTCCCAGCACGGACCGACAGTTGCTGGTCTGGTTTTAAAATAAGAATATCAGGGATAATTTAAGAAAAATAATTAAGTGGGATACAATTAAATTACAAAGAGTAAAATAATATATCGTATTAATAATACATGCAGTTTGTCATTTACGTAACAAGCCGCCACTGTTTGGTGAGGTTTTAAAATATTAATCTTGAAATATTTACAATTGTGCGCGTAGTTCTCTACCAAATCTTCTTCGAAGAGAAAACTAAACATCATACAAGAAGAAAGTAAGTTTTACTTGAAATTTTTTTTGTTGATCTAATAATATCGAGAAGGGGAGTTTTTGACCGCAGAAGGAAAAGAAAGAGAAGATAATCACAATGAAATAGTTCTATGGTTTTAGAGTTCAAGAACGAATTAATAATTCAGTCCGACTTTTTCTTTTCTCGTTGAATCGAGGTCTCTGGGAGACTGGGCAGACAACTATATATACGTCTATAGGTTGGCGTCGAGAGAGGCGCGCACATCCCGATGGGCGAGCTCGATACACGTGCCGGTCACGTTCGGGCCGGTCACTTATACGTGCCGGTCACGTTCGGGCCGGCACGCGTGGGTCGCGGAGCCGGCTGGCACGCGTGGCTCGCACGGCACGCGGCCGATGCGCGTGGAGAGTCTGGTCGGGCTAAGATGGTGGTGGCCCGCTCTCCCCTGGTCCGTGATACGTGGGGTTGGTACGTTTTTTCTCTAAAGTCCCTGTCTGTCACCTTAATTTTCCGGTGGGAGGAGGTTTCGCGATCCCGAATAACGCGAAGATAAGTGATGCCACGGAAGATGAAATGTTAATACATTTTAAAGATGACGTGATGACTTTTCAACCGACTTCGTTGTCGGATCTAGTTTAATTTATTATCGAGTCTTCGAGAACTTGTTATCGAGACTCTGTTAAATTGTTATCGAGTTTTTAAGGACTCACTATCGACCTCCTATCAATTTACTATCGAGTTATCGAGATTTTAAAGATCTACTACCGACCCTCTACTGACCTACTACCGAACGACGCCACATCTACTTTATGCTCTTGTTAAAGCGCATTCTCACTTCGTCTTCCGTGACATCAAGTGTCCTCATGTCATTAGAGACTACGAGAGCTCTCTCTACACTCAAGAACTAAGGTGATCTGAACTCCGCTTCTTTTAGTTCGAATTGTCGCCGACGGAGAGAGTATCCTTTGCCCCCAAGACGTTTTGAGGACAGTCGAGGCCATTCAGGAGAAAGCCGAAGTTCATGGGCATCGGTTTTTTTTAATGGGGTGTATGTATAAACTTTATTTTGTGTTAGTAAGAGTGGCTGATTTAATTAGGGTTGGTCTTAAATAAATCCAAGTGAGATGCAAATTAATTAAGTTTCTCTTGTCAGATTTATTTTTGTTGATGATGAGTGTGTTTGTCGTGCTTGGATTCAGGAGGTGTTTGTGTGGAGCTCATGCAGTGGCAGATCCAAAATAGATGCAGTAACGTCATTTGAAATCGTAGAGAAGTGTTCATCTCGTTTTTTAAAAACAAATATAATGCAAAGTATCTCAATAAAATTTTGAAAAGTTATATAATTTTTTTTATTATTTAGTAAAATGGCTTGAGTCTACTTACTTCTACACGTAGATATGTCACTAAAAACATTGAATGCAGGGTTGTGACCTGGGTTCTGACTCAGTTGACTTTTAGGCCAACCGATTCAGTCCCGACCCAACGACTCTGAACCGATGAATATTTTAAAATTATTATTTTATTATGATTTTGGCCAACCTTTTCTTGACTTGAGTCCTCACCCTAGTCAACTCGAGTTAGTTTGGACCCAACCTACCTACTCCCGATCCCCACCCCACTTATCTTAACTAAAACATCTCCACTCTCCATATATAGTTTCCGAAAAAAAAATGTTCTTTGTGATTTTTAAGAAGTGAGGTACCCGAAATTTTTTTATATAATTCACTTACTCATTAATGTGCATAAAAGTCATAGTATCTTAAAGATATTTCTTCAATTTCCTTGTCTTATGATCCTCCTCTTAGACCCATCCACTAGCCACATTTTTATGCCTTGTTTGATAACACCATTAAAAATCTATATCACTGTCAATTTTAGAATTGATATCGAAAGTAATCATCTATAGATGTTTAGTTAATAATATCAATTTTAAAATTTGTAATGCAACAACTCATATGATGTAATACAAATGTCAATTAGTATCAATTTTGATATTGATACTCTGTCATCTAAGAATATCAATATAAATATTAATATAATATCATTTTTTATATTCTATCCAAACATGTCATTAAGAAAATTTCCGTAGAAAACACCGATTTGACAAACCTAATCAAGAGGACCGTGCTAGATTTGGTCTCAAATTAAATTTTTTAGTTAAATTTAAATTAATAACTACATATATTGAAACAAAACTATTTATAGATCACTATCTTGTTGACACTTGTGTTAGGGTTCCTCAATCACACTGGATCAATTCATTAATCACGTACAAGGCTGCAAGTCTAACAAGCAATCCACACACATACGTACACACTGAGAAGATCTTAGTCCACACACCTATATCTACTCTAATAAATATCTCTAAAATAAAATATTCATTATTATAGAGGGTGTTGAAAAGAAAATATAAATAAATTTGAGTTTGTTGTGCTCCTTGTAATTTTAAATTGACAAAGGGTCATGTATGATTGATCTCCAGAACGCACAAACTTCTTCATCATTTCTTCACTTCGGATGCTTGATCTTGAAGAGAACTATCCATGAAGCTTGGTCGGCCAATGTACACTAATGGGGTGTTTGGTTGCATGATAATTGAGATTTTTATTTTAATTTTTAAAAATTGTAAGAAAACTTGTTAAAAGAGGTGTTTGACGGCCATGATAATTTTATGTCTTGAAAGTGATTTTCTTCTTAAACAAAAAAAGAGAGTCTCACCTCTTTCTTTTTTCTTGTGGTCCCCCACTTTATTTGGTCATGTGCGGTGGTTACTCTTTTTTGTAATCACATCCCTCCAAACATGATAATTTTATGTCATGAGTTGGTTCACTTTTTATTTTAATACAATTTTTTATCATGAAAATGTACAAAAAATTATCATGCAACCAAACACCCCCATAATCAGCTTCATATAGTTTTCCCTAAAATATCTAATTCTACCCAAACATTGGACCTTCAGATTTGCTAATGATCAATTAGGACAAAACTTTCCCTATGGTTAGATTCACAAAATATTAATTTTAGTTCTTACCAAAAAAAATCACAACAGATAACTCTACATTTTTTTAGTTTAAATGATTTTCAATAAAAATAAAATTTGTTTTTTCTCGGAATCTAGTGTGGTCACGTGACTCTATCGGGCTGCCGTACATGCAGATCCACCCACTGATTTAGAATTCAACAAATTATTGAAAATTGGTTGTTTTCAGTCGGTCACAAGTGCGTTGTAAGAACAAGGCGTTAATAGGTGAACTTCTCGGAAAAGTATTTTTTATTATCTCTGCATAAAGTCAAACAAATTTTAAAATATTATTATGTTAATATTGTATGTGTGCGCTCACCTGTGCAAGTGGTCTCTTGCAGGCGCGGTGTTTTTGTTGAAGTCTTATCGATCACTCGACAAAAGAATAAATTATCATATAAAAATACATATTTTTTAAAAAATTAATCATTCCTAACTGATGCATTTGGAGTGCTCAGGCAAGTTTAAGTTGTTTTTGGACTTGTTTGAGAATTATAAAATTCTATAAAATAGGTATTCACAGTGTAAATGAGTCGAGTCAAGTCAACTAGTATGTTGTTCAAATTTGACTTAATTATTTTACATATTTTTGAGTTTGAGTTTGAAATTTTACAAGCATGTCAAATTCTTGTTCAAGTTCGGTTCGTTAATTAATCGAGCTGATCTCGAGCTCGAGGTTGGGTAGCAGTTTGACTCAAGTTCAATCCATATTCAAACTCAAACTTGATATAAACTCATTCTCAAAATCAATCTAAAGTTATTTCTAATACTCTAGTTTAACTCATTTATGTACTCAACATAAATTTAAACTCAAATTTTAACTTATCTTATATATTTAAGCGACAATATAATACCATCTAAGCCAATAATGTACCATTATGAAATATATAATGATTCTTTGATTTTCTCTTAGAAGTCCAAATCATCACGTTTCTACTGTGCTAAACTTGATTACTTGAAAATTATTAAAAGATTAGAGTGAGACATAATGACTTAGTAAATATCTCATCATTCATCAAATCAGACAACCAACAATGTCCTAGCATGATAATTTATAATAATATCCAAACTTGCACCTGTAATAAAATAGTATAAGATTAAACCATAATTAATCTTCTAACATTCCACATTTTATTAACCACACAACCATAATCTATCGAAAGATCAAGTTAATATAAATATCTCACAATGAGATAACTTATAAATGAACCATACAATAATGAGACACATATATTTGAAACCCACCAATGTACACAACATTAGTACTAACCATCATTACAATGTCACTAGTGCAATCATCATCTAGATGACACATACACATTACTAATGTATTCCTTCTCTAAATGAACTACACATGCTACTAATACATCTATTTTCTAAATAGATTACATGATATCTTTTCATTTTTACTAGGAATGCGCAGTCTTGAATTCTCAACCAATTATCACCATATATAACAGTAATCATATAGCTAAACTAGATCTCATAGTACATCTAGATAGAGCTATAGTGAGGACAAATCACGATATTTAGGATCAAAAGATGTGTTAAGTTGTTCTAATCTCAGCTGCCCGCGGACGTGAATAAGTAGTCTGTTTTAGTTAAATTTCACATTTCATTTCAATTCAAATATGCATTCACATAATATTATGCATTGTCATAAGTCATTCACAACCAACTCATGTCTTACCTTAAGTTATTCACATTCACTATGCAGACATACCATACTATGCTCTATTAACTACTATAACATGATCACCATGCAATCATGATAACCAAATGAGCACATACATAAACTATACCATTAACCATCTAAACTATCACATGACTTAAACCAATGTCACCATCTTTCTATGCGATATACTTAAATTAATGTCACTTTAAATAACCATGATCAACATAAACTAAAATGAGACACAACCATATGCAATCAGCTTAACAAGATTAATTATAAGAATAATTAAGTGCTGAAAAAGTAATTATCATACCAACTAATCTTGTTAACCTATCACTACTTGCTTAACAAAGTTATCTCAACATAGACATGTCATTATATAGCCAAGAAATAAGTTAATTTAGCAATGTTACACCTCTAACCTTACGAGTTCTCATATACGTACATATAAAACAATAATATATAACTTCATCCTACGACAAGGTATTACGCACATCTATCTGCCCAACTCGTTCTAACTCACAAATTAATCATAGCATAAATATACCGGCCAATTAACATTGTCAAATTCTACGTATCATAGAAAATTTTTAACATATAAATTTAATGATAATAAATATATCAAGATGCTTACTGTGAAGAGAAAGGCTAGGAGAGAAGAGAGAGAAAGAGAAATAAAGGGGAGAGAGTATGCCGGAGAGAGGGGTAGAGATTCTTCTCAGAAGAGGACTTCTCCGGCGGCCACCGGGAGGGTTTGCCGCGGAGAGTTGCCAGGAGGGTCTCCACCGGAGGGGGGGGGAGTGCGACACTCTCCCTCCCCTCGCTCCATTGCTTTGGGGCTTGTCCGTATTTACGCGGCATTCTTGGTTGCGGCAGTTCAGGTACCGTTCCGACGAAGAAAAGGTCGAGAGGAAGACACTCCCATTTGGGATGCTCGATCTTCTCTTCTGGGTAGGCTCTTTTCGGGTGAATACGGTAAAATCTTCTTCCTTACCTCTTCAAAATCTCTCTTTTTGAGAGTTTTGGAACTCTGCGAGGCTGTTACCTCGGAACCCCTAAATTTGCCTCATATTGTGGGGCTTTTTGTTTAGGATTTTCTCCTATCTTAATACCTCTAAGTGTCTGGTTAGACTAACTTACCTCACTGTCCTCTGTTCGAGCTCTTTCTCTTGTGCTTGGAGATGTTCTTTGCTAGGCCGTTAGTTTGGGCAACATCCACGCCATCTAGGCGTGATCATCCGGCCTCTTGGCATATGTCTGACTTCTGGAAGAAAGTCCTCTTTCTTGGACCGTCTAAGCACATCTGTGCACATGTTCAATACTTTTCATGGAAATGTTCGATCTACTTGAAGACGAAGCCTCAAAACTGTTCTATAGTTCACTCTATGTCTGCATTTGTTGTTCTCGTCTATTTTATGTATATGTGGGATGTAATTATCTGGTATCTATGGTTTTTATTTGTATTTGAGTCTGTCCTGTATTTTACTATACTATGAATGAAATATGCTGTTTGTTCAAAAAAAAAGTATGCCGGAGAGAGAGGAACGATAGGATAGGAGAGAGAGAAGAGCGCAGGAGCAACAGCTGCAGATGGGTAAGAGAGAGAGAAGAAGAAGAAGAGAACGCAAGGAGGAGGAGGAGAAGAAAAAGATAGAGAGGGAGAGCGCGGGAGCAGCAGCTGCAGCTAGGGGTGTAAATGGTTTAGTTCGGTTCGGTTTGGCCACTTTTTTTTCAAACCGAAATCGAACCGATAAGGTGAACCGAACCGAACCAGTGAGCCCTAAACCGATTGTGGTTCGGTTCGGTTCGGTTCGGATCGGTTCATCGGTTTAATGTATATTTAAATAAATAAAAATAAAAATAAAAAATATATTATAATAATTATTTAAGATTAGTATAAAGACCAATACTTTATTTATAATATATAATTTTATCTTTATACTAATTAACTTAAATTTATAATAATATATATTTAAAATTGATATAATATATATTTAAATGTAATATAATATGTAAATAAAGTGGGTCAAACTTTATCAAATCGGGTCAACCGGTTTACCGGTTTGGTTTGATTTGGGGAGGTGCCGAACCGAACCAAACCGTTAAGAAATTATCAGTTGGTTCGGTTCAAAAAACCGAATATATAACCTATCAAACCGAACCGAACCGAACGGTTCGGTTTACCGGTTTTAGATGAACACCCCTAGCTGCAGCTGGGTGAGGAGAGAGAGAAAGAAGAAGATTAGAGTTAGAGAAAGCTAATTAAGGTAAATTTAGTTCAACTAGTAAAGAGAATAAAACACATCAAATAATTAAAATTAATACATCGATTAACTCGAAATCAAACAGTTAATATAAATAAAATAGAAACATCTATTTAAACTAGTAAGACACAACATAATTAACTTAAAACACCTACATCCGTACATAGACACCCTAAAACTAAAATACACACCTGTTTGATATATACACAAGACATCGCGATAAAAATGTCTTAAATACCTTAATTAAATATTTAATAAAATACATTTTAGAATGTTACAAAACCCCACCCCAACCTGGCCGTCCATGGTTTTGAGTTGTTAAGGTTCCTTGGATGATAGATGCTTGTGTAAAATAGGGGTGGGCACAAAACGGTTCAAACCGAGAAACCAAACCGAACCAGTCCATTCGGTTCGGTTTGGACTCCCTTTCGGTTTGATTCAGTTTAGAAAATCTTTAAACCGATTTAAACAAAATCAAACCGTTCAAACCGATTTAATCAAACAAATATAAAAATTATTATAGTATTAATAAAAATAATTTTTTTATAAATTTTATAATAAAATAATATTTATTCCCATTATTTTTTACTTAAAAATTAGTATAAATATGTAAAAAATAATTAATTTAAATATTTTTTCAGTTTAAGAAGGTGATTCGATTCGGTTCGATTCGAAAAAAACGGTCCAAACCAGATCAAATCGAACCGTGCCCACCCCTAGTGTAAGACACAATGAAACAAGTGCACTGTTTGCACAATGTTCCAACCAAACAAACAAGCACTAAAAAGCTAGCACATATATTTGCTAGACACTTGGATCCATGTGGGAGTATTCCATAATTTAGCTTTTGATTTTACTGCTACATAATTCAGGACAGTTGAACCCACCATAAATTTAGCTTATGACTCTACCACTCCATTCGCTGCTCAGCCCTAAATTAATTAATTAAGTTGCACCAACTGCCTGATAATCTGAAGCTCTAGCGCCCATCTTTAATTAATTGACCAGTGAGTTCACGAGACCGGGCAAGGCAAGCGCAGCAGACCCATCTCTCCCTCTCTAGCCGGTGAACGTGGTTCTCTTCTATCCTCTCAAAATTAATTTATTAGTCGTTCAAGAAAGGTGTGGCTAAACAACTGGCGGCACCTTTTCTCAAGTGTTGCAATTTTTTTTCAAGAATTTCTACCTGATCTTGGACTTGCTTACAAAGCCATGTGCACGGTGAAATGCATAGAGTGTTGGGTCGGGACTCGGGCCACAACCCCGTCGACTTTTGGGCCGACTGGCCTGGTCCGGACTTGGGACCCGACTTAATTAGTAGATATTTTAAAATTAATTCTTACCACGACCGGAGTCTAGACCCCGGCCGACCCGAGTCGGTTGAGCTCAACTCCCCACCCGACCCTATCTACCTAATTGGCAAAATACGTACTTGTGGTTTGTTCTTTTGCATTTGTACTCTTGGAAGTAATTATAAACGTACGTACCTATATACCCTCAACAAACAAGCATTTGCTTTGTATGTATTTAAAATTATTCTCTCCATCCGGCGGGGATGTACGATAGATGATAAAAAAATCCTACAACAAATGCAAAAGATTATTATGTGTGTTTCTCTCGGTGACATTGACGCAAAACAATTTAATTTCAAGGATGCAAACGTATATATAAAAGGAAGGAATCATATACGTATGTTATCAACGGCGAGCGGCCAGCTACACCCTTGTCCTCACATCGATCGAATCATGTAAGGTCAGGCGCGGAAGACGTGCAAGATGCCACCGGAAGATCATAGATTACGTTATCCAACATGATCATGCAAGAGGGGTTATTGATTAATTAATTAATTAATACCTATGCAATTTTGAGTATATTTTTGAGACACCAACCGGCCATTCTTCACCTTCAATTCTTTAGAAATGACAGGACCAGAAGGGTTTCGTGGGGTTCGAGTGCTCGCCGGCAGCACTCGAACCTTCGCCGATGCGCAGTGCGGCGTACACCTGGCCACTGAGTCATGTTGTTCAAAAAAAAAGACAGGACGAGAAGGGAGTACATCAATATATATATATAGAGAGAGAGAGAGAGAAGCAATCAATAATATGAAACTTAGAGTATTTTAGGACTTTTATGTTCTGCATCCATGCATTAAGAGGTCTCGGTTGCATGCGTGCATGCGCTTAATACAGATATAATGTAAAAATAGATTTGAATCTTTGTTTATATATATAACCTTACTTTTAATTTTTTATGTCCTAATTTGTTCCAAGATATAGGTTAGTATATATGACCATTTTTTATCCATCCGCTTGGATCTACGATTTACACAACATTTTAGGCTGATAATATTCCACAACCCATCAAAATTATATATGTTTGGCAGAGAAACTCTGGAATCATTGAGTTTCATGTTGGCTTTGGCAAACAGAGTCCAGAAAAAAAAAATTTTGAACAGAAGAAAATATAACTATTAATAACTAACCTGACGTATCTTTACATATTTGATAAGACAAAGACGACGGCGGAGGATCATTATCTTGGTATATTATACATTAGATCACAATGAACACTTCATTTCATTTTTTTTTTAGAAAAAATTAAGAATAATAATTTCTACAGTGGGCAGATTTTTGCGCGATGCTCAAAAGAGGTTTATGATATAAAGCTACGATGGCCGACCGAGCCTGGCACGGTTGACGTGATGCCCTGCTCCCGGGGGGAGCAAGGCGGGGGTTCGATTCCGGCTACTGTTCAGCCGGGCCATCCCGAGGGGGGGTGGTTATACAGTGGGGTTCGAGTGCTGCAACTGCAGCACTCGATCCCTCGCCTGTGCGCAGCGCGACGCACACTCGACCATTGTGTCATGTGTCCAAAAAATATATATATATAAAATTACGATGTAAGCTGTCAGAAAGTTGGCAGGTATAAAAGTTTGACCTTATTTGAGGAGGACATGAGTTAGACTTGAGTTGCTTGTCAGCATGACGTAATTTTTCCACGTGTCGCGATCTCAAATGACTGTCAGCCTCTGGAATCCCGCAGGCTCCGTCCAGAGTTGACCGATGCCAGAAGCGCAACGTCATGCTTACGTACGATCAGTTAGGCCTCCGGCGAGGCCCGACTGTTGCCAACCCTAGATCGATCTGACGGTCGATGAGGCCGGATCAGGAAAGCTCCGGCGTGGCCATCTCAGGACCGTTGGATTTCGGATCCCCGAAGGGGTTACCAACCTAGGTTTGGTCTGGTTTGATTTTTGAGGTTTCTAAAAGTAAATATCAAACAAAACATTCCTCTCAAATTATATTTTTTATTAAAATATGGTATAACTGTATTATGATTAGTTTTTGAGGCGAAGATGCATTATATATAGCCTCGAACAGTCACAAGATCCTGTAAAAATGTTTTTAATTATGCACCTACCAGACGGTGTAGTATCCTATGATGACAGTCCTTCTGGCAGACTGTAGCAAACGGAATTTGATAGTCCTTCCGACTTGATTTTGATAAAAAAGAATGATTCCAAAGTATTTTTTATATCTTATAGATTATAGGAATTGGAATTGGACATTCTTCTCGTGGTTTACCAGACTCGAAATCAGAAATAGTCAATCCACATTCGTTTATCCCATTTCAATAGAAAGTTAATAATCTAATAAAAATATATAAATTATTAAAATTATGATAAATTAATGTTAAAAATTAAATTAAAATGATATGTATTTAATAATTTCCCACAAAAATAGTACACATTATATATTTTGAAAAGTATCAAATTAATTAGGAGAATTTAACCGGAGCCCCAATTTACAAATATTAGTTTAGTGATAAACCCAGCGACCGAATTGTGCTAATAAAAAACCCAATTTATGAAATTGTTACAACTTCCACCCCAACTTGGATGATAAGTGTTAGATAGAGCATGGAAAAGTCTTTTATACCCTTTGTCCACCGTTTGGATCGTCCGTTAGGTTTCATGATGTTCATATGAAAATTTAGAGAAAGACGTCTTAGCAAAAGGGAACAAATACAGAGAAAGACGTCTTAGAGCTACGCAAACCACTAAGAACGAACAGAAATACATACGCTGATATCCAGGTAAATATCTCACTTTTTTAAATCCAAGATGCATAAACATGTCCGGAGATAACAGTTTCAGTCAGATGGGAAGAAGCTGGCCTGCTTACCATTTCTGGAGAAAAGGAGAGGCTCAATGTTGTCGTCGGATCCACCGCTGCAGGAGAGGGAGAGGGTGAAGTCGCTCAGCCGATGCAGCTCTGTACCGTGAGGAAGCCACTGCGAGGAAGTCACCGCGAGGAAGAAGTGGGTTTGCTGTTCAGAAGTAGGGGCTTGCAAGAGAGACAGAGAGTTGTAGCGGCGAAAGAAGAGAAGTTACATCGAATAAATTGGGCGGAACCTCTGTCGGGTGAGGGGTAGAAGGGGAAAAAAGGAAAATGGTGGTTTAACGGCAAACTTGACAAACAGGATTTTACATTATGAATTATTTGTTGACTGAGTTTATCACAAAGGATATTTGGTCAATGAATTTTTGATTAAACTCATTTTTCTAATTGGGTCTTTAATTAAATTTTCCAATTAATTATCCTAATTTCAATGACAGAGTCTAAATGAGATGGCCCTAATTTAATTAGGATCGAAATCAAAATCGTTTAACATTTATAGAAACATACAACAGTTTCGAGTGCATAATCCAAAAGATTCATCCTGTGGATCTAATATGTAAAAAGAAAAGAAAAGAAAACACTTGTTATATATGAACACATTTGAAACATATACACAACCAGAGGCCCAAAATGCAACAAAACAGAAGACCTTGTCACCTTTCCAAAGGACAAGAATCCGACGTGTTGGTTGGTGCCTCCAGCTTTAGGGCAGATGGGGGGGTTGAAGGAAAGGAACACAGAGTTGTAAAAGAAGAACAAGAAGGGGGAGTCTAACACGATGACTCCCCTCAATATGAGAGAGAGAGAGAGAGAGAGAGAGCCTCGTTTCATTTCAAATGGAAGGAAAGTTGGTCCAAGTTTTGGCTCTTGGCTTTTGACTTTGACAAGGCAAAGCCATTCCTCCCTCTCTCTTTTAGTTTTCATTGAATGTGTTGTGTGAAAGAACACCCAACGTAGGGTCAATGCCTGTAAACGAGTACCTAGTCCATTCATCTAGATTAGTCGTTAAATGGGTCTCCTTCGGTCAGAATTCTTAGTTAATACCCCATCTTTTAACAACACTAGTATATATATATATACACATAGTGATAATACTACTATTTTGATGGATCACATACATATCTTGTCATGTTCCTGAAAGCTAAAGCTTGGAACATGCTAAAGTTACGTGGCTTTTACATGTTATTTATTTATTTTTTAAACATGCCAAAGGGAAATTAAAAATCTTAAAAACTTCTTGAACTTCCATATTGCTGAAGGTGAGTACGTATCTTCGTACAAAACACCACAAAAGTATCGTTATTCAAGTGTTTATTTAAATTTTGAGAAAAAAATTATTCTTTGTTCTTATGCAGAGCAGAAGGGAGAGAGGTTATTAAGCGGGTGTTTTATCTTAGAAGATAAAAATATGTAACGAAACTGTTTTAAAGGATTTCGGCTGACAGGAATTAATTTTCTAGCGACAAAAAATTTAGTCTTTTAATATTTTATTATTTTTTTATAAAAGATATGTTCAGGAATGTAAATAATCTTAATACCCAATATCTAAACATTTATAGAATTATTTGTGACATACTGTATGAACTCGACTGGGAGACACGTTGTGATCTCTCCGGTACGGAACGAGGTAAAGCACTCAACACTTAATTATCTATTTTATTCTTTCAATTATCTTATTGTTTGATTATTCATTCTTTTCTCTCCACCCTCCTTTCTCCTCCTCCCTCCTCCCTCCTCCCTCCTCCCTCCTCCGGTTCTCTCTCGATCTCTCTACCTCGATTGTCTCGCTGTGCCCGCCCTCATTCTCTCTCTGTTCCTCCGTCCAATCCACCCCGCTCCCGCGCTCTCTCTGACGAGCCCCGATCTCAAAGAAATGTTTCTCTCTCCTCCGCATTCCACCTCCGCTTCCCCCTCCGTTGTGCTGGTCTTCCTCCCTCGCCTCCCCGTTTTCCGACTCTGGTTCGAGGTTCTACCGACCACTATAATACGGAGACGAGTCCGAAGCTGAAGGCGGAAGCACGGCACGTGGAAGGCAGAGAGCCAGCTGGGGAGTGAGGGGGGAGCAGTAACCGGAGGAGGCCGGCCGAGCTGGGAGGAGGGGGAGGAATCATGGAGAGGGGAAAGTGGAAAAGGACCGACCTTTCCGGTGCGGAAGGGGGCGCTGCGGAGTGAGGAGCAAGAAGCTGGTGGGGGCGGAGGCGCGTAGGGGCTCCCGACCTGGTGACGCCTCCTCGATCACGGGAATCCTTAAGCCGGCGTTGCGGGGTTCTCCGGTCCCAGAAGCCCTCACCCGCTCCGACACAATTAGTACGGGAAAAGGAATATTTCTTCTGGAGCTGCGGAAAGATCAAGTCTTGCGCTGGTTTCCGGTACACCCATCCGATCCCCACGGCCTAACGCCGGGGATTTCAAGGACCCGGAGTGTGGAGGGTGCTATTTGCTTGTACTGGGTGGAAGTGGAACGCCGATCTCTGCTTGCTCTTTGCTCGTATGCGCATCATCGGCTAGGGTGCATGCTGGAGGAGGCGGCTGAGCTTTGGAGGTGGAAAAGAGGGACACGGGAGAGGGAAGTGTGGGGAAGAAGAGAGATTGAAGTGGGAAAGCTCGTCTTTTTATGGGCTGTCCCCCGCAAAAACTGGACGGAAAGGGCAAAAGGGAAGGAATGCCAGAAGAACTCTGCTTCTTCACCAAGGTGCTCTCCTCCTCCCTCTACTCTCCCTGTCTCTCTGCTGCTCCGCTTGTTTCGGTGCCGGCTCTGCGGTGTTTCTCTCTTTTCTCTGTTCTTTTTCTGTGTGACTGTGACATCTGCGGCAGAAAAGAAAAAAACATCGTCTTGAAAGGGAGAAGCAGCTCCGGTGGTCTTCGTAGTTCTCTCTTTCGTCAAATCCACATGAAAGAATCATCCCCTCCCTTCCTCCCCGTCTCTACTTTATGTGTGGATGGGTTTTGTTTCTTTTGTTCCTCATGAGACTTCTGATCTTTTGTCCACTGATGCGCCATTTTCGAGATTTTTTTACCTCCATGCTTGCTTCTATCCTAATTGCTAGAATGGGCGTTCCTCCTCTTCTCAATTGCCCCTGCAAATCCCCTTCTCCCAGGATGCGCTTGTCATCAAGCCCCCGAAGAAGTCGCCGCTTGTTCTACGAATGGTCGTGCTAGCCTTCTCCATGGTATTCGGCATCTACATCTGCATGATCTGCTTGAGGCAATCGATCATCCGTGATACGTCGAAGCTAGCCAAGGTGGAGATCATAAAGCAACGTTGCCATAATCGAAGAATCTCGTCGAATGAGGCTCCTTTGGTGCACTATCCGGTGCCCACGACATACAGCAGGTGATGTTAGTCTAGGTTTCCATGCCTTTTCATCCTGATTTTAGTGGACATGGCAAGGTAAATGCTTTTTGATCTCTGGCAGGAATGAGTGTGCGTGCAATGCCGTGCAGTTCTTTGCTATACTGTCGATGCAGAGGTCTGGAAGTGGATGGTTTGAGACGTTGTTGAATAGCCACATTAATGTCAGCTCAAATGGAGAAATCTTCTCGGTAAAAGAACGGAGGAGTAATATGACTGCAATTGCAGCTAACTTGGATAAGGTCTACCATCTTGATTGGTTAAGTAGTGCTGCAAAAAATGAATGCACTGCTTCCGTAGGCCTTAAGTGGATGCTCAATCAGGTGGTCTGATGATGCTTTACTGATTCTGATATTTTTTCTGACCCGGTTCTTCTGTTTTACTTTTGTTTTTGTTGAATTACTTTTCCTTAGACTGTGTTTGGTAGTTCACACGGTTTAATTAGATGCTGACGATTAGATGGAATTTTTGTCCATCCTTCTCTTCTCATAAGCTTAACATTGGTACTTCATTAGAGTTCTGTTTGGTTAAAGTATTGAATTTAATATAGTATTGTTTTTGATATTTCTAGCAAATGTGTCACCATTGGATTTCTTAGTACTTAGTGTCGACAGTGATATGATATATGTAGTTAATACTCTATCCAAACATGCCCTTAGCTTCCAATCTCGCCATACTCTAATGATGAACCTTGCTGACATCTGTATTGATGGTTTTCTGAAAGGTGTAATCACTTTAACATGAAACCATGCTATGATAATGAAATATAATGTTGTTTTGGGGTACACAGAATCAATAAAACGTAGATTAATTGAGTTCATCTTCTCTGTCTTATTCAGCCGTGTTAATCCTTGCAAATGCAACTCATTCCAGTTCGGATGGTTCTCATTCTTTGTGCAAGTTATGCAAATATCTTTCATGAAATTTGTTGTACTCTTTTTACTGGTTCAATATCTTCTTCCTATAATCTTTTAGTTGTTAAAAGGAGTGCAGTGTGAGTAGTAGGAGCAATGTTTTTGCATAGAGAAGCATATGAGTCTTTTCTTCTTGGACCAACCATACCAACAAGCTAGAAACCAAATCAGGAGAAAGGGAGAATGGCTTCTGGTACAATGTTCTTGATTTCTACTGTAATTTTGTTGGATTCACTTATTACTGGATAAGTTACCAGCTTCAGTTGATTATGTGGCTAGCGCTTCCACAATTTGATTGGTTCATGGGAAATAGCTTTTAGTTATGACATAAACCATCCTAATTACCTGCTTTTGCCCAATCCATGACAATTCTTCCGCTTCATGGGAAATAACTTTTTGCGAAGACACAGAAATGATCCTAAATAATCTACTTTTGTCCAATTCATGGCAATTCATCTAATTATAAGGCTGCCCAGTGAGTGATATCTGTCTGGTTTAGATCAGTTGCTTTAATTTCAATTGAGTTTACTTTTAATGAGCGTCACATTTACTAGAATTTAGTTAATTATTACGTTTGTGATTAGGCCATTGGCACTTTGCCTTCTTACCAAAGTAGATAGTAGATAGATGGTAAGCCACCCTCTTGAGGCCTTTACTACAAGGAACAGAGGCATTAGTGAGTTTTGGAGGTGATGATGGGAAAGAGATATGCTTAGCAACTAGCACTATAAATGAGTTACACTTCAGAGCAGCAATGCAGGCTCCCTCTCATGATGCATTTGTTAGAATGGATTGGTAGATCTGGCAAAACTGCAATGCAAAAGCCAAATATGCGAAAATTCATTATTCTACACTTTTGCATGAAATTTGTTACATTATACACTAAATTATTATTTTCTAACACATCCTAACGTTCGGTTATATTCCTATTTCTTGGAACCAGGAAAGTTTGGCATTTTTGTCCTAGTTTTGGCTGATTCAGAAATAACCAGATTCAGATTGTCCTCATTCTAAAGAACCAAATTATGTAGGAATAGCTGATCTGCATCTGGCTTGAATGACTACTGGATCTGATTGGAGTTTGTGGATAAGCAAAAAAGGTTCACTTTTTTCATGAAAAAATACTGAAATTTATACAACGAAGAACCAATTGTGGAGTATCTACACAAAGCAGTAGAAGAAACTTTGTAATTCTGAGCAGAAACCATCCAAAGGAATAGAATAAGATAGGTGAACGTGTTCCTTTCCTTGTAAAAGGGAGGAGGATAAAACTCAGACTGATTTAACTAAGGCAAGAAGAGCATTTGTGTCTATGAACCAAATAGGGGTTTTCAGCCACTTGACCATAGTGATGTGTGTCGGAAGGTAATAAATGGCAAGAAATTTCTGACGCTCCTACATTCATCTCTTCTTCTCTTTCTCCTGTACAGCTCCTCACCATGTTAGTTGCTACTAATTGATGGCCTTGTTGTCAGATAGATACTTAAAATGTCTGTATTACATTATTCTATTTTGTAGAACCTCCTTGATTTTGTACTCTTTCTTGAATTTCTTTTACTTCTGAATAAGTGATGGTAGATGCTGAGATAGCCTTATTTTTGTAGGGTCTTATGGAGTACCACGAAGAAATAGCCAAGTATTTCAAGAGGAGAGGTGTCTCTGCAATATTCCTCTTCAGAAAAAATCTCCTGCGTCGAATGGTCTCAGTGATTGCTAATTCTCATGATCGCTTTGCCAAGCAATTGAATGGGACTCATAAATCACATGTACATTCCAAGGATGAGGTAATATTTCTTCTGTTTGCTCATCAAAACCTTGTGCTTAGTCCAGCATAACATGGCACAATTTCTAAGCTCTACAGTTACTGTAGGCAGCCATTCTTGCAAGATATAAGCCTACAATTAATACAACAGACTTGATATCCGAGTTGAAGAGAACCGAGCAATTGGTTGCCAAGGCTTTGGAGTATTTTGGGGGTACACGGCACATTGTCCTTTACTATGAGGATATAGTCCGAAATCGCACGGTGGGTCTTGCTTTTTTCTTGGAGCACCACCTCTTTCACTTCTCAAAATCAATGATTTCACTACCCATGCATGAATTTCTGTCTGCAGAAGCTGGCAGATGTTCAGAAGTTCCTTGGAGTGCCTTACAGGAACTTAGTCAGCCGCCAAGTGAAGATCCACACCAAACCACTCTTTGAGCATATTGAGAACTGGGATTCTGTCTACAATGCTATCAATGCAACACAATACAGGAACTTTTTGGGTACCGACTATCAGCTGTAAATACCTTCACCGGTTTCTCTTGCCCACTTTTCTCACTTTGTCACACGAGCACTCTATGCAACTGATTTTCCGCTCTAGTGACAAAATTTTGCCTGAGGAAGAGACATCTGACGCTAACCCATCCCAATACATACCTTACAGCCACACACTTCATCTACCTCCTTGGCTTTATAGCTACTAGATCATGCGTTCTAATTGCTCTAGTCAACTAACTTAAGTTGACTAGGCTTCAGTTGAATGTCTGTTTGCACCTTTGCTGCGGCATTTCTAGATCTGGAGCAGATCTTCTAGCTCACCCAGTCTTATTCCTACGTCTGATGTGAATCATCCAACAACCCACCAGTGCATCTGTTGTAAGCTCTAGATGTAAGTTTTGAGTTGTTTGTAATAACATGGTATGTGTTCTACGGAGGCCTAGTCGAATGACACTTCCGAGCTATGGATCACTTCCAAGATTGAAGTCAGTTTTAGTTTTGACAGCTTCCAATATCAGGACATCTCTCTTTCTCTTGCTGTACAAAAAAGTATTCTTGAACAAATCCTAGTATTTTTTTCCCCAGATCAGAAACTGGTAGACCTCTCGCAGTCATCTGGCTTATGCGAGCCGCCCTCTCAAATTCCTATTTTGCACCCAATTGATGTAGCAAGGGTTTGTTTGTTTGGTTGTAAATTTCTGCAAAATAGTCCACTAGTTCCATTTTGCAACATTTTCAGTTGTTTGGGTTAATCTAAGACATTCATTTTGAAACAATGATTCTCTTTTTAAAACCAAAACAAGAACAGGTTATTGTCATAAATAATCTTATTTATGTGGTCACTTCTTTGCTTTTCGTATCTTTTACACAGTTGATGAAGCATAAAGTCTTGGTTCAAAATCCAAAAAGACCTCTTGATTATGAGAACGAGAATCAGTCCTGAAAGGATCTGATGTTTAGGTGTTGCTGGGGTGGATGTTTTAGTCCATTGTCAGAAGTGTATTTCTTTAGGCGACCTAAGTCCATCCTAAAAGATGCGACTATGTTACGTGGAAAACATAAGAGTGATATGATAATACTTGGAAAATCTGTCTTAATATGATTGATTTGTTGCTTGACCGTGGAGCTGAGCAAATTGAAGCTTTTGAGGGACGGGCTTGTTGATCCTCTGCCCCCTTTCGCAAGTGACATTGTGTGTATCAATTTTCTTCTTAGATGCGCAAGTCAGACAGGTGACCTTTTTTATCGACCACAGTGCATTAAAGTCTCGGGTTTGCTGTTCAAAAACATCCTAATTGCACAAATGTCTGCAAACATATTCGGTAGGCTGTGTTTTGTGTAACGCTGACATCTCTACGACGTTCTTGATACATCTTGGGGGCTGTTCGGTACAAAATTAATTTGGTGATAAACCTGATTTTAAACGATTTGGTACCAAAGGAGTCCCTACAAGCCCCCCCCCTCTCTCTCTCTCTCTATATATATATATATCTGTTATCTATCTACTTTCTGTAGCACTCTGCCTACGGGGTGTGAAAGTCAACACAATCGACCACATTTTGAGACTAGGCTGGATTAAGGGTGGACTTAGTTTGTTTACGTTGTCAAAGGAACATGTTTTGAGTAAGAAAAACATAAGGTTGATTTGATAATGAGCTGGATATGAAACAAAATTTCGATTTGTTAATGAGATGGACATGATTATAAAATTTACATGTTGTTTGTTTACGTCCTGTTTGGTAACACTATTAGGTATCTCCATCACTATCAATTTTAAAATTGATATTGATAGGAATCATTAAGAGGTGTTTGGTTAATTGTATAAATTTTAAAATTTGTAGTGTAAACAAAATATATTATGTAATATAAGTGTCAATTTGTATTAATTTTGATATTGATACTCTAACATTTGAAATATTAATATCAATATTGATATAGTATCAAAAATGGAATTCTAACCAAACAGGGCATTAAGTATTGGATTCATCGGGTCCAAAGTTGTTTTCCTTTTGATGGAATATAGATTATGTATTTCACGTATGAAGTAACAGGTCCCAAAGCGTGCCGTGAGAACCACTCTTCAACAGATTTCAAAAATCAAAATAATGTGTGATATGCATTTTGTGTGTATTAAGTATTCTATACTCTTGCCGGCCGAGCTTAGCTCGGTTGGCACCCCGTCCTGACGGGTTTGCGGGAGGGCGGGGGTTCGAGGAAGCCGGCTGGCGTTTGGCTCTCCCCCTATGGGGGGGAGAGTTATCTGGCGGGGACCAAGCCACGGGGGCTCGATCCCTCGTCGCCCGCACGTGCGGCGGGTTGCCGGCCAATGCCGCCGTGTGACCAAAAAAAAGTATTCTATACTCTTTATTGGGAACAAGCATTTCTTCAAACTATATTCTATTAAGAGTGCAGAGAGAGAGTCATGTACCCTTCAATTACTTAATAAATTTTTTTATCTGATTATTAAATTATTCTTATAATTATTAAATTCACTATTTTTGAATTACTAACCTTTCTAAAATATTGCTAAAATATGCAAATAATTACTAAAGAACATAGTAATATTTTAGAAAAGTTATTATCTCAAAAATATTAAATTTAATAAATATATGCACTATTCAACAATTATAGGAGTGGCATAGTAACCAAAGAAAAAAATTACCATAAGAAACGTGATTCTCTCTAGTTGGCGACTGAGTTTTACTTTCACTTGACACCATTGTTCACCGCAGTCAATGTTCATTATATCAGCGAAAACCTAGGACTTCTCACGGCCTATACTTGTTTATGAAAATTGCCAACTTTTCAGGACAATAAAACATGATTGAAGAACAAATAATATTTTACACCCTGTTTGGTAACACTATTAGGTACCTCTATCATTATCAATTTTAAAATTGATATTGATAGGAACCATTAAGAGGTGTTTGGTTAATTGTATCAATTTTAAAATTTGTAGTGTAAACAAAACATATTATGTAATACAAGTGTCAACTTGTATTAATTTTGATATTGATACTCAAACATTTGAAAACATTAATAACAATATTGATATAGTACCAAAAATGAAACTCCAAGCAAACAGGGCATTAGATACAAACTGAAAACTTGTTTACCCAGTCAAAGAATTGAACAAAATATTGTTCTTAATGCGAGCGGGTATCCGAGTCTCACTGAAAATGTTTGTGTCAGGAACCACATTTAGGTGGTTTATTTCGTTAGGGAATAGATATCCCACTTCAATTTCTACATACAGACATATCCCATTGTTGTATGATTCTTGTAACTTTCCTATGAATCTAAAAACTTCTTAGCAGCACACCGGCATTACGTTGTGATCCACCCAATTTTCAATACCAATTCTTTGCTTAAAGACAGAAAAAGAAGGCAGCATAAGAGCTGACAGACAAGTGGTAGTGACAGATCTCTTTAGTCAACAAATTAAAAATATTAATTAAAATGAAGAGAAAACTTAGCGATGAATCAGCTTGATGGGTGTACAAAGAACCGAGATTCAACTCTTCGACCACAAGCAGATCGTTTCAAGTTAGAATAAAATTGCTATGGAAATAAAGCACTACGATGAGGCATTCACCAAATTTAATTGTTCATAGCTAAGTTCGGTCATTACCTCAGAGCCTGGTTCGTCGGGTCGCGACCTGAGCCTGACCCGGTCCCGACCCCAAAACCCCGATCCCAAAATTAATATTTTATTATTATTTTATCGACCCCGGCTGACCCGGGTCAGTTTTGGGCCTAACCGACCCGGTCCCGACTCCCGACCCCACCTTCCTTGCTTCATAGTTCAGACTACAGTCTGAAAAGCTAGAAGGTCCGAGCATCACGTATGAGATAAGACCGACCTCATTCAGGTCATTCAAACGGCACAGAAGACGAGAAAAATAAAACCCAACAAATAACATAATACTGCAACATTTCGCAAACTACTTGCATTCAAAGATAAAAGAACAATCTTCATAGAAAAATCAGACGTTTCACTACCTCTTTCCTGCATTAATGTAAAATAACAAGTCCTTGTTCTACATGGAAGTGAGCAGTTTATGCATAAAGATGGGAACATTCAGTGCAACTCATTGCGTCCGTGCAGCTGCGATTCCAAAGCTAGCTAAATAAATATCTGCTGATGGACACAAGGCACAGATATGCAAAATATGTAACCACTGAATCGATGGTGTTTTCATCCTACCTACTGATAATCAAGATGCGGTAGAAGTTTGTCAGTCATCTTCAACTTGAAGCGCTGATCTTGTGTTGGTTAAGTATGTATACAACGCCTCAAGACAAGGCTGAAACTCAAGCATTGGATAAACACCAAGCAGATACTTCTCACTCCAGCAAAAACTCGATTGGGATGTCTTCATCCTACTCCCTAAGAAGCCAGTTATATTTGCTAAACATGGATTAGCTGTTGTTTCCATGAGATGAACATGGTGTCCTTTGGATGACAAAGTGGTCAACAATCCTTACGGTATTGAGTGGGTCTGGAGAAGAAGCTGCTCTCCACTTGCTAGGATACTGACGCTGATGACTCATCTGCGATGGTGACTTCGGTTCTGCATCCCAAGCGTGATCCAGTTTCCATTCCTTTGGAACCTGGGAAGGGCAATGCATTGCATTGAATCAAACATGAGAAACCAAGGACATGAGCAGAGATACATTAATCAAAAAGATTGTCTCAGTGATTCAGATTAGTGCTTGGTGAAGAACCTGCCGTGTCAAAGTTTCAGACCACACTAAATGAGTTGTGCGCATGCAACACAGGAGGATCATCGGTATATTGAACATGTATTGTCACATAAATCAATCAACTCAATGTGATTCGACATCACGGAAGTACAAACCCAGTCCTCCAAACATGACAAGAACCATGAAAACTTTTAATGACTAGTTAACAACGGATACAACTCTCTATCTCTCTCTCTCTCCATATATATATATATCTAAACTTCTTTGTTTATAAAAAAAAACTCAAAAACTGACATGAGCCAAAGACAATTGGAAAAGCTGTTAGAACTAAAAAAATATCATTTTCCAAAAGTGACTTAAAAGATGCCAGTATTCCGTTGTTGGAAAAAATCCAAACGCCAAGCATAAGAGATTGACAGAGAGGAGAGTCAACCAAGGGATGATGAACTTAAACATGAAAAGAAAGATAAAACAACAAAAGTAACCTACAAGATCTGCACTTCCTAAGAAGGGTCGCACATTACGCAGGATCTCCCTATCAAGATTGCAAAAAGCAGATTGGTCCAATCTGATTCTACACCTATAGGCCAATCCCAGATGGACCTTCAGCCAGGATCAACCTGAATTGACCATAATCAACCAGAATCTGACAGTTCTGGTTCAGAATCGACCGCTACTGGAATTGCTTGGTCCTGCTGAACCATCTAACTGAGGTCTGAAATTGGCAGGATCCTATAATTCAAATTGGATAGGCTGATCCTAGTAGGGTCGGATATGATGAGGCAACCTGGTCAACACAAGTTGACTCAGACCAAATCACCAAATCATGGCCAAGTCAGAGTCAACACCCTATCCACCAATCCAGTTGAACCAAATCTGCTAGGCTGAGATCAGCCAGGATTCCAGACCAGCCAATGCCAGCTTTGAATCTGCCAGACTCGGGCCAAGTCAGTCCAAGTTGCAATTTTCGGCTGGCATTGGATCAAGCTGCCTCTGGTTGATCCACCGTCAGATCCTGATTTTGCCACCCCTGATTCCAGCTAATTCCAGGCTTCCCTCAGATCAGGCCGATTTGTCAATCCAATCCTGATCCCTTTATCCTTGGAAGGAGATACTAAACCCAGATAGGTTGATCCTCTTCAGTGAAAATAAGAACGAGTATGGCTGAAATTTCTCATCTCAATTCAAAGCCATATATTGTATACCCGATGAGGTAAAAACAAAAAAACTTGCTTTCTTAAAACTCATTATCCTCTCACCTTTCTAATATTAGGTTTACAGATAAACCCTGTCAGAGAATAAAATTCCACCACCCATAATGTTCACAAACAGCATCCGAGATGTTTAATTGATGTGGGCTCCTCAGCTTAGGTGGGCACAAAGCAATAAGACATTAGCCGTATCAAGCATATAGTAGAAACATTTATAATTTTGCACTATAAATTGTCTATATAATCATGGTTTGCAGAATCCGTGGAATCGGTTGATTCTCGAATCGAATCGGCCTGAATTGGTCTGAATTAATCCGATTCTACCGATTCTCACATAGAATCAGTCGATCCGACCAATTCGACCGAGACAACTTAAGTCCTTGTTCGAATTGATATCGGGCCCAATTCTAGCCCAATGTTGATCCAATTTCGGCCATTTAAGGGGGACATCAGCCCCGGAAGACCGAATCAGCAGTAGGGCTTGGTGATTCCGGCCACCTACTTGCAATTCCGGCATCAATCCTGATGATTTGATGGTGATCCAAGCAATTTGACATTGATTCGGGCGATACAACATTGATTCTGACGATTCAACAATGATTCAGGCAATTCTAGGTCAATTCCAATGATTCTCTCCTCTGAAACTTGGTTTTTTCCCCAATGGTGAGCCTCTCTCCTCCAAAACTTGTTTTGAATTCTAAGCCCTGATTGACTTTCACATAGTTGATTTTCGCCGTTTTGTAAGTTGTTAACATCCAAAATTGACCGGAAGGTCCAAAACTATCTCGTAAAAGGTCGAACAGACCCCTTGAGGGGGTTGTCCACACCGAACAACCTCTTAAGGGGGTTGTTTGGTATTCCCCCCTCCCGGTTACCTTTTTTGGTTTATTTAATACTTCATTTAATAATTTTAAGTTATTAATGTTGCAGAATAAAGAGCTTAAATTACGGAACAATGAGCGTCCGATGCACTGGCTTCCCATGACATTGGGTGGGAGCACGGTCACATGGTGGATATGGAGAAGAGGTTGAAATACAAATAGTGTGGAAAGCAAATGAATGGAAAAATATTTCAATTGAAACAACACATGGCTGGACTGAGTGGCAATGTGAAAAAAATGTGACAAGATGTTTAAGGAGAGCAGTGAGGTCATGAGGGCATACATGTCAAGAAGAGCTTCACAGACGTCGATCCGGATGGAATATAGGGATGAGTTACATGATGAGCTCATAGGAAGAAGAGATGACTACCCAACCCACGTAAGGAAGGGGAAAGAGAAAGTTAGGCCTATACCTGAGGACGAAGAGGATAAGTCTTCCATAGACTATGAGCTAAGAAAGGTGAGGCATGCAAGTAAGTATGCACAGAGAGAGAAGGAGAGAAGAAAGGGAGTAGAAGGCTCTAGAGTTGAAGATATTTCATTGTGTCGTTCACAGTTCAGCCAACCTCCACCTAGTGAGAGTCTAGGAGTAAGAGAGGGAATATTTGGAGCATATCGTCGTTCACACTCCACACATCGGGTCACTGCACCAGCAATGGATGACCCCTAGTGCTTTAAGAAGCAGAGTGCTTCATAAAAAATATTCAAGCAAGCATTTAAAGGCATCAAAGCAACTAACACAATTGCTAAAAGAGCAGTAAGACATATTATCAAGTTTCTTTTTACATTCAGATATGAAATTTATAATGTTAATTTATTTTATTCAAGTTTTCTCTTTAAATTTATTTAACCTTTACATATGCATGTTTATGCAGGTATCACTGGACATGTATCCACCAACTCCTACTTTTAAACTATGGTAGATACTATAGTTGAGACCGGACCGGGACTAAAAGTCCTCAATAGCCGATACATAAATGGAGCTGACTTAGAGGAGGAGGTAGAGGAGCAGAAGTCATGGATAGATGACTTTAAGCTGGTTTAAAAGGAGAGGGGGTGCACCGTGATATGCAATGGATGGACTGGCATTACAAAGATGTTCATGATTAATTTCTTGATTTACTGTTCAGAGGGCACTACATTTTTGAAGTTAGTAGATGTTTCAGATCAGATTAAAAATGCCATTATAGAAGAGATTGGGGAGGACAATGTTGTGCAGATTGTGACAAACAATGAGCCCTTTTACATGGCAACAGGTAAGAAGTTGATGCAAAAGGGACCACCTTTTTTGAGTTCCTTGTACTGCACATTTTATAGATCTTATGCTGGAGGATATTGGTAAGGTGCCATCGGTAACTACACTTATCAGTCACGCTCAGTTATCACGTCTTTTATTTATTCACATCCCCATTTGCTCCATATTACGAGACAATATACAGAGGGGTGCGATCTCATTAAGCCTAGACCCACAAGATTTGTTACAAATTTCATTGCATTGAAAAGTTTACATATGCACAAACATACACTAGTGAGGTTCATTGCATTCTAAGAATATATAATGTAAATGGCTAATTTGCATCATAGTTCACAGGGTCGCAGCCAAGTCGGATCGAGTTGGCCAACCCAGTTAGTTTTTGGGCCGATCAACCTAGTCTTGACCCTGCGACCCCGACCTGGTGGTTATTTTTAAATTAAAATTTTATTCCCACCCCTGGCCGACCTGATCCCAACCCCAACCGACTCGAGTCAATTTTAGGTCCAACCAACCCAATCCTAGCCCCCGACCCCGCCTACAAGCATTTCTCAGAGAGGATTCAATTCAATATTATTTATCCATTATTGAGCCATTGGTAAATGTGTTGAGGTTAATGGACTTAGATGATAAAAATCAGATGGCAAATCTATATGATGCAATGGGCATGGCAAAGTTAAGGATAAAATAAAAGAATTCCAGAGGCCACAAGAAGTGATGAAAATTTATGGATGCTAGATAGGACAAGACATTGCACCATGATGTGCAGGCAACAAGTAGTTTTCACGAACTTTAATTTCAATATTCTCCTTTCATTGTTAAATGTATGCCTTTATATTATATAATGTGTTCAATGCAGGATATTTCTTAAATCCTAAGATCCAATATGGAGGGAATGTGTGTAATGACAATGAGGTGGTGAGGGGTACAGTGACTGTTATTAGAAGACTTTTCATTACTTAGCAAGATAGGATAGAGGTTGAGTTAGAAGCAAGGGACAAATGAACATTGAACTTGTTTTTGAATAAAAGATGCTAAATTACTAACTCTATAACATTTATCTTTTTTTTAGATGCAATCATACAAGATAAGGGTCGGAGTGTACTCAGATCCAGATCTGAGATACTCATGTGACAAAATTTCTTCAGGTATGTAAATCTAAGTTGTAATAATTTATTGTTAAGTATATCCATATTTGACAACACTAACAATTTGCTATTTTGGTTTTTTTTTGCAGCTGAATGGTGGGTGCAAGTGAGCATAAGAAGTAGATGAAATTCACTAGATTCCATCGTCGTGCACATATTGAGCCAGAGCACCAGTTCTTCCCACTACGAGAGAAATTGGAACACCTTTAGCCTGATTCACACAAAGAGAAGGAATAGGCTGAGGTACGAGAGACTAGACAAGTTAGTGTTCTGTCACTACAACATACACTTGCAGATCAAGAACATCAAGATCCACCAAAAGTTGACAGAGAAGAGATTTACAAGATTTGCAAGAGGGCCTTATGAAGAGAGAGCAATTTTAGAGTTTCAGGTGCCTGAAAAGGAGGATATAGACACAATTTTTCAGAAGGAACACCCACTTACCACATGGTTAGGGGAGAGGGAAGGGAGGGCACCACCAGAGTTTGACCTAGATGACCGACCGTGCATGGGCTGAAAGGGAGCTTGATGGTGTTGAGGTTGAACCTATGGAGAAGGTTGTTCATGACACTCAGCCTATTCCACCCCGAACTTCAACCCCAGTGTCAGTGGTATCTCAAGTCTCATCCCCACCCCTAGCCTTAGACCCACCCCCAACTACATAACCAACTCTTAAAAAAATAAAGCAAATGGCACACAGGCCTTTTGTAGCATTGTAGAAGGTATATCAGCAAGGGTTGGGCATTGGGACTTTGTCCCAGTTAAAAGATGAACTTAAAAAGAAGAAGTTAGACATCAGGCGACGTCATGTCATTGGAAGCAACACTATCACCTTAGAGGATGATGGGAAAGAGTGCATACCATCCACCCAACCTTCATCGCTTTCACATAGAATAGATGGTGGTGGAGGAGGAGGATATAAAGAAGGATGTGATGCTTCTACTTCTAGTGCACATACTAGTGGTGCAAGTGCATCATATTTGGGCTTCGGGCAACATTCTAATAGGAGAAGTCAGCACTGGCATCAATGATACTTTGATGAGTATACAACAGCCAATTATCCAAAGGCTGCTTCTCCTTTGGCTTTTCAGCCATACTATTTTGTGGATCCTATCTAGAAGACAACTTATGATTTTAGGTAGATGGTTGAATCGTTATTTTCATATGGGCCCGCAGACCCCGCACCGATCATGAAGAATAATAATGAATTGAGTACTTATGAACAAAGTGGAAATGACGATAACACCCAATATCACCAATTTTGATAAAAGGTATATCATTCGTATGATTGTATCACTACCATTTGTCATTTATATTTTAAATTTGTAATGATCATGTGTTATGGTTCTAATGACATGTTAGACACTAAATTCATATTTTTAACAATTTTTTAGAGTAGTCAATAAATTTTAAATTTTTTTCTGATTTTTGTGATTATTTTGAAACAAAAAAAAAGAAAAATGATTCAGACTGATTCCAAATCGAATTTTCTTCTCGAGAATCGGTCAAATTAGACCGATTCAATCCAATTCCAATTCCAGAATTCGTGTATATAACGGAGTACATGCGCCACTCAAAATTCAAAATGAACGTGTAAAGAAAATGGTAAAAGGAAGAAAATTTACAGGCCTTCCATTTTACAGTCATTTCCCCTTTTTCTCAGATGGGGAGAATCCTCTCCTTTTTCACTGGTTGTACAGTTTTATCTCCATTTTGTAAACGGGGTGATGCAATACACACTCCTAGGCGGTGATGATACACAGGACAAATAATTCCCATCAACCATCACAACACGATAAATGATCAATAAAAAGTGATAGATCGGCAAGAATGAGTTTTCAATAGAGAAGCAAATAAAATATTTCACCTTATCAACTGCAAGTGTGAAAACTTCAAGGTCACCATCTTGAGTAATATGAAAGCGGGTAAATGCCTTGTAATTCGCAATGCGGAGGGAGGAGAAGGCTTCATCAAAATGTATATGGAACCAGTTGACACATATGTATAGGTAACTTCCAAATATCAGCGAGACAACAGGGGTTGAAAAGACCCAGAAATACAGGAAAACGGACCCATAATATATGATGGCTTTCCCTCTTGAAAGAGACATGAACCCATTTTTACAAATCGTGGTTCTAGTCACAGCCATGACCTGTTTCCATGCCAAGTTTTAATCAACAAGAGCATCTTAAAAAAAACAGGTGTGTACCAAGGTGCTTTACCTCTGGGATATCAAAAGCAGACATGAGATATTTTACACAAGCAGGATAGAGTCCGAAAGTCCATCGTTCTATGCGAGCACGAAGACCAGTCGGGTCTGGAAAGTGCTCAATTTCCATAGAGTGATACCATTTATAAAGAGTATGATAACCTGTATTCAAAATTTTGAAACAATAACAAATATGTTGTCTGAAAGAGAAAATATGTATGAAAGAAAAGATAAATGCTATTTGTGTTTACAAAAATAGTGAACATGTGAAACAAAAGCAAGAATATAAAAAAATTAATTTTTATTCAAAAATTTAGACAAAATGAAAACCGACCATCTAAAAGTGAACGGTTGTATGAAAGAATAAGAAAGGAAACCTGGGCCTTCAAAATCATAGATTCATATTCCTGCAGATGAGAAACATAAGATGCAAAGCTATGTTATCAGAGGAGTGAGGTGCCTAAGGCTAGGAAAGCAAGGAATGGGTTACCTCACCTCAGGTACCCCAGATAGCCACCTTAGGCTGTGGAGGTGAATCAAATACATGTTGGGAAAAAATGGGTTTCTAGAGGCTGTGGAGTGCCATCCAGATTTGCTGGAGGCTGCTAAAGGCTGGGTGGCCCAACAGTGGCTTCCTCCCATAGCAGCCCTTACCTTGGGGAGACAGGAACCATTGTGGGTCCTAATACCTGATTCCCCTACCCAGGATCGAACCAGCAGGAAGAATCTATAAAACCTGTCAGTTCTACCGGTAGACAATTAGAACCTGGGGCCACCCCCCCCCCAGTAAGGACTGGAATGGGCGGGTGACCACTGGCGATCTGTTTAACCACCGGCATCCTCAGATGGCTCCGGAACAGTACTTCAAGGCTTCCTTTGAGGGGTCTGAGGTGCAAGAGGTGCCAAAAATGTCCACCTTGGTGGTGCAGAGGCAATTGTCTAGGCAATCCAGGCAGGATCAAGGCAGCGAGGGGCTGCCCCGTCACCTGGGCGGGCTGCCTTGAATAGCATAGAAATGAAGTAAAAAAATGTAACAAATAAAAGAAATTAGAGAGTTATCCCACAGAAATATTTATGATCTGTAAAGAGGTACAATAAAAAGTAGAAACCATAAATCTTCCAAGATACCATTTAACAAAATGTTTACTAGGGGACAAGTGAATCATCCAAATCCTTGTCTCCTATCGAGTGTAAGAAAGGAAAATTCATAATTCTGGGAAGAAGTTGTATGAGACATGGTTCTTGGACTCAACCTAACTCTAGCCTTGTTCCCAAATTAATTGATGTTGACCATATAAATTCTCTTCCTGCACTCACATAGATTTTGGGTATTTTTTTATGCTATTTAACTCATCCAAATCATATTGAATTATCCTCCTCCATGTTGACTGGGCCTACCCATCCTTTTTTCATTTATATTATTTTGATATTTCCTATTTTTCTAATTGAAACTCCTTAAGTCTAAATCATCTAAATCTCCTTTCTTTCAATTATCTACAATTGCCGATACTCCCACATTTTCTCTAATATATTCATTATGTATTCCACCTAATCTAGTATGACCACCATCTTAACATTCTCATTTCAACAACATTTTTTAAAAGCATGTTTTCTCCTAGACAAAATATAAAAATAAAATAAAGCATTTCAGATACGAAATTTCCGTGCTTTAAATAGAAAAAACCAAGCATAAAGTTCCCAGATAATCATGAATTGAACCATCAACCAAAAACCAGGTATGCTCATCATTCCTGATATAGGTTTCATAAGCATTGCTTGTTACATGGAATAAAAGTGGCAATAAGCAAGAAAATTCACAAAACTTGCCTGAAGTTGCTAACAGACGATGACGTATGCACAACTCAACACCTAATTCCATTAACAGCATGAGGATGAGTGCAGCAGCCATGTGGGCAGATACATGAAGAGATCCAATAATAGCCCGCCTCTTTCTAGATACTTTTGAAGGAACAAACAAAAAGGATACCATCATTAGCACCAGATAACCAGCCAAAGACAGGTAGGAGTGCTCCAACATGTATATAAACACACTCCACATTGTCCCAAAGAAGCTAGTTAGGCGGCCAGATAAAGAATCAGCTTTTAATATGTGATCGAGTTTACACTGTAAAACATGGAAATGTCACCATAAGAATGATTTCATCAATCAAAGAGATTCTAAAACACATAAAAACCAAATACATATATCATTAATAGATTGGAAAAAACAATCATGTCTCAACATGATTTAAGAACCTTTTGTCATAAACAATTATTCTTTAACCACGCATTAAAGTACTGAGATAACTGTGGCTCATGCTGACAACTTGGGCAACAGTTATTCATTTGACCATGTAAAAATAAAAGATTCCAAAGTTGTAATTTCAAACTTATTACTTAATGGTCAGTAAAAGCCCACCCCAAGAGAACTTTGCTACCCCCATAGTTGTCAAGGCGCCCGCCTAGGCGGCAAGGCGCTTTTCCAACAGTGCCTTGTCTGGGGCCAAAAAGGCGCCCAAGGCGCCCCCCTAGGTGCTCAAGGCGTCCAAGGCATGGATTGCAGAATCGGCCGATCCGGATTGGGATCGGCTGATTCTTGGATCGGATCGGTACCCACCGATCCGATTCCAACCGGAACTACCGATCCAGCCGGGAGTCCCGGCTGGATCGGTCTGAATCGACCGGATCGGTCGATCCTAGACCGATCCAGGTGGATCGATCTGGGAATCAGTCGATCCGGACCGATTCCTTAGAACCTGGAAGGGTCCAGAATCGGATCGATTCAGGACCCGATTCCGGACCATTTTCTGGTCCGATCCCCCCCAATAAGGAGGAGATCGGACCGATTCCCCATTCCCACCCCTCATTCTCACTTCCCCCCCTCCCCTTCATTGTCTAGGGCTCCCCCTAGACCCGTCCCCCCAACAATCCACCTTGAACATTGGCCGATCCCCCCCTAAACAGGTAAATTTAAGGGGGGGCTCCGATCCCTTCTTCCCCCTTCCCTTCACCACCATAAAAATAATTTACACATATTAATATATTTCACTATCATTTATACTATCACATATATAGAAGATTCATAATCATAAATATATATTATATACTTAAATTTACATAAATATCTATTTTAACTCTCTTCTCTCTCTCTCTTTTATATAATAATTTATACTTATATGACAGTTTCTTGAAAGGAACTTACGTTGTATGGCATTGTTTGATAGAATGTCATCCACATTATTTTTTATTTTTTATTTATTTCTATGATTTTTTCTGATTTTTTTCTGATTTTTCTGATTTTAAAAAATAAAAAAATTTGCCCGATCCGGACCGATCCAAGACGCCCTTTCCCCAATCCGGATCGGATCGGTGGTCACCGATCTTGATCCCGATCCCGATCCCACGATCCTTGGTTCAAGGCGCCCGTCTAGGCATCCAAGGCGCACAGGCAAGGCGCTCTGGATATTTTTACATGATTAAAAAAATAATTTTGAGAAGTTTTGCTCCCTTGATACCCCTCACAAGGGACACCTATTTAAAGATAGTTTGAACATATTAATACATTTCACTATCACTTATATTATCATACATATTTAAGATTTATGATTATAAATATATATTATAAACTTAATTAAGTTCTCTTTCAGCTATTTCTTCTCCCTCTCTCTGTCTCTCTTAATTTATCAAGATTAACTCCTTATCCAAAAATAAATATCCACACTTTTATAATTATATATATAAAATCACTTATACTATTACATACTTTTTTTTCTTTCGGAGGGCTTCGCCCCCCTAACAACTCCCCACAAGGGGCGTTGCCCCCTTGACCTCCGCGACCAGAACACGCAGGTCAATCCGCGACTACTCTGCACCCCCCATTTAACAATATTATAACAATATTTCACTATCACTTATACTATCGCACATATACAAATTTTATAAACATAAATGTGTTATATACTTAAATTTTATAAGAATCTATTTAACTCTTTTCTCTTTCACACACACATCATATTTACTTATATACATAGATAAAACACTCATATTCAATTATAACGTAAAAATATAATTATATTTATGCATATTTTTATGTATAACGACCCCCGACCCAACCTTCCTTGACCGCCTACGCGACGCCTAAGCAGCCGCCTTCTCGCCTAAGCGAAATCGGTACCCTTCAATGTCTTGAGTGCCTTGTCGCCTTGACAACTATGGCTACCCCCAAAGAGTAACCTCATGGTTCACTTTAACAATTGCATTATAGTTAAGTGCTAAGGTCATGGTAGTGAATGGCACAAAGGCATCCTGATGGAATATGAGAGAAAGAAACATAGGATGTCCGAAGACCTCCAGCAGTTCCGGGTTGTGAATGGACTCAAAGGACCCCATTAAAATGTAAACTGGGTGATTTGAATACAACCTAACAAATGGGATCATGTAACTTTTCAGCAAAACTAACATATAAATCATAACAAGGTGACGAAAGCCCAGAATTTGAAAAGTAGCGTCACCTGTGGAAACATGGAGACGACCAACACAAAGTATATGATGCCACCAATGATGTCAAATTGCCAATTCTTCTTGCGGAACTTCAGAATATTTCCCAAGGCAATCTAAAGTAAACATGTATATATTAGCTGAAAAGCAAAGCTTATCATGTTGCAAATTAAGTGTCCAGTTGATAGAATGATTACCCGACTAGAATCATCAAATGAGGGATAGGTAGCTTTACACTCATAGGATGTCCCATAGAATTTATTAAAATTTCTAAAAACATGAGTTGGATGAAGAAATGCCCCACCACATCCATTCACAAGCAAATGTTGCACATGCACAGACTTGTCCGATACAATTGAAGAATGCCGCATGTAATGATGAAGATCACCAGCAATTCGAAGCTTACATCTTCCATTTAAGCAGTCACGTATTAGATGAGCAACATTCTTCCCTGAATCCACATTCCAATACCAGTCAAGAAGCCAACTTGGTTCATGTGTTATGATGATCACTGAATCATTTTCTTGTACCTGAAGAGGCATTCCAGCAAGCCCCAACGGATCAAGATTTTTACAACAACAGTGACACAAACTACGTCAATAAAATAGAGTGAAACGTGACAAGTAGCAGTCAAATTCAATATGTAATTAAAAAGACAATTTTCATGGCAGAAAGCACGGAAAGATGTACCAAAAGGAGTTGGTGCAATCATTCAGATAGCTAATCAAAGACCGATGTGCTTACAGCTGAAGTTCATAGTCCTAAGACTCTTAACACAAGCAGGTTGAGGTGGGATCATGATCCTATAATTCTACTTACGGATGACCATTATTGGGTTTGGCATTCCAACATAGGATCAAGAATAATGTGCACGACATCTGATGCTTGTCTCTAAGTTCTATTTTCAGCCAGCCATTCCTTGCATTGAATTCATCCTCAACTAGGATACCACTGCATCCATATTTATCATAATCATCAATGTTCTCAAGAAAAGGAACAAAAAGGCAACCTCCTGAACAACTGTTCGACTAATTAAACAGGACTTTAAATACACTCCCACCCATGCAGAACATGAAATGTCGTTTCCACTCACAGGATCGTCCTAATAGAAGTTAGGTAGAAGATACCTTGGAGAAGCTTAAATATTAAAGACTAACGAGTTATGTTTAGCAAACTAAGAAGATTGCCCGAAAGTATAGTCAATTAGACTAAATTCAAGCCTTAATCACAATTATTTGGAGTCGGTGGTATCAATTCTCTCTCCACCCTTGTCAAATTTGAGTTATCTTTAAAAGATATTTAAGTCATTCAAATCATATTGAATTATTCTCCTATTCTACCACATCCTTTTTTCTATTATTTCAATTTTTTACTTGCCTATATAGAGCTTCATTAAATCACAATAAATATGTTGAAACCATCTTAATTTCCCTCCTTTCAATTATCTACAATTACCGCTAATCTCACATTTTCTTTGAAATATTCATTATGTATTCTATATAATCTATTATGACCACATCCATATTAGCATTATCATTTCAGCAATATTTATTTTGGAAGCATATTTTTCCTTTATTGTCCAATATTCATTGTCATACAACATTGTAGATCTTATGACGGTATCATTTTTTTTTAATTTTACTGAAATCTTATGATCACATATAATGCTTGTAGTTAATTTTCACTTCATTCATTTTTACTTTAATCTTATAGTTAATATCCTCATTATATTCTCTATCTTATTAGGTTATTGATTCAAGATACTTCAACTAAATACTTAGAGATAATATTACTCCATTCAAACTTATCTTAAGATCATCATTCTCTAAAAATGTTTCTCCATAGTTCTACTTTCCTGTTAACAACTTGTCAGATTCGGTAGTGGATTTGCTTGTTTATGATCTTGATTCCAATGAGTTAAGTCATTTCATTTCAAATCTGATTCTAGTTAAATCATAGTTATAATATTTTGATTTATTTCTGATTCAATTATCGAAATCAGAACAATCTGATGATTTTCAAAATATTTATTTTATATTAACTTTTATTAAAAATATGTTGATAAATCTCACATTACTATTAAAATTTGATCAAAGACCTTTACAATTTTACTTTTTATTTTTATCATTTAGATATCATAATTTTTATTACATTGATTTTAAAGATATATATTATTTTATATCAAACTCATGAAAACAGATACGGAATTCATTGTTTCCGATTCCACTTCAAATAGCCTGTAGGACATAAAAATGAGTTTTGAATCTGTTAATTCTTATTGAAATCAAATCAACTTATCAAAAGTATCAGATTCTATTCACATCCTTAGTAAACATGATATGTAAATCTTTTTTCATATCTTAATATTTTTTGATTAAGTTTCCAATAAGAAAATAATTTTCATTAGAGGTTCGATCAATCATAAAATCTCAATTGATTGCTAAAATATTTATATTGTTCTCCATTTACTTGGTATTTTTTTAAGATTGGTATTTTTTTAAAAAAATCGAGTTAACCATTCTACCTTTAAATCTTCCAAATATTTTCATATTTCAATAAAGATGTCATCTAGGCCACAAGTCTTGCTCATTTTCATCCTAATCAACGACTCCTTAACTTTTAAAATTTTAATCATACTAGTAGAATTCACATTAAACTTCGTTATAACCTCTATCTTTTATATTTTTAACAAAGTTATCACTAAAGAGTATCCAATAATTTTGGCACCTTCCTTTAATAACATCATTTCCTACCAAAATATTCTTGTTATTATCATTGATACATATGACTTAGTTAAAATCTCTCTTTCTCTCATACATCATTGTTAATCTATAAATATCTTTTTTGTCTTCTTTAATTTTAAGTTTCTCGTACATATATTTAAAAGTATTATCTCTTGTTTGTTTACAATCATTTTTTATTCACTTTGTGCTTATTATATTATTAAAAAACTTCATTGTTATCACATTCAAGCAATCTTTAATACCAATTCCAATTAATTTTTATCATGTTTTGCACTTCTTTATACCAATACCATACACCCCTTTAGGTGGACCATATTCTTTAAATTCTCCAAGCAACTTTTAGCGCTCCCTAATCTTTATGAAATGCATATCCACGTAACATTAGCTTCTACTTTCAATTATTCGAAAATCATTCTTAAATGTCTCTTGCTTTACCTTTTTAGTTCCTATCATTTTACTGTAGTGTTCCTTAATTTTTTAATGACATTAAGTAACAAATTAATGGGCCAACCCAATGAACTTCTGCTTGGTCCAAATGCCAAAGGGAAAGAAAGCAAAGAAAAAAAAGAAAGAGGGGAGAAAGAAAGTGTAAAAGTGAGATGCATGAAAAAAAATAAAAGGAAAAGGAGAACAAGAAAGTAAAAAAAAGAGAGATGAAAAAGAAGTTTATGATAACAAAAGAGAAGAAAAAAATGAGAATGATCAAAACAAAGAAGAGAGAGAAAAAATAAGTTCTCATCATGTGAAGATTTAGTCCAAAAAATTATTACTCAAATGGACAATCCATGCATGAGTTGATCTTGATTAGGGAAAACAAATTGTTTCTCATGTTATACAAAATTTTCTCAAACTTTACTAGGATTTAAAACCTCTTAATAACCCTCAAATAGACCTAATTACACTTGTCTCTTAGGCCTATGTATATAGATATGGGCGTTTGATTTTATCAAGTGGGCCAATAATCTTCAAATTTTAAGTGCCCAAAATTATCCCCAAAGGGGCCATAAGAAATTCCTCTTGTAATTTGTAAAGGGTTTTGGGGTTATTTTGTGTAATTTGGCACTCCACCTCCCAAATAAAGGTATTAAAGTCTACAATGCCCTCACATTTTCCCCTCTCAACAAACGAAAAACAAATGATAGGCCAAATTTGAGACAAGAACGCTCTCACTTCCTCTCACATACTCAGAGAGGGAAATGACAGGTCAAATTTGAGACCAAAATGCCCCTTCTTCTTATCCTATAAAAGAGAAAATGAGAAGAGGAAACATATCATAAGGTGCTCTGTCTTGAAGCTCTCGGAGGTTACAAAGGGGGAAAAAAAAAGAAAAGGAAGAGGAAGAAACTCCAAGAGAAGAAGACTAGGGGGGAGGCCCAACAAGCTACAAGAAGACTCAAGAAGCTCCAAGGAAGAAGATAGAACTTTCCAAGAAATTTTTAAGTCTTAAAGACATCTCCCAAAGGGAACAACATACAAGACACATCATGCTACATCAAGGCCCAATTGGCATCTTCAACGTGTGAAGACCCAAGACGTTTCAAAGACCAATCACATCGTCTCAAGGCCCAATATGCAATGAATACACCAATCATCTCCAAAGCCCATTAAGCCAAAAGAAGTTCAATTAATCATAAGTGAGAGGATCAAGGCATGCAAGACCATCTCAAGATGTCAAGCCCAATTAGAAGAAATCAAAGCCTGATCGGGCTCCAATCACATGTTCCGGATGATTTTCAAACCGGAAAATTCAGTAGACCATCCTGACTACTCCAGTCTTGATGGTCTACTGAAAGATTCCACGTCACTCCGACCCTTCAGGTCTCAGTGATCATCAAAAATTTTCCGACGGACCGAGTGGACACAAACCCACCCACATGTTCCTCAGGATCTTTTCAAAAAAAAAAATCTCGCCATCCTGGCTGCTTCAGTCTTGATGGTCTACAAAAAATTCCTTTTGTCAAAACTTCTCCGAAGGACCGAGTGGACACATAAATCCACTCACATGTTCCTTAGGACCCTTTCAAACAAAAATTCTCACCATCCTGACTACTCCAGTCTTGATGGTCTACCGAAAGATTCCACGTCGCTCCGACCCTTCAGGTCTTGACGATCATCAAAAAATTTTCCGAAGGACCAAGTGGACACAAACCCACCAACATGTTCCTTAGGATCTTTTTTAAGCAAAAAATCCCCACCATCCTGACTGCTCCAGTCTTGATGGTCTACAAAAAATTCCTTTTGTCAAAACTTTTCCGAAGGACCGAGTGAACACATAAATCCACTCACATGTTCCTTAGGATCTTTTCAAACAAAAAAATCTCGCCATCCTGGCTGCTCCAGTCTTGATGGTCAACAAAAAAATTCCCTTTGTCAAAATTTTCCGAAGGACCGAGTGGACACATAAATCCACTCACATGTTCCTTAGGACTCTTTTCAAACAAAAATTCCCACCATCTTGGCTATTCCAGCCTTGATGGTCCACCAAAATTCTCATCATCAAAATTCTCCGAAGGACCGAGTGGACACATAAATCCACTCACATGTTCCTTAGGACTCTTTCAAACAAAAATTCCCACCATCCTGGCTATTCCAACCTTGATGGTCCACCAAAATTCCCATCATCAAAATTTTCCGAAGGACCGAGTGGACACATAAAACCACTCACATGTTCCTTAGGACTCTTTCAAACAAAATTCCCACCATCCTGGCTATTCCAGCCTTGAGGGTCCACCAAAGTTATCATCAAAATTTTCCGAAGGACCAAGTGGACACATAAATCCACTCACATGTTCCTTAGGGCTCTTCAGACAAAAAATTCTCACCATCCTGGCCACTCCAGCCTCGATGGTCTACCAAGATTCCCATCATCAAATTTTTTCCGAAGGACCGAGTGGGCACATATCCCCCATATCCCCCACTCACATGCTCCCTAGGATCTTTTCACTCTTGCTTCACGAGGTGGAATCCAGACTCGGCAAGATCCCCCCACAATTCATAGGTCAGGTTGAAATCCACACTTGCCCCAAAAATCTTTTCCGAAGGACCGAGTGGACACATAGCCCCGCTCACATGTTCCGTAGGATCCAAATTCTTTTCCGAAGGACCGAGCGGACACATAGCCCCGCTCACATGTTCCGTAGGATCCAAAATCTTTTCCGAAGGACCGAGTGGACACATAGCCCCGCTCACATGTTCCGTAGGATCCAAATTCTTTTCCGAAGGACCGAGTAGACACATAGCCCTGCTCACATGTTCCGTAGGATCCAAAATTTCCTCCGAAGGACCGAGCGGACACATAGCCCCGCTCACATGTTCCGTAGGATCCAAATTCTTTCCGAAGGACCGAGCGGACACGTAGCCCCGCTCACATGTTCCGAAGGATCCAAACCTCTTCCGAAGGACCGAGTAGACATATAGCCCTGCTCACATGTTTCTTAGGATTCAAACCTTTTCAAAAGGACCGAGTAGAAACATAACCCTGCTCACATGTTCCTTGACAGGGCACATATCCCCCACTCACATGTTCCCTAGGATCTTTCAAACCCTTGTTCCATGAGGTGAAATCCAAACTCGGCAAGGGATCCCCACAATGCATAGGTCAGGTTGAAATCCATACTTGGCCCAAATTTTCTCCAAAGGACCTAGCGGACACATAGCCCCGCTCACATGTTTCTTAGGATCAAATCAAATTCCCAGGACCGAGTGGACACATAACCCCACTCATAGGTTCCTCAGAAGTCTAAGCACCAATCCGGTGGACCTCAATGCTCCATAGGACTTCCAAACATCCAAAGTCAAGTCAAGAACTCACTCCTGACTTAATCCTACCAAAATCTTTGCATACGGCTTGAGGGAAGCCTTAATTCCCTGCAAAAAAAAGAGAGAAAGAAAAAAAGAAGAAAGAAAAAAAATGATGATGAAAAAAATGAAAAAATGAATGAAAAAAAATGAAAAAAAAGGGAGCAAACACAACTGCATACCGTCTTAACCATTCCGGTAAAGATGGTTCACAAACCTTACACTGTCTTCGATCATCCGGTCTTGATAGCACCACCAAAAACTTCATATCGTCTTGATTCCTCCAATCCTGACGATTCTAAAAAAAAAAAAAACCTCCTTGCCATCGAAATATCCTTCGCTCTTGATGGCATCCAAAGTCTCCACCGTCCCGACCTTTCGGTCTTTACATTTGTCAAGTCTTACCGTGACAGCCACTCCGGCCCGCCACGGTCTACAAAAGCCTCCGCGCCATTGGTCGGACCGAACAAGCCCTATTTTCCTACAATTCGGGTCTCTTTGACAAGTTGAACTCAAGTCCATCTGATGGATCAAGTGGACACATAGCCCCACTCGCAAGGTCCTTAAGATGCAAAGTCTTCATGCCACTGACCAAGTTGAAATCCATACTTGGTCAAACGCCACAATGAGAGTCTCCCGACATCGGGTTGAAATTCATATCCACGTAAAGCCCCACATTCCATGCCGACTACGTTGAAATTCATACGTAGCCAAATCCAATGGTGCGTACGCGGCTGAGGGAAGCCCTAATTCCCCACAAAAAAAAACAAAACAAAAAAGGGCTGAAAAAGAAAAAGTGCCCGACGGGCTTGGCCGATCACCCAAACAGTGACCGACCAAGGGCAAAAGAGTCAAAAAAAAAAGGAAGAAAAAAAGAAAAAGAAAAAGGGCCTTGCTAAAGTGAAAACCTGAAAGGGTGCTTTAGGCAAAATCAGGCATCTCCGCTACATGAAAACCTCTTCGGAGGCATGTAGGCAAAAAATCAAGGAGGCTGACCCGGGTGAAAACCTAAAAATAGGCAGCCGGGTCAGTAAAAAAAAAACTACAAAAAAAAAAAGAAGAGAAAACCTTTTTCAAGAAAAAATGCCGAGCGAAAAGGATGCGGCGACAAGTCTACATCAAGCATGGCGGAAAGCTTCAAGCAAGGCCCCACAAATCAAGGGAGAGCAACGGCGGAGTTCAACATGACAAGGACTGTTCGTCTCCAAGGGCCCAAGCCCTTCTCGATCTAGAGAAACTTCAAAGAAGAACAAACCAGTCGCCAACTACACGGACGACTCCTTGTCAACCTTCGTCTCCAAGAAATCGTCCGTGGGGGGCATTTGTTGGCGTCAGAATTTTCAGAAAAAAAAGGAGGGGGGGCAGCAAAAAAAAAAGAATAGGTTCAGGCCAATTTCTGGCTGGACCGACCCTCAATTGGGTCAAATCAGGACCCAAAACAGGTCCTGAATTGGGCCCATTGGCACAAATTCCAGCTGGCCCAGTCTTTCTTAATTTAATTAACTGAATTCCAGCTCCTATAACTCACCTACGTACAGGCCCATAAGAGAGGGAAGAAGTGGGCCGCAGCCATTGAAAAATAGGCCCAGTTTTGCCACCTCAGCCAGCCTTGTACGCACATAACCTGCCACCTCCTCCTTGACCTATTAATTGGAGGGGGGAAGCCAATGAGGCCAGCCTACGTGAGAGATACCAAGGGTCAGTCCAACATTGAAGACTGGTGGGAATTCAAAGAGTTGGGGAGATCAAGGGACAGCCAGCCATTAAATTGCAATAAATGGAGTAATTGCATGGGGGAGGCCAAGAGGCCTACGTACTCCCCAGCTGCCTCTCCATCTCCCCCTCATCTCCTATAAAAGGGAGGGCGCGCCAGGCTGAAAAGGGGGGCTGCTTCAGACGCCGGGAGGCTGCCAAACTGCTGTCTTCACCCTGCCACCTGCTGCACCTGCTGCTAGGAGAAAGAGGGGAGACTGCTGCCTTGCGCCCTGCCCCCTGCTACTGCTGCCACCTGCTGCACCTGCCCACGTGCATACCTCCCAGCAGCCAAAGAAGAAGGAAAGAAGAAGAGAAGAAGGAAAGGTAAAGGCCAGTTGGTGCGCCCATGTAGCCCTTCAAAGGGCCTTCTTTTCTACCTGTTCTAGGGTCCATCTCCACCCTCCGGTCGGTCTGCAAAAATCATCTTCTACAGCCCATGTTCGGACCTAAACCAGGCCCCTAAAAGCCCCTTTGCGCAGGCCTATTTCAGGCCAACCGAACACCCCCTTTCCAAGCCCAGAAATCTGGCCTCTCATGTAGCCCATTTTTGGCCACCTGCAGGCCCTCTTCGCCCAGCCGACCACACCCCCCCACAGCAGGAGAAAACTCTCTATTGCAGGCCCATAACCTGACCTCTGTTCAGGTCCATAACCGGCCCATTCCCTGGTCTCTACCCAGACCCATAACCGCCTACCTGCAGGCCCAGGTTATAAGCCCATATTTGGTCCCCTCCCGACCTGGCTTAGACCACCTGCAGGTACCCCCAATCGAGGCCCAGTCCGAGCCCACATATCAGGCCCAAGATCTGGCCCTTGCCCAGTCCAATTCAGGACCTGTTCAGCCCATCCAGAGGCACTCTAAACAGACCCCAAACCGGTCCATTTCCAGCCCATGTTCGGCACCCAAAACAGGTCCCCAATCGGCCTTCTTTCACCCTGCTGTCCTGGTCCTCCTAGCGGCCCATTAAGCAGACCCCTCGCAGCCCCCTGATCGGTCTCCAAAATCAGACCCAGGTCTGGCCACATTGCCCTTTGTGCAGGCCCATTCTGGCCCACCTAAACCCAAACCAAAACAGCCCCATTGTGGCCTACTGAGAGGACAGCAGTCCAGGAAGCTCCAAACAGGAGGACAGCAGCCAGAAGGTGGGCCGACTTGAAGGTGACGGCCCGGCACCCCTTGGAAACCGTCCGACGGGCCAAGGGCATAGCCGGGTGGCCTTCCAAGTCGGTCCTGCCCAGAAGCTCCGGCAGTGCAGCAGCTTCCCAAAACAGGCCCATCCGGCCCAAGAAGACCAAGATGGGCATCCCGAGCCCTACAAATTGAAGACCGGCTTTGAACGCCGATGGAACTCAAAACCGGCCCAAGTGCCCTTTTAAAAAATAACAAAAACAGAAATAAAACTAAAAAGAAATGGACGACTCCCCCCGGGTCCGCCCCGGAATGTCGATCCGGACGGTGGCGCGGGCATGCTCCCGTAGCCAGCGGTTCCTTCCCCCAATATGGCTAGGCTAAGGCTGGCTATCTTGGATGGGTAAATTTTCACTAAGTTGGAAAATAGCCAGCATGCCGTCGTAATGCCAAAAATTTTCCAAAGTAGTGAAGATAAAACCTATATTGGGGGAAGGAACAATTACATTGTACACCGATGTACTTCACCCCACCTTTCAATGAAATGAAGTTCGATGTCAATTTGGATTGCATGAAACCGGGCATTCAAAGTGGCCCGATGGGTCGGAGGCGATGCAAACCGCCAAACCAAAAATAAAAATCATTTCAAACCCAATCTGGGAATTCAAACAGAAAATCAAATCTGAAAGTCAAAAAATCAGAAATGAACAGAATCTGAAATTCAACTTGTCCCGGTTCAACAAGCAACCGATCTTCAACAAGATTGAACCGGTTTTGAAACAAACCAAACCGAAATCAGATTTCAAATAAAAACCTGCCAAAACAAAATTCAGATTTAAATCAAATCTGTCAACTCAAAAAAATCAGATTTCAATAATCTGGAAAATTCATTCAATCAAACCTTCAACCGAACAAAAGATCAATCCCAAAAAGAAACTAAATAAGCAATGTTGCGACATCTCAAAACATGGACCAAGGTCCACCTAAAACTAAAATCAACTCAAAACCAGAAAATTCAGAAAAATCATAAATCTGGAAATTCATAAAACCAACCAAACAACAAATACCAAATTGCTTCAAACTTTAAGCACATCAAACTGAAATCAAAACAAAAACTTGAACCAATCAAGTCCAAAATCAAAACCAAAACAGATTCAAAACAAAACAACTTGAATCAACCAAATTCAATCCAAAACAAATAAAAAACCAAACAACAAATCAATCAAACAATTGATTCAAACTCCAAAACTCAAAACCGACTTTCAAGTCAATCCAAAAATCAACCAACAAACAAATAAAACAAACCAGAACAAAACGGTTTGCATCTGATCGGACCCAAAAGGCCGCTGCCCTTTTGAGTTCTTTACTTTATTTTGTGGATGTGCATGTCTCCAAAAGCGAGTTGCCACGACGGTTAATCAAAGGCGTTCGAGCCGTTGCTCGATGTAAGTTAACGCCGGATACTCGCACCATCCGGCGGAGAAGGGTCAAAAATAAAATTTTCAAAGAACCCGAACCTCGGTTCTAATATTTTTAAACTATCACCGGACTACCTAATATTTTTAGGATATCACATATTTTCCTAGAAAAGTCCGGAGATGTCTTTCTTTCTAAAAGAACAGACGCAGAAAAAAGAGGTTCACACAATAGACCAAGCAAAATGCAAAATAAACCCAAAAGAAGTCTCCATATCTCTCAATGCCCAACCCTATGCATAAAGTATATAAATCAAGTAAAGTGTGTGTATCACTCGACTATCCACAAAATAAATCTCAAAAAATGGCAATATGCAGGAGAAATAAAGAAATATATCTACTATCCATCTAATCACAAATGTCACAGTGCACCAACATTGCTGGTAAAGGTAGGTCGGGTCAAACAGGTCACGAGCACGGTGTCCTCACCAATTACTTATGTAACACCACATTCGGGCACATGTGACACATCATATGCAGAGAACGCCCTCACCCCTACTGTTCTTTCCATTACACCTGGGCTATGATACAACGCTTAGTAAGAAGAGAACAACTTAATGTTTGTATCATTTGAATCTATATCATTAGATAAGATAATATTTTTAAGTCTGAAAATATAATCAAAAGAAAATAAAAGAAATAAAAACATCACCATGACATGATTACAACAAAAATAACAAAAAGAAGAAGAGGCATACTTTGTCCTTCACCAATTCTGAAAAGAATTTGAATTGGTATACATCAATGTCTCCGTGAAGTGCCTGGTCAAGACCAAATATCCACCAACCTCTTGGAAGTTGCAAAGCAAAATAACTCTTTTTCTGAGGCAAAAGCCATCCACCAAGCCAGTTCTTGTGGCATATGTATCTCATGAAAGTATTTAGTCCATCAAACCAGTCTGCAAGATATGAAATAGCTCACAAAAGCAATTTTGAAAGGTGTACTATAAATAATAATTTGAACAACCATCCATAATATTCCAAAAGAACAAGAATTAAGAAGCACAGATTGTTAAATAAGCAGTCAATTTGTATATACAAACCATGATTTCCAGGAATGATAAAACATTGTGGTCCATCATAGTTCCTCAGTTCCAGCACCCCATCTGGAAGCTCTGGCTTTTCAACTGCTATGCCTTCTGGCTTGTACCAGGAAGGAGGTTGAAGAGCATGCTCAAATGGACAAAAGAGTCGTCTCTCGTAGGTGAAAGCTGAAGGATTTGGGTACCTGTGAATTTCCAAACAGTGACAAATATGTTACAAAATGCCACAGCATGATAACTCATGCTTTTCTTATGCTGATCATGGGGGAGAATTGCCTGTGGTCGCTGTTTGCAATACCACACCAAATACATAAGATATTAGAATATGGCAACACCAGCAGATACCTGACAAATTACTTCATTTGAGGACCTTAAAGTCAACTTTTTGAAGGCCTAATAAAGTGTCAGCTCAGGGCACTTAAGCACCAAAGCAACCCAAAGTAAGTGTTTAACTGCTTTAAGTGGACCACTTTTAAGTGTACTCATGCATACTTTTGTTCTACTTGGACTTGCTGGGTCCATTTAATAGACTTGTTTAGTGCTAGTCGCACATTTTTTGTTTCTATCTATTATCAAATGTGCTTGCTTGCTAACATTTTATATTGGGAAAAAAGGATTGCATATTATATGTTGTGAATAAATATTTTAAGGATTTCTTTAAATAAAATAAAAAATATTATTTTCCCTTTTTTTGTTATTTACATACAAATTTCATTTGTCAATTTATCACATTAAGACTGATTTTACTATATTCATTTTTGAGTGAAATGCCAACTTTTTTGTTTATATGTTCACCATTGCTAGAAATTTTTTGGTTCTATGACTTCACAAGTCTTACTGCAAAAACAGAGTGTCACTTAAGTGGTCAAAAGCCCTTGGCCGCCTTGGTCATTACCATGATGATATGCAGCTCCCTAAGGCCTAGTCCAATGCTAAATATGGTATTCAAGTATAGGACTGATAAGTTCTAACCATATTCCATGATTGTCTAGGTGGTAAAAGTTCTTTTAAAAGTCACTAGATTTCGGGCAGGAATGCAATCTCTCAAGTCCTCTCTAGAATCTTTATCTCTCCATGACTCTGAGAAATGAGAGCACCAATATGAGATCAATATAAATATCTATTATCATTTATTTTCCACCATATGTTGATAACTACTACTTTAAAATGCCATATTAATGCAAATTGTCTATATCATTCATATTATCTCTTATTCTTTCTCCTATCATTAATTCAATTAAGATGACTTTATGGAGTGATTACATGTTAACAATTCTATTGCTGCATCTATCTAAAACCTTATCTAAGTGTTGCTGGCTCATTTTTACTATATTTTATAAATTAAGATATCTATATGACTATATATGTAAAAGGGATTCAAATTGCCACAAAATCTCTCAATTTTCAAAGAGATCTCTTTTCTTGATAATGCTCAAGAAAAAGCTTAGATCCATGTTAGACACATTGATATATCTTCTGTTAACAATGATCATCCTTCTCATATGTCTTGATTTCTCCTGCCAACTTGTATAGTCATGTTCCTCAAGTCCCATGTCTCATTTTGAAGAGATTATTGTGTCATTTTATACTAACATACAAAGATCTAATCTCCTAACACCTAAGAATTAACCAAGATCTCTCCAAAATAACCTCACGATGAAACCAAGATGCATGATGACAATCCTTGATTGTGGGTTTAATTATGCTTGTTGATGAGAACGTTGTGCCTGTCAAGTAGTGCCTACTCTAAAGACCATGTGCTGATACCAAGCTAATCAGAAAACTGTTCTAGGTTAATGAAGAAAATAGAAGAAATAGAAAAGAGAAAAAAAAGAGTAAACAAATTCAACAAGATATGTAAAGTCTGCAGTTAAAATCTTCCTTCCTATAAAAGTTGTGCTGTGAAAAATTGTTGTGCACTTAAGGTCCCTTATCTTTGTATGGGTTGTACATTTTGTATCTTTATGGAGCCTTAACTTTACACCGCCTTGGTTTACATGTTTTTTGTGTATCCTCTCTCTTGGTGACCGACTTCGTCAGGAGGGCTACCTTGTACTTTCCTTTATTTCTATTTCAAATCTGTAGCTCTAACCACATTAGAAAAATATATGTAAAGTCAGCAATATAACAACTTAATGAAAACACGAACACCTCTCAATGAAGAATTAAAGATGAACTGAGTGTGAGAATAAAGTGTATCTAAGAAGCATTTAACATTTTATCTTTCTCATCACATGAAAAGCTAGGGTATCTCCTCATGTCATGTTATGTCTTATTTCGCCTATTTTTCCATCTTTCTAATACTCTTCCAAAAGATTCTTTACTATTTTTCTCATAACACAGCTAACTTTGAAAAAAAATCGACAATTCTGTTAAAACATAACAACAATACTCTAGGGTGCTGTCAGGTCAAAATTTTGCCTCAAATCTATTAAATTGCCAAGTGGAACAAGACTCAAATATTATTATATAAAAAAATCTAAGGAAAAGAAGATTGAAAAAATGATGAGGATAAATATTTAAAATATTAGAACACATACTGGAAAATGAAACGTGTTGATAGTATATAGAGAATAAAGATTTATAAAACTTTATTCAAAAAACTAAATAGACAAGAGAGAAATATAAAAAAGAGAAAATGCATGTTATAAACTATGCAACACAAAATGGAGATAAATAAAAATAGAATAGACATAATTGTTGATAAAATATTGAAGAATGGAGTGGTGTCATTGGAAAGAGTAGAAGTGGAAAAGATAGAATTATTCTTGTGAAAGTGACTATAGAAAGAGACATAATTAACATACTAAGTGTTTTGCTCCATAAATTGAACTAGGAAGTAAGATTTAAAAAATGTTAGTATATTGATGATCTTAAGTAGAGTATGGCGAATAAAGAATCCTTATGGGAAGAGATCCAAATGAGCATGTTTGAAATAATGTAACTGCAATGAGGAAGCCCAATTTCAGATATAAAAATTTAATGAAGAGAGAAAAAATATCATTAATTTTGCTATGTCCTATGATCTTAAACTAAAAAATATTCATTTTATTTAAATAAATCTCATTTAACAACACTTATAACCAAACAAAATAGAAGTCCAATCAATTTCATTCTTATAAGAAAGACTAATTATGATCTTCACAAAGTTTATAAAGCTATTCATAATGAACCTTTAAAATGTCAATATAGGTTAGTGATTTTAGATGTTAAAATCAAGAAACAAACAAACATATTTGTACGAAAGATTTTTGCTAGAATAAAATAAAATAAATTTAAACGAGATGAAGCAACAGGCATTTAAAAATAAACTTCTCAACATAAATTATTATTATTATTCATACATAGAAGCCAATGATATGTGGATAAACAAAACTACAAAGATCAAAGAGAGCAAAAAGAGTACTTCGAGAGTTTAAAAGCATGGTCCACCTAAAATAGAGAGACAGTCATAGAATGAAGTTCACAAAATGATAAAGAACAAAAGAGATTGGTATAAAATATTGTTTTGGTGTGATAACAATGAAGCATATTGTTGAAACAAAAAAAAAACAAAAAAAAAACAAAAAAACAAAAACAGCCGCGGGCAGGCCTGCGCGCACGGGTGCGCCCACGACCGCGCCCCCTCCCCGGTCAACCCAAGCCTCCCCCAGTCAAACGGAAAAAAAGGCAAAAAAAAAAAAAGTGAATGCCACGCTGGCCAGCGGCCAGCGTGCGCGCGGGTGGCAACAAGACCACCCCCGGTCAAACCGGGGTAATTTTGGTCAAACAGACCAAAAAAATCAAATAAAAAAGAAAAAAAAATGGGGAGCTCGATCAACCAGTCCCCCCCCCCACGATCTCCACGTCCAAAGGATGGCCCCACTCCTTGGATCCGGTCACTCCAAGGTGACTTTACCACCTGGTTTGACTCCCGGTCAAACAGGAGCATAAAAGAGGGAGAAATGAGAGTAATCTCACCCCGGATCCGGTCACCTCCCCACTATTCCGAAAATGGAGATAATGGGGGTGATTTTTGTGACCATTTTACCCCTTCAAGATCTCCTATAAATAGCCCCCAATGGCCATACGTACATGGGGTTGGAGAGTGTTGGAAAAAAGTTGGCTTTTGAGGAGAGAGAAGCTCTGATCTTCAAAGTGAGTCCCAATTTCTTCAAAAAGGAAGGAAGGGTTTTGCCCAAATTCCAAAGAAAATTCCAACCGCCTCGAATCGGCTTTTGGCCATTCGAGAAGGGAGTAAGGGTTTCGCCCGACCTCCAAAGTCCAATCGATCCCGATCCTATCTCGTTTCGCGAGAGGGATCGAGTAGCCCGCATTTAAAAAATGCGAATTTAAGCTACTCGGGATCAAATAGAAAACCCAAATCGGTAAAACCGAAATGCCGGTCAAACCGAACGGGAATTCAAATTGAAAACCCAAATCGGTCAAACCGAAATGCCGGTCAAACCGAACGGGAATTCAAAAAGAAAACCCAAATCGGTCAAACCGAAATGCCGGTAAAACCGAACGGGAAATCAAAGCGAAAACCCAAATCGGTAAAACCGAAATGCCGGTCAAACCGAATGGGAATTCAACATGAAAACCCAAATCGACAAACCGAAATGCTCTTTTCAAACCGAACGGAATTCAAATTGAAAACCCCAAATCGGTCGAAACCGAAATGCCGGTCAAACCGAACGGGAATTCAAAGAAAACCCAAATCGGTCAAACCGAAATGCCGGTAAAACCGAACGGAAATCAAAGCGAAAACGAATCGGTAAAACCGAAATGCCGGTCAAACCGAATGGAAATCAACATGAAAACCCAAATCGGTCAAACCGAAATGCCGGTCAAACCGAACGGGAATTCAAATTGAAAACCCAAATCGGTCAAATGAAATGCCGGTCAAACCGAACGGGAATTCGAAAAGAAAACCCAAATCGGTCGGCCGAAATGCCGGCCAAACCGAACAGAATTCTAAATAGAAAACTCAACTCGGTAAAACCGAAATGCACGAACCGAACGGGGATTCAAATCGAAAACCCAAATCGGTCAAACCGAAATGCCGGTCAAACCGAACGGGAATTCAAATAGAAAACCCAAGTCAGTTAAACCGAAATGCCGGTCAAACCGAACGGGAATTCAAGATGAAAACCCAAATCGGTCAAACAGAAATGCCGGTCAAACCGAACGGGAAATCAAGGCCAAAACCCAGATCGGTAAAGCCGAAATGTCGGCAAACCCGAACATGCCCCGAAATGCCGCGTATCAAATGCAATCAAGCCATTCTTGGATATATGAAGACAATGCGGTTCGGTAGGGCCGAAATGCCGAAAAGGCCGAAACCGGATCGGTAAAGCCGAAATGTCGGCAAACCCGAACATGGTCCGAAATGCCGCATATCAAATGCAATCAAGCTATTCTTGGATATACGAAGACAACTGCCCCGGTAAGGCCGAAATGCCGAAAAGGCCGAAACCCAGATCGGTAAAGCCGAAATGTCGGCAAACCCGAACATGGTCCAGAAATGCCGCATATCAAATGCAATCAAGCTATTCTTGGATATATGAAGACAATCTGGTTCGGTAAGACCGAAATGTCGGAAAAGCCGAAACCCAGATCGGTAAAGCCGAAATGTCGGCAAACCCGAATAAGCTCCAAGAAATGCCGCATATCAAATGCAATCAAGCCATTCTTGGATATATGAAGACAATCTGGTTCGGTAAGGCCGAAATGCCGAAAAACCGAAACTCGGATCGGTAAAGCCGAAATGTCCGCAAAACCGAAGAAGCTCCAAATGCCGCATATCAAATGCAATCAAGTCATTCTTGGACATACGAAGAAAATTTGGGTTCGGTAAAACCGAGATACCGGCAAAGCCGAAACCCAAATCGGTGGCCGAGGTGCTGGTCAAATCGAACAAACTTTGACATGTGTTGAGGAACAAAGGCTCGAATGCCCCCTCATTTATTGTACTTCCATGTACTCAAATCGACATGAAATAAATTCAAGTTCGATTGACCCGATGTGTCATCCAAAGATGACATCTAATCCTCATGGACTTTGAGAGGTGGATAAAAATTAAACAAAATTGTCTAAGTCAACAAATGACCAAAGACATAAACAAAACAAATCAAATCAAATCTTAAATCAAGAAGAAAATCAATGAACCCAAACTTAAAAGTTTGAATTAAGTTCAACCAAATTCCATCTCATAAGGCCATGGGGATATGTCTTCCAGCTTTGTGTTTATGTGGATGTATGACTTCCGTTCAATATGTTCTTGCGACGGTCAATCAAGGGTATTCGAGTGTTTGCTCGATGTAATTAACACCGGAATATCGCAAGTCCGGTGGAGAGAGGTCAAAATTTATTTTCAAAGAACTCAGATAACCTCACAAATTAAATTGTGGTTCAGATCATCTAAGTGGTGGGTGATACCCATATCGACACTTAGCAAATCTGTGGAACCATCGGTGTTCCTATAAAATAATACCACATCAAATTAGCTAATACTCCTATGAATACCACATATTTTCATAGTAGTCAATGCTAGCCTAAAGCAAAAATGAATTTTCTACAAGAGAGGGAAAATTCGAGGTTCCAACACATATGAACAGCATAAGATAGCGAAAAGTGAACTTTAAAATGTTGTCGGACAAAGTAAAAGATGAGAACTTCAAACAGATGTATGAAAAAGTTAGAATTAAAGGTGACAAAAATACTGATAGATTAGGAAGGATGAGAGAGAGAATATCTCAAGATTTTAACCAAGTTAGATGCATCAAGGGTAATGAAGAAAAAAAATATCAACGATGAAGACATTATAGAAAGGTAAAGAATTTATTTTCATGCTCTTTATAATGCTAGATTTGCTAGAAACGTAAAAAAGACAACATAGCTTAAAATAAATTGTATTGGGAGGATTAAAGTTTCAGCCATAAAAGAGACATTGAAGAAGATGAAAATAAATAAGGTCTGGGATCCCAATAGAATCTCTACTGAAGTATGGAAATGCTCGAAGAATTTAAGGTAGCATGAGTAACTCGACTTTAACAAATCTTAATCTTTAAAAATGTTGAATGCGTAAAGAAAAAGTATCATCATCATACCTATTCTTAAAAAAACTATGCATATACAAAATTACTCAAATTATAGAGGCTTAAAGCTCGAGCCACCCCATGTGGTATGTAGTGGTAATAGTATGCCCAGCTCCAAAACAAAGGAAAAGGTGAGTGATTGACTCACAAAGGACAGTCAGTGAGATACTGGAGGAAGGTGGGGATGGCATCTAGTCCACATGGCCCTTTGGGCTGGCCACATGACACGTGCTACAATGGCAATTACAATGGGAAGCAAACAGACCCAATCAGGGTTGGATAATTGGATTGAACCAGAACTGGCCAGCCCGGTAGCTTAGAAACCAATCTCCCCCCCAATGGGTCAGCAGATGTTGATCTTAATCCAGAATAGACCAATCCTGCAAATCATGCTCACAGCTCATCCACTAATCAAAATGTGTTACTTGAATTTAGATATCAAGCCTAAGCTACAGTATGCATATGGTGGTTCAGTCTAGTGTAGCATGCCAAGCCTAAGTGGATTTAAGTAAAAATAATAATAAAATTAATTGAAAAGCTATAAAAGAGTATATATGGCACAGAAAAGTAAATTTCTTCAAAAAGTAGCAAGTTTCATTTTTGCTGATTACTCAGGAGAGAACTGTGCTGGCTAAGAAGTCTACCAGGCAGCCTATTTTTTGAACGATGAAAGCTCCTGACTCAAGTGATGAGATTAAAACTTACGCAAGGTCCCCTCCGATAAGAAGCAAGTTTCCACGTCGTAGAGGGCACATAGAACCATTATTCTTGGCTCGAATAGAAGGCTGAGCAAGTAATTTAGCCACTGTATATGATGAATTTCCACCATCTCCAGTATCTGCCATAAAATCAAACCAGAAATCTGTTCTTTGGCTGAAGTGGTCATAATAGATGTCTGCTTTCTCTGTCTCATCTACAGCCGTGGTCATTGCTGCCTAGCTTGCAAGGAACAAGAAATGTAGGTTCAAGAATTATCTTTGACCACAAGACACACCAACAAAGAAGCATGATAAGCAACACAATTAAAAACAAGTTAACCATGATAGCAACAAAAAATAAGTAAAACATTTTAAATGAGTCATTTACATATGGAATCAAAGACAGTTAAACATGATAAGAAACAAACAAGTATATACATTTTAAACAGGTTACTGAAACTATGAGATGAGACAAGTTAAATTGAGGGTTTTGAAAATGTACAGAATGCAAGAAGAATAATAATCAACATGCAAAGTTAAATTGAGAGTTCTTTTTCAAAGATGATAGATGAGTTCCTGGACTTCTGATCTCCAAAAAATATTAGATTAAAATTTAAATCCAATTTATAGCTCAATTTTTTATTACTATGAACTATAGAAAGAAAATTGTCTTCCCTTTCGCCACTGGCTTCTCTAATACTAAAAGATCGAGCTTAGGAGGTGACTTGAAGCCTAGAAGAAAATAACTCCTGCATACAGCCACTATAGCCTTTTCAATAGAAAAGAATAATGATGATGACTGGACTAGATCTAACAGATGAAAAGGCCAAAGATATCGTTGTTCGAGTTCTAAGGTGGTGTCGCAATTAATTTCTTATTTAGTAGTGTTAGAATTAATTTCCTGCACCTCTTTTTAAAATTTTGAACTTTGTAGTTCCTTTTGAGTCCTTACATTTCATTATTTAAAAAACATGATTGTAAATAGGTCTTCAAAATTTTTCCTTTTTTTGGTAATTTTCGGCCTCCTTGTAAGAGCCCATTCGATGCATTACATGGAATAGAACATTTAAACTTTTTGGAAGAAGAGTCTTGCCTAGGGCGGCCTCAGTCCAATCCTCTCCACCCCCTCCAGCAAAAGGCCTTCATCCTCACCTCCAACACCTATTGATCACTGTTTGATTCATTTTGAGACTGTCTGACGTCTCGACTGGTCCCTGTTCCAGCCTACGTTCAGCTGCTGCTCTAGTTCACCTGGTTTTGCTAACGTCCTGGCTGATCACTGTTCGATTCTTACTAAATTTGAACTGAAGTCTGATCTGCTTATTTGATTTCGTGACCTGTCAGTTCCCTGTTCACTACCAATAGAAGGGCCTAAGGCCACCGACGTTGTCTTCACTGCTATCGCCGCTGCTACGGTCGCTGGGAAGAAGAAGCAGGGGCGGAAGCACCGCCCTATGCGCGGGAGAAGAGAAAGAGGGGGAGGAGCAGCTGGAGGAGCCGTCGTTGCCGCCTTCACCAGCCGCAATTGCCGCCGCCATCGTCGCCGGAAGGAGCACCGCGAGGGAACCCTCGCGGGTGCTGTGCCATCGGGGAGGAGCTCCTCCCGCAGCTGTCGCCGCGGTTGCCGTCGCCGTCGCCGTCGCCGTAGCCATCGCCGGAGCCCGCTAGTGCCGCCGCCGGAGCTCGCCGTCGTCGCCATAGTTCGCTGCGACAAAGCCCTCGCGAGCGCTTCCTAGTCGCCGAGAGAAAGAGAGGGTCGGGGAGAGAGAAGGGCGACGGTTCGGGTAGCCGGGTCAAAACCCAGTCAAAAAATAAATTCAAAACGACCGCCCGAGTGGGCGGTCGTGGCCCACGCGCGGGCGGCCGCGGCAGAGTCAGCGACCGGGTCTGTCAACTGGGGAGTGAACTTACCCCCCAGTTTGACTTTGGTCAAACACTACCGGAAAAATCAAAAAAAATGGGAAAAGGGGGGTAACTCCACCCCATTTCGGTTACCCCCACTCCCACGAAAATGGACTTAGTGAGGTGAGTTTTTGAGACCAAAATGCCCCTAAAAATTCCCTATAAATGGGCTTGACATGATGTACGTACAAGGATGTTGGGCATTGGTGAGAAAGAGAGAGTTGAGAAGAGAGAGAAGCTTTGGATTCTCACTTCTTAGAAGGTAAGAAATACCTTGGTTTTGTACTACCTTTCCATAAAAAGGGGCTGGTTTTGCGCTACCTTTCCATAAAAAGGGGCACAAAATAGTGAACTATTTTGGATAGAAAAAAGCCAATCCAACTTCGGTCTAGCCGAAATGCTGCCGAAATTAAGTGGTTTTGCGCTACCTTTCCATTAAAAGGGGCCCGAAATAGCTTGCTATTTTGAATAAAAATAGAAAATCCAATTCGGTAAAGCCGAAATGCTGGTTAAACCGAACAGGAATTCAAATAGAAAACCTAAGTCGGTAAAGCCGAAATGCCGGTCGAACCGAACAAAAATTCAAATAGAAAACCCAAGTCGGTAAAACCGAAATGCCGGTTAAACCGAACGGGAATTCTAAATGAAAACCCAAATCAGTAAAACCGAAATGCCGGTCAAATCGAACATGAATTCTAAATGAAAACCCAAATCGGTAAAGCCGAAATGCCGGTTAAACCGAACGGGAATTCTAAATGAAAACTCAAATCGGTAAAACCAAGATGCCGGTCAAACCGAACAGGAATTCTAAATGAAAAACTCAAATCGGTAAAGCCGTAATGCTGGCCAAACCGAACACAAGTTATGACATATTATTGAGAAGAAAGGCTTGAATGCCCCTTACTTTTTGTACTTCTATGCACTCAGATCGACATGAAATAAAATTTAAGTTCGATTGATGTGTTATGTTACTCCAAAAGTGACATCAAATCCTCATAGACTCCAAAAGATGGATAAAACTAAATAAATCATTTTAATAATCCAAACTTAATCAAACAATCAAATTTGATTAAATAAAAATCAAATAATTACTTATTTATTAACAAAAATGCCATCATAATTAAATTACATTTATGTCATAAAATCATACATAAAAAATGACCACAAACGGTGACAAAACATGTTGGGTTTGAATCCGACTTAACCATAAAAAAATTAAATCAAGCCAAATGGATAATGCTACTTAAATAAATAAGTATGCATAACCAAATTCAAATCAAATAAATGAGAAAAATGTTAATAAAATGTTAACATAATACGACCAAAATTATGTCATTAAATAAGGCATAAAAAATGTCAACCAATGACTACGAAAACAAGTTATGTTGGATTAAAATCAACCATGAAAAATTAAAGTAACCAATATTATTAAGAATAAATCTTAATAATAATAAGAAATTCACTTAAATCAAGCAAAAATGCTAACATACACACACAAAAAACGGAAATTGATTCCAACAAACAAATGAAAGAGAGATCAACTCAAAATTGTCTAAGTCAACAAATTACCAAAAACAAAACAAATCAAACCAAATCTTAAATCAAAAAAGAAAACCAATGAACCCATACTTAAAAGTTTGAATTAAGTTCAACCAAATTCCATCTCATAAGGCCATGGGGATGTCTTCCAGCTTTGTGTTTATGTGGATGGATGACTTCTGTTCAATATGTTGATGTGACGGTCAATCAAGGGTGTTCGAGTGTTCGCTCGATGTAATTAACACCGAAATATCGCAAGTCCGGTGGAGAGAGGTCAAATTTTATTTTTAAAGAACTCAGAAAACCTCATAAATTAAATTGTGGTTCAGATCATCTAAGTGGTGGGTGATACCCATGTCGGAACTTAGCAAATTTGTGGAACCATCGATGTTCCTATAAAATAATACCATATTAAATTAGCCAATACTCCTATGAATACCACATATTTTCATAGTAGCCGGTGCTAGCCTAAAGTAAAAGAATTTTCTAAAAAAAGGAATTCCAATCAGAGAAATTCGAGGTTTCAACACTCACCTACAATTTACCAATGACATTATCTTTTTCTCTACTGCAGATTCTCCCAAATGTCTCAACCTTCTCATTTTGTTGTCTCTTCAAGGCCGTCTCTCGTCAGGAGATTAACTTCGACAAACGTAACCTGCTAGGTATTAATATTAGGGATTGACAGAAAGACATCTTCCCCACCATAATCGGGATTCCATGGGGCTCCTTTCCAATCAAATGTCTTGGTCTTGTAGTGTCTAACCGATAAGAAAATCAATCCGAACCGGTCATGTGATAACTATATATGTTAATCAAAGTGTATCATTGGACAACTCATATTACAGAGCAACCCGACACCTAATTTGAATCAAAGATAAAAGACCAAATATGTGGTTATTTTATTTTTTATCTTATGTTAAAAAATTTTATAATGTAAATGTAACTTAGAATTATTTTGTAGTCTTTTGAGTACCTTTGTGGATGTTTCTAATATGTATTATATTTTATACTTTTGTTTTTGTCACTTAATTTCAATTTATTTCACCTTTTATTTTAACGTAATGGATCATTCCTAGATCTGTCAATGGATCATTTTTGGGTCGGATCTTCTAGGATCCGAAACCGAACCCGATAAGATAGATCCGAATCCAATAACAAATCTTATAAATCATTCAATTTCGGATCTAACCCATACCCGGATCCGAAAATAACGTTGGATCCGGATCCACCTATCAGGAACGGACAAAACTGTGATGTGCTGGGTCGAAGCTCGCTGGTCGTTCTCTCTCTTCGTTACTTGGCGAGGAAGCATTGGAATAGCACCATCGCGCGTTGCCCGCGACCGCGGGAGGAAGCAACGGAGGGGAGTCGCGCCATCGCGCCGCCCGCGACCACGTGACTCGCGAGGAAGCAACGGCAGAGTGCGGGGGGGGGGGGGGGGGGCTTGTAGAGTTGTAGAGTGCGGCGTCTCGCGCGGCTCGGCCGAGCGAGAGGGGGCATAAGGAGGGCGTGGAGGCGGCGGGGAGGGAGGCGCGAGAGGAGGCCGGAGGAGCGCCTCGCCGAGTTTGAGAGAAGGTGGACAGAGGCCATGGCGGGAGTTGAGGAGGAGAGAACGGCGGCGCAATGGGAGGCCACGCGTATGAAGAAAGACATGGGAGAGATGGCGATGAGTAAGGCAGAGGTAGAGAATAGATTGAGGGAGAGGGAGAGGGAGATGGACGGCGTCAATAGGAGCCTTGGAGATGTCAAGAGAGCGCTCGAGAGGGTGAGGGAGGAGAACGAAGGGTTCAAGAAGGATCTGCGGAGTATCGGCCTTGAAAGGGACGAAGCGAGAAAGAATCTTGACGCGCAGAGTGCGGGGATGAAGGCTCTGGAGATCAAAATTTTCGATATGGAGAAGTGCCGCGGTGAGGCGAATCAGGCTCTGGCGCGTGCTATGGTGGAGTCCCGAGCTCTGGAAGAAAATGGGGAAAAGACGGCGGCGCTTGTGAAGACGCTGACCAAAGAAAAAGCCTTCTTGGAGAGGACCATCACAGAGTCCCGCGAGGCGGAGGCCCACAAGGTGCTCGACATTTTGCGCTTGCAGCTCGGAAAGAAGATTGAGGAGGATGAGGAGAAGACCAGGAGACACCAATCGCAGGTGGATGATTCCCTGAACCAGATCGGACATCTGGAAACGAAGTTGGAGGCGGCCGTGGAGGAGATGAATGCGGCGGAGGAGGAGAAGAACGCCAAACAGGATGAGATCTTTGCTCTGCAGGAGAGTATTGCTCGTCTCAACTCCGAGACCACCGTGCTCTGGGAGCTGCGGCACCTATGTCACGGAGAAGGAGCTGCTCCGCACCGAGAAGGACGGCGCCACGAAGCACCTCGCCGAGCGAGCCGGAAGGCCGATGCCCTCGCGCCGGAGTTTAAGGAGGCTGGAGGAGACGAACTACGGCATCCGGGCAGAGCTCGCGGATCCGGGAGAGGATGAGGGATCGATTGCGGAAGAGAAGAACGGTACGGAGCTCCGGGTCGACGGCCTCCTCGAGGAGACGGCTTCCGCGCGGAGGAGCACGGCGGTTGCCGAGTAGCGCTTGGAGGAGAGGGAGAAGGTAGTGGAGGACATGAGGAAGCTGGCGATGAGGTCAGGTATGCTGGGTCTCCCCGACGAGGTGGTTCCCCCTCTGTCATCTGCCTCCCATTTCTCTTTCCAAAAACCCCCCTTCAGGGAAGGGGATGTCGGGGACGGACGCCGAGCGGCCTGCGGCGGCGGGGGACGGATGCGGCGGGGCTTTGGCCGCCATCCACCGCATGTCGACCGTGGCTGGCGACGTCGAGGGGCTGGCGGAGTTCCGGGGCCGACAAATCCTATCGGGCTCTCGAATGTAGCCTGAAATGTAAGAATCAGATGTACATTAAATCGGGTAAAATCGAACCCGAAATGTATTTCATTTGACGCCATCTAACGAATATCCAATTCTCTTTCAGGCTAGTTCTCAAAAAGAAGGTTTTGTTCAGCCAATTAAAAAGAAGGTAAGAATGGTCTGATGGTGAAGTTGTTCCTAATTTTGCTCTATCTTTCCATAAAAACGAAGGTTTTGTTCTACCTTTCCATTAAAATGTAACCAAAATAACTTGCTATTTTGGATGATTTTGTTGTACGTTTCCATAAAATGAGACCAAAATAGGTTAATTTTGGATAGAAACAACCAATCCAAGTTTGGTCCAGCTGAACTGCGCCAAAATTTCATGATCTTGCTCTACCTTTCCATAAAAAGAGGACCAAAATAACTTACTATTTTGAATAAAACCAGTCAACCGAACCAAGTCTAGCTAAAGTGCTGCCAAAATTTCAAAAATATATGTTTATAAATTATATACAAAATATTGTTCGAGTATGTAGAAAAGAGAGAGTAATGCATAAAAAATATACATACAAACTCTACATTTCATGATGGAAATCAACTCCACTCATTGAGAAACAAAGCTTTTTATGCCCCTCGTTGTACTCTCATGTACTGTGCACTTAAGTTAAACTAAAGCAAGTTCAAGTTCATTTGATGTGATATGTTGTTACAAAAGTTACATTAAATCACCATAGTCTTTAAAAACATAGATGATAAGTCACATAAATGACTTAAAATGTAAATAAACAGACAAATTTAATTAAACTCAAACTAAATAATAACTTAATCATTAACAAAATGTCAAGATATTCAAATTAACTTCACTCCATAAAATAGTACATAAAAATGACCACTAATAATTATAAAACATGTTAAGTTAAATCTAATTTAACCATAAAATTAAGTGGATAATACTACTTAATTAAATAAGTATCCATAATAAAACTCAAATCAAATAACAAATTAAACATTAACAAAATGTTAACATAATCAAACTGAAATCACTTCGTTAAATAACACATAAAAAACACCTACCAAATGTAACAAAACATATTGAGTTGGATCAAACTTAATCATAAAATTAAGTGGACAATGTTAATAAAAACAAATCCTAATAACAAATTTCACTTAAATCATAACAAAACAACGGTAAAACACAAAAAATAAAAATTAATCCCTATAAAAAATACACAAAACATAAAAACCATGGTAGCTCATAAAAAGCCAATTAATAAAAAAATGTTAACAAAATATCAATCCGAATTGTTTAAGTCAAATGAATGACAAAAGACAAAAGAAATCAAATGAGAAAAAATCAAACAAAACTTCACAAATCAAATAACCTCATCCTCATGAGTCATGACATCCTAAAAATTAAATTAAGATGATCAATAAACCCAAAACAAATCAAGCCATAAAATTAAATCCATGAACTTAAAGCAAATTAAATCAAACAAAATCCAATCTCATAAGGCCATGGGGATATGTCTTCGAGTCTTGTGTTTTATGTGAATGAATAACTTCCATTCAGTATGTTGTAGTGACAGTTAATAAAGGGTATTCGAGTAGTTGCTCAATGTAATTAACACCAAATATTGTAAGTCCAGTGAGGAGATGTTAAATTTTATTTTCAAAGAACTTAGATAACATCAACGTACAAAAATGTGATTCGAATCATTTAAATGATGGGTGATCCCTATGTCAACACTTAGAAAATCTGCGGAACCGTTTGTGTTCCTATATTTAAATACCACACAACAAAATTAACTAATACTTTTATGAATACCATATATTTTCACAGTCGTTAATGCTAAAATCAAAACTTTTCCCATAAAAAAGTTTTCTTTAAAAAGGATTAAAAATGAGAATTCAACAGGCTACCTTTCCTTCAGTGGAAGCTAAAACTATTTTTTTGTAAAATCAGAAGATGAAGAAGATTCCCCACAGAGAGTTATTTAAACAAGTTATTCCTTGTTCCTCTACGATGGTGCTCTTTCTGTGGGGTCTAGCAGGAAGATGTGGACCACATGTTCTTTGGGAAAATTCATTATTGATGGAAACCATTGTTAAAGTTCTGGAATATCCCATGGAACAACATTGTTCAATTTGACAATTTTCTGGATTCAAGGAACATCTCAAACCCTTGGGGAGAAGACAAACTTCAATGGAATCTTGCATTGTCTGCTTTCCTTCGGGATGTGTGGAGATCGATAAACAAGAATATTTGAAGATGACTTTTCTAAGCCACTGTTGTATTCTCACTCATGGCTGTCTATATTAAGGAATGGGATTTTGCTCATTTAGGGGTGTTTCTAGACGATAACTTATTTTTCAATATGTTCATTGGATGAAAAAAAGTATATGTAAGCCTTTCTTGTTCTTTTAAACTTATAAATGGAATCATGGCAATTTGCCACCTTCGTAGAATAAAGAAGGGAGGGTTGGCCTTAAAGTCCCTCCAATGGAGGTTGTGTGAACCTCTTTTTTATGCGTCTGTTCTTTAGAAAGAAAGACATCTCCGGACTTATTTAGGAAAATAGATAATACCTAAGATATTAGGTAGTTCGGTGATAGTTTAAAAATATTAGAACCGAGGTTCGGGTTCTTTGAAAATTTTGATTTTTGACCCTTCTCCGCCGGATGGTGCGAGTATCCGGCGTTAGCTTACATCGAGCAACGGCTCGAACGCCTTTGATTAACCGTCGCGGCAACTTGTTTTCCGGAGACGTGCACATCCACAAAATAAAGTAAAGAACTCAAAAGGGCAACGGCCTTTTGGGTCCGATCGGATGCAAACCGATTTGTTCGGGTTTATTTTATTTGTTTGTTGGTTGACTTGAAAGTCGGTTTTGTTGGTGTTGACACCTGGAATTTCGAGAAAAAAAAAGAGGAAAAGAGGAAACAGGAAGAAGACGATGAAGAAGGGAGATTGACCGGTAGGCAAAGGGAAGAATGGGGGAAACAAACTTAAATAGAAAGACGGCAGAGCACTTTACCCCGCCGACTCGTGGTCGGGTGCGCAGGAGGAGAGGATCCCCTTTGCAGGATCCGGAACAGAGGGTCAACCCCTCTACCGGTCCTTACGGCGACACCCTGCGCTGACCAGGGGCTCGTCCAGGCTCCCACGGACCTCCGGAGGAGCCCCCTGGACGAGCCCCGCACCTGGAGGACGGCTATAAGAGAGAGCCGGAGGGTCGTCGCAGGGGAGAGGCCAGAAGGGGGAGAGAAAAAAGAGTTGGCGACAGGAAGGGAGATCGAGAGAGAAGAGAGAGAGAGGACCAGAGTTGTCCGATCTGCTGCCCCCTCTCCTTCTTCCCGCCGGAGCTGTCCCCGCGGAAGCTGTCGAGCCGTCGCCTCCTATCGCGAGCCGCCACGGACGCCGGAGGAGGTCTCCCTCTTCCTCCTTCACCGCTGCCAGATCCCCTTCCCTCCTCCGGCGCTGCCGTCCTCCGCTGTCGCCGGACGCCCGCAGCCGCCTAGCCTCCGCCGTCGCCGGACACCGCTGCCGACGCGCCCGGACGCGTGCTGCCGAAGGAAGAAGCCCCGTCGGGGCGTGGGGAAATAATACCCCCCCCCGACTTACGTCCACGGTGGAAAACCACCGCGGGCCCACCGAAAAAAAAAAGAAGAGGAGGGGCAAAAGAAGCGCGCGGCCGACCGCGTGAGGAGCGCGCGTGTGCGCGCGCGTGTGAGGAGGCGGCCGCGAGGAGCTGCCGCGGGAGAAGTTGACCCGCAGGTCAACCAGGTGGTGGGGCCCACCGGAAAAACAAATTGAAAAAAAAAAGAGGAAGAGGAAGAACGCGCGGCCGCGCGGTAATGGGCCGCGGTGACGGCCGGCCCAAACAGGGCCTCTTCGGATGAACAGTGCCCAAACAAGACAAAAAAAAAAGTTAAAACAAACAATCAAATGAAATTAAATAAAAATCTACCTCTTTAATCAACAAATCGAGACTAGTTGGGGGGTAAATAAACGACTAACCATCCGCCCCTACGTCTCGACTTAACCTAAAAGAAATTAAAATTCGGACTAGTTGGGGGGTCGACTAACCATCCGCCCCTACGTCCTTAAGGTAGACATACAAAGGTCATAAAAGACCCCAATGTCTTACCATGTTCATTAAGCTATGCAAGGATAGAGCATAATTAATATGCCGTCATGCCGGTCATATGCTAATGAAATCATCAAAACAGTGGGGATACCCATAAGTCTATCTAAGGACCGGGTATATTCCCCCATAAATTGACAAGTTCATCATATCCAATGAGGATTGAGTGAAGATGGTCTCAAAACCATCAAGTTGTAATGACATGGAACCAAGCAATGAGATGGCATGTTCGGTTCACAAGTGATCTTGAGTGGAGGATCAATAACCCCATGAAATTGAGAGGATTGCAAACAAAAAAAAAGATGGTGATGAAATAAAATAGAATAAAGCAACCTGAACATAAAGAAAAAATCTCTTAAGCCATACCGGGTCTGAAAATACAGAGAACTGAAGGTCTGAAATTTGTGAAGTTTGGCATATAAAAATCTGAAACATATAAAAATCTGAAACATGTAAAAGTCTGAAATGTACAAAACCTGAAATCTAAATCTGAAGCTCGAAACCTACAAGTATTAAAAAACAAATCAAATAACACATAGCCTTTAATAATTGAACAACTTAAATCATAAAATCTACGTCCCAACCAGAATCTGGAAGGCATGGGCAATTTATGAGGTTTATAGAAATCTGGGAATTTAAAATTTGAAGGCTTAATCTGGAGAATCCGAAACATGTAAGGTCTGCAAATTAAAAAATCTGAAAGTCTAAAATTTAAGAACTGAAATTTAAAACATAATCTGAATATGAAACATGCAGAATCTGGAAAATCTGAACTCTGAATTTCTGAAATCTGAAGGTTTGAAACCTGAACTCCAAAATTGAAATCTGAACTTCACATCCGGAGATAAAGATTTGAAAAGGTTCTAAGAGGATCAGCAAACTGAGATAACAAATAAAAAATGTGAAATCAGAACTCAAAACTAAAAATGGAAAAATTGTAAATCCCAAAACCCGTAAAGCCCAGAATCTGAAATCTGAGTCTTCGTATAACTAAAAGCCCCAAATCAAAACACTCCCAAATAAATCACAAACTCCATTAAATCCATAAACAGAATTTGAATTAAGTAAAGTGATAATATCAAGCACCAATCCGTTTTAATCAAACAGATTTAACTCAAATCAAACTAAATCTAAGCAATCCAATCTCAACAGATCAGATCAGATCAGATTTTAAAATCAAACAAACCAAAAAATCTAAATTAAAACCAATCATAACCAAGTGAACTTAATAACCTGTCAGACGTTAAGTTGAATCCAACTTTAAAATTCAATTCCACTCCAAACATGGACAAATCAATTAAATTAAGTCAAACTCAAATCAAAAATCTTTAAATTAAAATCCAAACCAATCTTAATCAAACAACCTTAATCAATCAAATGAACTATTAATCTGAACCCCATGAAATCTGCATATTAATCAATTTTAAAATAAGTTAACTTTAACTAAATTAACCTAAAACCAAGGATTGTCGTCTCGGATCTCGGCTTCATCTCGGAAGTGTGAAAGAGAAGAGATCTCGTGAGATTCTCGGAAAAATCTCGGGATATCGGATCTCGGATTTCATTTATGCACGGTATACTTTACCCAGTGATTGCCATCTCACATCTATATTTTATCTCACAGAGATTGAAGATAAAAGATCTTGAAAAAATCTCAAGAGATTAGATCTTGGAAATATCAATCAATGTGCATGTTTAGATGTAGAATGTCATATAATCTCTTTAAAAAGGACAAGAGAACTCATATTAAATATTAAAATAAGTTGTGAGAGAATTAAAAACATAATACAGAGATGGTGAACTATTGTTAGTATGAGACATACAAAGGATCTTATGTCAGACCAAAGTTTTATCTTGAACAATATAGATAGGAGATTGATAACATTTTGGGTCAATTGTACATATATAGTTACTAAAATATTTAGCTATGAAATTTTATCAAACAATAATGTTGAGATGAATATTTGGAAGGATTCCATAATAAAATTGACAATATAAGAAGGAAACTTAACAAAATCATCTAACAAGTTGGGAATAATAATAGGCGGAGAAGATCAAGGTATCACATGTACTACATAGATATTCTCGTTTCGGCAATCTCGTTTCTCGGACGCACGGAAGAAAAGAGATTCTCGGGAGATCTCGAGAGATTCTCGGGAGATCGCATTCCATGCCTAAAACAACTGAATTTAAATTAATGAATAATCCATCAACAAATTCAATTCAAGACAATTAAATCCCACATCAGTTCATATAAATCTGAAAGTTGTATGAGAAAGAATCCACAAACTGTAAGATTCATGAAACTTAAAATCCACAGATTCGACTGAAATTTAATAAATAAAATGGTTAAATAAGATAATTTCATCCCAAACAAACCATATTTCTTAAGCTAAGCCCAAATCAAACAATAAACAAATTGTCAAAATTCAATTAAACAAACTCAAATTCAAACAGAATATAAATCAACAAATAACTCACAAATAAATCAAATTCAACTTAAATCAAATCAAATTCAAACCAAATCAAATTAAGTTCAAATCAAATCAAACAAAATTCAAATCAACTTAAACAAAAAAAGAAACATTAAGTGCTTGCACTCCATCAAGTTCATGGGGCTGTTTTCTCCTGTGTTTGTATGAATGTTTATTTTTGTGGGTGCATGTCTTCTACTTTAATGGATTGCTACGACGGATAATCAAGGGTATTCGAGTATTCTCGATGTAATTAACGTCGGATCTTCGCACCATCCGACGGGGAGAGGTCAAAACATAGTTGTCAAGGCGACAAGGCGCCCAAGGCGTTGAAGGGTACCAATTCCGCTTAGGCGACAAGGCGGCCGCTTAGGCGTCGCCTAGGCGGTCAATGCGGTATTAAAGGAAGGCTGAGTCGGGAGGTTGTTATATATAAAAAAACATAAATATAATTATATTTGTTATGTTATAATTGAATTTGAGTGTTTTATCAATGCACATAAGTAAATATGATGTGTGTGAAAGAGAAGAAAGTTAAATAAATATTTATAAAATTTAAGTATATAACTCATTTATGATTATAAAATTTATATATGTGCAATAGTATAAGTGATGGTAAAATATTGTTATAATATTATTAAATGGGGGGGCGCAGAGTAGTCGCGGATCGTATAAGTGAGACAAAGAGAGAGAGATGAAAGAGTTGAAAAAGAACTTAATTAAGTATATAATATATGTTTATAATCATAAATCTTAAATATGTATGATAGTATAAGTGATAATACAATATATTAATATATTCAAACTATCATTAAATAAGTGTCCCTTGTGAGGGGTATCAAGGGAAAAAAATCCCTCAAAAACTTTTTTTAATGATGTAAAAATCCCCAAGGCGCCTTGCTTGGGCGCCTTGGGCGCCTAGGCTGGCGCCTTGGGCGCCTTATTGGCCCCAGACAAGGCGCCCTGGCAAGGCGCCCTTAAAGAGGCGCCTTGCCGCCTAGGCGGCGCCTAGGCGCCGCCTAGGAGGGCGCCTTGACAACTATGGGTCAAAATAAACTTCAAAGAACCTAACAACCTCAATCTATAATTTTATACATACCATTGACCCTAGTTAGTACTTCTATGGTATACCATCTATTTTCCTAAGAAGTCAACGCTAAGGTCCAATTCAAATAGAAAATAAATTTCCAAAATCAAAATCCTTTAAAAATGTTTCGAATTTTGAGGTTACATCAGTTGGTTTTTGGGTTTTGAATCAATTTGTTTGATTGATTTGTTTGTTGTTTATTTTGGTTTCGGTTTGGCCTTTTTTTATTTGGGTTTGACCGGTTTGGGTTGTTTTCATTTCAATTGTGAGGTTTTGGTTTGATTGATTTTTGTTGTTGTTAACAATCCGAATTTTGGTTTAGATTTAGTTAACAATCTGAATTTTCTGGTTTCTTTTATGTTGATTTTTTGATCCACTTGGATATTCAAAGTGTTGTTTATTCGATTTCTTTGGGGAGAAGCTTAGTGGATTTTAGGTGGATTTTCAGATTGCTAAAATCAGATTTTGAAATTTGGTTAGAATCTGTTTTAGTAGATTGCTTAAATCTGATTTTTGTTTTGGCAGATTTTTATTGAAATCTGATTTTTTTGTAGTTGACAGATTTTTATTGAAACCTGATTTTTGATGTTCAGTATAGTTCAAAATCTGATTTTTGTTGTTGAAAGTTAGTTTGAAACCGGTTCCTTCTTGTTGAAGATTGGTTTTTGTTGAGACCGAAATAAGTTCAAGTTGAATTTCAGATTTATTTTAAGTTCTGATTTTGGTTTGAATTTGCAGATTTTGTTTTCTGTTTTTCTTTTGATTTTTCTGTTTGAATTTTCAGATTGGGTTTGAAATAATTTATTTTTTGTTTTAATTTGGCGGTTTGCATCGCCTCCGACCCATCGGGCCACTATTGAGCGCCCGGAATCAAACACCTCAAGTCGACATCGGAGTCGCTTCATTTCATTGAAGGTAAAGTACATTTGAGTACAATGAGTGGTGATCCTTCCCCCAACTTAGGTTCTTCACCGACTTAGAAAATTTTCGGCATTACAACAGCATGCCGACAAGTTTCTAACTTGGTGAAATTTACCCGTCCAACATGGCTAGCCAATGACTTAGCCAAAATTGGGGGAAGGATCAACGGCTACGGGAGCTTGCCCGCGCCCTCGTCCGGATCGACATCCCAGGACGTACCCGGGGGAGCCGTCCATTTCTTTTTAATTTTATTTCTGTTTTTTATTATTTTAAAAGGCCACTCGGGCCGGTTTTGAGTTCCATCGGCGGTCAAAGCCGGTCTTCGGTCTTCTTGGGCCGGAAGGGGGCCTGTCTCGGACCGTTCTTGGGCCGAAATGGGCCTATCTTGGGCTTGTGCGCCTCCCTCCGTCTTGATGGTAGGGTAAGGACCTGCCCGGACAAAACAATCTGCCCGTCGTACGGATTCTGAGAGGGTCCGGGACATCGCCCCTACCCACCATTGCTGAGAATGGCAGATTTTTGTAGCTTGGCCGGCTGCTGCAGACCTGCTTCTCTTTTTTTTTGAAGCTCCATGGATCGGTGTCTTCTCCGGAAGGCCACAAGGGGGGCTGTTGGAAGAGGACTTCGAACTCCTTTCTTTTGAAGCAAACAGGACCTGTTTGGGGCTCTTGGGCCGGAAGGACCTATCTTGGGCTTGTGCGCCTCCCTCTGTTTTGATGGTAGGGTAAGAACCCGCCCGGACAAAACAATCGGCCCGTCGTACGGATTCCGAGAGGGTCCGGGACATCGCCCCTACCCACCATTGCTGAAAATGGCAGATTTTGTAGCTTGGCCGGCTGCTGTTTGCCTTCTTTTTGGTATGCCGCAAAGGGCTGGAAATTGGCCACCTGGGGGCTGCTGGATGGGCCGGACAGAGGGAGAGAAAGACAAGGGGAGGGGTGCCCTTAGAGGGCTACATATTTATAGAATATTAACCCACCTGTCCTTCTTCTTCTTCTCCTTCTCTTCTTCTTCTTCTCCTCTTCTCCTGGCTGCAGACAGACTTCTGCAGCAGGCACGCAGAGGAATAGCAGGTACAATAGAGGGGCAGCAGGGAGCTCTGGCAGCCTGTTGGCGTCTCCTTCTTTCCTCTCTTCCTCATCTTCTTCTTCTTCTCCTTGGTCGCATGCAGCAGGTGGCAGCAAGGGCAGCAGGATGAGGGCTTGAACCAGCAGCCTGGCGGCGTCTCCAGCAGCCTCCCCAGATGCTGGTGCGCCCCCCCTCTTCTTATAGGGGCTGGAGGGGAGGTGGAGAGCCAGCAGGTGGCTGCGCATGGGCCTGGGTTTGTACGCAGGCCTCTTGGCCTCCCCCCATGCAGTCATTGCATTGAATGGACTTATTAACTGGCTGCCTCTTCTTCCTCCCCCTTTCTTGAACTGACCGCAGGGCTGGGTTGGCTGTCTGGTGCGGCTGGTTGCTAAGGTGGCAGAATAGCCAGTGTGGCACGTTCACACCAGGACTGTTCAGATCTAGCCCTGATGTGGGCCTGCAGGTGGGCCAGCAAGTAGCCGCGGCCCAGTCCCCCTCCTCTGCTGTGGGCTGTGCGCAGGGCTCTTCCATGGGCCAGAATTTACCCAATTTTGGGCTGGCCAACCAGAACACATATTGGGGTGCCCAATTGGGCCTGATTTGACTCAATTATGGGCTACCCACCCTACTCTTAAGTCCATTTGTTCTTTGGCCCAATTGTCTATTTTTTTAAAAAAAAAAAAATTGACGTCAACAGAGGCTTAGCTCCATTGCCATTTTGCGCATCATCCCCCTATCTCCCCTCCCTTTTCTTTGGTTGCAACAGAATAGTCACGAACCTGAGTGTATACCTGCAAATATTAAAGTATATTTACAATTCCTGAAAGTATAATCTATGAATGTAATTGTCTGCAGTTTGATGACCTCATGGGACTCCAATATGAGCGTTTTATGCAACTTTTCATGGAGAAAACAACAGTCTTCCTGAAATTTTCCAATTAAGCTGCAGAAGAAACTTTGTACTTTTGTAGTACCTTTATGAGGGATTATTTATAATCTTCCAAGTTGGTGTCTGGCCCTAATTCGGCTATTAGGATAGCTGTCTCCAAGTCATGAGACTGCGTGGGGAGGGGGTTCAACCTTTCCTTGGATAGAGCCGACACTGAGTTGGCATTTCCATTATGATTCTTTCAGCCATTCATATAGCTGCTGCCCCCTTCCCCCCTTCTAAATCCTACTTCCAACCTAGCTGTGCAGAATTGGAGGAAGAGAAAAAGAAGAGAGGAGAGAGAGGCTCCTAGGGGTGCTTCTCCGAGGTGGTAAAAAGGAGGTGGTGGCGTAGGGCCTGAGGTAGGTTGATTCAGTTTCCTTCATGTTTGTCTTTCTGTATTCTCCAATAGCAGATATTGTCTTTTGTATTTCTTGAGTGGGTCAGTCTTGGACATAGAGAGACTGAACATTTGATTCTGAAAATGTAGAGTGATTATAAATAAAGGAAAAACGGATTATAACAACAAATAGGACACATGACAATTAGTTTTAAGTCCCCAATGGTCTTCTGGAACTAAAGAATAAACTTAAATGCACATTTTGTAGACAAATGGTGAGGAACATTTATATAACCTTCAATGGCATTTACCTACCTGCATCATACGCATATCAAAACGACCCACAAATAAAGTCACTGATACTAAAAGATCAAAAACAGTCTTGAACAGGTCAGCTGATGTCCTGAAATACATAAAATATGTCAGTAGTTGGTTATAATCTAAATCTTGATAAAAGATGCAACATAAAACACCTACCCTGAGTACCAAGGCACCATATCCAAAAAATCAGGTTTCAATGGTTTCTTCAATTTTTCATACTCTGGTAGTGATAGAGGGTGAGTAAGTGCCCAGCTGTTGATTGAAAAATTGTAAGTAAAGCATGTATAAACAGAGAAAAATTGCCATAAGTTTCAACCTAAGCAAGCTTATTAACCAACTTCGCAACATATACTAAAAATGATTCAGAGGATAACAACTTTATGAAACCAGTGATCAAGCTGAGGTAGTGATTGAGGAAAAAAAACATTCCTTCTGCATTCTGTAAGATGATAAATTGACCAATACAATTTTGGAGTACAAAAGTAGACAGACAAAGCGTACCCTGTGGATCTCTCCACCACATAATTAGCAATATAAAGACCAATAAACGTGGCCCACAGTGAATATATAGGTGAGATTTCATCAGATGGACCAGAACATGATCCGCTGCAAACTAACTGAAAAAAAATTAGGCAATGAAGAACATGAGACAAAAATAAACAATATGCAAAGTTGCAATATCCTAGAGGTAACAAAAATCAAATTCAACAATTTCATTTTGTATTCTACCTCTCCATAGATCACCCATTTTGATAGTAGAGGATAATCGCTGGCAGAGCCCACTGGAGCAAACCATGAAGAACAAACCTGGTCCTTGAATTCATGCATATGAAGAAACTTTGATATCCAAGGGCTTATATCTTCTTTTTTCAATGATGAAAAAGAAAACCAAGAATTTCTCCGCTCAAATGATTTGGTCCTTACTATGCCACGATTGCCACAATGGCTATAAAATACACAGCATGCTATACTAATGACCTGTGCATTGATAGAAGGTATAACTAAGCAGAGAATTTGCAAAAAGCATGTCTCATTAGTAATCTGAGCATCCATAACACTTACAGCACAATTCTGAAGAATAGTTAGAATCTCAGGTCGCTTTCCCGCCACACGTGCAACAAGGCCAATATACCAAAGACCAAGAAACAAAACATGAAAAACAAGAAGGAATATAACAGATGAAGTGTAAATTGTAAGAAATAATGACAGGTTCATCCTCAAGTCCACACCCATTGACTGAAAGCTTGGAAGATGATATAGAGCTGCAACGAAGATCCAACCAATATACCTATAACATCACAAATTTAAAAAAAAAATCGCATCCTTTAATTGCACCAATATTCTAGCTAAAAGAAATTGAAACTCATTTAATTACAATATCAATTAACATGATTCATCAATCCAACTAAAGATTTAATCGGTAAAGCATCAAATGAATGAAAAGAAAGAATTACATACCACCGACTGAAATTGGAATAGCTTGGTTTGATAGTCTTTCCAATAAATGGAGATGAGAAAAAATAGAAAAAACCAATTAGGCAAGCATACATAGACCACCACTTTATGTTTTTGTCCAACTTCTGCATAAGTGTGAGCATGTTATCAGAAGATATAAAGAACAGGCATCCCAAAATAACTGCTGTCATAGCATGTCTTGAGTGCTCATGTGGATAAGGGTATTTGTGTGTAAAAATTGTTCTAACTCTCTCCATCTTGAGAGTACCAATCAGCGGACCAATAGATTGCTTCATTGAGATGGTCCTGCACTCCAATCAGTTTGTGATGTTTGATAGTTCAAGCCCTAAAGTCATGAAAGTGACTAGACCCTGAAAAGGAAGCTACATAAATTAAGCCATGTTGTTTGCATAAGGAAAAGATAACACAAAAGACATCAATGAACAAAGTTCTCAGTCCTCAAATAATTCTGACAATAATAAGATACTGAAAAGAGTGCAACTGAATAAATAAAGCATGGCTCTTTTCAAAATGAGATGTATCAATATCCTTATACTTGAAAAAGGAAGATATAAGAATATAAGGTAGAACAACCTCGAAATGAAATATATAAGCAAAAAGGAAAGATGTCCTGTGTGTCTTAAATCTGCCCCACAGTTGCAAAGAAATAGCACCATACGTGGAAAAAGCAATCCCTGTTAGGTACCAAGCAGATAACAAAAATAATGTGTTCCCAAACTGCTACCTAAATACTGGAAAACATGAGAAAAATACAACAAAAGTTTAGAAAAACTGAAAAATAAAAACCAATGCACATCGCAACATTTAAATTATGAATAAACATAATTTCTACCTAATTTCCACATATATATCTGAAATCATGTAATCCTCACCAATTAATAATTTAACTAACAATAATTTACATATTTATATACATATGATTTACATTTGAATACTATTTTGCATACAAACCTTAAAATTGTACATATTTTCAAATATGTTACTATATTTAAAAAACTTAGAAAGTTCCTACAATGTGGCCCCATCCATTCTAAAATAAGTTTCGCCGTTTAAAAGACCCCCAAATGATGCTAGTTAAATGTTTTGATTTTGACCAAACAACCCCTCCCACATCAATGTTGACTTAGCACCAGTGTTACTGCCCTTGAATTAACTCAATGTTGTTATCAGGCAGGGGGCTATCACCGAGATGGAGAAGCTGGTGGGAAGGTGGCACCGTCGTGTCAACATAAGGTAGTCAACAAGGGCGCCATGGCAATGAGGATGTGGGAGGGGCAATCTTGTAAAAAATGACTACTGGCATTCAAGTGTTTCTTGGATGGCATGGACTTATATGAGAACAGGATTGCAGGACTTATTAAAAGTTTTCATAAGAGACACTTTTAGGAATACAAATTCAAGATTCCCTTGAAACTAGACATGATACTTACAAGTTAGTTAAGCATATATATACATCATTTCTTCTTATTGTTTCTTTTTTTCCTGCTTTCATTTCCTAACTTGCTAACTATGGTCTCTCCATGAAAGGCTGGTAGAAGGCAAAGAAGTTCATATCACAGTTCACACGGACCAAGACAGCTGCTCATTCAAAAATTTAATCCTTCTCTAATGGCAAAATGACCCATTAAATACTTCAGCCCCTTTCCTCCCCGTACCTATGTTATCAGAGGCGATCACCTTGTTCGCCTAGGCGATGAGGTGCGGTGAGACGGACATAAAACACCTCACTTTGGCCCAGATCGCCTAGGCAACCCCGTCTCTAGTATCTTAAACGCCTCATAAAAAGGCTTAGGGACTCGTTGGAGATCCAACACACACTTCAGTTGCCACCGGTGACTGCTGGTGGCCATGTGGAGGATTGGAGGACCCCCTCCGCTTCACCACAAGCCCCTATCGAGTGGGGAAGATGGGACCCGTTGTAGGTCCTGGGATCCTCTTACCTAACCGGTTCAATACCGATTAGGCAAGATCCACTTAATTTAAGGGTGGGTGCCGTTTTCTCATCTCTCACATCTGGTAAGAGAGATGATGGCTTCTCCTGCATCTAGCAGCCTCTCCAGCCTCCAGCAAGCCCTCCAAACCTCTGCATTCATCTATACTGCCTAAGGCCACCTAGGGCACTTGAGGTGAAGCGACCCCTCCCTTCCCTCAAGCACCTTACACAACTGACTACATAGGCCTGTACAATCCATAATGTGGCAAAGAATAATTATTTACCAACCGTCTTATCCTCCCTAGATTAGATAAGTTATATGCACTCCTAGGGAGTTGTCTTTGCAGCGATTGATCAATAGATGACCTTCACTTTCCTGTCATTGAGAAAATGCATCCAGAAACCTAGAGACAATGAGAACATGATACACATACAGATGCATAGTTGGCAAAATCAGCCAATCCAAAGTGATATCAGCATCATGCAGTCCATTGTTTTAAAAAAGAGGCCACCTAGACGACGATGTGTTCCCACCTAGGCAATTTGGATAGATAGATAGAAAGAAAGATATATATATAAATATAGAGAGAGAGTATGTGAAGGGGCAATGGGTCAAGAAGGGCTGAGAGACGGGGAGATTGAAAGGGTTGGGATTTCCAAAAGAATAAGAAGTTTTAGGAAGCATGCGAGGTTGGACAAGGTTGAGGTAGGGTTATTAACATGGATTTCTCACCTGGTTTAGTTTTGGTCAGATTTCTTATCTGGTTGGGTTGGCTCTGAGGGGAGTAAAGTGATGAGGTGGAGTAGATGATGGCTTAGGCGAGCTAAGAGGAGAAGGTGATCGCCTCAGGTGATCACGGCCAACGCAAGGCACCAAGCCATCATCTCGCCTCGCCTCCATCTTATGGTGTTCTCCCCTCTAGGACTCTCCTTAGTGCCTCCACGTGGCTCTCCCCTCTGCCAAGTGGCACTATATGCACTGTTGATTCCATCATGGCTCCCCCTTTTCTGGAGAACAATGGTTAGCAAGTTAAAAATAGCAGCAGCTTAGAGGTCCCGGGCCGCATTTCTCTTCCATGACTGCTCTCAGGTGGATTAAGAAAAAAAGGAGGTAAAAGGAATGCAATATGCTCAAGTGCTCACTCGTTCTAATTTTCCTTCCATCACGACGGAACTCCATCAATCTCTTCCTGCACTTCTCTAAGCTCTTTGTTGACAGCAGAATATTTCACAAAACAAATATGAGAATTTTGTGAATATTTCCAATTTTCATATTAATTGGGATATACTTTTTATGACAATTACATTGAAATCCAAATGAAATTCAATTTCTCAATATTTTTCCTTGATAAATCCCAAAATCCTTGTAATTCAAATGCCAAATTGGGCATCTCAGCCCATGATTTCATAATGGCTCACTTTCCCAAAATTCTTATTATCCCTTTTTATTTCAAAAAATAGGGATAAATATTCAAAAATCAAGAGAACTTGGTCAAATCACCAATCCATTTAAAATTTTATAAAAATTCCTCAAAACATATTTTATTTAAATACCATATTTTTCAGAATTTCCTTCCGTAAAATTCCAAAACATATTTTCTCTCTACAGAAATTCAAATATTGGATCAAAAAATGATATTTTGATGTCCGATATTATTTTTCAAGGTCTTTGAATGTTTCATGAAAATTTCATATTTTTGGGCCTGAAAATACATTTGTATGGCTTTTCCAGTATTTTTCTCATTGTAAAATCTAAAAAAATAAAGGATAAATCCCTGAAGGTTCTAAAAAACAGAAAAACCCCAAAAAATCCCAAAATACCCCTGAAGATATATTTTCATGTTGGAATCAGTTGAGGTGGGGTCCACCACCTAAAAATCCCAAAATAAAATGATCCAAAGATCTCCAAAATAATAAGAAATCATTCCTATTTATCCTCCAACTGATCAGATCTTTTGTAGAAAATCAAATCCTATCCTAACAGGCTGTTACAACCCTGTCTCTCTCTCTCTCTCCCTTTCAATAAAAAGGCCATCAAGGCCAGATTTCATGGATTCACCACGTCCTCAGGCCTAGCAGCCACTGCCACATCTTGGAGAGAGGAGGAGGAGCCAAGAAGCCTCCCCCTGCTGTGGACCAATGACCAACTTGAGGGGGCTGAGGAGCAGGAGAAAGAAAAAAGAAGATGAAGGGTCTTCACGGTCCTGCCTTGCTGTTGCTGCTGTGCCAAAGGAGGAGAAGAAAAAGAGCAGGAAAAGGTGAGAGAAGAGAAGAAACTGGCTGTTGTGCCTTTCTATCCCTTCTTGTTATCCATTCTCAAAAATATTTCTTTTCTATCCTAAATCCCATCCAAACAAACCCTCAAAGCTACTTCCTACCGCACCATCCCCTGTTTTCCTTTTTATGGGATTAACCCTTCTTTCAAGCCCTTTTAAAGGACCAGATTGCCTGCTGCTAACCTGCCCTATACAGCCCTTAAACAGACAACAAAACACCCCCTATTTTGGCCTCCTAACCATGCCTGGTCACAGCCATATACAGGTCACGAAATTCCCTGATTATAGACCCTGTTTCAGTCTTAAACAAGCCCTAAACCAGACCCTGTTTCAGTCATAAACAGAGTAACAGACCCTACACCAGACCCTGTTCTAGTCCTAAACAGACCTTAAACCAGCCCTTAAACCAGTCCCTAAACAGATCCTAAACCAATCCTAATCAGCCCCTGGGCAAGTATCAAACTTAACCCGAGCACCCTATGTCTTAAGCCCACTAAGACATCCCAAACCATCCCCTCAGCAAGTACTATACTTGCTGGCTGAAACTTTCCCAAAAACCCCATATACTCCCTCATGTTTAGTTCCTAAATCATAGACAAAAAGGATACATCCGATCCCAAGAACTGCTCACATGATGTTTAGACGCAAAAGGGCCTTGTAAAAATTTTGAGGCATTCCAGCAAACAAATTGTATGCAGGTGCAGGGTGCAGACCAGCAGTGTAACGGCAACATAAAACTCCCGACCAATGTACAGCATGCAGCAACAGGCCCGTCGGGCCCAAAAAGATGCCAAACAGGCCCTTGTGGCCATATAAACTAATAAAGCTCACAATCAACTCAAATTGAGACTAATTGGGGACCAGTCTAACATGGCACAATCTATGTCACAATTAAATTTAAATAAAAATTCAATTCCAAGACTAATTGGGAGTTGGCCTTGCCCACGTCGTGCATCTTTGGAAAATTAATCAAACAATCAAAGCTAATTGGGGGCTGGCCTTGTGCACACCCTACATTTTGGTATAATCTAAAAGAATTCAAACAAATGGCTGATTGGGGGGCCAGCCTTGTGCACGCCCTATGCTCTATAACATTGGCATACAAAAATCAAATAAAGGCCCCAATGTAGAGCAATGCCCCCTTTAAGAGAGGAATATACCCATTGAGCTATGGAGAGGCTAAGCATATACATACATGCCAAACCACAAGGCAATGAGGTGATATATCGATGGAAAGAATCCCCACATATCTATCAAACACTAGGTGTGTTGTATCATAAATCCATGGGAAAAGTCCCCACATGCCTATCCTAGACCAGGTATACCCTATCATAAAGTAATCAAATAAATTCCATAATGTCTATCAAAAACTAGGCCGCTAGAGAGATCTAATCCTAATTCACTCAAATTTATGGGAATTATGGCTTCCATGCCTTCCCTCCATGCAATGTGTCTCAATTTGAGCAAGCAACGAAGAATTTTATGTTCGGTGCACATGCAAGGATTATCAAGAGCATAAGCAGCCCCACAACTTCAAGAAATGCAAATAAATTTGTAAAATATACAAGATCTGATTTTTCTGCAAACTGCAAATCCACAGAAATCTGCAAATCACCAGATTTGTGAACAAAAAAATCAAAATCTGTCAGTCAAAAAAATCCTGATAAACCATGGTCTGGTAGACGTGAAGCTCTGAAGGGGCTATGTCCCAACAAGTTCAAACAATCTTGCAGGACTGTCAATCAGAAAGTCTCAGAATACCATAAAACTCCGAGTCTGAGAATCCAAAAGCATGGTGAATCTAAAAGCTCAAAGGTCAAAAACCCAAGAAAACCAAGAGAATTTGGACAAGTGAGAAGTCTGCAAGCCAAGGGATCTTGTACAAAAAAAATGAAAACCCAAAATCTGAAATTAAAGTTCAAGATTTAAAGGAGGCGAACCCGAATCAAACTAAAGCAATCCAATAGAAGATTAGTCAAAAGTGAACCAAAGGTAAATGCCAACAAAACATAATCTATTTATAATTACAAGACTAAATTCTCAACTCTAAAAACTCAAAACTGAAAATATACCGGACCTCAAATCAACCCATCAAAAAGTAAGAAGATAAAAACCTTGATACGACACACAAAATGTTTAAAAGGAAAGCATACTAAACCTAAAACCCAACACCACCAAATCTGAAGTCTCAGACCACAAAATAAGAAGACTTAAAGTCTCTAAATAGAATTACCAAATCAAGATCTGAAAGTTGAAATTTAAAATACCAAATTCCTCAAAACCAGAAATCAAGTCTCAGATATAAAAAAATCTGATAATCACAAATTCAAATCTGAAACATAAAATGAGAGAGTGAAATCTCAAAATTCTTGAACACGAGATTTGGGAAAACAAAGTCCTTCCTTCCCTAATTCTAAAACCAAGAGGTGTTCAAATACCCCAAAGTCCAAACCCAAGGAATTTAAATCCTCAAAGCATGAAAACTGTGAAATCCAAAATATCAAAATCCCCGAACCAAATAAATTGACATTGGAGACCGAGGCTTTAAGGCTCCTAATTTCAAAGCTAGGCCTAAAAACTAAAATCCCCAAACTTTAACTTCAAATCCCACATCAAAAGGTTTGAAGTCTTGAATTCTTAAGCTTGAGAAACCTCGGATCAACATCTCCAAATTTGAAATCAAAGCTAAGAATATCAAATCTGAAATGGAAACCAAAACCTCAGAACCTTTAAATCTGACATCTAAATCTAAAGTTTAAGTTTTAAAACGCCCCAAGGACCCAAACCTCGAAATCCTCAAATATTAAGTCTTAAAACTGAAACTCTGCAGGTTCAAACCCCACAAACACCAAATCTGAAAGTCAAGAAATCAGAAGTCCCAAACGCAAGTAAGGAGGTCTTCAAATCTTGACCTTAAACACAAAGGACTATTCAAATCTTAAACAAAGCTCAAAATCCCAGGCTCCCCTTTCCCCCAAATCAACACTAAAATCTGAAGTTTGATAAAAAACATCCCAAGTCCAGTGAAACATAAACCAGAAGCTGAACCATGCTCACTTTCTGTACAAAAAAATTTGAAAGGCCCCAATTCCTAAGAATTCTGTAAGTAATCAGGATCAAGTCAATTAGTAATCCTGTGAACCATTTTGAAACTTGAAGATACAAGGATGCGCAAATCAAAAAGAGGGAGGGAGAGAGACAGAGAGAGACAGAGAGAGAGAGAGAAGAGAATGGCCAGATCTGGAAATCTGTAACAAAACTAAAAGTCGAAAAATTTTGGAAAAATCCCAATATGTCACCAGGAGATTCTGAAAAGATAAGATAAATTGAAAAACCCCAAATCAAAACCGCAAACTGAAATTCAAATCTTAAAACTCAAAACCCCATTTAATCTAAAATTCTCACAAATCTCCAACATAAAGGTCATCCAATCTGAAACTTAAAACCCCAAAACCAAACCTAGCCAAAAAAAAAAAAAAACTGAACTTAAACCTGAAACTCAAGACCCCAAATCTCGGAATCCATGAAACCACAAATTCACAAAAAAAAACTCCAAAACACATCTAAAAAACAACAAGTCAAATAAGGTAAAAACCAAACACCTCCAAATCAAACTTAAAACAAACCCCAAAGATAAAAGACATCAAGTCTTAATCAAGTCAAATCCAAACAAAACACATCTCAAAAAAAAATTTCAAACCAACTCAAACCAAAGCCAAAACATAATAATAAAAAAACCATCAATCAAATTCAAAATAAATCTTCCATCCAAAAGACATCAAGTCTTAATAAATTTAGAACCAATGAACCTAAATCAACTCAAGTTAAGTCCAAAAGATAATCTCAAAGATAAAAGACACTAAGTCTCAACCCAAAATAAATCAAACTCTCAAATAAACCTAAATCAAATCTGATCTAAATTCAAAACACTAAGTTTGCATTTCATCGAGTTTGTGGGGCCGTTGCTCCTGAATGATTGTTTCTTTTTGTGGATGTATGTCTTCTACAAACACATTGCAATGACAGTTAATCAATGATGTTTGAATAATTGTTCAATGCAATTAATATCGATATTTCGCAAGTCTAATGAGGAGAGATCAAAAAACAAATTTTCAAAAAACTCAAACAACCTCAAACAAGTAAAAATTGTGGTTCAGGTTGTCCAAGTGATAGGGTAGTCCCTATGTCAATACTTGGAAGATTTGTGAAACCTACCTTGTAAGTTCCTAAGTACACATACCACTTTCAAATTAGCTAATGCTCCTTTAGAATACCATCTATTTTCATAGTTGTCAAAGTTAAAATCCAAATAAATTTTTTTTTCCTTTTCCAACAAGGAAAAAACATGATTTTTTTTAATTTAACTAAAAAATGAGGTTACATCAAGTTTTTCTTTTCAGATGGTTTCTGGTCACTTGCAGCTGAATACAAGGTATTATGATTCTTGTTTCAGCATTTTTATCACTGTCTACTTCCTTCTTACTTTTCTCATATATAAATAAATTGCTCCCATTTGGGAAGCCTTCGTAAAAAGTATTTTAATTCTTGGAAGACAATTTCCTTTTCCTTCTTTTTCTCCATCCAAGAAGTTCTTGGATAATTCAAGGTGGTGGTTCCTAATATAACGGTAGGTGCAGATTGGTTCTATGCCAAACACCCTGGCAACAACAGCAACAGCCATGACCCTAACTGGACAACTATGATAAAGCTTCATATTGGCCTCACAAGTTCAAATGCAAGCTTGAATAGAGCAGCTCAACGAGCCAACCTTGAGCTTTTAAGCTGAAAATGAAGTGAGTCCAAATAAAAGCGTTAAATCCTAGTTTGAGTATCAACCAATTTTAGAGCTCATAATCAAAGGAATGGGCAAACACTGAGTTACCAGGCTGGATTGGATCATTTAAGACCCCTTTGGACGCATGGCTAATTTCCAACAACGTAGTACTTTGAGCCCAGACTAATGTTTGGCCACAATTCATTAGCACACATGAAAAAAAGACTAAAGTGGCATGAACGAATAAAAAACTCACAGGACGCATCAGCATTCAGACATATTGGGAAGGGAGGAAATCAAATGTCAATAAGGACAGGCCAGCAATGATTTGCAGTTCCTCTCTTCTAATTTGATTTACCCCCCAACTTGTTTCTTATCTAAAATCTCAGTTGCTTTTTAATATTTTTCCTGAAGTGATGTTAGATGGTGCACCAGAACCATAGCACCCACTGATCTTACTTGAATGCATCGAACAATGTTGAAGCAAAGATAAACTAACATCTAACCTTGGTCTGCTTCAAATATTTGTTACCATCTAAGGACGGGCAATTTACAGAAACCAACACTCCATGTCTCAGTCCCAATGTGGTTGATCATCCTCTTGGACCAGCTATTAATCATTGCTTGGTTAGGTATTACCTCACCGACTAGCTAATCAAACACAAGTCCCTCATTGGGCAGATTACTCCCTTTACTACTCAACCTGTGGAGTATTAGGAACCATTTTCAGTTATTGTTCCCCTCCCAAGGGCAGGTTCTTAAGCGTTACTCATCCGCCTTCCATTGGAAACACTGCTTCCGGTCCTGCATGTATGTGTTAAGCATGCCACTAGTGTTCATCTTGAGCTAGGATCAAACTCTCTATGAGATTCATAGTTGTATTACTTAAAGCTTCCTCATTCATACTCAAAGAGGATTTGAAATGGTCATTCAATCCAAGGAATAACACTAGCTAACATAATAAAGATACCAATTGTAATTCCAAAGATTCCACCTATTTTATTTATTCCAAAAATTTTAAGAAGAAATATATACGGAAGCTAGAAATTCCATCCACTTAGGTAAAGAATTGTTATAATTAATGATAAAACGAATAAATTAAGATAAGAAGTGACGTAAAATAAACCATATTTGATACCTGAATATTCAGTTTGATAATGTGCTACTAATTTCCCCTCTGCTTCTTGTAAATCAAAAGGTAATCTCTCACATTCTGCCAGAGAATAAATTCAAAAAAAAAACTATAAATCCTATTTGCTGACGCCACAGATTCAACCCCCAAAAACAGGACTGTTAGTGAGAAGAAGAAATGGGGACCTGCTGCTGAGGCCTACACAGCGTGGGCTTCCCTTCCTTTTCCCACCACGCGGGGAAAGTAGTTCCGTTTTTGCCTAAAAAACCTTGTATTTATCCTTCAATCTAACCAGATCTCCTGAAACTTTTATGAAATTTGGCCTTCTGTCTTATTGTATAGAGCCTTTTCCTGGTTTGTTAAGCATGTTTTCTAAAAAAGAGAGAAGAGAACACAACCCTGTGCTCTCCTGGAAGAACGACACCATGATGACCAAAGATTGCTACAAAGGCGAGAACGCGTAAGAAAACATTTACTTCCAGAAATACACCAATAAAAATAAAAAATGCGAGAACACCTGAAACTACGACCAATATGAGAGAGAGAGAGAGAGAGAATACCCGCGTCAGATGAAAAGCTTCAAGGAAGCAAAATAAGCGGGCGGAAGAGGGCACATACATACGGAGAGGAAAGGCAGGACGTGTGGCTAAGATGAGAGAGGAAATTTCAAAAGAGACGTCTTGACGCAGGATGAGCATCTACAAAAGTCGAGAGGCGGTGGGGGGAACATATTCCACAGCCGAGCAACAGGTTGCGTCCGCAATTGGTGTTTTGGGGGGGAGGTTATTCAGAACGAGGAAGTGAGGAAGAGCGGAGCAACAGGTTGCGTCCTTCTTCCAGGCTTCCTGCTCTTCCCCACCTCCCCCAGAACAAAAAACGATGGGCGAGTGAAAGAGACGGAGAAGATAGAAGAAGGGGGAGATGAGAGAACAAAGAGAACAAAGATGCAAGCGCACGTCTCCCTCCCTCCCTCCCTCTCACGCCGGAATCCGCAACCAACAGCAAAAGCCTCGCCTTTGCACGGCTCCAACCCTTCGCCTGCTCTACCGTCCCCGCCGACCACCTCGGCTTCCTGCCATTTTCTCCCCGCGCCGTGCTGCGTCCGGCGTGCACACGGAGCTCCAACCCAGAGAGTTCGAAACCGTTAACGTAATATCCGAAAATTCGTTGTTCCGGTATGGAGTCACCGCACCGCACGGACCCGATTACGTTACCGGATCTTGTTGCTCTTTTAGTAGTTTTCTTTGCTGCTGGCCCTGCTGGGCGGCGGCGAATATACCGCGGAACTAGGGATGTCAATGGTAGCGGATTATCCGATTATCCGACCCGTTCGTTAACTTAATGGACGGTTAAAGGATCATCAAAAATTTCCGAATAGGGTATCCTTAGCCGTTTACCGATTATCCGTCTTTTTAACGGATACGGTTACAGATACAGTATAAACCGAACCCGATAAACCGTTTCCGAACCCGTTAAGTAAAACTTGATCCAACGGTTGAAAATATATCAGCATTTAACGTTCAAGAAATATGTCAATCTCAAAAACCCTAAAATTAATTTGTGAGAATCTCCGAGTCCGACCTTTCAACTTCTGCCTGTTCTTTCTTCCTTGCCCGACGCCCTACCCGTTGCATCATTGCACCTTCACCTTGACGTGGCGGTCAACGGCTACGTCATGGACCCTGTTGGTTTTGGGTGGCCGGTGTGACCTCGGCCTGCACGTTGTGCCTTGCGACGTCCGCGTCCGCGTGGCGCTGCGAGGCTCCCAACTCTCTCTCTCCTCCGGTTCACCCGCAGATCTTGTCACCCCTCTCTCGCTCTCGTCTTGAAACATTCTCATGAACTTGACAGACGTGGGCCATTGTATGCAATCGTCTATGTTACTTAGTTACTTTGGATCATAGGTCAAGTTCATTCCCTACTTTTGTTGCAAAGGTATATTATTTGGCAAATATTTACTTCATGGTGTTAGTATATATGATATCTCTGTATTATCTTACTACGATATTTAAGTATACATGTTAGGAGGAAGCTAACATTTTTTTGTGTATATTAAATACCTTCTAGTAATGCTTATATATTCGTTAATTGACCGTTAACCGACCGTAAACCGTTTTTAAGCGGATATTACAATGCGGTTCGCGGATACACCCATTACCGATAGTTAACGAACAGTAAGTGGATACTTCTTTTTTTATAGGATACGAATACGGATAATACTATTATTCGACCCGTATCCGACCCGTTGACATCCCTACGCGGAACGGTTCCATCGAGGTATAATTACTTTTTGATTCCACTAGAAATAGTAATTTGCTATAAATGTTATATAATAAATAATTGTATTTTGACCTTTACCAGCTTTCTTACAGAATCGATATAAATTTTCCGCCCTGATGACCCAAAAAAAAGAATCGATATAAATTAGTTAAAAAATTTAAAAAAAGTAAAGGATCAGAAAATAAGTTTATGGAAGATTAATATAGAGGAAATCAACTCCCGCCCCCATGTTTCATGTTTGAATTATTTTTTTGTCCCAACCATCACATTCATTATTTATTAATCCTACTATCATAAATTAATCAACTCCCGCCCCCACTGTACATTAACACCGTTAGACGACCTCACTTTGAAGTTAACTTTCCCATTTTACCCTCTTTTTACTACCGCCTGCCTGTTCTCTTAGTTCTGGTGCTGCGTTTCAACAGACATTTTGGCCGCCTTGCAGGATCATCCCATTCGTTTTATTTAATTAGTTAAAAATCAGTCAATGATAGTGGGAGCTGAATAATTTTTTTTAAAACGCCATGTATGAACGTTGAATACTTCATGTTCAAAATCTGTTTACAATGCATTATTTGATAAATATTGAACGGAGGCACGGAGCACGGAGGCTCCACCACACACGACGCCCGGCCGGGTCTATCTTAATTAGCCTCATCAACCCCATCCAGGTCGGTGAGAAGCCGAGGGACCGCCGTGCCTTCGCCGTCTCCGCCATTTCCTAAAGACGATCAGATCCGCAACCAAAATCTCCATTAAAGCAAACGGCGCCACCAAATCAACCGCCAGGAACGCAGCGCCAGAACCAAGCACCGCCATCGAGGGTTCAAGCGAGGGTTTTGTGGAAGAGGGAGCTTTGGAAAGGGGAAGCCGTGCATCTGTCGCCATCGATCGAGGGTTTCTCGGAGGCCAACCTTAGGGAAGGGGAAGACGCACCTGCGGAAAGGAGAAACCCCACCTGTGGAAAGGAGAAGCTGCACGTCGGTCAAGAAGTTGCCGTCGAGGGTTTCGAGCGGAGGTCACCTCTCAGAAGTCGCCTGCGGGAAGGGGATAGCGCGCCGCTGGTGTCGCAACTCTCATCGCCGCTTCTGTCGCGAAGAAGGAGTTCGATCGAGGGTTCCGCGAGCCGCCTCTGTGTGGGTTCGATGGAGGGTAATTTAGGATATGTAAATTGTGGATCAAGGTGACATAACGGAAAGGACATGGAAATTTTATTCAAGCAAACGTTGGGACTTTTAAATAAGTATGTAAACGGTGGGACTTTTAAAAAATTTTATGTATGTAATAGGACCTAGAATTAAAACCCCCATTAATATACAACTTACTTGCGCTGTAGGGATCAAAGGCCAAATTTTTATTTTTAAATATATCCGAGTTTTTTTCACCGCCTCGGTTGTTCGCTAGAATATCCAATATCAAGAGCAATTAAATACCAATTTTCAACGTAATATTCTTCCGATATTATCAATTAAATACCAATACCAATTAAAATATATCCGTTTTATTTTCGAGACAGACGCGGAGATTTCCGACCAAACCGGAAGTGGACGATCAAAACCGTATGCCCCTTGCTGTCTTCATTTTATTTTTGGTCAACTACTTCTCCCGTACTCCGACATAGTTCCTCTCTCGGCAACAAGCAAGTAGACAGTGCAGACGGAGACAGTGGCCTACAAAAGTGACCAAAGACATAATTCAACTATTTAACTAGTCAAGAATCAACGTTTCACCTGTTTTATTAACCTTTTCATCTCTTTACTTGACCGTTTTTTTCTATGCCATCTTGTCCAAAACGAGAATACTGATACCGAGGCAATAAGTCACTTGTGGTAAAATATAGGGTCAAGTTTTGAGATAAAAAATAATTTGATAGTCAACAAATTACAAGAAGTTGAAGATGGATACCCAACAAGTTACAAGAAGTTACCATGTTCTCGTTGATATGGAGAGAAGACGAAAATGAAGTGTCACAACCAGGATAAATATGATGCAACACAAAATTTCAAAGTCGAGATAATGAAATTAAATTCTAAAATAGGATAGCAATATCACTCAACTCCAAACAACCTTTTCTCTTTCCAAATAACATGACAAGTAGCATGTTCATAAACTATAACTAAATCACAAAACAACATATTAGGTCTCAACAAAAAACAACGTCTCAAGCAAAACACATATATAATGTGCTCCTTAAATAAGATCCAGCACACCGAAGGAAGCACATAATAACCTAAAGATAAGAGTGATCACTCATTTGTACAGGAACCGGTCACTGGAGCACCTAACAACACTGTCCCTGGGATGTCAGACGACACGGCTGCCGGGACATCTGACGATGCCTAGCCGGGACTTCGGGAATCCGAGAAACAGGCTTTGGAACCCCAACCCATTTTCTTTCTTTTATAGTCTTCCACATTTCTTCGACTGGGGTCTTTCTTTAAAAACATCATACTTACATGCATGACTTAGCTCAGTATCATCTCATTCCTACGTCAAAAAATATCTATAAAAATGGGGGTTGGAAGTTACTCCCAATCCGGTTAGTTCTAACCCTTTTGTAGTTTATAATTTATTTTCTTTGCAAGATGCTACATACATTCTAGTTCTAATCTTCCTTCATTTGTTTGTCTGGCTTACTTGAAATTGTAGGAGCAACCAAATGTCATCTCAAGCTCCCCTTTCTCAGCCAACCAAGAAGAGGGAAGTTGAAACTCATGATCTCTCAAGTACAATCTCTCCGCTAAGATACGGATGGTCAATTTTTTAAAAGCATTTGCATTTTCTTTTCACTTACTTTCGAAGCTCTCGGCTCTTGACAACCACACAAAAAACACACATACAAAGGAGCAGGGGAAAATGCAAGGCGAGGCACTGTTCTGTTGACCACCTACAAAATTGACTTTTCATGGGTGATGGCACGTCTAGCGGGATGCCAAACATCCTGTGCTTCGGGACGTCAGACGTCCCTTACGTAGGGACGTATACTACCCTTGTTGATTTTTTTTCTAATTTATGCAAGATTTGCCTTTCTTTCTAGGGGCTCACCAATATAGTTCATGCAAATGAGTCTCCCGTGTTGTTCCTTTCATTGACTTGCAAGCCCAACACATTTTGCACAAATGGAAGATGGTGGATTTCTTCGTTCATGTAAAGAATATTGTAAAGTATCATTGGGACTTTGCACTAGCTAGTGCCTTGATAGAATGTTGGCATCCGGGGACCCATAGTCCCATACCTTTATCTTTGACATATTTGAATGCAATATTTTGTTGGAAGAGGCCGAGCTTTTGTTAGGTCTCCCACGCTTCCTCGTCAACAGTTTATGCTCGATCATTTCTTGAGGAGTTTATGACCCCTACCAAGTCTTCCTTGATAATTGTTGAGGGCAAGATTTCCTTTGGGGGGTTACTGAGGTGGTCACTCAAATGTCTTGAAAACGGTTTTCGAGGACATTAATAACCTAGCCTATGGCTTAAAGGAGATTGTTACTTGTGTCATTTTTGTTTTCCTCTTTCCTTCGAAAGACAACTAGACTTCTCCTGGTTCCCTATCTTGTATTGGAGGAATTTGGCATAGAAAACGTATAGCTCTAACTATTCTGGGCTTCTTGTACGAGGGACTTTCTTTAGCTTGTTTGGCTAGACCCATGTTTGGTAGCCTCCTCTCCTTATTTCCTAGGCCGAATGGCATTTTAAGCTCGACGTGGCCCATCGAGAAGTGTCCATATCCCGCATTTTCTTTCACAACCCTCTACATTTCATTTCTTCCATTTTGGGCATGAAGGAGAAGGTAATTGACAGGTGCCCGATAGTGAAGAATCCACATGATTGGCATGTTTATCTTTTTGCCATCAACCGGTCTACCTTCTTGTACACCTCTCTTCCCATGTTGTGTAGGAAGATCAAGATATATTTTATCCTAGGCATGGATCTTAGGGTCCGTTTGGCAACTCGTCGGAGGACTTCTTTTAGAAGTCCTTTTTTTTCCAAAGCACTTCAACTTAGAAGGTCTTCTCATTTGAGAAGGTAAAAGTGGTTTGGTTACATTTTTTTATCCAAACATAGAAGTACTCCCGTAATAAACAAAAATGGATACATATTGCGACCAGAAAACGGCAGGGGGAGGGGGGGCGGTCGCGATGGGAGGCCGACGGCGGGGTGGGGGCGGTTGCGAAGGGAGGCAGACGACGGCGGTGCCGGGGGGAGGGGGGCTTCGCGGACGGCGGCGGGGGGTCGCGGAGGGGAGGGCGCGCGGGGAGGGAGTGCCGCGGAGGGGGGGCTCGCGGAGTGGAGGGCTGCGCCGAGGAGGGAGTGCCGGAGGGGGGGGGGTTCGCGGAGGGGAGGGAGCGCCGGAGGGGGGCTCGCGGAGGGGAGGGCTGCGCCGGGGAGGGAGTGCCGCGGAGGGGGGGCTCGCGGAGGGGACGGGAGGCGGGGGGTCGCGGAGGGGGGAGGCTTCGCGGACGGCGGCGGGGGAGTCGCGGAGGGGGGGAGGCGCGGAGGGGCGGTGCCGGGGGAGGGGGGCTTCGCGGACGGCGGCGGGGGGGTCGCGGAGGGGAGTGAGTGCCGAGGGGGGAGTGCCGCGGAGGGGGGGCTCGCGGAGGGGACGGCTGCGCCGTGGAGGGAGTGCCGGAGGGGGGAGGCGGGGGGCGGTGCCGGGGGAGGGGGGGGCTTCGCGGACGGCGGCGGGGGTTTGCGGAGGGGGGAGGCCCGGAGGGGCGGTGCCGGGGGAGGGGGCTTCGCGGACGGCGACGGGGGGGTCGCGGAGGGGGAGGCGCGGAGGGGCGGTGCCGGGGGAGGGGGCTTCGCGGAGGGGAGTGAGTGCCGGAGGGGGAGTGCCGCGGAGGGGGGCTCGCGGAGGGGACGGCTGCGCCGTGGAGGGAGTGCCGGAGGGGGGGGAGGCGGGGGCGGTGCCGGGGAGGGGGGGCTTCGCGGACGGCGGCGGGGGGGTCGCGGAGGGGAGTGAGTGCCGCGGAGGGAGTGCCGCGGAGGGGGGGGCTCACGGAGGGGAGGGAGTGCCGGAGGGGGGCTCGCGGAGGGGAGGGCGCGCCGTGGAGGGAGTGCCGGAGGGGGGTCGTAGAGGGGAGGAGTTCGCCGGGGAGGGGGTGCCGGAGGGGAGGGGGTTGCCTGTGCGGGATGAGACTAGCGCGAGACTAGCGCGGGATGGGGACTCGCGGGCACGGCACGGGAGCGCTTTTCTATCGCGGGAAGGAGAAATTTTCTCCTCCGAGCTTCTACCTCCGAGAAGGAGAAAAAGTGAAAAAAAAATGTAACCAAACAGCACCATAAAAATAAGAAGGACTTCTGATCAGAGGAGAAGTAAAAAAAAAGTACTTCCACGTAGTTCCCAAACGCACCCTTAGACTTATCACATGAACTTCTCTCATTATGCATCGTCCGAACAGGTGCTTACCTCAACTTGGTCGTCCTCAGCATAAGGTGCCCCATCATTCTCACATTTCGGCCATTAAAGATCGTCAACTTGGTTCTTCCAAAAATAACGAAGAATGCCAGAGCATAGTTGCCTTGTAAAAGGCGTTCAACCTTTGTCACCCTTAGATAACTATTGAAGAAGATGAAGGTCATGTAGCTTGCTACTTTGAAAAGCTTCATGCCCTGCGTTATTGATGTATATTTGCCATATATTAATTGTAGGGCATTGGACTCTAAGAAAGTGATAAGATGTAAAGATCAAAAGAACTAACCATAAATGCTTCTAGGTTTTGGAGTTCTTGACGTCCCAACAATCTGGAAATCAGACGTCCTATAAATAGGACACTTGCAACTTCAAAAAATTATGGATGATTTGATGCAAGACTAGCTACTCCATATACCATCTTTGACCACTTATTGGCCTTAAGCATGCCCACTTCATTCCTCACCCCTTCCTTGCCCTCTTTGCCTTGTAAGAACTCCTCCCTCCTGTCAATCTTCATCCTTCCAAGATCATCATCATGCCACTACTACAAAATAGGAGGGTGAAGTGATTTGCTCTCATTCATAATCATCTTCGAAATTGCATACCTCATGGTGAGGTGAGTTGTTCTTGCAAGCTTTGCTTCATTCCTCCTCCCCCTTGCTTAATGCATTTCTCTATTTTCTTTTGTTGTTGGGATGCTTCTTCTTCCTTTGATTCTATCTAAATCTCGAAATTGATTTTGAAAGATGTCTCGTGTAAGTGGTCGTCCGATGTCCTATTTGAAAGACACTTGGCATCACATCCTCTAGGATATCTGACACCCTTTTTGAGGAGACACCAGGTCTCCTAAAACACTCCTTGTTGTATTCTTTTGCTTATTTGCCTCTTCTTGTGTAATATGTGCCATTGTTCTATGGTTCTGACTGTTTAAGGTAATTTTTTAGTCTATTCAGTTGATGAGGGTGTTAACATGCCAATCTCTTGATGTCTTATGTGATTGGGGCCCTAAGAGTGTCATTTCCCATTTTCGGGGCATCCATTTATATCGTTGGAATCTTGCTATGTTGGGTGCATTAGTGAAAAAGTGGTATCTAAAATCTCATACTTTTTTCTTTGCTAACTTTGAGTGTTCCAACTTATTAGAGAAGCTAGAGTTTTCCCTTAGGCCTCAATAGTGGTGAGAAGGGCTATTTTGAGAGCATCTTTATTCCTCTCACTGCATGTTCTTGCTTGTCGGTCCTCCAAGAGTTCATGACCTATCCCAAGGCGTTTTACCTTCTAGAGGGCACATGTGTAAGTTTGCCTCACCTATTTAGTTGGACCCTTGCTTCTTTAGGGTCAATGGGAAATGATGAGGAGCAACCACTTCTTGGCTTAAAAGGTGCCATCATTTGTATCATGACTTTAGTCCTTTTTCCCTCGAGAAATGACTTTAGTACCCCTGGGCAACTAGCATATGCTTGGGGTGTCCGGGATCACAAGGACCTTGGTGCGTTAGTGATGGGTTTTCTTTATCAGGGACTAATGGCGACAAACATGGGAGGTCATTTCTTTGACAACCTTCTCTTGTTTAGTTATTGGGCTGACCATAATTTTAAGTTCTAACTTATTGTTCCATCTCTACCTTCTTCGGTCTTTCCAGCACAGTCATCTCATTAGTATAGCATGAAGAACGAGACTAAGGGATAGTGCTCTTGACCGTTGTTCTGAGTTCTCGACAAGGCATGCCTGGCATGAACATTTTGATACTATGGCCCGTCAAAACTTCTTCACAATCTTTCAATCTATGATCTAGACTTACTTTTATATCTACCTTGCTTCCAGGGATGAGTTGTATTTGGTGATAAGTGATGCCTTTGTTTTATACAACCTTTACTATTGCTTGATTCAACTCGACCTTCCTATCTGTAGACTGTAGTGTTCCTTTCCGTTCACCTCTTCCTCGTACTACTGCTTGAAAGCATGCATATACTAATGAGACGATCCTTCACACTATTTGTTCTTGCTAGTTTATGTGTGCGTTCATAGGGGAGTTCAGCCTTCTTGATACAGTGACGAATTATATCCTCGACTTATTCGACATTTTGGATTGACGTGTTATTACCATTTTCAATTTTGTTATCGGCTATGTTGCTCCGTGTACTTGTCGGTCGTACTCAGCGATTTGTTTATTGAAAGAAAAAATTGACTAGAATGATTGTTATGAATGTGAAAATATACAAAAGAAGTAATGCTACCAGATTTTTACTTGATCTCTCTTTCTCACCCTTATTTTCTATTGTTACAGAAAGTTTGATGCCTAGCGCCCCCAATTTCGGGTCATCTGACATCCAACGTCCATCCTGTTGGGACGTCTGTCAAGCCAACCTTTGGTATTCCCCCGGATCTCGAGGTTGTCTAATGATGTTCATGTGTTACTGAGGGCATTTTTATGAGTTTTCTATTTTTTGTGTTTTTGATAGTTTTTAATTATTTTTACGAGAACGTTAAAATTTCTCCCCCCCCCATACAAAATTAGGGGTCATTCTCATTTTCACTTTCGCGTTATCTCTCTTCCTCTCCTGCTCAAAAATCTTCTCCACTTCGAGTGCTTCCCACGGTGTATACACAGGTTGGTACATTCTTTAATACAATACTTTTAAAATTTATACATCAGAAAAAAAAGCATGTCCATCAATTTATCAATTCGGTTCCGAGTATAATCAAATCAAACCTTACATACCGGTTCATTCAATTTAATTTATTGATTTGACATATTTAAATGAACACTCTTACTTGCTCTATGAATTTATTGTAGTATTAAAAATGATACCTACTCTCGATAACAAAAGTTGATATTAGATGTATATATTATAAATTCTATAATCAAACATTCTGTGATAATTTACATCAATATCTAAAAAAAGACCAAAATCTGAAAATCCAAAAGTCAGAAAAACAAACTTGAAAGTTGTCCAAAATCAGAACACATTAGCCGAATTGTTCGTAAATTATGCATGCAAAAATCGTCCAATATTCTTCTTCTTCTTCTTCTTCTTCTTCTTCTTCTTCTTCTTCTTCTTCTTCTTCTTCTTCTTCTTCTTCTTCTTCTTCTTCTTCTTCTTCTTCTTCTTCTGTGCGCGCTGGACACTGGCTTCTCCGTGTTTCCTTTGCTTTTTATTTCTACCATGCTGGCCCTTGTTGGATGCTTTCCTTCTTAGTTCTGTAACCAGCTATTTCTTGATTTACATATTCTCTGATTATATTTTAATGAGTGAGTTGTGCACATTGTAATACTTATGGCAAATAGGTGATGTAACGGTTTGGAATTAATAAAAAAAATCTTTTAGAAACCAAGCCGCAACGAGTTCGGATCACCTCAATCAACGGGTGAAGGAAATATTCTCAATCCCCAATCAAAATTGACTATGATCCCATACCACTTAAGTGACAGTTCAAATAACAAGTTTAGTGAACCGCTATCGAAAATGATTGAACTGTTACCGACATCTAATTAACTCACTATCCGTTGATAACAAGTTGTATTAAATTCGGTAGTAAATTTATAAGACGTCAATAATGATTCAGTAACAGTTCATTGACTCATTAACTCGTTATCGACGGAGTTGAACCGTTATCAACGTCTTACCAACTCATTATCTATCACTTAAGTGATTAAAATCATGATATTTTTTTATTGGAAATTGAAGATACTCTTTCCTTTCGAGAACAGAGGTGATCCGAACTCAGCTGCCGCCGTCGGCCTTCGCCTCCTCACTGTCGCAGCCGTCGACGCCGGCGTCGTCCCCACCGATTGCCGCCATCCGCTGCCATTGCCCCCACCCGTCGCCATCGACTACTGCCCAGTTGCCGCCGGCCACCCTCCCGTGAGCGCCACCGCACGAGTGTGAGCTTGCATCCGGTCAAAAGCCCAGTTCATCCCCGGTTCGGCCCCGGTCGAGCTGCCCGGTTCAGCAAGTTTGGCGCCCGTTCAACATTATTCCAGATTTTCTGATTTTATTAATTGTGAAAATCAAAGAAAGACCAGAAAATAGTAAAGAAAATTCAAAAAAAAATCTGAAAAATTCACAGAAAATTTTAAATATATTTTTTAAGTTTGTCTATTTATTTAAATACATTTAGATTAAAAATGTATGATTTAGTTTATAGACCTTAAGTTGACTAATTTTTGACTTTGACTTATAATTAATGATATTCTCAAAATTTTTGAAATCATAAATTTGAAATGTTATTTTATATATTATAGAACATGTTTAGCATGATTATATCTGGGTAGAAGTTCTTTTATGAGATTTGACCTTATCTTAATTATTTAAGTGACTATGTACTAGTTTGCACTTAGAATTGAAAGTTAACCTTGTTTAGGTTTGAAAAAAATCTTAGATAATGAAATTGAACTTTTGGAACCCAATTAGGTCAGAACCTTGAAGGAAAAATCGAACATGAAATATTTGGTTTATATCAATTTTGAATTAAGTTAATCATCTTATTTACGTTTAAGCATGCCTATTTTGGCTTGTTATTATTATATGTAAGTTATTTATATCGTCTATACATAATTTTGTTTTAAATTATGTAATATATCTTGCATGATATAGCTATGTTCGTATGGTCAAGTTTGATAAATGTTTTGTTTAGAACATCTTAACCAAGTTGGTTGGTATAAGTTTTATCTAGTTTATGGTAAATGGTTTGCTTTGCATAAAAAGTATTAGAATGAGAGGTTTACACCCTGTTTGGTAACACTATTAGGTATCTCTATCACTATCAATTTTAAAATTGATATTGATAGGAACCATTAAGTGGTGTTTGGTTAATTGTATCAATTTTAAAATTTGTAGTGCAAACAAGGCATATTATGTAATACAAGTGTCAACTTGTATTACTTTTGATATTGATACTCCAACATTTAAAAATATTAATATCAATATTGATATAGTACCAAAAATGAAACTCTAACCAAACAGGGCATTACGTCTTATATGCATAGTATGATTAAGTATATCATGATATGAATTTATGTTATGAACTCTTGTTACGGCATGTTATGAAGAGTCCACCAGCCTATGTTAGTCAATGGCTCGTGAACAGTGGGTAACTTAGACGAATTTGACCCTCTCACAGATCCTAGATTACAACAATTTTTTTTTAAATGTCACCACTACTTAGGTGCACTATAGGTCTAACTTAGTATATGTTACTGCTATATATATTAGAGTTGGTGAAAGTATTTTGTACATGTAATATGTGAAAACAAGACGAACAATTCTTTGCTATTTAGTTATGTGTTTGAAAAGAATATGAAGTGGTGTTGCTTGTATGTTATGTAGAGATGTTAATTCATGTTATGTTATAAAAATTGGATCTGTCTCATTTTGATTCGATCATGTTAAGTATTGGGGTCATTTAGATGCTATTTGTATGGTTAATATGGTCTAGTGTGTATAGATGAAGTGTAAAGTATTGGTATACTCTTTTCCTTAAAGATAATCATTGTTTGGTTATGAGTTGTGAGATTGATATAGAAGAGATTCTATACTTTTGTATTGTATATCAAATTAGATATATTATCTATCATTGCTTGATTATATTTTAGTTATCCGATTAGTAGGAAAATGGTGTAAATTCTACAAAGTCCTTGGACTCACCCGTTGTGGGTTAAATATTTCAGCAGGTATTGAAGATCAGGAGTCTAGTTTGGAGGCTCAAGAGAAGCCCATGGAAGAATCAGAATCCCCTAAAGTTGGAGCAGAGCGATCATTTTCTATCAAGTTGCTTATTGTTGGACTTTTTGGAATAAATGTGTAATTGGATTGTATCTTATGTTTGTTTTCCTTTATGCCCTGTTTGGTTAGAGTTTTATTTTTGGTACTATATCAATATTGATATTAATATTTTCAAATGTTGGAGTATCAATATCAAAAGTAATACAAGTGGACACTTGTATTACATAATATGCTTTGTTTGCACTACAAATTTTAAAATTGATACAATTAACCAAACACCTCTTAATGGTTCTTATCAATATCAATTTTAAAATTAAGAGTGATAGAGGTACCTAATGGTGTTACCAAACAGGGCGTTAGAGTTGGATTTTTAGGATGAACTTGATTTTGTAATAGATTGTTTAAATGTTCAAGTCTATGCTAGAGTCTTGCGAAACTTTGTGAACTTAGTTGTTAGTTTTATCTACATGCTTTTTTAGGATATGAAATCTAAGTGATAAGTTTCTCCTATTGTCATGACATTGTGTATTTTCGCTATCTATTTGTAGTTTGTTATTTAAATTTCTAAGTCATAACATGTGATTTCCCAATGAGTTTGTAAAGTTTATTAGAGCAAAAAAAGGCATTCCAACTAACTTCTATCATCTCTCACATGGTTGTTGTGATTTTTGGAATGGAAATGCAATGTTTTGTGAAGAATGGGATCTATTGGTAAAATGCATTCATGTGGGGACCTTTTGCTAAATTGGGTCTACGGGGTGTAAATGAATTCAAATTTTGCAAATTTGCACATTTTGAAAAAATTTTATGAATTCGAAAAGTGTAGCACTTGCTGTTGTATTTTATAAACTATCAAAATGGTCATCAAAATCCATTGATTCCATTTCCATTTATCTCAATTCAATAAAAATAAATAAATAAAAGTAAAATTAATTAAAATATAATATAATATAAAAATATAACATAAAATGGTAAAATGTTAACAATTTTGTATTAGAATTTAGTAATTACATGTAAACTATTAATTTATTTTTAAATAAAAAATAATATAGAATATGTATTTTGGAAAAATTATCGGATTCAATTTAAATTTTAACAACATAATCAAAATAAAAACATAACAATTCTAAAATTATAAGAATTAAAATCGAAACGCCTCGGCGAAATAAGAACGGCATATATTTTCATAAGAGATAAACTTATATTTTTGGGTTCCGCAAAAAAGTAGGGATGAAATTAAAATGATTCCACCGAGAGTTGAGGTCTTTCAATTCTGATTTGATAATTTTTAAATTAATATGATTGAATTCAAACGGAACCGAATTCGACAACGTCAAAAATGCAACCATACATTAATTTTTATTTAAAATAAGTAATATTTTTTATCTAATTACCAAAATTTGATGCAACCACTTTGAAAATTTATTTTATTACATTATTATATCATATTTTATAATTTATTTAACTTTACTTTAATTAATTTTTTATCCAAATCTACTCAACCGCAAGGGAATCCACCACTTCCGCTTGCCATTCCGGTATCCAAATATATGGATAGTTTATCGGTTACAAAAATAAATTTTTAAATACGAGCTTTTTAATTTTTATCGGAATCAGATCTAAATTTCGGAATAACCAATTTATTTTTTTTTGCGCTGTCCGGAGATGCTGACTGGGTATGCTTACCGTTGCAGGTGTGGCTCCCATCGCCTGCCCGTCTCGCCGGGCGAGGCGAGGGGATTTGGTCAGAACGACCTTCCAGAAGTCAAAGTCAACACGTTGACCGAGACCCAGAGTTGGGCAGTCATCGTGGCCGTCCATTTCGCCCACCTTCATGATTCAGTGCACGACCAAGTTAACGGCAGTTGTCATGGCACGGCACGGCACGGCCCATTTGTCGAGCTAGACTTTACGTGTCCTAAACTATTATTATTATTATTATTATTATTATTATTATTATTATTATTATTATTATTATTATTATTATTATTATTATTATTATTATTTCTTTATGATGAAGGAAGGATATATCCAAGACTGATCCAGTCAGGTTAGGAGTGTGAGCAGTTAGATTTGGTCTTATTTGAGATTTTTTTTATTTCAAACAGAGGAGAATCGAATCAAGAGGTCAAATAGAAGTAAATAAAACCGGTTCAATTTTATTTGGTTCGGTTTGAGATAAAAAACAATCAAATATTTAGGTAGATTTATTTTTAGTTATACATTATTAACATAAATACTAGTTTTTTTTAATAATACAGTATTATGGAACTTAACTGGCGCTTCAAACAGAACATCCGAGACGGTAAACTACTGTAATAAATTTATTTAAATAAATACAGAGTAAAATAAGATTTAATAAAAAGGCTAAAACTAATAATAATACATTTTAATTTATATAAAATTTATTTACATAAATAAAAAGTATATTTTGTATAATTGTTAATAACAGAATAATTATTCTAATATTTTTAAAATAAAATTAAAATTAAAATTAGGGTTCCTTAAAGTATGCTTTCACATTATACTTTGGTCTTTTTTATAAAAAATACGTTCTAGATTCAGTGAACTGTGATGCCGTTGCATATAGGCACCATCGTTGTCGTTTCGAGAGATGAATTATTGACATGTTTTTAATTACTTAGAGATCATATCTACGAGAAGATTTACTTAAAAATCTGTTCTTGATCTATCAAAATTCTTAAGCATTTTCGGACAAGGGATATTCAAGACGGCTCAAGGAGATCGTTAGTAGCTTATAACCTTTGGCAAAATTGTATTAGCGACGGTTAGAAACCGTCCTCATACTACCCCTAGCATATTCGCCGGCAACGTTATTTACGCTGCAATACAAATTATTTTCGTAAATATTATTCAAGAATGTTTGAATATAATTTATGCAAGAGTAATCGGGGCATCCATGCAAGAATATTAGTCTTATAAACCCTAAAACTATAACGTTAAGGTCGAAGGGCTCAAAAACTAAAAATAAATGAAACTTCTTAGAACTATTGATCTATGTGAATTAATGACATCAGAAAATAATAGTAAAAAAATTGTTCCAAACTATACAATATTATTACAATCTTCGATTCTCATTCTCTCAATATATTACTATGTAAAACTTCAGCACAAATGATCATAAAATATTAACATAACTGTAATATAAGATTTATCATAATTTTTTGATATGACGTCTTATGATACCATAAGAATAATCATTTGCGTATTGATATGATAATCACGGCTTTTTATCTCATTAAGTGTTGCTTCTTACGTCTGCACATTTACTCAGATTTAAGGAATAATCACATGAAACTAGTATAATCTTAATGAAATTAAATATTCTAGACATTGCTAAGTTTACAAACTACATCTGAAAATCTCGATGACCCCTTGTGGGGATGCAAATTTGTACTAATTCTTAAATCTATCGAATCTTTTCTTGAGTTGAGATTATCCTTATCGGTTCTTGATAAGTTATAAATGTATTGTATATTATCACACACATTCTTTTTAATGTCTATGATATCCAAATGATGTCGGATGATTATAGATGTCCAATATGGTAGTTTTTCAAAAAGTATATTCGACTTCTTTCAATTTTCGTTATTTGGTAAATTCTACCTTGAATCCTTTAAATTTTTCTTAAACGGTTTCTCTGTCACCGAGAAAAAAAACGTCGTAATTCATAAATATGTGCAAGTAAACCATTTCATCACATATACATATACGATGCAAGCATGATCGGCCAGCTCACCGATCATATATGGAAGACTGCCTGCAATGACTCGTATGACGAGACTCCGGAGCTTCCCGCATCGTTCCAAAGTCGCCTACAATGCCGGAGTTCCCGCGGGCGGAAGTTTGAACTGAACGGGTCGTGGCCGAGACGCGCCCCCTCCTCCACACCCCCGCACGGGACCGGATCCTCTGTGCACCTCGGTGTGCACCTCAATGCACACCACTTCTTAAATTCATCTAATTACGTGATCAAATTAGTTATTTTAATCATTTTTAAGACCGTGAATATACATATATAATATGTGATGTTATATTTTATGAAAATCAACATTAAAAATATTTTATACATATTTATTTAAATAAAAATATAATTAATTTACAAAATAGCATAAATTGAAAAAATATTAATATTACTTCTTTTTTATCAATACATAATATATATTTATATTCACAGCCTTAAAAATGATTAAATTAATTAATTTAATCACATAATTAGATGAATTTAAGAAGTGGTGTGCATTGAGGTGCACACCGAGGTGCACAGAGGATCCGGTCCCCCCCCCCGCACTCGGGTCATGTACAGGTGTGGTGTGTTCTAATTCATGGCTGTCGATATTGTTGTGGTCCTGTTCAACTGATTCGAAAGGTTGAAACCGACCCAATTGAATAGGTTAAATTATTAACATATATTACATTTGTTGGCAATCATGCTACCGATAAAAATTGTGTCTGTACACTTTTATCGTAAAATAATTCTTATAACTTGAAATGAGCATATAAATAAATAAATAAATATTTTTTAACTATTTAATTAGACCTTGGTCTCAAATTAGATTGAATCGGTTTAGGGCTTAGGGTTGATTTTAGAAACAAAAGTTCAAGATTGAACCTGATTGAACGGTGCAACCCTTGTTGGTTAAGTATTTATCGTAACTCAGACATATTAATAATATTTGAAGTCAAAATAAATATTTTCAAGTAACTATTTATAAATAAATTTATAAATTAAACTTTAGTAAAATACGATTTAAATCAAGCAAAATAAAATCGTATTATTTTTCCTATTCTTAATATTTTACCATAGATATTTAAAGAAACTTATACGAGATATTTTTTAAATTTTATTTGGTATCATATAAACGTAAGGCGTCGTTTGGTATCGGGATAAAATTGATGGGGATAGGGATAAACCAATCCGCGTGGTTGCTCCTATCCCCATTATGTTTGGCTTGACTTAGGATAGGTTTAGGGATAATCCTATCCTATGTTTGGTACGTTAACAATAAATTCGAGGATAATTTTAAATTTTTATATTTATTTTTAATATTATCTTATTCTATTATTTATAATATATTCATAAATTTCTTAACTCACTTATATATTTATATAATAAATTTAAAATATTATTTAAATATATAAATACAAATAAACTTAAATGCGGATGGAACTCAATCCGCCCCCTTTTCCGGACAAAACCGGGCGGACGGAGATGGACAGTGTTCCCCGCTCCCCGCTCCCCGCTCCCCGCCCCCCTTCCCAACTAGAGGTCGACACAAAACGGTTCAAACCGAGAAACCAAACCGAGTCAGCTCATTCGGTTCGGTTTGGGACCCCTTTCGGTTTGATTCAATTTGAAAGACCTCTAAACTGATTTATATCAAACTAAATCGTTTAAACTCACTTAATCAAAAAATATAAAAAATCTATTACAATAATATTTAAAAAAATTATTCCAGGCGGATAGAGCACCCCCCCGGGCGGACGCCGCGGACGGAGCCCCGCCCCCTCCCCGGCGGACGGACCCCCCCGCGGATACTCCCCCCGGCGGACGGACCCCCCCCCCCGCGGACGGAGCGCCTTCTCCCCCCCCCCCGGACGGAGCCCCCGGCCCCTCCCCGGCGGATAGACCCCCCCGCGGACGGAGCGCCCGCTCCCCGGCGGACGGGACCCCCTTCCCCGTCACCCCCCGGCGGACGAGAACGAGCCGCAGCCCCCTCCCCCCCCCCCCCGGGCGTCCGCGGCGGACGGAGCCCCGCCCCCTCCCCGGCGGACAGACCCCCCGCGGATGCCGCTCCCCCTCCCCCCCTCCTCGGGCGGACGCCGCGAGACGGAGCCCCGCCCCCTCCCCGGCGGAACGGACCCCCCGTGGATGCCGCTCCCCCTCCCCCCCCCCCCCCGGGCGGACACCGCGGACAGAGCCCCGCCCCCTCCCCTCCCCGGCGGATAGACCCCCCCTGCGGACGGAGCGCCTGCTCGCCCCCCCTCCCCGGTAGACGTCGTATCCCCGAAATAATATTTCGGGATAAACTTAGTCTACATATTAGGTGAGATGAGTTATCCCCGTATTTATCCCTAATTTTGGGGTTAACCTGGATTAATTTAATCCAGGTTAAACTCATGTTTAGACATATACCAAACAGGAGATTGGGGATAAACCAGGTTTATCCTGGGTTATCCCCGTACCAAACAGGACCTAAGAGGCTCGAGAATATTTATGATAAAACAAATATAACCAACCAAAACACATAATTCATTGATAATCAACCAAGTTAATTTCTGATACGCAAAGCATGACGTGGAATGTTTGGATAAAAATATATTTATACTGAATTTTTACTAGTTTTATTTATACCAAAATTTATTTGGTATTATATAAACGTTAGAGGCTCAAGAATATTTACAATAAAACAACTATAACCAACCAAAACACATAATCAAGTGTCTTCATTCATCGATAATCAACCAAATTAATTTCTGATACGCAAAGCATGACGTAGAATGTTTGGATAAAATTATATTTATACTGATTTTTTACTAGTTTTTTTTACAACATTAAAAAGTTTATATATATATAAATATAAATATATTTATATATAACCGGATCTACCGATCCGGATTATGGGATTGACGAAATCGTGGTGACGTGCGGCTGCGAGCGGCGTTGTAGGTAGTGGGCGACCTTCGCCCCCGACGACGGGGAGTCTCCCCCTTCCGCGGCAACGCAACGCACCGGTCCTCCACCAGCGATAACGACCGGCGGCGGGGAGAGAGGCCATAGCCCAGAGGGGAATTCAGACTTCAGCCGCCTTCCAGGAATCCTCCATATCTCGGAGGAAGTCAGCGAGTCGGGTCCCTGTCCTCGCCGTCTTTCATACGCGCTTCCTATGCATCCTCTGCTTATAAAGTTATAGCCGCGGTCACTCAGCTGAGACCAGCCCTTAGTTCTGCCCCACCCGCCGGAGCACACAGAAGGAAAGCAGTGTCGTTGCCGGAGTGCGGCGGCGGCGGCGGTGGTAGAAGAAGAAGAAGAGGAAGCAGAGGGAGGTGGTCGGGGTCAGCCGCGCCGGGAGCGATGGCCGGCGGCAAGGGCGAGCGGTCTCTGGAGCAGACGCCGACCTGGGCGGTGGCCGTCGTGTGCTTCGTCCTCGTTCTTGTGTCCCTCGTCATCGAGTACCTCATCCACCTCGTCGGGAAGGCAAGTTATACCGTTATACAGAACCGCGCGCCTGAACGAAGCTTTCTGATGGTTTGACCTGACCGGCCGTTACGCGCGCGTAGAAGGCATCTTCTTGACAGAGCCCGCCGTTCTATTCATTCTGCAGTTCTTGAAGAGCCGTCACAAGCGGGCGCTGTTCGAAGCCTTGGAGAAGATCAAGTCTGGTCAGTACACCCCGCGTTGACTTCATTTAGTTCTTTCTCCTCCGGAGTCCGGCCGAAGTTTTTAAAAACTACTCTTTATTACTAAGACAAATATTAAATTACCTTCAAACCTGGCTTTCAAAAGGTAAAAAAATGCCTTTTTTTTACTGATTCGGCTTCTCTCAAAGAATGAAAATCCGATTTTGAACACCGAGTTTGAAGTCGCGCTATAAAATTGCACAACTTCCCCCACTACGTCACCTAAGTTTACTTGAAATCTGATTCGTACTGTTCAATTTTATTTGAGACCGAATATCAGAGATTTTTTGAGAGAATTCGGTCGATTTTTCTCCGGACAAAAATGGTTTAATAATATATACGAGGATATTTAATATTTTTATTCGCATATTGATATAAGAGGACTGACGTGATCCTTTCCGGTCTCATTTTAGTTTAGAAGTTGAATTTTCATAATCTGACCTCACTTTTCAATAGAAATCTGATGGGTTAGTCCTGATTTTTACTCTTTTTTTTTCTGAAAGTTTGAATTGAGCAACCTCACTTTTAAGAAACTGTGTCAGTTTTAAAAGCAAGTTGTGTCTGTGTTGATTTTAAAAAATAATTTTTACAATAAAATAATTTAATTGTTTTTGTTCTTAAACTAGTCGACGTCTGTGTGTCTTGTAGAGTTGATGCTGCTGGGCTTCATATCGCTGCTGCTGACCGTCGGGCAGGGCCCCATCTCGGAGATATGCGTCCCCCGGAGCGTCGCCGCCTCATGGCACCCCTGCCGGAGGTCGAGGGAAGCGTCGCCGTCGACCAGCCCGGCCGGCCGGAACCCTCCGGCGAAGTTCGCGTCGGCCGGGTCGGTGCGCGGAGACGGCCCCGTATCTCGGAGACTCCTGCAGGACGTGGGTGCCGACGCGAGCTTCCGGCGTGCCCTGGCGGCCGGAGCTGGCGGCGGCGACAAGTGCGCCACCCAGGTGGGTGAAGCCTCCCCGTTACCTTCTAACCATCTATCTGCTGCCCATCGGTTTCCGCAAATCCAAGGATCTGCATCTGCAGATTGGTTTTACATATAATTAATCTCCGTGCTTGCATTTGGGTCTGATCTGCACCGCGCGTTCTCATCGATTCTAATAAGCACTTGCTGGTGGCGCAGAACAAGGTATCCCTGATCTCCGCCAGTGGGATTCACCAGCTGCACATATTCATCTTCGTCCTCGCCGTCTTCCATGTGCTCTACTGCATCACCACCCTGGCTCTTGGTCGATTGAAGGTATATATTTTTCTCCGCTTCCGTTATAATACACTGCAGAAACCCTGTTCCGCATATATATATATATAAATATATAAATATATAACAGTTTTGGGCTATGTGGATCAACAGATGCGACATTGGAAAGTATGGGAGCAAGACACTCACACCATGGAGTACAAGTTTTCAAGTGGTATAGCCCCGAACTTACACACACATATACGTGTATATAGTAAGGCTGCAATCTGGCCTGATTCTGTAGTAGAATTATTTATTTACTTTGATAACAGTTGATAGGTGTTTGGTTGCCCGCTAAATTTTATACATTTTCATGATAAAAAATTGTATCAAAATGAAAGAGATGTGATAACGAAGAAGAGTCTGAATCATGCATGACACAAAGGGAGGGGACCCCAAGATAAGAAACAGGGTCTCAATTTTATTTTTGTGTGTGTGTGAGAAAGAAACCTCAAACACTTATTTCAACCAATTTTGTTGGAAAAACATATATTGGCCAAAAAATTCTCGATTTGTCCTGCAACCGAACACCAACCAAACATCCGGGAAGATCTTACAATTTGGATTAATTGAGTCAGAGTGAGTGCAATCTTGGGTTGCACTGGTCTCAAATGCAGTAATAAATATATATAAGAGATAATTATGCTGTTATTATATCTTTCAAACTCCGAGTGTGTATGTATACATGTATATATAATCTTGTCTTTATCGTATAATTAATCAGATCCGGAGAGATTCAGGATTGCAAGGGAGACTTCCTTCGGCCGTCGACACTTGAGCTTCTGGAGCAAGTCTCCCGTACTCATCTGGATCGTGAGCATCCCTTTCTCCCCAGTTCTCTACTTCTTAAACATGAATGATCATCTTTCCGGTTCTAACTCTCACTGTCTTCAAAAATAAGAAATTCCTTGTATGTTCTATTGACAAGCATGAACTATACGATCTTGTGTCCTGTAGGTTTGCTTCTTCAGGCAGTTCTTTGGGTCCGTGCCTAAGGTGGACTACTTGACTTTGCGGCATGGCTTCATCATGGTAGGTTATAAGAAACTTTTTTTTAAAATCAACATACTTTAAAACTACTTTTTAAAATGACCCCAAAAATTTTATTTTCGAAACAACGTGAAGTTGGACTATAAAAATTTAACTTCACATAAGGATAATTAAGTTGCTGGAGTGGTTTAATCTGGGTGCGAGGGAAGAGGTTTTGTGGATTCGAAATATGTGAGTTTTACAAGCTGGATGTTCAAAATCTCAATTCATTTTTTGATAGAAGTAAAGTTTGACTTCATCTCTTCTTCGAAAGTGAGATTCGAGTGATTCAATTTCTAAAAAGATTGTTTTTTTTGAAAATAATTTTTTATGTCTTAGTTTTAGGAAATAGTTTTTAAAATGTGCTGCTTTTGACCATGCACAACACGCGCATTCTTTCAGGCGCATCTAGCTCCCCACAGTTCAACCAAGTTTGACTTCCGAAGTTACATCAAGAGATCACTGGAAGAGGACTTCAAAGTCGTCGTGGGCATAAAGTATATGCTCTAGTCAACCGCTTAATTACACAGATTATAGCGTGTAGTTTATTTGAGTGTCTTATTCATGCGTCCCTCTCTGCCCCTGCAGCCCAACTATATGGTTCTTCGCCGTGCTCTTCCTTCTCTTCAATACCCATGGTAAATATAGGGTATACTTAATTTGTATATATGCATCGTCTTTTGGTCACTGAATGCCTGTCTAACTAACACCGTGCTCCTTCCGAAGGGTGGTACTCCTACTTGTGGCTGCCGTTCATCCCACTCCTCGTAAGTACCCACAGAATTATATACGCAGTGCGTTTAGGGTTAGGGTTTACGGAGAGCACGGCTGATTACTAACCGGTTTGGTGGGCACTGGCAGGTGATCCTGCTCGTGGGGACGAAGCTACAGGTGGTGATAACGAGGATGGCCACGCAGATCATGGGCCGCGACGACGTCGTGAAGGGCGTCCCCCAGGTTCAGCCCACCGACGACCACTTCTGGTTCCGCCGCCCCAAGCTCCTCCTCTACTTGATACACTTCGTACTGTTCCAGGTGCGCCCTAATCGATCTCGGCTGATCTCCCTCTTTCTAGTCTTCGTACGTAGTCATATGCATCGCTTAATGGTGGCTTCTCATCTATATAAATAACGATCGATCTCCCATCTCTCTGTTCGTCCTTTGCAGAACGCCTTCCAGTTGGCCTTCTTCGTGTGGAGTTGGGTACGTCGCCGTTGAACAACACAAATTTCTTGAAATGTCGATCACAGTCCTAATTTGATGAGTCCGGCTCCCCCCCCCCCTCAGCCCCCTCACACACAAAAGAGTTGAGGTGATTAAGTCATTTCAACCCCTTGTGAGAGGGACTGAGAAACTTCCCTCATGTGGGTATCTGAGGGGAGCGGTCTCTAGTTTGATTATCTCTAGATTATTTAAAGATAGATGTCTTGTTTTTCAGTATCGGGTGCTAGAAAGCTTGAAGTATGGCTAAAGGTTCTTTATATTATTATTTTTTTGCAGGCTGAATATGGAATCAACTCTTGCTTCCATGAGCACCACGCAGACAAAGCCATCAGGCTCTCAATGGGGTCGGTCTCCTCGGCTGAAAACTGTAGCCAGCAAGTTTCTCTTTAGTTACTCGTTGCTTATATAGATCTGGTGTGCACGATTTGATCTGAGGGATCATTTTTTTTCTCCAAATCGAATAAAAACTTGAATCAAAGCAAACTGGTTCGATTGGATTTGGGATTGAAACAGATAAAATATTCAAAAGAGTTAATTTCTACATATATTTACTTTATTTTTAAGTTAGAAATAGTTCAACTACATAATATTTTATCGTAAAACCATATGAATATCATTTTTTAATAGTATTGTAATGTCTTTATAATATTTTAACTAATTCAGTTTAAACGATTTGGTTTAGTTTAGAAGTCTGCTAAATCAATTTAATTGAAACAAGGATATACTCAAATTGTCAGTTCAATTATGGATACTCTAGAGAATATTGATTGTCCAATTTTGATACAACAAGAAGAAAATTACCAATTTGGTTCTAACAATTACCTTTTTGCAACAGTATCCTTATACAGGTTTTGTGCAGCTACGTCACCCTTCCCCTCTACGCGTTGGTGACCGAGGTCAGTCACACTAATTTACACCGCACGCACCTTCTCATCAAGCATAATTGTGTTAGATGGCCGTTCATCTCACGAAGACTCGAGAGAATCTTCGGAATGTCACTTATATAATTCTATTAAATACAAGATTTGATAAGTCTTTAAATATATGACTTGACGATACATTTAATAAAAATTTTGTGAAAGGGACGGAGAAGCTCTCGAGAGCTCTCTTGAGTTGAACCACCGTCGTTGTGTTAACGTACAACTACATATATATACATTTATGTTTGTATTTATATATGTACGATGGCATCACAGATGGGCTCCAACATGAGGCCTACCATCTTCAACGAGAGGGTGGCGGCGGCTCTGAGGAGATGGCACCACACGGCCAGGAAGCACGTGAAGGAGAGCCACCGACATTCCGGCAGGGGGTCGCCGGCCCCGTCCAGCCAGCCGCCCACCCCGCCGCACGGTTTCTCGCCCGTCCACCTCCTCCGGTACTACCGCGGCCGGAACGAGCCCTACAGTCTGCCGGCGTCGCCGAGGCCCTACAACTACGACACCGACCTGTCCACCAACTGTCCGTCGCCCGGCGCCGACGGCGGCTCGTCGTCGCACAAGTACGCGAGCCGGGGGAAGGAGGTGGCCGGGCAGGCAGATCAGGTGGCGGAGGTGGCCCGCGGCGGCGCTCCGGCGGCTCCGGAGGACCACCGGATCGACCTGTCCGGCGAGTTCTCCTTTGACAAGAGAGACGGAGGACTGGATGTCTACCGGGAGACGAAGCCATGAAACCAGGTCGGCTGACTGTGATATGCATGCCGGGGTTCTTACAACACGGAGGAAGAGAAAACATTTGTCACTGATCTAACTACATGTAGAGCCCATTCAATTGTCTCTGTACACGGGCCACATGTAAGGAGATTTCATAAAAGAGTGCGGATCGCCTGAGGAGGGCTCCTGAGGGATCCCCCTCAGACCAGACACAAGACCACATTAAATGTGGGTCACATCAAGGTCTGAAAGTGGATTAAATAGCCGATGTGACCCACATTTAATGTGGTCTTGTGTCTGGCCTGAGGGGGCTCCCTCAGGAGCCCTCCTCAGGCGATCCGCACTCTTCAGAAAAAGTTTTGATTCCCAGAATCATCATTATTTATTTGTATGAAAAAACCAATATCTATCTTCCCGCTTTTACCCATCTGAACACCTGATTTCGGTCATCCTCAATTTCTCCAAGAATGCAGCCTTCAGAATCTCTTGCTTTTGGCGCTTGTAGACAAGAAGAAAAGTCGGCATCACCGCCGTGTGGACCGGCAGAGGGCGCTCCTTCGGGGCCAAACCAGGGGGAGGCCACGCCCCCTCAGCCTTGCCCTTGTGTGATCGTGTGATCCTTCTTAATTATGTTTGTTTCTAACTTTAATATATGTCACTAATCTTTAGAGTAATAATATATAACAGATTGCGGATCCCGTGGTCTACGGTGACGGTGAGGGGACCATTTGATTCCCCAAAGGTTTGTTTGGCACCATAAAATTTTGAGGATAATCTTGATTTATCCCCTAAATTTTGAAGATAAACTTGGTTTATTCCCAAGTTATTCCAGTACCAAACAGTCCCTAAAAAAGGGTTGTTTGGTATGAGAATAACTTGGGAATAAACCAAGTTTATCTCCAAAATTTAGGGGACAAACCAAGATTATTCCCAAAATCTTATGGTACCAAACATGCCTTTAGTTTTCATCGCAACAAGAAACAATTTAACAACGACTTGATGGTGATTCTGAGCTCACAATATCTGTTGTGAGAGGATTGAGAGTGACTGACCGAGAGAATTCACACTTAATAAAATATACGTGGATAAGTAACTGAAGAAAGGGTTTGGATGAGAGGTGAGGGATCTGTTGGAAAAACAGAAAATATCCAACGTACACAAGCCACCGCTCAAGCAGCACATAAACTGTTGAATAAACAGGAAATATCCAATGTACGTAGAAGCCAACACTCAAGCACAGCACCACACCGTAGAAGAAGAACAGAGGCTACAAAATGCCAGACGTAGAACAGAGAAGGGGAAAAACATGAAGTTCAGAACAGACTACAATATTCTACAACATCACCAGACAACACATACGTTCAAGTTTTTACATACGGTTACCAGAAAAAAATAAAAAAATATATTAATCAACGTGGCTGACTCTCTCTAAAAATAAAACAGAAACTTAACCGTAAAACACAACGTGGGTGACAGACGTGCATCAAACCTTACCATCCCCCCTTGATACAAAACTATAAACACCAAGAGAAGATCTAAATTTCACAAACTTAGAATAATCAAGGGCTTTGGTAAAACCATCAGCCACTTGATCACTTGTGTAGCAATGCTTCACAATAATTGCACCTTCATTGACAGTTTCACGAATAAAGTGATGACGCAACTCAATATGCTTTGTTCGGCTATGAAATGCTGGATTTTTTGTCATAGCAATTGTAGCTTTGTTGTCACATATAATACTTGTTACTTGTACTTGAGTTTGGTGCAAATCTTTCAAGACTCTACGCATCCAAATAGCTTGACATGTAGCCGAAGTTGCAGTAATATACTCAGCTTCAGAAGATGAAAGTGCTACACTTGCTTGTTTCTTTGACATCCATGATATAGCTCCAGAACCACAACAAAAAAATAAATCCAGAAGTACTCTTCCTGTCATCTATTGAACCTGCCCAATCACTATCAATATAACCAAGTAACTTAAAAATATAAACATGTTTATACCATATTCTATAATTGCTTGTGGATCGAATGTAACGAAGAATTCTCTTTGCTGCACCAAGATGATGAACTGATGGACAATGCATGAACCACGAAATCAAACTGACTGAATACATAATATCTGGCCTTGAGTGAGTCAAATACACGAGTCTTTCAACAATACTCCTATACAGTTTAACATCTGCCTTTGCAGTACCATCATTCATTGTCAACTTATCACATGTATTCATAGGAGTAGAAAACCCTTTGCAATTCAGCATTTTAAATTTCTCAAGCAAATCAATTGCATATTTCTCTTGAGAAATAAAAATACCCTCATCAAGTTGATAAACTTGTAGACCAAGAAAATAATGTAACAAACCCAAATCATTCACCGCAAATTCATGCATCATGCTTTCCTTAAAAGCAACAATAAGATACTTAGAGGATCCAGTGTATATTATATCATCCACATAAACACAAACAATAATGATATCGGAACCTTTTACCTTAACATACAAGGTAGGTTCACTTTCACTTCTATGGAAGTCATCCTTGCAAAGATGAAAATCTAATCTTCCATACCATGCTCTCGGTGCTTGCTTAAGCCCGTAGAGAGCCTTCTTTAACTTATACACCTTGTCTTCCTTACCATTCACAACAAAACCTTGTGGTTGGTTAACATACACATCCTCTTCTAAATATCCATTCAAAAATGCAGATTTGACATCAAACTGGAAAACTTGCCATTTCATGTGTGCTGCAAGTGTTAAAATAAGTTTGATGGTTTCAAATCGAGCTACAAGTGCAAATGTTTCAAAGAAATCCACACCTTGTTGTTGTGCATACCCCTTAACAATAAGTCTAGATTTGTATTTTTGAACACTTCCATCAGCCTTATACTTTACCTTATAGACCCATTTCACACCAATTGCATCTTTTCCTTTAGGCAAGTTTATAAGCTCCCAAGTGTCATTCTTTTCAATGGCATCAATCTCCTCTCTCATGGAACACTCTCATTCTTCTTTTCCACATGCCTCTTCATAACATATAGGCTCACCAATGAGAAATGCAAATGTACAAGATTCATAAAGTTCTCTTAAAGAACGTATCTTCCTTGGAAGAGTTTCACTTTCAGATATAGGCTGTAAAATGTTGTTGGTTGGACTATTTACATGAGTAGAAGGTTGTCCTTCATGAAAAATAGATGCATCATATGCTTGATATGAACAACTCTCTTCATTGACATGTGTTGGATGGCATTTAATTGGCTGAGCATCATCTTGTAGCCATTCTAAAGAACTATTCTTATCAAAGATAACATCTCTACGAATAATTATATTTTTGGTTATAGGGTTATATAATCTATAACCTTTTGACTCTCCACTATAACCAACAAAATTGCAATTTTCACTCTTCTTATGCATCTTGCCACGGTCACTAGAATCAATCAATGCATAGACAATACAACCAAAGATTCTTAAATTACTCACATTGGGTTTCTTGTGGAACCATCATATGGAGTCATATTCTGAACAGCCTTTGCTGGAGAAATATTGAGAAGATAAACTAATGTAGCTACTGCCTCAACCCAAAAATCATTAGAAAGTTTCTTTTCACATAGCATGCTTCTAGTCATCTCAACCACCGTTTGATTTTTCCGCTCTACAACTCCATTTTGTTTTGGAGTTTTTCTCACAGCCAATTGCCTATGGATGCTATGTTACTTGCAAAAATGCTCAAATTCATTACATAAGAACTCTCCCCCTCTATCAGTGCGAAGTACCTTGATAGGATAGTCACTTTCCTTTCTGCAAAAGCTTTAAATTGTTGAAACTTATCAAATGCTTCTGATTTCTGTGAAAGAAAAAATACCCAACACATACGAGAAAAATCATCAATGAATAGTAAAAAATATTTACTGTTATTCAATGATAGAGTTTTCATTGGTCCACAAATATCAGCATGCACCGATGCTAATGGTTCTCTAGCTCTCCAAGATTTTCCAACCTGAAATGGTAAGCGATGTTGCTTTCCAAACACACACGCTTCACAAACATTATCATCACTAACAATAGAAGGTAGCCCACAAACCATACCTTTCTGACTCAACAACTTCAGCCCATTAAAATACAAATGTCTATAACGTAAGTGCCATACTTGTGACATATTGTTCAAGTTAGCAATCAATGCACACTCGTCAAGACATGAGAGATCAATAGGAAACATCCTATTTTCAGCCATATGAATCATCGCAAGTGGTGTTTGTTCACTTCATTTCTTTCTGATTTCACACACATTATCATGAAACATAACCAAGTAATCCTTTTGAAGTAGTTGTCCCACACTAAGCAAATTATATGCAAGACTTGGTGTGTAAAAAACATCATCAATGAACTTTTCCATACCTGATTTTGTCTTGATTGCCACTGTACCTTTACCCTCAATATGCACCAGTTTGTTGTTTCCAAGCCGAACAACTTATCTCTTTGATTCATCAATATGGCGAAATAAACTCTTATCTCTACTCATATGGTTGCTACAGCCACTGTTTAAAAACCTCACAAAATCAGTTATATTTTCTTTAGAGTCTAAATGAGTGAGAAAGAGATTCTGATCCTCCTTTTTTTCTTCAACCACATTAGCTTGTTGTTTTACTTTTTGCCAACAATATGGCTCATATGCCCTATTTTCTTACAAAAATCACAAAACCTTTTCTTGTAATTCAACTTTTGGAAATTGTTGTCCGAAGCTTCTTTTCTTTCACGTTCATTTTCACATCTTCCACGTCCATAGCCACGTCCACGGAATCCTCCTCTACCACGTCCTTTACCTTTGTACTTCTGGTTTGAAGAAGATTCACCTTGCTTATCCTTGTTGTTGATATTCAACATGACCTAAAAGGCTTGCTCAATATTTTTTTCAGCTGATCTTTTCATTCTTTCTTCATGAGCTAAAAGAGAACCTGTTAATTCATTGAGAGAATTGCTAGACAAATCCTTAGACTCCTCAATAGCAGTGACAACATGATCAAACTTTTGTGGCAAACTTCTTAAAATTTTTTCCACTACTTTTTGATCTGAAATTGCTTCTCCAAATGTCCTCATCCGATTTATAGTAATAGAAATTCTTGAAAAGAACTCTTGAATAGATTCATTTCCTTTCATAAACATGGTCTCAAATTCTCTACGGAGAGTTTGGAGTTTCACAATTTTTACCTTGTTGTCACCATGAAATTCTTGCTTTAAGATAGTCCAAGCTTCACTTGATTTTGTGGCATTTGCAATTCTCGGAAAGATGGCATCGGAAACAGCTTGTTGAAGAGCAAGTAACGCCTTTGCATCTTTCTTCCGAAATTCCTTCAAATCCGGTCTTCCTCCTGGTGTAGAACTCTCCGCTTCTACATAATTATTCTCAACTAGATCCCAAAGATCATGAGAGATAAAGAACATTCTCATTTTAACACTCCAAAATTCATAATTTTCTCCATTAAAGATGAGCACCAGAGATTGGGTGAGGTTGAGAGCATTCATACTACTTGACATGATGAAAAACTCTCCAAAAACATATTTATCAAACACCCAATGTGTAAGATAAAATTTACCTCTCTGGAAAACTCCGAAGCTTCAGACACCAAGCTTCATATAAGACGTTTTTCGTAAGAAATCTCCAAAAAGAAGGCAACTCCCAGCTTTGATGAACAAGGCTCTGATACCAAAAACTATTGGAAAAATAGAAAATATCCAACGTACACAAGCCATCGCTCAAGCAGCACATAAACTGTTGGATAAACAGGAAATATCCAACGTACGTAGAAGCCAACGCTCCAGCACAACACCACACCGTAGAAGAATAATAGAGGCTACAAAATGCCAGACGTAGAGCAGAGAAGGGGAAAAACATGAAGTTCAGAACAGACTACAGTATTCTGCAACATCACCAGACAACACATACGTTCAAGTTTTTACAGATGGTTACCAGAAATAAAAATAAAAAATATATTAATCAACGTGGCTGACTCTCTCTAAAAATAAAACAGAAACTTAACCGTAAAACACAACGTGGGTGACAGACGTGCATCAAACCTTATCAGGATCGTGACTCCGCCGAGTTGGCGATGGGCACGAGCTACCTCTCCGATGCGATGCGTGGGGACTAAAAAAAATCAGGTGGGAATTGTATTAAATTTTTTTGTAAATATTTTATTACGAATATCTGATAAAAGTTGTTGAAAAAATTGGAATCTATAACTCCTTGAAGTCATAAGGTTTAAAATGGTTTCTAAAACAATGAATGTTGATTAATTCGAAAATGTTTTACAAACACCTAAATAGTTAATATATTTAGAAAGCATTATGTATGTACCAATAAATACAATGGTTTTTGCTTTATAGATAAAAACTAATCAGACAAAACATTTTCAACATTTTTTCAACATGCATCCATACACACCCTATTCAACGTTTTTTGTCCTGTTTACGCATTCATGCGCGCGTCAAGACTTTGGGTTGGCAAGACTTCTGGGCGCCATGACCAGGTCAAAGGCGCGCATCAGAACGCGTGTGGACCAGATATGTCAGTCAACGGAAAGAAAAAAAAATTCAAGTATAAATAAAAAGGCAACTGAATTTCTGATTGGTTCGCTTAATATCTTTAGAATCCTCTCCATGATCTGTTTGAATTTTCTTTAACTTTCTGTCCACTCCCTTATTCCACTCTCTATGGTACTTTATTGTTTTGTATTTGCTGAATTGGCCTATCTCTCAACACCGGTATTTTAATAAAAAAAATTATTGAATAAAATTCACTTAGTTTCAATATGATATTTAGTTTCTTATTTTAAATAGGATTGACAAGAAACTATGCCCATGACCACAAATATCTATATATTAGGGGTCACTTAATATTTTTGTCATCTTGTTAGATCGAACACTACAAGAAAATAGGTTATTAGGGACGGCTGTAAGCCGTCTCAAAAAACCAAAAAGCTGTCGCTAATAAATATTAGCGACGGCTTCAAAGCCGTCGCAAACGTGTCGCAAATAACGCCGTCGCCAATAATATTCGCGACGGCTATTGTTAAGCCGTCCCGAGTAGGTTTATTGGCAACGGCTCGTAAGCCGTCGCATAAGTTATTAGCAAAACGACCATTTATTGGCGACGGCTTAAACAGCCGTCGCCAATAACTTTACTGGCGACGGCTTAAGCCGTCGCAAACGATAAGGAGATTAGACGGCGGATGAAGTTATTTGGGACGAGAGTTGCGAGTCTCAAATAATCTTATTGGCCACGGCTAACCGGCCGTCGCCAATAAATGTAGTTGCGACGGCCACGTAAGCCGTCGCAAATGGCAAGCGAAACCCCACACTCAGTTCCCGAATTTTTCTTCGTATTGCGACGGCTATATAGCCGTCGCTAATAAAGTTATTTGGGACCTGCCACGTCCCGAATATTAAAGCCGTCGCAATACCGCAGAAAAATTCCGGGGCCCCGGGTTCCGAATTTTTCTGCAGTATTGCGACGGCCGTTTTTAATATTAGGGACGGCTTTAGCCGTCCCAAATAATCTTTATTGGCGACGGCTATATAAAGCCGTCGCCAATAATAAATTTACGAAAAAAAAATAATTTGATTGGCCGGATTGGATCAATTATACGATCCAATCCGGAAAATCAATCATTCTTGAAACTTTCATAAATATCTAAAATCGGATCTACCAATCCAAAAATTGATTTATATTAATAATTTCGGTCTTGCCGGATTGCTCGTTTCAAACTCGGAACGGACATCGAATTAGGATGAAACAACACACATTAACATACCAAAATTGAAATTCACCAAATTTAAATTCATATTCACATACCATATTCAAAATCACATTCATACACAAAATGTTTTGATACATATGAATAACATTGATAGAGAGTAAAAAATATATCTTAATCTATTCATCTTCTTCATCTTCATCTTCATCATCATCTTCACTCTCCTCGGCATCCTCGTAGTCCTCGTCGTCATCGCCATTTCTGTCCTCTGTTTGTTGAGGCGGGGGATGCCCGATGTGGATGGCACATCGAGTCGGGAACCTTTGAGTCAAGCCTTCAATGATCGGATTGAGGCGATCGAAATTATCTTGGAATGATTTCTCATTGGTTATCCAATTGTTGTTTCAATGAAGTTATTTGTTCTTCATAACGTTCATTGATTTCTCCTTGCCTCGCCACACGATCTCTAAGCTCTCGAATTTCTTGAGTCGAGCTAGAAGCACCTCCGCTTGACTCACCATACCAAGTGTGGCGAGTTTCACCTCGCCCACCACATCGGATCCGTCCTGGTCGATCTCTACCAAACACGGATACGAAAGCTTCCTCCGCGGTGAGTGGAGGCTGCGATACCCCAGCATCCGAGGATTCAGATGCTGGGGGATTCATCAATCCTTGCATATTTTCCTATAAATAATATGAATAAAAATTAAAATCCTACCGTGATGAATTGTGGATTATAAAGAAAATTAGGTTATGATAATCAATAATTACCATCATAAGACGACTTTGGTCATTATCCCAAATGGTCATTGCTCCATCGAGTTCTTCATGCGTTTGACTCATCCGGAATACCTCGGGACGAGTTGGAGGTCGACCTTCTTTTCGTACCTTACCAAAAAATAAAAAAAAAGATAAAGGTTATTACAGAATAAGAATCAACTAATATGAAATTTTAAGTTTTGACTACTTACAAAGTCTCTTTCTAACTGGTGTATATTTGTTCTTCCTCTTCTGTACGGCATTGTTAATTGCCGCCTATTACCGGCATTCTTTTCACTCAATGCCTACATATATATATACAAATGAAACAACATTAAAAAAATGCAAATGAAAAGAATAGGATCTAATAAATAAGAGGAAATAAAATTTTGAGTTACTCTAGCATCATCTTGACTCCATAAATGGCACATATGATGCCATTGTTCCTCGTTGCACTGTGGAGGAATGTTGGCACGAGCTTCCTCATTTGATCGTCCTGTAAAATATTGTACACAAATATTGTTAACAAAAAATTGGTTATCTCGTATTTACATTCTAAATTATATTTTACCTTTCTTTTCAAATGATTTCTTTGTTTTCTTTGCATATCTCCCATATGCCTTAATATCTGTGCATCCGATTGAGGATTCCGCTCAAAGGTAAAATGTTGCCGCATTAATATAAAAATGATTAAAAAGTTCACCAAAATTTAAATAAGATGAAGCTACTTGAATGTTACCTCTAAATCACGGAATATGGCATCATTTTTCTCTGCGGTAGAGCCATGTAATTATGCTCCCACAAATCGCAATGAACTCTGTTCATAACTCCTAAGTAGGAGGTAAACTCCTGTCCATGTGATCCAACGCCGGATCCTCCTACTAGAACGACGTTGTAGGACTCATCAGGGCCAAGTGTTCGCACACTGATGGCCTTTGCTGGACCTCTCCCACGTCTAACTGATGTAGCTAGTTAAGTATAAATTAAAAATTACAATTAGACAACGAAGATTTTTAAAGAAAACTTTTTACTAGCATTTATTCAAATATTTACCTGAAGCATGGGAAGATGGACTACTACCATCTGTAGGAGGCGTCGTCGGAACCCGGTGAGAAGGAGTCCGAGATGGACTAGGCTCACTGTTCATTACTAGCATTTATTCAAATATTTAACTGATTCCGTCGTCGTCAATTTAAGTTTTCATGTCACACTTTTAAATTTTGTTTGCATCCTATTCAAATGTGCTTTGTCAGCTCACTGTTCATTATGTCTTGTACATCGCTTTTCATCATTTTGTTATGCTCGTTGTATTTTATATAACACATATTTGTTGAGATCAATACAAATTATTAGGAGTGATCAAACATAATTACAAGATCAGGATGTAGCTCCATACTGTTTCATTCACAACCACTTTCTGGACGCCCAACGCGTACACCAGATTGCTGTCCCTTCTGATATGATTGGCATATTCCTCTAGGACAACCAAATTAATCTTCGTAACAATTCTGTTTTTCCTTCCTGCGTGCATTATTTTGTAACCATTCTTCTGAATAATATTTCTATAAATACGGAGGTGCGCCTATGCTATTGTGGAAGAGCATGGGTATTTGCCCAATCTGTCCCAATCTTGCCTTTTGTTCCCTTCATTGTTGTATTGTGCGTTATCATCAACTTGGTATTAGAGCACCGGGGCGCCATGGAAGACATGGAGGGCAACTCACTAACATTGGAGAATGTCAGCTTTGATCGAGGAATGTTTGTCGATGAGATAAACAAGCTAGCTATTCTTCCTCAACTCTTCCGATAGTCCATATACCATTTTGGTCTCCATATAATTAATCATTGCAAAGAACTATATTTTATGTTAAAGAGCCACACTGTAGCTCTGCCTGCCAAGAACAAGTTTGCATCCGTGAATGGATCCATCACCAAGCTTGATGAAAATGAAGCCCCCTTAATACCATGAGAAAGAGCTAATAATATGGTTATCTCTTTGCTGCTGAATTTCATCTACACAGAGATAGTTGCTCCATTATTATATATTGACGCAACATATGAAATGTGGTCTAATCTTATGTAGCATTTCTCCCTTGCTAGTGGTCTCAGAATATACAGCTTGGAGTGTTCAATTTCTACCCACAAGCTAGGCTACGGAATCAGTCACAAAATTACTCTTCAAGGTTATTGGGATGAATTTTCTCAACTTGTTCCTTCATCTCACAACGCTTAATTATATTGACAAACAACACTTAGTGTAGCTCTTAATGGAGTTGAACGTCACTTAAATGGCTGTGTGGACACAAATTCTATTGATGGACCCATCTTCTCGATCAGCAAAGCCTACTCTCTTGTGCTTCAAGATGAAGCACAAAGGCTCATTCTAACATCAATATTGTCGCATGAACATTCTGCTATGGTATCTAAGGAGAACACAAAAATTAAAAAAATTTGTGACATAAGAGAATGATGCTTACACTGCAATATTGGAGGACATGTAAAGAAGAATTGCTTCAAAATCAATGCCACTCAATGTATTTTGACAAATTCTAAGTCATAACCAAGAGCAATGCTATAAGCTACATGGCTACACACAAAACTAAAGCAACTTCAAGAAGTTTCAAAGCAAACAACCAGTTCTATCAAAAAATCAGTATACTAGCATTATAAATCTACTACTGGAATCAGTTAATTCCAAAGCTTCTTTACATGCTGACACTATCCCACATTTTGGTTTTAATCATAGACATATGGGTGTTGGATTTAGGGGCAACCACCCACATTTCAGGCAATCCACCTGCAGACAACATATCGGTTCAACTAAACAAATTCACATGTATCCAACTTCTCGATAGGTTTCATCCTAAAATACTTAGTTCAGATCCCATCAAGCGTAACTAGAATATTACTTTGAAGACCCTTTTTTATGCCTCTTCATTTAAAAACAATTTACTTTCAATTAGGCAAATTACAAAGGAAAATCAATGATCCATCATCTTCTTTCTTTCTTATTATATTTTATATAGGATTTAAACACAAAGAGAACCGTTCGTCGGGGCCATAAAGTAGGATTGTACTATTTTGCCAAGGAAATTGGACCATTTTGCTCATCCTCTAAAGTTAACAATTGAAGAATTTGGCATTTGATATTCGGCCGCCGCTCAGACAACAAGTTGAAACCTCTTTCTAAAAAACTATATTTTTCTTTTGATAATACTAAATGCTTTATATATATACAAAGGCTAAACAACCTCGTTTGCCTTTTTAAACTTAGTCAAAGTAGGTCAGTAGGTCATTTTAGGTTTTTGATCTCTTGCTTTGTGATGTTTGAGAGTCTGATCAGGTTGAATCAAATTTTAGAGTAAAGTACTTAGGGGGTGTTTGGTTGCATGATAATTTTTTGTACACTTTCATGATAAAAAATTGTATTAAAATAAAAAGTGAACCAACTCATGACATAAAATTATCATGTTTGGAGGGATGTGATTACAAAAAAGAGTAACTACAACACATAACCAAACAAAGTGGGGGACCACAAGAAAAAAGAAAGAGGTGAGATCCTCTTTTTTTGTTTAAGAAGAAAATCACTTTTAAAACATAAAATTATCATGGTTACCAAACACCTCTTTTAACAAGTTTTCTTACAATTTTTAAAAATTAAAACAAAAACCTTCATTATCATACAACCAAACACCTCATAATTAAGTGTCTACCGTGATGATCATTCAAGATTTGTGTGGATCTATATGCTCATATTCAAATCACGTGTTACTAATATTTTTAAAAAGTTCAGCTCCTATGTTGAAAGACAATTTAATTCTTGTATTAAAACTGTGAGAACCATTAATACTAATTATTTATCTGCAATATTAACTATAAACATATAATATATATGTAATATACACATGTATTATATTTAAAGTGTTAATAATGGTGACAAATGGTTGGTCAGTGAGAAGTTAGGTCCGTAATAATATATAGGCAATATATATGTTAATAACAAAAAAACAGGTGATTAATATTATATATGACTCTTTGTTTTATTTTGATTTCGTTTCATTTCGGTCGCGCGAGCAATCGAGTGGTTTATTATCGAAAACTGGGGAGGTTTGGTTCTGCGGCCGGCCGAGAAGGGCATCCGGGCTTCCATGAAATGATGGACAACGGAGTTGAAGGCAAACTAGCTAGCTAGTGGCCGACTCCAGGGCTGTGCCCGGGTCGCGTCGGTCGGAAACGCCGTACATCCGCCGTCCCGGCGACCGGGATCATCGACTTGCCGGGGGCGCTCCCCTCTTCCGCTTCCTTCGCCGCCGGCAGGAAGCCCGAGGTTCCTCCGCGCAACACCTTCTGGTGGCCGACACGGCGACCGCTCCCCGCCTGCGCCGATCGGCGGCCCCGCGTGTCCACCGAGGTTGCGCGATGACGGCTGCTGCTCAAGGGATCCTTGCCGGCGGCGAGCAAGGGGCCGACACGGGGGCGGTGCCCGCGGGGTACCGTCGGCCGGAATGCCCGGCCGCCTTCGGCCGACTGTTGTTCGCGGTTGCGGGGAACGTCGTTGTCGCCGGGGGCGTCCGGCGGCGTGGCGGTGGTGCCGACGTCCGTCTCTGCCCTCGGGCATCTCATGCACGTCGTATGCTTTCTCGCCGCCTGGACATGCAGGAGGGGGGCGTCGTCGGAGAGAAACGACAGCAGCAGGAGCTGGAAGAGGATGGTGCTGGCGTAGAAGGAGCTCGTGACGGCGGCCATTGCGCGGGGGCGAGGGAGAAGGGTGGCCAAGAAGTCCTAAGGTAGGTGTGTTCGATATATATATAGAGAGAGAGATATAGATAGATGGATGGATAGATATGGGTTTGTATTTATAGGGTCTTGATCTCGATCGGGTCCCGGAAGACACAGAGAGAGGCATTTGAACTTTCAATGACCATTTCATGAACAACACATCGACACTGGTTATGACCTGGAGGTGGTGTCTCCCACGTTCACGATATAGCAAGTTAGAAAGGCTAGTAGCTCCTTGGCGTCAAAAGATGTTCTTGGAGGTGGTGTCTCCCACTTTCACGATATAACAAGTTAGAAAGGCTAGCTCCTTGGCGCCAAAAGATGTTCTGTCTCTCTCTCTCCCTATTTGTAAATGCGTTCATAATATTTATAGGGTGCTTCCTTGCACAGTCATTTTTATGTATTTTCATGATAAACTTTTACTTTAAAATAAAATTTAAGAAGATAAAAAGATTATCATGTTTGGTGAGATATAAAAATGTAGGGGAATACAAGGCCAGGAAGTGGTTTCTATCTCTTTTCTTTTTTGAGAAATAACATTAGGTAGAAACATAATTGTCAAGCACTCTTTTTGAAAGTTTTGTTATTCAAAGCATATCTTTGTAGCAAAAAAAAAAGTCAATTTGCCGTGAAATCAAACATCTCACTGACATGTCATCGACCATTCTTAACTTGAGCAACTAATTCATCATTATCTCTGAGGTTACATGGCTAATGTCTTTTTTGATAATCATATTAGACGCGAATATGATCATTATTAATTTTAAAGTTGATAGTGCCGTGTGATATATGTATATCATCAAGAAGTATTTGGTTACTAATAACAATTTTGAAACTTAGAAATTTAGTTTTAACTGTTTGATGTTGACTGTCATCTATCTCAAAATATTAATATATCAAAATTGATAAAATATTATTTTTACATTTTAACCAAACAGTGCATAGATCAAAGATAATCTCCCGTAGAGAAAAATTTTGAAATAGCATATTTTTAAAGTTTATTTTCGGAAGTAACACCGTAATTTTTTTTCCAAAACTAACACAATTTTACCGAAGTCGCTAAGTCATCTAACAACTTTGGGGAGCGACCAAAGAAGTGGTTAGGAAAGACAGCGACTTCATGCAAGTCGTTGTCTTCTGTAGTGACTTCAATTTTTTTATTGCTCGATCTTCCAACAATTTCACCCTAACTATTATATATATAAATTAAATTTTATAAACATTATATATATGATAAATATAAATTAAATATTATTTTTAAAATATTTTAAAATAATTCTATTAAAATTTATTTATTTTATTTTAACATATTTTATTAAAGTTTAAAGTTAATTTTTATTACATATATCAACATAAAATGTTATGTTTACTTAATTAAATATAATAATTTATGTATAATTTATTATATATTTTATATATTTTAATTTAAAGTAACATAGTTGAAATAAGTTACTTTAATGTTATTTTATTTATTTAATAATGTTAAAATATATACTAATAATTTCATTTTTACATTTTAAGTTGTAAATGTTTATTTATTTAATAATGTTGTAACATTTAATAATGTTTAAATAATGTGCTATTTAAAAAATATAAACTTAAAAGTAAATATTAAAACATTATTAAATAAAAAAATAAAAATAAAATTTTTAACTATGTTACTTTAAAATAAAATATAATTAAATTGTATGAATTATAATAAATTATACATAAATTATTATATTTAGGTAAGTAAACATAATATTTTATGTTGTTATATGTAATAAAAGCTAACTTTAAAATTTAATAAAATATGTTAAAACTAAAAATAAAATAAAAATATTTTAATAGAATTATTTTAATATATTTTAATATAATATTTATTTTATATTTATTTTATTTATATATAATGTTTATAAAATATAATTTATATAATATATATATATAATAGTTAGATCCAGCGACTTTACCTTTACGTAAAAGAAAAAAATTGAAGTCGCTGCAGGAGACAATGACTTGTGTGAAGTTGTTGTCTTTTCTAGCGACTTCATCCGTCGCTCCACATGACTTTGTTACTTTGGTAAAATTATGCCAGTTTTGAAAAAAAAATTTACGGTGTTACTCCGAAAATAAACTTTAAAAGTGTGTTATTTCAAAAATTTTCTCCTCGAAAAAGGGCATCACTCCGGGAAGTTGGCAACCGGAGAGGAAGACAAGGAGCAACGTACCGTCCGTGGCTCTCTCCTTCCTTCCAGGATCAGCTGAAGGATTCTTTTGTTTTGTTTCAAGATCATGCAGCTAACTACATCCTGCACCTTATCGTACATCCTTGAAGCTCGAGAGAGGGACTTTCTGGGTTAAACGGGTAGAGCTTGCTGCATATTCGTAGCAGGAAAATTCGTAATAGTGCAAATTTTCGGATGATAGCTAGGAAAAATCGTTGAAGTTCAAGTTAGGCCTTTAGGCGTCGTTTGGTATCGGGATAAGTTTGATGGGGATAGGGATAAACCAATCATTGTGGTTAATCCTATCCCTATTACATTTGGTTTAACTTAGGATAGGTTTAGGGATAATTCTATCCTATGTTTGGTATGTTAACAATAAATTCGAAGATAACTTTAAATTTTTATATTTTTATCTTTATTTTTTATATTATCTTATTTTATTATTCATAACAAATTCATAAATATCCTAACTTATTTAAATATATATATATAAGTTTAAACTCGGACGGAGCTCAGCTCGCCCTCCCTCCGGACAAAACCCGGCGGACGGAGACGGACGGTGATTCCTGCGGAGCCGCTCCCCGCCCCTTCTTTCCGACTAGGGGTGGGCACAAAACAGTTCAAACCGAGAAACCAAATCGAACCAACTCATTCGGTTCGGTTTGGGACTCTTTCGGTTTGATTCGATTTAAAAAATATCTAAACCGATTTAAACTGAACCAAACCAAATTGTTTAAATTGACTTAATCAAAAAAAATATAATCCCCCTCCCGGCGGGCGGACGCCGCTGCCCCCTCCTCCCCGGCGGACAGAGGCCCCGCCCCTCCTCCCCTGCGGACGCCGCTTCCCCCGCGGCACCCCCTCGGCGGACGCCGCTCTCGCCCGCGGCACCCTCCTCCCCCCCCCCCCCCGCGGCACCTCCCTTCCTCCCCGGCGGACGCCACTTCGCCCCGCGGCACCCCCTCCCCCCCCCCCCCCGCGGCACCCCCTTCACCCCCTCCCCGGAGCTCCCCCCCCCCCCCCGCGGCTCCCCCCTCCCCCCGCGGCGCCCCCCTTCACCCCCCCCTCCCCGGAGCTCCCCCCGCGGCACCCCCCTTCACCCCCCTTTCACCCCCCTCCCCGGAGCTCCCTCCCGCGGCGCCCCCCTTCACCCCCCCGAGCTCCCCCCCCCCCCCGCGGCGCCCCCTTCACCCCCTCCCGGAGCTCCCACCCCCTTCACCCCCCTCCCCGGAGCTCCCCCACGCGGCACCCCCCTTCACCCCCCTCCCTCCCGCGGCCCCCCCCCCCCGCGCGCGGATGTCCCCCCGCGGCACCCCCCTTCCCGCACATATCCTCAAAATATCATTTTGGGAGTAAGATATCCCAAGTATTAGGTGGGATGATTTATCCCTGTACTTATCCTTAATTTTGGGGATAACTTGGATTAACTTAATCCAGGTTAAATTCATTTTTGTGTGTGTACCAAACAAGGGATTAGGAATAAACCAAGTTTATCCTAGGTTATCCTCATACCAAACAAGGCCTTAAGGTGTTGTTTCGTACCTAACATTTTTTGGGGATAAACTAAATTTATCCCCTAAATTTTGAGGATAAATATGATTTATCTCCGAGTTATCCTCGTACCAAACATGACCTAAGTGACACTAACCAACTCCACACATTATATTTTCAGGTAATAATGCAATGAAATTATTGACAGTAATTATGACCAAGGAAGAATGGGTCAAAGATCATGATTGGGTAGTGACTTATTTTTTATTATTTTTAAAAACTTTAAATATAATATAAAAATACAAAAAAATTTCGAAAATTTCGAAAAATTAAATAACATAATTTTATAAAATTATATATTTATTTTATTTCAATCTTACATGATTTATATTTTCTACATGATTTATGTACTTCTCCCGGGTTATTCGAGTTGAGTACATAATAACGTACAGATAGACATGACAAGTATACTCATCACTCTCTCGAACAAGTATTCTAACTTTAGATTATCAAGAATCATTATAATTATTATAGTCATAAGTGAATTGAATCGAAGTGTTCGACGAATCAATATAATTCATTCCATAATGTTCTTGATCAGATAACTAATAAATTAATAAAATAACTAACGAACTAATTAAATAACTTAAATAGTATAATTCAAGACTTTAATTAATGAGCTAATTAAATAATTAAACTAAAATACTTAAAGAGTGAGAGCACAAAAAGGAGAGCACAAGAAGACAAGTGAGGAGAAATGAGACCCCTTGGAGACCTCCGAGGGGTAAGGAGGGGGGCTTCAAAGCCCCCTCTACAAGCAATGGTTGGCGACCCAACTGTGATGAGTTGGCCCGACCATGTCATGGTTGGGTCAGTTGTATGAAAAATTGACGGGGTCAGATCCGGTACTTAACTCGGTATTCCATGATTCCTACTACATCGTTCTTGGGGAATTTTCCTATTTGTAATAGTGATCTCGTTGTGTTTTATCGATATTCAAGACTTTGTACGTACGTAGACCTTAATTAAGTGATCTCTCGCTAGTATTTTCAACATGATATTTCAATATTTTCCCATCTAAACTAATGGGTATTTACCATTGTATTCAACCCAAAAAATCAAATAAAAAATCGATTATTTGATTTGGTTTAATTTGGTTAAAATAGACCTTCAAACAACCTTGAACACCCCTAACCTAAGGTCTCTGTACCTAATTATATTGAATATCTCTATCACTATTAATTTTAAAATCATTCATGATATAAATCATGAATAGATGTTTGACTATCAATATCCATATTGTAATTCTTAAAACAAACAAAACATGATATGTAATACACGTGTCCACCTATGTCAATATTGATATTGATATACTTTGTTTTCAACAAAAATCAATATCAAAAGTAATACAATATTACTTTAACACTTTCAAGTAAATAGCACAAACTCCTGGACATTATTTTGGACATAAAACCATAGGAAATAAGGGTGATGCCAAAAGACAACTAACAATAGTTGAATGTCGGAAAAGTGCAAAATTATGCCATTCGGAATCCACACTTCTGTTGGAATTTGATACTTTCAAGGCAACAACTTTGTTTTGAGTATGGGTGTTAATGAACTAGGCTTGACCAAATCAATTTGAAGTTGGCTCTGTCAAGTATTGATCTATAAATTTTTAGGTTAGCCTTACACAACACACACTATATCATTGACCTAATTAGGCTCGACCTATATAAAAATTAACTTGGTTTGATCTAGCCCGGCCCAACCCACTTTTATGTTTTCTATAAGTATGTTATTATCAAATTAAACTACTCATGGTATGCTTGGTTAGATGAAAACATGGATTTTAAAAGATATTTTGTAATATCTTACTTTGTGCATATATTAATAGATTAAATTAGTGGACTACTAACAACTTCAGTTAATTATTTTTTGAAAGTTGAGTTGAAAAAAGTTTAAAGTTAAGTGTGCTTTGTTAGGAGTAGTCCAAAGATGAGTGATTGCTTGAGAAAGCTACTAATTAGCATGGTTGTTGGGCAAATCAGCTAATTTAGTCATTACATATGATATCAGAGCATGACCCAACTAGAAGATTCATTATGTCCTACTTGGGTATATGATATGTGATGGGTGTGAGATATTGATAGGATGTCAAGTCATTATGAGGGTTAGATTGTAATAACCCCAATTTGTGAATATGCTAAGATATTAAATTAATAGTTCAATAGCAATTGCAATTAACCATTTTTTGAAGGTTGAGTTGAAAAAGTTCAGATGTTAAACATACTTTTTTGGGAGTAGTCCAGAGATGGGTGACCTCCTACGAAGGTTACTAATTAGCACGATTGTTGGGTCAGCAAACTATTTTGTCTTTACACATGATATAAGAGCATGACCTAGTTGGAAAGTCTATTATGACATGCCTAGGAATGCGATATGTGATATGTGTGTGATCTTGATGAAGATGTTAAGTCTTTAAAAGGGTTAGATTGTAATATCTTGATTTGTGAACATGTTAAGAGATTAAATCAACGTATTATCAACAATTTCAGTTAACCATTTTTCGAAGGTTGCGTTGAAATGACTCTGATGTTAAGTAAGATTTGTTGGGAGTAGCCGAGATTGGGTGGTCTCTTGGGAAGACATGCTAATTAACATGGTTGGTGGGCCAGTCAGTTGATTTTGTCGTTATGTATGGTATCAAAGCATGACCTAATAGGAAACTCCGTCATGACCTACTTAGGGTATACGATATGTGATGTGTGTAGTGTCTTGATGAGGACATCAAGTTTTTAAGAGGGTTAGATTGTAATACTTAGATTACCAACAATTTCGATTAACCATTTTCAGGGGTTGAGTTGAAATAGCTTAGAAGTTAAGTGTATTTTGCACGAAGTAGTCCAAAAATGTGTGATCTCCTGTGAAAGCTACTAATTAGCATGGTTATTCCATCAAAGTATATGACATAGTGTTAGAGCATGACTTGATTGGAAAGTCCATTATAATTGACCTATCAAGTTAGGTATGTGATAGGTGATGTGTATTTGGTCTCGATGAAGATCTCAAGTCTTTAAGAGGGTTAGAATATTGTAATATCATGATTTTTAATTATGCCAATAGATTAAATTAGTGAATTATTAACAACTATTGATCATTTTTTTAGAGGTTGAGTTGAAAAAACTTTGAAATTAAGTATATTTTGTTGAAAATAGTCCGAGTACATCTGATCTCTCGAGAAGATTGTTAATTAACATAGTTGTTTGACTATTCAGTCGATTTAGTAGCCGGATATTTTTTATGGAATCACTTTTCAAAAAAAAATATTCCATGTTATTTAATAACATGCATGTAAATCAATGCAAACAAACATATATCTAACTCTATGCGTCACTTCTCCAAAAAAATGTTTATAATACTTTTTATTATATCAAAAGGTGTTTGAAACTTTATGTTTGAAAGTTTATAGTTTCGCCTCGTTTAACTTGGTTGAGCATGGTTTGGCCCCCAACAACAACCCGCTTGATACCTATGGGCTGAAATGTCTAACACGCCACTGTCCTACCCATAAGCCAATTCCCACCGCCACATCTAAAATAAGTTTGGGAAAATTGATTTCGATTCAAAAGAAGTCCACTTAATTGTTAGTCTATTGATCCGATATGTTTGTTTAACACCCATTCTATCCTATCTTACGTTAACTTCTTCTTCAACCTTTTTTTATCTTCTGTCAAAAGTATTCTTAACATTATTAGATTAACGAAAAGCTATAAATAAAATTTACTTATCTTTTATGTGACATCTAAGTTTTTATTTTAAGAAGATTTAATGAAGAACTATATACATGATTAAATATTAGAAATTATATTAAAATTAATATTTTAAAATCACATACAATATCATTATTCTGGGTAAATAAAAATGTTAGATATATGTTTAATATACCTTTTTGGTTATACTATTTTGAAAAAATTATATTTTATTCATTTGTCCTTAAAATCGGTCATAAAAAATATCTGATGAGAATTTGTATTTATTTTAAATTCAGATGATATATGTTATAAAATGTTCTCAAAGTTTATTTGATGCGTCATTCAATTTATTAAATTAAACATTTTATCAAAAAAATGAGAAATTATTAAAAATAATAGGATACATATGTGATTTTAAACCTCCACCCTCAACGTACTTATCCCAAAATGGAGCAGAGACCACTATATATTTTGACAAGCCGAATGGATGTTAAAAAATTTTGGACGTTAAAATATTAAAAATACTTTAATTATTAAAATATTAAAGGTGGTTTTCTTGAATGGACGTGGGATTGATTTCCCATGTCTAAGGCATGTCTGACCAGCCTCATAATGCCTATATTGCCAGATTTGGTTATGTCTGAGCAAGTTTGGTAATTTATAAAAACTTCTCGGTTCCTTTGTTTTGACTTAATTTATGTTTATCATCTAAATTGGCCAGAGTTTAGATATTGAAATCTTTGTTAAAAGGACTGTACATAGTAGTAACTTCTTGACAAACCAATTATTTTCAAACATTTCACTATAATTTTTAATTTTGAAGATGGATAACTAACTAAATTCTACCATAATTAGTCATGAACCCAGATGTGAGAAAGGAGGAGGATTGTGTTAGGTGACAGCCAGTGTAAAATGAAGTCACATCGCAAGGTATAGATTCAAATGATATAAATATTGAGACATACTCATCTAATGATGTATTACACCAGAACCTGAGTGTGGCGAAAAATACAATAAAGGTGATGACATTCCTCACATGAGATGCGCCACATAATATGGTGTTAAATAGGCAAAGGTTCCCACATCGAAGATGGATATGGATAAAAAAAGTTAGTCTAAAATGGAGAACATTATATACGTTTTCTAAGAAACCCAAAAGTAAATAGGTGTTATTATAAAAATAAATTTAAAAAAAGATTAAAAGAAGGATAAGAATAAGTATTTAGAGTATTGGATGCCTTACTAAAAAACTTATAAAACTTGTTAATAGTATAGAGAGGAGAAATATTAATATTACGTGTATTCAAGAAACTAAGTGGATATGAGAGAAATGTAAAGAAGTAGAAAATGTAGGATATAAACTATGGTATACAAGAAAAAAGTGAGAAATAAAAAATGGATAGGTATCATTATTAATAAAACATTAAATGATGCATTTGTTTCAATAAAAAGAGTATGAGATAAAATTATTGTGGTAAAATTGATCATATAAAGAAAGATAATTAATATACTTGGTATGTATGCTTCATGAATTGGATTAAATAGCAAGATTCAAGAAAATTTTTTGGAAGGATATAGATAACCTTATGCAGAGTATATCAAATAAAAAATATATTTATCGCAGATCTCAATAGACATGTTGAAAATAAATGCCATGAATATGAAAAAGCTCACGGAAGTTTTAGATATGGATGAATAAAAAAATATTCTAGAATTTGCTATGATTTATGATCTTATTCAAACAAATACTTATTTTATTAAAATATAATCTCATTTAATAACCTTTAAAAGTGGAAAAAATAAAAATAAAATTGACTTTATTCTAACAAGAAAGTCTAGCTGTGCTATTTGTAAGAATTGCAAAGTTATTCTGACTGGAATTTTAACAAGTCAACATAAGTTAGTGGTTTTAGATGTTAAGATCAAAATACAAACAAACACATTTAAAAAAATTTCTTATAAAAATAAAATTTTAAAATTAAAAATGACAAAACAATAAATATTTAAATATAAACTTTTTAAGATAAATGATTGAAAGTTAGATATATATATATACACGTTAATGCTATGTGAATGAACAGAGTAATAAATATATTAGAGAGATTGTTAAAATAGTACTTGGAGAGTGTAAAGGACATGATCCACCTAAAAATAAGACTTGGTGGTGAAATGAATAAGTATAAAAGGTTATAAAGAATAATAGAGATTGATATAAAAAAATTGTCAAGAGTGATAACATTGAAGCTTTTGAACAATACAAGATAATGAAAAAAAAGAATAGAAAAGACTATTGAATAAGTAAAAGATGATAATTTAAAAACATATGTTTGAGAAATATGAAATTAAGGAAGGTGAGAAAGATATTTATAGATTGGGAAGGATGAGAGAGAAAAGATCTTAAAATTTTAACCAAGTCAAATGCATCATGGATAAAGAAGGAAAAGTTATCAAAGATGATGATACCAAAGAAAGATGAAAAAATTATTTTGATACTATTTTTATTGACAAATTTATCAAAAACATAGACTGCATTGAGAATGTGACAATTTATAATTTGAATTGTATTTGGAGAATTCAATTTTTGGAAGTTAAAAAAGTATTGAAGATGATGAAAATAAGTAAAACATGTGATCTAGATAGCATTTTTATTGAAGTGTGAAAATGTTTGAAAGATTTTAAGAGTGAAATGCTTAGCTCAAATTTTAACAAAACTCTAATATCAAAAAATAATGCCAAGTGAATGGATAACAAGCGTTATTATATCTATTTTTAAGAAAAAATGAGATATACAAGATTGTGCACATTATAGAGGATCAAATTCTTAAGTCATACTATGAAATTATAAAAAAAAGTTATTGAGTAGAAATTACAAAATTGTACAAATATTTTTGTTAACTAATTTAAATTTATGCATGGTCGAGCTACAATTGAAGCAATTTTTCTTATTAGAAGTTTGATTGAGAAATTTTGAGATATGAATAAAGATTTACATTTGTTATTTGTTGACTTAGAAAAAACCTAGAGTTCTAAGAGAGATTTTGTGGTCGGTGTTGGAATGATAGATGGTGTCTGTTAAGTATATACAATTGATAAAAGAGATGTATGATAAAGTGACCATTAGCGTATGCACAATTAAAGAAAAAACAAAAGATTTTTTATTTCAATTGGCTTATATCAAAGATCTACAATAAGTCCTTATATTTTTGTATTAGTTATTGATGAATTAGTGGAAATTATATAAGAAGATATACTTCGACGTATGATATTTGCAAACAATATCATATTGATAGATGAAACACAAGGAGTGAATAAGAAGTTAAAACTATAGAAAATACTTTAGAGCCTAAGAGTTTCAAAATAAATAGAACTAAAATAAAATAGATGTATTGTAAATGTAATGAAAACCAAACAAAAGTAGGTGATGGTATTAGGTTAGATAGGGTAATATTATCTCAAGAAAACCAAATTTAAGTCTCTTGAATCAATTATTCAACAAATAGAGAATGTGATGAAGACATTAATCATAGAATAAAAGTAAGTTGAATGAAGTGAAGATTGGTTACTGGGGTTTTATGTAATCATAAGATTCCACTAAAGTTGAAAAAAAAATATCATACAAGTGTAAGATCTACAATGTTGTGTGACAGTGAATGTTGAATAATAAAAAGAAATCATACTTCTAAAATCAGTGTTGCTGAAATGAGAATGTTAAAATGGATGAATGGTCACACTAGATTAGATAGAATAATAAATGAATATATTAGAGAAAATATAGGAGTAAAGACAATTGTAGATAAATTGAAAGAAGGGAGATTGAGATATTAGTGAGGACATATTAAATATAGACATAAGAAGCACTAGTAAAAAATAAAAATTATTGAAATAATAGAAATAAAAAATGTGGTAAACTTAAGTTAACTTGGAAGAGGATAATTCAATATAATTCAGATGATTTCAATACTTTGAAAAGATAACTTAAAATCGACATGAGCGGAAAAAGAGAATCTATATAGCCGAGCCCAAGTAATCTAGAATTAAGACTCAAGTTGAATTAGAGATGGATAACAAAGGTTTTGTGTGTTTGGTGTGAGAGATTAGTTAGAGTTGAAATTAAGAATTTAGACATTTCATTGAATCAAACCAAACGACACCCTACCAAGCATCTAACGTCTAAAATAATATTCCAAGATGGTTCAGGGCTGATTTCCATCTCTTTTTTGTTCACATGTAACCACTCCTTGCTGTAGCAGGATGGTACAACAGCCTAGCTATATCTCAATCAAGCTAAATAATTTTTTTGCCACTCCTCAAGAACTTATATATGAACTTAGGAGTTTAGATTTTAAACAGACCCTAAGTTTTAGTCGTCTCTGATTCTATGGAAACATGGCCAACAAGGTGTTCTATTTTCTGACATCCATTCATGTAAAGATGCTTCTCATGAGATAGCCCTGCAGCCAAGTGAAATCTGTTCTTGCCTGGCATGCGTGAATCAGCGTTAGCATTGAACCCTGACCAGATCATAATATGCCAACTTGGAATCATATGATTCATGTAACGGAACACGTAGTGGGCAAAACATGCATATGGAACTTGAAGACTCCAACGACCGGCATCTTGTCGATAAAAAGCAAGACGAGGGCTCACAATTAGGGAAGGAAAGGAGCCGCAAAAGGAATGAAGAAACCCTAATTATGTAAACCCTATCCACAGACAAAAAGCTAGTGGTGAACGAAGGTGGAAAGTCACTTGGCTGCTTACCAACCAACATCTGTAAGAGAGAATAAAGCAACAACATATCTGGGGTGTTGCCATAGGCAACTTGTCCAACACAGTGTGTGTGTGTGTGAGAGAGAGAGAGAGAGTGTTCTATGCAAGAGAGAATAAAGTCACTTGTCCAACGACATCTGCAAGAGAGAATAAAGCAACAACACGTATGTGTGTGTGCGTGAGAGAGAGAGAGAGAGAGAGAGAGTTCTATGTATGGACAGATCTAGAGATATGTGAAGCATTAACCCTGATATGAAAAATCTGCATTGGGGTGAAGACCTGAAATAGCTAGAGTACAAGTTAATGAAGATCAAATGGCGGGGTTTGAACTTCATAAATTGGATTATGGGGTGCTTGGTTGCACGCCATACTGGTTTTTGTCATAGAAATAAATTTTTGTAACAAAGCTTGTTTAAAATGAAGTTTGGGGATTATTACAAAGATATATTTTTAAGAGATTTCTTCTTAGATAAAAGAGGTAAATTTTTTCCCTTGTGATCTCACACCTTTTATAGGTGTGGTCCGCACTTTTTTTATCTATCGTATCTCACCAAAAAGATGATAACTTTATGTCTTGTAGTCATATTATAAGTTATTTTAATATAAAATTTCAGCTTAAGAGTGTGTATAAAAAATTATTGCGCAACCACCCCCGTCATCACGAAGTTAGCTGTGCATTAGCGCACGGATAGATCATTTTTCAAAAAGGTGACCTTTGTCTTCTTCCTTATATATATTATATCATCGATCTTGATAATGGATAGATCAAGCCCTATAACTCTATCCTATCTTTTTGTATCTCTACATTTGAAAATCCAAACTTGGCAGCACCAGCTGAATGGGCAAATCAAACAAGGATCAATAGGAGGAAGAGAAACGGAATACTAACGAAAACATTTGGTAATCATCCGACGACAAAGAAGAGTAGTTGACGAGTAAAGCGGTTTAGCATCCGCACCAGAGAGAAAAAGAAGGTGTCGAAACACACAACACCACCGGAAAAGACGTTGCTGGCGACGGCATGACGGTCACACATGAACCATATATTGCTAATATGCAATAACTTGCAACGGCTAATTTCTAAGGTCGTCGCAAAAATCTATATATAGTTGTGAGGACCCAAGCTATCGTAAGACCAGAAGAAAAATCCCGGGAGGTGGATCTGCAGGTTATATTGGTGATAGTTTCACCAAGTTGCTCTGACTGCTTTTTTACTAGCAACGACTTGAGTAGTCACCAATTCGCGGAAGATAACAATTCAATTGTCAACTCTCATCGGTGACAATTGAAGCGGTCATCAATGAACACGTCGCCAATGAACATAATTTCATTGGCGATGACTTCCGGCCATTATCAATAAATACCGTTTGAATACCACACCAAGCCTCTCTCCTCGCTCCCTTGCCATTGATACCTTGCTCCCATGGATGCCGCCGTGGACCATCGTTGCCGTTATTGTCGCCGCTGAACCCAATCTCCTGTATCTCCTCTTTTAGGTATTTTTAAGCATCTTCTTAAACATCCTCATTAATAAAGTTAAATACATTTCCACGCATCTAGGCAAATCCCTATCGCACAAGGGAATCAATGTTCCTCATTAATAAAAGGTAGATACACAAATACACAAAAGATAAAAATTTTAGAGAAAATAAAAATATACACGATTTCTCTCTTCGTGTTTTTTACAAAAAGTTATCAATTAAGTTATTAATTTTTAAAGAAAATAACTTTGACGAGAGACTGCTGCAGCTAATATACCGCTAATATACTAGCAACGACTATTATCAATTAATAATTCAATTGATAACTTTGATAGTTTTTTTTTATTCGAAGCTGGTGTCACTAATATACTAGCAACGACTATTGTTATTAACGATAATAGCTATGTTAGCAAAGCCGTCTATAATGTGTGGTTATTAACGACGACTTGTGATAAGATGTTGCCATTAGCATTGGCGACGGACTTATGTGTGATAACTTGGTGATGACGTTGAAGCCATCGCCGAAATATTTCCGCGATGACTTTTCGAATTTAAGCCATTGTCATTATCTCTTTATCTTGTGGTGGTTGCCTTGAGTTGAATCTCCTCCTATGGGCATATATAGCAGGTAAACAACTATCCTTTACTTGCACAAACTATTAGTTTCACTGAGTATTAATTTCAATAATGATATTGATAGTCAACCACCTGTCAATTTCAAAATTGCCACAGAGATACAATACAATTACGAAAGAGTCTTAACCTATTCATGATTTTCACTCTTCTTGTTATGCCACCTCACCAAAGATGATTAGTTTATATTTTCAGCTATCTTAAATTTTATTCTAAGTACATAATTTTATCAAATGAATGCAAATTATTGTGCAACTAAACACTCGTTAACCTGCACCATAATCAAATTAGCTAGGTAAGAAATTGACCATGCAGCAGCATCGATAGCCACCTTGATAGCGATGGCTTCTATAATCAAAGTAGGTAATTATTAGTGTGTTTGGTTAAGTTTGTTTCCTTCCTTTTAACTTAAATTTTAAAAATAAAGGAAATAAATGTTTGGTTACCTAAGTTCTTTATTTTTTTTCTAAAATCACTAAATCCTTCCTCTTAAAAATCTTTTGGATTCAAAACGAGTAATTAATGACTTGTTTTTTTTTTCGACATAGACGCGGAGCACAGACAGCGACTCTCGTGACATACGCGGAGATGGGCAACGGGCGACATGGAGGGGGCGACGCGGAGGGGGCTCCCCCCCATCTCTCTGTCTAGCGGAGGGGGTGACGTGCAGGACGGTGAGGTGGAGGCGGTATGCGGAGGAGGGCAACTCAGAGGGGGGCGATGCTGAGGGGGTTCCCCCCGTCTCTCTGGCCAGTGGAGGGGGGACACGGAGGAGGGTGACACAGAGGGGGCTCCTCTCATCTCTTTGTCCAATAGAGGGGGCGACGCAAAGGAGGGTGACACTGAGAGGGCTCCCCCTGTCTCTCTGTCCAACAAAGGGGGTGACGCGGAGGGGGATGCGGAGGAGGACGACGCAGAGGGGGGGGGGGGGCGGCGCGGTGGGGGCTCCGCCCGTCTCTCTATCTAGTGGATGGGGTGACAGGTGACGCGGAGGGGGCTCCCCCCATCTCTCTGTCCAGCAAAGGGGGTGATGCAAAAGGGGGGACACAAAGGAGGGCGACGCGGTGGGGGCTTGCCCCATCACTCTGCCCAGCAAAGCGGGTGACGGGCAACACGGAGAGGGTAATGCAGAGGTGGGGGCGTGCGTGTATTCCTCTCTCTCTCTCTCTCTCTCTCTCTCTCTCTCTCTCTCTCTCTCTCTCTCTCTCTCTCCAGTGCGGGTGTGTCACTCTCCCTCTCTCTCCCTCATGGCAGACTCCAATGCGTGCGTTCCCCTCCACCCTTCCCCTATCTCTTCTCCCTGCCCGTCCCCGGCCAAGTAGGGCTGTAAACGGGTCGGATTTGGTAGCGGATTCGATTCCGATTCCGATAAGGGTCAAGGGGTTCCGATTCCGATTCCGATAATTTCGGAATCACTATGTTCCGATTTCGATTCGATTTCGATTCCGTTATCGAAATCGGAACCGAATCCGATAAAATCCGAAATGCATATTAAATATTAATTTTTATTCAAAAGTGAGTCAATAATTTACATATAATTAATAATTTTTGATATAATCTTATTAAAATTTTATTTTTATTATTTTATCAATTTATATATTGTATTTTATAATTTATTTAACTTTTTTTATTTAATTTTATTTATACATAATTATTTTTTTATCGAAATCGGATTAACGGAAACGGAACCAACTGATTCCGATTCCGATTCCGATAAACTACTGGAATATCCGATTCCGATTTCCATAGCTTATAGGATACAAAATCAAGTTCCAAACCCATTAATTTTTATCGAAATCGAATCGGAATATCGGAATATCGGATTCCCTTTACACCCATGCGGCCAAGTAACTCTCTGGACCCTCTACCCCTGGCCTCGGCCGCACCTCCGCCATCCCCATGCACGTCGCCGCCATGATTCGAGAAAGGCCGCGTTGAGATGCAGTTGCCACTGTTGGCTCTGCCATCGAGCTCCTTGTTGAGACGAAAGAGAAGATCTTCCAGGCGAGATCTATGGCTGCCGCAATGGCCGCGTGCCCCATCCTCTGATCTTGTCTCTGGATCTCTCCAGTAGAGCTCCGGATCCAGTTTGGATCCACCGGCGTCGGTGTCTCCTATTAGTGCTCGTGAGAACCTCGCTTTTTCATTTTTAGTTAATTTTTAAATTCATTTTTGTATCTCCTTTGGACTACATAAAAAAAAAGGTGATAACATATAAATATATTAAATAATCCGACGATACATTTAAAATACTAGAATCGAGATTCGGGTTCTTTGAAATTTAATTTTTGACCCCTCTCCGCCGGATGGTGTGAATACCCGGCGTTAACTTACATCGAGCAAGTACTCGAATGTCCTTGATTAACCACCATAGCAACCCGTCTGGTAGAGAGTGCACATCCATATAAAACAATAAACTAGAGGGTCGTAAGCCTTACGTGCCTGATGAGATGCGAACACGTTACATTATGTTTGGTTGACGTTGATTTTATTTGATTGTGATTTTTACCAATTGATTTAGATTTGATTTTTCAAGTTGTTTATTTTTTAATTTAATCTTTCCATTAACGTTTTGAATTAATGGGTTGAGTTTGATTTATTTGTTTTGTTGAATTTCAATTTGATTAAGATTTTGTCTTGGACTTAAGGTTTAGTTAAATGAATTAGATATCTTATGATTTGGGGTTTATTAATTAACACATTGATTAAGATTATTTAATTTCAAATGTTACTTTATGTTGCGACACTTAAGTATGTTCCATGTATTAATTTAAGGTCTTGATTAGGTTGTTTAAATATGTTTTTTTTCTTTGAAATTTATTTTAAGATCTGATTTTTGGTGTTTACGGACTCTTTTTTTAGTGGATTTTAATGCATTGGGAATTGTTTATTTAATCCCCGTTGGTGTTATTTAATTATCGTTTGACTAAGTAATTTGATTTCATGCGTTGAATATATTTTAAATTGATTTTTAGTTTGTTTAAAAAAGGTTTTATAGGTACGGATTTAATGAATATTTTTTTATTTTTATCTTATTTATTTAATTTGAGTTCGCACCCCATCCGGTCCATCGGGCTAACATTCGGTGCCTGGCTTGAACATCACATGTCGACACTTGAACCATCTTCCTTTCATTTCAATTGGGTTACATCATGTCGTGTCGACGTCAAAAGTTTGAGAATTTGTCCTCCCCCAACACGCGTTCCCATAAGATCGGAGGAAAAATCAGCATTTCACCAACGTGCCGGCCGATCCTCGATCAAATGAGATTGCCTCCAATACGATTAAGTCTTTTTGACTTATCGCACTGGGGGAAGGAACTGTCTGCAACGGGGGTTAGCTCGCGCCTATGTCCAAGAGTGACTAACTGGGACGTACCTGAGTTCGCCGTCCAAGGGTGGTCAAAATTTTTGGCTCACCCCTTATTTAGTATGGCATTTTGCGTTTCAGTTTTTTATTTAAATTTATTTTGTGTGTCAAAGTCTTTTAGACTTGCTGTAAGTCGACTCGGCCGAGTCGAGACGGCCTCCGGCGATTCCAGTCTACCTGATGGCCCCGCCGTGGGCGCGATGGTTCTTGGACCATTCCCATGGCTGTGGGCGCTAGGCTGGGTACGTGTCCCGACTCGGTTGACGAAGGGGCTTCCCCGCTGTTTCGCTCGAGCGATGCCTCATGCGCGAAGGGGCTTCCCCGCCCCCTCTCCTGTAGCCATGATCGTCGCCACGGGGGTCTTCCAACGGCTTCACCGCCACGCCACGTTGACGTCGGCGCCGTCGTAATCAGCCACGGATGAACTTTCTCCCGTGACCATGCTTGAGAGGCCGATAGTGCACGGTGGGGGAGCCTTCGGGACGGCGCAGGAGGTGGTATCAGCATCCGCCGGCTTTTGCCGCCAGCTTCGCCAAATGGGATGTGGTGTCGGGCTTCACCGAAGGGGAGGCCCCGACAAGGGATGCCATGACGGGGGTCTTCCGGCGACTCCGAGACTTGCGTAACCTCATCGACGCCTACGCCGCAATCGCCAGAACAGGGGAGGTCCGGGCCGAGGGGCTGTTGTGGCCCCGGATATTGCCTGAAATCTGTAATATTTTGATTTTTTAAATAAGTTAAATATTTAAAATAAATTATATATATTAAGAATTTTTTTAAGTTATATTACTGAACCGGTTCCGAAAAGGGCTGAACCACTACCAAGCCCTTTGTTGGTAGTGATTTACAAAGGGCTCGGTAGCGGTTCAGCCCTTTTCGGTAGCGGTTCATCGAACCGGTTCAGTAACATAACTTGAACCGCCACTTAAGTGACAGGGTATGTGACCACCTCTGATTGGGGACTGAGGCTTCTCTCTCCACCGTGGGACTGAGGTGATCCGCTCTCGACTGTCGGACAGCTCCGCCATTGTTGCCGGCCGCTGTGGCTGCCATCGGGGGACGGGTCAGTGGGAGCCGATGTTGCTGCCAGAGGTTGCAGACGTCGCCATCTTTAAGACCTCCGTTTATCATCGTCGCGGGGACTTGCTTCCTCTTCTTCTTCTTCTTTCTTGTGCGTAGGAGACCTGTTGGGAGGATTGGCGCCGGCTGTTGTTGCTTCTATTGTGCTGCCACTGGGTTGTTGCTGACAACGTGAAGACCTACTGTTGTCGAAGACCAACTTGATGTTGTTGTGGCTGGCTTGGAGAAACAGACTGCAAGGAGCTATTCAAGGAGGGGGAGGACTGCAGGGAGGAGAGCTGTGCGCTCGGGACTCGTCTCTACTTTTTTTTTTTTGCTGGTTCTCTTCGATGCTTCCCCTTGCACCGCTGCTTCTGGAAGAAGATGCTGCGGCTGTCGTTGCTATAGAAGGAGAGCCGGCTGCAGAAAGTGCTGCAGTCACCCTTGTTGCTGGAGGAGAAGACCCGCAAGGAAGGAGGGAGTCAAGAGGGCTTCTGCGCCAAAACCTTCTCCTGTAGGTGCTGTTGGAGAAGAAGGCTGCCTTGACTGCTGGAGGAGGTCACCCGGGAAGGAGGGAGCCAAGGGGATCTTCCGTCCGCAGCCCCCTCTCTCTCTCTTAACTTTTGTTGGCCAACTGGGTGCCGAATCCCCCCTTTTCTTTTGAACCTTCATTTTTTTTTGTCATCCGCTACCCGGTTGGCAGCATACGTGCTGTCTTGCTATTTTTTTTTCTTTTCTTAAATACACCATGCCATCTGTTGGCAGACGTGGGGAGAGGGAGAGAGAGAGATAAGGCAATATATTAAAATTCTCCTCAATCATCTCCTACGATCTAGCAATCGACTGGGGTAAGGTTGGCATGAGGACTGGTGCGTGGGAACCAACCGTGTCGGGTTCATTCACCCCCCCCCCCCCCCCTCCCGATTTTCTGCCGAGGGAGGGAAGTCCAGAGTAGGGGGGACGTGAGAGGCGGGAGATTCTCCGGGAAGGTCTAGCGTGGCCTGCTTTTGGCAGGCTCTGCTGGTCGCGATCTCCCCCATTTCCCCCTTTTATTTTTTTGCTTGTAAGACTGTATTATCTCCTCTTGATATTTCTTTGATTCTAGAAAATAATAAATGAGAAAGTGCTGGGAGATCTCTTGTGCGTGCGAACCTACCTTGCTGGTAGGAATGCTGGCCGTAATCTCTTTTTCTCTCTCTCTTCCCTTATTTTCTTCAATGCCTTGATCAACAAGATAATATTTCTCTTTAATATCTCCTAAATTTTATCCTAAAATGTAGGCATGCATCAGGAAGGGAGAGTTGGCACGCCAATCAGGAGAAGGATGGTGGCGGCTGGGATTTTTAAATTTGATCCGACCTAATCTTCGTCAAGATGCTCTTGATCCGACGGTTTACATTAATTCCAGCCGGACTTATTTAAATAACTTCTGAATTTGCTCAGAAAAATTTGAAAGCTATCCAAATGGCCGTTGATCTCGCGTTCTATCAATACACATGGCCGGGATGCTCCAAATTGCATCAAACTTCTGATTTTACCAACCTTCTCGATCGATGTGATTCCGACCGTCGAAAATTTTGAAAATCGCAAATAGAATGCAATTAACTCTCCTCTTGGCCAAATTTTAATTTTATCACATCGATATCCTCGAGACCAAAGTCTTCGGCCAAGAAATTGAAATATTCAGCCTATGGACCAACTTGAAAGTTGATTGGACCATTTTACCCTTGAGGTGGCTGGGCATGGACTCCCGTCCAAATTCGATTTTTCTTGAATAACCGTCCGACCATTGACCGGATTCCTGATCCATCTCGAGCATTGTCTGGCTTAATCCTAGATGGACATTGTGATGAAATTGGATTTTTCTGATCCTACCCCGATTTGTTTTGGTGACGGGGGAAAAACGGTCATTTCTTACTCTGATGTCTGAATTTCATGTTTTGGGGCACCGTTGCGAAGAGTATGACCGACGCTTTCTAGTGAACCCATTCCCTGACCATTTGGGCCCATTAACTTTTCCAAAATCCTTCCCAAAGCCCATTTAAACTGATTTGTCTTTATTTTACCGAATTCGAGTTGGATTTCCAAACCGACTTCGATTTTGCTCGAATTTGAGTCAAGTGGGCTGAAAGATGTTTAAATCCTTCTGGACCATCATTGGACATATCGGATCCATTAAGGTTTATTCGGCCCAGCTAGCCCATCAGGCCACTAAGTTGGGCCCCACCACCATTTTCTCTCTCATCCTCTCTTCGGTCTGAATTCGCTAGCATTTTTTTTCTTTGAAAATTTTGATGCCAACAGTGCTCCAACTTCTATCATATGGTGGCCCTACCCCTCTCCGCCATCCTGCATCGCCACCATCAGCATTGTTAGCAACGAATCCACGTTCATGTAGGAGAGGATGACCCTTGTCCCACACCAGCTGGCCGGTGACCCTCACGACCAGGTTGGCGTTCCTCGACATGCCGATCTCCGCTCGAAAGGCCTCACCTAGCTTCCCATCCTTGGCTGATCCCACTGGCAGCTTGCAGCTACATTACTGCCGATCGAACGATGGCAACCGACAAGACAACGCTGGTGCGGCACCGGGTGGTAGACGGTTCTATGGCCATGACGACTCAGTCGGCCTCGTGATAGCAAACGACTTCTATCACGACTCGGAAATAAAGCAACATACAACCAAAACTCATGCAGTGGAAAACATAACGTCGTGACAGTGGGAGAAATCCATCATTCGGATTTTATAACCCATACAAGCATGTAGATCAACAGACACAATCAAGTCTATAAAATTTCACAAGATTTCCAAAACCTGGAGTCAACAACTTAAAACCAAGCCAACTTCATCTAGTTCAACTCTAACCAAAACTTAAACATTCAAAACAACTAAATTACAAACCAAGTTCATTCATATGTTCCAACTCTAAATCAAAACTACTAGATTTAGTTTAACCACACAACATCCTAAGAGTCCAAAACAAGCAACCTGATGAAAATAAAATATCACTCTACTCCAACTCTAGGAGATTCTGGTTCTTCCACGGCCTCTACTTGAGCATCCAAGCCAATCTCCTGATCTTCAAAACCTGCTGAAAAAATATTAACCCACAACGGGGTGAGTCCGGAGACTCCATAGGATTTACACCCTTCACCCATCAATCGGGTAACTAACATATAATCAAGCAATGGTATGTAACATATCTAAATTGGGATGTAATACAAAAGTATAGAATGTCTTCTATATTAATCTCACAACCCATATTCAAACATAATTATCCTCAAAGAAAAGGTTATGTCAAAACCAATTAATTCTAAACCAATACATACAAGACCATAAAACTAAACAAAATCAACGAGATGACCTCCAGACTTAACTTAACATGACCAATCTAAAATGGGACATATGTGAATTTTCTAACTTATCATGTTTTAACATCTAAACATAACATGCAATGAGCATAATTTCATGTTCTTTCTAAACCCATAGTCATATAACAAGGAATTAGTCGTCTTGCCTTTTCACATCACATATATAGATCACTTTCACCATCTCTAATTTATATAGTAATAACATATACTAAGCTAGCCCAAAGTGCACCTAAGCAGTGGTGACACTAAGGGAAAAATCACGGTAATTCGGGATCTGTGGGAGGGCCGGATTTATCTAAGATACCCGCTGCCCACGGGCAATTTGACTAGAATAGGCTGGTGAAGCCTTCATAACATGTCGTACAAGAGTTCATAATAATTTTTCAGATCATGACACACCTGCTTACCATGTACACAAGACATAAACGTCTCATTCTAATGTCATTCATGCAAAACATACTGTTTTTATCATAAACTAGACAAGACTTGTTCTAACCGACATAGTTAACATATTCTAAACAGAACTCATATCAAACTTGACAATATGAACCTCACCATATCATGCAAGACATATTACATAATCTGAAACCAAACCAAACAAATTTTACATTATCCATGCACATGCAATATCAAACCAAACTAGACATGCTTAAGTACATATACAAGACAATTAATCAAAATCAAGTTTGGCATAACCAAAACAAGCTAAGTTCTGATGTCAACACCCATAATCTGACCTAAACAGGTTCCAAAAAGTGAAATTTGATGACTTATGATTTTTCCAAACCTCCACTTAACTATATTTCAATTCTAGGTCCATTCTAGCACATAATCATATACATAAATAACATATGGTCAAATCTCATGAAAAATATCCTTCCATAATTATGCCAAACATGTTTCATAATATTCAAAATATCAATTTCAAGGTTCTGGTTTCAAGGATTTTTGAGAAAAATCACTAATCTTATGTCCAAAGTCTAAACTAGTCAAATCAAGGTCCATAAGTTAAATCATGTATATTTTCTAAACAAAATGGAGTCAAATACATAGATGAGCTTGATAAACCTACTTGGAATCTTATATAAATTTTCCTAATATTTTTGGATTTTTTTCTATTTTTCTTGGCCTTAAATCTAATTTCCATATTTAATAATTTCAAAAATCAGAAAATATCGAACCGGCGCCGAACCGGGCAGTTCGACCGGCTGAACCGGGGCAGTTCGAAGGCGCTGGACTGGCGGCTGGACCGGGGTGCTAGGTTGGGCTCGACCGGCGGCTCGATGACGCTGGGCCGGCTCTCACGGCGGCAGTCGCGACGGCGGGGCAGTGCTCGCAACGGAGGGAGGCGACCGGCGAAGCTCGCGGCAGCGCTCGACGGCGACGGGGCTCCGGCGATGGTGACCAGCAGGGAAGGGGCTGGCCATGATGGCGACGGCGAGAGGAAGGTGAAGGTCGGCGACGACGGCGACGGTTTCCGGCGGCGACGGTGGGTAGCGCGGGAAGGCTGGACGGCGACGACCTCAATGTCAAGAGAGGTGCCGGAGGCTGGAGACAGCGACGGGGTGAGGGGCCGGAGGCTGCGGTGGCAAGGGGGGCTCGACAGTGCTGGCTTCCGGCGGCGACGGCGATCGCGACCGGCGACGGCGACAGCGATGGAGGACGGAGGAAGGAAGAAGAGGGGTCCGAGAGGGGGGGAGATGGCACAAGCGTGAGAGAGAGAGAGAGAGATCCAGCGGGGGGGGCTGCGTAACCGGCGAGGGGGGGCATCGCGACGATCCGGAGGGGGTGGCGGCGTTACGGCGAGGACGGCGGCGACGAATCTGGGAGGGGGAGGGAAAGAGGGGCGGTTACTATTTTTTTTAAATGCCAGATATTACATTCTTCACCCCTTAAAATAAATTTCGACTTTGAAATTTAAAAATTACTTACCAAAAAGATGGGGGTGAGACCGCCTGATATCCTCCTCGATCTCCCAAGTAGACTCCTCAGATGTGTGATTCTTCCATAACACCTTGACCATCGAAATTGTCTTCTTTCTAAGCTGCCTCACCATGCGATCTATGATCCGAATAGGCCTCTCTTCAAAACATAAATTGGACTGCACCTCAACCTCAGAAAAATCAATGACATGAGTAGGATCTGAAATATACTTCCTTAGCAATGATACATGAAAAACCGGTGCACTCTAGACATAGCAGGTGGTAAAGACAATATGTAAGCAACTTCTCCAATCTTCTTCTCTATCTGAAACGACCCAATATACCTCGGATTCAGCTTACCACGACGACCAAATCTGATGACTCCCTTAGTGGGGGAGACCTTTAGGAACACATAATCTTCTTCTTCAAATTGAATATCATGCCGCTTCAAATCTGCATAGCTTTTCTGATGGCTCTGAGCTGTAAGTAACTTCTGCCGAATGACTTGGATCTTCTCATTACTGTCCTGCACCATGGCCCAATAAGACTTCTCTCCCCAACCTCTTCCCAACAAAGAGGTGATCTACAAGGCCTGCTATACAAAGCCTCAAATGGTGCCATTCCAATGCTAGAATGATAACTATTATTTTAAGCAAAACTCAACCAAGGGTAACTGCAGATCCCAGCTTTCCTGCCACTCAAGTGCTCCAGCCCTCAACATATCTTCCAAGGTTTGGATTGTCCTCTCTGACTGACCATCTGTCTGAGGATGATATGTTGAACTAAACTTGAGTTTATAATCCAAAGCTTCTTGCAGTCCCTTCCAAACTCTTCCAGTAAATCGAGGATCTTTATCTGAAACAATAGTAACTAGAACACCATGATGCGTAACCACACCATCAAAATATAACCTAACCAAGCTATCAGTAGGTTGAGCTTCTTTAATCGGCATAAAATGAGCTGATTTAGTAAGCTGATCAACCACAACCCAAATAGCATCAAACTGCTTCTTAGTTCTAGGCAATCCTATGACAAAATATATAGAAATGTGTTCCCATTTCCATGATGGAATCTCCAATGGTTGTAAAGGTCCTCCTGGTTTCTGATGTTCAGCCTTCACCTATTGGCAAACAAGGCATTTAGAAACATAATCTGCCACATCTCTTTTCATACCTTCCCACCAATATTGCCTCTTCAAGTCATGATACATCTTAATTGCCCCTAGATGAATAGAATACTGAGACTTATGTGCCTCTGCCAAAATCTCTTTCCTTCGATCGCCGTTGCCTCCGTTTGGAACCTTGCTGCCGCCGCTGCAAAGGAGCTATAGACAGACAGAGTAGGGGTAGGGGGGCCAACGGCCAGGGTATGTGCAGGAACAAAGTCGGATATCGTGTATCCGACTTTATTAACGAAATAGCTTAATAATACGTTAGACTACACTTAATCAATGTTCAAAAGAAAGTTGGACTTATTTTAACCAACTTTACGGCAAAACAATAAAATTAGAGTTTGAAAGTCCGATTTTAGTCAAAGTGCGTTACTTTTTAGTCAAAGCTCCTTACCAGCTGGGGGGTCTTGGTGTAAGAGACCTAACTTCTGTCAACGATGCTCTGCTTCTTAAATTGGCTTGGTTTTTTCTGAATGAAAAACATAAATTATGGGTTAGCATCCTGGAAGCGAAGTATGTGAAAGGCAAAAATTTCTAGGACATCAAAATAAATTCTTGCAGTTCTGATGTTTGGAGAAACATCGTAAAAGCAAGAACCAGCTTGTCTAGAGGATGCATATGGAAAATCAAAAACGGCTGCTCTGTCAACATTTGGAATCACCGATGGATACTGGACAGGATGGGCCCCCTACCCTCAAGGACTGTGTAAATTATCATCCCACATATGTAGATGAGCTCATCATCAATGGGCAGTGGAACAGGAATGCTCTGCATACTTTTTTTGATGATAATTCTGTTAGCAGAATTCTCAGAACCCCTATATTCCATGAAGAAGTCCAAGACAAACTCATATGGAACTATACTCAGTCGGGTACGTTTAATGTTAAATCGGCTTATAGGTTCTTTAATGAGAGGAATCTGCCGCCCGGTACTTCCAACAACTTCATCTGGAAGAAGCTTTGGCATCCCAAAATCAAAAAGCTTCTCCCTCCCAGAATTCATATTTTCATTTGGAAATGCTTCAGGGAAGCCCTTCCCACCAATGCCGCTATTGCTAAGAGATGCCCAAATTTTGATTCCAATTGTCATATCTGTTGTGCCCAGTCGGAAGACACCGATCATATATTCATTAACTGCCCCAGGTCTAGGGCAGTCGGGTTCGGTTCTCAACTGGGCTTCGATCCCAACTGGCCCTCCCTGGGTCTCAAGCACATCATTACGCTGTTTATCAATTGGCTTCATCTTAAGGAGCACTCTCTGTTCTCCCTGGGTATTCTTGGTATCGTGCTGCTCTGGCACATCTGGAAATGCAGATGCACCTCCACACTTGAGGGTTCTTTTAGCCACCCTAGCCGGATAATTTCTGTGGCTTCAAAGGAGGCTGATTACATTCTATCTCAGGCGCCTATTCCTAGCCCTCTGAGGGTCCTTAAATGGATCCCCCCTCCAACTTCTTTTGTTAAGATAAATGTCGATGCTGCCATGAATTTTAACTATGGTGCTATTGCTGTTCTAGTAAGGGATGAACAAGGGAAGTTACTTGCTTGGATGGCTAGGATATCTACCTTCACGGATGCTCAAATTTTGGAAGCTGAAGCGATCGTCGCCGCCTGCTCCTGGGAACACTTCGATCTCGGATCGACCATCATTGATAGCGATGCCAAGCTGGTCGTGGATGCCATTAACGAGGACGGACCAATGCTCTGGAAGGCCAGCTCCTTCATCCTCAACGCTCGCCAGCGTCTTCGCTCCGCGGAGGCCTCGCTCGTTTTTTGCCCTAGAGCCTCAAACGAAGCCGTTCACCGTTTTGCGAGTTGGGCTCTTCGGGAGAAGTTATGTTTTTCTTGGTCGTCCCCTCTCTTCTTGCCTCCCAACGATCTGACGGACCAAATTCTTTTGGATGCGCCAGGTGTACGCTGTGTTGTTTCTGGTTCTATTTAATTCTCTGCCATTTTTCGTGTTCAAAAAAAAAAAAGGGAAAAGGATGAATAATTAGTAGCTGCGCCTGAGTCATGTATATTTATATATATATCTATATATATATAGTCCACCGCCATCGTCGTCACCACCGAAGCGAGAGAGGGTGATCGACCTTGGGAACAGAGGAACCGAGGGGATATAAAGCAGAGTACTCCGACGGTGCACACCCCAAGAGCAACACATACATATATGCATACATGTGTTTTATAGAGAAGAAAGATGGTTTCGGAGATTCTTTTCCGCTGGGTTGTGGCTGCCTTCGCCGACGACGAGCATGAGCGGGAGGTGTCTGTTTGTGTATAAAAAATGACCTTAGTCAAGGCCTCCTAGTTCTGCGAAAGCCGCCGCCGGTGACAACCGAGAAAAAAAAGAAAGACTCCTTTTGAGTCTCCGACGAGTGGTTGTCTTGTCATCATCCACCGCGCGGGACAACGAACGATATTAAGGAAAAAATTTTGAAGCAAGATGACAGATGGCTGATGTGGAGTTACTCTCCGACATCTTAATTTCTCATGACTGATGAGGAACTTTCTCTATCTCTCTAACATATATATTTGATACTTGTCATTTGAGAAGGTTGTAGGCCTGAATTCTTTTATTGGGAGAGAGAGAGAGAGAGAGAGAGAGAGAGAGAGAGAGAGAGAGAGTCATGAACGGAAGAAAACTTGTCTACAATATTATACTTGTTTCCTACACCTACCGCCTCTCTAGAAAAGAGAGGGCATTGCTGTTGAGAAAAATTTAAAATCTCTTGAATATCGATATTTTTGCGATGTTCTTGGATATTTCTAGTATGTTTATAGATGTAAATAGTTATTTGTTCTTGTTCAGGTACTGTTCAAGCGGTGCATCTAGCTCTGGAAGCTATATACAACGTAAGGCATGTTTATAATTGAGTGTGTCTCCTCTCTTTCTCTCTCTAGAGGCTTAGTAAAGGTAGTAAGGGTGTCATTGCACTGTTGACTTGTCGGTCCTGCTGACTTCAGCCAATTTTAATATATATATATACACACATGTATTTAGTTATTATATCGGGGTTGACAATTTGAGATACGCGAGCGAAATATTAGTGGAGAAATTCTCAGAGGACTGCTCACCCGAGGACACTGAGCCCCACCGTTAGGTCTTTGGCAAGAATCGAGATTGCAGGAGTGGGCATTGGGTTTTTTAGTGGAAAGTCGAATCCCTTCGTTCCTTCACTCTGAAACCTAGATGACATCTGACATTAGTGAAGCAAGCTCTAACATTCGTGAGGAAGTCTTTCTCTCATCTTCCTCTACGTAAATGCCTTTTGAATAAGCTAATAATCTCTTTTTTTGATTCCATGACATCTACTATAATCTCTGCCCTTCAAAGTTAATTATAGACTACTTTCTAAAATAGGGTCATATCCCAAGCTTGGATGTTCATTGTGAGACGACATGCGATCGCGAGTACCAAAGTCATCTAAACAACTCAGCTCTCTCATAAGGATGCTCCTACAGGATCTCCAGCTTTCGGTAGATCTTGAGGATATGCAGGGACACATCATCCATCTCTTCTCATTCAGAGGAATTCTTTTTTTGATATTTCCAAATCTAACAATGAATTGGTCAACTGTTGCATCATCAACCTTGGTCATATGAACTAATTATAGCAGTCTTCTCTGTGCGCTTGGGAGAACAAGGACTATGTTCCTTTTGTTTTGTGCTGACCACATTCCTTGTGCACTCCTCTTTCATGCCTTATGCAGAAGGCATGTCCAGGACTCGGACAACTCAAGGGGATAATGGATTAGGCCCATCTGGATCCTTCAAACAGCGGAATGTGCTCAAACTTCAAATGCCTATGCCACCTTCTCTAATGGGAGAGTAGATTCCGAGTGGATTGGGGGTTGAATAAAAACAAAGTGCGTTCTGAGTTCATTCAATTTGCTGTGGATTGGATGATGGAAGCACATTACATTATGGCAAGGCGCTTGCATTTCACAATTTAATTCATCCTCTACTTATTTGATGGGACACGGGTTTTAATTGTGCTCCCACTCTTGAAGAATGGTCAGAGACAGAGTTTATGTGTAAGTTCTTAAAAGTCTTTTATAATGCTACAAATGCAATTTCAATGACCAATGAACCTACTTCAAACATAGCTTTGATAGAAATTTGTAATGTCAAGAAATTGTTGAGACAAGAAATGAGAAATTCACAAGACTTTGTTTATGATGATTGCCAAGATGCAAGAGAAATTTGAAAATTATTGGTCAGAAATAGAAGATTCTGCATTATTATTTGCTATTGCAACAGTGCTTGACCCTAGGTACAAGTTGATGTTTGTTACTTATGCATTAATGGATCTTTTTGGCTCCGAGGCATCTTTGAATATAATTCGTATTAAACAAGGCATCTATGATCTTTTTGATGTATATTCACAACAATTTTCTTCGACAAGTATAAATGAATGCAATCTTCAAATGCAAGAAAATGAGGATCTATCATTAGGAGAAAATGAGGAAGTTGATATTTTGAGTGGGTTTGACCAATTTCTTCATTCACAAATTTTATTGTAAGACTCAAAATTTGAATTGGATCAGTATCTATAGGAGAGCGTTGTATCTTGAAGTCAAAAAGGTTTAACCATTTTAGCTTGGTGGAAAGATAATATGATCAAGTATCCAATACTTTCAAAAATGGCACGAGATATCTTGGGAATTCCAGCTTCTACAGTTGCTTCACAATCCATTTAGCACAAGTGGAAGAGTTATTGATCAATATAGAAGTTTTTTGTCTCCAGAGACGGTAAAGACTTTAATCTATGCAGAAGATTGGTTAAAAGATAGCATGGCAGGTATATTAGCTTCTTCATACTATCTTTTTTGTTTTTTACACTGATTAACTTATTTTCTTTCTTCTAGAGCTCACATTGTCTTCAAGTAATTGAGCAGGCGTTCTGAATGAATGTCTTTTTATAATCTCATGATTTCCAGGTATATTTTGACTCTTCCTTTTATATTACCTTATTTTTATATTTGTATATTTTTATAATGATCATGTGAAACTTCTGTAACTTGAGCTTTTTGTCTAAATAAACAAGTTAAGCGTAGTCTTTTATCATTCTCCTAACTCCCCGGTCATTTTTTTATCAACCTGCGTCTGCTAAACAAAACAGCCTGTCCATGTCTGTAGACAGGAATTTTCTAGGTATCGTATAAAACAAAAAAACAGAATAAGGGCAAGGGATTAATTAGAATGTAGGTGATCATTCTCCAGTGAGTATAAAATACCACTTTGTTGGACCTGAGGCCATTTCAACTGTAGAAAAAACTGCTTCTTTACTAACAACAAAAGCTGGTGCTGGAGATCCCTCAGCGGTTCCATCCATTTGTCGTATCTCTGTTACGCTTCAGTCTCATTCTGGTAATTGCTTCTGCCCAATATGTTTTACTACCTTAGTCAAGACAGGTATGTGTTGGGTTTCTGTGCTTGTATGGTGTGTGTGTAGAGAGAGATAGAGATAGATAGAAAAAAGAGGGAGGGAGGGTCATGGAATGCCATCTCGCCGAGATCTTGCGAGATCTCGCAAGAATCTCGGTCTCACCAAGGGGTCGAGATACGAGATCGCTGAGATCTCGTCCCATGTAGACTGGTCCATAATAGTGTAAACACATTTAATATATTTCACAAATCTGAGACTACTCTGCGCCCTGTTTATGATAGTGTAAACACATTTAATATATTTTACTATCACTTATACTATCACATAAAAATGTGTTACAAGTTTAATACCATATAGTATTTAAATAAGATTACATACAAGTTTAAATCTTTTAGAAGCATGAAAATCATCTTTTTGGTATTGAAAGTGCTTTGTAATTGTTTATTCACATAGTTGATGTACAAAATATGTTATATATTTTCATGTAAATTCATTGATGTACTCTTATTTTTATAAGATATTATGTTATGTTTCATACATATATACATTTTGATATGAGAATCCGAGATCCGATTTCCATAGATTTTTCCGAGATCTCTTCTCTTTCACCCCCCCAAGCCAAGATCCGAGATGGCAATCCTTGGGGAGGGTGTGCTATAGTCTGCTTTTATAGTGGCATAGAACCAGGTAATACACTCATCCCTCCACTATAGGACTCAGGTGCTTCAAAGTGAGGCAAAGAAAATTTTAACTGGTCTATATATATGATGGCATAGATTGGATGTTCCATGCTCGAGTTTTGACATGAAGGTTAACTTCTTGCTGTCTTCTAGATTTTAACTGGTCTATATGTATATTAATGTCGCATGACAACTAATTATAGCTTGAACTTGGCTGCTTAGCAAGAGAATGTCATTGCGGAAAGATGATTACCAGAACTTGCTGATGCAGTTCTAAATGCCCAAAATTCATTGGATGATTACAGACGGATTAGAGGCTTAGTAAGCAACTACTGAAACTTGCAATCCTTTCAAATTTTGTTTGGATAAGGTAGATGCTACGATTGCTACCTCAATATTTTTTAATTATGATGTGTTTGAAGGTGGAATTGTCTTTTTTGTTCTCGAAGTTTGGCTTAATTCATGAATGTCTCCTCTTTTACTTTTTATTTTCTTGGGCACTTACCTTATAGACATCACCTAATATATAGCAACCTGTACGTATACCGCCAACTCCATACGATGTTGCAGTCATTACCCTTGTGCTAAAATTTCTGCCAGTTTCAACTAAATATGCTAAAAGTATTACAACATTAGTTTTGATTATCGAGGTTCCTGGACATGTTTGCTTTAGGTGGGTGCAACCTGGGTTCAATATTGGGTACATAGGCATCCTCAGTGTTTCAAATGGTCCACTCCTTTAAAATAATGAAAAAATCATTATTTTAATTTAGAATGGTCGTAAATAAATGTTTTTTATAAATCCGGTGCATACGTCCAACCTTTTCAAGAATTTAAAATGTTGCGGTTAGGTCTCTGTTCTGATTCTTGGGTGATATATATTTATTTATTTTTGTTGTTTGGTATTATTAGATATGATGGTGTTGTATATGGTGACAATATCAAAAACAATAATATATTGATTCCAATATTTGAGAGTTATGACAAGGACACAAGCCCAAAATTTTAAGGATGTATTTTTAATACTTTTAAGCTGTGAATATGAATTTTACAGCTTGTTTATATTTTATACCATGCAAGTATCACTCCTTTACATGCACACCTGATTCTCTGATGTCATGCATGGTCTCTTAATGATCACTGGTAGAATAAGGTTAAATTTATCATGGCATATTGTAACTCTTCTTGGGTTGAATTAGGAGAATCGTCATAGATACTAGGAGAATAGAATGGAAAGAGATAGATGGGACAAAAAATGAATAGGAAACTAGAATTATAGAGAAACATTTTAGAGATTAGGGGTAAACTAGAATTGTGGATAAACACTTTAAAGACTAAGAGTTTGAAGCTAAATAGAATTAAGACAGAATATATATTGTAATACAATTGCTTCAGAATGGCTCTATCAGCATTACTATCTCTATCGGCATTACTATCTCTATCAGCATCTTGTGGAGCTCCATTGAGCTTTTGTCAGTCCACGGCTGGTTGCAGATTTTTCCTCCTTTGCATCTTGTGGAGGTCCATTGAGCTTTTGTCAGTCCACGGCCGGTTGCAGAATTTTGCAACTTTGCATCTTGTGGAGTTCCATTGAGCTTTTGTTAGTCCATTGTTTGAGCCCACAAACTGCCCGTGGTGTTGCAGAATTTTGCTCCTTTACATTATTTTACTGTTGCTGTCAGTGACAGCCCAGCTGGGCATTTCCTCGAACAACTACATGGCGCAGTGGTAAGTCACCCAACGATAGAAATCATTTGATAGCAGTTCACTCATTTAATCATTTTATGCTGGCTGATCTTATTCATCTTATAGCAATCAATCTCAATCTATTTGGCATTCCTTACTTCATAATCCTCCATAAATTATAGCTGAAAAAGTTGAAATAGTTGAGTTTCAACTTTTTTTTTCCTTTCGTGTTTCAACAACTTATATTAGGTTCTGAGATGACATTTTCTATTCTGTTAGGCAGTTGTAATTGAAAACAGTAGAAGAGTTGGAGCCTTTGGATGTATAACTGGGCTATTCTCTGCTTCTCATGTGGTGGGCAATGTGTTGAGCGGTCTTCCCATTTTTTTTTGTTCAAGATTATCGAGATTATTCCAGCTCATTTGTCGGATTTGATCCAACTTGTTAAGACTGTTATACTACAATCCTGCAGTTGTTTGTGGGCAAAGGAATCATGTTATTTGTTATCCAAAACAATTGTTTCATTTATAATGCAGTTAGTTACTTTGTCTATCCGATCAGTTAGTTACTTTTCAATGATTATATAACAGCGGTACAAGTCATTTTGTAATAAAAATAGGTGAATGCAGAATTTTGACTGTGCCAATTTGGGTGTTCATGACTGCATGTTATCCAACATGGTGACCTCGAGTTACAAGGGATAAATGAGCTTAGTTCGGTTGTTAGAGAGATGGTCTGATTCTATTGTTTTTATTTCTTAAATTATGGCAATTCACAAATTGATAGGTGTTCTATTTTTTTTTAGATTTTATATTTAGCTGAATTATGAAATTTACAGATGATTTTATAATCTCTTTGTGATTTTTAAAAAATTTTACATTTTTATTAATTTTATGATTTTTTTAGAATTTTTTATTTATGATTGTTTTACAAAACTCAAGCCCGTTGGGTTAACGGGCTTTGACGGGTTAAAGCCCATTTACACAATCTAAGTTCATTGGGCTTTCTACATAGGCTTGGGCTCTATGTATATGTGGTGAAATGGGTCTAGGCCGGGCAAGCCCAAGTCGGGCCCATTGACACCCCTAGGTTCAACTATGTCGAAGACTTCGATTAATTTTACAATTATAGTTGTTTATGCCTCACTAATCTTTATATGGTGTATCTTTCTTAAAAAGAAATCATTGGTATCTATGTGCAGGTCATTTATTGGAGGTTACTAGTTTAATTTGTTGTCTACTTTTGAGCGAGCTCTTATCTACAATCTCAATAATATATTATTTTGGTTTAATAGTGTGAAGCAGGAGGGCATTATTATTTCAAAAAAAACAGAAATGAAATATAATTTTGAAGTGTAGATTACATTGTAAGATGAGAAATAAAAAAAAGACCAGGGGATCATCTTTTGATACATTTTTCAAGCGTTAACTAGATTTTTAGTAGCTGCTCATCCGCAAAATATGATATATAATAATTTAAGCGTTCTTACTTGTTTAATACACAAGATTCCAAGTTAATTTAATTAACCTTGCTAACAAACTTGTAATACTTTTCTGTATCAAAAGAAAACTTACAATATTTTGCACTACAATCAAGCACTCCATTAAAAGCTCATCTTTATCCCTTGGACATCAACGTTACAATGATACCCATGTATCAGATTAAAGGAGAAATCCATTAATTAATACACCAGTAACAGGACATCATATATTATCCGATGGGATGTGTAGAAGTAAACAGATCACATTTTCATTAAATTGGACGTAAACGAAAATATTGTCGACACAAGACAACAATACATATATCGCAATGTTCTTATTTGTATTAAAATTAAGAGGGCTGACTTCTGAGAGAGTCTACTCAATCCCTCTCGTAAAGTTCATTAAATACTGTCAAGTCATGTATTTAATAACATATTAAATCATATATTTTTTCCCGTGTTCAAAAAAAAATCATATATTTTTTAAATTTTGTTAAAGAGTGAACCGCCCTCTGAAATTAAATATTGCTGTCCTCCACGGTGTAGCAGATCCGCCTGAACTCGTCGGCGTGTTCCGGCGACAGAGCCAAGAAGACGTCCACGCCACCTTCTTCCTTGCAGGAGGGCACGAAGACCATCAGCCCCTCCACCGGCAGGTTCGGGGGGATCATGGCGCAGGGCTTCCCGGTGCCGAAGTCCAGGTCGTGGAAGTTGAATCTCAGCCAGCTGTCTACCTCCAGGTTGGGGCACAGGCTGTTCCCCGTCTCCGGCGCCGTCGCCACCAACGGCGAACCCTCCGATCCGCCGCTCTCCATCATCGCCGCCCCGAAGTCGATGAATGACTTGAAGTAGGCGTCGTCTACTCTCCCAATCGCTTCGTGGATGGCCCTAACGTTGCTGGCAAGGCTTCCGGCCAGAAGCTCCCCGGCGAGTAAGCGGGGATAGGCCCAGAGCACCATGTTGCCGAAGTACTCCGCGGGTACGGCGGGCTTCGTCCTGGCCCGCCCGTTCACGGCCACCCGTACCTGGGTGGCAACCTCCTCGCCGCGGACGCCGCGCGCGGCGGTGATTTTCTTCCACAGGTGAGCGAGGAGGCACTCGAAAGTACTGCACCGGCCGCGGACGCCGGACTTGAGGTTGGCGATGAAGTTGGCCGAGAAGCGGACGGCAAGGTTCTCGACGGCGCATGCGGCAGCCGGCTCCGCCGCACGGAGAGGCGACGGTTGTGCTCTGAACTCCACCGCCCGGTGGTCGTGGTCGCACCGCGGCGGGTTCCTCGGAACGGCAACCGCGGGTCTGTCGTGATAAGGCGGGGTCACGGCGGCGTCATCGGCGCCGTGTCTTACGGCGGCAGCCCAGGCGAGTAGGAAGCCGCTCATCGACTGGCCGTCGGCGACCCGGTGATGGGAGGTGACACCGACGACAAGCCCACCGCAGGTGTATCGCGTCAGCTGCACCTGGAGGAGGAGGGGTAAAATTTGTAACATTCTATTGTTTTGAGAGCCGGGGGCTCGGGAGCCTCTGCACTTTATCCTCAGTCCTCCTCTCGCAAGGAGGTCTGATTTAATAGCCAAGTTAATTATGTTTACGGTGATTTGATACTATTAAACCAATCAACTCTCTCCGTGAGAGAGTTGAGGGTAGAGTTTTGGGAGGAGTACTATTAAGGCCTCCCGCGCGCTCTCTTATATTCATGCATACATATTATCAACAAAAATAACATAATTATTTTTCGAATGTCGAATTGAAAGATTTTCAAACGTGTTATCCGCAGAGGATGAGTGACCTCTTGAAAAGCAGTACAGTAGTTGGACTAGTCAACTGATTTAGTTGATAGGTTGTAACACCCTGAATTATAAATACGTTAAAAGATTAAACCAGTCGACTATCAACAATATCGATTAATTATTTTTCGGAAATTGAATTGAAAGAACTTTGGAGTCAAGCGTGTTGTATCCATGGAGAATAGGTGACCTCCAGTGAAATAATACGGTTGTTAGACCAGTTAACTAATTTAATTGGTCGTTACAAAATTAACACATTTTAAATTTTAATTTATAAATTTAACACAAAATTTGTTATTAATCTCCGGTGCTAATACAGTGCTTAATTTCTCACATGTCACACTGCTTGAAACTTGACTTTCAAAAGAAAAGAAAAATAAATTCAAGTTTAACTAACATGACTTCTATATCATAAAGTGTACTAATATTAAAATTTATACATAAGCAGGGACATTTGTATTACATAAGGTATTTTTTCTGTACTAAATTGATACTATTAACCAAACCCACGTGTTACTTTGATGATTGATATTAGATGCGTCTAAAATTATTGAATAAAAATCGGATCTAAATAGTCCCCACTGTAAAACCGAAGTTTCACATTTTTTTAACTTCGGGCCTTCCTATCTCGGTCGCGTGCATGGGTCGCTGTGTCACTTAATTTATCGTGTGTGATGTTTTGGATTAGCACTACACTCCACTTCAGAAAATAAATTTTCTTAACCCAACTTCACCCTCGGATATGTTTTGGATTATGAGTAGCCCAACACAGGAGAGAGTGTGTTAGTTTTGAAAAGAAATAATAATAATATTTGTTGTGTGTTAATTTTAGAGATTAGCTTTTAAAATAGGTTAGTTTTAAAATATATGAGTCCGGCTCCTCTCAGGTGTCCACCTGAGGGGAGCCTCTCAACGCCCTCACAAGGGAGTTGAGGTGACCCAGACAAGATGGTGATTTGACAGACGTCAAATCACTGTCATCTCAGCCTCTTGTGAGAGGGGCTGAAAGACTCTCCCCAGGTGGGCACCTGAGAGGAGCCGGACTCAAAATATATGAGATCGGATCTCTCCAGAAGATCTCAAAATATGATAGACATTAAATATGATGTGATATCTATCGCATCAAAAAAATATGTGTGTGACGAGCTCTCGAGAGACCTGATCCGATCTCAAAATATATATATTGTTTTCACCTGTAGCAGCTCCTCCTGGACGCCCTCGACGGGTGGGTGCAGCTGGCCGAGGTCACGGCGGCCAGCCTCCAGCGGGAGCTCACCCGCGAGCGGGGCGTCCACCCTCGCCTCCACCAGGAGCGCGCCGGCGTCGTTCAGCAGGAAGCACGGGCGGCCGCGCTCGTCGGCGCCCATCCTGCCGGCGAGGTGCGGGTAGAGACGGAGGACGTCGGCGAGGCCCCGCCTGAGGGCCTGGTTGGTGGGCATGGGCGCTCGGAAGGCGTAGAGGGTGGGGACGTGGAGGTCGAAGGCGGCCCTGTCGAAGACGGTGAGGCGTACCCGGCCGGGCGCCGGCGGCGGAGGCCGGGAAGGCTTCAGAGCAGAGCGGCGGGTCACGGTCACCTCCATGGCTGCTTTCTTCTCTACCGTGGCAGCTCCGTGCGGGGATCATTAATGCGTATCAACGGGGAGGCCTGCGATCCCATATATATATACACCGATATACGGGTGCGCGCGCGCGCACCCAGAGAGCGTAGCTCGGCGTGGTTGACCTAAAACGACGTGTCTGGTGATGAAGTGGGTCTCAGTTGGGCTCCTACCGAACCGCGGTACGAAGAGCCATGATGTGACATTCCTATTTACGAACATATTAAATCAGTCAATTACCAACGATTATTAATAACTATTTTTTAAAAAGTTATAATTGAAATAACTTTGAAATTAAACTCGTATGGTTGAGAATAATAACAAGATCTCCACGAAAGTTTACTAGTAATCCTTGCACCTGCAGAGAGAGAGAGAGAGAGAGCTATATATTAGTGTGTAGCGCATCGCGTCGTCAACTTAAAAAATAATTAATATATTTATGATTCTGATAATGTTTATAGAATATAGAGTACCAACATCAAAACGTGGATGCTTGCAGTACATACTACACCTTAATTTGCACCAAGTATATATATTTCAATGCTGATATATATATATATGGGGATGGCTGAACTGAACACACCTATCAAAAGCTGACGGTGGTGACAGGGAGAGACTGCCGACCGTGCGTGGCACGGTTGGCGCGGGACCTTCCGCCTGGGGGCGGAGGGCGTCTGTTCGCTTCTCTGCAGCGCCGAGCCGGGCACCCCCGTGGGGGGGTGACAGGTGGGGTTCGCTCGAATCTCCGTTGCCTGTTACGCTGCAGGTGTAGCTGGCCACCGGGCCACGTGATCCAAAAAAAAAAGACAGGGAGAGACTCACTGACTCAGTACACGCGTACGTACTTACCAAACAGGGTCCGGAGTTACGCATGGCTCTCGTTCTCTTTGTTAGCCCACCTCATCAGACGTGATCACTTTATATTTTCAGTTACCAAAAACTTAATCAAACGTACGCAAATTTAATTAACCTTCACCCGAACCAAGTTAGGCAAGAAACTGGCCATGCAGCAGCAGCACCGAGATGGCCAACTTGATAACGATGGCTTCTGTAATCGAGGTTGCTTGAAGTCCCACGTTGACCTCGGCTCGACCGAACCGTCCCCAAAGCTAGCAAACCAGCTGCGTAGCTTCATGTCAAAGTGGTCAACTCTCAACGTCCGGAGGATAACCTCCCTTTTTCTCCCGTTAAGGTATGTATACTAATGTTGTCGACAATAGAAATCCTGAAGAAGAAACGGCTGTGATATAAAGTTTTGTAATTGTCAAAAGTAAGTGCAAGACATGTTCCTCAACTAAGTAAGGTCTTTTGAATGAGCATAAATCAAACAAAATGTGGGTGGCAATATAAGAGAAAGGATATATATGTATCTATCTCTCATGGCACCCTTAAGTGTAATAGATTGCACTTAATTTATTCTCCGCTCTCACCTCTGTATGCATTCGGCTTAAAAAGAAAATATTTTGGTGGCTTTGTGGTTTTAAAAACGGCAACATTTACCTAAATATTTTATCACTTATGGCCTAAGAAAAGAGTCCATTTATGTGTCGGTTCGGTTTTTAAAAAATCAAGTTACAAAACTCTCTTTTTCTTCTTTTTTCAAATAACATAACAACAAATATGTAGCGAAAATACACAACGTCATAACAGTGGGATGAAACCCAACACATGGATTCCATAACTCATACTAAACATACTTCAAAACCTCCATTAAAATCCAACGGATTCATGAATTTCCAAACCCAAACTCAAACAATCCTTATTACAAAAAAAATCCATCGAAATAAAGGAATAAAACCATATTGTTAAGTCTAACAACATTCTTGCTTAAAAACAATCAAGACCAACTATTTAAGTAGAGAATATCAATCATCTCCCAGTACAAATGACTCTGATTTCTTTGGTTTCATCTGAACCTCATCTTCAAGCTCCTAAATATTCAAAACCTGTTGAAAAATTTAACCCACAACCACAACGGGGTGAGTCCGGGGACTCCGTAGGATTTACACCCATTTCTTGCCAATCGGATAACTAACGTATAATCAAACAATGATATATAACATATATTAATTGAGATGTAATATAAATATATAGAATGTCTTCTATATTAATCTCACAACCCATATCTAAACCATGAATTAACATTAAAGAAAAGATTATGCCAATGCTATACACTTCTAAACCAATGCACACAAGACCATACAAACTAGACAAATATCATCTATAAGACCTCAATACTTAACATGACCAAACTAAAATGAGACAAATCTGATTTTTTTCTAACATGACATGATTTAACATCTATACATGACACACAAATAACATACTTTCATATTCTTTCCAAAACACATAGCCAAATAACAAGGAATTGATCGTCTTGCTTCACATGTACAAAATACTTTCACCAGCTCTAATATATATAGCAGTAACATATAATCAGCTAGCCCAAAATGCACCTAGACAGTGGTGACACTAAGGAAAAATCGCGGTAATCTGGGATCTGTGAGAGGGCTGGATTCATTTAAGTTACCTGCTGCCCACGGGCGATTGACTAACATAGGCTAGTGAAGCCTTCATAGCACGTCATATCAAGAGTTCATAACATAAATTCAAATCATGACATACATGACCATACCATGCATACACGACATAACCATTCAATCTCATAGCCCTTCATGCAAGACATAACATTCACAACGAACTAGGCAAGACATATGGTAACCCGACTTGGTTGACATATTCTAAATCAAACATCTACCAAACTTGACCATATGAACATAATCATCTCATGCATGACATAATACATAATCTGAAACCAGACTAATCAAATTTTATATGATCTACACATGCAATGACAAGCTAGACTAGACATAATTATATATTACATATACAAGACAATCAACTTAAATCAAGCTTGGCATAACTAAACAAATTAAGTTCTGAAGTAATCAACCATAATCTGACTTAAACAGGTCCTAAAAGGTATAATTTGATGACCCATGAGTTTTTCAAGTCTACACATAATTAACCTTCAATTCTCGTTCCAAACTAGCATATAATCACTTACATAATTTTCATAGGGTCAAATCTGATAGCAAAGACTTATACCCAAACATAATCATGCTAAACATATTCCATGATATACAAAATACCAATTTTAAATTTCTGATTTCAAAGATTTTGTGAAAGTCATTAATTACAAGTCCAAAGTCTAAAACTAGTCAACTTATGATCTATAAGTTAAATCATGCATATTTTCTTATCCAAATGAGGTCAAATACATAGACAAGATTGAGAAACCTACCTGGAAGCTCCTGTAAAATTTATGATTTTTTTTTGGATTTTAGCTATTTTTTGGCATTAACTCTGATTTTCGGAATTAACAAATCTTGAAATTCCAAAAACTTGAACTGGGCGGCTTGAACCGGCTGAACCGGGTGCTGGATTGGGATGAACCAAGTGCTGAACTAGGCAGCTCTCTACTGAGCCGGATGGTCGACTGAGCACGTACACGCGCTTGTGCGGTGGCACTCACGGGAGGGAGGAGCCGGCGGAGCTCGCGGCGGCTCTCGACAACGACGGGGAGGCTCCCGGTGGCGGTGAAGGGCAGCAGTGGCACCATCCGCGACGGTGATGGCAGGGGGGCGAAGGCCGGCGACAGTGGCGATGGCGAGAGAGGTTTCTCGCGGTGGTTCCGGTCGGAATAGGGAGGTTCGACAAGGCGTTCGACGACGATGGATGGGCTCACGACGGCGACGAACGGCAGCAGCCGCAGAAGGGGGCTGGACAACGACGGCAAAGGGGAGGAGGAAGGAGGGACGGGAGGCTGGCGGCGCTCGCTGGAGGGAGGCACGGCGGGTGGTTTCTGGAGGAGCAGGTGAAGGTTGAAGCGACGATGGCGACGCAGCGGCGGCAAGGAGGGAGGAAGGAGGGTAGCGACCGGGACGAAAGCTAGACGGAGGGGCGATGGATGGGGCAACGGATGGGGTGGTGACCAGCGGTGACCGTGAGGGGGGGGAAGAAAGCGGGCATTAACAGCGAGGGGGGGCTTGCGGCGATGGCTCGCAGTGATGATCACTGGCAACAGGGTGACTCCTGGTGGCGGCAAACAGTGATGGCCACGACGGTGGACTGGAAGGTGACCAATGGCATGGGTGAGGGGGTGCAGATAGGGATGTCAATGGTTACCGATTATCCGATTATCTGACCCGTTCGTTAGTTAACGAATAGTTAATGGATAGTTTAAAATTTTCAAATAAGCTATCCGTGTTCGTTTACCGATTAACCGTTATCTTAGTGAATGCGGTCATGGATACAACATAAACCGAACCTGAAAACCATTATCCGTATTCATTAACTAATACATAATACGTTAACTCACAATTTATGACATCTAAGCATATATGTCCCATCTAGAAAATCTTATTGTCATTAACTCACCGGCACCCTCCCCCTTGAGACCTTAACATTGGACAAATCTTGCCCTGACGTCTGACAGCGATGTCTTCTCCTCTTCCGCTTCTTGATGGTGCAATCCACGTACACACTTTTGCTGCAAATCGACTATCTCATGTTTTATGTTGGACATGTATTATTTTGGACATGTAATTAAGATTTTTTTCTATCTCATATTTTGTGTTGCGTATCTAATTATTTACTGTAGACTCAAATTTTATTTTTACTATAGACTTGTATCTCATGTTTCGTGTTACATATATAATTAAGATTTTTCTTCTTGTTCATTGCTATAAATAGATACTTTTAATCGTAATATATATATTTTTATGTGTATTTTTATCGGTAAAATTATCTTTACTTTTTTATTTTGCTAGGTTGTATCATACATATGTTATCTCTTTGTATATTCGATAACCATCCATTATCCGACCATAAATCGTTTTTAAGCGGATAGAACAATGCAGTTAGCGGATACACCCAATACCGATAGTTAATGAACAGCAAGTGGATACACTTTTTTCTTATAGGATACGGATACGGATAATACTATTATTCGACCCGTATCCGACCCGTTGGCATCCCTAGGTGCAGAGGTTGGCAACGCCAGTAGCAAGGGGCTCACAACCATTGCTCCATCTGGAACAGAGGAGGCGACCGGTACTAGGACTTCGACGATCAATGGGAACGGTGGTGACCGACGCAGCAGTAGCGATCGAAAGGGAGGGAGGAGGGAGGTCCGACAGTTGGGGAAAGATCGAGAGAGAGGGAGAGTCCGACGCAAGGGCGGGCGGTAGGCATAACCGGCGGGGGCAACGACGAGAAACCGAGGGGGATGCAGAATAGGAAGGGGGCGATGTAACCGACAAGGATTGGGGCTAGGCAGTTACAGGTAGGATTTTTTTTTTCAAAATGTTGCATGCATGTTCCTCAACTAAGTAAGGTCTTTTGAATGATCATAAATTAAACAAAACGTGGGTGGCAATATAAGAGAAAGGATATATATGTATCTATCTCTCATGGCACCCTTAAGTGTAATAGATTGCACTTAATTTATTCTCCGCTCTCACCTCTGTATGCATTCGGCTTAAAAAGAAAATATTTTGGTGGCTTTGTGGTTTTAAAAACGGCAACATTTATCACTTCGGGCCTAAGAAAGAGTCATTTATGTGTCGGTTCCGTTTTTAAAAAAATCAAGTTACAAAACTCTCATTTTCTTTTTCTTTTTTCAAAGAGTGGCGACATACAAAACTCCCATGTTAAAGCTCTCTGATCACCCTCTGGTACTCATTTTTTGTTCGAAAAACAAACAAACAAACAAACAAATCTCTTATACCCATCAACGCATGGTGGCTGTTTGGACGAGGTTAGCGTTGCATCGATTGCGACGAAAAACGTCGACGGGTGGGCCGTGGGTTCAAAACCGAAATAGGATCATAAAATAAGTAAAATAAATTGTGGGACTAAAAGAATAATTTGAGATCCTAGATAGGGCCTAACGTTAAAACCACATAATTTTGAAGTGTGGCAACAAGAACTAGTAACATGCGGCACATCAAAGATACGTCGGGAAAAAAGGAGGGAGTGTTTGGATAATGCTGGACTTTCTCATTAGATAATGTTGCTTCACTTAAAACAAAACCATCTGCGGCTTCGGTGGTTGACTAACAAGGGTAAACTTCAGATTTTAGAGAGAAGTAATCCAAATTGCGGGAGCGTTAAACGCATACAAGAAGAAGGTAGCTCCCAAACTTGTGTGTCAAAGGCAAAACGTTTTGTATCTTGGTGGGTGGAGTCCACCACTGACCATATTGGCTGGTCTGAATTCGTCTGTTTGACCATAGAAAGCGGGGGGAGGAAGCACAGAGAAACCCCCCGCCTTGTGGTTTGGTAGGAGAATAAGACAGAAGGAAATAACAATAAGTCATTAATTCTTTGTGACCGCCAAAAGATACTACAATTTAATGTATCCACCAGGAAATATTATCTTCTTAAGATAATTGACAAACATATTAATAAAATAGTATAGAGATATTTGGCAAAGATTTTAAATAGTTTCGAACATTTAAATAATTGCAAGTCGACCCAACAATCTGCACTTCGCAATTTTTGGATATGATGAATCAGATCTGTTTAACTTGAAAATGCCCTTATGAGTTACGACCATGTGCTTTGGATTTTGGGATGTTACTACAATATCAAATGCAACAGATAACCATACAAAATTTACTTGGACATGCAACCAAAGTAATCCAACGCCTAACCAAAAATAAGTACCTGCAGCTCTATAGAAGAGTAGCATTGGTTTCAATTTTCACGACATAGTGAACAAGAAATTAAAAAAAAAACCCAAATTACAGTAAAGAAACTAGGCAGCAATGCTAAAACATGTGGATGTCAATCTTCATAACATGCCGCACTCCTCGAGTGTGTGTGTGTGTATATATATCTTCTACTTCTCTATACACCATGGTTAGCTCAGGCCGGAATAAGAACAAGCCATATTAACATGTAAGAGATAATAAGATTGCAACGTTATGAGTTTTTTAAATAATAATTATTATAATTAATTATGAGATTATTATCATATTTACTCTATCTTTTTGTTACACCTCCTTCTGTTTTCTCTCTTCCCTCTCTATCTCCTTTGCGTCCGCTGACTCCCTCGACGGACACGTCTCCTTCGTCGTCGCTTTGTCGCCGCCGCCCCGTCGCCTGCATGTTGATTCCATCGCCGTCCACCCGCGGCAGTCGCGGCGTCTCCGTCGCCGTCTTCGCCCAGCCGCCCTATGCCAGCCGCCCTCGCGCCGGCCGTTGACCCCCCTCCTCACGTCGTCCCCACCTGCGCCGCACGCCGCCCGCGCGTTGATGCCGCCAGCCGTCCGCCCGCCCACGGCAGCCATCGCCGCCCCGCCTGTGCGCGCCCGCGGCATTGCCACGTCACCTGCCGCCCTTGGCCGCGCAAGCCGCCGCAGCTGCGGCTGTCCGCCGCCCCTTCTGCCCAGCGCGGCAGCCTCCGCCGTGCGCCGTCCCGCAGTGCACCGTCCCGCACCGTGCCGCCGGCCCCTGCCTCTGACGCCGTACACCCCCCTGGTTGACCGCCTCGTGCCCAGTCGCAGCCGCGGCCACTAAACCCCCCCTCCGCGGTACTCTCTTTCTCTCTCCCCTGTCTCTCTCTCCTATTATCTCTATTATCTCTCTCTCTCTCTCTCTCTCTCTCTCTCTCTCTCTCTCTCTCTCTCTCTTTTATGTTATTCTTCCTCTTTCCAGCAATTTGATTGGGACGATTCGGTTCAATTTTTTCGTTGCCGTCGCGATCACGACGTCCAATCAATCTCCTTGGAATTTCGTGTGCCGATCGTCATCGCCGTTAAGGTAGGTGTCTCGGCTATTCTTAGCACTCTTATATACTTCATTAAACTGTAAAAACATGTTAGATCACCATGATCAATAGAATATAATTAGTGAGTTGTTTTTGATTTATTAGCATGCTTAGATAGAGTTAGATTAGCTTGTTCAACCATGCATGTTTAGATTGATTCATTTAATCATGTATGTTAATCAGCATGTTAGGTTTTCTTATGCTTTAGTCTAGTTAGATTAGTACATTTGCGTGCGGTGATCTTTAATTTATATATTCTGATTCGCTAAAAAAACCGATGTAAAGATTAAGCATAGTGTTATTAGAATTTGGTTTGATTTTCTATAGAGTAGATAGTAATGGTTGCCAAGGCATGCATTTAGTATAATTGATTTGTAACTTGCATAGCATGTTAGGTTCATATATTGCATGATCTTAGGGTATATGGATTGAGGTTATTGATGTGGTCATGTGTAGTTGTGTAGTTTAGCATGTATGTTGTGAGGCATAACATTTACTTGAGTTATGGTGTAGAGTTGCATGATTTTAGAATAGTTGTGTCACTTTGTTAATTGTTATTAGATTAGTTAATCATGACTTAGCATGCATATAGCATGTTTATTTTGTTAGATTGCATTAAGTGCATCATGTTGATGTCTAGTTCTAGTTTATGTTAGATTGTAATTTGGTATGCATATATGTAGTACATAAAGCCATGGTTGTTCTTTTATGTACTTCATATCTTGATTGTCACATTTCGATGCATAATGTTGTTAATTGGTTCTAGGTGTATCATACAGTGATGTGGTATGCATGTATGTGGTGCATTGATCTATGGTTGTCCATAGATGTAATTGATGGTTAGATTATCGTTTGGCTTGCTAGTTAAATGGTTGGTTGTCTGAGTTAATTATGTACTTTCATCTTGAGATATGTAGTATGCAGAGGGCTGCAATGTAATGGAGTTCTACTTCACCAGACTATAGTTCGTGACCTATGGGCAGCAAATGAATTAGAACAATCCGGAGCATCCGTCGATCCCGGATACCTGATACCGCGGTTTATCCTAAGTACTCCCCTGCCTAGGGGTACTATGGGATTTAGCTTACTATATGTTACTTCTATATATGATAGATTTAGTGTTAGTTTTGTCACATTAGCTACAATGTCCAAGTGCAGCATATAAGTTACTTAAGCAAATAGTTTATTTATGCATTTTTAGAATGCATGATAGTGGTTTAGATGTGACATTCTTATTATGATAGGTCTATGTGGTGTATGCATACCTAATTCAGTAGATTTGTGAAGGTTATGTCGGTTTAGTGCATATAGAATCATGTTAACCTATGGGGTAGTTTAAAGACATTGTAATCATTCTAATTGAAGATATATAATTAATGTAAACCCTATATATTATAATCTGAATTTATAGGTTATTTATCTTTAATACCAATAGAAATCATTATTATAGTAGGATAGTTCGGGTGTAAGTACTACTGAGTTTGTGGTGACTCACTCCTTTCGTTGTTAATATTTTCAGGAGATCAGATTTAGCGCAGCAGAAGCGTAGTGGTGTTTTTGGAATCCGAGGAGCTAGTGGAGTATTTATTCAATGTTAATATTTGATTTGTTTAGATAGATGTTTGTTTGTTGTGTTAATAGGTTGTAATATTTGGAAATTGTGATTTTGGATTGTGGATTTTAGTATTATTTGTTTTCAAATCGATATGTTTTTCTGTTACGTCGCCGGATTATCTTCTGCTGTGTATGTTAAAAATCCAGATCGTGACAAAGATGACCTGAAAATCAACACAAGTTTGGTCCCGAGGAATGATGACGATGATATTTTGCTAGCAATGTTGCTTGACAACCAATCTGACTCCTGATACAACCCCTCACTAGACGTGGCACGATGTGTCACGACCCGGATTTTTAACATGCACAGCGGAAGATAATCCGGCGACGTAACGGGAAAGGATATCGGTCTGGAACCAAATAAGACTAATATCACAATCCAAATAAATAATTCCACACTTTACAACACATTAACACCATAAACAAACACCTATCTAAACAAATTAAATACCAATATTGAATCAGTAATCCACTAGCTCCTCGAATTCCACAACACCACTACGCTTCTGCTGCGCTAAACCTGCACTCCTGAAAATATTAACAACGGAAGGGGTGAGTCACAACAGACCCAGTAGGACTTACACCCGAACTACCCCACTATAATAATGATTCTAGTGGTAAGATAGAATAATAAGCCTAAAAATCAGATTTAATACATAGCTCTTAACTAATTATATATCTTTAATTAATTGATTACAAGATCATTCTACTACCCCATATGATGACTAGACTCTAAATGCATAAAAACCGACATAACCTACACATTAGACTACTCTAGGTATGCTCACAATATACACAACCTGACATAAAACCAATGACACATCTATAACATACCATCTATGCCAATCCACACAACTAGACACCTGTCTGAGTAAATATCATGCTCCATCTGATAAATGCAGTCACATCACAAAACTAGCACCAGATTTACCATATAGTAGGAAGTAACATATAGTAACTAAATCCCATAGTACCCCTAGGCAGGGGAGTACTTAGGATAAACCGCGGTATCTGGGATCGAAGGATGCTCCAGATTCAACTAACCTCCGCTGCCCACGGGCCACTAATTTAGTCTGGTAAAGTACATTTCCATCACAATGCAGCTCACTGCACTAACCACATTCCACACCATGCAAGCACATAATTAACTCAGACAGTAAAACAGGAACATTTAATTGGCAATCAAACATGAAATACATAGATGAACACCCATGGTTCTATGCACCACATATTTGCATACCACACCACAATCTAACATGAACTAATGCATATGAATAAGATCATGCAATTACAACCTAAACATGACAATTACATGCTTAAACAGAACCATCTATCTAATAAAAGAAAATAAACTAATTTCTAACACCATTATGCCTAATCTTTACATCGGCTTTTTAATAAATCAGAATATATATTAAAGGTTATCGTGATGCAACTATACTAAACTAACTAGGTTCAACTATAAAGACATATCTAACATGCTAACATGCATAATTGAATAATTAACCAACATGATGAATAATCATGGACATAGAACAATCTAAACATGTATGATTAAACAAGCTAATCTAAACTCTATCTAATCATGCTAATAAATCCAAAACAACCCATTAACTACAATCTTCTAATCCTGGTGATCTAAACATGATTATTACGATTTAATCAAAATATTAGAGTGCTAAGAATAGCCGAGACGCCTACCTTGACGGCGACGCCCCCCAAGGAAATAGAATTTGGCGACGAGACTGCCGCGGTTGCGTCGGCGTCGAAAAACTGAGTCAGGTAGGTGTTCTCAAAATTTGCTGGAAGAAGAAGAATAATGAACTAGGGATTTAAATAGAAGATGATAGGAGAAAGGGCGATAGGAGAGAGGAGAGAGGAGGTATACCGCGGAGGGGAGAGAGACGGCGCACGGCGGGCGCACGGGGCAGAGTGACCTGGCGGCGGCGGCCGCGGTGCCGCGCGGCGGGCGTCGGTCAAAGGCGGCGGCGAGCGCTCGCGGACACGCGGCGCAATGGGTCAACGGGGGCGGCGGGGGCCGTCACCGCGGCGACGTGCGGGCGGCGGGTGCGCACGAGCGCGCGGGCGGCACGCTCGGCGAGGCGGCGGTCGTCGCGTGGCGGGCGGCGACGGGGCGATCGCGCGGCGGCTGGCGGCGGTACGAGGTCCGGGGTGGCGGGGACGGCGGGCGGCCGCGGCGCGCGCGGCGGCCGAGGCATACGAGGAACGTACGCGCGGCGGCGGGGGGGCTCAACGGCGAGACGGCGTCACCCGGGTGGCGACGTGCGGGCACGCGGACCGAGGCGAGGGAAGCGCGGAGACGCGCGGCGGCGCCGGCTGGCCAGCGGCACCGGGCGGCGGTGCTCTCGCGAGGTGGCGCGACCGAGGAGGGAAAAAGGGGAGGAAAAATGTAGGGTTTTCGAGGGGAGAAAAAGGGGGCGCCGCTGGGTGCGCAAGGGGGAGGAACCGAGGGGGAAAAAGAGGGTATAAATAGGGGAAAGGAAGGAGAATAAAATAATAATAAAATAAATAACTATTAACTAATTTTTTTTTTAAATAAATATTTGGGGTATTACACGATGCCCTAGATGTACCTAGGGTATTTTCAATAATGAAAAATTAATGTGTTGAGCAGAGAAAACACAAGCATTTTTTGAAAAATGAAAGTGATTGACAAAAAGTAACACTTGATGGGTAAAAGCATGAAAAGAGATAAAAGAAATGAGTAAGTGGTAATGCAATCACTACCAAGAGATGACCCTCCTAATTCCACCCAGCCTCAGCTGAATGGAAGGAAGATCAGAATAAAGAGGCGTTGATGTTCTGGCCTAGAGTAATTGCTTTTATAGAGGAGTACATTAGAATCCGCTGCCAATCATTCACCAGCTAATTATTTAATCAAACTGTTTGCACTAACTAAAGCAGAGATTTTCGAATCGGCTGATTCGAACCAGAATCAGCCAATTCCAAGATCTGACCGGCCTATGGCAGTCCAATTTCCACCTCTGGAGGGTGCGATCCAAGATAAAATCTCAGTTGAATCGACTGAATCGGTCAAGATCTAATCAAAATCAGAATCATTTTTTTATATTTTTTAAAAAGAATCAAGCCGAATCGGCCGGGATCAGAATCAAAAATTTTTATATTTTATTTTTAAAATTCTCGATTTCGGATTGAGATTCCTCCCGAAGGATCGTCCGATCTGGATCAGCCGATTACCCACCGATCTGGGTACCGGTTCCAATCCAGCGATCATTAAGCTAAATCCAACCGAGCTCTCGATGAACTACCAAGACAAGGACAAGGTGATATACCCAAATAATGATAGCTAAAGAATGTTCATTGTAAAAGAAAGACAGCAAAAATCACAAGGCCCGGAGCCGGAGACCATGTGGCTACATGCACAAGTGACAAGACAACAATGCCCAACCACAATCCAAGCTCGCCTGGGTGTCGTTAATATTATATATATTCTCAATGATCTCAATCTCTCGAGTCCTTTTATCAACCTGCGGTCTGTAGAGAAAGAGATAACAGAGAGAAGAAGATGACATGACGAGCTCACTTGCTGCTTGTTAATTTTGTTGTGGAGCTCCAGAGAGTTTTTCTAGTCCACGATCGGTCGTTAAATATTGCTGCTTCTCTCGCCTTGGGAGATCAGCTGCGCCGGTGAACTTTCACAGTGGGGGTGGCAGGCAATAGAAAGAAAGTATACTTGGTAATTGACCAATCAACTTTTCACCCCCGATCCAAAGCCTAGAGCATAATGATAGGCAAGTGGCCCCTCCATCCAAACAAACTGCAAAAGACAGATAGCAGAATTGAGTTTAGGACCAAGAAATGTAAGAATAACAAAGAGATCGAGGAGCTCCTCGTATACTTGATGACACTGGTAGTTTAAAAAAAAGAAAAAGGAATGTGTGGTTCTTGACAAGTAAGAATGCTTGCTTCTTTAGTGATAACACTTTCCAGAGTCAGAATCACAACAATCCCATTAGTCACCAGGGAATCGGCCTCGAAAATCTTATATCTATCTTTTATTGTTTTTTTAGCATTTTCTCCTATCTTAGTATTTTTAAGTGTCTGGTTAGATTATTTTTAACACCCCACCCCGAGGCCGGTTTGCCCGATCGAAGCCGGATTCCGGCTTGGATCGGGCAAACCGGCCGGTTAGCTTGGAAAAATGCATAACACCCCACCCCGAGGCCGGTTTGCCCGATCGAAGCCGGATTCCGGCTTGGATCGGGCAAACCGGCCGGTTAGCTTGGAAAAATAGCATAACACCCCACCCCGAGGCCGGTTTGCCCGATCGAAGCCGGATTCCGGCTTGGATCGGGCAAACCGGCCGGTTAGCTTGGAAAAATGCATAACACCCCACCCCGAGGCCGGTTTGCCCGATCGAAGCCGGATTCCGGCTTGGATCGGGCAAACCGGCCGGTTAGCTTGGAAAAATGCATAACACCCCACCCCGAGGCCGGTTTGCCCGATCGAAGCCGGATTCCGGCTTGGATCGGGCAAACCGGCCGGTTAGCTTGGAAAAATGCATAACACCCCACCCCGAGGCCGGTTTGCCCGATCGAAGCCGGATTCCGGCTTGGATCGGGCAAACCGGCCGGTTAGCTTGGAAAAATGCATAACACCCCACCCCGAGGCCGGTTTGCCCGATCAAAGCCGGATTCCGGCTTGGATCGGGCAAACCGGCCGGTTAGCTTGGAAAAATGCATAACACCCCACCCCGAGGCCGGTTTGCCCGATCGAAGCCGGATTCCGGCTTGGATCGGGTAAACCGGCCGGTTAGCTTGGAAAAATAGCATAACACCCCACCCCGAGGCCGGTTTGCCCGATCGAAGCCGGATTCCGGCTTGGATCGGGCAAACCGGCCGGTTAGCTTGGAAAAATGCATAACACCCCACCCCGAGGCCGGTTTGCACGATCGAAGCCGGATTCCGGCTTGGATCGGGCAAACCGGCCGGTTAGCTTGGAAAAATGCATAACACACCACACCGAGGCCGGATTGCAATTTTAAAGATTATATTGCAGATGAAGAAATTTAGCAAGAGTCGACGTACATCGAGGAGTGGGACAGCCGGTGGATCCACCGATCGGGCCGGTGGTTCTCAGGGCCCATCTCAGCCTACCCAGGATGCGATGCCATCAGGTGGACCATCCCGGGCGGTTGTCACTCGCCCTACTACGGCGACGCCCCCTACAGACTGTCCATCTTCTTCCGCCTCCGGTAAATATCAATTTTTTATATTTTGTAGATTTATAAATATCAATTTTTAAATGTGTTAAAATTTTTGGCATGCAGCTACAGTTGCTAGACGTGGGAGAGGTCCTGCAAAGGCGTATAATGTGCGGACATTAGCGCCTGGGGAGACATTGAACGTCCGGGTCATTGGAGGATCGGGTGTAGGCCCGAATGGCCAAGAGTTCACCTCATATCTTGGAGTTTGCAACAGGGTACATTGCAACTTATGGCAACGAGGATTACATGACCCTTCCGGATGACAAGAAGGAGGCGATATTTAGAGACCTCGAGGTAAATAAAAGTACTTGAGCTTATTTGTTTTTTTTCACTTTAAAATTACTAATCTATGTATTTTTCCTGTAGCAACATTTTACATTTGAGCGGTCACCATCCATAGATGCGGAAATTTTAAGACATATGGGAGAGATGCAAAGAAAACAAAGGGGTCATCTTAAGAAGAAGGTAAAAATTTCATATTTATTTTTTTAGTAAACGATTATGTACTGTAACTAATACAATTTTGGCGTACAGTATTTTACAGGACGCTCAGGAGGAGGCACTTGTCGTTGTGCCTCCACAATGCGATCCGGACCAGTGGCGTCATATGTGTGAGATATGGCAGAGGGACGACAATAAGGTAAATAATTTATTTAATTTATAAGTAATCCACATTTGATAACTCATTTTATTAGCTTGTCTTAACAAAACTAATGTGTTATGAACTTGTTTGTAGGCACTTAGCCAAAGGAATAAAACAAACAGGGCTAATTTGAGCATGCCTTATAGGCGAGGTAGAACCAACATTCATCAGCTACAGATTGATTTTGTAAGTTTATAATTTTTTTTATTATTCTCTATTGTATATCTCGATAATAGTACTAATGTGTTCATAATGTTTTCTCTTAACAGACAAACAAAGAAGGGCGTCGTCCTACCCGTCCAGAGGTCTTCGAGATGACCCAAACGAAAGAGGCAGAGGATGGATCCCTCGTATGGTGCAACGAGGAAGGTCGTCAAGTTATGGTACGCAATATGTTTGTTTGTATCAACATTAGACAATTTTTATTTCATATAACAACTGATTTTATATTTACATTATATAGGATGAGATGCACCAGTTTATGTATGCCCCCCAGTCAGAGGAATCAGATGCTCGGAATTCCGAGCAGCCATTCTCTCGCCGAGGATGCATTTATCACCGTGTTCGGCGAGAACGACGGCCGGGACGGATCCGATGTGGGGGGAGAGGACAGACCCGCAACACCTGGTATGGTGTATGCAGTGGAGGTGCGAGTACCTCTGCGGGTCCGGGCTACCAGGAGTTGGTGGACAAAGTCGATGCTCAAGCTACACAAATCGAGAAACAAAACTCGATGATCGACTCGCTCCAACAACAACTGGACGCCCAACGTCAACAGTTTCAAGAGTCGATGACACGGCTAACACAAGAAATGTTAGCCCAATTAAACAGTAGGCTCCCACCTGCAGATCCGTCTAGTTCGAGGCCAACCCAAGGCTATAGAGGCGCACGGGGAGACGAGGAGGAGGAGGACGATGACGAGGACGCAGAAGACGATGAGCGTTCTTTTGGGGAGGATGAGTGAGAGAGTTTACTCTCTATTTTATTATTTCTTTGTATTTGAGATAGTTGTTGTGTAATGATACGTTTTATAAATATGAACTTTTCTTATTAAAGAATGTCAGTGTTTATTATGTATGAATGAATGTTAATGGCTTCAATCGGGCAAACCGACAAATTATTTGTGTATGTAGGTCTTGCTACGAGAATACAATTGATCGAAGGAAATTTTTTTTTTAAAAACTGTAAGTTATTTGCGACGGCTCCTCTCAGCCGTCCCTAAAGTTCTTTTAAGCGACGGCTATTAATGTAATAGGGACGGCTCTTAGCCGTCCCAAAACCAGAAAATGCACCCCGGCGGGGCTTGCCGGGGCTGTAAATTGGGTATTAGCGACGGCTTCTTAACTGTCGCAAAACCAGAAAATGCACCCCGCGGGGGTATTCGCGACGGCCCTAAGCCGTCGCAAAACCAGAAAATCACCCCCGCGGGGGTATTCGCGACGGCCCACAGCCATCGCAAAACCAGAAAATGCACCCCCGCGGGTGTCGCCGGGGCTGTAAATTGGGTATTAGCGACGGCTCACAGCCGTCGCTAATGTCTATTACGGGTTTAAATTTATTTGCGACGGCTATGTGCCGTCGCTAAAAACTTTATGAGGGACGGTTTCAGCCGTCTCTAATAACTTAATTGCGACGGCGTCGGTGGTCGCAAATAATACTAAAAGCGACGGCTTATCATAAGCCGTCGCCATTAAAATTGGTGACGGGCTTATTTGCGACAGGATTGCGACGGCGGAAAAGCCGTCGCTATTGCCTTATGGCGACGGCTTTTGTGTTTTTAGCGACGGCGGTCAGCCGTCGCTAATGACCTTATTTCCTGTAGTGATGCTCCTGATATGAAGATGTTTACCTGAATTTGCATGTGATTTATCTAATTTGAGTTATTTGACAAGTTTGGCCTACGAATATTCTATATTTTAGGTCATTACAAGTCATTTGCACTCTTGGAAAAATGCTCATAACATCTTTATAAATAGACAAGAGGTGCAAAATCCTAACTCTCAGGAGAGATCAGTCAGAGATGTCTTCATGCTACCACATTGCTCAGCTCGGTTGGCGCGAACCTTGCTCCCGGGGGATCGAATCCCGGCATGTGCGCATGTCCGGGCCACCCCTGGGGGGGGGTGGATCTGACGAGGGTCGAGCACTGTGCTCGATCCCTCGTCCTGCGCTGCGCAGCGCGAGCTCGGCGCCGTTTGCGCCATGACCAAACAAAAAACAAGCCCTCACATCTTGTCCTTGTTATCAAAAACCTTCGTCAACTTTCTTGGCGAGAGATCGGCAAGGTGGGCTGGGATGTGATTGATGAGAGAGAGTGGGAGAGATGGGGAGGCAGGGAAGATGGGGAGAGAGAGAGATGGCTAAGGGGTTGCTTCGCTAGGTTTCTATTTTTTTAAAAAATAAAACTCCTATGGGGTGTTTGGTTGCATGATAATTTTTTGTACACTTTCATGATAAAAAATTATATTAAAATAAAAAGTGAACCAACTCATGACATAAAATTATCATGTTTGGAGGGATGTGATTACAAAAAAGAGTAACTACCACACAAGACCAAACAAAGTGGGGGACCACAAGAAAAAAGAAAGAGGTGAGACCCACTTTTTTTGTTTAAGAAGAAAATCACTTTTAAAACATAAAATTGTCATGATTATCAAACACCTCTTTTAACAAGTTTTCTTACAATTTTTAAAAATTAAAACAAAAACCTTCATTATCATGCAACCAAACACCCCACTAGATATTACGATGCTCCAACTGCAATATTGCAGGACACGAAGAAACGATGATGCATTGTCAGGTAGTTGGACATAGCAAGGATCGGTCGATGTCTTGAGTGTCATGTGTGCCCACGGAATCGATCGAACTCCAAGAAGTTCCAAGGAAAACACAATGAACTTGGGTCTGTTTGGATCAATGTAAAAACAAAATCATGTAAAACATTTTCTTTGGAGTAACTTTTCTAAGGAAATTGAAAACTTAATATGTTATTTGGTTGCATGTAATTACTTTTTCTTGAAAAATAATCCATACTTTAATTTTTCATAAATTATTTATTCTAAAAATATATTTTTTCATTTGAACATTGTAAACTATTTTCTAAAAATCATCTGTTTGTAAAATATTATACCTTTAGATAAGCCGAACGTGTGATTTAATTATTTTTTAAAAAAAATTATTTTTGATTCATTTGATGACATGTCAAAGTAAAACATATAAATACTGTATTAATATAAAAGAATGTGCTATTTTATGAAACATAAAATGTGATCTATCATTTGTTTAATGTGAAAATTATTTTTTTTAAAATACTTTCATACAGGTAGTCATATATAAAACTTTCTTTCAAAGTTTCTTATTAGTTGAAAATTTTATGTTGGCAAATAAGTATATATTAAAATATTATTTAATAATAAAAAATTTTATTTATTATTATAAATATTAAATAATTTTACTTAATAAGTGAATTTTTAAATATACTTTTATAAACTAAGATCATATTCACCTTTTTCAGGGAAAACGGCATCCGTGGCCTCCGATCGGATGCCAAAATCAAGTTGGCAGGAGGCCTCCCGTAAAACGTTTTACGGTGACTCCTCTTTTACACTCAAACAAACAAATGGTTTGAAAATATTTTTCCAGAAAAGTTGCTCCATGGTGACAAACACCCTAGCCTAACCGTAGAACAATGCACCAACCAGCTTGTGAAGCTCATTGGGTGTGGTAATTCTGGTGCCTTGAATTCAGGATTTGGCATCCCCACTGTTAACACTAATTTCGTTTTCCTCAACTGAGAGTAAACAACGTGTGACAGCAAGACGGTGGCAAACGTAGTTATTTATACTTTCTTCTACATTTGCTCTTTCTTTATCACCCATCATCATGACGCAACATCACACAAGATTTATATCTTTTGTTACACAGATCATATAAGATTTCAACAATTTTTTTATTGATCAATGTCTTAATTATAAATTTTATCTTTTATTCTATAATTCATTTGAAATGATGAACTCGATAATTCGTAACAATAAGAATAGCTTGCTTAAGATTTATATTATTTCATAAATCATATGACGTGTGATTTTAAATAATAATTTACGGCAATTTAAATGAATGAGATATAGTTGTAAAAATGATTTACAAATAATCAAATAAAAATTATATTTTAAGTAAATAAATTTAAAAAAATAAATGATAATTTGTATTTTTATTTTTTAAAAATATATATTATGTGAAAATATTTTACATAATTTTGGTGTCACATGGATCCAAATGGAGCCTAAGGGTCTATTGGGATATCAGTAAAATATATAAATTTCTTCTAGGATTTTTAATCTTCAGATATACATTTAGAATATAAAAAATTATGAGAACTTATGAAAAATATTTTTAATATAACATAAAATAGGGTTTGAGATATTTAAGAATTTATAGACCATAAAACTTTGTTTTAATAATGTTCATATATTTTTAAGAAATTTAATGCTAAATAATCTTTGAATATTTTACAATCAACCAAATAATTGATATCATTTCCAGAAAAATCATTTTTATACATACTAAATAGAAGAATAATTTTCATGTATACCAATAAGAGATTTATATATTTGTCAAGAAAAATGATTTTTTTGCGTAACAATTTCACTGTCGAGAAAAAAAAACTATATCAAGTTTTAAAACATAAAATTTTAAGAAAAATTTCTAACCAGTTAAATAATTGAAAATAATTTCATAAAAATAATATACACATAAAAAATAGTTAATTTTTTTTTGAAGAAAAATAATTTACATACAACCAAATGTTAAATTATGTTTTCAATTTTCATAGAAAAATAGTCAACGTAGAATGTGCTCTTTGATTTACCTTTCAATTATTAAAAGTACGATGTATAACTGTTTAAAAACAAAGAAAAGATTAAAATATATTATATAAAAAGTAATTATAAAATAAATTTTGTTTACTATTTTAATAAACGTTGAAATATATTGTAAAATTTGAAAAATATATAATTATTGAAATCGAAATCGAAATTACTTAATTTTATCTGAATTAGAATGTAATATCACAGCCGAATCTGACACCAACACGTGAAAGAAAATAGATTTTGTCGACCACTTGATGGAGAGAGAGAACGATGAGACGGCGACTCCGGCTAGGGATGTTAACGGATCGTATAATAATATTATTTGTATTCATATTTTATAAAATAAAAAATATCTATTTATTATTCGTTAACTATCGATAATTGATCTATTCGTAAATTACATTGTAATATCTATTTAAAAATAATTTATAATTAGATAACGATCGATTAAAGAATATATAAGTATTACTAAATATTCTTCCTTTATTCAAGAATAATAGTTGTGTAAGACAATATAAATTTTAACTCATAATTTTAATGATAAAAATACAACATAAGAGAGAATGAATATTAAAATCAGGAACATCAACAATTCATATAAAATAAAAATGTAATATTATAATTTTTTTTTATTTATACATCCATCATAAATATACTTTCATATTTCTTAACTGTTGATTCATGTTTTAATTAACGAATTCGAAAACAATTTTTTAGGTTCGATTTATAAGGTATTCGTGATTGTATTCGTTAAAAAAATAGATGATCAGTAAATGACCTTAAACATCACGTTCAAAAATTTTTAATGATCATTTAACTATTTCTTAAATTAACGAACAAGTCAAATAAATAATCCGTGACTATTGACATGCCTACTCCGAGCGCCGGAATCGTGAGAATGTGCCACTGGACAGGCAGGAGCAGCTGTGTGATGAATAGTCGACGGCAACCAAGCACCCGCAGCAGCGAAATCCTGAAAGGGGGACTACGAGGGGCATCTCGGGGCGTTACAGGCGTAAAAAGTTGGCGCCTTTACTTCTCTCGGGGGCGCCATTACTTCACCCACCTTAACTTGGAGATACCCCGCCGTTCTCCGTCCCTATCATGCACCTTTTTTTAACGGAAGTCCAGCCGGACACACGTGGTTCTCAACCCCGTACATATACAGACAAACAAGGAGGGCAGAATCTGGTGTCCCCTCGTCTTACTCTACTGACCTCTTCCGATCGGCGACCGTCGGGAGGGGCGAGTTGTAGGTAGAGGGAAGGAGCAGTCGCTGGGTGGAGAATGGGGGCGGCGGAGTCGAACGACCCCGCGCCGACTCGCTGGACATTCCGGGTACAGCACCTGTCTTTGCTTCAAATGTCCTGGCTTTATGCTTCCTTACCATCTGCATTGCCCTTGTATGGAATAAAATGAAAAGAAGTGTCCGGATTGATCTTCGATAGCGTTTTTCTTTTCTTTTCTTTTTTCCTTTTTGTTTGGTCGATTCCAGGGGTTTCCTGGTGGATGGTGAATTATGGCTCAACAATGGGCTTGAAGAAAAGGGTACTACGTCTTTTTTTTTCTTCTTCTCTTGCTTTTCTTTGAACTGGCAGTCTGGTCCTGGGACTCTACTTCTACGTGCTTCTACCCATCTGCGCCTTGAGTATGTATTAGCGGCCTGCATTCAGCTTGGTTGTGGATTTCAGCTAGAATTGGAACGAAATTCCAAGCGTCATTTATCTTTAACGCCCTTCAAGGAAACAATGACCTCATTTATGCCTGGTTTTGGTCAGAACATTGCCTTTGTTCTGAAGTTCCGGAAATCAGTCTAGGTTGCTGCTTTGATTTTAATGTAACAATCAGAAGCGTCTTCTATTCTTTTATCTGATTGGTTAAATAAATTGACGTGAGTTGCAGGAACAGGTCAAAGGACCTTTTGCTGACCATTATAAGCAAATCCTGCGTGTAATAACATGGGGCTGCTGTCTCCTTGATCTAGGGTTTCTGTTTGTTAATGACTTTTGTTCTCTTTTCCTTCATTCCCTTACATGATTATATAATTTCCAAGGACTTCAAGGTATTCTACGATATAAAATTTGGGAGAAGAAAGGAGACGGATGATAAAGGTTCGTCAAGGCAACAAGCAGATTCCACAATTATGGCTAACGGTGGCTCTTCAGATAGCATAAACAATTTGAATGGAAGCAGGAAGAGAATATCCAACTTGGCTGTCTATGAGCACTTTGCAAGCCAGGTATCTATGTGTTGCATAATTTGCTTTTCCATCGGTATAATAGGAACAATATCAACTTCTTTTTCGGCGCTATCCAAAATAACTAATGCATCATGATTTTATTATTGGTTCCTTTGAATTGTAGGACAAAAGTTCTGAAGAATACAATGGTGCTGTTTCTAGTAGGGTGGAAGAAAGGCCGTAAGATTTCAAATGCCTAAACTTTGGTTATGGAAGCTTATTTTGCAGATGACAGAATGTGAGAATTGATTGAAACTAGAAAAGGCAGTTTCATGTACCACTAAGATCATGGGTGATAAGATATTTCAAATGCCTATGCATTGGTTTTGAAGTTCATCAGTAGCTTAAAGGTTCAACCATACGTGCTGCACGCTGCTATATTTTTCTCATGTAGCCCTCAATACTGTTTTTGAAGGTTGCATAGCCACAATTTATTAAATGCAACTGTACAGAAAGTATAACAACCAGAAGCCAGAAATAGACAGGGCAGGCGGGATGCCTCATATTGAGACTGACCTTGAGTTGAGCTACTGTTTGTTGTGCATGGGAAATTAGAATTTTAAGTTGCACATTTTTATAGTTTAGAGCTGCTAGGCTCCAATTGTATCTCTTAAAGCTTTAATGGCTTGTTTACCATTTTTATTTGGGTTTATGGGCAAATTTACAACTTAACTCTAGGTTTAATCCCAGATTAATTGGGGTTGGCTATATAGATTCTCTTTGTCCGCTCATGTTGATTTTGATTTATTTTCTTAAAAATTTTTAAAATTTCAAATTATATTGATTTTACCCATTTCAAGTTTTTGTAGGTTTACCATGTCCCTTTTTTGCATTTACTATTTCAATAATTTCCACCTTTCTAACTAGACGTTCCTTAGCTCTACGTTCATTATTTGACATAGTTGTCAGGCGCCAAGGTGCCTTTGGAGGGGCGCCTTTTAGGGGGACGAAAAGGCACCCAAAGTGACAAAGCGCCTGGGTTAGGCATCCCAAGTCCGACTAACAAAGTTTTTTTGGGGATTTTACCCCTCTAATACCTCCCACAAGGTGCACTCTCTCCTATGACCCTTGCAACCTGATCTCATAGTTTGCGATTCGTGGATGCCCATTAATGTTATTGCAAACATAATAACATATTTCACTATCACTTTTACTATTGCATATATTTGAGATGTAGTTCTCTCTTAACACTCTTTTCTCTCTCTCACTTCGCTTATCATGATTAACTCTAACATAAAAATTTAATTATATTTATGTATGTATACATAAATATATATCATTAACATCTAAGTTTATATATATGTTTGTATATATGTATATATACATATGTATATGTATATGTATATGTATATGTATATGTATATATACAAACATCTAATGTTATCGCCAGTGTTACCTAGGTGATGCCTAAGCAGTTTTCTTGTTGCCTAATCAAACTTGACAATCTTGAATGTCTTGGGGCACCTTTTTACCTTAACAACTATAAATGTCTGAGCCATCTCAATTTCTCAACTTCTATGATTTTTTCTAACATACTCATTACATATTTTATGTAATTCATTATATCTATATATACATTAACGTTCTCATTTCAACAACACTTATTTTGAGAGTATATATATTTTTATTGTTTAGCATTTACTTTCATGCAACATTGCAATTTTAAATTTATTCGTTGTTGTAATTTTAATACCTCTTCATCAAAAGCTACACTATATGTGTATTTTGGTGTTGAAAATTTTAAATCTTCTACCATTGTTCAGAATTATGAATTGATGTTGTATGTACTAGGACACATACTCATACATGATATATGAACATGTATTAGTATTAGTAATAACTTAAAACCCATAATGAATTAAATTGCAAGTTATCAACCTTCATGTAAAAACTATCAGCAAACATACTTAATAGTCTGTTTTTCAGTTTTGATTGTAACTTTAACTCCTTTGAAGGTTTGATTGATTGTTCGCTTTAATTAATTTTGCCTCTTTAATAAATAATTGTTCAAAGTGGTAAACACCTTTTGTTCTCATGACTCATCATATCACAAGGATGTGGCTTTGTATGGGACTTGTACTGCAGAACAAGTTTAGGTTGAGTAGGTTGCAAATGAATAAAGGTAAAGCTCTAGCTACATGTTGACTGGGTCAAGATACCTCAGTTGATGAATGTAGTGCACCAGATGACGTTGCACCCTTCTCTCTTGATTTTCCCTCCATGTTATTTTACTTTGATGTATTGTTGACCTCATCTCCACATTCTCCTCATCTGAACTGAATGATATATCATTGTCTTGAATTTTGCTTTTGATTTAATTTTTTACTTCATCAAGCTTGTATCTCTATATGAATCTTGGGCCCGAAGCCTTCTAGAGTGCACAGCCAAACCGGAGTGTTCAGACCGTTGAGTCAGCTAGCAGAGTAAATTGAGTCTGTAGGCCCATAACTCACAACCCAATCAATCACTTCAAGTCTAGTTTAGTGTTTGATCAGTTCGATTAACCAACCCCCTGGTCAGCCAATTAGTTCAGGTGGAAAGCTTAGTTTTTTTGCATATATAGATGGCAAGTTCATCCCTGTACTGCATCAATTTGATATTATAGTCAGCATCGACTTGTTTCCACAAGTCAATATCCTTATCGTGCCCGGGACATTGATATTTTGGTTTCGACATGACATTGCCACTTTGAGGTACCTGCCACGGTATGTTTGTCCAGATACTCTGATAGTTGTATCTCACAATCTCTCTTTGGGATGATTGCACTAGAGTTTAGATGGTTGAGCATGGCTGGTCTCAAATTCATTTTGCACATGTTGTCAGACATTAAGCAAAATTAGTGAGGTATGTGGATGAAGCTTGGTGCGAGATTATTTTCTATGGACACTGTATTGTTTTGGTATATGAGGAGCTTAGTTTGTGGCCTAGAGAGTGCATATCAGGACCCGGTACGAGGATCTTGAGATATCAGGTCCTCTTGACCCGATATTTTCTAAAAGAGGGATCCGGTCACTTGAGATATCGGGTCCTCTTGACCCGATATCTCTTGAAAGTGGGATCCAATGTACCGGGTCCTCTGGACCCGGTATAAGCATCTTCGGGCGGGGAAGAGCCGCAATAGTGTGCTACGGCGATTGTGCACCCTCGGCGTCGGAATACAGTGCCATTGTGACTCAAAATGGGTCCAGTCGGACCATAAGCTCCATAGAAACCTATATGTGGGTTTATTTTTAAGCTTCTTTTTTTGTATTTTCAAATTTATATTATTACGTAGTATACCTTACGTAAATGAAATTCGAAACCCGATCTCCCAAGATTTTCTCGAGAATTTCGCGAGATCTCTTCTCTTTCACCCTTCCGAGACGAAACTGAGATCTGAGACGGCAATCCTTGACGTAGATCACGGAGATACTGTTGGAGCTAACACCGAGACTATACCCAAGGCACCAAATCCAAGGGATCCGCATATAGACACTCCCACATAGTTTGTTTACCTAATACTTGATAGCTATTATGACAACATCTGAGTCTCTTTCTCTGGGTATTTTGGGATTTACAGGCCATGTGTCGTCATTTTTCGAATTGCATGATTATCGTATTTTGTATTGATATTGGCTATATTGATTGTATGACACTACGAAACTTGAGGATGCATTTTCTACAATTAGCGAAGAATGATGAGGACCGGGTTGGGCCCAACGTATGAGAAAGTTAGTGATGTTGCCATTCATGTTTTGAAAGGAAATGAGGACGTATTTGTAATTAGTATTATTTAGATTTATTTTAGCAATTTTTATGTTTTTTTTTACTTAGGGGTAATTGATGGTTAATGCTATGTTTGGTTAGAGTTTCATTTTTGATACTAAATCAATATTGATATTAATATTTTCAAATGTTGAAGTATCAATATCAAAAGTAATACAAGTTGACACTTGTATTACATAATATGCTTTATTTGTACTACAAATTTTAAAATTGATACAATTAACCATGGAATGCGATCTCCCGAGAATCTCTCGAGATCTCCCGAGAATCTCTTTTCTTCCGTGCGTCCGAGAAACGAGATCGCCGAAACGAGAATATCTATGTAGTACTTGTGATACCTTGATCTTCTCCGCCTATTATTATCCCCAACTTGTTAGATGATCTTGTTAAGTTTTCTTCTTATATTGTCAATTTTATTATGGAATCCTTCTAAATATTCGTCTAAACATTATTGTTTGATAAAATTTCATAGCTTAATATTTTAATAACTATATATGTACAATTGACCCAAAATGTTATCAATCTCCTATCTATATTGTTCAAGATAAAACTTTGGTCTGACATAAGATCCTTTGTATATCTCATGCTAACAATAGTTCACCATCTCTGTATTACGTTTTTAATTCCCTCACAAACTTATTTTAATATTTAATATAAGTTCTCTTGTCCTTTTTAAAAATATTATATGACATTCTACATCTAAGCATGCACATTGATTGGTATTTCCAAGATCTAATCCCTTGAGATTTTTTTGAGATCTTTTATCTTCAATCTCCATGAGATAAAATATAGATGTGAGATGGCAATCATTGGGTAAAGTATACCCTGCATAAATGAAATCCGAGATCCGATCTCCCGAGATTTTTCCGAGAATCTCACGAGATCTCTTCTCTTTCACGCTTCCGAGATGAAGCCGAGATCCGAGACGACAATCCTTGCAATTAACTAAACACCTCTTAATGGTTCCTATCAATATCAATTTTAAAATTGATAGTGATAGAAGTACTTAATAGTGTTACCAAACATGACATAAGTTATTATTAGGGTCTTTTTTGTAATGTTCCATGTAGCTTTTATATAAGGCTTTCTTTACTATAGTCATTTGACAGATGATGACGGATATGATGAAACGAGATGATTTCCCATTTACTATTCACTCTCTCTCTCTTGGCCTCATGTTTCATCCCTGGCGTTGATGCGAAGGAGTTGGACGCTGGCAGCCCTCCGATGGCCTAGCGCCCCACCCCTTCCTCTTCCGACAAGTAGGTCATCATCTTCGACATTGGCCAGGCCATGGGTCTGATCGGCATCTTCTCTTTCACCTCTGGGCTATCCCAATCACTTCTTTTTTTCTATGGCTTTGGTTCTTCTCCAATCTCCTGTTCTCTTCTTCAGTGTCTACATTCTCATCCCTGGAATATCTTTTTTTTTTTTTCAACTTCACTTGTCTTCTTGTCTCAATCATGCGTGGATCTTGAGATATTTCTGTGTCGGATTCCATCATTCCCATTTCTTTCAAAATTCCCTCTCGTCATTTGGAATCATCGCTTGGCTTCCACCTTTCCCTCGTAATCCCTTTTATTGCTCCATGCATGCCTTGTGATGACAACAATCTCCTATCATAGCATAACACCCTCAGTATGCCAACGTTGCCTCCCGGTCCACTAGTTAGTCCTTGTGGCCCTCATCTCCCTGATTACCTCTCTCGCACGGTGCATCCTCTCTTCTGGCCTCCTCCCTCTTGTCTGATCATTCTTTTTGACAGAAGATCTCTCTCTCTCTCTCTCTCTCTCTCTCTCTCTTTCTCCAACATCATTTCTGTCCAATGTTTTTTAGACAACCATCGAGGTTTCCCACCATGCTCCCTTGATCACCGGTTTGCCTATTCTGCGTAATCAACCCTTCCTTGTTTCTGGCAACTCTGGAGCCATCTCCATCAATGCCCCTCCGACGCCACCTCACCTGACCGGAAAACCCCCTTACTGGCTCCATACTCTCCCCCATGACATCTCCCACCCCGCCAATCAGCCTTCTTTTTGCCCGGCTGCAGCATGGCACTGCCTCCTGTTTCATGCCTCCACGATGCTATAATACTGCACGAAGAAGGATTTTTTATGTGGGTGATGGCAGAACAATGCTCCTCGGGGGGGGGGGGGGGGCTCGCACTCGCCAGGCTCCAGCCACAACCGCCCCTTCCTTGGAGCCCGCTTGGGTGCTCCATGACCCTGAGGTTTTTTGTGCCAGTCAGACCGGCTGGCTGGTCGTGCGCCTGCCTCCTCTTGCCTGCTCGGCCTGCCTTCGGGCGCTTTGTCAGGTTGCACCATGACCCTTGTCCAGACGATGACGAAGATGGAGTCGTCGAGATGAACAGGCACGAGTGCCCAATTTGTTGGGGTCTGCCCTCCACCCAATTCACACGGTCATGGCCCCTTAGCCACCAATCAGGTGGATCGATTACGGGGCTTTGATGCCTGGTTCAGCCTGCCGGGGTGACTACCACACACCCATCTAGTCTCAGAAGCTGCGTGGCACTTCGGGAAGCTTCTGCGATCCCCCACTCTCAGTGCTTTCAGCCAGGTCTGCAGCATCTTCTGCATGAACCATGCCAGGTCCAGGGCCCGAGCCATCTTCACCAGGCCTGATCAGGTCTTCTTCAGTTGGGCCGGCCCCTACTTGGGCACGTAGTCTTCTGGAGTGCACAGCCATGCCAGACAGATCTGACTGTTGAGCTAGCATAGTAAATTGAGTCTGTGGACCCAGAACCCACAGCCCAATCAATCATTTCAAGTCTTATTCAGTGTTTGATCAGTCCGATTAACCAACCAGCCCGCACGTGTATAATTAAGAACCTTAAACTTACATGAATAGTTTAAGTGACAATGGAAGATTTAAATTTAATTTCACTATCTTTAAAGGGGGCCCATGATTTTTGGATCAACTTGTGCAGAGAGGTCAGGTGGGTCAAGGGGTAGTGCCCCTTTTGAGGGGTATCTGGAGATTCGGGATTGCAAATTTTCTCATTTTTATCAAACATGTGGGGAGTCTAGGCTCCTCACCCAGCGTAGGCAAGTGTCTTGGGTGCCTTTTGGCCCCTACATAATATGCCCTTGCGTCTTGCCCCTGCATAGGGACACCTTGGCTAGTTTATATTCTTTTTTCTTGCCTGATGGGGGGAAGATGTAGGCTGGAGCTTGTGAACTGGAGAACTGAGGAAGATAGAGGGGGAACAATAGGGGAAGAAATAAGCATGTTGGGGAGAGTGGAGACAGTGTGGACATGACTTCGAAAAAGGTAACATCACATTGAATTGGGAAGGAGAAGTCTTCTCTTTGACTGTTTGTTGACTACTGATCACTTGAACTATTGAGGGACTGAGGGTTTGGTAGGTTTCATGGATGATGCTTCGTGCAAAATTTTCTGCTATGTATGATGAAAAAGGGAATATTAAGATAGAGTCAAGATAAAATGAAGGCATGATATCTTTTCTTCCATAACAAATGTTGATAGCGACCTGCTGACACTACTTTCTAAGGACTGTTAATCCTGCATTCTTATTTGGTCAGTGAGTTTATTTGTGAGATTTTTTTGGGCTTATACTTGAATTCTTAACTTTTGCTTCTTGCTAGCACTGAGATTCTGCCGCCTACACTTGGAATAATAAGAGAAGCTTTTGAGTAATGAGTTATACTATGTTGTCCTAAGATTGTGATATTTAAGTAGTATGAACCCATTACACAGAAAGTGTGCATGAAAACCTATCTAAGCTATTTTGAATTTCAAGATCAAGACTCTTTACTGAAGGTTTTACCTCTAGGAATTTTTGATTGGAGTTGACCCCATGTGTCTCTTTTAATTAAAGTAGGTTATTGTGACTCTCTAGCTTGTTGAACCCTGTCTGCACTTAAAATTTTTACAAAGGGACGACCAGTGCATGCAGGTAAAAAAAATGCCCGGAACGGGACTCAGCGAAAAATAACACAACAAAAAAAATTGGTTTCCACAAGGCTGATGATATGAGAAGTCCAAGATGAATTACCTATGGCTATTAAAGCAAAAAAAGAGGAAGAGAAAGTATCCCTACATGGTATCTTGGCAAACGCCAACATGATGAATTTCAGAATGAAATAAAAAGGGGGTCCATTGGCTTTGTCATTAATTCCATTTTACCATTGGGTCATGTAGTCCTCATAAAATAGGGCCATGAAAAAAGAATGAAGTATGATCAACGCATGCCATGTAACACGCGGGAAATGTCATAATTTCACAAAAAATTGCAAATGTGACTCACTTGCTGCGATCAGTAGAAAAAGACAGTAGGTGGGAGAGTTCCTTTTCTAGACTAACCCCTTGATGGACAAAGCACCAGCCCAAGCCCTTCTTAGCCATGAACCAGCCAGACAGGGAGTAGGAAAAGCCTCATTTGTAGCAATCAAGAAGGGAAGGGAGCAGCTCGAAAGAGTTGTTTTGCACATAAAGCCAAGGGAGAGGGTTCGACAGAACATACAAAGGAGATTAGTAAGGGGGATTTGAATCAAAATTGAATCTAAAAGGTACTTAAATCACTATATCCCCATGGTGCTGGACCCACTTGGGACATTGTTCATAAGAATTGGCCTCACAGGCCACATCCAACCCTGTGCGGTCCATCCTTCGTATATCCGGTGGGCTTGGGTGTAACGGTAAGACTTATTTCTTATGAGAAGGCCAATCGGTCATCTTGGAGAAGGGCTGCATGGTGCCATGCATGTAGGTGGAGTCCCTTGGGGGCTAGGTGGACTTGTGTGAGGATGGCATGGGGGGATCACGATTACCCAATAGGCGATATGATAGCAAGCCCGACCTACAGTGCTATTGCAAAGCTCATCGTGATTGTCCTCCGGGAGGACATTAAAGGAGAGGCTTTCCGAGGAGGTTCCGACCATGGTTTATGGAATCGGCCGATTTGGATCAGAATCGGCCAATCTGGATCAGAATCGGCCGATCTGGATCAGAATCGGCCGATCTGGATCAGAATCGGCCGATCTGGATCAGAATCGGCCAATTCTTGAGTCGGATCGGCCCATGTCGATCTGATCCACGATCAAAAACACCAATACAGGATTGATTTCCGGTGGAATTGGTCTTTATCGTGAGAATTGGGCAAGGATTATATCGATAATCGGTTGATTCAGACCAATTCTTTAGGAGTCTGTAAGTTATGAAATTGGGTCCTATTCTTGACTCGATTCTGAGTCAATTTCTCATAGGGAGGAATCAAAAATCTCTCTCCTCTCCCCAATTCTAGGGCTCCCCTCCCCTCCCCTCTGGTGGTCCCCTTTGACATCCCTTTAGTGAGGTAAAAAAATCCTCTTGGAAGCAAGGTTTGCAGCTCTTTTCCCCCCTTCCCTCTTCTCCCTCCCCCTAATTGTCATCTTCGGTGCAAATTTTCCCTTGGGGCTTATTGGCCTTAGAACTTAAGGGGGGTTCAATTTGATTTGGGAGAGATTACTCCCTGTTGGCTACCACTTCCACCTCCCTTCGGGGGGGGGGGGAGCCAGGGTGACTGATAGTGGGGGAGATAGGGTGTTGCTAGTGGCTTGTTTATTTCCCGTTCCAGATGGTCTGATTGTCGTTGTTTAGACTATTCAATTGTCCAATCCTTGTCCGGACTAGACCATTCGCTTGTCGGATATATTTTTTAATATGAACTAATTTTTTGTGTGTACGAAAAATGTTGGATGAGGAGCAATGCACTCCTACACATTATGATATTCGATGACAACAAAGACACATATTAGATGTTGATAAGAAGAGAGTGCAATGTAAATGATGCAAGAATAAAATGAATAGACATGTTTATTATCTCAAACAACACATTGGTGGGGTGAGTGAGAATAAGTGTGAGAAGGTATTGACAGAGTTGAAAGAAGAGATGATAGCATATTTAACTGGAAAAACATAATAGAGGGAGATCTAACTTGAATAAAGAGCCGACCTGCATGATGAGTTACTTGGGCATTGAGACCAAAATCTCACAGAAGAAAGTAGGAAAAAAAATCACATGCATAAGTTGAGGTGTCTTCGTCTAAGTTCTGAGGATGAAGAGGAGGTATGTATAAAAAAAGCAAGTAGAACTCAGACCCGTGAAGATGAGGAGAGGAGAAGGGGTGCATGATGATATATTACTAGATGGTCGGATGTGGAAAGCCTTTGCCCTACACCTTAGTCATGTTGAAAGAGTGAGTTTCATCGGTCGTAGTCAGTTTGGCCACCGATGGACACGCCTATGTATAGGTAGAGTGACAAAGGTCAGAGTGTGAAACAGGCCTTGAAAGGAGTTAAGGTTAGAACAAGGATTGCAAAGATGGTAGTAAAACGTATTTGTAAATGATTTTTACATGCATGTATATACAATAGTTGACTTATTTTAAATGTGTTTGTTTATTTTATTGAAATTTGGAACAAATATTAACAACATTATCTTATCTTGACTTGGTGTAGGTATCCTATCCCATGCGGCCAAGTGTCTAAATTTTTTGATGCTATCATTGAGGCTGGATTGGAATTTTAATTTTCAAGTTCGAAATACATTTATGAGGGTGGGTTAGATTCAGAGGTTGATGAGTTGACCTCGTGGATGTGTGTTTAAGACAATATGGAAGAAAAGGATTGCACTGTGATTTACGATAGATGGACAGGAATCACGAGAAGATCAATGATAAATGTTCTCATTTACTGTTCTGAAGACACCACATTCTTGAAGAGTATAGATACGTTGAGATAGATATAAAACATTGAGTATTCATTTAGTCTTATGAACGATGTTGTTGAGAAAATAGGTGAAGACAATGTTGTGTAGTTTGTCACTAACAATGAAACTTCTTATAATGTTGTAGTGAAGAAGTTAATAGAGGTTAGATCACACTTGTTTTTAGTGTCATGTGTTACACACTCCATATACTTGATGTTAGAGGACATTGAGAAGGAGTTATCTTTCACGTCCTTGATGAGTCAGGGACAATTGATTATATTTTTTTGAAGGAAAAAAGACTTTTGATTACGTCATTTATATTTGAGCATCCTAGACTCTTGCATATCGTGAGAAAACATACCCATGATTGTGATCTAGTGCGACTTGGTCTTACGAGATTTGTCACGCATTTCATTATGTTAGAAAGCCAGTTGAGACAGTAACATAACTTGAAGAGATTTATATTTTCATCAACATATATCGATTAGGTGGCTAACCTACATGGCATAATGGACTAGTTTAATATCCTAGCAAATATGGAGCATATTATTTAGAACAATAGGTGGTGAAAAAAAGTGCAATATTACTTGTCTACTATAGAACCCTTGGTACACGTACTGCGATTGGTAGGTTCCAATAACAAAAACCAGATGAGATACTTGTATGATTCAATAGATAAAGCCAAGATGAAAATCAAAGAGAAACATCTAATGGATTACAAGAAATGGTGGAAGATAATAGATAATAGATATGATAAGACACTCCACCACAATATTCATGTTGCAGGTATTTGTTTTTATGTTATATTTCATACATGTCATTGTAATAATGTGTTACTGTCATTAATGGTTGTTTTTCACTTTTGTCATGATATTTTTTAAACGTAAGGATACAATATAGCGGACAAGTATCTAATGATGCAAAGGTTATATGAGGCACATTGTTGGTGATACAACATTTATATAGGACTCCACAAGAGAAAACAGAAGCGAACATTGAAATGAGTTGTTGCTTGCTTACTTATTAAGTAATTGAATTTTGAAGATCAATAAATTAATTTATATTTCATGTCATATTTCAAATTATATCATATATGCATTAAATCAGAGTTTACGGAGATCTAGATTTACTGTATTTATATGACAAGGTTTCTCCTGGTATGTTTGATTACATTTGTTATATGTTAAATATTATTGTAAAAAGATTACACACTTAATATATTGCTGGTCTTTTTTGTAGCTGAGTGATAAATCCAAGTGAGCAACAGAAGTGGATGGAATCCACTTGTTGCCATTGCAATATGAGTATTGAGTCAATGCATTAGTTCATCATAGTGTGAGAGGAACTGGAGCACTTTGAGTCTGATACAAAAGAAAGAAACAAGCTAAAGAGTGAGACATTGGATAAACTAGTGTTTTACCATTACAATATGCGGCTAAGAATCAAGAATATTAAGAACCAATGAAATTTTTTTGAGGAAAGTGTGCAAGATTTGCAGGTAGTTCTTATGAGCAAAGACACAATGCAGGTGGTTAGGGATTATCACAAGGAGATGTTACTTGGAAAACTGTTTCGAAGAAGAACATTCACTTTCAGCATAAATGGAGAACAATGATGCCAAATCAGCTTCAGAGTTTGATAACAATGATTGTGCATGGGCCGAAGGAAAGCTTGTCATGGTAGTCGGTGATGATGGAGATGAAAAAATGCAAACCATTCAGTTCAACCCAAAAAATCAAACCAAACTAGCAGTTTGGTTCGATTTGGTTTGATTTGAACTATCAATATGTTTGGTTTGGTTTCTAGGGCCTTTCAAACCAAACCAAATCGGTAAACTGAATAACCTGAATTAGATTAAATATTTTATTTTAAGTTATATATAATATGATATTTATGTATTTTTTCTTATAAAAATAAATGCATTTAAAATTTTTTAAGATAAATTTAATGTAATACATAAACATATGTATTAAATTTTAATAGAATATGATTTAAAATAAACAAATGAAATTATACATTGACATATCTACTATACCTTAATAAACTATGGTTTGAACTATACTAAATCAAATCAAATCGAATTAATTTGGTTCAATTTGGTTTGGTTTGGGAGATAATTTGGTTTAGTTTGATTTGAGAAAAAAATACTCAAAAATCAAGTCAAACAATGAACACCCCTAACAAGGAGATTTTTGGGTTCCTTGCATAGCTCCAGTGCACTCACACCATAGCTCCAGAGCCAACTCCTATCACATCTCTATGTCTTTCTATTGTCTAGAAGAGTACAAACAAGAAAGAAAGATTTAGAGGATTCAAATCGTTGAAGAAGATATACCAATACAATATTAGACAGGGTATGCAAGAAGAGGAAGCAGAGAAGAGGAGGAAACTAGTTGTTAGGCGAAGACCTATGAGTCCTATTGATAATACACAAGCACCCTCTTCAGATGATGAAAAGAGTTCATTTTTCTTACACGACAACAAAATCAAGGTGGTTTAGGTAGAGGTAGAGGTGGAGGAGGAGAAGGTGGTTCTAGATCCAACACTGCATGTATGAGTGGAGCAGAGTTTGGTGATTTGGGTCAACGATAACATTCAAGTGGAAGAAGTCTTCGTCCGAATTAAATTAACTTTTTTGATGAGTCATGTTATCCATTCTCACCTTTAGCTCCAACATTGATAGCGTGTATGATTTTAGTCAGATGGTTTTATCGTTATTTTTATATAGATACGGATCAATCATAACTGATCAGTCTCAATGGAGTATTCAAGAGAATTAGAATAATGAAAACTTTGGAATCCAATTCCATAGATGGTGGTGACGAGAATATATCATTTTTGTTACACATAAATTGTACAATTTTTTTTATTGTAATGAATATTAATGTTATTTTATATCCATTTGTCTTAATATGTCTCATAGAGAGTGATAGTTACATGGAAGTTTGTTAGATGTTATTTTACATTTTTTAATTTTTTCTATGAGCTCTCATATTTTTTTGGGATTTATCATGATTTTTTTGAATTTTTTTTGAAAAGTAAAATTCTCGATCTGGACTAATTCTAGATCAAGATTCCTTTTATGGAACTGGTTTGGATCGGTTTGTTCTGATTTGATTTGGATCGAATCGGCACTAGTTGATTTGGCCTAGATTCCAATTCAGTGATTTTTGGGTCCAAAATCTTTAAAGGAAGGAGGTCCCGCAAGATAGAAAGGAGGATCACGATAAGCTTAATTGCTCTTGTGGTTGCAGTGATGCCGTTTGGAGAACTTACAACATCGGAATACCTTCCCGATAGTAGGTGGGTCATCTCCCGATGTCTAGAGGCGTTCAAGATCTCAAATTGTGGTAAGTACTGTCATGGTGAGATCCTATGAGAGTGGAGTGGCCCGTGGAGCTTCCATGATTGACGTTGGGAGAGCCTGACGCCGCGCGACCTTCATCTGGATGGTAGCGTGACCCGCAACTTATATGATTTGGCCATCAAGCTGCCCAATAGAGAGAAGCATAGAGGAGAGGAGAGAGGCTTCTGGAGGGAAAAGGAGGCATCGAGAGAGGTAAAGATTGAGGGAGGAGTTCCCAGAAGACGATGACAAGAAGTGGAGGTCCCATTTGCCTTGTCATGGTCGGGCTTGTTGCCGTAGTGGAGAGGGGATGAATAGGCTAATTGTGGAGTTTCTGTGTTAATGCCGTTGGAGCCATTCCTGTCACCGTGGGCAAGAAACAGAGCAGTGGGTGCCGGTCTACATAGCCTCTGCCGTTGCTAAGTCCCTCCAACGACCTTCCTTGTTGGGCGACCGCTTGAAAAAAGGGCGAGGAGGCTTTGTTGGGGGCCTTAAGCCTACCTACCCCTCTCCTTCCTCATCGGAGTGCCATCCCCTATTTTCACAAGCTTAGTACAACCCCCCACGATGCCAGCCATCCTCATGCCTACTCCACCCGCCACGACATCCATTCATTGACGGGCCTCTCTTCCAAGACTACATAATTGCCACTTGCTCAACTCCATCGTGAGCTCGTACCCCCGAGAGCGAGCTAGTATAGGACTTACATGGAGAAGGAATTGATGTGAATACAAAAGAAGCACTGCAAATGAAGATCGAACGATGGACATATGACAAGACAAGCCTTTTTGTAATTAAAATTTAATAATACCTACAATCAATCTAAATTGAGACTAATTGAGACAAGTCTTTGGCATAACTTAAAAGAATCATAACAAAGAGCTAATTGGGGGTTGGCCTTGTGCATGCCCTATGCTTCATAAGGGTGGCATATAAAGGTCTAACAAAGATCCCAATGTCATACCATATCTTATTCAAGGCAAGATATACCCATTTAGTTATGGGGAGACTAAGCACATACATGTGCGTACATACCAACCCATAAGCCGGTGAGGGTGAAAAATCAATGGGAGTAGTCTTCACATGCCTATCTAAGGCCGGATCCTTCATGCCTATCAAAGGCCTAATGAAACTAGACCCCACTTTGATTTATGGGATAAATTTCTTAATGCCTATCTAAAGGCTAAAAGAAATTTAATCTTAATTCATTTAAATTATGAGAATCATTGCCTTCCCTCCACGTATGTATCACGAATTGAGCAAGCAATGGAAATTACATGTTTGGTACACATTTGTTGTTGTGAGGAGTTTGAACAACCCCATAGACTTAATGAAGCAAGAAAAAAATAATAAAATAAAATTGATTGAATAATTCAGAGAATATCAAAACTGTGGTCAACCTTGTCAAACAGAAAATTTTCAAGTCAAAAAAATATTTTCAGACAATTAAAACACCTAAAAATGAATTTTTAAACAAAATATCCAATTTACGAGCAAATAAACTAAATAAATCAAATAAACCAAACAAAAAAACCAATAAAACTGAAATACGTCAAACGTCTCAAAAATCAACCAAAATGACAAAAATAAACAAGGAAATTCAAACTAAGTAGAAAAACACCCGGACAGATCAAATCCACTTATTCTTATAACTTGAACCAATTTAAATCAAAAGAAAACAAAAAAGGGGCACACTTTTGTAAATAAAAAAAATTCTCAAGTTGTCACTAAGGTCAGAAGTGTGAAGATTCAGAAATTCGAATAAAAATCAGAAAAATTCTGAAATCCTGGAAAGTGTAAAAGAAAAAAACTAGAATCTGTTGATTAGTTCTAAAAGCTACTAAATGTCAGAAAGCTTGAAAAACCCTAAAACTATGCAAATCTGGAAATTTGATGGATTTAAAAATCCGAGGAAGTCAAAGATTCAAAGCTCTGAAGATCTGAGAATCAGAAGTTAAAAGAATTTGAAACAAGAAAATCATGCAAGTAAAAAAAAACCAAATAAGGCAGAAATCAGAAAATTTGAAAACTCATCAAATGTCAATCCCAAAAATTGAAATTCTTCAAAGATCCTTAGTTTGAAAGATAACAACGTGAGTAAGATAAAACCAAAGCACCTCAAATTGCAAAGCCGTTGTGCCAAAACATTGAAGAAACTAAATTTAAAACAAATCCCAAAGTTAAAAAACATTAAGTCTCAACCAAAACAATAAAAGAAACAAAATCACACATAAACCCAAACTCACTCAAACTAAATTCACAATGCTAAGCGTTTGCCTTCTATCAAGTTCATGAGACTGTTGCTCTTGTTTATTTATTTTGTGGATGTGTTTTCTATGCATGAATTGTTATGGCAATTAATTAATGAATAGTTGTTTGATGTAGTTAACATCAGTTCTTTGCAAATCCAATGGAGAGAGATCAAAAACTAAAAATTTTTAAAGTCTAGCAACCTCAATATATATTATACACAACAGTAATTAACTATACTCATATGGAATACCATTTATTTTCTTAGTTGTTAAAACTTAATCATAATGAAAAGTCTTTTTTCGTAATGGAAGAGGGATTTTCAAAATTGCGGTTACATCAAACCTCAAGTTGAGAAATATTACCTGCAGCTATCTATTCCTTTTCAGGATATCGTAATTATATTTTTATCTAAGGCTTTTATTTATTTTGGTGCTAGCATTAGCCTTTTTTAAGCCATTCAATGATGTGCTTCCCTCTTAGTCATCTTGCTTCAAAGTGTCATGCTAACATACAGCATATGCACGCCTAAATTTTTTGACCTAGTTTTGGTAAGTATATTTGAAGTTTGGAAAATAGTCATCTTTTTCTTTGTTTCCAGTCAAAAGCCACTTCTTCCCCCCTTTGAGTCTGCGGAGATGCGTACACTGGCTGAAAACTTATGCAGGTATTTGAGTTCTTTAGCTAAACTCTTCACATTTATGCTTTTAGCAAACCATTATACTAGCTTATGCATTTGTGGCATGATAAAGTTGAAAATTTTTCTGGTTTCCTGGTTCATTTATTTCCTGTGATTTCCCTGATAGAGATATCATCCGTGGGAGTCCAGATGTTACATGGGAAAGCATCAAGGGATTGGAGACTGCAAAGCGCCTTCTAAAAGAGGCTGTCGTCATGCCAATAAAGTATCCCAAGTAGGTAACTGGCATGATTCATTTGGCGTAATCATCTTGCTATTATTATTTTTAGATGCTTATTGCATTTAGTCTTGATGTTTCTACTGACTTAAAAGGTTAGTTCTGGTGTTGATTAGATGTCCCCCGCCTCGTGGTGGAGTGGGACACCTTTGCCCGACAGGGCGTCTGATCCCGGGTTTGAACCCGGCGTGTCCGCCCCGTCGTGGGTGGCTTCCCCGTGCAGAATACCACTGCGCCATGTCCAAAAAAAAGTGTTGATTAGATGTCAATAATAGAATCAATGTAGAAAAGAGCGGAAGTAGCCTCTTTGGACTCAAGCTTGAGACTGCATGAAGTTTATTGCAACAGTAAATAGATCCTCCAGCATTAGATGTTTAAATTTATGTAAAGGAACCAAACACATGGTTCACAGGATCAGCATCCTGATTTGTATGTGGAAATTGTATCCACTCTTAAAGGGTGAATAAATGAAAAGTGTTGGGTGATGAGGGGCAAAATTAAGTGAACTGCTGACTGTTGCTCGACTAGTTAAAACAAGTAGAATCAAGACACATAATTAATCTATCACTCTTAACCTTTATGTCTTTCTGAATTTATAATATAATGCATACTTTTACATCTAACTTCAAACTATCTTCTCTATTCAAGCAAGGCTGCCTAGCGTCAAGGCATGGGGATTAATATGACGTCATGCAGGAAGCAGGAGAAGGGAGAGCATGTGATCATGGGCATGGGTTGTGCTGTGTACAGGACATGATGAGGCCTAGAAGGCCACAGTGGACTGGCGTGTGTAATCATGGAGAGGGGCAGCAGCCTGTGTCCATTTGGCATGAGGGAGCAAGATTTATGCAACGAATAAATTGTAACCACATGTGGGAGTGCGGCGTAGGTGCATGCATGGAGTTAGATTAAGGAATGCCTACTCATCTTTACCTTGCCTCAGAGAACCCAGACAGATGAGATACTTGCAAGATCAAGTATGAGAGCCTTGTTGGAGGAGGGCTTGGTGGCCATTGGGCAATGACATGAAGGAAGATGGCTCCACAGCTAGGGGTGCGAATGAGCCAATACACTTGACAAGTAAGTAAAAACTTGCCTTGGCTTATTTATTATGTTAAACGAATGAGGTTGAATAAAAACATAAAGCTCGATTCATAAATGTGCCAAGCTTGAACAGAACCCTGCTTGACTCGATAAGCTCACGAGTAGCATGATTAACTATTTGATTGAATATTTTTTTAAATATAAATTGTGTATTATTCATTATATAGTGTCATTTAAATATATGAAATAAATTTTAATTTGAGTTTAAACTTAGATCGACTTTTATAAATGAACTAAAGTTTGAGTTTTAGAAGTGAGTTTAGATGGAGTCCGAGTTTTATAACCAAGTTCATATCGAGTTTGGAATCGAGACTGAACTTGAGTCGAGTTGCTGTTTGAGCTCGAGCTTGACTTGATTAAGTAACGAGCTAAGCTTGAACAAGAGTTGAGCCTATTGGTAAGAGCTCAAACTCAAACTCATGTAAAATAAACGAGCTAACTTGAACAACATTCTACTTGGCTCGGTTGTTTGCACCCTATCCATAGCTACTGCTTCATCTTCTCTGTTTGATAACGAGTTGTCAGTGTCTAGATTCTTGGACCTAGCAATGTTTCAAAACACCTGAATCCACAATTTAAAGTTTAGATCAGTTTGTTGGATGCCTAGATCTACAACTCAATTGTAGATCCAGGGTTTTAGCCTTTTTAGGTACTACTCAACTCAAGCTTTAATCCCAATTTTGACCATATTGATTCTCCTTTTCCACTGATGTCCATTTTGAGTTCTATCTTCGAAGAAATTTAAATCATCTTATATCCATGAAATGCCATCTCGCGAGAATCTCGATCTTGCCGGCCTCGCGAGATCCAGAACAGTTGAAATCTCGGTCTTGTCGACTGTTATGACAGCAGCGAGCGAAAATTCAATGAATTCTTTGATCTGCATGGCCCCTTTATAGACTTGGTCTGTCTGACACCCCCCCTCCGGAATTCCTTTTTTAGAAGCCTGTTCGGTATTGCACTTCAGAAAATCTCGCAAGCATCAAATCTGGATTATGATATGAAAGCAGAGGTTGCAGCACAAAATTCTTCAATGCATGCGGGGTCTGAAGGTATCAAACAAGAAAATATAGGATCGGTGAAAAGGGAAGATTAGATTTGGGACTTGAATCTCTGTTGAAGGGAGTCTATGCAGCACAGTCAAATATAAATCCATGACGTCTTATAACCATGACCGAAAGAGCTGCAGACTTAAAGGAACTGCTGAGGTACTAAATAAAAAAAGGAGATCAGGCCGGTTAAAAATCTGAAGCACTCATTTAAATTCATAAGGCTCAAGCTCCTCATGTCTGGATTAAAATCCGAACTTTAAATCTTCTAAAACTTAACCAGAACTCTCACTTGAAATTTAATAGGGGAGGTGCTTAACAAATCCTTAAATATGAAATTGAGATATCATGACGAAAAAAATGAAATAATTCATTAAAATGGTCGCATATGATTCAGTGTCAAGGACAATCCTAACTAAAGAATCATCAAGATTATCCGGCAAGTGAACTAAAAATCATAAGGTTTAAGACTAGGGCTTCTAACCTGAATTCATTAAATCCTTAAGAATAAAACTCTCATCCTTCTAAAATTCTAAGGTTGCAAAAAAGAAAAGAAAAGAATGATAAACAACCAATTTAAATTTTCAGAAAAAACAAGCTTTGATCAATTCAAATTTAACATGATCTCATGGATAAATGAGTTCTAATTAAATGAACCATAAAAATAAACCCCAGAGGTAAAAGACAACAAGTCTCAATTCAAATAAAATACACACCTTAAACAAAACCATGTGGACTTGGATTAGATCCAAAATAAAATTAATCAAATTCAAAACATAAAAAAATCATCAAACTAAGTTTAGAATAAATCGTCAATCCAAAAGATATTAAATCTTAATAAAATAAATAAATAACCTAAACAAATCTTATTTAGTTTGAACTAAATCTGAAGTAATATCAAAGATAAAAGACACTAAGTCACAAAACAAAACAATTTAAGTCTCTTAAACAAACTTAAACCAAAAATCAAATGCAACATGACTCAAAACATTAACACTAAGGTGTTTGCATTCTCTCAAGTTCATGTGGCTGTTGCTCCCATGTGTTTATTATATGGATGTATGTCTTCTATTTCACAAAATGCTATGGCAGTTAATCAAGGGCATTTGAATAGTTGCTCGATGTAATTTTGCACTATCCGATGGGGAGAGGTCAAAATAAAATTTTAAAGAACCTAAAACCTCAATATATGTTTTACACATACCATTGAATTAGTTAACACTACTATGGAATATCACCTATTTTTCTAGTTGTCAGTGCTTAAAATTTTTTATGGTATTTTAAAGTGGCAAACAAAAAGGATTTGAGGTTTCACAGATATATACTCCACTTACACTAAAGTCCCCCTGGAAGTTCTATTTACAATGTCCTTGGCTTGTGCAAAATATGACTACTCAAAGTTATACCTTGAAAGAAAATTACATTAACATTCACATAATATGACAGTCAGTTTTATACGTTCAGTCCAATCATGATCATCACTTGGTCAACCAAAATTGTCTTGGACTAGCTAAAATCAACTTAGCCTAGGTCTAGAACTGCACACATTAGTCTGGAAAAGGATTACTACATAGTTGTTAAGGCGACAAGGCGCCCAAGGCGTTGAAGGGTACCGATTACGCTTAGGCGACAAGGCGGCCGCTTAGGCGTCGCCTAGGCGGTCAAGGCGGTATTCAAGGAAGGCTGAGTCGGGAGGTTGTTATATATAAAAAAACATAAATATAATTATATTTGTTATGTTATAATTGAATATGAGTGTTTTATCAATGCACATAAATAAATATGATGTGTGTGTGAAAGAGAAGAAAGTTAAATAAATATTTATAAAATTTAAGTATATAACTCATTTATGATTATAAAATTTATATATGTGCAATAGTATAAGTGATGGTAAAATATTGTTATAATATTATTAAATGGGGGGACGCAGAGTAGTCGCGGACCGAACCCAAAAAAGTATGTAATAGTTTATAGTATAAGTGAGACAAAGAGAGAGAGAGAGAGAGAGGAAAGAGTTGAAAAAGAACTTAATTAAGTATATAATATATGTTTATAATCATAAATCTTAAATATGTATGATAGTATAAGTGATAATACAATATATTAATATATTGAAACTATCATTAAATAAGTGTCCCTTGTGAGGGGTATAAAGGGAGAAAAATCTCTCAAAAACTTATTTTAATGATGTAAAAATACCCAAGGCGCCTTGCTTGGGCGCCTTGGGCGCCTAGGCTGGCGCCTTGGGCGCCTTGGCGGGCGCCTTGGGCGCCTTTTTGGCCCCAGACAAGGCGCCCTGGCAAGGCGCCCTTGGAAAGGCGCCTTGCCGCCTAGGCGCCGCCTAGGCGGGCGCCTTGACAACTATGTTACTACCTGACTTAAATTTGAACTGCTTACATCTTGTGTGGGAATAATTGAGGGCAAAATTGAGGATTCTGCAAGTCATTACATTAGATACTGAGTTAGATTCATCCATAAATTTCATTGTGGTATTGGAACCTGGTTATTGCTACATTTCAAATTTATGGTCTATGCAACATAGCTGAAATGAGGTAACAAGTTAATATAGTCCCACGTAGTAATGCCAATGATCAAGTGAAAGATGTGTAAGCTTTCTTTTTTTTTGTATATCCTACATGGTTATTTACAATGAACATTTGTTATCTTCTTGTTCCTGGTTATAGTTGACTTTTGATATATCATTTTTTAGACTTTATTTGGTGAATCGACGGCAAGATTTGAAAAGTCTTGTTCATTCCGTATCTTTTATTTTGCATATGAGTTTTGTCACGGGCAGATGATATGAAACCACAATCATGAAATTTTAACTGTACCTTTATGGTCAATTTTCAGGTATTTTACTGGTCTTTTATCACCTTGGAAAGGTATTTTGCTTTTTGGTCCTCCTGGAACTGGCAAGGTTCGTATATGACAATACTTTACCTGTGATTTTCTTAGTCAACTGCAAATCCATGTAATAAGCCATTAACCTTTCATTTATGCTGCAAAGCTGAAGGACAGAGCCATGATGGTTTTCTGTGCTTCATATCATGAAAAAATAATCAAATGACTAGGTGAGAAGAAAGAAAAAAATTTACTTAACAAAGTTAGCCCAGCTATGTTGTCAAATGATCGTGTAGTTGCCATGGAGAAGCAAGAGCCTGTCTACCTTGACTTGATAATCTCACCTTGGCAATTGCCTAGCGTTACAGCTTACAGTCATTGAGGCATTTGCTTTTATTACCTTTTTGCTTCACCTTGTTGTGCTACATTTATCACAGCATTTCAGTGTTCTGTGCCTATCTGCTTGGCTCATTATATTGGGCTGGCAAAACCAGTACTGGCTCAATTCACCTTGGACATAACCTCCTCTTCCCATGTGGGTCGTAATTGAATTACTATGCCACTGCTATGTTGATCTTCTCTACCATGTTGCTGCTGCTACATGGATAGCAGCTGTTAAGTGTTCTTTCTGGCATCATCATTGCTACCTTTCTTGACCTATGTTTTTAAAGGCAAGAGAGAATCAAGGCAAAAGGAAGTTACCTCCATGGTTTGCAAGATCGGTTGATCTGAATTGGGATCGGCAAAAGTTGATCCAATCCTTGTGGGGGGGGGGACCAATCCTGGGGCCAGATTTCTGTCATGATTGGGCTAAGCTTGGTGGGGTCTGGTTTGGAATTGCCTTTTTTTTTTTTGCTTTATACCCCAACTTGATTTAACTCATCACAAATCTAGTGTTAATACCAAATTATTTGTGGTTGTCATATAGATTCTTTTTCTCCACTTATGTTGATGTTGGTTATTTCTTCATAAATATTTCAATCATCCCTACTATATTGAAGTATGCTTTTCTAGGTTAGCTTAAGTCTACCATGTCATTTTTTTCTACCATCTTAATGTTTTCCACTATTCTAACTGGACCTTTCTTAGCTCTGTAATACAAATAGACCTGTAAATGGATACGGAGTATCCAATAGGCAGTCTGAATCCAAAATTTAATTTGGCCTATTGATACTTGTTAACGGTTCGGCGTACCTGTTATTTTGGATTCAGGATATGCCTGATTTTCCTGAGACCCGAAACAAATTTTTCGGGTGCATACGAAAACCCTATCGGGAGGGTGGAGGTGTACCACCGTCCGGTGAGCGCGTCGGAGCTGATGAGCGAGCATCCGCGCCACCTCGTCTGCCGCTCCGATGCCCCGTTCACCGTCGGCCAGAAGATCCCGTCGCTCGCCGGGTCGGAGCAGATCCAGCCGGGCCACGCCTACCTCCTCCTCCCCGCGCACGCCCTCCCTACCGTCCTCTCCTTTGTCACCCTCGCCTCCTCCTTCGCCCAAGGAGGCGCCGCGCGCGCCCCCGGCCCGGTTGAACAGGTAAGATCAAGGAGAAAAGGGATGGATTGAACGCCTCTGCAAATCGTCTGGTTTTCAACTCTAGGATTGATCGAGAGATTTGTTCTTGTTTTCTCACTCGAGCAACAGAGCGTGGATACCCCCAAGCAACTCTTTTTCCCAGCCGACATGGAGCTCCTGTCTCCATTACTCGCCGCCGGCGAAGAGGGAGAGAACCGGTTGCTCGAGCGCCTCATGATCATCAGCTTCGAAAGGGACGAAGCGAGGGACCAGTTGCAGAGGCCGCCGAACAACCTCGGCGCCGCCCAGCCCGCCGGAGCAATCCGTCTCCCATCTTCAATTCTATCCCCTTCGATTACTCTCCCGATCCGGCGGAGCTTCCTCACGAGCTCGTGGCGGACACGGGCGCCGCGGCGGCATCAGCCTTGAAAGCCGCACCACGGCCCCTTTCCTCGCGGTAGTTCCTCGTCCATTATTCCACCCCTGCGGCGTTAGACCCCGCGTCGGCGATAATCGACCGCCCGGTTGCGAGGAAAGCCCTCCCGGAGAAGGGGAAGGCTGCCGCGGGGGGTGATGGAGGCAGGGCCGCTGCTGCAGACGCTTCTGGTGGCCGGTCCGCTTCCGCGGTGGCGCAATCCGCCGCCGCCGATGCCATGCCAGATACCTCCGGTGACCCGCGGCGGGCGCGCGCGGCGCCTCCTCCCCCCTCGCGCCGGCCCTGCTGCAGAAGCCCCCGTTCGACGTGCAGAAGACGCCGTCCGGAAGGCCGCAGATAAGAGTCTCCGACGCCTTCATCGCGCGGATCAAGGAGGACGGGGACGGGGACACCGGCGGCGGCGGCGGCGTGGGAAGAGTTTGCACCACGGCGGCCCTCGCGAAGGACTACCGGCAGCTCGTGCCCGCCGGGCGGTGGAAGCCGAGGCTGGAAACGATACGGGAGTCGCCGGAGATCACGGAGAGGGGGAGGCTCATGGCGGTGGCCGCCGCCGTCGCGCTCCAGACCGTCGGTGGTGGCGGAAGGCCCGGCGGCGAGTGGAACGGGCTCCTCGGCTGGAAGAGGGGGAGGTGAACGGCGGGCTCCTCGCCGGAAGAGGGAACGGCGGGCTCCTCGTGTGGAACGGCGGCCGCATATAATTTCCTAATAGGTGGATCCGCATCCGAAAATAATTTTGGATCCGGATCCAGGTTTAGATCCGAAATCCATAAAGTTAAATGGTATGTTATTGGATTTGGAGTTTTCTTATTGGATCCGGGTTTGGATCCTGAAACATCCGACCCAATAGAGATCCATTGACAGGTCTAAATACAAACATAATATCTCAATCTTGTTTCTTTCAATTTATCTACAATTACCGCAACTCCCACAATTTTTATAGCATATTTATTGTATATGCTATGTCATCTAGTACGTCCACATGTCTATCTTAATGTTCTCATTTCAACAACACTTATTTTGGAAACACGTTTTTCCTTCATTATTCACACTCACTACCATACAATATTGCAGGTTTTGTAGTTGTGGTAAAACTTCTCTTTCACTTTAGTGGAATCTTATGATTGAATATGATTCCTATGGCCAATCTTCACTTTATCCATACTTTAATTCTATGGTTAATATCCTTATTACATTTTTCATTGTTTTGGATAATTGAACCAAGAGATTTAAACTAAGTATGTTGAGGTAATATTATTCTATCTAAAGTAAGCTTCCTATTGTGTCTCATCTATCCATACCTCTATCACCAAAGACAATTGAGGCTACTGCCTAGGCGATGAGGTGAGGGCCACCTTGACTCGGTTTGAACTGCCTAGGTGGCCACCCTTGTCACATCTGGCTTTGAGGTGGGTCACCTACAGTGCCTCCAACACCTTCACAACTATGTTTGGGAAAGGACGACGGGGAAAGGGGATCCATTTTTTGGATATGGCAGACCCAATAGGTCATACTAACAATTTAAAAGCGAACTGCTCCTAGGTGATAAACTGCCCCAATCCAGCTGCTAGCTCAGTGCCCATGCAGACTACAACTTAAGTTGCGAATTGGGCCATTAGGGCCCACAAGAGTTGAGATCAGATCTGCGGGCCTTGTCTTCTCTACCCGAAGTGTTCACTTCTTAGCTTGTCTGTGGCGAATGCCACTTATGGGGTGAGATGAGAGGTCCTTCGCTTCAATTGCCTCTCGTCATTAACTACAAACAATATATTATTATCTACAAACATGATGCACCATGGTGTGTTCATATTGTATATCATTTGTTAATTTTTTGTAACTAATTCAAAAATGTAAGAGCTTATTATAGATCCTTGTTGTAAACTAACTAAAATATGAAAATCTTTTGTTTTCACTCTGATTGTACAAACATTAGTGGTTATTCTATTATACTGATCTTTTATCACTTGTATATATGAAAATGCACAATCTTTTGCCCCAACACCCATCAAAAAACATTTTTTTAGACTCTCATAATTTTATCTAAGTCAATAATTTTTCATCAAGTTTTTTATCAGAAAAGTAATTTTCATTGCATATTGATGGAGCATAAATCCAAATTAATTGAGTAAAATAGTTGTAATATCCCATAAATGATACCCCATGGCTCCAACTCATTGTTTGGCTCATGAACTTGATTTTTCTATAATTTGAGCAATTTTGTGTATCATTTATTCTTAAAAATAAGTATGATTGTGCTCATTCTTAATTTATTTGGTATTTTTTAAATATTAATATTTTTTTAAATAGTCAAGTTAATAATTCCATCCCTACATCTTTCAAATATTTTTCTATTTCGATAGGAATTCTATTAGGGCCATATGCCTTACCTGTTTTCATCGTCTTCGATGTCTCTTTGACTTCTAAAAATTTAACCCCCTAGTATACTTTGTAATAGTCATGCTGTATCCTCTATGTTTTCTATGTTTATATAAAAGCTATCATTAGAAAGAGCATCAAGTAATATCACCTAATTTAATGTCTTCATCTTTGATCAAAATGCTTTTTTTTACTATCTTTGGTACATATGACTTAGTTTAAACCTTAAGATATTCTCTCTCTATCATCATTATCAATTTATAATTGTCTTTTTTTGTTTTTATTAGTTCCAAGTTTCTCATACATTTGTTTAAAAGTCTCTTTTTTATTCATCCAACAACTTTTTTTTGTTATCATATGTTGTTTACAGGTTTCATTTTAAAGACACTTGGGCAATCCTTGATATCAATCTCTATTATTCTACTACATTTTGCATTTCTTCATTCCACCATCATCTCTCTCTCTCTCTCTAAAGGACCAGATCTTTTAGACTCTAAGTAATTTTCTAGCTACTTCATTATTCTTTTTTAAACTCATGTTTGTCCACATAGCATTGGCTTCTACATTGTAATTCAATCAGTATCTTGAAAATTTCATTCTTAAATATCCTTTGCTTCACCTTTTTAATTCCAATAATTTTATTCTAGACCAAATCTTTCTTTTAGATGTGTTTGTTCATCTCTTGATCATAAATTCAAAATCACTAACTTTTATTAGCATATTAAAACATCACTAGAAAAACTTCACCTTGTTGTGTTGTGCGATGGGCATAGTGCATTTCTTGAGCCGGCTCCCTCTTCTAGCCACCATGCTGATCGGGCTGGCTGGCCACCGTGCTTGTCCCACCGGTCCACCACCAATGTGCCCCTCCTAGTGCCGATGATTGGTGGCCTCGTGCTCCCCTTCCCTCGACAAGCCATAGTATGCCTCGTAGAAAGCTTTCCAAAGGTTTCTATCGTGGCTACAGTGCCTGCGGGCTTGTGATTGACCTAGGCAGGTGAGTCACAATACCTTAGTGCAGTGTTGAAAGGTGTTGTCTAGTCCTAGACACCAAAAACACGGTCAAGTTTAGTTGTGAGAAGATGTGTTTGGTCAAGTTCGAGTTTGAAATGACACATGATTTGAAGTCAGTTTAAGTGTTCCATTTTACGAGTAAATATTTGATCTTATGAGTAAAAATCTGATATGATATGAATCCGATAATTTTCAAAATACGTATTATATATTAATTTTTATTTAAAAATAATTTAATAATTTATAAATAATTACTAAAATTTGATATAATCTCTTTAAAATTTTATTATTATTATTTTATCACTTTATATATCATATTTTATAATGTATTTAGTTTTTTAATTAATTTGATTTATATATACTTATTTTTATATCAAAATCTAATAAACAGAAACAGAATCAATAGATTCCTATTCCAATTCCAATAAGTTATCGGAATATTTGATTTCACTTTTGATAGTTTATACGATACACAAACAAATTTTCAATAAATTAATTTTTATCAGAATTGGATTGGAATTTTGGATTTCGTTTACACCCATGCAACACTTATTCATGAGAACCAGTTATTGAGGAGCAAATTGACATAGTTATCAAAGTTATTTACGAGGTTATTTGAAAGTTGTAGAGGAATATTATAAGCGATGCATCTTGGAAGACAATGCCCATAGGTCTGCTAGGTCGATACTGTCGACTTGTAGACCTGCACCTGATGCACCAACATCAGAGGATGTGAACATAGATATACATAGTTTTTATATTTGACACTTGATAGACATTATGATACTATCTAGGATGACTTCTTTCACTACTATAGCCTATAGGGATTTCAAGTCATGTCATGTCAGCATCTGAGTTACGTTGAAATTGTCTATTGCATTGATAGTGGCCGTATGGATCACGCTACAAAGCTCGAGAATGAGTTTTTAACCATTTGGGGGATTAATGCATTTTTGACTGGACTGTACGTATATAATACAAACTCTAGAGGATTCCATGCCACCAGTTGGACTTGATTGATGACGACATCGAGATTGTAATATTTTAGTAGTATACGTACCACTTTTAAGTTTGGAGTGTTGAAGTCAAATTAGAAGTTAAAAAATATTTTAAAGTCAAAACATAGGATACAGTTTTATTTTAAAATATTACAAGATTTACATTGTAAAACTTATGACTTTATTTATAAAGTCAATTTTGTACTAAAAAATAGATAGAAGTTGAAATAAAATGAAATTTATGTCTCTTTCTCCCCCCTCTTCCTTAGCATCTCTTCCTCACCCGACTCCTCTCTCCCTCCTGCTCGCAGGACACCTCCAACCCTCCTCTGCTTCTATAGGTTCCTTCTTCCTCATCATTTCCCGGTATTTTGTCTCCATGCTCCTTTTCCCCTTCACTAGAGCCCCCTCTCCTTTCCTGATCCCCACTCAAGCCCCCCAATGCCCCCAGTGCTTGGCTGCATTGGCCTCCCTTGTTCCGACCGAACACCTCTCCCTTGTTCTTCTCCTGATGCCAGCTGGTCCCTTCAAGCACAGAAGGCTTCCTTGACACTGCTGGCAAGTTCGCCCGTGCAGGGACAGATGCCCCCTCTGCAACAGCAGCTGGCAATTCCCTTCTCGCTGTTTGCATCACCACCCAGTTCTGGGAGCCCCACACTTCTGTCAAAGCTTCCTTTCTGACATGCTTACCACCGCGTTTGTCTAGCTGGAGCCGCAGGAACTCGCCGGAGACCAGGTTGAGCTTCTTTTCCACCCTGAGCTCCCCTATTCCTCTTTTGGAACCTGCCCTACATTGTTCGAGTATCCGGTGCCTGGCTTCCCAGCAGCTTTGCTGCTCTATAAGTGCCTGTGTGCCCAAGAAAGCTGATGCCCTCCTCCACTGTCCAACCTTCCAATCATCCCAGCTCGGCTGCCAGGCAGTCCCCCATTCCAGCACTGGTGCTCCAATGCCTTGTACACATGATCAACTGGTGCCACACTGCCTTGAGTGCCAACCCGAATCGCTGCCTCCATGCACGTCCCATTTCCTGCCACCAGCCAACCTCTGCCACCGATCAAACAGGCTGGCCACCCCAAACTCGGCAGCTCAGACCACGGTGCTCCCGGGGCCATCCTGATCGATGATGCCATCACACCCACCAACTTTGGCCGTGCGAAGTAAAGAATCACGAATACTGTAGCATGAACAATATTTCGTGACTCATTGGGAGGCATAAGCTACAGTGCCCCTTTCATCGCGTGAGTAGTGTTGCAATGTAGCGTCGGTTGGTTTTGGCTTATATGGTTCCAACAATGCGAGCCGAGGTTCCTAAGTCTTTGCCGGATACATTGTTCTGTGTTGAGTTTGAGTACTGGAAAGAACACATGATTTAATGTTGGTTTAGTGGTTCCTTTGACGAGTAAATTGCTTGTTTTCCAAGTTTTCCGAGTCGAACATGACACGAAACCGATGCAACAACTTTACTGATTTGAGTCCAATTCAGAGTTGATATATATTAGATGGATCAATATTGATTCTGGTTGATTTTAGCATCGATTTGATTTATACAACACATTTAAGGTTGTTCCCACATCAATTCAGTTCGGTCAGATCAGTTCGAGCTAGGATTGACGTGGTTCAGTTGGATTCAGTCTTCTCCAAACAGCGTAGTTCGAGCAATTTGACGTCTGTTCGGATTGGTCAGTGGTGGGACCTGCATGGTTTGGTCACCAATAGGTGGTCGACTTGGTCAATTTTGATGTCTCACGATAGGTTCAGCTTCTGCTACCTCGTTCTGCATCAACACCTAAATAAAACTTTTGATGTATGCAATAATGTAGTTTTCAACATGTGGAACAAACTTAAATAAGATAATTTAATTGGAATGATGATAGAAATCTAATGAGAAAATGTAAGAAACATGGATTTTCAGATTGCTCGACCATTGTAATGACTGTGGCCAATCTGGATCCAGAATTTGATCATATCAGCGGGTTTGGCCGATCACAAGAGGGAAAGAAATCCAATTCAGGATCAGCCTAGATTGCCCTTTTAAATGTTGAGGAAAACAACAAAAGTTAGTAAAATAAACAACTGCAGGTGATTCCCGACTGATCCAGTATGGATCAGAATCTGATTGCTGCTGTTGAAGCAGAGGGCAATGCCACTGTTGCAGCCTCCTGTGTCTTCTCCATTGATTTATCGGGTTTGTGGAATCCATTGATTGTAGAATCAGCCGATCCAGATCAGGATCGGCTGATTCCCGGATCAGATCGGACCCCTCCAATCTGATTTTGGCCTGGAGACCCGATCCAAGACGTCTTCTATTGGAATCAGCAGAAATCGGCTGGATTGGGCCCAAAATCGGTGAGTTGGCCAATTCTGGTGATTCATTGTTGGAGTCGGGCCCTCGGCATCCACTGTGGCATCTTCCCTGCCCCAATACTGGGTCCATTGGGACCCGGTATCCCTGCATCCGGTGACTTAAGTCACCGGATCTGGCATATGGCATATCCATGATGGATATGGGCGGGACGTTACTGGGTCCCGATGGTTGGGTGGGGAAGATGCCATGGCGGCACAATGCTATCGCAGGGGGCTTATACAGCCCATTTTGGGGTGAAAATTGGACCCAAAAAAGCTTAGATCGGACTGGAATCCGATCTTGCCTTATATTTTGTATTTTTTAAAGACCCGATCTGGAATGATTCCAGATCAGTTTTTCTTCTAAAAAATCAGCTGATCTGGATCATATTGGGACCCACCGATCCTGTGATCTTTGGTGGAACCTAACCCAACACTCCTATAAGCCATGATCTAGTCGGGTTCCACGGACACTATACACATCATCTTTCCACTTGTTTAAAGCAGGGAAGAAGCAGGGGGCTGTGGCGCCATCCCTTTGCTTCCCTGTCAGCAATCCAGTCCCAGATCATGGTCCAATGCTGTCCAGAATCGGCTGATCCAATGCGATCCAGCTGACTGCAGCTTGACCCCAACAGAAGTTTTTTCTGGGTTTGGACTCCCCCTCTCTCTGATTGTGTTAGTAGTGTCGGTCCCACTCCAGATCGATCAAGCCTGCAAGCCATGATTGGAACAGAGAGCATTTGCATTAATGTAGTTAAAGAAGTCAGAGATTGCAACAGATGGTAGAAAATATATGTTCAAATATAATTATATAGATATTTTTCGGTGATCTCTTTTCTCCGAGGCATGGGTGGATATTCTTGGGAGCTTCTTGAAAGATTGCATTCCATGATCACTAGAGGCCATGTCGCAGTGCGACAGCTTCCAGACCACCATATCTGGCTGGGGACAGCCCCGGTGTGTTGTCCTTTCTGGTTATGTTGTGGATTCTATCATCTCAGGTTGTAGAGAATTCAAAATGATGATCCATAATGTCATGAACTGATAAACTACGGTAATCCATGCTAGATTCTTCTGAAGCCAACTTGACTTGTTCTTCATCTGCTACAATTGATCATTCATATGAGCCTGAAAACTTGTTCATTGTTCCTATGAAAATGTTTGTTATGACAATGCTTTCATCTTTAGGCAAAACATAGTTAAGGCCTGCCACTATGTACCATATCAAAATCTTGGTTGATTTCAATCTTGATAGAATGTTTATCATGAGAATCACCATTTATAATTTACCTGAAATTCATTTGTTCCAGGCTGATTTTCAACAGAGTAGTTTGCTTCTAAAGCTCGTTGTTTATTTCATTCAATCTCAAGTTATTGAGTGCTAAAAGTCATCGCTTATACTTGGTTCAAGTGTTGTAAGTTCAAGCTCTTAACAGATGTCTTATCAATCCTAACTAAATAAACAAAGAGCATATTTATAAATTTTATTGGTTCTCTTGAATATCAAAAGCATAGTTCATTTCATCTGAAAAATATACATTTCATTAAGTTTTAATTTTTTAGTACTCTTGTCAAATCACCCAGGTTAATCCTTTTAATGTATTCCTTAACATATTAGCATTATATTTATATTAAATAATTTAAAATATTAGATTTTTTGCAAGATTAAATTCATTTGTTGAATTTTTGCTTAAAATCAATTGCGTGAATTAAATTTAAGATATTTTTAGCTTCCACTCATTTAAATTTAACTTAACTAAGTATAAGCACCATATTTGAGTTAAGATGGTGCTACTTGGGGATTACGCAGATTGTTTCAGCAAGTAGTTTTTCTTGTTTTTTAACCTGTTACTAAAAGGCATGGACGAGCCAAGCACACGACTCTTGAAATGTTGCTTTTTATGAAGAAATACAAGTATATTTCATCTAAAACAAGGATAGTTTTAACAAGTAGTGAATAGTGGTCATTATGAGATCTATCACTATCAGGATATGGATCCTATTTACATTATGGCAACCCAAAGAAAACAGTAAAATACAAGACCTCCACTGGTTAGAAGATGACTCTACAAAAAGTCCTTATAGCCTTAGAAAAGGGTCTTGATTTGACTGAGCTGGCTCTGTTCCAGATATGCTGCCTCAACCCACTGCTGCAAAAACTCAAGTGTTTGAGGGTTTGCCTTGGTTGGCAGGTATTGATTGTAGAATCATCCAATTCAGGTTGGGATTAGCCGATTCCTGAATCATATTAGCCCTTGGTTATCCGATTTTTGCTTGGAGAGCTGATCCAACCCAATCTCCCGCCGAAATCAGTCAATTCATCTTGGATCAAGAGTGGAATTGATCACCGGAATCGGCAGGAAACACTGTGGCGGCGGCATTTTTCAGCCCATTTTGGGGCCGAAATCAGTCCCACAAGGGCCTAGATCAGATCGGAATCTGATCTACGCTCATATTTTGTTTTTTTTTCAGGTTTTTAGGGCTTTTTGAAGAATTTGAAGAACCGATCCCAACCAATCCCAGATTCATTTTGTCCTGGAAAATTGGCCAGGTCGACCGATCTGCTTCTAATCCTGATTGGGACCCACCGATCTGGGTCCCGATTCCGATCCCACGATCACTAGTTGGCATTGTGCACTATTGTTGGAACCAACACCTGCTTCTCATTCCCCAAACAATCTGTAATATTTCAGGTAAGGGTGTATTTTAGGTCACCAATGCCACTCTTGGTGGGTTCTTTGCACCAGGGTAGGCCAATTCAGGGATCGGTTGGGCCCCAACTGACTTGGGTCTCCCGGGTTGGCAACCTGGGTCAACCCAGATCGGAACGGGTTAACTGGGACAAGTGGACTAGGCAAGGCTGACCTGGCTGATACTGGGTTGGTGACCCGGCCGACCCTGACCCGGCATTGCATGCTTTGCACCATGACCTTCTAGCAGGTTCTTTATGGTGTTGACTTCTGTCAGTTGTGCCTCCAGGATCCTTGAGCTGATCTGCATAATAATATGGAGTATGCTACATGTAGCACGCTGCTCATTTATGAACTAAGCTTTTATCTTTGTTAAAGGTTGTTTGTAGACAGGTTGAATCAAGTGTTATTAGGCTTAGTTTCATTCTACCTTTTGGGAGTATCAACTTTTTTGCATCCATACTTCTGGTTCAGCTTTCTGCCAAAGAACATTCCTGAGATCCATCTGGATCTAGCTCTGTCCTCTTCATCTTGGACTAAATAATTAATCATAATAATATTGTTTTTTAGTTGAAAAGTCAAGGGTTATTCATACTAATTCAAGATCTACTGCTTCTTAATTATAGACTATGCTTGCCAAAGCTGTAGCAACAGAGTGCAAGACAACATTTTTCAACATTTCAGCATCCTCAATTGTGAGTAAATGGCGGGGTATGTTGCTGTTACCATATACTTTTTTTTAGTCTTTTTTATTGAACGATCATTTGTTGAGCTTCTCTGTTCCTTGAGTGCATTAGATACTTGTAAGAAGATATCCAGCAGGTTCAAGGAAATGCAATCTTAACTGAAAGTACGGTTTGGAGTGTGTTGAACTAAAAGTATAGTTCACGTTAGTGCTTTGATGTTGGCTAAGAATCGGAGATCTATTTGATTTTAGTTTCTTTTGTGCATACTATCTTATGTCCTGTAGCAAATTTCTTTGCTTTCTGTGCTCTCTGTGGTTATTATTTTTGGTGTTTTTAACTTTAAATGGGAAAAGTAATGCATTATAAAACTGCCTAGTTTGGAATAGGTGTATGGGTTTATAAAGGAGTATATCATTAAGTGGACACCCTACACTCACTTCTTAACGTGTCTAAGGAGCTTGGGGATCTCAGGCTAAAAAAGCAATTAATCACAACAGTCTAGGACAGACCAATTGGAAAAACAGCACAGGCTGGTACCAGCAGTGAAAACTTTGGTTCTGGGGAGAAATCTTTCATTCTTTTTGTGACTGGGAGGGAACATTCTGCCACTTCACATCACATATGACACTGTTGGATGGAGTGACAGTAAGACCGAGGTCAGGCCAGGATGTGCCAACTCTGTTCGATTCTTGGCTTTCAGTGTATCTGCCATATCTGGCTGATCTGATTGCGATATGTACTATGTTCTCAAAGGTGATTGCCTTAGTCACCTAGTTGATGATGTGAGACAGGGAACTTGCTAGGAAGATATATATATTTTATATATACAATAAAATATATTTAGCCTCAAGCATATGATATGTAGTGAGGCTCTCCTTGCCTTGGGTCCTGGATAATGTAGGATATGTATTGGGATCAGCCTAGACTGATCCAGGGTCATATCACAACCCTGAAATCCTTGCACAGGAGTAAAAGCTATTGCAGTGTAAAGTTGGGGATTCCTCATTTTTGGAAAAGTTGAAGTCTTTATTTGCATTGCTTCACCGTGTTAGTTATCCAGGGTAGAGAATCTAGAGATAAACAAGTTTATAACTCAAGTCATCTGGATACCTCTCCACCTCTTCTATTTTTGACTTGTTAACTGTAAGAGGGAAAGATTGATGGGGACCGGTACGGACCGGATCGTCCGTTTGTTTGGAGATAGCGTCTTCCGGGTCTTGAGGAGACGACGTATTTATTTCTTTTATTTCGTAGTATTAGATTTTTATTTTTATGCATTTTATTTGAGTATTTAGAGTCCTTTGAGTCCTTCTCTTTTATTTTAGTCCTTTAGAGGACATATATGTAATTAGGGTTTTTAGAGGTCCATCTTGTAATGTTCAGCTCTATTTAAAGAGCCCAAGTCTTTGAATGAAAGAGAGAGATGGATGTTTGAAGCCAAGGAGAAGCTCCTCCCGTCCCCCCCCCCTGTTCCCCTCCGACGACGTCGGCGTCGTTCCATCACCTCCGGGTGCTCCCGGTTCTCCCCTCCCCTTCCCGGTGTTCCTCCCCACCTCCGGAGTTAGGTCCGGTACCCCCTCTTCCCCTATCCCGTTCGGTTTTCCAACCTGCGTCGACATCTCCGTCGACGCTGCCCTAGGTCCGTCGACGCTGCCCTAGGTCCGTCCGGATCTCCCACCTCAGTCCCTCACCTCCCCTCGACCCCTTCAGCAGCCCCCTTCACCCCTACGGTCCCCCTCCCCCCCTGGAAGTCCCTGCGACAGACCCCCCCCCCCCCCCCCGTTCCGGCTCCGTCCGCACCCGCGGGTGCCCTAACCAACCACCACCTCCTCTGACGCCACCCCTACCCACGAGTACCCCTTCCCCAGGGCCTTTGGCCTCCCACGGAGCCTCCCCGAACCCCCTTCCCTCCTATTGAGCCGCCGCGAGCTCGGACCCCAACCCCGCTTCCGTCGACCGTCAAAGACCCCGCGAGCGAGCCCATTTCCGGCGAACCTAGCCGACGACGACGAAGGAGGAGAGAAGAGGAGGACTAGGCGGTGCCGCCGGAGCCTCCTGCCGCTGCTGCCGAGGTCCCCCTCCGTTCCCGCCGCCGTCGAGGCCGCCGCGACCGCCGGACACCGCCGCGCTCGAGGACGACGACGACCCCCCCCCCGTTCAGCCGTCGGGGCGCGCGGAAGAGCCGCCACGACCCCGCGGGCTCCCGCCCTCCCTCTCTCTTCTCGGGCCGGCTCGCCGCGGCACGCCACGACCCCCCCCCCCGGGGAATTAGTCGCGCGGTCGCGCGGCGCCACCCCGGGCGGCCACGAACCCCGCCGGGTTAAGCGACGCGGCCGGCCACGCGACCGGCTCAGGCGCCGGTTCGTCTCCGCCCAGCCGGCCTGCGCGCAGCCCGCCCACCGGTTCGTCAGCCAACGGTCCAAGCGCCGGTTTAGCGCCCAGACCGGGTCCGACCGCCGGTTCAAGGCCGGTTCGACGCTTTAAGGGCCGGTTCAGACCGGTTCAGGCCCGGTTCACGCATCCAGAGGCCGGTTCAGGGCCGGTTCAGCCTTCCTGGACCCGGTTCAGACCGGTTCAAGGCCGGGTCAGCCCTTCTAAGGCCGGTTCAGGGCCGTCTTGGAGCGGTTCAGCACTTGTGGGCCCGGTTCAGGGGCGGTGAGGGCTGGTTCGGTGGTTTTCGGGCCCGGTTCAGCAGTTTCCAGCTCCGTTTGAAGCAATTCAGCACGGTTCAGGAACGGTTCAGCACCCCATCAGCTCGGTACATCCTCCTCGGGCCCGCCGACGCGCGCGGGGATGGCGGCACCTCCCTTTCCGTCCCGCATCAGTTTGGTATCAGAGCCGGCGCCGACTTGTTTCCACGAGTCGGGATCCTTACATTGCGCGGGACATCGACATTTCAGCTTCGACATCACATTACCGGTGGAGGTGCACACCACGGCATTTCTGTCCAGCTCTTCACGCAGCGTCATCTCGCAGTCTCTTTTCGAGTTGATCGCTCCAGATTATCAGGTGGTCGAGGATGGTCGAGCTTACATCCAGTTTGCTCGTATTGTCAGAGGCCGACTTAGACCATGGACAGTGCGGTACGTAGAAGATGCCTGGTGCGAGATAGTTCCCTACGGGCACTGTCTCATCCCGGGTTCGAGTGGTTAGCCGATCGGCGGTGCGATTTGGACACATTCGCTCGAGAGCTTACCTTGCGGCCCAAAGAGTACGAGCACCGAGAGAGCCGATGCAGACGGCAACACTTACGCCCGGTGGCTCGTGCTCGAGGAGCGACGACACGCTTATCGAGGTAGCTTATGAGGCCGGTCCGCAGCTTGCCGCGAGTACGAGCAAGAGGTGCACCATCGATGCCGAGGCGACAGAGCCATCGAGGTTGAGCCGGCCGACCGAGCAGCTTACGGTGTTCTTGTTTGAGCCGACGACGAGCGGCGACACCTTGTCGAGGCCGAGACCGATCGAGCCATCCCGACCGAGTTGACGGCACGAGTTATGGAGCCGCCGACGCAGCCGACCACCGAGGTCGTTCCGGAGGATCCGCGCATAGTTGACTCGATAGAGTACCCGGACACAGAGCTTGACACTTACGACACCGTCCGGGTCACCTTCTCGCGGTTACCTTGGAGCTTCCCGGTCCCGCTTCATCATCACCCGAGCTGCCCTACCGCCGTCCTCGGTTTCGGTAGTGACCGTGTTGATCGTACGGCACTACAAAACTCGAGGACGAGTTTTTCGCAACCGGGGGAGAATGATGGGGACCGGTACGGACCGGATCGTCCGTTTGTTTGGAGATAGCGTCTTCGGGTCTTGAGGTGACGACGTATTTATTTCTTTTATTTCGTAGTATTAGATTTTTATTTTTATGCATTTTATTTGAGTATTTAGAGTCCTTTGAGTCCTCTTTTATTTTAGTCCTTTAGAGGACATATATGTAATTAGGGTTTTTAGAGGTCCATCTTGTAATGTTCAGCTCTATTTAAAGAGCCCAAGTCTTTGAATGAAAGAGAGAGATGGATGTTTGAAGCCAAGGAGAAGCTCCTCCCGTCCCCCCCCCTGTTCCCCTCCGACGACGTCGGCGTCGTTCCATCACCTCCGGGTGCTCCCGGTTCTCCCCTCCCCTTCCCGGTGTTCCTCCCCACCTCCGGAGTTAGGTCCGGTACCCCCTCTTCCCCTATCCCGTTCGGTTTTCCAACCTGCGTCGACATCTCCGTCGACGCTGCCCAGGTCCGTCGACGCTGCCCTAGGTCCGTCCGGATCTCCCACCTCGGTCCCTCACCTCCCCTCGACCCCTTCGGCAGCCCCCTTCACCCCTACGGTCCCCCTCCCCCCACAGAAGTCCCCGCGACGGACCCCCCCCTTGTCCGGGCTCCGTCCGCACCCGCGGGTGCCCTAACCGACCACCACCTCCTCTAGACGCCACCCCTACCCACGAGTACCCCTTCCACAGGGCCTTTGGCCTCCCACGGAGCCTCCCCGAACCCCCTTCCCTCCTATTGAGCCGCCGCGAGCTCGGACCCCAACCCCGCTTCCGTTGACCGTCAAAGACCCCGCGAGCGAGCCCATTTCCGGCGAACCTAGCCGACGACGACGAAGGAGGAGAGAAGAGGAGGACTAGGCGGTGCCGCCGGAGCCTCCTGCCGCTGCTGCCGAGGTCCCCCTCCGTTCCCGCCGCCGTCGAGGCCGCCGCGACCGCCGGACACCGCCGCGCTCGAGGACGACGACGACCCCCCCCCCCCCGCCCAGCCGCAGGGGCGCGCGGGGGAGCCGCCCCGCCCCCGCCGGCCCCCCCCCTCCCCCTCTCTTCTCGGGTCGGCTCGCCGCGGCACGCCACGACCCCCCCCCCCCCGGGAATTAGTCGCGCGGTCGCGCGCGCCACCCCGGCGGCCACGAACCCCGCCGGGTTAGCGACGCGGCCGGCCACGCGACCGGCTCGGGCGCCGGTTCGTCTCCGCCCGGCCGGCCTGCGCGCAGCCCGCCCACCGGTTCGTCGCCCAACGGTCCAAGCGCGCCGGTTTAGCGCCCGCGCCGGGTCCGACCGCTGGTTCAAGCCCCGTTCGACGCTCCAGCGGCCGGTTCAGACCGGTTTAGTCCCCGTTCACTCATCCAGGAGCCGCTTCAGCGCCGGTTCAGCCTTCCTGGACCCGGTTCAGACCGGTTCAAGGCCGGTTCAGCCCTTCTAAGGACGGTTCAGGGCCGTTTTGGACCGGTTCAGCACTTGTGGGCCCGGTTCAGCGGCCGTGAGGTCTGGTTCGGTGGTTTTCGGGCCCGGTTCAGCAGTTTCCAGCTCCGTTTGAAGCAATTCAGCACGGTTCAGGAACGGTTCAGCACCCCATCAGCTCGGTACATCCTCCTCGGGCCCGCCGACGCGCGCGGGGATGGCGGCACCTCCCTTTCCGTCCCGCATCAAAGATGGTGTCAGTTGCAACCATGAAATGCCGGATCAGATCAGGTTGGCTTAATCTGGCCCGTTCTGATTGGATTTTGACCTGATCAATCTGACCCCACATCAAATCAACTGGCGTAGAAGACCAGGCTGGGTGGGTCAGGCTGGGTTGGGGTGCGTCGGGCCAGTCCTGCCAACCTAGGTAATCTTGGTCGGCCGAAATTGCCCAATTATAAGCCCCAGTGGGCCTTCCCACCCGCACCTCTTTACTCTATCTCTCTCTTTGTACTCATTCTCTTGCTCTAAGACACTCTAAATTCTCTCTTTAAAGTACTCATTCTCACGATGCTCTCAACACTTTCAAGGCATTACTTTTAGATTAATTGTGTTACTAACCTTTTTTTAATTCTCTTTACTTTAGTTATTGCTCTATCAAATTTTTTAATCAAAATGTCACTGGATAACTATGATACCATTTAGACTCAACCCGAATTGATCCGGATTGGCACATTGCTACTTGACAGATATGCAAGCAAATACTCAACCCGAATTGATCCGAATTGGCACATTGCTACTTGATAGATATGCAAGCAAATAAGGTACAATGTAAATATTGTAATAAGATTATGTCCGATAAAATTTTTCGATTGAAGCATCATATTGTTAGGTGGAAGGGAAAATGTTGCTTCGTGTCCTAAGGTTCCATGTGAGGAAGAAATTATTTTTTATTTATTTAAGGTTTTTATAATAGGAGAACATCACAATACATGGCATAAGGAAACGGTTCGATATGCAGATTTTTCATCATTCTAGTCGTGAAATCAACATTTACAACACTAGGCAAGAGCGGCCTCCACCTAAAAGCAGTAGAGAAACACAAGATTTTGATGAAGATATTTTAAATTTAATTTTTTCACTTATTCTACCTTAATTTCTGTCATTCTTTTAATTTTTTAAAATAAAACATTCATAGTTTGTTTTAAGAGTTTTGATGAAGATATGTTAAATCTAATTTTTTTACTTATTCTAGCTTAATTTTTGTCATTCTGTTTTAATTTTTCACAATGTTAATTAAAGAAAACATTCATACATGATATTTTAGGAGTTATACTTGCATGTAAAAATCACTTTACAATGTGCCTCACTTCTCTATTTGCAGCCGTTCATGTTGCCTTCACCCCTTTCATAGCTTATTTAATGTTCATCTATGAGGCACTCTACTTCCTAAAAAGATACTTATCGGTCAGTGTAAATCTCGTACTACCAGATCGACGAAGTGGCTGCAGTCTACCTTTCTCAGTCTCCTGGGTAGGTCGAGCCGATGTTGATCGACTAAAAATAGGGTCGGCTCTGGACCCTCCTGCTCCCCTCCTCTCTTCCTCTATTACTGTTGCACCCTTGCTAGCATACTTAGCTCTACTGAGCTCGGAGTTTGTGGATGAGCCTTCAGTCTCCGACTCTGGTTCGGATCTTGCTTTGCCCTTGCCTTTCCTTTTGTGGGTTGGCACCTCTCACCTCCTCCTCTCAAGGAGCTCATCATGCAATTCTTCTCTCTGTTCAATCTTAATCTCCCGTTGAGAGACTATTCCTCTAAGGTAGTCTCTCATCTCTTCACTCTTCTCCCTAGGCACCTTATCACATTTCTTGACATTGCCACATACTCCGGAAATGTGTTGTTTCAACCGAAACATATTCCCGTTCATCTCCTTTCCACACCACTTGCATGACCATATTTTTTGATAAGTCTATCATGTGCTCGTGTTCCCAACCAACGTTAGAAGGATGTGTCGACACTACATCATCATCGTGATCATCCATTGCTTATACCTGCAACATACGTAAATAATTCATATTGGTTGTTAGATATGCATACAATTAGTTTAGGAGCTGTTTAGGAAGAGAACAACCTGTTTGGCGGGATTTTTGGTATATTAAAACCACTTCGAAGTCATTGAAAACCTTAAAAAAATTAACGTATAGGCATTTCGGCTCTGAAATGCTATTAATAAGATGTTAACGTTGAAGAAACGGCTTGATCGGAGCAATTCAGGAAGAGATGGGCTGTTCGATATGCTTAAAGGATTACGAAGTCGTCAGAAACGCGTAGAAATTAGCGTATTGGGATTCTGGCAAATATATCTTACCAAGAAGATTCAAATGATGAAGGAATGGCTTGAACGGAACTGTTTGGAAAGAGAATAGCCTGTTTAACTGATTACAGGGTCGTCGAAAATGCGTACAAATGAGCCTATGGAGATTCTGACGAAGAAATCTTACAAACAACTTTAAAATGATAAAAGAACGGCTTGAACGGAGTTGGAATCAAGCTTAGATCACTGGAATCGGCTGAAGAAACTGCCGGAATCGCTGAAGGATCGTTAGAATTGCTGAAGGATCACCGAAATCGGCGACAAAATCGACCGATTTTGCCTGGATCGCACTGCAGGGGTTGGATCGAGCAATTCTAGCAAGAATCGCCATCGGAACAATGGGAATTGTCTTCAGCCAAGAGCCCTTGTGGGTTCTGGCTGTGAAGGGGTCGATTCCGGCCCTAAGGGCTGGAATCGGATTTATTCGGACCCAGTATCAAACTGTTACCAGAAGACCTATCCTTCCGGCAGAATCGGTCAGAATCAGATCGATTCCGACCGGTTCAATTGATTCGGATCGATTCCTCCGGAATTCCCAGGAGAATCGGTCCTTCAGCCAATAATCGGATCAGAATCAACCGATCCGATTCCGGAATCGGCCGATTCCAATCCGATTTTGGCGATTCCGCAATCTATGGTATGGACACTCGTCTTTCTCCTGGCTCATGAAATTGGTTGAATCCCACGAAGATATTCAATTTTATTTGAATCTGGTTTCTTTGTTATGCTGTTCGATTCTGATCAAGACTACGACATTGAAATTTAAGAAATCGTCGCTTCCATTGCATTAAATCGATTTCTTACTTGGCTTTATCACTCCAGTTACCCCATTACAATGCCACATGTACCTGGCTTATTCTTTTGTTGTTCGAGCCTGCCATGTGGATTGGGCCACTCCTGCCACCTGCCACCATTGTACAGCTGCCTGTGTTGCCTGCCGTGTCCCGTGCTGCTGCCCTCTACTTTCCAACTCACCAGTCCTCACTGTCCCCTACTTCTGTGAGCCTTTCGTCAACCTCACTGCCTGCATAAACTCTCCTCTTTCTCTTCTCATCTGTATGCCTGTGCGCACCTCACAACCATCTTGTCATGGCCTTGGTCTACCCCAGCACTATTGTGCATCCCCCCAGTACCGGTGTGTTACCATACGTGCTCCTGCCCCAGTCCTCACACGTCACCCGTTGTAAGCAATACTCCATACAACCCTGTCGTCATGAGCCACACCTGTACCTCCTGCCCCATGCAAACCACCCACCCGTACTTCTATCCATCTGCCTGCCACAGATGGTAAGAGTAGCTGTACATGCAGCACTGGCCATTTCATCTGGTGCCAAGTCTGGAGCCGTTGGGACTTGGGAGAATATCTTAAATTATTTTGCAATTAATGCTATATATAATATATTCATGTATAGACAGCAGTTCTGTTATCAGTGATTGGTGGCTCAGCTCTCAAGATTTATGTTTACATCATTCCTATTCTGGAACATCTAAAATTCATGGGTTAGGAAATGCAATATTTGTAGGCCAAAATCAGCAATAAAAATGCCATAATTTGGAACTTGTTAACACTTGCATAAAAATTCTGTAGTGTTTAACGATCAGTTTCTTTTGTTATCTTGCATACCTTTTCCTACCTTAAAGAACAACACTTGGTTTTTGCATGCTTTATGATAATTCCAAATACTTACTTGACATTGGCGGCATTTTGTGAGGTGGTTTTTCTCCTCTTTTGATTATGTGTGCAATAAAAATTATTTTATTTGAGATTGAGATGATTTTATGTGATTGCTGATACTGTTTTTGCATTCAATGTCTAGGTGACTCGGAGAAACTAGTGAAATCATTGTTTGAGCTTGCTAGGCACCATGCCCCATCTACCATCTTTCTTGATGAGATTGATGCAATTATCAGTCAACGTGGGGAGGCTCGTAGTGAGCATGAAGCCAGTCGACGCTTAAAAACTGAGCTGCTTATCCAGGTCATTTCATTTTCTCCTATTGTTCATGCATCTTGTTTCTTTTTCTATGTTGTATTTTCTGAATTATTAGTTTAAAATAAAGGTTTTTTTACTGTAGTTATCAAATTAATAGTTGATATTAGACTGCAGATGGATGGATTGGCACGGACAGATGAGCTTGTTTTTGTTCTAGCAGCATCAAATTTACCATGGGAACTTGATGCTGCTATGCTTCGTCGTCTTGAGAAACGGGTATTCTTCAATTAAATCTTTAAATGTAGTTGCCAATAGTTGTTTAAATGATTTAATTTAACATCTAGTTCTTACATTGAAACATATGTTGTTGGTTTTGTAGTCTAGAATAATTGCAGAAAAACGTTGTTCACATCAAGGAAGGCAGGATCCTGGATCGCGACCGGGTCGGCCCGGCTCTGGACCGACCCGGTCGGACCGGGTCGCGACCCGGGTCGCGACCCGGTCCGATCCGAATTATTTAATATTTTTTTTTTGATAATTCGAAAAAAAATCGAAAAAATGTCGAAAAAATTCGAAAAAAATCTGAAAAAACAGAAGTATAACAATAAAAATATTTTCATTCATTAACATAAACTTTACCCAATCGTTTACATAAACTTGACTTGTTCTACATTTTCTACTTGAGCCTTATACTCTTCCCACGACATTGTATTATATACAGTATGCCACACATGCCGATGAATATTATATTCTCGAGTCCCTTCTACAATGACCCTAATGTCGCTAGGTCCTAAAACCACCAAAGTAATGTTCATATGGGGATTGAATCGGGGTGTCCATGGGTGATCTATAACTCATCCCACTCCACTCTTGGTCATTTGTAGGAAACCAAGAGCCTTGAGATGAATCATACCCGTAGGTCGGTTGTTCATATCCACGGTACCGATGTCCACCATGTTGGGTATGTTGAGTTCCTCCACCCTGCGACCTCGCCCTACGGTCTATGTCTTGGGTCGCGTGGGTATACCGGTCTTCTCCAGGTGAAGCGTTCGCCGTAGTAGGAGCTCTCCCCACATCCGCGGATCTCTGCCTACTTGAAGCCGTGGCTCCTCGCCCCCTGGTGTCCCACTCCATCACCGCCGCCGCTCTTCGAAGAAGAATCCTCCGAAGTTTGATACGCGGCCGGATGTCGAGCTCGGAGTGTCTTCCCGATCCTCGTCGAGTGTCTCTGCATCCGCTATGTCAAGAGGATCGCTAAAATTTGCTTACCCTTTCCCTTACTCCGTGCACCTCTCACGGATCCTTCACCGGTCTTCCTTCTCTTTGCCACGGCGGGCGGAATCGAAATTCTTGGGCGAGAGGGACGTCGTCAAGCACTCCTTCAGCCCATTGTCGATCTTCGAGATTGAACTCGTGCTCGCCCATCCCTCCTCGATCATTCACCCACGCTCCTAATGGATTTCTCTCATCAAAGATTTGATCCAAGTCGATGTCTTCCTCTTGGATCATTGGTTCCTCAATTTGACCACCTCGAACCGGTCGTCCTCCACCGTTGTTCTTCCCGTTGATTTTGCTTCATTCTATCTAGATTTTTCAACTTGAGCCTCGTGTTGTAGTGGCAATACACAAGGTCTTCAAGTCTTTTGGACGTCAACCTCGTTTCTCTCGCTTTGTGTGGATCAGCCGAACGTCGACCAATTTCTCTCGCGGCTCGGATGCCGAAGTCGTTTGGCTAAGCACTCGATAGCCACATCTCGCCAAATCTTCATAACCGGGTGCTTTGCCATGGTCCATCCACCAATCGCCTACACAAGCGAACTACGTCGGAGGGATTAATAATCAATGTAAATATAAAGAATTAATGGATAAGGACCTGGACTTAGGAGCATAACAACTCGCTCCACTTCGTCGTCCCAAAATGATTAGACCGCATCCTATAGTGATACATCTTGTTGCATGCAATTATTGACCGATCATCATCATCAAGCATCCTTGTGATAACCTTTTTGACATCATCAAGTAATTCATTTGTTGCCCTGAATTGTTGACTGTAACAGTAACGAGGGTTGAAGAAGTAACCTAAGAAGATACAAATGTTACTAATCAATCAAATCATATTTTCAAATACAAAAGAATGAAGTAAAAGAGAAATGAAATATACCTGAAGCATGTATTGGGCGATGTAATGTTCGCTCCCACCGACGGTCAATAATGTCCCACCACTTATCGAAGTCGGACACGGTTTTGCAATCTCATCCTTTCGCCCTATCTATCGCATCGTATAGATAGCCCGTATCCGCTTTTCTATCACCGTCGACTATCCTTAGCACCTTCACTATAGGACTTACAATGCTCAACGTCTTCTTCACAACTTTCCGTAAATCTCCGCTCTCAATTGTTTCCTCAACTTTCCTCCCTTTCCGCTTATCTGACGGGTTACATCTAGCTAACCAAGTACCCCACCCCGGTGAGATGACCATGTGACAAAGAGCCCCTGAGAAGCTCTCTTCCCTTCGTATGTTCCCTCATTAGGTTAAGGATGAAGTTGTGGTTGTAGATGAATGATGAGATAAATTGGGCTAACTTCACAACCCGGTCTATTTGACTATCTTTGCAAATGTCCTCTAACATTAAATCTAGAGAATGTGCGGAACACGGTGTCCACTACATTTTCGGTCTCTTGCCCATCAACATTTGTCCGACCGCTTTGTATGCAGCCGCGTTGTCCGTAACTACTTGGACAACCCTGTCCTCCCCTATCTCCTGGATAACTCCATCTATCAACTCAAAAAGATATTCGGAGTTCTTGACCTTCCCTGATGCATCAACCGACTTCCAAAACACAGTGCCGGCTTGACAATAAACTAGAAAATTTATCATCGTCTTTCTAGTTATACCTGTTAAGAATAATATTAACAAATTAGGTATAACATAAAACAAATTAAGTAAAATCGTTTGTAAAGTGAGCTTACCGGTCCAACCATCTGTCATCAACGTACAACCTCTTTCATCCCAAATCCTTTCAAAGGACTTGACGTACTTTCTTGTATCGTCCACCTCCATTGGAAGATATACGTTGTATATCTCCTTTGGGTTAGGTCCAGGCACTCCTTTTCCAACATCACCGATGGTGTCGATCATGTTTTCATAGTACGGTCCCTTGGCAGCATTTGCCGGTATACTATGATGGAAGAACCACCTTGATGTCGCTCGTCCGATCTTTTCTTTGCAAATTTTCAAATTCTTCAATGCCGTCGTTATTGATGTTTGGCGTTGCCGTGGTCGGGTGACAACGGGATCAACAGGACCCACTCTTGGGTCATCATCTCGAGTGAGATCATGAATCTCCTCCTCCACAGATGGGTTAGATCCCCTTCCACTCCCGGATCCTTGACCAATTGATCGGCCGGTGCGGCGCAAATGGTCTTCGCCGGCGAATGACTTCCGACTAGCCTCCATAGCCCGATAAAGATCCTCTAATTTTCAAACATAGAAGTAAAGAAGGTAATAAACTTATTAGGGAAAGAGATAAATAATACATAATACAAACCATCTTCGAGGCCTATATCACGACGAATGTTCGAACGCTCTTGTCCGGTTCCATATATGTGTACGGAATGTCTTGCCGGTTCGGCAATTTCTTCCCGAACTGTATCCTTATGCCGCTTTGAAGTTCCCTTCGCCGCTTCCAAATCTAGTAGATGATGTCGGAATTGTGCTCTTACCTCTGGTGGAGCACGAGAGCACGGGAGCACATTGCCCTTCATTCCGGCAAGGTGGTGTTTTAATCTAAAAATACCACCATGCATAACTTTATCACAAGATTTACATTGCACTTTCCGGCCGTCATGGACAAGAAAGTGCAATGTAGCCAAGCCGGATCATTCCGGGTTGACCCAGTAACTTCGGTGTCACCACTTGGAGAAGCCATGGTGAACAAAAGTAAACAACAAGGAGAAGAACAATAAAACAAGTTAACCTTCACTAAATAAAATAAGGACCTTGGGGGGTGGGAATTAGCCTTAAAATGTAAGGCTTAGAGGGCTTAGAATGAGGGGGGGGGGTGGGTATGGGAGCCTGGCTTGGGGGACTTATACGGGCCCCCGGGGGCCGCAAGGGGGGCATCAAGAACCCCCCTTGCTTGCCCCCCACGGGAAGCAATTCATTGCTTCCCGTGGGGGGCAAGGATCCCCTGCGGGATCCTGGGGTCGCGCGACCCAGTCGCTGGGTCGCGCGACCCGACGATCGGGTCGCGACCCGAGGGGATCCCCCGCTCGGGTCGGACCAACCGGATCCCGATCGGGCCGGTCGGCCCAAAATCCGACCGGATCGGGTCCGGGTCGCGACCCGGATCCCGATCCGGCATTCCATGGTTCACATTATGAGGGTGGAAATTTTGATTGAAGAGTGAAAAGAAAGAGAGGTGCTATAAATTCTGTAAAATGTAAAAGGGAACATGCAAGTGTCACAAATAGATGACAAAGCCCACACAAAATCCCAAGTTTTTTTTCAAATAACGAGGTTTTTTTTAAAATTATAAAAATTACACAGAAAAAATTTTATTTGCAAAAGTAACGTAGTTTGGTCAAAGTCGGTATCCCGAACATCGACTTTACGTGAAAAAATGAAAGTCGGAACAAAAATATCCAACTTTGTATACAAGTCGTACAAAAAATACTACTTTTACAAGTCATAATACGCAGTTGCGACTTTGATGAAAAATTATTATTTAAAAATTTTTACACGCCAGAGCATTAAATGTTTAGAGATATTCATAAATCAAAGACTTTCGAGTTTGAATTTCAACAATCTGTTCGGTTCAATAAATTTGGAACATTTGAAATTATAGGATCATACTTTTAGATATCAGAATTTCGACTTTAAAAAATTAATAATTCGGAGCAACCTCGACCTTCCAATATAAAAAATTACTCCTTTTGAAAACTTTAGATATTCAATCCTAAAATTTCAAGTGCTACGAATTCAATGGTCCAAGCTGATCGGAAAAATTCAAAACTGATAATCTATGATTTAAGAATCTTCTTATCTTATTTAATGTTGTGTCAGACATTTGTTAAATTAATTTATTAATTAACTATTTAAATTAAATGAGATACTAAGATTTTTAAATTATGGATTATTGGCTTTGAATTTGTCTGATTAACTTAGACCAGTGAATTCATAGCGTTTAAAACTCTAGGATTGAACTTCTAAACTTTTCAAAAGGAGTAATTTTTTATATTGGACGGTCAAGGTTGTTCCGAATTATTAATTTTTTATAGTCGAAATTCTGATGTCTAAAAGTATGATCCTATAGTTTCAAACATTCAAAATTTATTGAATCGATCGGATCGTTGAAATTAAACTCGAGAGTCTCCGATTTATGGATATCTCTAAATATTTAATGCTCTGGCATTTAAAAATGTTTAAATAATTATTTTTTATCAAAGTCTTAACTGCGTATTACGACTTGTAAAAGTCGTATTTTTATGACTTGTATACAAAGTCGGATATTTTTGTTCTGACTTTCATTTTTTTCGCATAAAAACTACCTTACTTTTATAAATAAAACTTTTCTTGCGTTATTTTTATAATTTTTTTAAAAAGCCACGTTATTTGAAAAAAAACTCCACAAAATCCCCCGTACAAGCAAAATTAGTTGGACCCATTACTTTGCGTCCCAAAAGCTCAAAACATATCAGCAACAGAAAATTGCAATTTGTTTTAGTCCAAACCAGAAAATTAAAAGTTATAAACTTGACTATTCTATCTGATATCCCAGACTCTTTCTTGAAATTTCTTTATTTATTTCCTGATAATAAAGCCCAAAAAGTGGTCGAAAGGATTAGCATCCACACAATCTGGTCTCTTGTATCCCTGCAGCCAGCCATGGGGAAGTTTGAAGCACATTTAGATGATTGAAGAACCCACACGCGAAGGCTGCTAAAGCCATCCAAATTTCCTTTGCCATTCCAAACTCCAGATGGAGGGACGAAGATAATGTTCCCATGAATCAGCACAAAACATCCTTGCTTAACAGCCTGGCATGCAAAGTTCTCCGCGCCATGCTTGGTAGTTTAAGGCAAGGTAAGTTGGGTCAGGGGTTGGGACTGGGTTGTCACGACCAAACCTGACCCGATTGGACCTAGGTCAAAACTCGGGTTGAGAGTCAACCCAGATCTGATAAGTCAAAAAATTGAAAACATGGGAAAAATGTAGAAAATTTCAAAAAATTGCAAAAAATTAGGCAAGTGACACTAAAAAAATTGAGTTATTACTATTCAAATCTTACATTTTGTTATTCGTTTATATAACTTATATATTTTTCCAAGATATTTAAGAAGAGTATATAGAGTTGAAAGTGTATACATGTTCATTATATTTACATTACCATTTCAATTATTTATGATAACATGTCAAACTCCACCCCTATACGGATAACCTTGTCAAGCTCCTACCTACCATAGGTGGACTGCATGGATGTGTCGGATCCATAACTATTTTGAGTCATCTCATAGCTCTCTTGATGAAACATAGAAAACTAGTAGTCTTGAGATGACTCAACTCAAAGTATAGTGGTTGACCTGACCCTCTGTCTCATTGTGCGTATTCTCCACCTTGCGACTACGCACCATGATCCTGATATTGTGTGGCATGTTGTATTTCTCTTCATCAGTGAAGTGCATGATTATAGGGTGTATGCTTGGATTTGTGTATGCCCTTGGAGCAATTGTTACTTCATCGACGGATGGTCCATTGTCGATTCACTACTGCTCTTCAATGTCAAATCTTTGGACGTCTGGTATTGTACTCCAATGTTTGGCTCCGGTGTGTTTTCTTGTCCCTCGTCTATTGTATCTTAATCTATAATGTCCAAATGATCAGTTGTAATGTCCTTTTCTTTCTCAGATGACTTCTTACCTTGGCATGAAGACCCTCCAGCCTTTTGTCTCTTGGACAATGAGGGAGGAATTTAAAATTTATTAAATAGGGGTACATTGTCCAGCTCTCCTTTAACCCATTCTTGGTTGTCAATGTTGAATCCATGTTCGCCTAATCCTTTTTAATTGTTCACTTAACCAAGCTTTTAGTGCATTCTGCTCGTTGAATATCTGTCTTCATCATTTATTGTGACCAATTGACTTTGCCATCCCATACCTTCTTCTCTCTATCTTTGCTCCTTCTGAGTATCCCTCAACTTTTGCAGGTTCTTCAATTTTAATCTCATATTGTAACCACAATATACTAATTACTTCAGTCTTTTTGATATTAGCCTATTTCTATGTTTTATATGTAAAGGGCTGAATGCCAACTAATTTCTTTTACATTCTAATGCCGAGGTTGTTTGAATCATGACTCTTATTACAACATCGGCTAGATCTTTATATCTTGTTGTTTTGTCGTGGTCTATTCACTAGTCAGTTGTACTAGAGTAGTATATGTTAGGACAGAAGTGTCGATCAACTTTGAATAGAAAATTCAAAGGATGCATATCAGAACTTAGCAACACAACTGCTTGTTGTGTTTTAGAAGTCTCAAAGTGCATTGACCTCAACCTATAATAATGCTATGTAACAAGGCAAGTTACGTAAATAAATGGGTTAAATTTGGTAAATGAGATCATGATTCGATTGTGTGGATTGGATTGGCATCAAGCTATTTGAGTCAGGTAGGATTCAGATAGGGATTAGGAAAATCCTTATTAGAGTAGATTTTTTAAGTTGTTCTCAATATAAATAACTCAAGCCGGTGATTCATTCGGGCTGTCAGGTGTCGAGGGAGCCACCGAGGGAGAGGTTGTACATTGATAGTGTTAGTAAAGTTTAATTACTCCAATATAATCTTGTGCGTGTCTTGCTCCATGGGTGATCAATTGTTAGGTTTCTACAACATTTGGTATCAGAGCTCTAGGTGATGGACAAAGTCGAAACAATGAACAGGGAAGACGAGGGTGGCGGCGTTCCCTACACCCACCGCATCTTCAGCCAGTTAGCATTGTAGGTGGAGTGGATGGTGGCATAGTTTGCTTTGAGGCACTCATAGTAAAGATTGGGGGGCTTCCATGCGGTGGAAGAAAGTTGTGATACTCACTATACAGGTGATAGTGCCTAGGAGAGCAACAACAAGAGGCGGCGGCCTCCAAAGTTCTTGATAGTGTTGTAGGGGATGCACAGAGGAGCTCTGGTGAGTGGCCAGTCGGAGACTAAGGTGATTGTAGGTATGGTGTAGCGGAGGTTTGTGCTACGTCTCTTGAAGGCATCTTCGATGGAGGCTAAGTGCGGCGGTGGATCTATAAGGTTCCGACAAGGTAGCTCCGATAGCGTGGCTACTTGTGCGATTGTTGTTGGGCAACAGGGTAGCATGAATGATGTCTACAGAGACTACGACAGCAGCAAAGAGTAGGCTCGATAGCAAGGGTGAGAAGGACCATTGATCAACGACAACGCGAAGGCACGGTGGGGATATGAAAGACCAGTGTGAGCAGCTGCACCGTGTACACGTCTTCCTCTCCCAGTCTCCTATTATGTGAAGAGTTTGTGGGGGTGGTTGTCGCACGAAGAAGTGGGCTTTGTTATTTTCTCTAGGTTTTTTTCCTTTTATTTTTTGCATTATCATGAGAAGGTTTGATGTGGAGGAAGAGGAGATAGAGACGTTAAGAGGGAGAGAAGCGGGAGAGAGAAAAAGGAAGGCAAGATTCATTAAGTCAAAATTATTGGTTTCGGTTAATTCTTATTGGATTTGGTTAGTAGGAGTTGGTTATTAAGTTTGCCAGGATCTAATAGGATAAGTAGTTGTTGAATCTGGGTTTCGGATAGGGTTATTAAGTATCATCCATACTTGTTAACAGGATCCGATTTCAGAGGGAGCAAGTTCACTGATCGGACAATTGATGTTGTTTCATATTGATTGAGGGTGATCAGTGTTGGAATCAAGCTTAACAAAAGTCCAACCCCGAGTTTTCAGATGCTCTGGGTTTGTTGGATAGTCTGGATTGGGAAAATTCTTAATCGGTGGTATGATTTGTAGTGCAAGGCGTAGGTTGATATTGGTCAAGAATGTACTTGATGGGACCAATCGATGGTGGGGCAGGAAGACGCAAAATTTATTGGAAGGGTTATGAGCTTCTCTATGGAACCCTTGTAACAGTTATGGCAACTTCACTCTGTGGCACAACGCATGAAGAACATTCTTATGTGGATTGACTAGGGCTCTCGACAAAAATGCGGGTAGATTGGAGAAGCTGACAATGGAAGCGTGGGCTGAATTGCGGGTGCTAGTGAACAACACGATGCAACTATACTCAGCGGATAACACGCTCCAAGTGGAGATCAGCTTGGAAGACTTGGTAGATGTTTGGGAGAAACTTGAGAGGAGGTACACTTCTTCACTAATAGCTAGTTTGTTAGCGACTTGGTAGATGTTTGGGAGAAACTTGAGAGGAGGTACATATCCAAGTCGCTAACAAACTAGCTATTAGTGAAGAAGTGGCTATATGGCTTGAAGATGATCGATGGAATAAGGATAAAAACTCATTTCGATGACTTCAACAAGATTCTAACAGAGGTGTTGTCTTTGGGTTAGGAAATCAAAGAAGAGGATCAAGCATGTCTCCTATTGTCATCCTTGTCAATGTCGTACGATCACCTCATGATCATAGTTGTTAAGGCGGCCAAGGCGATCAAGGCGACATAGTACCGCCTTGGCGCCTTGACGATAAGGCGAGGCGTTAGGCGACGTCTTATTTTATATAGTAAAATAGATAAAATAATAAAGATATATGTAAAAAATGATGCAAAATAACTTTGACACCATGCAAATCAATCAATAATGTGGGAATTGCATAGTTACATAGACTAAATAACTTGACAAATTAGTTAAAATTACTATTTAAATTATATCATCTATTAGTAAACACTTAAAAAATCATTTAACCCTATCTATTATTCATCAAAATGTTAATTTATAGTCAAATTAACTATTAAAACTAGTTGTTTTTACTCTAAAACAACTTAATTATATGATATTGACACTTAATTAATATTATTTATTATTAAAATAAGTAAAATAGTTATTTAAGGCAATGGGCGCCTAGGCGCCCATCGCCTTGCCCCCTCTGGGGGCGCCTTGTCGCCTAGGCGACGCCTTGAAAACAGTGCTCATGATGACTATGTTGTATAAAGCTGTCTCAAGCTAGATGTTGCCATAGCTTTATTACTTTTGAATGAATCTCATCGGAAGAGCAATGAAGTAGAGACGTTAGGTGAGGTTCAGGTTTTGATTGTAGGTGGAGGTCATGGAATATTGGACAACTAGTAAGGGAGACGAGATGACAAAAGATATTCCAGGACATGGAGTACATGTTCTATTATTGCGACGAGGAAGGACACTTTAAATGAGGTTAGCCATAGCATAAGGAGAGCGAATGATTGCAAGAGACAAAGAAGGAGAAGACATAAGTGTCAACAATAGAGGACAACAAGGAGGATATGGATGACATCCTCTGTATGACGTTTGTAGGAGATGGAGATCCAGGTTGGATGTTAGAGTTTGGCTGTTCGTTTTATGTATGCTCAGACAAGATGATGCTCATTAGATATCAAGCATGCGAAGGTGATGCGGTCTGATTGGCAAATAGATCACACTATTTGATTGCGGGTATCGGATCTGTGAGGATACACATCTTCAATAAGAAGGTGCAAACACTCATAGACGTTCGACACGTGCCAGATCTAAAGAACTTGTTCTCACTGGTAGCTTTGTTCAAGAGGATACCAATGCACTCTTGAAGGTAGAGCTCTCACGGTATCTAGAGAAGCACAAATCATGCTAGGGGGGGTTGTGGACAAACAGCTTATATAGGCTCATAGGGAAGGTTGACACCAATATAGCTACAAAGACCCTGATGAGTAGTGCAGTTCAACGGAGGATGATTTCTACAAAAGGTGGAGCACAAAGGAAACGTGTAACATTCACCTCTAGTGATGCGGTCGATGTCTCTCGTGTCACCTGAGATAGAAAGGGCTATATCGGGGCATGCAATCATAGTTGTCAAGGCAGCCAAGGCGATCAAGGCGACATAGTACCGCCTTGGTGATAAAGCGAGACGTTAGGCAATGTCTTGTTTTATATAGTAAAATGGATAAAATAACAAAGATATGTGTAAAAAAGGACGTAAAATAACTTTGACACCATGCAAATCAATCAATAATGTGGGAAGTGCATAGTTACATAGACTAAATAACTTGTCAAATTAGTTAATTTTACTATTTAAATTATATCATCTATTAGTAAACATTTAAGAAATCATTTAAGTCTAGCTATTATTTCATCAAAATGTTAATTTATAGTCAAATTAACTATTAAACTAGTTGTTTTTACTCTAAAACAACTCAATTATGTGATATTAACACCTAATTAACATTATTTATTATTAAAATATATAAAATAGTTATTTAAGGCAATGGGCACCTAGGCGCCTTGCCCCCTCTAAGGGTGCCTTGTCGCCTAGGCGACGCCTTGAAAATAGTGCATACAATGGAGCCGCTAGCACTTGGTCGAGGTGCGAGCCATGCTAGTGGAGCTTAGGGGTGCAAACGAACTAATACACTCGACAAGTAGCTCGAAGCTCGGCTCGATAAAAACTCGACTCGACTCGTTTATTTTGTTAAATGAACAAGCTTGAACAAAAAATAAAGCTCGACTCATTAAACGAGCCGAACTTGAATAGACTCCTGCTCGGCTCGGTAAGCTCGCGGGCAGCTCGATTAAATATTATATTATATATTTATTTTTAAAAATTAAATTTTAAGTATTAATATTTATATATTGTCACTTAAATATATTAAATAATTCAAATTTTAAGTTTAAACTTAGATTGAGTTTCATGAATGAGCTAAATCTAAAGTTTCACAAATGATTTTTCATTGATTTTGAGTTTATAAACGAGTTTGTATATAGCTTAAGTTTGAATATGAATTGAATTTTAGTCTAACTACTACTCGAGTTCGAGCTCGACTCGGCTCGATTAATAAACGAACCAAGCTTGAACAAGGGTTACACATACTCGCTAAAACTCGAGCTCGAACTCGAACTCGTGTAAAATAAACAAGCCGAGCTTGAACACCATACTACTCGACTCGGCTCGGCTCGTTTGCACCCCTAGTGGAGCTGGCGGACAGACAAAAACTTACGGATTTAACCCAAGGTGGAGAATGTTACGTAACAAGGCAAGTTTTCTAAATCGATGGATTAAATTGGGCAAGTAGGATCTGATTCAATTGTGATCAGATTGGCATTGGGCTTTCCGAGTTAGATCATGATTCAGATAGGGATTTGGAAAGTCCTAATCAAAGTAAGTTTTTTCGGTTGTTTTCTCTGTAAATAACCCAGGCTGGTGGCTCATACGGGATGTTAGGTGTCGAGGGAGCCACCGGGAGTGAGGTTGTACACCTATGGTGTTAGTAGAGTTCAATTTCGCCAATCTCATCTTGTGCGTATCTTGCTCAATGGGTGATTGATCGTCGGGCTTTTGCGACATAGTAATGCATCTTATTGTACACTATAATTGATCGATCATCATCTTCAAGCATTCTATAGATTACTGATTTGACACTTTTTAGAAGCTCATCACATGGGTTGAATGAGTAACTATAAATGTATCTTGGATTGAAAAATAACTTGCTTAACGTAATATGTAAATATCCAAAAAGGAAAACAAACTTTTACTGTTGGAGATTGATGGAGATAGAAGTCAGTGATCCATCATTTAAAATCTTCAGTTGGAAATAGAGGATCTGCAACTGTTTTAAAAGATAACTGTATTTGATTGTGCCAATTTATCTACCTAATTAATGAATTCTTGTTTTTATTAAACCTCTGAATATTGTTTTTTGAAATGTAATGACTAGAAGTGCAATCGAAGATAAGTATCCAACTAGAAAAGACATATTTCTCTAATGCATCGTCTTCTAATGAAGCTTTATTAAAGAAATGTTGAAACTTCGCTATGTAAGAAGACTTGGTTAATTCTATGTAAATCTGATTTTGACATTATTTCTACTACCAGAATTACCACTGTCATTGCAACTGAATGATAACACTTGGAAATTAACTTTATAGCACAATGTGATAATCATATTTTTTTCATTACAACAATCTATTTTCCCTATACACCTTTTACTTCATAGAAAAATTTTGAGGCATTCTGAGTTAATGTGAAAAGCAAGCAAGAAATATCATGGATCAGGAGCTGATTATCATTATCTTGGCTGAGCTGGGACAATCTGGACTTACTGAGATCAGCCAGCATCAACCTTGTCCTCCATGCCATAATGTCAGAGGGACTCAACCTTGAGCTCGGAATCTGCAAGGTAGTAGGCATCGGGAGGTAGCTTAATCTTGATAGGCTCACTTGGCTTGGTGTCGGTAAATGGTCCAGGACTTGACTCCTATCCTGGCTCTGATAGCAAACGGATGCAGGACATGGTCAGGTGAGCCTCTGGTTGAGCACTGCTGCCAAGGTGGGTATTCTAGGCACCTCATGGGAGGCCTTTGGGGCTTGCTGGAGGTGGAACAGAGCTGTCTGTAGCCACCAGAAGTTTTGGATTCTACATAACTGGTTTGAAAATGGTTTGAGGTTGGCAGATCCCATGTTCATGATGAGCCCTATCTCCTCCACCCGGTAAGGGTTTAATGGCCAGATCTTGCCAAGATCATGGATTGCATAAACAGTCGATCTGATCCCGTGCGGAACTAGTGATCTCATGTTGGAGAACATTGGGAGGGATCCATCTATCAGTTCATTGATTAACGAAGGGCAGTTGATCACATCTTTTATTTATGGGCATCCTAGATTTTTGCATATTATGATGGACCACACTGATGGTCATGATCTAGTTCGGCCAGGTCCGACTAGCTTTGCTACTTATTTTATTACATTAAAGAGCTTGTATAGGTATAAAAATGACCTAAAGAGGTTTATACTCTTTACAGCTTACCAAGAGTACATGGATGTCTATAGGAGCACAATTGATCAGTATGAAGTACTTCTGAAGATGGAGTTCTTGATTGAGGATAACAGGTGGTGGGAGAAGGTACAATACTACCTGATTGTGATACAACCCCTAGTATAGGTACTTAGGTTGGTAGACTCTAATGACAAGAATTAAATGGGGTACCTGTGCGATGCTATGGATAAGGCAAAGCTGAAAATCAAAGAAAAACATCCAAGGGGTTATCAAAAGTGGTGGAAGATCGTAGTCCATAGGTGGGACAAGACATTTCACCACAACATTCATGCTACAGGTATAAATTTTATTTTTGTCGTGTATTTTAAGCTTAATCTTTGATGCATTAGCTGCTGATTTTTTTTCGTTGTGATAGGATACTTTTTGAGTCCGAAGATTTAGTATGGTGGGCAGGTGTGCAATGATGGGGAGGTGCTTTCTGGCACCTTATTTATCATTAAGAGGTTGTACAGGACTCTGCAGGATAGGACTAAAGTTGAGATTGAGATGAATATTATTTAATAATTTAGTAAGGATATAAATTTGTCATAAAAGTTTAGTATATTTCGAATTGTATTTCAGATGACATCCTATTGGAATAAAATTGGAGTTTATGGAGATCTAGATTTACAATACTCATATGATAAGGTTTCTCCTGATAAGTCACTACACATTTATGTCAAACAATGTTATATGAATATTTGACACATACTAATTTTGGGCAAGGAAGGCCGGGTTAGGGTCGGCCCGGGGTCGGTCAGTCTGCATCCTGTATGTCCTCATTACTTACGACGTTGTCTAGCTCACCTTCAACCCATGATCTGTCATTGGGGTCGAACTTCTAACTCTCCCTTAACATCCTCATCCATCCAGGCTGCAAGTGGATATTCTTCTTGGAATAAATATTCCAAGTCAGCATCATTCTGAGTGGATTGACCTTGATATCTCTCCTGGTACAGTCCACCTATAAATCTTGCAAACTTGTCGTATGATATGTTCTGCCTCTCCTTGATATTTTTTATTCTCAATCTCATACTGCAGTGGCGGAAAACTAACTTTTGTAATTTCTCACTCTTTAACTTATTCCTTCTCTTCGTGTATATGAGGTCAAAGGTGCTCCAGTTCCTCTCACATTGGCTGGAGTTGGTGCTATGACTTAGCATCCTGACTGCAACACCAACTAGTAGATTCCATCCACCCGTGTTGTTCACTTGTATCCACCAGTCAGCTATAAAAACACAAGTACATCTAAAATCATGGAAAGACAGGTTGCCCAGGGGTCGGACCAGGTCGGGCGACCCGTTGGAATCTGGGCCCACCGACCCAGCCCCATCGAGGCGACCCTGCGGCAGCTTGGTGTGGGGTCGCGCAAGCCGGCATCGGGTCGGGTGACCCAGTGCGGCCCCAAACCAACCGGCCCTGAATTGATCCGCGATTCTTGAGTACCCCATTTATTAATAGTATAACAATATTTCACTATCAATTATACTATTACATATGGTTAAGATTTGTGCTTATAAAAATATAATACATTCTTAAAATTTATAAAATTGTTTCTTAACCATCTTTATTCTCTCACTTGAGGCTAACTCTTTTCCAACATATATTAATAAAGCATAATCACAAAAAAAATCATATTTACTTGTATTCAAAGATAAACACTCATATTCAATTATAACAAAAAATATAATTATATTTATGTATATATATTTATGTATGTGTAAATATATATATATAATATAAAAATATATTTTTTATATATTTTATGTAATATTTATATTTTAAAATAGGTTTTTTGAAAAAAAATCCTAGCCGGTCTGACCCGGGTCACGACCCGGTCTGACCGGGTTGGATTTGGGGCCAATCGACCCGGACCTGGCCTTCCTTGGGTGGGACAGCCTGCTGCAGGTGTGGCTTCCAGAAATGGCAGTTTTGGGTGCGATGCAGGAAGAGCAAGAGGGAGGGATGGAGTTGTCAGATCCTAGTCGGTCCTATGCTGGACAAGGGACCTACTTGGTAGGACAAAATCTCTTTCTAACGACTCAGATAAAACGTTGTGTCAATTAAGAGCAAGCAGCAGAACTACGTTTGAACGTTTTAAGTATTTTCTCATTCTACTGGTCCTGTTCTTATTTTTGGTTCTTTATTTAGATGTATTTGTATGACACTTGCAATATTTCATCTGACGCTTTTATTGAATGCTCTTGTAGATTCTTGTACCTCTCCCAGAACCAGAAGCAAGACGTGCAATGTTCAAGGAACTTTTACCATGCTCTCTTGAAGAAGAAATGATCCCCTATGATGTGTTGGTTGAAAAGACTGAAGGGTATTCAGGTTCAGATATTCGCTTGGTGTGCAAGGAAGCTGCTATGCAACCTTTAAGGCGGTTAATGGTGCAGTTAGAAGCGATACAAGAACCAGTACCTGAAGAAGGTATCCCTTTCTTTGCAGTTGATTCATATCCTGGATCTCAAGGATTTCATTCTTACAGAATATGGTGATGGCATTCTCATGCAATTAACCCGTCACTTGTGGAATACCTTTTCCATTATTCTAAATTTCATGGACACCATTTGGTGATTCAGATACTTTCTGTTTTAAATATATAGTTATAACTTGATATGCATTGTATTTTTTTAAAAATGTGAAGTGGATAATAATAATACTTTCAAATACACTTTCTATGTCCCAAACATCGTTAACAACTACTTATTGTGCATGATTAATGAATCCTATTGTTAGTCAGTAGCACTTTGTTGAGTTGTTCATCCTCTGCCAACCTTAGTCTTATTACAGCTGCTTCATCACCGCATTAACTTGTATTATTAGGGAATCACCATAGCTAATTGTCCACTTGGGACACTGCAGAGTTGCCTCCGGTTGGCCCTGTGAGACCTGAAGATATTGATGTAGCCTTGAGGAACACAAGGCCGTCTGCTTATCTTCATGCTCACCGGTATGAAAAGTTCAGTCAGGACTATGGAAGCCAGATTCTTAATTGAAGGTATTGCTTCCTTTTTCCACCTCTTTCATGATGTTGCCTACCTTCTCTTTTACGTTTAAATATGTAAGTAACATTGTCGTCTACAACAGGAACTGCCTGTCTACCACCTCCACCAGATGAAAAGTTGAAATGTCAGAGACATCAAGCTTGTTTCTCGGCTGCCCGTTATTTATGGTTAGTTTCACCTTCGATGATCTTTCCACCCATATTCCTATGCTGTGCCGATGTTGATTTTACATTCTGAGTTAAAATCAAAAGCTGAATTCCTGGTGGAGATACAGGCCCAAGTTACTTGCAACTAACCATTGCTTTTTGTGGGTTAACTGTTGTACCTACAGACCTGGAATCTACATCTACAATGGAATTCATTAGTATGTCAAATCATAAGTGGTCGACCGAGGTGTTCTCTTTTGTTCCTTCTTTTCCATTTTTATGCGAGTGCATTCACCAAACTCGCACAATCCTTCAGGCTCTGCCATTGAAAGAACTTTTGCATGTATACCAAATGAAGTACCCATTTTTACACATGTATATCCCTGCATAAGACCAGTTGTTGTGCATCCAATGTTCCTCCAGTCTTCTGATTATACATGTGCCATGACTTTTATGGGTATATATGCAGAGTAGAGCTTGTATATATCCCTGAGGTCACGGTAATCAGAGAATATTTATCGCCATCTTTGGGCACCGTATCATGGAAAGCGAACAGGCCTTCTACCAGTAGCTTCCATTGTGACCGCAACAAGAACCTATACGCCGAAATTAATGAACTTAATATCTTCTTTAAAGACCCAATCTTGTAATATTGTAACAAAAGCAAAAAAAATGCTACTAGATACTTGACGTGTATCCTCCTGAAATAATACACCAGCTTCAGCTCTTATGTTAGTCCAAACTCCAAAGAGAGGCTGGAGTGCGACATAGCCGGGTGGGAGAAGATGTGGTTAAGAATCAATTTTAAATATATATCATATATTTATAATCATAAATTTTAATCATATATAATAATATAAGTGATAGTAAAATATAAGTTATGAGACCAAACCACCTAGGACAGCCGATGGTCACTAGGTCACACAACTTGATGCCACGGTTGGATCGGGTCATGTCTCGGGTCATGTCGGACCAGTCGGCTGGAAAACTGGCAGAGTTTGCTGACCCAGTCTGGCCCTGATTTGGCTCAACAAACCATGTAGGTGGTTTCTATATAGTCTGGCTAAAGGAAACCCATTCCTATTTTGGATGAGTAAAACTTGGAATCACCCAGGTCTTTGTTTTGACTTAATCTAAAATTCTGAAATTTTAATTTCATATATAACTTCTTGGTTTGTGATAAAATTAAATACTTAATTTGCTCAAGATGTTTACATGTTAATCAGCCTAATGTTAAGTTAAAGATGCGTTATGGATGTTAGATTTTTTAAGGTTACATATGAAAAATAAGAAGTTAAATCATATAACTTAGTTTATGAGACTTGTTAAGATGGGAATTATATAAAGTAAACTATTTTTCATGGAGTAACTTCTCAAAGAAATTAAAAAAATATAATCTAGTATTTTGTTATATGCAATTTATTTTCCTAAAAGCATAAGTTATTGTTTGTTTATCCACAAATCATTTACATGCAATTATTTTCTGTCACTTAGATGTTTGGAAATCGTAGTAAACATTTAGAACTTGATCTAGTATGAGCTGTAAAACAATATAAAATTTGAAAGAACTATTTTTCTATATTTACCAGCTATCAAGTTTATCATTTCAAAATAATTATATGACAAAATACAATTATTAAAAGCATCAGCAAAGGCGAAGTGTATATGAGATTAATCAATAGAAGACACCTGCTATTTCTCATCTTTAGAAATAACTGCCTTCCCGTCTTGCTTTAGGCATAGTTACAGTGGTGCTATAACTTCTTAGGTGCCCAATTCTGCTCTACCTATGAGCCCTTTCTGGCCTGCCAGGTGGTCCTTCCCTCAATCATGCCCCAAAATATTTCTTTTTGGAATGCGGGGGAAGCTTATAAAAGCTATCCGTTATATACTTGATTTTTTATGAATTTTAGAAAGTTATCTAAAAATAAATTATAGAGACGACCAAGAGTACAAAATTTATATTTTTGTAAAGTCAGAAGAGATGGAGATTATTTCATGGTTTTGTTTCCTTGCATAATCTCAACCAAATGTATCCTTTGCATGACAGTTTACTAGATATGTGAGGTACCAAGTTTATGGGGGTGTTTGGTTGCATGATAATGGAGATTTTTATTTTAATTTTTAAAAATTGTAAGAAAATTTGTTGAAAGAGGAGTTTGGCAATCTTGACAATTTTAACAAGAGTACAAAATTTATATTTTTGAAAAGTCGGAAGAGATGGAGATTATTTCATGATTTTGTTTCCTTGCATAATCTCAACCAAACGTATCCTTTGCATGACAGTTTACTAGATATGTGAGGTGCCAAGTTTAAGGGGTGTTTGGTTGCATGATAATGGGGGTTTTTATTTTAATTTTTAAAATTTTTAAGAAAATTTGTTAAAAAAAGGAGTTTGACAATCTTGACAATTTTATATTTTGAAAGTGATTTTCTTCTTAAACAAAAAAAGAGGGTTTCACCTCTTTCTTTTTTCTTGTGGTTCCCCATTTTGTTTGATCATGAATGATAGTAACTCTTTTTTTGTTATCACATCCCTCCAAACATGATAATTTTATGTCATGAGTTAGTTCGGTTTTTATTTTAATACAATTTTTTATAATTAAAATGTACAAAAAATTATCATGCAATCAAACACCCCATTAGCCTAATGTTCTCCCCCAAGCAATTTACCGAAAACCTAAGAATGTTTTGAATCTTTTATTCTCATATATGTGATCAATCTGTAAAAGAACCAAATGCTGAGAAACCTGCTTCGTAATCTAATGAGAACTAGACAGATAAGTAGTGCATACAAAACAGAGATCGCTACAAAAATCAGGGGCATATCTAATGGCTTCGAGTCATCTCAGACTGTCGCTAAAAAACAACCGTCCGTAAAAGTCTTGGAGCGGTTGTTTAATGATAGGTTATTTGGGATGGCTAGCTGTCGTTAACGATGAGTGACGAGCAGAGTTAGTTAAATACGAGTCGGGTATAATACGGAAAAAATACGTTCACGTATAATTCGTTTATAAATTTTAAGTATACGGTCAACTATTCGGTCAAACATTCGGTGATTTCAAAAATTCGGTACATTATATATACGGAGTACTATACGGTCATATTTTGACAATACGTACTAAAAATACGGAGTAGGTAAATTTTCAAACAAAATAAAAAATTATATATTACAACATTAACGTCTGCCATAATACATAATACATAAAAAAATTATGAACACATTGTAAAAAATATAAGATTCAAAATACACAAAAAAGTCACACCATCATCTAAAGTCTTCAAACATATTAATCATAACAATGATTCTAAAAAAGAAAAGACATTAACTAAGTTAATTTTATCCAAAATAAGAAACACACTTGTTTTGTATCTAAACGAATGAATCAAGAAAATAATGCCCATCTTGAGTTTCCTCTGGGTCTTGAGTTGAGTCTTCATCTTGACTATTATTGTTCAAGAAATCTTCTCCATCGTGTGTTTCAATGATATAATCGTCAACAAGTATATCAATCTTGTCAAGATCAATTGGCTTCAAATCTTCTTCCTCACGATCTTTAAATTTTGACATCATCAAAGAATTCATTCTCACATAAACCAAATCTTCAAGCATTTCTGGAGCTAGCCTATTTCTTTTCTTGGTTTGAGCAGCTTCCCATGCACTCCAATTTCTCTCACAAGCCGATGAGCTACAAGGTTGGCTAAGAATTCGTATATCAATTCTCTTGATTATGGAAAAGTGTTCATCACTTCCCATGTAATCCCACCAAACACCTACAAAACATCACATGAAATGACAAATAAGACTCATAATAAAGAAGAAAAAAAATAGCATTAGAATGAAAAACTTACGTGGATGATTAGTTTCCATCAATGTCAACCCAGTGCAAGTAAATAATTTCTGAGATTTACTGCGATAGGCCACAAATTGTTTAACAAAATCTGCTCGCTCATTTTCTTTAACCATCTTTTTCAAAACATACTCAATGCCATTTTATGTCACTGTTATCAACAAATGAAGCTCTACAAAAATAAACTGGGTTAAGAATTGCTGCAGCTGCATGTATTGGATGAAGTATGTTTCTATCTTTTCTTTGATCAAATAAATCAAGTATCGCCTTGTACTTTGATTCATTAGTTTCCATGCGTCGCCTCAATGTCTCTCTAGCTCGTTGCATAGCATCATACAAATATCCTGCAGTTGAGCCATCACTGTCAACCAAACGAAGAACTCGAATAATAGGATCAAGAAACTCAATGACTTCTTTAGCCTCTGACCAAAATGATTCATTTTAAATAATATGAGTTGCTTGCATTCCAAGTGACGATCTAGTGTAATTTACACCTCTCCATTCAGAAGATGCTACAAGTATTCTCAAATGATTTTCCACATCAAGTATTAACTGTAACATCAAAAAATTTGTAGCAAATCTTGTCTTGCAAGGACTTTTTAATTCTTTATTCTCTGTGTATTTTCTCATCATCTGTAAAACAAGAGTATGCTTATACATGAAGTCAACAACTTTCTTTCCATCATCAATAACATTCTTAACCCAAAAAATTACTCGATAGATGTCCTTCAAAAATAAGTTAATGCCATGTGCTGCGCAACGACTCTTATACAAATGAGGATACTTTCCTATCAATATATCACTAGCAGACTCATAGTTTGAAGCATTATCTGTAACAAGTTGCACAATGTGTTGTGGACCAATTTCATCAATAACACCTGATAAGATATTTGAAATATATTCACCTGTCAATCTTTCTTCAGAACATTCAAACGATTTTATAAACACTGCACCAAATGGAGAATATGCAATGACATTAACCCATGATCTTCTTCTTATATCAGTCCATGAATCAGACATTATTGTACATCCCGTTGATGCCCAAGACTTTTTAACATTTACAACATATTCTTCAACATCCTTTCTGGATTCTGGAATCAGTCTGGTACGTAAAGTTGAGTAACTTGGCATTATAAAGCCAGTTCCATAATTACCCTGAGCTTTCATCATTTCAATAAATGATTTTGATTGAATCACATTAAATGCAATATTATTCATAATAAAGAAATTTGCAACTTTTTTCTCTAAATTCACTTTATCTTTCTTTTGAGTCAACTGTGGAATTGTAGATTGATTTGTGCTATTGTTTGTAACTCTGAACAAAGAAGCTGACTCCGCTCGACTTTCATAGTTACTGGATGAAGATATTGAACTCTTACTCTTCTTATTACTCCCATCAATAGCAAGAAAAAGTTCAGCTTGAACTTCTTCTGGCACCTTTGAACATAATTTAATATCACGGCCCATTATACCGGCTAAATGAGATTTTACGCGAGCAATTCCTCCGGAAAACTCTTGTTCACAAAATTTATATTTGAAACGGCCACCAAGATCTTCAGCGTAATCCCAAAATTTTTGTTTTGGTCTCACCATCTTATTATGATAAATAGAAGAAAACATAACATAGAAGAATTAACGGCAGGTCAACAATAAAAAGAATACAAACAAAAGATATTAAAATAATATACCTTTAGGAGTACAGAGTAAACAAAGAATAGAGGTGTTGCTGCTGTTGTATGGCGAAGGAACAAATACTCTGTCGTCCAGGAGAAATAGAGGAAGCCGGTTTAGCAGAGGTACTCCGATTCTTTTTCCAGGCACTCCGATTCTTACCTTACCGTCCCTCTCTTTCCAGGCGCACCGCACGACAGTGGTGCATCGACAGTCGGCGGACAGGCAGCAGGGACGAGGCGCACCGGGCGCACTCTCGGGTGGACGATGGTGGCAGTCAACAGCGCTGCGGCTGTGGGTGGTGGTGGCAGGAGGCGCGCGAAGGTGCGGATGACAGCGGGTGAGGCTGCGGCGCTGCGCGGCCGGACCTCGGATGGGTGTGCGTACTGTGCGCAGAATATTTATCTGGCCGAATAAAACGGAACGCGTTTAATACGTGTTTGAAACGGAATGGCTCCCGAAACCGCGTCCAAAACATAACATCCGCGTTTGAGACGGAAACGGCACGTATATTTGAAAAATACGTATGTTCGCGTTTCATTCGCGTACTGTACGCGAACTAACTAACCAAGGTGACGAGTCATCCCAAATAAGATTTTTGACAAAGTCATCACCAATAATTAGTGATATTATTAAAATTTATTTTTTAAAAAATTGTACAAAACTTGTATCTGTACATATATGCATATTTTCTTCGTACAACTATGGTAAAGGCAAATTTATACATTTCATATAATCCATGTACAACCTGTAATTGAATTCATTCATTATTTTTACAACCCGTAGACACCTAGTTTGCCACATTATTAATCGCCTCTAGCTTTTGTTAATTGTGAAATTTGTGTTAATACAAATTATCAAGATGTGTTTGGCTTTTATATTAATTTTAAATTTGTAATAGAAGAATGTCACTAGTTATACACAAGTCTTTGCCTTTATCAATCTTGTTATTGATTTTATCTTCCATAAATGTCAATATTAAAATTGATATAATATCACTTTTAGTACTCTAATCAAACAAAGGATAGGCCATTAGATTCTGATCATAACTAATCAAGGTCATGTTTGGTGACACTTCTATCATTATTAACTTTAACATTGGTACTGATATAAGTCATCAAGAAGTGTTTGACAAAGCAGTATTAATTTTGAAATGTGTACCATAAACAGAGTATGTCATCATCAACTTTGATATTGATACTCATTTCTAAAAATATAAATATCAAAATTGATATGATATCGTTTTTGACATTGTAAGAAAAAAATAAAGCATGGCATATAAAGTGTTAACTTCTAGCAGATGAATACAATTTTGAGTTAAAATTCCGAGAGTGGGGTTATATTCACCTATATTTATATATATATATATATATATATATATACCTTCCAAGAAGCTATTAATTCATATACGTGAAATATGGTGATGCGTCACTTGGAATTCAAACCTCTAGTCCGTAGATTATTGGACTTGAAGAAAAAACAATAGTTATGGGTAACTTGCATAAATACTCCTAATGCCACGTATATTTGGATTTATAACCCCTACCCAACTCCTCATTCTTATCTGTAAAATTATAAATTCGAAGGTCACTAAATGTAAATACAGTCTGAGGGTAACTACAGATTGAGGTTAAAACCAGATCAGAGTCTTTGAAAGTTAAATCACATGATCTTCATATCCTGTCAGCTAATTTACTTTGCTTAATATCCACTCAACTTAAAGAAGGTGTTTGGTTGCACAATAAACTTTGTTTGTACATTTTTGTGATAAAAATTGTATTAAAATAAAATACGAACTAATTAATGACATATAATTATCATGTTTAGAGGGACGTGATGATAAAAAAGAGTGTGTGTGTGTGTGTGTGAGAGAGAGAGAGAGAGAGAGAGAGAGAGAGAGAGAGAGAGAGAGTGTATATATGTCACTCGAGCAGCTATCGCATGTGCAGTTCAGAAGAAAAAAAAAACTCTCACCAGAGATTAGGAAGCACACCAGCATTGACAGTGTCAGACACGGTTAGTTTGATTTTATCTATGCGAGCTCAATGCTGGTCTAATCTGCATGATCTCTTTCGAATAATTAAGGGCTTGGGCTGATCTAAGTGGTTATAGATAATGATCCAAGTTACTTGATACATTTTGAGTTTGAGACTAGGTTGCATTTGATTGATCTCAATGCAGCTCTAACCTCTAAATGTTGAGTTGACTGATACATAAACATCTTAATTAAAATTAGGTGCTTAAACTCTGTTTGTTTTGGCTTATTTGATGTCTTGTTGAGGATTGCGGCGAATATCACCGATATAGTACGGAACCGAAATGTCCACTCTACAAAGAATAAATAAACAAAATATATATGAGAAGTAGAGATAGAGAGGAGCACACCGGGATTTACGTGGTTCAGAGGCGCTTGCCTTCCTATATCCACAGGTGAAGAAGAATATATGACTTCCACTATATGAGAAACAAGTATAAAGGATGGAGAATCTCTTAACACACAAAGCCCTTTACACCCACAAACTCTCCCTATAATATCTCCCAAGAGAATACAAGAAATAGAGAGAAGAAGAGAATAGGGAGGTGATGACTCTTTTGCTAGCTTGACCTTGTCTTGCTTATGTGTGCATGTTCTTGCCCCCTCCTCATGCCTTTATATAGAGGTGGAAAGAACTCTCTAGATATGCCTAAAAGATACCTTTTGGAAATCTCTAGAAAATATCCAAGCACTCTTTAGATGTGCCTAGAAGATATGGCTAGAAGAGTCCGGAAGAATCCTTGAGTTGACCAAGTCAACCTTTACAAATCTCCACATTTGGCTTGGTCAACTAAAATCATGTTCATCTTCTCCAAACCCATGAGGGTACCTTCAAGTGCTATGAATACCGATTAAGTTCAAGTGATGCTTGAACTTAGCAACCGGAAGTGGTTTTAACATATCTGCTGAATTGTCTTCTTTTTTCTTGAAGACCCATTTGTAGCCAACAATTTTCTTACCTTTGGGAGCCTCCACTAACTCCCAAATCTGATTCTTGTGAACAGACTCGATTTCTTCCTTCATAGCTAATAGCCACTTATCTGCATTCTTACAAGATATAGCATCTAAAAATGTGGAAGGCTCATTATCATCAAGTGTTTACTCTGCAGCAGATAAAACATAAGCTACCATATCTGCATAGCTATATCTCAATGGTGGCTTAATATCTCTTCTTTGCCTATCTCGGGCAAGAGAATATTGTTGTAGTTGTGGAGCTTCCTCTATATGTTGTTCATCAGGCACCTGAGCTTGGGAAGATTGTTGAGGTGAATTTGTAGTTTTTAACTCCACTTTCTCCGTAGTACTACCTCTAGAACCTATATTTTGTGGAACAAAATCTTTCTTTGAATAAAGTAATATAGATTCATCAAAAGTGACATTTCTTTCAATCATAAATTTAGGAGATCTTGGGTCAGAAGATCACAATCTATATCCTTTAACTCCTGAAGCATAACCAAGGAATATGCACTTCTTTGCCCTCGGTTCTAATTTACCATTATCAACATGAACATAAGAAGGGTAACTAAAAACTCTTAAACCAGAATAGTCTGGAGGAGTACCTGACCATATTTCTTCTAGAGTTTTAAAATTAATAGCAGAGGCTAGAGATAAGTTCACCAAATGACCATCTATGGACATTGCTTCTGCCCAAAAGTCTTTGCTAAGACATGCATTTGATAGCATACAATGAGCTCTCTCAAGAAGTGTTATGTTCATTCTTTCTGCAACACTATTTTGTTGAGGTGTATATCTAATTGTACGATGCCTGACAATACCTTTATCTTTGCAGAATTTATCAAACTCTATGGAACATATTTCAAGCCCGTTATCTGTCCTCAACCTTTTGATTTTCTTCCCAGTTTGATTTTCAATTAAAGTCTTCCATTGCTTAAAATGCTTAAACACATCACTTTTTTGCTTAAGCATAAACACCCAAACTTTCCTTGAATAATCATAAATAAAAGTTAAAAAATAATGAGCACCACCTTTTAAAGGGACTTGAGAGGGACCCCAAAGATCAGAATGAATATAATCAAGAGTGCTTTTGATTCTGTGAATTGCTGTTTTGAAGCTCACCATTTTCTGCTTCCCAAAAATACAATGCTCACAGAATTCTACCTTACCGGTATGCTGACCACAAAACAAACCTCTTTGACTTAATAGGGTCGTTCCCTTCTCACTCATATGTCCCAATCTTATATGCCATAATTTGGTCAGATCACCTTCTAACATATAGGTGGATGCAGTAGCTACTGCATCAATAACAGTAGTGCCTAAATGAGTGTATAAACCTCCATATCTTTTTTCTTTCGTCAAAACAAGGGATCCTTTACTGACCTTTATAACTCCATCTTCAGCTGAGTACCTGCATCTATTTGCATCTAGTGTACCCAAAGAAATAAGATTTTTCTTCAAGTCAGGAACGTCCTGACATTTGTCAATGTTTTAATTATGCCATCATACATTTTGATGCAGACTGTGCCAATCCCAACTGTCTTGCATGGAGCATCATTTCCCATCAAGACAACTCCACTATTAACTAACTCATATGTGGAGAAAAACTCCCGATTAGGGGTCATGGTACGAACATCCAGAATTTAAGATCCAATCATCTTTGGATCGTATGGCTTGCACAGATAGAACATAATCTTCTTATTCTTCTTTGGCGACACTAGCCTCTGCTAAACTTTCACCTTTGGAAGACTCTTTCTTGTCTTCCTTTTGGTTCTTTCTTTAAAGTTTCCAACAATCAGCCTTTATGTGACACTTCTTATGACAATAGTTGCAAATCTTACTTTTATTTCTTGACTTAAATCTGGATTCACCATGATTTTTTTCATATTGATTTCTTTTTTTTGGTCTTCCTCTCGCAAGAAAACTCTCAGAATGATGTCCTTCTGAACTACCACTAGTCATATCTTAATCCATTAATACTTTCGAGAATAAAGAAGAGTTTACGTCTTCAACATGGATAGAATCTCTACTATATAATATAGATTCTCAAAAAGTCTTATATGACTGACGGTAGAGAACAAAGTAAGAGCAAGACTTTATCTTCTTCGTCTATCTTCACATCGCTACTTTCTAAATCTATCAAAATAGAATTAAATTCATCGAGATGTGATTTTATAGACGTACCTTTTGCCATCTTGAGCATAAAAAGACGCTGCTTCAAATATAGCTTGCTAGTTAGAGACTTCGTCATATATAACAACTCCGATTTCAACCATAATGCAGCCGTTATTTTCTCATGAATGACTTCTCGTAGGACTTCATTAGACAAGCTTAACTGAATTGAAGCCAGTGCCTTCTCATCAAGCTCTTGTTTCTCATCATCAGACATAGTGGCTGGCATCTTCACCTTCCCAAGCAGTGCCTTCTGCAACCCTTGATGGGTTTGAAGTGCTTTCATCTTGATTTGTCATAAATTAAAGTTGATGCTTCGGTCGAACTGCTCGATATCAAACTTTGCAAACATCGTGCTCTTCCAAAAAATATCAGTGAATCTCAACATAGCTTTGATACCAGTTTGTTGAGGATCACGGCAAATATCACTGATATAGTGCGGAAGCGAAATGGCGACTTTGCAAAGAATAAATAAATAAAATATATACAAGAAGTAGAGATAGAGAGGAGCACACCGGGATTTACGTGGTTTAGAGGCGATATGCCTTCCTACGTTCATGGGTGAAGACGAACAACTTCCACTATATGAGAAATAAGTACAATAGATGGAGAATCTCTCAAGACCCGAAGCCCTTTACACCCACAAACTCTCTCAATAATATCTCCCAAGAGAATACAAGAAATAGAGAGAAGAAGAGAATAAGGTGATGATGGCTCTCTTGCTAGCTTGACCTTGTCTTGCTTATGTGTGTATGTTTTTGCCCCCTCCTCATGCCTTTATATAGAGGTAGTAAGAACTCTCTAGATATGCTTAGAAGATATCTTTATATCTCTAGAAAATATCCAAGCATCTCTAGATGTGCCTAGAAGATACTTAAGCACTTTTGGATGTACCTAGAAGATATGGCTATAAGTGTCCGAAAGAATCCTTGAGTTGACTAAGTCAATCTTTACAATGTCTAACAATTGAATCTGTGAGAGATTAGATGTTAAAATTGCTTGATAAAATATCTGAACTATCATCTGAATACACCTAAAACATCTTAAAAATCACTTTATTTTAAGTGATTCATTATAAGTTTTTTATTTTTAGAGATAAGTAACTAAGGTGATATATTAAAATTTTCCAGATTGGTAAAATAGATTCATAATTGATTGTTTTTAAGTCTAATAATAATGAAGTATTGAGTATAGGATTTTGATTTTTTTAATCAAATTGGATTATTCGGATTCATATTATATTTTTATTCCCTGATAAGTATTTTACAAAAAAGAAATTAAGTTTCAATCTGTATGAAGTTAATAGAGAAATATCTTACGATAAGAGCCATGATGCACCAACTGAACGTCTCAAAAAACAAAAAGCTACTTAGATATATTAGAAGAAGATAAATTCTTCTCTATTCCAATTTGAAGTCACAATTCTTCTCTTAGTGCTTAGTTCTTGAAGAGCATGGGATAATCTATTTAGGCATGTCAAGTGGAGAGGCTTGATCATCGGCCCATCAGGAAGCCCATGGTGGGCTGAGCTCGACCCCTTTAAACTGGTTCGTGTTTTGTTTATTCTCATTTTTGGCATCCTATTTTCTTTAGAGCTTGTTCTTTTCTGTGTAATTGATATAGTGTAGCCATTTTGAATTTTTTAAAGGCCTTTCTCACCGTCACATCATGATGAGGTATGAGGCTAACTTTAAGCTAATCCAATTTTATTGTCGTTTATGCGCTATTGCATCCCAACTTTTTGTTTACTTTTGAAGGTGTCCTCATCCTTTTAAGAACTTGAAGGACAATTTGGTATGCATAATTTTTGTCCACCTTTTTTTAACACTGATAGCACATGTATATTGTTGCATAAACTCTATTGTTTAACATGATAATGTATGACCTTATCAACTTGAACTTTCTGCCAAAATATTGTGGCTTACCTAATGTTGGCTTCCTAACAAATCTTAACGGAATGATTATAACCAATTGTGTATGGATATGCTGCTTTCACTTTCCATCAGAATCAAAGTTTGGAGCAAGCTTAAGAAATAGATGTTCAAAAATGATGTACATCAAATCTACAGAAATTTGACCAATTACTTACATCCTAATAGGTGGTCACCTAAAAAATTTGCCTCATTTGTTGCTAGAAGGAGTGCAAGAAGGCAATGCATTTGCAGCCAGGAAGGCAAAGGTTGCTCTCTCTCGTCAATAGAGAAAGAAGCGACATCGATCTAGGAAACAATTCCGAGGAAGGAAAGCTTGGAAATGTTATATATTATATAACAACTGCAAAATGAGAATTTTTGTTAAGGTGTCACCAAGGTTGTATAAAATTGTCGACCATGGATGGTTTTGGCTTTGCTTTATTATGACCTTTCACTTACTCTATAGTTGAGAGGAATGCACTTTATAATCATTTTGGTCATAGATCAAATGGTTTTGGCTATGGATATATAAAATCGTCGGCCATGGATAGATGGTTTTTATATGTGAACGTGCTTGCTTATGTAGTCTGTGAATGATTTATCTTTCAATAGATTTATCTTTAATGATGTAATCTTCGTTTAAATGTCATTTGTCAATTTTTAAATATTTTAAGATATAGAGATTTCTTGTTAAGTTTTAGATTTAGTTTATTTTGATTCTCATATTTTGGATTTTGGGGAATTATCAATTTAGGTGTTGTGATGTTCTAAAACTTTCATATTTTTTAGAATTTTTTGATTAAATTTCTTAGTAATTTTTAAACACACTACTAAGAATTATAAATTTTCAAAAATTTTAAATTTTATTTCTTGAATTTAGTGGTTTTTAAATTTTTTGAGATTCTATATTTTGCAAAAATATAGAATTTGAACAATTTTGTTTTCAAAAATTTCTAATATTTTGATCAGTAATAATTTTCATGTTTTTATTTTTTTATTTTTACAAAATTTTTAAAATTAAAATTATTTTACACAATTCAAATCTATTGGGCTAAATGGGCTATGGTGGGTTTTGAAGAGCTAAGGCTCATTTACACAATCCAAGTTCGTTGGGCTTTCTACATGAGTTTGAGCTTGAGTTTCATAAATGCGGGCTGAAGTGAGTTTGGGTAGGGTCAGTCCAAGCCCGGCCCATTGACACCCGTGCTGCCTTTTTTAGCTACATATATTAACTTTATTGTTATCTATCTTGCATATCGTATGTAAATTTGAGGAATTTTTCCTCAAATTAAATTGAGAATATTAATTCTTTCTATCTAGAAGATTCTTTCCATCTTATTTTTGGTGTAAATATCCTAAGTATCTCACTTCCATGGCAAACAACAAAGTTTCTGTAAGTACAACAAGAATAATAAAAAAATGGAGGAAGTTTTGTTGGTACTCTAGGGCCAGTCCATGGAGGGAGAGATTATGATTGTTAATTTTTCATGGAGTAGTCCCCTCTTACAAATTCAAAGCTATGGTCTTACAAATTCAAAACTATGATATTAAGATTAAAAGTCCTAGAATATTTAAACACAATGTCATATCTTATCTGACAACAAACTTTTCATGTGGGATTTATCTCTTAGATTCTAACATAAAGAAGGGGAGTTAGGCAGATTTTTATGAACTAAAGATTTTGCTTTTCAGATTGCCCCACTAACACAAAAGATGCAATTAGAATATCATACTTTGGTGATACGTTTGGGCAAAATGTTAAATTTGGAGTTATCTATTCTGCTTTTAAAACAGCAGACATTAATAAGTCAAAGACGTCTGATAATCTAATTTTAAAGTCGGACTACAAATGTTTGACTTCGTAGTAAAATTGGAGTTGTTTGATCCAACTTATATTATGTTTTCTTGTCCTCGGAGTGAGCTCCTACAGACTTTAAAAGTCAGTGGTCACTACACCGACTAAATAACAAATTTAGAAATTACACCAGTTTTTACAAATCGGTGTAGTCGTCACAGACTTTTTAAGTAATCAGATTCCTTGAATCAAACTCTTGACATTTCATCCGGCTTTACGCCGTGTTTGGTGACATTAGTAGATACTTTTATCACTATCAATTTTAAAATTGATATTGATAGGAACTATTAAGAGGTGTTTGATTAATTGTATCAGTTTCAAAATTTGTAGTGCAAACAAAACACATTATGTAATACGAGTGTCAACTTGTATTAATTTTGATATTGATACTTTATGGCCCGTTTGGTTAGAGTTTCAAATTTGATACTATATCAATATTGATATTGATAATTTTAGAGGTTGGAGTATCGATATCAAAATTGATACAAGTCGACACTTGTATTACATAATATCCTTTATTTTCACTATCAATTTCAAAATTGATACTATTAACCAAACACTTCTTAGTGAATATTAAGAATATCAATTTTAAAATTAATAGTGATAGAGGTGTTAAATAGTGTTACCAAACAGGGCCTTAACATTTGAAAATATCAATATCAATATCGATATAGTACCAAAAATGAAATTCTAACCAAACAGGGCATTAGCTAATGAGGTGTTTGGTTGTATGATAGTTTTTTGTACACTTTCATGATAAAAAAATTGTATTAAAATAAATGAACTAACCAATGACAAAATTTTATCATGTTTGAAAGGATGTGATAACAAAAAATGAGTAAATAACTATCATATATGACCAACAAACTAGGGGATCACAAGATAAAGAAAAGAGGTGAGACTAGGGGTGGCAATGGGCCGGGCCGGCCCACGGGTTCGCGGGCCGGGCCGGCTGCGGGTCATTTGACGGGCCAAACATTTTGGCCCGCGGGCTTTAGTCGGGCCGACATACGGGCCAAAGCGGGCCGACGCGGGCTAAAACGGGCCAAATAACTTTCAATTTTTTATGTCAAAAACATCATTTTTACTTATTAAAAATATATTTTAATTAAATTATTATTAATTTTATAATATTATATTAAATAATTAAATTTAACATATTTAATAAATATTTATTTATAAAATATATAGTTGGGCCGGGCCGGGCCGGGTCGGGCCAAGTCAATAATTTTTGCGGGCCGGGTCGGGCCGGGCCAACAATGTAGTGCGGGCCGGGTTGGGCCGGACCAATATATTTTGGACCGGGCCCTAAGCGGGCCGACCTCGGACCGGGCCCGGCCTATTGACACCCCTAGGTGAGACTATCTTTTTTGTCTAAAAAAGAAATCACTTTAAAATATAAAATTGTCATGGTTGTCAAATGTCTCTTTTAACAAAATTTATTTTAAAAATATAAAATTATAACAAAAACTCAAATGAACATACAACCAAACACTCCATAAAAGTGTGTTATCCCTTGTATGTTTTTGTGCGGGGTAGCTGCGTCATTTAAAAGGCAAAGTGCGTTAAAGCATCTACTACCCCTAAAGTAAGCCATGGGCATTCAACATCCACACGTGGGTGCCACCCGGCCGGAGATATCTCTTCTCTCTTGCTGGCAGCAAGCGAGACGGTATCAATCTTCCTGGTGCCAGTGGTGGGGTAGGGCAGCTGCTTTTCTTCTTGGGGGGTCCTGTGCTGGCCGTCCCCTCCATACCCGCCGCCGGCCGACTCGGCAGAGAAGTCTCTACTGTCTCGGCTGTCTGTGCATAGAAACGATTATCTCGGCTGTTTATATCATCTTTACAACATTATAAATATGCGCAGCGAAAAACACGATAATTCGAGATTGTGACAGTCGAACTTAAATTAATAAATTCGTGATAGAAAAATAACCTGATATTCAATTAACCACAAATTCTATAGTTGGTAATCAAAAACCGGTTCACATATCTGATTTCACAACCCAAAATCTGGAACAAACATATTCACAAAAATAGCTAACACAGCCACCAAAAATCGGCTTTCACACCACTTAACCCGATTCAACTATATATATCCGGTACAAAAGATTAATACTAACCTGGATAAGAAGGTCACACCTCGCCAGAACCCGGAGTGGAAGTCATATCTCCAACAAACAGTTCTTCGGGAGATGGGTGCCCAAAATCGGCTGTAAAACAACATATAAAAGAAGAAGTGAGTCAAATGTGACTCAGTAAGACTTATACCCAACTATCCTAATATACTAACAAATCTAATTATTAATTATACGTATAAACCATACCCACCGATTGCTATAATATCTTATGAGCTATTTATCATGTTTATTTATCTAAATGGGATTTCTTTCACTTAATTACCGATTACATATGCCTCTACATGAACTTGACTGCCAACTCTATATGTTCATGCCATCTAGACTTGCATGAGCCTACTGTGCATATTTTAATACCATTTTCATTCCATATGTCTGAGTAAATCATATGTTATATTTGGACCTCTCAACTTCAACTCTAAATATATATAAGAAGTATTGTTCGCGTGGCGCGAAAGAAACAGGGGGGAAGAGAGAGAGAGAGAGAGGGAAAGAGGGAGAGCAGGAGAGTGGGAGAGCGGTGGCGACAGCTGTGACGTGGCGGCGACCGTAGTGACAGCGACGGTAGGACGAGGAAAGAAGAAGAAGGAGGAGGAGGAGGAACAAAGGCGACGGCAACCGCGAGAAGGAGAGAGGGAGATGGCCGCTGCAGCGGTGCTCCAGGCGATGGCACTTGCGGCGACGGCAACGACAACGAGAGGGGAGGCAGACGGCGGCGACGGAACCGGAGGAGCACGACGACGAAGGCGACGTCGGAGATGGAAGAAGAAGAATTGGAGAGGAAGGGGAGGCCAGACCCGGGGGGGGAACAAGCGACAACGATGGTGATGGCGTTGACAGGGGGTGCTGGCTCGGGGAGACGACCACGAGGAGCGGAAGGGGGAACTCGAGAGAGCTCTACACGGTGAGACGGCGGCGAGGCGGTAACGGGACGAAAAAAACGGAACGGTGGAGGAGAAGATTCCGGAAGGGGGGAGAGCAGCAAATGGAGACGGTGAGGGAGGGGTACCTGACGAGGGGTGAGGATTTTCTTTTTTTTTAAACCCCTTTCTATTTTTTTTCACGGTATTACAGGTTTGAGGGGTCGGAGAGCCTGGTTACCCCGGGGTGATCCCTCTCCTAACACGGAGTTAGAGAGGGGGAGAGAGAGAATATAATTCTGGTGTCAAATCCATTTATTATCTTGATGTTTTAAATGGGAGCTTGCTGGCGCTCGATCAGCTGCGGACGACTTGTGCGCGCTGCAGCCCCACCACCGGGAGGGAGAGAGAAAAGCGTAGAGAAGACAAGAAGATCAACGCCTTAGATGCGGCCGGAGCACAGACAAGAGGGGTAGTGGTCGGAACCCGCTGATTACATACAATATTCATATATCTGATATGAAAGCTTTATTAGGTAGAATCCTTCTGGCCGGCATACATAGTTTTTCTTTCTTTCTTTCTTTTTTTTTTCTCTCATTAATATATACCTTGTGCCCGGCCCCCTCCCCCATATATATATATATATATTCGATTCACCACCACCTCCTCCCCCAACCATGCAGATCTTCTCGGAGATGATCGCCTTGAAAAGCCATCGGCACACCAATGCACGTACCTCATCGTTGGCAGCAAGCAATATTATTGCCCCAAGCAAGCTAAAATAGTTTTGACAGCTTCTCCGTGGTCCCATTCTACCAGGATCCGATCTCCGCTCCGACTTGGACATGTATGCACACAGAGCTAGAGACCATGCATAAACAACTTATTATTATTATTATTATTATTATTATTATTATTATTATTATTATTATTATTATTATTATTATTATTATTATTTCCCCCTCTCTCTCTCTGTCTCTCACCCCGAGTGCGACCGCATGCGCACAGACACGAGAGCTATCTAAGATCTGCAGAAGAAAACAGCGTTATCATCGGCGATGGCCCTGATCACAGCTCAACGAGTATTGACGACCAAATATTCTGAATCCATCGCAAAATCATTAATCGCCACGCAAAACCTCTACTGTCAAAGATAATTATGCCGACCGCTGCAACTGCGAATCGTCTCAAATAATAAATGTATATATAGTCGTCCCATATAAGTTATTGACTCTATTTAAGGTCGTCTCAAGCAAAATAAAAGAAGAGAGGACTTTTTTAACATAAATTTCAAAAATCATTTAGGTGTTTGATTATTTTTTTAATATAGAATCAAGTGAGCATATGGTTTTAATATTATTCTTATTTGGAGGGAGGAAAATTTAATATTTGAAGTGTGTGAGTAGATCACCAAAGTGGCCTTATGTATGAAAAATATTGAATAATCCTCATAAAGAAAATAAGAATTGTATTAAATTTATGCTTTTAATTTGGAGATAAAGTTTAACTCCCAAAGGAGTGCTTTATTTTCAAGTTAAGAGTAGGATAGAATAATATTTATGTATACGGCGACTCTTGGGAGTTTGGTACCCAAAGGTATAAATTCTCTTGATATCAAAGTATATATGGATGTTAGTTCTATCATTAAGTTTATTTGGGGAGTTGGTCCATTAGCATGTTGTGATTGCCTTCCAAAGGAGAAATTACAATGATGCACAGACTGATCGTAATTCTTTTTGGTTATTAGAATTACTTTGAGCTTTTTAGCCTGTTGCCTCATACATGTTTAAGTTGCATTATCTCATGTGAGCATATTTATTTATTGCAGTTACTTCTCCACTTCCTACTAGGTCTGTGCCTTTTCTTAATGGGACAAACTTAACTGAATTGAATCACACTAGTAATAGGAGTATTACAGGACATATGGTAAATGTATGTTTTGAGTCTCATCTGGTTGATGTTCCTTTATATTCCTGGTGGATTGACTCTAGGTCTACTGTGCATATTGCCACATCCATGCAAGGTTTCTTGTCCCAGAGGCCGATTAATGAGGGTGAGCAATCTATTCTCTCGGGGAACAAGACACGCTCGCAAGTTAAGGCCATAGGAACTTTTAGACTTATTTTGAGTAGTGGATATGTTCTAGACTTAGAGGATACTTTTTATGTGCCATCATTTAGTAGAAATTTAGTGTCAGTATCAAAACTTGATAGAAAAGGGTTTCATTTCAGTTTTGGAAACTCTTCCCTTAATTTAATTAAGGATTCAGTTGTAGTTGGTACTGGCAATATTTCTGATGGCTTATATAGATTGTGTCTTTCTTCTTCAGTAGAACATGTTCATGATACCTTGCATACTTCAGCTGTGGTTGGCAATAAGCATGGTAGAGTAGATGAAAAGCCATCCATGTTGTGGCATAGGAGATTAGGGCATATCTCCATTAAGGGGCTTCAAAGATTAGTGAGAGAAGGAGTCCTTCCTCCTCTTGACTTTAAGGACTTTGAGACATGTGTTGACTGCATTAAGGCAAAGCAGACACACACGCCTAATAAGGATGCCACAAGGAGTTCAGGGATCTTAGAGATTATTCACACCGATATCTGTGGTCCATTTTCACCCTGTCTTACTGGAGAGAGGTACTTTGTCACATTCATAGATGACTATTCTAGATTTATGTATCTCTACTTACTTCGAGAAAAGGGAGATGTTTTTGGCATCTTTAAGGTTTTTAAGAGGGAAGTAGAGAAACAATCAGGTGAAATAATCAAGATAGTCAGATCTGATAAATGTGGCGAGTACTATGGTAGATATACAAAGATGGGACAAAAGTCGGGACCATTAGCTTGTTTCCTTAAGGAAGAGGGTATTGTACCGCAGTACACCACCCCTGGTAGTCCATATCAGAATGGGGTTGCTGAAAGGAGGAATTGGACTCTTAAAGAGATGGTCAAGACAATGTTAAGTCACTCTACCTTACCTTTATCCTTGTGGGGCGAAGCCGTTAAGACAGCTGCGCACATCATAAATAAAGTTCCTACGAAGGCAGCACCTAAAACTCCTTACGAGTTGTGGTGTGGTAGGAAACCCTCAGTGAGCTATATGCGCACTTGGGGATGCCCAGCTGAGGCTAGGCCATACAGTCCACAAGAAAGGCGTTTGATCTCAAAACGACCAGTGGCTTTTTCATTGGTTATCCAAAGAGGTCAAAGGGGTATAGATTTTATTGTCCTTCTCACGTGCCCATCATTGTTGAGACAGATAAAGCAAGGTTTCTTGAGGATGGTGGAATTAGTGGGAGTGGGGCTTCTCAAGAGATTTCTTTTGAGGAGTTGCAGGATCAGGATAAATTTCCTGCATCTACTGTTAGCCATGTTCCATTGTTCATTCCACGGAATGATACTTTAGGGGAACAAGGCATTGCAATTGATCCACCCCATGATATTCCCAATATAGCTCCAGAGCCGATGGATATAGCAGTTGACCAACCACTTGTCCAAGTGGATCAGGGGCCATTATTGCGACGCTCTGAGAGAGTTAGGAGACCTGCTATATCTGATGATTTTATTGTATATCTACAGGAGGATAGTGTTGACACGGGTAGCATTGAGGATACCACAGAGTAAAGAAAATGAACCTATTCAATTTTGATTTAGAACTCGACTTCGACCATGTAAATTCGAATCAACCCACAATCATTTACCCAGTCATTGAAAAAGTCATCTCATAGATATGTGGTTGGAATATTTTTTTATTCTATGAGATATCCTCCTGATGTAAACATATAGATATGTGGTTGGTTGGATGTAAACATATAGATATCATGGTTGCCCACAATCATTTACATCAGCTGATTTCGACTTGGCCTAGGTGGACGGTGGACCAGGCGAGAAATTTGGTTCTAGCTAACAACGGCCGACTGCGGATTTGTGATGCTCCTCCTTATCTTGCTCTAACGAAGCCTGGTATGATTGAACCCACAAAAAATCTATCATACCGGATCATATGATAAGCACAAATTAAATGGGAGACAAGGTAATAAGTTAGATTAATATCTCTAATATGTCAGAATAACAAGAAATTTAGATCTGCTCTCATTCTTAACATTTTTGAAAATGAATGATACATTTAGAATGAAAAGTTGAAGAACATTACCTCGAAAATGACATGATTAGTGTGTAAAAAATTCCTCATTTATGTACACGACAAGCCTTGAAGAAAAGCTTTGGAAAAGTACATTAACAAACAAAATTTACAAAGAACTAAGTACCTCCCGAGATTTGAGTTTGAATATGTCGACTTCCAATCTAGTTGGTATGCAATTTGAATACGGATGATAAGATAAAATTAAGTTACCACATAATTACGAGTTTTCTATAGGATTCAAAAGGAGAAACACCGTGCTCCAATAAACAAAGAACATGTACGCAAAACGGCATACGAGTCAATTTCGCAAACGGATGCCACCACTTAACCACACAAATAATCTACTTGTAATAAAACTTACTCATGAAACCATTCATACATACGTATGTACACCATTCACAACCATCTTATATGTAGACCATCCTCGAATCCGAGTAATACAACAACCGGGTCTGATTTAAAAAACAAATTCATAAACAAAGTACATCACATAGGCTAAAAATATCTAAAATATGAACATGAAACCATGACAATCATGTACATCCACCGAAGTTACGACTTTGAAATATGACCACAAACATAACATGGCCTTCAAAACCACCACAACCAACCATCAATTTCAACGATAAAAGAGTTGGTCGTCAACCATCCACGGTCCTCATTGATCATTTTTCATCAAAAATAACACGGAATGAAAAGTCAAAGACATTAAAAAAAATATTTGTTTACTTAATTAATGATTGTGAGTAAAATATGTAAGTAGTATAACTTACATAATCCTTCAACCATATAATATGGCTTCCAATGGCATCACGCATTTTCTGCCTATGATCATCCTTAATGAACAATGGGGCATTTGGCTTATGAACACGAACAATAGACACCTCATAGAATACATACCCAAGGTACCTTGACATCACCATTTTCTTGGCGTCGTTGCTTATGAACAAACCTTCGACAACGCAGATCCCCTTCCATGTCTAACAACTTAACATTCTTTCCTTTTCCCTATTAAGAACAACAATAAAATTTGAAAGGACATGAAAGATTCGCCAATTGGAGACGGGGAAAATGGTTTCATGTATGAGGCACAACTCATACAACTGCGGCAATAAAAGAAAGAAAACAACTTCACTTACATTATCTTCGGCCGAAGTTGACAATTTCTTGGCCACCGAAGATCGAGGTGCGAACTACACAAAGTTGCATAAAAAATAATTAACATGACTTTATTGTTAACATAACAACATAACAATTATAAATTAAGACTAATTTAAATTCAGAATTTTATACCTCGACATTGGGATGGGGAGCATCCTCGAAGTTTAGCCACTTTTGATTCCAAAAGGCTGAAGACGTGCATGTAAGGACTTATCTTCAATTTTGGACTTTTCAACTTTCCCTCCCCCATAGTTGCTTTGGTGTTGGCCCTATTCCAATACCCACGATTCTCCCACGTTTGTCTTCACCAAGAACTTTGGCGAAGACATCTTCCTTGTGGCCATTGAATAAGAACTAGTAGATGGTTGACATTGTTTGAATGCCTTAAGTTTTCCTATAATGGTCAAAGTATCTTAGACAACACATACCAAATAGATGTACGGAAAGGTAGGTGGTTCGTTAACATGACTTACGATTGCTATAGCACATTCATCGTTGACGACCTTGCCATCCTTCTTGGTATGTTGATGATGAAGAAGATGTGCATTACTGTCCACCTCTTTACCAGTTTTCACCTTCTGAAATTTTAACAGTAGGCATTTAAGAATTGACCCATAAAACATGTGTAATGCATAAAATAGTTGTTACTAACCTCTTTTGTTCTGATATCTGCATATGACTGAGTTCCAGCGCAATGAAAGATCTTTTGAAGGCTCTTATTTTTCTGATTCACCTCACTCTTCCTGTACAAGTTACCATTGAGAAGATATGGTAATGTGAATGCACAAATTATGAATGCTTATGAGATGATATCAAAATTTTACCTGGAAAACATTAGAAGTCCAGTGCATCCTTCTTGACTCCCATATTTCAGGGGTAATGTGCAATCCTTGAGGTGGCTCTTTGTAATTTATGTATTTCTTCCTAAGTGAATACTTATGATATTTCCATTTCATCCCAAGATCTTTCATTATAAACATCTTTTGTAATTCATCTCCGTCATCAACATCATATTTTCTCTAAAAAAAAAATTAAAAGTATGTTGTTTGGTAGTCATTGACGAGTTACATACATATGTATAACATACGGAGACAAGATAATTATTCAATTTACCTTGATAAAAAGCCCGTATGTCGTTCGCATTTGATTGTGTCATCTTATCCCAAGATGCCACATTGATTGGGCATTTCTCACGGTTCCTTGCAAGCTTGTCCCCCGGAAAGGTCCTTAGTGACCTCCCACCGGTCCCAATCGAGTACATCCCAAGTTCATTCCATTCAACGACAATCGGCTTCTCATCCTCAATCCACCGCATCACGGCGGTATGTGCGACCAGTTTTCTTTCGAGGAGCGAGTGTCTCTGTTTTGTCCTCGATATTCGGTCCCCGGTTTCGACATCTGCGTTCTTAGCAACTTGGAGGATGTAGAGGATGGTTTGGAAGATGATGCAGAGGAGATCAAGCAGTCTCCATCTCGACCATATTTTAAAACCTTGACAATAAAACTGTCAATATTGGATTCTGGAAACCACTCTTCTGTCATCTACAAAAAATTGTTAAATACCTCATGAACTGAAGAATTTAAATTACACATTATTTACTAGTAGACATTGAGTTCACAGTGTGTACAAAATATGGGTACGAAGACCGAGAAAAGGCACATGGGGCACCCTTTATGAAAAGGTAGGCGTAGTAGAGTGAGAAAAACCCACACTCCAATCCATCCCTTTGTTGTGGAACCTACATTAAGCAAATGCTCAAACGATAAATTAGATAAAATTCTCTAAATAAACAAAATACTCGCCATAAAACATTAAATGCATACGAAGGTATATAGTATGGAATGGACTCCTAACTCTTCTTGATGCCCTTTTTACCATCACTCACGTATAACACTTTCAAAAACCTCAACAAAAAACAGACACTACTATGAATGTAGATGTGCTAATAATGAAATTGAAAGTGGAACTCATACATTACCTTCTAACTGTTGCCTCTTGCCTATGTGGCTCAGTCATGTGAAGTGAGTCCAACATGATTGTACACGGTCCAAACTCAGAGTCAAAGGAATTTTCCAAGTTACATAATATTAACGATCTCAGAGTGTCCCGTGTAATTAATTGTTAGCAACTTAGAGAGAAAATAGCCCATCTTAGAGTGAAACGCCCTATTAATTATGACTTACCCATCAACTATGGGGATAATGACATATGTCTTGGAGAACACCTCTCGATCCCTAAGTACTTCTATAATCCTATTCCTACCATTAAGATACATAGAAACCAACAAACAATGTACTACTGTGGCATTTATTTTGTGGGTCATCTGAAGTTGATCCCACATGTAGGCTACAAAATTTCAACAATAAATGTAAGTTGATGAATAAAAAACGCCAAAGGATTCTAATTCACACATAACACATCTCCATAGAACATGAGTTACGTAATCGATAAGTGCCATCTGTCCAAACATAATACAATGTTCTCATGCATCGAAAATGTGAGCAACGGTGAATAAGTAAAGTCAACACCATCATAAAACACATAGAATTAATACAAATTTGTATGTCACCAACGATCCATATATCCGCATAACAATCGATTCTAGACAAGAAGCATCTACGCACCAAAAGAAAAAAACAAATATGTAAGATTCCATAGTAGATAAATAATAACAACCTCCAATGCAACTAGCTTGTGCTTGTACAATACTACTTTACATATGGTAGCTTCCATTTTATTTCAAAATATCTGTATTAAGACAATCACATGTGTATTGGAAGAAAAAAAAGGACTTGGTCCCGTCTGTAACATGTGTATTGGTATTAGTTTTTATATGTAAAGTCACCTGCCAATTTTCGATCTCGGATACGTCTATACCTCTGGGATCTATAGCCCTCTCGAATCTGTCTATACTGTCTTTACTTATGTTAAAAGAAATAGCCGAGGTCACATGATGGAAGCGATTTGAGCGGAATTCTCGGACGACCTTCTCGGTTGGGTCACAACTTTATGTTAAAAGAAATAGCCGGGTCACATGAAGGAGCGGTTTGAGCGAAATTCTCGAGACGACCTTCTCGGTTGGGTCACAACTTATGTTAAAAGAAATAGCGGGTCACATGAAGGAACGGTTGAGCATAATTCTCGAACGGTCTTCTCGAATGACCTTCTCGGTTGGGTCACAACTTATGTTAAAAGAAATAGCCCGAAATTTAACTTGTCTATACTTTGTCTTTACTTATGTTAAAAGCTATACGACTTGAGCACTCCCAGTTCAAGGATAATGATCAAGGCTCATACTCACACTTTGTCTAACAAATTGTTAGTTAATAAATACACATTCAATCAAGTAGTTAACAAATTATTTTATTCTTGTGCATGCCTATGAATTCCGCGAATAGAGCCTTTTCTAGAAAACTTACTCCGTGACTACTGAAACAAGTCAGAATCCAACTTCTGTAGTGCCTTTGGCATATCGTATATGTCATCAATGTGCTTTATCTTCTTGGGTTGTGCTGGGTTGGATGAGTTACCTGGACCCCACAAACCTTTATCCTTTGACTCCTTAGAGGTTCCATCGTCTGATTTAAAAGATAAAGCCTCCATAACCTTCTTTCCCATTTGCATAAAACACATCAATCAAATTTCGGTAATTGATAAAGGAAAAATTATAAATGACAAGGGAGCACATAAATAGGACAGTATAAATTAAATAATCATACAAAGGCAACTTACATCAAACTTCGATGGCATCTACATCTAACCTACAAACAAGCATTTCATCCAAATCATTGTCATCGAGATTTATTGTTGTTTTCATCGTGAGGTGTGGCTTTGTATGTCTAGGAATTCAACACATTCCTTGGAATGATCATTTGTTAAAATTTGTAAAAATCACGTACGGACGAGTCTTACGAACAACAAACCAACCGGCATTCTTTGGGTCCTCTACATGCAAACTTGTTACTTGCCTGTGATGCCAAAATAAAGGGCTCATTTGTTCTTAACTTACATGTTAGATTCACCAGAACAAGAGGTCCATCATGTTTCACCCTCGGTGCACATCTGCAATCACACTTAAGCATCACTATCCTCATATGACCATAATAGTCAACTTCGAAAATTTCATCCACCACACCATAGTAGGTAACATTTTCCTCCATGTTCCATGACTTTAAAGGTCCACTTGCAGTCAATACAACGCCCGAGTTTTGAGTAACTCGTTGTTGTTCAACCTTTCTTGTGTGAAATCTAAATCCATTAACTATACATGATTCATACTTCTTAACCACATCAAGCGGTAGATCTTTAACCCAATAAAGATAAGAAGACATGTCTCCCCTAGTCAACTCTTGTAGCTTAAGCACCTAATGAAAACAAAGAAATTGTATGCATGTTAAAAAATTATCGACACATCCTACCACAAACATAATAACATACAAACATAATGAATACCTTACCTTCGCTTTTAGCCATTGTACGAATTTAGATGTATGAATATGCTCAACCTCGCTTTCATTCAACTCGGGGGAGTACGTCTCTCTAAGTTCGGTCACATGATCCCTAAATTGAAGATGATTAGTTTGCATTTTCATATATGTTTGCTATAATCTAAAATTAAAAAAATCAGATTTAAACTTACTTGGCGTATTGGATCAAAGGCATGCAGTTGAATATGATGTAGTTATGTATTTGCAACAAATCGTTTCTTTGGAGTCTTTTGTTCTTAAATGCTCCACATGGACGACAAGCCTCCGTAAAAATTTCCCATCCTTCCTCTACCACCTTTGGACGATATTCCACTTGACGTCGTGGTCTATTCAACCATGTCTCCACATCATCATTTAAATATCGGGATGCAAATATCATTGTTTCAAACATAACATATCCTTCGGCAATTGACCCTTGAGGTATGTACGATTCCTCACATAAGATTTTAATTTTCCCAATTTGCAGAAGAGTTAGTACCGATAAACATTGATTTCAATCAATCGACATAATAAAATGTATAAGTGAAAGTAATACCTCTCAAATGGGTACATCCATCTATCTTGAGACGTCCAGTCCAATCCTAGCCTCATCTGCTAAATGAATGATCAAATGAACCATTATATCAAAGAAACTTGGAGGAAATATCACCTCGAGATGACATAATGTCCTTGCAACATCTAAGCCTTGTTGATAGAAGTCTTCAGAAGAAGCAACTTTTGAACAAATGTTTAAGAAAAATTCACAAATGTCACTTATTGATGAAGAAACATTCTTGTTTGGGATTGCTCTAACGACGATTGGAAGTAATTGTTGCATAATGACATGGTAGTCATGTGTCTTCAACCCCGTAACTTCTTGTCTTTGTCGACACTTCACTATGCAATATTTGAGGGGTAGCCGTCCGGAACCTTAACGGCTCGAACTAGGTTGAAGATAGTTTCCTTCTCTTTCTTACTACATGTGAATTGGGCAGGTGGTAGCACTATCCTACCGAGGCCCAACTTCTTGTGGGTGAAGAGATTCTCGAATGCACATCTTTTGTAAGTCTTGACGAGCTTTCAGCCCATCCTTATTCTTCCCATCAATTGATAGAAAGGGTGCCTACTATACTCTACTCGCACACATTCTTCTCAATGTGCATCAAATCTAAATTGTGACGAAGCAATAAAGATTTCCAATATGGTAACTAACAGAAAATACTCATCTTCCTCCACCCTAGATACTTATTATCATCCTCCTTACTTTTTCTTTTCCTCTTGCCCTTCTTCTTTTCAAGACATTTTGCAACGTGTGAATTAAAATCATCTAGTTGTTGAATTATTTCCGATCCGGATAACGCCAATGGCTTGTCACCCCATTCTTCATGACCATCAAATTGTTTACTCATTTTCCGAAACTTATCTTTGTTTGCTAGCCATACGCGATGACCCATGTAACAAAACTTTCCACTACATTCTAGCCAACTTGAAGAGGTGTCCTTGTTACAATTAGGACAAGCCAATCGACCTTTTGTACTCCATCTGACATGTATGCATATCTTTGGAAAATCGTTAATAGTCCACAATAACGCTGCACGTAGATGGAATTGCTCACATTTGTTGCATCATATGTATCTACACCACTGCCAAAGAATCTCGAAGTTCCTCTATGAGCGGTTGCAAGAAGACATCAATTTTGTTACCGAGGACCTTTCGGCCCGAAATTAGAGGACGAGAGCAAAATATTTGTACTCTTCATACACTCCCAAGGTGGTAAGTTATAAGGAACCACTAACACCGGCCATGTACTATGAGTGACACTCATGTTTCCATAAGGGTTAAACCCATCACTCGCCGATCTAGTCGTACATTCCGACATTCTAACCCAAAATCATCAATGGCATCTAGTTGTTTCCAACAAGCCGAATCGAGTGGATGTCTTAGGATACCATCTTCCTCACGTTCCTCTTCATGCAATCTCATACCCACAGATGTTTTAGAGCATGTGAAGAGTCTCTTCAAACGTGGAATGAGTGGAAAATGACGAAGAATCTTTTGAGGTACCCTTTTTTTTTACCACACCACTTGACTTGTATGACTTCCAACGGGATTCTCCACATTTAGGACAATATTCAGACGTATCATGATCTTTCCAAAATAAGATACAATTATTCGGACATACATGTATCTTTTTATAACCGTACTAATTTGAGTCAAGTATTTTCTTGATCTCGTAAAAGGATGGTGGTAATGATGACCCATGCAGGAGCACCTCAATCAACGGCTTCAACGAGAATATCAAAATTTTTATTACTCATACCACTCATACATTTAATAGACATCAACCTAATGAGAAATGAAAGTTTGCTAAAATTTTTGCATCGGGATAAACGGAGTTGGTTGACATCGTTGACATGTCAAAAAGCTCTTAGAATCCTTATCATGTGCTCTTTCATCAGAATGTACAGGAAAGACGTCATCTAACATCTGATGCATGTTTGAATCGACCCAACTCTCTTGGAGGTTCTCATGACTTGAACCTTCGCCATAAAATTTCCAAAATTTTTTGTCCTTTATAACACCATCGATATAAAGGTGGGCTCTACAACATCCTTCTCGCATCTATTCATACATGTGCAATTCACACATGGACATCTAATCTTATGACTCGATGGCATATTTGTGTATACGGAATTTTATAAAATTGTCAACACCATCATAGTAACCCATCACATTTTTTGGCAAATCCATCCAACTCCAATCCATATCACTACGAGCAAGAGATAAAAATTAGTAATCGAGTTTGGGAACAAAGCAATCGTAACTAAAAAGTGACTTCGGTCACTGTGGCAACTAAAAATGAAGAGAGAACTTAGATGACTAATTGGTGCACATAAAAAGATCTAATACTTGAAAACCATGAGTAAGACATCTAAAGATTAACAAAGTAATCACACAACAAAATAGGAAGCGGAATACACATTACTTGCCAACAAATTATTGAAAATAGACTTCTTAATCCCAATCGGATGTATAAATGTGTTACCTCATTTTCTTCAACCTTCAAACGGTGATTCGTAATCCACCTATCACACGATACATCGGGAATGCAAATATGAGAGAAATGTCATCAACGGCTTCCTCTTCCGAGAATAAGAAAAACGAATACTTATTTTGACAACATCATACGATGGGCTTACCTCTTCAAGAGGAGGCAACTCCTCTGCCTCCGTCCGCGAGAAAATACCAAATCCTAGCGGCTTCCTCTTCCTCCGTCCGCGAGAATACCTAATTAAGTGCGGTGTGGCCTAGGAGCACGAGAGAAGGCAATGTCGATGGTTGAAGATGCAACCGAGAAGGGAGGAGGCAATGTCGAGGGTTCGAAGTCGTTTGTGCGGAGGAGAAGCACGAGAGGAGGGTTTGGAGGGCGGTCTTTGTGTAGAGGGCGATCTTTGTCGGGAGGGAGTGCTTGAAAGGCGGGCGCCGGTCGGTGAGAGAGAGAGAGCGAAGGCGGGCTTGGGGATGAAAGCGGGCGCCGGTCGGGAGGAGGGCGAAGGCGGGCTTGGGGCGGAAGGCGGCCGCCGCTCGGTGAGGGAGAGGGCGAAGTCGGCGCCGGTCGGGAGGGACGGGCGGCGGGCGCCGGGCGCTGGGCTGAAGGCGGGCGCCGGTCGGGAGGGAGATACACAGTCGACGGCGGGCACGGTCGGGAGGGAGAAATCGTCGAAGGCGGGCGTCGGCAGGATTGGGGAAAATTGAAGGCGGGGTGGCCGGTCGGGACTCGCGGGAGGGTGTAATTACGCGGTCGGGAGGGAAATTAATATTAATACATTATTTTTATTATTAAAAAATATTAACTTATATATTATTATGTTTTAAAAATTAAAAGATTTATTATATTACATATTATAAAGTAATGTTAAGTTAGCACTAAAATTTTTTTGTTATTATATTATTGTATTTACATATATTTAATATTATAGTTAATTATTATTTAAATACTTTTAACTTTATTAATAACTTATTTTATATTCATATAAATATTAAATATTTGTATTATTATATTACTTTTTTTATTGTAGCTATTATACATTTTCTATATTTATTTATTATTTTATACTTTTTAATATTAATATATAATAGATTATTAATATTATTAACATTCATCTTTTAATTTTATTAAATGAGATTACACATTTTTATAACAATGTAATTTCCTACGGAGGTGAATCGGTAGGCACTTAGTAGGTATTGATAGTTTTACCTACGAATGATCAAATTAGTAGGTATAACGAGTAGGTGAATGTAACATTTACCTACTAATTCTTACCTACGGGCAATGTTTTCGTAGGTAAAGCGACGATTTCTTGTAGTGTGACAGGGGTAGCATTGAGGATCCAATGACGTTTTCACAAGCCATGAAGAGTGAAAAGTCAGGCTATTGGTTCGAAGCCATGAAAGATGAGCTTGACTCAATGGTTAAGAATCATGTCTGGGATCTCGTTGACTTGCCAGAAGGGTCCAAACTTATTGGATGTAAATGTGGTATCAGAGCCCGTGTTCTACCTCACGGACTGTTGATACGTCAGAAATCGGTCATCTATGACTTTTCCGATTTTGCCATACGATCCGCATACGGTGAAATCGAAATAGAACGTTTTATGCATCGATTTCTTCCGTTTATGCTTTGCCCATCCGTGCCGTCGGTTGCATCCCCTCGCGCTCCCTGTGACCAGCCTCCCTCGGTGCGAGGCTGGGCGGCTATGGACAGCGTCATCACTGTTTTATCTATGCGTTTTCCTCAGCCGTGCCAAGGCGATGGATAGGGTCGAACTCCCCCGCCGGCTATGGCGGTTGTAATCGGACGTATGTGTGCGGATACACATCTCTGCCCGTGGCTGCATGGTTCGGGGGGGACGGGGGGCCGCGCTCGGCGTTGCTGGGCGGCCGGTGGCAGAAGGCAGCAGGCGTCTTCATCTTCCCGCGGGCATGCGCCAGCGGGAAGGTGCTTCAGACCATAAAAAAAAGGTTTTTCCCATCGCTGGAAGGCACCGCCGGTGCCATCTCTTGCCTGCGAGGGGGGCTTTTGCCAGCATCTCCCTGGCTACTGCCCAAGGCCATGGCGGCTAGGGTTTCTCTAAGAGAAACTGTGGGTCATTTTGGTTGGAGATGGTGGCTATTACATTTTTGCCCCTTGATTCATTAATTTTAAATGATTGCAACGTAAAGTATTTTGCTCTCAGAGATCGTGTGAGGAATCAAGAAGTGTCTATTGAACATATCGAGACAGGTCTCATGGTGGCGGACCCTCTCACTAACGGACTACCAGCTAGCATCTTTTGTAGTCATGTGATTCGGATGGGTCTTGTCAGTTCTCTTGATATGTTGTAATTTTGTTTGACACTTATTCAGTTATGAAATTGATTCTTCATTGTTGTTATATTCTGCTTGTTCCATTTGTATACATTTCAGTGATGGATTTCAGGTGTGCAGAATGTACCTTAAAGTGATGACCATTGAATAAACATCAGGTGTACGTTTATTCAAATAGCCATATACAGTGTTTGGTTATGGGAAAGTTGGTGGCACGTGGTACATGGAAGGTGGTGTGTGACTGAATGCATTTACCGCCATGACCTTTGTCATTTGACCTACTATAACCGGGCAATTCAGGTTCCATCATTTAGAGAAGTGTGCTGGTTTTCTGTTTTATCGCACGCGTGCATATTGGTTTTCTCGTTTCAAGTCTGAGACCGTGATGTCAAATCTTCTAAAGTCTTTTTCAAAATTATATATATTAGTATTATATGTATAGTTCAAAGAGAAGATTTGATGTAAGGAACAAGATGTATCAAGTGGGAGAATGTTGGATTTAACCTGATATTAATTAAGATGATCCACTTGTTATTGGGCTTAGCTTTGCACATCGAATGTGGCTTATTGGGCTTAATCTCCTATTTGGCCCAGGATCCGACTATGGGTAGGATCCTAATCTTAGTCGAACTCGGACTAGTCCCTCCTCTCTATATAAGCACAAGCAGGGCTGTGACTCCCCATACGGTTACACCATACAGGCTCAATAGAGAGAGGAAACCAGAGGATTGTCTGGAGGAGACGGGCGATTCCTATCCGGTGGATCTTCCTCGTTCTTGTCTTCCGCAGTGCTATGGAGTTTGGATTGTCGTCAAGTATGCCTAAACTCCAACACTCCTTGCTACGGTGGGTTCAACCAGGGTTGGCACTCTTCCCGCTGCCAGCAGAGAACTCCCCTAAGGGAGACAACTAAGTAGGATCTCCTCTCCACGGCGCAGCGTCAGGTGCTTCCTGCACAGACCTAGGGTCCTTCTCTTCGGGGACCCGCCCACGAGGGCCACCTGTGCCACCTGACCAGAATGGTTGCACCCAGAGAACCTTTTCAGCACATCGGCAGAAATGCTAGCAGGGTGATCCTCACGCCGCCATCAACATGGACGAGAAGGTAGCATCAAGAAATGGGTGCCGTCACGGCGCCATCTCGAGGCAGCCGCTACAAATATCGGCACAGAAGATCAATGACGATCATGTTTTTAAATTTTTTTCAAACACCATTTCATGTTTTTTTTAAATATGATGTCTTTGCGAAACACATGACCAAAGTCTTGTAATTGTAAAATTAAAATCAAGTCAGAAGATGATTTTGTTTTTAAAAATAAGGTTATGTCTTCTTTTAAAAACGTTATCAAACACACTATTAAGTTAATAGATCATTTAAATTTAATGGCAGTAGCTAATTACATCATAAGGATGATACCCTGATGAGCTACAGGTACTGACGTTTCATTTGACCTAATAAAATATTTTAAATCTTAATTTCATAAAATCTTATGAGATGTTTGGTTGCTTTGTATAATTTCTTGATAAAAATTTATATTAAAATAACATATGAACAAATTAATGATAAAAATTGTTATGCTTGAACGAATGTGATAATAAAAAAGAGTAACTACCATACATGATCAAACAAGTTGGAAGACCACAAGGTTAAAAAGAGGTGAGATTTTTTTGTTTAAGAAGAAAATTACTTTAAACACATAAAATTATGATGATTGTCAAACACCTTTTTAGCAAATTTTATTTCAAAAACATAAAATAGTAACAAAAGCTCGAATTATCATGCAATCAAACACTCTCTTAATTATTTATATTTAAAAATAAAAATTATAAAGAACCATATACAATTAAATAGTTTTTAAAAATATTATTAGTATATTCAAATATTTTACCTCAGAATGTCAAAATGCATGAACCCTTGGTCGGTCGGGGGCGGCTAAAAAAAAATATGTCGCAAGCATTTAATGGCGCAGAAATTCATACACAGCCATGCTTAGGGGAGTGAATCTAACATCTTAGAATTTTCTTTTTAATTTAGATAAAAGTTAACAAAACATGTTATTCTATCGCATAGACAATCAAAAGCAAACCTATATGTTTGATAATTTATCAGAATTATAATCAAATCAATTGGTTTCGTATCTACTTTTTTTCAAGTCTCATAAAATTTTGAGGTGTGTATATATATATTTAAATTCAATGTTATAATAGCATAAAGTAAACAAATTGTAAAATTTATAACATATAAAATGATTAAAAAGTAAAATAACATTTTAGAAATATTATATCAAATTTTAGTGGTTATGTAAGATGTATTAACTTGTTTTAAATAAAAATAATATTTAACATTTATTTAAAAGTTAAAAAATTCAATTCTGATTAAAAAATAAAATCAAAGTGAAATAAAAAATTTATGATTTCAATTTAATCAAATCTGAAATAAAAACCACTTAACCTTTATCAAATTTAGACAATCAGTCCGGTAACAAAATCCGACCCAAGTTCCAATTTTGGCAGACTACTATTCGGTTGTCTTTGATAATCTTCGAACTAGGGGTGTAAACGGAACCTGATATTCCGATATTCCGATTTGATTTCGATAAAAATTAACGGGTTTGGAACTTGTTTTTGTATCCTATAAGTTATCGGAATCGGAATCGGATATTCCGGTAGCTTATCGGAATCGGAATCGGAATCAGTTGGTTCCGTTTCTGTTAATCCGATTTCAATAAAAAAAATAATTATATATAAATAAAATTAAATAAATCAAAGTTAAATAAATTATAAAATATAATATATAAATTGATAAAATAATAAAAATAAAAATTTAAGAAGATTATATCAAAATTTATTAATTATATGTAAATTATTGACTCACTTTTGAATAAAAATTAATATTTAATATGCATTTCGGATTTTATCAGATTCGGTTCCAATTTTGATAACGAAATCAAAATCGGATCGAACTCGGAACACAGTGATTCTGAAATTATCAGAATCGGAATCGAAACTCCTTAACCCTTATCGGAATCAAAATTGGATTCTGATAAATTCGCTACCGAATCCGACCCGTTTACGGCCCTACTTCGAACCCTTTCGGTCAATCATACTTGTTTCTAACAACTTCTATCCCAAATGGCATGTCCACATGGCAGAAAGGGTATTTCTTATTTTTCTTGTATTAAAATATTTTAATAAGATATTAGATAAAGTGGAGATTCACTACACAAATTTTATGTGATCTTAAGATTTCTCTAAAATTGAAAATAAAATTGTATATAAAATCTACAATAATATATGGTAGTGAATATTAGATAATAAAAAAATATAATTTCAAAATAAATGTTAGGATGGGTGGATGATGATATTATATTAGATATAATAAGAAATGAATATATAAAAAATATGAATAACGACAACTATAAATAAATTGAAAGAAAAGAATTTGGACATATTAAATGTAGACATGGAGAGGCTCCAATAAAAAAAGTAAAATATATTAAAATAATAGAAGCAAGAAAAAAGAATGTGATAAACTTAAATTAAGTTAGAATAGAATAATTCAATATAATTTAAATGATTTAAATATCTATAAAGAAATAACTCAAAATCGACAAAAGTGACGAAAGCTAAACCACAGGGCCAAATGGCCAATCTCAAGTAATTTGAATTTAAGACTCTAAGTTAAGATGAGTAGAGCGTGTATTAAAATCTTTTGGGTACCTGAGTTAGCATGCTAGCAAAGTCGTACCAAAGGTGCCATGAAACTTTCAAAAGCTCATCTTCTAAATCTTTTGGAGATCATAAGCAAAGTCGTACCAAAGGTGCCATAAAAAATCGCCACTGATTTTTGGTTCCATGACAAAAGTAACTTGGTAACCAAAGGTAATTTACAAAAGCATCTCTCGTGCAGATGAAGGTAAGGAAACTGGAAATCCAAGGTATCTTCAATTAAAGATAACCCTGAAGGGAATTTGATGGAAGAACGAAGGAAACCACATGCCTTTTCTGAATAATCACAAAAAACCAAAAAAAATTGAAAATTTCTATCTATATGCTTAAATTGCTGTGGATGTTTGTACAAGACCGGTGATCGACCTTCTCAATGTCCTCGACAGCAACATGAGCGAGAGGAACAAATTAGGTGGCTAAGAGGTACCTGAAACTGAAGTCATATGGGGTCACTTGAATGAAATCCGATGAAACATGATCTCTTCTTCCTCTTTCAAGGCACTTAACTGCTTCATTCCTCAAACTGCTTGGCAACTGAAGGCATATCCAGTCCATCAATGACTCAATATCCTTGGCAAAATCAAGCATGTACCAGTCCAACAGTTTTGGGATAGTCATCTTGTTGGTGGCAGAGATGCCAACCGCTGCCTGTAGATAATCTCTTTTAGCAACATCCAATTCATTCTCCACTTGGGCTGCTGTATACACTCTCACCTAAATTTAGCAGGCAAGACCTTTTGTAAATGCGTTGCGCCTATTAAATTCAAGGTCACCATTCTCTAAGAGCTCATGGCTCATGTGATAGAAAATATATATACTAACAACAGCATGCCATTTATGCTACAAATTTCAGCATCCGCTGGTTGTTACATAGGGCATGCACCAACCAAGCTGGACCCTAATGCCATATTCATTCCAAACATTTTTTTAAGTCCAGGAAAAACACTTACAGCAGGTGAAGACCAACTTCCACATGAAAGGGCGAATGTCACCAAGGGTTCGGGCCAGTCCAGACCAACTATGCTTCTCATGGTCATCTCATCAGCTTTCAAACCCTTAGGAAAGGTCTGCCACAGCAATAGAAGTGAAATTGTATCAATTCCTAACTGCCATCTATTGGCTAACTTGACATCTTGAGAACTAACTTCACTTACATTTGTTGAGTGATAAGGTAACCGTAGTATGAAATGTTCTATTGTCATTGCGCTCAGCAAGTAGCCACCTACGTTAATCATGGCCTGAAAGAAGAAAGAGTTCAGATCTTCATTAGCTTATAAGCTGTCTAATGAGAGAGAAGACAAACACCACTCAGTAAATTAGTTTTGGTATTCCTCAAGCTCTGCCAGGGAAACATATGATATCACCTTCTGCATCAGAAGAACAACCATCTGTGGGCTAGAAGGAATGCCATTCTCTAAGAGTGTCTGACAAAAAGATAGCATGAATTTCAGAAACTGGTCTCAAACATGATAAGTATGAATCTTACAAATTTGTGTACACTACTTGAGGCACAATATGCTGTAATCGCAAGCAAATGCCCTACATGTGGGAAATTCATGAAACAAAGTCAACTAATTTCAGAAACGTGAAAATTACAGCAGAACCATGAACAAGCGCTATAACATCTAGACAAAAATTTAAAAATAGACTCGATAAAAGGATATTTACTTGAAATCTGATACATGTAAGAGTTTATTGAACAAATAGTACATTTAAAGTACATGCTAAATAAGAGAAAAATTAAAAGCACAGAACAATACACATGATAACTATTTAACCATATCATGCATAAATTACAAGCTGGGTAGCCAGCTGGACTTTGTAAGGCAAGGTGTGAGGGTACACAGCCCATGGATCAATCTTGGGTATGCAGGCTTTTGTTCGTATGTGATATGACCAAATCGCTGAGGCTACTATTCATAAGTTACTTGGGTCACGATTGCTTCATTTCCCACTTTCCCTGTTTACCTGAAGGTTGTCTTGCCATCCATTTCCCAAGGACCTTTGGCAAAAACAAATTATTGCTCATAAACTCATGAATGATTTGAATCCATATCATGATATTTAGATGACTTAAATATCTCTAAATAAAATATTAAAATAAAAGAAACAAGAAAAAGTGCGTGGTAGACCTACGTTAACTTGGAAGAGGGTAATTCTAAATGATCTAGATGATTTAAGTATCTCTGAAAAAGTAACTCAAAATTCACATGAGTGGAGAAAGAGAATTCTTATGGCCGACCTAGTAACTTGGGAGTTGAGTTGAACTCATGAATGATGTACATTAGCAGAATTCAGATTCCTGCATGAACAAGTGTGACATAGGATATTGTGGCAAGTTGACGAAGATTCATTTGCTAAGTTTATCACTGTCTGGAATTATGAGATACAGCAGAATACATGTTAAAGACAGCCAAAATCTAAGAAAACCAAGAAATGCTGAAAGAGGATTTTAAGACTTCACAAATTACCAACAAGAAAAGTGATCAATTTGTAACTTCCAAATCAGTGATTCATAAAATACTGAGCTAACGTCACCATATGAAAGAAAATTTTCAAATGTATTAGAGCAAAAGGAGCATTTTGAAGTCCTGGTAAACCCAGAATCATGCTCCCTAACCAGGTATAATGTGCTAAGTCATCAGAATTTTCAGCAGCACAGTGATGAAAGTTGAAACCCATGAGAAACAGAAAAAAAAGTTTATCAAAATATGAAGCCTTGTAATGTAGATTATGTAGAAAATGCAATTTACATTTTAGGACAATCAGTAAGTTGACAAAAATAAAATAATTCTCAGTTTTTCTTTATATGCCATCAACAATATAAAACAAAAACAATTGAGTGGACCCCTTTCCCCCATACACATTTAAGGAAAGTGTGGCTGATAAAAGCATATCAAATGATCAGAACCCTGAATTATGACAAATAACAAATGAAGGCATTCGCTGAAAAGATCATGCAACATACATTCATCATGCACGAGTTATAGACATTGATCCAGAATGCGAGCTTCTGCTGATGGGTAAGCCCTCGCAAATCCGTGGAAGCAAGCTTTCTTAACAGCAGTCTGGATGTTTTAAACATTCACAGTGAAGAAACTATAATCAGTGCATATGTTTGTAAAGTACAAGGCTATTCTAACCATTGAAAACTCACTTCAGTTTCCGGACAACAAATGGAGAACATGCAGCAAGGTTTGGAATAACCAAATGCCCGTCCACAGAGTGAAATCTCTTATAAGCTCCAATATCCCTTATCCCAAGTTCAGAACAGACACCATAAGGATCTTGGAAGGGCATGTCCATTGAGCTGTTAGTGGATCTTGATATACAGGGAACCATATCTGGTTCTGTTCGCAAGTTATTTGTTGAATTCATCCTTGAGAAGATGTCTAGTAGACACTGCAGGAGGCCTTCAGAGATCTTGTTTGGCTCACTCAATGTCATTTCAACTGCTGCCCTTGAACCAGCAGGAAGTTGTGAGATTATTTTTGCTCCCTTCCTACTGGTAATGTTGGCAATAACCAACTGATACAGAAACAAAGCAAACATATAAGAACAAAAGCAGTGAAGTTTGAACGAAGAAAGCAGTCTCAGTTACCAACTACTTCAAGTTACCTGATCACCATGATGCTTTTCTGAAGGTGCAATAGCTCGGGCAAAAGGAGCCTTCTTCTGCGGTGATTTCCTATTGTTTTCTAGTAGGGAATCAGAGAGCTGATTTTCCTTCCCATGAGGGTCCTCGGATTTCACCAAATGAGAGTTAGGTTTCTTCAACATTCCCTTCCTCTTGGCACATTTGCCAGGAGAGTGCCCATTCTGATCATGATCCGACTGTGAATTTGTGGAAGATGAAGAACTCTCATTGCTTAGGGTAGGATCTGATTTGAAACAAGATTTGGCTTGCTCATGCCTACTGACATTTTGAGGGTACAAATCAGACCCACCATCAGAAAGCTTCTTGGAAGAAATGTAAATGGCTTCTTGATAAAGCCCATGCCTGAAATTGACAACCTGCTCTTCCAATCGAACAACTTCCTCTTCCAAGACAGCTACTTCAGCAAGGAGTTCCAATGTCTGTAAACAAGGAAATAATGCCAGTCGAACAGTAAGACAAACTGTTCTTCTTCAGTCATACTTTACTGCAGCATAAATGGAGGAAAAAGAAGAGAGCCAAGGGAGTGCATGGTTACATTTGGAGGCAGATAAGGTGGAAGCCGAGGGAGAGCACCCAATGGCCTTGTGAAGGCTCTCTCTAGAGCTCGGTGGATGTTTTCCTCATGACGAAGCTTCCTTTTCAGCTTGTCTACCTGTCATGACTTATATCTCAATAATGCAATTTCATCGAAATAACGAACATATACTTATATCTCAATAATACAATTTAATTGAAATAACGAACATAAAAAAGGAGATATGACAACAGGAGGAAAACGCACATCCAGCTGCAGTGCAATCTTCATCTCTTTCCTGCTTCGGCATCGGCCAGGAACCTTCCCTGCATCTGAGCCCCTTCCACTCACTTGCATCATCATCATCTCCTCCTTTTCTTTCACCTTCTCCTTGTCTTACTGATTAAAACTAACGAGAAGGCAATAAAGACAGGGAAACAAGGAGGCTCTCCTCTTCAATGCAACATGTCAACGAAGGAAGCAGACAGGATTTGTACAAAAAGAAATCAGATAGTCAAAGATGTAATTCCCTGCAGTTCCTGATTAATAATTCTGGGAACGAAAGGCATCAAACCTCTTGAAAGACCCAAAAACAAATATCTTTTTTTGCTTGCTTGTGATTTAAAAACAGGAGTCTGAATAAGATTCCCCATCCAGATACTCCTGCAACCCTCCCAAGAAACGAACATCCCAACAAAACCCATAGGAATCGAGAGAAAAATGACGATGAACACCGCCAAGTAGACATTTTGTTCACAAAAGGCCAGTGTTTTAGACTTTCCGATGAAGACAAGAACCACTATTGCAAATTGTCAATTGGAGGGTGCCTTGCATCCAATACAGACAACAGTCAATGCCCTTATCCGTTTCCTTCGATCCAAACCACAAGGCAGGAAGAAGACAGATGTGCAGAGAGGGGAAGAGTCTGGAGAGCATACTCTGGCTTGGAGGCCGTGCAGCTAGTGTTGTCTGGAGGATGCCTTCATGCCCTGCAACGCCGTCCGAACCTTGGTGTTCATCTCCCTTTTGCAAAATACCTTCTCCCTTAGCCGCCCACCGCGCCGATTTACAGGATAAGGAACCCCAACGCGTCCGCCGATCCTCGCCAGCGCCGACAAAGAATTTACTAATACTCCCTGCAGAACAGAGGAAAGGGAGATGATGATGGTCATCAAACAGGGAGGGAGGCTCGTAACATTTGGCCAACCCTGATGTGCCCAGGTGGATTCAATTTAAAATGGCATGCAGGAAGAGAGAGAGAGAGAGAGAGAGAGACCTTGCTGTGCACCAGAGAGCTACGAAGATTATAGTAATTTGCCAAGGTCTTGGTCTATGAGCGGGTAGAAGATGGGTCCTTCCACCGCCATCTCCACCGTTGGAAAGCGGGAAAACAAACAACTTCGAATTGATTTCGCACCAAGACGCCTACGCAGAAGCTGCGTTCTTCCTTCTTCTTCTTCGGCGTTCTTCTTCTTCTTCTTCTTCTTCTTCTTCTATGAAGGCAAAGGGAGAGAGCAGGAAAGTGCTTGCTAACATGTGGGGTGCTCTCAAGAGAGACAAAGGAAAAGGGAAGAGGTTAGGGTCCCCCCCTCAAACCTGCCGTGTCCACCCAGTTGAGAAGTCCAGAAGAACCCCCTTTTGCATTAACCGATCTTCCCCACTCACCCATCTCAGCATCTCAGATACCTACTGGATCCCTCCTCTTCTCTCACCCTGCGGCCTTTCCAGCTGCACAAAGCCTATAGCAGAGATGAGGATTAAGAACGAGCCAACCTCTCTTCTTCCCTGGTTCTCCAGTCCCAAAAGAAGTCCATTTGGTAGGGATGGAGATGTCTAACGACAAGGGCGGGAATCCTTCCGGCGCCTACGGATACGGATAGAACCGCCAGACGCCATTACTAGCGGAACCAGCTTCTCCTTGTTCCATTATGCTGCATCGCCCAAAATCAGACGATCCAAGGCGGTCACTTTCCGCCGCTGGCACAATCTGGAAGCCAGCTACCTGACTGTACAATAATTGGCGAGCTGCGCCGGGGCTGATCCGAGGACGCTGCAAATCTCGCATCTTTGCTGGTGGGTTCGAACGCAGATCACCGGACCGGAAAGAAGAAAAATTAGATGCTCCTCTTGCAAAAGCAGGCCCGGGGAGGGGGGGGGGGGAGATAAAAGTTCAACATTCTTATTATAATCCGAACTCTTACCAAATAAATTAATCGAACTTAAAAATCATATCATTCGTCTCGACTCGGTTCGTTTGCACCCTCGAGCAGAATTTAGATCAAATTTCATAAATAAGTTAAATATAGAATTTCATCGACAATTTTTCAGTAATTTTGAATTTTATAGATAAATTTGAATATGACGTGAGTTTGAACGTAGATTAAATTTTAGTCTAATTGTTACTCGTGCTCAAATACGTTTCGTCTCCGTTAACAAACGAACCAAACTTTTGTTAAAACTCGAGTTCAAACTCAAACTCTTGTAAAAGAAAAAGATTTTCAATTTACAGTCCTAAGTTAATAGATAAATTATTTTTAGGTCCCACCGTTTAACAAAATTATGTTTTAGATATAATACCATTAGTTTTAAATTTTGTAATCCTTTTCCAATTTTACCCTTTCGTTGTGTTTCACTGGGCATTAACTAACGTGGTCCAAATTTGTTCGCAAGACTTTGTTCAATCTCACATGATTTGACATATGAATGCACTTATATTTTTCTTTAATGTATAGTGAAAATCTCCGTTTCTATTTCATATGTATAAATGTTAAATGTACATGGTTCATTTGAATTTAAATATATGAAAAACTAAAATAATGTAAATTTTCTTATGAAGTGTTTTTTTTTAAAATTTAAATATAATATATTATTTAGTTGTACGCATTTAATTTTTATTAAAAATGTAATTTATTGTTTCATTGCAAGTATATCATACTCTTTAAATCTTTTGTTTATTTAAATACTAATAAATCATTCCGTAAAAATTATACTTGTGAATGATTATTTTCAATAATTATTAGTTATTAAGTATACCATGATAAATTAATTATATAATACAATGTAACTTTTAAAAAAGTGAACCACTTGCAATTAAGAAATTCATAAGTAAAAATGCATGATGAATATATTAACAACCTTGTAGGCTTCATAGATACCTTTTTAGCAATTCTCTATGTAAAACGTTTACAATGTTAGAGCAAATATCAAAAATATGAATATTAAGTAAATCAACAGATCACATTTTTTTAAAATTTATCACTGAATAAGTACATAATTTGAGTTTTTCAAAAAATCTTGTGGGGATGACTCATTTTACAAGCAATATATCGGGATAAGTATATATTTTCTACGAAGGCACTGCACCAAAGCAAGGCATAAGTACCTTTTTATTTGATACATTTTAAATAAATTTTTTATCTACTTTCGTTGTATGAAGATTTAAGTTAAGGTTAATGGGTAAAATTGGAAAAGAGATCGGTAAATGGACAAAAGTAACGGCGTCAGTTATAAATAGGGGTGGAAGTTTAAAAGCAATTGAATTTGAGATCACAGGATAACAAAGTTGGTCAAGGGGACTAAAAAATAAATAGGGATACAAATGTGGGGGGGGAAGCTGATTTCACCTAAAAGAAATGAGTCCGATTTGAACACCATGCTACTCACTCACCTGCACCTAGGGGTGCAAACGAGCCGAGTCGAGCCGAGTAGTATGGTGTTCAAGCTCGGCTTGTTTATTTTACACGAGTTCGAGTTCGAGCTCGAGTTTTAGCGAGTACGTGGAACCCTTGTTCAAGTTTGGTTCGTTTATTAATCGAGCCGAGTCGAGCTCGAATTCGAGTAGTAGTTAGATTAAAATTCAATTCATATTCAAACTTAAGCTATACACAAACTCCTTTATAAAGTCAAAATCAATGAGAAGTCATTTGTGAAACTTTAGATTTAACTCATTTATAAAATTCAATCTAAGTTTAAACTCAATTTTAAAATTATTTAATATATTTAAGTGACAATATATAAAAATTAATACTTAAAATTTAATTTTTAAAAATAAATATATAATATAATATTTAATCGAGTCGTTCGTGAGCTTATCGAGCCGAGCAAGAGTCTGTTCAAGCTCGACTCGTTTAATGAGTCGAGCTTTATTTTTTATTCAAGCTTGTTCATTTAACATAATAAACGAGCTGAGTCGAGTTTTTATCGAGCCGAGGTTCAAGTTAGCTGTCGAGTGTATTGGTTCGTTTGCACCCGTACCTGCACCCCAACCAAGACTTGCCGTGAAGATTTCTCCGCAGTCTTGAGGCGGGATGATGGCGTGGCGAGGACCGAAGAAAATTCGAATCTTTTTTTTTTTATCACGGGGTGGTGGAAGAGCTAGCCGTTCGTTACATTTCCCGATGATAACAGGAGAAAAATAAGAAAGAAAAGAAAAAGTAACACCCCCCGACATTTGATCACTGTCATCATGAATCGCACGGAGAGATGTCCATCATTAATCCTCATTCCTTTGGCGGCGGTTGGTGACGGGGGCGGGTATAAATAAATTCAACCAACTACGTACACGTATAACCCCGTCGGCCTTGGAATCTATTTAATCACGAGATCCATGTAGCATCGGAGACCGACGGGAACCGGTTATATCATGAATAAAACTCCCCGATTTAAAAAAAGAGGCGGGCACAATCTTTCAGCCTCCTCCTCCGCTGATCAACGACGAGTGTAATACCTGGCTTTTAAAAAAAAAATCAATTTTTCGTAACCGCCCCCCCCCTTCCCCTCCCCGTCCCGGGACCCTCGCCGTCATCCCCGCGATAACGCCCGGCCACCCTCCCCGGATGCGTCGCGATCTCCCCCCTCGCCGGTTGCGCAGCCCCCGGCTGACTCTCTCTCCCTCTCTTCCTATCGTCGCCGCGCACCTAGCGCTTGGGCTGCCTCCGCCATGCGCACCCAGCGCTGCCCTCCCAAGCGACGCCGCCGCCGCCCGCCGCGGCATCAGCCCTGCCGCCCGCCTGCACCGTCCAATGTCCAGCCGCCTCCCTCTGCATCGCCACCGCCACCCAGCCGCCTGCGTGAGAGTCGCCGGCCACCCTCCCGCGCGACCCACCGCCGGCCAACCGCCCTCCCCTGTCACCTCGGCCGCTGCCACCGCCCCGCCGCCGGAAGCGAGCGCCGCCGGACCTCCCCTTGCCGTCACCGCCTCCGGCCCTCACCTCGTCGCCGTCTCCTCCCTCCGCCGCCTCCCTCGCCGGCGAGAGCATCGTCGTCCAGCCTTCTTGCGCCGCCCGCCGTCATCGCGTCGAAGCCGGCGTCGCCGTCGACTTCCCCGTTCCGGCCGGAACCGCCGCGGGAGAGCTTCTCGTCGCCACCATCGCCGGCCGTCGCCTTCCTCCCGCCGTCTCCGTCGTGACCAGACCCTCCCCCACCCATCGCCGTCGCCGCCGAGCGCCGCCGGCTGCCCCCGCCGTCGCGAGCGCCACCTCCGCCGTCGCGAGCGCCGCCGCGAGCCGCCGCCCGCGAACCGCTGCGTGAGCCGCCGGTCCAGCCGGTCCAGCCGCCGGTCCAGCCGTGGTCCAGCGCCTCCGAACCGGCCCGGTTCAGCCGGTCGAACCGGCCCGGTTCAGCCGGTCCAGGAAATTCCGATTTTTCGGATTTATTAAATCTGGATATTAGAAAAGGCCAAGAAAAATTTTACCCTTTCGTTGTGTTTCACTGGGCATTAACTAACGTGGTCCAAATTTGTTCGCAAGACTTTGTTCAATCTCACATGATTTGACATATGAATGCACTTATATTTTTCTTTAATGTATAGTGGAAATCTCCATTTCTATTTCATATGTATAAATGTTAAATGTACATGGTTCATTTGGATTTAAATATATGAAAAACTAAAATAATGTAAAATTTCTTATGAAGTGTTTTTTTAAAAATTTAAATATAATATATTATTTAGTTGTACGCATTTAATTTTTATTAAAAATGTAATTTATTGTTTCATTGCAAGTATATCATACTCTTTAAATCTTTTGTTTATTTAAATACTAATAAATCATTCCGTAAAAATTATACTTGTGAATGATTGTTTTCAATAATTATTAGTTATTAAGTATACCATGATAAATTAATTATATAATAAAATGTAACTTTTAAAAAAGTGAACCACTTGCAATTAAGAAATTCATAAGTAAAAATGCACGATGAATATATTAACAACCTTGTAGGCTTCATAGATACCTTTTTAGCAATTCTCTATGTAAAACGTTTACAATGTTAGAGCAAATATCAAAAATATGAATATTAAGTAAATCAACAGATCACATTTTTTTAAAATTTATCGCTGAATACGTACATAATTTGAGTTTTTCAAAATCTTGTGGGGATGACTCATTTTACAAGCAATCGGAATAACTATATATTTTCTACGAAGGCACTGCACCAAAGCAAGGCATAAGTACCTATTTATTTTATACATTTTAAATAAATTTTTTATCTACTTTCGTTGTATGAGATTGGTAAATGGACAAAAGTAACGGCCTCAGTTATAAATAGGGGTGGAAGTTTAAAAGCAATTGAATTTGAGATCACAGGATAACAAAGTTGGTCAAGGGGACTAAAAAATAAATAGGGATACAAATGTGGGGGGGGGAGCTGATTTCACCTAAAAGAAATGAGTCCGATTTGAACACCATGCTACTCACTCACCTGCACCTAGGGGTGCAAACGAGCCGAGTCGAGCCGAGTAGTATGGTGTTCAAGCTCGGCTCGTTTATTTTACACGAGTTCGAGTTCGAGCTCGAGTTTTAGCGAGTATGTGGAACCCTTGTTCAAGTTTGGTTCGTTTATTAATCGAGCCGAGTCGAGCTCGAATTCGAGTAGAGTTAGATTAAAATTCAATTCATATTCAAACTTAAGCTATACACAAACTCCTTTATAGAGTCAAAATCAATGAAAAGTCATTTGTGAAACTTTAGATTTAACTTATTTATAAAATTCAATCTAAGTTTAAACTCAATTTTGGAATTATTTAATATATTTAAGTGACAATATATAAAAATTAATACTTAAAATTTAATTTTTAAAAATAAATATATAATATAATATTTAATCGAACTGTTCGCGAGCTTGTCGAGCCGAGCAGGAGTCTGTTCAAGCTCGACTCGTTTAATGAGTCGAGATTTATTTTTTGTTCGAACTTGTTCATTTAACATAATAAACGAGCTCAGTCGAGTTCTTATCGAGCCGAACTTCGGGTTAGTTGTCGAGTGTATTGGTTCATTTGCACCCGTACCTGCACCCCAACCGAGACTTGCCGTGAAGATTTCTCCGCAGTCTTGAGGCGGGATGATGGCGTGGCGAGGACCGAAGAAAATTCGAATCTTTTTTTTTTTATCACGGGGTGGTGGAAGAGCTAGCCGTTCGTTACATTTCCCGATGATAACAGGAGAAAAATAAGAACGAAAAGAAAAAGTAACACCCCCCGACATTTGATCATTGTCATCATGAATCGCACGGAGAGATGTCCATCATTAATCCTCATTCCTTTGGCGGCGGTTGGTGACGGGGGCGGGTATAAATAAATTCAACCAACTACGTATAACCCCGTCGGCCTTGGAATCTATTTAATCACGAGATCCATGTAGCATCGGAGACCGACGGGAACCGGTTATATCATGAATAAAACTCCCCGATTTAAAAAAAGAGGCGGGCACAATCTTCCAGCCTCCTCCTCCGCTGATCAACGACGAGGCCCCGATGCATCGCGGCGGTGGGCACCATCGATCCTTACTCGGCGGAAAGAGAGACCAACCGACACCTTCCCCTCTCCGCGCTCCAGCCTAATTAGCCACGTGTGGGGGCCTCTCAAAGTCAAAGTTCCACCTCCCCCGGAGCAAGAACAACCAGCTAAAAAAATGATCCCTTGGATTAGGGGGGGTGTATATGGTTCGTTCTCGAGCCGCTCTTTTCGAAACCGAAACGAATCGACAACAGTGTAGAATCGAATTGAATCGATTCAGTTAAACCCGGAACTAATAGCAAACAATTCGGTCCGATCCTTCGGTTTAATAAATATCAAAATAAAAAATATATATTATGTTAATGAAGACGAACATTAAGACCAATACTTTGTGTTATGATAGGTAATCATATTTTTGTATGGCTTAACATGAACGGATAATAATACATATTTAAAATTAATATAATACATAAGTAGACTAAGTCAAATCGATCGACCGGTTTATACGTCCGGTTCGGTTCGAGGAGATGTCGAACCGAGCTTGACCGATAAAAAACTATAGGCTTGATTCGTCTGGACAAACCGAACGAACAAACGATTGAATCGTACCAAAATCGATTCGATTCGATTCGGTTCGATTTTCCGGTCCGGCGATCTATCTTTTAATTAACCCTACTCAAACACAGAGCAAAAGCCCTGTTACAGATCCCCTCGGATTGCCCTGAGCCAATCGGCGCGTGCAGCTGAGCGGATTAAGTGAGCGGCAAGACAGCATTTTGGGTTTGATTTATGAGTGGAGAATTCTTGTCGGAAATATTTTGAATGTTACAAATATTCTAACCAATTGTACCAAGCATGTTTTGGATTCCTTGCCAAAGCAAAATAAAGGAAACATTTTTAAGATATATATATATATATAGAGAGAGAGAGATAAATACATTAAATCTGTCTCAAAGAAAGTATCTCAAACTTACTAAAAGTGTTTTGAAGAATTCTGGCAGAACGTCGAAACTCGGCCTAATTAAGTCCACTTGGATAGCTAGCTGGTTCCGTTTCAGAGTACTAATTCTTTTAAATGGACATCTCAATATATAGAGTCTTTGGCTGCACAATACTTTTTTTTTTGCACTTTTCAAATAAGAAATTATATTACGATAAGGTATAAGCAAGTTGACGACATATAATTGTCATGTTTGGAAGAATGGGATAACAAAAAGACTCCGAAGGGTCCTGCCATTTTTTGTTCAATTTTTTAAGACATAAATTTGCAATGATCGTCAATAATCTCTCTTAACAAATCTGGTTACGAAAATATAAATTTACAATAAAAAGTTAATTTATCGGGTAACCAAACAGTACACGGGTAAGCAGCCCGACGAGACAATTCAAGCTATGTAATGGTCGGTTTATCCTTGTGTTAAGCAAAAATATCGATTGGGTTTCTTCTCCCAATAGAATGGCTAGGCCTAGAAGTTGGAGAACTCTTTTTCTTGCAGTGAACCCCCATTAACATTAATAGTGGCTGATCATTAACTAAGCTAATTAAGCTGATGACACTACCATATGCTCTCATCATCGACGATGGTGATCACTACAGGGAAAAGGGTTATTAGCGACGGGTTATTGGCGACGGCTTAAAAAAGCCGTCGCTGAAACATTTATTTGTGACGGCTACAATTAAGCCGTCGCCAATATGAGGTAAACTAGCGACGGCTTATGAAGCCGTCGCTAACAATGTTTTCCGCGACGGCTCTAGCTGTCGCTAAAAGGTTCACGGCCCCGCTGTTGACCGTTCAACGGTCGGGAACTAATGGCGACGGCTTAGAGCCGTCGCCAATACCTTCAACGGTCGAAAGTTATTGGCGGCCGGCTAATAAGCCGTCGCCAATGTAACTTAATGCACCATTGGCGATGGCTAGAAAGCCGTCGCCATTAGTCTTATATCGCCCGACGCTCCCTCCTCTTCCTCCCCCCCCCCCCCCCCGCTCTGTGCCCTAGCCCGCTCTTCTTGCGCGCCCGTATGCTGCCGCCGCCGCCGCCCGTCGCCGCCGCGGGTGCCGTTCTTGCGGCGCCCGCCCGGCCGCCCGGCTGTGGCCCGCAACCGCCGCCCGCCGATAAGAGGCTGTCTCCACCGCCCCCACCGCCCGGCGCCGCCCGCCGCCGCTGCTCTTCTACGGCCGCCCGCCGCCGCCGTTGCGTCGCCCTGCCGCCGGGCGCGCCGCCCGCCGCCTCTCCTCTTCTAGGCGCTGTCCGCCGCCACCGTCGGCCACCGCCGCCGCCGCCATCCGCTGCACTCTCCTCTTCTAGGCGCCGTCCGCGCCGCCGCCGCCGCCGCCCGCCGCCGTCGCCCACCTGCCTCCCGGCGCCGCCCGCCCGCTCGGCCCCGGCTTGCGGTGCCTCGCGCCCCTTGCGCCGCCGGTGCCACCCGCCGGTGCTTCCCGCTTGTTAGTGCCGCCGGCGCACGCCCGGCTAGCTGCCGGCCCCACGAGCGACCTCCTTTTAGGTAACAATAAATTTTTTTAGATAAATGTAATATTTATTTAGATAAATTGATTATAATTAATGTGATATTTGTTAGTTAAATGTGCTAGTTATTATTTAGGTAACCTCGAAACAATCGAACAAATTTACTTTTATGTGGTAATTTGAGGTGTTTTTTATTGGATTCAAAATTTAGAACAAATGTGGTATTTGTTCAATATCTTTTAAGATGACAAAAATAAAATAGGACAATCATGGGCAATCCGACATAGGGGTGGGGCAAAAATCTCCAAATCTCAATCGAAACCGGATTCGCCAATATGAAGCTCATTCCGGATTTGAATTGGGAAATCCGGCTTCGGGTTGGGCTAAAATCCCCAAGTCCCCAATCCGAAGCCGTATTTGCCAATCAAAGTCCGTTAGAGTTTGGATTGGGTAATCGGCATCGGGTTGGGCCAAAATCCCCCAATTCCCAATCCGAAGCCGGATTCGCCATTCCGTGGCTCATTCGGGTTTGGATTTGACAAGTCGGCTTCGGGTTGGGCAAAATTTTTCAAGTCTCGATACGGCCGGATTCGCCAATCGAAGTCATTCCGAGTTTGGATTGGGCAATCCGGCATCGGGTTGGGAAAAAATCCCTAATTAGCCAATCCGAAGCCGGATTCGCCATTCGAGCTCGTTAGGGTTTGGATTCGACAATCGGCTTTGAGTTGGGCCAAAATCCCCAAGTCCCAATCCGAAGGGTTTCATTGCCCAATCCAAGTCTGTTCCTAGGGCATAGGGTTTATTTAAAAGAGAAAATTATGTTCTTCGATTGATTATATGTACGACGGTATATATATTTGTTTTTTACCTTGTTTTCGGGAAGCTTCAAAAGACTTGTATTCACTTGAAACTTGCTTCCTTTGGAGGACGTCCGGTTAGAGTAAACAAGTTATTACATTGTCATTTATTTTTTTGAGATTTTTTTATTAGAAGAAATGAGTTTATTAGACAAATCTTGGATGCTTATTCGTAATAGATTAGATTCTATATATGTACGAGGTGTCGAAGAATTCTTAGACTATGCTTTTGATGATTGTAGGATACAATATAGACATGGACAACACAAAGATTTAATACAATGTTTTCCTCACTGTTAGAGTATGCTGCAATAAACATTTATTTTAAAAAGAAATATTGTGAAAGAACACCTAATATGTGATGGCATATGGTTAAATTATCAAACTTGGATATGTCATGGTGAATTTGAACTTAGCTCTTGGAATGAGGATAACACACGATTAAATGAACGGCAAGAGGATAACGTAGATGATGATTTAACGGAAATGCTCGAAGATATTCAAAACAATGAATTTTCTACCCGACAAAATGAGGATGAACCAAATGAGGAAAGTTTAAAATATTTTAGATTATTAAAAGATTCGAAACACCTTTATATGATGGTGTGAAAGATGTATCTAAACTAAAATTTATTTTAAAGTTGATTCAACTTAAGTCGATGAATGGTCTCACTAGAAGATGTATGGATACGATCTTATCTTTATTTAAGGAAGTGCTACCTAATAGTGCATGTGTCCCCGATAATTGGTATGAACTTAAGAAAATAGTTAAGGAATTAGGACTTACTTATGAGAAAATTCATGCATGTAAAAATGATTGTATTATTTTTTGGAGAGATAATAAAGATGAAAGTGTTTGTCCAAAATGTAACACTTCCAGATATAAAGATGATACTCAAAATAAAAATAAAAAAGTAGCACTGAAAGTTTTACATTATTTCCCATTACGAGATAGGTTGCGTCGTCTATTCATATCATCCAATACGGCTAAATGGATGACATGGCATTGCCAACCACGGGCATACCAATTGGCTGGTGAAATGCGTCATCCTTCTGATTCTCCGGCTTGGAAAAGAGTAGATGAACTTTATCCGGATTTTGCGTTAGAGAAACGCAATGTTCGGCTTGGATTGGCTATGGGTTCAATCCATTTGGTAACATGTCTTCAAAGTATAGCGTGTGGCCTGTTATAACAATGGTATATAACTTGCCACCATGGATGTGTATGAAGGCCACGTACACAATGATATCAATGTTAATACCCGGTCCAAGAGCTCCCGGAAATGATATCGATGTATTCCTGCAACCATTAGTAGAAGAGTTAAAAGATTTGTGGGAGATCGGATTGGAGACCTATGACGCGGTCAAAAAAGAAATTTTTATGATGAGAGCCATACTTTTGAGCACAATAAATGATTTTCCAGGATATGCAAATTTATCTGGATGGAGTACTAAAGGGAAATTGGCATGTCCTATTTGCAATGAGGAAACACATTCTCTTCGACTTGCTCATAGTCGGAAACAATGTTACTTGGGTCATCGTCCGGTTTTGCCAGTAGCACATCGGTGGAGAAAGAATCAATACAATCATCTTTTCGATGGTCGTCGGTGTCCGAAGGGAACACCAAAGTTGCTTACAGGATATGAGATATGGAGCCAACAAAAACAAATGGATGTTATTAGATTCGGAAAACCATTTAAGAAGGATTTAGAAAATTTAAGGAAGAATTTGTCAAAAAATAGAAATTGGAAGAAAAAGAGTATATTTTTTGAGAAGCTTTCATATTGGCCATCTCTGATCATTCGGCACCATTTAGATGTCATGCACATTGAGAAGAATGTGTGTGATAATATATTAGATATTTTTAACATATCAGGAACCGATAAGGACAACATTATCTCGAGGAAGGATTTAGTAGATTTAAACATTCGTCCAGAGTTACATCCATATGAGGGTTCATCGAGGTTTCCTGATGCAGTTTACAAGCTTAGCAACGAACAAAAGTTTAGAATACTTGATTTTATTAAGAATATTCGAGTATCAGATGACTATTCCTCAAATTTTAGTAGATGCGTAGATGTAAGTAGCCGAAGAATTAGTGGGTTAAAGAGTCATGATTGTCATGTCATGATGCAAATGACCATTCCTCTTGCATTTCAAGGGATAGTATCGAAGGATGTACTCAGTCCCATTGTAGATTTATGCCAGTATTTTAAGATCATTTGTGCAAAAGTGTTGGATAGTAACATTTTAAGACATTGGGAGTCTAAGATTGCAGTAACATTGTGCAAGTTGGAGCAAGTTTTTCCACCATCATTTTTTGATGTTATGGTCCACTTGGTTGTGCATTTGGCTTATGAGGCCAGAATGTCTGGACCAGTTCAATATCGGTGGATGTATCCGATTGAAAGATATTTGAAGAAGCTAAAAGACCCATTTCAAATCTTTTATATTTTTAGGATTACATGATTAGCATGGCAAAAATGTAGTGACAATTGGAAGTCTGAAAAGTTAGTTGGTTACTTCTTTGATTCTGGTATTTAAATTATTTAAATTTTAGCATTATATGATTTATTTTTGGATTGAATCATTTGATTTATGAATGAGAACTTGTTATTCTTTAATTTTCCCAAACTGACACAATATAGTGGTTATTTCTCTCGTCTTGTCACCGGATTTATTCCACTACACATGTTAGGAAAATCCGGGACGTGACATGCCTTCCCAAGAGTCACCCATCCTCGAACTACTCCCTATAAGACACGTTTAACTTCAAAGTTCTTTCAACTCAACCTTTGAAAATTGAGTAATCAAAATTGTTAATAGTTCAATAGTTTAATCTCTTAACATATTTACAAACTAGGTTGTTACATTTTTTGATTTAGAATTGTGAGAAGTTTTTCTTTATGGAGAGAGTACTCATGTTTTTTTGTACTATATTAATTTTTATAATAATAGAGTATCAATAATAAAATTAATAAGATGGACATTTGTATTATAATTCACATATTTTTTGTACTAAAAATTTAAAATTAAAATTAATAGTCAAACATCTTGTGATGACTCCTATATATATTAATATAATTGTCGAAGCTAATAGTGATAAAAAGTGTTTAGTACCATTACCACATTGGTTGAAAGTTTGATGAATCATCATCTTTATCTTGTATTTGATTCAAAATTGTGAGAAGTTCCTTTTTTTTAGTGGATAGAGATATTTGGTTCCACTACCAAGAAGACAGACTCCATGCATATGGTGAATCTAGAAAAGTCTAGGAGTTTCTTAATTTGTTGATGTCACATAAACTTAATTTTGAGCGATGAGTCATTATAAGAACCAACTTGAATCCAAGAGAAATATCTCATAAAAAAATTAATTTTGGGTGATAAGTCTTTGCTTAGACTTGACCTAAGTTGATTGATCTGTCAAGGTCTCTTTGGCACCAAAAAATTTTAGGGATAAACTAAGTTTATCTCCTAAATTATGGAGATAAACCTAGTTTATTCCCAAGTTATCCTCGTACCAAACATGACCTCAAAGATTGGTCAATCCTTGACATTAGGTGGTCGAGGGCAAGACCAGTTCAAGATACAGGATCAAAGGGCAAAACATGAACTAGAGCAAATTGTAAATTCAACTAGGGTTACACAATCTGGCTTAGTGGATCATTTATACACTTATATGTACCATCATGCTATTGTGTGTTTACTCGATGCCCTTATAAGCCCAACTGATGTGCTGTGTCAATCCACATTCCAAGTAGATTGTGTTACATTCACCTTCTCATAGTGTTCAGAAGAGACTATATAACACTCAAATTTGTGAATATATTAAGAGATTAAATTCGTGAATTACTAATAATATCGATTAACTATTTTTCGAAAGTTAAATCGAAAGAATTTCAAAATTAAACGCGTTTTATTGAGAGTAAGTCGAGGATGTGGCTTCCCGTCAAAAAGATTACTTAATTAACACGGTTGTTAAATCAGTCAATTAATTTAGTCGTTACAGAAAATATTAGTTGATTAATGAGAAATTAATCTTCCTTGGACACATGATTCATATTTGCATATTTATGGGGTGTTTGTTTGCATGATAATGGAGATTTTTATTTTAATTTTTAAAAATTGTAAGAAAATTTGTTAAAAAAGATGTTCGGCAATGTTGACAATTTTATGTTTTGAAAGTGATTTTCTTCTTAAACAAAAAAGAGGTTCTCACCTGTTTCTTTTTTCTTGTGGTCCCCCCACTTTGTTTGGCCATGAATGATAGTTACTCTTTTTTGTTGTCACATCCCTCCAAACATAATAATTTTATGTCATGAGTTGGTTTACTTTTTATTTTAATATAATTTTTTTATCATGAAAACGTACAAAAAATTATAATGCGACCAAACACCCCATTATATCTCTCTACTCAATGCGATGACTCTCATCGTACTTTTATTTGGAGAGAGAGTGAAACTGTTTCAGCCACAAGGCAATCGAAATGAACTATGTTTTTCTTTTCTTTTTTAAAGTTGCCTGATGTCAAATATGACCTAGCTAGAGGGACATACTTATAACAAGGATAGTTTAATGTGCCATATTGGTGAGTAAAATATTATGTGTTTAATATAAATGTTGGGGGACCCATATCTCTGGAGAGGTGACAAGGGAGCAACTAGGCTAGATACTGTTTGCCCAACAGGATGCTCTAGATTGACAATTATAATATATTTGTAGGAAGGTGCTATGAAGATTAGGCTTATACTGACATCCTGATCTCTCTGCTCTCTACAAGTCACCAGATACTCTATCGCTATATCTTGGTGGGAGGATGCCCTTCGTCGTGCTACGTACACACCAACCGACCAAGACACTAAATAATAATGTGGAAAGATCCAGGAATCAAACGCTAGTGTTGCCCTCATTGGAATTTAAGAAGCACATAATGTGCGTATATTTATTTATTTAGAAAGAGAGAGAAGAATTTTTTTTAAAATAATATAGTTATTTTGTTAACTGTTAAAATAGCAGGGTAAAATTTGAAATTAACAAAGTGAAGTGGGACTTGCTAGGCACTACTTTCGCATGAAAAGTTGAAGTCAAATTCTTAGAGTCCGATTTCCACCGGAAAAAATGAAGTTGAACTTGTTAAATTTTATTTTCTTTCTGTTTCCTAACATAGTATTAAATGTTTTTGTAAATTGTGATTTGTGAGGTTTAAATTTGAAGGATCCGTTTCATTTAATAAATTTAGAGCATCTAAAAAAATTAGGATTAGACTTTTGGATTTCTTGATTTTAACTCCAAAAAATTATTAAGTCGGAGCAATTTCGGCCGTCTAGTCCATAAACTTACTTCTTTTGAGAAGTTTAGAAGTTCAATCGTACACTTTCAAATGTTCCGAGTTCATTGTTTCGAGTGGATTGGACAAATTTTGAATTGATGATTTAATTTATGGAAGTAGAAGATAAAAGTTTAATTAAATATTATTGATTTAATTAATTATTATAAATTTTATTTCCACTTGCATTAATTGTCCATCGATTCAAAATTTGCCTGATTCACTCGAATCAATAAATTTAGAGTGTTTGAAACTATAAAACTGAACTTCTAAACTTCTTAGAAAGAGTAAGTTTACATCTTTGCCATCCTTGCTGGCCCCTTTCCAGCTTCTCCCTCATCCTTGCTGCCCTTCCACAGAGACATCGCCAGAGCTCGATGCACCACCATCGCTGCCGGTTCAGTGTAACGTTACTGTTTTCTTTAAAAAAATTATTAATTAATTAATTATTATATTTATTATTACCATTATTTCCCCATCCTTCCCTTTTAATTCCCTTTGTTACCCCCCTCCCGAAATCGCCTCCGCCGAGCGCTCTATTCTCCTTCTTCTTCTCTGTCGCCGCGCGACATTTCCCTTCCCCCCCGGTTGACCTCGACGCCGCCGCGGCCACTGCACGCGCCGTCTCCGCCGCTCTCCTACGCACCACGCCAGCAGTCTGCGGTCGCCTGCCGCCCGCAACGCCGCCGTCGGCGTTGACCCCACCGCAGTCGCCCGGTCACGCTTGGCCGCCCACGCACGACAGCGCTGCTGGCGCCGCCCCGCGCGCGCCAGCCCCGCCGCCCTCGGTCGCCGTCCCCGCCGCCTCAGCCGCCCGCGCGGCCTTCGCCGTCCGTTGACCGCCCACGCGTCGCCGCGTCACCCGCCGGCGCCACCCGCCCGCACGTGCCACGCGGCTGCCGCCGCGCCAGCCCCGCCGTCTCCCCGCGCGGACCCACCCCGTTGACCCCCGCGCCGTCCGCGGCCGCCGCCGCGTCACCCCGTCGCCCTCGCGGCCGTCGCCAGCCGCGTTGACTGCCGCCGCCGCCGCGCGTTGACGCGCCTGCGGCTGGTCTGCCGCCCCGTCAGCCTGCCGCTGCCTGCACCGCGCGCCGCCTGCGCCGCCCGGTTGCACAACGCCGTGCGCCAAGCCCCCCCTCCACGGTACCCCCCCTCTCTCTCCTATCGCCTATCTCCTATTTCTCCATATTCTTCTTAATTAGGTCATTAATCCTCCTTGTTCCAGCAGCTTGTCAAGACATCCATCCGGATCGATTTTTCAGCACCGTCGTGACCGCGGCAACACACTCGTCATCCGGGTCGATTCCATTGAAATTCCGTGCGCCGTTTGTCGTCGCCGTTAAGGTAGGCATCTAGGCTATCCTTAGCATTCCGATATGATTAATTGAAATCGTTAAAACGATGTTAGTTAACTCGGGTTAGATAAAATAAAATATTGGTGGGCTACCTGATTTATTAGCTTACTTAGATATAGTTAACTTGATTTGTCCAAAGTATTTATTTTAGATTGAATGATCATGCATAATTACCATATGTTAGACATTAGAGTAGAAAGAATGCTAGCATGTCAAACATCATGTTTTAGAATATGGTTAGTATTGCATGGTTAACATTTCGACTACCTTAAACTATAACCCGATTTAATAAATAGCCGGAGTAGAAGTTATAGCATTGTGTTATTTTCAGCTTTGTTAATTCATGTAGTAGATAGGCAGTTGTTGTCATTGCATGTATACATCATGATATTATGTTAGAATTGCATGATTCATAGTTTAGAGTATCATGAGGTTAGTCAATTGGTATAGTTTGAGTTTAATTTTGGTATGGTATGCATATGTGAGGTATACAGTTATGATTGTTCAATTATGTGTCCTATGTTTAGATTATCATGCACATGCCCATGGTTACTTTGATTGGTTGATTGTCTGAGTTATATGTATATGCTTTCATCTTGAGAGATGTGGTATGCAGTGGGCTGCCTTGTAATGGAGTTCTACTTCACCAGACTATAGTTCGGTCCTGTGGGCAGCAGATGAATTAGAACAATCCGGAGCATCCGTCGATCCCGGATACCGCGGTTTATCCTAAGTACTCCCCTGCCTATGGGGTACTATGAGATTTAGCTTACTATATGTTACTTTTATATATGGTAGATCTGGTGTTAGTTTTGTGACATTTGCTACAATGTCCAAGTGGAGCATATAATTTACTCAGACAGATGATTTATTATGCATTTTGGCATGTATGATAGTGATTTAGTTTGGTCACTTTGTTATGATAGGGTTATGTAATGCATGCATACCTAGTCTTCTTAAAGCTCAGGTTATGTCAGGTTGAATGTTTATTGAATCATGTCAGTTCATGGGGTAGTAAAAAGGTACTTTAATCAGTCTATTGAAGATATATAATTAGTATAAACCCGATATATTATAATCTGAATTTTTAGGTTTATTACTATTAAAATCAGTAGAGAATGACTAGTATAGTAGGGTAGTTCGGGTGTAAGACCTACTGAGTCTGTGGTGACTCACCCCTTCCCATTATTAACTTTTCTGCTGATTTTGAGGAGCCTCTCCCTGAGGAGGACTTTGGAGAGGATTTCGAGGAGGACGTTGGAGGTGATCCAGAGCCACTTGAGGACCCAGAGGATGAGGAGTTTGGTGACGAGTGATCACCACATATATCTTTTAGGTTGTTTGATTTTCCCTCCTGATTTTGGTTGATAATTGCTTGGTTTGACTTTATAGTTGTTGGACGGACTATGTGTTGAGTCCTTTTTAGTTGTTTGGTTGTGGTTAATTATGATATTTCGTGGAGTTGGAATTTATTCGGAATGTTACAGGTTGTTTTAAATTGTTCAGATTTGGTGATGTGAAATTAACTTGTTCTCCTAAACTGTCCCGATTTCCGGATTTATTCCGCTGCACATTTGTATATTCCGGGTCGTGACATCCACTCCCATCTGCTTCCAAGTTAACATCTTTGCCACCCGACATCTCCATGGGCCCGAAGCCGCGGTCTGCTCCTCGGCCACCCGCCCCGCCCAAGACCGAAGTTTTCTCCTCTGAGACGCTGCCCCCCACAGCACCGCCGACCTTGGTATGGATTGTAAGGAATCGTCCATTAAAATTTGGTACAGCGGAAGCGACGATTCCTATGGGTTCCTTTAGAATCCGTCTCAATCAGAATCGAACGACGAAAACCGAAAAACCGATCAAATCGGGTTCGAATATACCTGATAGGGATTCATATAATCCCATGGAGAGGAAGGAGATGAGCGTCTCAAGCTCTACAAACCGTTCAAGTGTCCGGTCTCCAGCAGTATCCACACGAACTTCATCCACAGCAGGTTCTCCCTTCGCGCCGGCCTCGAGAACTCTTCCCGAACGGAGCTCCATCGACCATGGACACCTTCTAGAGAGAGGAGGAGGTAGGGAGGAGACTTGGGACGTGGTTTTCACCCTTGGCTTGATGGGGTTTGGCTGAAACCATTAGTATTTATAGAGAATTATGGAATTTTTCATAAAAACCCAAAACTCTATAAATTACGTCCTTGCCCATGTACTTGTGGATAAGTCCTTTTGTGTGTGACCCACTAGGCCCAATAACCTATTTGGTTGAGGCCTAAATAAAATAGAACAATTCTATTTAATTTTAATTAAATCCGTTATCCGATAATAGATTAATCGGCCTACCGATCATGAAGGGTACAAGCCACATCCCATGATCCCAAATGGCTATGGGGATAATCTCATCTCCATTGAGCCTTTCCATCATCAGTTACCACATGGATATAAACCCTCATCCATCCAATGTCCCGGTCGGAAAGGAGTACGGCATCGACCGTCAACTCCTTAGTATACCGACTCTATAGGATCATGTACTCGGAATTGGATCAATTGGAAAACTCCTTTTCCAATTATCCTATCTACCCTGGCCAGGGATTTAGAGTACTATCCCATAGGACATTCACTCTCACTTACCGAGAGTGGACGATCCCTTGTTGTCCGCTCAATTGCCTCCATCGGATTTTTCTTGTACCCAATCCATCGCTATATAGGACCATCTAAATTGTGATCCATAAGTCAATGGTCAAAGCACAAGTTCCACCCAACAAGGCATCTTTGGCGACTCAGGTCAAAGGTCCAACCATGCAACCGTGATGATAGAAAACCCCGATAGACGAGTTCGGTAAGATACCATTCGGGGTTTCTAATTCGGTCGATTCGATGAACTCATTCAACTAATGAGCACCTGCATGTGTATCTCAGTGTCTCCACACTAATGACCAATGAGATCGGTCATCCTCATCACATGAGAAGACATCACATACACTAGTCTATCCGGATCCTTGATGTCCCGTCTCAAGTATCCTATGACTAGGAACATTTAGATCAAATACCTCTAGATGATCAATCTCATTATCATGATCTCATCATGATTTAATCATCATTGTATTTGATCAAGGACTTCATTATGATATTCGCTTCTAATAAGAGCTTATAATGAAGATTTGCCTAATTAATTGAATGAGATATTTCTAGAAATGTCGAATCATATCATATATGATTGGCTTGTAGGGCATACATTTCTATCATGGATAACTCTTCCCTGGCCGGACACGCGCTCGAAAAGTTGAAGTAAAAAGGGTCGACGAGCAGAGGCCCTTACGGAGGGTGTCGGGAAAGCGGAAGTGTGTGGCCGCGAGGAGGGTTACCGATTAGAGTGCAAATGAGTCGAACCGAGCCGAATAGTATGATGTTCAAACTCGGCTCATTTATTTTACACGAATTCGAGCTCGAGCTCGGGTTTTAACGAGTATATGAAATCCTTGTTCAAGTTTGGTTCATTTTTTAATCAAGCCGAATCGAACTCGAACTCGAGTAGTAGTTAGACTAAAATTCAATTCACATTTAAACTTAAGCTATATACTAACTCGTTTATAAACTCAAAATTAATGAAAAGTTATTTGTGAAACTCTAGATTTAGTTCATTTATGAAACTCAATCTAAGTTTAAACTCAAATTTTAAATTATTTAATATATTTAAGTGACAATATATAATTATTAATACTCAAAATTTAATTTTTAAAAATAAAAATAATATAATATTTAATCGAGCTACTCGTAAGTTTATCAAGCCGATCAGGAGTCTGTTCAAACTCGACTCATTTAATGAGTCAAATTTTATTTTTTATTCAAGCTTGTTCATTTAATATAATAAAGGAGTCGAGTCGAGTTTTTATCGAGTCAAGCTTCGAGTTACTTGTCGAGTGTATTGGTTCGTTTGCACCCCTAGTTACCGAGGAGAAGAGAGTAATAGGGTGTTTGGTTGGTTGTTGTTTCAAAATTTAGGTCATCTTATTTTTAAAAATAAAAATAATTATCATTTTTAAAATTACAAAAATATGTACTTTAGGCGTTTGGCAAAAATGATATAATTTTAAAAATTGTAGAGTGGTGTTTGGTAACATTTTTAAATTTAAAACTTACTCCAACATTTTTATAAAATAAAAAATGATGTATATCAACACAATGATAAATTACTGAATAAAATGTCAAATTATTTACAAACATCAATCAACATCATTTATCGAGATATTAGTGGATGATGTATTACAAATACTAGAAAATAAATTACATAAGGTAATATATAAATAAAAAATAAAAAGTAATTTTAAAAACTTTAATTTTATAAAAATTAAATGAGTAAATATATATTTTGTATTCTTTAAAATAAATATTAGTTTTTTCTATGTTTTGTTTCAACGCAGATCTTAATTTTATAAGGATGGTTCAACTTGTTCAATGGCACAACACAAAATATGTTAATGCAAATGTATGGTCTCATCATCAACCGGTTAAATAACTTGGAAATAAATTCATCGATGATAGAAGGTGCTAAGGAAAAGCGTGAGCTGAAGAGAGAGGAAAAAAACAACTTTTTATAGTTTTTTTTTTTGAAAATAAACATTTTATAGTTCGCCCCTTGTACAGACGATGTTCTCCACCATGAATGCAAACTTGGGTCGAACATCACAACTGACTGGTGGTTGTTCTAGTTTAATCTGAAAAACTAAACACCCTTGTTAATCGATTTAAGTTTTAATTATGATAATTATGAATATGTGTTACTTGGTTCTATTTTCACAAAAAAACTTTAAGTATACTAAAGATTAAAAGTTTTAGCTTATCACTTGATTTTGAAGTGTTTATCAAGACAAAAGAGATATATTGATGAGAAGAGAGAATCAAAAAAAAAAATCGACCAAGATCTATCACGTAAGAGAGGGATTTGGATTTCCCACATCGTTTTGGGGCTTCGGTGGAAGACTTTTCAAAATGGTTAGTTTTCCATACATCATTCTTCCTTTTAGAGATATTTCTACCTTGACCGCTACCCCAATCACTCCCGCCTCCACGTTCTTCGAACAAGTTGGTTCATTGCCAACTCCTATCTCAATTGACCAATCATACCAATCATACCAAGTGATTACAATCACTTACTACGTATGAAAATGTGATCATTTCAATATTTTAAAATTTGATTGTATTTTTCTTGCACTTTCATTATTCATAAGATACATACATATTATTATGAACTCTTATTATTCACGAGATACATAAATATTTCTGTGCACTTTCACTATCCATGAGTTATATATATATATATATTGAGATGCATATATTTGGCGTAAGCTGTTGCCATTGTACTTAAATGTACCATTGGTGATGGAGTCGCCAATATTTTAAGGTTTTTTTTACTTGTGCGCCTCCTTTCTCTCTCTCTCTCTATGTGTGTGTGTGCGCGTGCGCACGCGCATGGGCGTGTGCGTGTCTCAATGCCTCTAGTACCGCCAAGGTCTTCCTCCTCCACCACCGCCGCCGCACTCTATTCTGCTTGATTGCGCCGCCGTCGCCTCTTCCTCTCAGTTGCACCGCCGCCATCACCGACCTCTTCCTCCATCACATGCGCCGCCAAACTCCTCGTCCTATAGGTTTTTACTGACCCTAACTACTTGGTTTATTAGTTTGTAGGTAACATTTTGTTATTTTTCCATGTTTATTGTTTGATTGAGTGTGTTAAGCATTTTTAAATATGTTCATTTCAGGATTAAACTTGTACTCTTTAGCATGTTAAGTATCTTAGTCTATGAGTTAAGCATTATAAAATTAGTTGTGTGGTGTTGAACATATTAATTTAAGAGTTAAGCATGTATTTTAGGGTTAATTAAGCATGTAAAGAAGGGGTTTTTGTAATGTAGGATTGTCTAACAACTTTGGATTAAGAAACCAAATCAAATTGGGTTTTTGGTTTGATTTGTCCCAAAATGACATTAGAAACAATTTAAATTATGAGATCGGTTTGAATTGGGTAAAATACCATGCAGATAACTCTAATCGATTTTTCGATTTGATTTGTTCCAAAATGGCGTTAGATAATATTTAAATTCTAAGACCAGTTTGAATTGGGGCAAAATACCATGGAAAGCAACTCAAACCGATTTTCTAATTTGATTTATCCAAAAGTGGTTTGAATTAGTCAAAATGTCATGCGAATCAACTCAAATCAATTTTCCGATTTGATTTGTTCTAAAGTGGTGATAAAAACCACTTAAATTCTCAAAGTAGTTTGAATTGGCCAAAATCCCATGGACACCGACTCAAATTGATTTTTCGGTTTAATTTATCACAAATTCGCGTTAGAGATAAATCAAAATTTCAAATTGGTTTGATTTGGCCAAAATACCATGAAAACTAAGTCAAATCGAGTTTCCGATTTGATTTGAACCAAATTTGCATTAGAGACAAATCAAATTATCATACTGGTTTAAATTAGCCAAAATGCCATGAAACCGAGACAAACCGGGCTTTCACTTAGCAACGGGTTTATCTACAACGGACTTGTGATGAATTTTTGATGTTTTGTGATGGCATCCGGCCATTGCCAATCACCCCTACCTTTGTGGTGTTTTCTGTTTACTATTCATGAATAATATATCATCATTCATGAATATTATTGATGACTTGTATATTGTTAAGTCCTATTAAGCCAACTTGTTCAGTAAAATTTTTCATTAAGATACTCGTTACAAAAGATCGACGATAATATTATTAATGGAATATAACTTAAAAATTCATTTCTTCATTCTCTACCATATTATTTATATAATAGTATTGTATTTTTATAAACTATTCGGTCTAGGAGACGGGTGACGGCCTGATATATCTATACTATCTATTAGAAGCGTGAGTATGCTTTTCGTCGACAAGCACTTGGTCATGCCTTAGGGTCCGTTTGTTTATCTGTAAAATGCGTCGCGAGATCATCATTTCCGAAAAACTCAACCATGCAGTCTGTTTGGATGCAAGAAAATTGGTGAGTCAACGAAATGTCTCTCCGTTGACTCAATGAGGGCTGGATTTTGGCATCCCGGTGCTTAATTCGGACGCCATTTTCTGGACGGAACGGCCGCCAACGATTTTTGTAACACTCAAAATTTTGTTAATTAATATATTTTGAATTTTAAATAGTAAAATTATAAAAATTCAATTTTAAAAATATCATGCTGTATAATATCTAAAATGATAAAAATGATGGAATTTATAAAAAATAATTTAGTTAAATTATATATTACTTTACATATATCAAGTTTTAAAACATAAAATTATTAAGAATAATTTTAAAAAATAAATAACCAAAAATATTTCAATATATATACACTTGGGTAAAAAAATAATTTCTCAGGCAAATGATTTATATATTACCAAATAATATATACTATTTTTAATTTCTTTGGAAAAGTAGTTCTGTAAAAATGATTTTCACTTAAATTTTATTTTACATGGATCAAACTAACTAACAAGTGAAATGTAGTTATATAAAAATAGTAGATTAATATATGTGTAAAACTGTCAATTTCAAATAAAAATTATTTTGTACGCTATATGCAGAAACTGGTAATCATAATAGTAAAGAGAAAGTTATTTTATTGAATAAATTATTTTATTTAAAATAATTTAGCTAAGTTAACGCTCTTTTGTCATGAATACAAAATATTTGTTTAAAAATAATTAATATCTTAGAAAAAAATTATATTTTTTGTAATATTTACTTGTACATGATACACTAACCAACAAAGTCATCGAAAAGTAATTACGGACAACCAAATATCCGACCGACGTTTTCAATTTTCTTGAAAAGTGGATACAATGAAAAACTTTTCTTTGATTTAAGTTTTACATCAAACCAAACGGACTTGGTCTACATTCATCACTCTCTTTACAATTGTTCGATCAGCAACGAAGTCCTCCCTTCTCATTTTTCAACCGTTTGATTTGGAAGCATGCCGCTCGATTATCCCGCCTTCTGCGCGGCGATCAGCCCCCGCCTTCTCTCTCTCTCTCTCTCTCTCTCATTTGCACCCGCATTTGTTGTCCCTCTCTGCTCTACGCCTCCACGGTGCCTCGCCTTCCCAACCTTGCCACGACATCATTGCCATCTTATTCCCCGACCTCTGCACGACGTCTCCTTCTCCGTCTCGTGCCCCACGGACACCACCACGAAACCCGCTGCCATCAAAACCCTGCGGTCGCACCTACAGCTCCCACTTTTCTCTTCTCCTCTCTGTCGTTCGCGTTCCCCCCCTCCCTTCACCCTTCTCGTGTCTGCGCCAGCCGGCCTAGTGGCCCACCTCCCCTGTGATCTGCCCAGACACCCCTCTAATTTTCTCTCTCCCACCGGCGATCTCCCTCCTGATCTGTAACTTTTTCTTGTATATATATATATATATATGTTTTCCTTTTGATCATCACCATATAATAACCTATTTGGACGCTGACTTACCCATGTGCCAAACATTAATAGGGTAATAGGGTGTTTGGTCACGTTTTTTTCCTTCTTTTTAATATAAATTTTAAAATTAAAAAAGATAAGATGTTTGGTTGCAATTTTTAACTACTGTCTCATTTTTAAAAGTGAGATACTCTATGTACATAATCTTTTCTAAAATAAAAATAAGAAAGGTCTTGTTTTATTTTTGAGATAGACACGTAGACAGGACGTGTGAGGCGAGACTCGAGATGTGCGGTGGGGGGGGCTTCGAAGGGGGAGCGCCGCTGCGGGGGGCGGGGCTCGCGGGCGGGGGGAGCACAGCTGCAACGCCGCCGGGGGGAGGGAGGCGGACGACGCTGCGGGGGAGCCTTCACAGAGCTGTAGGTCCTCTCTGCGAAGGGAGCCCGAGAGAGTTTCGCAGAGTTATTGGTCATAACCAAACATTACTGTCTAATTTTTAAAAATTATGATAATTTTGTCAAACACCAAATAATTAGACTGTTTTTATTTTAAAAATAAAATGGAGAAGTCAAATAATCTTGATTTCAAAAACGAAGTTATCTTAAAATTAAAAATGCTACCAAACATCCTATAAATTGAAACCATATTAACATATATGTGTGTGGTCTTATTTGCGTTGTTGAATGATCGTAAATAAAAAAAGAAAATATGCACGAATAATTAACCAAAATTTCTCAAAATTTTTTGGGTCTTAATCTTCCGCAGAGCCGCGCAGTCGTCGACGCCGCCACTGTCGCGGCAGCCGCCGCCGCCGCCACCCACACGACGGACGCAAGAACGGCCAGCATCACCGTAGCGGACGCCGTCACGGCGACGACGGCAAGCCCGGTCGGCATCCGGACCAACGTTACGGCCGCCGCCGCCATGGCCGCCGCGGCGAGAAGCACCGTACAGGGTCCCGCGCGCCTTGCCTCCCGGCCGCCATCCGGGTCCTCGTGCTCTTGTTCCACCGGGCCGCGGCACAGGCAGAGGATGAGGGCCCAAGCGGCGGCCACCATGTAGGACGTGATCAGGAACATCCCCAGAAGCAGGAACAGGGCGTCGACGACGGTGCCGGCGGTGGCGAAGTGCGCACTCGCAGAGGGTCCTCCGACCGCTGCCATCGCTCTCTTTCTTCACAGCTGCGGTGTGCGCGGTTGCTGCTCCCGATCATCGCACGCGCGAATCAGCGGAGCATGCATTTATAGGTCTCTCACGAGCAGTGGAGCGGATGGGCCGTGGCTTTCCGGCCGGCCACGCCCTGGTTTCTCAGAGGCTTCTCCGACGCCGGGGCGGAGAAGACGACGTCCGCTCGGCGGCGGTTGGTGGCCCGCCCGCGGGATGCGGCGCCCGCCCGCGGAACAACACACGAACCCGGAACCCCCGTGCACATTTGGCCGTGGAGTTCGGAATGACATTTTGCACTTAAACCCTTCCCATTACCCGTAATAACCCGGGGGTTTGCAGCTGCGGATGCATAACGAGCTAATAATGCACGTTACGCCCGGGGGTGCAAACGAGCTAGTTTATTTTACAAAAGTTTGAGTTCGGCTGGAGTTTTAATAGGTACGTGAAATCTTTGTTTAAATTTGTTTTGTTTATTAATCAAGTCCGTTCAAACTAGAGTACCAGTTAAACTAAAATTTAATTTACATTCAAGTTTAAACTATATACAAACTTATTTATAAAACTCAAAATCAATGAAAAGTTATCCGTGAATTCTAGATTTAGTTCATTTATGAAACTCAATCATTATCTAAATTCAAATTTTAAATTATTTAATATATTTAAGTGAAAAAATATATATAATTATTAATATTCATGATTTAATTTTTAAAAATAAATATATAATATAATATTTTATCGAGCTGCTCGTGAATTTATCGAGCAAAGCAGAAGTCTGTTCAAACTCGACTCATTTAATGAGTCGAACTTTATTTTTTCTTCAAACTCGTTCATTTAACATAATAAACGAGCAGAGTCGAGTTTTTATTGAGCTGAGTTTCGAACTACTTGTTGAGTGTATTGGTTCGTTTGCACCCTCATTACGCCAGCCAAGGGCTACGTAAAAATTAGACTCCAATTATTTAATATTTTGAATAAATAGATTTAGTAAAAAAATAAAACCTCATATTATATATCGAATGAGTTGAATATTGCTCGTCGTATGACATCATACGAGCATACCTATTACCAAGTAAATTCAAATAGGTTTGTATTCAACGACAAAGTAAAAAAAAAATCATACTAATTAATTATGATTATCTTATCAGCAGCAAGTATGATTGACAATATCGATCATCATCTCCAGTACTACCCCATTGTTGCTTACCTAAACTAAATTTCTAAAAAAAAAGTAGATTTGTATTCAATAATAAAGTAAAAAAAACATTAATTAATTATGATTAACTCAGCACAACCAACACAATTGTTGATCGTTGTCTTCGGTGTTTTGCCAACATACACTTGAGTCAGATCTCTAAAATAATTAAAATAGATTTTTTTTTTCATCGTAGTTTTCAAAGCAATCACGATGATGGGGAAACATCATCCTACTATCTAATTAAGCCTAACTATCATCATATAAAAATATCCTTTTGTAATTAGATTTACTACAAGAGTTATCTATTTTTATCTTAATATTGAATCAAAATCATCGGATATTAATACTTATTAGTATCAATTGTCGTTAGTTTAGACAAAACAAGCCTATTAAATTATGACTATCTTACAACATGATCACTACCGCCCTATCGTCATTCGTCGTCGTCGGAAGTTATAAAACCCGACTTTAAAAATTGGATTTTTGTAACACAACTTTCTTTATCCTTTCCTTATCAAGGCATGATTTGCCTATAGGACTCTACTTTTCTCGCAAGGTGATTAGAGTAGAGAGATATCTATGGTCAGACTAGAATGAGGAAAGAGTGGGTAAAGAAGGGGCTGCACAAAAATGAGTATATATATGACATTAAGAAGTTGGGTTATAAAACCCGACTTTAGAAGTTGGAATTTTGTAACACAACTTTATTTATCTTTTCTTTGTGAAGGCGTGTTTTGCATGGTTAACTCTACTTTTCTCAGAAGGCGATCTAGTGCAGAGAGATATCTATAGTCGGAATAGAATGAGGAGAGAATGAGTAGAGAAGGGGCCGCACAAATAGAGTATTTGCCATCAAGAAGTTGGGATATAAAACCCAACTTTAGAAAGTTGGATCTGTGCTACACAACTTTCTTTATCCTTTCTTTTTGAAGGCGTATTTTGCATAACTAGCTCTACTTTTCTCATAAGGCGATCTAGTGCGGAGAGATATATCTATAGTCGGACTAGAATGAGGAGAGAAAGTGTAGAGAGGGGGCTGCACAACAAGAGTATTTGCCATCAGGAAGTTGGGATATAAAACCAGTCTTTAGAAGTTGGATCTATGCTACACAAACTTTCATTATCCTTTCTTTATGAAGGTGTGTTTTACATATCTGACTTTACTTTTCTCAGGAGGCGATCTAGAACGCAGAGATATCTGTCGTCGGACTACAATGATGAGAGTGTGGGCAGCAGAGAAGGGGCTGCACAAAAAGAGTGCATGTCATTAAGATGTTGGGGTTATAAAACCTGACTTTAGAAGTTGGTTGTATGCAACACTACTTTCTTATTCTTTCTTCTGTCTTCACTTTTCTCAGAAAGCGGATTCCCTGAACTTCAACTTTCTGGTGACAACATGAAGTCTTGCATGAGAAATCCAACTACTGGCCCATTGTAGGAAGTTGGAGTTGCTGAATGGGAGTTCACCGGAAGTATGCTACTTTGGAAATAAGAAATTAATTTTGTGTTGGTTTTATAAATTTTCATTTAAAGTGTGTTAGCTTAAAATTTTCATTTGAAGTATGTTACCTTGGAAGTATGTTACTTTGGAAATAAGAAATCAAAGGATAGAGGTGAACACGATCAATCAAACAGCAGCACCTAATGGGGTGTTTGGTTGCATGATAATTTTTTGTACACTTTCATGGTAAAAAATTTTATTAAAATAAAAAGTGAACCAACTCATGACATAAAATTATCATGTTTGGAGGGATGTGATGACAAAAAAGAGTTACTATCATTCGTGATCAAACAAAGTGGGGGACCACAAGGGAAAAGAAAGAGGTGGGACCCTCTTTTTTGTTTAAGAAGAAAATCACTCTCAAAATATAAAATTGTCAAGGTTGCCAATCACCTCTTTTAACAAGTTTTCTTACAATTTTTAAAAAATAAAATAAAAACTTCCATTATCATGCAACCAAACACCCCATAAGAGTGTCGGTTTGTATCTAAATGCAAACAACTTGAAACTTTTTGGGTATAAAAGAGATTGTATTGGGTGAGATCAGTTAAGTAAACAAAAAAAATATTTGAAAAGAAAAAAATGTAATGGCAACGGACAGAAACGTGACCGACGTCAAGGTGGGTCAAATGTTGCTGCGGCCCATAGTATAGCTATTGAGCTTTATTGGGCCACACGTAATCAGCCCATCTACATTCATTTTCTTCAAGAGTGCCTTCCTATTATGGTTTGCAAAAGAAAACTTTTGGATGGACTTTTATGTAAATACCAAGTAAATGTTTGTAAATTCTTTTTTTTTTTTTACCAAAGGTCCATTTGGATCCATCTAAAGTAAAAATCAAAGTAAGACATTCCGAATGGAACAATTTTTCCAAGGAAAATCAAAACATATTCTACTATACTATTTGGTTGTTTGTAAATTATTTTTCTGAAAATCTTTTGAGCTCATCTACAGATCTGTAAATCATTCTCCAAAGTCTAATGTTTTAGAATTTTATACGCTAAGATGAATAAACAATATTAAAGCAGCCAAATATTTATGTCCGACATAAATTTTTTATAAAAATAATTTTCAAGTAAATTAAACAATAAATTTGTATTTTTTTAAAAAAAATCTGGATCTACCTAAAATATTTTGCCATAAAAATTTATTTCTTTCGAAATATTTGATTCCACTTGCTTGTGCCACTAAGCAACCGAAAACAACAAAACTACTTTATAAAGAATCAAGCTTTCATGGAAAGGAATGTACGTATCTCTCATTTGGTAAATCCGAAAATATTTTCCCGAAAAAATGACATCAGCTGGTTACTTAATTTCTAACTATTTTTACAGTATTTGATATTAGATTGTTTAAAAAGCTTTTAGATTTTTTTTAACCAAACAAATTCGACGATAAAGTTTCCGAGAAAAGCTGATATATACGAACACCAACGGAGATGTTATGTTTACGAGTTGCAAAACAACTGATCTCCGAGGAATTTACATTATGATCATCCCTCGAGTACAAATTGCAAGGGTAAATATTCTATTTCTATCCGAAATCTCGCTTGTTTAAACGTTTTCAAAGGTGATGTTATTCTCATTTATGCTTTGAAATCTATTATCAGCGGACAATATTGTGTCTTTGGATAATATTCATTGCTCTTCGTTTTCATGATCTCTGCCGTACCCTTCCTTTTTTAATTACTTAATTTGATGGTGGAGTGTAATTAATACAGCCGTTAACAGGTCAGATTAATCATCAAAGCTCGATAGTTTGATGGTGGAGTGTAATACAGCTGTCAACAGGTCACATTAATCATCAAAGTTCGATTCTGATGAGAGATAAGAAATTTCGATTTTGAATTTGATAATTTCGAAATTATTATGCTTTAATTTCAACATGATTCTGATCGGAGTCTCGAATCCGATAATTTTTGAAATACATACTAAATATAATTTTTTATTTTAAAAAGTGTTAATAACTCACACATAATTACTAAAATCTGACATGATCTCTTTAAAATCTTGTTTTTATTACTTTATCAATTTATATATTATATTTTATTATTTATTTAATTTCATTTTATTTTATTTACATAGTACGCACTACGATTTTGATTCCGATAAACTATCGAAACATCCAATTTCGATTCCAAAAGTTCATAGAACGCAAAAATAAGTTCCAAACTCGTTAAATCTTATCGGAATCGAATTAGAATATTAGAATATCGGATTCTATTTATACTCTTGGGGGATGTTTGATATTGAGATAACTTGAGAATAAACTAGATTTATCTTCTGTATTTAGAGAATAAACTTGATTTATTCTCAAAATATTTGGATACCAAACCGCCTCTCTCTCTCTCTCTCTCTCTCTCTCTCTCTCTCTCTCTCTCTCTCCTTTTTTGTGGTGGCGGCCGGCAAACCTGTATCTGCCCCCCACCCCCCCCAGGGAGGAATGGTTCGTAATCCTAAACAGCATAAAGACGGGATTTATAACTAGAAAAGCTTTCATTTGTAAACGTTCTATCCATCATCAATATACACACACACACACACACACACACACACACACACACACACACACACACACACACACACACACACACACACACACACACACACACACACACACACACACACACACACACACACACACACACACACACACACACACACACACACACACACACACACACACACACACACACACACACACACACACACACACACACACACACACACACACACACACACACACACACACACACACACACACACACACACACACACACACACACACACACACACACACACACACACACACACACACACACACACACACACACACACACACACACACACACACACACACACAAGAGCGGCGTGAAGGTGCTTGCGGAAGCGAAATGAACAATGCACAGCAGACTGGTGGAAAACCCTCCGAGTGGTGAGGGCACGAGAGTGCCCCCCTTGTCTTATTTATACTGTAAAGTGTCATACAGAATGTGCTCTCTCTCAATGATTGAGAGAATATTCGATTGTACAAGTCGTTGGACAAGTGTCCAAAAGAAGAAGAATGTAATTACAGATTAACTATGATGCCTGTAACTAATCTTACTGTGGAAGATTCTGGAAAAGGATTCCAATACCCCCTTCAAGTTGATGACTTTATATCTCGAGTCAACTTGAAATTGAGATATTGGAATTGGTCCTTTGTAAGTGGCTTTGTAAAAATATCGGTAATTTGTTGTGAGGTGGAAATGTGATGCGGTTGAATTAATCCTGATTGGATTCTTTTCCGAATAAAGTGACAATCAATGTCAATGTGTTTTGTTCATTCGTGAAAGACTGGATTTGAAGCAATATGAAGTGCTGCTTGACTGTCACAGAAGAGTGTTATGGTGCCAGGATTAATGTTGAAATCAGCTAGTAGATAAATCAGCCACTGTACTTCAGCTACCCCTGCTGCCATAGCCCGGTATTCTGACTCTGCAGATGATCTGGAAACAGTTGTTTGTTTTTTTGTCTTCCAAGATATGGGGTTGTCTCCAAGATACACTATATAGCCTGTGGTGGATCTTCTTGACAATGAGCAGGAGCCCCAATCAGCATCAGTGTATATTTTTAATGAAAGTGGTGACTGCGAGCTGAAGAACACTCCCTTGCTAGGACATCCTTTTAAATATCTAACCAAATTCAAAGCAGTTGCCATGTGAATTTGAGTTGGTTCTGTCATGAATTGGGTGAGTAAGTTGACTGCAAATAAAATATCCGGTCTAGTAACAGTGAGGTACAGTAATCTCCCAACCAGTCTTCTATAGGGTCCTGGATCAATTAACAACACACTTTTCTCAAACATCTTGTGTTTTAAATCCAAAGGAACTAAAGCAGGTTTGGCTGTGGCCATTCCACAATCAGCTATAATGTCAAGAGTGTATCTTTGTTGACTTAAAAAAATGCCTGATTGTGACCTTGCTACTTCAATTCCTAAGAAATATTTTGGTTTGCCAAGATCATTCAACTTGAAATGTCTTTGTAATGTTTCTTTCAAAGACTTTGCCATGTCCTAATTGTTTCCAGTAATAAGTAGATCATCCACATAAATAAGTAAAATTGTGATAGATGCTTCTCTTTTATGAATAAATAATGAATAATCAGCCTTTGATTGAATAAATCCATGAACTAGGAGAGTTTTAGTTAACTTTGCATACCAATTCCTTGAGGCTTGTTTTAAGCCATAGATGGACTTCCGTAAAAGACATACATGATTTTTCTTTGACTGTGTATGTCCAGGTGGCAACTTCATACAAACCTCCTCAGTTAAGTCATCATGTAAAAAAGCATTTTGTACATCAAGCTGTATGATATTCCATGATCGTACTGTAGCTATAGCAAACAAGCATCTCATGATCACCAATTTTGCCACTGGCACATATGTTTCATGATAATCCAAACCTTCTAATTGTGTAAATCCTTTGGCAACCAAACGAGCTTTGTATCTTAAAATTTCTCCATTTGAGTTGTACTTAACTCTATAGACCCATTTACAACCTATGGCCTTTTTTCCAACCAGCAACTGTGTGACAGTCCACGTTTTGTTCTCTTCAAGAGCTTTTAATTCTTGTTGCATTGCTTCTTCCCATTGAGGGTGTCCCATAGCTTCTTGATATGTGCTAGGTTCTATTACCTTGTGCAAGTTTGACAGAAATGATGCATGTGAATTTGAAAAAAATAAGGGTGCACAGGGCTTACCATTTGAATGAGAGGGCATGGCAACGAAGCTAGTTACATATTCCTCCAAATAGCTTGGTTTCTTCTTGTTTCTCAGAGGTCTTTTAGTGTGTTGTTCAGTGGGTGATTAGATAGGATTGATGGTGTGTTCTGGAATAGTGGTGTCGTCAGTCAAGGACATTTGAGTTGGTTGTTTGTCAATTGGTGGTATGTTGACTTGTTCTGGCACAGGGTCTTCCAAAATGGGCAAAGGAATGGGATTTTCATCATAAGTCTGGTTTTTTTTTGAAAAGGGAATATATGTTCATGAAACACCACATCCCGACTTGTGAATATATGCCCAGTTTCCAATTCCATCAATTTGTAAGCTTTTTGATTTGGTGGGTATCCTATAAATATGCATGCCTTAGCTCTAGGTTCAAACTTATCATGCTGTAAATGAGACGTTGAGGCATAACAAAGGCAACCAAAAGTTTTCAAGAGGTTATAGTTAGGCATTTTGCCAAATAGTTTTTGGTATGGTGCCATACCTTTAATTTTTTTGAAGGGTGTCTGTTGATTAAATAGGCTGCTATTAAACTACACACATTCCAATAAATTTTGTCTAAGTTAGATTGAATTTTGAGAGCTCTGGCTACCTCCAATATATGCCTATGTTTTCTTTCTACAATGCCATTTTGAATGGGTGTGTAAACACATGTATGCTCATGAACTATTTCTTGTTCAGTGGTGAACTTATTCATTTCACTGTTAAAAAATTCTGAACCATTGTCTGTTCGAATTTTTGTAATGTTCTTAGAAAAGGATCTATTCACATAAGAGCAAAAGGTTTTAAAAATATTGGACACTTTATATTTAAACCTCAACATATAAACCCAAGTGAAACGGGTGTGTTCATCAACAATACTCAAAAAATACTTGGCTCCAGTATGGGATTCAATATCATAAGGACCCCAAACATCACAAGAAATTAAATCAAAAGGCTAATCAGTTCTAGTATGACTGATCTGGAAGGGCAACCTGGTTTGCTTGGCTAGGGGACAAGTTTGGCAGTCAAAAGAAGATGGTGTGTCGATCTTCAAATGCTCGGACAGTTGTTGTAGTTTCTTCAAGGAAATATGCCCCAATCATTGGTGCCATAAACAGAAATTTGGAGCCTTGGAGGAAAGACAAATCTATTTTTATGGTATTTCAAGGAAGTAAAGTCCTCCAGCTTCATGGCCCTGCCCAATCGTTCTCTTGGTTTTTATATCCTGTATAATGCAATGAGTAGGAAAAAAAGGTAATTGAGCAATGATAGTTTTGAGTTAACTGACTAAAGGAAATCAAATTATAGTTAAAGGATGGCACATGAAAAACCAAAGGGAGCTTAATAGACTGACTAAGAGTGGTTGAACCAGTGTTAGAAATTGGTTCAGATTTCCCATTCGGTAATCTAATACCTGGCAGATTCATGCTCTGAGTGTGCATTTGTTCAAGAGGTGAAGAAGAGATATGAGCGGTGGCACCAGAATCAAGAATCCATCCTTTTTGCCCAAAATCTGTCACTGCATTTACTTGTGCTTGGGTGCCAACCTCCAGCAGCTTTAATAGATTGGCATACTGCTCTTCTGTAAGAGATTGCTGAAGTTGCTTCTTATTGTTTGCTTTCTTTCCTTTATAGTTTGGGGGATAACCATTCAATTTATAGCATACTTCTCTTGAATGTCCTGGTATATTGCAGAATGTGCAGCATGTAGCATTGATTTTGTAACAATTTTCTTTCACATGTCCTCCTATATTGCAATGGTCGCACCACACTCTCTGATCTTGCCCTTTGCTGAATTTTCCATTGACATTCTTAGCTATCATGGCTGACATTTCATTGTTTGGATGTAAATGAATCAATTTCTGGGATTCATCTTGAAGAACCAAGGCATATGCCTTATTAACAAAAGGAAGTGGATCCATAAGGAGAATTGTGCTTCTTACAACAGCAAAACTGTCATTTAACCCCATTAAAATTGCATCAATTGTCTTTTTTTGTTGTGTGTTTCCTCATTAGGATCAATCTGAGCTAATTCATCCCACAAGGATTTGAGTATGTTGTAATATTTGGTTACTGAATCTGTACCTTGTCGAGTAGATGACAATGACCTTTCAATGTTATAAATCCTTGGTCCAACAGCAGGAGAATATCTTTCCTTTAAATCAGCACAAACTAAGTATGCAATATCATAGTATATCACAGTGGACACAATATCTCGATGAATGGAATTTAGTAACCAAGATAAAACCATGTTGTTGACTATATCCCAAGAGTTATAGATAGGTTCGGAAGGCATGGGTTTGAGGATGTTACCGTTAACAAAGTCCATCTTGTTTTTGGCCGATAGAGCAATAGTCATGGCCCTTTGCCATGGAATGAAGTTGTCGCCAGTAAGTAGAACTGAAACCAGAACTGTGCCGGGGTTGTCTGAAGCTTGTAGAAGAAATGGGTTCTCAGCTTCTGTGACCAGTGTTCTTATTCCATTTGGATCTTGGACAGCAAAACAAGTGGATGATGTCCCTTCCATGTCGATGAAGAAAGGAGAGGTGAAGATCAGACCTGCTCTGATACCAAGTTGGAGAACAGAGTGCCTTGTCCCGCTATTTGGTCAGGCGCTGGTATTGTGATGCAGCAACCAAGAGCGGCATGAAGGTGCTTGCAGAAGCGAAATGAACAATGCACAACAGTCGGTGGAAAACCCTCTGGGGTGGTGAGGGCACGAGAGTGCCCCCCCTTGTCTTATTTATATTGTAAAATGTCATACAGAATGTGCTATCCCTCAATGATTGAGAGAATATTCGATTGTACAAGTCGTTGGATAAGTGTCCAAAAGAAGAAGAATGTAATTACAAATTAACTGTGATGCCTGTAACTAATCTTACCGTGGAAGGTTCTGGAAAAGGATTCCAATAGTGTTTGGTTTCATCATCAAATTTATTGTATTTCGTGATTAACAAGTTGTATTAAAACATAAATTATCATGATTTTATTATATTATAAAAAAATAAATCCTAGATGATGTGTTTGTGCTTTGATTTGATTATATTATAAAAAAATTCCCATTCAAAGCCAACAAGCCATTAATTTTATGAACTTCAACAAATGAAATAACAAGTGTTAGGGTTAAATCAATTGATTTGACACAACAACCATTCAAAGTAATAGTCTTCAAAAGAGGCCACTTGTGCCAAAACCGAAACTACTCCAAACACAGTATTTAATTAACTTTGTAGTCTCCTTTCAAGTCAACATCTTAAAATTGATTAATCAAAACTGTTTGTAGTCCAACTAATTTAATCACTCTGACATAGTCTGAGATATTTAAATTCGTCGCTCTTGAAGACTTTATATACAGTCTCGATTTAACATACTAAAATTTTGATATTCATCGACTTCCCATTAAAAAATATTCGTAAAATTTTAAACATTTATCATCGAATCTCAATCTCGAGGAAGATCACCAACAAATCATATATCCTATCTATCGTACCAATGAACCCCAGCTTAAATATCATATATATAACGATTAACTTAACTCTGACCATCTTACTTAACGTCTTTGTAGAAAACGATATATCTTGATACCAAACTCCACAAAATTTACAGTTCTTTTATAACTGAATCTTTAAAAAATAATCCATCAAAAGTTGCGAGTAATCTTTCTTTTTTTCTTTCTTTCTTTCTTTCTTTATTTAGAGGGTTTTAGAATCCGTTGATTCAACGCCAGGAAGCTTCAGGGAACATACTTCCCCTTCATTACCCTACGTGCATGATCACCCCGGCCAGAGGAGGTCAAAATCTGGCCAAGGCTGCCCACAAAATTATTGTTTGGCTTCTCTTTCAAGGGGCAGGTCCCCGCCATGCATCAACTTGATCCCAGCTCAGGGCGGCCGGTAGATGGGTCAGACTTTGGTTCATATTGATGAATATAATTATTTGCTTGTTTAAAGGCTATGCTTGGAGACATATATAACTCAACTTCCGGATGTCATTTTGCCCAAAGAAAAAAGAAAAAGAAAAAGAAAAGACATTAATTTTGACAAGTCAAGGTCAAGACATGTGCTGGACGATGCTTTGAGACCCATTCAAGAGTCCTCTTGTGAGAGCCCATGTGGGTCAATTTTGATATCAAACAATTGAAAGTCCTAATGGGGTGTTTGGTTGCACGACAACGAAGGTTTTTATTTTAACTTTTAAAAATTATAAGAAAATTTGTTAAAAGAGGTGTTCGGTAACCATGACAATTTTATGTTTTAAAAGTGATTTTTTTCTTAAACAAAAAAAGAGACTCTCACCTCTTTCTTTTTTCTTGTGGTCTTCCACTTTGTTTGATCATGTATGGTAGTTACTCTTTTTTGTAATCACATCCCTCCAACATGATAATTTTATGTCATGAGTTAGTTCACTTTTTATTTTATTAATACAATTTTTTATCGTGAAAGTGTACAAAAAATTATCATGCAACCAAACACCTCATGAGTCTTATTACAGATAAAATAATAAAAATATTTCTTTGTGCCAATTTTGATATTGATATTTTATCATTTTAACATATCAATATCAAAATTGATATGGCATCATTTGTCGGAATGGGTTATTGGCCTTATTCGCCGTCAGAGGAGCAATATTGATCCATGGTAAATGTGAGGATGCCAAAGATCAAAACTAGAGAGCATATATTTTTCGTTGACTACAAAAAAAGACAACCACATGAGTCCGCAAACCACCAATGTTAGACGCATCCAAATGAACCTCCCTTATCTTGCATTCTCTGGTGTCGTCAAATATTAGTCCTTTCAATCTCTCTAGGACATGCATCTCTAGCTAGCCTGTGAATCTTCACATTACTGAAGACCTTCTAATCACTGTGTACTGATCTCTTGCCCGTCCTGAGCCCATTCCAATGCACATTTGGACGTCCCAAGTTCGATTACATACATGCAACATATGAGAGAGAGAGAGAGGGGACATACATACATATACAATTTACTCTCTATGATGTGAGCATCTCATCAGTTGCGAGCGATCAGTCACCTCTTCACATGCCTCCCATGTCTTCTCCTCCCCCCCCTCGGGCTCGTCTTCTTGCCCATGGCCTCGTGTGTATGCATAAATATGGATACACACGCACCCTTGGCTGTTGTGTTTGACCACAGTCGCCGTCGTGAACACACATATACCAGAGAAGCTCACAAGATACGTACCAGGATGGATGGATAGATAGATAGAATAGATATGTATCGCTGCCGGATCGGAACGGTTCGTCGGAAGGGCCCTTTGACCGCATGACCAGTGGAGGTCTCGGAGAAGACAGTACGCCGGCTTGCGCGTGCCGACGGCAGCGACGAGAGGAACGATAGAACAGAAGAGGGGCTTCCCGTACGCAGCTGCAACGGCGGCGGGCCGGCTGGACGACATCGACGGCGACGCATATATATATATGTAGGAGAAGGGATCACCTGAGGAGGGCTCCTGAGGGAGCCCCCTCAGGCCAACACATGACCCACATAAATGTGGGTCATGTCAAGGTCTAAAAGTTGATTAAACAGTGGATGTGACCCACATTTATGTGGGTCATGTGTCTGGCCTGAGGGGGCTCCCTCAGGAGCCCTCCTCAGGTGATCCCTTCTCATATATGTAGATTTTTCATGGAGAATTGAGATGGAGACGTAGATGAGATGAGCTCGGGGCCGCCGAAGCTTCCCGCCGGTGAGAAGCAATATTCTAGTCAAACTGGAGTTTTTTTTTCATCTAACGCGCTTTTTTTTAAAATTTTTAAAACTAACACGGTAAAACTTTGTTTTATAAATCTAACGCACTTTGGTCAAAATCGAGTTTTCAAAACTCGACTTTGACCGAAAACAGCAAACAGTCCCGACTAATGACGGCGAAACGGGATTAATTTAAAGTCGAGTTTTCAAAACCCGACTTTAAAGTCGAGTTTTGAAAACTCGACTTTAAACCAAACCCGGCTATGAACGAAGAACGGGAGTGAAAAAAATCGTGTGGGAAAGTCGAGTTTTCAAAACTCGACTTAAAGTCGAGTTTTGAAAACTCGACTTTAAACCAAACCCGTGAAAAAAAATGTGTGGGAAAGTCGAGTTTTCAAAACTCGACTTTAAAGTCGAGTTGTAAAAACTCGACTTTAAACTAATCCCGTTTCGCCGTCATTAGTCGAGACCGTTTGCTGTTTTCGGTCAAAGTCGAGTTTTGAAAACTCGACTTTGACCAAAGTGCGTTAGATTTACAAAACAAAGTTTTACCGTGTTAGTTTTAAAAATTTTTAAAAAAAGTGGGTAAGATGAAAAAAAAACTCCAGTCAAACTGGGACGACCGCCCCAGTCAAGGATAACACAACACCGAGCTCCACGACCTTTGACCGGCCGGAGCTGCTCTTCTACTTGCTAGTCCACTCGCTGGCTAGCTGGTGGCGATGACAAGAGCATGCAAACAAATCACACGTACGTATGTAAAGACTGGAGAGGGAGGCGTCTCCGGATCCCCCGTGCATCTCTATATGCACCTCAGTACACACCACTTCAATAAGTATGTTATTATATAATCAAATATGTTATTTGAAACATTTTTAAAATCATAAATGTAAATGAATGTCATGTAATATTATATTTTATTGAGATAGATCCCACTCTGTTCGTTGCAAAGGATGGCATGGGGGAGATACGGAGGGGTAGGGAATTTTCATGTCCCCTCCTTTTAACTAAACATATAATCTATATCTGGTTCTGGTTGGATACTTAATATATATGGATATGAATTGTATTTTATAAATCGTGTATTCTTTAAATTCGTAGCGGATACAGATATATAATATCCGGATTAAAATTTTAATTAATTAATATATTTAATAACATATAAATTGTATGAATAAATTTTAGAATATAAAACTTCTTATATGTTTATATTAATATCAATTAAGTATATTGGTCTATATTAGAGAATATTTAAACAAATCTTTAAATATACTAATTTAATTATTTCTATTATGGACATGTCATAAAGAGACTTATCTGAAGAATGGAGTGGAGAGCGAGTATTTTCATGTCTAATTAATAATCAAATAATCTCTATGTCGGAATATCCACTCCGGCAGATATCCCTTCCCCTTCCCCTTGAGATCGGATATTATCTTCATAAATAGCTATGAATCAAGAACAAATCAGGACTTTAGCCCTATAGATCGAGGACCCTTTCCCTTTCAGCTTGATACCGGTGATCTACACTCTAAAGGTAAGTGGGCATGAATGATGCCACGCACAAGGAGGCCGATAAGGTAGCTTGAAGCACCCATGTACCTTTTAGATATCACAATTTGCTTGAGTCGGATTTTATGGATTGTTGATGGAGATCCTTGTACTTGACCAATAATTGGTCTTTGTTTGTTATACTGACTACGAGAAATAAGAGTATTGGCGATAGATTATTGACGACGACTTGTTAAAGGCATCACCCATACCATTAATCGTGATGGTTGCTTGGTAGTCATCACAAACATCTAGTAAACTGGTGATGGCTTCAAGAGCTGTCGCAAAAGAGTACACTAGCGGCGGTCTTCACCATCGCAATCTATTGGCGACGGACTATTGCACCAATGGCGACGGCTTACCAACCATCTCCAATAAATTGACTTTATAATCAATTACCGACCTCCCCCCCCCCCCGCTCGATCGTATCTCTCACTCGACTGTGCATCGCTTCCTCACGCTAATGCCACCACATCCTCTACTGTCGCCGCCATTGCTGTCGAGCGTCACTGCCGCCACCACCATCGGTTGCCAACACTGCCAGCGTCCTTTGGGGTGGCCAAATCCTAGCTAGAGCTTACCGTCTAGATCTCCTCTTTTTAGGTATAAGTTTATTTTTCGTTCTTGTTGATTTAGGAAATCATATACTTAGATAAATGTGGTGTTTATGTTTAATAATCATATACATGTTCATTATGTTTTGTCACAAGTTTATGCTTAGAAAACATTTTATAGGGTTGTTTGGATTGAACAAAATAAATATGTTAAACTTGGGTTTGTTGATTTTAGTTAACTGTTGGTCTCAAACTATTCCATTCGCTACTAATCTTGTTTAAATGTTACTTTGGAGTATGTTAAATTAATATTTTGTATTTAAATATTAAATTTTTTATTATTAGGTGATTAGAGAGAAGAGATATCACAAATTGGCAGGAAGATGGGTTTCTTGAATTTTATGGATACGAAGTTTGTATTATATAGATTTTGATATTTGATTTGCACTAATAGGGATGTTGGTACGATCATTTTGCATCATGTTTAAGCTCTATTAGATGGATTTATTTTAAGACACAAGGGGTGTACTCAATTTCATTTTAAATCGGGTGTTGGAAGTTTTTTTCCAAAACTCTAAACATAGTTCAAAATCATAAACATTAGGTAAACTAAATTGATTCAGTTGAGTTCAAAACCATAAACAAACTATAAGCTAAACTAACTTGATTAGGTTCAAAACTATAAACAATTATTATTTGATATTTTAGAAATATTTATTCGATCTAGCTACTTACTATTCAATATTACCTATATAATATTTATTTGATCTATTCTAAATTATATTTTAGAAAATATATTATGATTTGATTTCTAGGACTTTTTAAATCAAACCAAACAAACATTTCAAACAAATTTGATTTGGTTTTTAAGCCCTTTAAAACTAAACCAAATCGGCTTGGTTTGATTTTAAAGTCTTTCAAACCAAAACAAAATGGCAGGTTTGGTTTAACTTTAAACCTCTTTCAAACCAATATAAATCGGTGAATCGAATGGACTACTTTGAAAGGACTTCTAAGCCTTCTAAGCCTTTTGAAACCAAACCAAAGTGATAATTCTTAACCCTTTCAAACCAAAGTTTTTCAAACCAAACCAAATCGATAAATCGAATTAGCTTGTGATTGTTTAACTATAGTTTTTAATGTTGAATTATTAATTTAGGATTTATTTAAATATGATTTTAATGTTTAGTTTGTTAATTTAGGATTTATTTTAATGTGATTTGAATGTGAATGGTAGGATATGTATAAGAAGGTTCGAGGTTTTAAGGTTAATGACTATGATTTTATATCCACATAAAAAAGATTAGGGATTGATGAACCGTTTGCACTTACAAGTCAAGTGAAACAAGTTTTTTACGTGAATGATAACTCGAATAACAGATGAGTTTTACTAGTAAGATCTTTAACTCATAACTATTATAACATTTCTGAAAATGAGAATGATGATGAATTAGAACCATATTAAGAAGGACTTGTTAGCGTACATATAACATTTGGTGCAACCGACAAAGAGATACTATTTTAAGCAACACATCCATTAGATGTAGAAGTTTGACAACTTCAAGCATCCAATCTAATGTCGATTTGGATGGGGCAAATCGGCAACTGATCGGGCAAAAAAACACAAACACCCAATCAGATACTGATTTGCCCCATCCAAACCGGCCACCAGTTTGGATGGGGCAAATCAGTATCCGATTGACCAAAAAATCTTAAACACCCAATTCAATCCCCTTTTGCCTAGTCTAATTGATTTAACTCAAATCGTAATCCATTATTCTATGACAAATGATGGGTTTCAGTAAGAGCTGGAAGATGTCTCAAGCGGCTACACCATCTCTGGGTGGTGGTTCACAGAGTCGTTCATGTCAACCTCATGTATCAAGAAATCGACCCAGTCTACTCCTTCAAGTTCTAGGGGTGTTTCTTCACAACCAACTTTGAAGGTACCCCCTGAGCCTGGTCCATCTCAGACTTCGCCTTCCCAACATATTCTATCAACACCTATGGATGGAGGTAGTCCATCTTCCCATACCTTAGGTATAGATTTCACTATATCTAATTATTTCAATTACTTAACAAATATTCATTTTCTAAATTTCTTTGTTAATTTATGTTTAACTAGCTACGTATGCTCTATGTGGGAGAGGTCCAGCTAAAGCAATGAGTGTGTGAACTCTGGGATCTGCTGACTCCTTCAACATCGAGTTAGTAGGTGATTCAGGTGTGGGGTCCCATGGTTAGGAGTTTACTTCATATATGGAGTATGCAACAGAGTACATTGTAATTTATGAGAACAAAATTATATTACTCTCCTGCAAGAGAAGAAAGATGCCATCTTTTATGATCTTGAGGTAACATTGATATTCATACACTTATTTATATGGCATTGTTAATAGGATAAAATTAACAATGCCATATAGAAAAAAAAGAACGAACATACATGAGTTAGAGAGAGATTTTATAAGTATCAAAAATTATTATTTTTTATCAATTCATTGAGATTTTATGCTTCTAATATTCTTATTCCTCTGGACAAGTACAAGAAGAAGGACATCCCCTAGTCGTCCAGAGGTATTCTAGATGACTCAAACACATGAAGAGCTAGATGGAGTAGTCATATGGAATAATGACCAAAGTCGTTAAATGATAGTATATACCAATACCAATTTGACTTGTCTAATTTTTTTCGTTTAAAACGCATATGTTTTAACACAAATTCTTATTGTTGGAAAATATGCAACAATTGATGAATCCCCTGCATCAGAGGAACTAGATGCTGGAATATCTTAGCCACCCACTCTGATGGAGGCTTTTGTATCTGTTTTTGGTAGAGATAAATTGAGACGGATCTGAAGTGGTGGGTGAACTCAAACTCGCAACACTTGGTATGGTGGGTCCAGTGGAGGTGCTTCTTCCTCCACGACCTAAGAGGTCTAGGAGTTTAAAGATTAGATGGAGAAGCAAGCTCAGATCAACATTGACTGTCGATCTGAGATTTCTTCTTTGAAACAACAGTTGGATGATCAACAAAGGTCATTTCAAGAAATTATCCAATACCTGACCTAAATGTATGAGAATATTAGTCAAAGACATCCAACATACGATATATCATCCACATCAAGTAATCCTCTAATACAATCTCATCAAGATGAAGATGGAGACGAGAACGATGAAGAGTACAAGGATGATGACAAGGAAGGATCTTTTAAGGATGATAATTGATATCGTACTCTTCCTCTTCTACATTCCATTTTGTATTCGTAATGTCCAAAATACGTTGTACATTATATTATATATGTGATTTGTGGTTTGGTATATGTCTGTGTTGTGGAATGTGTTGATTAGAATGTGTATGTGAATGTGTTTGTAGATTGTGTTCATAACAATGTGTATGTGAATAAAAATGTGATTATGAAACGTGAATGTGAACTTGGATTTTATTATGAAATTTTGTATGTCAAATGTGAATCAAAACGAGATTACAATATGTAAATGTATAAATGGGTTGATGATAATCATTCCCCAATAATGTATAGTCATAAACATGCATGGTTTCAGCCGACAAATGCAACATATTTTTTTATATTACAGAATTATTGGCGACGGCTTCAAGAAGTCGTCAGAAGCCATTGTCAATAAAATTTATAGTAAAGACTATTTTACATTCGTGACGACTACAAGTCATCGCTAAAGTAGGCATTTTCACAATCGCGGGGGTGCGCGGGTGTTAAAAACTTTGCTTTGGCTATAGCTTCAACTAAGTTGTCGCTTATAAGGGTTATTGGCAATAGCTTAAGCTGTCACCAAAGCCGTCATTTTCACTCTCGCGTAGCCTTGCAAGTGTTAAAATATTTGCTTTTGCAACAACATCAACCGTGTCGTCACTTATAAGGTTATTGATTAATATGTCACCCATAAAATTACTAGCGATGGGTCTTAGCCATCCTCAATAATGTTTCTGCTGACGAGTTAAGCTGTTGCCAATGAACTTGTTGGCGACACATTTAGCTGTCACCTATACATTTATTAACGATGGGCATTTGAGTAGCCATCGCCAATAATATTGGCGACAGACTTATTTGCAACAAGATAGCAATGACTTACCAACCATCACCATTAATTATTGATAACGACTACAGGCTAATTGGCAATGGCTCTTAGCCGTTGCCAATACATCTATTTTTTGTAGTGACAACAGAATACAACATTGTAGAAGACCAAAAATGAGGTAGAAAATATTTGTAAACTCTCAAATGTAGAAGTGTGCAGAAATTACCTACTTAGAAGAGGAAGAATAGATCCTTGGACCTCATTGGCCCGCCCTCTCTGCCCACACCATCGGAATCACACTATTACTAGACACCATCATTATCAACTTCCAAGGAGTTGCTTGGCTGGGGGTAGTGGTTTTCGCAGATGACAGAGCGGCAAGCGACTTCTTTAGTTTCCTATTCCCAAGTGTTAGAAATGAAACCAACACTTCCCTAGATGATACTAGTAAAGAGAGTAGTGTATCTACACTGGAGGTGGACAACAGGAGCTGCACGTAGGTAGGTAGTGATTTTTTTTATATTCCATATTTTAAAATATTACCAAACACATTACCATCATTTTTAAAATTTATAACAATTTTTCCAAACATCATAATTTCATAGTTTCTATTTTTAAAATTTGTCATGTTTCTACCTGTAATAGAATTTTTTTATCATGAAATCACATAAGAAAATAAAATGCAATCAAACAACCCATTAGTAAACTCGCAAGCTATATTAACTCCCATTTAACTCAATCAAATATTAAAACCAAATTCATAAATAAGTTGAACCATAATCGGCTTCAGAGGAGCACATATATCATGGGGTGTTTGGTTATATGATGAATTGAGTTCTTGTTATACTTTTATATTTTGTAACAAATTTGTTAAAAAAGTGTTTGACAATTGTTACAAATATATCTTTTTAAAGTGATCTTCTTTTTAGACTAAAAAGAGGTCAGACCCTCTTTTCTTATCTAGTAGTCTCTCACCCCTTTTGGTCGTATATGACTTTTACTCTCTTTTGTCATGACATCTCCTCTAACATGACAATTTTATGTCATTAGTTAGTTTACATTTTAGTTTAACATAAGTTTTTATGATAAACATGTATAAAATTATTGTGCAACCAAACTCTCTCTCTCTCTCTCTCTCCCCCTCCTGCCCATTATCTAGAAATTACAAAAATATACATTTTGATAGTTTTATTTGAAAGTGAATATAAATAAACACTATTTTTAACATGTTGTATTAAAATTAGATTTCTTAGGAATGGGCCAACGTCTGACCTGTATCATATATTTATCACCAATATTATCAATATATACGTAGCAGACCAATATGTTTCCCCTGCCCGATATTTTCTTGATTAGAACTAATAAGATTTCATTTGTTCTGAGTTAATTGATGTCTAACATGTTAATAAGTTAGATATTGAGATCTTTGATAAAATATCCGAATATAATAAGAATTTTCTGATAAATCACTTAATTTTAAGGGATTCACTATAATTATATTTTATTTTTAAAGGTGGACATCTAAGATTTTATGTTCCACAAGAGAGATTAAAAATAAAATTAATACTTTTAAATACTTCATTAGATCAACTCAAATGCCACCTAAACCACTTTTGAATTTATGTTCTTATTGCTCCCCAACATAGATGAACCTAGAAGTACTACTTGCACATATACTAGAGATAAAAAAAATTTCTCTGAGATGTCCGGAGGGAGGTCCATTTGACCTCTTCAACCATGCATGAAGCTTTCCAAATCAAATGTCCCGGTGTTGAATGATTTCCTATTTCCGTTGACCGTTGACCGTCTGACTTCTTGATACAGAAGAAATCGCATTCTAGCACCTGATCATCAACCAGATCAGCCAAAGAGCATTCTAGCACATGTATCACGACCTCAATAAGATTTCCTGATACCATTAATTAAACAAAGTTTAAAACATGCCCATCTTAAAAGAAATCACTATATTTAATACGCACTTCTTCTTTTACCTCGGATTAATTAATTACACCGGTCTTCTTCTTCGCATACACCATTAATTCACCCCGTTACCAATTCTAGAAGCTTGCTAGCTACATGATGAGGAGTGTAAAATAAATTAGTCTTAACTTGCCGTTGCCCTCTCTCATATATTTTTTCTGACCATCCATATGTATTTCAGCGTTTCCTGCCTTTTATTTTTTTTTCCAATTTTTCTCTTATAAGAAACAAAAAGAATCAAGATATAGTTAGGATGGACTGGAAAAGTGAACACCATATATGTTCAGCATCAAAACAAGAAAGTAAAGTAAAATATCTAAAAGGATACCAATACTCATGGGATGGGTCTGTTTGGATGGCGTATCACCAACGCATATATTATATTACTTGTTATATATTAACGACTATGAAATTAATCCTGTCTTTACTAATGTCCCGTTTGGTAACACTATTAGACACCTCTATCATTATTAATTTTAAAATTAATATTGTTGGTAATCATCTCAAGGTGTTTGGTTAATAGTATCAATTTTAAAATTTGTACCGCAAACAACACATGTTATGTAATACAAGTGTCAACTTTATCAATTTTGATATTGATACTCCATCTTCTCAAAATATCAATATCAATACTAATATAGTGTCACTTTTGATACTTTAACCAAACGGGCCATAAAATATCAAACCTAATATTATATACTAGGATCAATACTCTAACCACTTAAACATTCCTCGTTGGATTTGTTAGATAACACCCTACCCTTTGATCATTTATCTAATGAGTTGCAATGCATTTTTTCTCTTTTTTCTTTTTTTCGACTGCTTGTGTATCTCAAATATTTGTTCCTGTAATTAAGTCCCAAGTTTCTAGATACTCTCTCGATATATACACATGGATCTCTGTATTTGAAAATGGGATACATGTTAGAGGAGGATGTGATCACTTATAACACCGTCTCATCAAGATTTGACTTCAATGGCGCGAAGGAGGGCTGACAGTAATACTTGGGTATATACTTGATATTCATATGTTTGACATGTATATTTGGAAAACAGGATGCAACTCAAATTTCAAAAACAATGTGGATGATCTGATTAAGATTCTTGACCAAGCCCGTCGTGATGTGTGTCCTCCTGTTCTGTCTATCCAACTCAAGGTATTCCAAGACCACTACCTTACCCAACTCTCTCTCTCTCTCTCTCTCTCTCTCTCTCTCTCTCTATATATATATATATATATTAATGGGGTGTTTGGTTGCATGATAACGAAGATTTTTATTTTAATTTTTAAAAATTGCAAGAAAACTTGTTAAAGTAGGTGTTTGATAACGATGACAATTTTATGTTTTAAAAGTGATTTCTTCTTAAACAAAAAAGTGGATCTCACCTCTTTCTTTTTTCTTGTGGTCCCCCCCACTTTGTTTGGTCATGTATAAGAATTACTCTTTTTTGTAATCACATCCATCCGAACATGATAATTTCATGTCATGAGTTTGTTCACTTTTTATTTTAATATAATTTTTTATCATAAAAATTTACGAAAAATTATCACGCAACCAAACACCTCGTAAACTTCTTGACATGAACCATGCAACCCCTTGTAAACTCAGGCGCCATTAGCATGATATTACGATGGACCGGAAAGCAAGAAAATCCCCGTATGATGATGATCCGCAATTGTCACAAGCTATGGTTGTTTTGGAAGCTTTTGAATGGATATAACACAAGCTTGCAGGCGGCCATCTATTGTCACAAGTGATGCATAGGCCGCTGTAGAAGCTATTTTAGGAATATTCTTCTCTTTTGTAATCGAAATTAATGGTACAGCATTCTTCTTAGAATTAATAAGCAGGAAAAAAAAAACATAGGTGGTACCGATTTGGGGAATCTAGCGACGGGGCTTTTCTCAAGGGATTATCATCTATTTATAAGACTTGTGATCTTCGTTTTCTCCGTCTCGAATCAATACTGTTCACCGTTTTATTTTCTCAAGAAGATATTCTATCATTAATTTCGGTTACAAAGAGGAAAATATTTCTTCATTTCATTTTTATTTATTGGTCTTGATTTTTCTTTACTAGTCGTTCCCTTAAAATACTATATCCCAACGTTTTTACAATGTCAAGAACTCCTTAATGCAAATATTTTTATTTCACTGTTTGTTTATAGAATCTGTTCTTCTTTCTTTTTTCGAAGAGTGTCTCCACGGTTGAGACGATTGAAGTGCACATGGCACGACGTGGCCTCTTCGTGTAGTGGACAATCCTCGAATTCAAAGCGGATACCGATAATATCTATTTTGAATGTTAAATAAATATTATTTAATTAATATGTTTAATAATATTCGAATATATAAAGATAAAAGTATAAAATATAAAATTTATCATATATTTATCAACATTAATTTAATATATTAATATATAATAGAGAATTATTAATCATATTTGTAAATATAATGATTTTAAATATAGAATTATATATATATTATGTGTATACTATCAACTATAGATTCGAAGCGGATTTTAAACGGAACGGAGTAGATATTTTCATGTCCGTTCTAATTAATATTCGGATAATATTTGTACCTGGATATCCGTTCCGACGAATATGTAAAATCGGATATTATCGGTGTTACGAATTCGGAATAGATGCATATCCGTTTACGACCCTACCGGAAGATCATTTTAGTCAGACTCCGAATGCCCCTGTTCACCTGTGCAAGGGTATTGACGGTTGATTGAACGGGTTACATTTAAATCAAGAGAGAGAAGAAGACAAAGAGGTCTTCCACACTAGAGAAAGAGGAGAGCCCCGCAGGCTGCAATGCTCATGTTATTGCAAGTGGCTCAAACATTAAATAACTCAACCTCTACATGGAGAGAAGACTATTCTTTTACTTGCTCCCGACGTCTCAACAAATGTGTCTTGCCCGTTTCTAGAATGCAGGCTGATGATCCTCAATCAACTTTTTTTTTTTTTTTTACGGGTTCGTTGTGAAGGATCTCTGCATTGGAGGGTGGTCTGACTTTTGATATCTAAGTTCTATTTGGTAACAGACATCTATATTATTATTAATTTTAAAATAGATATTTATAATAATCACTAAAAAAATATTTGACTAATAATACCGATTTTAAAATTAACAGAGAAAACAAAGCACCTTATGACCGGGACTTCCACTCCTAAAAATATCAATATCAACATTGATATAATATTTATTTTAAAATTGTAACCAAGGAATTGTGAATGTAAATTACTCTATGTAAACTTACAAAGAATTGCGAGGGATTATATGTCACTCTATATAAATATTCAAAAATCAGATCTTGAATACAAAGGGCACGGGCCGGGACCTAAAACATGACATAAATCAGCCCCCGGCTTTCATACTACAGCTCAATCTATCATTTTTTCTCTTCCTTCTGCCATTTAATATCTAGCTAATATTAATTGGAAAATTAGCACCATGTATAAAATTTCTTCCTGATACATGTATCCAAAGCTAACCTCGGACAGGGCATTAACACAATAAGATGAGAACTGTTGTTATTTAATGTTTAATTTAATATTGATAACCATGCTCAATCAATCAATGAGTATCCACACCACACGTATCCTTAATAATCAATGGCTGGCAAAAAAATAAATATTTAATTTAAAATTATCATAACTTGTAGGATAGATACGCAAAAAATATTAGAAAAGCATCTCATATTTAAGAAACCGGAAGGGTGAAACTTGCCCGCCACGTCGCAACGGACATCTTGATGGTCCCATCACATCGGATGGAAGCAGGCTATGCCACATGTCGGATTGTTATTGGGTGCTTAGCGTAGGCGTGCGATGCGTGTTTCAGAGATGGAGGACAAGTATGGGGGGGGGCTACGCATCGTGGACCCCACCTCGTTATACGAAGGAAAGCGATCGGCGTGGGAAAAGTATGAAAAGACGGCGGTTTTCGGCCCCGCCGGGGGCCGTCGCCGCCGCCGCCGCTGCGATGCCGGTCAAGCCCTCCTTCCTCCCACCTTCCTCCTCCCCGCCGGCATAAAAGGCCCTCCAGGCTCCCTTCCTCCACGGTCCATCGCCGCCCGAGCGGGAGGAAGGGCGAAGGTCGAGAAGCGGAGGAGATGGAAGTGGTGGTGCCGGCGGCGGCGGCAGACTTCATCTTCGACAGCGCCTCCACGACGCCCTATGTAAGCGCTCCGTCGAGCCCGAGGCCATTCGGCGGCGACTGGCCGTCCGCTCGCCACTACTACACGAGTGCTCCCACCAGCCCGGCCCGCGCCGCCGCCATCTTCCGTGAGTTCAGCACCGCCATGGCCGGAGGCCTCTCCAGCCCACGGTCCCCCTCATCTCACCGCTCTTCTGTCACCCCCTTCGACTGGGAAGAGAAAGAGCACAAGGAGGAGGACGATGTCGGCGATCTGGTGGATGACTTCGCCTTCGAGTTCAGCGGGCAGCTGGAGATGGGGAGCGGATCGCCGCTCACGGCCGACGAGCTGTTCGACCGCGGCATGATACGGCCCCTGAAGCCGCCCCCTCGGCTGCAATACGCACCGCCCGTGGGCTGCGCCGCCGCCGCCGCCTGGGACAAGGCCTCCATAGCCTCGCCTAAATCGCCAAGGTCTCCCAAATCCCCCAAGTCGCCGAGGTCGAAGTCGTCGTTCCTCCTCCCATGGCGCAAGCAGCAGGATGATTTCGACCCGTTCGCAAAGGCTATGGAGGAGACCACCCGCGGCCGCGACCGCAGCGCCCCGCAGAGCAAGCCCGCCGGCGCGACGAGGAGGACAGCTCGTTCGCTGTCCCCCCTGCGGGGGGTCTTCGATTTCGAAGGCAAGCCCTCCTCCGCCACCTCCGCGGAGTCCTCTTCCGCCGTTGGAGGGAGCGTGGGCGTCGACGCGGCACCCGGCAGCGGCCCAGCCGCCGCCGCCGCCGCCGCCCCCGCCAGATGGAGCAAGAAGTGGCGCCTAAGAGATTTGCTGCTCTTCCGAAGTGCGTCGGAGGGGCGGGCGACCGGCGGCGGGCGGAAGGACCCGCTGAGGAAGTACACGGCGCTGTCGCCGTCCTCGGCCGCGATGCTAACGAGAAAGGGCAGCGCCGCCTCCGTCTCCTCGTCGGGCAGCAGGGAAGAGGTCAGGAACGGCAGCTTCAGGTCGGTGGACGGCGGGTCGGTGGGGGGGAGCTCGAGAAGGGGCGGCGGCGCGGGGGGGTCTGCGCATGGGCGGCACTACGCCGGCGGTAGCCGCGCGGCGGAAGAGATGAGGAGGAGAAAGACGATGCTGCCGTACCAGCAGGGACTGTTCGGGTGCCTGGGATTCAACCCGGCCATTAACGGGCTCGCCAGGGGATTCTCATCCTTCTCTCGCAGCCGCAGCTGATCAGAGGCCGTTGACTGCTCGTCTACTCGCCGGCGATCCATCTATCTAGCCATCCCGCTCTTCTTCTCCTCCTTCTTCATCATCTGTTCTTTTGTTCATACGGGGAGGATCTCGTTCCTTCTCATCCTCTGCAATATCTGCCATCCAAATCCGATTCATTTTGTTGTTTGCTTGCATGGATCTATCGATATATATATAAGTATGTACGTTGTATTTCTCCCTGGTGATGATGATGATCATCATGTGTATAAACGTGTATTTGTTCTTCAGAGGTACGAGCTTAGAGATCATCTATCATATATCAAGGGGATGATGACCCGGTTGTTGCCGTCTTCAAAATACCCAGAGATCTCTCCCTTGTGCGGTGTGGGAATGTCCTGTGCAAACTACTTTTAAAACTGATGGTGATATAATTAAGCGATCATTAATACTGGTTTTGAATTTTATAATACGAACAAGACATAGATTTAAGCGCAAATTTTGACCTTTGTTAATTTTTTCTTATCGATATCTCATCTTACGGGTGCAAAAGAATCTATAAATGTGATAAGTAACTCAAAATTTGGCGTGACAAAAATTGGACTCCGATTTGTTTGTTATCTCAAACAAACAAATTTTAAAAATAAAATAAAATACAATTCATTAGCCAGCCGAGTTTGAATAAACTTTTACCGGATCTTATAAACTTGCGCGTTGCGAGTAACTCAAGTTATTAATAGTTATAAATCTCATTTAAATATATAAAATAAATTAAAATTTAACTTAATTTGAATTTTAACGTTGATCAAGTTTAGTAACACAAAGACAAAATTGAGTTTCACAAATAAATTTAGGGTACATTTGTTTGTCCGTAAAATGGGCCATCGGAGCAAGTTTTCGTGAAATTGTATTACTTTCTTCTATTTGTTTGTCTGTAAAATTAGGGTCGAAGAAAAACAATATTTGTTGACTCCGTCAATATCTTGATTTTGGTATCCAAGACATGCCCGGATGCCATTCTCCAGTAACACTAAAATAGATAAATTGTAGAAGAAGTCTAACTTCAATAAGTATGGCAAAGCCTTTAAGATCGAGATAGATATAAAAAATAATAAATATTTTGGTAATCAATAAATTAGTTATCAATATTATAATTTTTATTTTAAAATTTATAAGTTATTTATATAATTAATTTAAATATGAAAAACTCAATTAATTAATTACTATCAAAAATAGTTTATTTAACACTTATATTATCTACAAATCATAAAATATATGTGTAAAAAAAGATTTACCGATATTCAAATAAATAAAAATATTTTCAAAAATATATGATCTTTTTGCAAATAAAATAATTGATTGTATTTTTTAAGAAAATAAATCACATGTAACCAAACGAAAGATTATGTTTTCAAATTCCTTGTAAAAGTTACTCCATGAATATTGTTTCCCTTGTTTCAACTTCTACAAATATCTAATGTAATATTCAGATTTTTTATAAAAGAATATTATTTTATTTACCCCCCCTCTGTATTTATACCCTCATCAACACCCCCCCCATTCGGGACCGGATCCTCTGTGCACCTCGGTGTGCACCTCAATGCACACCACTTTGTAAATCTATCTTATTACATGATCAAATAAGTCATTTTAATCATTTTTAAGATCGTAAATATAAATGTATATTATGTGATGTTATTTTTTATGTAAATCAACATTAAATATATTATATATATATTTAATTAGATTAAATATATAATTAACTTACAAAATAATATAAATCAAAAATATTAATATTACTTTATTTTTATCAATACATAATATATATTTATATTTACAATCTTAAAAATGATTAAAATAACTTATTTGATCATGAAATAAGATAGATTTACAAAGTGGTGTGCATTGAGATGCACACCGAGGTGCACAGAGGATCCGGTCCCCCCCCCATTCACCTTGCCCTAGCCGCCATTCACTCTACTTTCCATATTTCCTCCGAACCCCCCCCCCCCGGCTACAGTGTCCGCCGTCCCCCCCCTCTCTCTCAGTCTCTCTCCCCGCACGCCAGCGCGTCACCACCCAGCTTGTCCCCCCCCCCCACCTCATCGGCGCAGCAGCCCCACGGGAGCTGTCCGTCGCGTTGCCGCCCAGCGTCGACCGATGCTGCGAACCCCCGTGCACCCTGGCGCCCAGCCCACACGCGCAGCCACTGGGCGACATTAGTTGACGTATGGAGAAGTCGAACGAAGCAGACACCTGAAACAGAGTATGGACAAGCGGAAGCAGTGAGAGAGAATGAATGGCTTCGTGCCCTTACTGTTCGTAGGGTGCCTGTATTTATAGTATCTGTACAATGAATTTGGTAAGAAGAAAACAAAAATTACAGAACGGTGGTGCGTCCGGGCGGTGCCCATTCTTTTACAGAGAGAGCAGCAGGAATATTCCCTGGTTGTTGAGCGCCCGTGGTCGATCGAATGGAAGCTTCTACGTGTCACAGAGAACACATGGGATTAATTAGCATAAATCTCAACACTCCCCCTCAAGTGGGTGAGTGCAAATGTCGCACCAACTTGGAAATGTGAAATTTGAAACGTTCTCTGTCCAATGGTTTTGTAAAGACATCTGCTACTTGTTCTTCAGTTGGAATATACTGTGGTTGAATTGATCCTGATTGTACTCTCTCCCTGATGAAATGACAATCTATTTCTATGTGTTTGGAACGCTCATGATATACTGGATTTTCTGTCATGTGTAGAGCAGCTCGGCTGTCACTGAATATTCTAGTTGTATTTGCCTTTAATCCGAAATCTTGTAATAGATAATTCAGCCATTGAATCTCACAGACCCCTGCTGCCATGGCCCTATATTCGGATTCTGCTGAGGATTTTGACACTGCTTGTTATTTCTTTGTTCTCCAAGATATGGGACTTCTCCCAAGATATACTACATATCCTGTTGTAGACCGTCGGGTGACTGGGTAGGAAGCCCAGTCTGCATCCGTGTATGCAGTGAGTTGTAAATATGAATGTTTGTGCATGAGAATTCCAGTGCCAGGACTTCCCTTTACATATCTGACCAGTTGCAAAGCAGCAGCCATGTGTGTTTTGTGTTGGACTTGTCATGAACTGTGTGAGAAGGTTAACACTAAACATTAAATCTGGCCTTGTTATAGTTAGGTACATCAACCTACCGACAAGCCTCCTATATTTTCCTGGATCCTTCAATTTATCACTTTCCTTGTGTAGCTCATGCTTTGTGCCAACTGGAACTTCTGTTGGTTTTGCTTCAAGAAGTCCACAGTCTTGAATTATATCAAGTGCATATTTCCTCTGATTAAGGAATATTCCTGTGTCATTTCTTGCCACCTCAATTCCAAGAAAAAACCTTGGTCTTCCTAGATCTTTAAGCTGAAAGATGTTGTCCAGGTTGTTCTTCAATTTGTCAATGAATTCCTTATTGTTTCCGGTCACTAATATGTCATCAACGTATATTAACAACATGGTAATGTCTTCATTTTCATTATGACTAAACAGTGAATAATCAGCCTTTGACTGTTTGAAGCCCATGGATACCAAAGTTGAAGTGAGTTTTTGAAACCAATTTCTGGATGCTTGTTTCAGACCATACAAGGACTTGTTTAAGATGCATACTAAATTCTCCCCCTCTCTTGGATGTCCCGGGGGAAGGTCCATGTAAACCTCTTCTTCCAATTCACCATGTAAAAAAGCATTATTAACATCCAACTGGGTTATGTCCCACTGTTTGGCAGTGGCAATGGCAAAGAGGACCCTTACACTTACTAATTTTGCAACCTGAGAAAAAGTATCGTGGTAATCAAGTCCCTCTAGTTGGCTATAACCTTTGGCTACCAAACGAGCCTTGTGCCTAGCAATGCTTCCATCAGAATTGTGCTTAACTTTATATACCCATTTACAGCCGATGGTTCTCTTCCCATAAGGTAATTCTGTGAGGATCCATGTGTCATTTTTGTCCAAAGCCTTTATTTCTTCATTCATGGCTTGTCTCCACTCAGGTTTGTCCTTTGCTTCATGATAATCCCTTGGCTCATAACTCTGATCAATTTCCATAAGAAATGCTTGGTGGTTCTCACTAAAAGGAGTGTAGGTAAGGTAATTGCTCATTTTGTATGGACCTCCTTGAGGGCTGGGCACGGCATTGAAGCTGGTCAAGTAATCTTCCAGGTATTTGGGCTTTCTTCTCTCCCGAGTTTCCCTCTGGTTATGTGAATTTTGGCTATCGACTGGTTCAGGTTGGTGAGTTTTGTTGGAGGCATTTGTCATGCTGGTATCGTGTCTAATGTCGGGGATTTGAGTATTAGTGTCATGGTAGGGATTAATTTCTTCATTCTGGATGGGAATAGGTATGGGTGAATGGGTTTGTTCCTTGTAATTGGTGAAAGGAAAAGTATCCTCATGAAATATAACATCCCTGCTTGTGAAGACATGGTGTGTCTTAATGTCAATCAGCCTATATGCCTTTTGATTAGGTGGGTACCCAAGGAAGACACAAGCTTTAGCACGGTTTTCAAATTTGTCATGTTCCAAATGAGAAGTGGAGGCAAAACACAAGCAACCAAAAACCCTTAGTCTGTCATAATCAGGTTTAGTTTTAAACAGAATTTCAAAAGGTGTTCTGTCTTCTAGAATTTTGGTAGGGTGTCGGTTGATGAGATAGGTGACAGTGAGAATGCAATCCCCCAATAAGGCTTAGGGAGAAATGATTGTGCTCTAAGGGCCCTAGCAATGTCAAGAAGATGTCTATGCTTTCTTTCAACAATGCCGTTTTGTTGTGATGTGTAAACACATGTGCGTTGGTGAATAATTCCCAAGTTTTGTAAGAAGAATTGAAGTTCATGAGAAAGAAACTCAGACCCATTATTGGTCCTTAAAGTTTGGATAGTTTTTGAGAAATGATTCTGAACATAATTAATGTAACTCTTTAAAATGTTTGTCACTTCTGATTTAAAACACATGATGTATGTCCAAGTGAACCGGCTATAATCATCAACGAGAATAACAAAATACTTGGCCCCAGTTCTTGAAGGAACATGATATGGCCCCCAAACATCATAGTGAATAAGAGCAAAAGGATGCATACTTCGACTAATACTATTTCCAAAAGGTAATCTAGTTTGTTTAGCCAAGGGACATGTTTCAAAAAGGTAATCGAATAAATGGAAATTTCAAAAAACTGGCCATGTTCTTCAGTTTAGTGTCGGATATGTGTCCTAGCCTTCTGTGCCATATCTCCTGGCTGGTGGTTTGGGTCATGAGGCAGGCCGGTACTTCTTCTTGGATAAGGTAGTAAAGGCCTCCAGCTTCAAGGCCCTGCCTAATCTTCTCCTTCAAAGTAAGATCCTGAATGGTACAGTGTGAAGGGAAAAAAGTGATGAAACAATTTCTTTCCTTGGTTAGCCTGCTGACAGATAGTAATTTGTGTTGAAATTTCGGAGCATGGTAAACCGAAGGGAGACTTATGTTCTCATTAAGCTTGATAGACTCTATGGCAACAGTTGGAACACAAGAACCATCAGGGAGGACAATACCTGGTGCTTGAGGAGACTGGTTGATGTTTGGGCTGGTCCCCTTTGAAGATGAAACAGGACTGATGTGAGCTGTAGCGCCAGAATCAAGGACCCAAGCCTGTGAGTCCCTTGCCTTAGCTGCGTTGGCCTGAACTTGTCCTTGAGAGGCTCCAATTTCTAGCATTTTGATCAGATTTGCATACTGCTCTTCGGTTAAGGATGGACTGAAAGACTTGTCAGCATTCTTCTTGGCAAAACGTCCATCTTGGGGATAGCCATTGAGTTTGTAGCAAACTTCCTTGGTATGTCCAGGAATATTACAGTAAGTGCACCTTGGCGAATTGATCCTCAAGCATCTCTCTTTGCTGTGTCCAAGTATGTAGCAGTGGCTGCACCATGGTTTTCTTTCCCCATTTCTATTTATTTTGTTGCTACCTTGGTCCCTTTTTGCAATCATGGCAGATATCTCACCTGTGGTGATGCTTGTATAGCCCTCTGTGTTTCGTCCTGCAGAACAAGGGAGTAGGCCTTGAAGACATGGGGCATCGGATCCATGAGTAGAATCTGACTCCTAACTCCAGCATATGTGTCATTTAAACCCATCAGGAATTGCATCAACCTTCTCATGTCATGTGAAGTGTCTTAGACTGTAGTGTCAATCTGTGCTAGTTCGTCCCATAGGCCCTTTAAGATGTTGAAGTATTTGATAACATGGTCAGTTCCCTGTTTCAACATGGCTATGGATCTCTCAAGTGTATAGATCCGTGGCCCATTTGCAGGTGAAAATCTATCATTTAAATCCTTCCACATCTCATAGGCAGTTTCACAATATATGACGGAAGGGGCTAGGTCCTTGTGTATTGAGTTCAGTATCCAGGAGATGACCATATTGTTCACACGAAGCCAAGAGTTGAAGGAAATATCCTTTTCATCAGGTTTGAGAATGTTACCATTTACGAAGTTGAATTTGTTCTTAGCTGAGAGGGCCACAGTCATGGCTCGCTGCCAAGAGATGTAGTTTACTCCTGTAAGGATGTCTGAAACCAGTATAGTACCTGGATTGTCGGAGGAATGTAGGAGGTAGGGGTTCTCCGCCTCGATGTTGAGATTGGAGAAGTTGGTGCCTTCCGGTGCTGGCAACGTTGCAGGTATTCCTTCCATGGTGATGGATCGGATGCCTGCTCTGATACCAAGTTGACGTATGGAGAAGTCGAACGAAGCAGACGCCTGAAACAGAGAATGGACAAGCGGAAGCAGTGGGAGAGAATGAATGGCTTCGTGCCCTTACTGTTCGTAGGGCGCCTGTATTTATAGTATCCTGTACAATGAATTTGGTAAGAAGAAAACAAAAATTACAGAACGGTGGTGCGTCCGGGCGGTGCCCATTCTGTTACAGCCAGAGCAGCAGGAATATTCCCCGGTTGTTGAGCGCCCGTGGTCGATCGAATGGAAGCTTCTACGTGTCACAGAGAACACCTGGGATTAATTAGCATAAATCTCAACAACATTGCCGCCCTCGGCAGCCTTTGGCCCTTGTGCGTGCCCTCGGTCTCCCAATGCCTCAACCACCATGCCACGACGTCGACAGCCGAGCCCACAATCGCGTCGACCTTCCAACCGCCTCGCAGCTACGTTGTTTGCAGCTATTGACCCCGCCCTCTCTCGATGTCCACCGCTCAATGAGGCCCTCCCTCAGATCCAACTCCTCCCCTCGCGGTGCCCCAGCGCCTTCTATTGCGTGCGCCAGCAGCAGCACGCCCTTGTGCGTCGCTGTAGCTCCCCTTCATTCAGATGCTACAACAATCATGGGTAATGTTTTATTTTTTTTTTCTCTTTTCACTCCCTCACATCATTTCTCTTATATCCTATAAATGTGATATATCTGTTTACCTTATTATGTTTGCAGCCAATCTAGATTGAGAGAAAAATCTCTATTCAAATAGGCCCAAATCCGTGCTAACTTCGGATCGGAAATCGTCGACTCCATCCCAGTAGGCATCCCGGACATGTCTAGTATCATTAAATTTAAATACTTAATATTCACCAATGACTTGTAGATGTCGATTTATATGTATCGGGTTGATATCGAACGTGGCGATTATTTGTGGTTGTATGTTTTAAATTCGGTAGATACTTACAATTTTACATAGTGATCTTGGTAGTTAATCGATCTCATTGTGTCCAAATTATGTGCATGACATTGGTATAAATTTTAGAGGTTAGTTGTAAACTTATTTGATTATGCTCAACTCGAAAGACCCCATTCTATATGTTGTTACAAATTCCTTAGATTAGATAAGTTACTCCATGAATATTGTTTTCCTTGTTTCAACTTCTACAAATATCTAAACAGACCCTTAATCCAGATCTAGTTTTATAAACTGTTTCGCATTGAGTTTGAACTAAACCTACGTCCACCTATTATTCAAGTTCAAGATCAATCTCAAATCAATTAATTAACAAAACCAAAGCTTAAACTCGATCCGTACGCATCCTCCTGAAAGATCAATATCCAAGTTTATATACTGTTATTTTAATGTCCTAATCATACATGATGAGGCACAATATATAGTTAAAGATTATATGATTTTGAGCATAGAACTTTTAGTGTAAAAGAATAAAAAGATATTGAGATCTTAGTAAGAATATATAAAGATGTAGTTGAAAACATACAATGATCATTCATTTTTGCCCGAGTTTATGTGTGTTTACATTTTTTTTAGTATTGATACAAGTGTCTTTTTTGCCGTGTGTTGGTTATATAACTTTTATTTTAATTCTTCTAATTTGGTTAGAAAGATGAGCTGACCGGTATATATTATTCATCAGCTCAAGCTTAACTATATACATATACATATATGAGGGTAAGGTTATGGGCTCAACCCATATAATTTGGCTCGATTTGATTAATTTTAACCATCCGGTCAGTTTTACTGATTTTAAAAAAATTTAGATTAAGTCAAATTAAATTGAACTAAATCGATGATTTAGTTAAAATATTATAAAATAACATGTATGAATGATAAAATATATAGCATGTATTTTAATTAGGTATAAGCTAAAAATATAAGTATAAACATAAATATATAGTTGATAATTTTCTTCTCAGATAGAATCAAACCAAACCAAATATCATTGGACTGGTTCGAGCACTTGATGAGAAGGTCCGATTCTATTTAATTAGTTCCAAGAAAAAGAAAAGAAAATACCCTGAATTAGAGACCAAAGAGAACCTAATTAACGACGCCACAGAGATGATCGATCCCCTGTTTGGCGCCCAATAGGGGGTGGACGCAAACGGTTTAATCCGAGAAGTCAAATCGAACTAACTCATTCGGTTTAGTTCGACTTGGAAACTGGTTCGATTCGAAAATTCTCTAAATCGAGTTAAACCAAATCAAGTTATTTAAACCGATTTAATCGAAAAATTATTATAATATCGATAGAAATAATCTGTTTATAATTTTTTATGATAAAATAATTTTTATTTTAATTATTTTTAACGTAAAAATTATTATATAAATATAAAATAATTAATTTAATATTTTTTATTTAAATGAATTGAAATCGATTTGATTTGATTCGATTCGAGAGGTTGATTCTACTCGATTCATCTTGAAAGAAAGAAAAAAGTGAACTAAATCGGATCAAATAAATAGAACCGTGCCCACCCAAGCCAAGCTAGCGAGGGACGTCGTACGTCCTGCGGCGAGGAAGGTGGCGATCGATCAAACTGCTAGCTAGCGCGCGCCTTGTTCCGCAACGTGTTATTCAGGATCACATCTGGAGGGGGAGGGGGGGGGTCTCCTGGCGGCGGCCGGCGGAGTGCTCGAAGCTGCCCGGAAGATTCCGGCGAGTCGGAGGGAAGGAAAGTCACCCCATCCGGCTTCCGGCCGGCACCGCACGTATATATGGATAGAGGATCGGGCAAAGGGTTTTGTTTTGGATGCCGTCGTGACGGCCTGTGTCGCTAGCTAGCTCTACTGTTCTTGATGCCTGTCCCCTCGCGGCCGTCCGCTTGCGACGACGCGCGGCTTGATCCCCCACGTACGTACAGAGAGGCTGTCTGGTTAGGTCGCGGCGCGCTGGCCGGCCAGCAATATATATGGGGGCGACGCCGCAACCTGCAGATCAGCCGAAGAGCACCCTATTAATTAATCATTGGGGAGATTAATTAGCTAGCAGAGGCACAATCAAATAAAGATCAGTACGGTTAAGGATGTTACTAAATCGTAATTTATTTTAACCAACTGCTTCGATAAAGACTTATATTGATTTCAGTAACTTTCTAATTTTAATAACAATTAATTTACTGTTATCGATTCGTTACTCAGTTATTATGGAATCGTCACTGAACGAGAACTCGAGACATTCTTTTATCGTGAAATTAAAATGATCTGAACTCATTAAATAATCACCTTTTCGATGAAAAGTCAAGTTTCACCGAAATGTTATTAGAAAGGGGCATCATAACTCAATACAGTTAACAGCTCGTACGCCGTCTGTCTTTTATTTGCCTTCCTTATTCAACGAACCCCCCCCCCCTTCCTGCGGTGGCGAGCTTGGAGCAGCGAAGAACGTCCTCTTCTTCTCTCGGTCTTTGTCTTCTTCGGATGGTGGCGTCTTCTCGGGTACCTTCTTCTTCGGCCGTCTCTGCATCTTCGCCCACGGAGGGTCGATAGAGATAGAGAGAGAGAGAGAAAGATCCATCGAGGGACAAAAGAAGGGGAGAGATCGAAGAGAGAGTGCATAAGAGTCAATATTTCCGCCCTCCCCTGAAGGTTGGAGCTTCCGTATTTCCGACCAAATTTTTAGGAGGTCGAAATTGTTAAAGGGTTTTATCCCATATTGGCCACCGAAAAATAGTCAAATACCTTTATCATAGCTCTGATACTATGTGAAATTCCAAAAATGCACGTGCGCTGAGGAGACCCAGGTCCAGGTTATGATAAAGGTATTGGACTATTCTCCGGTGGCCAATATGGGATAAAACCCTTCAACACTCCCCCTCTCGACCAGCCACCACCGTCAGAGTCACGATAGGAATCCACCAGAAAACAGAGTCTAAGTCCACCTGCTCTGATACCATGTGAAATTCCAAAAACGCACGTACGCTGAAGAGACTCAGATCCAGGCTATGATAAAGGCATTGAACTATTCTCCGATGGCGAGTATGGGATAAAACCCTTCAACAGAAATATCTGCATAGTACGTACGTACGTAGTCGGGCAGCGGGCTGTTGTCGATGATGATGGCTCACCTTTCTGCCATGCATACGTGCGTGGTGGTGATCGGATCATCTGCTTGACTTGGTAGCTTCTCGACCGGTCGATCCGGCTTGGCAAGATTAGACGATTCTGTAATATCTATTAACACAAAATCAATCGTTTTGGATAATATGAAACAAATAATTTAAAACAAAAGGTTGGAAAGCCGCAGAAAAGGAAGGGGGAGAGTCTAGAGAGCGGTAGGTAGGTTGCGGAGGTTTGGGGGGGAAAGGACGAGGCGGGTCTTAATTAGAGAGCGATACAATATTTCAATATGCACCCTCTGTCGATTTTAAAATTGACGATATATATAATTATGAGATACTTGAATATTAATTAGGATAAAATTTAAACTTTGTAACACAAATAAAATATGACACAGGATACAAGTGCCTTTAATTTTTTAAAATATCAATATCAAGGTTTTGATAATTGACACACTCTAATTACCACATGGGCATAAACTATTTTGTGGTATACCCAAGAACAGATTTATGACTGAGAAATACCTATAAATCAAACACAATTCTCTCTCTCTCTTTCTCTCTTAAAATTTGGACAATCTTGGTAGAGGAAGATGGGTACAATTCGACCGAGGTCCCCCGAGAGAGAGAGAGAGAGTAATAATGGCAGCCAATTGGTCAAAGCAGGAGGCAGAGACAAGAAGGCCACATCATTGTGCCAAATAGTCAAAGCGCACGAGGGCAGAGAAGAGAGAACGAGAGACACACACACACTTTTATTAGTTTATACGTGAGCCGGTCTTTGATCAAGGCATGTCTAGACGGCGGTCTTCGAAAGGGGGCAGCTCCAGCGCGGTGATGGATGACTTCGAGGTCCGCGCTTGCCGGCCGGCCAACACCAACCCCACTTCGTCCTGCCCCCCCCTTCTCTAGCTTCCGGCGCCGCTTCCGGCCATGCCGACACTTCCGCCGACGGCAGCGGAAAGCTGGTGTTGTGATGTGCTGCGTCCTGGTAATTAATAGCTACCCGGCCCTGCCGACGCTCATCTTCTCCTTGAACGCCCGCCGTCTGGCAAGGTCTAATGTGCTTCCATGTCGACTAATCGACCGAAAGGAATTAAATAATTCTCTCTCTCTCTCTCTCTCTCTCTCTCTCTCTATATATATATATATATATATATATATATAGAGCACTAACTCACCTATACTCGAAAGGCAGGCAACCATGTGTGATCCGGTCTAAGCCAGTGAATCATCAATGAGGTTAGAAATGGAGGAGTGACCCACAAGTTAGGAATTCAATCCTTGTGAAACGTCACTCACACCTTTGAAGTGTGGTTTGTCGGGATAATACTTTGAACTACCTACTTGCTATAATTCGTCACCTAGCTATAGAGATATGTTTGACCACGAACTCTTATCTCCAAACTCCACTAACGTCCTATATATCATCTTCTCCGTGAACGTTCCAACATTGTTTAATATATGTCCCATGTCGACTAAAGGGGGATCTCTCTCTCTCTCTCTATTGGGTATCAGACAAACTCATTCCATCCGATCTCACTAGTTAGATCACCTACACTTTCAATTCTTAAAGCAACCATGCAATTGTGTTAGTGAGTTATTGGGAGGTTAAGAAAAGAGGAGTAGGTAAAGACCCACTGACGGCGCAGCAGGGACAAATTGAGAAATCAGGATAGAATGCATATATAAATGAGAGCACTCTGAAACAACAACTTATTGGATTAACTTGCAGAGAAGAACCAGCACACTTGTAGGGCCAAGAATTAGATGTGGTGCTAAAGATGTTCTCTTAAAATGCTAGACAACCTAATCGAATGCCCCCGATGAGATTATGAATTAGTTTTGGTAGTTCCTTGCATATATGTGATGGAGGAATTAATACAAGAAGTCAAGCAATGCATTAACTCCCTGTTTGGTTAGAGTTTCATTTTTGGTACTATATCAATATTGATATTAATATTTTCAAATGTTGGAGTATCAATATCAAAAGTAATACAAGTGGACATTTGTATTACATAATATGTTTTGTTTGCATTACAAATTTTAAAATTGATACAATTAATCAAATACCTCTTAATGATTCCTATCAATATCAATTTCAAAATTGATAGTGATAGAGAGGTACCTAATAGTGTTACCAAACAGGACGTTAGATTCCCTGTTGACCGGCTACCAACGTGGAGATCAACAGCTTAACAGACGGGGAAATCTGGCGACTTAATTTAATGGTTTCAAAAGTCATTCCGTCACTGCTTGATCGTATCATCCACCGTTAGATCCGAATGGCTTCTGACGTATGCCCCTAATCTTCACAACACAGCAAATGTGGCATCTAATTAGGTTTTAATACTTATGGGGTGTGAGCTGTTTTGGTTACATGATAAATTGTTTATGTTTTATTTTGTAACAAAACTGGATAAAATAGGTGTTAAGCAACTATTACAACTTCAATTTTTTTTAAAAAAAAAATCTTCTTGAACAAAGAAAGAGAGTGTCACTTTTTTTTTATCTTGGGCTCCCCCCAACTTATTAGTCATATCTTTTTAAACATAATAATTTTATGTCATTAATTAGTTCTAAACTATTTTATTACAACTTTTTACGGTAAGTGTATAAAAGTTTATTGTCTAATCAAACACTCCATTAAAAATGGTAGGATCTTACCCGAACAGTTTGGGTTTTGAAGCATAACCGCATGACTATACACGTTGATGAAATCTTGACCTGCAGTTCTTTTCAAAATAAAAAAATAAAAATAAAATAAAAAAGGAATCTTGACCTGCAGAGCCTAGACAAAGACAAATAGCTTCTTATGGTGGTAGTACGTAGTAGAACACGCTGGAACCGGTCAATCAACCAAGCAGGGCGGGGGTTCGTCTCCCGGCGGTTGCAAACAAGCTACGGGGGGGGAGTCCCTCTCCTGGAATGTGCGAGGCGTGCCTCGGAATCTTCTTGTAGTGGAATAGCCGAGGCGTGCCTCGGAGCCCCTGCGCTGGAGCTTCAATTTCTGGTTGCTCCCTCGTGTAGTTCAAATGCAGCTTAGTCATCGTTAAGTGAAATCTTTTCTTGAGCTCAGGTTAGCCTCTTTATCTGCTGCTCTTCTTTTGTCTCTGTTTCTTCTCTCCTTCTGCTCCTGGGTCCTTCATGGAAAATGTGCAAAGTATATCAGCGCCTGATCAAGAAGCTATAATAGACAAGTTCAAGGAAGCTGCTCCAACCTTCGTGTCGAGAGACAACCTATTATCATCCAAAGTCCGTCTAATATCGACCTCTGGAAATGGAAAAGGCAAGTGATAGTATCGGTGCTTACTAAGGAAGCAATCCGTCCGGCGGGCCTAAAAGAATGGATTCAAAAAATGTGGAATCCGGTTTGTCCTTGGTCGATCTTTGGACTTCCCAAATGGAGCTTTCCTCTTGACTCTTCAAGGAGAAGAAGAAGTAAGTAGAATGCGCGAGCCCCTTGGTTTTTTAATAATGATATTGTTCTTGTTGAAGAGGAAGACCGAATACTCCACCGTACGCCTATGCTTTGAACTCGATAGACTTATGGATGAGAATATACGATCTTCCCCAAGAACTACTTCACGAGAGATGTCGTTATGCAAATAGCATCACAAGTAGGGAATCCTATTCTTCCAAATCAAGAAATTGCGACTCTTGGAGCACATTCGCCCGGGGTTAAAATTTCTACGAATATTTATGAGCCTCTTCGACGAAGTCTCGGTTATCCTACCGGACGGCGAGAACGAGGTTTTTTTGAGATTGCTTTTGAAAGAATCGGTAGATTTTGCAATTCTTGTAGACTCTTGGGACATGAGCATGAAAATTGTGACGATTGAGCGATTGGAATCCATGATAAATGCGAGATTTTCCGGCGGACTTAAAAGATGAATTACAAGAGGAAAATTATTTTCAACTATGGAAAATGGCTTACGGTAGATGGAAGAAAGGCATGTGGAGGCGGCGAGGCCTACTCATCACAAGATGACAAACAAGGAACTACGGAGCCTCGGACCATGCCTTACCTATTGTCAAACCTCTTTATGACCCCATACCCTACGGTCGGACCACTACGAGTGTTAGCACAAAATAAGTCAAGTGTCACCACGATACCCGATTCGGAGGGCATTAAAAATAGTCGGGACACCATGCTCTCGGCCTCACTGTCGTGCGGTTACCACACGACAACGATCCTACATCGGCCTTGACTTTTTTAAACTCTGCGGTCAAAAAATTCCAACGGATGTACGGTGGAAAAATTGCGAGTGCGCCTACGGTAGTGAAACATGTCTCTTACCTACCTTTTCATGTCAAAAAATTCCGGCTCTTTGGAATTATTGTCCCTCTCCAAATAAGAACCTGCTGACGCATACAGACAGAGGGGACTGTAGCAATAGCAGCAAGTGGGAGCATTATAATCTATCTCCACCGGACAGCAGTGTGAAGAGGACAAAGGACCATAAAGCTCTCAGTCCGCTGGCAGTAAAAAGACCTAGTTCAATTGACAAGATCAGAAGCAAAAGCAGAAAGAGGCTGCAACTCTTTGAACTGGTTGAGAATCGAATGGAAGGTATTGCTCCAACAGTCACTATCCAGAATTCTGAAAAATCACGGGTTATGGCAGCTGGCCCATATCAGCTGCAAGGGGATAAATGAAGATTTTGGCTTGGAACTGTCGGGGGGCGAATGGGTACCCGACAGTCCGGTATCTTGATAGGCTTACCCATTCAGTAAATCCGGACATCTCTTTTATAGCTGAGACCAAATGTGCTATGGACACGTCTATTGACTTCTTCAAAAAGAGAAATATTGTGAATTTTGTTGTGTTTCCTGCCTCTAGGGCAGCTGGTGGGTTATGGCTCTGGTGGGCTGACTCGATGGAAGTGCAGGTTACTCATATTTGTAAATCTTGGATTGCTAGCACAGTCGAAAGATAAAACTTTGGGGAATACCTTTTTGCTTATCACTACTTATGCTCCAAATATCCAAAAGAGAGGTGCCTTTGTTTGGGCTCGAATGTCAAATTTTATTAAAAGGCGAAATTATCCAACCGTTTTGATCGGCGGTGGAGCTGTATTAGATTCCAGCATGAGAAATGGGGAGGCACCGGTCAAACCCCTTCCGCACCTTGGCCGAGTTTGAGGAATTTATTCAACTTAATGGTTTACTAGATGTCGGGGTCGAGGGACACCTTTCACATGGTCTAACGGGAGAAATTATGAACACAACATCCGGGAGAAACTGGACAGGTGCCTGGCTAATATGTCCTGGATCCATTTATTCCAATTCGCCAAGGTATGCTCTCTCCCTACATATTACAGCGATCACTGTCCTTTACTTTTATTTTCAAATCCAAAAACAAATCTTGGTAGAGGCTGGTTTAAGATGGAATCTGCTTGGATGGAGCACTCTTCTTTTAAGGGCTATGCGCTGAACGCTTGGAAGGAAAGTCCCAAGCTAAATGAAAATTATAAGGGGAAAATTGCTTATATCAGGAAAGATCTTAGTAGATGGAAAAGAAGGGTTTTTGGGAATATAAATAAGCAGATGGCTGAAATTAGAGGCCGCCTCCAAATCTTGCAAGGTGTCCCAGAAAACCAAGAGCATATTGACTTAGAATATAATCTGATGGATAAACTTAAAAGTCTTGAGGACATGGACCATGCTTATTGGAGACAAAGAGCAAAATGCTATTGGCATAATCAAGGTGACAAATGCACAAAGTTCTTTCATCTTAGAGTTGTAAACAGAAGGCGTTGGAACAACATTCCCGGTGTCTATTTGGAGAACGGCAGGTGGTGCTGCCAGGATGGGCCGACATTCATCATGTGTTTCTATCTTATTTCTCGAAGCTTTATGATGCGATGTCAATGCTAGAATCCCCTCTCTAAATGCCAATATACCTCGGCTGAAGAAGATTACGAGAACGAAAAATTGCTACTGCTCGAAATCCTTCTATCAATGAGAAATTAAGAGCTCTCTTTTCCATGAAACCGAGAAGTCTCCGGGTCGGATGGCATTCCCCCCTTTTTCTGCAATTTATGTGGGATGAGATTCGGGGAAGATATTATTTCTCTCATCATGTCTATTTTCTCCACTCATTATATTCCTTCGGGTTTGAATAACCTTGTCATTGCCCTTATTCCCAAAAAGACAACCCGATGGCTCTGAGCACTTCCGGCCTATAAGTTTATGTAATGTTATGTTAAAAATTCTTACCAAACTTTTGGCTGGGAGAATCAGAGCCTTTTGGACCATGCGATTGAGGAAAATCAAGTGCTTTTGTGCACAGTAGGTTGGGGGTGGACAACATCATCATTGTGCGGGAAATTATTAACTCTTTTAAATTTAAGAAGGGCAAAAGTGGCCAATTCATGGCCAAGTTAGACATCGGCAAGGCCTATGATACTATCCATTGGAGCTTTATTGAAAGCATGCTTAAAAGCTATGATTTCCCGAATGAATCTATCGGTCTTATCATAGATTGTATTAACTACTGTCTCTTATTCTCTAAACTTTGAACGGTCGAAGATCCGCCTCTTTCAAGCCAAGAGGGGCATTAGGCAAGGCTGCCCATTATCTCCCTACATATATATTATGTGTGCTCAAGCTCTTTCTGGACTCATTAAAGATTCTTATGATCATGGTTTCTTCAGAGGCATAAATCTTAATAGAGGGGGTCCTGTCATAACCCACTTCATGTACGCGAGATGATATTATCATTTGTGGAGTGCCTTAATGAAGAGCAAATGAGAATTATGATGAACATTTTAAGCATTTATCGGGATAAATACGGGCAAAAGATTAACTTTTCAAAGTCTAGCATCATCTTGACAAAAATGTCCCGGGTAATCAACAAGATTTATTATGTGATATTTACGCTTACACCAAGGCTACTCCTTATGAAAAATATCTTGGCATCCAGTTTGGGTATCTCGGATCACGGGAATAAATCATTACACTTGGGTACATCCGAAAATTTCCATAATAAATTGGCTGGTTGGAAGTCGAAATTCTTATCAAGCTGGGAGGACTACCCTCGTTAAGTCTACCCTCGGCCAAACCCCCATGCATGTTATGTCTATCAAAGAATTCCCATGGGTATGATAAAAAAATTGGAAGCTAACAGAATTCTTTACGAGTGGGCCCATAATGTGGATGAGAGAAAAATGCATTTCAAGAGCTGGGACCATATCAAAAGATCTAAACAGATTGGAGGGCTCGGGATTAGGGACTTAGCTACCATGAATGCTGCCCTCTTGCTCAAACTTGCCTGGAATTTTATGCAGAACCCTAACAAGCTCTGGGTGAAGGTACTGCAAAGTAAATATTTAAACAATATTGATTTTTGGAATGCCAAGTGTAAATACAATAATTCGGATGTCTGGAATAACATTCTTAAAGCTAGAGAACATCTCATCAAGGGTTGTATCTGGAAAATCAAGAATGGGTCCCAGGTAAATATCTGGAATCATACATGGATCCAAGACAACAAAGGTCCCCCCACTGCTAAACAGGGTCTCCTTTCTCCTCCTGTTCGGGTTAAGGAGCTTATAGTGGATGGAAATTGGCATAGGGAGACTCTGGAACATTGCCTTGTTGGCGCCTCTGTCACCAGAGTTCTAAGTACCCCAATTTACAGGGATGAATCTGAAGACAAGTTAATTTGGAGATTCACTCAAAATGGCATCCTTAATACCAAGTCTGCTTACAGGTTCCTTAGAGATTTTAATTTGCCTCCCAGCTCTTCATGCCATACCTCATGGAAAAAAATCTGGCATCCTAAATTGGGGAAAATTTTCCCCCAAAAAATCATTGTCTTTCTTTGGAAATGTCTTGCCCAAGCCTTGCCTACGAGCAGAAGCCATTGCTAAGAGATGTAAGTCTTTTGATGGTGTGTGTGTCATCTGTGTTTCTCAACTTTGAGAGTACGGATCATATTATGCTTCTTGTCCGAGAAGTAGGGCAATTTGGCTTGCATCTCCTCTTGGTACGAAAGAGAATATTAGAGACATGGCTTTCCTTGACATTGTTGGGCCGCTCTTGGATTGGATCCTTCAGAAGGATCAATCAAATATTTACTTAGGGGTTTTGGGTATCTCGATTTTCTGGCATATCTGGACAAACAGGTGCGATATGATTTTCAGGAATATTAACAAGAACCCCTTATGGATTCTCACAGCGGCTAAAAGGGATGCCTCCTTCTTTTTAGGACAAGCAAATATTATCAAGCTACCTCCCTCGTTAAAGTGGATTCCCCCTTCCGAATTTCAGGTAAAAATTAATGTCGATGCTGCGACAGATTTCAACAAAGGTGCTTTAGGTCTGGTGATTAGGGATGCTTACGGAAGGCGGATTTGGTACAGGAAAACAAAAATTTCTTCCTATCTTGACCCGGTTATCTTGGAGGAAATTTGAAGGCTGTCGCCGAAGCTTGTGCTTGGATTTCGGCTTTGGATAGAAAACCTCCGATTATTGAAAAGCGACGCCCGCGCGGTGGTTGAAGCCGTAAATCTTCGGGGTCCTCCCATACGGAAGGCCAGCTTCCTTGTTCGCATTTGCCGGGACTGCGAAGACCTCTGCGCCATCGTCTCCTTCTGCCCTAGAGACAGGAACGCTGCCGCTCACCGTCTTGCGAAGTGGGCGCTGAGGAACGCGGTATCCTCCGATTGGTCGTCCTCCATTTTGAACTTACCAAAGGATGTAATGGACCAAGTTTCGCTGGACACACCGGGTTAACGGTGCGGATGTATTTTGCTCGTCTATATATATATTACAGTATATTCTGTCAAAAAAAAAAAAACCAAGCAGAATGCTTCGTAACAAAGAAGAAGAAGAATATAATGGGAGGGGGTGTTTGGCATCACCCCAGATAGAAAGGGGGGGAGAAGATAAGAAGGTCACGCCGCAGCCTCGCAGAGCGATCACTTTTCTAAAATCATCATCCCTTTTGGGATTAGGGTTTACAGCGATTTAAATAATTAAGGGATAACAACTATACTAAGACCCACGAAAATATTTTATCAGCCCTGACTCTAAAAGTCATCTTTAACTAATTTAACTCAATATCAAAATCCATATAAAATATAAATCAATAAAATGGCAAGAGACACGTAAGCCTACAAAAATATGAAATTAAATATGTTCATACCAAGCTGACTTCGAATTAAAACTGATTAGTCTCGTAACTAACACTCGATGATAAAAATACGTATTTAACTATTAATAAAATCTAAAACAAATGAATTTTGGACCTGTTTCGTAGTGATGTCGAATGCTTTCTTCTTGCATCTCACCCACTAGCCTTGAACTCACGAGGTAGGAATTCAATCCGTGGCAATAACACACTAGTGAGGTTATTATGAATCATGGTGTCTCGTACTTTGAACTAAATACTTACTTTACCCTAATATAATTCATCACCCAGCAGGTGTTTGACGAAGAACTCTTCTCAAAACTCCACTGACTTGCACTACACTAAACAAGATCATTAGCGACGGCGGAGCGTCGTCGCCAAAAATACAAAAGCCGTCGCCAGAAAATAATGGTGACGGCTTCCAAGTCGTCGCAACCCTGTCGCAAATATATAAGTCCGTCGCCAATCTTAATAGCGATGGCTCTTTGGAAGCCGTCGCTGTTAACGTTATTCGCGACAACCCAAAGCCGTCGCAATTTAGTTATTAGAGACGGCTGTAACCATCCCTCATGAGGTTTTTAGCGACGGCTTCTCCCCGTCGCCAAAACCCAATTTTCGCAATTCTGGGAGCTCAGTTTTTTGTTTTGCGACGGCGTACAGCCGTCGTCTTAAATAGTTTTTGCGACGGCTAAATGGAGCCGTCGCTAGTAAATGACATTTGTAGCCCTGCGGGAGTGCATTTTTTTGGTAGCCGTCGCCAATATATAAACGGCCGTCGCTTAAACGGTCTTTAGCGACGGCCTTGTAAGCCGACGCTAGTAACTTAAAATTTTTATAAGCGACGACTCTAAGCCGTCGCGAAAACCCATTTCCAGCCCCGGCACATGCCGCGGGAGTGCATTTTCTGGTTTTGCGATGGCGTGGAGGAGCCGTCGCGAATAACTTACAGTTTTTTTTAAAAAATTATTTTTTGTACACAATTGTATTCTCGTAGCAAGACCTACATGCACAATAAATTGTCGGTTTGCCCGATCGAAACCATTCACATTCATTCATACATAATAAACACTGACATTCTTTAATAAGAAAAATTCATATTTATAAAATGCATCAATACACAACAACTACCTCAAATATAAAGAAATAACAAAATAGAGAGTAAACTCTTTCACTCATCCTTCCCAAAAGAACGTTCATCGTCTTCTGCGTCCTCGTCGTCGTCCTCCTCCTCCTCGTCTCCCCATGTGCCTCTACGACCTTGGGGTGGCCTCGAACTAGACGGATCCACAGGTGGAAGCCTACTGTTTAATTGGGCCAACATTTCTTGTGTTAGCCGTGTCATTGACTCTTGAAACTGATGACGTTGGGCTTCTAGTTGTTGTTGGAGCGAGTCGATCATCGAGTTTTGTTTCTCGATTTGTGTAGCTTGAGCATCGACTTTGTCCACCAACTCCTGGTAGCCCGGACCCACAGAGGTACTTGCACCTCCACTGCTTACACCATACCAGGTGTTGCGGGTCTGTCCTCTCCCCCCACATCGGATCCGTCCCGGCCTGTCTCTGCCAAGCACGGTGATGAATGCATCCTCAGGAGAGAATGGATGCTCGGAATTCCGAGCATCCGATTCCTCTGACTGGGGGGCACTCATCAACTGGCGCATCTCATCCTACATAATGTAAACATAAAGTCAGTTGTTATTTGAAATGAAAATTGTCTGATGTTGATACAAATAAAATATATTTTTACCATCACTTGACGACTTTCCTCATTGTGCCATACGAGGGATCCATCCTCTGTCTCTCTTGTCTGGGTCATCTCGAAGACCTCTAGACGGGTACGACGGCGCCCTTCTTTATTTGTCTGTTAAAAGAAAACATTATGAACACATTAATTTTGATATCGAGATATACAATAGTGAATAAGAAAAAAATTAGAAACTTACAAAGTCTATCTGGAGCTGATGAATGTTGGTTCTACCTCGCCTATAAGGCATGCTCAAATTAGCCCTGTTTGTTTTATTCCTTTGGCTAAGTGCCTGCAAATAAATTCTTAACACATTAGTTTTTTAATAAATCAAGTAAAAAAATTGAGTTATCAAATGTGGATTACTTTTAAATTAAATAGATTATTTACCTTATTGTCGTCCCTCTGCCATATCTCACACATGTGACGCCACTGGTCCGGATCGCATTGTGGAGGCACAACGACAAGTGCCTCCTCCAGTGAGCGTCCTGTAAAATATTGTACACCAAAATTGTATTAGTTATAGTACATAATCATTTATTAAAAAAATAATTATAAAATTTTTACCTTCTTCTTCAGATGACCTCTTTGTTTTCTTTGCATCTCCCCCATATGCCTTAAAATTTCCGCATCTATGCATGGAGATCACTCAAATGTAAAATGTTGCTACAGGAAGAATATATAGATTAGTAATTTTCAAGTGAAAAAAAAACAAATAAGCTGAAGTACTTTTATTTACCTCGAGGCCTCTAAATATCGCCTCCTTCTTGTCATCTGGAAGGGTCATGTAATCCTGTTGCATAAATTACAATGTACCCTGTTGCAAACTCCAAGATATGAGGTGAACTCCTGGCCATTCGGGCCTACACCCGATCCTCCAATGACCCGGACGTTCAAGGTCTCCCCAGGCGCTAATGTCCGCACATTATACGCCTTTGCAGGACCTCTCCCACGTCTAGCAACTGTAGCTGCATGCCAAAATTTTAAACACATTTAAAATTTGATATTTATAAATCTACAAAATATAAAAAATTGATATTTACCGGAGGCATAAGAAGATGGACAGTCTGTAGGGGGGCGCCGCCGTAGTAGGGCGAGTGTCAACCGCCCGGGATGGTCCACCTGATGGCATCGCATCCTGGGTAGGCTGAGATGGGCCCTGAGAACCACCGGCCTGATCGGTGGATCCACCGGCTGTCCCACTCCTCGATGTACGTCGACTCTTGCTAAATTTCTTCATCTGCAATATAATCTTTAAAATTTAATCGGGTGGGGTGTTATGCCTTTTTCTGGACTAACCGGCCGGTTTGCCCGATCCAAGTCGGAATCCGGCTTGGATCGGGCAAACCGGCCTCGGGGTGGGGTGTTATGCATTTTTCCAAGCTAACCGGCCGGTTTGCCCGATCCAAGCCGGAAGCCAGATTCCGGCTTCGATCGGGCAAACCGACCTCGGGGTGGGGTGTTATGCCTTTTTCCAAGCTGACCGGCCGGTTTGCCCAATCCAAGCCGTATTCCGGCTTGGATCGGGCAAACCGGCCTTGGGGTGGGGTGTTAAGCCTTTTTCCAAGCTAACCGGTCGGGCAAACCGGCCTCGGGGTGGGGTGTTATGCCTTTTTCCAAGCTAACTGGCCAGTTTGCCCGATCCAAGCCGTATTCCGGCTTGGATCAGGCAAACCGGCCTTGGGGTGGGGTGTTATGCCCTTTTCCGGACTAACCGGCCAGTTTGCCCGATCCAAGCCGGATTCCGGCTTGGATCGGGCAAACCGGCCTCGGGGTGGGGTGTTATGCCTTTTTCCGGACTAACCGGCCGGTTTGCCCGATCCAAGCCGGATTCCGGCTTCGATCGGGCAAACCGGCCTCGGGGTGGGGTGTTATGCCTTTTTCCAAGCTAACCGGCCGGTTTGCCCAATCCAAGCCGGATTCCGGCTTCGATCGGGCAAACCGGCCTTGGGGTGGGGTGTTAAGCCTTTTCCCAAGCTAACCGGCCGGTTTGTCCGATCCAAGCCGGATTCTGGCTTGGATCGGGCAAACCGGCCTTGGGGTGGGGTGTTATGCCTTTTTCCAGACTAACCGGCCGGTTTGCCCAATCCAAGCCGGATTCCGGCTTCGATCGAGCAAACCGACCTCGGGGTGGGGTGTTATGCCTTTTTCCAAGCTAACTGGCCGGTTTGCCCGATCCAAGCCGGATTCCGGCTTCGATCGGGCAAACCGGCCTTGGGGTGGGGTGTTAAGCCTTTTTCCAAGCTAACCAGCCGGTTTGTCCGATCCAAGCCGAATTCCGGCTTCGATCGAGCAAACCGGCCTTGGGGTGGGGTGTTATGCCTTTTTTCGGACTAACCGGCCCGTTTGCCCGATCCAAGCCGGATTTCGGCTTCGATCGGGCAAACCGGCCTCAGGGTGGGGTGTTATGCCTTTTTCCAAGCTAACCGGCCGGTTTTCGGACAATCACATTTCCACTTCTATCTGATAGGTTGCTTGTAGTTGTACATCTTCATCGGCTACACCAAATGTGACGGGTACACTCATAAGTTCATCTTGATGTGGTTCTACTTCATCATCGCTTCCTTCCGATAAGTTATAGTAGTTACGTGGAAGTGACTTCACTGGTATCACCCATCCCTTACTCATATTGTCTTCCACATAAAAAACTTGTTCGACTTGATTTGCAAGTGCAAACGGTTCATCTGTCCCTAATTGCCTTTGTGTATTCAATGAAATAAATCCATACTCATTAATCTTAAATCCTCTGTCCTTATTGTACACATCCCACCATTGACATTCAAACAATACTAAACGACTACTCCTATCAAACGATACCTCTACTATATCTAAAATTCGTTCATAATATCCATCACAACCAGATGGAAGTTCTGCAATTATAATGACCCCACATAGTTGAGTGGCCGTGGTTGAATCCGAATTCATTGTCCGAAATCTAAACCCATTGCAAATATACCCGGATAATGAAGATGCAAAACGGGATGGACCAAGTGATAAAATCTCTAGATCCTTACTATATCTAGAAGACCCTGTGTTTCTTAATTCTGTAACGTGTGCTCTAAACGAAACCGAAAAACTACACTCATTCCTACCTCCGTTAATAAGAGCATCATTATATTTTTGACGAAAATCATCGATATCTTCAATTTGATTTAACACATATGAGTGGATTAAAGCTTGTTCTCTTTCCGTCAACATTCTAGGTACACCGGTGTACGTACACGGGTGCATCTCAACGGACGTCCAACATTCTAGGTACACGGGTGCACTCCTCTACCAAATAGCCCTGGGCAATGGAACCTTCAACTCTCGCCTTGTTGCCAACATAATCTTTCAATCTCTTTAAATATCTTTCAATCGGAAACATTCACCGGTATTGAACTGGTCCGGACATTCTAGCTTCATAAGCCAAATGCACAACAAGGTGAACCATAATATAAAAAAATGACGGTGGAAAGATTTGTTCTAACTTACACATTGTGATTGCAATCTTTGATTCACAATCCCTTAAAATACTAGTATTTAAAACCTTAGCACAAATGACTTTAAAATACTGACATAACTCTACAATGGGCTTGAGTACGTCCTTTGGTACGATCCCTTGAAAAGCAAGAGGAATAATCACTTGCATCATTACATGGCAATCAGGACTTTTTAATCCACTAATGATCCTACTACTTAGATCTACGCACCTACTCAAATTTAATGAATACCATCCGGCACTCGAATGCTCATTACAAATTCGAGGATACGAGTTTTTTGTGCGTTACTCAGCTTATAAATAGCATCTGGAAACCTAGATGAACTCTCATGTGGATGTAACTCTGGATAGATTCCTAACTCTACCAAGTCTTTTCTAGAGTTCAGGTTGTCTTTATCCGATCCGGATAGGTTGAACATATCTAAAATATTGTCACACACATTCTTCTCGATGTGCATCACGTCTAAATGATGTCGGACAATCAGGGATGCCCAATATGGTAGTCTTTCAAAGAAGATATTTCTTTTCTTCCAGTTCTTATTTTTTGTCAAATTCTTTCTCATGCTCTCCAAATCTTTCTTAAATGTTTTTCCAAATCTTACAGGGTCAGTCTCCTGTTGTTGTCTCCAAATCTCATGTCCAGTTAGTATCTTTGGTGTACCCCTCTCACACCGGCAACCATCAAATAGATGTATGTAATGATTCTTTCTCCACCGATGTGATATGGGTAAGAATCGCCGATGTCCTAAATAACATTGTTTCCGACTATGAACTAGTCGAACTGAAATTTGTTTCTTCATTACATATCGGACATACTAATTCTCCCTTAGTACTCCAGCCGGAAAGGTTGGCATAACTCGGAAAATCGTTATGGTACCCAACAATATAGCTCTGAATAGAAAATTCTCTTTCGCTAAAACATCATATGTCTCCAATCCGATCTCCCACAAATATCTTAAACGGCTGTAAGTATACATCGATATCATTTACGGAGGCTCTTGGACCCGGTATTAGACATGAAATCATCGTGTTAGCCGCTTTCATACACATCCATGGTGATAAGTTATAAACCAATGTAACTATAGGCCACACACTATACTTTGAAGACATGTTGCCAAATGGGTTAAAACCATCGGCGGCCAATCCAAGCCGAATGTTGCGTTTTTCTGACGCAAAATCCGGATAAAGTTTATCCACTCTTTTCCAAGCGGGGGAATCTGCTGGATGACGCATTTCACCTCTCGATATATACAAACGTTGTTCACTATGCCATGACATCCACCTAGCAGTGTTTGTTGGTATAAACAAACGTTGTAACCTATCTTTTAAAGGGAAGTAGTGTAATATCTTCCATGACACCTTTTTACTCTTATGTTGTTGATCATCTTTGTATCAGGGAGACTCACAATGTGGACAACTAATTCTATGTGCATTCTCTTTCCAAAAGAGAACACAATCGTTCTTACATGCATCTATCTTTTTGTAACTAAGCCCAAAGTCCTTAACAATTTTCTTAAGTTCATACCAAGTGTTATGAACACTTGCATCCTTCGGTAATACATCCTTAAATAAAGATAATATACTACTCATGCATTTTCCAGTCAAACCATTTACTGACTTCAACTGAATCAACTTTAAAATAAATTTTAACTTAGATATTTCTGTGCATCCTTCATGTAATGGTGTTTCTGCATCTCTTAATAGTAAGAAATGCTTGTGTGTTTCTATACTTGGTTCACCTTCATGATGTATAGATGCTCGTTGAATATTTTGAATGTCTTCAAGCATTTCTATTACATCGTCATTTAAATTCTCAGGTTGTGCTTCATCTAATTGAACTTCATTAACGATACTTAAACTAGGTTCAATTTCTCCGTGACTTATCCACGTTCGATAATTGGACCATATGCCATCACATATTAGATGTTCTTTAACTACATCTCTTTTTAAAGTAAATGTGTTACAACACCGTCTACATGGACATTGAATCAAAGTTTTGTCTAATCCATGTCTAAATCGAGTCCTACATTCATCGTAAGCATAATCTAGAAATTTTTCTACTCCTTGAAAATACTTAGGACTTAATCTGTTAGGAATATCTATCCAAGACTTATCTAAGCTCCTCGTCATGTGTTAATATAAATAAAGATATATATTCAAAAAAATAAACAATGAGATAAGAAAGTCTCGAAACAAAATAAACACAAACCGAACCACCTCCAAGAGAAGAAAGTCTCGAACGAGAATGTCGTTTGAAACTACCTGAAAATAAGAATTAAAGCCGACATAAGATAAACATATTAATGACATTGAGTTTCATTAAAAATTTCTTATAAATTTTTTATCTTCTACCCTTGTTAAAGAAAAATCCAACTACATACACCCCATCAGACGGTGATCACCAGCCGCAACAATGAATGGCGCGTGGACTTCCAGTTCCGGAGCCCCGTGACTAGGAGTGTAAACGGTTCGGTTTGGTTCGGTTTGGTTCGGTTCGGTTTAGTCATTTTTTTTCCAAACCAAAACTGAACCGATAAGGGGAACCGAACCGGATCGTACCGGTTCAATGAACTTTGAACCGATTGTGGTTCGGTTTGGTTTGGTTCGGTTCATCGTTTTAATATATATTTAAATAAATAAAAATAAAATAAAATATACATTATAATAATTATTTAAGATTAATATGAAAACTAATACTTTATTTATAATATATAATTATATATTTATACTAATTAACTTAAGTTTATAATAATATATATTTAAAATTGATGTAATATATATATTTAAAATTGATGTAATATCCGGTGTTAAAAAAAAATTGAAAAAAAAAACACTCTCGAATCTTCTCTCTCACCGCCTCCCCTGCCTCCCGAAGCTTCCCACCGCCTCCCTCTCCTCCGATTTCTTCTCCCCCCCGCCTCCCTTCTCTCGTGTTGTCGTCGGCACCCCGCTCCATCTCCTCCCGTCGTCGTCGCCCACGTCGCGCCAGCGAGCCGCCGTCGCCTCCATCCCCCTTCTGCCGCCCGCGTTGTCGCCCCCCCCTTCCTCCTCTTCTTCTTCTCTGCCCCGTGGCCGTCGCCACCGCGCCCTCGCCGCTCTCTCCCTTCCGCGCTCTCTCTCCCGTGCACCCTGCCATCGTCGCCGCCGCACACATCGCCGCCACTGCTGTCCGCCGTCCGCGCCCTCCCTCTCTCTCTTCCCCCCTCTCTCTGTTTCTTGCGTGCCGCACACCCGCGGCCACCGCAACCCCCGGCCCCCCTCAGTCGCCGATTCCCCCCCTCCAGTATCGTCGCCATCGAGACACAGTCTCCCTTTCTCCCTCCAGCACCCTCGCCGTCGTCAACCGCCGCGCCCGTCGCCGCCGTGAGGTCGCCGCCGCGCGCCCCCCCCTCCACTCTGTTCTCTCTCTCTCCCTTCTCTTTCTCTCCCCTCCCACGCTCTCCGCCTGCGCGGGCGAGGGCCGCCTCCGCGTGGCCCGTGCGTCGACAGCAGCCGCCGCCCTCAGCCCGCGGCCGTTCGCCCGCCTCGCCGCCCTGCATCGCCCGTCTCCCTCTCCTCCTCTTCTTCGTCTCCTTCTTCTTCTCTTTTGCTTGCCGCGGACGTCGCTGTCATCGCGGCCGGCGTCGCACCCCCCTCCGCCGCACTCCCCTCACCCGCTCTCTCTCCCTCTCTTCCGTCCTCTCGCTGCGCCCCCCGCTCCCCGCTAGTCGCCTCCCTCCGTCGCGTGCGCCGTCGCCGCGGCCGTCCCTCTCTCCTTCCCGCAGTCGCCGCGGTCACCGTCGCCGTGGGCCGCCATCGCCGTTCCCCCCCCCTCCTGCTGCCGTCTGCGTTTCTCTCTCTCTTCTCTCCTGCCCGCTCGCTCTCTCCTCCTCTCTGCCTTTTCCTCCCGCGCGCGGCGGGATGCGCGCGCCCGTGTGCGCGCTCACGCGCGGCCGGTGCGCCGTCGGGTGCACCCGGCTACGCCGCCCCCCCTTGCGCTGTTCCTCCCCCCCTGCGCTCTCTCTCTCACCTGCCGCTCTCTCTCCCACCGGCTCTCTTTCTCTCTCTCACACTCTCCCTCTTTGGGGTGCAAACGAGCCGAGTAGTATGGTGTTCAAGCTCGGCTCACTTATTTTACACGAGTTCGAGTTCGAGCTCGAGTTTTAGCGAGGATGTGAAACCCTTGTTCAAGTTTGATTCGTTTATTAATCGAGCCGAGTCGAGTTCGATCTCGAGTAGTAGTTAGACTAAAATTTAATTCATATTCAAACTTAAGCTATATACAAACTCTTTTATAAAGCTAAAATCAATGAAAAGTCATTTGTGAAACTTTAGACTTAACTCATTTATGAAACTCAATCTAAGTTTAAACTTAATTTTTGAATTATTTAATATATTTAAGTGACAATATATAAATATTAATATTTAAAATTTATTTTTTAAAAATAAATATATAATATAATATTTAATCGAGCTACTCGCGAGCTTATCGAGTCGAGCAAGAGTCTGTTCAAGCTCGGCTCGTTTAATGAGTCGAGCTTTATTTTTTGTTCAAGCTTGTTCATTTAACATAATAAACAAGTCAAGTCAAGTTTTTATCGAGTCGAGTTTCGAGCTACTTGTCGAGTGTATTAGTTCGTTTGCACCCCTACTCACTCTGTCCGCTGCTCTCTATCTCACTCTCTCTCATTTTTCTCTCTCACTCTCTCTCTCCTGTCGGCTCTCCCTCTCTCTCTCAGACACACTCTTTCTCTCCCTCTCACGCTCTCTCTCTCTCTCTCTCCGTCTCTCTTTCTCTCTCTTCCACGCCTGTGTGAGCACGGCGCTGCCAATGCCCGACCCGGTGCATCCCCTTGACTCTCGTCGTTCCCTCACCGTCCCTCTCTCTCTCTCTCTCTCTTTCCTTTGCCTCCCGCGCCCCGCCGATCACCAATGTTCCCGCACGCACGGGCGTTGGCCGATTCCGTGTGGCCTGTGTGCCAACGGCATGACACTGTGCGCCGACGGAGCTATGCGCCGCTGTTCTCCCCCTCAATCTCTGCGTGCGCCGCCATGTGCCGTTGCGCACCCGGCCTTCGTGAGCCGCTGTCGTATACCCCCCTCTCATTCTCTCTCTTGGCCTCACATCCAATAGCCGCTGCCGTGGTTGCCCTCCCGCGCGGCCACCCAGCCTCATCACCTAGTCTCGTCATTTGACTAGCCCTCTCAGCCGCGTGATTGCGCTCGCCCACCTGCAGCCACACTCGGTGCCGTTGTCCCGTTGATCCGCCAAGGTGAGCCTCGCCATTTCTATTTCCTATTTTATCTATAAATTTTTATATATATTAGTAATTTATTAAAATATTGATATTCTTCTAGTTGACGTCGCCATTTGTCGTTTACTTCGTGGTCCAGCTGACTTTTCTCGGAATTTACCGACCGCCTTGAGGTAGGCATCCCAACTTATCCTTAGCATACCGATATGCTAATTAACATGTTAAAATGTGTTTATTAGATAAATAGTTAGAAATTAGTGATAAATGGTAGTTTACTTATATAATTGTCTGCATGTGATTATTTAAATGTCAATCATGTCATTCATGTGTAGTTGCATTCATTTTCATGAACTTGATTAGTTAGTTATAAATGTGATTAATTATGGTTTAGTGATCATATAAATTAGTTAAATATTATAAAAGTTAATTACATTGTTTGTATTAAAGAAAATAGAAATTATGACCTCTTATAATCATATTCACATCCGATTTATGATCGATTTGTTTTATTAAAAGTTAATTGAAATGATTTTGAAATTATTTGATAATTGTTTAATATAATTAATTAATGTTAATAGCTTAATAAATATGCCATGTGGATTATTTTGTAGATTATTATAAAATCATGATCAATTCAAGTTTAGCATATCTGTCTGTGTTGCATATTTCTGATTGGGTCAATTGCTTGAACTGCAGTATAATTGAATTATGTGCATGATTGCATATTGTTCCGAATTGGGTTTGTTACATTAGAAATGTGAATTGAGGAATTGTTCTGCATGACTTGATATTATGTATATCTGGTTCAGTGAAATGGCAAATGTGATTCAGTAATTTTGGTTATTTGTTCTGTTGAATTTATAATGTTTTGAGTAATTATATGGCTTTTACTTGTGAAATATTATTGATGCTATGATGCATGTGATATAATATTTACTCCTCTGGCATATTTTAGTGGTCCTGGGGCAGCAGATGAATTAGATTGATCTGGTGCATCCTTCGATTCCGGATACCGCGGTTTATCCTAAGTACACCATGCCTAGGTGTACTATGGGATTTAGCTTACTATATGGTACTTCTATATATATATTTAGAGCTGGAGTGGAGTTCTGCCAAGTGGAGCATATGATCTACTCAGACAGATGGAAAGAAATAAATACATGTATGTCCAGGTTGCATGGACATATAGAGTAGATCAATTGGTTTAGTATAGTTAGTTTGGTTCATGTAGAGTTTGGTTAAATCGGTTAATTAATTTTTGGAAAGAACCCAATTAAGTAATAGAATTGTGATAATTAGTTTAGCAATTATGTTATAATGTGATTTTTGAGTTTTAATGTATATTAATATCATTTAGGTTGATTAGTATAAAAGGAAAGTTGGGTATAAGTCCTACTGAGTCCGTGTGACTCATTCCAAATCTTTTAACATTTTTCATGATATCAGGTAGCGCAGCAGAAGCGTAGTGGATTAGGATTAGTGCAGAAGAGGTTCAGAAAATTTGGTTTATGAATTGTTTATATTGAAATCAAGGTATGATTTATTTTTGGATTGAATGATTTATTTTAATAAATTGGGACCTGTTAGTTTTTATTTTTCCAAACCGACGTAGTTTAGGGGTTAATTCCCTGGTTTCGTACCCGGATTTATTCCGCTGCGCAGGTTAGGAAATCCGGGGCGTGACAGTTGAACAACAACATTTGGGTCAATAGGATGTTGTCTTGCACAATAATTTTTTATACATTTGTATGATTTGTAAAATAAAATATGAGCCAACCAATGACATAGACTTGCCATGCTTGAGAAAACGTGATGGCAAGAAAAAGTAAGAGCCATGCATGAACCATATATTAAGCAAAATAAAGATTAATTATAAACCATATATTACCCACCAATATTGTATGTTTTAGTGTCGAGGTCAGTAAAAAACACATGCTTCTTACTTTGTTATAGAAGTGTGCAGTCTAGTTCATGATGTCGGAACAATAGCAAATTAAACTTTTAAATTAGAAGAGGAATATGTTGGCCATTCGGCTAAGAATTGAAAAGAAAGTTAACCATTTTGAATTACTCTAGAATATATAGAAACACATACTCAAGACCATTTTCGATGCAAAATGGTACACCCAATGGCCATCATTTGAATAGACAAGACCAATGTCTTATTTTGGATTAAAAAATGTAAAAATGAACTCACCCAATGTCTTGTTTGGTTAGAGTATCAAAAATGATATTATATTAGTTTTAGTATTAATATTCGTAAATGATGAAATATCAATATCAAAATGGATACAAGTCTACACATGATACTATCTCTAGATCAAAATCTTAAGGTTAATGCACACACATGTTGTAGTGGAATCATACCAAAGTTGTTATATAGAATGGTATCATTGGCTTGGATCCAATATTGTGAAGGACATATTATGTTATCTTGTGGTAGCGTTATTTACCACTTGTCCCCTTCTTTATCTGTCTCATTCATCCCTACAAAGTTGTTTATCTATTTGTGAGGTCTCTTCTTCACATGCATGAAAGGTTCTACTTACTCTAATTGTGTCATCACTTCTGTGTGAGATTAGATTTGAAGGACATTGCCCTATTTTGGTTGAAAGAATATATATTTAAGTAAGTGATAGTAGAAACTTGGTCTTAATAAAAGATACATTACCCACTAGGTAGCCCAAGAACCAGGCACATGCATGCCTTGAAATTCAAAAGCCATGAATGATCAAAATGTGGACAACCAAAGATGACTCAATTGTCTGCTAGCTGGAGAGAATGTTCCCCTCGCTTACCAAAGTTAAGTATCATATATACATAATGCTTCCCACCGGAGATTGTGCCAAGTTCTAAAGTGCAAACTCTCCCCTCCTCCATTTTAATCTTTAGGAGGACTACAAATATATTCACTTTGTATTTCATCAACATCTTATAAATTGTGACATAAGAGAGATACATGCATACAGGAGAGTAGTAGAAAGCTAGAAGTTTGAACTATTACCATGTTTGTTTGAGCCATCTACAAAAACTCCCATGAGAAGTTATTTGAGGGCCACCTTTTTGTCAAAGCAATGGTCATCATGTTTGTACTACTTGTAGTCTTTCTCTAAACAAAATGATATATTTTTGAGATTATAGATGAGAGAGCATGACTGATTCTCTTAAATAAGGACTTACTAAAGACCATACAAACGAGGTAGACAAATAACCATAAACAAACAGGTTGCACGTACATATAAAGTACATCTATAAAAGAAAAACACATTATACGAAGATCAACAAGTATGAAAACAAACATACCTTCAACATTACTCGAAGTCTTCTTCTCCAATGGAATCGAACATAGTCACAAAATTGGAAAGACTTGCACCCTATGGTGCTTTGATGGTCAATTGGTAGAGATGTGTACTCTCTTTATAGAGTTCAACATTTTTTGCCATATTGGATGATCATAGGTGTGAATATCATCTAAATTGACAGTCTCACTGATAAGATCATGGCTATGGAGATGACATGGGATGACATCAATATAGAAGAGAACATTAAACAATAACTAAATAAAAAGTAACTTATATAAGCTGAGAACCTCCACCAAAACACACAAAAAGTAAAATTTCTATATAGACATTTAGGTAGAGCATTAGAATAAAGGAGAAACTTTAGGGAGGAGGTAGATTACAATGGATCTTCCTCTCACCTTGATCAACAAATGTCTCTAGGACTCAAAACTGCAAAAACTACAGCATGTATTATGTCTTCAGGTGGTGAATGTTGTCTTTAGGCACTGTGTTGAGGTATAGAGAAAACATCGGTCTCTAGTAAGCTCTTAGAGGCTTGTCAGCTTCCAAAGACAAACAGGGTATGAGCTAGTGAGACAAAATAGGATGGCTGGGACTTTAAGACCAAGATTGATCTTGAAGAATAAATGAGAAATAGATCGTGGTTTTGAAGAGGGGGTTTTACATGACATTGGAAGATATCATCTAGGTACACAAAGAGGGGTGCGTTGTAAGGAATTATTCTAAAAAATTTAGTGTTGCGAAAGCATTGATTCTTTTGAATATCATAGTCATTGTTGTAAACAAAAATCGAATGATGAAAATCACAAACTAGGTTCTATCTAATAAAGCATATATTTGTGGGATTCTACCAATCCCTAAGCATTGATAAGAATGAGCATAAGACACTCCATGCTATCCAAGTTGCCAAAGCGCACGGTCTCTAACTATATCCACATGAACTTTCTACGTAGATAGATTCTCCTACGAGTAGACCTTTTGACTCATCCCAGACGGAGCTCCACCATGAAAAAAGTGCTCTAGAGAGAGAGAGAGAGAGAACAAGAGAAAGTTAGCCATGAAATTGTCTTCCTTGACTTAATAGAGTTTGACCAAATTCACTTATATTTATAGAAATAGAAATTTTTCATAAAAATCCAACAATTTCTATAAATTGCACCTATGCATAAAAGTGTACACGAATTTAGGTGATCAGTTAACCTAACTCATGTCTAATCATTTTATTGGGTTTTGAGTGCAATTGGCAAGTCTATCAGTTTAGCTACCAGAATTGGGTTTAGAAGAAACCCGAAATATGTTGGTTCCCAGTGAAATATATCATCTCAGGTTGGAGAAGAAGTATATTGGTTCCCCGATAAATTTGGGTTCTCCCCTAAATTTTGGGAATAACCCAAGTTTATCTCTAAATTATTCCGGTACCAAACAGCACCTTAATTCGCAAATAATTTTAGTTTATCCCCAAAAGATGAGGATAAACCAAGATTACCCCAACTTAAAACTGATCTTGTGGAGTCCCAAGTCAAAATTGATAATTTTTGCAACCATCAAAAAATTTTGATTTTCAAACCGTAGGCATGGGATCGTCAACCCTAGAGATGATTAGGTTATACTGTTATAGAACAAGGTATTGCCATATCGAATCATTATATTGACCATAGGTAGGTTCATCTTACCGAGATCTTGGGGACCTGCTTGTTACAGGTATAATTTAATTTGAAGATAACCTAGATTTATCCCTAAACTTTTGGGGACAGACTAGAATCATCTCCAAACTGCACCCATTCCAAACTTGAAGTGTGTTGGATCTCCATCCACGAGGTTTGTAGAGGAAGACCACGTTTAAAAATATGGATTAAAAGGAGAACCACCAGCGCGGTGATATGCATAAACCAAAGGAAAATCATGAACAAGAGAGCTTCAACAATTTCATTTGCTTAGAATCTACCACTTTCGTAGGGTCAAGAGCACAAACACATAAACACGAGATCAAACATTTTCTAAAGTATCTAACAGTCGATAGTCAAAGGAGCACTGCCTTGGCAACTCTGCTCCTTTGACTATGTTTGATAGTCAAATAGTTGGCGGTAATTATGGAACAACCATCCTTACTAGAGGTGCGCAGGATTAAATTTGGTTCGAATTGAATCATTTTTTTTTCAAACAGAATCAAATCAGATTGATTCTAAATCAATTTGACTCAATTTAAATAAAAATATTTAAATTAATTATTTTTTACATATATAATAATTTAAAGTTATAACTAATTAAAATAAATATTATTTTATCATAAATATTATAAACTTTTAATTTCTCGATATTATAATAATTTTTAAATTAAATCAATTTAAACAATTTAAATTGATTCAAATCGATTTAAAAGACATTCAAATCGAAAGTGATTCACACCAAACCGAATCAAATCAAAGAAGTCGGTTCAATTTATTTTCTCAGTTTGAACTGCTTAGTGTTGGATCTCTTAAAGGCTGCTATCTAGGAGTGTTCACTATTCGGTTCAACCCGAAAAATTAAACCGAACAAATAGTTTGGTTCAATTTGATTTGATTTGAAATACCAATCGATTCGATTTGGTTTGAAATATCAATCGGTTTGATTTGATTTCAATGACCTTTAAAACCAAATCAAACTGGTAAACTGAATAACCCGAATTAGATTAAATATTTTATTTTAAGTATATTTAATACAATACTTATGTATTTTTATTACAAAAATAAATTTGTTTCAAGATTTTGCTATATAAAATTAATAAATTGTATAAGCATATGTATTAAATTTCAATAGAATATGATTTTAAAAGAATAAAGTGAAATTATATATTGACATATTTACCATATCTTAATAAAATATGATTTGAACCGAATCAAACTAAATTAATTTGGTTTAATTTAATTTAATTTGAGAGATTATTTGATTAAATTTGGTTTTAAAAAATACTCAAAATCAAATCAAACCAAACCACGAACACAACTCATACTATGCCTGTCCTCATCCGCCCACAGCAAGAACGCAGCTATCGGTCCCGCTGGAGAACGCTTTGTCTCGGACAGAAAAAAAAAAAAACATGCACGACCCAGATATCTAGCATTAAGTGCCTTGCACAATTAACCAGCACATCTTTCTCCAAATACAAGTTCACACCGGTCGAGTAACTCAAAGATAGAAACCGAGCGGCATTAGAAACAAATGGGAAATGACAATCAACAAAATTGAACAGAAAGGTGAACTCCGATTAGGCAGAAAAGTAACTAAGAGGCAAAGGCACCATATGACCATTTAACAGTCATAAAATAATACCAAGAAAATCCATGCAAACTCTGACGGATTGAAGTAAAACAAACAAACAAAAAAAGCCCGTCGATTACCTGCGTTACTATGCAACCGACTGGATTCGGTTTAAATATTCATCTCTTCAAGTACTGAAACAAAAACCAAAAAAGTCAGGTGTAAAAGATAGACTTTGATCAACCGGCAATGTTAATCATAATTTTGACATACGTTGTCTTGGTAGATTCCTCTACGAATAGACATACAGCAAGGCTTGTTTAAAACAGTTGAAACCACGGACCTTGGCCTTCTCAAATAAAGTATCAATCAAAATGCTAGAACTACAAAGATTAATGCCAGAAGATCTATGGACATTCAAACTAGTCATTTTGGCGAAAAGGCAAAATGATTCCTCAAATTTAGAATGGGTAATAATCCAATAAAAATTTTGATATATAAAACCTCCTACACTTTTAGAAGAAAAAGGCTTACCAAACACCCAAATATTGGTAATTATGCTAAGTTCGTGACTTGTACAGGCAAAGCAAATTGGTCCCAGAGACGTTGAAGAGGATGAAAGGTAGATACGGGACTCCGCACAATCACATGCAAACAGAAGTCAATTCCTGCCCAATTTTTAGAAAGATTTTGTGATGATAAGACTACGAGTTTGAGTTTCAGTTTGATTAAGAGATGATAAGTTGCCCATCCGGGGAAATGTCCATTTCTATAGGCGGGGATGAGATGAGTTTTCCAGCCAAAGCAGACAAGTCTAGACATTCAAAAACTCTTTTTCACCCAAAAAAAAGAACAAAAAGAAAATTGGGCCCACGTCTTTGTTGATCTCCAACGACCTTATCATGAATTTCTTGGTTTCCAGTGGTCCACCTGAGACGAATAGTCACCAATCAGCAGCACTCCAAAATCGCACTAGAAAGCACATAACCAGAATTTTTATCACCTTGACGTTTGGATATTAAATGCATCCGAGTCCAACGAATTGTCTTTATGTAACAAATGTGACCTACAAAAACACAAGAAGGATCAACATGGACACTAAAGATTACATGAAGCTTCAGAGAGAAAATGAAAAAATAGATTGCTGTACCTTCAAAAAAGTACAACAGATGTGGACGCTATAGAAACATTCTAGAGTATGCCCTTCGCTCTTGGTCTCGTCTGTCAGCAATCTGTTGGCCAAAAATGATGAATACACTAGGCAAAACACCATAGTTATCAAGGCGATCAAAACACTATAGTACCACGTTAACGCCTAAGCAAAACATTAGGCGATAGACTAAATAACTTAAATATAACAAAATAACAAATATATGTTACAAATATATAAAATAATACAAAATGACAAATAATAAAAAATAAATGACACTATGTACATCAATTAATAATGTACAAATGTATAGTTACGTAGACTACAAAACTTAAATATAAGTTAATTTTAGTACTTAACTTGTATTAATTGTTAATAATCATTTATGAAATTATTTAATCTTAGTTATTAGTACATCAAAATGTCAATTTATAATCAAATTAACTATTAAAACTAGCTATTTTTTCTTCAAAACTACTCAATCAAGTGATGTTGATACTTAATCGGTATTATTTATTCTTGGATTAACCAAAATAACCTTAAATTACACTGCTCACGTAGGCACCCCTTGCCTAGACCGGTGAGGGGACACATTGTCAACTAAGGCTAGGCAACCCCTTGAAAACCAAGACAATAACTAAAACAAAGGTAAGTCGACTCGGGGTCGGGATCGGGTTGCCCCGTCCAAATACTACCCAAGTTAGTCGGGAATAGATCTGATTAAAATTAATTTATTATTTAAAAATATATAAAAATAATTTATTTGTATTCAAATTTTACTTTCTAAATGCAATTTTTGTCTAGTTAACTTTGTCTTTCAAGATAACTTATCCAAATTTTATATGTAAATTTGTGTTCTAGTGTTATTTTCACCAAAGATTCCTATTTTCTAATCAACATAATACAAAAATTAAAATTACAATATAATAAATTTTTATTTTAATTAGTATAATATATTGACTAGAAAATAAGAATTATAGTGAAAATGATACCAAAACACAAATTTACATATAAATATGGATAATAACAAGGAATATTTGGTTAAATGAAGAGAGTGAGATAATGACTAAGTGCCTGTTTGGTATCAAAAACTTTTGGGGATAAACTTGAATTTTCTTCTAAATTTTGGGGATAACTTAGATTTATCCCCAAGTTATCCCCGTACCAAACAGCACCTGAGGGGAAGAGTGGGGGATAGGTCCCCAAAGGACCTTCCCAAGGCCTCCATGGGCAAGCCGTCGCACGACCCGGTTGCTGGGTCACACAACCCCGGGCCTGGATCCAATCAAGTTGGGGACCCAGGGTTGGGGCTGGGCTAGTTGACCTGAAAACCGTCTAAGTCGGGCCTAGGTCACAACCCGGGTGCCAACCCGATTTCCATGCTAAATATCAGGATCCACATTTGTATCCGGCAGGTGTATACCTTTTTTCTGGCAGCAGCAAGCTCCTTCTTTATGCCTCCTGGTTAGTTAAACGTGAATCAAGCTCATGCAAAACAGAAAAAAAAATACGTCAATGCATAACTACGGACCATCATTAGGCTCCAACTCTAATGCCTTCTTGAAGCTCTCAACTGCAGCATCTACATCGTTAAGTGCAACATGCGCCTGACAAGATATCAGATGATCAAGAAACGTTAAAGATAAACAAAATTCAGGACAAACAATAGCAAGAAAGAAAATTGCTAGATAATAAACATGACAGCATTCTACCTGTAAACGACGCAGTAACCATAGATATGGCATGAGTACGAGACTTTCTTTCTTTGAGTCATATGATCACATAAAATCCAAACAGTTCCGACTAATCATAGAATGCCATATGACTAGTCATCTCCATGACGATCCAGTTAACCTTATTTTTTTCACTCAATTCAAGAAGACAATTCTAATCCAAGGAAAGCTGGGTCCACGGTCAGCCCGTGGTTGGTCAGTTCCAAAATCGACCTAATCGGATGGGATCACAACTCCAAGTCAAATAGGGCTGGATGGAGTCTGATTTTATTTTAATTTATTATAACAAATATTTAAAAATATAAAAATAAGAAAAAAAATAAAAACAATATTTTTATATTATATGTTTATGTATACATAAAATCTATACATAAATATAATTATATTATTATATTATAATTAAATATAAGTGTTTATCTATGTATACAGGTAAATATGATTTTTTTTGTGATTATGTTGTATCAATATATGTTGGGAAAGAGTTAATCTCAAGTGAGAAGATAAAAATAGTTAAGAAATTTTTTTATAAATTTTAAGATGTATCATATATTTATAATCTTAAATTTTAACCATACGTAATAATATAAATGAGAGCAAAATATTATTGTACTATCAATAAATGGAACACTCAAAAAATAAGTATTCTTGGCAAACTTGATATGTGTGTGAAAGAGAAGAGAGTTAAAATAGATTTTTATAAAATTTAAGCATATAACACATATTTATGTGATAGCATAAGTGATAGCAAGTATTGTTATACTATTATTAAATGCGGCACAGTGTAGTCGTAGAGGTTGATCAGGTCGCAGGGATCAAGGGGACAACCCCCCTTATGGGGGGGGTATCAAAGGGGCAAAGTCCCTCTGAAAGGAAAAAAATTTAAGTATGTCATAATACTAAAATGAAAAAAAAATTTGACTTAGGTTGGGTCGCCCCGGGTCGGGCTGGGCTGCCCGACCCCAACCAAGTCGGATTTATGGACATGATAGAAGTGCCCAAAAATTATCTAAGACAAGTTTTGATGATGGTACAATGTCATTAATGTTAACATAATCATAATAATGCCATTTAAAAATTTAATGTTTAATTATTATTTTTACAAATAGATGAATTAATGGTGTTGGAGACAAGCCGTATGTCATTTGTAGACAAAGACATGCATTGGGTATCGGTTGATTCAAGAAATGAAAGTGGATAAGAAAATAAAAAAAAGATTGATTAACCAGGAAGAAACGAAATCCACGATCTCACATAAGATGACAATCCAACAATAGATCTCATGGATCCCGTCATCACACATCTATGCCAAAGACAAACTACCATCACGATAACAATGCAAAATTTGCGGATATGCAACAAGATTGGATGGGCTGCATCAATATGGTTCTTCCATAGTAACATATCAGCAAATACCACAAAAGAAGCTATTTTACAAGTCAATGATCGACACCATAGCCAACGTCTATAGAAGAGTTCTTGAAACGAATCCTACAGAGATATACAACATTTATCTTCACATAGAGGTAAAAGATATTAAATAATCTGTCAAGTCATTTGAATATATTTGGCAAGAGAGAGGATACACGTTGATGACGGATAGTTGAGCATGTTAGTAACCTTTTATTTTCAACTTATTACCAACTTATCTTTTTAAACTTCAAAATTTAGAACTTATGCATGTTTTTCTTGATAAGTATAATAAAAAGACAATGACTAACTTCTTGATATATTGTCAAACCATAATTGTCTTTTGAAAGTTTGTGGATGAATTCGGATAGGTAAAGAACGTGAATGACCTCTTTGAATTAATCGACAACGTTGTCAAAGAGATATGAGAAAAACAACTTATCCAAGTAGTAATGGACAAGGCAGCTAAGTATAAAGTAGATAAACACATGATGGTCAAGAGATCACATTTATATAGGGCGCCATGATCTGTCCATTCGTTAAATTTGATGTTAGAAGATATAGACAAAGATTCTCAAATTGACCGAGTAGTTAAGATGGCCCAATTCATATTATCTTGTATATGAAACCATAATTTTATCCTTAACATAATGGATGAGCATACAAAGGGCCGATAGCTCCTACGTCCCTATCGGCCCGAGACAACTCAATTCGCTTATCACTATATTTCCTTGAAGAGTTTAATACAACAGAGACGTCCCTTACCCAAATAATACTTTCATTGAGATAGGTTACTTGGATTGCTAGAGATTGTACTTTAAATAAAAGGACAGAGAGAAAAGATGAAGATATGTTGGAGAGTAGAGGCTTCTAGCGAGTTGTAAAGAAGACCCATCACATATTGCAACCCTTAATCAAAGTTTTGGAATTGGAAGGCAGACACAGTTATTTCTATGATGCACTTGAGCGGGCAAGACAATGTCAAACTTCAACAAGTGGTGGGATATTATCGACCACCGGTGGGATTGAACGTTATATCATATGATACATGCAACAAGTACTTTTTGTGTCATTAAGTCAAATCATATATTACATTTTTTATTGTTATGGCCTCCACAGATATGTATATGTTGTCACTTGTCCGGTTGCCTTTTTAATACTAAATATTGTTATAATCTTATATTCAAGCCAATTAACAAACTTCTAAACAATGAGAAAGTGGTCATTTATAGAATGTTCAAGGATGATGATCAATCACTTATAGTATGCAACAATGTACATGACTATCGTATAATGAAATTGCACTTTGAGACATTTAAGATACAACGAGCATTTATGTTTCAAGTCCTAGTATGTACCCTCCTCTGATCTTTTTTTTAACATTTTAAATGATTAACTTATTCATATTATCTTCTAGCATACAATACTATTATGTAGGGTGTGGATAGACCATGAAAAGACATTGGGATACAAGGATTTGGTAGACATTATAACAAGAGTACTAAATCAAACCATATCGACTTTAGGATGTGAAAGGAATTAGTTAACGTTCCGCCAAATTCATACAAAGCAAATGGATATGTTGACGTTAAAACGATTGGAACAGTTGATGTATTGTTATTACAACATAAGGTTAACACTGAAGAACTTGGAGAGGATGAGAGAAAGCAAAGCGAGCCGGTGATTATACAAGAAGCTGACATCAATTCAGAGATCTTCGACAAGCAAAATATGTCGCAAACTTGGGTGAACAATCAGGAAGGATTAGGCGAACCTAAGTTCAACACAAAATATCGAGAATGGGGTCAAGGAGAACTCGACGTCATGCATCAAGCTGAGGAATTCTAAATTCCTCCTTCGGTGGCAAAAAGATAGAAGACATTGTAGATGAAAAAATAAAGGTAAACATATTGTAACTGATCCATTAGACATTGTAGATGAAGAAATGATCAACAAGGGATGGGAGACAAAGTCGAATATCCGAGTTCAATAATGATCCGACATCAAAGAGCAACAGCAAGCATTCCAATTGGAAGGGAGCATTGCTAGTCAAAGGAGGTCAACAAATCTAGTGATACACCCTACAACGATACAATTCATTGGAGAAGAATGCTACACACATGCAACGCAAGACATAGATCATGGTGCGCGATCGTAAAGTAGTCAAGATCAACACACATAACGGGATAGAGATCAGTATTATAGACAAACTTATAGAATTGATTCATCTCAAGACTCTTGGTTTTCTACGTATCACCAAAAGGATATGAGATGATTCAACTTACATATGGATTCTCGTCACACACTTCTATGCACTCCATATATGATAGTTATGGTGGAACTTTCATATTTTATCCTAAAATGATTGTATGATGGAGTGACAAATATAATCAACATGTATATATTTTCAACATTATGTATTATTCTCAAATGTCATGAGTAGAGTATATAAATTATGCACAAAAATAACAAACTCAAACTCAAACTCAAAGTCTTAAATCTCAAATGATTAAAGTCAACTACATTGATTCATCTTTTCTGATCTCCACGATCTTCCGCAAGCTCCTTCCGTATACATAGCTCCTCAGTCATACTAAACTCGCCTACCCCAAATTAACTTAGGCCTACCTCTTCGCTTTTTCTGTGCCTACATCAATAGGGCCTCAACTTATCTGACAAGCGCCTCTAGAGGACATCGTCTAATATGCCTGAACTAATAAAGTATTTTCTCCTTTACTATATCCACGACTCTTGCAACTCTCATTTTGTCCCTAATGTGCACTTTTGGATTATGAAAAACAACATATTATAAATTTTAAATAGAATTGAATAAAAACTTCTAGTCATATTCCTTATTTTTCAGATTTTTTATCATTTTTTCTATTTTCCCCCATTTCCCTAATTTTAACCTCTTTAATAATAAAAAAATAAATTTCCATCCTAGTTGGACCGGGTCACGACCGGATCCGATCATCCGGCTCGGCCTGTGTTGGAGCTGACCGAGCTGGCTCTTCGGTGGCCCAAAGTAGCTGCTTATCTGCTATAAGCAGCCCAAATGCACATAATGGGTCCCAATTCTTTTTCTACCCTTCACCCCATAGAACACCCATTGCGCCATTTGTGACTTCCACCGAGATATGTAGGACAGGGATACTTGCTGTTGTCACCATCTTGCCACATCTCATCAAACATTCCTATATAGGTGGCAGGAAGCATAACCACCTTCTTGATATTACTAAGTAGTTAAAGGCACACCCCATCGCTTCCAATGATGAAGGCGATCCAACAGTGGTTGCTACAGATAAGCTAGAAAGTCGGCACTTCCAGCAGAGAAGACATGGTTTGTGGACCCGATCTCAGATCCTGTGGGCCCAAGTAACCAGATCCCTAACTTAAGTTGAGGTACGCCTGGGTGCTGAACTGCTGTCAAACTGGGCATTTAGCACCCAGGAGGGAAGTACTGTTTTAAGTTGGGGGTCTACCCCAAGGAAGGTATGGTCGGGGTCGGTCGGCTCCAAAACTGACCTAGTCGGATGGGTCGCGACCCCGGGTCGGATGGAGTCAGATTTTATTTATTTTATTATAAAATTTATATAAAAATAAGGAAAATAAAAATAATATTTTTATATTATATATTTATATATAGATAAAATATATACATAAATATAATTTTATTTTTTATATTATAATTAAACATGAGTGTTTATCTATGTATACAAGTAAATATGATTTTTTTGTAATTATGTTGTATTAGTATATATTTGATTATGTTGTATTAGCATATGTTGGGAATGAGTTAATCTTAAGTGAGAAAGTAAACATACTTAACAAACAAATTTATAAATTTTAAGATGTATCATATATTTATAATTATAAATTTTAACTATATGTAATAATATAAATGATAGCAAAATATTATTGTACTATCAATAAATGGAACGTTCAAAAAATAATTATTCTTGGCAAACTTGATGTGTGTGTCAAAGAGAAGAGAGTTAAAATAGATTTTTAAAATTTTAAGTATATAACACATTAATGATTATAAATCTTATATATATGTGATAATATAAGTGATAGTTAAGTATTGTTATAATATTATTAAATGCGACGCAGAGTAGTCGCGGATAATAACATGAAAAAAAAATGACTTGGAGTCGCGTGAGTCGGCCCAGCGCCCCAGAGTCGGGCGACCCGGCCGACCGGGTCGTCGCGTGACCCAAAGCTGGGTCGCGCGACCCCCCGCCGGGCCGGCTTGGAGTCTGCCCAGCAGGGTCGTTTCCGGGCCAGTCGGCCTGGAAACCAGCCGGGTCAGGCGACCCGGTCGACCAGGTCGCCGACCCCGCGAACCATGGTCTGCACTATTAGGTCTGCCAGATCCGAAAATGGATCCACTTCCCCGTCTTCCTCACCTGAACAGAGCACAATAGGCATTGGAGAGGCCATATTCGACCCGCCTCAAGTGCCAGGGACAGCAAGGGTGACTGCCTGGTAGTTCATGCAGAGGATTGAGGCATCTAGGGGCTGCCTTGTCTCGCCTCTTTGCGTTTGATACCTGAGCGGCGTTCTCTTCCTCTCCATCATTCTCCCTCTGGTCACTTAGCACCACTGCCAGCTCTCTCTTCCTACTCCCTTCGCCAACCCACAACCCCACCTGGTTTCTCTCTTCCTCCTCCTCCCTATGGCCAACAGCACTGCTGCCAGCCCCCCCCCATGGGCTCTCTCTCTCTCCATCGGACAATCGCTGCCAGCTCCCTCTAGGCTACTCTGCTGCACCCAATCGGCCCCTTCCCTTCCTGCTGCATCTGCCTCCTGACTACCTTGCTGCACTGCACCCGGTCGGCCTTATCTTCTATCATCCTAGTCATCTTCTGGCCACCCTGCACCCAATAGGCCTCTTCTCTTCCTGCTACACCCGCCTCTTGGTTGCCCTACTGCACCTGCTGACCAAGATGCATGCAATTTTTATTGATGAATATTTCATCATATTTTAATATATGTAGTTTGCTACTTGCATTAAGTTGCTGTGGAAAATATGGACGTATCAAGTTCAATTAATATGTTGACAGCGTCAATTGGGTCGACGATGGAGGATAAGATGGCAAAATCTAAAAATCTCAGATTAAAGTAAGCATATTGGGCAGACGAGAATAATAAAAGCAATCAAGTGTGATTTATGTGAGTCGTTGTTTCAAATGGTGAAATTAAAAGGTAAAAGAAACATTTGATTGAAGGACACCATGACGTGGACACCATGACGTCAAGAAATTTTTAAACATCAGAAAAAAGATAGCAAATGAAATATAAGTGGCAGAATACACATAAAAATTGACAAGTTACATAGAAGGTGAAACTGAAGATAAAAAAATACATCATGTAAAAAAAAGACTCATCTTGTTCATTAGAAACAAGTCTATTAAGAGTCAACTCATCTTAAGTCAACTCAAATCTTAATCTCAAATTATTGCTATCTTCCATATAGATTCTCTTTCTCCACTTGCTTTGATTTTGAGTTATTTCTTTGAAAATATTTAAATCATCTAAATCATATTCCATTATCCTCTTTTAAATCAACTTAAGTCTACCATGTCTTTGCTTGCTCTATTATTTTGATATTTTCTACTTTTTCTAATTGGAGCTTCCTCAATATGTCTAAATCATATTGATCTTCGTTTTTTCAATTTGTCTTCAATTATCGTTACTCTCGTATTTTCTCTAATATATTCATTTATTATTTTACATAATAAAATTGGCCACTTACCCATTCTTAACATTTTAATTTTAATAACACTTATTTTGGAATTATGTTTTTTTCCTTATTATCCAACATTCAGTAAGATACATGATACAACATTATAGATTTTATAGTTGAACAATAATATTTTTCTTTTTAGAATCTTTTGATCATATATAATATCTGTAATTAATCTCCACTTCATCTAACATGCTATAATCTTCACATCCCCCATCTATTCTGAATAATTTATCCAAAATACTTGAATTAAATATTTAAACTTACATCATCTTCCATTTGATTATCGTTAAATACTTATCATTTTCAAGTTTGATTAACTATGTTTTCTCCAAGTCGTGACACCCAAATCTTTGGGTCGACCCAGAATGATCAGTTTAAATACATCGCACTTTGATCTCCATGACAACACCTTATCAGAATGAAGGGCAACGTGGTCTCATGCTCCGCCGAAGGTAAGAGCACAATTTTGTATGCATCTAGTAAAATTGGAAGGAATAAAGGAAACTTCAAAGTGGCCAATGATACCATTCGGGAAGAAATTACTGAACTAGCTAGATATTTCGTACATATATGGGATCGGACAACAACTTCTGAAAGTCATTTGCCGACGAAGACTTCTTGCAACACCCTGGTTGATCAATTGGTCAATGATCAGGGAGTGGAAGGGGATCAAACCAATCGAAGGAGGAGAAGATCTAAGATCTCACTCTAAATGATGACCCGGGAGTAGGTCCTATTAATCTCGTTGTCACCCAATCATGGCAATGTCAAACATTAATAACAAAGGCAAACTCTTAATCTCTAAAGTATTTTTTCATAGTACTAGCTTTTCTTTCACTCATCTCTACATCACATCTATCAATACGATATCATATGCAAACATCATACACCATGATATGACATTTTACGTATCATTTGTCGACTCATCCATAAATAATACAAAAAAGATAATGACAACATTTTATTTCTCTACCATGCATATATTAGTGGTTGCTTCATCATACATATATTTTAACATTTGCATATACCTAATAGGCATTCATTTCAACACCCACCACAAAACATCATTTGGAACTCTATGGTGAGTATTTTCCAAGTTAAACACTATATCTAAATCTTTTTTTATATCTCGATATTTCTCCATCAAATTTTTAATAGAAAAATATTTTCAATTGTAGCTCAACTAGGCATAAATCCAAATAAGTCAACTAAAATATTTGTACAATCTCTTAACCGCCACTCAATAACTATTTCTTGTAATTTCATTAAGTTTGATCTCTCTGTAATTTGTAAAATCTTGTATATCTAATTTAATTTCTTAAAAATATGTATGATGTTCTTTCTTCATTTATTTGTCATTTTATTATGTTTGGTAACTATATTGAGTACCTCTATCACTATTAATTTTGAAATTGATAGTGATAGAAATCATCAATAGGTGATTGATAATTAATATCAATATTGAAACTTTTAATACAAAAAACATGATATGTAATACAAGTGTCTACTTGTATCAATTTTGATATTGATATCTTACGCCCTGTTTAGTAACACTATTAGGTACCTCTATCACTATCAATTTTAAAATTGATATTGATAGGAACCATTAAGAGGTGTTTGGCTAATTGTATCAATTTTAAAATTTTTAGTGCAAACAAAACATATTATGTAATACAAGTGTCAACTTGTATTATTTTTGATATTGATACTCCAACATTTGAAAATATTAATATCAATATTGATATAGTACCAAAAATGAAACTCTAACCAAACAGGGCATTATCCTCTACAAATATCAATATCAACATCAGTACAATATCATTTTTGATACTCTAAGTCTAACTAAATAGGGCATAAGATTTTGTTAAAAAATCGAGTTAACCATTTCACCCTTAAATCTTTTAAATATTCTATACTTTAATAGGGATGGTATCCAAGCCACATGCCTAACATGTTTTATTCATCTTCAATACTTCTTTAACTTTTGAAATTTTAATTCTTCCATCATAATTCAAATTAAACATTGTTACACTATCTTCTATATTCCTAACAAAGTTATCATTAAAAAGATTATCAAACTCATTTTTTCACCTACCCGTCTACTAAGACCTTTCAAAGTACACTAAAGAGTAAAATGAAGAAATAAGAGCAAATAAAATTTAAGGTCATGGCTACATAGTTCTACGAAGGTGGAATTCCCTTTAATGTTGCAAAATTACAAAGTTTTGATATTATGTTTTAACTTACAAGACATGTTGGATCGGGTTATAAACCTCCTATTTATTATATGTTGATAATGTCACTCCTTAAAAGAACGACAGTTCAAATGAAACAAACTTCATGCCTTTGATGCCTCTTACCAAAAGTAGATGTTATCCTCTTATAAACTTATAGATGAAAAAAAAAGTGAATAAAAATTGTTAAACTTGTTACCGGCAAGGCCTCTTACAACATTGCTGAAAATTTTGTTGATGGAGAAAAGACAAAATTTATTTAAAACATCATGTGAAGCATACTGCAATGATCTCATATTAGAGAATATTGGGAAAATAAAAGTTTGTGCAAGTACTATTTTAACGGTATGAAAGTTTGACCTGTTACTTATATAATTAGACCCGTTTACATGATCACATGAAGAAAGAAACAAAAAAATAAAATAAAAGACAGGTTACTAGTCACTTCTTTCTCATGCTGAAAATATTTAATGATGATGTCAAAACAAGATCTTAACATGTTTTATAATACTTGCCTCAAAAGCGTTTAAGCAAATACAACTTGGAAGTGTACCCTTAATTGTTTTTCAGGTAAAATTTAGGATTATACTTGAGTAAATTTTGTAAGCATCTTAATCACTTCTACAATTAGTTGAAGGAGATGAAAAGGGTTATGTTTGCTACAATGGAGCATGTAAAAAAAATGTTAAGAACTTTAGTGTCAAGTAAGTGCTTATCTTGAAAATTGTTAACTGTCATTAGGAGATTCAAATGCAACACCAACTGTGCCAAGAAGAAACCAGATTTCATTTATTATGTGCATGTCGACATATATTGATAAAATAAACAGATGTGGGGTAAAAGAATAAGTAGTTTTATCCTGATTTCTGATTAATGCATGTTTCTATATCAAGATATGAATAACATGTTTGGTATGTAAGAAGACATCAATTGTGCCAAAAAGAAACCAGATTTCATTTATTATTTAACTTATATCCGCTAACAGGACGTCTTGGCATACTGCATACAGGTATAAAGAGGGGGAAAGGAGTGGGCGGTCAGCAGATGAGTCAGGGCCTAGATGTGTACATGTTCAGACCAAGAAAGGTGGAGTCGAGGGTCGGGATCGGGTCTGTTGGGCCTAAAACCGACCCGAGTCGGTTGGGGTCACGACCCGGGTCGGGTCGGGGGTCGGAAAAAATTAATAAAAAATTTATTTTAAATTAACAACTGGGTTGGGGTCGCGGGACTGGGGCCGGGTCGGTCGGCCCAAAAACCGACCGGGTGGGCTGACCCGGCCGACTAGGTCGCCGACCCGGCAAACCATGGTTCAAACCATGATCAATCATGAGTCGGGATATATACATAAACATGTGTACGCACATGTTCAGACCATGATCAATCCTGCAAAGTAGGTGGGGCCAGGGGTCGGGACCGGGTTAGTTGGGCCCAAACCGACCCGGGTCGGCCGGGGTCACAATAAAATAATAATTTTAGAACATACACTGGGTTAGGGTCGCGGGGTAGGGACCGGGTCGATCGGCCCAAAAACCGACTAGGTCGAGTTTGGGTCGCAACCCCGCATACCATGCAATCATGAGTCAAGGCATAGAATGCAATCTCCCGAGAATCTCTTGAGCATAGTTCGCCGGGTCGGCGACCCGATCGGCCGGGTCGGGCCGACCCGGCCTAGGTCAAATTTCGATCTGCGACTACTCTGCGCCACATTTAATAATAGTATAACAATACTTCACTATCACTTATACCATCACATATATATAAGATTTATAATCATAGATATGTGTTATATACTTAAAATTTTATAAAGATCTATTTTAACTCTCTTCTCTTTCACACACACATCAAATTTGTCAAGAATAATTATTTTTTTAACATTCCATTTATTGATTGTACAACAATATTTTACTATTATTTATATTATTACGTATGGTTAATATTTATAATTATAAATATATGATACATCTTAAAAATTTATAAAATTGTTTGTTAAGTATCTTTATCTTCTCACTTAAGATTAACTCTTTTCCAACACATATTAATACAACATAATCACACAAAAAAATCATATTTACTTGTATACATAGATAAACACTCATATTCAATTATAATATAAAAATATAATTATATTTATGTATAGATTTGATGTATACATAAATATATAATAGATAAATTATTGTTTCTATTTGTTTCTTATTTTTATATAATTTTTTATATTTTTTATAATAAAATAAATAAAATCCGACTCCGTCCGACTAGGTCGGTTTTGGGGCTGACCGACCCCCGACCCCGCCTTCTTTGCTCTCGAGATCTCTCAAGAATCTTTTTCTCTCCATGAGTCCGAGAAACGAGATCACCGAGATGAGAATATCTATATGGTACCTCTTGTACCTTGATATACTCCACCTATTACTATCCCTAACTTGTTAGATAACTTTGTTAAGTTTGCTCCATATATTATCGATTTTATTATGGAATTCATCCAAATATTCATCTATACATTATTGTTTGATAAAATTTTATAACTTAATATTTTTATGACTATTTATGTACAATTGATCCAAAATGTCACCAATCACCTATCCATATTATTCAATATGAAGACTCGGTCTAACATAAGATTCCTTGTATGTATTCTGTTAACAATAGTTCATCATTTATGTATTAAGCTTTTAATTCTCTTTTAGCTTATTTTGAAGTTTAAAATTTGTTCCCTTGTCCTTTTTGAAGAGATAACATGACATTTTACACTTAAATATACACATTTATTGGTATTTATGAGGTTCAATCTCTCGAAATTTTTCCAAGGTCTATTCTTTTCAGTCTCCATGAGATAAAATATAGATATGAGATGTCAATCGTTGGATAATGTATACCCTACATAAATGAAATCCGAGATCTGATCTCTCGAGATTTTTCCGAGAACCTCACGAAATCTCCTTTCTTTCACCCTTCCGAGATGAAGTCGAAATCCGAGATGACAATCCTTGCATGTTCTTAATGCCCATACTATGCATTTTAGTCATAATAGGCTTCTATTTCTACAATTTCGGCTTCCAATTTCCTGCCCACTAGGCCCATACTTAGCCACTTTTAAGTGGTTCTAGATGCTCCACCTTTAATCAAGTGTTCTTATGATATCATTCTCAATTTCTTGTATGTATATACACTTTTTCTTTACGATTTCATCTCTTTGTGCCATCCCTGGAACTGCCATGATGTTAGCCCATTATCTAGGCCCCATTGGTGATAAGTTTCATTAATTATGGTGAGAATTGAGTGTTAAAGGGAGCATGTTTTGACCATATCCCCCGACTCAAGAATTGTCATCTCGGATCTCGACTTCGTCTTGGGGGGTGAAAGAGAAGAAATCTCGGAGAGATCTCGAAAAAATCTCGGGAGATCGTATCTCGGATTCTCAAATCAAAATGTATATATGTATGAAACATAATATAATATCTTATAAAAATAGGAGTACATCAATGAATTTACATGAAAATATATTACACATTTTGTACATCAACTGTGTGAATGAACAGTTACAAAGCACTTTCAACACCAAAAAAATGATCTTTGTGCTTCTAAAAAAATTAAACTTGTGTGTAATCTTATTTAAATATTAATATGGTATTAAATTTATAACTCATTTTTATGTGATAGTATAAGTGATAGTAAAATATATTAAATGTGTTTACACTATTATAAACGGGGCACAGAGTAGCCGCAGATCAACCTGCGCGGTCAGGTCGCAGGGGTTAAGGGGGCAGTGCCCCTTGTGGGGCGTATCATGGGGGCAAAGCCCCCCCCCCAAGAATTTTTTTGTATGGACCAATCTACATGAGACAAGATCTCGGCGATCTCGTATCTCAGCCGTTTGGCGAGACCGAGATTCTCACGAGATCTCGATGAGATAACATTTCATAGCGGAAGTAGCCTTTTGCTAGGCCCTTTGTTTTAGTTAGAAAGCAACAACAAATCTCAACTAAAACTATGTGCGGGAGTTGCCTTGTGCTAGGCCCTTTTGTCCTAGTTAAATTTAAACAAAAAAACTACATCAAATAAACAAACCAAAACAAATTGGGAACCGGTCTTATGGATTGAGTCCTACCCTTTAGTAAAACTTTAAAGAATAAAAATTAAACTTAAGGGTGACATACATAGGTTAATCCCACAAAGAGATAGGATTCCAATGTCATGTCATTCTTCACCCTGGATGGCATAGAATCAATCTATAGGTAAGAAAAGGAGTAACTCATCATACCATGGGAAGGCAATATATATTAATATGCTAATATACCTAACCATAGATCAATGAGGTAAAGTGGTAAAGAATGGGAAGAATGCCCAACATGCCTATCAAAGGCTATAGAGCAATTCTATCATAATTCAATCAAGGAACTACGGTATTCATGCCTCAATGCATATTCAAATGATGCAAGCAACAAAAAATATCGGATGCCCACTGTTATGACTGATGTGAAAGAAATACAAAAAGCTCAATAAGCTTGAAAGAATGCAAACAAAAAAAACATAAATTCCAAAATTCAGTGACATTGCAGGACGAAGCAACATAAAGATGGATATGATTTAAAACATAAAAATCAGAAATCAGAAAACTCTGTTTATTCAAAGACTGATAACAGTAAGAACTTCCAAGTATCCCAGAATTCTGCAAATCTGCAGGGCTGCAAAAATCTGAAGAAGACATCAAATACTGCATAAAAAATATGCAGATATGAAAAATCAGAAATTCTAAAAAATGTCCAGATCAGAGGACTGCAAATTGAAATCAGAAATGCCCAGCCCTCCCCCCCCCAAAAAAAAACAAAAAAAACTGAAAGCTCAAAGCCCAAAGCTTAACACTTGGAAGAATCTACATCCCAAACCTCAAAAATCCGAAGCTGGGATTGGATTCCCCAAATACCAAAAATTAGATCCATGCATTCCAAGTCTAAACATCTCAAGTAACATGCCTCAAAATCTGAGACATGGAAGAAGTTGAAACCTGAGGATCCGAAGAACATCAAGTCCCAGGAACTAATAAAGCAAGGTATTCTGTAAGAGAATCCGAGAAAGCTAAAAACTCAAAAATTCCAAGGCCATAAACCGCTCTAAAACACCAAATTCAAGTTTGGAATTCAACAAACTGGGATTCCTGATGGGGACATTTTTTGAGTTTTTTTTAAATTAAATCCTTAAATGGACTAGTTTGTAAATAAGTCTTATTAGGGAGTCCTTTTTTGTTATTTGTTCTCCTCTCCCTCTATAAGAGGAGGACCCCTGTACATACGAAAAGCAAGTAATAGAGTGAATTTTTTGGAAACCCTCTCGGGTCTGGTTCCTCCCGCGTAGGGGGCTGCGGCCCCAGTTCCTCCCCACCCCCGGCATGAGGCCGGCTTCTCCTTCACCTCCGGAAAGGTTCCCCGGTCTCCCTTCCACCCTCCGGATCCGGCGAGGTGCGCCGATATCTCTCCCTTCTCATCCTCCGGCCTCCGCGCCGTTCCCCTCTTCCTTCTTCTCGGTTCGACGTCATCGACAGCAGCCTCCGCGTTCGACTCCAACACCCGCTCCCATCCGGAGGCCGACGGAGGACGTTGCAGGAAGGAGGCAGAAGAAGACGACCTGTCTTCCTACTCCGGCGGGTCTTCCTCCCTTCGCGATTACAGACGAAGTAGAAGAAGAAGAAGAGGAAACGGAAGGAGAAGTTGGTGAAGCGGGAAGCTCTCCGGCGATCCCCGGAGAAGCTCTCCCACACTTCCCCTCATCCCGCCCTCCTCCCACAGCTCCTCCTCCAGATCTACCTTCGCGGAACATCCCTCCACCGGACAGCACAGAAGAAGACGAAGAGGGGGGGAAGGCGATGGCGGCGAAGGCGTCCGGCTCCCTCCCCTGCCTCCGCCGTCCGCGCGCCGCCTGCACCGGCCGTCTGCGCGCGGCGTCGTCCGAACGGGGCGAGGACGACGCCCTCGGCTCCGCCTCGCCGCGTTTTGTCGCGGTCTCCCCCACGCGGCCACCCGCGATGAAGCCACGACGGCGAGGCGTCGACGGCGCCGATCGGGGCCACGCGACCACGGCGGCCACCCTCTCCGCGTGCCACGACCCCCCCTGGGGTTATTCGCGCGACCGCGCGGCCGGCGACCAGGTTCATGCGCGCGGCCGGCTCGCGCAACCTCGCACCCGGCCGGTTCGCGGCCAGGCCGGCCGGCTGGCCGGTTCAACCGGGTCCAGACCCGGCCCAAGGCCGGTTCAGCGCCTGAACCGCCCGGTTCAGGCCGGTTCAGGCCGGTTCGGGCCATCTTGAGCCGGTTTAGACCGGTTCAGCTTGGTTCGACCCGGTTCTGACCCGGTTCGGGACTGTTTTGGACCGGTTCGGACCGGTTTTGCTCCATTTTGGTTTCTTTAGATGTTTTAGCGGCGATTAGCGCCGATTTTTCTCGTTTTCGGTCGGTTTAGCCCGGATTAGCCGGTTTGTCCCGCATCAATTCCCAACCCAAAAAATTCTAAGTCCAAGAATGAAATCAAGAAATTTTCAAATCTGGAACCAAAATAAAAAAAAATCCACATACTTGAAACTAAAATCTAGGAATCATAAACTCTCCAAAACTGACATTTCAAGATTCAAATGAAACATGTGAACTCTCAAACCCCAAAATGTTTGAAACTGAAACTTCAAAGTTCATAAGAAAACCCTCATGTCAACCCCTTAAAACCTAACTTCAAAACCCAAAACCAAACAGTTCAAATCTCAAATTCCTAACTCTGAAACCTCAAGATCTAAAATTCTAATTCCAGAAGTCTTCAAGTTCGAAAAGGGAACTTGATGAAACAAATCTAAAATTAAATTCAAAAAAAAATCAAATCCAAAGGTTTCTAAACCAAAATCCAAATCTTAAATCTCAAAATACTCAAATTTGAAGTTAAAATCCGAAGCTTAAAAAAAATCAAAGAGTCAATAATCTTAAATGGCCAAATTTAAAATCTCAAATGGAACATTCAAAAAGCCCACAAACTTTAAATCTGAAACTAAAACTAGAATTCACAAGTCCTAAACCATAAAGAAAAGGATTCTCAAATCTTGCAAACTCAACTAAAATTTTCTTAAAAATAAAACATTTATCAAATCCAAAAACTTGAAATACTCAGCAAACTAAACTTGAAAACTGAAATCAAAGGCATCAAATCTGAAGTCGAAATCAAATTCCAAAATATTACAATTAAATTCATGTTGTCCAAAAATCTCAAATCCCGAATCCGAAAGCCTCTAAATCTGATATCTAAAATTGAAAGCCCAAAACATCAAATTCCCTAAATCTGATATCTGAACCAAACTCAGGCCAAAATGAACCAAAGATAAATCCATTTAAAATAAGAAAAAAACTAAACGTGATCTTCAACAATCGAAAAATCAAACGCCAAATTCAAAAGCTCAAATCTGAAGATCATCAAACCTAAATTGAAAGAACGAAAACAACAAAAACAATCAAATCTTGAAAGTAAACAAGAGTTTCAATACAAAAGTCCCTAAGCCAAAATTCAACTCTCAAATCTGAAACATCAAATTCCAAAAGAAAAAAAAAACTGAAAGCTTCAGAATCTGAAAATTCACAGAAATTCCAACTCAAATAGAAACCTTTCAAACACATCACACCCAAAAGGCAATAAGTTGAGTAAAAATGAAAACCAAAACATCTCAAAACATAAAAAAGGACAAACCCAAAATGAGAAAAAAAAAAACCAAAGTTGAAAGACAACTAGTCTCAAGTAAAACCCAAATCAAACTCAAAACGTAATACCAAGGAAGGGTCGCGAGTCGCGAGACCCCCAGGCCGACCCGGTCGTGATCCGGGTTGCGACCCCACTTTTTTATTATTATTTTGAAAAATTCAAAACAAAAGAAAAAATGCGAAAAAATTCAAAAAAATACAGAAAAATCGGGGGGAAATAAATGACATGATTTAAACAAATAATACATCAACTTTATTCTAATGTGACGTGTTCTACATTTTGTAGGTAGTTGATGTACTCTCCCCATGTCATTTGAGTTGAGTACACAACTTGATACATGTACACATGACGATCATTTTCGTCAGTCCCTCGGGAAACTATACTAACACTTGATCCAAACGAGTCACAATAACTATATGTCGATTAGATTGAAGTATCTGATGACTCCACATAATTCATTCCACAATACTCCTGATCATATGTAGGGAACTAAGAGTCTTGGAATGAATCATATGTATAGTTAAAGGCATCGTGGTATTCAGCTCCAGCTCTATGGTTACGATGACCTCCTCTACCTTGCGGCTTTGTACCATGATCGACGTCTTGGGTCGCAGGGATATATTGCTCCTCGCCGGTAAAACATCGCGACGTTGTAGGAGATATGGGAGGATCTGGGGTCCCTTGTACTTGTAAAATGCTCGCGCCCCTGTATCCAACACCATCATCACTGTTACTCTTTGACGACGAATCCTCGAGAGTCTGGAACTGCACTCGGATGTTCGGCTCCGACGTATCTTCTCGATCGTCCTCGACCGTATCAGCATCTGCAATATCAAAATGATCAGTCATAACCATGGATTACGGAATCGGTGGAATCGGAGCGATTCCGACCGATTCCGGAATCGGATCGGATTCCCGGCGGAAGGACCGATTTCGGGAAGAATTCCGCGGAATCGGTCTGAATCGCCTGGAATCGGTCGGAATCGATCCGATTCCGACCGATTCCATGTGGAATCGGTCGATCCTTTGGAAGGCCGGGTTAACCCGGCCCGGTTCGATTCCCGGTTCGACTCTGGACCGGGAATCGAACCGATTCCGGCCATTTTAGGGCCGGAATCGACCCGCAGAGCTGCCCTCGGTCGATCCCGCGGCGGAAGGAGAGGGCGCAGGCGATTCCGGCGATTTCGGCCTCGATTCCGTCGATCCACCGTCGATTCCGGCCGATTCCGTCGATCCAGGGTCGATTCCGGCCCGATTCCACCGATTCCGGCGATTCCAGGGGCGATTCAGGCGATTCCGGCAATTCCAAGCCTGTTCTTCAAAGGATTCCGCCGATTCAGGCTCGGATCGGCATCGAATCAACCTCTTCTTCGATCTTTGTAAGGTTTTTGGTAAGATTTCTTCGCCAAAAACTTCGTACGTCCATTCTTACGCGTTTCCGACGAGTTTGAGTGTCGTTAAACTTTCCTAGATATTGGTAGTAGAAGTAGATTGATATGATGTAAATTTTTTTTTTGATGATGTATCAACTCTTTGATATTTGAATAAATGGAATTGGAATATGTACTTAACTTCAAGTCTTCAAGTCTTCAATTGGTGTTCATTAGTATTTGTATGATGTGTTCTTGTGGATATCATGCAATGGTTATTTTTTAAAATGTTTCTAACTCATTTCCTATTTTTTAGATTTTTTCTGAATTTTTTGAATTTTTTTGACGAATAAAAAATCAAAAAAAAAAAAAACGATTCCGGACCGATCCGGAATCGATTCCCTTCCCAGGAATCGGCCGATTCCGGCCGATTCTGGGAATCGGAATCGGAATCGGTCCCAACCGATTCCGATTCCGATTCCGGAATCCTTGGTCATAACTTGTTTACCTTTTCTCCTCCTTTGCGTACCTTGACTAGTTCCTTCTCCGGTCCTCTGTCGCTTTGCTAGGGAGGGAGGGATCTGAAATTCTTCAGCCAAAGGGACATCATCGAGCACTCCTTCAGCCCATTGTCGGTCTTCTGGGTTGAACTCCGGTTCTCCCAACCCTTCTCGGTCGTTGACCCAAGCTTGTTCCAATTGGTTTTGTTTCATTTTCTCCAAATTCTTCAACTTAACCTCATGTTGTAATGACAATATACGAGGTCTTCAAGTCTCCTTGATGTCAACTTGTTTCTTTATTTCGTGTGAATCAAGCTGAATGCAGACCAATTCCTCTTGCAACCCAAAGCCGAAGTGGTTTGGCTTAGGACCCTGATGGCTACATCCGCCAAATCCTCGTACCCTGGTACTTTACCATGGCCCATCCACCAATCAACTGCATAAATTGAATGTCATACATTATTATCTAAGTAAACTTTGATTAATCAAGTGATGAAAAAAAATGCTACGTACCCGGACTTAGTAACATCACAGCTCGTTCAACTCTGCACGTTTCAAAGTGAAAACTCCGCATCCTGTAATCGTACATCTTGTTGCATGCGATAATAGCCCAGTCGTCATCACAGAGCAACCGTCGGATGACGCTCTTTATGTCATCTAATAGCTCGTTCGTTGCCTTGAACTGTGGACTACAGTAATACCTTGGGTTGAAAAAATAACTTATGAACCAAATAACATTAGTAAACAACTTATACATATATGACATTAAAAAAAAGATTAGTAAATGTTTAAGAAAATATACATGCTACATGTATGGGTTGATGTAATGTACGTTCCCAACGGCGATCTATGATATCCCACCACTTGGCGAAGTCGGACACTGTCTTGGAGATTTCTTCCTTCGTTCTCTCAACCGCATCGTATAAATACCCCATGTCTGCTTTCTTATCTCCGTCAACTATCCTTAGTACCTTCACTATGAGTTGGACGATGTCTAATGTCTTCTTTTCAACTTACCAAAAATCTCCACTCTCTATTGTCTCTTCTACTTTTCTCCCCTTTTCTCTTACCCGATTGGTTACATTTAACTATCCAACTATCCCAACCCGGTGAAATGACCATCTGAGTTAGAGCTCTCCCTTGACTCAACAAACTTTCTAACAAAATATAGTGGGAGGCGAACCGGGTTGCACCGAGCCGTAACAACTCTCGCCCCTTAGTGTGTTTCCTCATAAGTGCAAGGACAAAGTTGTGGTTGTAAATAAATGAAGAAATAAACTGGGCTAGCTCAACTACCCTGTCTATTTGAGGATCCTTGCATATATCCTCCAACATCAAATCTAAGGAGTGGGCGGAACAAGGTGTCCAATACAACTTTGGTCTTTTGACCATAAGCATCTGTCCGACCGCTTTGCATGCGGCCGCATTATCTATGAGTCTATGACTACTTGAACTACTTGGTTCTCTCATATTTCTTCTATCACCCCATCTATCAATTGATAAAGATACTCCGCATTCTTTACCTGTCCTGATGCGTCGACCGACTTCCAAAAAACCGTGCCGGCTTGACTGTACACTAGGAAATTGATCATTGTCTTCCTAGTTATACTTGTTAAGTATAAGATATTAACTAAGTTATACTAAAAAGAATGTTTATACATTTAATATAAATGAGTACAAGAAATTTTACTTACCGGTCCATCCGTCGGTCATTAATGTGCAACCTCGTTCCTCCCATATTCGTTCAAATGATGTCACGTACTTCTTTGTTTCTTGCACCTCTATAGGAAGATATACATTGTATATCTCCTTTGGGTTTGGACCAGGCACTCCCCTCCCGACATCTGCGATGGTGTCGATCATGTTCTCGTAGTATGGTCCCCTTGCGACATTTGCCGGAATGTTGTGGTGAAAGAACCACCTTGACATTGCCTGACCAATCTTCTCCGACCATAATTTTAGGTTCTTCATCGCCGTCGTGATTGTCGTTTGACATTGTCGTGGTCTGGTGATTACGAGATCCACAGGACTTACTGCCGGGTCGTCGTCTTGGGTGAGATCATGAACCTCATCTTGCAATTGATTGTTGGATCCTCTTCCACTTCCTCGACCACTCCCACTTCCAAACCCTTGACCCATCATTCGGATGGTGCGTCTATGTAACTCTTCGTCGGCAAATGAATTTCGACTTGCTTCCATTCCTCGTAAGAGGTCATCTATTTAAGAAATATTCAACTACTTAATTATATTTTAAAATAGAAGATTTATGAGTAAAACAAACATACCCTCGTACTCTTCGTCTCCAAAAATATCCGGCCTCTCTTGTCCGGTCCCGTAAATGTGTACAGAACGTCTCCCCGGTTGTAGCAATTCTTCTCGGACGGTCTCCTTATGGCGTTTGCTAGTTCCCTTCGTTTGCAAGGAAGAACATTTCCCTTCATGCCTACAAGATGAAATTTTAAACGATAAATACCACCGAATATTACTTTCTCGCAATATTTACATTGCACTTTTCTCTCCGCCATGGAGATCAAGTTGCAATGTAACTAAGCCGGATCACTCTGAGTCGCACCAGCAGTTTGGATTGTTTGGCTTAGAGAAGACATGTTTTACTAAATAATTACTTACATAAGTAATTAACTATTTAAAAAAAGTTAATGACGTTAATAAGTGGCTACTAATCTAAGTGAACTTTTAATTATTTAAAAAAAATGACTAACTAATTATGTAACCAAGTAAGTAATTAATTATACTTTCTAACTAATTATGTACTTAAGAAACTACAAAACTAAATATCTAACTAATCTTCTAACTAACTAACTATCTAAGTAAGTATGTATTAAACAGAAGAAACTACTTAACTAACTAATCAATGAAATAAGTATTAAATAAATATACTAAATGAACTAATGAAGTACTTAATGAAATAATTAAGTAAATGAAAAACAAAATGAAAGCAATGAAAGCAAAATTTGAGAGCAATGGGAGCTTGAGAGTGAGAGGTGGGAGTAAATGGAGCCCCCTAAAGCCCCCCTAAGCTGTTGCCAACGGCCATATGGGCCGGGTCGCGACCCGGCCGAGTGAGTCGGCCCGGCCGGGTCGCGACCGAGCCTATCAGGCCCAAATCCAATTGGGTCAGGCTGGGTCGCGACCCGACGAACCATGCATAATACAAAAAAATTCAATCAATCAAATCCAAAACAAATCCCCAAACAAAAGGACCAGAAGTTTTGATAAAACAAACAACCAATCCAAAACAAACCAAGTCACCAAAAAATGAGCTTTAATAAACTTGAATTAGATTCAGAATGAGCTCAAAGATAAAAGACACCAAGCCTTCATTTAAGACAAATCAAATACCCAAACAAACCAAATACAAAAATCAAACCAAATCCAAAACACTAAATTTTGCATTCCATCAAGCTTATGGGGCCATTGCTCCTGCAAGTTTATTTTTTGTGGTTGTATGTCTTTTAAACACAAATTGTTGTGGCAGTTAATCAAGATGTTCAAGTACTTTCTCGATAATTAGCATCGGAATTTTACAAGTAGAATGGGGAGAGGCCAAAATAATAAATAAAAAATCAAAGAACTCCAACAACCTCAGTACATATTTTTATATACTGTGAATTAACTAATAGTCCTATGAGATCACATGTTTTATAGTTGTTCAAGCTAAATAAATAAAAAAATCTTTACTGAAGGTCAAGATTACTTTTACATTTTTAAGATTACATCAGCAATACATGTTATGCTTCAACCAAAAGTCATTTCAAAGCAATGAGAAAAAATGAATACATAATCAATGCTAACCTGAGCATGCATTGAATACTAACCTGACCTTGACGAAAATATGCCTTGGCATTTCCCTCCCTTTCACGCAATGCAAAGTCTGCATCCAACAAGGCACCTATCAAATCCCCTAATTTCAGCTTGCAAGCCTATAATATTGCACATAATAAAAACAAATGAGATTAGTTAAAAATATCATCATAACAAAATGAAAAAATTATTATATAAAAACAGCATACTAAAATCAAATGCATAAGTTCATGACATTATATCATTCAGAATTGCACAAGCTTAGAACCACACATAGCCTGAAGATATCACATTTTTTTTCAATTGAAAAAGAAAAGGTTGACAATTATAACAGAAACAGTATGATCAAAGAAGGTAATGTGCCCATAATACGAAGAATGGGTGTGGAAGAGCAGAGAAAAGTAAAAGGGAAGGAGTAACACAAATTTTTGTGAGGTCTAATGGAACTAGAAGGTTGGTTGTGTAAACAGATAGATGTGACGATTCCAAACATTTTAAAAGTGATGAGGAGTTAAGTGAGCACTTCCAGAAAGATGAAACTGGTGCTTAGTTGAGATCAAGCATTTCATGGATATGTTTGCTCGGTCACCATTTGTAAGCTAATGCCTTAGAGAAAAGAATATTTATTTGGTGCAGGCTAACCCACTATGAGAAATGCTTGATAGGCATCGAACCTGGGGTTCATCAAATCAAACTGAAAAAACAAGATCCATGACCATCCACTGGGCAGATTCTCTTCCATGTGGGCCATCTGGCCCATCTCTTTAAGGAATGGGCAGCATCAGAAGGATGGAGTGAAAGAAAGTTACAACCATTCATAATACATTTCAAGGTGTTCACTGTTTTTTTCACTGAATATTGTTATTTTTATTTGTGGGAGACTTTAGGGGTGCTGAAGCAGGTCTTATGTTGTTTTCTCTTTCTGTTGGTGGCTTCTTGGGTGATATATCTGATGGGAATAACTTTTTTTATTCTTTTGATTACAACCATACCTGTATTTTCTGTTCTTTAATTTATCACGCTACCGCATTGTGCAGTTTAGCCCTAAAAATACTATTTTTTAAGTTGGCTAGGGCCATTATTCAAATAATAAGACAAAATAATAAAGCTTACTAATTGAGTAACCATTTCCTGGTAAGAATTTCCCCCTGAAAGTAGTCTTCTCCAAATCAAGGGTCAAGGGTTGGGTAGGGGTCGATTGGTCCCAAAACAGACCAGTCGGACCAGGTCGCAACCCAATTCAACCAGGTCGGAAAATTCATTTTTTCTCAAAACAGGCAAAATTATATATAAATACAAATTTTAATTTCTATAAACTTATGAAAAAATAGAAAATATGACTAGAAAAAATTTCATTCATTTCTATTCAAACCTTACATTTGTTGTTTTTCTACATAATTTACATACTCTGCACATGACATTAGGGAAGAAGACACAACATTGGACAGATCTACATGATGATTTGGTTAAGCACTAATTAAATGCTCAGGATAAATAATTAACAATTAAGATAGAGAGAGGGGGGGGAGGGAGAGTGAGGAGAAGAAGGGAAGGGGAAGGGAGGCCCATTGGGGGGCCTTAAATAGACCCCCAAGAGGCTTTGTAGGGCTTAAAGCACCCCCACCCCAAATGGTCATATGACCATTGCGACCCAATTGGCCGTGTTGCCAACCCGGTTGCAGGGTCGTGCGACCCCACATCGGGTCGTCACTCGACCCGGATTGCAACCAGGCCAGTCACTACCAAAAACAACTTCAGGCAACCTAGCCCAACCGGGTCGCAACCCAGGAAACAATGATCCAAATGACAGCCAATGAGCAAAATTTCAATCATTGACAAAAACGACATCAGGTGAATGGAGAATCTCATGGTTATCTATTTCTTCCAAACACAATTCACACTTCTGTGATCCATTGCATGCAATCCAGTATAACCAGTCTGTGGTGGCAGTCTACCTCTACCTATCTTCCAAAGGAACAATCATGTCTTGATAATGAGCCCTTGCAGCTGACTTCCTGCCAACCTGGCCAGAGTATGCAGAACAAGTTGACCAAAACCAATAGGGTTATCCAATATTCCAACCATCCTGTCCTGCTGTCCTACCGAAGTAATAACTCTATATGCTTCATCTTTTCCCAGATTTATTGATTTTTCGTGTAACGTGCTAAAGTCCATCAGGTAAGTTCTCTCTGCTTTAACTGTTCACCATTTCAAGAGAAAAAATAATTCACATTTTTCACATATTATACTAAAAGTTCTCGTTTACCCTCAAACAATTTATAGATCTTTAAAGATTTGTTAGCGTCTTGAATTACTTGGTATCTATACAAAATTTAAATACCTTTTATGTAAAAAACTTGATAATTGTTCAAATGTTTTCATAGATTAATAACGGGTATTGGATTGTCTTCATCGTGACATTTGACCTCACAAACCTAAGTTACTTTTAGAATTTAAGACTTCTGTTTATTAATATAATTATCCATTATCAATGTGTTAGCACATTGATCAACTAAGTGGACCATCATCTCATTATATAGCTCATTGTATGTGCCTACTCTATATCAACTATTATCCAATTTAACGTTCGATTGTTGCACGACCATGACAGACAGAGTCTTGACTATTTGGAAGGGCTGTAGCCAGTAGATGGGATCAAAGCAACAATTTGATCATCTAATTAAGTGAAAGATGAATGGTGTCAGAAGCAGATGAATGAATGACAGTGAAAAGATAGAAGCAGCATATTGCTAACATCAGTGAAGAAGAAGATTTACAACCAGCTTGGTGCATGGCACGAGAGGAGGGGGTGCTCCGGCGATTCCATTGGGGCTGGTCCATCAAAAGTTCTGGCAAATGGTCCGACTGGAGAGAAGCTCTTCTCTATTCTCCTAGGGAAAAGCAGTATGCCAGAAAAGGGTGGATGACTAGTCGTTTTGTCCAGACAAAAGTCCATACTCGTGTGGAAGAGGAGGGTGGCATCATTGGGTGTCATCGAGGCTGGTGCTTCCATCTCTTGTTGGGAGGCAGCTATGTCAGGCGAGCATCATAGGTCCTTAACCCAGGAGGTCGTGGAAGGTAGATGTGCGGCTCGCGAGAATGGCAGGCTTCAAGGTGGTGAACAGATGTGAGAATCCCGAGAAAGGATCAGTGTGGTTCTTGCTATGGTAAGGAACATTGGGCCTCAGCGTGTAGGGAGAGTTGGCAATGTCATCTGTTCTGGGGGTCACGCCATCGGAGTTTGTATTGTCTGAGTCGGGGGTGGGGGGTGTGCTGCAGTACCTTTGCAGCGGCACTACTTACTCTAAAGGTTAGTTCAGTTAAAAAGTGGGTGTCAAAGCCTTTGGGCACTTGTAGAGTCATTTCAATCCATGTTTCGGTGGAGGCTGCAGCCAAGCATGAGTGGCATCGGAACTCGGGAAGTGCATTTGTTGCAGTGAAACTTCCTAATGGCTCTATGCTCGAACATGGCATCCAAGTGGCCTGAGAAAAATTCGTGGTGGGTGAAGTCCTTTTCTTCCATCAGCGTCTTCTTTGTCGAAAAGTGTAATCAATCCCCATTGACTAGAGTTTGACTCTGACAATTCTGTGTTCGGCAACAGCGGGGTTGAATTCTCATTTAAATTCTAGTCTCAAGCCTTGGAGGTGTAGGCTGTCCATTCGGAGTGCTGTTGTGTAGTAGTGTCTGAGCTTCCTGCATTTTTTTTTGGCATGAGCAAGCTACTTTCGCCATTATCAGGCCAGTGGAAAAGCTCATTTTCGTCAAAAAGGGCACTTGAGAGTGGCCATCTAAGAAGAATATTCTTGTGCTTGTGGAACCGTATGAACCTCTTTATAGTTATTTCAAAGTGTGTATCAGTGTTAGAAAGTTTAGGGTTTCGGGCTCATATCCAGCATTGCAAAGTAGGTGGTTCACTGGAGGCTGGAGCTGGAGAAAATGATGTGCTTTCCTCCTGCTCCTCCGCTTACAAATCCAGCTTAGTGTTATCATTGGTGCAAGTGGAGTAGAAAGTGAAGGCATCGTGGTCTTGGGGAGTTCCGAGGCGTCGGGTTGTTAGTTGTAGTCAGAGAGAAATTGTCCTATAGAGGCTCGGGCAGGTGTTGTCAAGCGGAAGTGGCAGTTCATGTCAAGTTAAGCATGAGACCAGGGTAACTGCAAATCCAACTCTTGTAAGTTGTCCCCAGTTCATGGTGTTCTGGTCCAGACTGGTCGAACAATGATTCCTATGCCGATTCAAGCCGCCCCGATTAACCCCCTCAAGCCGTTGTTGCTACCCGATCAAGTGGAGCCCAACAGGTGAACCGAAAGAAAGAATGAAGAGCTGGTCCAGTCCAGTGAAGCTCTTGGGTGGTCTTCTTCCCCACCTTCCTCAAAGAATTTGGCGATGAAGCTCGGATAAGATCCGTTGATGACCACTAGGTGCACCTCCGGTAATGTTCCAGCTTCTATGATGCCAGCCACTATTCCAGTAGGTCCTTTGCAGGCCAAGTTTCTTGTGCATGTTCTGTGGAAGAGGTTATTGTTGGGTATGGATTGGCATTGGCGATCGGTCATGATCCTGCGGATGCCTCTGCTCGGGATTGCTTGATGGTGTGTTGACACCAAAATCCGTCACAATTTTATTGTTTGAGATGTTTGAGTTAAAGTTAAATTCGGACATAAAGTTCTACATGAACTCAGACATCCAAATCCTACTCAAATTCAAATATCCGAATCCTACTCAAACTCGGATATTCAAATCGTACTTCGAGTCAGAAGGCTGAATCTTACTTAAAATTGGACATCCAAATTCTACTTAAATTGGATATCCATATCCTACTTGACATAGGATGCCCAAGTCCTACTTGGAGTCGGATATCCAAATCCTATTCAAATTTGGTTCTTGGATTCTATTCAATTTTGAATTTTGTAGTCGAAATTCAACAGATTTCTAAGTCCCATTCAATTCTGAATGTTAGTTTTAATGCAAATTTAGATTTCAAGTCCACTTTGAATTTCAGATCCGAAGAGAAGAAATTGACAAATTTCAGGCTTGTCGGAAATTTATTCTCAATAAAAAATGAGAAGAAGATGTGTTCCAAAGTCTTAGGTGGCGTTTGAAAATGCTTAAATCTAAAATATGAGATCTTAAATTTACATCTTACATACAAATATGTTACGTGAACATGACTAAGATTGTTTGATCAATAGTAAATTAATATCTAAATTCTAAATAGCTTAATACTAGATGACAATAAATTAACATCTAAAGTTAAAAATCAAATATACTAAATATAATTTAATAATGACAAAGTAAAATATAAATACAATAATAATTATTATCGATAATAAACATATTAAAAATAAATTAAAATAATTAAAAATAATTAAAATTAAAAATATGCATAAAAATCATAATTTATACATGTTTTATTCAACTGTATGCACAACTATGGTTGACAAAATATTTTCAGACTCCTGATTTAATTTTTGGTATATAATTAAATTGAATACACCCTAATTTATTTTAGTTGATAGGAAAATATCGTTACAATAAAAAAATATGATTTTACGTTAATCTTATGTTACACCTTATACTAATTTATTATGTTATCTGAAATAATTTATTTAGATTTTAATCAGTTGATATGATAATTTTATTTAAAATATTATTATTTTAAAATTAATATTATACTAGAATATTTTTCCCTTTTCAAAGCAATGTTTTATTTCAAACATACATTTCTAGATATTACATATGAGAAACCCAATAATAATAACGCCACCTAACACACATTTATAAATGTTAAGAAAATTCATTTAAAAATATTGTCATAAGATATATAAAATAGTGAAAAAGATAAAAATGTGGATATGTGAAACAAATGACTTGGGACAAACATGAGAGAGAATATTGTCATCAACGTGAGAGAGATATAAATAAGCATGGCAAAAAAGTGGGAGAAAGAGAATATGGAGGTGACTGCAACCACCGTTGTCTAAGGCGACAAAATGACCAAGGGTCCCTTTATCTTTTAAGCGCTTAAGTCCCCTCTTAAGTGGCACTTAAGCGGTAAGACTAGTTGGGTCAGCCCACGAAATACAACAAAAAAATCCTAACAATGAGGCATATATTAACATAAATTTTATCCTTACACTCAAACAATTAATGAACTAATGAGACAACTTGACTGTGAAGTTAAAACAACATACACTATACAGTATCGTTTAGGCACTTATGCGGCACAAATCTGCTTATTTTCGTAACCCACCAATGAGCCTAATTATGAGCCACTTAAAGGGCATAAAATGAACCAAATATGGGCCTTAAATGAGAATCTCATAGCCCATCAAGAAAGTGACGAAAATTGTTCATATTCTCTTAATTTGGGACACCAGATAATGAAACCCATGGGTTTCTATTCTAGATTCTTGAGATGACAACCCAATCAATGCTCATTTAATGAGCAATCTTTCCTTTTCCATTGGGCAAATCATAGACATCAGATCTAGATTTCCTAGGCCATCCTAAGCCCTTGAATCTGGCACTGACAGTCCCCCTCAAACCCTAACCTCCAGCCACCCTTGAGATGCTGTGCCCCAGCCCTCTCCCTATAAAAATACAGCTCCCTGCACCCCCCCACCTCTCTTTCTCTCTCTCTCTGTCTCTCTCTGCCTAGCCACCCTGAACCTTTCTGCCTGCTGTGCCATCTACAGGAGAGAAGAAGGCCTGGTCGACCCTGCCGCCATCTGCTGCTGCTGTTCTTGCTGCTGCCCTGTGCCGAGGAGAAGACAGCTGTTGCCTGCTGCTGCACCAGGATCCCTCCTCTTCTCCCAGTGCAGGTATGCGCTCCCAGACTTCTGCAGATCATTCTCAGGTTCTCAGCACTCAGCTGCTGGTGCTGGTAATGCTGCTCTGCACCAGGTTCCTCCTCTCTGCCTGCTGTCAGCATACGCACCCCACCCTCAAACCCCCCCCCTCGGTCTGCAGAACCTGTGCCCCCTCTTCCTCTGAGATTGCACCCTCCTGTTGCTGATTCTGCTCCAAGGAGAGGAAGACCAGAAGCCATCTGCCCATCCACTGCTACACCCAGAGAAGAAGAAGAAGAGAGGAAGATTAGCCGATCTGCTCTTCCCACTCTCAATGCTGCTGTGCCCACACAGGTAAGTAAGAAGAAAAAAAAGAAGAACAGAAAAGAAGAAAGAAGAGCATTGGCTCCTCTCACTGCTGCTGCACCCAGACAGGGGAGAAAGAAGTAAAGAAGAAGAAGAAGAAAGAAGAGAAGCATCAGCTCCTCTCACTGCTGCTGCGACCAGACAGATAGGCAGAAAGAGTAAAGAAAAAGAAGAGTGGTAGAAAAAAAAACAACAAGCATCTTGCTGCAGGTGCTGTGCCCAGACAGAAAAAAAAGGAGAGAGAAAAAGAGGGACCATCCTTTCTCTCTATGTTATCCAAGGCACGAGGCACCCGAGGCAAGAGAAGGGCCGCCAAGTGGACATCAGGATGTCGGGGCCTCAGGGTGGAAAAATGGGCAGTGGGGGTTTTGGGGCATGGAAAACGGAGGATTTTAAGTTATCAGATCTTGGATCCGGGCAAGGCGAGAACTAACAAGGCAAGGCAGTTTTGCCGACACCTAAAAGCAACAATGAGAAACTGTCTAGGTGCAACAAATTGTTTGTCTAAGTGACAATGTGATCCCTGTGTCAACACCTGGAAAATATGCAAAACCCATTTTGTGAATCCCTACGTGTGAATACCGCTTCAACTTAGTTAATACTTCTATAGAGTACCATATATTTTCATAGTGATCAAAGCTAAACCAAACCAAACTTTTCTTAAAGTTTAAAAATAGGTTATGTCAAATGGCACGCACAGTGGGAGCTATCATGCCCTTCATCTATCTGCCATATCAACTTAATGAAGCCATCAATCCTAAAACTACTAAAGAAAAACTATCTACATCTAACTAGCCTGCCTTGTGTGTTTCAAGTAGAGAAACTGAAGTTGTCACTACAAGTTAGAATTTTCTACACTAAGAACTCCGTCCGCAGCTGTACAGATGAGAAGCCAGCATTCCTGCCGAGCCCACTCATATTTGGAACAACTCCTGAGATGTTCCTACCACCACAATGCCTCAGCACGGAGCCAGTCATGCCCATCGCTAACACTACCAACATCAGCCTTGGAAAGCCACTTGTCTTGGCCACTCAGGCAGTGGAACCCATCCTCCCAAATGTGAAAAAGAAGTAGGAACTAGTGCCCATTCTAGCACCCACTTTCGTCAATCAGGTTGCAGTCTCCCACATGGAGCCGACCCCAGAAATTTTGAGGACCAATGCCGATCCTATAACAGACCGTTCCTATTCGACATGATGTGCATATTCTGAAATGAGTGTGATGAGAACCGAATCGGGGTTCAAGAACCAATTCATGATGAGTACCGAATCGGGACGCAAGAACCGATTAATAGATTTCAAATTTCATGTAAATTTTGATTTTAGATCGATATTAGGTCCATCTAAATAATTTTTCTAAGATGTCTAGCCTTTTTTTAATCTTTATAAGCATTTTAGGTCATTAGTGGCATTTTCCTATTTTACATGGCTTTTCCCATGTTTTCTTTTTCTTTGAGGTTGCCTAGGCACTGCTCGGCCCTATATAAGAGACCGAGCCCTCTTGTAATCGGATATGATATGATGATACATTGAATTTAAATTCCGTGAGTTTCTATGCTTCGATTTTGCCCTTCCCGAACCCTCTTAACCCTCGGTTTCTCCCTCTCTCTCTCTCTCTCTCTCTCTCTCTCTCTGCGGCGGATGGGATTCGACCTCAGCTCCCTCTGTTCCTCCGGCAGCGAAAACCCTAGCGCAGTGATGCGGGACCGACCGGGCACCAAGCTAATAGCTAGTTATGAAGGCCTAGCAGCACGTTGACTATGCAATTGACTAGCTAAGAAAAACACCTCGGTAGACAATTACATCAAGTTTATCCAGCCCGAGAAGCGGTCCCAACTAGTGAGAGGACCGGATACCATGTGGGGGTACCGAGATAGGACATTGCCGACTTCCAACGTAACCGACCTAGGTAGCTCGGGACGGAAAACTCCACTCACATGTGACAGCGATTAAATGAAATAGCTAGGTGGCCTAAACACTCACGACACGGCAATCAAAGTATAATAGACAAGCAAGTGACTTCAGTTAGGAAACCATACCTCCACGCCTAAGCATGGGTGTCAACCACCGCCGGAGTCCTCAACTTGACTAGTCGCGGAACGCGTTCATTCGTCGGCAATCGTGCCACCGCCTTGTAGCTCTTTACGGACCATTTGTCGAGTTGTCCAAGTCTCCAAACTGTCCGCCACACGATGGAGAACCTGTCGAACAATAGTGGCAGCGGCTAGAGGGAGTGCTGGAGAGAGGGAGAGGGCGGCAGGGAAGTAGCAATGTGGCTGGCAGCTGGTCTGTCAGGGGAAGGGGGGAGAAACGGGGTGAGGCTGCCGTAAACAGGCCCCGTACAGGCCTGGAACAGGGGCTGGACGGGGCTGGGTGCCCACTGGACTGAGGGGGGGCTGAGGGGATGAGGGCAGGTCTGGATGGACCTATTTGGAAGACCAAACGTGAGGGGGAAAGCTGGTGGAGGAGGGAGGACTGCCGGAATGGGCTTCCGGTTCTGGTTCACCGGGATAGGGGAAACCGGGTAAGGGGGAGAGGGGAGGGGTTCGCAGGGGGTTGTGGGGTCTGCTGGGGGGAAAGAAAGGTCCGGACAGACCTGCTAGAGGAGCTGGAGGCAGGTGGGAGAGCTGAGGGGAGGTCCGACAGAAGAACCGGGAGGGGGTTCCAGATGGTGCGCTGGTGGAGGAGGAAGGGAATGGGGGAAGAAGAGGACCCTACCGGAGGTGAAAGAGGTGGAGGGGCCGGTTCCACTAGAGGAAGGAGGGGAGAGCACCCGAAGGGAGGGCCGACGCCGCCGGAAGGAGGGGGAGGAGTGCCTCTGCCGTCTGCGCCCTAGCGGGCTGCTCCCGCCGCGCACAAGAGAGGAGCTCGGGAGAGGGGTGAAAAAGAGGAATTACAAGAATGCCATTGTTCAGGTTTCATTCATTTCTTCCATAACATAAACATACAAGTGTGGGAATAAATAAACTAAGCCCATTACAAGTATACCCCAAAAGACACCTATTTTCCAAATGCCCCCAACTCTAAGTGTAAGGTGTGTACATCCAAAACATATAAAGATCCCCAAAATACATACAAAATGCGTCCAAAAAAAAAACCAAAATGAAGTGTGTGCTACACAAAATAAACAAAAATAGCACCTAATCATCAATCCAAAGTGACACAACCGGTCGTCGACGCCGTCGATAAACGAGGGCGGGGTCGAACCGGTCTCGACCGCGGGTGTCCTCACCAATCCTCCCCGGGTGGGAGGAACTCGACCCCGTCGAGTAGGGGTCGCTGCCACTTTGATAACGCTCCAAAAGATCCGGGTCCTGGCGCTGCAGCTCCGCGCGCGTCAGCCATGAGTCCTCCGAAGGTGGTCGACCTCTCCATGGCACAAGGTAGCGGTGATAGGCTCCTTCCCGAGTTGTAATCACCTGCTCGTCCATTATACATTCGATATGCTCGTGTCGTGTAGAGAGAGGGGTTGAAGGTGGACACTCCGATGTAGGCTCACTCGAAGGGAGGGGGTGTAGGTCAGAAATCTCACTGGGAATCGCTGCCGGGTCCCGATAAGCCACTAGATCGAAAACATTGAAAGTAGAGCTAATGTCGTACTCGGTCGGCAAATCCACCACGTAAGCATTGGTCCCCACCCTCTCAATCACTCTGAAAGGAGCAGCCCCTCGAGCTTGGAGTTTCTTGACGACCCCCGAGGGGAATCGCTCAGGTCTAACCCTGACCATGACATAATCGCCTACCTGGAACTCTCGGGCTCGCCTATGCAAGTCAGCGTGCTGCTTATATCGCTCATTGCTAGCCTCAACTTGGCGCCTAACATGACCATGCAGACTCTGGATATGCTCTACAAGTGACTCGGCTGAGGCTGACACGGGTGGCATGGGGCAGAGGGGTGAGATCTAAAGGCCGCCTAGGTCTCTAGCCAGTAACTATCTCAAAGGGGCTCAAACCAGTAGACCTATTGACCGAATCATTATATGCAAACTCTGCTAAAGGAAGAACAAGGTCCCATGTGCGAATATGGTCCCCCACTATAGAACGCAAGAGATCACCCAAACTCCTATTGATGACCTCGGTCTGGCCATCCGTCTAGGGGTGGTAAGCTGTGGAAAATTTAAGTTTGGTTCCCAGAAGGTGCCAAAGGGTCTTCCAAAAATAACTGGTAAACCGGACATCACGGTCGGAGACAATCGTCTTGGGCAGCCCATGTAAGCGCATAATCTCAGCAAAGAAAAGACGGGCTACCACAGACGCATCAAAAGTTTTCGAACACGGGATAAAGTGGGCCATTTTAGAGAACCGGTCCACTACAACAAGAATGGAGTCGTGGCGGCGCAAGGTGCGCGGTAGTCCAAGGACAAAGTCCAAGCTAACATCCTACCATGGGGACTCTGGAACAGGAAGTGGGGTGTAGAAACCGGTATTCTGCTTCTTCTGTTTAGACGTGGCACAGATGCGGCACTGGGCAACAATGCGGGCCACGTCGTGTTTCAAGCTAGGCCAATAAAATCGATGCTCTACGAGCTCGATCGTCTTGTTTCAGCCGAAATGCCCAGCTAAGCCGCCAGCATGAAGCTCCCAGACAAGGAAATCACGGACCGAAGTCCGAGGGATGCAAAGTCTAGATCCAAGAAAAAGGTACCCGTCCTGAAGGAGGTACACGCGAGAATCAGAGGATTGGTCGGACTTGAGAGCAGCAATGATAGGGCCAAAGTCAGGACAATCAGGGTATTCATCCCTAATCCTCTCGAATCCGATCACCTCAATGCCGACGGCCGCAAGTAGGGACACTCGCCAGCTCAGGGTATCGGCCACTCGGTTCTCAACCCCAACACGGTGTTTGAGAACAAAAGTGAAGGATTGAAGATACTCAACCCATCGGCTATGTCGAGGGTTAAGTTTCTTCTGAGAATGGAGGTAGCGAAGGGCCTCATGGTCTAAGTAGAGGACAAACTCCTGGGAAAGAAGGTAGTGTCGCCAGTGCCTCAAAGCCAGCACAACGGCGTAGAACTCCTTGTCATAGGTGGAGTATCTCAACTTGGCATCCGATAGCTTCTCGCTAAAGAAGGCTACCGGATGACCCTCCTGAGACAAGACTCCACCAATGCTCACCCTCGAGGCATCACATGCAACCTCGAACACCTTGGTTAAATCGGGCAATCGAAGAACAGGTGCTCGGGTCATCATCTCCTTCAGGGTGCTGAAGGCTGAAGCAGCCAACTTGGTCCAAGAAAATGCACCCTTCCGAAGACAATCAGTGATGGGAGCAGTGACAGTACTGAACTCCTTGATGAACCGGCGATAAAAGGCGGCGAGACTAAAGAAACTTCGGACATCGTGAACGCTACATGGCTCAGGCCACTCCGTAATCGCCCGGATCTTCTCGGGATCGGCTGAGACGCCGTCCACCGAGACAATGAAACCTAAGAAGGCAACAGAAGGGGTCATGAAAGCGCACTTCTTGAGGTTTCCAAACAGCTGTTCCCACCTAAGAGTGAGACACACCTGGCGGAGGTGGCTCAAGTGGTCATCACGGGACTGGTTGTAAACAAGGATGTCATCAAAGTAAACTACCACAAATCGCCCAATGTATGGCCGAAGAACCTGGTTCGTCAGCCTCATGAAAGTGCTCGGGGCATTGGATAGCCCGAATGGCATCACCATCCATTCAGATAGCCCATCCTTTGTTTTGAAAGCTGTCTTCCATTCGTCACCCGGTCGAATGCGGACCTGGTGATAGCCACTTTTAAGGTCAATCTTGGAGAACAATGTGGCTCCCGCTAACATATCAAGCATGTCATCCAAGCGGGGAATGGGGAACCGATATTTGACGGTAATCCGGTTAATAGCTCGACTATCAACACACATCCTCCAAGACCCGTCCTTTTTGGGTGCCAAGAGAGCGGGCACGCCGCAAGGACTCAAGCTCTCCTGGATATATCCTCGCCCCAGTAATTCCTCGACTTGCCTCCTTAACTCGGCATGGGAAGAGGGGTCCATGCGATAATGAGGCAAGTTCGGAAGAGTAGATCCTGGGACGAGATCGATGGCATGCTGTATGTCCCTCATCGGAGGGAGATCAAGGGGAAGCTCGTCAGGGAACACATCCTGGAAATCCTGCAAGAGTGCCCCGATCTCGGGAGGATGGGAGGTCTCCAGGGTCGGAGGGGTCTCACGAGCGACTACCGCCAAGAGGAGGGTTTTCCGGATACAACGCTCGAACTCATGATAATCAACGGTAGGGATCGATCAAGCGAGATATGCATCAGGAATAGAAGGATGTGCCACGGGACCCTCCTTGACCTCATCAGGAGAGTCAGAGTCAGTAGAGGATGGAATGACTAGCTGTAAGTGCCCACCAACACAAAGGGTGATGTCGGTGGGAATAGGAGAAGTAGAGACTGCAACTGTCGGAGAAGTCGGAGGTGGTGACTTGGCCGCCGAAGGGAGAGGGAGCGGCAAGCTACCAGCAGATTTGGGAGAAGGAGGGGGAGACGGAGAAAGAGTGATGCGCCGGCCCTGGTGTTCAAAGACACACGTGTTAGACCGACCATGGAGGGTCGCATCTACATCAAAGAGCCAAGGCCGGCCCAGTATAAGGCTCCCAACGTCCATAGGTAGAACATCGCACCAAATCTCCCCAGAATAAGGAGGAAAGTGGATGGGTACCAAGCATCGGGTGTAAACAGGGATGGAAGTAGAATCCACCCATGACACTTGATAAGGATGAGGGTGGTTGGTCGGAACTAGCCCGAGGCACGATACGAGATGAGCAGAAATAGCGTTAATGCAACTCCCGCTGTCAATGATAACCTTACATGCCTTGCCCCCAAGTCGAAAATATGTGTGGAAGATAGTAGTCCGGCGCCAATCGTCACTCGGAACGGGTTGGGTGAAAGCACAATGGACTATGCCAAGTGCACTCTCACCTGACCCGGTCTGAGGCACAACAATGAGGGTCAGTCGGGTCTTCATCCTCCAACTGAAACTCAACAGAGAGGCTAGGGTCAGCCACGTACGTGACCTCCTCAAAGGTGTCTGAGGAGGGATCAAGAGGCTGACCATCAAGGCACAGAGAATATGGGCATTGGGCGCGCATATGCCCGGGTTGCCCGCATCCGAAACAGTTGCCCCAAGAGATAGGGCGGGAGGGTTCACCGACAACAAGGGCCTTGCCCTTGTCATACGGTCGAGGGGGAAGAGGGGCGGCCACAGGGGGCTGAGCAGAGGGGGGCGAGGACGCCGGGCCGACCCGCGGCTCTGGCGGGGTAGGGAGCGAGAAGACGAGGAGGGTACTCCGGACCACGGGGCAAAGAAGGGCGGGTCAGAGGGGAGTAGGTAACCCGAGTGTCGCCCTGGGTAGGCGGAATAGCTCTAGTACGAGCAGGCTGCTCGTACAGAGTCTCAAACAACTCATACTCGGTGGCTACCTCGTAAGCATGCTCGAGGGTCTCGACCCCTCGGCGGTACAACTCACGCTGATACTCAGGCCGAAGCCCTCTTCTAAATCGGGTGAGTGTCACCGCGCTCTCCTCGCGTACATTGCACTTAAGCATATACTCATCAAACTCGGCTATGTACGCGGAGATAGACCTCTGCCCCTGGGCCAGAGCATGCCAACGGGCGAGAAGGTGCTGGCGATATGAAGCAGGCAAGTACTTCTCGCGGAGCTTGGCCTTCATTTCGTCCCAGGTCTGGATGGGCTCTTGTTGACGTTGTCTAAGGAGGCCTCAACATTGCTCCAATGCATCTTGGCTTGCCCCGTGAGTTTCATTTTAGCAAACCTCACCCGCGGGCATCCGACATGTCATACCACTCAAAGTAGTAATCCATGCCAGATTCCCAGTCCAAATAGAGGCTCGGATCAAGTGCTCCCCCAAACTCAGGAGCATCGACCCTGACATGGCGAAGCATCCGCTCCACGGCCTCCGCCTGATCATGGTGATGTCGGTGTCCTGGACCATGATCATGGAAGCCAACACGGGGGATGCCGCTGCGGGCGCCCCATAGGGGGAACAAGAGGGGGAATGGGAGGTCGGCCTGGAAAGATAGGGGGCCTATGGTCAGGAACAACATAGGCCGGGTCGGCAGGCCTGACAGGGTCAATAGGAGGGGGGCGCCTCTGAAGAGTCGCAACCTGATCGGAAAGCTCGTGCACGGTCTGCTCAAGATAAGTGAACCTATCCCTAAGCTCCCTGACTAGTTCCTCAATGGTATCGACTCGATGTGTCAACTGGGCAGTGTGGGGATCCATGGAGGGCTCAGGAAGCTCAGGGTGGGGATCAGACGTGGGAGACTCCGGGTCATAAACTGTACCACTACGGGTGCACATGCAAATAGGACCTAGACTCCCAATGGGTGCTGAACCAATGTTCTAACTCAACCCGCTCTGATACCAAACTGATGTGGGACCGACCGGGCACCAAGCTAATAGCTAGTTATAAAGGCCTAGCAACACGTTGACTATGCAATTGACTAGATAAGAAAAACACCTCGGTAGACAATTACATCAAGTTTATCCAGCCCGAGAAGCGGTCCCAACTAGTGAGAGGACCGGATACCATGTGGGGTACCGAGATAGGACATTGTCGACTTCCAACGTAACCGACCTAGGTAGCTCGGGACGGAAAACTCCACTCACATGTGACAGCGATTAAATGAAATAGCTAGGTGGCCTAAACACTCACGACACGGCAATCAAAGTATAATAGACAAGCAAGTGACTTCGGTGAGGAAACCATACCTCCACGCTTAAGCGTGGGCGTCAACCACCGCCGGAGTCCTCAACTTGAATAGTCGCGGCACGCGTTCATTCGTCGGCAATCATACCACCACCTTGTAGCTCTTTACGGACCATTTGTTGAGTTGTCAGTCTCCAAACTGTCCGCCACACGATTGAGAACCTGTCGAACAATAGTGGCAGCGGCTAGAGGGAGTGCTGGAGAGAGGGAGAGGGCGGCAGGGAAGGGGCAATGGGGCTGGCAGCTGGTCTGTCAAGGGAAGGGGGGGAAACAGGGTGAGGCTGCCGTAAACAGGGGTTGGACGGGGCTGGGTGCCCACAGGACTGAGGGGGGCTGAGGGGATGAGGGCAGGTTTGGACGGACCTATTTGGAAGACCAAACGTGAGGGGGAAAGCTGGTGGAGGAGGGAGGACTGTCGGAATGGGCTTCCGGTTCTGGTTCGCCGGGATAGGGGAAACCGGGTAAGGGGGAGAGGGGAGGGGTTCGCAGGGGGTTGTGGGGTCTGCTGGGGGGAAAGAAAGGTCCGGACAGACCTGCTAGAGGAGCTGGAGGCAGGTGGGAGAGCTGAGGGGAGGTTCGACAGAAGAACCGGGAGGGGGTTCCGGATGGTGTGCTGGCGGAGGAGGAAGGGAATGGGAGAAGAAGAGGACCCTACCGGAGGTGAAAGAGGTGGAGGAGGGGTCGGTTCCACTAGAGGAAGGAGGGGAGAGCACCAAAAGGGAGGGCCGACGCCGCCGGAAGGAGGGGGAGGAGTGCCGCTGCCGTCTGCGCCCTAGCGGGCTGCTCCCGCTGCGCACAAGAGAGGAGCTCGGGAGAGGGGTGAAGAAGAGGAATTACAAGAATGCCATTGTTCAGGTTTCATTCATTTCTTCCATAACATAAACATACAAGTGTGGGTATAAATAAACTAAGCCCATTACAAGTATACCCCAAAGGACACCTATTTTCCAAATGCCCCCAACTCTAAGTGTAAGGTGTGTACATCCAAAACATATAAAGATCCCCAAAATACATACAAAATGTGTCCCAAAAAAAAACCCAAAATGAAGTGTGTGCTACACAAAATAAACAAAAATAGCACCTAATCGTCAATCCAAAGTGACACAACCGGTCGTCGACGCCGTCGATAAACGAGGGCGGGGTCGAACCGGTCTCGACCGCGGGTGTCCTCACCACGTAGGGTTTCTCCTTCGATTTCCCCCTCCTACGGCGGTGATCTCCTAAAGCAACTGAGAGTTCTTCCCTTCTGGTCTTCTTCTATCATTTCTTCTTCAGCCTGAACCGCATCGGGCTATTCTTCAGCTGGATTCAGGGTTTTTATGCGGAATTAATCTACCAGTCAACAGCAGATACCTCCTCCTATTTGAAGATCTGCTCGATCCCTTCTTCCGGAGACGGATTTGTCGAGCTCCTATGGATACCCTTCTCCACTCGACAGATCTACCATCTTCTTCAGTGCGGTTCTATCTGGTGTTCTACATTGAGATCGGAACCTAGTAGCTTCATTGGTGAACGACTTCAATGTTGCTTTGTTCGCTACTGTTCCTGATCTCTGAGGATGACTGAGGTCAGATTTAATGATGAATATCCTGTGTTCTATGTTGAGGCTAGTTAGCCGATGATGAATGGTCCAATGCGCTCATCTTTCTCCAATGGTTGACGGTACAAGTGTGATTCCAAGAGGTTAGTGATGCCATTGGAAACATTTTGAATGCTCCAATCAGGTGGCACTCATCTCTAAAAAAAGGAATGGTTATCGGTTTCTTCATCTGAAATAGTGTTGCCTCGGATTATCCATTCCGGCATGGTTTAAAGTAGAGTTTCCTATCATTATTCTTTATCTCTTTGATTGGGATTAATATTCCGTGGTTCTTTCTGAGATAAGGACTGGTCCTGGTCCAGTCCGACCATTCCGGCTTAGTTTCTTTCCTACGAACTCTTTCCGATAGCTCAAGGCATTAAATATTTGTTGACATCAACAGTTACGCAAAATACAATCCTGCTACATTTGAAAATGGAAAATGATGTTGAAACCAGTTAAACAGTGCCTTGGTAGCTTTATTTAGTTGCCAGTTACTGTTCTTTGGAAGGACTACTGAAGATGATGAATTTTCTGGTTTCTTGATTCCCCACAGCTGTGATAAATTATTTATTTTCTGAGCCTTACTAGCGAGCACGTCAAATTGCTGAGATCTATTTGATAGTATTGTTGTTGGTATTTTTGCTTGAGGTTTGATGTTACTTGCTTGGAAATCTGTCCGGGAACATATTCCACCTGTTCAAACACTTAAACATGGGACCCCCAGTCCCATCCCGCATCAGGGTGTACTACCGTCTCAGTGAGGGACAACACCAAGCCAAGGTTCAACAAGCTATCATCCTTCCCCTTGCCAACCAGTTCGCTGCATTGGCAAAAATTGAAGATAGGGTCAAAAGCCAGCCCGCACTGACGAAGACAACTATTACTCCTGCTGCCAGACGGGTGGGAATTGGGAAATCAGTCCTCCGCCCAAATGAAGACAGTGGGTGGCCGATTAGCGACATCTACCATTGCTATCCAAGTGAGGGAGCAGCCCTCACCACGACGGGTCTATAAAGCCGACCGGTCAGAGGTCCAGCCTACCCATATTTATGCAAGGATAGGACACCAGTCCTCAACCTGTGAAGCCAGCCGATAATTGGTTTGTCCCAAAAATATCGGATGGGCGAGGGGTAAACACTTTGCTCCTGAAGTTGGCCCATTTGCCACCCCATCAAGCTCCACTTGGGCGAGAAGACGATTCTCAACCCATTACACTCATGCTACTAATCGGTTTGCTGATTAGTATTGAAATGTTCCTAATTGGCTCAGGGCAAGTCCCCAGGCCAAACCATGGCAACACGGGGTGAAGACAGGCAAGATGCCCGAAAAACCACCAGGGGTTAGGAAAACAACTTCATACCCAAAATGTTGCAGAGAGACTCCCAAAAAATCAAACAAGTTTGGATGCCTAAGGCTGAGGTTCCGCCCCGGTTTGCCAGCCGAAGGCCGCCCAACATCAACAAGTTGCCACCCACTACTCTTATAGTACAAGTCAGGGACCACCTACACACTAGTAGGCTGCCCCTAAGTGGCCTCCATACAATTTGCTCCAGCACAACTGTAGCATATTGTCGCCAATGGGTACAAAGTCAACACCACCCATCACACTGAGAAGATTGATTTTCGACCATCTCACCTAGCCAAATACCACCCCAAGAAGATATGTTACATCAGGGGCATGAGGTGAGATGTGCATTTATTCATGCCATGCTGCCTCGAGCACAAATCAGCCCGAAGACATAATTGATGCTCCACGACCGTCAACATGGCCTAGTCCCATCACTAGCTGCTTGGAGCAACTCATGGCTGCTGCATACCATGCCGTTCCTCCACCACCAGTCAAGTTCCCACATCATGAGGACCGAGAGGCGCACCGACACGAGGCGGATGCTGAAGCAATGACATCCACCATTACTAAGGCACACCTATGGTTGGAGAACTAGGCGCTTAAAGCACCACACAGGGGCCTCACATTTCTGCAACCACCACCTGCCCAAACACCAAGAGTCACGGAGAGGCTCGAGGAACCCTAAGCCGCAAAATTGGAGTGGCCAGCCCCGCTACCTCCTCAACCGATATGGTCCAACAGTCGGTCCCTCTGCTTCAACCACAAATGGGTCCTAGGAGTTGGAATTTGAACCAAGCTCACAAGAAATGATGTAAAGCTTGTTGAGCATGACGATGGGCTCGAAACTGTGGACTTGTACCAAGTTTTATACTTTGTCCACCACCAATTTAAGAGGTTGCCCACGAGGTAACTAAGGTCCCAAAATGCCCTAGTTTTGATAGGTGTGGGTCACCAAAGGAACACCTGACAATGTATGGACAAGTTGACCCAAGTTTTGATATGTAACTCATTTGGGAAAGTTGATCCTCAAAGAAAAATACCCTATGTTATCAGTGGCACAAGGCACTCGATGCTTGAGGCAAGGTTTTTTTAATTTAATTATTATATATTAATTTTAATAATACACAGTTATTATCAAAAATGAAAAAATGCAGAAAATACAATTGATGCTAGTTCTATATGGTGTTGCATGGAAGATCAGGACGAGAACCACACATGTCTAGAATGTCGGATGAAACACTCTAGAGGATGTTGCTGCTGAATAATGACATCGAAGATGATTAGGGATGGAGAATCATAACAAAAATGGAGAAGGGGGCAGAGGAGGGATGGCTTCAAAGCCCGACAGAGATGAAGGATGGAGAAGGCTCCTCAGCCAACCAAAGGGGTGGAGGGAGAAACTACTGGAGCTGATACCCCTACAAGATGAACCAGTCACTAAAGCTCCAAATATTCATCTTTTACATCATTCTTTTGAAAGTATATGAAGTTTTATTCACAGAGAGTCAATTTTTCACAATAAGAGCCCTAAAAATTATTTACAAACACATTCTTTTAAGGACAAAACAGCAACTAAAAATCCTCACCCGAAAAAATAGTTGAACATCAGCCAAGCCTGCACGGATGGAATTGAACTGGGGCTGGACTGCTTTGAAGGGTGACTTGGGTTCATGTAAGAATCCAAGAAACGACAACATGGCAGAGTCCTGGTGTCTGTTGCAGCTTCGTGATGTTTGACTATGCTTCTTCATCTACGCACACTTTCGAGGGGAGGGGAAACAATGGCGATCTTATAACAGCATGGTGAAGAAGGATGGGTAGGGATGATAGGAGCGAGAGTCCAGTAGTTGGCACAGTGTCACGGAGAAGATTTGGAAATGGCAGCTGCTTCTCCAACGAGGTGCTTTGGTGGCTGTGACAGCTTTTCCAGGTGGTGGTAACCACAGAAGCTAGAGCTCCCTCTTCTTCTTAGCTCAGGGGGTGGAGTGAGGTGTCGGCGCGAGGTTTAAGAGAAGCCAACGAAGGCTTTAGTCTCGAATCCAGGACTTATCGGGTCCGGATACATGCCAGCAAGGCAGTTGACTGCCTCATCTTTCATCGCCCTAGCCGCCTCAATCGTCACCGACGCGAGGTAGGGACCCCTTGCTGCACCTCATCACCTAGACAACTTGGTCACCTCTGATAACATAGAACATACCTGCTCAGGTATTTTGCCACAACTCTCACAAGATTTACCTTTGAGTGGTATTTAGACAATTCATCAAGTGGTTCAAACTGATCAAGAGGCCAGTCACGCTTGTTGAATTAACTTCACTATGTCAATGGAGGGATGAGACAATGGTCAACTACATCAAGCACTTGCGGAACCTCAGCAGAAGGTGTCCAAATCTACCGGTAAGTGAAGAAATAGTTGTTCTTATGCAAGAGAGCCATGTGGGCTGACATGCTCTATAAATTGTTGATTAAGTATACTTGGACATTCAACAAGTTGAACCGAGTGGTGTCCAAATTGGAATTCTTCTATGCAAAGAATCCCACAAAATCAAAGCTATCCAAGGACAAGGCTACCACGCCCAAGGATGTTCACACAGTGGACTTTGCCCTGGCGACCAGCAGCAACAATTGGGGTAAGCAAAATGCGAACTCATCATCCTTAGGAACCAAAAGACCTGCTCAGCCTGGATCCAATAGCTCCCTAACTGACCAGTTAAAAAAGCCATGCACTTTTGGCTCTAGGAGCACACCAAAAGGCTCTTTGACATTGACATCCACGTGTGCATCAAAGGAGGCCTTATGAACCTTCTGCAGCCTAAACAGCCCAAGGAGGTCAACAGGGCAGACAAGCTGAACTTTGGCCACTACCATCGGATGTTGGGGCATCCCTTAGAAAAATGTTACCTTTTCAAGAACCAGGAAGAGAACTTGATCCAAGAAGGTACCATACAAATGGGGATATACATGGTGGATCCCCCATAGCCACACATAAAGCCAAAGGCAGCAGCAGAATATTACAGTAAATATTGTATGACAGAATAATCATCTCATGTGGGAAGAGTACTAGAGGCAAGCACCTCATCTTGTGCCGATTTATCCACAAGACCCCATGGTGTGCACCGTAACCGACAGAGCCGGTAAGGTCGCAGAAAAATTACATCAAAGATGCATTCTACTTAAGTGGGTCCTCCTGATTACCAACATTCACTTAAGCAAAATAATGACTGGGGAAGTCACCGAGGAGGATATGTTCCTGCCTGACAACAAAGGACAAGAAATGGCAAGGCCTAGGTTGCGCTCATCAATTCCAAATGCCTCGAGTATCAAAATATAGAGAAATTAGCCAATTTATGAAGATATAGGGCCCCGAGCAGAAGCAGCACCCAAGGCACAACCTCTCAAGACCTGCATCAAGGAATAAGGCAGCATCAGCCAGGTAGCAATGCCGGCCGGTCCACCGATTCCAGGCAGCTCCCAGGGAAAATCATACATTTTCCAACTCACCTTTGTCCTCTAATGAAGAGGGTGGAATCAAAAAATCAGCCAAGGAGACTGCTAAGGCTGCCTCAACTGATATCCATCCCAAAAGATGAAGAGACTCTGGCCGGCATATTTGAAGAACACCTGCAGATTGGTGAGCCTAGAAGGATATCAGAAGCTAAAGAGGAGAGGTGGAAGCTACCCAACATTGCCTTGGAAGCAAAAGAAATTTTACCGTAAAAGAAATAAACCAAAGAGCGAGTTGACAAAAGTACAACAAGTAGAAAACCAGAAGTACAACATAATTTCATTCAACAAGGGCAAAAAGTCAAGTACAACAGTACCTAGATGATGGAGGGCATAATGACAAACTCAAGGAAGAAGATAGAGGACCCACAATCCTACATCATTTCATGCAGTTGTTTCCATATATATAACCCAGAAGGCAATGGAACATTCAAGATGAAAGAACCAAATTTTGCTAAATACTATGGTTGTAAACAGGTCGGATTCAGTAGCTGTACCACCTGTTTTCAATTCTGCTAAACAAAATATGTTTCCAAATCCGATTCCGATAATATCGGAATAGTCATTTCCGATTTCGATTCAATTCTGATTTTTATATCGAAATCGGAACTGATTACAATAACATTTCAGATTCAAGAAATAATATAAAAAATAAAAATTGCTTGTGTATCCGTATTGCTTCGGTTCGACTTCTGTCTGGACATGAAAAAACATTTACATATATATAAAAAATAAACAGATATAAAGCAAATAGCAGATTACAGGGACTGCTCATCCCTCAGGTTCAGAGACTTCCAAAGATTGCTATATGAGCATGGAGCTATCTTTCTGAACCACAAGGCCCTGATAATAAACTAAAATCAACTCAAGCAAATCATAAGTAAACACCATAACAAATATTAGCATAAATCCGGCATCGGACGAATCTAATTCTGATAAAAATCATAGGACATCACAACAATAATAAGCATGAAGCTAAAGTTAACGGCACAACTTTCTGGTAGGTAAACCTACCTCCCAATTGGGCACTCTTCAATGAGTGAATCAAGCGAGGATGAAAGGCGGCAACAGATGAACGAGGAGAGAAGAAATGGACATAGGTAAGCAGATGGAGATCACCTGGATTCTGCAAGGTTGGACACCCTTCTGCACCAGAAAGATGACCATACCACTAAACATGCCCTGAGAATCGGCCTGTCTGCTTCAAAAGCCCACCAATGCTCCTTAGGCAAAGTTTCATTCAGAGAGTATCATTAGTAGCCAATCATAGATGCCTAGACGGAGAAGATGGAGAAGAGAGCAATAGAGAATAAGAAGAAAAACAGGAACTGTGTTGTCAAAGAATAAGAGCTATGCCACCAGTGTCAAAGGAAGGGAGCTGCGCCACAATGGAGGAGTACAGACCTATGTCTGCAAGATTAGAGCTGCCAGTCAATGGCCCCATTGCAAGAAGATTGGTATAAAGAGTGAAGGTCATGCTACAACGAGGATGGCGAAGGCAAGATGTTCTCCATGCGTGAGATCTTCAGCATTGCCGAGCCTCACAAAGGAGGAGCTTCGAGGTATCCACACTGCAGCCCGCAGGTACTCTCAGGAGGGCAAGATCTTTAGATGTTAGGGTAACACTCCAGCCTCCATGGTCTCCATCGTTCTCTCAGATCAACGATCGGATTGGATTGGGTGTTTATTTTTTAGCAGAATCGGTATGCTATCAGAACGGAATTGGATGTTTCCAATTTCGAATCCGATTTCTTATCGGATATGATATCGAATATCCAATTTAGGCTAATCGAAATCGAGTAAAAAAATATGATATCATTTACAACCCTACTAGATACCAATGATTCACAGTAGACATGACTTCAAAGAGAATATCCTTATGCACAGAAAATATTGCAACCTTCTCCACTCCTTTGCCTCCATATACTAAAAGATGCATAGTTAACCAACTCTAACCGCATACTAAAATAACTAGCAGCCCGAAGTTATTTGCCAAATTTAAAAGAATCATGAGTTTTCCAAGTTAGAAGACAACAAAGAATATGTTTGGAACTAGCCCAAATTGCAGGAACTGTAAGTAAAATTCTTAAAAGAAAAAAAAGAGAACTTAGTACATTGCTTCTGCAACAAAAGACTCTGGCTACTCATGACTACTGTAAAAAAATAGTTAAGAACTTGAAGCTTACGGAACTGTTTGTCAATATCTGTGACTTTGTCTTCCTCAAGTTAGAGCTCTTTTCTGCACAACAAGAAAAAAAGACCAAGGTTAAGCCAGAAGAAATTCAATACTTAAAAAAACGCAGTTAGATGACTTGCCTTCATCAATGTCATCTTTTTCCCAAGAAATGTCCAGGTAGCGCAGAGCCTTGCGATATTTCCTAAGAGCCATTTTAAAATCTTGCTTCTGTGCATAATTTCAACAACTCAAGATGTAAAGCTTGTCATCAAATGCATGGGAAAAAAAAGCACAATTCATATGCACGTTCACACAAGGTGAAATGAGCAATACTATTGTAACAACAAATGCAGCATTTAAAATTGGGAACACATGCAAAGAATGATGAAAAAAGAAGCCGTATCAAGAGCAATTTTAACTACGTTTCTTCACGTGCATGACTAACCATAATGAACCCAGCCCCAGTGACAACCACAAGAAATGCATTCTGCTCATTCTATTAATCTTGGGACATTCTTCGTACATAGTTTTTCTATATTATCTACACGATTGAATTCCTCCCAACTTATGAAGACGTAGGTCCATGTGAAATATCTATGCAAAGAATCAGAGTAAGAAAAACTTTCAAGGTGAAGGACCAGATATAGCACTAGCTTACTTTCATTTGAAGCTTGGATATGGTTTAGAGCTTTTGATCTAATGTATACTTACACCATGCATCTACCTGGACTGATTTTGACCAGAACTGGAACCCTACAATCTGGCTGGATCCCATTCCAGCTGATTCCAAGCTGAGGGCAGCAGATTGGGAACCTGATTTTCAAAGCCAGTGTCAATTGAATCCTGACTTCATGACTTCCTAATGGCCATAGAGGTCATTGGTGGTTGCTGACACCAAATTTTCACAAAAAAAGGATATAGAAATTTATTTAATTGGGATTTATACCCCAAGTAAAATTCAAATTTCAATTTACATTCAACTTCTCCTCTATTTTCCATGACAAATCTCATGTCCATGCCCATTTGAGACCAAATTGAACATCTCAACCCAGTGAGCCCACTTACCCAAAATTCCCAATTATCCCATTTTTATGAAATCAAGGAAATCCATTCAATTCCCCAATACCCATTAAAAATTCATAAAAATCCTCAAAACTAGTTTTAAAAAAAATTCATATTTTCATATTTTCTTCTAAAAAATTCATAAAATTATTTTCTCCTCAAAAAATGAGAACCTACAAATTTGACCTAAAAAACATTCCCTCATGGTCAATAATTTTCTTAAAGGCCTTTGAAGCCAAGGATCGCGGGATCGGAATCGGAATCGGGATCGGTGGGTACCGATCCGATCCGGATCGGACCGATTCCGACCGATCCAATGGAAGACAATTGATCCAGAATCGGTAAGCAAAAAAAAAAAAAAAACGATCCGATTCCGATCCGATCCGATCCCAGACCAATCCGGACCGATTCTGGCCGATTCGGACCGATTCCGGCCGATCCTGGCCGATCCGACTGGAATAGCAAAAAATGAAAAAAAACGATTCGATTCCGATTCCGATTCCGATCCCGACCGATTCGGCCGATCCGATTCCGATTCCGATCCGATTCCGATCCGATCCCGACCGATCCGGCCGATCCCGACCGATTTTGCCGGAACTTTTTTCCGGATCGGTCCTTCAGCCAAGAATCGGATCGGCAATGGCCGATCCGATCCAGGAATCGGCCGATTCCGATCCGGATCGGCCGATTCCGCGATCTATGTTTGAAGCTCCCCTAAAAATTCCATTTTTTGGAGCCTAAAAATCATGTTTTAACCATTATGTCATTTTTTCCTTAAAACATTCGAAAAATAAAAAATAAATCCCATAAAATCCTGAAATAGCAAACAACCCGCCAAAAATACCTATAAAATAGAATAAAATGCCTATCTTTTCTCCCTTTGACCTAATCCTCCACCTGTGGATAGAGACCAGCCCCACAGCCCCAGACAATGCCGCTTCCACATCCCCTCCAAACTAAAAAGGGCTCCACAAGCCAATTTTGTGGGTTTACCACGTGCTCAGCCCTAGCCGCCATTGCCACAGCCCGGAGAAACAAGAAGGATATGGAAGAGCTGAGGATGCTCCCCCTGCTGCACACCAACCTGAAGGGAGGAAGGAGAAGAAGAAAGAGAGACTTCACGGCCCTGTCTTGCTAATGTGACAAAAAGTGGAGAAGAAGGTGAGAAAAAACAGAAGAGGAGGCAGCTGCCGTGCCCTCCCCATCCTTCCCCATCTTCAAAAACCTATTTTTTTCTATCTATATACTGCTTCTAAACGCCCTTGTGCCATCCCCTTGCTGTGACAACCTCTGATTTCCTGTTTTATATGGTAAACCCTTCTTTTCAAGCCCTTTTAAGAGACTGGATTTCCTGCTGCAAGCCGGCCCTATACAACCCTTAACAGTCCTCAAAACAGCCCCTATTTTGGCCCCTTAACCATGTCCAATCTCAGCCATATACAGGTCATGTAATTTATTGATTATTGGCACTCTTACATGCCCCAGATACAGGGGTCCAAGCCCATTAACAGCCCCAATATCCATCTTGTGAATATCCCCAAACCAGGTCCTACATGTCTCCTAAATCAGTCCCTGTTTGGACCAGCACCGATACCCCTAAACAAGTCCTGATCAATCCCCCGATACCCCCTTATACAGTCTAAAATCAGGTCCCTAAATAACCCTTGACAAGTTCTCAAACCAGTCCCAATCCAACCCTGTTTGAACCCCTATAACCAGTCAAAATCCCCCTGTTCAGGTACCTTAAACAGACCCTGTAACAGTTCATTTAGTCACCACAACCCCCATTCAGAACTGGCCCAGAACAGATTCATGATGCTGATGAATGGTCAGAAAAGAAAAGTATGACCAGAATAGCTAGAATGGACAGAATGCTCAGAAAACACAGGCCGTTCAGGAGACCAAGAGCATGCACAGTGATCTAGTACAGCAGAAACAGAGATATAAAGAGAAATTCAAATAGTACCAGTCCAAGATGCCATGTCCAACCAGTGGGCATGCAGACCTGGCAGTAGGGGTGGGCATTATTTGGTTCAAACCGAAAAACCAAACCGAACTGAACCCGAAAAACCAAAATGAACCGAAGGCTTTGGTTCGGTTCGGTTTGGGTTGGAGGCCTAGGGTAAATGGTTTGCCAAACCGAACCAAACCGTTTAAGCTAAATGGTTTGGTTTGGTTTGTCTTCACACGTAGACCACTAACCCGCTAAACCGAACTAACCCGTTAAGGTCATTGGGATAGATTGGATTTAGTTAAATTCGTGTGTTTGTGATAAATTTAAATATGTTATATGCTTGTTTAATTTGATGTCTATGTTTGGGAGATATTTAAATAGGCTTCGTTTGATTACAATTTGAACTTTGTTTTTAAAAAGCCATGTTTACAAATTGTTTACAAGTAATTCTATTTAAAATTAAAAAATTCTCATTAAATAAAGTAGAGCATGCCTATTAAAGGTCCAAACCGTAGACCAAACCGAACCAAACTGAATCTAGTTCGGTTTGGTCTGGGTCGGTTTGGAGATTTTGTGGTTTGGTTTGGTTGGATTTCAAGACTCAGTTTGGTTTGATTTGGTTTTTGAAAAAAACTCAATAAACCAAACCAAACCAGACCATGCCCACCCCTACCTGGCAGCATGCTTATCAGGCCCAAACAGATGGCAATTCGGCCCTTGTGGCCATCGAAAATCAAATAAAAATAAACCATTAATCAATTTGAGACTAATTGGGGGCCAGCCTTATGGCAGCCCCATGTCTCAATTAAACCAAAATAACAATATAATCCAAGGATAATTGAGGCCAGCCTTATGACATGCCCCCTATGTCTTTGGAAAATTAATCAAACAATCAATACTAATTGGGGCCCGGCCCTAGGCATGCCCTACGTCTTAGCATAACTTAAAAAATTATAACATGTGGATTAATTGGAGGCCGGTCCTAGATGCGACCTGCACCCTATAAGGGTGGGCATACAAAGGTCAATCCCACAAAGGGAGAAAGACCCCAATGGCATACCATTCTACCCCCAATGGCATAGAGCTTCAACTCTATAGGTAAAAGGAAGATCAACACATTATTCTATGGGAAGAACATGCATGTTTACATGGTAATATGCCTAACCATATGTTAATGAGGTAAGTCAAACAATGGGAAGGGTCCATAATGCCTATCAAAGGTCAAAGAAGACTGTCTTATAATCAATGGGATGAACTTCCTAATGCCTATCAAACGCAAAAGGGGATTCTATCCTAATTCAATTCATGGGAATCATGGCTCTCACTCCTCCCACATCTACATGTAATTCAAGTGATTCAAGCAATAAAATTTATATGCCCAATGTCACTTGTGATGTGGAGGGAGTTATCTATAGCCTCACAGGCCTGAAGGAATGCAAACCCGAAAGAGGAACATTCAATGCTCAAAATTCAGCAAATCAGCAATTCCAAAACTCAAAAGGAGTTTGCAAAAGAAATCTCAGAGAATCATCAAAAATCTGAATAATGCTCAGTTTCTGCCAAGAAACAGGAACTTCAAATCCCTGGGTCCCAAGATTTGAAAATGTAGTGAACCTGCAAAATATCAACAGATCTGAAAAGGAAAACAAAATTCAACGTCAAGAAAATCCAAGAATCTGTCATTTCCTGCAACATCTGAGAATTCCAAGGTTTTATAAATAGGAGAATTATGGGAATCTGCAAAACTCAATTTTGAGAATTCCAAGCATTCTGCGGGAAACAATCAATCTGCAATTCAGCAGATCTGAAACCAGCCATTCAAAAACTCAAATAAGTTTAGCATGTCTAAAAATTGTCAAAATCTGAAACTGCCAAGTCTACCAAACCAGAAATTTGGCAAATTCTACAAACCAGAATGTTAGAAAGTTCTGAAGAATCAGAGAAATCAAAGAAGATGACCTTTCCAAGAGAACTGAAGGACTGAGAAAATCAAGTTCCAAATCTCAGATCCCAACATTGGAGTTAATAAGATGAGAAGAGCCCAAAAGAGAAACGACATTCCAAACATCAAGTTCTCAAAAATAACAATTCACCAAGAAACCAATCTAAAGTTATCCGAAGATAGAAATAAATATGAATTATCAAAATCAAATCTCAGATCTCAAACAAAAATTCCTAAAATCAACATCTTAAAGAGCTGAAACTAGAAATCATAAACTTAAGACATCCAATTCAAAAGTCATGAAGACCAAATTCCTCAAATAATGAAACATCAGTCATTTAGATTTGAGTGCTTCTGTTTATTTCATTATATTTTATTTATTTGTTTGTTTGTTTTGTATCTGAGCCCAACAAGTCAGTGTTCCGTGTCCTCCTCCATTGCACATAGGGTCGTTTGATTGGAGAAGAGGGTTGTTTCCCTTATGTTTATTTTCTTCCCCTTTCTTTTAGCCATGTGGAGCCCTCCTACACAAAGTGACCCTCCGCAGTCACATGCCAAACACTCGACGTCGTGAGGGAAGAAAGAGAAGCGGAGGCCCTCCGACGGCGTCGGTCAGCAACTCCACTGGATGCCTTCAACAGTGTGAGCAATGGGAGGAGGGACAAAAGCTTTAGCTATAATGGGGTGGTATATAGGAGGCTCCGGTGGTGGCAGACAAGGCTCCGGCAGCTTCTTGTGAGGGCGATGGTAGGGGTTGGCCGACGTGGCGATTGCGGTGCCAAAGGGGGTTTCGTCGGGGTTAGGGGAAGCTACGGAGAGCTTGACGGTGGGAGGTGACGGCCCTGGTGACGATGGAAGATGACTGACGGCCGGGAGAGATTGGAGGTGGACTCCGCTCGACAATTAACGAAGTGGGGGGTCTTGACGACAGCGTAGAAAACCTTGGAGGTGGCGGTGGGGATGTTGCTCACCTTAATGACAGTAGGCGAAGGGTTTGTTTGCTCCAATCGTAGCGACAGGGGGAGCCGACGGGGTGAGTCCTGCAGCCAGCGCCAGCAACCGAGGTGACGTTGCTCTTTCTTCCCCTTCCTCCTCTCGCTCTTGCTCTTTCTCTCCTTCTCTTCTTCCGTGAGATGCTATGGCCACCTCTTTATATAGCTGTGGAAGTCCCGTGCAATCGAGGGTAAGTTCCGCTCGTAGCAGTTGGGCAACCTTCTGGAGGGCACTCCCGCTCCCCGCGCCGTAAGATATTTTAGTAAGTCCTCGACACCTCACAACCCCTTCGCCGTTGGACTGCTATCGAGATGAGGTCCTTCCCGCACGGGGAATCCAATCACGATTCCGACAGGTGCAGATTGCTGCAGGGACCTACTTAAGCGGATTTGTTGTCGTAAGGTTCGTGCACCGTTTGGAATGAACCACTCCCTTTTCGAGGAAGGCTGCGACCCTGCGTAACATCGTCGGATCTGCCCCCGTTGATGTGCGAGTCTTCCGCTACAATTTGCAACGACTATCGAGAGAAGGTCCTGCTCTTGCGGGGAAATCGATCGTGATTCCGACAGGTGCAAATTTGTTGATGTGTGGCTCGTGCACCACTGGGGTCTCCTCCCTCATGAGGAAGGTTACGGCCCTTTCAATTTCGTCAGGCTTGCCATCCCTTGCTGTGCAGGTCTTTCGTTGTGACTTGCTTGAGCCTGCGCATTCAACGCAAAACGTCTTCTGGTAACGAGGTATCGTGTGGAGCTACTATGTTGTAGTTCCTCTGGAAGGTTTCTTCGTTGGTCGACCAACGCCTGATCAGGGCTTCACATGTTGTTCTTCTATTCGGCTGAAGCATTGACAAGGTTTTTTTTTTCTTGGATGCATTTGCCGGTTTTTTTATGATGATTTTTACACACGTCATGTTCATTCTCCATGCGCACATTGTTCCTCTTTTCCCCTTTTTTTTAAAAAAAAAATCAGCTATTAACAGATATACATGATTGTTCTCTTTTATGTGATGGATAGACAATACCCACAAAAATGTCCATCGTTAATTTTATGATTTATAGTGCAGGATAGAGTCATATTTTTATATTCAGTTGATGCATCAAGTAAAGAAAAGAACCATGAATTCATTATGTAGTTGATGAAAAAAAGATTAAAGAAATTAAAAAACAGAATTATACAAATTATAAGCAATAATGTCAGTACAAAAAGGTTAGAACACTTTTGACATCAAAATACAATCATTTTTTGTCACTATGTGTTGCTCAATGTATAGATTTAATGTTTAAATATGTAGCAAAAAATGTTATGGTAAAAAAAAACTGTAGACAAGGGTTGAATTGTTACACGTTTCATATATAATCATGATTGGGGTTGTGGATCGAGTAAAAAAGGCTTGTGAACGTGATTTAGTTCAACCTAATGTCAATTATTTTGCAACAAATTATCTTGCAATGCAAAATTTCTTACGTGAAAAAGATAATTTGAAAGGTTTCTTTCTTTATTTAGATTGATTTAATTCGAAATTCAAAAATACTCCTAATGGAAAGAATGTGAAAAAAATCATATGTAATTCTATATTTTGGAATTATGCAAGAGATTTAATAAACATTATAGAATCCATGTATAAAGTTTTGAGAGTGATGGACACTGAAAATTATCCAACTATGGGTAGTGTATATCATGCAATCATTGTGACGAAGGACGCAATAAAGACAATTTCACCAAGAAATTACACATAGGTTCATAAAATCATAGATGATAGGTAGACAAAATCAATGGATGCACCTATCTATATAGCCGGTATGTTTGCTTCCTCTATCCAAAGCATCAATTTTTTTGTCATAAAATAATTTAAGCAGATTATTAACTAACAATTTGAATAATGATATTTGCATGGGCAACATATTTTCTCAATCCAAAGTACCGGTTCAAATTACATCTTGAAAACAATCAAGCACTTATTAAAGCAGCTCATCAAGTTTACGAGAAATTATTTCCAAAATCTAAATAAAGAGGCCAATTTGAAAATGAGATAGCACTACAATGTTTAAAGATTTCATCCTATTTTAAGTTGATATTAACAATTAATGTTATTTTTATGTAATAGATTATAAATTATAGAAATGCAATGGCCTCTTTTGGAATAAAAAGTGCTATTGCACGTAGAGAAACTATGTGGCCAGGTTAGTAATTGTATTACCAAAAAGAAAATACAGAGTTAGTTCAAATTACAAATATACGATTATTTGTTTCACTTCCAGGTGAATGGTGAAAATGTACAAAAACGATTCCCCAACTTTATGACAACTTGCAATAAAAGTTTTATCATAGACTTCAACAGCTTCTCCATGTGAAAGAAATTGGAGCATTTTTTCTTTGATACATATAAAATCTAAAAATAGGTTGTCATATTTGATGTTAAAGAAACTTGTTTATTGTAATTATAATATGAAGCTAAAGATAAGAAGAATGGAGGTTGAACATAGATAAGGAGGTGATCTAGAAGAGGATCAACTTGATTACTTTGCATTATTAGAAGAGAATGGCATGGATGATCAAGAAAATCCTTATACTAAGTGGGTTGCAAACAATGATATGGATGTACATGATGGCCTAATAGTCGTCCATCCGAAGAAATTGTAAGTGTTGCACGTGAAACTGGAATGGATGTAAATGCATCTGTACAACAAATTCTTCAATAATCTTCGGAGTCTACTCATCTTCACAATGATGATCCAAGCTTTGATACGGATGCATCCGATGGACATGGAAGTGATGTTGATGGAGATGGAAATAATGATGGAAATGTTAATGATTGTGAGATGGTGGTGCAGACGACAAAGAAGAAAACCAATCATTCCCCACTAATGCTACTGAGCTAGTTCATCGTCAAAGTGAAAAAACATATAGACGTAAGAAAGAGTGTTAGTCAATCACATCAACAACGTTTGTCACAATTTGAAGAATATGATCTTTCTCGAGCTTCATCATCATATGAATATAGACATAGATATGGATATGGGACAATGCAACAAGATTCTTCACATGCATCGTATAATGAAAGATATGAACCTTCGTATAGATATAGACATACTGCAGCCGAATATGTTCTTTCAAACATGCCTTATGACTATAGTTATTATAGTTATGGTCATAGTCATGGTCCATATGGCCATGGATATACAACACAAAATGACTCTTCAAACATCACTAATACTTATGAACAAAGATTTAGTTTACCACGAGAGGAGACCATTAGCCTCATGTCATGGGCTCAATATTGTGACTATGTTGATGCTTTTGTGGCACAACAATCACAAAGTAACCAACAAAGTGATATATCAGAAGCACACAGATCATCTTTTTGGTTTTGAGATTTGAGTGTGTTATAATTGAGATTTGAATGTGTTTTGACTTGAGATTTAAGTGTTTTATAATTGAGATTTGAGAGTGTTTTGGTATCATTGATATGCAAGTGTGATATATTTATGTAAGTTCATTGATGTACTATTATCTTTATAAAAAATTATGTTATGATTCATAAATGTTTACATTTTGATCTGAGATGATATCCCAAGATCTCTCTGATATATCCTCTTTCACACACACACACACACACACACCCATGAGATGAATCCAAAATCCGAGATGGCAATCCTTGCTCTGGCCCCACATGCATTTGGAAAGACCTTCAACAGCCCCCTAGGCCCCTACCTGCTCTCAACCCCTTTCCAAAGAAAAATAAATAAATAACAAAAATGGCATCTAGCACATTGGCACTCGCCTAAGGTATCCAAAGTGAGGCAACCCAGTGAGGCAACCCACTCTCTCGCCCCAGTCACCTCTCACCTCTGGTAACAAAGTGGATGACTACCAAAAAGGAATATGCATTGAACATGCAATACAGCAAAGAATGGAATACAGCATAGAATGATTACAGAACCATCACATTTGCTCTAGACTCGGATTATTCTTGACAAACATTCGGAAAACTACTGCAGTAGATACTACAAAAGACTTGGAATTACCAGCATATTGCAAATGCAGCAATTCGATGTAGGACAATCACAATCAACAAAGATGACTTATATTACAACCTTATAATGACAATCAACGAAGACAACAAGATACAACCTTATAGAAGTCATTTCCAAAAGCTTTAGCTGAGTCCACAGCATTCATCCACCAGGAGACTTCATTAGGCTTCTCATCAAGGTCAGTTGGCCAGTCAGGATACATGTCACCATCTTGGAAAAAGTTTATGATTCCATCATCTTCACCTTCTGGAATTTCGCCACAGTCTGCAATGGTGACCTCAACTGTAGGACAGTCACCATCTCCGGTGGGAGTGTGCTCAATTGACCGTACAACACCCATGCCTTTGATTACTTTCCCAAACACAACATGCTTCCCATCAAGGTGGGATGTCCTAGTTGTGGTTATAAAAAATTGAGACCCATTAGTATTGGAACCCGAGTTAGCCATTGATAGCATGCCTTTCCTTTCATGCTTCAACTCAAAATTCTCATCCTCAAACTTCAAGCCATAGATTGATTCTCCTCCAGTGCCATCTCTGGCAGATATATCACCACCTTGTATCATAAAACCTTTAATAATGCGATGAAAGCATGATCCCTGAAATATGACACATTCATTAGCAAAATTTCATTCACTTAATTTGAAAAAAATATACAAGGAACATCTGCCTAAATAATAGTTGTCGCATGCTTCCATTAATGTCGCAACAGAAAAAAATAAAGTTCTAATTGAATAAAAAGAGTATTGACCGCAGATAGAGCATTCATTATTTCAAGGTGACCAGGCTACAATTCATATAAAACTTATTCAATAAGTAAACAATACATGTCAGTAGAACATGAGATAAATAACAAAATACAGGACATCTCTTCTAACTTCTAAGACAGTAGAGAAAATGGAATTATATAAAGAAGGCCTTCCAGTAAAGGCATCTGAACGCAAACATCTCTGCATCACGACAGAAGCCAAAGTAGGCAAAAAAGCTTTTAACCAAACCAAAAGCAAAGGACAGAATAGTGCTCCGGCAGCCAAACTCTTGCGAGAATACCCTTCTATTCCTCTCCATCAAAATAGCCCATAGCGTAGTAGGGAATATCAGTTTCCATTGAGTTTGGTCATCCTCCTATGGGTCTAAATTATGTTATTCCCTAAACCTTTGCCATATATCCTGAAAGTCAGCCCCCTCCATCTTTACACTTAAAAGGCACTGACCAAGTTGAACTTATAACACCATACTGACAGAAAAGATGGTTTATGTCTTCCTTAAATCCTCCACAATAAACACATCTTGAAATGTCAACTAGAGAACTATGATAAAGATAGTCCCTAGTAGGTAACCTCCAGCACATTAGTTTCTGCAAGAAAACTCTGATTTTGATTGGGAAGAGTGAGTCCCAGACTACCTTGCACCATCTCATCACATATCTTCCATAGAACAATCTCAAAACACCTGAATTCACCGAGAAACTTCACTAACCACTGGATTTAGTCTTGGTTCACCTGGTTGCAAGTATAATAGAAATAATAATAACATAAGATTTAAGTGCATGAAAAGAATATGATCACCAGACAAAGAAAGATGACACATGCTACCCAATTTAAAAATTAACGAATAAAACAAATGAAGTCTTAACTACAATAAAGGAAGGGTGAATATAAAAACTATAAGATAGCATGAATAAAGCATTGGAACAACGATGTTAATTACAATCATTGAAAATTGGAAAAGGATAAGCTTGGTATCAGCAAGTAATCATGGAATGTCATCTTTCAAGAGCTACCTAGAATGATTATCTAAGAAGCCACAAGAAACAAGACTTTCGAAATCCATTATGCTTTATCAAATAATTATGCATCATATAAACATCCATTAAGAGAAAATAAAGATAGTAAGCAAATAGATCAAGATGGAACTTTGGTATCTTAACGTCTTTATATATACACCCGATCAGCTATCCCTGCAAACATCCCTACTATATGCAATGTTCATTCTATGCATGATGCTTATTGCAAGGACTGCATCTTTTTCTCTCCCAAGTTATCAACCCCTCTTTGGTCCTATTCAGCAAGACGGCCATGTTTAACTTGCTCCTTTTGTTACACAGATCTATCATTACATCCAACATAGATCACTCAATTGGCTAGAAGCTGTTCGTTAAACAGCTCTATTATTAAATCCATCATGGATCACTCAAAAGGTTAAAAGCCATTTAGAAAATTTTATAACACAAGTCCTCAAAGAAAAAATTGCCACAAATGAGTCCAGACGAAGTCAATGCAATATGGCTGTAATAGCAAACATCATGTGTTTTACTTTTGCATGCTTAAATTCTTTGTTCTCATTTCATCTTAAAGAGTTTAAGCAAACCAAGTTGTGGCAACCCAAAGCTAAATATTTTGAAACCATGCTCATGCAAGGATTGTCATATCGAATCTTAGCTTCATCTCGGAAGGGTTGAAAAAAAAGATTTCACGAGATTCTCAAGAAAAATCTCGGGAGATCAAAACTCGGATTAGAATTATGTAGGTATATATTATGTAAAAATATACATCAAAAAACAAAAAAATATCCTAAAAACAATCACACAGGAACTTTCCTATAAAGATTTCAGTCCGATTCAACCTATTTATGGGCTAAAACGGTGCCAAAATCCGGCACTGGACGATGGAGCCACTGTTGCATGTCTTCCCTACCCAATCAGGTGGGAAAGATGCCTAATACCAGGTACATTTGGATCTGGTACATGGCCTCTTCCCTGCCCTTCAGGGAAGACAGCAGCAGAACTGCGGCCCAGCCATGGGCTGCGCCTAAGACTGGACCTCCAAAACAGTCGGAATCTAGCGAGATTGTATTCCATGCTTATGAGCTACCATGCACAAATCAATGCTAAAATGATATCAAAAATTATGTGTTTCTTTCTTAAAAGCAACTCGCTCAGAGGCACAATCATGGATTGAAAAATCAATCAATCCAAAATTTTGATATTTGCAGTAATCTAAGACAGAATCTTGGCAAAATTGGCATGAATCGGCCGATTCCATATCATCGGATTAGAATCAGATTAGAATCGGCTATTTTTCAGCGGGAGTTACTTAACTCTCTGAATCTCCCAAATCTCCCTAGACCCAATCTAGTCTCCCTCCCAAATTCAAGGTTCCCCCTCCGTCCCCCCCCCCCGGCTGAGCACCCCCCCCTTTGGGCGGAAGACTCATTACAATAAGGATCCGCCCTTCTATTGTCTATCCCCTCCCAGGTGGAACCACCCCGACCCATCCATAACACTCCCACAGTCATCCAAGAGGTCATGGGAGTGGTGTGGAGGCTGTTGCTCCCCCCCCCCAACCTTATCCCACCCCGACAGTCACCTCAAGGTGACTGTCACCCACCCTCTGCCCAACCACCACACTCCCACAGTCACCCGAGAGGTGATGGGAGTGGTGTGGGGGCTATCACCCCCCAAACTCTACCCCACCCACCAACAGTCACCTCAAGAGGTGTCACCCCTCTCCCCCGGCCCCAGCTATCACCCCTCCACCCCCTGTCAGTCACCTCACCCCCCCCATTTAAGGTGGGAATCTCCCTACGGAGTCCCTCAAACCGAATTTAAAAAAATACTTGAAACTAAAAATCTTTTTATATGGTGTGTGTGCAGGAACATGGCAGATAAAAAACATAATGCCTATGCTCTTAAATCTCATAATCTTGGATAGATACATGGATATATGGTGGATATGAATATGAGTTGAGTTCAATTTAAATAGTGTGAGAAATAAATGAATGGAGGTATTTTTCACCTCAAACAACATATAAGTGATATAACTAAAAATATGAAGAAATGTAATAGTCCCTACAGACCCCACGAAAAGAAATGATCATTGTTACAAGAAGAGAATCACAAAGGGTAAGTATCGCGGGATAGGAATCGGAATCGGGATATTTGGGTACCAATCCGATCCAGATCAAATCGGACCGATCCTGACTGATCCACTGGAATAAAACCAATCCAGAATTAGTAAGTAAAAAAAACCGATTCCAATTCTGATTTCGATCTGATCCGGACTAATCATAGCCGATCCTGACCAATCCGACTGGAATAGCAAAAAAAACAAACAAACCGATTTTGATTTAGATTCGATTCCATTCCGATCCTGACCAATCCAACCGATACAATTCCGATTCTGATCCGATCCCGACCTATCCGGCCGATCCCGTCCAATTCTACCAAAATATTTTTCCAGATCAATCCTTCGACAGAGAATTGGATCGGCAATGGCTGATCCGATCTAGGAATCGGCTGATCCCGAACCGGATTAACCGATTCCATAATCTATGTCAAAGGGTGATACACATTAAACAAAGGGTTAGACACAGAGACAGTGGTTTAATGACTCAGACCAACAAAAAGGAAAAAGAAAAAGCTTCAGTTGAGAGTGATGAATCAAGTTCGGATAATCAAAAGAATGCACAAATAATGAAACCAATTCACGACAATATGGTTTCGGCCTTTGAAGATGAAGAGAGAAGAATGAGAACAGGAAGATCTGGTGTTGCTAGACATTCAGATATGGAAGGTACTTATCCTACAAAACCAAGGATTATGGCTTCTGCCAGTCACAGTCCACTCGACCGAGTAAGTCGTCCATGTTTAGGTGTCAAAATAGTAATCAAAGAACGATACAATAGACCTTTAAAGAAGTTAAGGTAACAACTTCAACCATAAAAAATAGTCAAGTATATTTGCAAACAATTTTTACATATAGGTCATTCCAATGCAATCTTGACTTCTTTCACATTTGTGTTATTGGATTTTAAGTGAACATTAACATTTGTTTTATACTACCTTGATGTAGGTGTCCCAACTCATGTCACCACTAGTCCATATTTCCAAATGATGGTCGAACTAGTAGTGAGGTTTAACTGGAATTAGAAGTTTCAACCTTCAAATACATTTACGAGGGTAATTTAAATGCAAAAGAGAATTATCATCATAGATCGATGAATTCCGTGCAATCTAAAAAAAGAAAGAGGTTTCACTGATATATGTGAAGAATACATAAGTACTACAAAAGAAAGTATAATCAATTTTCGCGTATATTGTTCTGAGAGTACCATATTTTTTAAGTCTATCGACACAGCTGGCCAAATAGAAAACGCAAATCATCATTTTTTTCTATTATAAACGATGTTGTGAAAAAGAATTGATAAGAAAAACATTGTTCAATTTATCGACAACAGGCCTTCATATAATGTTGCATGTTGAAAGTTGGAGGCCAAAAGACATATTCGGTTTCTTGTGCGACACATTCGATCGATTTGGTATTGGGGGTCATTGGAAATGAATCATTTGTCAACACACTAGTCAGTCAATAACCTCTTTCATCTATAGTCATCCTTGATTGCTCCACAGCATAAAAGAGCATATTGATAGTCAAGATCTAGTGTGACCTAGGCTAACCAAATTTGTCACATGTCATTATATCGAAGGGTTTGCATAGACACAAGCAAACATTGATTAGATTCACTCATTCTCCATAACATATCATGTATATGACTAACTTAAAACACATAATGGACCAATTTGATATTCTAACTAAATAGAGCATCTTATTATGAATACTCGTTGGTGAGAGAGAGTCACTTATCTATCATAGAATCCCTCGTACAAATGTTGATATTAAAAAATTCAAATAATAAAAATTGCATAAGATATGTGTACGATGCAATGGCAAAGTATGTATGAAAATCAAAGAGAAACATCCAAAAAAGTTTTATAAATAGTATAAAATTATAAATAACATATAAAATAAAACACTTCACCACAATATTCATACATCTTGTATTGTCAATATTTATATTTCATTTATTTCTTATAATAATAAGTTAATAGTTTCAATCCATAAGGGTATGATATTTCTTAAACCCAAAGATGTAATATGGCTGACAAGTATGCAAGGGCGATGAGGTTATACAAGTTACATTGCCAATTATAAGCATCTAGCAAGAACTTAGCAAGACAAAACAAAAGCTAAGTTAAAACTAAGTGAAAAGAAAGAGAAAAGCAAGTTTTGGTAGTCTCTTTATTAAATACTTAAGTAGATTTTGTCTAACATTTCAAATGTAATCACATAAAATGGGTTGGAGTTTACTCGAATCTAGACCTAAGATTTGTTTTGCATTAACTTATTCAAATGACAAGACTTCATAGTTATATGGTTTGTGTTAGGATATAGGGCAACAATAGAAATAAATGGAATCCACTTACAATTATTGCAATTCACTCATTGACTCATAGCATAAGTTCATCACAATGTAAGAAAAATTAGAATACATTCAGCCAAGGAAGGTAGGGTCGAGGATCAGCCCGGGGTCGGTCGGACCAACCTAGTCGGATTTGGTCGTGACTCAAGTCAGTTCAGGTCAGACGAAGTCAAATTTATTTTTTCAAAAAATCTAAAAAATTACATAAATAAAAATTAATAAATATAATAAATATATATTTTATACTATATATTTATGTATACATAAATATAAATAATATACTAATATTTTATGTTATAATTAAATATGAGTGTTTATATGTGAATATAAGTAAATATGATTTTATGTAATTATGTTGTATTAGTATATATATTAGGAAAGAGTTAATCTCAAGTGTGAGAGTAAAAATGGTTAAAAAATAATCTTATAAATTTTAATTATGTATCACATATTTATAATCATAAATTTTAACCATATGTAATATTATAAGTGATAGTAAAATATTATTATACTATTAATAAATGGGGTGTAAAGTATTCGCAGATCAACATATGTGGTCAAGTCAAGGGGGCAAGGGGGCAGTGCCTCTTGTGGAGGGTATCAGGGGGCCCCAAAAAAAAATCTAAAAAATCTAAGTTAAGAAAAACATAACGACCCGATCGGACCAGGTCGGGATACCCTGCCGACTGAGTCACCTGACCCTCGGCTGGGCTGTCGCAGAGTCGCCCTGGTCAGGTTAGGGCCGGAACAATCAGCCTAAAAACCGGCCGGGTCAAGCGACCCGAGGCGACCCCCGAGTGACCCTCCTTCCATGCATTCAACCATATACAAACAACGAGAAGAAATAGGTTAAACAATGACATATTAGAGAAGTTAGTCTTCTGCCACTACAATATGCGGTTGAGGACCAAAACTATTAAAGAATGGCAAAAAATATCAAAAGAAAGATTTGTAAGTGGACTATATGAGATAAAAGATAAAAACAATAGGACAAGAAATGTACTCCCACTGATGTTGACTTGAAATACCTTTTTCCAAGAAGAGCATCTAATTGAAACATAGATAGATGACAAAAACATTAGACTACCTCTAGAGTTCAACCCAAATGATTGTGCATGGACCGAAAATGAACTTGATAGTTTATAGAGTGAAAACGAAGAGATACAAGAACAACCACGCCCTAGAATAGTTCCAAATCCAACTCTGGCACCAACACCAACTCCCTCACAAGAAACTTCACAAAATGAAAGCAAATTTGCAGGATTTAAACATTTAGACCAGTGCAGTATTGGAGCTAGTTCACATAAAGAAGAACATAAAAATAAAATAAATTTAGAAATTAAGAGAACACAAGTATCCTCTTTGAATGACAATGACTAAGAATTTATTGTAGCAGCTCCATATCAACGTGTAAGTGGTTCGGAAGGAGGTGGAGGTTTAAGTGGAGGTGGAGATGATAAAACAAATACACATACAAGGAGAAGATTGAGCATGATTTGGCCCAATGCCAACATTCAAGTGGTAGAAGTCAGCATTGAGCACAAATGTTTTTTATGAGTACCCAGCATTATGTTATCCAAATCCCAAAAAGACTTGCAACCACATATTCCATCCATACAATTAGCACAAGACAGGGTGTACAAACTTTGTGAGATGACCCGATAGTTATTTGGATATGAATACGGATCAATCATGAGTTCTCATTCACAATGGACTTCAAAAAATTCAGAGAATGAAGAGTCTCATGACATTTATCATAAATATCAGTGACATTAAAGTATAATTCGTATTGCATACCATTTGTATCACATATCCTAGGTGAATTGATTCATTGATATTCATATATTTGTCTTCTTATTACACCCGATCAAAACGATATAAAATTGTGGTTAGGTCTCTCTTTTTTACCAATTGTTTACAAATTCCCTATCTTTTATAAATTTTCCAGTTTTTCCCTTTTTATAGATTAAAAAAATGGATCTAGACCGAGTCCGGATCATTTTTCATCATAGAGAATCGAGTGATTCCCCCGATTTGATCTGATCTGATCCAGATTGAAATCAGAACCACCGATTCAGGTTCTGATTCCAATTCTGCCATCCTTAGACACAATTCATTATTAATAGAAAAAAGGCACACAAGGCACACACACAAAAATCACTATCCATGCATATTAGACATGAACTCAATGTTTCTTCCCCCCAAATTAAGAACGTTTCTTATGATATGGGCCTTGAGAGTTCATCACAAATAGATGAAGCAACAAAGAAAATAAAGTTGTATATCAAGGCGAGGACTTGTCAGTTCAACTAACAATACACAAGCATCTTCCTCAAATGACGATAAGGAAGAGTTCATTCTCCCTACCCAATAGCAAAATGTAGGGGGTATAGGTGCAGGTGGTAGTGAAGGTGGTGAAGGAGAAGAAGGATCTTCTAGTAGTACCGCACCAGTGGAGCAGGGGCAGAGACCAAGGAGGGTAGGGTCGGGGGTCGCGACCGGGTCGCGGGACCCCCAGGCCGACCCGGTCGCGACCGGGTCGCGACCCGGGTCGCGACCCTATTTTTTAATTTTTTTTTTTTTGAAAAATTCAAAAAAATAAGAAAATTGCGAAAAAAAATCTGAAAAAATACAGAAAAATTGGATAAATTAAATGACATGATTTAAATGAATAATGCATCAATTTTATTCCAACATGATGTGTTGTACACTTTGTAGGTAGTTGATGTACTCTCCCCATGTCATTTCGGGGTTGAAAGCATAAAGCTTCGATACATGTACACACGACGATCATATTCGTCCGTCCCTCTCGAAACTATCCTAAGACTCGATCCAAACGAGTCACCATAACTATAGTCGATTGACGAAGTATCCGATGACTCCACGTAATTCATTCCACAAGACTTCGATCGTACGTAGGGAACCGCAGCCTCGGGATGAATCATACACATAGTCGGGGCATCGTGGTATTCTTCTCCAACCTCCACGGCTACGATGACCTCCTCTACCTTGCCAAGCCTTCTACCACGATCGGCATCTCGGGGTCGCACGAGTATACCGCTCCTCGCCGTGCAGAAACGTAGCGACGCGGTAGGAGATACGGGAGGATCCGAGGTCCCTCGTACTCGTAAAGTGTTCGTGCCCGCATCGAGCACCATCATCGCCGCTACTCTTTTCGACGACGAATCCTGACGTCCGGTACCGCACTCGGATGCTCGTTCTGCGCATCTTCTCGATCGTCTTCGACCGTACGCATCCGCAATATCAAAAGGATCGGCTCATAACTTGTTTACCTTTTAGCCTACTTTCACAGCATTCGGCTAGTTCCTTCTCCGGTCCTTCCGCGCTACAGCCGAGGGAGGGATCCGGGAATTCTTCTGGCCAGCGGACATCGTCGAGCACTCCTTCGCCCATCGTCGGTCTTCGGGGTTGAACTCCGGTTCTCCCAACCCTTCTCGTCGTTTACCCAAGCTTCTAAGGAGTTCTTCTCGTAGAATATTTCGATCCAAATCGATATCCTCCTTCAATCGGCGGCCTCGTCGACCGAACGTCCCGCCGCTCCGCTATCCAACTCTTTTGCTCCATCCTGGCTCGCTTCATTCTATCCAAATTCCTCAACTTTAACCTCACGTTGTAGCGACAATACACGAGTCTTCAAGCCTCCTCGATGTCAACATATTTCTCGCTGTGTGAATCAAGCCGAATGTAGACCATTTCGCTCGCAGCTCGAAGCCGACGTGGCTCGACTTAGGACCCTAATGGCTACGTCCGCCAGTCCTCGTACTTACTTTACCACGGTCCATCCACCAATCACCGCATAAATTGAATGTCGTGCATTATTATTCTAAGTAAGCTTTAATTAATTAAGCGATGAAAAACATTTCTACGTACCCGACTTAGTATCATCACAAACTGCTCAACTCGCTCGTTCCAAAGCGATAACTCCGCATTCTCGTAATCATACATCTTCATGCCGCAAGCGATAATAGCCCGGTCGTCGTCACCAAGCAAATCGTCGGACGACGCTCTTCACGTCATCTAATAGCTCGTTCGTCGCTCGAAATGCGGACTACAAGCATCTTCGGGTCGAAAAAGTAACCTACGAAACAAATAGTATTAAGAAACAAGTTATACACAACTTTAATTAATAAAAAGATTAAGTAAATGTTTAAGAAAATATACTCCGCCATGTATTCGGCGATGTAATGTACGCTCCCGCCGACGATCTATAATATCCCACCACTCGGCGAAGTCGGACACCGGCTTGGAGATTTCTTCTTCGTCTCTCAATCGCATCATATAAATACCCCACGTTCGCTTTTCTATCTCCGTCAACTATCCTTAAGACCTTCACTATGGGTCGGACGATGTCTAACGTCTTCTTTACAACTTTCCAAAAATCTCCACTCTCTATCGTCTCTTCTACTTTTCTCCCCTTTCTCTTATCCGACGGGTTACATCTAGCCATCCAACTACCCCAACCCTAAGCGAAATGACCATTCGAGTTGAGCTCTCCCTTTCGACTCAATAAACTTTCTAAGGAAATATAAACTGAGGCGAACCGGGCCGCACGGCCGTAACAACTCTCGCCCTCGTGTCTCCCTCATGTCACAAGGACAAAGTTGCGGTTATAAATAAAACGAAGAAATAAACCGGGCTAGCTTAACTACCCCGTCTATTTCGAGGATCCTTGCATATATCCTCCAACATCAAATCTAAAGAGCGCGCGGAACAAAGTGTCCAATACAACTTCGGTCTTTGACCATAAGCATCCGACCGGCCGCTTTCAGATGCGTCGTCGTTGTTCGCGACTACTAACTACCCGCTCTCTCCTATTTCTTCTATCACTCCATCTATCAATCGCAGAAAGATACTCGCATTCTTTACCTCGTCCCGATGCGTCGACCGACTTCCAAAAGATCGCGTCGGCTGATCGTACACTAGAAATCGATCATAGTCTTCCTAATACCGTTAAGTATAAGACGATAAATAAGTTATACCAAAAAAGAATGTTAATACATCTAATATGAATCTAGTAAACGAAAATTTAATTACCGGTCCATCCGTCGGTCATTATCGCGCAACCTCGTTCCTCCCGCATGCGTTCAAATGACCGCACGTACTTCTTTTCGTTTTCGCACCTCCATGTGAAGACATACATTGTATATCTCCTTTCGTTCGACCCGGCACTCCCTCCCAACGTCCGCGATCGCGTCGATCACGTTCCTCGCAGTACGGTCCCTTCGCGGCATTCGCCGAATGCCGCGGTGAAAGAACCACCTCGACGTCGCCCGCCAATCCTATCCTTACATAATTCGAGGTTCTCCATCGCCGTCGCGACAATTGCTTCGACGTTGTCGTGGTCCGGTGATTACGGGATCCACGGGGACCTACCGCCGGGATCGTCGTGCGAGATCACAACCCGATTCGCGGTTGGTCGTTCGATCCTCTTCCGCTACCTCGATCACTCCCGCACTGCACTTCGACCCATCATTCGGCCGGCATGTCTATAAGTCTTCCTGCCGAACGATCTTCGACTTCGCTTCCATCCTCGCGAGAGTTCATCTTTTTAAAAACATTTAAGTATCAAGTGCTACTTAATTATCCTTTAAAATAGAATAACGAACAACGTTTACGAGTAACACCTCCCATACCTTCGTACTCTTCGTCTCCAAAAATATCCGGCCTCTCGTCCCGTTCGAAATGCGTACGGATCGTCTCCCGTTGTTGCAATTCTTCTCGACGGTCTCTTTATGTCTTTCGCTTCGTTTCGCTCCATCGCTTGTAGGTGCCTACGAAATCGAGCTCGACCTTCCGCGGAGTCCGCGCGCAAGGAAGAACATTTCCCTTCACGCTCGCAAGATGAAATTTTAAACGATAAATACCGCCGAATATTACTTTGTCACAATATTTACATCGCACTTTTTCTCCGCCTACGGAGATCAAATCGCAATGCAACTAAGCCGGATCACTACGGGTCGCGCCCGGTAGCTCGGTTGTTCGTTGGAGAAGACATTTTTTAAGTAAATAATTAATTAAGTAAGTAATTAATTATTTAAATAGCTAATAACCTTAATTAATTACTAACGTAAGTATATTTTTATTTATATAAATTGAATGATTAACTAAATATAGGATTAAGTAAGTAATTAATATTCCTTACTACTAATGATGACTTAAGTAACTACTAAACTAAATATCTAACTAATCTTCTACCTAACTAACTACATGCAAGTAAGCAAATAAGTATTAAAAAGAATAAACTACTTAACCCACTAATCAATGGAACTAATATTAAATAAATATACTAAATGAACTAATGAAATGCTTCGATGAAATAATTAAGTAAAACGAGAAAAACAAATCGAGCAACGAGAGCAACGAGAGCACAAACGAGAGGTCGAGATGCAGAGCGGGGGGCGGGAGTAGCGAGAGCCCTCGGGGGCTTTAAATAGCCCCCGTTGAACCGGGGCCGCGCCCAAACCGTCGACGGTTCGAGACTGTTGCCAACGGTGCCCGCAACGGTCACACGACCGCCGCGACCGGGTCGCGCGACCCGGCCGGTCGCGCGAGCCCGGTCGGCCGGTCGCGCGACCCGCGCGACCCGGCCACGACTCCGCGACCCGGCCGGGGGAGTCGCCCCGACCGGGTCGCGACCGAGCCGGTCGGGCCTAAACCCGACCGGGTCGGGGCCGGGTCGCGACCCGGGTCGCGACCCGGCATACCATGGCAGAGACAACATTACAGTGGGAGAAGACAACATTGGAATCAAGAGTTCTTTGATCAGTACACGGCAATAAATTATCCAGAACCCCCTTTAGACTTTTACCCTTATATATAGCTACATCTTCATCCCTACAAGACACTACATATAATTTCTCTCATATGGTCGATTTGTTATTTCCATATGGATACGAGTTGATCATGGCATATAGGTCTCAATGGAATATCTAGGAGGATACAAAGAATAAGAATGAAGGTGGAGACCATAAACGGTAGTGAAAGAAAGAACTATCATTTTATTGTATGTCATTTCATTTGTATCATGTAACCTTTATTTAATGAAATGATCACAGCCATTAAAGTATATCTACTTATCTTGAAATCTCATGAAACCATGTTAAATCAATATTTTTTATTTAAAAAAATTTGTAAAGTCCCTCCTTTTAAAAAAATAGTGATTTTTATGAATTTTTACAACAAAAGATAAAAAATAATTGATTTGGAGCAAAGCCAAATAGGTTTTCCTCCTAAAGAATCGGTCAATTCCAACTGATTCAAATCAAATCAATGTCTGCCAATTCTGATTACGATTCCGATCCGATTTATTCATCCATGTCATGGACCCAATATGGCATATCTGCTTTGTGAGAGAAACCAGTAGCGGAAGGCACAAGCTCTTGTCCACAATCAACCTAAGAAGGTCTAATTCTACAACATTCCCGATAAGCCCTCAATATTCCCTGAGTCCTCTTTTCCTTAATATAGGATAAGGGGCCCCTCCTGAATATGGGAACCCATAGGTAGGACACATGTTTACTCGGCCTATCCTCACGAATAGGCCATATCAAGTCCATCAGGACCTAATATGGCTTGGATCCGCCTGTCTTCCCCACCCGATTGTAGCGGCACAGTGCTGCCGTGAGGGCTTTATACAGCCCATTTTGGGGACAAAATCAGCCCCGAAAAAGACTAGATCAGATTTTAATTCCATCTAGACCCATATTCTGCATTGTTTCATTTTTTAGGGTCTTTTGCAGAACCAAGCCGGACCAATTTCAGATTGGCTTTTCTCCTGGAAAACCAGCCAATCCGATCCCAATTCGATCCTAGATCGGGATCCACCAATCCAAGTCCCAATTCCGATCCAGCAATCTATGTCCCCATAGCTTAAAGAATGCATTAATGGGATCAAAACATGTTAATTATTATCAAATTTTGAATCTCAGATTCCACATTGCACCCCCACTGCCGATTAACCAAGGTAGTTGAGATCAAGATCAGCCTATAGATCAGGCAGGATCGATCCTTCCAAATTTAAAAAAAAAAAACAAGATGATTCGACTAACCTTTAAGGACTCTACCTCACTCGTTATGGCTGGTCTGCAGACCCTCACATAGAGCCGCAGCCTTTGGTAGTTTCCTAGTCCTGGTGCAGTGACCTCTGGTGAGGCCTTCACATACTCTCATGAACTATCTCTTAGCTGCCTGCCTATAAAATATAATAAATAAAAAATCTCCTCTTGGACCTAGGTGCCTACCTGAAGGCAAGGCAGTTCCCTTCTGCCTTGGTGGCTCTTGCTTTTGACAACATGAATGATTTTTCTTTGGTTTTGTTGATGCAACACCCAATAAGCGTCGAGTTATTTTGATGGAAGAAAAGATCAAAGTAGACTGCAATGGAAGAAACTGAGAAAGGTAAGCAAGGAGTCCCATTGAAGAGATATAATAAGGAGAAAGTGGGGAAGGGAATAAATTAAAGCCTAAAAAGTCCACCCACTACAAAACAATACCGCCAAACCAAATAACAATGGAGCTAGAACTTCCAGTCAAAAGAAGAGTTTATTATGAAAAATTGCATGGGGGTGGACTTTGGATTCGGGATGGACTCAAATGGAAGAACAACCAGCACATTCAATTCTCATCAATAAGCCACTAAGCACCATTTAAAAATTTATAAATTGTTCAGCCGAATAAACTTTTTCTTGAAATGGACTCAAGTGGAGTCCCATAGCTGGTTCATCCAACGTGCCCCAATTTTATGGAATTCCCATCTTCAATTCGAATTGAGGAGATACATCTGTTAATATCAATCAAATTGTGTGTATATTTGTTCTTCCATTCAAGTTATTGGGAGTGGGATGTCAGGAGGAGAGAGAAGCTTCGATGATTCCAGAGCTAGTGTTGCTCCCAACCTTACCTTAGGTGAATGCTTGTGCTGGAGATTGGTCTTGGTAGTTGCTTTGGTGCTGGGGAGATCATCTCGGGCTGTTCAGAGCAAGGTTTGCCGTCTCGGACCTCGACTTCGTCTCGGGGGGGTGGAAGAGAAGAGATCTCGGAGAGATCTCGGGAAAATCTCGGGAGATCGGATCTCGGATTCTCGGATCAAAATGTATATATGTAATATGTATAAAATGACAAACATAACATAATATGTTATAAAGATGGGAGTACATCAATGAATTCACATACATTACATGAAAATAAATAACACAATATTTTTGCACACTAATTGTGTGAAGGAACAATCACAAAACACTCTTAATGTCAAACTCCACTTTCACACCAGCTGTGTGAATGAACAATAAGAAAACACTCTCAATACCAAAAAGATGATCTATGTGCTTCTGATATATCACTTTGTTGGTCACTTTGTGATTGTTGTGCCACAAAATCACCAACAAAATCACGATATTGACCCCATGACATATGAGGCTGACGATCTCCCTCTCGTGGTAAACTGAATCTTTATTATATTTAAACAGTATAATATCTTATTATACATTTCATTATATTTAAAATGGATAGTATCTTACTATATATAATCTTATTATATTTAAATTACAAAACTATTCACAAGTAAGTTAAATATTCACAGAATATTTAAAAAAAATTATTATATTTAAACTACATACTAGAATTTATTATATTTAAACCATAATAATATTATATTTAAACTTTAAACTAGACCTTATATAATTTTCATATGTATACAAACTATAATAATTTTACAAAATAGATAAATATTTAATAATTTGTTAGGTTTTTTAACCTTATTATATTTAAACGACAAACTTTAAAAACCTAAAATCTATATTAATATTTAATAATTTATTTTACATATAAACCGCATATAATCTTATTTATTTTACTAAATATAATCTTATTTAAACCGTAAACTACACTTTATTTAATCTTCATATATATACAAACTATAATAAATCCTAAAATTAAAAAAATATTTAATAATTTTTTAGGTTTTTTAATCTTATTATATTTAAACAGAAAACTTAAAAAAACCTAAAACCTATATTAATATTGAATAATTTATTTTACATATAAACTGTATATAATCTTATTATATTTAAACTACAAACTGCAATAAAATTAATAAATAAATGATTATGTAATACTTTTATTTTATATAATCTTTATATAGTATTATTATAATTAATCTTATTACATCTAAATTTTAAACTAAAAAATTAAAAAACCTAAAAATATGTTCATATATATATCTTGTATTATGTTCATATTTTTATAAAAATATGGTTTTAATAAATATTTATAATTTAATATTTTAAAATATATATATTTAAAACAGCGTTAATAAATAAATAAAATAAAATTTTAAAATAAATTATTTTCATTGTGTTACTTTAAAATAATATTTAATATTTAAAAACATATATAATATAATATAAATATATTATTATATTTAGTTAACTAAATGTAAATATTTTATAATATTATATGTTATAAATAATAAATTTGAATTTTATTTAAATATAAAAATTTTAAAAAAAATAAAAAATGTTGAAACCCTTAAGATGCCAGATGGGAGAGTAAGAGTGAAGCTCTCCAATGGTATAAAAGAGGCCTATGTTATTTGTCAAAAACAAAAAATCCTTCAAGAAGAAATTTTATATAAATATTAAAAATTATATATTTAATGTGTTATTATTGTGTTTTTTTTTTAATTGTTAACGTATAATATATAAGAAAAAATATAAAACATAATGTTTATAATTAATAATTATTTTTTATAAATTATGAAAGAAATATATTTAAACTTTATATAACTTATCATAATTAATACTATTATATTTGAGCTGTAAACTACAATAAAACTAAAATATAAAATGATATTATAATTAAACTACACTTTATATTTAAACTACACTATATTTAAACCATAATAATATTATATTTAAACTGTAAACTACACATTATATAATCTTAATATATATATAAAATAATTATACATAATCCTTTTATATTTAATAAATAAATTTCAAATTAAAAAAATGAAATAACAGTTCAACATTTAATATTTTATATTATACTTAAACTTTAAATAATTTCAATTTAATAATAATGTGACAATCTTACTATATTTAACATAAAAATATATGTTAAAATTATATATTAATCTTATTACTTAATATTATAATTAACAAAAAATATAAAAGTAAATATTTAACTTACCTTCCACCGTGTTACGTTGCGCGTAGTCACCGACCGAGCCGAGACCTGTTCTCGTCCCGAGCTCCCCTGCGCAGTCGCGAGCGAGCCTCGCCGCCTCGTCTACCGGAGTTGCCGCCGTCACAGGATGTCCCCACCGGAGACGATGCCCTCGCAGTCACAAGATGCCGACGCCGTAAGAGCCGGAGTTGCCTTCGTCGTCGGTCGCCATTGTAAAAGCCGGAGTTGCAGTAGCCGTCGGTCGCCGCCGCAATAGCCGGAGAAGATGTTGCCACAGCCGTTGGTCACCGCCGTCAGAGCCGGAGAACTCGCCTGTCGCAGCCGTCGGTCGCCGCCGTGAGAGGTTAGGTCGCCTCTTCCTCTTCTATCTTCCGTCGGGGGGTGTGACGATGGGTTTCAACCCGTCTTCCGTGAGTTCGCGTGGCCGACCGGCCCTGTTGAGCGTGCGGTGTGACTAATGGCGTGGCCGACCGATGAGGCTTTTGCCGTTGGAGTGCGTCCACCTGCCCGGTGCCCCTCTCTACCCCCCTTCTTCAGTGACCTCGCATGGTCGACCGGATGGACACTTCTTCTGTTAACATGGGGGAGGCCACCGTTGTGCCCTTGTACGCCTATGCGACCCTGCGAGACCAGGAAACGAAGTGGCGAGATGCAACCGATTGATTTCGGTTGTCTCGTTTCTCGCCGTTGCCGCGAGACCGAGAATCTCGCGAGATCTCGCGAGATTCTCGCGAGATGACGAACCGTGGTTCAGAGGATGGGGTAGAAGAGCATGCCCGTGGGAACCTCCTCCCAATGGTTGGGACTAGCACCTGGAACCACCATGTGGGAAAGGCCTTCCCCGCCGCTGAGAGAGGTCTTTCTCATAAGGGTTCCTCCTGGGATGCGGTGTTGTATGGAGCGACAAAAGGGGGTGGAAGGCATTGGACTTGTAGCAAGTTTTATAGTTCCGACCATGTACAGCTCCAAGAATGGCTTGAGATGTCATAGACGCAGCGCAGAGGCGCTGGACATTGGGAACAATTTTGTTCGCTTGTTCTGGTAAGACCTCGTGTCTCCATTACTAGTCCTGCATGAGTTTCATCGCCGTTCGTTGGGAGTACAGGTGTTGGGTTAGTCTCATTATCTGTGTCCACGTGCATGAGAGACAGGCCTAGATGAGGCAATGCCATTGAGTGATTGTTAATGGTCCTAAGGATTGAAAGGAGAAGAAAAATATTCCCAATTCGTTGCTAAGAAAGAACTGGCTGGAAATGTGCTTATGGTGGATTGATATCTCAGTTGCCAGAAACTTCTTGGTAAGAAATCACTTTTTCACAGACTAGATGTCTTTGGAGGGTGGTAAACAGTTCAAAATGATGGGCCACAATGAATATGTAAGAGAATTTTGGATCCAGCCATGGAAGGAGGAAGCTCATAGTGGGGCGGTAACATGAAATTTTAACTATTATTGGATTAAAATTAGTGTCTTACCGGCATTTGCTTAGTCTGTAGCTTCCATTTCCATAATTATTGGCTCATTTGAGAAGCTAATTTATGTAGATAGAAAATTGCTCTGGTGGCCTACGAACCGGCATTTGCTTAGTCTGTAGCTTCCATTTCCATAATTATTGGCTCATTTGAGAAGCTAATTTATGTAGATAGAAAATTGCTCTGGTGGCCTACAATGGAGACCATTGCAGTATGCAGTGAAAGACGTCATGATTTCTGTCCCAGGTTTATGTTTCCAGTGATCATAAAAGATGTTCAATTTGATGTCAATCTGTGCCCTGATTCAAGAGGGGCTGGTGGTCGAGGGGGACTTTGCCACTGCTGGTGTTCCTTCGTTATAGAGAGAGGACTCTCTTTGGAGTTTGGAATCCCAAACACTCCAGTCTTAGGAGGTCTTCACAAGGGAGAAGGGATTTCTGTGATCTTTCTGGAGGTTTGGGTAAGTTGGCCGAGACTTACCCTCATTGGTGGTCGATTTTGCTGCCGTACATGTTATCGGGTATATCGAGTGAAGGGACGACCTTATCAATGCTCTCCCATGTTCTACAAATCCATTAGTGACTCAGAAGTTGAAGGATCCAATTGACTTTATTCATGGTCCGATCAATCATGTGCTCGAACCAATTCTAATTCACTTGATTCTTGGTCCATCCCGAAGTGCAAGCTGGGAGCCAACATCTCAATAGGAGGAGCCAACTTTTCAATAAGGCAACAACTCTGAACCAGCAGGCAGACTAGTCCACCACTACATACCGGTTGGCAAATCAGCCCAGAGTCACTTTTATGGATCTTTGCCTGATCTGGTCCTGTGCTCTCCAACGCCTGACCTTCTCCGTTGTCCTGTGTGCTACGAGCAGGTGCTTCCCGTGATGTGTGTAGAACCCGTGGGTATGGAGGTCTGTAACAATGCTAGCCCAAGCGCTCTCCCTATTTAGTATACTCCAGCCTCTTCTGGAGACCAATGCCCCAAGTTCTAATCGATATGGATTGTAAAGGAAACCCAACTTTGTTTAACAAATCCTAGGCATTGGTTTGGTTCCTCCTGTAGATAGTTCATAAGCTGGCATCTTTGCAGGGGCCTCGGATGGTTTGAAAGACAAGTTACAGTTAACTATTGTTCTTGTTGGTAGCGAGGTAACTTCTCAATTAAAATGAAAACATGAAACCAAGAAGTTGTGGCATATTTCTGATGACGACGTAAAATCCATTGGTAATATAATCAGGTTAAACTTTTTGGGTAGAGAACAAAATGTTCAAGATTTCTTCAACAAGCTCAAATGTAATGGTTAGAATATTTATTTAATTAAAAATATTTATTATATTTATTATGAGATTATTTATATTTAATGAGTGCTACTCTCTCTTCCCCTCCCATCATTTCGGTTTCCTAATCTCTCTCCCTATCATTTTTCTTTCCTCTCCTTCCATTCCTATTCTCTCTCATTCTCGTTTTCTCTCCTACGGATTACCCTAGCGAAACCGTCCCTTATCTCTCTGCGTGAGCGCGCGCGGCATCAGCCGTTGCCAGCCCTCGTCGCGTCACCGCCTCCGCCCTTCGCCGCCCGCGCTTGCCCCCGTTGACCTGGCCATCGCCACGCGCACGAGCCCCTGCGCGACCGCGCCCTCAGCCACCTCCCGCTGCCTCGGCCGCCCACCGCCCTCGTCGCTGCCTTGGTCCCCGGCCCCCGTCGTCGCGCCAGCCTGTAGCCTTGCCCGTGCGACCGCCCCGCTCAATCGCCACCCCCCAGCTATCACTGTGCGTCAGCCACCGCCCGCGGTCGCGGCAGCGCCGCCCCTGTCGCACTCCCCCCCGTTGACCTTGCCACTCGCCAGCGCCCGTCCGGTGCATGGCCGTCTCCGCGGCTTCTGCCATCACCCAGCGAAGCCGCCTTCGGCCACCCCCGCACTGCCACCGCCGTCAGCCACGGCGTCCCGCCGCATCGCTCCGCGCGAGCGAGAGCCGTGCTTCGGCCCCGCCCCGTCAGCGCCACCCCGCTGACCGCCCTCGGCCGCGCGACCGCCCGTGCACCACCCGGCCGCCTCCTGCGGCCGCAAGCCACTTGGGACGCGCACTTGTGCGCCGCCGTGGACCAGCACCCCCTCATCCCCCCTCTCTCTCTCTCTCTCCCCCCCTAGCATCCTCTCTCCTTCGATGTCTCTAGTTCATTCTATTTATCCTATATTCTTCTCCTTCTAACAGATTGTCAAGATACCACTCGAATCAATTTTCCGTCGTCGCCGTGACCACAGCATACTCATCATCCGGATTGATTCTCTTGAAATTCCGTGCGCCATTCGTTGTCGCCGTTAAGGTAGGTGTCTCGACTATTCTTGGCACTCTTATATATTTGATTAAACCGTAAAAATATACTTAGATCACCATAATTAATAGAATATAATTATTAGATTATTTTTTATTTATTAACATGCTTAGATAGAGTTAGATTAGTTTGTTCAACTATGCATGTTTCGATTGATTTAATTATCCATGTATGTTAATCAGCATGTTAGGTTTTTTTCTATGATTGAGACTAGTTAAATTAACATGTTTGCATGCGGTGAATCTTTAATATATATATTCTGATTTGTTAAAAAGCCGATGTGAGGAGTTAAGTATTGTGTTCGTATCATTTAGTTTTGTATCATATAGATTGTGGATAGTAGAGACTGTCAATACATGCACTTGGTATGTTAGTTTGTAAACTTGCATGATTCTACATTAGATGCATCATATGGTTAGATTGTTTTAGTTGTATTACACTGTGATGTGGTATACATGTATATGGTGCATTGATCTATGGTTGTCCATAGATGTAACTCATGGTTAGATTATCGTTTGGCATGCTAGTTAAATGATTGGTTGTCTGAGTTATGTATATGCTTTCATTTTGTGAGATGTAGTATGCAGTGGACTGCATTGTAATGGAATTTTACTTCACCAGACTATGATTCATGACCTGTGAGAAGCAGATGAATTAGAACTATCTGGAGCATCCGTCGATCCCAGATACCGCAATTTATCCTAAGTACTCCCTTGCCTAGGAGTACTATGAGATTTAGCTTACTATATGTTACTTCTATATATGATATATCTGGTGTTAGTTTTGTGACATTAGCTACAATGTCCAAGTGGAACATATAACTTACTCAGGCAAATGATTTATTTATGCATTTTTGGCATGCATGATAGTGGTTTAGATGTCATTCTTATTATGATAGTTCTGTGTGGTGTATGCACACCTAGATTAGTAAATTTGTGAAGGTTATGTCGGTTTTAGTGCATATAGAATCATGTTAACATATGGGATAGTAGAAAAGCATTGTAATCATTCTAATTGAAGATATATAAATAGCTTAAACCCTATGTATTATAATCTGAATTTATAGGTTATTTATCTTTAATATCAATAGAGAATCACTAATATAGTGAGGTAGTTCGGGTGTAAGTCATACTGAGTCTGTGGTGACTCACCCCTTCCGTTGTTAATATTTTCAGGAGTGCAGATTTAGCGCAGCAGAAGTGTAATGATATTTTGGAATCCGAGTAGCAAGTGGATTATTCATTCAATATTGGTATTTATTTTGTTTAGATAGATATTTGTTTGTTGTGTTAATAAGTCATAAATTTTGGAATTGTGATTCTGGATTGTAGATTTTAGTCTTATTTAGTTCCAAACCAATATTCTTCCCCGTTACGTTGCCGGATTATCTTCCATTGTGCATGTTAAAAATCCGGGTCGTGACATCAAACATGATCTAGCATACCAGGGAGTCTTTTCGGCTGGAAAGAAAAGTAACCAATAGAGAGTGGGATCCAGAGAACTTAAATTCTTACTGTGCAGCGATGATATAACAGAGGGTAGAAAGAGGAATAAGACTATCATTTATTCATGATTAATTTGACCAGAAAGAATTGTCGAGGGATTGTGGGCAAAGAAAATATCATAAAATTAAAAAATATGGTTACTCTACATAATTCGGATAGTGTTCTTCTCCAGGTGATCAAAACACCTTTCGTCAACAACAGTATGGTTGCAGCTATAAAGCAAGAAAGATGAGGGTGGGGGCATCTCTTGGGTGTTTTCTAGTGGGAGAAGCGGAGGGATGGTAGTGATACAGAATAATAGTAGATTTCTTGCAGAGAAGGCACATAAAGATAAACATACACACGTCCTTAAGGTCAATAATATTGGGAATAAAAAATTCTTGTTTATTTGTAATGTTTACAGCCCTGTGGATGCTGCTAAAAAAATTAACTTCTTTTCCAATCTCAAGACAATCTTGGACAACTTCTCCAACTTTGCTTGGTGTGTTGGTGGAGATTTCAACTTTCTTAGGCCTGATGAAAGATTAGGGCAGGATGTTTGGCCACAAGAGATGTCTTTGTTCAATGATTGAATAGAGTAGTAAACATAATAGCCAAAAGAGCATGTCCAATCCATAAATCCTCCCAGAAAGAGCTTCTCTTACCATTCCCCACCTCGATAGTGCAAAAAGAGTTGAAAAACTCCCTTTTGCACAATATACCGTTCCAAATGTTGGTTAACATTTCTCTGCCCCTTAAGTCTCTAATACACTCACCATTCACCCCAACACCATATTTAGAGATAACAATCCTAGCCCACAGTGCATATCTATTAATGTTCATTTCCATAACCATTTGGAAAGGAGGGTTTTGTTGATAGTCTCCAGAGGCACAAGACCCAGACCCTCTTCTTTAGTTGATCTGCACACATGATCCAACTTGATGACGTGGAGACCCTCCTTTCAATGTTGCCTTGCCAAAAGAACTTACCCTAATTCTCCCCAACTTGTTACAAATGTTTTTAGGCACTTTAAGAATAAAAAGAAAAAAAAAGAGGGATATTTTACAGCACAGTCTTAGATATCAACCATCTACCACCAGCAGATAACATTCAACATTTCCACGCTTGCAATTTGACCTCCATCTTATGGACCACACATTGCCAGTCACTGCTCTCAGTACATTTGTCTGAGAGTGACATACCAAGATATTTAATAGGTAATGAAACCCAATACATGTTGAAAATCCTCTGTAGGTGGGCTCCTTGGTCCTCATTCATGATGATGTAAATGAGTTCACTTTTCTCTTTGTTGATCACAAACCATGTCACTGCCTGCAGCAAGGAAAGCATGATTCTTAAAAAGAAGCATTTATGGGGTCTACTCGAGGAGAAAAGCAAAATGTCATCCACAAATAAAAAGGGAATGACTCGTTCCGTATTAGCTCCCACCACAATTCCTTCAATTAATCTATCTTGCTCTTCTTCCACATGATGTTGAGTGCATAGCTAATAATAACAAAAAGAAGATGAGAAATAGGATCTCCTGCCTAGGACCTCTCGAGGAAAAGAAGAAATCAAATACTTTCTCATTGATGTTAATTGAGAACTTTGTAGTAGTTATACAACTCCTGATCCACCATATCAATTTGTTCTTAAAACCCATAAACTGCATAATTCTGACAAGACAATCAAACATGACCCTATCATAAGTTTTATCAAAGTCCAGCTTCAATAGAGTGCATTCTCTACGTCTACGCCTCTGGTCATGTAAGCATCCATGAGCAGTCATAAAGTTGTCCATTATAAATTTACCCAAAATGACAACAGACTAGGAGTTAGTCAGCTTGTCAACATACCTGCTAAGCCTGGTTGCAAGAACTTTGATAACAATTTTATAGCTACAATTTAAAAAATTGATCAGCCTTAGGCCTTTAAAAGACTCCACTTTCTTCTTTTTAGGCAGCAGAATTAACGTGGTCAAGTTCAGGAACTTAATGCACCCCAAGTTTTCTTCAAACTCATTAACCTGAGCCATAAAATCTTCCTTATTTATGTCCCAGCGATAAGAGCAGAACCCAGTGGAGAACCGATTGGAATCGGATAATTTATAGGAATGCATATCCTTGATGGCATCTAGCACCTCTGCCTCTGTAATGCTGTAGATGAGTGACTTAGGTTCAGCTTCCTCTAGTTTCTTGGGCACGTTAACATTAAGTAAAGGGCTCCAGCACTTGTCGTCCATAAAAAGATATTTGTAAAAGTTTGTAGCTTGAAGACCAATATGTTCAACCCCTTCGTATTCAATCTCATTCAATTTTAACTTGAAGAGGGTGTTCTTTTTTTTTGCTATAGAAACTTGAGTGTGGAAAAACTGGTGTTCTTATCACCCTCCCCTTTAGCCAAACCTTTGACCGAGTGTGGAAAAACTGGTGTTCTTATCACCCTCCCCTTTAGCCAGACCTTTGACCTCAATATCTATCTAATTTCGTCCGTAAGGCTCCATTATTTATATATGTCTTTTAGGCTTCTGCATTCTTCTCTTCAATTGCCTTTAATTAGACCCACATGATTCAATCTCCCAAAATGATAAATATTGGCAATCTAGTCATTCCTTACACTGGCTGAGGTGTTGAAATTAGTTTTTGCCAACTGCTTCAAACATTTCTTTATATGCTTAAGCTAACATACAAATCTTCATGTTGTTGAAAAGGAGTTGGGATATTGCTCATTCCACCACTATTTGACTAAATCGTTGAAGTTTGGCACCCTACAACGATCTAGCTCAAAGCGAATTTTCTTAGCATTGACTACATTGGTTATGCCACAATTGATGCCTAGTGATCGAAAACCACCCTCAGAAAATGAAAGCTTTCAAGATAATCATACATCTGCACCCATGAAGGAGACACAAAAAATGTGTCCAATTTTTATTTGCTCAACTGTGACATCACTACTTCTGTCATCACTGAAGGTGTTTCACATCTATTTCCATCTTTGAAGTTTGCATTGTACCGAGGGGATGAGAAGAACCACAGTACTCTGCTAGCTCCCTTTCACATTGGGCCTCCGTACATCTTCATGCTTTCATAAAAAGAAAAATAATAAAATTCTGTCGTAAAAGTTATATCTATGTTTATGTCCAAACTCTTAGATAGATAAATTTTATTATAAAAATAGGCAATTCCGTCCGGAGCAAGGATAAGGATGGAAATGTCTTTATAAATAATGATTCATGGAGTGGAGTCCTGAAATCAATTTTCAGATTTAGATATAAGTTGCAATTTATCAAACAGTCTTAGTGGTTAAGTTTTCCTACGTCTATGCATCATATTCAGATATAAGAGGTGAATCGCAAACTTCAGATTTCAGGACATCAAATGCCACCGATCCCTTCGTGACTTCTGTTGCAAAAGCAGGAGAAATGGCATGGAAATTGTCAACAACCACGAACCATCCAACCGTGATTAGGATTTATCAAGAGACGCAAGGCAAATTCTTAAATAACCAAAACATCACTCAGCGTCTCCAGAACGAACCAGAAGAGGAAATAAAAAAAGTATATCTATCTTGAACAGACACGGCGGCTAGGCAGCACGAACGCCAGGTACCGAGCAGAACAAACACAGGGATAAAGAAACACACGTCAAACAACAAATGAAAGAAGAAAACGAGCAGAGAAAAGAAGAAAGTGGCGAAATGAAAAAAGGAGTAAGTACACGAAAGAGACCACAAAATGTAAAGAACATAAGGACGCGTAAGAAAGAAAAGGCAGAAGAATGGAGAGAGAGAGAGAGAGATGAACGAAGGGAGAGACCTTGTAGTGTAGGGGGACACCAGTGTTTGGACCGACGCCCTTCTCTCCTGTACAGAGCGCCCGGAAATTCTCGGCAGTGCGGGGCACGACGCTGGCGAAGAGCTCCACGACTATTCGACCCTCCATCTCCGCCCCGATGCTAACGTCCATGAAGCAACGCGGATTAGAGCCCTGTGGCGCCATCGCCGCCTCCTCCACCCCTGGCCCGTCCGTCATCCGCTCGAAGAGGAGAAGAAAAACCCTAGAGAAGGAGCGAGGCTACCCGCTGAGGGCGTCAGAGCGGCAGTCGGCGGTCGGCAGTCGGCCTGTCGACGCACGATGAGCTTAAACTATGGTCGGCCTCCCGCTTCTCCGGCTTCCTCCCCTCCGTCCTCCTCCACTCCCGCTATGTATTTATGTACTATTATTTTCGAACGGTCGGTGAACAGTGACCTGACTTTTTTTATTTTCATCTAACACTTAAAATTCACCTTTAAAAATAACGTTTTTAAGTGTATATTATATATACTCTTAATTGTTTGTAATTACACTCATACCCCCGGTAGATAACCTGTCAAATGCATTTTTGTACGGATATATTTAATCTCTTTCTAGAAAGGAGAGTAGAAAAACAAAAAACTATATATCAAATAAAAAATTTATCAAATAACAGATATGGGAACGTTTATAACAGAGATATGGGAACGTTTCATCAATATATATACATATGTATATACCCCTTCCAAGAGCCTATTTAATTAGAGTACCATATTAATCAGTATCAATTTTATACCCATACTAGACACATCAACCTTTGTATTGAAAGTATAGAATAACAAAATTGATATTATTGGAAGTCGTAACACATTATATCCAAACATATTCTAACAACCAAATCATAGACCAATCTAAAAAGGCTGAAAAGAAACAGATATCACCCTACGCTCTAGACAAGATATTTTTTTATTTTTCAAAACAATGTTAATGGGAAAGCACATCATACAAATAAATGATTGTTATATCGTATAATATATTATCGTCAAATGAAATAAATACTTATATTTTCTATTATATTATTTCATCCGTAAAAGCTCTTAAACATAGGAGAATTCAATTTGTATCTCTCTATCATTTCATACTGAAAAAATATTTTTTAGATGAATATAGATCAAAATAGTGAATGTACTTTGACAGTGAGAGACGCATATGTTTTTCAAGACAAGTCACCAAAACATCATTATTTGTATGCATATTTCTTATAAATATATAATCAATGGCATTATTCTTCCAATACATCTCTCTCCTTGCCACAATTTGAGTGCACACCATGCTACCCCTTTGCATCGCTGCCATGGTATAGTGTCACACAAGTCCATTACCTTGTGCACCCGACATTACTCGACTATTATTTATGAGCCCAATGTACATGCATATTAAAGATCAAATGGAGGACAACAATGTATAAAAAGGGATCTTACCAATATGTGGATTATCTAATCTTGATGGTGTTTATATAAAGCAATATAGTTACAACACATCATGTTTACAAGGAGCAAATTAGACTTGGTTGAGCTATCGTTAAGATTCATCCTTATGACCACATCAGATGGATGAATTTTACAACAATCGAAGCTTTATCCTAACAACAACAATTCAATTCTTACCATAAACATGCCCCCTCAAAATGATCAAGAGGAGTTATGGACAAAGTGTCACACGACAACTTAAGGAAAAGACTTAGTGAAGATATATGCCACTTGATTGACAAAAGCAACGTATTTAGCATTGAGGTCTTTTTCTAAAACTATTTAGCAAACAAAATGAAAATTGATTTATATGTGTTTTGTGTGAGATTTAAATATTGGATTTGTTGCAAGGTAGAGAGCACAAACATTATCAATACAAAGTGTAGGTGGGTGGAGTGGACATATGCTCAACTATTGTAGAAGTGACAAGTCTAAATGATCTTTGTAGTAGCAGAAACAATAGCACGAAGTTCAGCTTCTTTGCTCGAACCGACGCTAGCACACTGTTTTTTTTTTTTGCACTCTATGTGATAAGATTTGCTCCTAGGAATATGCCAAGTCTTGTTGTCGAACAACATTCATATTGGTCTCCAGCTCAATTTGCATTATAATAGGCTTGATCTTAAAAGTGGATAGCTAATGGGGTAGCACAAATATAATAGTACCATTAGAGTATCAAAGGATGTGTTCTATAGTAGACCAATATGTAGTTAATGGGTAAGAGAGAAATGGACAAACCTTGTTCACAACAAAAGAGATATTTGAATGAGTGTGAGTGACATACTGTAGAGATCCAACAATGTTGTCATACAATGATATGTCCGTCATAGGCTTACCATCATTTGTTGAAAGAATAGTTAAGGTAGCCATATGGGTCAAGATTGGTTTTGTCTCCAACATGTTTGCACAATGCAACAATTCTTTAATTTATTGGACCTAAAACAAGTGTGTTTGCATCAGCTAACCATATAACATGAGCACCCAAAAAGAAGTTAACAAACCAAAAATCTTTTAGCACAAATTGCTTAGTCAAGTAGTTGATAATGGAATAAACCACCTCAATGTTGCTTCTTGCGATGATGATAACACCTACATATACAAGAAGGTATATATAGGCATCATTATGTTAAAAAAGAAATAAGTGATGAATCACAAGCTGAACCTTGAAAGCCATTCTGAGGAAAATAAAGATCGAAGAACCATGCTCGTGGAGCATGCTTTTACTCTGAACATGGCCTTGTGTATTTAGCAAACACATGTAGCTGCAAATTAATCTAAACATTTATGTGGTTGTACACATGTACATCTTCTTGTAACATCTCATGAAGAAAAACATTGTTCATACCTAGTTGTTTAATCTGCCAAAATCAAGAAATAGAAATAGATAGGATAGTGCATATAAATAGTAGATTTGACAATTGGACTAAAGGTCTTGGTGTGATTAGAATCATACTGTTGATACCCATTGGCTACCATATGTGCCTTATAGCATGCAACAGGCTCATTCGAGCATCATTTGATTTTAAATATGCACTAGTATCTAAAAACATTTGCTTTGGGAGGTATGGGGACTAAAGACCAAGTCCCTTGTAGCTAAAGGGCGTTTAACTCATCATGTATGATAGATCTCGATTTGAGAATTGTATTTACAATTGTGAAACAAGTAGAGTTATGTGGAACAAGTGTTGTTAAAAGGTAATGAGAAAGTGGATGTTTGAAAGGTTACAACTATGACACATTGTAGGATGTCACACAAGGGAAGTATTTTTTGCAGAGCAGAGAAAGTGACTAGTGATAAAGTGGTAGATGATGTAAGATGTGCTAATGGCATGGGTGAAGTGGGAAGCTCAAGCATAGCCAAGGATGCAAGCTAGTTTGATCGGGTTTTAAAAACTAAAGGTGCAGAAAAGGTGGCAACATGTAAAGGATAACTAATGCTGGTGCATTGTTGCAAGTTTTATGGAGGTGCAATACACAACCTTTGGCATAGAAAATCCTTTTCATGAAATACCATATTTCATGAAATATAAACTCGGCCAGAGTATAAATGCAAACAACAATACCCTTTGTCATTGAGGCTATAACCCAAAACATAGCAATCTGAGTGATAGGCAAATTTCTAAGAGTTGTACAAGCGTAGAAATGGGAAACATGAGCTAACAAAGCTTCACAACAACTTATAGTTAGGTAATTTATGGACAGATATTCAAATGGAGAACAATTATGAAGGACACTTGTTGGTAAGTGGTTTATAAGTTAAACAATACAAGTTACAACATTCTCCCAAAATGAAACAGGAAGACATGCATCATGAAAAGGATCAAGTGTAGTTTCAATGATATGTTGGTGTTTTCGCTTAACTATGCCATTCTAATGGTGAGCATGAGGACACGAAATACAATGTTATGAAAGTTTCTTGAAGAATTTTTAAGAGAGCACAACACTACCACCTCATCACTTTGGAAAATGTTAATATAATGCTTGAACGCAACAAAGATGCCTCCTTTGGATGCAAGGGGATATAACTAGTAAACCTACTGAAATGATCTATAAAGATAATATAGTACCTAAACCCATAAGTTGAAAGAAGTGGAGCAAGGTGTCAAACATCAAACAAGACTAATTCTGACAGAGCAACATAGTGATAATATGATAGGGGAAATGGGAATTGATGACTTTTTGCTTGTTGATATAACTCACATAACAAGCTAGTAGACTCAGAGGTAGCCTTGAAACCAATAATGGCAAGTACCTATTGGATTATGTGTAAGGTAGGATGACTAAAACTTGCATGACATAGTTTGTAGACATCTACAGGGCATGTGGAGAAGAAGAAGATTCACTTGCTAACAAGGCTTTTAGGTGGTAGGGAGATGGTAAAGTCCATTATCACTATGACCTTGAAGCATTTTCTTCTCTAAAATGAGTTCCTTGATAAAAATATGAGATGAATGAAACTCAAAGAACGGCATATCTATCTTGGTGAACTTAGAAATAAAAAAAGATTTTTTTTTAAATGAAGGAACATGCAAAGTTTTAGACAAGTGAAAAACAATCGGTAGGATATGAATAGTGGTGTTGCTAGTGTAATGAATAGCCATTCTGTCACGCCCCAGATTTTAACAAGCACAGCGGGATAATCCGACGACGCGACCGGGGAAAATTAACCCCGTAAAAACATCGGTTTGGAAAAAAAAATGAAGACAACTAGGTCCCAATTTATACAACCACAGAATCAAATTAAATACATTTCTATGCTATAATCTAAACAAAACTAATTACCATCTAAATTACATAAGAACCATCCAATTGCTTTTTCGGGAATCAATCCACCACGCTTCTGCTGTGCTAAACCTGATTACCTAAAAATTGATAAGAGGATTGGAATGAGTACGACGACTCAGTAGACACCCCATCATCCGCCAAATCGGATAGCCAAAAGGCCCTAGATGTTAATTAAATAGGTACCCAGACCTACATCAATTATATGTAAATATAGGCTAGTCAATACATTAGATATATAACTTAATCCATGTGTTTTACACCACCAACCAAAGCCTATAATCACACCAACCAGCACCTATATGCATCATAACATGACCTAAAAAGATTGTATGAACATATGCATAGACACCTACTATATGCTCCATATGATGATATACTACAAATGAGACAAACTATACATACACCATGCAACACAACCTGATACTTGACAAAATGAAATACATCACTAGACCACCTATACCATACCATGCAAAATGAATCTATCCTCTAACAAGAATCACATTCACATATATGCACCTATCCTCTAATAGATGCACATATCATGTACACAGATTTTCATTAGCAAGGAATGCGTCATCTTGCCATCTCAACCAGCTACCACCAGATCTATCATATATAAGTACCATATACTAATCAAAATCCCATAGTGCACCTAGGTAGTGGTGGCACGTAGGATGCCCGCGGGATTTGGGATCGAAGGATGCACCAGACGGTTCTAACCCCTCGCTGCCCTCGAGTCACAACTAACTAATCTGGTGTACCTCAGTTTTCCATTCACAGTTTCAATGCATCATGCATCCACCTCAATCATGCCATGCCATGACCACCAATATGCAAGATCAATGAACATCAACAATACTATGCCATGACATAACAACACAGACTATGAACATTTAACTTGAATATATACACAACCAATTCATGTTAGACAACCATGCTCCAAATGAACTAAAATGAGACAATATCAACATACAAACACCTAAGCATGATTAAACATGGACATAACTAGATGCTAGAAGATTAATCACCATAACCTCTAATTTTTGTTAACCTATGATCACAAACATAACAAGGTTCACTTGATCTATATACACTAATATACAACCGGATGACAAATTAAGAGGACCAATATTACACTACTACTAAGTATGATCTCATATATACATACATAAACAACGACAAGCACCTATCAACACATATTACTACACATCTAGCTAATTAACCCATGTTAACTCACAAATTACGTAAAACGTAACTACACACTCCTTTAATTAAAAGGTCAATTCTATAGATCATTGAGAATTAAAATAGGAATTTTAATGATAGTAGACAAGTCAAGGTTGCCTAACGGATCGACGCTAGAAGAGTTGGAAACCGGCGACCGAAAATGACATCGAACAACGGCTACGCGGTGTACAATCCAAACAACTCCAACGAGATATCTCCCTCTATCAAGATTGCTGGAAAAATAAAAGATACAGAACAGGGTAAGCCATCGGATCAAGGGAAATTGAAAGAGGAAATTTAGAGAAAATAATATCATGATAATAGACAATGGATAGAAGAGAGAGAAGGATAGAATAGGAGAGAGAGGGGCTCACGGCGGCGATATAGGGGGCGGCGCACGGCGGGCGCACGGTGGCCGGCGGGCGCAAGGCGCCCCGCGCGGCGGCGGCGGCCGCGGTGAGGCGGCGCGACGTCGGCAGGGCGACGCACACGGTCGACCACGTCGGCGGAGGCGGTGCCGGGCGCGCGGGCGGTGACCGGCCGCATGGTGCGACGGCTGACCAGCGGGCGTGGCCGCGCGAAGAGGCACGGGCGGGCGGCTGGCTGCGTGGGGTGCGGTGCGGTGGCCGGCGGCTGCGCGGGCGGCTTCGGCCGCGGCTGGCTGCGGCGGTGCGGGTGGCGGCGGCACGAGCGGGCGGTGGGGGTGGCAACGGCGTGCGCGCGGGCGGCTGGCTGCACGGCGCTGCGCGGATGGCAGCGCGGGCGGGTGGCCGCGCGGCGTGGGAGGGGGACGGCAACCGGCCGGGGGGGTGGAGGCAACGCGCGCGAGGGCGGCGTTGATCGGGGCCGGCAAGGCCGGGTTGGCCGCTCGCCGGCGGCACGCGAAGGAGAGGGGGGAGGGAAGATGCGCGCAGGTGTGCACTAACATCGACAGCTGATAGGGCTGCGCGTGCGGGCGGCGGCGTCGTGCGACAGCGCGCGAGGATGTCGACGATAGGTGACGGCGGGACGGCCACGGGGGGCCATGCGGCGAGGCCGCGGGCGCGGCTGGCGGCGATGCCGGCCGGGGTGCGGACACGCGGCCGAAGGCGGTGGCATCCAAGAGGGGGGGGGAGAGAGCAGCGGCTGAGATGCAGAGAGAGAGAGAGAGAGAAAGAGAGAGAGAGAGAGGAATGCGATAAGAGGAAGAAAACGGCGAGGGAGAAGAGACGACGGTTTTGGAAGATAGTTAGGGTATCCATAGAGATAAAAACGGAAGGGGGAGAGAGAGATTAAATTGGGAAAAGAAATAATCAAGAAGAGATTAAATAAATAATTAACACCTACTATATATAAAATATAGCGATCTATGAAACTAATAAGACACTAGATAAATAATAAAAATACTTACGTATCTATATAAATGTCTTAAAAATAATTTAAGCACACATTACGTAAATAATTTAAAAACACTACGATAATAGCCTAAATAATACTACGAATACCCGGAATTGTCGATGTATACATGTTCAATACCATCATATTAGGTCAGAGTCGACAAAAGTCCATCGTCTAAATGAGTGAGGATAGGCGGTTTGACCTTGACAAGCTTGTGGTTTCTGTTGAGGTTGACGTCCATGATAGCTGATGTCAAACCATTAATAGCAGTACAATGCGATATGACCTATATAGTTATATATTTGGCAATCATCAACAAATCTAGAAGAAAAATCATTGTAGGTGGAGTGTCCTCAACAGCAGCTTCCTTGCCCACAGCCATAGCCTCCTTGTCAATTGTTGAAACTATTGAAAAGAGTGCTTGATGTGGATGAATTATTGCTTACAACGCATATTGGAAACCGGAGAGAAACTATCTACAACTTGAGATAAGTAATGTTGTATTAGCCAAATTTCATGGTTTAAAAGCATGCCATGAACATCATCTAATTTGGAAATAATATCACTAGTCCTAACGTTTATAAAGGTGACAAAGGATTCATATTTTGACCCAAGACCATTGAGAAGAAAATAGATTTGAAACAATAACAACCAAATTTATTGTATTTGACTTTTTGTTAGTTCTCGACAATTAAAAATGACCTTTTTTAAGTGTTTGAATTTGAAGGTAAAGTTTGAGGATACAAACTTGGATAGTGAGCCATCAATTTTGCTAAGTATGCCAAATTGTTGCTACCGTAGAGCGTTCAACAATTTTAGGTAAAACATGTTCAGATAGAAAAGAAATGATTCAACTTACGACAAGTTGGTCATGCTGGCGCCAAGAGGTAACATCAAGGTTCAAATGTATAAAAAGGTGAGATGTAAATTTATCAAGGAATAGAGGTGAAGAAGAATGTTATCCGTCAATATATTCGATGAGGTTGTATGTGTTGAGAAGTGAAAAAAATTAAGCATGACATATTGTATAGCTCTCTCATGTGAGCATGACTAGGAGAAAACAAGAGATGTTATGTAGAGTGGATGGAAGAGAAGATGAAGGTGTAAAAGATGAGGTAGCTCCATTATGCTTGTTACCATTGCTATATTCAATAGAGGGAGTTGATGCGGGGGTATCCATTGCCACTGGCGCTTATACCATGTTAGAGATCAACAAGACAACAACATATAATGAAAGCAAAGAGAGATCTCTCCAATGTGCAGATCCTCCCATGATGATGGTGTTTACGTAAGGCAATATAGTTACAACAGATCACGTTTACAAAGAGATGGTTAGGCTTGGTTGAGCTTATGTTGAGACTCATTCTTATTGCCACCTCAAATTAGTGAATATGTCACTCAAAGCCATATCGTAACATCAACAATCTAAGTCTTATCATAACAATACCTCAGTCACCCATCACTTGAGCCCCACTATTGTGCCATTCCTTGCATATCAAACCTTTGACACCGCACATTTGCCACTCTTACACACCCGACACATGCCAATGTTGCATGGCAACACCACCTTGCATGCCCAACAACTTCCCTACGGGTTCCTTGTGCTTGTCTTTACACATGTACTCATGAGTCAAGCCCCTACTACTGCACATCCCATGCCTATCCTTGTCGATTATCATCACGCCCCATTGTGTTGCATGCACACTATTACCACTCCCAGATGTCTACCGACACACTCATGGATGCTCACCAGCAACCTTACGACATGTCCACTTATTGTACATCTATGTGCCTGTCATTGCCACACAAGTACCCAACCTTGGTCGTGCCTACCTCAGAACTACGTGTCCTGCACCCCCCCAAACCACCACCTAGCATAGCATCCGACCCCAATCCACAAGCATACTCACACCCTTGTAATGAATTTGCACTATGTCGACTCCGAAAACGTGTTCCGGATCGGCACCTCAAAAAGATAAGAAGGTGAAAGATAGAAGAGGGGGAAAAAAGGGGGGAGTGAATTGAAAAACACGGAAAGCAGTAAAATGTCCTCACCTCGATCCCACACTCACATTGATCCCCGAACTTTCATCTCACGGCGTTGCTCGAGCACCGGAGATGGTTCGGGTCATGTGGGAGAAGAGTGAGGAGGAGATGAAATTAAAACATGTAAAATGTGGTCGCCAGGAGCCGCGAGCTCCGCTTTATAGAATAAAAACAAGAGATGAGTTGATTTGACCGTGTACCTTAGTGTGGGAGATCGGGATATGGGTTCAACCTTCTACTTCTTCGGCCGGCCGATGAAGAAGAGTCTCCAACCGATGCTAGCTTGATAGACCTGTGCAACTAGAACAATAAACCAAGTGAAAGAAAATGATTAGAACTATGGGAAGTGTAGTAACTGTAGAGAGAATATGAGAAAGAAGCAATTGGAATCGAACTCACCGGATTGGGGCGAGTCCTAACCCCTTTTTTTGTATTTTTGATTAGGTAAAAATGATGTAAATAAAATAAAAGATGCTTTAAAACAATAAATAAACTGAGTTAAGGGAGTTGAGAGAGCTTATGGAATGGATCGGCTTGAGTTGAAGCCGAGTTGGTTGAAGAAGGCCGGTTCGGGTAGCCTTTGCACCCTTCTGGCGCGACTTTGGTACAGAGGATGCTAAGGATGACCCCGATGTCATAATCGAGTACCCTTTGTTGGCGTAGACAGAGGACTCAGAGAGGAAGAGTTCCTATGTTTATTAATTCTCCGAAATCCTCCTGTAGAAGTCAGTAAAAATTCTTAAAGTGAGAGGATATAGAAAACAGAACCTGGATGCGCGCCCTCAGTGTAGCAATTACCACGAACAAACGGCAAGTCAGAATTGAGTGCCGTCAGTTGGAGATGAAAGAGGACGAAGAGATGAACATCTTATATGTTGAAGACTTTTGCAGAAGGAGTCTCTGATTTTATGAAAAAGTCGATGAAGTTGGCTGATGCAGAACACCTGGATCGAGCCTTCTCCTTCACCTCGGGATCGATATCTTGACTTTGGATCGCCTTTGGACGTCAGGACGGCTTTGGAGAAGAGCTTGGACGACCTCTGGACGAGCTAGGCACCGGGGATTAACCTTGGGTCGTTGATAATGGCCCTCAATTTATAGGGGAAGGAAGCCGGTGCAAAATTTAGAAACTGGACCGACCGCGCCCCCGCTTTTCAAAGGGGACGGCGCGCCCCCAGTTCGGGGGCGCGGTCTGCGCGCCCCCCCTGTTTCAAAGGGAGCGAGGGAGCGTTACGCGTCTCACTGCTAAAAATCGATGGAATCTTCCGGAAATTGCTAAAAATCGACTTGACATACGTAACGCGCCCCCGAACCGGGGGCGCGGTACAAATAATCGAAAATCCTCCACGGAAACCTTCCAAAAATCCGGTTTAGAAGCTGCTAATCGGGGTAATTTGCGATTTAAAGAAATTGACCACGCCCCCGCCTTTCAAAGGAACCGGGGGGGCGCAGGGCGCGCCCCCAGTTTGAGGGCTCGCCCCCAGGTTGAGGGCGCGCAGCCTCTTTCAAAGGGAGCGGGGGCACGGTACACTCTCTCTCCTATGCGCGTGTTCCGCGAGCCGTATCTTGCAAACGGGATGTCCGATTCAGCTCCCGTTTGTCGCGTTGGAAAGAGGGCCTTCAACCGCACCTCCTCAAGTCGGTAAATCAGCTGGCATGACTCTCAAGACGTTCGCACGGGGCTTTCTACCGGTTTACCCTCTCACGGAAAGCCGAAACCCGGGGCGAAGATCCGAAAGAGCACGGTTCCGGTCGATAAATCTCGGGTCAACTTGGGATGACTTAAAATGATGACCTAAAAAGTCCGGTATGACCGGAAAACCCGAAGTCATCGAAAAATTTGATATTAACCCGGTAAACGTGAACCGAAACTCGGAAAAGTCGGGAAACCCTAAAATTGACCGAAATGGCCATATGGCCCCGGTTGATAAAATATACGGCTAGAATCGACCCGGATGACCTAAAAAGACCCGGTGATGACCGGAAATGCCTAACATGCGGTCCGGGATAGCCGTGTCAGCACAGGTCGAAAAAGCCGTCATTGACCGACGCCTACCGAAATGACTTCTCAGAAACCCTGAATGTTACGGAACACATGCGGGATTCCCGAGACCTTCAATTATGGACCATTCAAGGTCGGTCATCGAGCAGGCTTCGTGTTTTTACAGTTCACGTGCGGCTCTCGCTTGAAGGTTACGGCAATATTCCGGAAATCATCGGTCCATTCTTAACTCACAAGGGGCTCCACCAATGTCCTTAGCTCATCTCCACGAGGTAATCCGGATCAGATAACGGTCAAATAAAAGATATCTCCTATGGAATAAGAGTCTGGGGCTCCGAATCAAGCCAATTTGGCGTGTCTACACACTATACCGAGCTGTTGGCTAGTAATCTGATCACCCACTCCTCACCTGGCTAGCTTGGTACATGTACTCCAATTGCTAAATTGAACCAACAACAATAGTCTAATGTAAACATGCACTTAATATACATTATATTTTGTGAAATGGGAGAGTTCGATGCAGAATAGTCATATGTAAGTCATATAGAACTTTTTGTAGTGAGGTTATGTGAATATGTGACATACTCTATGTTCAAGACTAGGAAGACCTGACAACATTTAAGTATGAGTTGTTTATAAACTTTGTTATGTAATTTACATTTCACCATACTAGATTGCTGCTAAGATGATTAGAAAATCAATGGTATCTTTCAATAATAGATTGTGGATTTAGTTTAGTTATATTATTATAGTTATATGTACTAGATATGATGCAAGTTTTTTGAAAGACTACATACACAATGATGTATTCTTTTGCCTATGAAAAATGCCAAATCCTTTATATTCCAACAGGTGAAAATGGAAATATTAGTTGTGCAATGACATTTCATGAAAGAAGGTTTTGTATGTTTTAACATGATAGACTTGGTAATCAGGCTACAAAAAATAAGAAGAAAGAAGTATTCACTTATTAATTGGCTATATATATTGTCACAATGAAAGGGCAAATGAAAGATTAAAAATTGTATGATTAGATGTGTGACAGGGAGTGAATTAGATATATATGCAATTGTGTATAATATGGTAAAAGGAACACAAAAGTTACCCATTAAGAATCAAAAATTATTGTACTAACAACAGAAGAAATTAAGACCTATTAAGTCATATATGACTCACCTTATATTTTTGTTAAATATACGCCCCAAGTTATAAGAGATTCTTACCAAGAGAAAAGGTTTAGAAAGATCCATGGGAGGAAGATGATGATGGGACAAAGTAGTTCAAATTTGAACTTGGTGGTTGTCATAGAATGAGAAATAGTTATTTGATGTTATATATTTTCTATTTGAGACTTTTTAATTTCACTTATTGTTGGTTTAAAATTGTTGAGCATTATGTTGCTTATTATTTTAAAGTTTCAATTGTATGCTTTGCTTGCCTATGTCTCATTATTCAGAAATTATTTTTCACAAACACATTGTTGTGTATTTTTACTCTGATACTTAGATCTCATATTTGAATTATATTGAGAGTGTGACAACAAAATTAACTCGAAACTGATGGCTTAAATATTCATAATACAAACAAGTGACAGAACAATAGAGATAGTCACATAGATGATGTATAATTTATCTATATAGTAAATTTAGAGTTAATCATCACAAGGATACTACAAACAAATTAAATGATAAACTCGCTAAATTGCTTCATTTTTTTCATTAGATTAGTCATTGTACTCGAGTAACAAAGATTCTTATATGGAATCTTCATTTGATGAGATTAGTTTTATAAGTTTACAAGTCTAATAGAGACAAATTTAGAAGTGGGGGATAGAGAGAGTGTGTAATATTGATAACTTGATTGGGTTAGCAAACTCGACTTTAATGGCTAGTCGTATGCCATCTATTCGGGGCAGATCATGTGCCACAACCCCTTGAGGGCCTATGAAAGATCCCCAAAGGGGCTTTTTATATTCCCACACCCTCATTCTCTATCATTCTAGTAATCTAATTGCTCTCTCTTTAAAGTTCTCAATTTCTCTTCATTCCATATCATCTTTTGTATTCCACTTATTAAGTTCCCCCGTATGCCAAGTTTGTTCAAGTTGTATTGGATAAGACTACGCCAAGTTAACTTCTGCCTACCTCTCCACCTCTTTTGCATCGACAACATAAGAGTCTCGACTTATCAGACAAGCACCTCAAAAAAGTGCAACCTGATATATCCAAACCAAAAAAGTCTTCCCTTATTTGTAATATCATCGATTCTCGCAATTCTCACTTTATCTTTAATACATTCATTGCAAATTTTATCTACCTATGTGACCACACATCGATGACAGCATTCGCATTTCCACTATACTCAATTTGGTAGTATGCTTCTTTTTAGTTGTTTAACACTCACTACCGTAGATCATGGTGATTCTTAACTTATCAATAAATAATAAAAATAATCTTAACTAAAAAAATATTTATTAAATCTAAGAATTCGTCTAGAATTACATTAATATTGGAGTTCATTGTGATTTTCATATTCAATTTATAAGTTTAACAATAGATAAAAATCTTATATACTTGATTTCATTAAGAATATTTGAATATCAAATGGTTATTCTTCAAATTTGAATAGGTGTGTTGATATAACCAGTAAGATATTTAGTGGTTTAAAAAGTCATGATTGCCATGTTTTGATGCATGTCATTATTCCTTTGGCACTTCAAAGGCATTGTATCAAATAGTAGAATCAATCCAACTATAGAGTTTGTTAGTACTCTAAGATCACTTGTGTTAAAGTGTTGAATAGTACGGTTTTGAGATAATGAAAGTCTAAGAGTACAACAACATTATGTCAATTGGAACACTTTTTCTCATTATCATTTTTTGATGTTATGATTCATTTGGTTGTGCATTTGGCAAATAAGGCAAAAATGTCTAGAGTAGTTCAATATTGATGGATATATCCAAAATAAAATATTCAAAAATGCTAAAAGATTATGTGAATAAGAAGATGAGAGTTTAATACTGAATTACATATGACTACTTGGTTAAGAAATGTAGTATGTTTATTTCTACATATATGCATGATGCGAACATCGTAGAGATTGGAACTATAATGGTGGTCCATATGAAGATAATCACGAAGAGGGTTCAATGTTAAAATTAATTGATTTGTAGATGTGTGCTAAGAATTTTGGTAGAAAGATAACAAGATTCAAGATTTAATTCATACACATATCTTGAATCAAATTGGTGATGTAAACTTTTTTTTAAAAGCATAGTAATGTTTTTAATGACGGGATTAGTAAATAACAATAGAAAATAACAATTCCTTAATGACGGGATTAGTAAATAACTGGATAAGAAGATGAGAATTGAATGCTGAAATTACACAAGACTACTTGGTTAAGAAATAAACTATGTTTACTTCTACATATATGTGTGATGCGAGAAAATATAGTAGAGACTATAACTATGACGGTGATCCATATAAAGACAATCATGAAGAGGGTTCAATGTTAAAACCAGTTGATCATCCATTGATTTGCATATGTGTGCATAGAATTTCAATAAGAAGATAATAAGATTCAAAATTTAATTTATACACATATCTTGAATCAAATTGATGATGTAAACTATTTTAGTAAAGAGCATAGTGACGCTCTTAATGACGGAATTAGTAAATAACAAAACTTTTCGGAATCGTTAAGATCACGTTCACAAGTTAAAAAATGTAGACTCTTCTAAATACAATAAGGAGCTTGAAAATTTGTTGTTTAGTCTCAATATTTACATCATCATTATCAAGATATATTTGCACTATATCAAGAACAACTTGTTAGCATATACATAATCTTTGGCTTAAATGATGAAGACATACAACTTCAAGAAACTCAATCAATATAAATAAAAATTTAAAATAACTTAAGACAAGCCAAATCTCCAAATCTGGTCAATCTAAAACTCAAATGAGAGTGAAGGAACTAGGGGGCTAGAAGGGTGCTTTTCCCTTAAGGATGATTGTTTAAGAGAGGAAATGGATCTAGGTGCAAAGGGAGACTTAAGTTCTCTCGGCGGAATCAATGAAATCAACACCATCAATCGATTCTGATTTGATTTTGCGAAATTAGCTAATTCTTAGTCAATTCCATCGATTTGGATTGATTATGTCAAGAACCTAATCTGGATTGGTCTTTCTAAACCAATATAAGTTGCAATTTTAAAATGTCAACTAAATATAATATTTCACTTATTAATATTTATTTTTAGCATGTGAAAAATGATGAAATTTATTAAGAGATGACGTACTTCTCAAGTTACTAGATCTCACTGAGGGGATCCATATCTCAACTAGATAAATCCTAGAGTTGATCTCATCCTAAACATGATGCATCTCAGTCTGGCGTTGTTTTGCCAAGTCCATCTCAATTAGGTGGTTATCAAATTGCTCTATCCTCACCACCTCACCATTCTACCAGTCTTTCTTCACATGCCCTAGATAGATATTTGACACAAAAATCAAACACCTGTATTTATTACTAATATGCTATCTTTTTGTTAAAATTGTTGGATCTACTAGACGTAGAAAATGTCCTATGAAAGCATAAAGTGTGAAGACATTAGCACTTGGACAAACTTTGACAGTCGAATTGGTAGATGGTCAACTATTGGACTATTTGGTCAAGATTTGATGACTTACCTCGGAGTTTGCAATAGAGTGTAATATAATTTATGATAAGAAAATATATCATTGTAATTAATAATAACGATTCTTCAAATAATGTTAACAAGTTTAAATGTAAATATTATATAGCAACACTTTAGGTTTTAGTGAGATACATCTATTGACACAAAAATATTAAGACACAGGGTGAGATGCAAATAAAACATAGAAATCATTTGAAAAAGAATAATAAATTGTTTAACTTACTTATATTCATTGTTGTCTATATTACTAATAGTTATTGTATATTCAATATTTTATAAGCTATATGCTGGATATGACATGTTAGAGTGTCTCTACAGATTGATCGAGATCAATGGTATCACATGTGTGACATGGTCAATACATGATCAGGTAACAAGTTTTTTCTCACTTTAAGTATGATATTCATTTTTTTTAAATCTTATGAATTTAATCATAGACACTTATGGGGTGTTTGGTTGCATGATAATTTTTTTTACACTTTCATGATAAAAAATTTTATTAAAATAAAAAGTGAACCAACTCATGACATAAAATTATCATGTTTGGAGGGATGTGTTTACAAAAAAGAGTAACTACCACACATGACCAAACAAAGTGGGGGACCACAAGAAAAAAGAAAGAGGTGAGTCCCTCTTTTTTTGTTTAAGAAGAAAATCACTTTTAAAACATAAAATTGTCATGGTTACCAAACACCTCTTTTAACAAGTTTTTTTACAATTTTTAAAAATTAAAACAAAAACCTTCGTTATCATGCAACCAAACACCCCATTAGTGATAAAAAATAAAATTAATAAAAATTACTTATTTATGCTATATAGAAGACGAAAGATCAACATTCATTAATTGCAAAAAGATTCTGTAAGTATTACACAATTGTTGCTAATTTATTGTTGAGTTATATCTTAGACTGATCTTAAATTATAATTTTAGGTATCAACAAAATATCGTCCTCTTACAAATCCAGACTTATTCAAATGACACAACCTTGTGAAGGACTTGACGGAATTGTTGTTTAAAACAACAAATAAATTTGTCAATTAATGGCAATTTGATTTCAAATCTTAATTTGTTTATGTAATCTTTGCCTTTTAAATCCAAATCTTGCTAATATGTCTTTTTTAGGATAATATGGCATAGTTAATGACTGTCCCAACATTTGAGGACTGCCTCTAACATCCAAGTCTTTGGATGCCAAGGTATCATCACATTTTACTCCTGTCAATAATTTTATTAGCGTTATGGGTAGAGGTAGATAGAAACTTATCCAATGTGAAAGACGAGAAAAGACTTTGCACCATTTGATACGGTGGAACCAATGAATGTGTTACATGCTTTAAGGTGATTGAGGTGATTGAGAAAGTGAGAAAACCAAAAAAAAAATCTAAAAATGATTTCGCATTATGAATATCAAATTTTTACTTTAAAACAACAATTATTAAATCAACAAAAATCATTTGTTAACATTTTCTACCGGCCAACTCAACAGCTTAGGTCAATCTAATTTTCAAGACCAACTGATTTATCAACATTGTCACCGTTGGTGGGACAAAGAGAGAAAGACAGAGACAACGATGACGAAGACACAGAGGATGAAGAGGAGAGATCTTATGGAGAGAATGGTTGACATGTTTCATATTTTCTATGATGTACATTCTTAACATCTTAACATGATTGTAACATTTAACTCTTAGTTATTAATCATGTGCATATACATCAATTTATTTTGTATATAATTTGTATGATTATTACATGTTGTATGAACAAGACGCTATAAACTCATTTGAATTGTATATATTCATATTTATAAATATGGTTGTTTCTAAATTACTATGTAGTCCTATGAATGGAGTAGAATGATGTGTATTTTAATAAAGTGGAATGATCAAACCAAACGTACATGTTAAATATATTTGAATGAACTCTATAAGTCAATGTGAATTTATTTTAATTTATAAATTTACATATGTTATACAAATCTATATATTAATAAATTTTAAATTTTAATAAATAAAATATTTTTCAACTTTTAAAATGATTGAGAACTACCTTACGGCAGTCATCAATATTACTTTACAACTATAGCCATCACCATTTAATACTGATGATGACTAAAATAATCACCACTATTTAACACTAACACTAATGATGGCTTAACAACTCTAAGTCATCGCTAGTATTAAATAGCAACAACTCAAGCCATCGACATTAACTTGACAACCGATGACGAAGGTCGTTGATGGTACGTTAACAACAACGACTTCGTGGTCATTATTGACATTTTGTCACAACGTATACCATTCACGACAAACTTGTTTGCGACGGTCGAACGGCAGCTATAAAATTGTCACAAAAACTCTGGCAACAGCATTTGTCCTGCTGGCAATAGCTTTAAACCATTGTCAATAACCAATGTTATTGCAGTGAGTCCAAGCATTGAGGTTAGAGAGCATGCTAGACATGATATAAATGATACAAATACAACTACACCGTGGGTTATCTTAACACTTCCATAAAAGTCTTGCCTGTCTGAGAACACTGCAAGTGAGCTAAAACTAAAGATCCTACTACCCAAATTTACAAAAGTCAGAGCAGCCACAATGAATTATGCAGTATCTTAAGAACCTTGTAAACAAGAGAACGCACGCATAGCATCTGGTGGTACGTGTCAGGTGACCAGCTTCAGCTAAACTCTGACAGGGTTAAAAAAAACTTTAAAAGTATTGTGCTCCGCAAAGGCTATGTGACCGCTCATCTTTGCCTAGCATGAAAAAAAGGCGTATCTGAAGAGGGGGAGAAAATAAAATACAATTGAATAACCATCTTAATCATTGACACAATTGGAGACTGGCCAACTGAAACATCTTCCCTGCCCAAGAGGGGCACAGGCAAAAGAGCTCTTCAGCGCTGAGAGAAAAATGAACAGTAACTAATGAATCTTGGCGAGAGACCGGCTGGAAACACCATGCAATAGTTTGACAAATCCAAGGAAACTCAGCTTTCCGTCCGTGTGTCTGATCCAATCATGGAGGACAGCATGCACAGGTACAGAAGGACTAAGCCCAAGTTCCTAAAGAATCATTTAAAAGGGAAGGGATCTGTCAATTATGTTGTACGAAAATCAGCATCCAAGATACAGGAAAGAGATGAGAAAGGATAAATATATGAATAAAATACTAGGTAATGCAGAACAAATACTTGTGAGCAACTTTAGGGAAAGTGTGCATACCGATGCGAGTTCTTCAATGACAATAGCTCTGTTTCCGTCCTTCTCAAAAAGCTCGTAAGCACAGCGTGCATGCTGCTCCCATCTGTCGAGGCCTTCAAGCTGATGTACACTTAATACTGCCGCGCAAAATTCGTTGAAGTCCATTTTTCTATACTGAAGGGCACTCAACTGAAATATGAATACCAGGAGATTTAAAATCCATTTACATGCTAGACGAGGCCACTAAACAGACCAGAAAGGCATTTCTGAACAAGAAAGCACAGAAAGAAAGACTTGCTCTCTCGCCATTCCTGCTCCTGACAATTTTTGTCTAATGATCCAGGATGTAGTCCCGGGTGTGAAAAACTCAAAAGGCTGTTTGATACAAGATTATTGGGGACAAACCAGGTTTATCCCCAAATAAATCTTTTACCAAATAGCCCCAAAATGTTTTTCCACGCTTAGGCAATCCATATGGTTCCCTATGATAAAATGAAGGACAAATACATACTGACACAAGAAGATCGTGAACTCGTGATTCCTTCATTGCATCTGTTGCATTTTTCATCAATACCTAAATGAAAGAGAAACAGCCTCATTAATAATATCAGGAATGAAAAAAGTGCTACCAATCCCCAATTTGATCGTTTCCTCATTATTATAGATCAGCACATCCACAAGGACGTGAATAGATGATTCAGAAACTAACCATCTTGATGTTCTCAAGAGATATGTATCCACTTTTACTTGGCTCCAGAAGAGCATATTGCTCCTTCATATAAAAGAGCTCATCCACAGTCAACGTTTTTGACAGAGCCTGACAACAATACAATTTAGTCTGTTGAACCATGATAACAAATAACAAACAAGAAAGGTTAATCAAGTGGAAAAGCTAAAATGTAAAAACCATTCTTTCACATCGTATACACAAAAACTACAGTTATATGGAGGGCTATGAATTACATAAACCATGAATGTCTGATATAAAAAAATGAGCTCGCTTATTTCAGGTTGTTACATTGGAAAGTCAATACCGTTTGAAAAACATTTAAGAGCAACTCTCCGAGCCAGAATTTTACTATGGGCATGCCAGCAGCGATCTGTAAGGTGAGGTAAGATGTCAGAGAACCTTTCACTGAAAAAGATAAGACTGATGGTTTGCTCTGAACGCAGTAAAGCACCATAGTAAAATTTTGGCTCGAGAGTATCTGGTCATTTTTCCCCATATGTCGCTCAGAACGCAGTAAAGCACCATAGAGTACTGAGTGGCTCATTTCCCATGCTTAGTGTCAATGTGGGGCAACTTAATGATTTCTCGTGGTCTCATTCGGTGGTGCCAATGTGGCATTATTTTTGCTTTTGTGACATCTGTTTCACATTCCCCCTAATCATTTATCAATAAACCCCATGTTTTCATCCTAACACCAAGAGCTACAACCTTCAGACAATCATCGGTACATTTATTATTACCACCATTTTTCAGAATTTTTGGTTAAGTCAAGAGAAGCACACAGATTCTATAAGGCGAAAGGTAAATTGTTCAAACAATACATATCAAAAAAACATATCGAAAGACAAAAGCCTCTGAAAATATATGGTTACCAGGCCAGGCATAAAAGCCAAGACATAAAAATCATAAGGTGTACAGAGGTCCTGTTTGATATTTTTTCATATTTACTAACAATTGATACTAATTAAGTATTACACTAGATATAATTGTTTAGTAATAATCAACTCTAATTACAAATAAATATTCTTATGAACTATTAATTCCGATTAATAATTCCATGAATATCTACTAGCAATTAATACTAATTAAGTAGTAATACTAAATTAATTGAGTAATTCTGATCATGTATTAAAACTAATTAGTCTATTTAATCATGTACTTGTCCATTTCACTTGACTCACATATTGACATGATTATTTCTTGCTTATTTTATATTAAATGTCACTCACATTTCTTAGAATATCAATTTTACCATGAAAAAAGACAAGGTAGTATTCTTTCACCTTGGTTGCCATTGAAAACTATGAGTTGGATCTATCTCCCAGGTATCTGACCATATTAATGTCCACCAAGACAATATCAGGATAGTCATGTTGTAAGCTGATGGCATATAGCTCTTCAAAAAAGCATGCTTAAAACCCTCACTGGTAGGGTCATGTACGGCAGTGAGCACCCATTTGGCTCCTTGTTCTCTCTGGATAACTGTGGAGTTAAACCTGCCTAAGGACTCAGCATTGGCCTCAGCTAGATCCTTATTTCAAGAATGAGGATCCCTGGGGCAAGGATGGAGGAGTTGGTAAAGGATAACTAGGACCAACTCAAAGGTTGGGGTCCAATCCTTACCGACATCACACCCTGGGGCATAAGGTGTAGTTTAGTATCTAGTGCTCCAGGCTAAATGCCCACATTTCCCTAATTCATCGTTGGGGTGTGTTTGCCCATGAGCTCTCCTAGTCATTTAACTAACTCAAACTGCATATGGTTGTTGCTGGGGTGGAGGTCGAGTTATGGGGGCTGAGCTGGCTGTCCCCATTAATTGAAAAAAAGTTTGAAAAATTCCCATGATCCCATCAGCTTTAAAGAAGCAACCCTGCAGTGCAGTCCCCCCATAGATCTGAACAAAGCCTTGTCGCTACAGTTTATCTTGGTTTCTTAAACACACAACTTCCAGCTTTTTATCAGAGATCAGCCTTCACAATACTCAACCATTCTCCCAACTTTTAGGTGTCCAGTATTCCAGGAAGAGTTATCATTGAAAAGTCAAATAGGTCCCATCACCCAACAGTTTCCTAGGTTCAAGGGCGTATGCAATTAGCTCATTAATGAAGCACAAACTAACATCTCTTTTCCTATTCTTCTTCCTTCCCTTGGGTCCTTTCCTAGCTGAACACAAGGTAAGAGTAATGTCTGTCTTAATTTTCTTCAAAAATTCTCACTAACTTTTCCATCCAAATGAAACAGACTATTAGCAACCACATTTGGACGACTGTTTCATCATCCCAGTTCTTTCTTACCTCAAAGTTAGTGGGATCCCTTCAAAATCGTCTCCAGAACAGGTACTAACCACACTATGTTGCTCCTTTCGATTAGCAAAACCATAGGTTATCACATCTGACTCATTAATCATTCCCTGTCAGCTTGATCAAGGAAGTCACACAGACAGTCATCCCCAGCATGGAAGGTTGTGGAGCCCCCTTCCTCAAACAGAAAAAATTGAGGCCTGTTCCCACTGGGAAACATAGTCTACCAATCTGATGATCCCTTTTGCGAGTCAAGTGACACTCCATGGTCTCCCCAGAGTTTAATGACCTCAAAACTACAAAATCAGCTGACAAGGGCTAGTAATGCAGGAAACGTAGGTAGAGACTCCTGCTACGAGAGAGAGAGAGAGAGAGAGAGAGAGAGAGAGAGAGAGAGAGAGAGAGAGAGAGAGAGAGAGAGAGAGTGATCCGATATCCTGTAGTTCATGTCTAGACATGGTCCACGACAACAGGGCAAACTGCACCATTGGAAAAAAAAAAGTACTCAACCAGTTCACCTCCAGGAGGACCACGGATATCTGTGTAGGTACATCTAGACCAGCTGATGCAGGACCAACTGGGTGCCAAACTACGCTAGCAACAAACAACCATAACAACGTGATAGAGATGCTGAAGTAAGCTAAATGGAACCAAATTTGTGACAACACGCTAACAAAAAACTCACCTGAGAATGGTCCCTCAAAGCGGGAGGGCCAACGAATATAAACATACTACCAAGTTAGGATGCACTAAACTTTAATGAAACAAGTCTAATAACTCCAAGATAAGATAACTCAACTCGCACCGGCCACGAAAAATAACAAGACAAATATCCTACCACTCATGATTGGCATGGCAAATGGTGCATAATAGATACATAAGTCAACTAGCGTGAAAGGGCTTAACCTTCATGTCCTAGGCATTGGGTGCCAGCCCCATGGTCAGTCCACTGGGAGGGCACTGTCCGGCCCGGCTGTGGGCAGCGGGCGGCTCAAAAAGTAACGTGAAGAGCTGAAACCGGTGACATTGTAGCTGACCTCGGGGAGGGCCACGGTGCTGCTCAGTGGCTAAGAACTTGGCCCCGGAACTATAGCAGGCCCATGAGAACGGCCCATCCTGTTTGCCGGGCGAGTCCCATTTGGACTGGGTGTCCAGTGGCACAACTGTGATGGGGGGAGGGGAGCTAACCAAGGTGGTGAAGGAGGGACAGAAGAGGAACAACTAACCGATGGAGAGTGGGCTGTGGGGGATGTGGAGAGGGTTTGAGGGAGGGGCCGTGAGTTCCCGATCCTCCCAGTGACCCCACCAAGAGAATTAATGGTTCTCATTAGCGTGGGGTGCCAGATTAGCCAGAACAGGAAAAGTAGAAAATGGTGTAGGCATGGGGGGAATCCGAGGGGGATTGAGGTGGGTGAGTGGTGTCGAGACAGGGGGTTATGGGCCTTATGGCTGTGGTGCGGGGAGGTGTCGATAGGGGTAAGGACGGGGTGCGAGCTGGGATATGTTGAGGGGAGGAGGTGTGGCAGAAGTGGTAAAAGGTGTCAACAGGTGGGATTATAGGAGACTTGGGTTCAACTAGAAATGGCAGTGTGAAGAAAAGAAACATCGGATGTCGGGATAGCTACAATCAAGAAGAGGAAGGGAACTATGAAGGCATAGAGGCTGCCGTGATAGGGAGGAGGAGGGATGGAGTTGGCTTACGCCAAAGGTGAAGTGAGCTCCAGCCCCTGCCTGGGGTGGAGAGCTCCAACCTACTATTAGGGTGAACTCCGAAAAGGCACCGATCACACGTTGGATGGACTGGGTGCCGCCAAAGTGCCACCATTGTCTAAGGCTCCACGGGGCACCATCATCGTTCTCCATTGGAAGCCTAATGGCCTGTTTGGTTAGAGTATCAAAATTGATACAATACTAATTTTGATATTGATATTCTAAGAAGATGTAATATTAATATCAAAAGTGACAGTATTAAATTTTTTTAAATGTTTGGTAATGTTATATCAATATTAAAATTGATATTAGATGTTTGGTAATATAATACCAATATGAAAATCACTCCGCAGCCGGCGGGGGGGGACGGGGGACTCCGGCGGGGGCGGAGAAGGGGGGGGGGGGTTCTCTCCGCAGCGGGGGGCGTCTGCGAGGGGGCGACGGGGGACTCCGGCGGGGGTTCTCTCCGCAGCGGCGGGGGGGGGGGGGGGCGTCTACCGCGGGGCTCTCTCCGCAGCCGGGGGGGGTTCTCTCCGCAGCGAGGGGGGCATCTGCCGCGGGGGGGGGGGGGAGGGGGGCGTCCGCCGCGGGGCTCTCTCCGCAGCCGCGGGGGCGGTGGGGGACTCCGGCGGGGGCGGAGAGGGGGGCTTCTCTCCGCAGCGGTGGGGGCGTCTGCCGCGGGGTTTGCAGCCACGGGGGGCGACGGGGGACTACGGCGGGGGGGGGGGGGGGGCGTCTGCCGTGGGGCTCTCTCCGCAGCCGCGGGGGGCGACGGGGGACTCCGGTGGGGGCGGAGAGGGGGGCTTCTCTCCGCAGCGGGGGGGGGGGGGGGGGGGGTCTGCCGCGGGGCTCTCTCCGCAGCCTGCGGGGGGGCGACGGGGGGACTCCGGTGGGGGCGGAGAGGGGGGCTTCTCTCCGCGGTGGGGGGGGGGGGGGGCGTCGCCGCGGGGCTCTCTCCGCAGCTGCGGGGGGGCGACGGGGGACTCCGGTGGGGGCGGAGAGGGGGGCTTCTCTCCGCAGCGGGGGGGGCGGGGCTTCGCCGCGGGAGGGGGGGACGGGGGACTCCGGCGGGGGCGGAGAGGGGGGCTTCTCTCCGCAGCGGGGGGGCGTCTACCGCGGGGTTCGCAGCCGCGGGGGGGGGGGCGACGGGCGGGGAGGCATCGGCTGCGGAGAGACGTTCGTATCAGTTTTAATACAGGTCTTCACCTGTATTATTTATGATACTTTTTTTAACTATTAATTTTAAAATTAATATTGGTATCCAAACACCCATTAATACAAAGTATCAATATCAATTTTGAAACTGATATTAATACAGATACTTGATACTGTAAACAAACAGGCCATAACCTAGTAGAGGACAGATGAGAGGGGAGAGGGCACTTGCAAAAAAATGCTTTGTTCTTTCATTCCTTTGTAAAATCAAATATGTACATAAAGAAGTCTTAGACAGGCTACGGACAAAACTCCAAATAAACCACAAAAGGTCGAAGTATATCTCTATGCCCAAACCCTACCTGTATAACATATCAAAAAGTGTGTATATCATAGTTATTAAAGGCGATCGCCTCAACCAGCGGTTGAGGCTGGTGAGGTGTTGGCAAAACTCCTCGCCTCATCCCAAAACGCCTTGTCTCGTCCAAGTCAAACAAATCTGGTCAAACATGATCCATTTCTTAATTTAATTATGATATTTGTCTTCTTTTATTATTGATTTTACTCTCATTAAGTTGTAATGCTATGTTATGCTTGATTTGTACTTTACTCTTGTTAGTTGTTATGACGTTATGTTTGTTATTGACTTTTTTTTATTGTTATAACATCATTTATTGATGACTACTATATATAGTTATTAAAATGATGCATTTTTTCAATATTACAAGTATTTTTTATATTTATTTCAACTATTTAAATTAGATATATGTATTATTTAAATTAAAATAATTAAATAATATAAAACGTCTCGGGTGCCTAAGACACCCACCCCAGGTGCTTTAGACAAGGCACTAGGTCCCTCGCCTTAGGCACCTCATGCCTTGGATAACATAAGTGTATATGCTCAATCCATTCACAATATAAATCACTTAATTCCCTAAAATGTGTCCTATGCTAAATCAATATTAAAATAAAATAAAATGATATGTCTACTACAAATCTATCCAAAGAGATATTGCTAGGTGACGACAACATCAGTAAACAAATATTAGGTCAAATCGGACACGTGTAAGAGTTTTCTCACCAATTCTCCCCAATTGGAAGGAACTCGACCCCGTTGAGTAAGGGTCACAATTGCTTTGGTAGCGCCCTAAGAGGTACGGGTCCAACTGTTGTAGCTTTGTTTAGGTTAGTCAAGTGTCCTCCGAGGGTGGGCGACCTCGCCAATGCACAAGGTAGCGCTGGTACACTTTGCTTGTATCGTCACAACATGCTCATCCACTATACATTCGATTTACTCATGTCGTCAAGATGTAAGGGCTAGAGGTGAATGCTCAGGGGTAGGCTCACTTAAAGGGAGGGGGTGTGGGTTAATAATCTCAGATGGGATCGCTGCTAGATCTCAATAAGCTACCATATCAAAGACATTGAAAGTCTAGCTAATCTCATACACGATAGGCAAATATACATTATATGCATTGACCTCAACCCACTCTACCACTTGAAAGGGACCAGCTCCTCATGCTTGAAGCTTCTTGAAGACCCCAAATGAGAATCACTCAGATCTGACCCTGACCATGACGTAGCCGCCTATTTAAAAATTCACGTGCTCACTTATACAACTTGGCATGTTGCTTATAATATTCATTGCTAGCTTCTATTTGAAGCCTAATGTGACCATATAGACCCCGAATATGTTTGATAAGTGACTCGGCGAAGGTTGACACAGGGGTGACAGGTGGCAAGGGGTAAAGGTCGACAAGTTGCCTAGGTCTTTGACCAATAATTATCTCAAATGAACTCAAACCAATAGGACTATCGATCGAATCATGATAAGCAAACTCTGCTAAAGGTAAGATAATATCCCATATGCAGGCATAATCTCCAACAAGACAGCGTAAAATGTCTCCAAAACTCCTATTGACGACCTTGATGTGGTCGTCGGTCTAAGAATGGAAAGCTACGAAAATTTTGAGTTTGGTCCTCGAAAATTGCTTAAGGGTCTTCTAGAAGTAGCTGGTAAGTCAGACATCATGATCAAAGACGATCATTTTAGACAACCCATATAGGCGAACAATCTCAAAAAAGAAGATGCGGACCACCATAGATGCATTAGATGTTTGGGAGCCTGGGATGAAGTGAGCAATATTAGAGAACCAATCTACTACTATAAAGATAGAGTCGTGGTGGCACAAAGTGCGCGTGTGTAGAGATCGATATTTTGCTTCCACTGGCTAGATGAAGCGCAAGTGTGACATTGGGCAACAAGGCGGGTTACATTGTGTTTCAAGCTTAGCCAATAGAATCAGTGCACCAAAAATTTCAATATCTTATTTCGACTAAAATGTCCAACTAAGCCGCCATCATGAAGCTTGAATATCGTAAAGTCTCGGACAAAATTCCGAGGAATGCAAACATGGGAGCCTAAGAAGAGTTATTCATCCTAAAGTATTCACTTAAGTTGCTGGATAGACCATATTGGAGAGTCGAAAAGATGGAACCAAAGTCGAGACGATCCCAATATTCATCCATGATTCTCTCGAACCCAATGACATCAACACTGATGGTAGCGAGTATGGATACTCGTTGACTCAAGGCATCAGCCACCCAATTCTCAACTCCAACTCTATGTTTTAGAATGAAGGTGGGATAACTAAAGGTACTCAACCTAGCAACTTTGTCGAAAGTTGAGTCGCTTTTTTGATAGTGACAAAAACAGAGTGTCTCGTAATCATAAAAGAGAACAAACTTCTAAGAAAGAAGATAGTGCCACCAATGCCTCGAGGATTGCACCACCGTGTAGAACTATTTGTCATAAGTGGAGTACATTAACTTGGCATCAGACAATGTTTCACTGAAATAGGCCATGGGGTTGCCTCCTTGTGAAAGAACTCACCTATGCCTACCCCAAAGGCATCAGAAGCCACAATAAACACGTTAGAGAAATTAGGTAATTAAAGTATACGTGCTCGAGTTATCATCTCCTTCAAGGTAGTGCTAAAAGTCGTAGTAGTGGCTTTAGACTAGAAAAATGCACTCTTTTACAAACAATCCGAAATAGGAGCGGTGGCAGTGATGAACCCCTTGACGAACCAGCGATAGAAAGTAGCTAAACAGAAGAAGCTCTAAACATTAAGAATGTTCTGTGGCTCAAGCCACTCAATAATCACCTGGATTTTCTTGAGGTTGGCAGAGACACCATCCATTGAAACAATGAAACCCAAAAAAAAAAACAATTAAGGAAGTTAAGAAAGCACATTTCTTGAGGTTTTCATATTGCTGCTCTAGACAAAGGATGAGACACTTGCCTGAGATGGCTTAAGCGGTCGGCAAGTGAGCGGCTTTAGATGAAGATGTCATTGAAATATACAACGATAAATCATCCGATGAAAGGTCGAAGAACCTAGTTCATCAACTTTATTAATGTGCTAGGGGCATCGGACCATCTAAACGGCATCACCAGCCACATATACAGGCCCTTCTTCTTGAAGGCCATCTACCACTCTTCATCTGGTCATATACGAAACTGTGATAACCACTCTTTAGGTCAATCTAGAAGAATAAAGTGGCTCCTGCAAGGATGTCAGGTATGTCATTCAAGCAGGGAATGGAAAACCGGTACTTGACAATAATATGGTTAATGACCCGACTATTAACACACATCCACTATAAACCATCCTTTTTGGGTGCCAAGAGGGCTGGCACCACACAAAGGCTCAAACTCTCTCAGATGTAGCCACTGCTCAACAACTCCTCAACATGCCTCCTTAATTTCTCGTGAGATGAGTGATCTATGTGATAACGACGTAGGTTCGAGAATATGGAATCGGGCACAAGATTGATAGCATGCTGGATATCCCTCATTGAAGGCAACTCATTGGGGAGACCCTTAAGAAATATGTCAGTAAATTCCTGCAAGAGTGTCAATCTCAAATGGATGCGGGGCCTTAAGCTCGGGAGGAGTCTCTTAGGCAACCAGAGCAAAGACGAGTGTCTTTCTAACGCAATACTCAAACTCATAATGACTGACCATGTGGAAGAGTTGAACAAGAGGTGGGAGATGCACTAAAGGACACATCACCTGATATTTCTCAAGAGAATTAAGAAGGTTGTTAGAAGGAGTGACAAGCGGTGTACCACCAATACAAGAAAGAGTGGGTTTGGTGAGAACAGCAGTTGTCGAAGGGGCCGATGACGGAGACTTGGCTACTGAAGGGAGAGGGGGCAACAAGTTACCGATAGATTTTAAAGTTGTTGGGGAAGAGGGGGAGAGAGAGTTATGCATTGACTCAGGTGTTCAAAGACACGTGTTAGACCAACTGTGGAAGGTCACATCTTCGTAAAAAAGCCGAGGTTGACAGAAGATAATGCCCCTGACCTCTATGGGTAGAACATTGCACCAAATCTATCCAAAGTATAGAGAGAAATGGATGGGAACCAAGCATTAAGTATAAATGGGAAAAAATGTGGAGTCTACCCATGATACTCGACAGGGGCTAGGGTGGTTCGCTGGAACGAGTCCTAGGCATGAAACAATGAAAGTGGAAATGGTGTTAATGCAACTTTCACTATCAATAATGACTTTACATTTCTTTTCCCCAAGTGTGAAAGATGGTGGTGTGATGCCAATCATCACTCGTGATCGGATGTCCAAAAGTATAGTAGATTATCCCAAGTGAACTTTCCTCTAGCCCCCGCTGAGGGCTAGCAAGAAGTGCATTGATCGGAATCTCATCCTACAACTAAAACTCGACAAACAAGCTAGGGTCGGCCACAAGAGTAATCCCCTCAAGTGGATCCAAAGAGAAGTTAAAAGTCTAGCCATCCAGACAGAGTTATGGGCACTGAGCACACGTATGCCTAGGTTACTCATACCCCTACATGTGAGCAGGGGGAGTGGCAAAGGGAGGGGAAGGTTGTGAGCTAGTATACTCATACTCCTGGCTGGAAAAGGAGGGAGAAAACGAGGAGGGAACTCCTAAGGTCTAGCAGGGGGCATAGGCTGATATAGCCAAGGTGGACCAAGTGTCACCTTGAACCTAAGGAGGAGGCCTAGTGCGGTAGGGTGTTCAAATAGAGCCTCAACTTGTTCATACTCAATAACAACCTCATAGACATGCTCAAGGGTTGCAACACCCTGATGGTTAAACTCACGTTGATATTCTGGCCAAGTCCTCTCATGAACTAGGTGAGTGTCATCAAACTCTCCACGCATACATCACATCTAAGTATCTATCAAACTTGGTGATGTACACAGTGATAAAGTAGTTGCCCTGGGCAAGAGCATGGCAACGATCAAATAGAAATCAATGATACGATGAAGGCATGTATTTCTCACGAAGCTTCACTTTCATCTCATCCCAAGTCTATATAGGCACCCGGCGGCGCTATCTAGGGATAGCCTTAATGTTTAGCTAGTGCATCTTGACCTGGTCGGTGAGCTTCATTTTGGTAAATCGCATTTGCCGAGAATCTAAGATGACAGACCAATCAAAATAATGGTACATGTTAGCTTCCTAATATAAATAGATGCCTAGATCAAGCAACCCGTCAAAGCTAGGGGCATCGACTCTAATGTTGTAAATAATCTGATCACTAGCATCCGCTTGATTATGAAAATGTCAATGTCCCTGATCATGATCGCCCAACCCAACGTGTGACCTATGCTGGTTTGGGCAGCTCACACTGGATTAATGGGGGGATGACCTTAAAAGATAGGTGACCTGTAGTCGATTGCACAAAGACAAGCTCAGTAGGCCTAACCAGATTGGCAGGAGGTGGGTGCCTCTGAAGTGCAACAAACTGCTCAAAGAGATCACACAAGATCTTCTCAGTGGGTAAATTGGTCATCTAAGTGTGTGACACGATCACTAAGATCTCTAACTAGGACCACTAGAGTGTCGACTCTATAAGACAACTGTGTCATGTGTGGACCATGGCTGGATCAAGGAAGTCGGGTAAAAAAATAGGCATAGTAGTCTGAGAGAAAGTGAATACCATACAGGTGCGTGTGCAAGCAAAAACCCTAGACCTCTAATGCAACCAAGCAGAATGTCTTAACTCAACCAGCTTTGATACCAAATTAATGTAGGATTGACTGGGCGCCAAACTACGCAAGCAACGAAAAATCATAACAATGCCACGAGATGAAAAAAAATGATCTAAATTTAACCAAATTTGTGACTACGTGCTAATAGAAAATGTGACTGAGAGTGGTCCTTTGAAGTGGGAAAGCCAACGAATGTAAGGACACTACCAAGTTAGGATGCTCTAAACTTCAATAAAATAGGTCTAATAGCTTTGAGATAGGATAACTCAACTCACACCAACCATAACAAATAACAAGCTAACTATCTACCACTCATGATCGACACAGCAAATGGAGCATAATAGATACACAAATTAACTAGCATGCAAGGGTTGTACCTTCATGCCCTAGGCATGGGTACCAGCCCCTCCATCAGTCAACTAGGAGAGGGTGCTGTCCGGCCCTATTGTGGATGGCTTGAATAGTAACATGAAGAGCTAAAACTGGTGACACTGTAGCTGACCTAGAGGAGGACCATGATGCAACTCAGTGGCTAATAACTTGGCCTTGGACTGTAGTAGACCTGCAAGAGCGGCACATCCTGTTCGTAGGGTGAGCCCCATTCAAATTGAGTGTCTAATGGAGTGATCGTGACGGGAGTGGGGGGAGAGCTAATCAAGGTTATGAAGGAAGGATGGGAAAGGGGTCGCTCGGGGCTTCCAATATCGGAGGCTGTTGGAACAAAGGACGTTGAGGTAGAGCAGGTGGGGCAGTGGGGTGCGAGTAGGGCTGAGGGGGAAGGGGAGAGGGTTTGAGAGAGGGGTCGTGGGTTCTCAACGATCCTCCTTGTGACCCCGCTGAAAGGATTAGTAGATCCTGTTGGCGTGGGGAGTTGGATTAGCTAGAATAGGGAAAGTAGAAAGCAGTGTTGACATGGAGAGAATCCAAAGGGGATTGAGGTCGATGAAGGGTATCGGGACAAAGGGTTATTGCAGTGGTGCTGAGAGGTGTTGATAAGGGTAAGGGGGTGCAAGCTGGGATATGTTGAGGGGAAGAGTTGTGTAGAAAAGGTAAAGGTGTTGACAAGTGGGATAATAGGAGGTCGAGGTTCGACTGGAGATGGCAGTGGCAAGGAAAGAAACTCCGAATGTTGGGAAGGCCACGATCAAGAAAGGGAAAGGGACTGTGAAGGCATGGAGGCCACCAAGATAGAAAGAAGGGTTGGAGCTAGCCTATGCCGGGGGTGAAGTGAGCTCTGGCTCTTGCCAAGGGTGGAGAGCTCTTACCTGCTATCAGGGGTGGAGGTGAACACCAAGACAGCTCTGATCGTCACTGGATTGGGTACTGCAAGAGTGCCACCATCATCCAAAGCTCTAGGGATGCCACCATCGTTCTCCACTGGAAGACTAACCTAGCAGAGGATATATATATATAGAGAGAGAGAGAGAGAGACAGAAGGAACTTGTGAAACAATACTACTTTCTTTCATTCCTTTGTAAAATCAAATATGTACATAAGGGATCTTAAAAAGGCCATTGACAAAACTCCAAATAAACCACAAAATGTCAAAGTATATCTCTCTATGCCCAAACTTAACATATCAATAAATGTGTGTGTATACATACCCAATCCATTCACAAAATACATCCCTTGATTCCCTAAAATGAGTCCTATGCTAAATCAAGATCAAAATAAAATAAAATTATATGCCCACTACCCATCTATCCAAAGAGATGTCGTCGTCGGGTGGCCACAACATCAGTAAACAAATGCTGGATCAAATCAGAAATGTGCATGGGTGTCCTCACCACTAGACTACTCAGTTGTCTGAACTCTCATAACAAAATCCAGCAATTCTGCAAGCTAGCAGTTTAGGTTAGAGTATGGGGCTGGCCCGCAGGCTTGCAGACCCACTTTTGGTACTTATAAGACAGAGATCTCAGTCCAGCAGACCTTAATCAGGCAGTCATTCTAGAGATGTGTGCAAAAATGGGCCTAGGTCGTTACTCACACAGTCTCACCTCGACAATCAACACTGTCATTTCCCAAGTTGTCATTGCCTCTTTCTTTGGCTCTCCCTCACAAACTGCAGGATCTGCAGTTTCTTTCAATCCTAACAACACCTTACAAGTGTCACTTCCACTCGCTAGAAATAGGTTGTAAATCTAAGTTGTTGACAATCTTACACTAATATATTTAAGATTAATTTTGTTGATTTTATAATAATGCATATCATGAAATAGGAAAAAAATTTTGAGTCAGACTATATTGGACTGGTTAAGTTAAAATCTGTTAAGGGCCAGATTTCTGCCAACAATATAACATGGGCATGGCTATTTGAAATCCTGTGGATTGGGCCTTAATCAGGCTGCCGCATGGCCAGGCTGGGCCTGGCCCATTGCTTCGCCAAGTACAGGTCTGCACTGGACTGACCAGTTTGGCCAACCACCCAAACTTCATAGAAGAAAAGTGGATCTAAAGATGGGGCTGGGGATGGATAAATGGGAGCAGGTCCCCACCTATCTTCTCTTGTCCTGTTAGCCTGAAGAAAATATGGAGAGGTAACAAGAAACTGCTAATGTCACGAGGTTGCAGTGAAATGCCAGCCTGCCACCTACCAAGGTTTCTGGCAAAGTGGCATCCTTGCCATGAGAATGGCAATCCTGATGTGAAAGCCTATGCTCCTTCAAAGCATAAGGCAACTGGTTGAAGTCACATGCAACAGGGAGTGATATGACAGAGACATTGTACAAAACCCTCTTGCACCTTCCCTGACTGCTAACAGTGACTGAGGTCATTGGCTTTGGAGTGGTCCCAGAACAGTTTTGACCAAAATTCCCATGAAGGTCCTCATCCAGTAACATCTCCCACTGTTTGACAGCTTGGTGAATGGTAACCTAGCACCAGCCTAGTCCACGTTGATGCGAAGTTAGGCACAGAACTCTATTTTGCCTCACTAGCAATGTTCCATGGCTCCCTGTGAATGGTCACCCAAACACAAAGTCCTAGTCTGCATCTTCAGATGGACCAAGAGCTCACTTGGCTCACCAAACTCAACTGTGATGGTTGCATGTTGGAGACAGTTTCCACTGAAGCTTTCCAAGTCTATTTCCTTCAGAACTCACATCTTGGCAGAAAGTTGAGAAAAAGGTTTCCACGACCAGAGGTGAACCAAAATTCCCTGGATGTGACACCAAATAGAAGAAGGCTTGACAAGGGACAGCATGTCTAACTCCTCAGTCCACTCTAAGAGTGCACATAGCCTGGAAGCACTGACAAACTGCTGCCCACGCTTCTTCTTGCCATTGTTGTGGGAGGAAGAGGTCTTCACCAAGATCTGCACTCCGTCTATACCCCTGCAATCCACAAATCATGCTCCTCTGGCCGCCTCCACTTTAGAAGGTTGGTGAGCTTTCTAGACTGCATCTATACCCGAAAAACCAAACCAAACCAAGTAATTTTGTTTGGGTTGAATTGTCAGTCGATTTGGTTTTGTTTTCAAGGTCCTTTGTACCAAACCAAATTAGTAAATTGAATAACCCGAATTTAGATTAAATATTTATTTTAACTTAGGCCTATTAACAATATATGTATATTTTTTCATGTAAAACTAAATATCTTAAAATTTCATAAAATAAAACCAACCATGTATACAAACATATACATTATACTTTAATAGAATATAATTTAAATCAAACTAAATAAAATCATATATATAGACGCTAGACATGTGCTATACCTTGATAAAATAAGTTTTGAACTGAACAAAACTGAAGCAGACCGAATAAGTTCTGTTTGGTTTGAGAGGTATGTTACGTTTGGTCTAGAAAAGATTCCTAAACAACCAACAATGAACACTCCTAGCCACCAATGAGACAATCATGGAACCAAAGGCTGTTCTTACTCAGCTATGGCAAGTGGCAACCAAAGAACTTAGTGACATCAAACTTGTGCTGCCACCCAATTCTTGTCAGGCAGATCAAACTGCTAGGAGAAGTCCCAGTCCATACGGCATCTAATACTGTTTCAGCAAGCCATGGTCTGGTCCAGTGGCTGGTTTCTAGGCATCTTAGCGAAGGTATCTCTCCAAAGCTGCAAGTAACCCAGCCGGCATCAAGGAGCTCTCCTTGTATATCTGCAGAGCAAAGGCTTGCACCATCAGACATGATGAGAAACTTCTTCCTAAGTCTATTAAGTTCTCAACATTTTAAGGTTTTACATCATTTATCACTTTCATTTCTCCCTTTTTCCCATTTTTGTTACCAATGTTGGTGAGGATGGCTTTTCAACTATCCTTTGTTTGTTAAAATGGGATTATATCTTTATCCCTATATCATTGATGTGACTGTGAAGGGACCTGAAGTATAACTTGGCATGATATGACATCTTTTCAACTAGGTAAAACTTGAAAGTGACCTGATCATATTTTGAATGATTTATAGGAATTTAGGATTTACATCCATGTATCATCATTGCTTACAAAAGTTACTTGGTTGTCTCGTATGATATTCTAAATTCTTAAACGTTATGCTGGTCACATTTTGTAAAAGGTATAAGAATAACTTTCTAATAGGGGTTTAGAAGGACTAACGTGTAAAAGTAGATTTTTCCTAAAACCCAGATACCGCGAGATAAGAGTACAAATAATGTCTGTGAGCTGCATTCTTCTTCCTCCACCCTTTTTCCCCTGTTGCTCTATCAGAGGAGGCACTTCCTCCATTCTACCCCATTTGTTTTCATCCAGCCAATGATGTTTCTTACTCTCCCTATTCCCTTATTTCAGACTCAGAAGAGGAGGCTTTCTTTCCAAGTTTCCACCTTAATTCTCCCATCTATGATAGCATTGAGCACCCAACAACTCTCTTGGTTCGCGTCAAAGGGCTGCTCAGCCCACACAACTGAGCGCCTTCAGCCTTGCAACTCCATAGTGTCTCAGGACACCACTGCCCATCTCCCATGCACTAAACACGCCCAACAGCACTGTGACTGCAACCACTCCTGCATTTGTTGCACCAATTTTTAAAAAGACCAAACAGCAGCAAAACATGACAAGTGACATCACCATAAAGGCTTCCCAAAAGACCAAACAAGGCAGAGTCTCTATTAGGTATCCAATTTAAAACCTTGAGGTGACGAGTTGAGAAGACACCAAGTTGCATTCACACAGCTATTATAAATTCTTCCCAACGTGAGATTCATGTTCATTAACAAGCTCTCTCACGTATAGGTTGCCACAACACTATTGTATAAATTACAAACACAGATGTTAATGCAAGGCCCAGATTAGCTGCTCTGATCATAGTTGTAGAGAAACTCTTACCCTTGATTTATAACTTTGTTTCTGTTTTTCATCTATTATGTTCTTAACATTTTTATGGTTTGAATTTCATTTCTCACTTACATTTCCTTTTCCCTTTCCCCTTTGATGAGGATGACTATGAGTCAGAAACCATGTTGAAAAGTTGAAATTACTGGAATGGCCACTACGGTGTACTTTCACAACTATGCTTCATTTTTCCAAAACAGGATTATATTCTTAACCTTATATCATTATTACTACGACCATGAGTAAACTGACATGTGGCTTCACATAGGATTTCTTTTCAACTAGGCAAAGCCAACTGATTATAATTTCAATGTGTAATTGTAAACGAATTGAAAGAAGAAAGATTGAGATAGTTTAGACATATTAAATATAGACCTAAGGAAACACCAATTTAAAAAGTAGAAAAAAATCAAGATAATTAAAATGACAAAAAGGGCATGGTAGATCAAAGTTTACATGTAAGAGGATAATTCAATATGATTTGGATAAGTTAAATATCTCTTAAAAATTGTCAAAATCAACATGAATGCAGAAAGAAAATCCATATGGCAGGCCCCAATTAATTAGGGATTAAGGCTTAAGTTGAGTTGAGTAAAATTTTAGGATATACATCAGTATTTTCTTTGCTTTATATGTGTTATTTAGTAGTTGAATGCATTACCATAAATTCTTAAATGTTCTGAATTTGAGATTAGTCACATTTTGAAAGGTTACAGGTATCTTTGTGATAGGGGTCTTAGAGAGGCTAACGTGTAGAAGTGAAGTTTCTTTGACTCCTTGTCATGAACCCCCAAGACAAGAGTTTGAATGTGAACTTGAGTAAACTGTCTGCACTGTAGTCTTCTCCCTCCATCCTCTCCCCCCTGATGCTTTAGCTGGGGAGGCCCATTCATTTTCAACCAGCCAAAGATGGTTCTCCTCCCTCTCTCACCTTCTCCCAGCCTCACATGAGAAGACTTTCTTTCCATATTTCTCCCATCTGTGACACCATTGACCACCCAACAACTCTTTCTGTTAGCATGAAGCAGCAGCTCATCCCACATGACTCCACAGCATGCAAGTGCCACCAGCCATCCAAACCCATGTGTCACCACCATGACACACACACCACAACCCAGCCACTGTATATGTAAACACGCCACAGTGCCGAAACTGCCCCACTGTCTGTTGTGTCATGTGTGGTGCAACTACCCATGTGCATACCACATGGACAACTTGCCTCCCCACAGCCCGTGTCCTGTATGTCACCTTGCTTCTCCATCCACACGAAGCACCCATGTGTGGATCTGCATGGCCCCTCTCTCCGCATACCTCATCCATGCATGGCCATGCATGCTTTCCCACCGAAATCTGCCCATGTGGGTACTGTCCATCATAGTATGCAACCTCCAAAAAATCACTCAAGATCTCTTGAGAATCTCTCTCTCCACGCGTCCATGAAACGAGATCGCCGAAACAAAAAAATCTATATAGTACCGCTGGTACCTTGATCTCCTCTACCTATTACTGCCCCTAACTTAATAGATGGTCTTGTTAAGTTTGCTTTATATATTACTAGTTTTATCATAGAACCCATCTAAATATTCATCTAGACATTATTATTTGATAAAATTTTATAATTTAATATTTTTATGATATGTACAATTGACCCAAGATGTCACCAATCTTCAATTCATATTGTTTAAGATGAAGTTTTGGTTTAACATAAGCTCACTTGTATGTCTCATGTGAACAATAGTTCACTTTCTTTATATTACACTTTTAACTCTTTCACAACTTATTTTGATGTTTAATATGAGTTCCTTTGTCCCTTTAAAGAGATTACATAGCATTTTACACTTAAACATGCACATTTTCGAGATCCAATCTCAAGATTTTTCCAAGATCTTTTCTCTTTAGTCTCCATGAGATAGAATCTAAACGTGAGATGGCAATCCTTGAATAAGGTATAGCCTATATAAATGAAATCTGAGATTCAATCTCCCAAAATTTTTTTGAGAATATTACGAGATTTCTTCTCTTTCACGCTTCCGAGACAAAGTCGAGATCCGAGACGGCAATCCTTACTATCCATGCCGCATGCACTTCGCAGCACACAGTTGCTCCTGTAAAGTCCTGTCCTCATCGATCTGGCCATGGTGCATCCGTCCCCTCTTGTGAATCAGCTGAACACAGTTTGGAACCCCTTCAGGCCCATGCCCACCAGATGCTTCTGGTCAGTGCAGGCTTTCCACTCGACGACCCATCCTGCTCCCCTCCAAGCTCTGCTCTGCCACCTCCCCAGTGTATTTGCGGACCCCATGGTGCCACCATCCACTTCAGTTCCAAAAGCTTGCATTGGGCCACCGTACTCCTGGGGCTCAGACACCATCAGCCCGTGTGGCAGTACTACCTCCACACAGCAAAGAACTGCATGTTCCCCTTGAATCCGGCAAGCTCACCCCCATCGCCATTGTTGAATGTGTAGCACAAGCTACCAGATGAATGGAGTTCCAACCCGAGCCAAGGTTCCCAAAGTAAGTGATGAGACCTTATAACAAACCCAGAACAGAGATATTTTATTATACGAAAGAAGTACAAGAAACAAAATATAATGCATAAAATGGACCAAAACCCATTCAACACCCTACAAAAGAAAACTTTTATCAAGATAAATATTATTCAGTAGAGAAGTACGAGATCATGGAAAACCCTGTAGTTAAGGGCCTGTTTGGTTTAGAGTATAAAAATAATATTATATTAATATTGATAGCGATATTTCTAAAGGTTAGACCATCAATATCAAAATTAATAGAAGTTGACACGCACATAACATTTTTGTTTGCACTACAAATTTCAAAATTGATGCTATTAATCAAACGTCTCTTATTGATTACTAGCAATATCAATTTTAAAATTGATAGAGTAGAAGTGTCAAATAATAATACCAAACAGGGCCTAAAGTAGCAAAATAATGTAGCTAAGCTGGGCCTCAGCTTTCATGCTTGCAGAAGAATGGGAACTTTGTTATATTAGATTTGATGATATGATTTAGGAATCATCAAAGAAATTCATAAATAAAATAAGCACAAACTTCCCATTTCATATAATAATCATCAATTTAATAAAAGCTGCAAGTCCTAACAAAAGGAACTTTTAGGTCTCTCTCTCTCTCTCTCTCTCTCTCTCTCTCTCTCTCTCTCTCTCTCTCTCTCTCTCCGTTATGACCAACTTAATAAAGAGACCACCGAAATGCTCCACCATCCTGACTCCTGAGGTGTGAGAACCTCGTTTTTCATTTTTCTTCTTTTCAAAAATGATTTTCGTATCTCCTTTGGACTACTTAGGAAAATAGATGATAACCTATAGATGTATTAAATAGTCCGACGATACATTTAGAAGTACTAGAACCGAGGTTCGGGTTCCTAGAAAATTTAGATTTGACCTCTCTCCGTCGGATGGTGCGAATATCCGACGTTAACTTACATCGAGCAACTACTCGAATGCCCTTGATTAACCGCCATAGCAAACTAGTTTGAAAGAACGTGCACATCCACATAACAAAAGATAACTCATAAGGGCCTAGCCTTTCGGACCTGATAAAAAGCGAACACGTTGTCTTAACTTTGTTGGATGTTGATTTTTATTTGTTTTGGAATTGATTTTTGATTTTTGAGGTTGATTTTTGAATTGTTTGATTTAGTTTTGGTTGCTTTTATTTTAAATGGTTGAAATTATTTTTGTTTGAGTTTGGAATTTAATGGATTTTGATCTTTTAAGCAATTTGACTCATTTAGTTTGAATTAAGATATTTTTGTTGTTTTCTTATGTCAGTTGATATTTTAGTGTCGGTTTGAATATGTTCGGTGTGTTTTAGGTGTTTTGAAGTTTTGATTTGATTTGATCAATTATTTGATTTTTTGTTTTATGACTGCCTTTTGGTGTTTTAAAGTATTTTCAATGTGATTTGTTTTATTATTTTGAATTATTTAATTTTCAATTGATTAAGGAGTGGATTTTTATTAAATAATTTTAATTGAAATTTCCATATTATTATAAATCTGAGTTTTTTCTTTCATTTTTCAGATTTAATGACCTGTTTTAAGGTATTTTCAGATTTGTTTTATCTTTTTATTCATGTTCGATCCGCATCCGCATCTCATTCTGTCCGTCGGGCTAGCATCGGTGCCCGATTTGCAAAAAAAAAAAATCCCATTGGCACTTGAACTTTGCATTGATTTCATTTCATGTCGGTGTACATCATGTCGGTTTACATTGGAGGCATGGAAATTTGAAAATAGTCATCTCTCTTCCCCCGGGGTAATTTTCCATAAGATCGAGAGATGAATTCGACATTACGACGGCATGCCGACCCATTCTCATTCAAATGGATATTTACCCTCCGACATGTCAAGTCTTTCGACTAGCCATGTTGGGGGAAGGGTCCGTCTGCCAGGAGCGGGTCCCATGCCTACGCCCGGGTCGACATACCGGAAGCTGGTCCGGGCTAGCCGCCCAATTGTGGAGCGCCCACGGTGTGGTGCTAACTCCTTAGATTCTTTATTTCATGTTCAGATTTGACTTAAAAATTATTTTGTGACCGATGGGCCCAATGGGCCGGTCCTTGTCTTTCTTGGCCCGGTTGGCCGGCTTCTAGCTTTCATGGGCCCAGTGGGCCTGCCTTATGCTTCTTGGGCCCTGGCGGCCTGTTTGGTGCTTCGACTGAATTGTCCATCCTCTGTTTTGTGCCGGAATTGGGCGTTGAAGATTGTGAACTCTTTGGCATCGGTTCGGGGCTGAAATCAGGCCGGTTTAAGGACTGTTTCAGGGGACTGTTTGTAGACCGGACAGAGCCTGTTTTGGGCCCAAATAGGGGGCTGTAGCAAGGGGTCTGACTGGATCCTGCTGGAGACTTGAACAGGGGACTGTTGAAGGGGTCTTTGATAGAAGGAAATTAGGGCCACCCGGCTTAACTCTTGGCCCGTCCGGCGGGTTCCAAGAGGCCCGGGCTGTCACCCTTATTCCCTCTCATCAAAGAGGCTAACCGGTTTACTTTGAGGTGATGTAAGAGATGTTTGGAGGGGCCTGAACAGGGGGCTGTTGAGGGAGTCTTTGATAGATGGAGTTCGGGCCACCCGGCTTAACTCTTGGCCCGTCCGGCGGATTCCAAGAGGCCCGGGCTGTCACCCTTATTCCCTCCCATCAAAGAGGCTAGCTGGTTTGCTTTGAGGTGTTGTAGAAAGTGTTTGGAGAAGTTTATGTAGGCCGAATGGAGTCATGTATGGACTGTCGGCTGGACTTTGAGGTCTGGCTGGGGGATTTAAGGTGCCTACATAAAGAGTAGTAGATGGTGCTGTTCGACAGGGGCTAAGGGGCCTGTTTTAAGACCTTTTTAGGGGTCTGACTGAAGGCGGATAGATGGGGTTTTAAGGGTACTATGCTTGCTGTTTTATTGCCTGCAGAGGGGACAAGACAATGGCATATTTGGCCATGGAAGGGGACCTCAAGGGGAGGCCGCAGGAAGCCTGGCATAAGGGAATCTGACCTGGCTTGCATGGAGAGAAAGAAAAGATGGTTCGGCCATGGCAAGAGATGGAGAACAGAGGAGAAAAGGGAAGGAAAGTTGAAGGTCACATTGTGCTATTCCTTTTCTTACCTTTCCTTTCTCTTCTTCTCTTCTTCTCCCTCTCTTGGACGTTGCAGCTTCTGTTAGGAAGAGGACCAGCCTCCTCCTTTCTTCTCCTTCTTTCTTCCTTGCGTAAGTGGCTGTAGAGCTTGCTTGGGATCCCTACGTGCAGGCGGCTGTGTTGGCAGAAGACTGGACTTGGGAGTTTCTGTTGCAGGTCTTCGCTGGATGCAGAACGTGGTGTTCTGTCTCCTCTCTTGGACGCTGGGTGCCGAATCCTCCTTGATGCGCAGTAATTCTTGTTGGAGATGTATGGATGAAAAGGCTGCTGCTCTTGTTGGAGAACCACCGGAGCTGTTGGCGATGAAGGCCCTCGCCCCTCCGCTGTCCCTCTCTCTCCCTCTGGCTGCCGGGTTGCTGAACCTCTCCCCCCTTCCTTTTTTTTTGACTCCTTTTTTTTTATATCTCATACGCTGCCAGCAGGCCAACTGCGTACGCAAATCTTTTTGAGAGAGAAAAATGGAGAATCCGGGAAGGCTGCGCTTCATTGCGGAGGGAAGTGGGCTGCCCACCGACTTGCTGAACTTCGGGGATTCCTCCCCTTTCTTTTTTTTTACCGCCGCCAGCTCCTAGAAGGTCTTCCATTATCTTTTATTTCCTTCATTCTTTAAATGACAATAATGGAAGATAATATCCTCGTTGATTATCTGCTAAAAAACAAGGAGGGAAATTTTGTACGTGGACATGAGACAGAGGATGTGGCGGCTGATCTTCTGATGTTAAGTTTGACCTAGCTTTTCATCGGAATGCTCCCAATCCAACGGTGAAGATTGATTCCGGGCAGAATTTACTAAATTAACTCCAAAAAAATGCCAGTAAAAAATTGGAAGATGTCTTGATTGCCGTTGATCTTGTGTACCATCAGATCTACGGTTAATGACCTTCTAATTATCCGAAGATCACCGATTTGATAAAATTTCTGATCGGTGCGATCTCGGCCTTCAAAAATTCCGAAAATTGCACTTAAAATACAATTAAATAAATATGCACCAGAACTTTGGTCTTCATGCAGAAATAACTTGTCTAGGGACTTTTTGGACAGATTTGCCCTTGTCCTATGATGCGTGCGAGCTCCGCAAATTTTTGAATTTTGTCCATAACTTCCCAGATATGGATCGGATTGATGATCCGACTTCAACATTGCTCTTCTGGATGTCGGGTGGACATTCTGGTGGCGTCGGTTGTTAATGGGCCTGCTTGGATTTGTCTAGGCCCAATAGGGGCAAAACGGTCATTTTCCCGCCCAGAGTCGGATTCCGACATTCAAAGTACCGTTGTGAAGCTTGTGACTGAGACAACATCGCGGGTCCACTGGCTTGGTCATTTGGGCCCATTAAGCCCACAAAAATTGCCCAAAAGTTTGCTTTCACTATTTTACCCATATCTGTCTGGATATGAGTCGGATTTCTGATCCGACTTCAATGTTACTCTAGATGGAGTTGGGCGGACCCAATGATGTGTCAACATGTTACCGGACCTACCCCGAATTGTCCAAACCTAACAAGGGTGAAAGACACCATTTTACCGTTCGGGGCCCTATCGAAACCGGATTCTGACAATTGGGATACCGTTGCGAAGGTCTCGTGGTACAATCCACGTGAACTCACTTGTTTTGTCTTTTGGGCCCAATATGATAAGGTCACACGACAATTAACTTTCATTGTTTTTCCCATAACTTCTCAAATATAGGTCGGATTTCCGATCCGACTCTGGCATTGTTCATCTGGAAGTCAAGTGAACCTTCTGGTGGTGTCCGATCGTTATTGGGCCGACATTTGGTTCGTCGGATCTAATAAGGCTTATTGGGCTTGTTCGGCCCATCGGCCCTAAATGCAATGAAAATTGGATCAAACTTGTCTGTTCAGTTTTCTTTTACGTATTTTGTCCGAAACTTTGTCATTTTTTGGTGCTGTGACATTTTTAGGTGCCAACATGAGGCTACATTAAAAACACAGTCAATCATTTCTTGCTAACCTTGTGTGTGAACCTCTTTTTTTACGTCGTCTGTTCTTAGAAAGAAAGACATCTCCGGACTTTTCTAGGAAAATATGTGATATCCTAAAATATTAGATAGTCCGGTGATAGTTTAAAAAATATTAGAACCGAGGTTCGGGTTCTTTGAAAATTTCATTTTTGACCCTTCTCCGCCGGATGGTGCGAGTATCCGGCGTTAACTTACATCGAGCAACGGCTCGAACGCCTTTGATTAACCGTCGCGACAACCTGTTTTTGGAGACGTGCACATCCACAAAATAAAGTAAAGAACTCAAAAGGGCAGCGGCCTTTTGAGTCCGATCAGATGCAAACCGATTTGTTTGGGTTTGTTGATTTGTGATTTTTTTGGTTGACTTTGAGAGTCGGTTTTGAAAGTTTTGGATTTTTGAATCAATTTGTTTGATTGGTTTGTTTTGTTGTTTATTTTGGTTTGGTTTTGATTTGTTTAATTTTGGACTTGATTGGTTCAAGTTTTTTTGTTTTGATTTCAGTTTAGATGTGTTTGAAGTGTTTTAAAACATTGTGGGGTTTTGATTTGATTGATTTTTCTGAATTTTCAGATTCTGGATTATTTTTTAGTTTTGAGTTGATTTTGACACATTTTGGGTGTTTGAAATGTTGTTTATTTGATCTCCCAGCGGGTTTGATTTATTCGGGCAGGTTTCTGTGAATTTTAAATGAATTTCCAGATTGTCAAAACCTGATTTGGGTGTGTTTACAGATTTGTCTAAAATCTGAAATTTCTATGCTTTAGATGTAACCGAGATCTGATTTTCACTTAGGGACTGATTTGGGATCCCGCCGAGCCACAAAGGGGCTGGAGTGAATGGATTAAGGTGGGCCGAAATGGGCCTGCACAAAGGGCTGATCTGGAATCGGTTCTAGGACCTGAACATGGGCTGAGCAAGGGCAGCTTCGGACCTGCTTAAGGGGTCTGTTCAGATGGCTTTGAATAGACCGATTGGAGCCTGTGTAGGGGTGTTCTGGATGGGGCTGCAGAGGGGCTGTTTGCTGCAGGTTTTAGGAGCAGGTTCTGGGTCTGCTTAGCGGGCCTGCAGGTGGGTCGAATTGGACTGGGCAAGGGCCAGACTTTGGGCCTGATATGCGGGCTCGGACTGGGCCTGTAGAAAGGGCCAGCAGGTGGGCCGGACAGGGGCTATCCATGGGCCTGGATTGGGGTAATTGCAGGTGGTTTAAACCGGGTCAGATAGGGACCGGATATGGGCTTAACCTGGGCCTGTATGTGGGTGGTTATGGGCCTGATGGTAGGTCTGGAAATGGGCCTGTTTGTGGGCCTGGTTGTAAGCTGAACTTAGACCGGTTGTAGGATGTCTGCAGGTGGACCGAGCAGGCCTGTTTTGGGACCTGAGCAGGGGAATGTTTGATGCCTGCAGGTGGGCCTACTCAGGTGGCTGAACGTGAGCTGGTCAGACCTGGATTGGAGGCCGGTTATGGGCACCTGTAGGTGGGTCAAATAGGGAGTAAGAGAAAAGGCATGCGTGAAGGTCTGCAAGTGTGGCAGGGGAATCCCATTTCAGAACCTGATTTACTTTGTTTATTTCCAGATTGTTTGAAACCAGATTGCTGTTTGAATTACAGATTTATGATTTTTTTTTTTTGGTTTTTATTATTTTCAGTTTGGCGGTTTGCATTGCCTCCGACTCATCGGGCCACCTTTGAATGCCCAGCTTCATGCATCGATATGAACATCAAAGTTTCATTCATCGGAAGTTGGAGTACATGGAGTACAATGAGTGGTGATCCTTCCCCCAACTTAGGTTCTTCACCGGTTTAGAAAAATTTCGGCATTACAACGTCATACCGACAAGTTTCTGACTTGGCGAAGTTTACCCGTCCAATCAAGGCTAGTCGGTGACTTAGCCAAAATTGGGGGAAGGATCATCGGCTACGGGAGCATGCCCGCGCCGACGTCCGGATTGACATCCCAGGATGTACCCGGGAGAGCCGTCCATTTCTTTTTAGTTTTATTTCTATTTCTTTTTATTATTTTAAAAGGCCACTCGGGCCGGTTTTGAGTTCCATCGGCGTTCAAAGCCGGTCTTCGGTCTTCTTGGGCCGGAAGGGGCTGCCTTGGACTGTTCTTGGGTCGGAAGGAACCATCTTGGACTTGTGCGCCTCCCTCCATCTTGATGGTAGGGTAAGGACCCGCCCGGACAAAACAATCGGCCCGTCGTACGGATTCCGAGAGGGTCCGGGACATCGCCCCTACCCACCATTGCTGAAAATGGCAGACTTGTGTAGCTTGGTCGGCTGCTGCAGACCTGCTTCCCTTTTGAAGCTTCATGGATTGGTGTCTCCTCCAGAAGGCCACAAGGGGGCTACTGGAAGGGGACTCCGAACTCCTCTCTTTTGAAGCAAACAGGACCTGTTTGGAGCTCTTAGGCCGGAAGGACCTATCTTGGGCTTGTGCGCCTCCCTCCGTCCTGGTGGTAGGGTAAGGACCCGCCCGGACAAAACAATCGGCCCGTCGTACGGATTCCGAGAGGGTCCGGGACATCGCCCCTACCCACTATTGCTGAATTTCTGCACTTCTGCTGAACCGCACATATGCTGCATCTTGTGCCACAAGGGGGCTGCTGTTTGCCTTCTTTTTGGTATGCCGCAAAGGGGGCTGGACAGAACCTGTTTTGGGGTTGTCGGTCATGCCACAAGGGGGCTGTTTGGGACCTGTTTTGGGGTTCTTGGACCGGAAGAGCCTGTTGGAGTTGTGCGCCTCCATCCGTCGTGATGGTACGGTAAGGACCCGCCCGGACAAAACAATCGGCCCGTCGTACGGATTCCAAGAGGGTCCGGGACATCGCCCCTACCCACCATTGCTGAATTTCTGCACTTCTGCCGAACCGCACATATGCTGCATCTTGTGCCACAAGGGGGCTGCTGGATGGGCTGAACAGAGGGAGAGAAAGATGGGGGGGTGCCCTTAGAGGGCTACATATTTATAGAATATTGACCCACATGTTCTTCTTCTTCTTCTTCTCCTTCTCTTCTTCTTCTTCTGCTGGCAGGTATGCACGTGGGCAGGAGGAGAGCAGCCGCTCTCTTCTTCTTCTTCTCTTGGCTGCTGGCAGGTGTAGACGTACAGCAGCAGGCAGAGGGGGCTGGAGCAGGCGCACAACAGCCAACAGAGGGGCAGCTTTGTGGCGTCTTCAGCTGGTCTTCCTTCCCCTTCCTTCTTCTAGCCGCGGGCAGCAGGTGGCAGAAAGGGCAGCAGGATGGAGAAGCAGCCTGTCGGCGTCCAAAGGCAGTCCTTTTTTGCTGGTGCGCACCCCTCTTTTTATAGGGGCTGGAGGGGAGGTGAAGGGCCAGCAGGGGCTGCGCATGGGCCTGGGTTTGTGCGCAGGCCTCTTGGCCTCCCCCCCATGCAGCCATTGCATTGAATGGGCTGTTGACTGGCTGCCTCTTCTTCCTCCCCCTTTCTTGAGCTGAGCGCAGGGCTGGGTTGGCTGCATGGTGCGGCTGGCTGCTGGGGTGGCAGGTGGTGCGCTCAAAGATGCTGAGGTGGCAGGAGGGCCAGTGTGGCATGTTCACACTAGGCCGCAGGTGGCCTTAGAGATGGGCTGCGCACAGGCTTTTTTTTACATGGGCCAATTGGGCCAGCTGGAGGCTGCGGCTCAGCTTCTGCTGTGGGTTGCGTAGGGCCTGGATTTAGGATAGAATTTGGCCCAATTTTAGGATGGGATCATGGGCTTCTGATTGGACATACATGGGCCCCTGATTGGGCCCAATTTGGCTGAACTGTGAGCTGTCCGGCCTGCTCCTAGGCCTGCCCCATTGTCCCGTTTTTTGTTTTTTTTTTTGTAAAAAATTGGACGCCAACACCTTGTCAGAGAAAAGTTTGAAACTTCAACACCCATATATATGTTGCGTGCTTAACAAAAAAAACATAAAAACTCATCTACTGCTTTTATACAAAACCAAGAACACGGGCATGGCAGGGCTGTAAATTTTTGTCGAAAACAAGCACATAACCAAGACTGACATGCCAGATACATTAGTCAAGACTGAATGGAAAATAAAATGTGAACATTCTAAAAATAACAACTACTATCAAAAGGGTTTACCCACCCTTAAGGCAGCCTTGCGCAAAGGTGAGGACCTCATATATGCCTTCAAGAGCTTAAAAATTAGAATATCTAAAGGTGCCTTTATGTTGGTGTAACTACTAATCCAAGGATGGCCTGAAAAAAAAATTATGTTTGATGTTCGATGACACAACACCAAAGCCAAACTTTAAAGCTGTCAGAAGATACTCACTTAATGCCTGAGCAGCAGACATTCTTCTGCGTGGATCTTTACTTAATAAACGCTTGACGAAATCCTTTGCTTCAGAGGATAAAGAAGGCCAAGGTTGTTCCTCAAAACTTGGATCTGCTTTTAGGACAGCTCTAAAAATACCAGATTCGGTACGAGACCAGAATGGGCGACTACCACATAAAAGAATATACGCAATCACTCCAATACTCCAGACATCAGCTTCTGTACTGTAGGACCTATGTAGAACCTCTGGTGCAACGTAGTATGCACTTCCAACAATGTCATTTAACCTTTCATCTGCCAAATAACTTTTCTTCAGAGGCCATAAGAGGTAATTTCCTTCAGCCATACAATGCAAATATAAAAATATTATGGAAATTTGTGTGCCTAGACAAACCTGGTTTCACAAAATCTGATAAACCAAAATCAATAGCCTTCAACAGGGAGCCTTCATCTTTTGTTGTGAAAAGGAAATTCTGTTAAAAATAAAAAGAAATAAATAATATGCTCCCAAACTTAAAAGAATTGAATATTTTTTCAAAAAAATCATGCTCAGCAAAATGTCCTTTTGAAGTGTAATGATAAAATGTTCAGAACCTTCTTGCTTATAGCAATCCTTGCATACAATCCATTCTGCTAAAAAAAATTGGTAAAAATAAACAGGAAAAGCTTCGGCACTTTATTTTCTCAATTTAAAATGGCTCCAACCCAATGCCAAATTTCATTGGCAACCCAAAAAAGGTACATCAAAGAGGGATCAAAAAATGAGGAAAAAAACATGCCACTAAGGCAAGTTGAAACTCGGTCAAGCATTTTCTCCACCTTTTTGGATAATTGAACCAAAATATTTAAACAAAGTATTTTGATATAATATTACACCATCTAAACTACCTCCCTCGTCTTCTTCCTTTTGATTTCATTAAATTTACAATACATATATTATGTATTAGTTCTTCTTATCTTGAATCCAAAGTGTTTCTCCAAAGTTCTATAATTTTGTTAACTCCTTGTGTCACATCTATTGATACAATTTTATCGGCAAACAACATGAACCACGGTAAATCATGTTCCATGTTCTTCATTAAATAATTCATAAGTAACGCTAAAAGATAAGAATTTACCATAGATCAAAACATAAGCTAATTGAAATAGAAAAATCTATTGTTTTCCATCCCACTGTGAATACACCAATAGTTGTTCCACAATGCACATCTTTCATCCCTTGCCACCGCAAAACATCTCTTGGAACTCCATCATAAGTCATTTTCCAAGTCAATAAACCTCATATGTAAATGTATCTTCATAACTCAATATTCTCCATTAGGCTTCTAATATGAAAAATAGCTTCTATTCTACACCAACAAGGTATAAATCAAAATTAGTTGGCTGAATTATTTATACTATCCCTATATTTGTCACCCCATGACTCTTTTTCACAATTCCATAGTATGACTCATAAGCTTGATCCCAATATGATTTAAGTAATCAGAGATGAAACATAATATAAACTATAATACAGCAGAATGCAGCAAAAAACTAGAATAAATGAGATCACCTCTGGCTTGAGATCTCTGTGGACCACTCCCTGAAGATGGCAGAACGCAACAACACTTAGTATTTGCACTATGACTGCCTTTGCATCATCCTCCGAGTATTTTCCACCCCTTTTCATGAACCAAAATTTAAATTCTAAATACTAAAAGTCAAAGATGAGAAAAAAAACTAGTTGTTCAAAATACAGAAAAAGCAAAAATCACTAATGGCAATTCTTATTCTTCATACCCAAAGGTCAAAAAAAAAGATGCTACCTTGAAAGTATCCGGTCCAAAAGCTCTCCTCCTCCACATAACCTGGAAGATCCATATATTTTTTCCATCGGTGAAATACAGAAGAATATTTGGAAAAGGCAGCACATATCCGTAATTTAACAAGTAAAAGAAATATCAAAGATGGGAAGTCAATACAGCTTTGCAATCACTTAAAGGAGTCTAATGGAAGCATCTGCATACTGCATTCTATTTTGCAGTTTCACCTCTATTGCATATGCTGATATGTGGCCAACATCTAAGTAGATTATTCCTTACTCATAAAGACCACTAAAAGAAACTGCAGCAAGAGTGTTCTTGACACCAAAAGTTTCACATCCAAATAAATGTCTAAGTGGGGAACAGCATCCATGCAAGCCCCTTCAATTTCCCATCATATTTCTCCAAAAAATAGGAGTGCAGCCCTATCCATCTAGGAAAAAGAACAGCATACCCTGCTGTCTAGTGTCTTGTAGATTCAAAAAAAAACAAACAAACAAACAAACAAACATCAGTCCAGGGATTGCCGTCTCAGAAGGGTGAAAGAAGAGATCTTGTGAAATTCTTGAAAAAATCTTAGAAGATCGGATCTCAGATTTCATTTACATAGGGTATACTACGTAACACTATAAATATCAAGGATCGCAAGATCGGGATCGGTGACCACAGATCCGATATGGATCGGCCGATCCTCCGGACAAAAGGGCGATCCCAGATCGGTTGGGATCAGCCATTTTTTTAAATCAAAAAATTCTCAAAAATCAAGAAAAATCATAGGAATAAGTAAAAAAATTAAAAATAAAAAACAATGTGGATGACATTCTACCAAACAATGTCATATAAAGTAAGTTCATTTCGAGAAACTGTCATATAAGTATAAACTATCATATAAGAGAGAGAAAATAGTTAAAATAGATCTTAATAAATTTTAAGTATATAACATATATTTATGATTATAAATCTTATATATATATGTAATAGTACAAGTGATAGTAAAATATATTAATATATTTACACTATTACAAACCGGTCACAAAGCAGTCGCGGATCGACCTTAAACAAGTAAAAATAAGTCCATAAAAATTAGAATCGATCTGCGACTACTCTGCACCCCATTTATGATATTGTAAACATATTAATATATTTCACTATCACTTAAACTATCACATATATATAAGATTCATAATCATAAATATATGTTATATACTTAAATTTTATTAAGATCTATTTTAACTATCTTCTCTCTCTTATATGATAGTTTGTACTTATATGATAGTTTCTTGAAATGAACTTACTTTATATGGGAATGTTTGATAGAATATAGAATGTCATCCGCATTGTTTCTCATTTTCTTAATTTTTTTACTTATTCCTATGATTTTTCTAAATTTTTAAGAACTTTTTGATTTGAAAAAATAAAAAATTTGTCCGATCTGGACCAATCTGGATCACCCTTTCGTTCAGAGGATAAGCTGATCTGGACCGATCTAACTTGATCCAGATCAAAATGGAGGTCATCAATCCCGATCCCGCGATCCTTGACTAGGAGTCCCATCCTAAATCCCAATGCCACTAGGATTCAAATCCAATTGCAACTAGGATCCCACACCCAAGTGTTTTAGAATTCCAATCCTAATCCTAACAGGGAAAGACAAAAAACACAGCACTACATGTTTCGCAACCTGTTTTGCAGAACTGGAAGTAGAAAAAATGAGGAAGAAGAAACAAGAACAAAAAAGCATGTTCTGCAGAATTGGAAAAGGGAAAAGAAAAAAATACAAAACCTGCTGATTACATCATCCGAAAGACACGAAAAAAAACCTGATTATATAAAATCAGTTCGACAGAGTATGATCTTTGCAGGACAAGAAAAAAAATTAGGTTTCAGACCTGTTGCAGGTCCGAAAACAGGAGAAAAAAAAAGAAAAAAGACAGCAGGACCTGCTGTTACAGAACAGAGAAAGGGGTGGGAAGAAAAAAAGAAAAGAAAAAAGTATAATACAAACCTTCCCCCCTGGCCCTTGCTGTCCAGCGGGAGGAGAAGAAGAGAGAAAGCAGATGACGCATGAGAGAAGAAGAAAGAAAAGAAACAGAAAGTTTCTTTCTTCTTAATCAAATAATACTCCTAGTAGGATTGGGTTTCCGATCCTGTCATATTTCCCATTTTGATAGGATTAGTTACTAACTAATCCTAGTCCTCCTTGAACTCTCCAACAGCCTCTTGCGTCAACTCTGCATCTCTATATTTCTAAGATAAAAATTAACTCACTCTAATCCTATTTAAAGTCAAGTTCTCAACATACTAACAATTGTATCCTATCAACACTCAAACTCAGCCGATCTAGGTTGAGAATAGCCAATTTTTAAATCGGTTTGGCATCTGTCAATACAATTTTTCTCTTGAACAGCCAATCCAAAGTTGATTCCCAGAGGAATCGGCCTAGATTGGGAGAATCAATCATGCATCAGTCGATCCTATAGGAACAAATTGGGAATTGGTCAATCCCCTGGGAACATAGAATTACGAAATTGGGCTCAATCTGATAGGTGGGAAAATCGGTCAATCTGTTGTCTCTCACCCTGATTTCACCACCAACCATCCCCTCCCCAATCTAGGGCACCTCCCTTCCAGCGTCCCTTCTGACAAGGAGCACCCCCACCTGATTTCCACCTCCCCTCTCCCTCCACCCCCTAAGGCCGATCGGGGTGGGGGGATCCCCCATCTCTCACTCCGATTCTGATTCCTCCCCCAGCCATCCCCTCCCCAATCTAGGGCACATCCCTTCGGGCATCCCCACTGACAAAGAGCACCCCCACCCGATCAGGGGAAGGGGTGTCTCCCGGTGGCTGGTAACCCCTCCGAAGGGGGAACCCTTGCATAAGTCACCCCCTAGCTTCACCTCTTAAGAGCTTGGGTTGGATTCTTGTCCCGTCATGTTTGGAAATCCATATTTGATATGAGTTTTATTTTTTTTGTTTTATTTCTTCTATTAAGAAAAATGTTAGACAAGAAGCAAAGTGTCCCTACACATTGCGATATTGGATCACAACATAGACACGTTAAATGTTGACAAGAAGAGGGTGAAATGTAAGTGGTATGGAAAAAAAATGAATGAAGGTGTTTACCATATCAAATAACACATAAGTGAGATTTGTGAGAATGTGAAGAAGTGTGACAAAATGCCGGCAGGACACAAAGAAGAAATGAGACCATATTTAACCGGGAGCATGGTTCGCCAGGTCTGCACCGAGTCACAAAACCAGCCCGACACATTCAGTTTTTGGACCGACCACACATGTATGGACCCTGGGTCTTCAACTCAGGATCAGCCCGGGTCCAGGTTGTGCAATCTGATGTAAGGTTACTGTGTGAACCTCTTTTTTCTGCGTCTGTTCTTTAGAAAGAAAGACACCTCCGGACTTTTCTAGGAAAATATGTGATATCCTAAAAATACTAGGTAGTCCGGTGATAGTTTTAAAAATATTAGAACCGAGGTTCGGGTTCTTTGAAAATTTCATTTTTTTGACCCTTCTCCGCCGGATAGTGCGAGTATCCGGCGTTAGCTTACATCGAGCAACGGCTCGAACGCCTTTGATTAACCGTCACGGCAACCTGTTTTTGGAGACATGCACATCCACAAAAAGTAAAGAACTCAAAAGGGCAGCGGCCTTTTGGGTCCGATGAGATGCAAACCGATTTGGTTCGGGTTTGTTTTATTTGTTTGTTGGTTGATTTTTATATTGACTGGAAAGTCGGTTTTGAGTTTTGGAGTTTGAATCAATTTTTTTTGATTGATTTGGTTTTGTTGTTGATTTGTTTTGGATTGAATTTGGTTGATTCAAGTTGTTTTGGTTTGAATCTGTTTTGGTTTTGATTTTTGATGAGTTTGAAGTGTTTTAAGCATGTTTGAATTTTTTATTTGGTTTGTTTTCGGAGTTTTCAGATTCTGGATTTTTTTGGTTTTGAGTTGGTTTTTTGATCCATTTTGGGTGTTTGAAGTTGTTTGATTGGTTTTCTTTGAAAAGGTTGATTTATGGCATTTCTTTGAACAAGGCTCGGTGGATGTACGAACCTCGCGATTATTGTTTTGTTATTATTTTATTGTTATCTTACACCGCTCCATCTTTTTTATTTATTTTTTAAAACTCTTTTTTGTGGCGGAAATTGTGGTTAATCTTTGGTAAAAATTATTTGAGGGATAAAATAAAATATTATATTGCGCGGATGCGACAACTTTTTCCCTCGTTTATCGTTTTGGCGCGAAAATCCTCAACAACGATGATGACAAGATTCTCGCTCCACCTCTTTCGGTATAAAAAAAAAAATATTTGATGATTATTAGAGTTATTATAAATAACATGGCGAGGTTATGGTGTGGGTTCTTTAAATTATGGTTTGACCTCTCTCCATCAATCCACGAATGGATTCGATGTTAATTACACTGAGCGGCGGCTCAGTAACCCCTGATTAACTGTCATGGTAACACATTCAAGACGGGACAAATGCAAGGAAGAAAATATGTGTTTGCTTTTTTTTGAATGTAAATAATGAAACAACAAGCAGGAGTATCGGCACTGCCTCCCCTCTCCCATTATTTCCCCTTTTTTTTCATGTCTTCTTTCTGCTTCCCTCTCCTTCTTTTTTGGGATTAGGTCCGGGACTAGAAGGCGGCATCTGCCTTGAGTCTAGCCTCACGGTCTTCTCCTTCTCTTTTTTTTTTTGATCCAATGCTTTGTGATTCCACATCCAACAAGCGGTATTTTCCCGATCGGGGATTAACCGACTTGCTAGGTCTTGGACATGATACCCAAGACCCGGCATTTCCTTTTAGGGACTGGCCGGACCGATGGACGTTGGAGATTTTCATCCATTATCCGGTATTTTCCCGATCGGGGATTAACCGGATTAATGGGGCTTGGAATTTGCATCCATTACCCGGTATTTCCCGATCGGGGATTAACCGGATTAATGGGCCTTGGACTTTGTTCGTCGGCATTGCTCGTTTGGGAGCGAGCCGAGTTGGTGAATTTGGGGTTTTTCATCCATTACCCGGTATTTTCCCGATCGGGGATTAACCGGAATAATGGGTCTTGGACTTTGTGTCGGCATTGCCCGTTTGGGAGCGAGCCGAGTTGAAGAATTTGGGTTTTTCATCCATTACCCGGTATTTCCCGATCGGGGATGAACCGGATTAATGGGTCTGGGAATTTTTGTCGTCGGCATTGCTCGTTTGGGAGCGAGCCGAGTTGATGAATTTGGGTTTTTCATCCATTACCCGGTATTTCCCGATCGGGGATGAACCGGATTAATGGGTCTGGGAATTTGTTCGTCGGCATTGCTCGTTTTGGGAGCGAGCCGAGTTGATGAATTTGGATTTTCATCCATTACCCGGTATTTTCCCGATCGGGGATTAACCGGATTAATGGGCCTTGGAATTTTCATCCATTACCCAGTATTTCCCGATCGGGGATTAACCGGATTAATGGGTCTTGGACTTTTTGTCGTCGGCATTGCTCGTTTGGGAGCGAGCCGAGTTGATGGAATTTGAGATTTATTTTTTTTTTTTGGGTGAGCCGTTGGGGCTTTCTCTCTCATCCACCGACTGGTATCTCCCGATTGGGGATTGACCGAGTTGGCGGGCCTTGCTGGTCCGTTGGGGGTTTCTCTCTCATCCGCCAGTCGATATCTCCCGATCGGGGATTAACCGAGCTGACGGGCCTTGATGGTCCGTTGGGAGTTTTCTCTTTCCTCCACCAACCGTTGGGGGTTTTCTCTTTCCAACCGTTGGGGGTTTTCTTTCCAACCGTTGGGGGTTTTCTCTTTCATGGTAGAGTTGGGTTTTTGTTCATGTTGGTTCAATTGGAGTTTGATCATCATGGACTTAACGGGCCCACTTTCCATGTTAATGGGCCTTGGGTTGATCTCATGCTCACCTCGGTTGAAACCGGATTGGGTCTTAGTGGACCGAGTTTGATGTGCTTGGGATGGAGCCACATGACATTGAGCTTCCTTTAAAAATGGTTGATTGGGCCTTGTAGATCTTAATGGGCCTAAGTCCCACCTTAATGGGCCTTGGATCGGTCTCTTGTTCATGTTGGTCAAGGCCTAATTGGGCCTTAATTGATTGGACTTGGTTCATTTAAAATGGGAGCACATGGTCTTGCACTTCATTTGAAGATGGCCAATTGGGCCTTGAAAGCCTTAATGGGCTTTGATGAGTGATTTTTTTTTCTTAGGGCCTTAGTTAATTGAGCTTGATTTATTTGAAATGAGGTCACATGATCTTGATCCACATGGATGATGGCCAATTGGGCTTTGAGAGCCTTAATGAGCCTTGATGAAATGAATGATATTCCTCCTTGCCTAATAGGCCATTGATTGCTTGATGCTTCACATGCTATCATGGTGTGAGATGATGTGATCTTCACATGCTATCATGATGTGAGATGATATGATTGACCCCATGGTGTACCTTGGAACTTAGCCAATTCCATGAAAAAATGGAACCTTGGCCTCTCTTCCTCCTCACACTCTCTTGGGCGATGGGACAAAAGGGGGGAGCTTGTGCTTTGCGTAGGAATGCCTTGGGGAATGTTGCCTCTCTCCTCTCCAAGAGGATTTCATGAGTTTTTATATGCCAAAAGAGGGGGGTATTTTGGTCCACAAAATGCCCCAACTTCTCCTTGTTTTTGAGGGTGTGAGGAGAGGGGAGGGTAACTTTGGAAATATTTGATTATGCCTTTTGCTTTATGGTAGGTGTGAGGGAAAATGGTGGGGGCATTTTGGGCTTTGGTCACCTTTATGGAGGGTTAGGGTGGCTAATTACACAAAATATCCCTCAAATCATTTTACAAGGGGATTTTCGGATGTCCCATTTGGGACAGATTTTGGGTCTTCTCCTTTTGAGAATTTGAGGCCCAAATGGCCAAAATAGAGGCCCACATGTATGTGCGTACGGGTCCAATGAACCAATTGGGGCTATTTGAGCCCATTTAAGAGCTATTAGAAGGTTTTATTCCCTCTTAACAAATTTAAACAAATCTAAATTTACTAATGAATAGCTTAATGCTATAATTCAAGGGGAGGAATCTCTCACTTCCTTTTCTTTTCTTTCCCCCTTTTTTTCTCTTCTCCTCCTTTTTTTTCTTTTCTATATGCATTTTTTGTCAACGAATATCATCTCATTCTTCTTCTTCTTTTTTTTCTTCTTCTTCTTTCTTTTCTTCTCCTTTTTTTGTCTAATCGTTTATCCCCCCTTTTTTTAATGATTTCTTTTCCTCTCTTTTTTATTGACCTTGTTCTCTTCTTTCTCCCATTTTTTTTCTTCTTTTATTTTCGCTAACAGAAACCATCTCTTTTTTTTATCTTCTTTTTTTTTTGCTTCTAACGGACATCATCCTTCTCTTTTTTTTGATTTAAATACCAAACTTCACTGCATACACATGTACCTTGTTTTAGTACATTGTAATTTCTCCTCTCTTTTTCAAATAGACATGGCCCGTAATAAGAAGGGGTCCTGGAGTCTTCGGGCGGCGTTCCTTGCACCTTCTAATTTTGACCACGGTCAAAATTACCCATGCACAACCTAATGTGTGTAGGGCCTCGCGGCGGATCAGGCCCATGGGCATATATGAGAGCATGTATATCATTTGTATGGGGGGGCGTGGCCTGGCATTAGCGCCCACTTGATTTTGACTTTGGTCAAAATCACTTAGCCGGCTAGATTATCCAGCGCGTCCCGACAGGGAGTGACCGGAGGGAGCTGCGACAGACTCTCGGGAAGCTTCGCGAAGGGGCGTTTCCGCCATCTCGCCACCCTGGCATTTCACCCCCCCTGCGGGCGGCTGGCAGGCTGGGCAGAGTGCAGGTGCGCAGGACGGCGGTGGCCTCGGCGGTGTCTGGTCTGCGCGGAGGGGGGCTTCTTCCTTGCGCGGCTCCGGAACCTTGTGCAAGGCGTCGTTCGAAGGTGTCCGGCGTCTGGCTCTCAGTAGTTCCAGACGTCTCCTGCGGCGGGAGGTCTCTCCACACCTCCGCATCTTCCATTGGCCTCGCGAGGGCTCGCGCGGTGTACCCCGACGTCCTCGCTCGGTGACCGGTCTGCGCGGAGGTTCTTCGACAAGATGTGGTGGTCGCACGGAGGTTCTTCCGCGGTGCTTTTTTTTTGGTGGGGGTCTTCCTCCGCGCGGTCTTCTTTGCGGCTGGCCAGCACCTGCTCGGCTCTCTCTCTCGGCGAGGCTCCTTCACATCCAGCTTCGTGGGAGCCCTCCCTCTCCCTCTCTTCACTTCGCGCTGCCCCGTCCTTCTCCTCTCTTTTTTAGTTTTCACGAGCATCTTTCCCGCCCCCTCGTACGTAGGGGGAGCTCGGCACCGACCGCCTATCGAACGAGTGGCGGAATACGGGGATCTCCCTTTCCCCGGGACGCCGGATCCGCGCATCAGCCGTCGAGCGGGAGCAACCGTGCCGTCCCTCTTCCACCTCGCCTCCGGCGGCCGACGGCGTTCTTCTCCTCATTGGCAGTGGGCTGAACGGGAGCATTTACAAGGTCCGTCCCTTTCCGTTTCTTCCTACGGCTACCTCCTTCTTTTATGTTAAAACTTCACAGGGCGCTCCTCTTCTTCTTGTCCTGCTCTTCATCTTGGGGTCTCATTTGTTCTCTCTCTTTTTTTTCTTTTTTCTTTTTTTGGGTCGAGGCGTGCGGCTTGTCCTCCCTTCTCTAGGGTGCCGCAGGGCCACAGCGCGCAAGGGAACCGAAGCTGAGAAGGAGTCCGGCGGCGTTCTACCACGGAGGACGGACCACCCTTTGCAGATTGTGAGGACTGCTGGAATCGGGGAACGACTTCTTCTAGCATATCTGTGTCCACCACTGTATGTCTTCCTGTATGCCCCTCCCTTGTTCTTTTTTTTTCTTTTTCGTGTAACCAGTATGCACCATCAGATAGGGGCTAGCCTGGTTGGAGGAGGATTGCTGAAAGTGTACTCGACTCCCCCCCCCCTTTTTTTTATTCAGCATGTGTGAATAATGTAATTGTCATCGTATTAGGGATGCTCAGATCAGATAAAGAGATTCACCATATGACTATTGACGACTTCTCCGATCAAGAACAGTTGTTGCCTGATTTAGATTCATTTGACATTTCCGTCGTCAGTTCCTCCGAAGGGGGTTATTGCCCTCCAGCTTAACAAATTGGTGAAGGCTGTCGTGGACCCCTCCAATGGAGGATCGTTGGCGTTCAGCTTAAATGAAGACAACATTTGTCACTGACCACCCTTCCAGGGAACCATGGCCGGTTGACTTAAAAATAATAATAATAATCATTAAAAAGGCAGTCGTCGACCCCTCCATTGGAGGACCGTTGGCGTTCGGCCTATTAGAAGATGACATTTGTCATCGACCACCCTTCCGGGGGGCCAAGGTCGGTTGACTTTAAAAGATAATAATCATTGAAAAGGCAGTCGTCGACCCCTCCATTGGAGGATCGTTGGCGTTCAGCCTATCGGAAGATGACATGCGCCATCGGCCACCTCTTCGGAGGATCATGGTTGATTGGCTTAATGAATAAACCATAATTAGCAGCTCCCCTATCTGGTTGTGCGCTCACTGAATATTATATTTTTTTTGAATGACAATTGTGTTGCTTATAGTCGGCTTTTCAATTCTCACATTGTGCATAGATTTCTCATTTTTCTGTCTCATAGCACCATGCTAATTCAAACCGATCGAAACCTGATTAATTCCATGTATGCTGCATTTTTCTTGTATCTGCAAGATCATTTGACCATCTTCTTTCTTTTTCTTCTTTTTTTTGTGGGGTTAACAATTGCCCCCCACGGGGGATTTCCCGAAGACAACGTCGGAGGGGAATGTCCCGTGCACGGATTTCGGGTCCTTCTTCATGTACATCCTTGCGGGAATCATTATCGCGCTTGATGTCGGATTCTTTTCCACTTTCTTTTCAATGAATGTTGCGAGTTTATCTATCTCGACTTTTCTTGTTTGTTTTTGTGTCCTCCGCTTCCTTCCCCTTTCTTTTTTTTTTCAATGCGGATTTTCTTACTTGCTTCTATCCTTTATGCCAGAGGATGAAGAGGGGTGCTCGTGCCCCACGAGGTGCAGCTAGGGGGATGCCTCATGGCACAGTCGTGGGCGGGGTAAATGCACCGAAGAGCCCATGCCCGGTCCGAGTTGCCTAGATGCTTCTCTCTGGGGAATCTTGAGCTTCGACGTTCAGCCCGTGGTCCTCTTGATGCCGACCCGGCTTCGAATTTGTGGACGAGCGACTTGTCACGTCGCCGCAGGCATTGTTTCAAGTTTGAGCGATCATCATCATATCCCACTCATTGGCCTTCAGATGAGGCTCTCTTATTATTTCTTCGCGACTATCGCGCGTCCTCAAGTAGTAGAGATGATCAATTGACTACTCAAGAACGAGTTCGGCTGGAACGAGCCATCCTGCGTGATAGGGACATCATGAAAGGAACTGTTTCTTATTCCTATGCTTCATTTCCCATGGAGATGCCGAGACACCAACTCCAGCCTTCTGCGGTGTTTCTAGGCATGTTCGCGCTTTTCCGCCGAGCATATCAAAGAGTTGAACTTCACGCCGGGCAAGTGGACATATAACGGGCCGTGTCGTCCTATCCCTGACGACTTTACTACCGGGCTGTTTCTAGCCCCATGCAGCACCTCCTTTGCCCAAGAGGGATACGATGGCAGATGTATGTTGGATGACATTCTTTCTCAAAATACCCCCAGTTGGTACGGACAACTCTCTATCCCTCAGTCTCATCAGCCCCGGATGGGGGCGTGCGAGTGGTTAGAGTACATTTTGGCAAATTTCAGCCGGAGGTTGCGGCGGATTGGCCTGCATGGTGCTATGGCAGCTGCATTATATTCTTACCCTCATCACGAGGGGTTCATCCAAGGTCTGGCAGAACGATTTAACAGGAGATGGAATACCTTTGCGACCGCCGATGGCGAGACAGCCTTAGACCTTTGGGGCTTCCACATGATCTCCGGTCTTCCGATCTGTGGGGAGCCTTATGAAGAAGTTGTGCTTGAAGATGCCCACCGGTGTATGACTGACGGCAATGGCAACTACCGGCTGGCCTATTGCTACCGGTTCTTGATATTAGCTTGGCGGGACCTTGCATCGAGCGGGCAAGATCATCGTACCACTGTTGCCCGCCGTGTTTCAGCTATACACGGCTCCGGTATTTCTATGGGGGCCCGTATTGTTATCGAAACCGCTGCAAGGCCGGGCATCGGACGGGAGCATTATACCAAACTTGACAAGCATGCTTTCACTCCACGTGGCCGAAGCATCGAAGCATGTTCTGAGACTGAAGACCCCTGGGAATTAGGGGAGATCACTCATCTTGCTGCCTACCTGGCTTACTGGCTCTGTACCTTTGCGGTTCCATATGGGGAAGATGGCATCCTGAGGGCCAGTGCCATTTATCCAGCGTGCCGTCTAGCTTGCGGTACAAAGCTGGCTATTGCTCCGCCGGCGCGTTGGCCGCCATATATCATTCTTTCGGTGCTCTTGTCACACACGTTTCTCCGAGGGATTGCCGGGTCCCCATGGCCACTCACTATGTAAGCGCATGGGCCGCCTCTTTGTTCCGAGGGCTTCCCGCTGCTAGGGAGGGAGTGGAACATTTCCACCCTTTGATGTTTCGTCTCATCGGAGTTATGGCTGAACCTTCCATCACGGAGTTGGCCTTAGCTCGTCGTTGCTTGTCGAGCATACGTGCTGATGGTTCGATGTACACGAAGCTTGACCATTGTTCCGCCAGCTATCGCCCCCATTCAGCGACGCAGGAGGAAGGGGGCTTAGTATGGGTGGATCCTCTTGTCGGAAAACCGACAAAAATGGCAGGACGAGAATGGTTTTTGTGTACTCGCCCCAGTGTCTTGGGGTTCCGGCGCGGCCGTAGTGCCATATTGGAGCCATATTATCCCCACCGCTTTGCTCGCAACTTCGGGTATCATCAGGGTGCACCACCCAATGTTGACTTTGCTGTATTGAAGAGGGTGTGTGAACAGCGGGATAGTCACCTCATTGCTACAGAATGGTGGAATTATTTTAATCGTGCGATCCATGGGACGCATTTTGACATCCCGGCCTTGGGCCATTCTGGCCGTTTTGAGGTTTCTTATGGCATGTGGTGGATGCGTCACGTTTTCAACCATCGCAGGGCCCCACGTTTCATTGTTGCTGCCGAGTGCGACCGCCTATCAGATGAGAGGAGACCTCCTCCCAATGTGACTCCGCCTTTGATTCGGCAATTGTATCCTGAGTTAGCGAGCAGCTTCTTAGCTCGTCTGGACAAGGCCCGAGCAGCGGGCGGGTGGTGACCCATAGGCATCATTACGCGGGCACTATTTCGGCCTATACGAGCCTTTGCGTGCGCATCGGCATATGGAGGCGGTTGGTGATCCTACTCCCCGACCGGCGCTCACGATTGCCGAGGGACCGCGGGTTGCCCGTCGACCGCTCGCTATCCATGCCGTTACCGCCGACGAGTGCCGCCGACGCCCGGGTCACACACCTTGTTGCTCTCATATCCTCCCGGGGCCGTTGGGTGAGGCCTTAGATGCAGAGCAGCAGCTACGACCACGGGCGAATTGATCGGTGCCGCCACCGCGTGCGGCTCGAAGGTGGGGCGGGATGCCGGGCATCTTATCACTTCCCTCTGCGTACTACCACGCCAACGGCGAGGTAACGACTTCTTATACACTTCTTCTTTTTTGTTTTAGTGAATTTCCATACTTTGTCGACTTGGTTTGTCATATTCACTTTCCCTTGTCTGTTGGCAGAGGGTGCTATTCGCGAGCCTTCCGTCACTCACGGGCCCCCTGAAACCGGGGTTCAGCCTTCACCCGCTCCTTCCTGGCGTAATAAGAAGCGTATGGCCGCCGGTGCTTCTAAATCTGCTGAGCTGCCACCTAAAAAGAACCGAGGCGTCTCTGCGACGTGTGCTACGCCAGAGCATATATTGGGTAAGAAATCACGGGCGTTTGGCTCATTGGTTTCCTTTCACTTTTTCTTTGAACTATCCCGTGCTTACTTACACTTGTCCATCCCTTTCTTCTTTTTCTTCTTCTTTTTTTTTTTGGGGGCGAGATACGGCGCGCGAAGAGGCGGACAAAGATCCTGCTCCAGCCTCCTCCTACCGGTCCCCACCCACAATCGAGGTCGAAGGGCTCGGATTACACGTAAATGCGGGGAGTCCCACTCCCCCTACCTTGGCAGTGGAATCGAGCCCGTCACCTATGCGGAGTCTTGATTCGGGCGGATCTGACCCTCTCACTGGGCTTCGATCACTTTCTTGCTCGCCTCCCAAGGTGGCTAGTGTTGAGGCCGGGAGCTACCGGCTAGCCGGTTCGAAACCCGCATTTGATTGTTCCGATCAAGCCACCCCTGAGTTGGCACAAGCAGAAGGTATGCTGGATAGTGCATCTTGTCTCGACCGCTTTCCCTTGTCCTCTTTTAGAGGATGTTGAGTGTTAACGTGCTCTTTTTTTCTCTCTTTCTTTTGTGGGATGACAGATGACGTCTTTGAAGGGGAAGGGGGTGCATTTGCGGCCCCGGCCGACCTTCCTGGCGATGCCCTTCCCCTCGCTTGGATCGAGGCAGATTTGATTGATTATGGTGACATTCAATGCGTCACGCCTCTTGCTGGTTTGTTCCCTTGCCATTCTAGGGTCTGATAGAGCATCGCCTTCTTTTTTTTTTACTATCTTTAGCTTGCTGGCATTTAACTCTCATACTTTCTTCTTGAAGTGTGCCCTGGCCCTGCCTTTGGCTGGGAAGTGCCAGATTCCACTTGTGAAGGCGGCTCGGAAGAGCTCGGCATTGGAGCTTCACCTCCTCGGCCCCCTGAGGCGGCCATGGCGGGGATGGATGCACCCCAGGCGGAGGGTCAAGGTGTTGAGTTGGGTGGCAGCCCTCATCCCGAGGTGATTTTGGTAACATGATATTCGGCAGGGTGTACTCTCCCTTTGTACGGTGCTTACACCTCATTTCCTGGCATGTTGGCATGAGACCCAGACACCGACAGGGGTACCAGTGGCTGATCCGCCTTCAAGTACCAGTCCCCAGCCCATCGGAACACCTGGAGGTTCGGTTCGAGCTTCGGACTCCCCCCCGGTTGATACCATGATTGACCTGTCTTGCCTTTTCAAGGGTAAAAAAAAAATCTGATTTTTTTTTTTATATCTCAACTTCTTTGGTCGCGAGACATCTTCTCATTAAATCATATTTGGTGCAGAGATTGATGATGCCCTGTCCGAAGGGGCTTCCGCTCCACCTGTTCTCGGGCCATCTTCACTTGGGATAGTGTGGCCGACGACGTCTCCGAAGCTTACTAGCATGAGCCAGCGCCTGGGGGAATTTATGCTGAAAAGTGTCGCCGACTTGGAAAAGTCAGACCGGCCTTCTCTCCCGAAGACCTAAGGGCGGAGTTATAGTCTTTGACGAATTCATACCATTCCCTGGGACTTCCTATGGATGGATGGATTCGCGCCGTGGAGGCTGTTTGGAGTGCTTTTTGTGCGTTACAGCAAGAACGCCACGCTCACACACATTGGGAGAAGGTCCTACAGCCATTACTCGAGAGGGCTTCTCGTGGGCCGGACCAAGCGAGCCTCGATCCACTTCTTTACCGCCGACGAGGGCGAGGCAAAAGATCGTACGGCCGGGCTAAGCACAAAGTTGAGCTCTATTTTGACGCGCCTTAGCGAGCCGAGCAAGCCGGCACCGACCTTAGCTACCGAGGCGGCCGCGGTTCACGGTGCCCTTCGAAGCCGATAAGACTTCTCGGACGGTTGCGTTGCGCCGAGCTGAAGCGCATGCCGAGGGGAGCGTTTACACGCACTCGTCGAAGCTTTAGAGAAGCGGCGGCCCCGCTCTTCTTAGATCGTAGTTATTGCGCACTCTTTGTATGGGGTTGATAACTTAGGGAACGCCCTCCCTTTTTTTTTTGAGGAAAATCAGTGTGCGGATGACTGTTCATCCTTTGAAATTTTCTCAGCACAGTTCTTTTGTTGCATGGTGGAGACTTGGAGGGTGTTCGTCTCTCTTACCTTTGTTATACTTCAGCACATTACATTTTTTGATGAATCTTGAGTGGTGCTTAAGGCATCGCCAACTTTTTGGCAGAGATATTTTGGAACAAATCATCTATTGCTCTCTCGGTTGGGCTCATTTGTCGCTTCTTTTTCTATTTTCTGACTCCCCAAGGACTGCGAGGGTGCTTCTCACTTCGTGCTGGCACCCACTGTTGTGCGATGGTGATGCCATCACAGTTCTTGGGTGCCAGGAATAGTAATAAAATGAACCGAATCAAATCAAGCCCGTCATAGGGTCAGCTCCAAACTCCATATCTTCAATTTTCAAATTGGATTAAACCCAACAAATGGTGCGTGTACATGGTTTGGGGCTCGGAGGAATTTCCACCGAGGTTGGGCTCCAAGCTACCGGAACCAGCCAGCTCATTTCATCTTGCATTTCTTCACCTTCCCTTTGTTCTTTTCATTCACTTTTTTTTAAAAAAAAAAATTTGATTTTCTTTTGGCCCCAATGCAACAGTTGGTCCTGTGTATGATTCAGGGCCTTTATCAACGTATGCATATATTATATATACACATATATATTGCAAATAGCAGCTTCATATCCATGCCCCATTATACATTTGACCATCCGCAGCTTGGGATCTTTAACTGATGGCAGAAGAGTCCGCTGTTCAACCTTGATTGCTTCCTTTCTACACTCCACATGGCTTGGCTTGGCCCATCTTTTATGCAAACAGATTTTTTCGTATGCTTATCAGCATCTAGCTGACCTTCTCACTACATTCTTTTCACTCATCCTGACTTGGACTTTTCCTTTTCATCAGCTGCAGCATTACCCGTCGAATTAAGAGCTTCGTTGACTTCGTCGCTGTCCCAGGCAACGTCGACCTGGGGTGGTCTGCAAGTTGTCATTCCTGGCAACCGGGTTTCCGTTATCATCAGGCCTAACAACCCTTCCCACAGCTGGCTGGTCTGATGTCACTGTTACCATCCCGATGTTGAGAGGATCATCCTGATTATTTTTTGTGTGTATTATGTCAATTTTCTTTCTTGCCCAACAGTTTGTCATGCTCTGAATGTGTATATACATAACATATGCTTGATTGGGCTATGCGCCAATGCCCCTTCACCCAGGTCCCTTCGACTTCATTTGAAACTGTGGTTTAATGCTTCCGATGTGTTGTTGAAATTCGCAGTCAAATTATCTCCTTGCTTAAATTTTTTGAATTAATCCAGCCCTTGGCGCTGTCCACTTCTTTGATGTACAACTGGCGGGTGCTTCTTGCATGAAATTTTTTGTTTTGAAGTAACCCCCATCAGCATGACGATTACGTCAATATCAACCTCTGTGGCACATTCCTAGCGCAGCCCCCTAGAATTGGCTTTTCCATGCTCCTAAAATTTCTAGGCACGGCAATCTGTCCCTGTTCATCAGTATCAACGGGTTTTTTTTATTGCCGATTCTCCCCTTTCTTGTTTTTTTTAATGATATGTTCAAGGGATTTCCCGATTGGTTGTAAACTTGGATGTACATTGGTACGCAGCTCAATTTAAGCGTTGTATTATGCGGGTCAGCTCTTGCCAGTGTCCCTCTTTTTCCTTTCCCCTCCTTTTTGAACGTTTTTTCGGATGCCTCCTCTTAATCGGATTGCATGAGTCTGCGGCCTTCTAACTGCCTGAATAGGTCGGTCACACTCTTATGTGAAAGAATACTGCCGAATACACGAAAGGAATGCATCGCATAGAACTTTGTTGTCTGTCGGCGTGTCCAAATCCTTGATGAATGTGTTAGCAGCACTACTTTCCAGATATTAGGATCACGGTTGGAATGCATTATCTGAATGGGCTTGCTGTAACCTAGAAATCAGCGGGTAGTGACGTCCTTGCATGCCCGACCTGAAACCACCTGTTCTAGTCCCGCACCTACACCATTTCTTCTTCTTTTTTTTCTTTTTTTTTTCAACCCTCGTCGCAATTAGCTTCTTTACATTTTCTTTCCGAATCAAGGAAACTGTAGCGAGGCCTACCCATGCAGCACCTGAGAGGTGATTAAAAACATGCCCAAATTTTCTTTCCTCTTTTTTTTTTTTGCAACTTTAGCAAGGACGTGGGTAGGAGCTATGTATTCGAGGCATTTGCTAGCGCCTTAGACATGGCTTCACTCAACATTCCGGTTGCAGCCGATGGTGCTACCTGACAGCGCTACTCTTTCTGAAGACATTAACAAGGTGACGGCTTGGTTGATCTTTATTGACCACAAACATTTCAGCTTCTTCCCATTGCTGAGAAATGATGATTTTTTTTAGCGCCACTTTCCCACCAGCTGCTTGCCCTCAGACTTGGGCAAAGTTTTGATTGTAACAATCGTAGTCACCTACTGGATCTACTGTAGGAAGCATGAAGCGATGGGGCCGGCTGCCCCCTTATTGGCTGATTTTTTTCTCTCTTTTTTTATTATCGTTTTTTTTTCTGGACGGCAGGAATTCTGTCCACTTACACAATAAAGTAGCGCAGGCGACCTTTCCCAGCAATTTTACGAGCGGGAGATGGTCCTCCTCGTTACCTCAGATATGGTCTCCCCGGCACGTCTACTACTAGGTAGATAAGCCTTATGGGAAACGTCTTCGTCATTGGTAACTCAGACCCCCTCCCTAATAAAATTAGGGGGAAGCTCGCCCGTCTACCTTATCGGGTAGAGAAGCTCGCCTGGTCGGATGATTGTTATTGTTTGGTTTTTTTTTGTTTTTTTTTTTGTTTCTTTCTTTTTTTTTTTTTTTTTCTCTTTTTTTTCTCTTCTCTTTTTTTTCTCTCTTTTTTTCTTTCTCTTTTTTTCCTTCTCTTTTTTTTTCAACGTTGATTTCAAAGTCGACCTCAGTCTTTCCTATGGAATTCATGCTGCGGGGCATAATACTTTTTGATGTGTTTCCGTTGAGCGGAGGGGATGGGAGATTCCCTTTGCTGTCGACCAATGTGTAGGCGGCTCCCTCGAACACCTGATCAATGATGTAAGGACGATAGCAATTCGGAATGAATTTGTTTTTGGGTCGAGATGCCATGGCATCCCTTTTCGATCATCACCAAGTCGCCTTTCTTGGATATTCTTTCCCGGACCAACTTGTCGTATCCACGTGACATTACGGCTTCGATAAACTTTCGTTGTTCGTATGCTTTCAACCTTTCTTCTTCTAGCTTACTAAGCTCGCTGAGCCGCCTTTCCACTTCGTCCGGCTCATCTGTGGGGACCCCATGGTGGACTGCCACCCTATATGATGCCAGCTTGATTTCGACTGGGACCACGGCCTCAGTTCCATATACCAAGGAAAATGGGGAGCATCCTGTTAGTGTCTTATAGACAGTGCGGTATGCCCACAGTGCTTCATATAGTTTCTGATCCCAATCTTTTCTTTTATTGCCCACAACCTTTACCAACAATTTACACAAGGTTTTGTTAAAGGCTTCTGCTAAGCCATTAGCTTGAGAGTTGTACACGGTGGATGTCCTCCAATCTATGTTGAATTTGGCTGCCATTTTATATACTGTCTGGTTCTTGAACGGAGTGCCGTTGTCTGAGACGATTCGGCTAGGAACTCCATAACGGAAGATGATATTGTTTCGGATGAATCGTGCCACGACTTCACCCGTGACTTCTCGTGCCGATATGGCTTCCGCCCATCTGGAAAAGTAAACCGTTGCGGCCAGTATGAATTTACAACCTCTGGCTGATGGCTTCAAGGGACCGACTATGTCCATACCCCACTCGGCGAACGGCCATGTCGGGGTTGTGGGGTGTAGCTGGATTGGGGGGCGTCTTGGTAAAGGACCAAACGCCTGACATTCATGGCAGGATTTGGCAAACTTGTCGCAGTCCTCGAACATAGTTGGCCAATAAAACCCTTTCAACTTAATGGTTATCTTCATCTTTGGACCTGCTTGGTGGGCTCCACATAGTCCTCTGTGGACCTCACTCATGATTCGGTAGGCTTCTTTATTTGAAAGACATCTTGACAAAATTGCTTTATCCTTTTCGGGGACAAGACGGTATAATTCTCCATCTATCAACTGATATGAAGCGGCTCTCCGCAATAATCGGACACGCTCGGCTCGGTTATCAGGCAAGATACCATTCTTTATATTTATGAGGGGAAGCCTCCAATCATCATCATCGCTTAAGGGATCTTCAATGTGGTCAGCCATGATCACTTCCCAGGTTGCTTGTCCATCATCGGCTTCAAGGGAGCTGGGGAGGAGTTTTCTTTGTTTGATAGTGATTTCTATCACACCCTCTGGCGGTAGCCTTATCGCGGATGCTAATTTGGCAAGCGCATCCGCGGGAGTTCCGACTTCGCTTGACATGGTGTATACTAAAGATGTAGAACTTCTCGCTCGGCCTTCTACCGCGAGTGATAGGCCACAAGCTCTTCTTTCCGCACCTCGAAACACACTGCCATCTGTTGGACCACCAACACGGAGTCGCCAAACACTTCCAGCATTTGATACCCATTTCGAGAGCAAGCTGCAGCCCGACAATGAGTGCCTCGTATTCGGCTTCATTGTTAGTCAATGACTCGGGCAAGGCGTATGAATTATGTAAAACTCCCTTTTACGGGGAGAGGAACACTATCCCAAAGACTCGCTCGGTATCTAAACTTTCCATTGGGTAACTTTTCGGCACTTGCCGCCCCATCGAAATAGAGCCGCCAACATTTAATTTGGGTTTCTTGCACACCGTATGCTTCATCTTCCCTCAACGTTTCTTCTTCCGGCAACATAAGGTTGAGTGGAGAATCCTCGGCACCGGATGGGCTGCCAAAAATTACGCCATTCCTTGTCCTTTAATCGCCTTTTGAGGCATATATTTTATGTCGAATTCCATTAGCATGAGGGCCCACTTGCCCGGTCGGCCGGCCAGACCGACCGCTTTAACATGTATTTGAGCGGGTCAAACTTGGATATAAGTTGAACCTCGTGTGACAACATGTAATGCCTTAGCTTTTTACCGCGAACACGAAGTGCCAGACACATTTTCTCCATTGGAGAGTATCGATGTTCTGGCCCGACCAGCCGTCTGCTCAAATAATACAAGGGTTGTTCTTTACCTTCTTCATTTATTTGTGCTAGCAATGCCCCCAGGGATGCATCTAAGGCGGCTATGTACAATATGAGTGGCTTTCCTTTGATAGGTGCCCCCAGCACTGGCGGGCTGAGGAGATAATCTTTGATTTCATCAAGGGCTCTTTGGCAAGCTTGATCCCAGACAAAGGGAGCTCCTTTCTTAGCCAATCGGGAGAATGGGGGACACCGGCCCGATAAATTTGAAATGAACCGGCGTATATACGCCAATCTTCCTGGAGGAACCTCGGTTCTTTGATGTTCCTTGGGGGTGGCAATTCCCTAATGGCTTTAATTTTATCGGGGTCAATCTCGATCCCCATATCTGACCACAAAGCCGAGAAACTTTCCACTCGATACGCCAAAGGCGCATTTCATGGGATTCATTTTGAGTTTGTATTGCTTGAGCCGCTCAAAAACTTTCCTTAAATCTCGGACATAGGTTTTCTCGGCATCCTGTCTTTATGACCAAGTCATCCACATAACATTCCACCGGATCATGCAACATTTCATTGAATATCTTGGTCATGGCACGTTGATAAGTTGCCCCAGCATTTTTTAAACCGAATGGCATTCTTTTGTAATTAAACACCCCTTTAGGTGTTCGGAATGCCGTGTTGACCTTATCTTCTTCTGCCATCAATATTTGGTTGTATCCTGACGAGCCATCCATAAAGGAAAAGGTTTCACATCCAATGGTGCCATCTATCATTGTTTCGGAATTGGAAGAGGAAAATCGTCTTTGGGACATGCCCGGTTCGAGTCCCGGTAGTCGATACAAACACGAATTTGACCGTTCTTTTTTCTAACGGGGACTATGTTGGCGAGCCAAATCGGATACATACATGGCTCGATGAAGTCCACTTCTAGCAACTTATCGACCTCAGCATTGACTTGGATTTCAAGGTCAGGCCGCATCCTTCTTTGGGCTTGCTTTACAGGCTTGACTGTTGGAAGTATGGTGAGTTTATGTACAGCCACCGAAGACTCCAACCCTGGCATTTCACTATATGTCCATGCAAAACACTCTTTAAACTCGGATAATAACATTTTGTATTGGGTTTTTTCTTCCTCACTTAGGAGTGCACTAACAAAAATAGGCCTTGGGTCTTCTGGGGTACCCAAGTCTAACTCAACCAAGTCGTCCACTGTGGCCTGCCCCCCGTCTTCAATTTCCTCGGGAGCAGGTTGGGCATCGACGAATTCCTCTTCTTCACTTCCCACCACATCGGCTTCACTCGGCACTTGCAGTGGAAGGGGCGGAGCCGTAGGAGATAAGTCAACTATATCGGGGTCAACATTTGGCTGGCCTTGTTGGGCATCATACCCATTTCCGTCTTCGATCGGAGGGTGCACCTCGAGATTTTCAGAAGATGGAGGCTCATCAAACTTAACTTGAACTACCTGGACAACGAAGTATGTATCATACGAGACCTCGGGATCATATCCCAAGCCACGGTGCCCTCTTTGGGCTTGGGGATCTTCACCAGTAGGGTACCATATTCGTTCAAATCTGCGTACCTCTTCATGGTGGCAGCAGTGTGGAACTTGGAGTTTGTGACACAAACGTTTAATGGTTTGAGACATTTTTTCATATGTCGGGAGAGTTACTTCCATGTGTTGATCTTGCTCTGGCCAACCAAAGTCATCCTTCGGGGCACACTTAGGGACCCAATCACTTTTGTAATACACCGAAGGTGACCATCATGAAAAGGGACAGTAAAAGTGTCAAGTCTTCCCACTGTATGTTCTTCCTGCTCGACTGCCATCCACATGACCTCAGGGGGCATGCATACGCTCGCATTCACGGGCTTAGTGATGGAATTTGCTGCAAACTTGACCATTCGGCGCTGCGGCCCTTTCGTATGTTGCGGTGGAGGTTGCGGCTGGATCATGAGGCGGTGTATCCTAGCTTTGGCTTCATCCACCATTATTTCAAATTCTTCTTCCTCCTCTATCTCACTAACCTTCTGCTTTCCTTTGTCAGTAAATGACGTGGATGCCCCAACCTCAAAGTACAATTCAGCATCTGCCAGGTGGCATTCACATACTTCAAATGGAGAGCGATCGGCATATAGCCTGTGTTGTTTCCCATCCCGAGAAAACTTGATGCATTGATGAAGAGTTGATGGGACAACTCGATTTTCACGTAGCAGGCGGCCTAGAAGGTCTTTATAGGTTGTATCAGCTTCGATCACATAGAATGTGACGTTTGTTTTGAAGTCATCCAGTGCCATTTCAACTTCGACCTTGCCCAATGCTTGTTCAAAATCTTGGTTAAAACCTGATATCTTCACACCCGCGACTTTCTGCAAGTGCGGCATCAAATATAAGGCTTTAAAAAAGTCTTAAGGGGCAGCAAATTAACGGAAGCCCCCGGATCTATCAATATCCGACTGACTTCATGCCCGTTCAAATGTCCTTTCATGTACAAAGGTCGGTTATGGAAAGTGAAGGACAACAACATGTCTTCATCTGTGAAAGTGACCGACGCCATGTATGCTTCATTCCTCTGTAATTCTGCAGCATGTGTCTCGTACGCTTCTGGATCTTGAAGTACGGACACAAGGGTTTCTCTCAATTCTTTACTTAGGGAAATAGCCTCCCATATGCTTAAGGAGACAGGGAATCTTTTCATATGGTGAAGTACTTTTCTATCAGCCCTCTGTTTAGCATCTTGGCGGCAAAATCCCTACGCCCTTCTTGGCATCTTCTTCCTGTGGCGGCATGTTGGTTTCATTTTCAGGCTGAGCTTTATCTTTTTCTTGCGACTTAACCGCTCGCAAGCGGTCGCCGAACAAATCAGCTAGGGTTTCTTCCTCTTCCATGGGTAAATCCTACTGGGGTACTTCTGGCGCAAGCTCTACCATGATCGGCACCATTGCCGAGGTATCAAACCCTTCGTTTTCATCAGATGATAGGGAAAAATGTACCACCCCTTTGGGTGGTTGTTTTACTTGTGGCGGGGGTACCGGCCTTGGATTTTCTCCACTGAAGTATCTTACATTGTCATTTGTTTTGGGTAATGTGCGACGGCCACCGCCTCTCCCTCGACGGCCCCGACCATTCCTTCTCATCGTATGTTGTTCTGAATATAGCTCATCGGGTGGGGGAATACCCACCATATTGCATGTCAAATTCTCCATCCTGCGGATTATGTCATGTCTTGTGGTTGTTCTTTCGGTGTCGGGGAGTGCACTATCCCAAAAATTTGGAGTTTCATCAATTATAGAAAGGGCATCGTCTTTTTCCATCCTATTTCTTAAATCATGAAGCCACTGCTTCGTGCGTGCCTTGGCTTCCAGTTCTTCCCATGGGACATATGCATGCAAAGGGGCAGGGCCCGCGGGTATTCTGGTTTCTGGTTCTTCCATTTCATCTATCAACATTTGGAGCTTTTGAAGCGGAGTTTTGCGCTCATGAATCATCGTTCCGACTGGGAGGGCTTCAGCCCGTCGTCTTTCTTTTTTCTTATCTGCCTTCTTTTTGTTTCTAATCAGCTTTTCTCAATGGCGGTGCTAGCTGCCATTTTCTCGAGAAGTTGGAGGAAGGGCGATGACCGGGGAGATCTTTTTCCTCTCGGGGGACCTTTTCAACTCTTGGGAAATTTTGACGTGGGCGGTGTCGTCTTCTCCTTCCGGGTCGGACCACGGTCCACGAGCCTTCATCATCTTCGACTTGGGCGACTTCGTGCCGGCTCACGTGACTCTTCGCACATTCTTCCACGAGCCTCTTTGCGCGTTCTTCCACGAACTCAATGTTCCGGGCCACCACTTCATCGGGCGAGTTTGGTAAATTGCATAGCGTACCGGGTGTCCCGAACTTTCTCCAACATCCCGTGGTTGCTTCCCTTTATCGTCGCGGCTCTTTTTGTCACTTTGGACGTGGATCGCATTTGCACGATGATGCGTCACCGGCCCTCGGGGTGGGTGTGAATGCCCGAGTGTACCGATTCTGATGGTGATCACTCCCCTTCGTATTAATTCTTCAATCTGGTGCCTTAAAGCTTGACAATCTTCAGTTACATGGCCATGTGTTTGATGATAGGCACAATATCTGGGTGGCCTCAAGCCACTAGGTCCTGCGACCTCACCTGATGGCCTCATAGGCATAATAAGTCCCTCCCGAACACATATGTCAAAGAGGTGCCGGGTCATATGCCTGGGGAATGAATGGTTGTTTGTGGGCCTAGGAACATCTGCCTGGGGGCACACTGGCGCGGGATAATTTAATTCTTGTTGGCTTGGTGAGTGCTGGACTTCTGCCCCGTATCTCTTGACACACGGGCTAGATGCTTTTCTTTTGCGACCACTCCTTGCAGGAGGGTACTTTGGCCGAGCATTACTGCTAGATGTACTGCACGGAGGGGGAGAGTATGAAGGTGTTGCACTGCCTGAGGAGTAATTGTCTTCTGGAAATCGGCCCCTCAAGATAGACGGTATGCTGAGTGTAGTCAACAAAACGTCATCTGCCAGACGCAAGCATCTTTGGTGGAGCCGGGACATCCGCCGACGCATGTGGTCCACCATTCTGTTGAACCGAACTTGCTCAGGTGTCATCCTCGAGTACCCTTGCTCTCCGGACTCACCCCGGGGCGAGCCACTTCTATGGTCAATCACATTGATAGTAAAATTCTGCATTTGTTTAGGCTTTTCATGGGGTTTTGGGAGATTAACAGCATGTTTTCCCATAGAGAGAGTACCTTCTTGAATCATTTTTTCTACCATGTCCTTGAACAAGTACCTTCTTGAATCATTTTTTTCTCCTCAATGGTGTGTCCTAGCATCCGGTGGTATTGGCAATAGCTGGGATCGCCAGTCTTACTTGCCTCGTCTGGCCTCTTGGGTGATGGTAGGCTTACCAGGCTTTTCTTCATGCATATATCAAATAGTCTCCCAGTATTCTTCCTAGCAAAAGAATACGGCTTTTTTAATCGGTCAGCCAATGTGAGACCCCCACTTTGCTGTGGTGGCCTCTTGACTACCGGAGGTGAAGAGGATGAGGCTCCCTTGCCTGTATTTTCATTAGGCGGAGCCGGAACAAAGTCAACAATGTTGACGTCTTTGGCCACATATCCTTTGTTTTTGTTAATTTTGGCTTTGGCGGCTGACATAGCCGGGTTCTCAACATAGAACATCTCTAGCTCTGATACTACCCTGTTCAGTTCATCAAATGACTTGATATTTGCAATGAGCATCTTTTCGAGCAGTTCGGAGCGTAGGCCTCTTTTCCATAGTCCTACAGCCTCCTCACTGACTGGGGGGTTTGGGCATTTCATGCTAAAGTTACGCCATCTTTTCACATAGTCAACGGCGGATTCATCTCTTCTTTGTCTCAATGAAGTGAGCTCTACCAATGTTACAGCCCGCTCCGTAAGCTTGAAACGTTCAATGAATTTTCGCTGTAAATCTTCCCAATTGGCAACAGAGTTTGGTTTAAGTTTCGAGTACCACTCGAATGCAGCTCCGGTTAAGGTAGTTGCAAAGTATCTAAGCAGTACGATTCTTCGAGGGCCAACTCGCCCACGCGAGTAACATACATTGCCAAGTGTTCTCTTGGAGAACCCCGCCCATCAAACACAGGGCACTTGGGGATCTTCGTAACTTCGGGGGCAACCTTCGAATTGATGGTGGATAGGGTACGGCACCCGGTACAAGTCCACCGTCGTCGAGCCATCATCGTACTCTGCTAGCTTTGCATCCACGATGCGTTCTATCGTGATTCTTTGAGACCGCCGCATGTTCGGGTGGAACGTGGGGGCTTGGTGAGCCACCGGAGGCTCAAAATCCCGGAAATCGACTTGCACACGAGGTGGGGGAACCGGGTGTTGAACGAGGACCCCGAGGGAACACGGGTGTGGCGGATCCATCTGGACATTCGGCGGAATTTCTGCAGCTTCCACGGGTCTAGCGTGGCGTGGGACCGAGCTTTGGCGATCACGAAATCACGCAACATAGCCCTGAGTTCTTGGTTTTCTCTCCATAAATCTTCCAATGTTATGTTAGCTGGCACGGCTTCTTGATCAACCTGATGGTCCCCCAAGTTTGGCTCTTCATTCTCTTCGGGATGTAGCACTTCTGGCTGCTGTGGAGGAGGTGAGAGAACTGCTTGATGGAGTAAGGCTGCTATCTGTTCTTGTCGGCGAGTGACCGGCCCGGCACGATGTGCTGCTCGGGGGGCATTTACGGTCTCATCGGCCCGATTGTTCATACTGGATGCATAACAAGTGTAGACACGAATTCGCCCCTCCTGTATGCTAGCTTGCCGACTCCGTGGGGCTGAGTTGAGAGGAAATGCAAGTCGATCCAAAACTGACCGACGTGATACTTCATCATAATGCTCTACTCCATCTATACTATGTGTTACTACAGGTATTGCCGGGTGTGGTCTAATTGACACCCTCGGGTGACCGCTTTTCACTTAAGGGGGATTGGAACATCCTTCCCTTCTTGGGAACATCGTAGGCATGAACACGAGCCCGATTCTCGCCTTGCAATTTCTGTTTATCAACTCAAACCTGGGATATCTCGGTGCTTCTTTCTCCTTGGGCCTTAATGGCCATAGGGGTCTTGATGACTTGCTGGAAACTTGTTGATTCTACCCTGCTGAAAGCTTGCTGGGGCGTTGGAGCATACTCTTTCTTTTTTGAACTTGCTTTTGCGGCTTGCCTCAACACATAGGCCGGTTTCAAATTACTTGGATTGGACATGGGGTAACATTGAGCATTCTCTCGAACTATTCCCTTTCCTTTTGATCTTACCATTGTCGGAACATCTTTGACTGCTTGGAAAAATACTTGCTTTGTGGTTGTTGTGTCTTCTACCATCTGCGGTACTTTGCTTTGGAATCTGCCCCCGGTCTTCATGACATGTGAGGACAAATGGGTAGTTGTTAAGGGTGACATGCCCTCGGCCTTCATGGCTTGTGAGGGGCACGGGCAACCCAAGAAGCTGGTGTTCGACCGGCGTTGGTAGCTTTGGGAATTGTGGTGGGAAAGGCGGGGCGGACATGCCCCCGGCTTTGGGCTTGTGAATGTTGACGAGTGGGCGGCTGGCATGGCTTGCCCCCAGCCCTAGCAGAACTTAGGTGTGAAACTATTATTTTAGGAGCGGCATCATAGCACGCCGCGCCGTCATTCTTTATGACAACTATGCTTGGTTGTGGAGCTTCTTGAACCTGCGCGGAGCATGGGGGTGGCAAGCTAGGTCACCCTCGGAGCATTCCTGGGCCTGCCCATCAGCGAGCGCCCGGTGAGAAGCTTGCTTTGGTGGAGTTCTTCTTCGGCGAGGTCGTCGCACGGCTGGTGCAGACGGGCATGCCGTCACTGTGTTGGCGGTGAAGGTGACCGACTGGGTCATCACATCTTGTTCCTCTTCGTCCCGTTTAAGGACAGCTTAGTGAGTTCGTTGTTGGGAGCTTCGACTTCGGCCTTTCCAAAGGGAACAACATCCGGCTCGATAGGGAGAGCCGGGATAGTGCCGAGGCAATCAGGCCTTGGAATGACCGGTGCGAAGGCACCGAAAATCAAGGGGACGTCGAGAAATCCACGCCGGTCTCGGATGTAGTCTTGGGAGAAAAACACGCCGCCGTCAGCGCTCGGCATTGAACCTTGCAAAAACAAACCAAAATGCCGGTTAGAAGTTGTCCTAAATGTCCGTCTTGTTATGTCACCATGGCAGAGAGATGAGGGGAGAGAGACGTCCCACCGGGCGTGCCATTTGTACGAACCTCGCGATTATTGTTTTGTTATTATTTTATTGTTATCTTACACCGCTCCATCTTTTTTATTTATTTTTTAAAACTCTTTTTTGTGGCGGAAATTGTGGTTAATCTTTGGTAAAAATTATTTGAGGGATAAAATAAAATATTATATTGCGCGGATGCGACAACTTTTTCCCTCGTTTATCGTTTTGGCGCAAAAATCCTCAACAACGATGATGACAAGATTCTCGCTCCACCTCTTTCGGTATAAAAAAAAATATTTGATGATTATTAGAGTTATTAGAAATAACATGGCGAGGTTACGGTGTGGGTTCTTTAAATTATGTTTGACCTCTCTCCATCAATCCACGAATGGATTCGATGTTAATTACACTGAGCGGCGGCTCAGTAACCCCTGATTAACTGCCATGGTAACAAATTCAAGACGGGACAAATGCAAGGAAGAAAATATGTGTTTGCTTTTTTTTGAATGTAAATAATGAAACAACAAGCAGGAGTATCGGCACTGCCTCCCCTCTCCCATTATTTCCCCTTTTTTTTCATGTCTTCTTTCTGCTTCCCTCTCCTTTTTTGGGATTAGGTCGGGACTAGAAGGCGGCATCCGCCGAGTCTAGCCTCACGGTCTTCTCCTTCTCTTTTTTTTTTTGATCCAATGCTTTGTGATTCCACATCCAACAAGCGGTATTTTCCCGATCGGGGATTAACCGACTTGCTAGGTCTTGGACATGATACCCACGACCCGGCATTTCCTTTTAGGGACTGGCCGGACCGATGGGCGTTGGAGATTTTCATCTATTATCCGGTATTTTCCCGATCGGGGATTAACCGGATTAATGGGGCTTGGAATTTGCATCCATTACCCGGTATTTCCCGATCGGGGATTAACCGGATTAATGGGCCTTGGACTTTGTTCGTCGGCATTGCTCGTTTGGGAGCGAGCCGAGTTGGTGAATTTGGGGTTTTTCATCCATTACCCGGTATTTTCCCGATCGGGGATTAACCGGAATAATGGGTCTTGGACTTTTTGTCGTCGGCATTGCTCGTTTGGGAGCGAGCCGAGTTGATGAATTTGGGTTTTTCATCCATTACCCGGTATTTCCCGATCGGGGATGAACCGGATTAATGGGTCTGGGAATTTTTGTCGTCGGCATTGCTCGTTTGGGAGCGAGCCGAGTTGATGAATTTGGGTTTTTCATCCATTACCCGGTATTTCCCGATCGGGGATGAACCGGATTAATGGGTCTGGGAATTTGTTCGTCGGCATTGCTCGTTTTGGGAGCGAGCCGAGTTGATGAATTTGGATTTTCATCCATTACCCGGTATTTTCCCGATCGGGGATTAACCGGATTAATGGGCCTTGGAATTTTCATCCATTACCCAGTATTTCCCGATCGGGGATTAACCGGATTAATGGGTCTTGGACTTTGTTCGTCGGCATTGCTCGTTTGGGAGCGAGCCGAGTTGATGGAATTTGATATGTTTTTCTTTTTTCTTTTTTTTTTGGGTGAGCCGTTGGGGCTTTCTCTCTCATCCACCAGTCGGTATCTCCCGATTGGGGATTGACCGAGTTGGCGGGCCTTGCTGGCCCGTTGGGGGTTTCTCTCTCATCCGCCAGTCGATATCTCCCGATCGGGGATTAACCGAGCTGATGGGCCTTGATGGTGCGTTGGGAGTTTTCTCTTTCCTCCACCAACCGTTGGGGGTTTTCTCTTTCCAATCGTTGGGGGTTTTCTCTTTCCTCCACCAACCGTTGGGGGTGTTCTTTTTCCAACCGTTGGGGGCTTTCTCTTTCATGGTGGAGTTGGGTTTTTGTTCATGTGGGTTCAATTGGAGTTTGATCATCATGGACTTAACGGGCCCACTTTCCATGTTAATGGGCCTTGGGTTGATCTCATGCTCACCTCGGTTGAAACCGGATTGGGTCTTAGTGGACCGAGTTTGATGTGCTTGGGATGGAGCCACATGACATTGAGCTTCCTTTAAAAATGGTTGATTGGGCCTTGTAGATCTTAATGGGCCTAAGTCCCACCTTAATGGGCCTTGGATCGGTCTCTTGTTCACGTTGGTCGAGGCTAATTGGGCCTTAATTGATTGGACTTGGTTCATTTAAAATGGGAGCATACGTGGTCTTGCACTTCATTTGAAGATGGCCGATTGGGCCTTGAAAGCCTTAATGGGCTTTGATGAGTGATTTTTTTTCTTAGGGCCTTAGTTAATTGAGCTTGATTTATTTGAAATGAGGTCACGTGATCTTGATCCACATGGATGATGGCCAATTGGGCTTTGAGAGCCTTAATGAGCCTTGATGAAATGAATGATATTCCTCCTCGCCTAATAGGCCATTGATTGCTTGATGCTTCACATGCTATCACGGTGTGAGATGATGTGATCTTCACATGCTATCACGATGTGAGATGATATGATTGACCCCACGGTGTACCTTGGGACTTAGCCAATTCCGTGAAAAAATGGAACCTTGGCCTCTCTTCCTCCTCACACTCTCTTGGGCGATGGGACAAAAGGGGGGAGCTTGTGCTTTGCGTAGGAATGCCTTGGGGAATGTTGCCTCTCTCCTCTCCAAGAGGAATTCATGAGTTTTATATGCCAAAAGAGGGGGGTATTTTGGTCCACAAAATGCCCCAACTTCTCCTTGTTTTTGAGGGTGTGAGGAGAGGGGAGGGTAACTTTGGAAATATTTGATTATGCCTTTTGCTTTATGGTAGGTGTGAGGGAAAAAGGTGGGGGCATTTTGGGCTTTGGTCACCTTTATGGGGGGTTGGGGTGGCTAATTACACAAAATATCCCTCAAATCATTTTACAAGGGGATTTTCGGATGTCCCATTTGGGACAGATTTTGGGCCTTCTCCTTTTGAGAATTTGAGGCCCAAATGGCCAAAATAGAGGCCCACATGTATGTTCATGGGTCCAATGAACCAATTGGGGCTATTTGAGCCCATTTAAGAGCTATTAGGGGGTTTTATTCCCTCTTAACAAATTTAAACAAATCTAAATTTACTAATGAATAGCTTAATGCTATAATTCAAGGGAGGAATCTCTCACTTCCTTTTCTTTTCTTTCCCCCTTTTTTTCTGTTCTCCTCCTTTTTTTTTCTTTTCTATATGCATTTTTTGTCAACGAATATCATCTCATTCTTCTTCTTCTCTTTTTTTCTTCTTCTTCTTTCTTTTTTTCTCCTTTTTTTTGTCTAATCGTTTATCCCCCCCCTTTTTTTAATGATTTCTTTTCCTCTCTTTTTTTATTGACCTTGTTCTCTTCTTTCTCCCATTTTTTTTCTTCTTTTATTTTCGCTAACAGAAACCATCTCTTTTTTTTATCTTCTTTTTTTTTTGCTTCCAACGGACATCATCCTTCTCTTTTTTTTTTGATTTAAATACCAAACTTCACTGCATACACATGTACCTTGTTTTAGTACATTGTAATTTCTCCTCTCTTTTTTGAAATAGACATGGCCTGTAATAAGAAGGGGTCCTGGAGTCTTCAGGCGGCGTTCCTTGCACCTTCTAATTTTGACCACGGTCAAAATTACCCATGCACAACCTAATGTGTGTAGGGCCTCGCGGCGGATCGGGCCCGTGGGCATATATGAGAGCATGTATATCATTTGTATGGGGGGCGTGGCACGGCATTAGCGCCCACTTGATTTTGACTTTGGTCGAAATCACTTAGCCGGCTAGATTATCCGGCGCGTCCCGTCAGGGAGTGACCGGAGGGCGCTGGGACAGCCTCACGGGAAGCTGCGCGAAGGGGCGTTTCCGCGATCTCGCCGCCCTGGCATTTCACCCCCCCCGCGGGCGGGCGGCAGGCGGGCAGAGTGCAGGTGCGCAGGACGGCGGTGGCCTCGGCGGTGTCTGGTCTGCGCGGAGGGGGGGGCTTCTTCCTTGCGCGGCTCCGGAACCTTGTGCAAGGCGTCGTTCGAAGGTGTCCGGCGTCTGGCTCTCAGTAGTTCCAGACGTCTCCTGCGGCGGGAGGTCTCTCCACACCTCCGCATCTTCCATTGGCCTCGCGAGGGCTCGTGCGGTGTACCCCGACGTCCTCGCTCGGTGACCGGTCTGCGCGGAGGTTCTTCGACAAGCTGTGGTGGTCGCACGGAGGTTCTTCCGCGGTGCTTTTTTTGGTGGGGGTCTTCCTCCGCGCGGTCTTCTTTGCGGCTGGCCAGCACCTGCTCGGCTCTCTCTCTCGGCGAGGCTCCTTCACATCCAGCTTCGTGGGAGCCCTCCCTCTCCCTCTCTTCACTTCGCGCTGCCCCGTCCTTCTCCTCTCTTTTTTTAGTTTTCCCGAGCATCTTTCCCAGCCCCTGCTGTACGTAGGGGGAGCTCGGCACCGACCGCCTATCGAACGAGTGGCGGAATACGGGGATCTCCCTTTCCCCTGGGACGCCGGATCCGCGCATCAGCCGTCGAGCAGAGCAACCGTGCCGCCCCTCTTCCACCTCAGCCTCCGGCGGCCGACGGCGTTCTTCTCCTCATTGGCGGTGGGCTGAACGGGAGCATTTACAAGGTCCGTCCCTTTCCGTTTCTTCCTACGGCTACCTCCTTCTTTTATGTTAAAACTTCGCGGGCGCTCCTCTTCTTCTTGTCCTCGCTCTTCATCTTGGGGTCTCATTTGTTCTCTCTCTTTTTTTCTTTTTTTTTTTTTTGGGTCAAGGGCGTGCGGCTTGTCCTCTCTTCTCTAGGGTGCCTCCGGGTCACAGCGCGCAAGGGTCCCGAAGCTGAGAAGGAGTCCGGCGGCGTTCTACCACGGAGAACGGACCACCCTTTGCAGATTGTGAGGACTGCTGGAATCGGGGAACGACTTCTTCTAGCATATCTGTGTCCACCACTGTATGTCCTCCTGTCTGCCCCTCCCTTGTTCTTTTTTTTTTCTTTTTCGTGTAACCAGTATGCACCATCAGATAGGGGCTAGCCTGGTTGGAGGAGGATTGCTGAAAGTGTACTCGACTCCCCCCCCCTTTTTTTTATTCAGCATGTGTGAATAATGTAACTGTCATCGTATTAGGGATGCTCAGATCAGATAAAGAGATTCACCATATGACTATTGACGACTTCTCCGATCAAGAACAGTTGTTGCCTGATTTAGATTCATTTGACATTTCCGTCGTCAGTTCCTCCTCCGAAGGGTTATTGCCCTCCACTTAACAAATTGGTGAAGGCTGTCGTGGACCCCTCCAATGGAGGATCGTTGGCGTTCAGCTTAAATGAAGACAACATTTGTCACTGACCACCCTTCCAGGGAACCATGGCCGGTTGACTTAAAAATAATAATAATAATCATTGAAAAGGCAGTCGTCGACCCCTCCATTGGAGGACCGTTGGCGTTCGGCCTATTAGAAGATGACATTTGTCATTGACCACCCTTCCGGGGGGCCAAGGTCGGTTGACTTTAAAAGATAATAATCATTGAAAAGGCAGTCGTCGACCCCTCCATTGGAGGATCGTTGGCGTTCAGCCTATCGGAAGATGACATGCGCCATCGGCCACCTCTTCGGAGGATCATGGTTGATTGGCTTAATGAATAAATCATAATTAGAAGCTCCCCTATCTGGTTGTGTGCTCACTAAATAGTATATTTTTTTTGAATGACAATTGTGTTGCTTATAGTCGGCTTTTCAATTCTCACATTGTGCATAGATTTCTCATTTTTCTGTCTCATAGCACCATGCTAATTCAAACCGATCGAAACCTGATTAATTCCATGTATACTGCATTTTTCTTGTATCCTGCAAGATCATTTGACCATCTTCTTTCTTTTTCTTTTTTTTTTTTTGGGGGGGGTGGGTAGTAACAGTGGATTTTAAATTAATTTTCAGATTGCTAAAACCAGATTTTTTGAAGTCGGTTAGAATCTGTTTTGAAGGATTGTTCAACTCTGTTTTTGTGTTGCAGATTTTTTATTGGAATCTGATTTCCTTGTGTTTTCGGTTTGGTAAAAATCTGATTTTCTGTGGTTGACAGATTTTATTGAAACCTGATTTTCTGTTTTGGCGGATTTTTTTGTTTGAAATCAGATTTCGGTTTGATTTGTTTCAAAACCGGTTCAATCTTGTTGAGGATCGGTTGTTTGTTGAACCGGAATGAGTTGAATTTCAGATTTTGTTTAGTTCTGATTTTTTATGACTTTCAGATTTGATTTTCTGTTTTAATTTTCTGTTTGAATTTTCAGATTGATTTTGAAATGATTTTAATTTAGTTTGGCGGTTTGCATCGTCTCCGACCCATCGGGTCACTTTGAATGCCCGGTTTCATGCATCAATATGAACATCAAAGTTTCATTTCATTGAAAGATGGGGTGAAGTACATCAGTGTACAATGTGATTGATCCTTCCCCCAACATAGGTTTCTTTTCACTACTTTGGAAAAATTTTGGCATTACGACGGCATGCCGGCTATTTTTCCAACTTAGTGAAAATTTACCCATCCAAAATAACCAGCCTTAGCTTAGCCATATTGGGGGAAGGATCGCCGGCTACGGGATTCATGCCCGCGCCTCCGTCCGGGTCGCCGGCTACGGGATGCATGCCCGCGCCTCCGCCCAAGGTGGAGTTCCCCGCTAGGGGTGAATCTCCTTAATTTAATGTAGCTTTCGCATTTCTGATTTTTTATTTATTAATTTTCTGAAGGCCACTTCGGGCCGGTCCATTCCTTCGGCATTCAAAGCCGGGTTTCAATTCTTGCTTGAATTTGGGAGGGCAGCTTCTAGGAGGGAAAGCCGGACCCGTGAAAGGGCCGTTGAGGCTCTCTCCTCCTTTGATGTGTTGAGGGGAGAACCGGACCCGTGAAAGGGCCGTTGAGGTTCATCCCTCTCTTTGCCGGTACAAGCCACAAGGGGGCCGCTGCAACCTCTTCTTCTGTTTTCTGCTGCAAGGGAGCTGCTGGTGGGCTTCTCGGGAAGCGGATTAGACCCGTGAAAGGGCCATTGGGTTGAGCCTCAATGGGGATGGAACCTGACTGCAAAGGAGCCGAAGTGGGCCTGTTTATGGAGGCCTGGATTGGGTGCCGAACATGGGCTGGCAATGGACCGGTTTGGGGTCTGGATGTAGGCCAGAAAATGGGCTGATCATGGGCCTGTCTGGGATGTCCTAGATGGGCTGAAACCGGGTCACAAGGGGACTGGTTTTAGGATCTGGACATAGGCCTGCAAGTGGGCCGGAATATGGGCCTGTTTGGAGGTCTGCTGGATGGGCTGCAAGGGACCGAAGATGGGCCAGCATGGGGCTGGGTATGGAGGTTAAATTGAACTGGACTTGGGCCAGATCTTGGGCCTGACATATGGACTCGAACTGGGCCTGAAAAGGGGCCAGCAGGTGGGCCGGACAGGTGGTGTTCATGGGCCTGGATTGGGGCATCTGCAGGTGGTTTAAATCGGGTCGAATAGAGACCGGATATGGGCTTAAACCGGGCCAGCAGGTGGGCAGTCATGGGCCTAGGCAGGGCTTGAAACCGAGTTGGGATAGGGACCTGCAGGTGGTTTGGAATGTGGGCCTGCAGATGGCAGGTTATGGGCCTGGTGATAAGCCTGGAAATGGGCCGAAATGGGGGTCTTTTGGGCCTTGATCGGGGCTGAAACCGGGCTGAAAGAGGGACCTGCAGGTGGTCCGGTCATGGGCCAGAGAATGGACCTGTAGGTGATCCAAAATGTGGGTCTGGATTGGGCTTGGCTCCAGGGGCAGTGCAGTCCAACTTAGGGGGGTTTAAATGGACCGAAATGAGGCATCTTGTGAGGATGGATAGTGGGCAGGAAAGGGCAAGTAGAACAGATAGAAAGAAGGCCCTTAGAGGGCTATAGGGGCATATCCATTATACCTTCTCACCTTGTCTTCTTCTTCTCCTCTTCTCCTCTTTTCTTCTGGCAGCGGGTGGCAGCAGCAGGTGCAGCAGCAGGGCGCAGCAGGATGGGGACTCAAATCGGCAGCCTGGCGGCCTCCTCCAGCAGCCTCCCCTGGCTGGTGCGCCCCTCTCTTTTTATAGAGAGTGAGGGGGCAGATGAAGAGGCATCAGGTGCATGCACTGGTGACCTTTGGCCTCTCCCATAGAGGTTACACCATTTACTCCAATTGATTGGCTGGCTGTCCCTTCACCTTCCCCCTCCTTCAACTGACTGTTGGGAGGCTGAGGTGGCAGGTGGGTGCACAAAAGGCTGCTGAGGTGGCAGGTGGGTGCGGCTGGGCCTTGTTCACACTGCTGCTGAACTGGGCCTGGCCCAATTGGGCCTGGTTTCTGGGCCAGCAGGCTGAGAGGAGGCCCAAGCCCTCCTATGGGCTGCGCACAAGGCCTGAACTTGGCTAAAATGTGCCAATTACGGGCCGTTGAATCCGGCCCCTGGTGGGGTGCCCAATTGGGCCCAATTGTGGCTGATCTTATGGGCTGTTGGCCCAACTTTTAAGCCAGCCCAACTGTTCTCTTCCCTTGTCTTTTCTTTTTTTTTGAAAAAATGTACGCCAACAGTTACACTACCCTGGGATCCAATTAGAACACCACCCGAATGTGTTGCTAGCCGTTCGAGGGCTTTCAAAACCCTCCAAGCAAGAAGCCTCCCCCATTCCCCTCACATCTCTCACACTCTTTTTTTAGCTCTTTGTCACTCTAAAACTCTCTTTCAACTATCTAATTAATCATAATCATCTCTTTTAACCATCTAATAAGCGCACGTTTCTTTTTTTAAGGCTTCTTAAAAATTATTTTTTGTTTAATTGTGTTACTAACCTATTTTTTAAGTGTAGTATTTAGTTTTTAATTTTCCTTCAACATATCTTCTCCAAACAATGACATTTAAACGGTAAGATTTGAATAAAAATGAATAAAATTTTTGCTAGTCATAATCCTTATTTTCCATATTTTTTAGCCTTTTTTATTTTTCAGTTTTTCCTTTATTATTTACATTTTTAATAATAAAAATTAATTTTTGACTTGGTTGGACCGGGTAGTGACCCAATCCGACCAGGTTTGTTTTGGAGATGACTAACCTTGGACCGACCCTCAACCCAACCTTTCTTGACCGAGAAAGCAACATAGAGCATAGATTGTAGAATCAACCGATCTAGATCAGGATCAATCGATTCAGGATCTAGATTAGGATCAATCGATTAAACAAAATTTGTCACAATTTGATGAATATGATTTTTCTTACACATTTAGTTCCATAGATATTTATGAAAGGAGATATTATGGATACAAACATTTATAAGATTCATCATCATATGAATATGAACATAGATATGGATATGGGACAATGTAACAAAGTTCTTCACATGCATCTTCTAACGAAGAATATAAACCTTCATATGGATACGAACATATTGCAATATAATATGTTCCTTCAAATATGTCTTATGACTATAGTTATTATAGTTATAGTCATAGTCATGGTCCTCGTAATCATAAATATACAACACAAGATGACCCTTCAAACATCACTGATATTTATGAATAGAGATTTAGTTTACCATGAGAGAGAGACCGTCAATCTCATATGCCGTGAGCACAATATTGTGATTTTGTTAGTGATTTTGTGACGCAACAATCACAAAGTAATGAACAAAGTGACGAACAAAGTGATATATCAGAAGCAAACAAATCATCTATTTAGTATTGAGTGTTTTGCAATTGTTCATTCACACAGCTGATATGTAAATGTGTTATATATTTTCATGTAAAATTCATTGATGTCATCCCATCTTTATAACATATTATGTTATGTTTCATATATATTTTGAACCGAGAATCCATGATCCGATCTCTCGAGATTTTCTCGATATTTTTTCAAGATCTCTTCTCTTTCAGCCCTCCACCCCCGAGTCGAAACCAAGATCCGAGACGGCAATCCTTACACCACACACACCACAAGTCATTACCGTTAGTGGACACCACATGCTACAAAGAAAAAAGATTTATCCACCTCTCATGTAAGACCATATGCATTAGCCAAAAACCACTGCTTCCCATTATCAGTCAGCTTGATTTTAAGAACTTGTATATGCTTACTTTTTACAATGGTATCAACCATAAAAGCCTTCTCATCACATAAGCTTGCCATACATCGACTCCTCCAGGTAGAAGGAACATAAGAGAAGCTAAACAAATTGCTGAATTTCAAGGTTTCAACCTCCTTCGTGCCACCGAGCATTGATTGATTCGGTCTCCTGGAGAAGAACCATCAGTGGTCTATGTGAAGCCCCCTACAATTCCAGCTGATGACTTTTATCACGAGTAATTAATAATACCCTTCCCTTCTCTCCACTTCCTCCTGCCATCTAAAAGAATCTCATTATTCATTAAAAACTTCATTTCTCTGACCCCAACCTTCTGATGAGTGGAATTTTTGGCAATACCAGAGCTACCCACGCAATTAAGGTCCTATCACTCTTATCAAAGAAATTATTCACCATTTCTTCATGGCCCAAGAAGGTTAAGCCAATAAGTTCTCTGATAGAATAGACGGTTTTGTCCGAAATTGCCGAGGTGGATGCTGCTTTACCACTGCCAAAGAGGCACAAAAGCCAGAGCTTTAGTGATGTGCTCAGGCTCTAGCTTTAAAACCTCCAAAGTGGAGGTCCTCCGATGAATGTGGAGCATCCAAAGCCTTCACACCCTCCGAACTGCCGAAGCCACTTTGTACCATCAGCTTCTGCTCTTCATTCTCCGGAAGATTGGAGTTGTCAGCATCATGCTTTGTTGAAAAGTTGAGGGAGAAGAAGGATGTGAGCTGCCCAGTTCGGTGATGCTCAGAACCAACGCTTCGTGTACAGAACCAGCCTCAACCGGACCTGCGTGTCGAAGTTTTCATAGTGGCTGCATCTTCCGGCTTGACCACCACCACCGGTTCACAGGGCAAACTGGGTAATAAATCAAATGGATCCACGGCATAACAGTTGCCAAGACTCTCAGCTTCCACCCTGTCAGCCAAATAGAATACACAACCACAATCCCAAACTTTTTCAAAGGAGACTCTTCCTGGATCCGCACCTTACCAAAATTGACATCTCTTCAAAAGGAGATCGAATTGTGAATTGTATACACCCCCATCTACTTCTCTGGCACCAGCAATAGACCCTCTCCGGACTTTGAACCATCTACTTGTTTTAGCTAACAATAACTTCTTTCTTCTCGATGACCCTGCCCAGATTTTCACCTCAGCTTCAAAGTCATGACAAGAATTAACCAGTACATCGACCAAGCCCTTCAAAAGCCACCAAAGCTGCTGCCTGTAAATGAACTGGATCTTGCCAAAAGACTCGGAATCTTTGTAAGGACCATTGTAAACCAAACAAACGTTGGGAGCCCGCGCACTGTAACCCACACATCCCGCATCTCACCAGTCTTTGCTTTGGCACAAAAATCTTCAGCCCAAGGCCAGATGACAACAGCAATCAGCTGCTTTCTGGCACCCTGGAATGAGAACCTTCTAACCATGAAAGAGAGAAGCCAATATTTAACAGTATTATCCTTCACAAGAAACAATCCCACCTGAGAAGGTCCAATCCACCAAGACCTGGTGGTGGGCCACTGGAGCTTGAGAAAAATCTTCCAAGGTGCGTCTCTTCTCTTCTCCTCCTGGTTTCCAACACTGAGCACTGTGATGATCTTGCAGTGCGCCAGCCATCTTCTCTTCTCTCACATACTACAAGTAACCGGGACTACCCACCTTCCCCCTCCAGAATGGAATCCCTGGAAGACTATCTGAGCATCGCAGGAGCCCTGGAACTGCCTTGGGGTACACTGGCTATCAAGCACCCCTCTCCTGATGCCCTGCACCCCAACAGCTTCTTATCTTGACTCATTCCAGCAATCACCCGTGAGGTGATCACGGCTGTAGCATCTACCACACAACCACCTACCCCAGAAAAGGGCCCCTCCCTCTGCAACCACTGTTGTAAGTCATGCCGTCAACATCCTGGCCACCAAGATCCCCATGACCAAGCCCTTGGAGAGAACCTCCCCCGCCTACGCCTGCAGTAGGAACAAACACCAAATGAACCTCCATAACCACCTACCTTCACCCTACAATGTCTCTCCATTCACAGATAGGCCTCAGTTGCCAGAGAGAATAGCCCCCACACTCCGATAGTAGCATGGTTCAACCATTCCTCCCGCCCAATGTGGACACTCCGAAAATGCCCGAGTGTCCCATGACCAGGCAGCAGATGTAGTGAATAGGTCAGAGCAAGCTTACATCAATTCTTATGTATGTACACATTTTTTTAAAGATGGTCACACGACCACAATTTCCATTAATATGAAAACAAATTTGCAACAAGTAGGATACAAAAAAACCATAAAAAACCCTTACACCACTACCGAGATGGTAGGGAAGTTAGCGTTTTACAAGAGTGTATATATGTGTGTATACATATAAACTCACATATGTAAACGTATAGTATTAACATTTAATTCTATTCAATTATAACATACCACGTGTATATGTTTGTATACATAAATATATATAATATTATCATCTAATTATTTATATACATTTGTATATACGTATATACACGTATATATATTTTTAATGAAGGTCAGAAGACTAGGATTTCTATTAAAAATTAAAAAGGATCACAGCATAGAAGGAGAGAGAGAGAGATATATAGAGAGAGAGAGAAACCCGTGCTACGGAGATGGTAGAGGTGCTAAAAGAAGAAAAATTACAAGAACAAGAGTTTAAGCTCTAATGACAAATCCCTGAATTTTGCAATTCCCGGGGGGTTCCCATAGTGAGCCAATGACCAGTCAATAACATATGTAGTCACAAGGTAGAAGATGAACCTGGGATCCTCAAACTGATCTTCAAATATGCAAGTGTTCCTTGTGCACCAAATTGACCATAACATAGCCGGAAGTACAAGCTTCCTCAAAACAACATATGAAGGCCACAAATTTAGGCTTGGTCAAGCCACAAGAAAGCAACAGTACTAGTTGATTCTATCCATCTGATGCTCCATCTCTTGAACAAAATCTTCCACAAGTAATTAATGATCCCACAATGAAAAGATGATCTATACTTTCCTCTTTATAGCCACAGAAGATAGTTGTTAGGCATGGCCAGAAAAATCTTATGAAGGTGAATTCTAGTTAGAAACTTCTTCCCAATTTTTCATAAGATTTGATCTTTCTAAGAATAGGTTGATGCCAAACTTATGTTACGGATCCTCCACTCCGCCCCCATTTAGCCTTTATAAAGCAGTCTTGACAGTGAAGATAGATTTGTTGCAGGGGAGCATAGTTGTCAAGGCGCCCGCCTAGGCGCCCTGAGTATTTTTACATGATTAAAAAAATAATTTTGAGGAGTTTTACCGTCTTGATACCCCTCACAAGGGACACCTATTTAATGATAGTTTGAACATATTAATATATTTCACTATCACTTATAATATCATATATGTTTAAGATTTATTATTATAAACATATATTATATACTTAATTAAGTTCTCTTTCAACTCTTTCTTCTTCCTCTCTCTGTCTCTCTTAAGTCTTAATTTATCAAGATTAACTTCTTATCCAAAAATAAATATCCACACTTTCATAATTACATATATAAGATCATTTATAACAACATATAATATTATACCAATATTTCACTATCACTTATACTATCGCACATATATATATATAAATTTAATAATCATGAATGTGTTATATACTTAAATTTTATAAAAATCTATTACTCCTTTCTCTTTCACATACACATCATATTTACTTATATACATAGATAAAATACTCATATTCAATTATAACGTAAAAATATAATTATATTTATGCATATTTCTATGTATCACAACCTCCGACCCAACCTTCCTTGAATACCACCTTGACTGCCTAGGTGACGCCTAAGCGGCCGCCTTATCGCCTAAGCGGAATCAGTACCCTTCAACGCCTTGGGCGCCTTGTCGCCTTGACAACTATATAGGGAAGCCAAACCAAATTGACAGTTGTGTGTACATTTGTATACACGTTTTTTTGTTGTACAAATGCATACACATATGCCTATATTTTTGTATATATCTATATGTATATACACGTGTATATAGAATTTTTTTATCATGGCTGAGACGGCCATTTTCGATTAGCTATAGTAAATAAAGAAAATAAAAGTTTCTTACTAAATAAGTAGAAAAAAACATAAGGACTAGAGAAAAAGTAAAGTATGTAAATCTCTCCCCGAAGTTGGATTCGTCAACATAAACTCCCTTCTGAGCATAATAATACCAACAAAATTTGCCAATGAATAAAGGATCTTCGCATGATTCTCAAAATGATCTACAAAAAATCCTCCAGTTTGTAGCTCGCCAAATTGTCCATAACATCGCAGGTAAAGTGATCCTCTACAAGCTCAGGTTTGCTGGCCACAGGTTCTAATCTACCCATATCAGCAATAATTCATTTGTGTTGCTAGGCATCATCCACTTTAAGTTCTAGCTCGTGAAGAGGGTACTCCACAATGTATAAACAAATGGTCGATATCTTCCTTCTTATCTCCACAAAAGACACAATAATGACTACATTGGCCTGATCTTGTGCAAGTGATATCTTGAGGGTAATCTTGGCCTACCAATCTTCCACATGAACAGCTTAATCTTGTATATATATAGTATTAATATCTATTTTTTTCAACTATAACATATAAATATAACTTTACTTATGTATATATGTTTGTATATATACATAATAAATATTTAATAGTAACATCTAATAATATATATTTATATATGTATATATGTACGCATGTATTTTTTTGTATATATCCATATGTATATACATATGAATGTAAAATATTAATATCTAATTTTACTACTTAAGCAACAATTAAATAGTCGCCTTGCCGCCTAAGCGGAATTGGCACCCTTGGACATCTTAGGCACCTTGTTGCCTCAACAACAATAACATATTGCACTTGAGCTAGTATTTTGGCAGTTCAATCTCCTAAGATTTTAAAACCTCCAAGACCTCTTCTCTCCAATTCGCTTAAGATAAGACTGAGATACAAGATAACAACCCTTGCTTTTCTCTAATAACAATAAGATGAATTTCTGCTTGCAATAATAAATAAGAATTTTTTTATTTGTAATAAATAAAAATTAAACTGATAATCTTTAAACAATATATTCCAAGGCAATGGACAGGTACTGTATCAAAAAAATTGTTCAATAAAAAATCAAATAATATAATACAGGAAGGCAAGTTAAATTTATTACAAAGGTAAGGTGATGCAAAAGGAAAATTAGTTCAATCCATGTAGAATTCAAATTTACAATATGCATTCTTAAAATGAATTTTTAGATTATTGGGGGCACTTATCTCATTCACAATCATAAAATAAAATCATCAGTCCATAATAAAGGTTTTGCATGTAACATAACACTTGAGAAACTTATGTTCTGCCGAAAACGTACTCCATTATTATGTAAACATTCTCTTCATCTTCATATGCATCGTAAAATTGGACAAGATTGCTATGCCCAGTCAACGCTTTCAAAATCTTCACCTCCCTTCTAGCATCTTCGATGGCTATTGCTGTAGTCATCTGCAGGGTTATTAAAACCAGGGACAAGAACCAAGATAATTGAGTGATAATCAAGAAAAAAAACTAAATCACCTCAAGTCAAAAGCTTTTATAAAAAAAATAAAACAAGAAGGTTCGATTTGGTTGCATGTTAAAAGGAAATAGTAAAATTGTTTTACAAGGTATCAATTTTTCGTGGAAAAGAATATACAAACATAAAATCACTTTCCTGTAAATAATATCAACTATTTGGTTAATTGTAAAATGTTTTCAGATTATTTAGTATTAGATTTCTTAAAAGGGATTTTGAACCTTAAAGAATACACAGTTTTATCGTCGATAAACATTAAATTTTTAAAAATATATTTTATGATACATCACAAGTATTTTTCATATCAGTTATCATAATTGAATATTTAAGAGAATGTATATATATATATATGCCTGCTCTCCAAGATTCCATCTGCCTCCAAAGAACTGTCATTCCATAGAGCTGCAAGACCCCTCCCACCCCCACACACACACTCATGAATGCTGGTGAGAAAGAAACCTACCCAGTTTACCACATTTAAGAACTTAAACATCCTCTGGTTTGGCAAAATCTGATTTGGTTTCCTTAAGTGACAGCACATCTGGTTTCTGACAGCACATCTGGTTTCTGAAGCGACACTAAAGCTCTTCATCTCTGTTAGTTTTTCTTTCCACTGTATACCCCTGCAATTCCCTTTGATAAGTTTCAACATGTATAGATAATGATATCCTTACCTTCCCCTTTTTTTCCTCTTACCATCAAGTATAATTCCATTCTTCATCAAAATTTTCATCCTCCTCGACCCAACTGTCGCCTGTGCAAATTTCCTGCCATTTTTTGGACTATATTTGATGTTCAACTCATGTTTTCACATTCTGAATGAAGCCTCTCACCACCTCCTCTCAGCCCACAAAGCTGAGTCCAACAATTTCCCCAATTTTGAAGAAGTTGGAAACATGGAATATGCAATGATTCTTCCCCTACTTTTGACAAGCCACCCTTTAGAGCTAGCACATTCTCAACCTTAATCCTGCTGCCCAAACTGCCTTGTTCTCATTCAAACCAATAACTTGGCCACTTCCAAGCACAGTCTACATTGATCTGGATCAGGATCGACCAAGTCTTGAATCAGATCGGCCATTACTATCATGATTCATGACCCGGATTTTTAACATGCATAGAAAAATACAATCTAGTGACATAACCGAAAAAATAACCCCACAACTACATCAGTTTGAAAATTTTGAAGACCATATTAGGTCCCAATTCATAATTCAAATGATGCTACCAAAAATATTATACAATGATACAAACTAAACAAATCATAAACCAGTCTAAAAATATATATTGATCATTCTATTATCTCATCGAAGTCCAAACATCCAAGTTTCTACTACGTTAATCCTAATTACCAGAAAATTGTTAAAAGATTGAAGTGAGTCGTAACGACTAAGTAGGCATCCCATCATTCACCAAATCGGATAGCCAACAAAGTCCAAAATGATAAATAAATAAATATCCAGACCTACACTCATTGGACACAAATATAGTATTAGATAATACAATAAATATCTGACATAACGAAATGTTTTAAACCACCACTTATATACACACCGACCAACATCTATAAGTCAACCAACTAGGACCTAGATACATCTAAAAATAATTTAGATCAATAGGGAAAAGACATACAAGAACACCTACTAAATGAATCGTATGATGCAATTGCTTCAAGTGAGACCTGTCACAAATACAATGCAATACAACCAAAATATGACAAACTAATGCACACCACAAGATCTCTATCAACAATGCCATGTAATTAATGCACATATGTTCTAATACAATATCACATATTTTCATATTCACAAAGAATGTGTCATCTTGTGTTCTCAACTTGCATCAGATATAATATATACAAGTACTATATAACTAAACTAAATCTCATAGTGCACCAAGACAAAGGTGACACTTAGGACAAAGACAAACCGCAATATCTAAGATCGAAATATTCTAATCTTCATTGCCCACAGGCACGACTAAATAGTCTGGCGTAGAAATCTCTTAATTAATTAATGATTCATACATTTATATCAACTCATGCCATGTCACGACCATATTCATGCAAGATTTATGATGACCAAATGAACAAATATACAACTAATGCATTTAACCATCTAAAAAATGCACCTATACATAACACAACGTTGACCATGATAATAACACTCTACCTATGATGTTTAACAAATGTCATTCTACGCAAATATGCCCATGATATGTTGACATATAACTTAACACCCAAGATAACCACAATTTGAAATATTGATGAAATTACAAAAAAAAATCAGAACTAATAATTTATCTAGAACTATATCTAATTTAATTAACCTATCATAGTATATATAGAACAGACCCAATCAAGTAAGGTATGCAATGGTTTATTAAGTTCTTAAACTATACACGTAAATTATACTCCACATGCCACACTTACAACTAAAACACAATAGAAATAATTAGCTACTATAAGATCACTAAACAAGTTGTATGTATCTACAAGATTCAATAACATATACAACTCTAAACAATCACCACGTCTAATATTAAACCGATATATATAAATCAACATTTACAAATCGTTGGTGAATATTAAGCAATAAATTTAAGGATATTAGACACATCTAGGACGTCTGCCTAAATGGCACTTGAAATTCAAAGATTTGTGGTTGAAAAGAAAGCGAATGACGATGGCATAGTGCACGAATCAAGACTCCCCTTCCTCTTCGATGTTGGTTGAAGAAGATAGGAGAAAGAGGAAGAGAACGGATAAGAGAGATAAAGAGGAAGAATAGGAGAGGGAAGGTGAAAGGAGAGAGGAATAGAAAAGGATCTCACTCACGGGTGAAAAAGAGACTAGCATGCAATCAAATAGCGACCGGAGGAGGATCAACCGGCTGTGTAGTCACCATGCGGGAATAAGGTCGCGTAGTCGCACGCTATGCAAGGAAGGCCGGCGAGGTCAACCAATAGGGCGGTGGGCAGACAGCATTGATGTCGAGGCAATCAACGGCATGCAAATGATGTCAATGGGAGGCTCATCGGTCGGTCAACGCGGAAGCCGCACAAGCATGCTGGCAGATTAATAGTGGGCAGGCAAGAGCCACGCAACCAAAGGCGATGCAGGGCGGCATCCAAAGGATGTTGGCATCATTCGTAAGGGCAACAACGAACAAGGCTAGATGAGAACAAGGGTAACATGGGCACAATGTTGGCGATGGAAGACGACAATGCAGCAAGCCAATGGGAAGCGGTGGCTTCACGATGGATGGCCTCTCCAACGATAACGGCAACATCAAGCGGGACGGAAAGTGGCGACGACACCATGGTGGTAAGGGTAAGGCAGAGCAAGAAGGAAGAAGACAATAACGATTGTGGCGAGACTGAAGGGGGGGGGGGGGGCAATGACAACAGCATCTGCAACGATGCACACACACGAGGTGGTAATCAACAAAAAAACAAAGGCAAGCTAAGGGACGCCCTAGATGAAACTAAGATTGGGGGCTAGGCTCAATGGTGAGAGGTGGTGCTGGGCCAGCGTGGGCATGCCTGGTAGCAAAGGGTTGCAAGGAGAGAGATAGAGAGAAAGAGAGAGAGATGATTGATGTAACCTCAAAAATCACAAAAATTTAAGATTTTCGTTTTGGAAATTCATTTTCCAGTTTGGATTTGGATTAGATTTGATTAGACCTTAGCATTGACTTCTTAGGAAAATAGATGGTATTCCATAAAAGTACTAGCTAGGGTCAAAATTATATGTTGAGGTTGTTAGGTTCTTTGAAAATTTGTTTTGACCTCTCCCCGTCGGATGGTGCGAAGATCCGACGTTAATTACATCGAGATAACTCGAATACCCTTGATTAAGCGTCAGAGCAATCCATGAAAATAGAAAACGTGCATCCACAAAATAAACATTCACACACACACATAGGAGAAAACAATCCCATAAACTTGATGGAATGCAAACACTCAAAGTTAGTTTGAATTTGATTTGAACTGAATTGGTTGAATTAAATTTGTTGGTTGAATTTTGATTGAGTTGAATTTAATTTGAATATGTTTGAATTTAGTTTGAGTTGAATTTAATTTGTTGAATTGCTTTTAGTTTGGGTTGGAGTTTGATTTGTTCATTTTAATTGAATTTATTTAAGTTTGGTTCAATTTGAATTTGTTTGTTGATTTAAGTTTGGTTCAAGTTTGGTTTTAGAAAATTGATGTGTTTAATTAATTTGAGTTTATTTAATATTTGATTTTGAATGGGATTTGGGCTTAGTTTATGGAGTATGGTTTGCTGGAATGGGTTTGGCTTTGGGAAATTTGGGTTATACTGAATTTGGTTTGAGTTTGTTTTATTGAATTTGTTAGAATTCAGTTGAATTTTGTTTGATTTGGGGAATTCAATTTGAATTGGGTTGATTCATTTAAGTTACAAGATTTGTTTGATTGAAGTTAGTTTGTTTGAATTGATTGATTTGTTCAAGTCAGATTTGACTTAAAAATGAAGCTTGTTTGGATTAATTTTGTTTGAGCTTAATTGAGCTTGGTTGGTGTTTCCGAATTTCAGATTTTTCCTTTTTACATAGGATTCTGCAGATCTACAATTTTTGGTTTTCTTGTTTAAATGTGAGGTTCAAATTTTAATTGATTCAAACAAGTTCATCTTGACAGAATATGCTGGGATTTCAATGAATTACTTCATTATTTTTAGATTTCTGCAAAGTTGGCAGATTCTATTCGGTGCATGCATTTTCTGATTCAGATTTCAAGTTTCTGATTTAAGTGATCTGATTTTTGAATTTCAGACTTGGCAGACCTTAGATTTCAAATTCTGCAGATTCTTAAATTTTTTCAGATTCTGGATTCTGCAATCTTACAGATTTCGGCTAGCCAGGGGTTCAAATTCTGCACTTTCAGATTTCAGATTTGAAGCTTCCAGATTTCTTTCAAATCTCGGACCTCAGTTGCAAAGTTCAGATTTCTGGCTTCTTACAAATTCTGCACATTCAGATTTTTTCTTTAATTCCTGATTTTCAGCTGCAGGCACATGAACTACAAACTTTCGGATTTAACATCTTGCACCTTTCCCAAAGATTTCCAGATTCCTCTTCTCCCGGATGTTTCAATTGCAGGTCTTATATTTCAAAATTTCAGTTCCAGACTCCAGATTTTTGATTTTTGATTTTAAACGTGCAGTTCAAGCTCTTGGATCTAATGCAGATTTCGGATTTTACAGTTTTGGATTTGCTTGGGTTTCAGATTTCTTTGACTTTCACAAATCTCAATCTCCCTGTGAAGTTCAGATTCTGTTTCAAATTTCGGACCTCAATTCAGGTTCAGAATTTAGATTCCCTATATGTTCTAAAATTTTCAGGTCTAGAATCTTGCAGAATATTTACAACCTCAGATTTTCTGGTTCATACATTTTGGCCTCCGACCCCTGATTTTCAAACTTTATGCTCCAGACTTCAGATTTTTTTACACCTGTTTCAGATTTTTTAATCTTCTGATTTCTTATAGTTTTCAGTTTTTCGGTGAAGTTCAGACTTCTGAAATTCAGATTTTTTGAATCTCCAAGCTCCAGATTGCAGATTTTTTTTTTAGCTCGGATCCCCCTGCAGATTTTAGATTTTTAAAAATGGGTTAAGTTCAGATTTCAGATCTCCTGGATCTTATGCACATTTTGCAGGTTCAAACCTCAGACTTTCATATTGCAGACTTCATGTTTTAATTCAGAGTTTTTTATTTCAGTTTCACAGTTTCAAAATTTTACAGTTTTTTCAAATTTAAGGTCCCCAGCCACCGCCTGAGTTCCAGCAATTCAAATTTTGTGTTTTCTCAGATTTCCTGCATGCTTCAAATCTCAGCATTCAACTTCAGATCCCTTGTGATTTGTGGGGTTAAATTTCTATTTGAGAATCCGAACCGGATTGGACAGAATTTGATTCCAAGTTCAATTACAGATTTGTGTTCTGTTTTCTTCTTTACTCCTTTTTTTAAGTGCTTGGCATCCCATCGGATCAATGAGATCATTAACTCTCTTCAATGATATATTCAAAAATACAATCTCCTGAATGTCTGTCTTGGACGTTCATAGTCCAGAAAATACAACTTGTTTTGAGAATATCCTTGCTCCACTCTTGATGGCGTCTGTCAATCCTTTGAAAGGAATGCACCCGGTCTGATATAGACTTATGGGTATTTCCCTCCACTTGTTCATGAGACAATTTGTAACCTGACTGGAAATCCAGTCTCTTGAATCCTTGATGGACTTATCGATCCATGGGCGGCATGTACCCGGTCTTGATAGACTTATGGGCATCCCCCACTATTTTTTTGATGATTTCACTAGCATATGACCGGCATGATAGCATATTGATTATGCTTGAGCCTTGCATAGCTTGGTGAACTTGGTAAGACATTGGGGTCTTTTATAGACCTTTGTATGTCTACCTTAAGGACGTAGGGGCGGATGGTTAGTCGACCCCCCAACTAGTCCAAATTTTGGATTCTTTTAAGTTAAGCCGAGACGTAGGGACGGATGGTTAGTCGACCCCCCAACTAGTCCGGTTTGTTGAATTAAATGTATTTTTTTTATTTACTTTTCACTATTTTGTTTGTTTTAAAAAAATTCTCTTTTTCTTTTTTTTGTTGAAAAAGACCCCTGCGCTGTGCGCAGGGGGTTCTGGCCGCAGAGGGCCCGGTTCACTGTTTGGACCGGGCCGGCACTGTTCCACCCGGCGGCCTTCAGCGGAGGGAGGGAACCGGCCGGCTTCACCCGGTCGCGCCTCTCCCTTCTTCTTCTCTTTTTTTTTGCATTTTTCTCCATTGGCGGGCCCTACCATTATCCACGTAAGACCAAAGTTTGGGGACATTATTTCCCCGTGGCTACAGTGTCTGCCCGACACTCTCCGGCATCCCGCGGCATCGCGGCATCTTTTGCGGCGGCTTCAGGCGTTGTTCGGCAGCGACGGCGCCGGCTGAGGGAAGAGAGGGGGCCGTCGGCCCTAGGGGAAGAGGGGGAGACTCTCACCGGCAGCAACCGGAGGGTCCTCCGGCTTCTACGGCACTCGCGGCGACTTGCAGAGGGGCTTGCGGCGTCCGACGGTAGGAGAAGCCGGCGGAAGAAGAAGAAGAAGACGGTAGGAGAAGAAGGAGACAGAGCCGTATAGCTCCCACCAGGTTGTGGAAGGACCGGTAATCCCCTTCACCCCTCTCTCTCTTGCTCTGCCCTTCCGCCCCGCCCGCGTCCGTCTCCTATTCTCTCTCCCTTTTGCGCGGCGGCACCGGCCGGCTCTTTATATGCGTCGGGAGGGCTCCGTCTTTGGTTAGGGAGGTGGTTCCGGGTCCGAGAGGGACTCGGAAACTGCCATAGACTTAGCCCCGTAATCCCGGAAGGAGATCGAACTCCCTGCTAAAATGAAGGATGTTTCCGTCGACCGCTGTCCTTAGCCATCTCCCAGTAGGACTCGGAGCTCCCATAATATCCAGGATCGAACACCGATCGGGACTCAACAGCCTGTCAATTCCACTCCCTCCGTAGCTCCGATCTACTGCCTTGATCAAAGCCTTCTTTCCTCTCTTTTTTGTCGAGCCTATCCGCGGACTGATTCCTTGGTTTATTTGGAAGAAAATCTGGGTTATTATTGAGCAGGCCTGCGGGCCTTCTGGGTGGGCCGCAAATGGGCCTTTCAGTAGGCCGAATTGGGTCAATTGGAATCCCATTCTAAGCGTTGTTGATGGGCATTGCAGGTGGACTGAATTGGGCCGATCGAGGTCCTGTTATGGGCCTTGGAGATGGACCGCCCATGGACCCGTGGGGGACAGTTTAGGGGGCCTGCAGGTGGACTGAATTGGGCTTGTTTGGGCTCGTGTATGGTACATGTACATGCTGTACACAGCCCAGATCTTTAGGGAGGCCGAGCATGCCATTCCTTTTGTTTTCTCTTTTTTTTTTGAATCGGCCTTGTCAACATATATATATATTTTTTTACAAAATTGGGTGTCAACAATGATGCACAGGCTTCACAGACGTATGGGGTGTTGGGAGCGGCCGCCGGACTTCACCCAACGAAACAAACAAGAGTTTCTTCGATAAGCAGAAGAAATAGCAAATAGGTGTACAAACGGGAGTTTCTTCCATAAGCTACAATGCAAGAGGGAGAAGGAGATAACAATAAACTCAATGGAATAAAAAAAGACTTATGAATGAGATAACTATCCAAGGAGAGAAAGAGAATATCCTACATACAAGAGAGGATGATGGGTTAATAACAAATAGAAAATTTAGTATAATAGTACGAGGATTGGTAAGTCTAAAGTTCTAAACCTGTACGATTTCTATCTTACGACAGAAGAGAGATAAGGATGAGAGAGGATTATGTTACCTAAAATAGAAAAAGAATAACTATACTTGGTTACAGGAGGAAGAGAGAGAATAAAATAAACATAGAATATAACTTAAAAATTAAAATACATCATCTTACTATTCTTATCAATACCAACCTGATTACTAAGAAATATACATATTTCTCAGGATATTACATTTGCTGATCCAATTCTCAGCCGGACCACCGATCCAAAAAAAAGATCTGGCGGAATCAGCCTATTTGGTCAAAATCGGGGCCGGAATTGACCCAAAAAAAACACTGTGGCGGCACTGTGCTGCCACAGCACTCTTCCCTGCCCGATAGTCACCAGATCTAGAGTTATTATATCTCGATGGACCTAGTAGCCCCGACTTCCCCACCTCGGGAGGGGAAGACACCAAAGCAGCCGCTAGGCCATAGCAATGCTGTTTTGGGGCCGATTTCAGCTCCAAATAGCCTAGATCAGATCAGAATCCAATCTAGGCCCCTTAAAATGTATTTTTTGTTTTATATGGTTTTGGTTTTTTAAGGACCGATTCGAATCAGTCTTTATTCTAGAGGATCCGTCCAAATTGGTCTAATCCGATCCGATCCAGATCGCACCTAGCTGATCCGGCGATCCATGCTTCCAAGTCCTCCACACAGGCCACCAATCCTCCTCCCACAATAAATTGCAGACAACAATCGAAGAGAGACAATTGTTCGAGGGATGAACCACCACCTAACTCCCATGCTTGAACTGGCACTAAGTCTGCATGTTGAACCTGTCCATCCCTCACATTCCATCACGAACCGGCTGCATAATGCTGGTCTTCACAACACCCTGAACTGCTGCCTCATCTACCAATTCACAAATTAAAGATTGTGGATCCCTGACTAGTTTGCCACCCACCAGGATTCGAATATCCCAGTTCTGAATCAGAATTACATCTTCTACACCCGATGGCTTCTGTCCCAGTGCAGGGATTTTCAGGATCCAATGTCTATCACCCCCTTTTGCCTTCCTGAAGCCATTGTTCTCGCGAAAATAATGCCATCATGTTGCCCCTTCTTACTTATGGGGTGTTTGGTTACATGATAATTTTTTGTACACTTTCATGATAAAAAATTATATTAAAATAAAAAGTGAATCAACTCATGACATAAAATTATCATGTTTGGAGGGATGTGATTACAAAAAAGAGTAACTACCACACATGACCAAACAAAGTGGGGGACCATTTAAGAAGAAAATCACTTTTAAAACATAAAACTGTCATGGTTACCAAACACCTCTTTTAACAATTTTTTTTACAATTTTTAAAAATTAAAATAAAAACTTTCATTATCATGCAACCAAACACCCCATTAAACTTGTCCCACTGCCTAAAAATTTTGAATATGGAAAACACAGTTCGTCTCCTCCATCATTGGTTACTTCCATGCAGTCCTGCAATGCCCAGCTGATTGGAATACAAAACCTCTTCACCTCAATGGAGGCAATGTCTCATGGCATAATCCGGCGGAGGAAAGCCTCATTCATCGAATGCGATCTCCTAAGAACCTCTCAAGAATCTCTCTCTCCATACCTCAAAAAAAATCCCCAAAACCTTAACATCAATGTAAGTATCTTGGATTCTTAAATTTTCAACACTTGTTACTACTACTACTTCCCAACACCATATCAATTCAAAATATCTCTATTGTTCCTCTTCTCTCTCAATCTATTTTATATTCTTATTTTAAGTATATGACTTTATTTAAGTTTGTTCTGTTTCTTGAATACAGCTGAGGCCAAAATTCTATTAATGCATAAAAGGATTACAAAGCAAAGAAAAGCTCTCGTTAACCAAGATGGTTGACAAGTAATACAATTAAGTAAAAAAACTGCTTAAGTGAAAAAATTTATCCTTGGAAAAAGCCACCTGTAGAGGACAACCAGATTGAGCCCACAACCAGTCTTCCACATAAGAAGACAACATGATGCGGGACAAACCGGCTAATCCGGCTAAACCGAACGAAAACGACTTAGACCGGCGCTAATCGCCCTAAACAGACCTAAACGGACCCAAAATGGCCTAAACCGGTCCAAACAGGCCCGAACCGGGCTCGAGATAGTCTGAACCGGATTAAACCGGCTCAAAACACCCCGAACCGGGCTGAACCGGCCGGTTCAGGCCCTGAACCGGCCTGAACCGGGATGAACCGGCGTTGAACCCGGTTGGACCGGGTCTGGCGACCGGTCTGGCCGCGGACCTGGCGATGGCGGACCGGCCGCAGTGAGCCGGCGGGCCGACCGTGCGCGTGAACACGGTCGTGGGCGCGAGGGGGGGTTCGTGGCCGTCTCCGCGGGCGAATTCCAGGTGGTCGCGTGGCCTCGTCCACGCGCCGTCGAAGACCGCCGACGTGGCGGCATCGCGGCCAATCCGCGAGGTCGCAAGCCGCGACAAAACCGCGCGGCGCGGGGCGTCCGCGTCGTCCTCTTCCATCCGAGCGCCGCGGCGGGCGGGAGGCGGTGGCGGAGCCGAGGGCGTCGTCCTCGCCCCGTTCGGACGACGCCGCGCGCGGCGGCAGGTGCAGGCGGCGCGCAGACGGCGGAGGCAGGGGAGGGAGCCGGACGCCTTCGTCGCCATCGCCTTCCCCCTCTTCTTTTTCTTCTGTGCTGTCCGGTGGAGGGATGTCCCGCGAAGGTAGATCTGGAGGAGGAGCCGTGGGAGGAGGGCGGGATGAGGGGAAGTGTGGGAGAGCTTCACCGGGGATCGCCGGAGAGCTTCCCGCTTCACCGTCTTCTCCTTCCGTTTCCTCTTCTTCTTCTACTTCGTCTGTAATCGCGAAGGGAGGAAGACCCGCCGGAGTAGGAAGACAGGTCGTCTTCTTCTGCCTCCTTCCTGCAACGTCCTCCGTCGGCCTCCGGATGGGAGCGGGTGTTGGAGTCGAACGCGGAGGCTGCTGTCGATGACGTCGAACCGAGAAGGGGGAAGAGAGGAGAACGGCGCGGAGGCCGGAGGATGAGGAGGGGGAGAAGATCGGCGCACCTCGCCGGTTCCGGAGGGTGGAAGGGAGATCGGGGGACCTTCCCGGAGGTGAAGAAGATGACCGGCCTCACTGCCGGAGGTGGGAGGAAGAATGGGGCCGCAGCCCCTACGCGGGAGAGAACCAGCCCGTGGGCTTCCAAAAATTGATCTATTGCTTGTTCTTGTGCGCACAGCCATCTTCTCCTTATATAGGGAGAAGAGTCCATACGTAATTACAAAAAGGTCCTCAATAAAAGGAATATTTACAAACTTGGACCAAATTTTAAAAGACTAATAAAATTGTCCCCATCACAACATGTTAAGAATCATTCTCAGATTTTCAAACTCTTCTTCAAAGATTCTTTCATTCCTTGTACGTCAAATAGAGCAAAGCATAGCAGGTAAAGTAAGCCTCCACACATTAAGTTCTTTTCTTCTTTTTCTTTTGAATGTGACACTGGGCCACGATTTCATTGATACAAAAGGAAAAGTAACAAATAATGGAAAGAGAATACAGACAGCAAAAAAGACTACCGAATTCAAGCACTACCTAGAAAATAGTTAAAAGGCTGGGCTAAACAAAAAAAAGACAAGAAAGACAAAAAACAATCCTTGAAAGTAACCTCGTCCAGGCAACTACCCTTGGAGGAGAATAACCCATCTTTGACCGATCGACCCAACCTCTTGACGAGGTTCCTCGTGTGCTCAAATTGGTTCTCAAAAACCCTCTAATTTCTCATGTGCCCACAAGAAAGCAGGCAAAGAGAGATCCCATAACATCTTATCAGAAGGCCAAGGATTGTAGTACTCCCAGTCCAGGATCAAAGAAGATACACTATCAGACTCTCTCCAAGGGATGTGCCATGTCTTCCTGTCAGTAGTCTTTCTCTACAAATTTTCCAAAGGAAAAGCTGGATTTTGTCCAGTAAAGCAGTATTCCATCCTTCTTATACCAATTAACTGAAATCCCTCCAAAGGCTAGTAAGAAAGAAGCAGATTTCACTGAAAAAGTAGACTTCTTGTTGGGCAGCCACACAATGTTGTCAAACCTACTAACAATACACTTGTGTTCCTCCAGAATTAGAAAAAGCCGAGCTAACTCCAGTATCTCGACTGCTTTAAGGTTAGCCTGAAATGAAAGGTCCAATTAGTAGTAACATCCCAGAAACAGCTGACCTTACCATGTAGAGAAGTGCAGAGATTACAAAGGAAAGTCGGAGGCCAGCGTGTCCTAAACAACCCATCTATCCTCCCAAAAAGCAGTTCGCTCGCCGTTCCCTATCTCAAACCTGTAGGAAGGCTTCAAGAAATTTGAAGTCTGAAGTATACCTTTCCAAATCTTGAAAACCATGCCAGAATTACTGAAGTTAGTTATCCACTGACCATGCTGTCCCTGCCCATATTTGGAGTAAACAATTTTAGCCCATTGTGCCTCTTTGTCCTCGTTGAGCTTCCATAACCAACTGCAAAGTAAAGCATTGCTTCTAACATCAAAAGCCAGAAGGCCCACTCCACCTTCCTTCTTGGATCTACATACTTGGTCCCATTTAACCATGCCAAGTGTAGGCCTCTCTTATCACCAACACTTAGCCAAAAGAACCTAGCACATATACTCTATAGTCTCCTGCAAACTTCTTTGGGGACCTTTAGAATAGAGAAGAAATACAATGGAATACTTTGTAAAACTGTTTTAGAACGTGCCCATCTTCCTCCAGCTGATAACAACCTTCCCTTCCACCCTTGAAGTCTATACTCCACTTTCTGAATAACTCGTTGCCAATTCTTACCATAGTGTCCCTATCAGACAAAGATAACCCTAGATACTTAATAGGAAAATCAGACCATGGCATATAAAAAATACTCTGAAAATAAGTCCTCTCGTAATCCTTAATATTCACCCCTAAGAGTTCACTCTTACTGTCGTTGATCTTCATTCATGTTACAGCTTGTAAGAAATAAAAGACAATTTTTAGATTGAGACATTGATCATACTTGGCTGAAGAGAAGGAGTGTCATCCACAAAGAATAGATGAGAGAAATGCTCATTGTTGCTACCCACGAAGATGTCTTCAATAAGCCCGGAATGGATTGTCTTTTCCCACATAATACTCATGACCTGACTAAGACAAACAGGAAAGGTGAATATTGAGGTTCTGACAGCCAATGGTTTAACAGTGGCCGAGCATACATCAGTGAAATGCTGTTAGTAGGTTCCATCTAGTGAATGCTTAAGTATTTAAACATGACTCTCCGTAAAAAATCGATAATCCCTCAATGGATAAAAAGATGATCCTGTGTTTCAACCCCACAACCACAATAGACACAAGTAGTGAAAGCCCAAAAGAAAGTTGTTAAAAGATAGCCCCAACTTGGAAGTATATGCTTGCCAATTTTCCAAAGAATGAGCTTTATCTTAGTAGGGAGAAAGGTAACCCAAACCACCATTTGTCACAGAACCTCCACACCACCGGAGGTCTACCTTCTCAAGGTGGACTTCATAAAGAATACTTAGTTGTTACAGGGTAGCCAAATTATTATGTCTTTGAACCTTGTTGACACTCAACTTTTCAGCAGCCCGTTAACGTCATTTTGGTTTTAAAAAATGCCATCTCCAGGTCGTGCAAGCCCAATTGGGGGCATGATGGTCCATCCAAGCCCAACTCAATCTCTCCACTGGTCAACTTTAGAAATTATTTATGGAGGGATTTATCTTCCCCTATTTCTATTAGCTGGGTTTTAAATGAAGAAAGAAGAAGGACAATGGAGAGCCAGCCACAACAATCCCTCGCACCGCACCCCAACCTTTTTGGAGCGCAAAAAACAAAGAAAGAATGGGGGACATTATAAAAAGGGATGGCGGAGCCGTCGGCTTCCGATTTTGGGAGAAGTCGCAAGCAGAGTATAAAGGAAGGGAGGGGGTAGGTCGCGTGGGACATCTCCGGAAAGGAACGCTCGGAGAAGAGAGAAATCACTACCCACGCAGAGAATTGTCCCGCAACACCGAGTGAAGGAGGAGGAGCAAGCGGAAAAGAAAGAGAAGGAAAAAAGTAAGCCACCGCGTGCACGCTTCGAGCCCCCCCTTTATGTTCATTAGCTACCGCTATCGACACCTCTTGCGGCCTCGATGCCGACTCCTATTGTTGTCGTAGGGCTGCTAAGCACATCATCCTCTTCCCTTTGCCGATCTCTGTGAACCAGAAATAGGCTGGATGGTGTCGCCAGTAGGTGCATACAATGTAGAAGGGATACCCCGATCCTTCCTTCGGCCTCGACAACATCTTTGCAAGGCCCCGCAGCGGTGGTGGTGGCCTTAGCCACTCCAAGGTACTGCCACGACACCAACAACTGCGGCGGGTGCCGCAACCAATGCCGACAATAACAAGGAGCCTCAGCAATCGCTCTGGTTGATTCACATGGCGGCCTTGGTGGCTCCAAACAGAGTTGTCGATGATGTCGGCCCCTATGCAACACCGACGACCGCGGCGGGTGCCGCACCAATGCCGACAACAGCAGGGAGACTCCGTGTTCGCTTTGGTTGATCCACACAATGCCATTGGCAGCTCCAAACAGAGACGTCGACGACACCAACCCCTTTGTGACACCAGAGAGCTTCCACCCCTCTTGACGATGGCACCAGCAGCATTTGCCAGCCCCTACGACGCCAACAAGGAGCTCATTGGGCTCCCGTGGCTCCTTCAACGGTAGGAGGTCACCCCCCCAACTACGGAAAGCCCCATAAGGGATTTTCTAGCTTCAGCACATCCGGAATCCTCCGACGATAGATGGTCGTGCGAGAGGAGCCAGCTCCGACAATACCACAGACGGCTCCCCCTTCGCAAGGGGGCCTTCGCACCCAGCCGACAACGACATATGATGGTGGCACGACCGCAAGAGGGCACCCCGTGGCGGTGATCATAGCCGCGGAGAAGGAAAACCTTTGTCAAACGGGTGGCATCCCCTGGGCAAGAAGGCCAGTGGCACATGTTTGGTGTCGAAGCCCCTTCGATTGTGAGCCAAGACGGGAGGCGGAGGGCCACCGGTCCAACGCACATAGAAGCCACGGGCGAATAGAACTGATGAGCCACTACGCTGCAAGAGGGTGGTTCGGGACCACTATGCCCACCCGGTGGGGCCCACGGCAAGAAGTGTGTGTGGTTGCGACTGGGAGCTATGACCGGGCCCAAATGAGCCGACCCTCTTCTACCGCAACAGGGCCCATAGGGGCCAATAAAAAATGAAAAGAAGAAGAAAGAAGAAGAGGAAGAGGCCCATCGGGCCAGTAAGGGTAGCTGGAACCGCCAGGCACTTTTCGACTCAGCCAACTCGACTTGCAGCAAGTCTGAAAAGCCTTGACAAACAAAATAAAATTAAATAAAAAATTAAAATGCAAAATGTCATATTACATAAAAGGATAGCTTAAAATTTGAGCACCCCAGGACAACTATTCTATCTACATCCTAGGTAGGCGCTCTTGGACATAAGCATGGGCATGCTCCCATTGCACACGATTCTTTTTCCCGATATGACAAGTCAAAAGACTTAGTCACATTCGAGGCAATATTACTCAATCAGCTGACATGCTATCGAAATATCAATTTTTCCTCCAATGTTGTGAGAATGGGTCGGGGGAGGAGAAATTTTCAGACTTTGACTTCGGTACCGACATGATACAACCCGACTTGAAATGAAACGAAAATGGTTCAAGTGTCAACATGGATGCTCAAACCGGACACCAAACATTAGCCCGATTGACCGGACAAGGTGCAACTCAAATTAAATAAATAAAATAAAAAAACAACAAAAAATGTTTCATCCAATCTGAAAGTGTAAAAATCAGATTGTTTTAACAGTTTGAAAATCACTCTAAAATATACTTAATCCATGAAATTAAATTTATTAATCAAATTATAATTAAATAACACCAAATAGAATTAAATAAGCAATCTCCAATACATTAAAAATCACCAAAACAGTCCTTAAACACAAAAAAATCAGATCATAAAATTAAATGAATTTCAAAGAACAAGAATAAAAAACATCCTTAAACAATCTAATCAAAAGTCTTAAGTTAATTAAAATACGTCAAACATACTAAAACCAACATCATAAGGTAAGCAACATAGAAAAATTAAATAATCCTCATCAATAGATATTCAATTCATCTAATCAAACCTTAAACCCAAAACAAAATCATAATCAAATTGAAATTCGACAAATCAAATACATCAAATCCAACACATTAAATCAAAACATCAAAGAAAGATCAAATTAAAATAAAGAACTTGAAAAATCAAATTTCAATCAAAGCGTAAAATCCTAATCCAATGAAGTCAACATCATCTAAACATAATGCAACTAGTCCGCATCTCATCGGGTCACAAGGCTACGGCCCTCTAGTTTATTGTTTTCTGTGGATGTGTGCTCTCTACCAATTGGATTGCTATGATGGTTAATCAAATGCGTTTGAGTAATTGCTTGATGTAAGTTAACGTCGAGTATTCGCATCATAGAGAGGTCAAATTAAATTTTCAGAACCCAAACCTTGGTTCTAATAATTTTAAACGTATCATTGGACTAATTATTATTTTTAGTGGGATATCACATATTTTCCTGAGTAGTCCAATGGAGACACAATAAAAATTCATTTTCTTTTAAACTAAGAAAAAATAAGGTCCTCATAATCCTCAACACACCTACAATCTTCAAGAAGTGCCAATATAGAGGAGAGTTCACCATTTTCCTCATCCTTCGTATTTCTTCCAAACAAGAAACACCATTAGAACTAGCATCCCAGTGGGGGGGAATAGAATTATGCGAATTACAGCTTAGAACAAATAGAGTAGAAACAAATTAGCAATGAGGGATGCCTAATCTAGTGATCCTCCCAAAATGTTCTCCTTTCATCCCCAACTTCAAAATAAAAAGAGTAGTTGAAGAAGACATGACTATACAAAATACATCTCCAAATGCTGGACAAACTGTCTTTATCCTTGAAATCTCTAATCCACAATCCCCCCAGCCATATTTTGTGAAAAGATCATTCCTATTTACATTCAATTTCCATAGCCATTTAAATAAAAAAGTTTAATTAATGGCCGCAAGAGGAACCTAGCCCAACCCTCCTTCATTTGGCCTGTAAATGTGATTATATTTGATAAGATGCAAACAAGGATGGTAGGATCGGAATCGGCCACCAGATCGGTGGGTACCGATCCGATCCGGATCAGTTCGATTCTGAGCGATCCGCCGAAAGAAATAACGATCCGGAATCGTTCCAGATCGGTCCTTCAAAAAGTGATAAAACCTACCAGAAAAACAAAAATAAAATTCTAGATCGGATTCCAATCCCATCTAGAGCATTTTGGGGGCGAAATCGGCCTGAAGTCGCCCCCAAAATAATGTCGTAGCGGTCGCAGGGTGGGAAAGATGGGGCTACCGGGTCCATCGGGACCCAGTAACCCAGATCAGGTGATTTAATCACCAGACCAGTGACTTGGTCACCGGACCAGACTGCTTGGACTAGTCCGGTCCAGCCGATCCGGTGACTGGGCTACCGGGTCCCCGGCACGACGGCCCCATTTTCGGCCAATTCCAGCACGGAAACACCAAAATCATTCCATAATCGACCGATTCGAACGATTCCGGCCCCAATTATATCCAAAAACATCAATTCAGATGGATGTTTTCTCCGGATTGGTGATTTCATCGAGAATCGGATCGGTCATGGCCGATCCGATCCAAGAATCGGCTGATCCCGATCTGGATCGGCCGATTCTGCAATCCATGGATGCAAACCCTTCCTCTTGTTGTTGTCATGACAAAAAAATCTATCCCTAATGCTCTAGAATTTGTTGTAAATCCACTTAGGAATCTTAAAGATAGAGAAGAAAAACAAAGGGATGCTTTGCAATATAAATTTAGATAACACCTATCTCTCGCTAGCATAGAGCATTCTACTTCTTCCATCATTGAAGTTTATTTTCCATCTTTTGTACAACATAATGTCAATCTATGCTCTTAGTCCCCTCCAGGAGTGTAGGGCATATCATATCAAAAATGTCATGCAAGCAATTCCGATGTACTTCACTCAAATTAATGTCAATGAGTTCACATTTCTCCTTATTGATCTTCAACCCAAAGAGAGCCAACAGCAAGAAGAGCATAATCCATAAGTGAATACAACTTTCAACTTTTAAAGGCCTCCTGAAGAAAATAGCAAAGTATCATCCACAAATTATAAGTGAATAATTCGTTTCCTACTGGACCCCACCTCGATACCTTCAATCAAATCAGCTTGCACTACTTTGGCCCACATGATATTGAGAACTTGGCTGACAAGAACATAGAGTGGAGAAGAGATAGGATCTCCTTGCCCCAGTCCTCTCGAGGAAGTGAAGAAATCAAAAAAAAATTGCATTAATCATTAATGTCAATCGAGAACTTAGTTTTACCAATAAAATTTGATCCATTTAATCAATTTGTCTTTCAAACCCATCAATTGCATGATTTTAAATAAGTAGAACCATCTCATTGTATCATAAGCTTGATGTAACCTCAAATTTAAAGATTTCGTATCTTTTGTTTTGGAAATTCATTTTCCTTTTGAATTTGAATTTGATTTGATTAGACCTTAGCATTGACTTCTTAGGAAAATAGATGGTATTCCATAAAAGTACTAACTATGGTCAAAATTATATGTTGAGGTTGTTAGGTTCTTTGAAAATTTGTTTTGACCTCTCCCCGTCCGATGGTGCGAAGATCCGACGTTAATTACATCGAGATAACTCGAAAACCCTTGATTAAGCGTGATAGCAATCCATGCAAGTAGAAGACATGCATCCACAAAAAGTAAAGAACTCAAAAGGGCAGCGGCCTTCTGGGTCCGATAAGATGCAAACCGATTTGTTCGGGTTGATTTTATTTGTTTGTTGGTTGATTTTTGGATCGACTTGAAAGTCGGTTTGAGGGTTTGAGTTGAATTAATTTGTTTGATTGATTTGGTTTTGTTGTTTTGGTTTAGTTTTGATTTGCTTAAAGTTTTAAGCATGTTTGGATTTTTATTTGGTTGATTTTGATTTTTCTGATTTCTGAATTTTCTGATTTTTTGAGTTGATTTTGATCCACGTTTGAGTGTTTGGAATGTTGTTTATTTGATTCCTTTTGGGAAGAAGTTTTAGTGAATTTTGAGTGGATTTTCAGATTACCAAAAATTAGATTTTTGAAGCTGGCTAGAATCTGTTTTGGTTGATTGTTCAAATCTGGATTTTTTTGGTTGCAGATTTAATTGGAACCTGGTTTTTTGATGGTTGACAGATTTAATTGAAATCTGATTTTTGATGTTCAGTACGGTTCAGAATCTGATTTTTGGCAGGTTATCTGATTTCTTTTTATGTTGACAGATTTCGTTGAAATCTGATTTTGTTTTAGCAGATTTTTGTTTGAAATCTAATTTCGGTTTGGTTTGTTTCAAAACCGGTTCAATTTTGTTAAAGATCGATTGTTGGATTTAACCGGGATGAGTTTCAAGTTTGTTTTCATATTTCTTTAAATTCTGATTTCTGTTTTGACTTTCAAGTTTAATTTTCTGTTTTAATTTTCTGTTTGAATCTTCAGATTTAGTTTTCTGTTTTAATTTTATGTTTGAATTTGAAGATTGATTTTGAAATGGTTTTAATTTAGTTTTGGCGGTTTGCATCGCCTCCGACCCATCGGGTCACTTTGAATGCCCGGCTTCATGCATCGATACGAACATCAAAGTTTCATTTCATTGAAAGATGGGGTGAAGTACATCGGTGTGCAATGTGATTGGTCCTTCCCCCAATATAGGTTTATCTCCACTAGTTTGGAAAAATTTGGCATTACGACGGCATGCCGGTTATTTTTCCAACTTAGTGAAAATTTACCCATCCAAAATAACCAGCCTTAGCTTAGCCATATTGGGGGAAGGAACCGCTGGCTACGGGAGCATGCCCGCGCCACCGTCCGGATCGACATCCCGAGACGTACCCGGGGGGAGTCGTCCAAGGTTGGAGTCCCCGCGAAGGGTGGAGTCCTTAATTTAATATTGCTTTCGCATTCTGGATTTTTTATTTGTTCATTTTTGGAACAAGGCCATGGAGGCCGGTTCAATTTCATCGAGCCGGCCTTCAATCTTCTTAGACCCGCCGGGCCTGTCTTGTACTGTTTGGGCCGGAAGGGCCTGTTGGGGAGCTGCTGCATTTCTGGAGCTGCCCGACCGGACCGACTTGGAAGGCCACCCGGCTAAGCCCATGGCCCGTCGTACGGTTTCCAAGGGGGGCCGGGCTGTCACCTTCAAGTCGGCCCACTTTCTGGCTGCTGTCCACCGCTTCATTGGACCTCTGCGGAACCTGCTTTGGGAGTTTTCTCCTCTGCTGCAGCGGCCTGGAGTGTGGGCAGTAGAGGCTGAGACATGACCTGTGTAGGGGTCTGATTTTGGGACCGGACAAGGCCTGTGTAGGGGTCTGATTTTGGGACCGGACAAGGCCTGGTTGAGGTCTGATTTAGGGACCGGACAGGGCCTGTGTAGGGGTCTAATTTGGAGACCGCTTGGGACCTGTTTGGGGCCTTGGAGATGGGCCGATCATAGACCTATGTGGTTGTGGGGTCTTTTAGGGGCCTGGTTTGGGTGGCTGCAGGTGACTGCGCATGGGCCTGGTTATGGGCTATTGGGCCGGCTATGGACCTGAACAGGGGTCAGGTTATGGGCCTGCAATAGGGATTTTTCTCCTGCTCTGGGTGGGAGTGTACGGCTGGGCCAAGTGGACCTGCAGATGGGCCTGCTAAATGGGCCGCAGGAGGGTTGATTGGCAGACCATGTTGGGGCCGGATTTGGGCCAGGATTGGGGTGTTCGGTTGGACTGAAATAGGCCTGCGCTAGGGGCTTTCAGAGGGTCTGGATTAGGTCCGGACACTGGCTATACAAGATGATTTGCGCAGAGATACCAGGGGCTGGAGATGGACCTGGAACAGGTAGAAAAGAAGACCCCTTTGAGGGGCTACATGGGCGCACCAAGCAGCCTAGTTTACCTTTTCTTCTTTTCTTCTTCTCCTTCCTTCTCCTGGCGGCAGCAGGTTGCAGGCGCAAATGGCAGCAGCACTGAGGTAGCAGTCCGGCAGCCTGTCGGCGTTTCCAACCCCCCTCTTCTTCTTCTCCTTGTCGCAGGCAGCAGCAGCACAGCAACAGCACAGCAGCAGCCTGTCGGCGCCCAGAAAAACTTCTTCAAATGCTGGTGCGCACCCCTCTTTTTATAGAGGCTGGAGGGGAGGTGAAGGGTCAGCAGGGGGGCTGCACATGGGCCTGGGTTGGTGCGCAGCCTTTTTCTCCCCCCCATGCAGGGCTGGATTGGCTGCATGGGGCGGCTGGTGGCTGGGGTGACAAGTGGTGTGCAGGTGGCAGATGGGCCAGGTGGTGCGCAGCCTTTTTCTCCCCCCCCCCCATGCAGTGCTGGATTGGCTGCATGGGGCGGCTGGTGGCTGGGGTGACAAGTGGTGTGCAGGTGGCAGATGGGGCCAGGTGGTGCAGCCTTTTTCTCTCCCTTTCTTGGGCTGACTGCAGGGCCTGGGTTGGCTGCATGGGGCGGCTGGTGGCTGGGGTGACAGGTGGTGCGCAGGGGGGTGCTGAGGTGGCAGGTGGGCCAGTGAGGTCTGTTCACACTAGGCCGCAGGTGGGCCTTGGAGATGGGCTGCGCATGGGCCTGTTTACATGGGCCAATTGGGCCAGCTGGAGGCTGCGGCCCATGCTCTGCTGTGGGCTGCGCAGGGCCTGGTTTTAGGATGGGATTTGGCCCAATTTTTAGGTGAGATGATGGGCTGCTGATTGGACATCCGTGAGCCCCTGATTGGGCCTGATTTGACTGAATTGTGGGCCGTCCGGCCTGCTCCTAGGCCTGCCCATTTGTCCTCCCTTTTTTTTTGAAAAAAATGCACGCCAACAAAGCTTTCTCAAAGTCCAATTTCAAAAAAAATGTACTATTTATGCCCCAACCTCTAATATTGTAAGCATGCAATGGCAACCATAAAATTATCCAAAATAAATCTACTTAGGATAAAAGTAGATTGAGGTGAATCGGTCAACCCATCAATGTATTTACTGAGTCTTACTGCTAGAACTTTAGTGATGATGTTGTACCAGCAACTGAGAAGGCATATCGACCTTAAGATCTTTAATATCCACCACCAACTCCTTAGGCAAAAGGACAAGGGAAGTCAAGTTCACAAGTTTCATGCATCCAAGATCAACTTGAATTCTCTAATAAAGAACATAAAATCAGCTTGAATAATATCCCAATAGAGAAGAGGTTGTTGTAAAACTCAGTGGCATGCATTACAATCTGATCATCGCCAATGGAAGTTACACAATCAAAACTGTTGACTTTCAGTGGATAGTGTTTTTTTTCTTCCTTGAAGAAGCTTGCGCATAAAAAAAAACCTGGTATTTTGTCGCCCTTCTTCAGCCATATCTCATTTGACCTCTGTTTTCATTTGACTTCTTGGTGTGGACACCCGCGGTCGAGACCGATTCGACCCCGCCCTAGTTTATCGACGGCGTCTACGACCGGTTGTGTCACTTTGGATTGATGATTAGGTGCTATTTTTTGTTTATTTTGTGTAGCACACACTTCATTTTGGGTTTTTTTGGGGACACATTTTGTATGTATTTTGGTAATCTCTACATATTTTGAGTGTACACACACCTTACACTTAGAGTTGGGGGCATTTGGAAAATAGGTGTCTTTTGGGGTATACTTGTAATGGGCTTAGTTTATTTATACCCACACTTGTATGTTTTTGGGAGCATGGAATGAATGGAATGAAACTTGAGAATGGCATTCTTGTGATTTTGCTCCCTCACCCCTCTCCCGAGCTCTCTTTCTCTCTCGCGCGACTGGCAGGAGCCCGCTAGGGCGCGGACGACAGCGGTCTCCCTCCCCCTTCTTCCGGCGGCAGCGGACGCCCCTCCAGGCCCTCCTCCTCTTCTTCTCTGGTGGAGACGGCACCCTCGGCACCCCAGCACCCTCGGTAGGATCCCGCCTTCTTCCCCTTCTCCTTCCTCCTTCGCCTGTGCCCCAACCAGAACCCCTCCTCCCGGTTCTTCTTCCGGATCTCCCCTCAGCTCTCCCATCTGCCTCCAGCTCCTCTAACAAGTCCGCCCGGACCTTTCTTTCCCCACGGCAGACCCCACAACCCCCTGCGAACCCTCCCCTCTCCCCCCTTATCCGGTTTCCCCTCTTCCAGCGAACCAGAACCGGAAGTCCATTCCGGCAGCCCCCCACCTCCACCAGCCTTCCCCCTCACGTTTGGTCTTCCAAATAGGTCCGGTCAGACCCCGCCCTCATCCCCTCAGCCCCCCCCTCAGTCCAGTGGGCACCCAGCCCCGTCCACCCCCTGTTCCAGTCCTGTACGGGGCCTGTTTACGACAGCCTCACCCCGTTTTCCCCCCTTTCCCTGACAGACCAGCTGCCAGCCTCATGGCCCCTTCCCTGCCGCCCCCTCCCTCTCTCCAGCACTCCCTCTAGCCGCTGCCACTATCGTTCGACAGGTTCTCCATCGTGTGGCGGACAGTTTGAAGACTCGGGTGACTCGGCAAAATAGTCCGTAAAGAGCTACGAGGTGGTGACAAGATGGATGGCATGTGAGCGTGCGACGCGACCAGCTACGTTGAAGACTCCGACGGTGGTCGACACCCCACGCTTAGGCGTGGAGGTATGATTTCCTAACCGAAGTCACTTGCTCGTTTATTATACTTTGATTGCCGTGTCGTGAGTCATTAGGTCTCCTACCTATTTTCATTCGATCGCTGTCCAATGTGAGTGGAGTTCCCCGTCCCGAGCTACTTAGATCGGTTACATTGGAAGTCGGCAATGTCCTATCTCGGTACCCCTCATGGTATCCGATCCTCTCCCTAGTTGGGACCGCTTCTCGGGTTGGATAAACTTGATATAATTGTCTACCGAGGTGTTTTCTTAGCTAGTCAATTGCATAGTCAACGTGCTGCTAGGCCTTCATAGCTAGCTATTAGCTTGGTGCCCGGTCGGTCCCGCATCACTTCTGCTCTAAAGCACCTTTCTTTGTTATGTGTTACCTATATTGTTATATCTATCGAAAAGTTTTTCTTGGTATTGTTATCTCACTTTCCATAATATCCTTTAAACAAGAATTTTATACGACTAATAATCCAAGATATCACACCAATCTCACAAGATTTTAAAAATATCTCTCTTATCTTTTCTTGATATTAGTCAAATTGAATCCTAAATCCAACTTAAGATCTCAAATTCCTTAATGTGACCCACATGGTCAATGCTCACCTTCCATGTATTTCAGTCTTAGTTCTTTTTGCTAACTTGTCCATACCCTAGTCCTCGATCTTGTTCCCTTTTGAAAAGATAACATCCTAACTATATATATACTTAGACTAACATTTTCGATGTCTAGTCCAAGATATTTTCAAGATCTCTTCTCTCCATCCCTCCTAAGACAAAGCTGACATGAGAGATGGCAATCTTTGGTTTCAATCATGGTAATGACTTCTCTCCCCTCTGACCATATTACAGTACTGTCCACGTACAGCAGCACCCAAAAGAGGTGATGATCCTGGTCAAGAATACCACCTGATGTGCATAAGCAGGTAAAAAACAGGACCAACTTTCAATTCCTCCTCCCATGGCCAGAAAGAAAACACTACAACCTCCCTAGCCTTCAAAACTCCAACAGGCCACCATGGCTAACCAAGCCTCAAATGAATTGTTTCTTATGAGAAACCTTCTGGGAAAGAAATCCCCAAAGGTCACACCTTTCTGATCCACCACGACCCAATCTCCAGCTAGTGCTACTCGGGGAAGGGTACTAACAAGTAACAAGCCTTCCTTCTCCACCAAAATGAAAGCACCCGAGACGATGACTAAAGCACAGCTCTGCACCCAGGTTTTTTTAGCCATCATGTCAGACATAGTCGGGATCACCACCAGCCAACCAAACCCTACGATAAAGATTGTGGAGTCATCATAATGGAAATGCCCTAAACAGGGCACTCACTCCAAACTACCCTCCTGCAAGAACAAAACTACCTTTTATCATCGAATCTCCAGCATCTCTGACACCACCAGCATTTGAAATTTTGGTGGGCTTCCCCGTAGCACTTCCCGCAGGTCCAACCCATGCCCAGCTGCATTGTAGAGAACTCCCCTCTGATATCACCTTGGCAAATGACTGCCGGAATTTCTAACACTGGCAAGGTCATCCTTTCCCATAGGGCCGTTCCAGATGTTCTGGCCCGACTGCACCAGACCCAGGATGGCTCTGATGATGGTAAATGGATCCACCAGGGACCTCCACACCTCTGGCAATCCTCCGACCATTCCCTACTTGCATCCATCCTTCTCCCTCACCCTTCTCTTGCCCTCCCATCAGTCCTTCAGCAGCAATAGCCCTTCCTCGACCTCTGGTAAACCGCCCAGGAGGCCACCAGCTAATCTCCAACTGTCAACAATCATGCCCTAGGCCCTCCAAGAATCATAGCTAACTTGAATCTCCAAGGCTCATGCTCATCAACATAGCATTGGCTTCTAGCCTTCTACATCTAATTTCCAATCATTAAGTTTAAATAATTCATTCTTAAATGTCTCTTGTTTAACACTTGTTAATTCCCACCATTTTATTCTAGCCAAAATCTTTCTTTTTAATGTGTTTGCTTGTCTCTTAATCTTAACATCTAAGACCATGAGTTTATGTTGACTTGTTAAAAATTCATTACAAGTAATTTTACAATCTTTGCAAAGAACACAATTAGTCTTTCTTGTGAAAATGAAATTGAGTTAGTTTTTATTTTGTTCACTTTTAAATGTTATTAAATGAAATCATCTTTTAATAAAATGAGTATTGGTTAATATAAGATCACAGGCCATAGCAAAATCAAGGGCTGACTCCACAAGCTACTCTCATAAATAAATAAATATGAACAAGCCGAAGAAACAAAAAGGGAGAAAGAAAGAATAAGTATGGGCCAACAGAACAGCCAAAAAAGGCAACAAAGCAAGAGAGATCAGAGCTCACTTCCTTATCTTACCTTCGCCTTGGGGATAACCTTCACGGCGACCTGCTGACCTTTGAGCTCCCCCGTCTTGGATCTCGCAGAACAAGTGTATCCGAAGTGTCCCCGTCCTACCTCCTCGCCAAGCTCATAGCTACCACTGAAGTTCTTCGAGAACCCAAACCTCTTGTCGAGACCAGCCCCAGCCAATCCCCCCTCGCCGTCCTCGGGAATCACCGCCTCGTTTGGCTTCACTGATCCATGCCTCCGCGCCAGAACCGCACGAATGTGCTTTGCTGGTGACGGCGGCGGAAACGGCCGCTTGAAGAACCTCCTGGGCGTGGCTGCGTTCGACCCTCCGCCGGCCGGGGACTTCTTGAAGAGGCTGTGCGCTGGGCTGGGACTATAAAACGGGAAGAACGGGGAGGCCCATGGCTTGGTCGCGCACTTCTCCTCCCCCACCTCCTCTCTCGTCGCTTTCTGCTCCTGCTCCTGCTGCGACAGCCGTTGCTGCTGTCGTTCCTCTGCTGCTCCACCTTCAACTTTCTCGGCTCTTGGAGAAGCGGGAGGGGGCGGAATCGTGGCAGAAGGATTGTGGCCATTCTGGGCTTTACCCTCCGCAGGACGGCAGTAAGGATTGGATCTTTCAGAACACTTGCTGGCACACAGCCCCATCTTCCGACTTCGACGCGCGCCAGCGATTCGACAGCTCCGCAAGAAGGAAGAGCAGATCCAAAAACCCTAGCTCCAGATCATGGCATTGCCTGCCCCCGGCCGTCTCTACTCTGCTACGCCATATCCTCTGAACTTCCTTCTCCCACCCCCACACCGCACCTCCTCATTCTCTACTCTCCAGTCCCCACTAAGACCGGTGGAGCCGGCTTCTGCGCTTCCGAGAGTGAAAAGCAACAAGGAAAGCCGGGAAGAGAAAGGGGGCAAAATGGGAAACCGACCAGAGAGAGAGTTAAAGGCGCGGAAAGGATGCGACGGGTGCGCCTTTTGGTGGGCCCGTCTCTACTGTAGTGGAAAGAAGAGGAAATAGACCTCGGTCCTACCTGTCAGATTCTTCACCTGCCACGTGTCCTTCGTCGCTCGTGGCCGGTCCACTATTAATAGTCAATATTTACTTTAACAACTGCAAAATCACTCCGCTTATTCGGTTACATCATTGTACTCGTATTAATACGTATAAAACAGGAAGTGGCGTTTGTTTGATTAAATTATACCGATGCACCAAACACCCCCATGAAAAGTATGTACTATTTTATTTAAACATATAAATAATTAATATATAATAAAAACTCATAGTGTAAACCTAACTGAAATAGTATGTGATTCTGTCTCGTTTTGATTTTCAAAATTTTTTGCTAAAACCAGTTTCAAACCCACCGTTTAAACACCCCCCCCCCTCATCCGGTCCGGTGAAGAGCGGCGGAGCAGCGTGGATATATTTATTTTGACGGGTCGTGGACCCCGCGGATGTGACGGAACCCGAAAACATGGGTGTCGGCTCGGAGATCACCGGTCAAACGCCAGGACCAGACGGCGATCCTACTCGGCGCCGGCCGCCAGCACACGAGGTGGCGGAGAGAGAAGAGAAGTTACTACTGGAATATTATAAAGAAGCGACGGCGATTGGGTCCCGGACTCGGAGGAAAGAAAAGCTGCAGTTTCTAGTTACTGACCGTTTGAGAATATATCCAGAAATCAAATAGTAGATTGCTATCATTTTCATATAACATTTTGCACGGTTTGAGTAAAAAAAAAAACGAAGACAGACATGCTCGATTAAAAGTAATTTTATGATAAGTGACCTTTTATTTAATAAAATATGACTTGATACAGTAATCTAATCAATGAAATGATGTAACTATGGCATATGTTATATTCGACCGGTGTTTATCTATGATAAACTTGACAAAGGCATCAAAGAAAGATAGATGTAAGGTCCCTAATATATATATAAAGATATTAAATCATATTTTACTAATAACTCTAATGAACTATTTTTTTTATAGTTGATTAGTTGAATGCATTTTTTTGAAGTCAAAGAATATCTGATCGGGAGTAATGCCATAAAAACGACTTCTTTGAAAATTTACAAATTAATATAAATGTTCAATTAGTATTCCATTTGGATAGAGTTTCAAAATAGTACTATATCAATTTTGATATTAATATTTACAAATAATAAAATAAAAATGTTAAAAAACTAGATCGATAGTATAATTAATCAAAAGATTCAATTTAAAAAGTGAGAATGTTCAAATAAATCGTCATTAATAATATAAAAAAAATTTCTGTTGCAAAGAATATTCGGGGTTAACTACCTGACAATGGAAGGGTAAAATAATTTCTTGATTCCATTGAACAACAAGTCAATGAATTTGACAGGTAATAGTTGGAATGCTTATCATAAATTGACTTCTAGAAGATATAATAGGACCAATGGTTTGCACAAGCACATTATGAAAATGTCTAACATTACTATAAAGCTTAAAGCATAGGACATGACTATTGATTAAACATTTTTAGTTACATTTATTCTTAACTCTTTTCCATCACAATTTTCTCAATTCAAAATTTCTTACAACACACATTAGGAATCATCAAAATTGAATGAGCTTATATCCATGAGTGTACAAAAAGAAGAGAAATTAAAGCAGAAATGATCACTAGTTGTTAATGATGCTTCTACATCTCAGTGGTTCAAGCCTAGAAAGGGAAATGTAGATTAATTCCACAAAAGAAAGGTAAAGAGGATGTAAATAAAAGGGCATGAAAGAAATGCTATTTATATCGCAAGACAAGACATTTTAAGGCCGAGTTAAGTTAGTTTGAGAAGAAAAGTAAATCTTAGTTGCATGTTCATTTGTAAACCGATTTTATGATTGTATCCTCTAAATCTTGGTGGATTAATTCTAGTTTGCTATTCATCTTACAAATTCATTGTAGGCATTCCTTTCTAGCACAAGGCCAACCCCTTAATGAGTAATTCCTCTTCATGGGCATTCTGACTAAGTCTAAAGTCAAAGGTATAGGGTCATGCAGGCTTCGTCTTGTACGTGATATTGATCTTGAAGATGTCTTTTATGTTCCATTAGTGTTTAGAAACTTGATCTCCTTACCAAAACTTGATTCATTGGGTTATGCATTTAGTTTTGGTAACTCAAAGTTTAGTTTGTTTAAAAACTCCATTTTAGTTGGTTTAGAATATTTATATGATGGTCTTTATAGAATAAATAAAGATGGCTCATGTTTTGATGATTTGTCCACCTTGAATTTAAATGTTAGTATCAAACATGATGTGATTGATGAGGGTTCCTCAATTCTTTGGCATAAAATATTAGGCTACATATCAAACAATATGATGTTAAGATTAGTGAAAGATGAAGTATTACCTACTATTGCCTTCACTAATTTTGGCACTTGTATCAATTATATAAAATAAAATAATTCAAAATCCAGAAAATAAATGCCTTAAGGTGTCACGACTAGGAAAAATTACACACAAATATGCACAGTGAAAAATACAATTTTTTCCAACAACGTGACAATGAGATAAAAACCTATGATAAGTGAGGTTTGGATTAACAAGCATACCATAACAAGTTAAAGTCCCAAACAACCTATGACATGGTTCCAAACACAGCTGAAGTACCAAGCAAACTGGATAATTCAAAACAACAACTATCTTAGCTACACAAGCCAAGTTATTCAACCAACTAAGCATAACCCAAAACAAGTAAGCATCTGGCTCTTTATTCTTATAATTATCAACATGATCTTCTAACACATTTTATTCCTCAAACCAGGTTCCAATGAATTTGCTAAAGGTACATTAACAAAGAAATGGGGTGAGCCATATTGACTCAGTAGGCGTTAGTCCCTTTACTCTATGATTAACCATAATAGAAAGTACCTTGCAAATATTCACATGCAATTTAACTTTCATTCAACTCAATAAATACTAGCTATCACCTATTAGCTTTAGTACATGGCAAACTCCAAACAACATTCTTGTACATGGCATAGAATTTAAAGTTCTAATAGCATGGTTAAAAGTCCTATCATAAATCAACATGGATAACAAGTATCAAATCTTGGTCTATTAAATAGAAAATAAACTTATCATTTCATGTAACATCAATATAATTTAACTAAATTCCAAGTCACACATACAATCATTTCATTGGTCCTAAACAGAGTAAATTTAGTTTACAGATTATTTGATCAAATAAACCAATTATTACTAAGGTTTATTGAACATGAAATAAACTTATCATTTCATGTATCATCAACACAATTTAACTAAATTCCATGTCACACATACAATCATTTCATTGGTCTCAAACATAGTAAATTTAGTTCACATATTATTGGATCCAAGAAACTAGTTATCACTGAGGTGCAACTTGTGGTTAGATGTGCTTTGAGTGTTTATTTGAAACAGAGACATGCACTAGGCATACAACATAGCATAGGCATACACTTGGTGTGCAACAACGAAGACATACACACGTTTATGCGGCAAAATAAAGGCATACACACATATGTGCAGCAAAACATAGGCAAACACCCAGAGTGAAACAACAAAGGCACACGATAAAACATAGTGGATATCACACCCAAAATAACACCAATCATGATCACATTGCTTCATCATCTTGCTTGTCACATCATGTCTTATTCATATAACCATATCATGACATCATATCATGTCCATATCATCATCTCAATGTCAATCATATCATTTCATGTGCACTCTACCATTTCATGTGCAAGCTATCATTCATACATACACCTCATCATTTCATGTACATTCCTTCATTTCATATATACACACTATCATTTCATTATCATTTTATACATTATAACACCAATCTATCATGCACCATATCCTCATTTTTATGTACATATAACATAGTCGTATCATCACCATTTAACTAATCAAACTTACAACCATAATTTCACAAAATAACAACATGGATATAAATAAAACAAGAGCATGCTTCTAAAATACTATTATACCAATTTAGACATAGACACCTCTAAGCATATCTCATTATTTTAAATCACATAGAACATGGAGTTTTTATATTTAATGACATGCATGCTATCTACTTAATATTTCATGATTTACAAACAGGTAATCCACTAAAAAAATTATCTAACCATATTCAAAATAGTAAACAGGATATTTTGATCTTAATTAATATCTAACTATCATAGAATTCAACATTTTCTTTCTTTCTAGTAATTTCTAGAAAAAATACTAGCATATAACTATATTACTAAATTTTCAATTTTATCATACTGTCATATATTAGCAGTTTCAAAAATTACTATAGCAAACTTGAGACACTCAACCAAAATTTTTATAATTTTTCCATTTTTTTGGATTTTTAGGCTTTTTTTCTTTTTAAAATAAGCCTTTAAGATAAAATCTAATGAACCAAGCCGGGCGGGCGATGTTGGACCCACAACGGCTTCTTGCGTCTGAGGGAGGTCGACGCAACAATGATGGGGAAGGAGAGCTTGAGAGGGAACAATGGGAGAGCCGATCAAAAGAGAGAGAGGGAGCTTGCTTTTGCCTGGCGGATGGCGAAGGAGGAAAGGAGGGGGAGGTGAAAGGAGGAAATGATTGGTCGAATCCAACTAATGTAATGTATTAGGTTGGCCATTACCAATTTAATCTAACCAATAGGATCAATCCTATCTAATCAGGTCAATCTAAGTGATCTAGTAGTTTAGTTGATTTGGTTGGATCTCACTAATTTAAATGACCGGATCAATCCAATCTAATCGATCCAATCAGATGCAACTAATGTAATATATCGGATCAAACATTTCCAATTTGATATAATTGATCGGATTAATCCGATTGGGTCAATCTAACCAAGTGATGTAGTTGGTTCAAACAAATGTGAACAATCCACTACAATGTGATTAATCTAATAGACTGGATCAGTCCGATCTGATTGGCTGGATTGGTGCAATCCTATTGGCTCATTCTGATCAGACGTCGATCCAAATGGGGTATCGGAATGACCTGATCCGGTTGGAACAAAGTAATATAATAGATCAAACCAGGCTGATTCAATTGATTCTAATTTATCGGATTGGTCCAATAGATCAGATTGGATCTATGCCCCCATTAATTTTTTTTACCTTTGAAATTATATAACTACTTGATTATGTATATAAACAAGTACACACTTTACATATTAAGGCTAAAATACTCACCCTTGACCTCCACCCAAGTTGCTAACTGTCGCCGCTTATTGCCACCTGCATAAATGTTGCTATCACCGTGCCCTCATGGTCTTTGCCGCCGTTGTTTGGGGAGGAGGACAAACAAAGGAGAAGACCAAGGATGAAGGAGGAGCACTGGTGTAAGGAGAAGAGGAATAAGGAAGGAGACACCTGATCGGCTGCAGCCCGATGAGGGAGTAAAGGAGATGGTTAGAGTATAAAATTCCGACTAAAGTCAGACTTTGTAAGTCTAACTTCTTAGGTGAAGTCAGTGTTGTGTCATTTCTTTTGGGTTTCGGAAGGCTACACTCTTTTATAGTCGTTGTTTTCAACGGCTTAACTTCGTTATAAAGAATACAACTTCATTTTTTTGTTGTATTCTGCTAATTAAGAGTTTTACTCAACTATTTTAATAATAAAAAATTATTTATGTTATGTAAAAAAAAAACTCTGCAACCATGCACACGTATGTACATGGAGCCGCCGCTGCCAATCTTTCCTACAGCTACTGCCACGAGATCTTTCACCGCCTCTGCACGAAGCACCATCCTGCACTTTCATCAGTCGTGGCCCCCAAATCAGTCGCACCTAATTGCCTCACCAGCCCGCGTGACCCGACCCAACTCCTCCACTTGAGCATTTGCGCACCAACGCCAGCGCGACCCAGCGATCCGCCAAGCCTATCTGGCCTAGTTCAGCCCAATCTGCCAGAAGCTCATTGCTATAGTAATCGAAGATGGGTCTTTTTTGTGAAGAAAAAATAAAAAATAAAGGAACATAGCATAAAAGGAAAAAAATTCAGAAATTCAAAGAAGTTCAAATAGGTGTTATTGTTAATATGGATATTGTCTATTTATTTAACCCTTCTTATGGAAATATTATAAGAAATCTGGTAAATATTCTGGATGTATGCTAGAAGTCTAGTAATCCTGTTAAGCAAGAATTATGATTTGAAGCATATGAATATTATGTAATCAACATGATTGGTACTATGTGTACAAGTTAGCAGGATAAGTTCTTTAGGTAAAGGACTTGCACCGAAAGATGAAGACAAGTGCATGTAATATAAGAAGATGTTAGTTGACAAGTGTTAGTGCTCATGTTTGGCATATGATCAAGTATGTCTATCTGTTCTAATTCTGATATATATGTTGGGTATATGTCTATTTGTTTTGACACATACCCATGCACGATTGATATATGCATGTTGTTTATTTATTCTCACATGCTCGATTGATAAAATAATATGTGACATCCGATATATGACTCGAGTTTTTGGATACTTTACTCGAGGCAAGATTACACATGTTCATGGTATGATTCTAATTTGGTTGATCTGACGTTTTTTGCATACATGGGTAACTAGTTGATACTTGGTACCTTTTAATTGATTAATGAATCTTCTTTATATGATATTTATGTGCATACGTCATCTATCCGATTGAATTGTTATATACATTGTGATGATGAATATCTATGTGATTCATTCCATTTTTTCTAAAATGTTTTGAGTCATCAGAGTCAATACAACGAAAACAATGGTATATTACAACTTAGAAATTCGAGTTATTTGGAATTCTAGTATACTATTTTGACAATCAACTCAAGTTTATATTGTGTATTATGAACCGATATATTTTAATGGGTTATTTTCTCCGGGCATGTCAACGTAACTTATTCCTACGCTCGGTCTGGTACCGGATGGAGATAGAGACGATGCTGGCGTACGAGGAGATCCCGTCGATTGCCAGCTCAAAAAGACCAAGACAAAATTAGTAGAAAGTGAATACTATTTTAAATAAACTGAAAGCCCCATCCCCTATAAATAATTTCCAACAAGGAAGAGAAGATATTAATCCTTTTCTTTTTATTTTTGAATCTGCCTGGTCCTAACATCAATATTATGTCGAGATGACGGTGAAACTTGTCAACACGAGCCCCACTACCCCGACGTTCTGTCGCCCCCGAAGGAATCCTTGAGGAACGCGTCCTCTTTGAGATGACCGACGTCTCCCCACGTCTTCAGAGTCCACTTGTTCCCGCTGTCATATACGTGGAATATGTTCACAGAAGTATTCACAACCTTCTGTTCCCTTGAATGTTTAGGGACAGCTCTTCTGTAGAGCTCCCTAAGAACCCCACCATGGGTGACAATTAAAATCCTCTGACCTGAAAATTGGAGAAAAAAGAAAATAGTTGATAAGCTCAAATATTTGGCAAAAAAACAAACAGAAAATTGTTCATAAAAGACATTCGAGCAAAGTGTTCCCGTATGCTGTAAGAGACATAATCATGACGAAATTTCCTTTCAATCAAAACATCATTTATGATGCATAGGAAATGGAAATGAAAAAAATGAAAAGGCATATGAAAAGTCAAACATTCATTAAATGAGATGGAATGGAATGAAAGGGTAAGCACGAATCGTCACAAGTCCCCATGTAAATTAAGTTTTGAGAATGTAAGGGGTGACTTTTAAGAATATGGGCTGTACGTGCCCCTAATCTCTATATCATCAGCTCCTGGCATACGTTGAAGAACATATCACGTGTAGGGGGTCATATGGCCCTGCACATCACGTACCAATTGACTCGCCGGCCAGCTTTTATAAAGCTTATATGTTGGGAATACACTTTTACGAATCTAGGATCCAATGCTCCCAAGTTCAATATCCTCACATGGCTCTATATGTCTTGGATCAATCGAAGAGCATTGTCTTGCCAACTAGAGCTCCCTCTCCTAATGAACGATGGGGGCCTCTTTATAAGGATGGGAGGTAAACATCTAACCATATTCATAATTCTCATCGTTCTCCTTTTTCTAAGAGGTGATCGCGTGTGTGCACATTCTACCTCACCAGCTGTTGGGGTCATTTTCCTTGTTTTAATTCCTGATGGGGAACAGAGGTGCTCAGGTGCTGCTTGTGCAAACTCCTCCCATGCACAATCAGCTGGACCACTTGTGGGGACAATTTTCGTCCTTTTTCATTTTTCTTGTTTTGATGGATCCCACTTATTAGGTAACCACCCCGGCTAGACTTCTTTTTTTTTTCCTTTTTAGGCTGGATAGGGCACACCTGCGTGGTGTTGAGATGCTACGTAGGTAGCCCACCCCGCACAATGTAAGGCCAATATTCAAACGCTATCTGCAATCTGAATGGCCCGCCCGACCTTGGCAACGCCTTCTGCCACCCTCGCAAGGCATGCTAGCAGCGTCACTTCACGCCCAACAATTATCCCTGCAACGTCTTGAGAATAAGACTTGTCTAGGAATTGCAATTGGATGGATGACCTTGAGAACTATGAGGGGTGCAAGAACTTGGATTGATCAAGTGAAGCCTTAGTTGCTAGCCATTTTCACCTAAACCTATTCCCCATAGTCTACCTTCATTGAAATGTAATTAAGACAATCGTATAGGATATGATTAGATATTTTGTTAATATTTTATTCAATTATTTACATACATTACATATTCATTAAATATATATATTCTAATAAAATATTTGATAATATATAATGATAATTAAATCATGATAATGAAATCAATCATATAAAGATATGTGATCTAAATATTCTTAGTCATAAAATCTTTAATATAAAATACTAAGAATCTCAATAGAATAGTTTATATGTTATCTTTTCATAAGATGAGTATAACCAATCTCATTGGTCATTAGTATTAAGACACTAGGATACACGTACAAGCAAAGATTCTGAAATCGGAATCGAAATCGGTCACTACCAATCCGATCTGCTTGGAATCGGATCAGCCGGAATCAGTCGATTCTTGGAAAGGAAACTAGATTCAGGCTAATCCAGAATCATTTTTTATTTTTTAAAAATTTAAAAAAATTTAGAAAAAATATTATACAAATAGGAAATTCACTAAAAATTATAAATAAACATAATATTTAGCATACTTTAAAAAGAAATCAAGTGTTATCCATACATACATGACAATAAATGTAACATGATAACATTATAAATAAATGTATAAATAAATGTTCTGATATCCAATTTCATTCTCTTTACTTCTACAATGTCATGTGATGACCCACAACCCATTTTTTTTAGCTGTGCAAAGCATCTCATTTTTCTTGATGTCACTTTATGTTTGACCTCCCTAGATTGCAAATGGGTTGCATAACTGGGGGTGATGTTGGAGTTGGGGCTAAGGCTAGAGGCGGTTGTTGTACGGCTGTTGGGGCAGAAGATGGAGCTGCCAGAAAAGTAGGTGGAACATCCTCAACCTCAATATCATCTAATCTCTTTTTGCCCATGCACGGTTCTCAAGATCAAACTTAGCTGGATGATCCCTGACTGCCCTCTCCTCAATACAAGAAGCAAGTGAATACTCCTCTTAAAATATTTAGTCCATCTCAACCTCTTCAGGTGGTGTATGTGCTCTCTGTCTTTGTTCATATGGTCCACCTACAAACTGTGCAAATCCCACCTCTGAGATCTTTTGTCGACCTTTGATATTCTTTATACGCAGGCTCATGTTATAATGGCAAAAGATAACCTTCTCTAGCCTATCAGATGTTAGCATGTTCCTCCTCTTTGTGTATATCAAGTTGAATGCACTCCAGTTCCTCTCATGATAAGAGGAACTAGTGCTCTGCCTTAAAATCCTGATAACAACAGTAGCTAGTGGATTCCATCCACTCCTAACATTGGCCTAAACCCACCACTCAGTTATATAAAAAATAGAGAACAATCGCCCTCTCTAGACAAGCAATGGAGTTTTAAGAAAAGGTAATAAAACATAATCTTAAATAAACATACCCAAGAAACTTTGTCACAAGAATATCTCAAATTAGCATCTAAGTATACTTCACACCTCATCTTATAATGATGTATCTAAAAATTGATAAATACAAAATGATTAGTGTTTCCAATTATTTCTTGACTCTCAATTATTAATACAACTTTTGCTTACTTCTAACTCAGCTTTTGTCCTATCCTGGTCAGACGCACAGACGCTTCTACCTACGCTGATGGCAGTAGCTTGACATTGTTCATTATTGTTGTTAAGAGTAGCGATGCAATAGACAACAACAATGTTGCCCAGAAAGACAAAAAGAGAATGAGACAGTTTCGCTTAAGAAAGAAAAGAATACTAAGTTCAACTTACTAAGTTGATATTAGAGAAGAGTTGGCAATTACTAGAATGCTTCATTTGTTCAAGTGTACACAAATATCTCATTGTCTTGAACCAGGGCTCTATGCCCTCTATGGCATAATTGAAAAGCAGAAGTTTAGGATAGGATGGATGTTGAACTATGATGGATAATGTTGAAACTCCAAGTAATGGTGCATTGAGGTTGTTACATGCACTTTGGGTCGGGGAGGGGTGTGTAGTATCAAGAAGCAGATGCCACATGCAAACCAACTGATCTATGTGGATGTTGTTTTGAACAAGCACTCAACATGGGTAGTGATTGGCATTGAAGTTACTAATAACTCCATCTCCAACATATAGGATTAAAGTTGGCCCTTCCCCTCAAGCAATATTCTAGGAACATAAAGGCCGTTAACTCCGAGGTTCACTCAATAGGTATTGCGAAGGATGTCCCCTTGAGGGTTGCAACCTCAGCACTAGCAACTTCCTATTTGTGCCCATAGGTGACTTCTTTTTTATTTTGAGGACAGAGTTCATGCAAATGGCCAAGGCGGTGCCTTTGTCGTTCCTAGACTTAGTTTGTACGATGGGGGCAATTACACCACGCATTGTATCCGTAGTATACACAGTGAAGGTACCAACATTCATGTCAGTCATGCAAGTTAAAAATGGACTACAAAAGAGAGAAGCAATGTCTGCGATGTCCATCAATATGAAGGAGAACCTAATGAAGAAGATGCTTCTTTCACCTCCTATTTAAGCAATTTTGAAGCAATTTGTAGCTTCATGGAACTCAAGTTGTCAAAGGAGCTGTCACCACCACCGGGGGATTGGCTGCACGATAAAGCTTGTGCTGAGGGTAGTGTCGCTATCTCTTTGCCCATACAACATGCCTTCTTTAGAGCTTGCCGAGTTGCAGAAGTAGCTGGCAAAGGTGCTTGAGGCCAGCTATCCATGCCTCTTCGATGTGTGAAAAAAAGTCCACAAAATTGATTATTTACACATTCCACGTTCTGGCATTTTTGTTTTCTCTAACAATAGTTTGCTAAAAAACAAAATGTATTATAATGATACAGCACATCAACTTTAAGCCAAATAAGGCAATAGAACCTCGTAGGCATGGGTGTAAGTAACGATGGACAAGAAAAGTGCAGAAATGTAATAATCACTCGGTCCTTCGGAAAAAATTTTGATGATGGGATTCTTGGTAGACCATCGAGGCTGGAGTGGCCAGGATGGTAAGAATTTTTTGTTTGAAATAGTCCTAAGGAACATGTGAGTGGATTTATGTGTCCACTCGGTCCTTCGAAAAATTTTGGTGGACCATCAAGGCTGGAATAGCCGTGATGGTGGGAATTTTTTTTGAAAGAGTCATAAGGAACATGTGAGTGGATTTATGTGTTCACTCGGTCCTTCAGAGAAGTTTTGACAAAGGGAATTTTTTGTAGACCATCAAGACTGGAGCAGTCAGGATGGTGGGGATTTTTGTTTGAAAAGATCCTAAGGAACATGTTGGTGGGTTTGTGCCCACTCGGTCCTTCGGAAATTTTTTGATGATCATCGAGACTTGAAGGGTCGAAGCAACGTAGAATCTTTTAGTAGACCATCAAGACTAGAGTAGTCAGCATGGTGAGAATTTTTGTTTGAAAGGGTTCTAAGAAACATGTGAGTGGATTTGTGATCACTCGGCCCTTCGAAGAAGTTTGATTATGGAAATTTTAGCAGACCATCAAGACTTGGAATAGTCAGGATGGTGTTTTTTTGTTTTTTGTTTTTTGAAAATAATTCAAAACAGGGGTTCAGAAGGTCCTAAGGAGCACATGAGTGAATCCGTGTATCCACTCGGTCCTTCGGAGAAGTTTGATGATGAAAATTTTTTGTAGACCACCAAGACTTGGAGTAGTCAAGATGGTGGAAATTTTGTTTGAAAAATGCCCTAAGGAACATGGGAGTGGGGTTTTGTGACCACTCGGTCCTTCGGAGGAGGTTGGTGAGAATTTTTTGTGGACCATCGAGACTGGAATAGTCAGGATGGCGGATTTTTGAAATGACCCAGAACAAGGGTCCAAAGAGTCCTAAGGAGCATGTGAGTGAGTTTGTGTATCCACTCGGTCCTTCGGAGAAGTTTTTTTGGTAGACCATCAAGACTGTAGCAGTCAGGATGGTGGGATTTTTTGTTTGAAAAGATCCGAAGGAACATGTGGGTGGGTTTGTGTGTCCCCCCGATCCTTTGGAGAAGTTTGATAACTGCCAAGTCCTGAAGGATTAAGACAGTGTGAAAATTTTTGGTAGACCGTCAAGACTGGAATAGTCAGGATGGTGAGAGTTGGGTTTGCCCTCTGTTCCTTTCAAGATAAATTAAGGAGAAGAACCCATCCATCCCGTTAGGTTGGAGGGCTCAGCCAGGTTGCTGATTGTTGTTGGTTTTTTTTTGTTTTTTTTATCGACCTAACTGCTCCTTTGTAGAGTTTTCACTCAGGTCGACCCCCTTTGTATTTTGTCTGTGCGTCCCTTTGCGGGATTTTCACATAGCAGGGTTATCCGATTTTGCCCGAGGCGCCTTTGCAGGTTTTCGCCTCGACTGGATTTCTTTTTTTTCTTTGTTTTTGTTTTTTGTTTTTTTTGTTGTTGTTTTTGTTTTTTTTGTTTTTTTTGTTGTTGTTTTTTTTTTGACACTTTTGTGGTCGGCGACAGCGGCCCATGATACATTGGCCGGCCCCATATTGTGAGGACAAGATGGCTAGGTGAGATGTTTTATTGACTAGCTTGCAGACACCGATGATGTATCGTGTTTACGGTGTAGTTGCTCGGCTGTCCAATTCTAGGGTGGACCTGGGGAGGTTTCACCAGTTGCTCCCCTATGTCGATGACCTTGTCCCGGATCATGGCTTCAGCTTGGTCCTTGAAACAGAAGCAGTTTTCGATTGTGTGCCCCAACATTCTATGGTAGGGACAGAAGTTGGGCTCATCAGTCCTTCCGGCCTCTTGGGGGCGCTTGATTTGTGGAAGGTCGACTAAGTTGTTCTCCATACAAGTTTCGAACAACTTTCTTGTGTACTCTCATCGGAATGAGTACGGCTTGGACCGGCGTTCCTCCAACGAAATTCTTGTCCTTGTGTTGTCAGGGGTTTCCATCATAGAGGAAGATGTCGTGGCATTTTTCCTGCCCCCGTTGTTCTTGTTTCTTGAGAAGGAGAAAACATCGGCTGTATTGACATCTGTCGATTGCTTGTCCTTTGTTGACTTTGACCTGGCTGTTGCCGTTGGTGGACTATTGAAGTAGAAGCGTTCAATTTCGGCCACCGTGATATTTAGGTCATCGAAGGTCTGGATTCTGGTTCCCAAGACCTTCTTTTGGATTTCGGGCCGTAGGCCCCTTTTGCAAAGTGCCACTGCCTCTTCATTTAACGGCGGATTGGCACATTTCATGCAAGCATCCCTCCAGCGGCGTATGTAATCGACCGCCGTTTCGTTCTGTCCTTGAAACATGGTGGTTAGTTCGACCAAAGTGTATGGCCGTTCTGAGAAATTAAATCTCTCAGTGAATTTTCGTTGCATGTCTGCCCAGTCGACTATCGAGTTTGGCCTGAGCTTTGAATACCACTCAAACGCTGTGCCGGTGAGAGTGGTGGCGAAGTATTTGAGTAAATATGACTCGTTGTATGCCAGCTCTCCCATATGAGTGAAATAGAGAGCCAAATATTCTCTCGGGGACCCGTGCCCATCAAACTTGGAGCACTTTGGGATCTTAGAAATTCCTTAGGGGAGCCTCACGTATTGGTGATGCAGTGGATAGGGAACTTGATATTGGCCCATCATGATGTGGCCTTTGTTATGTTGTGCCAGCCTAGTGGCAATGAGCTGCTCGATCATATCCCGTTGAGCAGGCTCCATGAAATTCTGTGGAGGAGGTGGCTGGTAATGGTGCATTACCTGTACGTCGTCATCCCCAAGCATTCTCGGTGTCGGTGGCTGGTGAACCTGAGGTTGTGGCGGAGGAGGTAGTGGCTCGACCTGGGCGACGCAGGGGTCGTCAACAGCTCCGTCTGCCTCTGAATCTTGAGCCGGTTGAAGTCAAAGTAGACCGACACTGGCAATAAGAGCCTTCAATTGTTGATTTTCTCTCAGCAGATCCTCTAGTGTGAGGGCGGTGGGTGCATCCTCATTGTTATCATTGTGCCGAGAAGACTCGGCAATTGCAGCCGGCTGTCGTGCTGAATGGCCGCGTGTTGCGGGCCCTGGTCGGGCTGTGGTCTTGGAGGCTTCCGGGGCGTCGTCATGACGGTTGCTCGCTGAAATAACATGACAGGCAAAAATACGTACCTTGTTTTCTGCCCCCTGTGTCACTTGTTCTTTGGGTGTATTCCCCAGGACAACGGGCCAGCTCGAGACCGATGCCGTGTTGACGATGAAGTTCGTTTGCCGTCGGGGCTTGCAGTGGGGTTGTGGTGGGTGCACCAAATGTTCCCCCAATATGAGAACCCTGTCACGGATTAGGGCTTCAGCCAAATCTTTAAACTGATAGCAGTCCTCAATTTTGTGCCCCACCAGCCTGTGGTATGGGCAGAAGTTTGACTCCCGACTCTTGGCGGCGTCTTCTGGGCGTCTGCTCTTTGGTAGGCAAATTAGCCCATTTTCCATGCAGGTGTTGAACAATTTTGGCGTGAATTCCCGCGGGAAGGAGTACGGTTTCGTTGCACGCTCCTCCCAAGTTGGCCTTGGCACGGGATTAGCAAATGCCTTGCGAGAGGGAGCCATAGTGGCATTCTTGCCCCCATTTTGGCTTGAAGAAGAGGGGACGTTGATTGGGTTGACGCCTGAGACCGTTGGCTGCTTGCCCTTGACCGGTCTTGATTTGGCTGCCGCCATCAGTGGACTATTGTCCTGGGGGTGTTGCCACTGGTGACGTGGAGTAGACTGAGGGTGGGTGCCACGGTAGGGCGCCACCGTGTTGTGTCTTCTTTCATGTTGAGCCAGCTTCATGTCGATCAACTGCTCGATCATTGCTCTGTGAGAGGGCTCTATATATTGTTGAGGTAGAAGAGGAGGTGGCAGATATTGGGGTGCCACAAACACCTCATCGTCTGATGGTAGCCTTGGAGCCGGCTGTTGATGGAAGGGAGGCTGAGGTGGCACCGCAAGGGGTGGCCCATTTAGAGCGACACGAGATTCATTAGAAATTTTGACAGCGACTGAATTTTGTGCCAACTGTGCTTGAAGTAGACTTGCACTAGCTAGAAGAGCTTTGAGCTGCTGATTTTCTCGCCAGAGGTCCGCCATTGTCAGGTTGGGAGGTATGTCCTCGCATTCATCGTGCCAAGCGGCATTTTCGACAACCGGTGGTCGATTATCTTGATTGCATGTCACTCGTCCATGATGGACTTCGGTCCTTGAAGCTTCTAGGGTATCACCCAGACAATTGATTTCAGAAGTGGTGTAGCGGGTGAAGACCTGCATCTTGCCCCCTGTCCCCTTTGGTTGAGCTGTAATGGCTTCGGGTTTGGGGTGAGTTCGGGATTTCGACCCGTGAGGGCCCATATCGGAGCATCGCGGATGACTAGATTTCGAAGGGAGTGGTCCTGCTGAAGGAACATCGGCTTTTGGAAGCCATACTTGCTTGAGTTTCGGGGCAGAGGGTTTGGGACCTTGCCCCCAGTTGGCACGAGCATTGTTTGATATATTAGCCCGCTGTGGAGTGGGCTTGTTGGGGAGCTTGCCCCCAGTTGGCAGGACATCTGCCGAGTTGTTGACCCGACGTAGAGTCTTGCTGAGGAATTTCCTATCATTTGACAGTATAACGTGCCGATAAGATCGATCGGCGGACCGACCGCTTGATGGAGTTTTCTGGATGGCAGGCGACTGCCCCTATCGATTTTCCTTGATTTGGACCGCTGGTCGGCCCGTTTGTAGAATAGGAACCAAGGACTGGTCCCTTGCCCTGGCGGCGTTTTTCCTTTGAGTTGATGGCCGGCTTAAACTTTGGTTCTTCATATGAAAGGGCTGTCCCCTTTCCTTTGCTTTGTCAGCCGCTGATCGGCCGGTCTTCTCGGAGTGAACAGAGGGCTTGCCCCTTCCCCGAGTGTTTGGTGCAGCAGCTGCTGTGGGTATTATTATGCCCCCGTTGATCCCTCTCAACCGATCTAGGATGGAGAATCGGTTGTGCAGCAGTAAGGCACCGAGCTGTGGTTGGTGGCGTTTGTCCTTCGCGAGCATGATGGATGTTTCATCCGGAGTTGGAGGATGCGCCTCACCCCCTGGGCATTGGATGTCCCTAATTTTGTGGGTTCGGCGGGAATTGTGCTCGATCTTGAGCTCCTTGATGGTCCATTGTTGTGGCCATAGTTGTCAAGGCGCCCGCCTAGGCGGCGCCTAGGCGCCCGCCTAGGCGGCAAGGCGCCTTTCCAAGGGCGCCTTGCCAGGGCGCCTTGTCTGGGGCCAAAAAGGCGCCCAAGGCGCCCGCCAAGGCGCCCAAGGCGCCAGCCTAGGCGCCCAAGGCGCCCAAGCAAGGTGCCTTGGGTAATTTTACATCATTAAAAAAAGTTTTCGAGGGATTTTTCTTCCTTGATACCCCTCACAAGGGACACTTATTTAATGATAGTTTCAATATATTAATATATTGTATTATCACTTATACTATCATACATATTTAAGATTTATGATTATAAACATATATTATATACTTAATTAAGTTCTTTTTCAACTCTTTCCTCTCTCTCTCTCTCTCTCTCTCTCTCTCTCTCTCTCTCTCTCTCTCTCTCTCTCTTTGTCTCACATATACTTAATTAAGATTTATGATCCGCGACTACTCTGCGCCCCCCCATTTAATAATATTATAACAATATTTTACCATCACTTATACTATTGCACATATATAAATTTTATAATCATAATTTACTTATGTGCATTGATAAAACACTCATATTCAATTATAACATAACAAATATAATTATATTTATGTTTTTTTATATATATAACAACCTCCCGACTCAGCCTTCCTTGAATACCGCCTTGACCGCCTAGGCGACGCCTAAGCGGCCGCCTTGTCGCCTAAGCGGAATCGGTACCCATCAACGCCTTGGGCGCCTTGTCGCCTTGACAACTATGGTTGTGGCGCAGGCGCGGGCCCGGAGTTGTCGATGGCTTGGTCCACCGGAAGTGACTCCTGTGGGGGAGTCGGTTGGAATGCCCCATGTTGCGATGTCTTTATGGGCAGGCGGGGTGCCCTAAAGGTAGCCTGGAGCAGCCGAAAGGGATATATCTTCTCTTCGTTGGCGATATGGGTTTCCAGCATTGCCCCCAGTCGGTTGGGGAGCAAAATGACCCTCGGGAAGTTGCCGAAGGCGATGCCGGGACTGACTGCACCGATGTCACGTCGTTCGACGTATGCCTCAGAATGGGCGACACCGCTGTTGACGTCCATAAGTCCTGTAGACAACAAGACTGGCTCGATCAAATGCAGAGATTTTTTTTGTTTTCATTGAATTGAAGATAGTGGATGTGCATATCTCCAGGTTGCCACGACGGAGAGATGAAAGGAAAGAAGGCTACCACTGGGCGTGTCATTTGGGTGAACCTCTTTTTTCTGCGTCTGTTCTTTAGAAAGAAAGACATCTCCGGACTTTTCTAGGAAAATAGGTGATATCCAAAAAATATTAGGTAGTCCGGTGATAGTTTAAAAAATATTAGAACCGAGGTTCGGATTCTTTGAAAATTTCATTTTTTGACCCTTCTCCGCCGGATGGTGCGAGTATCCGGCGTTAACTTACATCGAGCAACGGCTCGAACGCCTTTGATTAACCGTCGCGGCAACCTGTGTTTGGAGACATGCACATCCACAAAATAAAGTAAAGAACTCGAAAGGGCAGCGGCCTTTTGGGTCCGATCAGATGCAAACCGATTTGTTCGGGTTTGTTTTATTTGTTTGTTGGGTCGACTTGAAAGTCGGTTTTGAGTTTTGGAGTTTGAATCAATTTGTTCGATTGACTTGTGATGTAACCTCAAAATCTCAAAAGCTTTGATATCTTTTGTTTTGGAAATTCATTTTCCTTTTGAATTTGAATTTGATTTAATTAGACCTTAGCATTGACTTTGTAAGAAAATAGATGATATTTCATAAAAGTACTAGCTATGGTCAAAATTATATGTTGAGGTTGTTAGGTTTTTTGAAAATTGATTTTGACCTCTCCCCGTCGGATGGTGCGAAGATTCGACGTTAATTACATCGAGATAACTCGAATACCCTTGATTAAGCGTCATAGCGATCCATGAATATAGAAAACAAGCATCCACAAAAATAAATAAACATTCACACATATATGGACATGGGAGAAAACAATCCCATGAAATTTGATGGAATGCAAGCACTCAATTTTTTAGTTTGAATTTGATTTAAATTGGATTGGTTGAATTAAATTTTGGTTTGAGTTTGAAGCAATTCGTTGGTTTGATTTTTTTTTATTTGAGTTGAATTAGTTTGAATTTAGTTTGAGTTGAATTTAATTGGTTGAATTGCTTTTGGTTTGGGTTAACTTTGTTGGAATTGAGTTGAGTTGAATTTGTTTTGGGTGAATTTGGCATTCTGGGAGTTTTGTGCAAATTTCAGACTTATAAACTGATTTGGGTTTGAGTTTAAATTTGATTAATTGATTTAAGTTTGTTTGGAATTTGTTTGAATTTGGCTTGTTGGCTTCAATTGGATTTCATTGAGCTTGAGTTGAATTTTATTTGGGAGTTGATTCAAGTTGATTGGGTTTGGGAATTGAATTGGCTTTATCGGATGAATTTAACAGAGGGCTGGGTCCAGATTGCTTATTAATTCAGTTTGTTTGTTTTAATCTTAACTTGTTTGGTTAGAGTTGGTTAAAAGTTTTACTTATGCAATTGGATTGTTTTCAGGTCCTGGTTAGAATATGAGTTGTTGGAACTTGAGATTTAATTGAACTTGGGTTATTTGATGTTCATTTTGAAGTTGAATGGGGTCTGTTTTAGTTTAAACAGGTTGGGATTTCACAATTTTCAGTTTTGATTTTGATTTCAGAGATTCTTAGAGTTGGGGTTCCAGATTTCTTACAGACTTCTGAAATCCAGATTTTTAAACGAACTGACCTTGGATTTTACAGATTTTCAGATTTGCTGATTTTAGTTGAATTTGACTGATTTGGGTTGAATGAATTTGACAGTTTCTGGAATGACCTGATTTGGGTTATTGATTTAAGTTTGAATTGGGTTGATTTGGTTTAAGTTTGGGACAGTATTTATTGTTTGATTTTGAGTTTGGTTTGTTTTAGTTTAATATTAATTTGCTTTAATGTTCGACCTGTGAAATGGCTTGTCATTTGATTTTGTTGAAGATGGTATTTGGGACAAGTTGAAAATTTGCGGATTGGGGTTTATGATTCTCCAATTTCAATTTAAATCCTCTTTTCAGAATTTTCTGCTTGTTACCTGAGTAAAGTTCAGATTTCATCTCTAAATGTGAAATTCAGATTTGGAATTCAGATTCTGTTTTCAAATTTCGGACCTCAATTCAGGTTCAGAATTTAGATTCTATTGTTCCAAAATTTCAGGTCCAGACCCCAGATTTTATAGATTTCAGTTTTTTTTGTTGTATGTTTCAGATTTCAAAAAAAATATGGAGTTCGGATTTTCGTTGAAGCTTCAATTTTCAGATAGCAGATTTTTGGTTCGGACCCCCCCCCCCTTGCAGATTTTAGATTTTTATATGGATTCTACACCTCAATTCTCAAATTTCAGATTTTTTTATGTGGATTGAATTCAGACCTCAAAGATTTTTTTTACTCAAATTTCATATGTGCAGAAACCTGTTTACAGCCCTCGGCTCCCTGCAAAGTTCAGATTTTTATTTTTGATTTCAGTTTTGCTGTGTTTCAAATTTCAGAAATGTAGTATTCAGACTTTGAAACTCCAGAAAAACAGACCAATTCCAGATTGCAGACCTTGGTTCGGATCCTCTACAGACTCTGCATTGAATTGATTTTCAGATTGCATATTTCTTAAACGGATTTCTGCACCAATTCAGATTTCAGGCTCTTCAATTTTCAGAGTTCCAATTTCAGATTTTTAATCTCTGAATTTCAGAGGTGATTCAGATTTCAGATTCTGCCTTAGATTCCAGTTTCAAGTCTGCTTTCGGTTTGTGAATTTTACAGATTGATGGATTTCAGATTTTTAAATGTTCAGAATTCTTTTACAGTTTTCAGGCTTATGTTTGCATTCCGATCACTTCATGAGGTCATTGCATCCTCTCTTTTCATTGAACTTGCACCGAACATATTCTCCACATTGTCTGAAATACAACATCATGACATGACGTTCATTCTATCAACTTGGTATCAAGCATCTGTTGGTCTTGAGATCAACTTGAATTTGTTGTCTTGAACATATCCCAGCCTTTAATAGGCATCCTGGAATTTGTTTTCAGCATTTGAGCAGTGTCCTGCCTTTGATAGGCATAGAAGTCTTCTCTCAACCGGTTCAAGGTTGAGCATACCCGGCTTTTAATGAGCTTGTGGGCACTCATCCCATGGTTGGTCATCCTCATTAGCCTATGGTTGGGTCATGTTGACATGTTGATCATGCACAGCCTCTCCATGGCATAATGGGAAAAATAACTCCCTCGTGAGGGATGGTAAGACATTGGGGTCTTTTAACTAGACATTTGTATGCCCACCTTAAGAAGAGGGTCAGGAGGTGGGTTTAGAACCGGCCTCCTGGTTTCCATTTGTTTTAAATTCTTTTAAGTTGAGCCGAAGCCATGAGGTGGGTTTAGAACCGGCCTTATGCTTGCCTCGGTTTGTTTGAATTAAATGGATTTTTATTTAATTTAAATTGATTGTTTATTTTATTTATTATTTTTGGATTAATCATGGGTCAGGAGGTGGGTTTAGAACCGGCCTCCTGGTTACCCTTATGTTTTGAATTCTTTTAAGTTAAGCCGAAGCCATGAGGTGGGTTTAGAACCGGCCTTATGCTTGCCTCGATTTGTTTAAATTAAATTGATTTAAAAATTTAAATTTTGAAGCCATGGTACTGTTCATCAGGGGCCCTTGCGGTCCTCCTCCTCTTCCTCTCATTCTTCCTTTTTTTTTAACAACTTTTCCTCTGTGGGCCCCATAGCCCCAGTTGACCCTCGGTCAACTGGCCACCTGCGCGCGACCCCCCTTCCTTCTCTTCTTCTTCTTATTTTCCTTCTTTTTTTTTTAAAACACCTTTGGAGGTGGGCCCCACCCCTGGTTGACCGGCCGGTCAAACCCTCCAGCGGACACCTCCTCGCGGCCGAACTCACGCGGGCCCCCCCCTTTCGCACTGTTGATGTGTCCCCCGTGGACATAAGTCGGGGGAAAAATCCCCCGACCTCTCCTCTCTTCTCTCCGGGCACGGCGACGGCGGACTACTCCGGCCTCTCCTCCCGACGGCGATCGCGGAGGCTTTGGGGGATCGCGACGGCTACAGCGGGCAGCTCCGGCCCTCCCGACGGCGATTGCGGCGGCTTTGGGGGGATCGCGACGGCGGCTGCTGAACCTCACCTGGCTTGAAGACGCTTCGGCAGTCACTGCGGCTCGTCGGCTCCGTGGGAGGAAGGGGGAAGGGGAGACGGCCCGTCCGGCAGAGGTAAGCCTTCCCCTTGCCTTATCTTCTTCTTCTCCCTCCTCTTCTGCTCCCTCTGATCACAATCTCGCGGCGGCTCCCTTCTCTTCTTCCTCTCTCCCTTCTGCCCGCGCGACTGCCTTCGGGGTCTTTTATAGGCTCCTCGGTCTCCCTCCCCTGTTAGGAAGCTTACCGAACGATGCCCTCCCACTCCGAGGCAGACTTAGGGAGATCCCGGATTTGTGGGATCGACTCACGTTTTCTTCTCCAACTCCGTTTCCATCCAGGAAGATTCGGCTCCCCTTTCCTCCGTAGGAAACCTGCCGTAACAGAACCATCCTAGTCCGTGGAGGACTCGAAGGGGATCCACCGTGCGCGGGATTTGCTTCCGTTCCCTTCCGCTCCTCTTTCTTCCATAGGAGACCTGCCGTCACAGAGACCTTCCATCCGAGCTGGACTCAGAAGGCTCAAACCGCGGCATGAGACTCCTTCCGCGATTGATCTCCTGCCGTAAAGTGGAATCCTGGTCCGTGAAGGACTGTAATCGGTTTGAATCCAGGAGACGACTCCGCTAGGCTCAATTAGGCAGTTCCCCCTGCCCATAGGACTTCCTCCTCTTGGGTAAGTCCTATCCAGCGCGGGATATTGCCACCGTCAATTTCTCCCTGCTTCTTTTTTTTTCGAATGATCTGTTTGACACATCCCCTGCCGGGGTAATCCATTTTCCTTCCCAGCCCCTTCCTTTTTCGATATTCTCCGTATCAACCGGATTTGTTCAAGGCCTTCTCAATAGGCCGCGCAGTCCCGCGGCGTACGTGACTACTCGCAACTCGAGCCGACTATACGTGATTCGAGTAGCATCCCCTCTCTGTGTTCGGACCTGAAGGTCACCTGCCCAAGCTTCTTAGGGGTAGGCCACCCTCTTTGTTTGTTTGGGCATTGGATTGACTGTCTTCAGCACAAGTACGTAGCCAATTTTAAACTTTCGGAAATCCCTGAAACTGATGGCCCCTTATTATTTGAAAATGTGGGTGTCAACAACTTGTTGTTTGGTTTTTTTATTTGTTTTGGATTGAATTTGGTTGATTCAAGTTGTTTTGGTTTGAATCTGTTTTGGTTTTGATTTTTGATGAGTTTGAAGTGTTTTAAGCATGTTTGGATTTTTTATTTGGTTTGTTTTCGGAGTTTTCAGATTCTGGATTTTTTGTTTTTGAGTTGGTTTTTTGATCCATTTTTGGGTGTTTGAAGTTGTTTGATTGGTTTCTTTTGAAAAGGTTGATTTATGTCATTTATTTGAACAAGGTTCGGTGGATTTTAAATTAATTTTCAGATTGCTAAAACCAGATTTTTTGAAGTCGGTTAGAATCTGTTTTGAAGGATTGTTCAAATCTGTTTTTTTGGTTGCAGATTTAATTGGAATCTGAATTTTTTCTGTTTTGGGTTCGGTCAAAATCTGATTTTTTGGTTTAATGAGTTTCAAAACCGGTTCACTCCTTTGTTGAAGATCGAAGTGAGTTCAAGTTTGAATTTCAGATTTATTTTATTCTGATTTTTTATTGTTTTGATTTTCAGATTTGATTTAATTCTGTTTTTGTTTGAATTGTTAGATTTGATTTTCTGTTTTTTGATTTTCTGTTTGAATTTACAGATTGATTTTTGAAATGGTTTTATTTTTTGTTTGGCGGTTTGCATCGCCTCCGACCCATCGGGCTACCATCGGGTGCCCGATTTCATGCATCAATATGAACATCAAAGTTTCATTTCATTGAAAGATGGGGTGAAGTACATCGGTGTACAATGTGATTGATCCTTCCCCCAACATAGGTTTCTTTTCACTACTTTGGAAAAATTTTGGCATTACGACGGCATGCCGGCTATTTTTCCAACTTAGTGAAAATTTACCCATCCAAAATAGCCAGCCCTAGCTTAGCCATATTGGGGGAAGGATCGCCGGCTACGGGATTCATGCCCGCGCCTCCGTCCGGGTCGCCGGCTACGGGATTCATGCCCGCACCTCCGCCCAAGGTGGAGTTCCCCGCTAGGGGTGAATCTTCTTAATTTAATGTAGCTTTCGCATTTCTGGTTTTTTATTTGTTAATTTTCTGAAGGCCACTTCGGGCCGATCCATTCCTTCGGCGTTCAAAGCCGGGCTTCAATTCTTGCTTGAATTTGGGAGGACAGCTTCTAGGAGGGAAAGCCGGACCCGTGAAAGGGCCGTTGAGGCTCTCTCCTCCTTTGATGTGTTGAGGGGAGAACCGGACCCGTGAAAGGGCCGTTGAGGTTCATCCCTCACTTTGCCGGTACAAGCCACAAGGGGGCCGCTGCAACCTCTTCTTCTGTTTTCTGCTGCAAGGGAGCTGGAGAATGGACTTTTTTGAAGGCCTGGATTGGGTGCCAGACATGGGCTGGGAATGGACCTGTTTGGGCTCTGTTTGTGGGCTGGACAGGGGCCTGAACAAGTGTGTATTTGGGTGGCTGCAGGAGGGCCGAGATGGGTCTGCGCAAGGGCATTTGGCTGGACCGAAAGTGGGCCTGCAGGGGGTCTGCTAAATGGGCTGAACAGATCCCGAATTGGACTGGGCAAGGGCCAGATTTTGGGCCTGATATGTGGGCTCGGACTGGGTCTGTAGAAGGGCCAGCAGGTGGGCCGAAATGGGTACGGTTCAAGGCCTGGGTAAGGGCCAGGAAATGGGCCGATTATGGGCCAGCCTGGGGTCTGCTGGATGGGCTGCAAGGGGGTTAGAACAGCAGGCCGCAAGAGGGCTTGAGCAGGTCCTGCAGGTGGGCCTGATTGGGCCGAGGTTGGCATGAAATGAAGCTCAGCCAGGGTTCTGCTTTTGGGCCTGTTTCTGGTTGGTCTGAGAGGGTGCTGCAGGAGGGCCGGTTGTGGGCCTGCAGGTGGGCCGGATTTGAACTGAACTAGGGTCGAAACATGGGTTGCATATGGACCTGGATTGGGGTCGTGTATAGGCTAGGAATGGACCTGTTTGGAGACCTAAAAATGGCATGTCCAGAGGTCAGCATGGTCCTCTCTAAGGGGGTTTAGTTAGGCCTGGGTGAGGCATTTTCTGCGGATGAATAAAAGGCAGAAAAAGGGCCGCTAGAATAGGTTGAAAAGAGTGCCCTTAGAGGGCTACATAGCTAGTACGTATTACTCCTTCCTACCTTGCCTTCTTCTCCTCTTCCTCCTCTTCCTCTTGGCCGCAGGCAGCAGGTGCAGTGGGCAGCAGGTGCGCAGTGGGCAGCAGGTGCAGTGGACAAACCGGCAGCCTATCGGCGTCTGAAGAAGCCCCCCCTGTTGCTGGTGCGCACCTCCTTTCTTATAGAGGGTGGGGGGCAGATGAAGAGCCAGGCTATGTGCTGTACGTGGATGGCTTTTGTCCTTCCCCATGGTGGTTACACCATTAATTCCAAATTAATGGCTGGCTGTCCCTTGATCTCCCCCTGGCCTCTTCGGTTTCCCCCCTCCATAAACTGACTAATGAATGGGCTGAGGTGGCAGGTGGCTGGTTTGGTGCGCACAGAGGTGCTGATGTGGCTGAATTGGGCCTGTTTTCAATGGCCGCGGCCCACTTCTTCCCTCTCTTATGGGCCTGTACGTAGGTGGGCTATAGGAGCTGGAAAATAATTATATTAAATGAAATAAAAGGGCTGGACAGCTGGAAATAGTGCCCCTGGGTCAAATTGAGGCCTGCTTTGGCCCGATTAAGGTCTGGGCCAGCTGGAGCCTGGTCCGATCATGCCATTCCCCCCCTTTTTTGCTGTTTTTTTTTTGAAAAATCTGATGCCAACACATATATTACTATGAAAAGACATGACATTTCATAGGAGTATTAGCTAAAATACATGATATGCATAAAAATATAAACATATCAAGATTTAGGGTTAATTAAATGTCTTTGGACCTCTCTCACTTGGAAGGTGCGAATTTTTGATGTTAATTACATCGAGATACTCGAACACTCTTGATAAACAGTCATAGTAATTCATAACAATATAAACATATATCGATAAAACACAAACACACTGGGGAACTATAACCTCATAAACTCGATGAAATACAAACCTAATATTTTAAGTTTGGTTTGAGTTTGATTAAGCTTTAACGAAGATGTATTTTAAGATTCCAACCATGGAATGTCGGATCAAGATCCGAGTCCAGACCCGAGTCCGACTCGGTCGGTTTTTAGGTCAACCGACCCGAACCTAACCCCAAGATCTCGACCCCGTAGATGCTTTTAAATTATTAATGTTTTATTTTTTTATTCTAACTGCGGCCGACCCAAGTCTTGACCCTAGCCGACCTGGGTCAGCTTGGGCCCAACCAACCCACTCCCGACCCCCAACTCCGCCTTCATTGATTCCAACATCTTACAATTATGTGTTAGTGGATTCTTAACATAGTTTATATGTTTTGCAAGGATTTAACTTTTCATTAATAGAATTGATTTGGATTCCAAGTCAAGAAAAGACATGATTCAAATCAAATTACATTATGCATTTTGATCCTATGATCTTCATTTCAATTCAACATTTTTATTTAAGTCTTAATATCTTAAACTCAGTGAAATTATATTATGATTATCATGGATTTAACTATTTTAATTCAAAGTCTTAGCATTAGACATATTTTGAATTGTAAAGTTTATTAATTCCAAGATCTATTAAAGACATATTTCGGATTTAGTTCATTATGAGATTATATATTTGGATCATAAAATCTTAATCCAATTCTATTTTTTAAATTAGTAATGACATTTTAGACTAAGTGAAAACATGTTTTATGACAATTGATTAGAACATGTTCATTATTATTTCATTGAATATGTTCTAAGCCTTTTCATTAGATACACTAGACTTTGATTCATTTTGAATTCATTTTAAGTCTTAAAATTAGACTTACAAATTTTATGGAATCAAAATAAGCATGTCAAAACCTGAATGAACATATATAAATCTAAGGGTTCTTCTTTAATCATTTTTCATATGAACGGGTCCTATGACTTAAGAGAAATAAAAGTCCCCATTATTGGCTCCTAATACATAGGTTATGTCACCATCAAACTCCTAATCATGCATGGACTAAGGTTCAAAATCTTTCGAATTATCTTCTTTGGACAGTTAAATATTCAAACCCGAAGATGTCATCTTTTACCTGTCATATTTCAGATCTACATAACCTTAGGCTAAACATGAACCAAAGAGACCTGGTCCTAAGACTTAGAAAGAGAATTGGACTTTTGCACCATAATCTATACATCAAACCTTCGGATGTCAAAGTCTCCTTATTTTGGAATTGACAGCATTGCCTCTTTATCATTTCTAAAGACGAGATCATAAGTTTGAAGCCTGAAAACTAACATCTATTCAAATCTAAAATTGGTATGCATGTTTCGAATCCATTTGATTAAGATCTTATCATGTTCCATATTTAAGATTTTTAGATTTGATTATGAGCTGATTTTTTTGACATTTTTCACATCTGAAACTTAGTTGATTATTTCGTTTTCAGACCATCTTATACGATTTCAAAATTTTAGATTTGATTATTTTAATATTATCATTATATTTGCATTCCATATAAGCTATGGATTATATAATACTCCTCAATCATAAATACATGAACATGGACATATATAAATGTCATTCATATAACATGGGGTACATTTCAATTACATCATTATGCGAGGAGACATGATCTCACCCAAATTGATATGATATGCATTGGGTGTATGATCAATGCATGATAATATCCCTTCCCGATATCATCACTTAATATAATGGTCAGCATAACATGGCAGCATGCATGTCCTCCCTCTTAGATTAGTGGGAGTGCCCTCCCTTAATAGGTGGAGTTGGATACTCCTACTTAGGGGAGAAAGAATTGGTATACAATGAGACATGCCCATCTCTCTATCCAAAATCAGTATACTGTCTGCCATTATCTGGAAAACTAGTTAATAAACTGGCATATTAATCATCTTATTTTAATTTCAATATGATTATGATATATTTGACCAAAGTCATTATAGGCCCGTTGTCATTATGGCCATATCGGCCATAGAAGGCCCGTCTTCATGTCATCTTGGGCCCAGTTGGTCCATATTCATGTCAACTTGGGCCCAGCTAGCCCATGTTCATGTCATAGTGGGCCCAGTTGGCCAATCTTCATGTCATCTTGAGCTCAATTGGCTCATCACCTTCATGTCTTCAAGCCCAAGGGGATAACACCATCAGTTTTGACCATATAAGTCTACTGTCCAGCACTTCTTTACGCATGCAAACCCGCTTCCGCAATACCTCAAGATCTTTGACCCGTTGCCATCAAATTAGGCCATGAAAAGAGGGCTATGGGATGGTTAAAACAGTCGGTTAGGTAGTTGTCCTACATATGAAACAGGTCATGTTTAGGAAGGTATTAGCATAGACATATCATAGGCTATGGAGGACTGGGAATAGTCATGATATAGGTCATGGGATGGAGCTGATATGGGCCTATTTAGGGTCATGGAACATGGACATGTCTCAGGCCATTAAACACAAAATCCTTAATCTCGATGGGCATTAAGGGAACTGAATCCTCCTTGATCTATGGATCTAAGTGTATGTCTTAGATGTTCATCATGGTTGTGGGATATAGGATTAGCCATGGACATGTGCAGGCTCATGGATATGGGTGGGTGGGCATGTTATGGGGCTGATCGCCCTGTTGCAACAGCATGGAGGGTCTGCCATCATTGGCAGTGGCAGCAGGTAGAGAAGGCTTCAGCCTCCTCTCCTTCACCTCCTTAGGTAGGTGGCAGTAGCAGCATCTGGCGGGGCTGTTTCCTCTTTGTCCTTCTCCTGTGGACGCAGCAACATGGAGAGGGAGATGGGGGGAGCCACAGCATCAGCATCAGCATTATGAGAAGCCCTTGGCCCCTCCTCCTTGGGCAGGCGGCAGCAGCAGGTAGTAGAATAGGAAGGGGGAATCCCCAACTCTTCTTCTCCTATGGTGCGCAGAAACCAATGGAGTAGGAGGCTTTGGCTTCTTCACCTCCTCCTTTCTCTTTTTTTTTTAACCCACAGCATCAGCAGCAACATCCTCCTCTCCTCCTCCTTGAGCAGCATCACCAGCAGCAGCATCAAAAGCCTCCCTTGGTAGAGGCAGCAACAGCAGCCTCTCCATCTTTCCCCCAAGGGCACGGGGGGGGGGGCAGCAGGCAGCAGGAGTAGGAGAAGCTTTCATCAGCAACAGGTGGTGACAGTAGTAGCAGGGGGAGGGGGAGGCATGGATCTCATCTACTTCCTCCATCAGTTTCAACAAGAGTAGGATCATCTCCCTCCTCCGTCGACCTCATCTCCTTCTCCTTCTATCTGTGCAGGCTGCAGCCATAGGGATAGAGAGGGAGAGAAGGCTGCGGCTAGGGAGTTCATCCAAGGTTCCCTACCTTGTTTCCATCTTGCCCAGTACCTGTTCTTATCCCACTTGCCATAGAAGAAGAGTTCTCATATACGTGGAATTATCCCATTGTCTATTGACCTTAAGATGATTCAATCAATGCCATAACCGTGAAGAAGGTTCACCACATTTTTCTCCCACTTCTTCCTATATTGTAGACCTTCACTCATCTTCTAGGGATAGGTTGCAGCAACATGACTTATGCGCATCCTCCTTGCCATTGTGGGGAGAGTGAAGAGAGATCCAATGGATTACTTGGTCTTTGCGGCTGTGAGAACATGGGCGCAGCTGCCTATTTGACCTAAGATCTCATCAATATCACACAATCCAAGGGCTAATATTCATCTTAACTGAAGTAGGATACAGATCCTCTTATGGAATCAATAAGAGTAGGATCTGAAACTTATGTTATTGTAAGATCTTATCTATCAGATCTTTAGTCAATGATTCAATCATGACCACCCATTACTAAAGTAGGATCCAAATCCCATTAAGGACCCAATAACAAGAGGATCCAAAACTTAAGTGAAAAATTCATCCTAGCCATTGATTTTGGCACCATCACCACCATCTCATCTCTTTCACTTAATTATGGCCAATCACAATTAAGTAATATCCATTTAAATTGGCTTATAATTGGACTCCCCACCTTTTTTATGAAAATTTTCAGTGTTAACCGTTGCAAGATTTCGGATGTTGTTATTTCTTAGTTGATGTTATGTAGTCTTTTGTAGTTTTAAATTTTTGTTGTTACTAACCTATTATAAATTAATTCAATTATGTTTATGCATTTTTAAGTTTTAAATTGATACTATTACTCTCTTTATTTTAAATTTATGTAATCTTTTTATGTTGCTAATTATTGAAATATTAATTTTTTTTACTTTTGTTATCAATTTGTTGATCATTTATAAAGTTTTAGTCATTCATAGATGTTGAATTATCTCTACTTTTGTTTTGAATCGTCTCTTATAACTTGATGGTATTAAGTTCATCAAAATTCATGTCGTTAAATTGTTATAATTTTCTAGGTTTAAATTGACATTGTTGATTGATTTTGTTTTAAATTGTTTCTTACTTCTTACTTCTTCTATGTTAGTTGTATTTTTGTTATTTTATACTTCAATTTTGAATTTATAATTTATTAATATCTCATATATATGCATATATAAAAGAATAAAATATAAATATATATTAAAAATATACTTCATCACAGGCACTTGAGGCAAGATGTGCCCCTCATCTTGCGTGTCTCGATTCTTGGATAACTTATCTTAATATTTGAACCTTGTAAGGTGGAATTGGTTTTTGTCTCATTGAATACGGAATCACCCGATCAGATCAGTGGCACTCGCAGTTTTGATTCTTCAGCCATTCTGGTGGACATTGACCCAGATTGGCCAGGACCAGCAGATCTGAAATTGGCCCAGATTGGCCAGGACCAATCCGCTCAGCTAGCCAGTGATAAGCCAATCCTAAGTTAGAACAACCATTTCCAACTGAGTCCTGCCAAGTCACAGTATTGTCAGATAACCTCTGACCCGATACCAACTGTTTCTTGGCTTCCACGTGGATTAGCCAGGGGACTCCACAATCCAGAATTGCTTGCAGATTTGACATTGCAATAAAAAATTGGACAAAATGGGGGTTTGGTGATTCCACAGTAGAAAGAATTTGACAGAGAGCACCTTGACCTTTAACCTATTTCCATTCTTGACCTGTTCGTAGCCAAAACAATGGCAAGTAAAGATCAGAAAATTTATACCCATGTGCTTCCTAGCAATTCTTTCCACACAAGATGTGCATCGTTGATGAAGCTGATTAATGCTCTCCCCACCACCCTGTGAAAGATGAAAATATGTTTCAGTTTACCAAAAAGAAAGGAAGAGTCAAAACTATAATCTTTAAGAAATGGACAATTTAACTTTCAATCCTAATAAACATGACGAGTTACTATTAGCCCCTCTTTGGCACTTAAAATTTGCATGAATCTTGAAGGAAGTAAAAATGCAATAAAGTATTTTCCTTCAAATCCTATTCTATATGGAATCTTGGTCCTTCATGAATAAGGATCTACATGTTTAGCTCATGTAACGTCCAAATGCTTGTCCAGCAATAGTGGCTTTTTATATGGCTACCAGCCCCCTTTCTTAAGATTACATGCGATAGAATATATCCAAAGGAGATATCCGATGAGCATGGCTTGAACATATATGAATGGGTTTCAGCTTAGTCACATATGAAAATGCATGGATACATGAAAGAAAGCAATAAAGGCATGGTTAATAGGCCCAAATTTGCTCAAGATTAAAAGGATATGCCCCCAAAAACATTTTTTATGGGGATGAAAGTCTGTAAATAGAGTCCTTTACTATTTTTTGGATCCTGAAAAGGATACATCTGTAAATAGTTTCTTTTATGTCTTTTCTTGTAATTGGCAAATCCTCTATATAAGAGGAAGAGCTCCCATCGAAACATAGAGAATACAATGAAATTTTTAGAGCTTCGGCTGTTCGCCCACGCAAAGGGGCTCTGCCCCGTCTTCTTCTTCTTCGTCCCGTTCAGCCGAGGGCCTTCCCATCGTTCCCCCCATTTCTAGTGAGGTTGCCATTCTATTCTCCCCTCCTCATTCTCCAGCCTCCGCATCATTCATCCGTCATCCCCCTTCATGATTCTCCTCACCGGCAACAGCATATGCTAGTGTCTTTGGATCCGACGATTTCACAGCGGAGTCTTCAAATGGCGGCACCAACTTGGTATTGGCTGTGATTGTTACTGCAAAAGTGTCCCAGAGATGGATGACAGGACCAGTGATCATCGGATCTACTCCACTTTGTTGCTCGTTGTCATCTGAGCACACTCGACGGAGAACCACAATCGTTACAGGTGCCTCAACGATTTCGGTGCTCTCTCCAACAGATCTGAAGATGGCAGCGCCATCAGTTGCCGTTGTGTGCAGAGAATGACAGACTTGGCAGATCCGGCGGTGCAGATTGTCTTCATCCTCACCGGCGGCTCATTCTTCAGTGGACAATCTCCCCATACTACTTCAAATCCTCCAGCACATCCTCAATTGCGCAGAGAGTCCCCTGCTCTCGACTACGTGTGCAACATCTTCAATCCAGTTGCCCACCCACCGCCCTACATCACCTTCACCACCCACAGATGATCCCTCCAGCCTCACGCAAGGATGCCGATGACCTCGTCATCCGGAGTCCTGTTCAACACTCGCGGCACAACCTCCAGAAGTTTCCATCGGAAGCTTCACACCCATGTTCACTCGAATGTTCAGCATTGCGCCCTCCCAATTTCCCATTTTTACCTCCTCATGGGCACCCGCCTCCACGGCCACCCAATTTTCCATGGCCCCCTCCTAATTAGACCAACAGAGGGTTGCCACAACCAGTCCTAAGCCCGATGCCACAATCACAAAGGTTTCGTACGCAGTCGGGCGTGTGCTCGTAGGGACCCGAATAGCGCTGATAGACCCGATTCGGCAAAATAAACAGGACTATAGGACTTTACATTTTTAGTTGCTTTTTAAACATTGATTTCTACGTTTAGATTCGGTTTTGGCACTTCTATCCAGCATCAATTTTTTTAAGAACCCAAAACCTCAATACATATATTTTATACATATCATGTATTGGCCTATACTTCTATGAGATATCATGAATTTTCATAGTAGTCAATGCTAGACAAGCACAACCAAATTTCTTTTTCCAAATAACGGAAAGAATCCATGAATTTTGATTGTAAATGAAATTTGAGGTTTTGCACCCCCAAAGCTTATTTTCGAATTTCAAGACAGAGACCTCTGGCATGAAACCTATCAAACTAAATAACAACCTGCATTTCATCTGCATGCCCTGCCTACACTATCTTCTGTTGCTCATCAATCTATAATTAGTGCTTGTCTGCACTAATTTATCTAAAAAATAGCAGATAATGGGCATTATCCATTAATAAAAGATGTCATATCTAGATGGCAGTTGACAACATTAGTCAATTGCCTACCGCGTAAGCTTCAAATGCCTCTATTCATCTTCTTTTATCGAGTACATGAGTCATAAGAGCTGCCGTTAGGACTTAAAGCTAAAAAATCTGGCATTGTGGCACATTATAAAAAAAATAATCTTACTGGAATTTCTTGGTCAAGCTTGGAAGAACGTAAGGCCTTGTAAGCATCAGGTTTTAGCTTCATGGCATCCCGATATACTAAGCCCTGGAGATCACCAAGATGTCTCTCTCGCAGGTCTGGATCTAGTATTACCTGCCAAAAATAGGTGATTAAATCATATGGTGCAACATCCTACAAGTATTTTAAATACATTTACACGTTGTGAAATTCATCAGTGGTATCTCCATCATTAAGAAGGCCAGATAGCAACAACCGGTCATTTTGCAACAACAGCCTTTAAGCATATATATGTATGTACATAATCTTGAAATTGATAACATATGGGCATTAAAGCACAAATAATTGCATACTAAACCTGTAAGAAAAGATAAGCCAGATATACTAACAACAAATGGCACCAGGCAAGTACAAGTTATACATCCAGATCAACAGTAAGGGTCTAGATGCCTCTACGTACATGAGAAAGTACAGCCAAATGCATATGACTAAAACAAAGGGTAATTGATCTGTAAAATAAAAAAATAATCTTTGGTACGCTTGAGTATATTAGACTATCAATTTTATCCAAGAATCAATGAACCTGGTGGTGGTGGTGGTGGTGGTGGTAGTAGTAGTAGTGGCACAAACAGAAGATATCATCCATCATTGGCATGCAGAGAGACAAATATTATCCTGTTGAGAGCCAGAAATTGAAGAATTTTGTGTCCAACGATGCAGAGCCAGGGAATCAATGCAAGGAGAAAGAAGAAAAAATTGGCATGGTAAAACATTGTAAAAATGTAACGCATGCTGAAAGAGGTTTCTTTCCTTCAAAGCATGACATTGTAGAAGGCATATCCTGAATGAACACCTAAAGAGAACAAAGATAATGAACGAAAGAAAATGTTTGCCAACAGCTCTGACAAACGATAACCTGCATTCGCAGTGCTAAATGTTGCTAAACAAAGGCACTGAGGTTGGGTTGACAATGCCATCATATTTTTTAGCCACAAAAGATAACATGAAATAAAAGTAAAAAGAACAAGCAAAATGTTAACTATCTTACTGTCTTCATATCAAGAGTGGATATACAAAAGAATGCACATTTTCAAAAAGCCATCTAACAGCTGTCAGAAATCCTCCTTTCATCCTCTTCAAAAATAAAAAAAACAAAATGTCAAATCACATTTACAAAGGCAATGTAGCTCCAAAATTTTCTAAGAATGACATTAGCTAGTGTTGGCACCTAAATTTTTTTTTTTTAAAAAAAAGAAGGGATGGGGAGAGTGTGCCCTCCTTGCGGTGGGAGATAAAAGGGATTGGTGTAAAGCGTTGTACACCACCATCAAGGAATGAAGGAGAATTAGAGAAGCTATTGACCCAATCCAAAAACTGCAGAAGTCGGGAGGTACACAATTCGGGTCAATACCACCAGAAAATAGCAAAGTACAAAAAATAAATGGAAGAGAAAAAATATTGGACACTCCCGCTATTCCCAGAGGGGGATGGCAAGAGAGCTCCTTCCGTGTTCTGTCACCACTGATCACCAAAAGGCAAAGGGCTCAAGCCCTTCACAGGCCTAGAAGTAGCTGTATGGTAGATGCAGCAGCAACCAGGAGGCCCACCTGATAGACAAGGCAGATAGATGGTCACTACACAATATGGACGGGATCGCAGACTATGGAAAGCCTGTATAGGCTCAAAGGCAACAAAAGCTCTCTTGTAGTCCTGATGAGCAAGGATCGTGGGATCTGAATTGACATCAGAATCGGCACTTGAAATTCCATTGCACTGTACATGTCGGCTTGCAAGTTTTGAACCAGCAATTGATATGCCGTTGATATGACAATGTATGATATATCGGCATTCCTTCCTCCGATGTAAATTTTTATAAAGTTGAGAAAATTTGGCATTACGACATGCCGGCTCGTTTCAAATCGATATGGAATTTACCCATCCAAGATGATAAGTGCTTGACTTATCATATCAAGCGAAAGATCGTCGACTACGGGAACCAGCTTGCGCTGCCATCCAGATCGACATCCCAGGGCAGACCTGGGAGAGCCGTCCAAAGTGGAGTGCCCATGAAACTATGCTAACCTCTTTGTTTGATTTGGCTTTTTGTATTTCAGATTTGATTAATTTCGTTTTATTTTTTATCAAAACCCAATGAAAATTAAAGGCCACCCGGCTATGCCCTTGGCCTGTCAGACGGTATCCGAGGGGTGCCAGGCCATCACCCTCAACTTGATCCTTGCAAAGGGACTGTTTTTGTCTTCTACAGAACCTTTTTTTAGGGGGGGGGCAACGTTTGTGGGCTGCAACAGTGAAATAGGTGGGCCGAAAATAGATAAAAATGGGCCTGCTGGGAGACCGACAAAGGGGACTGCACAAGGAGCAGGTTTTGAACCTATTTGGGGCTGCCCAGAGGGCAGAAAACAGGTGGGTTTTGGTGCCACAAACGAGCTGAAATGAGACTTTTTAAGGGTAGACCACGCGGGGGGTCTAATTGGGACCTGTTTAGTGGAGTAGAATGGGGCTGTTTGGGGTCCAAAGTGGGACTGTGTAGGGACTGGACAGGGACCTGTATAGGGGTGGGGCCTGCTTGGTAGGCCAAAATAGGACCTGATTGAGGTCAAAATTGGGCTGCCAAGGGAACTGTTCATATGGTTCGTTAGGAGGTCTGCAAATGGACTGTTTAAGGGGTCTGATTGGGGACCGAAATGGGACTATGTAGGGGCTGTTTAAAGAGGCCGAACAGGGACCTGATTGGGGGCTGAAATGGGACTGAAATGGGGTCTGTTTGAGAGCCATTTTGACAATTAGAAAGGGACCTGATTAAGGTCAGATTTAGGATCTGTTTGATGGGCTAAGAGGGCCTGTGTAAAGGGTATTAAAGGGACCAAACAGGGGCAGTTAAGGGGTCCGAAATGGAGTCTGATTTGGGCCACAGATGAGCTGTATAGAAGCAAGATGATGGGTAATGAGATGCCGATGACGATGAAGGCCGGTTCAGGCCATGAGAAGGATAGAGAAAGAATGGAGAAGGGGAGGAGGAGGTATGCCCATGAAGGGCTACATGGTCAAGGCTTGCCCTTACCTTTTCCTTCTCCTTTTCCTTCTTCTTTCTTCTTCTTTGGCCACGGCTAGCTGGAGGGCAGGCATGCGCAAGGGAGGCCGCAAGGTTGATGGCGTCCAACCTTTTTAGCTTGGGGCGGCCTTGTTCTTTTATAGGATAAGGGGGGAGATGAAGAGGTAAAGAGCAATCAATGTAAGATAGCCCTTCACTTCTCCTAGGCCATTTATCCCAATTTGACTCCTCCTTTTCCTAGGTCACCATGAGTCTTACTTGACCTTTCATTCTCCCATGCTATCCCATTAATAATGCATGGTGAGGTGGCGGCTGATGTGGCGATGGGAGAGCTGACTGAGCCTGCTGAAGTTGACTTTGGCCCAATTAGCTTAAGTTTAATGGGATGCACAATTGGGCTTACGTGATGGGCTGGATTGTTCAACCGATGGTCCCTTGTGCACCCAATTAGGGACTGGACCAGCTTGGTCTTTGGTTCCGCCCTCCCTTTCCTTCTCTATTTTCTTTCCTTTTCTTAAAAAAGAAAAAAAAACTAGCGCCAACACCCTGCAAAACACTCAATCATTTAAGTAAACCCACGCAGCCACCGTTGGAAGATGGTGACCATCTCAAGAGAGACCACAGTTCCCATCAACACAGAAAGTACAATGGGAATCCTGGCCGGAATCTCTGTTGAACCAGAATCCCTAAGACATCAAACACCCACCCTTTAAAATGTTAAACTGAAATTGAAGACTTAAAAGTTGCCAATCAAAAACATACATCGGACCATAAGTCCCGTTTAACTCATCAAAGAACATGAAGACAGTCAAACTGGCAATGTCAACATAATGTTTTTAAGAAACAAAATTCATTAAATCTGAAACACAAAGCCATCAAAATCTGAAACCTTAAAAAACAAACAAAGATTCCAAATCGGCAGCTGGAGACTCAAGTCTCAAACCCCCAAGCTTTGAGACTTGAAATTCACTTAAAATCCCAAAACTCCTTAAATTCGAGGCCTCAAAATTTCAGATTAAAAAAACTCATGATCTAAAGCAAAAAAATGTGGAATCTCAAAATTTTCAAACATGAAACTTGAAAGTCAAACCTTTTCCCAATTTAAGAAGTCTGATGGTTCGGATTACAAAAAAAACTCAAACCCTTTTCCTAAAAATCATCAAATAAGAAACTTCAAGTCAAGACTTAAGGTTCCAGATCCCCAAATCTGAAACTAAAATCTCAAAACAAAATCCTCCAAACCCTGAATATTAAACCAAAAAAATATGCAATTTTCGACCCCCTAAATTTAAAATCAAACTCAAAATCCCAGATCCCAAAATTCACAAATCTAAAAAATCAAAGTCTAAACTCTCAATTCTGAAGTTCCTAAAAATAGATTCTGGATTGAAATCTCCAAACATCAAATCAAAACTCCAAATCTAAAATCCTCAAATCTAAAAACTCACCAATTCCCAAACTCAAATTGAAATTTCACAAAACACACAAAAATTGAAAGATAATCAGTCTGAAAGATTGAGAATCAAAAACACTAAAAATTGCAACTATGGAAAATGTTGATGCTGCTGAGGGCATCCAAGAAATGAATCGTATACCAGACTGCACAAGGAGGATGTCTCAAAAACAAAACATTCCAAAGAAAAACAAGATGATGCTATAAGAAAATTATTTCAGAAAGTTTGGCATTCAGCTGATGACAGACGACTACAAGGTATGGATATATGCAACAAGCATGGCAAGTACCTCACATTAAGGTTTGATGGAGTAACTTACACTGGTTGAGGCCAAGGAGACAAAGCCAAAAAAAATGAAGGTACGGATCGAATTGTTGGACTTAATTATATCAAAATATACCACGAGAGTTCATTTTCTATATGACAAACATACACTCTTCCAACAGAGTGCTCTTCTATCAGACATCCTCAAGCAAAATGCTTATCTGAAATTTAAAAAACAGCTTGCATGAATATGCCATCATCAAAACGTAATTTCTCAAATAATCATTTTCCCCATTGTCCATATAGAGGCTCGGGGTAAATAACATATCGTGGTATAAGATAAATCAACATAATTTACCAGATTAACTTTTATCCAATAAACTATATGAACATTCAATTCAACAAATTAGATCCAGATAAAGTACCGAGTAAATCTCACAATATCCACCTGGAGACCAGTAGGAAATGAGAAAAAATGAACATATAATACATATGTATGTATTCCCTAATAACCAAAAAGATAGTGTTTTATAAAAAATATCCCATTAGAGCTTAATTTACACTTGTGAGACGTGGATACATCTACAATTAGCACAAGTTACCAATTAGCACAAGTTACCGAACCCACCTTCATCATTCATCCCCCCATGAATCAAAACAAGACAAACTAGATGCACGTGATCATTTCCTCAAATAAATGATCATTATATGCACATATAGTTTCTGTTTCTTCATGTCATGGGTCACTTCATTAGCAACGATGATTATCTTTGTTCTATACCTGGAATATTTTGTACTGATATTCTGACAAGTACGTGACATACATAACAGCATAATTATACCAAAATAAGAATAACACCAAAAATAAAAGTATTTAAAACCTAGAAGGCCTTTGTTTCAAAGAAGACAGATCATACCCCTATTTAAAAATAAGGAAGAGTATATCAAAGATAAATAAGAAGTCCTCCTAGAGTTTTAAAAAAGGTCACCCATTATATATATAATAATGGTTCATAAAGGATTACAGGTTACTTGGACAGTCAACATTTGCAGCAAGAGAAAATCTGATTTGTAGCACACCCATTATATATATACCCATATCAAAAATAAAAATAGTAATAATAACCCTTGTACCTCAGCCAAGCCACATGTATTTGCTATTATGCGTGCAGTTTCTGCAGCACGCTTCAAGTCAGATGAATATACAGATGCGAACTTGGATTCCTTTGACAACCGATTGCCCACCTAAAGAACACAAGTGATGACATCATCATAAGCTTTAGTAAGCCCCAAATGCCAAAATGTGCATGAAGCACTTGTATTATCATATGGACATCACAAGGCAGATGAGCATGCACAGTCATAGAGATGACAAATATTGTGTCACAATATGTTAAAAACTTAATTCTTACAAGAACTGCTTGGTTTTTGCCTGCCTCATTTAGCTCAGAATCCAAATGTCCCTACAAATCGTAAAAATATCCATCAATTGTACTCAAAAAAAATTTCTCTTTAAACAATCAGCAAAAAAAGAGATCTTGTTCAAAAAGAATAAGAGAACAATGCACGTCAAAAGAATAGCAGTACCCAGATTCAGAAAACCAATGAGTGGTAGAACTGTATACCGAAAAATTTTTGAATTTCCCACAAGTCCAAGAATTAATTAAAATTGACGACTTGGGAAATGCCCAACAATTAAAAATGGCACCTTGCCACCCAGGCAGTTTTGGGCCCTCGACTGCCTAGGCTGTTCCAGTCCACCCATTTGGAAAGATTTATTTTCTTATTTTCAACTATTCTCAAGTTCATGTTTTAACTTTTTAATTATCATATCATAATATATGTCTCATATTTATTGATGCATGTGTGCTCTAGATTGCACAGTATTCCTCTACTTTAATATTTTGAATTTATGCACCATAGATTGCAAAAATGGCTGATACGGATCGGGATCAGCCGCTTCCCAAATGGGATCAGCCCCTGCAGCTTGCCGATCCGATAATCCCCAAGAGGACAGATCCGGGACTGATTCCAGAAGGAATCAGCCTGGATCGGCTGGATTGGACCAAGATCGACCAATTCCGCCAGATTGGATAGGAATCTATCGATCTAGCCGATTCTACAAGGAGTTCGAAAAAACCAAAATCGGGCTCAATTCTGATCGGGAGAAATCGGTTGATTTCCCTCCACCCTCCCGATCAATGGGTCCTGATCTGATCCGGATTGGGATTGGATCGGCTGGATCGGTGGGTCTTCCAGGAGAAAAACTGATCTGGAATCAGTCCAGATCGATTTCTGATCCGATCAAGCCTCTTTTGGGGTAAATTTTGGCCCAAAAATAGGCCATAAGGCCCCCGCAGTGGTTGTGCCGAAAGACAGGGGACCTGGTAACCTTGGATCCTGTGACTATCCGAACTTACTAGGTCCCGATGGACCCGATAACCCTACGGCTGGGAAGACACCGCAGAGGGCTCGATTACGGTGACAAATCATCGGAATCAGCCGATTCGACTAATTCCGGTCCAGATTCAACCAATTTCGGACAATTTCAGTGGGAGAATGGGTTAAATCAGTCCTTGGGAACAAAATCAGACCACAGGGGTTTGATCCAATCTGAGAAATGGCCTATCCTAATCCGGATCGGACAATTCTGTAATCAATGGCATGCAAAATCCTAAGAAACCAAATAGAGACCTCTCTTTTCTTGTGAATTCTGCCGGAAGAAGTTTAATCTCATACTTTTTATTTGCCACAAATTCCTTTGGAAATATTCACAATTGAGAAAAAGTAGATTGGAGTGCTATGAAAGACTGTCTTCAATAGTAACCATCATGTGTGGATAAAACCATCTCCTTCCAATCTTGCAATTTTTTTCCATAGTTTGAAAGTGGACACCAATCATAGAATGCCATCTCGCCGAGATCTCGGCGAGATCTCGCAAGATCTCGGCGAGATCTCGCAAGATCTCGGCGAGATCTCGCAAGATCTCGGCGAGATCTCGCAAGATCTCGGTCTCGCCAAGGGGGCCGAGAAACGAGATCGCCGAGATCTCAGGTCGATCCACAACTACTCTGCCCCCCCCCCCGTTTCTAATAGTGTAAACACATTAATATATCTCACTATCACTTATACTATCACATAAAAAATGTGCTACAAGTTTAATACCATATTAGTATTGTAATAAGATTATATACAAATTCTAATCTTTTAGAAACACAAAAATCATCTTTTTGATATTGACAGTGCTTTGTAATTATTCATTCACACAGTTGATGTATAAATGTGTTATATATTTTCATATAAATTCATTGATGTACTCCTATCTTTAAAAAATATTATGTTATGTTTCATACATATATACATTTTGATCCGAGATCCAAGATTTGATCTCTCGAGATTTTTCCGAGATCTCTTCTCTTTCACCCCTCCGAGACGAAGCCGAGATCCGAGATGGCAATCCTTGACACCAATCAACATTTTTGATCCCCTATCAAACAGGAGAAGACCCAAGTATTTTATTTGGAAGAACTTTCATGACATATCAAAGAGCCCTTCTATAGAAGTGCCCTTCTACAACCTGCTTCTTGAAATCTGACACATGAAGCCCCAAAGGGTCACATTTGATCATGTTGATTTTTCAAACCCGAAACTGCCTCAAACTTGACATTTATTCTCATTGATAGATGAAAAGAGAATGATATCATCTACAAACTACAGATGAGTCACTTTTTCAAATCGGCTGCCAACTCTAATTTCTTCAATCAGCTCCTCACCAATTGCTCTTTCCCACATCATACTAAAGCCACGTCCAATCAAAGGAGGGATTGGATCTCGCTGTTTCAAACCTCTAGAGTAGCCAAAATGACCAACCAGATTGCCATTAATGTTGATAGAGAACTTAGCCGTGAAAACACAACTCTAGATCCAATTGACCCAATTTTAGCTGAACCCCAGCTCAGATTGCATTTTCAAAATCAAGCCTAAAGACCAAACACCACTGATTTCTCATATCATATGTTGATCATGAATATATTCAGAAACTGCCATGTAGTTGTTTATGATAAATCTACGAACAATAAAAACAGACAGCGTAAGACTAATGATGGGGATCCAGGTAAATAGCCTTTAAGGTCTTTTGCATTTCTGTCCTTTAAGACTTGTTTGTAAATATTTTGAGTTCTTATTTTACATTTCAGTCCTTAGAATGACTTTTTTGTACATATTTTTCTTCACAAGGTCCTTTCTGTAAATATGGCCCATCTATACACGGAGGCCTCATGTACTCCGATGGAAAGAAGGAAATGGAACAATGAATTTTTGGAGGGCCAAGAAGGCTTGGTTTCTACTAGGGGGCTTGGACCTGGTACCCCATTGCCCCCAATAGATCCCAATTAACTCCATGTGAAACCTCAAAATTTTTTTGGCATAGTATGGTTTGAAAATTCATTTGACTTTCATTTATTTGGGAAATGAACTTTCTTATCTTATCTTTGGCTACTATGAAAATATATGATATTTCATAGAAAATATTAGCCAAAATATGTGGTATGCATATAAAATATATATCGAGGTTAGGGTTCATAAAGTTTGCCTTTAGACCTCTCTCAATCAGAAGTTACGAATTTCCGATGTTAATTACATCGAGATTCTCGAACACCCTTGATTAACCGTCGTAGCAACTCGTATAAAAGGAAACATTCATCACCAAAACACAAACACATGGGAGCTATAACCCATAAAGTCAATGGAATGCAAACTTAATATTTTAAATTTGATTTGAGTTCGATTTATGTTTTTATAAGGTGTGTTTTAAAGATTCCAACATTTTAAGGTTTATGTTCCTTAATGGATTCATATTTTTTATAGGTTTAACTCTTTTAATCCAAGGTCTTTTATTAAGACATATTTTGAATTATTAGAGTTAATTTGGATCCAAACATATTAGGATCAAATTTTGTTATGAACTCTCATGTCGATTCCATATAAGTCCTAATATCTTGAACTAGATGAAATCTGTTTACACCTGATTTTATGGCAACTGGTCAACATTTTCTACACCATTTTATGGTCAAAGTCCTTTTCATTAAGAACTTAGATTTATGTTATCTTCATTAAAATCTAACATCTTAGACCTAGTAGCGAAACCAGAATTTTTTATGTCTAAGTCCTTACATCTTGACTCAGTGAAATGGCACATGTTTGGAGTATGCTCATTATCATTGTTATGACCTAAGTCTTTCCATTATTAGACATAGGATTCATTCTTTTCATATTTATTATATGTTTCTGACTTGTAAACATAGACTTTGGAGGATCCGGGACAAGCATATCAAAATCTGATTCGGAATGTCTATAGCTATAATCAAGGTCTGGGACTTGGTATCTCTGGAAGTCCTCAATCTGAGCATCTCTTATTCTTGGCCCCCTTTATGAACTGCTAGATCCGAATCCATCATGTCCAAAAGAATCGAGTCTACAGACCAGATTATGTCATATAGCTCCCATTACTGAAATCTCTAGCTATTATGTGCACAGGACCATGCCTAGGACTTGGTGTGTGTGTGAACCTCTTTTTTTCTGCGTCTGTTCTTTAGAAAGAAAGACATCTCCGGACTTTTCTAGGAAAATATGTGATATCCTAAAAATATTAAGTAGTCCGGTGATAGTTTTAAAAATATTAGAACCGAGGTTCGGGTTCTTTGAAAATTTCATTTTTTGACCCTTCTCCGCCGGATGGTGCGAGTATCCGGCGTTAACTTACATCGAGCAACGGCTCGAACGCCTTTGATTAACCGTCGCGGCAACTTTGTTTTCGGAGACACGCACATCCACAAAATAAAGTAAAGAACTCGAAAAGGGCAGCGGCCTTTTGGGTCCGTCATGCATACCGATTTGTTTGGGTTTGTTGATTTTATTTGTTTGTTGGTTGATTTTTGGGTCGACTTGAAAGTCGATTTTGAGTTTTGAAATTTGAATCAATTTGTTTGATTGATTTGGTTTTTGATTTGTTTTGGATTGAATTTGGTTGATTCAAGTTGTTTTGTTTTGAAGTCTGTTTTGGTTTTGATTTTGGACTTGATTGGTTCAAGTTTTTGTTTTGATTTCGAGTTTGATGTGCTTAAAGTTTTAAACATGTTTGGATTTTTGATTTGGTTGATTTTGATTTTTCTGATTTCTGAATTTTCTGGTTTTGAGTTGATTTTTGTTTTAGGTGGATTTTGATCCATGTTTTGAGATGCGAAACATTGCTTATTTAGTTTCTTTTGGGATTGATCTTTTGTTCGGTTGAAGGTTTGATTGAATGAATTTTCCAGAATATTGAAATCTGATTTTTTTTTGAGTTGACAGATTTGATTTAAATCTGAATTTTGTTTTGGCAGATTTTGTGTTTGAAATCTGATTTCGGTTTGATTTGCTTCAAAAAACCGGTTCAATCTTGTTGAAGATCGGTTGTGAGTTCAAGTTTGAATTTCAGATTTATTTTAATTCTGATTTTTTATTGTTTTGATTTTCAGATTTGATTTAATTCTTTTTTTGTTTGAATTGTTAGGTTTAATTTTCTGTTTTTTTATTTTCTGTTTGAATTTCCAGATTGATTCTTGAAATGGTTTTATTTTTGTTTGGCGGTTTGCATCGCCTCCGACCCATCGGGTCGCTTTGAATGCCCGATTTCATGCATCGATATGGACATCAAAGCTTCATTTCATTGAAAGATAGGATGAAGTACATCGGTGTACAATATGATTGATCATTCCCCCAATATAGGTTTATCTCCACTACTTTGGAAAAATTTTGGCATTACGACGGCATGCCAACTATTTTTCCAACTTGGTGAAAATTTACCCATCCAAAATAGCCAGCCTTAGCTTAGCCATATTGGGGGAAGGATCGACGGCTACGGGATTCATGCCCGCGCCCCCGTCCGGGTCGTAAGCTACGGGATGCATGCCCGCGCGCCTCCGCCCAAGGTGGAGTTCCCCCGGTAGGGGTGAAGTCCTTAATTTAATGTTGCTTTCGCATTTCTGATTTTTTTTTATTTGTTGATTTTTCTGAAGGCCACTTCGGGCCGGTTCATTCCTTCGGCGTTCAAAGCCGGGCTTCATTTTCATGGGCTCAACGGGCCTGCTTGAAATTCTGCTGCTTTGCTGGAGCTCCTTGATGGAACCGGCTTGGAAGGCCACCCGGCTATGCCCTTGGCCCGTCGTGCGGTTTCCAAGGGGTGCCGGGCCGTCACCTTCAAGCCGGTCTGCTGCCTTGCTGGGCTACGGCTTCTGCAGAACCTGTTTTGGAGCACTCCCTTTTTGCTGTGGCGGCAGAACTGTGGGCCAAGAAGGGGCTGAGAATAGCCTGCTTTAAGGGACCTGTTTGGGGCTGTACAAGGACAGCTTGGAGGCCTGACTTTGGGCTGCACAAGGGCTGTTGGATGGCCTGGTTTTGGGCCTAATTAGGGGATGTTCAAAGGGGTTAAGAACAAGGGGCTTGAGGATCCGCCCGGAGTAGACTTGGGCCGTCGTGCGGTCTCCAAGAATCCCCGGGTCATCCACCCTCACCTAGGGCTCTAATAGGTGCCACAAAGGGGCTGTTCTAGGACCTGACTTGGGGTCGGTTTGGAGACTGAACAGGACCTGGTTGAGGTCTGATTTAGGGACCGGACAGGGCCTGTGTAGGGGTCTAATTTGGAGACCGCTTGGGACCTGTTTGGGGCCTTGGAGATGGGCCGATCATAGACCCTATGTGGGGTCTTTTAGGGGCCTGGTTTGGGTGGCTGCAGGTGACCGCGCATGGGCCTGGTTATGGGCTATTGGGCCGGCTATGGACCTGAACAGGGGTCAGGTTATGGGCCTGCAATAGGGAGTTTTCTCCTGCTCTGGGTGTGAGTGTACGGCTGGGCCAAGTGGACCTGCAGATGGGCCTGCTAAATGGGCCGCAGGAGGTTTGATTGGCAGACCATGTTGGGGCCGGATTTGGGCCAGGATTGGGGTGTTCGGTTGGACTGAAATAGGCCTGCGCAGAGGGGCTTTTAGGGGCCTGGTTTAGGTCCGAACATGGGCTGTAGAAGATGATTTTTGCAGACCGACCAGAGGGTGGAGATGGACCCTAGAACAGGTAGAAAAGAAGGCCCTTTGAAGGGCTACATGGGCGCACCAACTGGCCTTTACCTTTTCTTCTTCTCTTCTTCTTCTTCCCTTCTTCTTTGGCTGCTGGCAGGTATGCACGTGGGCAGGAGGAGAGCAGCAGCAGCTCTGTTCTTCTAGCAGCAGGTGCAGGCGATGGTTACTTGGCAGCAGGGTGCAGGCGGCAGTTTGGCAGCCTCCCGGCGTCTGAAGCAGCCCCCTCATTTGTGCGCACCCCTCTCCCTTTTATAGAGAGTGAAGAGGGCAGATGAAGAGCCAGCAGGTGTGTGTACGTAGGTGACCCTTGGCCTCCCCCAACTCTTTGAATTCCCACCAGTCTTCAATATTGGACTTACCCTTGGTATCTCCCACGTAGGCTGGCCTCATTGGCTTCCCCCCTCCAATTAATAGGTCAAGGAGGAGGTGGCAGGTTATGTGCGTACAAGGCTTGCTGAGGTGGCAAAACTGGGTCTGTTTTTCAATGGCTGCGGCCCACTTCTTCCCTCTCTTATGGGCCTGTACGTAGGTGAGTTATAGGAGCTGGAATTCAGTTAATTAAATTAAGAAAGACTGGGCCAGCTGGAATTTGTGCCAATGGGCCCAATTCAGGACCTGTTTTGGGTCCTGATTTGACCCAATTGAGGGTCGGTCCAGCCAGAAATTGGCCTGAACCTATTCTTTTTTTTTTTGCTGCCCCCCTCCTGTTTTTTTTTTTCTGAAAATTCTGACGCCAACAAATGCCCCCCACGGGCGGTTGCTTGGAGGCGAGTGTCGACATGGGAGATGGGAGACGACAAGGGATCGCCCGTGTAAGTTGGCACTTGGACGTCTCTGTCTTCTGCTGACCAGCTGATGAGTTTAGTGTTGCCTGAATGTCTTTGGATCAAGAAGGGCTTGGGCCCTCCGAGATGAACGGTATTTTTGTTATGTTGAGCACGGCCGTTAATCTCCCTTGACTTGCGCGATTTTGCTTGAAGCTTTCCGCCATGGTTGATGCAGACTTGCTGCCGTTTTCTTTTCACCCGACGTTTTTTTTTTTGAAATTTTCTCTTTTTTTTGTTTTTTTTTGTTTTTTGTTTTTTTTGTTTTTATTGACCCGGCTGCCTATTTTTAGGTTTTCACCCGGATCAGCCCCCTTGATGTTTTGCCTACATGCCTCCGAAGAGGTTTTCGTAGCGGGGTTGCACGATTTTGCCTAGAGCGCCTTTTCGAGTTTTCACTCTAGCAAAGGCCTCTCTTTTTTTGACTCTTTTGCCCTTGGTCGATCGCCGTTTGGGTGATCGGCCAAGCCCGTCGAGCACTTTTTCTTTTTTTCAGCCCTTTTTGTTTTGTTTTTTTGTGGGGAATTAGGGCTTCCCTCGAGCCGCGTACGCGGTGGATTTGACTATGTATGAATTTCAACGTGGTCGGCATGGAATGTGGGGCTTTTACGTGAGTATGGATTTCAACTTTGATGTCGGAAAATTCAATGGTGAATTTGACCGAGTATGATTTTTTTTGTAACTTGATGGTAAAAGGCACTGCCGAGTATGGGTTTCAACTCGAAAACGAGGGAATCATTTTGTATGGATTTTTTGCGGGTATGAATTTCAACTCGTGGTCGAAAGTCTCGTTGTGGGTTTGACCCAGTATGGATTTCAACTTGGTCGGTGGCGTGAGGACTTTGCATCTTAAGGACCTTGCGAGTGGGGCTATGAGTCCACTCGATCCATCGAATGGACTTGAGTTCGACTTGTCGAGACCCGACTTATAGGAAAATAGGGCTTGTTCGGTCCGACCGATGGCGCGAGAGGCTTTTGTAGACCGCGGCGGGCGAGTGGGCTGTCGCGGTGAGATTTTGACAAATGTAAAGACCGAAAGGTCGGGACGATGGAGACTTTGAATGCCATCGAAGCGAAGGATATTTCGATGGCAAGGAGGTTTTTCTTTTCTTTTTTTTTTTGAATCGTCGGGGATTGGAGGAATCAAGACGATATGAAGTTTTCGATGGTGCCATCAATACCGGGATGATCAAGAAAGTGTAAGGTTTGTGAACCATCTTTACCGGAATGGTTAAGACGGTATGCAGTTGTGTTTGCTCCTTCTTTCTTTCTTTCATCATTTTTTTTTCCATTTTTTTCATCATTTTTTCTTCTCTTTTTTTTCTTTTGCAGGGAATTAAGGCTTCCCTCAAGCCGCATGCAAAAATTTTGGATGGATTAAGTCAGGAATGAGTTCTCGACTTGACTTTGGACGTTTGGAAGTCCTATGGAGCATTGAGGTCCACCGGCTTGGTGCTTGGATTTCTGAGGAACCTATGAGCGGGGTTATGTGTCCACTCGGCCCTGGGAAGTTGGTTTGATTTTAAGGAACATGTGAGCGGGACTATGTGACCACTCGGTCGTTTTAAAAATTTTGGGTCAAGTATGGATTTCAACCTGACCTATGCATTGCGGGGATCTCTTGCCGAGTCTGGATTTCACCTCGTGGGGCAAGGGTTGAAAGATCCTATGGAACATGTGAGTGGGGAATACGTGCCCACTCGGTCCTTCGGAGAATTTTTGATGTCAAGGAACATGTGAGCAGGGTCATGTGTCTACTCGGTCCTTTTGAAAAGGTTTGAATCCTAAGAAACATATGAGCAGGGCTATGTGTCTACTCGGTCCTTCGGAAGAGGTTTGTATCCTTCGGAACATGTGAGCGGGGCTATGTGTCCGCTCGGTCCCTCGGGAAAAATTTTTGGATCTTACGGAGCATGTGAGCGGGGCTATGAGTCCGCTCGGTCCTTCGGAAGAGGTTTAGATCCTTCGGAACATGTGAGCGGGGCTATGAGTCCGCTCGGTCCTTCGGAAGAGGTTTAGATCCTTCGGAACATGTGAGCGGGGCTATGTGTCCGCTCGGTCCTTCGGAAAAATTTTGTATCCTACGGAACATTTGAGCGGGGCTATGAGTCCGCTCGGTCCTTCGGAAAAAATTTGTATCCTACGGAACATTTGAGCGGGGCTATGTGTCCGCTCGGTCCTTCGGAAAAATTTTTGGATCCTACGGAGCATTTGAGCGGGGCTATGAGTCCGCTCGGTCCTTCGGAAGAGGTTTTGGGTCAAGTATGGATTTCAACCTGACCTATGAATTGTGGGGGATCTTGCCGAGTCTGGATTCCACCTCATGAAGCAAGAGTGAAAAGATCCTAGGGAGCATGTGAGTGGGGGATATGTGCCCACTCGGTCCTTCAAAAAAAATTTGATGATGGGAATCTTGGTAGACCATCGAGGGTACAGGTGGCCGGGATGGTGAGAATTTTTTGTTTAAAGAGTCTTAAGGAGCATGTGAGTGGATTTATGTGTCCGCTCGGTCCTTCGGAAAATTTTGATAACTTTGGTGGACCGTCAAGGTTTGAATAGCCGAGGATGGTGGGAATTTTGTTTGAAAAGAGTCTGAGAACATGTGAGTGGATTTATGTGTCCGCTCGATCCTTGAAAAATTTTGATGATGAGAATTTTGGTGGACCATCAATTTGGAGTAGCCGGGATGGTGGGGATTTTTTGTTTGAAAAGATCTGAAGGAACGTGTCGAGTGGATTTATGTGTCCGCTCGGTCCTTGAGAAAATTTTGATGAAGGAATTTTTGTAGACCATCAAAATTTGGGCCGGTCGGGATGGTGGGGATTTTTGTTTGAAAAGGTCTGAGAACATGTGAGTGGATTTATGTGTCCACTCGGTCCTTCGGAAAATTTTGATGAAGGGAATTTTTGTAGACCATCAAAATTTGGAGCGATCGGGATGGTGGGGATTTTGTTTGAAAAAGGGTCCCAAGGGAGCACGTGAGTGGATTTGTGTCCACTTTCGGTCCTTTGGAGAAGTTTTGACGAAAGGGAATTTTTGTAGACCATCGTGGAAGCGATCGGGATGGTGGGGATTTTTGTTTGAAAAGATCCTAAGGAACATGTTGGTGGGTTTGCGTCCACTCGGTCCTTCGGAAAATTTTTTGATGATCGTTGAGACCTGAACGGTCGGAGCGACGTGGAACCTTTTAGTAGACCGTCGAATTTGGAGTAGTCGAGATGGTGAGAATTTTGTAGACCATCGAGACCGGGGTGATCGAAGATGGTGGGGACTTTTGGTTTGAATATCATAGGAATGAGGGCTCGGATGTTCCTACAGGAGCGTATGAGCGAGGCTATGTGTGCTCGGTCCTTCGGAGAGGTTAATGATGAGGATTCTTGGTAGACCATCGAGACTTGGAATAGTCGAGATGGTGGGAATTTTGTTTGAAAAGGGTCTGAGAACGTGAGTGGATTTATGTGTCCACTCGGTCCTTCGGAGAATTTTGATTTTTTTTCCTTTTGATTTTTTTATCGACCTAACTGCTCCTTTGTAGAGTTTTCACTCAGGTCGACCCCCTTTGTATTTTGCCTGTGCGTTCCTTTGCGGGATTTTCACACAGCGGGGTTATCCGATTTTGCCCGAGGCGCCTTCGCAGGTTTTCGCCTCGACTGGATTTCTTTTTTTTCTCTTCTTTTTTTTTCTCTTTTTTTTTTCTTTTTTTTTTGACACTTTTGCCCTCGGTTAGTTGTTTATGCTGGCTAACCAAGTACATCATTTTTTGTGACAACGGCGGCCTATGATGCATTGGCCGGCTCATGTCGGGAGGACGTGATGGCTAGGTGAGATGTTTTATTGGACTAACCCTGGAACATGATGTATCATGTTTACGGTGTAGTTGCTTGGTTATGAGTTTTGGGTGAACTTTGAGGAGGGTATACCGATTGCTCCCCTGTGTTGATGACCTTGTCATGGATCGTAACTTCGACGAGTCTTTGAAACAAAACAGACCCTCGGTGTGTGCCCCGACATTCGTGGTAGGGACGAGAAGTTGGGCTCGTGATCCTTCCGGCCTCTTGCGGGGCGCTTGATTTGCGGAAGGTTGATTAGGTTGCTCTCCGTACAGGCATCGAACAACCTTCTTGTGTATTCTTGTCGGAATGAATATGGCTTAGGCAGACGTTCCTCCGACGAGATCCTTGTCCTCGTGTTGTCGGGGAGTTTCCGTCATTGAGGAAGATATCGCGGCATTTTCCGGTTGTTGTTCTTGTTTTGAGGAGGAGAAAACATCGGCGGCAATGACATCTGTCGATTGCTTGTCCTTTGTTGACTTTGACACAGTTTTTGCCGTTGGTGGACTATTGAAGTAGAAGCGTTCGATTTCGGCCACCGTGATATTTAGGTCATCGAAGGTCTGGATTACGGTTCCCCGAGACCTTCTTTTGGATTTCGGGCCGTAGGCCTTTTCTGGTGCGGCTGCCTCTTCGTTTAATGGCGGATTGGCACATTTCGTACGGATGTCGCGCCACCGCCGGATGTAGTCGACGGCCGTTTCATTGCGCGCTGCGTCATTGTGGCGAGCTCGATCGGTGTGTGTGGTCGCTCGGAGAAGCTGAATCTCTCCGCGAACTTCCGTTGCGTATACGCCGGTCGGCGACGGAGTTTGGCTTCGGACTTTGAGTGTACCACTCGGCTTTGTTCCGGTGAGAGTGGTGGCGAAGTACTTCGGGGAGATACGACTCGTTGTAAGCCAAATCTCCCATGTGGGCGAAGTATAACGCCAGATGTTCTCTCGGAGATCCGCGCCCGTCGAACTTGGAGCACTTTGGGATCTTTGAAACGTCTGCGGGAGCCGGACGTATTGATGGTGTGGCGGGTGGGGACTGGTAGAGGCCCGGCGACGTTATGCCCCTCGTCGTGTTGAGCGAGGCGCGCGGCGATCAGCGATCGATGATGGCCCTTTGAGCCGGAGTGTCGCGGCTCCTGAGGTGGCGGGGGAGGGCGATAGTCTTGTCCCTCGAAAATGTCATCATTGGCGAGCGGTCTCGGGGACCGACGGTTGGGGCATGACCGGGAGGGCGGCGGCGGTGGCGGCGTCCCCCACTCGGCCAAATGAGGGGTCCACGGAGGGCCTCGTCTTCTTGGGTCGTAATCGTCGGTGAGGGCGTAGAGCCGGCATTAGCTATCAGAGCTCTTAGCCGTTGGTTCTCCCTTTGTAGGGCTTCAAACGTGGGCGTGAGAGGCGCGCCATCTTCTTGTTCTTGGAGAACTGGCTCATTATTAGCTTTACGGGCCCTCTCGGCGGTGCGGCCGATTCCGGGGCACCGTGTCGGCGCGGGTCGAGGTTTTGTTCGGACGGCGGTCCGGGATGCCTCCCGGCGCATCTTCGAGCACGTTGCTCCTTGCAGCCGTGACAGACGACGAAGTTCTTTTGTGTTGGAACCCCGTACCCCCGGGAGGTGGGGCCTTGATACGGCGCCGACACCGGGTGCGGTAGTTGTTGTTGGGGCTTCGGGGCGATAACCCCCATTCCCCATTGCGGCGAGAATATGCCCCCTGCGCGGAGGCGAGAGGGAGGAGTCCATCTCGGACGGTCGGGCGGACACGAACCGTGGAGCTCGCGGGGAAGCATCGGCTTTTGGAAGCCATACGCTTGAGTTTCGGGCGAGAGGGTTTGGGACCTTGCCCGGTTAGCGTGAGCATTGTTTGATTTATTAAGCCCGGCGGTGGAGTGGGCTTGTTGGGAGCACCTTGCCCTCAGGTTGGCGAGACATCTGCCGAGTTGTTGACCCGGTGCGAGAGTCTTGTTGAGGAATTTCCTATCATTTGGCGATATAAGGTGCCGATAAGATTGGTCGGCGGGCCGACCGCTTGATGGAGTTTTACGGATGGCGGGCGGCGCTTTGTCGATTTTCCTTGATTTGGACCGGCGGTCGGCCCGTTTGTAGAATAGGGACCGAGGGCTGGTCCCTTGCCTGGCGGCGTTTTCTTTGAGTTGATGGCCGGCTTGAGCTTTGGTTGTTCGCGTATGAAAGGGCTGTCCCCTTTCCTTTGCTTTGTCGGCCTACGGTCGGCCGGTCTTCTCGAGTGAACGAGAGGCTTGCCCCGCTTCCCGAGTGTTTGGTGCGGCGGTGCTTGTGGGTATTATGATGCCCCCGTTGATCCATTTCAACCGATCTAGGATGGAGAATCGGTTGTGCAGCGGTAAGGTGCGAGCGTAGTTGGCGGCGTTTGTCCTTCGCGAGCGTGATGGATGTTTCGTCGAGTTGGAGGATGTGCCTCACCCCCTGGGCATTGGATGTCCACGACTTTGAGGGTTTGGCGGGAATTGTGCTCGATCTTGAGCTTCGATGGTCCATTGTTGTGGTGCGGGCGCGGGCCCGAGTTGTCGATGGCTTGGTCCCGCCGGAAGTGACTCTTGTGGGGGAGTCGGTTGGAATGCCCCCGGTTGTGATGTCTTTGTAGGCGGGCGGTGCCACGAAGGTTGCCGGAGCGGCCGGAAGGGATATATCTTCTCTTCGTTGGCGATTGGGGTTTCCCGGCATTGCCCCAGGTCGGTTGGGGAGCGGGGACGACCCTCGGGGAAGTTCACGAAGGCGATGCGGGAGTGGCACCGATGTCGCGTCGTTCGACGTATGCCTCGAATAGGGCGACACGTGACGTCCGTAAGTCCTGTAGACAACAAGGCTGGCTCGATCGAAATGCGGAGATTTTTTTTGTTTTCATTGAATTGAAGATAGTGGATGTGCGTATCTCCGGGTTGCCGCGACGGAGAGATGAAAGGAAAGAAGGCTCCCCGCGGGCGTGCCATTTGTGTGAACCTCTCTTTTTTACGCGTCTTGTTCTTTAGAAAAGAAAGACATCTCCGGACTTTTCTAGGAAAATATGTGATATCCTAAAAATATTAAGTAGTCCGGTGATAGTTTTAAAAATATTAGAACCGAGGTTCGGGTTCTTTGAAAATTTCATTTTTTGACCCTTCTCCGCGGATGGTGCGAGTATCCGGCGTTAACTTACATCGAGCAACGGCTCGAACGCCTTTGATTAGCAGTCGCGGCAACCTTTGTTTTCGGAGACACGCACATCCTGAAATAAAGTAAAGAACTCGAAAGGGCAGCGGCCTTTTGGGTCCGATCAGTCTGAGCCGATTTGTTTGGGTTTGTTGATTTTATTTGTTTGTTGGTTGATTTTGGGTCGACTTGAAAGTCGATTTTGAGTTTTGAAATTTGAATCAATTTGTTTGATTGATTTGGTTTTTGATTTGTTTTGGATTGAATTTGGTTGATTCAAGTTGTTTTTGTTTTGAATCTGTTTTGGTTTTGATTTTGGACTTGATTGGTTCAAGTTTTTGTTTTGATTTCGGTTTGATGTGCTTAAAGTTTTAAACATGTTTGGATTTTTGATTTGGTTGATTTTGATTTTTCTGATTTCTGAATTTTCTGGTTTTGAGTTGATTTTTGTTTTAGGTGGATTTTGATCCATGTTTTGAGATGTCGTAACATTGCTTATTTAGTTTCTTTTTGGGATTGATCTTTTGTTCGGTTGAAGGTTTGATTGAATGAATTTTCCAGAATATTGAAATCTGATTTTTTTTTGAGTTGACAGATTTGATTTAAATCTGAATTTTGTTTTTGGCAGATTTTGTGTTTGAAATCTGATTTCGGTTTGATTTGCTTCAAAAACCGGTTCAATCTTGTTGAAGATCGGTTGTGAGTTCAAGTTTGAATTTCAGATTTATTTTAATTCTGATTTTTTATTGTTTTGATTTTCAGATTTGATTTAATTCTTTTTTTGTTTGAATTGTTAGGTTTAATTTTCTGTTTTTTTATTTTCTGTTTGAATTTCCAGATTGATTCTTGAAATGGTTTTATTTTGTTTGGCGGTTTGCATCGCCTCAGGACCCATCGGGTCGCTTTGAATGCCCGATTTCATGCATCGATATGGACATCAAAGCTTCATTTCATTGAAAGATAGGATGAAGTACATCGGTGTACAATATGATTGATCATTCCCCCAATATAGGTTTATCTCCACTACTTTGGAAAAATTTTGGCATTACGACGGCATGCCAACTATTTTTCCAACTTAGTGAAAATTTACCCATCCAAAATAGCCAGCCTTAGCTTAGCCATATTGGGGGAAGGATCGACGGCTACGGGATTCATGCCCGCGCCCCCGTCCGGGTCGTAAGCTACGGGATGCATGCCCGCGCCTCCGCCCAAGGTGGAGTTCCCCGGTAGGGGTGGAAGTGCTTAATTTAATGTTGCTTTCGCATTTCTGATTTTTTTTTATTTGTTGATTTTTCTGAAGGCCACTTCGGGCCGGTTCATTCCTTCGGCGTTCAAAGCCGGGCTTCATTTTCATGGGCTCAACGGGCCTGCTTGAAATTCTGCTGCTTTGCTGGAGCTCCTTGATGGAACCGGCTTGGAAGGCCACCCGGCTATGCCCTTGGCCCGTCGTGCGGTTTCCAAGGGGTGCCGGGCCGTCTGCTTCAAGCCGGTCTGCTGCCTTGCTGGGCTACGGCTTCTGCAGAACCTGTTTTGGAGCACTCCCTTTTTGCTGTGGCGGCAGAACTGTGGGCCAAGAAGGGGCTGAGAATAGCCTGCTTTAAGGGACCTGTTTGGGGCTGTACAAAGGACAGCTTGGAGGCCTGACTTTGGGCTGCGCAAAGGGCTGTTGGATGGCCTGGTTTTGGGCCTAATTAGGGGGTTGTTCAAAGGGGTTAAGAACAAGGGGCTTGAGGATCCGCCCGGAGTAGACTTGGGCCGTCGTGCGGTCTCCAAGAATCCCCGGGTCATCCACCCTCACCTAGGGCTCTAATAGGTGCCACAAAGGGGCTGTTCTAGGACCTGACTTGGGGTCGGTTTGGAGACTGAACAGGACCTGGTTGAGGTCTGATTTAGGGACCGGACAGGGCCTGTGTAGGGGTCTAATTTGGAGACCGCTTGAGACCTGTTTGGGGCCTTGGAGATGGGCCGATCATAGACCTATGTGGGGTCTTTTAGGGGCCTGGTTTGGGTGGCTGCAGGTGACCGCGCATGGGCCTGGTTATGGGCTATTGGGCCGGCTATGGACCTGAACAGGGGTCAGGTTATGGGCCTGCAATAGGGAGTTTTCTCCTGCTCTGGGTGTGAGTGTACGGCTGGGCCAAGTGGACCTGCAGATGGGCCTGCTAAATGGGCCGCAGGAGGTTTGATTGGCAGACCATGTTGGGGCCGGATTTGGGCCAGGATTGGGGTGTTCGGTTGGACTGAAATAGGCCTGCGCAGAGGGGCTTTTAGGGGCCTGGTTTAGGTCCGAACATGGGCTGTAGAAGATGATTTTTGCAGACCGACCAGAGGGTGGAGATGGACCCTAGAACAGGTAGAAAAGAAGGCCCTTTGAAGGGCTACATGGGCGCACCAACTGGCCTTTACCTTTTCTTCTTCTCTTCTTCTTCTTCCCTTCTTCTTTGGCTGCTGGCAGGTATGCACGTGGGCAGGAGGAGAGCAGCAGCAGCTCTGTTCTTCTAGCAGCAGGTGCAGGCGATGGTTACTTGGCAGCAGGGTGCAGGCGGCAGTTTGGCAGCCTCCCGGCGTCTGAAGCAGCCCCCCTCATTTGTGCGCACCCCTCTCCCTTTTATAGAGAGTGAAGAGGGCAGATGAAGAGCCAGCAGGTGTGTGTACGTAGGTGACCCTTGGCCTCCCCAACTCTTTGAATTCCCACCAGTCTTCAATATTGGACTGACCCTTGTATCTCCCACGTAGGCTGGCCTCATTGGCTTCCCCCCTCCAATTAATAGGTCAAGGAGGAGGTGGCAGGTTATGTGCGTACAAGGCTTGCTGAGGTGGCAAAACTGGGTCTGTTTTTCAATGGCTGCGGCCCACTTCTTCCCTCTCTTATGGGCCTGTACGTAGGTGAGTTATAGGAGCTGGAATTCAGTTAATTAAATTAAGAAAGACTGGGCCAGCTGGAATTTGTGCCAATGGGCCCAATTCAGGACCTGTTTTGGGTCCTGATTTGACCCAATTGAGGGTCGGTCCAGCCAGAAATTGGCCTGAACCTATTCTTTTTTTTTGCTGCCCCCCTCCTGTTTTTTTTTTCTGAAAATTCTGACGCCAACAGTGTGTTATGATACTAACCTACCCAGGCTCTAGACATCCAAGTTTCATTTCAGGACACTTTATTTTGGAAACGACACCATGTTCTAATCCAAGTGACGCTCTCATATCCACTTGAATCTGGATATTTCTGATCAACACATTCCAGATTTATGATTTCCAGATTTGAGATTGATCATCTTCATGTTTGTGCTTTATGTGGGCTTCAGACTATAAGATGAGACATCAATCAATAGGCATTTGACCTAAGTGGATTGAATACGTTCACATCTAGGTTTGAAGTATATTCTCGGATTTGAAATCTGAGTTGACTTCAAGCTCATTTCACAATTGGAACAGATGTTTATATTACCCTCTTCAAGAAAAAATTTATTTCTGGAAACACCAAAATGCTTGTACCTCTGGGAATATCTTCTTGACTTGATATTTTGAATTTTTATGCTCTGATTATTACAGCATTTTCTAGCCTTGAAGTTTTGTTAGATATGATGGAGACCTTATTTCCAGAGTATCCTTGGTGCTCTTTCTGCTGAAGCCTTGTCATCCCAGCCCTTAGAACATCTGGAATCTGGTCTCTAATGCTCGATTATGTCCCTGTCAAGGTGCTAAAAAAACCTGCTCAAGGAGGGTAACCTGTATGTCAGACTTTGTCAGATCTGGATTCTCTTTAGTAACCGGCGTGCCCAGGTTCTAATATGATGATCATCATGTATGGGCTCAAGATAGCTACTTTGTTTGATCTTTTCTGAACAAAACATGTTTTATTGTACATGTAATGTTTCCTGTTTCTCTCATTGGATTTCCATTTTTTATTACGTACATTATGTGTTGCATTCCTCATCAACTAGATGGGTTACATAAAAAATCTTCCTCGGCTCATCATAATGGAGGCATTTGATATATAAATGTCATTACATCACGTTGAAGGCCATGTCGTAATATGATCTTACATAGATATGAATTCTCCTAAGGAAATTCCCATTCAGTCCATAGAGTTTTTTTTTATTTTACTCTATGTGAAATGGTAATTTTCCCTAATAGGTTGAGTTTGAAAAAACTCTCCCAAAGGGGTGGATCAAGAAAACTAGGTACATGCCCAGATTCCTTGTCCGGATCAAGTATCTTGGAACATAACCCAAAGACACCTATCCATGAGAATGTCACTTGTATGCCTAAGTGAAGGCATACACCAAATGTCACAAACATATTTATTTAGTGATTGAGATCCACTGCCATCATGCCATCTGGGCCTCACTGCACCCCTTTTCTCATATCTCCGTTTCATCTCAGTTGAAAGGATGGTGATGTAACCTCAAATTTAAAAGATTTATTCTTTTGGTTTTGGAAATTCATTTTCCTTTTGAATTTGGATTTGATTTGATTAGACTTTAGCATTGACTTCTTAGGAAAATAGATGGTATTCCATAAAAGTACTAGCTAGGGTCAAAATTAGATGTTGAGGTTGTTAGGTTTTTTGAAAATTGATTTTGACCTCTCCCCGTCGGATGGTGCGAAGATCCGACGTTAAATACATCGAGATAACTCGAATATCCTTGATTAAACGTCATAGCAATCCCTGAATATAGAAAACATGCATCCACAAAATAAACACGCATTCACACACATATGGACATAGGAGAAAACAATCCCATGAAATTTGATGGAATGCAAGCACTCAATTTTAGTTTGAATTTAATTTGAATTGAGTTGGTTGAATTAAATCTTTGGTTTGAATTTGATTGGAGTTGAATTTAGTTTGAGTTGAATTTAATGGGTTGAATTGCTTTTAATTTGAATTGAAATTTGATTTGTTTATTTTAATTGAATTTAGTTTGTTGATTACTTTTGGTTTGGATTGGAGTTTGATTTGATCACTTGATTTAAGTTTGTTTGGAATGAGTTTGTTTGAAATTTGGACTGTTTGTTTCATTTGGATTAAGTTGAGTTGAATTTTTATTTGAGAGTTGGTTCAAGTTGATTGGATTTTGGGGAATTGAATTTGACAGCTTCTGGAAATTGGAATGACCTGATTTGGGTTATTGATTTAAATTTGAATTGGGTTGATTTGGTTTAAGTTTGGGACAGTTTATTTATTGTTTGATTTTGAGTTTGGTTTGTTTTAGTTTAATATTAATTTGCTTGTCATTTGATTTTTTTGTTGAAGATGGTATTTGGGACAAGTTGGAAATTTGCGGATTGGGGTTTCTGATTCTCCAATTTCAGCTTAGGTTCACTTTCAGAATTTTCTATTTGTTACCTGAGTAAAGTTCAGATTTCATCTCTAAATGTGAAGTTCAGATTCTGAATTCAGATTCCCTACAGATTTTATGTGTTCCAAAAATTCAGGCTCAGACTCCAGATTTTTACACATGTTCCGGATTTAAAACCCCAGATCTTATTTCAGTTTTTTCTTTGTTGTATGTTTCAGATTTCAGAAAAATGTGGAATTCAGATTTTTGTTGAAGCTTTAATTTTCAGATTTAGTGTTTGGCTCCCCTGCAGATTTCAGATTTATGTGGATTCTGCACCTCAATTCTCAAATTTCAGAATTTTTATGTGGGTTTAAGTTCAGATTACAGATTTTTAAGTGGATTGAATTCAGACTTCAGATTCAAATTTCAGATTTCGGTTTTACCTTGTGCAGAAACCTGTTTACAGCCCTCGGCCCCCTGCAAAGTTCAGATTTTTTATTTTGATTTCAGTTTTGCCGTATGTTATATTCAGACTCCCGAAAATCAGACCAATTCCAGATTGCAAACCTTAGTTTGGATCCTCTACAGACTCTGCATTTTAAATGATTTTCAGATTTGCAGATTTCTTAAACGGGCTTCTGCACCAATTCAGATTTCAGACTCTTCAATTTTCAGAGTTTCAATTCAGATTTTTAATCTCTGAATTTCAGAGGTGATTCAGCTTTCAGATTCTGCTTTAGATTTCAGTTTCAAGTCTGTTTTCGGTTTGTGATTTTACAGATTGACAGACTTCAGATTTTTAAATGTTCAGAAAGTTTTTTTACAGTCTCCTGCCTTCGAATTACAGATTTTTCCCATTTCTTATGTTTGCATTCCGACCATTTCATGAGGTCATTGCACTCCCTTTTTCATTGAATTTGCACCGAACATAATACAATATCATGACATCAACTTGCTATCAAGCATCTGTTGATCTTGAGATCAATTCGAATAGGCATCCCGGAATTTGTTCAATGTCTTGAATTTGAGCATGCCCCGGTCTTTGATAGACTTGTGGGAAATTAGCTCATGTCGATTCCTTCGACTCCTTCATGAGTTGATGAGCTGCTTGTCAAACCGGTGAGACATTGGGGTCTGTTAATGACCTTTGTATGTCCACCTTAGGAAGAGGGTCAGGAGGTGGGTTTAGAACCGGCCTCCTGGTTTCCCTTTGTTTTTGAATTCTTTTAAGTTGAGCCGAAGCCATGAGGTGGGTTTAGAACCGGCCTTATGCTTGCCTCGGTTTGTTTGAATTAAATGAATTTTTATTTAATTTAAATTGATTGTTTGTTTTATTTTTATTTTTTTGAATTAATCATGGGTCACGAGGTGGGTTTAGAACCGGCCTCCTGGTTTCCCAATTAGTTTCTTTTAGATTATGCCGAAGCCATGAGGTGGGTTTAGAACCGACCTTATGCTTGCCTCGGTTTGTTTAAATTAAATTGATTTAAAAAATTTAATTTTTGAAGCCATGGTACTGTTCATGTGGGGGCAAATGGGCCCTTGCGGCCCACCTCCTCCTCTTCTTCTTCTTCTTCTTTTTTTAAGCAAATTTGAAGGTGGGCCCCACCACCTGTTTGACCCGCGGGTCAAAGCCCTTCACCCGCGCGCGGCCGCGCGGCTCCTCTTCTTCTCCTTCTTCTCTTTTCTTTTTTTTAACATTTTTCTCTGTGGGCCCCACCATCTGTTTGACCCGCAGGTCAAACTTCTCACGCGAGCAGCCCGCGCGGCTGCCTCCCTCACGCGGCCGGTTTCGTGCGCGGCCCCCCCCTTCTTCATATGTCCAGCGTGGACATAAGTCGGGGGAAAAATCCCCCGACCTCTCCTCTCTTCTCTCCGGGCGACGGCGACGGCGACGGCGTGAGCCCTCCGGCGACAGGATCCCGACGGCAGGACCCCCCTGCGGACTCCGGCAGTGACGGCAAAGGGACTCCAGCGGCTCCCTGCAGCGATCAATGGAGGAAAGGACCTCCGGCGGAGGTCCCTTGACAGCCGGACGGGTCTCGACAGCTCCGAAGGGTTCCGGGAAGCACCTGAAGGGCGTCGACGGCGGCAGCAACTCCAGACCACCTTCTCAACCGTGGCGGTTGCAGCAGGAGTTGGCAATGGCCCCGCGGTATCCTCACGCTTCCTCTCTCAGTTTTTTTTTTGCCGCTTGGTCTCCCCTTGCTTGTCCGGACTTCTTTCTATCGGAAGAGTCCTGATTTGTTGTGAAGATCAACCGAAAGTCTTTCCCGAACCTGTCTTGCGACCACAGTAAATGCTGGGCTTCGGATGCCCACATTCTGTCCTTCCTAGATACCCAACGGGCCTGGTCTTGCTCTCCCTCAGCCCATGGTTTCGAACCTGGTCCCTTGTTTGTTATTGTTTTTTTTTTCTCTGAGCGCTGTTGACACTTCCAGCCACCGTCTCTACACAGGGAGCTATATCGAGCAAGCCATTTTCTCTTATCCTCGTGTCTCATTGTATGCTTGCTCCTGCAACAGAGGTAAACAAGTCTTTCCAGCCCTCACTGACATGCTTTACACCTGAACGTGAAATGGGTGTTTTGTTTTGTCACCTCGGCCTTTTCTTCCTCCCCTCCCCCTTTTAGTATGGCCTTATTGGCCGGAACTCACACATAAGGAGATGTCTTCGTTCCTCTTTTTTTCTTTGCAAATATGGGTGTCAACAGATTGAATTCTTCAAAATTCTTCAACGTTCTGATGGTCATATCTTCATCAATTTTACATCTTCTTCTTTGCTTTATTAAGGCTACCCGGGGAGGCTCTTAGTCTACTGTGTGGGTTCTAAGAGGACCGGATATAACCTTGTTTCTCTTTAGCTTCTGGACAGGATTGGTCTTGTCTTCATATCTTCAACTTCATAATATCTTTGGCTTCATTGAGACTACCCGGGGTGGCTCTTAGTCCCCTGTATGGGTTCCAAGGGGGGGCGGGTATAACATTTCTTCATCGCCACCTTGAGGAGCATATGGTGCAACACAGGGCTGTATATGAAGTTGATATAGGCTGGATGTATGACAGGTTATGGATCTTGAAGGAGGCTGAAATTCTGACCTGTCATGGGATCAAATGGGCTGAAAAATGGTGACATGTATGGGCACTGTTTTCATGACCTGTATGGGGTCAGACAGGGGATTGAATGTAGCCGTATATGAGGCTAATCTGTGTCGTACGGGGGCTGCTATATGGTCCTGTGTGGGGTTCGAATAAGAGGCTGGATGGGCTGATAAGTGACCATGTATATGGGTTGATAGGAGGGCTGATAAGTGACCTGTATATGGGTTGATAGGAGGGCTGATTGGTGACCTGTATATGGGTTGATATAAGATGGATATATGACCTGTTTATAGGTCGGATAGAGGGGCTATATGCGACCTAATGTCGATAAGGGGGACTGGTATATGACCAGCATATGGGGTCGATAGGGTGACTACTATGGGGCTTTGTATAATGGCTACACAGAGGACTACATAGGCTTTAAAGACCTATAGCAGCCACAGCAAGGAACAATAATATAGGTTTGGTAAGGCATATATACAAGTCGTAGATAGCCATGTGGTGGGTCAAAATATGATATTCAACGTAGAAAAGCCAGGCATGCATTGGTCTGGATATGACATGGGTTATATTGTCATGGAAGGGAAGGCAAGACTAGCTATAGCTGTATAGACGAGGGATAGCCGAAGGAATCATATAGACATATAAAGAGGGAGAGAAGGCATCGTCTTCCTTAGCTTGAAGGTAGAAGCAGCAGCATCCATCTTCTATCGGACCCATCCCCTCCTTTTCTTCTTCTCCCGTAGCAGCAATAAGGAACGATGGGAGAGGCACAGCAGCTTTATCTCATCCCCATAGGCATAGACAGCATCTTTCTCCTTGCCCTTGCTCAATTTCTTTCCACCTCGCTCAATCCTCTGCTGTGATTTTGGCAGAACCTCCTTCCTGCGAACCTCTCCTCTTTTTTTTAGACCGTGAGAAGACCATCTTATATAGGTTGCTGGATGGGGAGGTTGCTGGCCAAGAGAAGCTTGTACGTGCAACTTACTCCATGACTGACAGTGGGGGCCATGTTCTCTTGGACATGGGATAGTGGCGTACGTGGAGAGAGTGGGAAGGTGAGGACGTGGTCAACTAGGTGTATGTGAGAGAAAATAGGAGATGTGGCTGGCATTTTTTTCTCCTCCCTCTTTTTGACATTCGATGACAGTCCTTGACTTGGTCCATGTGGCTGTGGGAGATACGGTACATAGACTTCTCTCTTGACCTAATATCTCATCATTTTCCATATATCCAATGGCTCATATTAATATTCACTTAAGTAGGAACTATTATCATGAAATATCCAATAAGAGATGATCCATTACTCAATAAGTATGCATCCAGACCTTTAATTTAATGTTCTATCTTCATCAACATCTTGATAGCCGATCCAATGGCTTGTATTTGTCATTTCATTTTATATGATTTGTGCATCATATAGATATCCAACTAATTATGAGAGACATAATTGAGCTTCAATCGGACTTGATTTCATGTATCTTCCCGATCTATCACCTTGAGCTCATTAATTGTATCACAACATAATCTATCCTAAATAATCCCAAGTAATAAAGTTTGGACTTATTCCCCATTTTTATATACGGAGAGAAGTACAAAAATATCTTTTTGGTTCTAGAATTTTCTGATCAATATATTTGATATCTGTCTTCAATCCTGGCTCATCTGAATCATTTTTTGATCACTTGAACATTTTTGCCCCTGACCGGGTGGGTTGACGAGAAGCACAAATTTTGAATATTTCTCCATAACTTTCTGAATATGTGTGGAATTTCTGATCCGAATCAGATTTTCTCATGCACTAACTTTCCTGCATCATGTGAGCTCACAAGTTTGTTAATGGGCCGAGTCCAGGCCTTCCAAACCGAATGTGGCCGAGGGGCATTTTGGTCATTTAGACCCGTCTCAGGTGTTTTGGCCCATAACTTGTCAAATATTAGTCGTATTTTCAATCCGACTTCAACTTACTCAAGATGAAGCTGGGCAGACCCAATGATGTGTCAATATGTTATCGAATCTGTCCCAAATTGTCCAGACCCACCAAGGGCGAAAGAGGCCATTTTACTGTTGAGGTCTGTCCGAAATCGGATTCTGACATTCAAGGTATCATTGCAAAGCCCTCAACAAATACAGTCTCATGGACCCATTTGTTTTATCTTTCGGACCTAATATGCCCTTGATAAGGCCATCCGAAAATTGACTTTCGGTGTTTTCTGCATAACTTTCCAAATATGTATTGGATTTCCGATCTGATTCTAGCATTGCTCAACATTGAGCTAGGTGGACTTGATGATGGTGCCTGATCGTCGTTGGGCTGGCATTCGGTCGCTCGGGCCCAATAGGGGCAAAATGGTCATTCTGCCATCCAGAGCCGAATTTTGACATTCAAGGCACTATTGCAGAGGCCTTGACCAGTACAGTATTGTGGAGCCACTTATTTTGTTATTTGGACCCATTAAGCCTGCCGAAAGCCAGTCGGAAGTCCGTTTTCACTGTTTCACCCGTAACTTGCCGAATAAAAGTCGATTTTCAATCCAACTTCAGCATTACTCAAGTTTGAGCAGGGCAGACCAAGTAGTGGTATCTGATCATTATCGGCCAGTCATCCGATCGGTCGGATCCAATAAGACTTATCGGGTCCGTTCGGCTCGTTGGTCCCAAATGTGGTGTAGTGTATGTCACATCTATCTGTTCATTCTTTTTCCTTACACTTTTGCCCAAAATTTGACATATTTAGGTACTTAGGAATTCTTTGGTGCCAACACTCCACCATCAATGCGTGGCCAGTTGTTCCCCTCCCCTTGTCCTTCCAAGAGTCCTCACCTTCCAGACTGGAGAAGCCCTCTTCACCTCTCTCACCTTCAGCCTTCAAGCCTTCCTCCATTCTCCTTCACCAGTCATGGTTCATCAGTTTGGTTTCACCTCCGACAATGTCATTGTCTTCCTCCACTCTGTTCTTAGTTCGTGTGAGTCCAACAAACAACAAAGTTGCTCAACATCCGACTCTTGAGCATCAATCAATCAACAATCACCGGTTTGCTGGCCCTTTGGTTATGCCACTTTGAGAGCCCCTCCAAACTAGGGGTGCAAATGAAATCTAATACACCAATATTCCAATCTAGTTCCAATAAAAATTAATGGATTTGGAAAATAGTTTTGTATCCTATAAGCTATCAAAATTAGAATTGAAATCAAAAACAGCCAATTCTGCATCTAGTTATCTGATTTTGATAAAAAAATCAATATATATATAAATTAATATTATGATAAATAAAAATATATAAATTGTTAAAATTATGATATAGATGTTAAAAATAAAATTAAAAATATTATATCAAAAAATAATATAAAATAAGATTTATTTGTTATTTATATATTTATATATTATAGATTTCTAAAATTATCAGATTATTCCAATTCTAAAAATAGAATCGGAATCGCTCAACCCTTATAAGAATCGAAAACAAGTAAAATCAGTACCAAATCTAATCCGTTTACAGCCCTACTCCAGGCCCTACACAGTGCCCATTCCAAGTCATTGACACTCCAAGCATATAGAGCCGGTGAACCCAAGCCTGCAAGATGGTCAGGCCAGTTTTAACACCATATGACGATTATGTGGTTGTCATGATGAGCATCTATAGATGCCCTCGGCACCAACAACCTTTTATGCAGCCATGGCAATCCCCGAAGAGCTTCCTTATCCATCTGATTCTAACATTAACAATTCTGGCTCCATTGCACGAAGTCTCACATTTCTTCCACCTTCACTAACACCAGAAGCTTCCCCCTGCAAAATCTCTCCTCCTTAACCATGCACCTCCACCCTCTCGATGCCCATTCAGATCCTCCTCACCTTGCAAGGTAATCCCCTAACGTCGACTTTGTCCCAACGACCTCGCTATCGACCAGCCACCTCCAGATTTTCCCATGTTTCTGTTATTTGTGTAAAGATAAGACTACAAGGGCCCCGGATCCACCAAAACTTCCTCCCTAACATGAAGAATCGTTGTTCCTCCTCTCCTAACCACATCAGCAAGCCCCCACTTAGTCCACTGTTTCCATGATGAAGAAGAATATACTACAATGTCAGGAGCGATAGGTGATAGAGCTACAGTGCCCTCCAAGACTCTCCCCTAGTTTGTCTACGCTTAAGCTCAATTTCCACCATTGTTCCGCATGAATTTTGGTATCAGATCATGGTATCAGCTCATTTTATGAAGTCCGACTCCTAAAATATTTCAGGTGACTTCAGCGTACAATGCATAAATAAGTGTCGAGTTTGTGTAACATCTGAAACTTGAGGATGAGTTCTATTCCGGTAGGGAAGAATGTTGGGGATCTGGTTCACTTGATTGTAGAGTCTTTTGTATTTTTATCTTTTAAGACTTATTTGTAAATATTTTGAGCTAATTTACATTTCAACCCTTAGAGGAATTTGTTTGTACATATTTTCTTCACAATGTTCTTTTTGTAAATCCGGCCCCTCTATATAAGGAGGCTCCATGTACACCAATGGAAGGAATGTACTAAAACAATGAATTTTTAGAAAGCCGAGAAGGCTTAGTTTCTGCTAGGGGGGCTTGGCCCCAATTCTCTCATTCACCCCCAACTGGTAGCCGGTTGCTCTCCTCCCCTTATCGGCCAAGTGACCTTCCTGGAGTCCTCACCCTCCTAGCAAGAAAAGCTTTCTACACCTCTATCACCTTCGGTCTCTGAGCCTTCTTTCAACAATCCCCATCATCGATCACAAGTTCATCGGTTCGCTTTCACCTCCAACTCTGACTCTATCATCGTCTACCTCCCCTCCATTCTTGGTTTAAGTGAATCTGGCATCCTTAGAGTTGTTGATGTGAGACAAGGCAATGGAAATAGGCTAAAAACTACAAAAATGGCAATAAAATGCTATAAATGAACTAAGACTGACCAAAACAAAAGTAATTAGGCTTAAGCCAATTTAAAAGTCACCAAACTGGCACAAACCACGTCAAACTGGTCTCGAACTAGCCTGAACCAGCCTTGAAGAGACTTGAACCGAGTGAAAACAAGCTTGAACTAGCAATAAACTAGTCGCACCAGTGAAGACCCAAGTGAACCAGGACAAACCAGGTTGGTTTGGCCTAATGGTCACGGGTCGACAACATCTTAAACCCCCTCACAGGGCCATGGCTTCTTCGTGATGCTCCTAGGGTTGTGGGGTTCATGGTGGCTTTTGGGTAGGCTCCCGAAGGAAATAAGGGCTTCTCCGTTTCCTTCACTTTCATCTTGGTCGCTCAGCTTCGTCATCACCCATCCAGCAAAGCAGAGGGGGTTGGCAGGAGATGATCAAGTGTGAAGACAGTGGCACCGTCGCACAACCGGAGGTTGTACGGAATAAGATGATAGTCCAGAGGAGTAGGTGATGGAGAAGGAGTGCAATGGAGGGTCTAACGGCCGCGACAAGGACGGCAGGGCTTCGTGAAGAGATGTGAAGATCTAGCGGATCGATCAAGGCTCACTAGTATATCCATAAGGTGAATATGCTACGAGTAGGGGTGTTCATTAAACAATTCAAACCAAAAAAAACAAATCGAACCGGCTTGTTCGATTTAGTTTGGTTTGGTTCGAATCAAGCCACCTTTTCGATTTGAACGGTTTGGAAGATCGACAAACCGAACAACTAGACCACACCAATCAAACCAAATTAATTAAAATATTATATTATTAATAAAATTGATATTTAAACAGTTGTTATAATAAAAAGTATTTATTTTAATTATTTATACATTAAAAATCAATATATGTGTAAAAAAATAATTTAATATTTTATCTATTTCGATTTTAAACTGAACCAAACCGAATTGAACTGGTTTGGTCCGATTCGGTTTGAAGACATGGTTCAATTCAGTTCGGTTAAAAAAAATGGTCCAAACTAGACCAAATCGAGCCATACACACCCCTAGCCGTAATGATCTTTGTCCAATGTTGTGGAGCCAAGAACTACAAATGATGCGACCGGTGTAATTTGAAGATTAACAAAACACTGTAGACATTGTGGAGTGCTCGACCACTAGTCAGAGTTGTCGAAGGATGTTGCATGCCGAAGATGAACCATAATTAGAGAAAGAAAGAAAAAAGAGAATGGCATGGAGACCGATTGAAGGGAGGGAGAGAATGATCAAAGTAAGCATCATATAGGGGGTGAGTGGGAAATTGACCTCTTGCTATGGGTGAAGAAGCACGTTGACCTCCTACAGGTGGTGAAGAAGTAGGTCTCCATCAAAGGGAGTGAAGAGAAATCGGGACATCACCAGGGTGGAGAAACTATCGGGGCCAAGGCCCCCTACACATGAAGCACTACCTGAGGGCCTCCAAAAATTTCTTCTTTTGTTATGTTCCCATTCACTTAAAAGCATCCTTATATAAAAAAGCCAAATTACAAATTGGTGCCACTAAAAAACAATTTACAAGTAAATCCCTCTAAAAATTCGAATGAACTGAAATGATTCAAAAACCTTAAAATATTTGCAAACAAGTCCTCCAAAGACATAATGCATAATTAAACCCAAAACCTATGGAACTGAATCCCCATCATTCTCCTCTACTGGAAGAAAACCCATCCTTGAGTATGAACCCACATCTCGAATATCATTACTTTATTTATCTATTGTGCGTTGAAGTCAACAAAACCATCCTAAGAGACGATTCACAAGAAAGAGCGGACCTGAGCTCAAATACCAATTTAATGCAAGACGGCACGGTGGAACCGATCTATGCCTAAAAGCTGTAAACACGTCAATAGAATGCTAAAAACGAATTAAAACGAATTAAAACGAATCAAAATGAAAAGAATCGAGCTTAAGTCAATCTAAAAGTTGTCGAACCAGCTCAAGACACATTGAACCAACCTCGGATCGGCATGAACCAAGCTCAGACGACCTTGAACTAAGTGAAAACTGGCTTGAATGGGCAATAAACTAGTCGGATTGGCTCTGAATTGGATGAATTGGCGAGGACCCGATTGAATTGGGATGAACGAGGCTGGCCTGGCTAGCTAGTTGCGGGCTGACCGCATCTTAAACCCCTCCTGGGGTCGTGGCATCTTAAACCTCGCAAGAGATCAAGGGCTTCTTCGTCTCCTTTGCTTTTGTTTTGGCCACCCGGCTTCTTCGTCACCTATCCAAACAACAAAAGATACGGGGGTTGGCATAGGGAACGATGGTGAGGAGAAGGAAAGTCGGACGGCCACAGGAAGAATGGTGGGCTCTGTATTCTATAGCTCATGAATACATTATCTTTATTCTCTTGAGAGGTTTTGTACAACTCTCTCAGAAGTTCCCTTGAGCAAGGAAAGCCAATCAGCTATACAAAGTTTCTCTTGTGCAACCTTCGATAAGAAGAGTTTTCCGAATGAACATTTTTTTTGCAAACTTGCTCCAATTAAATAACAACTTGGGGAACAAGATGGCACAAGCAATTCCAATTCCACATTGAGGCTACTTCAAGGAAAGTGAAATTGGAATCAGGGTGGTTCGGATTGGCAAAATCGGCCAATTCTAGAAAAGGAAAACCTATCAGGAAAATTGACTCTTCCAAAAACAGACAAAAAGTAAAAAAAAAATTGCAAGGACAAAAAATTGCAAGCCACCGCCCCTGCCATTGATTCCACCAGCATCAATTGATTCCAGCCCAACTTTGCAAAATTGGCACCATACCGATTTGGGTCGAAATCTGATTCAAGGGGAATTCTCTCTTGGACCAGAATTTCCCCTAAACTGAATCAGCGGAATCAGCCAATCTAATCTGCTGATTTCAAAATCAGCCAATTCCAATTCGGATTGGCAGAGATTCCACGAACCATGGGCTGTTTAGTAGTCCTTTTAGTTTTGATACCTAACAGAAACAAGAAAAAGGCTATAGTAACTTCTCCATTCTAAAATACTTTATATTTCACCTCCGTCACATCAGCCAAGATAAGTTGTATCTAAATGCCTATACATCACCACTTAAAATTTATTGACCTGCTTACATGCATTATTAGTCCCAAATAATTCACTCGTTCAATGCCAATCAAGAACAAAGTTACATGGCGCAATTAAATCAGGATTCATGGGCTTCTTATTGACCAGATTAGTAAGTTCCGGAGGCAGCAACATTGTACCAAGAAATGCGAGAGCACCAGAACATGAATGATTTTATCAAGCATGTAACAACTGCACCGAATTTTGTGATGCTTTTGGAACGAGATATTCAGACATTCCCTTGAAAATTTTGTATTCCGAAGTATGCCAAATTTTCAAGCTGTGCACCGCCAAGAACGACGTGTATGACGTTTTTTACATCAGTCCGTGGCATTAAAAAGTCCTTCCTTTCTATAACGGAACGTGTTAACCGATAGGCGAGCTTTACAACCCCTGAATTACAATTATGGACCCAAGAGAATGCTGTACCCGCTAAAATCATGCGGAACCAGGAGAAGGCATTCAGTTCGCACACTCCACGGTGAAAACAAAGACAAAACGAACAACTAACAACTGTGCAATCTTCAAGGTGTTGCATTCGATGGCACAAAACCAAGCTGTACGGACGCCATCGTACACGGAAAAAAAAAAAAAACAGGAGTCCGAACCTGGATAATCCTGGAAGCATTCCAGACGGTCTCACCGTGGCGCACCACGACGACCTCCGTAAAGGCGTCGGCAGCAATTGGCACCGTACTGTCACCTCCTGCTTCCAACCCCGGGTTCGTTGAAGCCATCGCCAGACGGCTTGAGCGGCACAACAGAAAACGAATAAAATAAAAAGAGGTGCTGGAATATATAGAGGCACGATTCAGATCAAGTTGTAGCCGGTTCGTGTTTGGACCAATACATTTGATTATAATACATCTTATGTTTTATGTTGAATAAAATATATTAAAAAAAAGTCGGTGGGAGGAAAACACAAATTTTAACATTTGTACCGGAAAAGTATTCATGTGATAAAAATATTTATATTTTTCTCAACCTTTTGACTAAGATCGAGTGATAAAAATATTTTACCAAAATGAAATCAATTGGTGGAAGAGACAATTTTTTACATTTTGTACCAGAAAACTATGCGTAAACTTCTACTTACAAATTTTTATAAAATTTTAAAAATCATATAAACTTTTATTTTATCGTGCAACTGCATGCTCCAAAATAATATTTCTATTTCTATTATCTGTTTACGATGATATTTTGGAATGTTTTATTTTGTCACGCTGTGGCCCAGTGGCCGTGAGGCCCGCTACACCACGAGCAGCGGAGATTCGAGCCCCCGCCAGAACCTCACAATCCCCTCCCAACTGGGGTGCCCGGCTTTATGCCGCCAACACCCCACCTTGCACTCTCAGGCGCAAGACTGGTGCCAACCGAGCTAAGCTCGGCCGGTGACATTTTAGAATGTTACTAAACTTAACGATGAGTTGTGGTGGTTCCCGCCAAAGTGATAATTTGTGAGATTGTTTGTTTTTGTAGGGTTGGAATCACACCCATACGGCCACACCCTCGCAAGAGAAAATCTCTCAATCACCAACACCCCCCCTTCACTTAAAACACTTATACGAGGAAACGTCTTAGTTAATGTTCTCTTTGATTAGAGTTTTATTTTTTATATTATATAAATATTGATATTAATATATTAAAATATTAATATCAAATTTAATAAAAATTACATTTTTATTAAATAATATATTATATTTATATTATAAATTTTAAAAATTAATATAATTAAATAAATATCTCTTAATAATTCTTATCAATATCAATTTTAAAATTGATAGTGATAAAAATATTTAATAATATTATCAAATAGAACGTACAATAGTCACATGAGAAGATGTTTCAGTAACTATTTTTATTTCTTACTAAAATATGCATGTGGTTAATTACTACCCCCCTCACTTCCCTATTGTTTTGTCACTGAGGTGTGTGTATATAGTTATTAATTCGTACGTATAATTATTAATCCTTTTTTCTGGTTATTAACTTTCAATATGTTATTAAGAGTGCTAGTAACCTTTTTCGTTATTGACCCACGGAAATAGTTATTAACCCCTCTTATTTGTTTCTGACGAACCATTGTAATATGTTTCTAAGAATTTTAATAACTTTTTTGTCACTAAATCGTGTATATAATTATTAATATGTGCGTATAATTATTAACTCACGTATATAGTTACTAACTCGTAATTTATGTATATATTTAATAATATGTGCATATAATTACTAATATGTATATATAATTACTAGCATGTGCAAAGTAACCAAATCATAAATAAAGTTAGTAATCGGTGCATATAATTAATAATATTAAATATTTTTAGTTGTCAACTCTTGCAATACGTTAATAAGGGCATTAGTATTTCCTTTTTGGTCACTAGTCCGTACTGACCAAATACTGGAGTGTTATTATTGGAGATAATAAAGAAGAACTTTTCAACTATTCAAACCATCCAAGTACACAACCTCTATCAATATCTATATAAACTTCCTCTGCATACGGGGTTCTCCTGCTTGTTCCACCTTCCAACTCATCCCATATTTCGCTCCACCATGGAAAAACATGCTTTAGATATATATATAGAGAGAGAGGAGACAATAAGAGGGAGATAGAGAGGAGACAGTAAGAGGTTGACCATGAATTTCACTTTATTGACTTGATAGAGTTTGTCCAAATTCACTTATATATATAAAAAAATATTTTGTCGTACAATTTAAAATCTTTATAAATTACATACATGCCTATATACTAATGGATCAATCATTATATGTGTAACTCACTTGGTTCAATAGCCTATTAGGTGTATGCATAGTTAAAATATCATAATTTTATTTAATTGATTTAGATATGTTATCCGATAACTAATTTAACGACCTATTGATCATGAAGGGAACAAATCTCATCCCGTGATCCCAAACAACTATGTGAATAATCTTATCTCCATTGAACATTTTCATCATCAATTACTACATGAATATAAACCCTCATCGATTCAATGTCCTTGTCTGATAGGAGTACAACATTGATTATCAACTCCTTGATATATTGACTCTACAAGATCTTGTACTCGATATCATATCAATTTGAAAACTTTTTTCAATCATCTTATCTATCATGACAATGTATTTAGAGTACTATCTATTATGACATTCACTCTCACTTACCGAGAATAGACAATTTATTGTTTCTTGCTCAATTATCTTCACCAGGTTTTTCTTGTATCAAATTCATCGTTATGCTAGCCCATTGAATGTGTGATTCATAAGTCGATGGTCAAATATGTCCAATAAGATTTATTTGACGACTCAAGTCAAATATCTAATCATGTAATAATGATAATGGAAACCCTTGAGTAACAGTTTAGTAAATTACCATTCAAAGTTTCTAATTTGGTCAATTTAGTAAACTCATCTGACTAATAAGTGTTTATATATGTATCTTAATGTCTCCACACTGATGACTTGTAAAATTGTTAATCCTCGTCACGTGAGAAGATATCACACACATTAGTATATTCAGATCCTTGATGTCATGTCTTAGTTATATGATTATGATTATTTATATCACATACTTATACATGATTGATTTCACTGTTATGATCTTATCATAATTCAATTATTATTGCACATGGTCAATGACTTCGTTACAATATATATATCTAATAAAAACTAGCAATGATTTTTTCATTCAATTAAATGATATATTTATATAAATGTCAAATCATATCAAATATAATTAACTTATAAGACATACGTTTCTATCATATAGTTTGCTTTTTGGTAACTTTTAAGAGTCAAAGAAGAATATACATCAGTATACCTATCTATTTTTAAAATATACTTAATGCCATGTTTGGTTAGAATATTTAAAATGATATTATATCAATTTTGGTATTGATAGCTCTAAAGTATAGAGTATTATTATGGATAGTTGTATTACTTTGTTTCAACTAAAAATTCCAATATTAATATTCATATTCAAACATATGTTGATGTTTTTTATCATCATCAAATTCTAATTTGATAATGATAGGAATGTTCGATACAACTACCAAACAAGGCTCAGATAATCATAATTTAGAGTTGCAACCAGTTTCACGATGATAAGTAGGCATGGCGTGGAAAAGAATAAAAAGTTGTTACGTTCTCTATTCACTTTTTAAATTTTTGTGTTAATTTTCAAAAGTCAAGACCCTATCTTTGTCAATTCCAAATTTGATAACAATAGAAATCATCAATAAATGTTTATTCATCAATATCAATATTAAAAATTGTAGTGCAAATAAAATGTGATGATAATATAATTGTTCACTTGTATCAAGTTTGATATTGATATTTCATCAATTACACATATCAATATAAAATATAATATAGTTTTTATGCCTTATATCTTATTCGGTAACAATATTTTGACGTCTCTATCACTGTCAAATTTGCAATTGATATTAATATCAATCATTGATAGGTGTTTAACTAATAATATAAATCTTGAAATTTATAGTGCAAATATAATGTAATACCCCGGTTAAATAAAAAAAAATAGTTAATATTTAATATTATTTTAATCCTTTCTCTCCCCTATTTATACCCTCTCTCTTTCCCGTCGAAACCCTCCCCCGTACGCCGCCGCGGCGCCCCCCCTTTTTTTCTCCCCGGAAAAACCCTACATTTTCCTCTCTCTTTCCCCTCGGTCGCCGCCGCCTGCAACCCCTCCTTTCTCCCCTTTTCCCGCGCGCGAGCCCGCGCTCTCGCCACCCACCCGGCGCCGCCTCGCCCCGCGCGTCAGCCCGCCTCGTGCGCGCGTGGTCAACCGCCGCCTTTGACCGCCCACCTCGTGCCTTGCCGAGGCGTGCCCACGCGCTCGCCGCCGTCGCCTCGTCGCCGACCGGCCGCCGCCCGCCTCGGCTTCCTCGCCCGCGCGGCCGCCCCGCCGCCCGCCGTGGTGACGCCGCCTCCCTCGTACCTCGGCCGCCACGACCACTCGCGCCTCGGCCTCCGTCGCCGCCACGTCACCCCGCGCGACAGCCCGCCCACCGGCCCCGCCTCGCCGCCGCCCGAGCGCAGCCACCCGTTCACCGCCGGCCGGCGTCACCCGGCCGCGCAGCCCGTGCGCCCACCTGCACCGCGCAGCCCGCCGCCGTGCGCCGCCTCTCTCCCCTCCGCGGTATACATCCTCTCTCCTCTCTCCTATCGCCCTCTCTCCTATTATCTTCTATTAAAATCCCTAGTTCATTATTCTTCTTCCTCCGGCAGTTTTGAAACCACCTACCCGGCTCGGTTTTTCGTCGCCGACGCAACCGCGGCAGTCTCGTCGCCAAATTCAATTTCCTTGGAATTCCGTGCGCCGTTCGCCGTTGCCGTCAAGGTAGGCGTCTCGGCTATCCTTAGCACTCTAATATTTTGATTAAATCGTAATAATCATGTTTAGATCACCAGGATTAGAATATTGTAGTTAATGGGGTACATTTTGGATTTATTAGCATGTTTAGTTAGAGTTAGATTAATTTGTCTAGATCGTGCATGCTTAGATTAATTCGGTTATTCAAGTATCTGTCATCGCTGATAGGTTGTATATGTTTAATCTAGCTAGTTTAGTATGTTTTGCATCACGATAACATTAATCATGTATATTCCGATTTGATAAAAAGCCGTTGTAAAGTTTAGGCATAATGAGGTTAGAATTTAGTTTATTTTTTTATTAGATAGATGGTTCTGTTTAAGCATGTAATTGTCATGTTTAGGTTGTAAATTGCATGATCCCATGTATATGCATTAGTTCATGTTAGATTGTGGTATGGTATGCAAATATGTGGTGCATAGAACCATGGGTGTTCATCTATGTATTTCATGTTTGATTGCCAATTAAATGTTCTGTTTCTTAATTCGAGTTAATTATATGCTTGCATGGTGTGGAATGTGGTTAGTGCAGTGAGCTGTATTGTGATGGAAATGTACTTCACCAGACTACGTTAGTGTCCGGTGGGCAGCGGAGGTTAGTTGAATCTGGTGCATCATTCGATCCCAGATACCGCGGTTTATCCTAAGTACTCCCCTGCCTATGGGGTACTATGGGATTTAGTTACTATATGTTACTTCCTACTATATGGTAAATCTGGTGCTAGCTTTGTGATGTGACCGCATTTATCTGATGGAGCATGTTATTTACTCAGACAGGTGTCTAGTTGTGTGGTTTGGCATAGATGGTAGTGTTATAGATGTGTCATTGGTTTTATGTCAGGTCTATGTGTTCTGGGCATGCCTAGAACAGTTTAATGTGTAGGTTATGCTGGTTTTTAATGCATATAGAGTCTGGTTATCATTTGGGGTAGTTGAATGACCTTTGTAATCAATTAATTAAAGATATATGATTAGTTAAACCCTATGTATTAAATCTGATTTTTAGGCTTAATATGTATAGTATACCACTAGAATCATTATTATAATGGGGTAGTTCGGGTGTAAGACCTACTGAGTCTGTGGTGACTCACCCTTTCTGTTGTTAATATTTTCAGGAGTGCAGGTTTAGCGCAGCAGAAGCGTAGTGGTGTTGTGGAATTTGAGGAGCTAGTGGATTACTCATTCAATGTCGGTATTTGATTTTTTTAGATAGGTGTTTGTTTATGGTGATATTATGTTGTAAAGTTTGGAATTATTTATTTGGATTGAGATTTTAGTCTTATTTGGTTCCAGACCGATATCCTTTCCCGTTACGTCGCCGGATTATCTTCCGCTGTGCATGTTAAAAATCCGGGTCGTGACATATAACTCAAATAATACAAATGCCAACTTATATCAAATTTAACGTCGATACTTTATCGTCGCAAAATATAAATAGTTTTGATACTCTAACTAAACATGACGTTGGTTAAAAATAAAATAAAGTATATCACTCTTTTTCAAAATTTGATTTCAACCATTACCAGAGAAGAGAAATGTAGATCAAATGCACGTTATAGATAGTAATGATTAATACTCTAAATTATAATATCATTAGACATTTATATCATTGTCAAATTTAAAATTGATATTGATGCAAATCAACAAGTAGTGTTGGGTTAATAATATCAAGTTTGAAATTTGTAGTATGATTAATGATATTATGTAATACTGGTATTAATTTTGATATTGATATTATCATATATGGAAATATTAATATCAATATTAATAGAATATTATTTTTGATATTATAACGAAATAGGCACTAAAAATTAGGGTTATAATGATTTATATGTACTCGTGGTTTTAGTATTGATCTTGATAGTCAAACAATCCATCGTTGGTACGTATCTGTGTCAGTTGTTCAATATAATTGTCAAACTGATCCGGTTAAAAGGTAGTGCTTCAATCGGGTGTATTGTAAACGATCAACAGTATAAATTTCTCATAATTTTTTATTCCCATCGTGTAATGAGTAAAACTAAAGAATGAATTGCCATCGATTTTATATCTCTTACATTATATTATTATTTTTATTTATTAAAATATGAAAAAACTTTTTTTTAACCTGAGTTCTGTATATATATACTAATTCTTATAATTATTCATATTTCTGAAAATGTTATCGTACGAATTGAAATCTGTTGTTAGCGAGAAATAAGTTTGAACCTCTCGCAGACTCTTAAAATATTGCCAGTCAAACAAATTTTAAATTTTATGACAAAAATATCCTTCTCTAATATCACGTTTCGCTTCTCTATCACGAACCTTATTTTATCTCTCTGAAATTTGAAGATAATTTGGTCATTTTTTTTAAAAGATATTAAATTACTGGCTTCAAATATTTAAAAAACTTTTGACCGCATTCAAACCGTTCAGTTCGCCGGTCTGAACTCTGAAGTCGTGCCCTCACGCGATCGTCCCCACAACAGAGCGGGCCAGCGTGATCGCCGCCACCATCCAGGCATCCACCTTGTTCCAAGCCGGTGACCTGCGGTAATGGCTTCCGGTGCTGGCGGACGCACGATTTCTCAGGAGGCTTTTGAGGAAATGGTGAAGGAGAACATGGTGGACCTCGGCATGGAACCCGAGGAGGCCCTTGAAGACGCCATCCAGGCGCTTTCTCTCCAGGGCGTTGATCTCTCCGGTCTGCTAGTCCGCTTCCTATTAGCTTGAGTCGTTACTTCTGATCTACTCGTGATCTTGCCTGTCTGTCGTCGTAGGTATCATCAAGAGCGTCCCCGGACTCACCAGTGCCCAAGACGATCCCGTGCTACAGGTGTTGAACCCGCTCAGCAAGATGGTGGCCTCCGGGTCTCCCAGAATATGGGACTTCGACGGGATGGCTCATCTACTCGAAGGTCTGTGTGATCTGTCCTCTGGACATGTGGGTCGAAACGACAATGCGCACGTTGCTGTCAAGAATGGCGCAGTGGAGATGCTCTGTTTGATCTGTTCTACACTGGATGTCCGGAAGGAGAGCATCCTTGCACTGGCACTGAAGGCGTTGCGCTTCGTCCTTTGTGGTTTGTACTGTCGCTCTGTCATTCGCAAGTCGATAGGGGAATTGCAACGAGATCGCCGAAAAAACGGCGTATGCAAAGGCCTATGGATGGTCCTTTAATTTTCATCTTCTGTCTCTATCTCATATCAACTTCATATTTATTAATGCAAATTGTTTATACATTCCGATTTCTTATTATATTTTTTACTGTTATTTTAGTTATACTGCCTTGTTAAGTTTATTCCTTATATTTACAAATCCATCGTTGTTTTTTGGAAATATACAACATTATTGTTGCATCCACCAAGGCTTATCTCAAACTCAAACTCAAACTCAAGTCTTAATCCCAAATGATTGGGGTCAACTACATAGATTTGTTTTTTTCCATTTTACATGATTCTCAGCTAACTTCTCTTATATGCCTAGCTTTTCCAAATCATATTGGATTTGCCTACGCCATGTTAACTTGGGTCTATCTCTCTGCTTCTTCAGCACTGTCAATAACAAGATCTTGACTTGTCTGTTAAGTGTCTTGAGAGGATGCCACTTGATATATCCAAACCAGCGAAGTCTTCCCTCTTGTATTACCTCTTCAATTCTTGCAACTCTTACTTTATCCCTAATGCATTAGTTGCGAATTTAGTCTATCCGTGTGTGGTCACATATCCACCGTAACATCTACATTTCAGCTCCACATTCCAAGGCTTATCTAGTTACCATTATTATAATTTTTATTAGATATTGTAAATTAACAACTTTATATGACAATATGTGTACAACTTGACTCAAGATGATGTCCTCACTCAAGTTTTCAAGTAGATTTCTTCTCTTCATATTACTCAAGATGAAACTGAGATCCAAACTGAGATCCCTTGTTGTGCCTCACAGATATAATGGCTAATTTCTATAAATTATACTTTTGGTTTCCCTGGTCAGCATGTCCTAGTCCATGTCCTCAATTCTCCTTAGGGTGCAAGTGCAAATGAGCCGATACACTCAACAAGTAGCTTGAGCCTTATGTTAAATGAGCAAGCTTGAACAAGAAACAAAGCTCAACTTGTTAATAAGCCGAGCTCGAGCAGTCCCTACTCAACTTAATAAAGCATGCAAGCAGTTTGGTTAAGTAATTGATTAATTAATCCGTTAAATATTTTGAAAAAATAAATTAGCGGCACTTAGTTTATGTAATGCCTATTAAATATATTAAGTTGAAATTGGGCCTAAACTAGAGTGTAAGTTTTATAAATGAGTTTAAATTCATGATTTATAAATGAGCTTAGACTGAGCTCGATTTCAAAATTTATAAATGAGCTTAAATCAAGGTCAAACTCAAGTTTGGATCGACCTTCTATTCGAGTTCTAGCTTGATCAAGTAAATGAGTGGCTTAACAAGTTGAGCTCGAGCACGAGGAAAATTTGGATTGGGTTGCCATTCAAAATCAACCTCTTTTTTATGGAAGATTTGCAGAGAAAAATTTCTCACTAAGGCTGTGATATAGAGAATATTCCCTATTCATAATTCATTCTTCGTGGCATGTGTTTTGCGGCAAGATGTAGTTGATTCTGATGGTCTTTTTTGCTTTTATCTTTCATTCCCTTGATGTAATATTTTCTTTGTATCAATAAGATTTTTGACCTTGGTCAGCATAAAAAAGGGGTGTGGCATCATGAATCCACTTTGGCGTGTCCTCTTCAAGAGCTGAGATTTAGTTTGGGTCAAACATGCAGATGTGGTCTCCTTGATTATGAATGGAACAAAGGAAGTAATTGGGGAGAACAATTGAGTCTGCTGAAGCTGTCACTGTTGGCAATGCTTTGGTCTAATTGACCTTCAAGGAACATGAAGGTTTTGGAAGATCGCTTTGAGAATCTTTCAAGAATTTTACATTGTTTGGGTTTTTTGGTGAAAGGCTGAACTTTTGCTTTCTTAGGCTCATATACAGTTAGGCCTTCCTTTGGGTACAAGTTCCTCAAATAGAATTAATTTTACTTGAAGCTTTTAGGTTTTGAACATTACCATTTTGGTAATGGTTCTCACAATTTTTAGTTTCTTTACTCTTCTTTTAGTGTAATCTATTCTTTTTAGTATACTCAATAAATTGTGGCTTTGTTACTTTCAAAAAAAAAAGAGAAAAAAAGTTGAGCTGAAACATGGGTCAAAGTGGCTTGTTGATGGGGCTGCAAATGGGTTAAATTCAGTAGCGGTATTACACATTTCCAATTCCGATTTTGATAACAGTTAAGTGATTCTGAATAAATTGGAACCATGTCATTTCAATTGAAATCAAAACAATTTAATAATTTCCGAAATCGATGGTATATACATCAATTCTTTAGAAAATAATAAATAAATCTTAATTTTCTGTTAATTTTTGATACACAATTTTATTTATATATATTTAATATTTATATATCATAATTCATATATACTATTTATCAACATATTAATTTATACATATATATTATTTTTATTGAAAAATTGTATTACTGATATGGAATTGTCTGTTTCCTATTCTGATTTTAATAAGCTATTGGAATATCCTATTTTGATAGTTTATAGGATACAAAAATATGTTTCAAATAAGTATTTTTAATTGGAACTAGATTGGAATATCGAATTCTATTTGCACTCCTACTTGATGAGTATCAAGCCAAGCTCGAGCTTGAATGTAAATAAACAAGCCAAGCTTGGGCGGCATACTGCTATGGTCGACTCAACTCGTTTGCACTCCTTGTTACCTTGACCCATTTTGAAGAGATTATCATGTCATTTTGCACTTATATATGTATTTCGATTAACATTTCTAAACTCTCTCAAGACCTCCCTAGGATTTCTTCACTCCAATCTCCCGAAGTTGAGATATGAGATGACAACATGGATTGCAGAATCGGCCGATTCTTGGATCGGATCGGACCCCTCCGATCCGATTCCCAGCAGAACTACCGATCCGGACTGAAGATCGGTCCGGATCGGTGTTTGTAGGTGGAATTGGTGCCGGAATCGACCGATTCGGTCGATTTCGGATCGATTCCGGCGATTCCCTCGCCGGAATCGGCCCACAGGTTGCCGCAGCCGCCATCCCGCCGCGGGGGCCCTCTTCCCCGCCCGAGGGCCATTTTAAGTGTATCGGGTCCTATGGACCCGATACGCAAACCGGTAGGGTATAAACCCTACTGGTTGAGGATCCGGTGACTAAGTCACCGGATCCTGGCCTTACCGGGTCCGGTAAGGTCGGGCGGGGAAGATGTCACGACGGCAAGCTGCCGCCGTGGCGGCGATTCCAGCCACTTTTGGGCCCGAACTCGCCCCAAAATGGGGCAGATCGGATGGGAATCCGATCTACTTCCTTATTTAGTTAATTTTTTGGTGTTTTAGGGTTTGTTTAACGAATCGGCCTGTATCAGACCGATCCGATCCGATTGGATCGGTCCCCACCGATCTAGGGACCGATTCCGATCCCGCGATCCTTGGATGACAATACTTGCTTCATGCACACATTCAACATCCAACTATTGATTATGAAAGGATTTGTGGTGGTCTGAGAGGAAGTTGGTAACAAAAGAACTGCTAGGGTGTTACTATCAGTAGCTGGTGAAGGGGAGCCTTCTGCAGCATAATCTACACTGCTGTAAAGGAATACAACACACGCAGCGTCACGTGTTAGTCGCCCATCATCAGTCACATGACATGAATTTTTATAAGAGCAATATCTCACGGGGATTGATGATCTAGGCATCTTTCATATATTGCCTGTTGTTGGCAAGTGTGGCAGTGGCATCTGTCTTCAGTGCAAAATGACTACTACCTGCTGTTCTTCATGTTGGTCCTCCAGTCTGCTCTAACAGCGCTGTCTGGAAGTCTTGGGTATGGGTGGCGAGAACATGGCCACACGGACTAAGGATGCAATATCTGCACAAATTGGTCCAAGGGAGCTCCAAGCACGACAAGATCAGAGGAGGAGGCTGCGTTAGTGTTGGCTTTGCTGTGGCAGACAATAAGGGGGACTATGAGGAGGGTGGGGGATTAGAACATAGAAGTGCAAGTGGGTGGCTAGCAGCTTAGACCAGATGTTCTGAGGACGGGGTGGCAGCGTTCAAGTAGAAAAATCTGACTGTGTGCAAACAGTTGAACTTAAAGGTGTGGAGGAAGGTGAAATGGCGTGAAGTATGAATGATCCATATAAATGATATAAAAGAGAATAATTAAATGGCATAATAAGTACAATTGAACTGAGGTACTTGCATGCAAATGAGACCTTGCGAGATGGACAAAAAAACCCAGCTCTCACTTAGTATACATTGGATAACTTCCATCATCGTAAAAGATGGAAGATGTGTTGAGAACGTTAATGTAGGTTCAAAGCAAGATGGATTATGTGGAGATAGGCCACATGAGTCCTGTGTGATTATTAGATTCTATTAAAGTTGAAAAGAAAATTTCACTAAACAACAGTGTTCTACAATATAAGCAGTGAGTGTTGGACAACCATCGAAGAAAAAACATCTTTTAACATAAGTATTGCTGAAGTGAGAATGTTAAAATGTATGTATGAAAATACGTTATATCGGATGTGTAATGAATAAGTTGGAAAAAAGGTAGGGGTAGTATCACTTATCAACAAGTTGGAAGAAGAGAGACCAAGATGGTTCAAACATATTGGACATGGAGCTAATTAAGGTCCAATTTGAAAAGTAGAGAAGATTTATATAAGTAAAAAAAGGAATGTGGTAGACGTAGACTAGGTGGTGGAGAATAAAAGTTCAATATGATTTGGATGATTTAAACCTCTTTGAAAAAAAACCTCAAAATTGATGCAAGAGGAGAAAGAATGGACCCCAATTAATTTAATATAAGGCTTGAGTTCAATTGCAGCATGTTTCTATAAATTGAAAATTCAACCGGACATGCTAGGTGTTCCTATAGTCTATAGAGCAGTCTAGATTGGAGAATGTGATAAAGATGAAATATGTGGAAATGTGATCTTGAGATGGCAATTTTGAAAGCAATTATTTTTGCAACATGTATCACTACCATTACCGATGACAATGATAATAAAAGAGGCATATTTCTAAATGTAATTAACACTAAGTTGTCCTCCTGAATTTTGGAGCAGCTGCTGTTATTACTGTAATCGGTGCAAAAATGATTATCTATACACTACTTGCTATGAACAATGAACATACATGTATTGTTTCTAGTTTCTGCAGCCATTTGCAAAGAGCAGAGCTGGAATTAACCCAACATCTTGATCTGCTTACACATCTCCATTCAGTAAGGTGGTTCTATCTGAACAATATCCCTGTCAGCCAAAAGAATCTTACGCAGTGTGCTTCTAGCCTCTTAAAAGTCAATTTAAGTGCCTCAAAAGTAAAAAACATTTAATGACAGGCCGTAAAAAATGATTTGATCAACAACCATTATATATTAGATGCAGATACCGTACAGGTAAAGTTGTTTTACGTTTGAATACATGGGCTAGTTATTTGTGAGACAAGAAGTTTCCTTGAAAGATTTATCTATTTCTCTGAAAAGGTGCCTTGGACATACTTCTGGTTGCTGATAGTATCCATTGGCTGAAGCTGCAAAGTTGTAAGGAATTTGTGTTTTATGATTGGTGGAAACTCAGGCACATCTGAGACATTTGGGAATATTCAGATGATCTAGAAGGTTATCTTCAAAATCTTCAGTGTCCTATGCACTGATGCCAGGTTGATGTGTTCCTTCTTATGCATTGGAGAAAGTTATGCACTTTTTCTCAGATTTCTGCTTTGGTGGATTGGTGCTCCCTTGCTATTATAGGGTTATTTGGAGTGCATAACAGAAGAAAGTTTAAAAATTTATTTTTTTATCCAAGTTCTATTATTAAGGATGCTATTCACTTTATTTTAGATTAGTTTTTTGTTGTTGGTGTTGGCTTCACATCCTGTTTTACTGTCTACTTCTTATAAGTGAAGGGCTTCTGTAACTTTTTCGGTGCTCAATCTCCTTGAGCCCTTCTTTTGGTTCTTTTTTTTGAAGGCTACCTGTCACAGAAAATGGGAGCAATTTACTAATCAAAGGAGCAAAATACAAAAATATTACAAAAAGATGGGGGGCATCAGATCTACAAGGGGTAGATCAGGCAGAAAGATCCACATTAAAACAATTAAACACTTCATGATCCCAAAAAGCAGTGGAAAATCGAAAACTAATCTCCTCGTACAAAATGCAGAACTAAATAACTATGGATCTGAAACTTAGAGAGTAAGAAAACAGTTGTCAGTCTATTAAGGTATCAAAGTGCTCAAAATATACTGTGAATTGTTGAACATTTTGAAGATTACAATTTATTGCAATAGCCTATTCTGGAAACAGCTGCAAAGACCGACAAATAATAAGCATCAGTTGTTTAAAAACTACTTCAAATCTTCTCTTATTTCTGTTGCTTCAAATGCTCTAGAGGAAAGTTGGAAGAAAAGCATTTTAGACCAGGGAATCAATCCCAAGATAGATGACAGTAGCCCAGTTGAAGAGGAGCAAGGTCAAAATTTGTTCTTGGCCTAAGGCCTTTCAGCAATCTCGAGCAGATCTGCCACAAAAATTGGTTAACACTACATGAAAGAAAATATGATTTTGGTCTTTTTGGTATCTGCCACAGGATAATCATGTTTGGATAGACAACTTCTTCCATAATGGTAGTTTAGCAACAGTGGGAGTCTTTGCCTGTTTAATTTCTATAGAATTGATTAGATTTTTAGTGTCACTTTCTTCTTCCAAACAAGCGGAACCTAGTTCTGTACTTTAATGCGTTCACTACTTTGTAGAAAATGTGTGGTTGCTAGTCTAGCTCCAACTTTTAGAATTCTTCATATTTGTATTAATAGAGGACTGGTGAATGTGAAATAGCAGCTGGTCCTAGGCTAATACCTCAGCATTCATTAAACCTCTAGTAAACAGACACCACCATCACTCGTTAATCTAGCGATCAGCAATGAGACATCTCATAGCAGCAGCAATACTACGATAAGGAGTAACTGGCTTAGGGTAGGGGGGTCGTAGCAGCACAAGGGCATTCCAAGATTGTTCTTCTACTATTATCTTACAGAGATTGTATAAGCACTTATGAAAATGTTGGCTTGATGGAAGATGTATTTCAAAAGCTTTGACTATCGGAATGATGGTTTGTGGTTCTCAACCCAACCATGCCTTGATGACAATTATTTGCTTCTAACCACCTTAGCCCAAAGGGAGTCCTTATTAACATCCATTTTTCACAGTTATTTGCAAACAAATTTAACTACCTCCAAGGATGTGACATCTAACCCCACTTCAACTCAGGGCTTACCGACTTGCTTCTACTTGATCTTGTGGCCTTCTACGCTTGAAACAACTGTTGTTTTTCCAAAAGAAGTTTGCTCTAAGGGGTTCCACCTTCCTATAAATCAAGGGTTGTCATTTCGTATCTTGACTTCGTTTCAGCAGGGATGGAGAGAAGTGATCTCGAGAAAATCTTGGGAGATTAGACTTTAGAAATGTTATTCCATATGCATGTATCAGTGTAAAATGGGATGATAATCTTTTCAAAATGGGTTGATATTGAGGGCTAAGACTAAGACAAGTTAATGAAGGAAAATAGGGCATGAATACAAGGAGGGTGAGCATTGTCCACAAGGGGGACACCAAAGAACTTGCGATCTTGAATTGCATTGTTTATATTTTAATCTTAACATTTAAAATTACTAACTTATGTTGGCTTGTTAAAATTTCACTTGGAGTAACTTCACGATTCTTGCAAATAACACTATTAGACTTTCTCATGAGAATGAAGTCAATTCGAATTTTGTTTTGCCCACTTTTATATTTTATTAAATGTGATTTTTTTTAATAAAATGAGTATTTTTTAGAATATGATCATAAGTCATAGCAAAAAATAATATTTTTTCCTTCTTCATTTAAATTTTCATATTCAAAACCTTTGTGAATTTTTTCATATTCATGCCATTTGTTTCTAATAGGTCCATTGAGATATCCTCCAATAAATATATTTTATTCATTTGGTATACTTTTCAAAAGGTTGTTCGTATTCTTCTAAATTTTTTATTTAATTTCACTATTTAATGCAATTTGTGGAGCATATGCACTATCTATATTGATTCTCTGTTGTTTTAATTATTTCTCTATGATAATTTTATCTCTTACTCTTTTTTATTGAAACTGTTGCATCGTTTAACATTTTATCAGCAATGTTACGTATTCCACTTTTATCACTCTTTTCCCGTGTACCATAGTTTATACCCTGTAATTCCTACTTATTTATATTTCTCTCCTATCCACTTAGTTTCTTGGATACATGATATTAATCTTTCTTCTCACCATACTATCAACAGGTTCCATAAGTTAAAAGAAACATTTAAACAAAAGGTTTCTCTTAGAATAAAATGGTGGGAGTTAAAAAAGATAAAACAACAACGTTTAAGAATAAACTTCTTAAGATAAATGATTGAAAGTCAGATGTAAACGTTAATATTATATGGACGAACATGGCTATAAGGATTAGAGAGATTGCTAAAAAAGATATTTGGAGAGTTTAAAGTACATAGTCTATCTAAAAGGAAGACTTAGTGGTGGAATGAAGAAATGTAAAAGATGAGAAAGAATAGAGAGATTGGTTTAACAAATTCCCCAAGTGGGATAACAACTAAGCTTATAACTAAGTCAAGATATCGAAAAAAGAAGGAAAAAGACTATTAGATGGGTAAGAGTTGATGCTTTTAAATATATATGCGAGAAACTTAGAACTAAAGAATGTGAAAAAGATATTTATAGATTAGCAAGGATGAGAGAGAGAAGGTCTCAAGATTTTAATCAAGTTGGATACATCAAAGATAAAGAAGGAAAGGTTTTAATGAAAGATAATGATATTAAAGAAAGATAGAAAATTTATTTTGATACCCTTTTGTTGACAACTTTACTAAAAACATGGATAGTATAGAGAATGTGACAAAGGTTAATTTGAGTTATATTATAATAACTCAATTTTTAAAAGTTAAAAAAACATTGAAAATGATGGAAACAAATAATACATGTAGTTCATTGATTGCAGAATCGTCGGAATCGGATCGGAATCGGCCGATTCTAGAATTGGATCAGTCGATTCCCATGCGGAAGGGCCGATTCCAGGAGGAATTCCGCTGAATCGGATGGAATTGGTCAGAATTGATCTGATCCCGACTGATTCTGGCGGAGACCGGTCTGGCCTGTCCGATTCGATTCCCAGTTGGATTCTGGATACGGAATCGAACTGATTCCAGCCTTTTAGGGCCGGAATCAACCGTTGCTGGTCGATTCTGGCGATTCAGCAGCGGCGGCGTTTTCTTCCAGCGATTCCAAGCTCCATCAATCCTCAGAATCGAGGATTCCAGCGATTTCTAGCTCGATCCCAGCTCCTTGCGTCGATTCCGGCGTGATTCCAGCGATTCTAGCAGCGATTCCGGCGATTCCAACCGAATCCTTCAAGGGATTCCGCCGATCCAAGCTCCGTTCGGCCTCGATTCAACCACTTCTTCGATCCTTGGAAGATTATTGGTAAGATTTCTTCACCAAAAATCTCGTACGCCCATTCTTACATGTTTTCGATGACTCCGAGTGTGGTTAAACTCGGTGATTTCCGACCGAACAACTCCGTTTAAATTCTAAACTAATCGATTTGATGTTCTTTGTACGGGAAAAATTCCGGATACCCCGTACGCCTATTTTTACGCATTTTTGACGACTCTAAGCATGGTTAATCTCGGTGATTTTTGATCGAACAACTCTGTTGAAGTTGTAAGGACATCGATTGGTTGTTCTTTGTACGGGAAAAATTCCGGATACCCCGTTTGTCGATTTACTACCCTTTACGGCAAATAACGTAACCCTCTAAACATACCGAATAGTGTGTTTGACGGGTTGTCTGCTTCCCGAACAACCCCTAAAGCAATTTTTATGTTGCTTAATAATTTTTCATGCATTGTTTACAATTTTTGTAGGTATAAGCAATGACCGATCAGGATGATGCAACACCAGCACGCCCTTCTGATGTGGGTTGGGAACACGGGCATATGGTAGATTTGGTCAGAAAGAGAGTGCAATGCAAATGGTGTGGGAAGGAGATGGATAGGGGGTGTTCTGGCTGAAACAACATGTTGTCGAAATAGGTGGAACTGTAAAAAAATATGATAAGGTGCCGAGGGAGAAAAGTGAGGAGATGAGAGGCTATATGACAGGTAGAGCCTCTTAATGGGCTGTTAGGATTGAGCAGAGGGAGGAGTTGCACGATGAGGTACTCTAGAGGATGAGGGATCGAGATTTACCTACTTGGAAAGGGAAAGGCAAGGGGAAGGCACTAGCCAAGCTGGAGCCAAAGAGTGAGGACGACTCCATGGACTCCGAGCTTAGAGATTTTAGGCACGTTAGCAAGCGTGCATCTGCTGCGGAGGAGGATAGGAGGAGGGGAGCAGAAGGGTCAGGGTACAGAGCTGACCTAACTCTTGGCTGATCAGTATCGGCTTGCCCTACCCGGGACTGGGAGATGGAGAGATGGAGACAGGAGCCACACCGCCATTCTGCTAGTACTCGGTTTACGCTGAGTGATGAGTATTTATTTAGGAAATAGAGTGTTGGGCAGATAGGGATCAAACGAGCTATGAAAGGGGTGAAGGTAACAAGAACGACTGTAAAAAGAACCATTTGCCACATTGTGAAGTGGTTTTTGCATGCAAGTATCACTTTTAAAATGACATTTATGTGTGTTTTATTTACTTAAACTTAATTTTTACATGATCTAATTTTTTTTTTTAACTTGATGTAGACATCCTAGCACATACAACCACCAGCCCCTACTTCCAGACGATGGTGGATGCTGTGGATGAGGCTGGACCGGGTCTGCAAGCCCTGAGCAACAGGCATATATACGGCGCTAGGCTGGATGAGGAGGTGCATGAGTTGAGAGAGTGGATGGATGAATTTAAATTGGTGTGAATGGAGAGGGGTTGCCAAGAGGACAGGTATCACCAAGAGGAGTATGATAAACTTTTTGGTGTATTGTTCTGAGGGGACCACATTCTTGAAGTTGGTGGATGCTTTTGGGAAGCTTAAAAATGCCGACTTCATTTTTTTCTTTGATGGATGCGGTGGTGGAGGAGATTGGGGAGGATAATGTGGTTTAGGTTGTCGCTGACAACGAACCTTCATATAAGGCGGCTAGGAAAAAGTTGATGGAGAAGAGGCAACACATGTTCTTGGTGCCTTGTGCGGTACATTCTATTGATCTCATATTAAGGGATATAGGTAAGGAGGAGAGTGTATCCACCCTTGTTAGTCAGGCGCTGACGATTACATCATTTATTTATTTGCATCCCCGTCTGCTACATATTATGAGATCACATACGGGGGGGGGCACAATCTTGTCAGGCCTGGTCCTACACGTTCCGCCACAAACTTCATTACACTGGAGAGTTTACACCGGCACAGGCATGCATTGGTTAGGTTCACACAGTCCGAGAAATATTATAATTATATGGTGGACAACCTGCACTACAAGCAAGATCAGGTAGAAATTCTTGTCAGGTCTGAGAAGCAGATCACTGACAAGAGATTCTGGGAGAAGATTGTCTACTACTTGGCAATCATTGAGCCACTGGTAGTTGTCTTGAGGTTGGTAGACTTAGATGACAGGAACTAGATGGGCATGCTATATGATACCATGGACCGGACAAAATTGAAAATAAAAGAGAAGAATCTCAGAGGTTACAAAAAGTGGTGGAAGATCATAGATGACCGATAGGACAAGACTTTGCACCATGATGTGCATGCTGCAGGTTAGTATGTTCAAAAAATATTTGTACTTATCTACTTTAAGTTTAGTCAACAATTGTCTTATTTATAATGTTAATTATTAAATTCTTGCAAGTTATTTTTTGAACCCCTGCATCTAATATAGAGGACAGGTGGTGAACGACAACGAGGTGATGCGGGATACGATAGCTGTTATTCAGCGTCTCTGCCGATCGCAGTATGACAGGATAGAGGTTGAGATAGAAGTAAGTTGTAGTTTATTTAATACTTTGGAGTAGTTAATTATTAGACAACTAATGAATTTTTTTTAAAATTTTTTTCAGATGTAGATGTATAAGATGAGGGTCGACGTATACTCAGATGCTGATCTGAGATATTCGTGCGACAAAGTGTCACCTGGTATACTTATTTATGATGAAGATTTTATTTTCTTATCTTATAAGTTATTGAAGATGATAGGTTGACTGTTTACCTATTGTTATTTTTTTGCAGCTGAGTGGTGGGTTCAGGTGAACACCAGGAGTGGATGGAATCCACTTGCTGCCATCGGTATCATGTAGATGTATAAGATGAGGGTCGACGTATACTCATATGCTGATCTGAGATATTCGTGCGACAAAGTGTCACCTGGTATACTTATTTATGATGAAGATTTTATTTTCTTATCTTATAAGTTATTGAAGATGATAGGTTGACTGTTTACCTATTGTTGTTTTTTTTTTGCAGCTGAGTGGTGGGTTCAGGTGAACACCAGGAGTGGATGGAATCCACTTGCTGCCATCGGTATCAGGATACTCAGCCAGAGCACCAGTTTCTCTCATTGTGAGAGGAACTGGAGTACATTCAACCTGATACATACAAAAAGGAGGAACATGTTGACCTCAGACCGGCTGAAGAAGCCAGTCTTCTGTCATTACAATATGAAGTTGCGTATCAAGAATACCAAGGATCGACAGAAGATCAGTGAGGAGTGATTTGCACGGTTCGTAGGTGGCCCATACGAGCAGAGGCATGCGTTTGCCACACCACCACATGAGGAGGTGGACATGGATCAGATATTTCAGAAGGAGCATGCATTTGCCTCCTGGATAGAGGAGAGGGCAGCCAGGGATCATCTAGTTGAGTTTGATCCGTTGACCGTGCATGAGCTGAAGGAGAGTTGGATGGTGTTCAAGCCGAGAAGGATGCTCCAGCTCCACCTCCACCTACTTCTCGTGCTCGGTGGCCTTCTTCTCGCCCCCCAGCCATAGAAAGCAGCCCACCTCCAAACTTTTCAACTCACCCCCAACCACCACTACCCAGCCCATTCGTAGACCAGGAAAAACGAAAACAAAAGTGACTGCACGAAGAGGTGAAAAATATCTTTGGGTTGTGGTGGAACTTCAAAGATGGTTGAAGAGGTGAAGAGAAGGAAACTGGAGATCAGGCGTCCTGTGAGTCCAGATGACAGCACGCAGACCCCTTCTTACTCCTCAGTTGATGATGACGAGGAGTGCATATTAGCGACACAGCTATCAGCAGCCTAGTCACCTGATTCACGGCGGCCAAAGCCGTATTACACGCTGGATAAGCAGACATCACAACATCATTTTATAGAGCTACAATATCCAGCATTTGGCGAGGGTCAACAGCAGTGGATTCCTCCACCACCACCACTAACTCCGCCAGAGTCTGCCTATGTCCTAGTCGTCCCGCAGTCTGATGCCTTTGACTTTGATAGCATGACATTGACATTATTTTCATATGGATATGGTCCCTAACAATATAAAAGACTGGGCACAACTCAGGAGAATCGACAGCAGCAAGAAGAGGAGGAAGGCTAATATCCATATCTTATATATTGTTATTAGATTGATATCATGTATATTCTTATTTTTTATATTTTCATGCTGTATCAATTAATTGGTTTTTGCATCTGAATATGTACTTAACTTCATTTCATGTTCATTAGTAATTATTTTATGTGGATGTATGCTAATCTTATTTTTAGAATTTTTTCTAAATCATTTCCTATTTTAGGAATTTTTTCTGATTTTTTTTGAATTTTTGATGAAAAAAATTCAAAAAAAATTGATCCAGGCCAATTCCTGGATCGGTTTCTTTCTCAAGAATCGGCCGATTCCAACCGATTCCGATTCTGCAATCCTTGTGTGGTTCATATAGCATTTCTATTGAAGTTTGGAAATATTTGCATGATTTATAGGTATAATTGTTAACTCAATTTTTTAACAAAATCTTAATATTAAAAAGAATGTTGAATGAAGGGAGAAAGAACATCAATATACTTATTTTTAATAAAAAATGAGTTATATATGATTGTTCAAATCATAGAGAGATTGAATTCATGAGTCATACTATGAAATTATATAATAGAGTTATTGAGCTGCAATTACAGAATTGTGTAAATATTTTAACCAACTAATTTGGATTTATGCTTGGTCTCTTTACAATTAAAGTAAAATTTTTTATTAGAAATTTGATAGAGAAATATCGAAATATGAAAAAAAAATTTATTTGGTGTCTATTGATTTGAAAAAGGCCTATGATGGAGTTCAATTAGAGATTTTGTGGTGGGTGTTGGAATGAAATATGGTACATGTTAAGTATTTACAAATGATAAATGACATATGATGAAGCAACCACTAGCATATGTAGAACTGGAGGGGAAACAAGAGATGTTCCTATTTCAATTGACTTACATGAAAGTCTACGTTAAGTCATTATCTTTTTGTATTAGTTATTGATGAATTAACGAAAACTCTTTTAAGATGATATACCTTAGTGTATAATGTTTGTAAACAGTATCATTTTGATAAATGAGACACAAGAAGTGAATACGAAGTTAGAACCCCGGAAAATATTTTAGAGATTAAGAGTTTCAAGATAAGTAGAATTAAAACAAAATATTAACATTATTAATTTAATGAAAATAAAAAAGCAGGTGATGTTGTTAGTTTGGTTGAGGTAATATTTTCTTAAAAAGTACAATTTAAGTATCTTGGATCAATTATTCAAAAAGATAGAGAATGTGTTGAATATGTTAATCAAATGATTAAAACATGTTGGATGAAGTGGAGATTGTCTACATGGGTTCTATGTGATCATAAGATTCTACTAAAGTTAAAAAGAAAATTTTATTGTACAACTATAAAATTTGCAATGTTGTCAGGTAGTGAATGTAGGACAATAAAAGAAAAACATATTTTAAAATTAAGTGTTCTTGAAATGAGAATGTTAAGATGGATGAGTAGTTATACTATATTAGATAAACTAAGACATGAATATATTAGAGATGTATGAGTAGCAACAACCGTAGACTAAGTGAAAGAAAGAAGATTGAGATAATTTGGACATATCAAACGTAGACTTAAGGACGTTCTAGTTAGAAAAGTAAAAGATATTAAAATAACAAAGATTAAAAGGACATTGTAGATCTAGGTTAACTTGGAGGAGGATAATTTAATATAATTTAAATAATTTAAATATCTCTAAAAAAGTAACTCAAATTGACATGAATTGAGAAAGATAATCCATATGACGTACACGTAATTTGGGACTTGGGCTGGAGATGAGTTGAATGTTTATTTATGCTTTAATTTAAACATAAAAAATCACTAATCTAATTTGGCTTGTTAAAGTTTTACTCAGAATACTTTACAATTCTTGCAAATAGCACTATTAGATTTTTTTTTGTAGAATGAAATCAATTTGACTTTTATTTTATCCATTTTTAAATGTTGTTAAATGATATTTTATAAATAAAATGAGTATTTGTTAGAATATGATCATAAGCCATTGAAAAATCCAGAATAGTTTTTCATTCTTCATTTAAATTTTCACACCCCCAAACTCCATGAACTTTTTCATGCTCATGCCATTTGTTTCATGGTTTGGGCTTCCTATGGAGAGCAATTTATCATTTAGCAATTTTTATAGCACTTTTTTGACTATTTTCATTTTGGTTGTAGTTTCTTTTTTTACATGTCTTTCTCTCTCTATCATGTAATTATTTTTGTGCTTGATATTAATTGAATTGTGGCATTCAGCCACCTTCAATAATGACTCTCCACTTTGAAATTTGCACTTCCAGAACATTTTTGAGCCAGAAAAAAACTCTTCTTGCCACTTCCAATGCTTGTTGTCGTGGTAGGTGGCATGTAATTTTCCTTTCACGTTTTCTGTTCCTTCTTTCCTGTTAAATTGCCTAGGGAATGCAAAGACTTTGGGTACATATGCTGTTATCAGGAGCTACTTTGTCCCTAGCTCAAAGTGATATAAATGCATTTTTTCTATTCTATGTTTGTTTGCTTTAGGATTCATTTAATTTCTCTATTTATGCTTTATTGCGTATGTTCTATCTAAATTCACATTTCATATTGTACATTGATGTATTGGAAATTTTATCTGCTAATTTTCTACTTTTTTACATGTTTTTATATATTGGAAAGAAGTTTCTTTTCTTCTAGCTAAAATGCAGCTTGCAGCGGTAGAACTTCATTTTCTTACTAGTCTATCTAATTTAGCAGATGTTCGAAGCACTGAAATCTTTCGAAACTCTGATGGGCCTAAAATGATTGTTCATATACTGGAGGAAAGCAGTCAAAAGGTCATCCTTCTTGATTGTGGCTTTGCTGTTGTTGCGGCAGCTGCAACTGGTAATGAGATCGTGAAAGAATCCTTTATGGAGTTGAAGATTGATGATTTATTCCTCCAAATCCTGAACAGACAGCAAAATGCTTGTACTGAAAGCATGTGTGATGCCATACGTGTGCTGCTGACACCTGATGATCATCGTGTTTTGGCTTCCCAAGTAAGTGTGTCAACATTTCATGTAGTTTATAGAATTTATAAACAAGGCTTTTAGTTTGGCTAGGTAAGCAAGTTTTGTATTGCTAACCTTAGTGTATAATTGATTAGCCTGAATGTTTTCACTATGTTCTGTAATAGCTTATGATGTACCATCAACACTTTCTCTGACATTTCAGAATACACTTACCACAAATTATTACTGCAGGTTGGTTGAAAGAACAAAGACTAGCACACATCATTTATGCAATTAGGTCAAAATATAATGTGTACTTTGTGAGATGCGATGCAAGCTGACTAACTGTGCTAATGTAGTTTTAAGGTATATCTTGAGGATATTTCAAATGTATATATTTTCTTTCTTTCTCAAATGCTAATTCTTGATCCAGGATCAACCCTCAAAATATTTTTGCTCTCTGTAGTTGATTAAATAATTACTCAGTGATAGATGAATGCTATTATTTCTACCACGTGACATGATTTGCAGGATGGTCCTTTCCAGATTGGGATTGACAGGTGCTAACCTAATCCTTGGGAGCTAGCCCAATCCAATGGCCCACTTCCTCTTGAAACTGGCTCGACGTGGTTGGAATGGTCTGAATCGACAGACTTCGGACTTATCCAAGGCCGTGGGATTATATGCAGCTCTATATGCCTTAGGTCTTTGGACCTGAGAAACACGGGATGCTGGGTGACTGTGCAGGGCAGTGGCGGGGAACAGTCCGGAATGTCTTTCTGCTTTTTTTTTTAATTTTTGGGTGGGCTGGTCCTGGTGAATCATGGATCAATTTTCTTTCATTGGATCGGCTGAGTTGGCTGTTCCCATCTTGTTCCAGAATACATTTCTACATTATCTAATGGCCCGTTTGGTTAGAGTTTTAAATTTGATACTATATCAATATTGATATTGATAATTTTAGAAGTTGGAGTATCAATATCAAAATTGATACAAGTTGACACTTGTATTGCATAATGTGCTTTGTTTTCACTACCAATTTCAAAATTGATATTACTAACCAAACACTTCTTAGTGATTACTAGGAATATTAATTTTAAAATCGATAGTGATAGAGGTGTCAAATAGTGTTACCAAACAGGGCCTAACATTCTAACTTTTTTTTTCTTGAACGTGACCTTGAACAAGGCCACAATTCATTGGAACAATAGACAAGAAAAGGTAAAACAGTCCAATGAAGACATTGTCCAGGAGATATATAGTAATAAACAGAAAAGATACTCAGACATATGCAAATTAAATAAAAAAAGGTAAAGGATAATCCACAGCCAATAGTTACACACAGATATGTCCTGGCTTGACCAAGCTGGGGAAAAACTAAACAGTGTGGATCTTCATATTTGAGGGTAAACAATCTATGCTTTAGCAAATAAAGGAGTTTAATTGGAAGTATTGACAACAAGACCAAATCCATATTCTAAGTCATTTGTTTCTAGCTGTCTGAATGCTTCACATGAAGGCCAGAAGAATCAGATCCCAAAAAGTTTGTTCATTTTTTACCAGATTGAGATGTTTCTGGTTGAGCAATAAAACCTTCAGATGTTGATCATGTAAAGGAAAAAAAACTTTTCTCATAGCCTCAATAACTTATTTATTTGGATCGGAAAATTTTCCTATATTATTGGATTTTTTGTCTAACTTGTAAGTTTTATAAAAGGTAACATTTTAACTCGTCCCTTATTAACTAAAAATCAATTAAATTGTCATTGCGAGGCTTAGTGTTCTTATCAAACATAAATTTATATTAGTTTAGTTGGCGTAAGAGAGGCAGTCCAATTCTAGTCTGCATAATAGGGGAGCTCTTCATCTATCTCTCACCTCTAACTATTTATTTTGACTAAATGTAAATCAAGTTTTGTAGTTTTCATTGTTCCACCTATGGTTATTCACTGCATCTGTGAAGGCAGTTAATAAAACCTTTCATCCTTTAAGGTGATGTTGTTATGAGCTATCCAATTTTCAGATCTTAAGCTGTAGAACAAAATAGAAGTTCGAGCACTTAAATGCCTGATAAATTATTTCATTAAATAAATTAAAAGGAACCTCTCAGTAGTTGGATATTAATCGTTCATCTTTTTCTCATGTTTATTCCATCTTAACTCTAGCCAAATGTTAGTATGTTTTTATATCGGTAATCATGTGATACATGCACGTGCACTCGCGCGCACACACTTTGTTTCTTCAAAGTGATCTGCAACTTTTCGTCATTTGTCTTCTAACTTCAGCTTGCCAAAAAATTTGTTCCTAAACCACTTCTTGGCAGAGGTAACTTTCCTCATGACATTTTATTTTTACCTGCATGCCAGGTCAACTCAACAAATTCTTAATTCCTAGGTATTTGGTATCAGCTATATGGGTTCTTCATGTGAACTGTGTTTAGTAATTCTTTTTGGTGCTGTTTTAAGGCATTTTACCTCCTTTTACATAGGATTCTCTTTTCATTTCTCACTGTAGGATTTGCTTTATCTTATCATTTATATCTTGTTTTTGTCTCAAAATGCATGTGATAACTTTTCGCATTTCTTTATCTTTGACTAAAGAGCTCTGAAATTGGAGACATTTCTGGTAATTTAGGTATATGGCTATGCTCGAAGATTTGCTCAAGGAGGCATTGCAGATGCTCTTGTGGCTGTAATCAAGCATGGGATACATTCTCCAAGCGTAGTTTCAGCATGCATATCATTAAAGGCAGTTACTGTTAATGTAAGATTGTTTGCATTCCTTATAGGGATGCTTAAGAGAGTGCGATGCTTTGCGAAAATTTTCAGTTCATGTATTTTATAATTTTCTTGTGACTTCATTGGGCAGATCTTTTCTTTGCTGTGAAAAGCTCTCTCTGTCGTTCTTTTTCTTGTTTCTCTAGTCTTTACTGCTTCTCACTTAATCAGCCAGTTTAACATGTTCTAGTTACTTTTGTGTGCAATCTTTGGCTTTCTTGCTAGACTACCGACAAGCTCCTTAGTGGTTGTTCTTTTGCAGCATCCATTTTTCCAATCTTTTGGAGTGACAACATTTCTTTTTTATTTTTTTTTCTAGAACAAGATGATATGCAACTCAACTCAAGCCTTAGTCCCAAATTATTTGGGGTTGGCCATATAGATTCTCTTTTTCCACTCATGTCGCTTTTGAGTTATTTCTTCAGATATATTTGAATTATCCAAATCATATTGAATTATTCTTCTCCAAGTTACCTTAAGTCTACCACATCCTTTTATGTTTATGTTATTTTTATATTTTATACTTTTCTAATTTGAGCTTCTATAAGTCTACAATTAATATGCCCAAACAATCTCAATCTTCCCTCTTTCATTTTGTCTACAATTGTCCCTACTCCTACGTTTAATGAGGGATGAGTGGTCATACTAGATTAGACATAATAAGGAATGAATATGTTAGAGAAATTGTAGGATATCAATTGTAGACACAATGTGGCAATGTGCCTGTAAATGTACGTTGTAGCTTTTAAAAATTGTCCTTGTTTGGGTCATATCTCAGATGGTAGTCTCAGTTTTGAAGTGTTTTTCTGAAGAATTGTATATGAGCACCTTTTGCAACAAGTTATTCAAGGGGAAAGGTCCCCACAATCTTCAATTATTTTTTCACACCTTGGAAATGTATCAAATAGAAGTCAGGCAACATGTTGACGGTAGCAGGAATTCAAATGTCAGCAGAAGAAAGAATATTTCTATGCTTTTTCTCATTAAAATCAAGGGAAAAGAAGTGCTATGAACTATGAAGTATTACCTTGCTAACCTTGTGAGGAGAGGATGTCTCTTGCTGCCATCCTTGGATTCTTCATTGTTGTATGCCATCTCAATAACAATAAAGTTAGCCCACAAGAAAAGTGAGAATAATGTTTATTTTTTAGGCATTTCTAGTTTCCCATGAATCTAACACCGGTGGAATGCTGATTGTAGTTTGCATGCATGTGACCTGTCTTGCATGAGAAGTGTTAAAACATTTGGTTCACGGAATACACTGATGTACTCCCATATTACAGTGTGTTTAGTCATATGCCATGTAACTAATTTATTCTTGAAACTTCTCTCTATTGGTTTCTGTTTGTATCTGGATGAGCACTGATCATTGGAAGCTCAACTCCTCATGTACATGGTCATATATATATAATGCCCTTCAGGCACGATAGTATAAGAGACTAAGAGAAAAGCTTCAGCCTTCTTCATTCTGTTTCTGCCTACTCTCATTCTTCACTTGGTATTAGAGTGGATTAGCTTTCTCCATGGCGACTAATCAAGGCTCCTCTGTAATATCTTAATCTGGATGTGCAAATTTTGCAGCTTTAGTGGTTAACTTTTTTTTTCTTCATGTTTCGGATACTCCCGAAGATGTTCTAGTTACTTATCAATTAGCAGGTGAGACCTTCTTATCTTGGTCAGATTTGAGAGAATGCTATTCGCCTATTTCCCTTCATCTGCTACATGTAAATAGGAGAATCTTTCAATAGCAAAATATTCCAGTATGCTAAGGTTGCTGGCATGAATTGGCACATTTTGAACCTGATATATCTAGCATTTCTTAACAGAGAAGGCACCTTATTCAATTCTTCATAGGTTTGAGTTATGCATACTCTAATGTTCATCAAAATGGGATACCACCCCAAGAATTTCTCTCCACACATGAGAAGCGAGATCACCAAAATCAATCTATATGACTATTTACGATACTTAATTTTTCAACACTTGTTGCTACTTCTACATCCCAACCCCATATTAATGCAAATTGTACTAATTTTTTTTAAATGACTTGAAAATAATCCAATATATCTTATCAATCTCTTAAAATTTCAAAACGATCTCTCAATCACATCTTTTCTTAAAATTGGTCAAGTTGAATCCTAAATCCAATTTAGGATCTCAAATTCTGTGATGTATCCCTTGTGGAGAATGCTCACCGTCTTTGTATTTCAGTTCTATTTTCTTTCCTTAACTTGTCTTAGTTTAGTTCTCAATCTGACCATTATCATCCCATTTTAAATTGATACATGCACTTAAAATAACATTTCTAAAAGTTTATTCTCTTGAAATTTTCTTAAGATATCTTCAAGATCGCTTTTCTCCATCCCTCCCGAGATGAAGTTGAGATATGAGATAGCAATCCTTGCTCATGTTCAAAGTTAAATTCTTCTTATGGATCCCCTACCTACTGTTGGAAATGACTCCAAGATGAAGTACAAGGAATCTTATATTCTCTACCTCTTTTGAATGCATGAGCTTTAGCACAAAAACAACATAGAAATTCAGGTGTCAAAAGCAAAAGTATCTCAAACTTGAGCCTTCGTCCCAAATTACTTGGAGTCGGCCATATGGATTTTCTTTCTCAATTCATGTCGATTTTTAGTTGTTTCTTCAGAGATATTTGAATCATCTAAATCGTGTTGAATTACCTCTCTCCAAGTTAACCTAGGCCTATCACGTTCTTTTTTTTGTTATTTTAATATTTTCTACTTTTTTTCACTGAAAGTTCCTCAGGTCTACGTTTAATATGTTCAAACCATCTCAATTTTCTTAAGTCTACATTTACATGTTTTTTCTAAAAGTGGCTCTCTTTATAAGAGCCCACACTCTTTACGTGAAGGAAGAATAAAATTTTTTGGGTATCTTGGTGTCTTGCATGGGGGGCTTGTCCTATAGGTACCCTCACCATGGGAGATCTTGGCTCTCCTTCCGCCTCCGACAGATGGCTGGCTTCCGATCACCCCTGGCATAGGCTAGCTTAAATGTCTATCTCACCTCTCTCTTACGGCCTCCGTGCCATTCTTCTCTCTTCCCCCTTATAGGTTGCGACATCGGTATCAGATCGGGTGAGCCTCTCATGGTCATCATCAACTGATCACCTTGTAGAGGTTTGCCAAGCCCTAAATGAGACAACGCTCGATAATTGACTTATATCTTACCACCCTGCTTCTCTTTCACTTTTCTCATAGAGCATCCCTCATCCTGGTCGATCCATCCCACTGCCTTGCTAAGCCCGATTGAGTGACAAGGATTCCCGACCACATTGATTTGTTAAAGCCTTCTCCAGCATCCCCTTCCAACCCCGAACCTTTTGTTTAGGCCTCCTGGCAACCACGGTTCCCTCCTTTACAATCACCTCTCTTTTGTGCCCATCATCTTTCTTTGATTGACCCTACCCTATTTTCGACACCTCCGAACTCCTATCCACCATCATACCTTCTCACAACTATTCTCCATCATTGCAACATCTGTCCCTCCTCGGCCCTACCTTCCTCGTCCTCCTCCATCTCTAATACCCTGCCAATTCCCCAACCTCTGGACGGCGACCTTACACATCCACCCCTCCTCCACTTTGTCTCTGTTGTCTTCCTCCATCTATGATCGCCTAGCCAATTCCCCTTCCCCTTCCCCTGGCCTCCGGACGGCATGGACGGTGACTCGGAAGAAGAGGAAGGGGAAGATGGTTGAGGTAGAAGGTAGCGATGTCAAAGAACTCATTGGGCCTTTCGGCTTCTTTGGTCCTCCTCTCAGCCATGTAGGGCAATCGACCACGCCACCCATTGGCACCTCCACTCTTCTTGACCTGCAGCCCTTTTTTCGTTCAGATGAATAGCTATGATGACCATGAAAGGTGAAGGAGACGAGGACGATTGGGGAAAGCCCTCACCCAACTCCCTTGTCAGGTTTTGCCAGCCTAGTGTCTTCACATGCCATCGAGCGCAGCTAGAGACATCCACACACTCCACCACCCCATGCCACCTGGAAGTGGCCACGATCCCCCCACGGGGCTTGTCTCCTCGTGCACATACGCACCTTCTCGATGCTTCGCTTTGCCACGAACCCACATCCTGAGAGCAACGAGGCATTGCCAAGACCCCTTCCGGGGTTTCTATCTTTGCATGGTCGGGCACTTCGTCCAAGGCCCTCTGGGCTTGTCTTCACACAACTGGGGTGGTTGCTGCAGCGGCCACAACACCACCTTCGCTTGCATCATACTCACGCACACTAGTGCGCCACGCACGCTCTAGGACGGCTGCGACATCCTTAGGTGTCTTGGTTCTTCACACTCGTGTGTCGCCACGAGCCCCCCAGGCCAGACTCACCAATTGCGCACCACGTACCGTTGGGGAGCTCACCAACAACCATTCTTTGGGACTCCCGCAGTTGTTGCACTCGTCATTATACTCGAGTGCACCCATAATGTGTTGCACATTTGGAGGCATCATGAGCTGGCTACGAACCCACATGGGTCACGGCGGCTTCTATTCTAACACTAGTTTGGGTCGATTCATCTCATCTCACACTGGTTCAAGGCTGCTCCATTTGGTTTGATGGATTTCAATGTGATTCTGGCTCGGTTTAGGCCGTTTCTAGGCGATCTGGTATAATTTAGCTTATTTGGGTCTGCTCACGCATCCAGATGGCAGATTCCCAATTTCTGTTCCGCGTCAAGTCAACTTCAATGGTGTATCATTGCGATCTGGAGAGGAGCTCCTCAGGGTTGACTGGAGACATGGTTTTCCATCTCGCCGAGATCTCGCGAGAATCTCGGTCTCTCCAAGGGGCCGAGATACGAGATCGCCGAGATCTCACCCCATGTAGATTGGTCTATAAAGAATTTTTCTCGGTCGATCTGTGACTACTCTACGTCCCGTTTATGATAGTGTAAACACATTTGATATATTTCACTATCACTTGTACTATCACATGAAAATGTGTTACAAATTTAATATCATATTAATATTTAAATAAGATTGTGTACAAGTTTAAATCTTTTAGAAGCACGAAGATCATTTTTTTGGTATTGAAAGTGCTTTGTAATTGTTCATTCACACAGTTGATATACAAAATGTGTTATATATTTTCATGTAAATTCATTTATGTACTCCTATTTTTATAAGATATTATGTTATATTTCATACATATATACATTTTGATCCGAGATCCGATCTCCCGAGATTTTTACGAGATCTCTTCGAGATCTCCTCTCTTTCACCCTCCCGAGACGAAGTCGAGAACCGAGATAGCAATCCTTGACTGGAGATCACCTAGGAAGGAGGGGGTGGCAGATGTTGCAATAGCTTGGAGAGCTTCGACTGGTGGGTGGTGTTGTGGATGATCAACAACATCAAGTGATATGTAAAGGCATTGGCTTACGAGGAGTCAACTGGACCTTTCGACAAAGTGCCTATGGGAAGGAGGGGAGTTGTGGAGCTCTCCAGCGGTAGCGACCAAGAGAGGGGGTCACAGCAGGTGCACGTCATGCACAAGCTCCTCGGATGGCCACTATAGCTCTATAAGAAGCATTTGAAAAGCTTCTACATGCCTTGTGGTATAATGACTAAATAGGGGAAGGGTGGAGAAAAAGTTGGCGAGAGCATCAGATGAGGAAGTGAGGTTGGTCAATGGTGATGGGAGGGATTTGGAGGTTGGCGAAGGGTCTATGGTATTGGTCGACGGAGCTGAGTTGTTAAGGTAGTTGGTTTCCGAAATGGTGGAACAGGTGAGGGAATTGGTGGTTGAGTGTCTTTAAGAGAGAGAATGTAGTTGGGGGATGTAAAAAATCCTGCCAGGTTGAGTGAGGCAATGGGAGGGGTTGATCGGAGTGGGGGAAATGGTTCGGTGGGGTGGTAGAGGCCAAGTGAGGCAATGCGAGGGATTGATTGGAGTGGGGGAAATGGTCTAGTAAGGTGGTGGGAGTGGCGTTGATTGAGCACTGGGCTTCTAAGGTCATGTGAGATAGATTTGAAGCTGGACTATGATGGGAAGGGGAGGAGAAGGGAATGGCACGAAGGTTGCAAGATAGAGGGAGAATAGATGTTGGGGGTCGACCTATGTCGGGGTGGAGGGAGAACCGATTGTTACCGGGGGTGGAGAGGATGCCAATCTTCGATGGGGGTGAGGGGAAAGCTTCGGAGGGATCCTAGTCATCGAGCACCATGGGAGTCACCTGGATGCCATTGCCTTCGCTTGGCTCTGGTCCTGTCACTGCTGCACTTTCCTCCGAAGTGAAGACCTAACAGTAAGAGAGGAAGAGACTAAGGGGGAAGTGTAAATGCCAAAATGTTAATTTCATTCTATTGTTAAAAAATATGTACATAATGTGGGTCTTTATATAGGCCAAGGACAAATAACATATAAATCCAAAAAGATGTCTATATCTCTGTATGTTCAAAACCCATGTATAAAGTGTGTGAACCAAATAGATATATTATATCCAATGTATTCATGAAATAAACTTTAAATTAATCTCTAAAATATGCTATGTGCCAAATAAAATATTCCCGAAGATGTCGCCGGGTGCCAACATCATTGGTAAATGAACACTAGATAAACTAGTCATGTGTGCAAGTGTCCTCACTACCGATGCTTCCTCTTCCACTTGACGGGGCTGTCGGATTATGCTACCCCTCCAACTGTTGCCGAAGGATGCCCTTTCTGCTTCCTCCCCGAGCCATGGTGGTGGCTGTGCCCATAGAAGATAAAGGAGGAGCTGTTGGCCACTTCTGATGCTGTTGTTGGGTGCTGATGGCCTCGATGCTGCCGATGCACACAATAGGAGGAGGAGATGAAGCTGAGGAAGAAGATATAAGAGGGGAGCACCCTTCTCTTTCTTGATCTAGTCTTCATATCTATCTATTCACATACAGTTCTGATGCAGCCTATCAGTCATGCCTATGTTCAGACTTTGCACAGGACACCTAAACCCCATGTTAGGCCAGCCATGCATGCCCCTAGATCCATAGAAAACTAGGTAGGTTCGACCTCCTTAAATGCTCAATATACTTTGAGCTTAAGATGAGTATCCGACTGCCTTGGTATCATGTTTATGTGGAGCCTCCTTCTTGGCCTATATTTCTTTCATGCTAAGCCTATCTTGGACCCATATCATGACATGTGCTTCTTCTTCTTGAACCGAGCCTATACATGGTCCCATCTATGGCTTATATTTTCTCAACTTATACCCATCTCAGTCCCTAATACATGGCTCATATGTTTCTCTAAGTTAATTTCAGATGCCTTATGGCCATGGTGCTTAGACCGAAATACAGTCCCATACCTGGCTCCTTATCCTATTCCAAACTTGGTCTATAGCAGTCCTATCTAGATCCAATGCAACGAGCCATGGATCCCTCTCGGTCCTCTCGGGCCTGACCTGACTATGCACATATGGCTTGACAGCCCTTTTGTGGTCCACAAGGAATGCAACTGATGGCAAGCGGTCAGTAAGGGTCGAAATCATCAAAATTTGAAGATGCTGGACCGAGCCCATCAAGATGGATGGGGTATGAAGACCATGACATGATGAAGCCATGATAGGCCACCATGGCCAAGATACAATGCATGACATGCCTATATGGCCAATATGACATGATGATAGGCTGATGATGTCCATATGACAAATAAACCATGTTAATTTAGCATGATCTTTATTTAATAAAATGAATGTTAAATTGTTAATAGTATAAGAACCGAAATATCCGCTAGTATCATAAGAGACTTCTCTCTTATGATATCAGTCTTTTCCCACATCACAACAATTTTTAAAGTTTTTTCTATGGCTTTTATGTATTTTTCATTTTTCTGATTTTTTTGAATTTTTTATTAAAAAAAATAAAAAAGACCGATTCTGACCGATTCTGGATTGGTTTTTGTCCTGGAGGATCGGTTGCGATCCCGACTAGGAGTGGGATCGGTGGGTACGGATCGGTACCCACCGATCCCACTCCGATTCCGTTCATGCGATCCTTATGTATGGATGACCATCTAACGCTCTTTGATAGCTTAAATACAGCATCAAAACTGTTGTTCATCGCTGCACCATGAGGAGAAATATACCAAATAGGCAGAATAAATTTCAAAATTGAGTGACTCTTAGACCTCCCCACGAGGGTACACGAAAGTACATTAAGCTCGTCATCCATGATGATACAATGGAAAGAAATATGAACACTGAAGACTCTGGCCCATCCCTTGCTGGGGGCTAACAGGCTAAACAAGAGATTTCGGGAAGGCATGGCAATTCTTGTTTTATGATAAGAAGAGATCTCATGAGGGTGCTGGCATGCTGGTCAGGACCTTTGTGTTCAAACTCTGGCAGCAATATTTTGTTTTGTTTTTAATGGACATAAACATAGCACAGTTATGTTTTTTAACAACTTTAAGAGAAAAAACAAAATAGTTAGACAAAAAATATGTTATACAGTTACATTAGCAGCTTAAAGAAGATAAAAAAGAAACTTGGAAGGTAGTTTCTACCAAGACATTGGATAAAAAAATGAAGTTGCTATTGCATATAATGCCTTCTACATTCTCATTTTGAGGGAAGTAAGTTCTGTTGAAGTTAAAATGCAGTATCTTGATAACTATTTGTTGAAACAAAAAAAAGAGAAAAAAAAAACAAAACAGCCGCGCGGCTCAGCCGCACGAAGAACGCCGCGCGCAGGCGCGCGCGCGCGACCGCGCGCCCACCTCCGGTCAAACGGGGGGAGTTCTGGTCAAACAGACCATAGAAAATTAAAAAAGAAAAAATAAAAAATGGGAAGACTCGATCAACCAGTCCTCCCACGATCTCCATGTCCAGGGAGTGGCCCCACTCCTTGGATCCGGTCACCCCAAGGTGACTTTACCACCAGGTTTGACTTCCGGTCAAACAGAAGCATAAAAAGGGAGAAACGGAGGTTAAACTCACCCCCAAATCGGGTCACCCCCTACTATTGCGAAAATGGGCTTAGTGGGGTGGTTTTTTGTGACCAAAATACCCCTCCAAAACCTTCTATAAATACCCCCACTTGGCCATACGTGGGAGAGGTTGGAGAGTGTTGGAAAAAAGGGTTGGCATTTGGTGAGAAAAGAGAGAGTTGGGAAGAGAGAGAAGCTCCACATTCTCACTCCTTAGAAGGTAAGAAATACCTTGGTTTTGTGCTACCTTTTCATAAAAAGGGGCTGGTTTTGCGCTACCTTTCCATAAAAGGGGCCCAAAATAGTAAACTATTTTGGATAGAAAATAGCCAACCCAACTCCGGTTTAGCTGAAATGCTGCCGAAATTAAGTGGTTTTGGGTTACCTTTCCATTAAAAGGGGCCCAAAATAGCTTGCTATTTTGGATAGAAATATAAAACTCAAGTCGGTAAAGCCGAAATGCCGGTCAAACCGAACGGGAATTCCAAATGAAAACCCAAATCGGTAAAGTCGAAATGCCGGTCAAACCGAACGGGAATTCAAATCGAAAACCCAACTTGGTCAAACCGAAATGCCGGTCAAACCGAACGGGAATTCAAATCGAAAACCCAAATCGGTCAAACCGAAATGCCGGTCAACCCGAACGAATCGGTAAAAGCCGAAATGCCGGTCAAACCGAACGGGAAATCAAGGTGAAAACCCAAGTCGGTAAAGCCGAAATGCCGGTCAAATCGAACGAGAATTCCAAATGAAAACCCAAATCGGAAAGCTGAAATGCCGGTCAAACCGAACGGGAATTCAAATCGAAAACCCAAGTCGGTCAAACCGAAATGCCGGTCAAACCGAACGGGAATTCAAATCGAAAACTCAAATCGCTCAAACCGAAATGCCGGTCAAACCGAACGAATCGGTAAAGTCGAAATGCCGGTCAAACCGAACGGGAAATCAAGGTGAAAATCCAAGTCGGTAAAGCCGAAATGCCGGTCAAACCGAACGGGAATTCCAAATGAAAACCCAAATCGGTAAAGCCGAAATACCGGTCAAACCGAACGAGAATTCAAACCGAAAACCCAAATCGGTCAAACCGAACGGGAATTCAAATCGAAAACCCAAGTCGGTCAAACCGAAATGCCGGTCAAACCGAACGAGAATTCAAATCGAAAACCCAAGTCGGTCAAACCGAAATGCCGGTCAAACCGAACGGGAATTCAAATCGAAAACCCAAATCGGTCAAACCGAAATGCCGGTCAAACCGAACGGAAAATCAAGGTGAAAACTCGAGTCGGTAAAACCGAAACGTCGGCAAAACCGAACAAGCTCTAGAAATGCCGCATATCAAATGCAATCGGGTCATTCCTGGACACATGAAGACAATCTGGTTCGGTAAGACCGAAATGTCGGAAAAGCCGAAACCCAGATCGGTAAAACCGAAATATCGACAAAACTGAACAAGCTCCAGAAATGCCGCATATCAAATGCAATCAAGCTATTCTTGGATATATGAAGACAATCTGGTTCGGTAAGCCCAAAATGTTGGAAAAGCCGAAACCCAGATCGGTATAGCCGAAATGTCGGCAAAACCGAAGAAGCTCCAGAAATGCTGCATATTAAATGCAATCAAGTCATTTTTGGATATATGGAGAAATTTTGGTTCAGTAAAATTGAAATATCGGCAAAGCCGAAACCCAAATCGGTAAAGCTGAAGTGTTGGCCAAATCGAACAAACCTTGACATGTGTTGAGGAACAAAGGCTCGAATGCCCCTCATTTATTGTACTTCCATGTACTCAAATCGACATGAAATAAATTCAAGTTCGATTGACCCGATGTGTAATCCAAAGATGACATCTAATCCCCATGAACTTTGAGAGGTGGATAAAAATTAAATAAGTCATTGAAATAATAATTTCTAAACTGGATCAAATAATCAAATTTTATTTAATAAAAATCAAATAATGACTTATTTATTAACAAAAAATGCCATCATAATCAAATCAAATTCATGCCGTAAAATCATACATAAAAGATAACCACAAATGGTTACAAAACATGTTAAGTTTGGATCCGACTTAACCATGGAAAATTAAATCAACCCAAATGGATAATGCTACTTAAATAATTAAGTGTACATAACAAAATCCAAATCAAATAAATGATCAAAATATTAATAAAATGTTAACATAATCCAACCAAAATTATGTCATTAAATAATGCATAAAAAATGTCAACTAATGACTACAAAAACAAGTTATGTTGGATTAAAATCAACTATGAAAATTAAAGTGATCAATATTATTAAGAACAAATCTTAATAATAATAAGAAATTCACTTAAATCAAGCAAAAAATGCTAACAAACACAAAAAATATAGAAATTAATTCCTACAAACAAATAAAAAAAGAGATCAACTCAAAATTGTCTAAGTCAACAAATGACCAAAGACATAAACAAAACAAATCAAATCAAATCCTAAATGAAGAACAAAATCAATGAACCCAAACTTGAAAGTTTGAAATAAGTTCAACCAAATTCCATCACATAAGGCCATGGGGATATGTCTTCCAGCTTTGTTTATGTGGATGAATGACTTCCGATCAATATGTTGTTGTGACGGTCAATCAAGGGTATTCGAGTGTTCGCTCGATGTAATTAACACCGGAATATCGCAAGTCCGGTGGAGAGAGGTCAAAATTTATTTTCAAAGAACTCAGATAACCTCACAAATTAAATTGTGGTTCAGATCATCTAAGTGGTGGGTGATACCCATATCGACACTTAGCAAATCTGTGGAACCATCGGTGTTCCTATAAAATAATAACATATCAAATTAGCTAATACTCCTATGAATACCACATATTTTCACAGTAGTCAATTCTAGCCTAAAGTCAAAAAAGATTTTTTTTAAAAAAGGGAATTCTGACGACGAGAGGGAAAATTCGAGGTTCCAACACTATTCTTTAACATTTTGATTATGGGTGAATTTCAATCTCATAAATGCATAGTTGCCAAGCCACCCGCTTAGGTTTCCTAGTGGCCAAGGTGTTTTTCCCTATCAAAGGCATCTGCCTTGGTGCCCCTGATCCGTAAATTGTGACCGCCTATTTAATAATAGTGAAAACGTATTAAAATATTTTACTATCACTTATACTGTTACATATGTTTAATATTTTTAATTATAAATACATGCTATATATTTAAAAATTATAGAATTCTTTCTTTACCCTTCTCCTCCTCCTCCTTTTCCTCCGCTCTCTCTCACACGCACGCACGCACACACGCAGTGGTGGCATTTGTGTTGGCTCAGTCTGAAAATCTGGACTCTTAATTTTTTGACTAACTTCTTAGTTTGTAGTAAAATTAAGTACTTAATTTGATTAAAATATAAACATCATGATCAATCTAATGGTTATTTAAAGCTTTTTTTTCTATTTTATTTTTTATTTTCTGAAAAGCAAAAAGCTAAACCATTCAACCTATTTTTAATTGTTTTATTAAGATATGAGAGGTTTGATTAGATATTAATTAAGATGAAAAATGAACACCCTAAAATTACGAACCTCTAACCAAATCAATCAAATGGGCTCTTAGTTTACTAGGATTAACTTTTTTTTTAAATATATACCAACAGATACATAATTACATTAACAAACACGCATAACTACATGAATGCACATATAACACATATTCGACTAAAGCATACAAATATGCATATAATTCTGTGTAAATTTCTCTTTGACCCGGCCCTTTTTAAGTCTACTCTGTATCTTTCTAGTTTTCTGCTTTCTCTCTCTATGTATATACACACACACGCATGCACACATATAAGTTTGTATGTATAAAATATGTGTATATATGCAGTGTGAACATCTAATTTTACTGTTTAGGTGATGCCTAAGTGGCGCCCTGAAGCCTAGGCAGATCACCTTGACAACTATACTTAACTTGCACTTTTCTATCTTAGGCTTTATCTTCTTCCAATATCCAATCCACTATTTGGAAGATCTCCTTTAACATACTTTTGTTATAGGATGAAATATGCAGGTCGATTGCAGAAAATGGTGGAATTGAGGCAGCTCTGCAGTGTATAGATGACAGTTTTGAAGAAAGCCACAGGCTGGTAGTTAGAGCCTGTTGTTCTTTGTTGTCCAAGGTTGGGAAGGAATTAGCTAGTTTGATTCCAAGTTACTTCTTACCATTTTTTTCTTGTATCATTTTTCTTTTTAATCTTACCAATACGATGCACATCACTATGTTCTTGAAGTTGGCAGGTAGTGATGTAAATAAGAATTCTATTGTTCAAAAGGATGGACTTGGTAAGCTGATAAAAGTTTCTTCAAGATTTTTTGATGATCCTTCAGTTCTACTGGAGGTAATTTATGAATAGTTTATGAAATACTATAGTTATCTCTAAGGCAACTATATAGTATCTTGTGTATGGTATCAGAAAATAAGTTCTTCACTCTTTAGTTGATATATCTGTTTTCATACAGATTTTCACAGTTGTCTGTATTCTTTCACTGAGGTCCCCTGAGAATGCAAGCCGTGCAGTCGAAGCAGGAGCTGGAAATTTGGCATTGCAAGCAATGCAGAGGTTTCCTACTGCATATCAAATGCAAAGACAGTCGTGTCTCATGATCCGCAATCTTGTGGTTCGGAACCCAGAGAATAGGTGTGTTTTTTTTAAAACTCTGCTTGTTAAAATCAATGAATTATTTGTATGGTATGACAAAACCAGATTAAGTAGCTATCATCTACTTGGATGTGTCTAGATTGTGTTAGAACAGTTCTAGTGGTCATTTTTCTTTTCTTGCATTTGCACAACCCTCGTAAGCCAGTTGGGATTTCACTAAGCCAGTTGGGATTTCAGTCTGGAAAAGGCTTGACGTCCTGGTGTTCTTTACGAAGTGATTGGTATCACAATTTTTTATAAAGTATAGGGGAAACATACAAGTGTAAGCAGAAAAGAGCACCAACCTTACAAAATATATCCTGTACGATACATCTTAACTCCATTCCTAGTTCTGAATCCAGCAAGCTCCAAGAATTGTCAGAAAACAAGGACCCTCAATGAGATAAGTGTGACCAACAAATTAGCAGGCATTGCTTCTATTCTAAATACCCTTCTGTTTCTTGCTGACCACAGCCTGCAGAAGTGGCCTGTAGGATCGCTAAGGTTTGAAATCTCTCTTTCAATATCGGAGAGGAGACAGGTTGATGCAAGAGTTACTGATAGTGAAACCCATAGCGAACTGGGCAGAAGTACAATTGTGATCAATTAAGGCAGACTAAGCCTCCTTGTCAATCTGTGATGCATCAATATACATTCTAAGGAGTCATCTACGTCCAGACCAAAATGGGCACTCAAGTGTTCAGTGTTGTAAAGAAAGCCCAAGACGCCTTTGGTCAGTAATCTTGCATGCAGTGCTCTTAAGCTTTTCAGAATTTTAGATTTATTGCTCAACAAACAGAGAATATTGTGGAACCTCGAAAAGAGAAAGCAGTTCTCAGTTAAATCAGCATGCTACAAACTTAATATTGGCATTGTGGAGGATGATTGGTGGAGAAAAGCTTGGTTGCCAGTTCTAATGGAGATTAGAACCTTCTTATGAAAGATGATTGGGAAGACTCACTTGCAAAACTTTTCTGATGAAGTTTTTCATTTAGTTTTCACGTTATGTCTTTTGTGGAACCAAGACTGAAGTTGTTGATCACTTGTTCATCAAGTGTGATTATTCATTCTTTCTGATGCACCATATTCATGAGCCTTGAAAGTTAGGACACATTGAAAAGAGCATTGGAATGATCAGGAGCTGTTGATTGAATGGATTCATTATAATCCCGTGGGAGTTGATAACGTTTTGTGGGATTTGACACTCCTGGCAATGCTTTTGGCAATCTGGAAGAAGTGTGTGGAACATCACTTTTTTACCATCTAAAAATATAAGTGTGGTATGGTTTTAAAATTTATTTTGATTTCCATTCATTTGGGAAAAGAATTTTTGTTATCTTTGGCTAACATGTACTACTTATGAAAATACATGATATCTTATGGGAGTATTAGCCAAAATACATGATATGCATAAAAATATAAACACATTGAGGTTTAGTGTTCATTAAAAATGTCTTTGGACTTTCTCGATTGGAGTGTGCAAAATTTTGATATTAATTGCATCAAGAAACTCAAATACCCTTGATTAATTATCATAAGCAAAAGCAACTCATGAAATAAAAACATTCATCCACAAAACAATAACACGTGCGGAGCTATTCTCTCAAAAACTCAATGAAATGCAAACTTAATATTTTGAGTTTGATCTTGACTTTGATTTATGTTTCATGGAAGGTGTATTTTAAGATTCTAACATCTTATAGATATGCTCTTTAGTGAGATTTTAAGCAATTTTGACATGTTTTATATTGGATTTAACTTTTAATTCAAGATCTTATCATTAAGACATATTTGAATTATTATAATTAACTTGGTTCCGAAGTCTAGGAAAGACATGGTACAGATCAAATTTTATTATATGTTTATATGTTTGATCTTCATTTCAATTCATTCATATGTAGGTCTTATCATATTAGGCTTAGTGACATCTGCTTAAATCTGTTTTTTTATGATATGGGATTGAAGCATGTTGTTCGTGGCCATTTTATTATCATTGTTTTTGTTTAAGTCTTAGCATTAAGCACTTAGATCCATCTTTTTTTTTCAAGTCTAGCATCTTAGACTTAAATCAGATTTTTATGGTATTCGATTGGAGTGAACTCATTGGCATTTCATTTCATGTTCCAAGTCTTAGCAGTAGAATTATAATTCATCATTCTTTTATTTAACTCTTAATAGTAGACTTAAGAGATATCGAATTTCTGATTGTTGAGACTTGCAACCTTCATTTCAGTCATCTCCATTCTGACTTCAAATTGCAGTGTACGAATCGTCCGAAAGTCCAATTTCTTAGTCATTAAAGGATCATCCAAATGCAAAACTGCCCCTACGAAGTCTGATTCAATAGCATTCCTGCCAAGCATCAAATTTTATGTTCATAGATACCTTCAGATCTGAAACTGCCATTTCCAAATATTAGATCATATCAACAGCTTGGGCTTGGTCGGACCTAAAAGGGGTCTGATTTCAAATTATTTTTAACTGAGTATCCAGTTTTAAGCTTAAGCAGTTTATTTAGTTGATGGTATTTTTTAGATCTGAAGCTAGGTGTCTTAGAGGATTTCACATTTCAATCCTGACCACCCAAACACTTAAGCTTGGGCCTGAAGAAATAGAGGATTTCAGGTCATCGTATTCATAATTGGATCCTTTCATGTTCTTTTGAACATATTAAGATCAGTCAAACCTGAAATTGTCCTTCAACATGACCAGTTTCACACCTTTCAAATTGAGCTCCTGGCTCTCACTAAATAGCTCTCTATCTGAGAATGTCAGATCCATAGATGATCATGTTGATCTTTTAGAATGAACAATTCAAATTCAAATTATCATGTATATTCAGTTTTTTACGTATGATCACAACCTAAACATAGATTTAAATCTGAATCTGGCATATTCCAGATATCAGAACGTTGTTTCAGATATTGATTTTTCTCATGCAATCCTAAGCAATTTCAGATCTGAACATTTCACCTCCATTTGCTTTCAACCCCAACATGGATTTAGCTCCTAGGCATTTCGGAATGCCATTCATTAGAACCTGGGTCCTATGTTCGGATATTGCATTTTCTATATGTTCTTACTCATTAGACTTCTAAGCCTTAGAAATTCCGGGACCTAAAATCTGATTTGGGGTTTTCATATGGGAACTCTGATCCTCAACTCATGTGAGTTAGGATTCCTATTCAAATCTTCACACCTCTTAGCCTCCGCTTCAATCATGTTAAAGAGATTTGAAATTTATTCTATTAACCAGTTTCAACTCAATGATTAAGGTTTATACGCTTTGAAACTTAACACCTTTGAGATTATATTCTCAAATTCAGATTTAGAAGATTGACAGATTGTCACTTAGGTTCCGCCATATGTACATATGTTGTCTGGTTTAAGCATCTTCATATCTGCAACTTGGAGGATTTATATGTTCCTCGTTATCTCAGTTTCTAATTATGTCATTGTCGGCGTCATTTTTTAAAAAAAAGGAAAGAGGAAGGACCGAACCAAGGACCAAGCTGGTCCGGTCCTTAATTGGCCCAAAAGAGGTACACGTGGGCCCATCGGATGGGCAATCCAGGCCCACCAGCTGGATCCAATTGCGCAACCCATTAAAATTAAGTTAATTGGGCTAAAAGTCAAAATTCAGCTGGCCCAGTGTGAAACCTCGAGAAATTATATAAAAATAAAAATATATGCGCTATGACATGGTTTGAAAATTCATTTGACTTCCGTTTATTTGGAAAATGAACTTTCGTTATCTCACCTTTGGCTACTATGAAAATATATGATATTTCATAGAAGATATTAGCCAAAATATGTGGTATGCATATAAAATATATATATCGAGGTTAGGGTTCATGAAATTTGTCTTTGGACCTCTCTCCGTCGGAAGGTGCGAATTTCCGACGTTAATTACATCGAGATTCTCGAACACCCTTGATTAACCGTCGTAGCAACTCGTATAAAAGGAAACAGTCATCCACAAAACATAATCACATCATCATGTGGGGAGGCTTAAACATAGCCATAATCCCATCATACCATATCATTTCATACATCTTGTTTGAGAATATCCCGTCTTATGTAGACATGGACTTTCCACCTAAACCATAGAGTTTTGATCTATAATTGACCTCACTCTAAATGAAGTGGGAATTTCCCTAATGGATTGAGTGCATGTACTCTTCCCACTTTGGGATGGATCGATGACACCGAGTGCATGTTCAGAGCCCCGTCCGGATCAAATATTTCGGGACGTACCCGATAATACCTGTTCAAGTATCATGAATATTGCCTAAGTATAGGCTCATATTATGCATCTTAAATATTTTTATGTGTCAGAATATTTAAGATATATGATTTTTATGTTATCTGGGCCACATTTGGCCTTGTCATCGTGTCAACGTCATATCTTGGTCCGGGTGACCAAGTCTTCGTCATCATCTATGCCCAGTTGGCCATGTCTTCATATGCTTCATATCTTCAACTTCATGGTATCTTGGCTTCATTGAGGCTACTTGGGATGGCCCTTAGTCCATCATATAGGTTCTAAGGGGGCCGGATATCGCCTCATCCCTTGGCTGCAGCCCATCTTCCTTCTCCATGTAGATGACAACATCGGGAGCTGTTTCATGACCAGCTGGGGATTTATAAAGGGTTTGAAGAGAACCTGTTATGGGGTTCATATAGGTTCTGGATATGTGACCTGTTATGGGGTCAATATAAGCTAGATATATGACCAGCTATGGGGTTGGTATATAGCTGAAAAAATGACCCGTATATAGGTCGATAGGGACTGAATATGTGACTGGTTATAAGGTTAATATATGGCTGAAAGTGACCTATATATGGGTCGGACAGAGGGTTGGTATATGGTTCGTATATGGGGTGATGAGGGGGCAGGTATATGACCTGTGTATGGGGGTTGAATAGGGGACTGGATATGCGACCTGTTATGGGGTCGATAGATGGCTGAAAAGGTGACCTGTATGTGGGTCGATATGTGGCTTAATAAGTGACCTGTATATGGGTCGGATAAAGGATTGGATAAGTGACATGTATATGGGTCAGGTAGAGGGACTGATACATGGATTGTTATAGGCCTGAGTGTGAGCTGAACATGGGGCGGTATGGAGGTTGAAATGATGACCTGTATATAGGTCAATGAGAGGACAACGACAGACCTGTATGTGGGTCAATATAGGGCTATTTTTATGTGCCTTCAGTCATTGTATATGGGCATAAGCATGCTGTCCATGGAAGCATTACATGGTTATGGAGGGAGGGTCAAGTATGCTCCTTGGCCATCAATATATGGGCATCAACATGTAAGTATCATTCATGTCATATGGTGTATAACATATCACTGTATGGAGTTTAAATATAACCACAATTTCATCATCTTGTGGTCTCCTTATCCATCTTGCAAACATAAATCTTCTTTAAAGAAGAATGTCATTCTAATCATAGAAGTTTGGTCCATAATTGGCCTTCTCTCTATGTGGAACTATCATCCTCTCTTGGTAACTGAGCCCATTTGCTTTCTCTCTATTATGAGAAGAACCAAGGAACTGGATGTATATATAGGTTTAGTTCTGTCCGGAATGTGGACTGGGCCATGCCCAAACATAAGCCACTGTCATGCCCCTGAATTCAGTCATTCATAGGCTCTCTTGACCTCCGGATTTCATGATCTTCAAACTGGTATGAATCAGTTCTCTGCATATTGAGCATTTCTGTGTTCAGCTGTCATGACATCTTCAAGGCCCGGTTGGCCCTCTTCTTTTCATACTTTTTGCTTTATTAAGGCTACCCGGGGTATCTTTGGTCCATCATGTGGGTTCCAAAGAGGCCGGGTATAACCTCACTTCCATGCTTTGCTCTTGTTCCTTTTTAGTAAGCTGAGCTCCCTCCATTGTGGAATAGGCTAAGAACTGGGCATATGGCTCTAGTTTCTGTCCATAATAAGTGTATAGGGCTATGCCCAAAACATGCTATTATCATGCCCCGGAATAGGCATCAGTTTCCACATAGGCTCTCCCGGCCTTGATCTTCAAGCTGACATGGGGCAATGGACAGCTCCTCTGCATGTTATGTATGCTTTTATGCTCAGCAATCATAAGGTCTTCAAGGCCCGGTTGGCCATCTTCTCTTCATATTCTTTGTTTTATCAAGGCTACCCGGGGGATCTTTGGTCCATCATGTGGGTTCCAAAGAGGCCGGGTATAACCTCACTTCCATTGCCACCTTGAGGAACATATGGTGCTTCACATTGGGGGCTATATATGGAGTCGATATAGGCTGGATATATGGCCTGTTATGGGGTCGGTTTAGGTTGGCAAAGTGACCTGTTATGGGGTCGAGTAGGCCATGGGTATGGGTATAAGGAGAAGGCTATGGTCTCCATCTTCCTTGGGTGCTGGAAGAGCACCTGCAGTGGCAGCATATGAAGAGGAAGCCTCGGTTGCAGCTCTCCAACAGGGTCCTTTTAGGGTGTTGGAGATATCAGCATCAGTTTCTTCTTCCAGGATTCTTCTATCGTCTGCTGAAGTTTTCCAATAGCAATGACAATAGGAGGAACCTTCACCAGCATCTCCTTCATGATCGGATGTCAGCCAGAGATAGGACAGAAAGGAAAGCGCAGACAGCAGGGCATTTGTTGGTGGCCTTCTCCTTTTTGGCATGGTGCGCAGATGGCAGCAAAGAGACTTTGGCAGCATCATTTCACTAAGGCATCGACAAGCATCTTGGATAATAGCAGGAGGGATCAGCGATGGTAGGAGTATTATCGCATCAGGTGCATCCGGAGCAGCATCTCAGCATGGCTGCATCTACATCATCGTCTTCTTCTCCTGTCCGTCTCGATGCTGATGGTGATGGTGATGGTGAAATGCGGCCACTTACAAATCAGTCGGACAGATGCTGATGGTGAAAAGCCCAAAGTTGTATTGGACATCTTGTTCCGTCCACTCCTTAAACTCGATGTTGGAGGATATATGCAAGGATCATTAAATAGATAGGGTAGTTAAGCTAGCCTAGTTTATTTCTTCTTTCATTTACAACCATAACTTCGTCTTTAGTCTTATGAGAGAATATACCAAGGGCCGAGAGTTGCTACGGCCCAGTGCAACCCAGTTTGCTTCCCACTACATTTCGCTAGAAAGCTTGTCGAGTCAAAGGAGACCTCTAACTCAGATGGTAATATTACCAGGATGGGGTAGTTTGATAGCTATATGTAGCCTTTTGGATAAGAGAAATGAGAGAAAAACAGAGGAGGCAATAGAGAGTGGGGATTTTTGGAAGGTTGTAAAAAAGACCTTAAATATTGTCCAACCCACAGTGAAGGTACCTAGGATAGTTGGCGGAGATAGGAAAGTAGACATAGGGTACTTGTACGATGCAATTGAGAAAGTAAAAGAAGAAATTTTGAAGACGGTGTTCGACTTCGTCAACTGGTGGGACATTATAGATCGTCGTTGGGAATGTACATTACATCAACCCATACATAAAGTAGGTATAATTCTTAGTTCTTTACTTACTTTTTATATTTCATATACATGTAAGATGTTTACTAATATTATTTCATTTGTAGGTTACTTTTTCAACTTACGGTATTGCTATAATCCAAATTTTAAGACAGGAACGAGTTGTTAAATGATGTGAAGTGCGTCATCCGACGGATGCTCGGTGATAACAATCGGGATATTATCGTCTGCAACAATATGTACGATTATAGAATGCAGGCATTTTACGTTGAAACGAGTAGAGTGGAATGAGCTATGATGTTACTAAGTCTGGGTACATAGCAATATTTTTTATCAGTTAGTTAGTTAATCAAAATGTATGATATAATTTTATAACACATTCAATTTATGTAGCTGATTGGTGGATGGACCATTGTAAAGTACCAGGGTATGAAGACTTGGCGGATGTAACCATTAGGGTCCTAAGCCTAACCACTTCGGCTTCGGGCTGTTAGAGAAACTAGTCTACATTCAGTTTGATTCACATGAAGCAAAAGAATATGTTGACATCACACAGACTTGAAGACCTTGTGTATTGTCACTACAACATGAGATTAAAGTTGAAGAATTTAGAAAGAATGAAGAAGAAATAGATGGAACAAAGAAGCTGGATATTACAAGTGGCGGGACCTCAGATCGAGGAGCCGCCAATTGAAGAAGGGGACATTGATTTGAATCAAATATTCTACGAGAAGAACTCTTTGGAAGCTTAGGTCAACGACCGAGAACGGTTGGGTGAACTGGAGTTCAAACCGAAAGACCAAAATGAGCTGAAAGATTGCTCGACGATGTCCCTCTAGCTGAAGAATTTCATATCTTTCCCTCCCTAGCAAAACGACAGAGAACCAAAGAAGAAACTAGTCGAGATATGCAAAGTAGAAGAAAAGGAAAACAAGTTATGACCGATCTTCTTGATATTGCAGATGTTGATACAGAAAACGATCAAGAAGACATGCCTGAGCCGAACATCCAAGTGCAGTACCAAACTTTTGAGGATTCTTCTTTAAAGAGTAGTAGCGACGATGGAGCTGGATACGAGGGTGGCACCGCTTCATAAAGACAAGAATTCTAGGAATTGGGTATATTTCCTACAACTACAATTTCTCGACACTTTACCGGTGAGGAGTAAAGTAATATATCCATGCGACCTAAGACGGCGATCCTGGTGCAAGGTTGCAACGTGGAGGAGGTCAACATATGAAGTGAGCTGGAGGACAGTACTATGATGCCTCCAATTATGCATGTGATTCATTTTAAGGTTTTTGGTTCTTTACATATGGCTAAGGGCATTTTGGAATGAATTATGTGGAATCATCAGACACTGCGATCCAATCAACTTATGGCTACAATAGCTGTGGTGATTCTTTTGAATCTAGTCTTATGATGGTTGCCTGAGAGAGTGACGAATATAATCGTCATTTATACATGTGCCAAACTATGCACTCAACCTAAATGACATAGAAGAATACACAAACTACATAAAAGTGTAGATCATGTCACATTGGAATAAAGTTGATGAAGTATCTGTTTATATCATATCACTTATTGTTTCTGATATTTTTGTGTTTTTTTCACATTTTTCTTGATGTTTTTCGAATTTTTCAAATGACCTGGGTCGCAACCGGTCGGACTGGGTCGGTCTGGGGGCCGACCGACCCAATTGCAACCCCCGATCCCACCAACCTTGTTCAAACCCCATCTAATGTCCACCAGCATGAGGAGCTTCATGTGCTTCTGTGCAGCACCTTCTTGAATGTCACCTTGTTGCAATGTTGCCTTGGTCCTTGAAGCATGCTGCCCATTAGAGTTAAGCCATGCAACCTGCCGCCATCTCGTTGGAATTTAGCATGCATGCCGTCACCAGGTTTCAGTCACAAAGGGACTGTCTTTGGTGGTCAAAATAGCAGGTTAAGGGTTGTTTTTGAGGTGAAAACATGTCCTGTTTTGGGGTATCGGAATAGGCATGCAGGTGATCATAGGATATGCGAAGAATAGGTATATGTGGCCGTAGAGCATGTGGGATATAGATGTGATATGCAGTGGACCAGGTGTCCTTGAGCCCAATGGACATTAAGGGAGCCGACTCCTCCTTGCCTTACAGATCTTTGTGTATATATGATGAGCTGTTATAGACTAGATATGGGGTTGAACAGTGTGTATAGGAACTGCTTTTTATGGAGTTGCAGACTTGCAGCATGGGGATATGGGTATGTATTGGCACAGGATGGATCCTAGGTATAGGTTTATGTGGGGAGGACTATGATCCTTCTCTTCTTCTTCTTCACCTTCCTATTGCACAAAAACATGGGCCACGCCAGCATAGCATGGTCCTGGAGAGCAGGATAGGCAGCAATCATGGTCTTCGTGGTTCTTTGCACCATGGCCGATAGCATGTAAGGATAGATAGGATGAAGAAGGCATCACCCTGCTCCCTCTCCTCCTATTCTTTATGTGACAGCAGCAACACCAGCATCATCAGTATCAGCATGGTGGCATCACTGGAGGAGGATCTGGCTTTCCTGTTCTTTATCTTTTTGGTGTGCATCAGCATAAACAGCAGCAGCAACAGCAGAGAGTCTTGGCTCTCTTGCTTCCTCTTCTTTTCTCCTTTCCTCACGTGCACAACATCATGGAAAGGAGAGGAAGAAGCTTTAACTTCTTCTTGGTCTTCTATGTTTGCAGGAGCAGGAGCAGCTTGGAGGAAGAGGTGGCGGCAGCTAGGGCTGGATGAAAGGGTCTCCAACCTCTTGCAATGTGTGCATCACCTGTATTGTAGAGAAAGGGTCAGTTTGGTTTTGACCTATTTTTTTGAAATCAAAACCAAACCGAAAACTGAACTGAACCGGTTCCATTGAACCCTGAACCAATTGTGAACCAAACTGATTCGGTTCGGTTCGTCGGTTTAATGTATATATAAATAAATAAAATTTAAAATAGAATAAAATTTAAGTTATAATAATTAATTAAAGTTAACATGAATACTAATACTTTGGTTTAATATATAATTATATCTTTATATTATTTAACCTAAATTTATAATAATATATATTTAAAATTGATATAGTATATTTAAAAATAATATAATACATAAATAAAGTGGGTCAAATCGGTTCAACCGGTTTATCGTTCTAGTTCAGTTTGGGGAGGTGACGAACCGAACCACATCGATAAAAAGTTATCGGTTTGGTTTAATTCGGTTCAATAAACTCGGTTTGGTTTACCAGTTTACTTAAACTGGTTTTTGATTAACACCCCTAGATCCAAGGGTATATATATCTTATCATCTCATGACATCCAATCCTAGCTATTCATCCTTTAAGTAGGATTCATATCCTATTAAGGACCCAATAAGGGTAAGATCCATAACTTGAGTTATTGTGAGATCTTATCCATCAGATCTTATATCCATTACTTAATGCCTTGTTTGGTTAGGGTTTCATTTTTGGTACTATATCAATATTGATATTAATATTTTCAAATGTTGAGTATCAATATCAAAACTAATACAAGTTGTCACTTGTATTACATAATATACTTTGTTTGCACTATAATTTTTAAAATTGATACAATTAATCAAACACCTCTTAATGATTCCTATCAATATCAATTTTAAAATTGATAATGATAGAGGTACCTAATAGTGTTATCAAACAAGGCATAATATAATCCAAGCTTTGTCGTTCATTGTTTAAGTAGGATCTGTATCCTGTTAAGGACCTAATAGGCATAAGATCCATAATTTAAGTCCTTGGGCTATCTAGACCATTGGATCCTGTGCCAATCTCTTCATCTCATTTTATCGTTCAACTTTTAATCATGGGTGCTTTAAGTAGGATCCAAACCTTTTTAAGGATTCGTTAAGCCCTTAATTGATGGATTGTGAAAATGGAAATGCGAGAGGGCTAATTTTTAATTGGATTAAGACAAAAATGAGTCCATTCTGCAATGAAATTTAGCTCATTAATAGTATTTCATGTGAGCTATGTAATAGGCACCATAATTGGGTTATCCTTTCATAAATTGGCATTGAAGTGGACCTTATTTGATTAACTACTTTTAAGATTTTTCTATTGTGGCCTATGGGAACTGAATTTGACATAATCCCTGACCAATAACATTTTTCATTTTTTTTGAAATTTTTTGGGCTAACATAGTTGATATTTGAAGTTTGTTTTGCCAACCCTACTTCAAGTTTTGCATTTACTTATCCTTGCACTAGGGACTGGCTTTTTTCACATTTTTTCTTTTTTTCCTGAAGGCATTAGTTATAGTAATAAGTTTTTTGCATGGAAGAATTTCTCTAGATAGTTTTCTTTTTATTCTTTCATCTTCTCTATTCTCCCGTCAGGTCCCCTTGCTGAAATGTTGTATGTACTCATTCCAATTTTTTGCACTATTATTAATGAATTGTGACTATTATCACCTTCAAAAAAAAAGGAGTGACTCCATGTAGGCATGACAAGTCATCTGGCTGTTGATTGACTGTTGAGAACGTTTGCTGACCACCTGCATACTCTGATGTAGCAACCTAAGTCGTCAGAGATGAAGGCATGGTCAGTCCATTTAATTGTGGTTATTTATCTGTTGAAAGCATTGACAATACTGAGTCTAGTGTGGTCTTCCTGCTGTACCACAGGAACCGTTCACTGTACACCTTTCTGTTCCTTGTGTGCTCACCAAGTTGTAACCCCCCCAAAAAAAGTTGTGCAGCATGTTGCTTGAGCATGGTTTGTTTATGTCTACTTGACTCGCTCAATACTCAATGAGCATGCTAAGTCTATGTTCAAGCTCAGCTCACTAAGAGCTTGATGTGTTCGAGCTCGACTTGTCGAGCTACTTGTCTAATTGATGAAGCCGAGCTTGAGCCTGAGCTCAACTTAAACTTGTTCCCAGATCAAGCTCGAGATCTATTTGAGCTCTTGTATGAAACTTGTCTCATGCTTGATTAAAATTGAGTTAGGCTCAAACAATGTAGGATCGGAATTGAGCACCTATATTTTACATAAGAATAATGCTGTTGAATTAAGGACAAGGTTGGGTCGAGCTCAATCTTATTGATTTAATTAAATTTTATTTTGGCGGCCCATGTCCCGTATATTGGGCCCTGTTTGAACTCAAGACTGGGTCGGCAGAAGTCATCAGAATATAAAAAGAAAAAGAAATTTGTGACCCGCCGGAGGAAGATATGCAATCTGGTCGGCCAATATGGTTTCCATTTAAGGGTCGACCACCTTCCTACGTCATGGGGGAATCGGTGTTAGAATAGGATTGTGACTTATTACGGAAGGGGGAGACGAGGGGAAAGACCACCGGGAGCAATGGAAGCCTTCCTCATCTAAAAAGGATCTTGATCCTTCCGAGATTATGGCCAGGATTTGTGGCAAGGTCCGAGTCCCCCTCGGAGACGGAATAGTCCCCCAACAGAAGGAGGAAACCCCAAAGGTCTATAAAGCAACAAGCAAAGCCGATGCGCAGAAGGGTCGAAAACCCAGAAAGGGAGAGGCCGGAGAATACACCCCAAGGAGACCAAGAGAGAGAGAGAGAGAGAAAAAAAAAGAAGGGGCCGGAGGCCCGGAAGAGAGCGGGAGAGTGCTTCCGGAAAGGAGGGATACCTTCTCTTCCTAGTGCTGCCGTTGAGGGCCTAGACGGCAGCAGAAGACGTCGTTCATTTCACCTTCTTCTTCCTTTGGGTTCGTCTCTCCTTTCCGGAGTCACTGTTGGTGTGGATAGGCGTTGCCGAAGCTATAGCCGTCGCCGGAATCCTTTCCGGCAGAAGCAGCCGTCGCCGAGAGCTCCGCCGGAAGCAGTCATCCCCGGAGTCCTTTCCGGCAGCAGCAGCCGTCGCCGAGGCCTTCTCCGGAAGACGTTGTCATCGGCACCTCCTCTGGCAGCAGCAGCCGTCGCCGCGAGCTCCTCACGCTTCCGCCGCCAGAGCTCCCTACCGCCGGGTGAACAGTGCGAACGGGGTGGAGCTGCGGGTTTATTTTCCCCTCTACTATGGTCCACGGTGGCTATACAGTGGGGCCCACCGGTGGGAGATGTTAAAAAAAAAGGAGAAAAGGGCGAGCAGCTGGCTGCGTCCGAGAGCCGCGCGCGCATGAAGAAGAGCCGGCTACGGAGGGAAGTAGACCCGCGGGTCAACAAGCAGGTGGGGCCCACCCGACAAAAAAAATGCAAAAAAAAGAGAAGAAGAAGGCGCGACCGGGCGAAGCCGGCCGGCCCTACAGATGCCTCCCGCCGGTCCAAACAGTGACTGGGCTCCGGTTCGGCTGAACAGTGCTTCGACAGAAGCTTTTCAAGCTTTAAAAATTGTTTAAAACAAACAATTCATGGAAATTAAATAAAAAACGCACCTAATTAATTAAACAAACCGAGGCGAGCATCCAGCCGGCTAAAAACCCGCCTCATGGTCTCGGCATAACTTAAAAGAATGAAAATAAATGGGACAGCAATAGGCCGGCTTTAAGCACGCCTCTTGACTCATAATTCAAAAATGAAATAAAACAAACAATAAACATAAATTAAATAACAATCTACTTAATTAATCAACAAACCGAGACGAGCATCCAGTCGGCTAAAAACCCGCCTCATGGCCTTGGCTAAACTTAAAAGAATCAAAACAAATAGGGAAAGCAATGGGCCGGCTTTAAGCACGCCCCTTGACCCTTTAAGGTGGACATACAAAGGTCTGTTTAAAAGACCCCAATGTCTTACCATGCCCCAAGAGGGAGTTACTTACCCATTATGCCATGGGAAGGCTGTGCATGATCAACATGCCGATATGCCGAACTATGAGCTAATGAGGTTCATCAATTATGAGATGAGTCCCCACAAGCTTATCAAAAGCCTGGTGTATTCAATCTCAAAACAGCAGGGGATGCCCATAAGTCTATCAAGACCGGGTACATGCCGCCCATGAATTGACAAATTAATCAAGAACTCAAGAGACCGGATTTCTGGTCACGATTGTAAAATCGTGTCTCATATTGAGAGGAAATAAATGAAAATTCATGCTCGGTGCATAGATTTATGTTACAAGGAGAGGATCGCTACATGAAATTTTGGAAGGCAAGACAATAAAAAAAATCTGAAAACATAATCTGTCAAATCTGCAATTCAACTGAAACGAAGAAAATCTGAAATTGTAAAAATCTGAAGCATACAAAATCTGAAGTTTAAAACTGAAGTCTTAATCTGTAATATGCAGAATTGCCATTTAAAATCTGGAAACTGAAAATCCGAGATCAAAACTTGTAACAGAAAATCCATAAAAAAAAAGAGAAGAAGAGAGAGGAATCAGATCTGAAATACAAGCAGTTAATTCTCAAGGCATCAGGGCTGGAAGGATTTAAATTCCCAAAAGACAAATTAATCACAAGCATAATTAGATGCATGGGCAGAATCTGGATTATTTTCAACTATACAGATCTTTGAATCAGGTTCAAAATAATCTTTAGGGACAGAATAAGATGAAGCAGGTCTTAATTCAATTCAAATCTTCAGGTGGCTTTAATCAAATCAGTCCAACCGATCAAGCCCAAATCAATCCACATAACCTGAAACCTGTAAGTCAAACTTAAAGCATAATTTTCACATCCGCAGATATCAGATTGTAATAAGTAAAGAATGAATTCTAATTAACTCTTTGAACTCAATTTTCAAATCTGTCAAAATATCAAATCCTCTGGATCCAAATCACAAAAATCCAATTCAATTTAATCTCAGTCAAATTTGATCCAGATCCAATTCTGTAAATTTCAATAAATCTGAACATCTTAAACCCAAATTGAAACAAAATCAGAGGAGAACCAATATTTAATGAATAAAAAATCAACAAAATTTTAATTAACTCACTAAAAAAATCCAAAGATAATCTCTAACTTGTCAAGTCAATCAGATCAATTCAAATTCAAAACCGACCCAAATCATTTCACATAAATCTGAAAGTTGCATAAGGGAGAATCCAGAAACTGTCAAATTCATGAAACACAAACTCCCCAGATTTAACTGAAACCTAATTTAAACCAATGAATCAAATGAATCAAACTCAACTTAATTAAAATTAAACTCAAATCAAACACAAACCTGAAAACAATCCACCAAACACTTGCCCAAATTAAACCCACCAGATTCAAAGTAAATTAAGTTGAAACTTATTGAAAAATTCAAATTAATCAAACAAGCCAAAATTCAAATTCCAAACAAATTCATTCCAAACAAACTTAAACCAATTAATCAACTCAAATTAAATCAAATTCAAATCGAATTAAAACTCACACACCAAATCCAAATTTCAATCAATTTAAACAAACTCAAATTCAAACTAAATTAAGTCAACTCAAATACAAATCAAACTTTCTAAATCAAATCCAAGTCAAACTTAATCAATCAAATTCAAATTAAATTCAATCCAAATCAAACAATAAACAAACTGTATCAAACTCAAACCAAGTTTTAAACAAACAAATTCAAATTGAACCAAACTTAAATCAATAAACAACTCAAATAAATTGATTCAATTAAGATGAATAGATCTAACTTCAACCCAAACCAAAAGCAATTAAATTCAACCAATCAAATTCAAGTCAAATTTAATAAAACAGATCCAAATTCATCATGCAATCAACGAATTAAATTCAACTCAAACAGATTCAAATTAACCAATCAAATCAGAATTCAAACTAATACACTTAATTAAATCAATTCAATTCAATTCAAGTTAAGCTCAAACCAAATCAAAGTGTTTGCATTCCATCAATTTTATGGGGTTGTTTTCTCCTATATGTGTTTGTGTGAATGTTTATTTTTGTGTGGATGCATGTTTTCTACTTTCCAATGGATTGTTATGACGATAATCAAGGGTTTTCGAGTAATCTCGATGTAATTAACGTCGGATCTTCGCACCATCCGACGGGGAGATGTCAAAATCAATTTCGAAGAACCTAACAACCTCAACATATAATTTTATACATAACATTGAACCTAGTTTGTACTTTTATGAAATATCATCTATTTTCTTACAAAGTCAATACTAAGGTCGAATCAAATCAAAAATCAAATCCAAACATGAAAATGAATTTCCAAAACCAAAATCTTTTAAATTTTGAGATATTTGAGGTTACATCAATTGGCACGCCCGGTGGGCTTTCCCTTCATCTCTCCGTCATAGCAATTCAAGAAGACATACATCCCAAATGCCATATATCTAACACATGCTTCTTTCCTTTTTGTACGAGGAGGAGGCAGAAAATGTCAAAGGATGAGACCCGGTGGGGTCCAATCACCTCGCCATGAAGACTTCATCCTGATGTTGCAAGCATCTCAAGAAGCCGCTCTCGGAGTTCATCCAACACCGAGAATATTCCAAGGGTCAAACAACTTGATCCTATTTTTCAAAGGGCTTACCATAGAAGCTCCCCAACAAACAACTCCAGGGGCAGGTGGTCATGGATTCTGTCACCACCAAGCCTCAAAGAAGTCAAAGAGGCACTAAACATGCCATCTCAAGACCCATGCAATTATATATATCAAGGTCGGTCTTTCATGCCCGACCAAGACAACATGAGGAGAATGCCAAGGCAAAGTTCAATTCCTCCACCCCCAACAAGTGCAAAGCACCGGGGCAACTACAACAAGAGAAGGTTGACCACAAATAAAAAATGGGCTGCTGGCCAACCGGCAGAGAAAGCTCTCGGACTCAAGCTGGCAAGATGTCGTTCAGCAGGGAACAAATCCCTAAGTCCAAAAGAACTCTATCAACCAAATGGGGGCAAAGAACAAATCCTTCACCCAAAAGTCATATCTGGTCAAGCAATGGCCAGGCCAAAGACATATTCTCAATTCATGAGATCACCATTGATGGCCAATTGGCAGAGAAATCTCTTACACTCAAGCTGGTGATGTCGTCATTCGGCAGGGAATAAATCCCTAAACCCGGATGAACTCCGTCAATCAAATGGGGGCAAGGAACAAATCCTTCGCCTAAAAGTCATATCTGGTCAAGTAATGGCCAAGCCAAATGACATGTCAAGGAGAAATCAGTTCTTAATTCATGAAGTTACCATGGCTGACCTACCAGAGGCTCGGCATATTCAATGACAAGGAATCAATCCTAGATTTCCAAAATAGAAACACACTTTGGCCAACCAAATATCAGCTTGGCTCCAAACAAATGCTACTTGGGTAAGGGATAAATCCGTCACCTGAAAGAAATTTGTTGAGATTGGTTGGTGGCCCACATTTCATTGAGGTGCTGTATCTCAATAGCCGGTTAAATTGAGAGCTCAAATCATGAGGTATTTCAACTGGGTAAGGGATTAACCCTTGACTCGGGAAAATAATGTGGCTTTATTTTAGCCTCAAATGCCACTTAGAAAAAGAACAAATCTTATGCCCAAGAAAACAAAAATCATCAAAGCATGGTTGCCCGATCAACGGCATATACCAAAGATGTTTCAAGAGGGATTAACCCACAAATCTATGAGAATACCATGATAAACCAATCAACAGGTACATGTCAAAACTGTTTCAAGAAGGGAACAACCCTCAATCCACAATGCTGCCGTTATTAGTCTTCATCCACAACATGCAATGGGGAACCTGACTACGGCGTATGCCACATGAATGCCATTTCCATGGGGAATCAATCCTCACTCCATGACATGAAGTCTTTATGGATGGCTAACCAGGTAGGGGAGTCAATCTTCTACTCTTGAAATGTCATGGGCTACCAATCATCTCTTTTTAATATCTCTTTTTAATATTATCTTTCTCTGATTTCTCTTACATCTCTCTTTTCACTTTAAAAAGTGAGAATATTTTTTAAAAATATGTAAATAATTTCACTTGCATATATTAAATTGAAATAAGTATTTTTTAAAATTCAAATTATTTTTAATAATTTAAAATTTTGAATACGTGTTTATAAAATACAAATTTTAATGGCTCTTGATTTGTAAAATCTCAACAATTTAAAGGAAGCTAAATTTTTTTAATGTATTAAAGTGCCAACTAGATTAAGAATAATAATTAACAACATAAAATCAATTTTACAAGCCTAAATATCTAATAATATGAAATTATTATAAGTTTTGATTTCATATGTTCAAAATAGTTTCAAAGAGTTTTTAAGAAATTTAATGTTAAAATATTATGAAAAAAAATGTACAAGTAACTAAAAATTTTCTAGTGAGTTTTTAGAAATTACTCACTAGAAATCATTTTCAGACGAGTCAAATAAAACATATGTATTTCTTTTTCCCCGTAAACGTTATCCATGTAAAACTGTTTCACTGTTTTTCCTTTTACACCTAAGCAAGCAGACCCTTAGTCATAATTGTTTTTCCATTCAGTTTGCTGTTTGAGGTCCATCCTTTCAACAGTTGTGCATGTGGTAGACGTTGGCATCTCTTTTATACATGGATAATGCTCATTCGTTGAGCAGGATTCCCTTAAATTTATCTTCTGGTTACATACCTTAGTTTTGAATTCAATTGCCTGTAACACCTACCGTCAGATCAGCATTTTCTTATGTTATCAAAGACGGTTGAGGCAACTGTCTGGGTAGGAGATGATGCAATGCCTCAAAGGATGTCCTAAAGCACGGTTCTGGAGCTGCCATTGGCTGCTCCCCATCACAGCCCTTACCCGGTGGGGGAGATGGGGCTCATCAAGGGTCCTGGGATCTCTGTCCGTCTTTTCTGCACAGTAAGGGCTGCAATAAGGAGTGGCCACCAGCCACCTATTGGCAGCCTCCCAACACTCACAGGCAGCTCTATAAGTATAAGGTACTCTGGGGCTTCTGAACAGCCCACCACTTTTTCGCATGTCTGTTTTGAGTTCACCCTACTACGTAAGTAAGGAGGCTGCCTAGCGAGCTGAGGTGAGATGACCCCTTCTTTGCCTCAGGGCTCTCATGTACCCAATGACAGCTATTTTCATGATTTAGGAATATTCCTTTCTTGAAATTTACTGATAACATATTCCTATAGGTTATCCGTCCCAGTTCCAAGTTCATTCATATCTATTTTACAGTCTAATGTTGACTTTTCTTTGTCCGTTGAATGTGCAGACAAATTTTACTGAATAACGGAATAGAAAGACTAATCAGAAAAGCCAAATCTAGTCATGAAAACTGTAAGGATGCTGCCAGAGATGCACTAAGAGATTTGGGATTAGATGACTACTGAGTAGCATTCTCTGGTGGCAATGTTTCTTTTTTTACCTTTATCTCTTTATTTTGATTTTCCTTGAATGGTTATCTTGATGCTAGTTATGTGAATCAGCCGTACGTACTTTCATGTTCTATTATCCTTCTTCAAGAATTTCAGTGGGTGTAGCAATTCTTTAAGAAGTATCCAATAACTGTATTGTTCTGTATGAATCATGGCCGGTGGTACATATTGTGTAAAACTGGTGATCAAGTATTTGTTGTCTGTTTTCTTTCCACGTTGTTTAAACATCATCAACAATTGTATTGGTCATGTCACCAATAAAAATTAGGATAATATATATTTTTTATACTTTTACACATACAAATGGACCCTTAATGTTTAATATTTATTACCAAGCAACATCGCATATCATAATTTTTTTAAATTTTAGTGAAATCTTAAGATTACATATCATTTATGAAGCCAATGTTCATTCATCCATCATGCTCTACTTAAATGGTCAACATTCCTGTCCCATTCTCATCACATTGGACATCTATTTGAATAATTGAACCAAAATAGTTAAACTAGATACTTAAAGAAAATATTACTCTATTCCATATCTTCTTTTCTTTGATTTTTTTTAATTGTACGGTATATTCATTCTATCTTAGTTTTATTTATTTTTAAACTCTAGCGTCTCATTTGTTTTGGCTTAATTAACTTTTAATCTCCAAATCAATCAAAGATTAGATGTTGATATCTTTGATGAAACGTCTCAATACAATAGTGATTTCTTCGTAAACCTTTTAAGTGATACTTAAAAATTTTTATTTTACAAGACATATTATAGATGAAATTAAAACTTTACATGTTTTACTTAGTCAAATCAAATATCACCCTAGACTTTAAAATGTTTCTCCAAATTAAATTCATATTAACTCGTTGCATCTCATCTATCAATACAATATCTACACATATTATACATCAGAATATTCATCTTGCATTATTTTTGTTAATTTTTAAGTGCAAAAATGTAATAAACATGTGAATTGAAATATGAAAATATTTTGCTTTTATTTCATCATACATATATTTTATTATTTGTATATAGTTTTACTTATGTTGAAACTCTGAGTTCTTATCTGTTTTGATTTAATTGATATCTAATCTCTAAATCTAAACCACTCAACTTTAAGTGATACCTCAACTTTAAGTGATACTTTAGATTTTAAAGAGAGATTATAGATGAAATTAAGTCTTCACATATTTTATTAGACTTTAAAATGTTTCTCAAAACTATATCTATCAATGTAATAACATCTACGAATATCATAGATCATAATAGTCATCATGCATTTTTTTAATTCATACATGCAAAATAATAATAGTTTATTATAAAATTGTTAATTGAAATAAGAAAATATTTTATTTTGCTTCATCGTACATATATTTTTATCATTTGTATATATCTATCAGAACTATAGTGCACTCCAACATTTATCATAAAATATCTATTGGAGTCTCGTAATCTTTCATAATTCTCCTTCATAGTTTCATAATATGAATGGTACATTCGAACTCAATACTTTATTCTTTTTAAGAAATGATCTGATGATGTTTCATTCGTTCATAGGGCATTTTTTATACCCTGTTTGGTATAAGCATAAGATATTTCTATAACTATTAAATTTGAAATTGATATTGATAGTAATTATTTATAATTATTTGATAAATAATATGAAATTTAAAATTTGTAGTACAAATAAAACTATGTTATTTAATATAATTGTCAACTGACATCAATTTTGATATTGAAGCTCTAATCATTATAAGTATCAATATCAAAATTAGTACAGTATTATTTTTGATGTTCTAACCAAACTGGCTCTTAGATATTAAAATTCTATTTATCACTCCACATGTATTTTCTTAAATATTTTTTTACGTATGTTGCTAGGGTCATGTATCTTAATTATTTTATCATCTTCAACATCTCGGAAATTTCCAAAAACTTTATTTTTCTAATATCATATTAATCTTTGTTATATTCTCAAGTATTTTATGTTAAATAGAGTATAAAAATAACTTCTTTGTATATTTTTATTTTTTCATCAAAATTTTTCATTTTTATCTTACTCTTAACTCGTCTAAGGTCCATCTCTCTCTCTCTCATTCATCTTTCTTAACTCGAAGTTTCTCTTTTTTTTTTTTTTGTTCACGTGGCCCAGTGGCCAGAGGTCCCGCAGCTGCCGCGGGTGGCGAGGGTTCGACCCCGTCGAACCCCACAGGTCGTCCCCCCTCGGGGACGCCCGGCTAGTGCCGCCGGGAGGCTCGAAGATGCGACCTGCGCCCCCAGGCGCAGGTCCCCGTGCCAATCGAGCCAGGCTCGACCGGCAACTCGAAGTTTCTCAACATGGGTTTAGAAGGTTTATCTCTTGCTTGTTTAACATTTGTTTACTTTACTTTTCATTATTTTATATTTTTATAATTTTTGTTATTATCACAATTATACAAATTATTTATAAAGGAATGTTATTATCTAATGGGATCGAGAATATATGTTTTTTTTCATGTATATGTAAAACTAAAAATAACATCACAAGAATCCATCAAGAAATAATGTGGAAAACTTATGTAACGGAAAAAGCAAGTTTCGGATGATGGATCTCTTTGTGGATGTTGACAACGTAAAAGATAAATTATATGCCCTTTAATTTTTTTAGAAAAGAGTAACTTTTCATACTTGCCGTATCACGCGAGGATTACTCAAGAAGCAATCAATAGAATAGAACATTAGATCTAACCTTTGAACTTGAAAATTTTAATTAAAATATGTTAACCAACCCGAAACTGCGATACTGAGTTAGAGAGACTCAGGCTTATAAGCATAGGTATCTCCTCTACCTAGTCAATATGGCACTATTCTAACTAAATATGTATGTTTCCATAGCTAAAAACTTATTTATCAACAAACATTTTAATATATCTAATAGGAGCTTAAAATGTATCTTTTTCTGCGTGACACCAACTTTAGAAATTAAAAAAATATTTTTAAAATAAATACTTTTGAATATTTTATTATATATTATTATTGAATACTTTGGCTAATAGATAAAAACATTCTGATTTCCGTACCAGAGTTATATATTCTCCTCGGGAGGTGAATCCAGAGAGAGCCGGAACTCGCCCCCGAGATTAGTAAGAGATAGGATTTAGTAGGCGGGGGCGGTATTAGCCCCTCTCTTTGTGCAGTCGCATTCAAAAAGAAGAATTGTGGACAATCGATTTCATATAAACCAAATAAGCAATTGACGTTCTCATTTTCTTGGAAAAAATATATCCCATGGAGAGTATATATTCCCATGTAGGAAGTTCTACACAGTTTTACTTGTACGTACATCCAAATGGCCCCCATAGTCAACCGCTCATGTTTGATGAGAAAAACAAACTCTCACACGTTCTTGGCTATGATCTTCACAGTGCGCTCATCTGGATCTGTACTTTGAGAACGTTTTATTGGATGCCATACTGGTACATACATATATATTTACATATATAGAAGAATTTTTCTTGTAACCATTTGACCCATCTCTTGGCTGAATCGGTTTTAAACTCCATCTTTGTGGATATATTCCTCTTCTTGCCTCATCCCTAGGGGTGCAAACGAGCCGAGCCGAGCCGAGTAGTATGGTGTTCAAGCTCGGCTCATTTATTTTACACGGGTTCGAGTTCGAGCTCGAGTTTTAGCGAGTATGTGGAACCCTTGTTCAAGCTTGGTTCGTTTATTAATCGAGCCGAGTCGAGTTCGAACTCGAGTAATAGTTAAACAAAAATTCAATTCATATTCAAACATAAACTATATACAAACTCCTTTATAATCACAAAATCAATGAAAAGTCATTTGTGAAACTTTAGATTTAACTCATTTACGAAACTCAATCTAAGTTTAAACTCAATTTTTGAATTATTTAATATATTTAAGTGATAATATATAAATATTAATATTTAAAATTTAATTTTTAAAAATAAATATATAATATAATATTTAATCGAGTTGCTCGCGAGTTTATCGAGCCGAGTAGGAGTCTGTTCAAACTCGACTCGTTTAATGAGTCGAGTTTTATTTTTTGTTCAAGCTTGTTCATTTAACATAGTAAACGAGTCGAGTCGAGTTTTTATCGAGCCCTCGATCGAGCTACTTGTCGAGTGTATTGATTCGTTTGCAACCCTACTCATCCCGCCTCCGGTGAAAGGTCATGCCTGATTGATCATCTTTGAATATACTCCCCTTATTTGCATAAAACAAGGCATAAGGTGATCGAATCATATATAGATATTGATATTATCCACTTGTTGCGGATAGGCTGCGCGCTGTTCAGGAGCTGCACCAAATAAGCTATCTTATCATTCGTACATAATACGTATATTTTTGTATTTACTATTATTTTATTTTAAAATATGTTTAAATATCCAGTTATATATACACGTTTGAGATCCACGTCAAATAAATTTAGGGAAAATTAACACCAGGTCCATTTAAGAAAATCGATTTACCAAAAATTTCATTGAGTCATTGACCAGTTTTTCTTCCTCTTTAATCCGTTGACATCACAAACTATTATCGCCCAGTCTGTTTTGCTGCTCGGCTGTTCTGGTATCCCCATTTTGCCCTCGCGGCTCGCGCGTTCCCCAGCGCTCGCGTCCTCGCCCCCTGTTTTTCCATTTTCTCACCCTATTTCGCCGCTGCCGATCTCCATCGCCGCGGTGCCTCGCAACCTCCGGATCTCAAGGCGATAGAGCTATCCCTTCGGTGCCGTGCTTCTCGATGTAGGACCTGAGCTTGGCGTCCTCCTCGAGCGACCAGGGCCCCTTCTTCACGTTAGCCTTGTCGCAACAGGGAGCTCTCCCCATGCTCAGAACTTGACTCCCCTCCTTCGTCGTCTCCCTCTCGGTGGCAGCTGAGCGCCGGTCTGTCTGCTTTCTTCTCTCCTCCTCCTCCTCCACCATGCACCTTCTTCCCCAGTTCTCTCTCTCTCTCCCTCTCTCTCTCTCTCTCGCGTACTCGGGGAAGGGGGGAGGTAAAGGAGGAGGAATTAGAGAGTCTAAACAAACGGGGATAAGAGACGCGAGGAGCTGTCTTGTTCTTCTTCTTCTTCCTTTTGTCCTTGGCAGGAATGCGGCCAGCCAGGAGAGCCTCCCGCGCTCGCCGTGCCGCATCATCGCCTCGCGACGCTGCCCGCCGCGCGGCACCGCCCGTCGTCGCCACGTCACCCCTCCCCGTCGCCCTGTCAGCCCGGCCGCGCACCGCCCGTGCGCCACCCGCGCCCGCCTGCACCGCGCGGCCCCCGCCGCTGTGCGCCGCCTTCTCCCTCCGCGCGGTAACCCTCTCTCTCCTATTCTCTCTCTCCTATCATCCTCTATCAAGCTCCCTGGTTTATGATTCTTCTTCTACCAACAGTTTTTGAAAACACCTACCCGGCTCGATTTTTCGTCGCCGATGCAACCGCGGCAGTTTCGTCGCCTGATTCAATTTCCTTGGAATTCCGTGTGCCGTTCGCCGTCGCCATAAAGGTAGGCGTCTCGGCTATTCTTAGCACTCTAATATACTTGATTAAACCGTAAAAATCATGTTTAAATCACCAGGATTAGAAGATTGTAATTAATGGGTTGTTTTGGATTTATTAGCATATTTAGATAGAGTTAGATTAATCTGTTTAACCATGCATGTTTAGATTAAATTAGTTATTCGTGTATGTTGGTCATCATAATAGGTTTGTATATGTTTAAATTTAGCTATTTTAGTATGTTTGCATCGCGATTAACATTAAACATGTATATCCCGATTGGATAAAAAGCCGATGTAAGGTTTAAGCATAATGTTGGTAGAGTTTAGTTTATTTATCCAATATGTAATAGGTAGTTCTGTTTAAGCATGTAATTGTCATGTTTAGGTTGTAAATTGCATGATCCTATTCATATGCATTAGTTTGTGTTAGATTGTGGTTTGGTATGCAAATATGTGGTGCATAGAACCATGGGTGTTCATCTATATATTTCATATTTGATTTTCCAGTTAAATGTTCATGTTTACTGTCTGAGTTAATTATATGCTTGCATGGTGTGGAATGTGGTTAGTGTACTGAGCTGCATTGTGATGGAAATGTACTTCACCAGACTATAGTTCGGTCCTGTGGGCAGCAGATGAATTAGAACAATCTGGAGCATCCTTCGATCCCAGATACCGCGATTTATCCTAAGTACTCCCCTGCCTATGGGGTACTATGGGATTTAGTTACTATATGTTACTTCCTACTATATGGTAAATCTGGTGCTAGTTTTGTGATGTGATTACATTTTTTTTAGATGGAGCATGGTATTTACTCAGACAGGTGTTTAGTTGTGCATTTTGGCATAGATGTCAGTGTTCTAGATGTGTCCTTGGTTTTATGTCAGGTTAGGTGTGTTATGAGCATACCTAGAGTAGTCTAATGAGCAGGTTGTGATGGTTTTTAATGCATATAGAGTCTGGTTATCATATGGGGTAGTTGAATGACTTTGTAATAACTTAATTGAAGATATATAATTAGTTAAATCCTACGTATTAAATCTGATTTTTAGGCTTAATATGTATTGTATACCACTAGAATCATTATTATAGTGGGGTAGTTCGGGTGTAAGACCTACTGAGTCTGTGGTGACTCACCCCTTTCGTTGTTAATATTTTCAGGAGTGCAGGTTTAGCGCAGCAGAATGGTAGTGGTGTTTTTGGAATTCGAGGAGCTAGTGATTCAATTGTTCAATGTTAGTATTTAATTTGTTTAGATAGGTGTTTGTTTATGGTGTTAATATGTTGAAAAGTTTGGAATCATGAATTTGGATTGTGATTTTAGTCTTATTTGGCTCCAGACCGATATTCTTCCCCGTTACGTCGCCGAATTATCTTTCGCTGTGCATGTTAAAAATCCGGGTCGTGACAGGGCATGCATGCGGTGGCCGGCGGTGGTGTTTGGCCATGCGTTGGCGATGACAAATTATGGCATTTGGGACGACGGCGGCGCCGCCTCCCCCGATCGGGAGCTCTTTTGGGCGGAGCACCCGCCGGGCAAACAAAAGGCGGGGCTTTACGAGGGCGCTTTCTGAGTCTGCCGCGGAAAAGAGGGACGTGAGAGCGGCAGCGAGAGTGCTTCGTTTAGCATCATGCCATGCCGACGGGGTACCTATCGACTGCGGTCCCGTACTCATGCGTCTGCGGTGCCTCCGCCATCCTGGCCTGAGGTCCCTACCGACTGAGGTCCTAATCGATCTCTCTTGATTTCCGCCTGTCCGTGTTCTAGTGCCACCGTAATGCCCAATCTCTCTTGATTTCCACCGGCGGGAGCTTAAAATCCTTGTTCTCGCGGCCCCGTGATCGCCCAAATCTCCGTGATCCATCGTGTAGGGTTCCAGGTGTGCCACTCGCAGGGAGGGGGGACAGCCGGCTATCGTTTTCGGCGGAAAGGGAGGCGGGCCAGCCGCGTGCGACGGCAGGGACTTCCGGCGGTACCGCAGCGACGCATCTTCTCTGGATGCTAGGGCAAAAGTTACGCTGCAGGGGTGAAAAAGACTTTTTCAATCTAAAATGGAGTGGATGTGATGATATTTTGAAAAGATGGACTTGGTGACAAAGTGGTTTTAAAAATGGACTTATCATGAAAGTAGTAGTGCAAAAACGGATCTAATGTGCATTTATGCATAAATCTATCTATGACACCCATATAATATATATAATTATGTATATTTTATCTGAGATTTGTTTAAATGTTTTATATACACTACTATATCTGTAACCATATTAATCAAATTAATAATTTGAAATACCTGATTCCAACAGAATATATAGATTATGGGATTAACTAAATGACACAGTTCCGAAAAATCGTATCCTTTCATTTTTTTTCTTCTTTTCAAAAAAAAAAAATTTCCCACGCGCTCGTCGGTGGTCGGTTTGTCAGCAGAAGCTGGGACAAGGAAGGGGGGAGACGCTGGCCCACTCGCTGCAGCTGAGGCGCGCAGCCGCAAGATGAGAGGGAGACCGAGCGATCCAGAACGCGACATGTAAGGATGTACGGCGGGGTGGATGGTGGAGTGGCCGGGAAGCCGAATGTTTGGATTTTGTTGTATTATTCGATCATCGGAGATAGATTTGAGCGGCCAGGCAGGCTCCACCCACCATCCTCCTCCCCCTCCCCCTCCCCCTCCGGCCCGCTCTCTATTTTCCCTCCCTTGGCGTCTGCGCCATTCCCTCTACTGCTCTCTACTCTTCTCCGCGCCCTGCACGGGGTTCTGCTCTCCGCCGGCGGTCTAGGGCTGGCATTGGCGCGGGGAAGGCGCGGCCGCGATGGGCGAGCAGAAGAACAGGTGGACGTGGGAGGTACCGGGGTTCGAGCCGCGGAAGTCCTCTGAGAGGGAGGATCGTCACGACCATGCACTGCTTCAGCAGCAGCGCCAGGCGCAGCCGGCCGCGCCGCTGTCGAGGAGGTACTCTCTCTCGGCGGCTGCTCTGGCGCCAGGGACGGAGCTTCCTAGGCACGCCGTGGCTCGGAAGCTTCGGAAGCTTGGGGACCAGCTCAAGGTACGGTCTCCGAGCGAAGCGACTGGTTTTTTTATTTTTGCTTTTAGACGTAGGGATTTTATTTTTCTGCGATCTGGCTGGTGTTAAAAGTGTGCTGGAGGTAACGCAACGTGTTCTTTCTCCTATACTATAATATGATGCGATGCGTTCTGTTCGAGTTGTCGAAACGGTCTTTACAAATACGTCTATTCTTTGGACACCAGGTGGACCATAACGTGTTTTCTCTTCCACACTATGAAAATCTTTAATCACATGTCTGCTCTTGTCAAGGATCGGGTGTTCGCCTCTTGGATTTGATCTTTTTCAGGGATAAATTCCAGCAGTTTAGGCGGTTCTTTTTGTAGCATTTATCCACTACTTCTCGGTGGCAGACTTTTTTTTTTTAACCCTTTCCATCCCTTTTTTTTGTCTTTGCTATACATGGGAAAACTCCCTTACATCGAGTTGGATTTTTATAGTGCCAATGGGATTAGATTGCTGCTCCTTTATTCTGTACTTCATTCACTAAGCTATGACTATGGGAGTGTTTCTTTTTTTGGAGGTGGCGAAGCCACAAATCATTAATTTACAAGGGAGAAGAATAGTACAAAAAGAAATAAAGAACCCAAAGTTATGGGACTTTGGCCATGCTTTCTTTTTTGTAATTCAACTTGACTGACACTTCATACTACAATGGTTTCATGGTTCTGAGGAACCTTAAGTTAGATTCTTCAACTTGCCTGACCCTTTGAACTTTGTAATTTGTCCGAGGTTGGTCATTTTTTGTAAGCTGCCAAGGTTATTGTGAATGTGTCAATTCAGGTTGATCTCACTTAGTTGTGGGGAAGTCTGCACCTGATGTCCGGTAGGCGCAGACTACTTTGTAGAGTCTTGATGGGCATTATGAAAAGCCACCCATTTCTTTTTGGCAATCCTGTCGTCCTGCTATGCCTATACATGTATATCATACGAGGATTAATCTCTGGGTTGCAATATGACCTCTAATATGTTAATGCTCTTGAGTATCTTTTCTGGCTTTCTCTTCTTTTATCCCTTTCAGGCCCTTGTGTTCTTCAGCTTGTGGAGTATCCCAAAGTGCATCCTTGATGTAAAGGATAACATAATCTTGTAAGGAAGGACCAAGGGATGTTGAATAAAAGGACCAAACGAAGGTCCAGAGACTGTAGCACCCAGACTGCCACCTGGAGCAGTGGCCCTTGCTCTACGGCCGACAACCTCCAGTCAACTCCCTCCCTTCGCTCTGGAATCACTGGAGCCTGAGCCGTCCCATCTAACCCTCCTAATCAAATTCTCTTATTTGCCTATTACAGCAGGTGTTTAACTTGTATGTTCAATTTCAACTGGTTTGAAGCTGTGCCATTCTTTCAACAGCTGCGACAGAGACATTGCTACGCTAGAACTCTAAAAAGTAGCTTTCATATACTCTCAATTATACCACATTGTATGAATAAGTGCTCTTGATCTTATTTCGCATAAAGTAATTGTTGAGACAATGGATTAGGATCGAACAATTAGATTTGCTGGATCTGTCCTGACAGGAATGGTGCTCAACATGTCTTGGCAGAAGACCTATGATGCCCTTTTTAGACCACAACTGGTTGCTTGCTTTGTATGTTAACAAAGTTACAATTGGATTGTCTCTTTTGTCAGAATCAGAAAGTACAAAAATGGTAATTTGCTTTTTTTTCGAAGGTGGCTGTAGCAAAAAAATTAAAAATAAATGAAATGATTGCATGATGGAGATTAAAGTAAAATGTAAAGAAGATTTCTACCAAGATGGTAATAGTTGAATACAGAACTATAAATAGAACTACTTCCAGGTGAGGAATTTCTCTTCATAGGAAGTCCAAACCATGTAAGAGCACAAAGATACAAATGTCCAGTCTTTGACCAGAAAACCCATCTATTGCAATATCTTTGAAGGATCGTTCTTCAAAGGTTGATATTTCGTGAACACGAAATGGACCATAGCATAGTTGGGAGCATCAGATTCCACATCCTTCTACCGATAGAATCCACCTGCCTTCTACTGATAACTTCTTGCTTTCTGTTTTTTGAATAAGAGCTTGCCAATTTTTTTTTCTTCGTCTCTGTCTGATAAGGACAGGCCCAGATACTTGATAGGGAGTGCAAAATGTGGGTATGTTGAAATATTGCTGCATTCTCCTTCACCACAACTGACTTTCTTCCAAGTTTGTGCCTAACAATTCACATTTTCTCTATTGATTTTCAATCTTGTTGCCACCTCAAGCAAATGGAGCAAGACTCGCAAATTCAAACACTTTCTTTCACCATTTGATGCGAATAGGAGTTTATCATTTGCAAATTATAGATGCGTGATATGTTATTTTTTATTTCCACATAAACCCTCTATCAAACCATTCTGGCTATCATTCTCCCACATGGAAATCAAACTTGTTCAACTAACATGTAAGGTATGAGAAAATGTGGACCCTCTGGCTCAATCCTCTAGAGCACTTGAAATATCCGAAAGATTCACCACTGAGATCTATCAAGTTTTACTATACTGATATAGTTCATGATTCACGTGATCCATTTTTTGGTTGAAACTCATGAGCCCCATTATTCTGTGCAAACATTTCTACCTTACCCAGCCATATGCAAGGATTGTGGGATCGGAATCGGAATTGGGATTGGTGGGTACCGATCCAATCCAAATCGGTCGGGTTCAGCCGATCCTCTGGATGAAAGGTCAATCCTAGATTGGCCCATTTTTTTTAAAAAATCATAAAAATGTATAAAAAATAAAAAATCATAGAAATGAGTACCAAAATTTTTAAAAAATGAAAAACAGTGTGGATGATGTTCTCCTAGACAATGCCATACAAAGTAAGTTCATTTCATGAAATTGTCATATAAGTACAAACTATCGTCACAACATCTCAAAAAAACACACTAGTTAATTACATGAATACATTGTATAAAATTAAATGAGAACATCACATGTGACATAACATAGTACAATTTACACCTCACTATCATAATCACCACCAACTCCGGAATTGGCCTTCATAGTCATGCTTCTCTTGTCATCCTCAGTCTCTCGAATCGTCCACTGACCTTGGTCACCCATAATACCCCTATAACTATAGGAAAATAATGAGTCTGTCATTGCAATGAAGTCATAAACTCCACCCTCGTTGGAGGTGGAGGAGAGGGTGGATAACAAGGCTCATAATCTGAAGCGGGGTCCAGTTCATATGTTGTATGCTCCTCGAAGACATTCGTTTGTTTCTAACGCCCTCTGTTTTGTCCACTCGTCGAATGCCTCCTATCACTCAAGTTATCAAACTCATGTGGGCCAGCTTTACTCGTGCGTGCACTATTAGTAGATCTATCTCCACCTCCACCTGAACCACCCCCACCTCATAGCCTTTCTTTTCTTACCACCTTCCTGTGTACTTTGGCGTCTTGTTGCCCCTGGGTTGACTACTTTCTTCAATGCCTTGAATATTGAAGTAGGAGTCTTCTTGGTGGTAGAAGGCTATGCAAGTTTGGCTGGAGCAATGGCTGTAGCGGTATGGGACACAAAGGTGGATATGGTCTGTGGTGGATCAGGAATTGAAGCTATGCATGGCACTTAGGTGTCTACATCCCGTGTGTCCTCATCACCAACAACGCTGTCAAGCTCTTCTTTGGCCCACGATTTGTCATTGGGGTCGAACTTTGGCTTTCCCTTAGCGTCCTCATCTATCCAGGCTGCAAGTGGATGTTCTTCTTGGAATAGATATTGCAAGTCAACTTCATTTTGAGTGGATTGGCCTTGATATCTTTCTGGTACAGTCCACCGGTAAATCTTACAAACCTCTCATTTGACATGTTTAGTCTCTCTTTGATATTTTTTATTCTCAATTTCATATTATAATGGTAGAAAACTAACTTTTGTAATTTCTCACTCTTCAACCTGTTACTTCTCTTCATGTGTACGAGGTTGAATGTGCTTCAATTCCTCTCAACATTGGTTGAGGTTGGTGTTCTGACTCAGTGCCTTGATTGCAACATCAATAAGTGGATTCCATCTACTCTTATTGTTCACCTGTATCCATCAGTCAGCTGTAAAAACACAAGTACACTCGAAATTAGTATGTGTCAAATATTCATATAGCATTGTTTGTCATATAAATGTGTCGTGGCATACCAGAAGAAACCTTATCATATGAGTAATGTAAATCCGGATCTCCGTAGACTTCAATTTTATGTCAATATGATGTCATACGAAATACAATTCGAAATATACTTAACTTTTATGACAAACTTCTATCCTTACTAAATTATTAAATAATACTCACCTCAGCTTTGGTCCTATTATGCAAAGTCATGCACAACCTCTTTGATGGGGAACAAGGACCTAGAGTTAGAGAATTTGCTAAATTTCAATGCAGATGTATGAATTAAATAGTTCTTCACTTTAGAAATTTAAAGTAATCAATAAGCAGGGTCAAAATAGTTATCACTAGAAATCGGACTAAGCAACTGTCACAATCAAGAATGACTTTCAGGAATCATGTATCTTGTAGATGCTTTAAGAAAAGACCACACTAATTGGAATGCTCAAACAGTTAACCGATCAGATTTAAGTACTTATGATGGGCTACTCAAGAACAATGCAATACACCAACAACATTGTTTAATAGTAACTAGAACCTAATTCTCTCAAAGCATGGTAGTATTGAACTGGTATAATAGAAAAATAAACCGTATAAAGCAAGAGATGAAGGTTCATAGATATACCTTGTCACCTTAGGAATAGAAAGAATATTAACCTCCTCCACTGATTTTTAAAGACCATAAAATCCAACGGCATGTTATTACCTGGCCGTTAAATGAAAACAGGAAAGAACAACAGCCAAACCATACCGAAATCAAGATCAAGTTGTAGAATATGTTCTTGTCAGTCAAGTGGGCTCAGTTAATCATCATAGCTAAAGAATCAGTTGAACTCCATATAGTTCTCTTCATATTGAGTCATATGGTTGAAATGACATTAAAGAACTAACAACTAGTCACCGGCATCTTGAACTTAAAATCCAAGTCACCATGGATACCAACAGGAGTCTCAATCATCATTTTCTTTCAATTCCCCGTTTCCATCTTTAACCAAACAGTTCTGGAATTTTCCACATCATAGTCCATAGATCGTAAAGAGAAACACTATCTCAACAAGTTCTTTTCAAAGTTGCTCAGGAAAATAAATCATAATAACTAATTATATTTCTAGCAATAGGACAGAAGGTAAGGTCCACGAGCTCAGTATGGATCAATAGTTAATCGACATTCAGAACATGTTTCAAAATCATGTTTAACAGATCAGATTTTCAGTAAAATCTTCTTGTCAAACTGGACTGGAGGTCGGACCAGTCTTCATCAGGCAAAAGAAGAAGTCTCAACAAGCTGAATTGCTTCAACAGTAACAAAATATTCAGATCTGTAACTGGAATAGTACTAGACTGGAGAATGACTAGTCCCCAGCTTAAAAAGAGCTTTGGAGGATAGGTCTAAGGTAAACTTTACTGTAAGCCCTCACAAGTAACAAGTATTCATTCCGTAAATATTATTAAGGACTGAGGCTACTTTCGGAACAGATAAATTCGGGCAACTCTCGGTCATGGCCATATCATTTTACTCAAGAGCTCAGTATTGCTTCAGAAAATCAGCTAGAAAATGATGCTCAACATCTTGATAAATCAACCACACCACCAGATCTACAAACTGGAAGCTTGGAGATGATAATGTTAATTAGGGTTTACCACTTAGTCGTCGAAGAATGACCAATCATAAGAGAAATCCACTCGTAGTAGCCGGATCGTACTAGAACCAAGCAGATTTGACTCCGTCAGCTAACAAATAGAGTTCTGCTTTCAGATTTGACAACCAGAGAGATTTTCCCAAGCAATAGACCACAAAATAATGTCCCCAGCAGTAGAACCATCCTTCAGAAGTAGTAGGAAGAAGCAGGAAGATCTGAGGAAGAAGAACACACCAACAACAACTTCGGTTGCTCGTAACCTAATAGAAACTATTCGACAGAGCTCGAACAAATGGGAGAAAGATAGATCGGAGGACGGGGAACATTTTTCTCCAAAAGAATCATCAGAGATAGCACCGGAGAGGGAGATTGAGGCTAGAGCGGTGAAGCTAGGGTTTTGCCATCGCAAGAGGGAGAGAGGAAACCGAGGTTGGAGATGAACCGAATGATCATAGAGAGAAGACCAACGTCGCTTTACACCTCACCTCGACGGAGGGTACCAGACACAGGAGCCATCGGGAGCAACACCAAAAGAGAGCATGGGGGGCAAAACGGGAAAGAGAACATCTCAAAATTTCATTTTATTCGATCATCGTATGTACAGAAGACGGTGCCCCTTTATATAGGAAAGAAAAATCACAAAAATGTGGGAAATTGCTCGAAAATGGCAGAGGCTATGGAAAAATGCCAGAAAATGTCAAAAAATATAGGAAATTGCTCAAAATTTTAAAGAAAAATTATCAGGACTTAGTAAATGTCTAAAAAATACTAAGACCCCTAAAATGTTGTAAAATTTTACAAAATAAATTTAAAATATGTTTTGATCATCAATTGGCATAAGAAAAATATTCGCCCAGCCAAATGAACTCCTGTCAAAAAATATAGGAAATTGCTCAAAATTTTAAAGAAAAATTATCAGGACTTAGTAAATGTCTAAAAAATACTAAGACCCCTAAAATGTTGTAAAATTTTACAAAATAAATTTAAAATATGTTTTGATCATCAATTGGCATAAGAAAAATATTCGCCCAGCCAAATGAACTCCTGTCAATGTTGCCTATGCCGATAAGTCTTCTCAAAACGATCTCTTCCTCTGGTGTTCTCACCACTCTTAATGACAAATAAGATGTTAGAAAGCACCTTCCGATCATTGAACACCTGCCCACCATACTGAATCCTCGGATTTAAAAAGTATCTTATCACAACGAAAAAAATCAACAGTTAATACATCAAACATTATGCTTAAAGTATAAGCCAATAATTAAATTTATACCCATAGCGTGAATATCATGAAGTGTTTTGTCCAACTTGTGGTTTATGATCTTCCACCATTTTTGATAGCCCCTGAGATGCTTTTCTTTGATCTTCAACTTTGGTTTATCCATAGCATCGGACATGTTCCTCATTTGATTCTTGTCATTGGAGTCCACCAACCTAAATACCTGTACTAAGGGCTCTATCATAGATAGGTAGTATACACCTTCTTCCAGCACATGTTATCCTCAATCAAGGACTCCATCTTCTGAAGCATTTCATACTAATCAATTGTACTTCTATAGGCATCCATGTACTCCGGTTAGATTGTAGAGAGTATGAACCTCTTTAGGTCATATTTATTCCTATTTAAGCTCTCTAATGCAATGAACTATGTTGCAAATCTTGTCAAACCCGGCCGAAGTAGATCATAACCATCATTGTGGTCCCTTATGATATGCAGTAATTTAGGATGCCCATAAATAAAAGATGTGATTAATTGCCCTTGGTTAATCAATGAGCTGACATATGAATCCCTCACAATGTCCTCCAGCATGAGGTTTAGGGAGTGTGCAGTACTGGGTACCCAGAAAAGGTGAGGTCATAGTCTCTATTAACTTCTTCCCTGCAGCCTTGTTGAAGGCCTCGTTGTCCGTCACTATTTGAACAATGTTTTCCTCCCCAACCTCGTCCAACACGAAGTTCATTGGACGAAAAAGGAAATCTGCAATTTTCAACTCACCTTATGCATCGACAGACTTTAAAAATATGGTTCCTTCCAAACAATACACAAGGAAGTTGATGAGAGACCTCCTTGTAATGTTTGTCCAGCCATCACACATGATGGTGCAACCCCTCTCTTTCTAGATAGATTTGAAACCATCTATGTAAGAGGTTAACTTAGGCATCTCTTCACATGATGGTGCAACCCACCTCAGCGCATCCAGAGCCTCCCGTGTGTCTGTCCTCATTCATAGAGAGATGGTGGCCTCATTTGAATTAACGTATTAGCAATTGGTAGAAGTAAATCGAGTGCTGGGTGGACCTGTCAGGAGCTCCTGATGCTCCTTTCCCAGCTGTAGCCAATCCTAGTGGTAGCTCTTATTTTTGGAGCTCAAAAGAAGGGAAGAAAGGGGCTGCTGCAAGGAGGTCCGGCGGAAAGCCAGCTGTTGGCTTCCTTGTTTTGGAGGAGTTGCGATTGGGTAATAAAAAGAGAGGAGCCACGGGCCGCGCGGAAGAGAGGCTGGTGGTAGGAAGACCGTATGGAAGCAGAGCTGAGCAGAGCCCTTGCGACATCGAGTGAAGGAGAAGAAGGTAGCAAGGTAAGGGAATGATGGTGGTCTAATCTTCAACATCGACGTTTCTCTTTCCCCCTTTTTTTCTTCTGTAAGTTGGCCCTCATCTTTCTAGATGGTGCCCGTAATGTCGACGGCTGCTGTAACGAGCTCCGATGGTGTCCTGTGGACCCGACGGTGCTTCTGCAATGGCTATGTAATGGCTTTGGTGGCCATTGGCAGCACCCCCCTTGAGCTCGGGTGGTAGTAGATGTTCCCATGGGCCTCTTAACGGCAGTCGCGTTGCATCGCCGTCAACCTTCATCTCTCTTCGGATGGCTCTTGCGATGACCGCCAACTCCATCGGACCTGTCGGCATCGCGAACTACCGCAGTAGATTTCAGCGTCGACGACGGCAATTGCGGAAGAAAGCCCTCGCGGTCGGGAGGGGGAGGGAAGGAGCAGCCCTCGGCCCTGATAGCTTCTTTCCTCGGGTCCTCGCAGCAAGGATGGCAGTCTCCCTCAAACTACCAGTGCCTCAACGACCATCCCTTGGCACCAACAACATCGTGGCCCGGACCTCCCCTGTTTTGACAATTGTGGCGGAAGCGTAGATGGCTCTTTCTGTTGCCATTGATGGCCGCGAATGGGGGAGCTAGTGAAGGCTACCAGCCCCCTTGGTCATCGCGGTATCAACAGCGTACCTGGAACTTCGGTAGTAGGCTACTGAACCTGTCGCCACTACGTCGTCCCCGTTTCGAAGGCGAGATGGGCTGTGACCTCGCAGTTGTAGAGACGGTGTAGGCGGAAGGGCTATATCAGCCTTGGAACTATCGGAGGACCTCCGCCATGGCACTGTTGGCCATGGTCCCCTCCCTTGGTGGAGCCGGAAAGAACTCCTGGTGTCAAACACCTTTTCCTGTGCCATCCCACGGGAGTTGATTGCGCGCCACCGGCCTCCTGAGTGTGATCGCGGGTGGGCATCCTTCAGCGGCAGTCGTGACGGTGCCGGCGATGGCGTACGGCGGCGGCGAGGTCTTCGGATGGGCCCCGCGTCGATGGCCATGGCCATGGGGGAGTCCTCCGACCTACGTACGACATCCCCTGGGCAGTAGAGGGTGTCACAAAGGGGGCTTGGCCCCGCATGGCTTTGACATTGCCCTCGGCGGGTCCCTAAGGCTGAGCCAAGACCCACCGCTTCAACCGACCACGCGTTGGCTGCCGCGAAGTGGTGGTCTAGGACCATTGCGCCCCTCAATGGGGTCCACAAAAGACCAGTGTCAACAAAGAAAAGAGAGGGGCTGCAGTCCCATGCGTGCGCGCGGCAGCCACGACTAGGAGCTGGGCTGAGCCCAGCAAATGCTCGGCCTCCGCTCGGTGCAAGTGGGGTCCACCGGGGGCCCATCAGTAAAAAAAAGGGAGGCGGCTCATCGGCCCAATAGAGGCTGCCAGACCGTCGGGAGCCATCTTGAGTTAGCCAGCTTTTACTTGAAGCAAGCCTAAAGGCCTTGACAAAAAATAAAACTTAATAAAAATTAAAATGCAAAATGCTATACTAAATAAGGGGTGAGCTCAAAATTTGAGCACCCTATTGGACGGCAAATTCAGGTACATTTTAGTTAATCATTCTTGGACATAGGCGCGGGCCAACCAAGGATCGCGGGATCAGGATCGGGATCGGTGACCACCAATCCGATCCGGATCGAGATCGGATCGGTCCGGATCGGCCGATCCTCTGGAAGAAAGGGCGATCTTGGATCGGTCCGGATCGGGCAATTTTTTTTTAAATCATAAAAATCTTCAAAAAATCATAAAAAATCATAAAAAAGCATAGAATTAAATAAAAAATTTTAAAAATAAAAAACATTGTGGATGACATTCTATCAAAGAATGCCACACAACATAAGTTCCTTTCAAGAAACTGTCATATAAGTATAAATTATCACATATAAAAGAGAGAAAAGAGTTAAAATAGATCTTTATGTAAATTTAAGTATATAATATATATATTTATGATTATGAATCTTCTGTATATGTGATAGTATAAGTGATAGTGAAATATATTAATATGTTTATACCATCATCAGCAGGACGCAGAGTCCCGGCTGGATCGGTAGTTCCGGCCGGAATCGGATCGGTGGGTACCGATCCGATTCAAGAATCGGCCGATCCCGATCCGGATCGGCAGATTCTGCAATCCATGGGGCCAACCGCCGTTGCAGTCCCCCGATGTGACAAGTCAAAAAACTTAGTTACATTGGAGGCGATCTCATTCGATCAAGGATCGGCCGGCATGTTGCCGTAATGTCGATTTATCCTCCGATATTGTGGGAATGCGCGCCGGAGGAGGAAATTTCAGACTTAGACCTCGACACCGACATGATGTAACCCAACTTGAAATAAAATGAAGACGGTTCAAGTGTCGACATGGATGTTCAAACTGGGCACTGAACATTAGCTCGATGGGCCGGATAGGATGCGGACTCAAATTAAATAAAAAACAATCTAAAATATTTCATTAAATTTGAAAGTGTAAAGATCAGATTTTAAAAAATTTAAAAATCACTCTAAATTATACGTAATTTGTGGAATTAAATTTCTTAACCAAATGATAATTGAATAACACCAAAGGAAATTAAGTAAACAATCTCCAATGCATTAAAAAAAATTTACTAAACCAGTTCGTAAACACCAAAAATCAGATCGTAAAGCTGAATACATTTCAGAGAACAAAAATTAAAAACGTATTTAGAAAACCTAATCAAAACCTTAAGATTAATTAAAATATATTGAACATACTTAAACAGATATTGCAACATAAGCAATATGAAATAAAAAAATCTTAATCGATGTGTTAAACAATAATATCAATTCATAAGGTATTTAATTTATTTAATCGAAATTTAAACCTAAGACAAAATCATAATCAAATTGAAATTCTACAAATCAAATAAGTCAAATCCAACTCATTAAATTAATCTGTTAAAAATAAACAACTTTAAAAAATCAAATTTTAATCAAAGTATAAAAATATAAAAAATTACATCATAATCAAGTAAAATCAATTTCAACTAGAGGGCTGTAGCCTTCCGGGCCCGATGAGATGCGAACAGGTTGCATCTCTCTACCAAATGGATTGCTACGACAGTTAATCAGGGGCATTCGAGTAGTTACTCGATGTAAGTTAACATCGGATATTTGCAGCATCCGGCGGAGAGGGGTCAAATTTTAAGTTTTCAGAACCCGAACCTCGGTTCTAATATTTTTACACATATCGTCGGACTAATTGGTATTTTTAATGGGATATCACTTATTTTTTTAAGTAGTCCAAAGGAGATGTCAAAATCTTTTTCTTAAATTCTTAAAGCGTGGTTTTCACACCGACAACTTTTGAGGCGAAGGTTGATGCGACTGGGGAGGAATGTGTGCAGCAAAGACGGGATGTGACAGTGAGGTAGGTAGAATTGGAATTGACAAGGGCAGATTTACCTGGTGACATACTCTTATGGAGCCGTGCCCTTACCTCGGAAGCACTGCCCATGAACTGTGCTCGAAGCTGAGTTGACGCTGCAAAAGTTGTCTTCTTCAACCCCGACATCAATCTACGGCAAGGATTCCAGAATCGGAATCGGAATCGGATTGCAGTTGACGCTGCAATGTTTGGGACCGATTCCGATTCCGATTCCCAGAATCGGCCGGAATCGGCCGATTTCTGGGAAGGGAATCGATTCCGGAATCGGTCGGAATCGGTTTTTTTTTTTGGATTTTTTTTTCGTCAAAAAAATTCAAAAAATTCAGAAAAATTCTAAAAAAATAGGAAATGAGTTAGAAAAATTTTAAAAAATCACCAATGCGTGATATCCATGAAAACCGCGTCATACTGAAATACTAATGAACACCGATTGAAGACTTGAAGACTTGAAAGTTAAGTACGTATTCGATTCCATTTATTCGAATATCGAAAGAGTTGATACGTCATCGAAAAAAAAAAAAATTACATCGTATCAATCTACTACCGATATCTAGGATAAAGATGTGGGTCGTCCTCCTCTCTCCCTGCTTGCTCGTGGCCTTTCCTCCCTCGTGCTCGGTCTTGAATCTGTCCCGGGACCGTATCCGTATGAAAATAATGCGATGCCATGCCATCGAGGTCGTATGGATCGGGACGCGGGACGACGGGACGTAAGCGAGAGGATGGTGGGCTGGTGGTGTAATCCGCTGTGAGTCGGCTTGACGAATCTTTGAATCTTGTGGCTCGTAATATAAGGCTGCGGTGTACGCTCGTCCGGCGTGTAATACGAAGCTGGAAACGAGTGAATCGGGTGACTCGGTGCTGGCGATGGCTGCGTCGGCCCGGTATACACTCCTCGTCGTCATCACCGAGGAGTGAGAAGGAGCCTGCGTGCTGTCATCTGGGCTGACAGGACGCCTGACCTCTAACTTCCTTCTCTTTACCTCTTGAGCCATCTCTGAACTACCAGAAAGTCCGGAACCCAAAGTTTTTTTCAACTTTGCAAATCCTCCCATTCTCCGGTACGATCGCACTTTGTTTTCGTTCTCCCCAGTGCGAAATTTGAGTAGCAGCTGTTCTTGAGACTGAGGCGGGCCCAGGCTGAGGCTAAAAACTGCAGTGGGCGCCCCCACTAGTTCTTTGGGGGCGAAGAAGGCCTGCACCGGTCGTGGTAGTAGATGGAGGTGGGCTGGAGCATCCTCTCGGCTTCGACACCATCCAACTCTCCTTACGCCCATGCGCGGTCATCGGGATCGAGCTCAGCTGCGTGATCCCCGGCTTCCTCTCCTCTATCCAGGGAGCGCAAGTGCATGCTCCTCTGGAAAATGCGGTCCTTGTCCACCTCCTCGGGTGGTGGTGTGGCGGAGGAATGCCTCTGCTCGTACGGGCCACCTGCAAACCGTGCAAATCGCTCCTCGCTGATCTTCTGCCGATCCTTGATGTTCTTTATGCGCAACCTCATGTTATAATGACAGAAGACCAGCTTCTCGAAACCGATGCGAGGTCAACACTGTTCCTCGCTTTTGGTATGTATCGAGTTGAATGTACTCCAGTTCCTCTCGCGGTCGGGAGGGGCGGTGCTCGGCTCGAGAATCCGATACCCGATGGCCGCAGTGGATTCCGTCCACTCCTGGTGTTCGCTGAACCCCACCACTCACAAAGAAAAACACGAAGAGAAAAGGAAAACAATTAGCCCGTCATCGAGAATAACTTGTATGAAAAGAAAAGAAATTGCTCGTGAGCTATTACTATACCGAGGTGACACTTTTGTCATTGAATATTTTTGGTCGACGTACGAGTATGCAAACCCTCATCTTGTATACGCATACGAAACATTTAAATAAAAAAATTAGTTGCCTGGTAATGCTAGTCGAGGTATTTAATGAACTCTAACTTGCCTTATCTCGGCCTACATCTGCTACTGTTGAGATCGGCACGTATTTGGATAGCTGCAAGTGTACCCCGCATCACCTCGTTGTCGTTCGCCACTGTCCTCCATATTGGATGCGGGGTTGAAAAGTATCTACGCAAATTTTATTAGTTAACCTTGTGCGTATAAGATAATTATACATCAAAAATAATTTTAGAACGAGTTACTGCGGCGTGGACATCGTGGTGCAAGGTCTTGTCCCATCGGTCATCGATGATTTTCCACCACTTTTTGTAACCTACGGGATTTTTTTCTTTAATTTTCAGCTTTGCCGGTCCGCGTAGCATAAATACCGGTGTGCCCATCCGGTCCCCATCATCCCAGTCTACCAACCTCGAGACAACTACCGAGTGGCTCGTGGATTGCGGAAATAGTAGAGCAATCTCTCCCCGAAACCTCTTGTCGGTGATACGCTTCTCGGACACACGACGAGAATCTCTGCTCTTTCTTTTTGTCGTACGGGTTGTCCACCGTAAATATAGTTGTAATACTCCTCGAGGAGTGTGAACACAACCAATGCATGTACGTGCGGTGTAAACTCTCCGGCGCGATGAAGTTCGTGGCGAAATCGTGTCGGACGGGCACACAGACAAGATCGTGCCCTCTGTGTGAGATCTCGCATGATATGTAGGAGGCGGGGATGCGAATAAATAAAGGAAGCGATGGTGCGCTGCACAGACAAGTGTAGATACACCCTCCTCCTTACTTATGTCCTCTAAAATGAGATGCATGGAATGTCTTTGCACGGGGCACCCGAGAAGATGTGTGCTTCCTCTTCTCCATCAACTTCCTCCCGTAGCCTTATATGATGGTTCGTTGTCGGTGACAGCACTGAACCGCATTCTCCTCCCCCGTCTCCTCCACGCCACTCGCGTCAATGAGAGAAAAAATGAAGTCGGCATTTTTAATCTTCCCCGAAACGTCTGGCTTGAGAATGTAGTCCCCTCGAACGGTACACCGAAGTTTATCATACTCCTCTTGGTGATACCGTCCACCCGATCGCACGTGATTGTGCAACCCCTCTCCTTCCGCACCAACTTGAACCCGTCCGTCCACTCCCTCGACTCCTGGACCTCCTCGTCCGGGCCGGCGCCATATGTGTCTGTGCCGGGGCTTTCGAGCCCGGTCCGGCCTCACCACGGCATCCACCATCGTACGGAAGTAGGGGGTGGTGTTGCATGTGTTGGGATGCCTACATCGAAGTTAAAAAAAATGGGATCGGGGTAAAATTAAGTGTTAGTAAATAAAACGAGGCATAATGTCGAATTTAATTTAAAAAGTGATACTGCGTGTAAAAAACCATTTGACAATGTGGCGAACGGCTCTCTTTGCGGCCCGTTCTGTGGCAACTTCACCCCTTTCATTGCACACTTTATCCCCATCTGCCCGGCCTTTGTTTCCTAAATAAAAACTCGTCACTCGGTGTAAATCGAGTCTTTGGTAGAAAGTGGAACGGCGGTACGGCTCCTTTGTCTCTGAGGGTCGGGCTCTCGGTCCCCGGCCGAGGTCGGGCGAGCCGATGCTTGATCGGCCCAGTGGGTCAACTGCGGACCCCGGACCCTCTGCTTTCCCCTCCTCTCCGTCCTCCTCTCGGCCCGATGCACGCTTGCTAGCGTGCACAGCACGTCTCGGCTCGGGTCCGTGGACTCGTCCTCGCTCTCGGCTCCCGAGGCCTGTTCTTGCCTTTCCCTTGCCTTTCCCTTTGGGGGTAGGCAAATCGCGGTCCCTCCTCCTCTCGAGTAGCTCGTCCTGCAACTCCTCCCTCTGCTCGATCCGAACGGCCGTTGAGAGGCTCTACCGTCCGTGTATCCTCTCGTCTCCTCACTCTTCTCCCTGGGCACCTTGTCGCATTTCTTTACATTCCCACTGTTCATGCAATATGTTGTTTCGGCGGAACACCCCCCGTTCATCTCCTTCGCACCACTTGCACTTTGCACCTTCTTCACGACTAGGTCTACCATTTGCTGTGTTCCCGACCACGTACGAAGCACGTCTTTGGTCTTTGCGCCACCTTGATCGGCCATTGCTTGTATCTGCAAAAATTGTAAACAATGCCTTAAAAATGATTAGATAACATAAAAAATGAATTAGACGCTGTTCGGGAAGCGAGACAACCCGAAGTAACGCACCATTCGGTATGTTTAAAGGGTTACGTAGTTGCGGAAATCGTCGCGGAAATTAACGTACGGGATATCGAGAATTTTCCCGTGCGAAATGAACTTAAACGGATAGTTTAAAACTTGGACGGACTTATTCGGTCGAAAATCGCAACGTTTAACGACGCTCGGACTCGTCGGAAACGCGTAAGAATGGACGTACGAAGTTTTCGGCGAAGAAATCTTACCCAGCGAGTCGGAATCGAAGAAGACGTTGATTCAAGGCGGATCGGAGCTTGGATCGGCGGAATCGAGTTTGAAGGAATCGCTTGGAATCGTTGGAATCGCCGGAATCGCCCGAGGAATCGGCAGAAATCGCCGGAATCGGTCTTTGAATCGCTCCGGATCGACGGATCGCTGCCTGAATCGCTCGGATCGACGCTGGATCGCCGGATCGATGCGGAATCGCTGAGAATCGCCGCGGAATCGCCGGAGACGAGCCACACGCCGCGAGATCGAAGGAGTCGCCCGCGGCGGTCGATTCCGGCCCTTTTAGGGCCGGAACCGGTTCGATTCCCGGTCCAGAATGGAACCGGGAATCGAACCGGGGCCGGTTCAACCGGTCTTCCATCGGAATCGGTCGGATCGACCGATTCCACAACGAATCGGTCGGAATCGGATCGATTCCGACCGATTCCAGTCGATTCATACCGATTCCGCGGAATTATTCCCGGAATCGGTCCTTCCGCCAGGAATCGGATCGGAATCCACCGATCCGATTCCGGAATCGGTCGGAATCGGTCCGATTCCACCGATTCCGTAATCTATGATCTACGGTGTGGTTTACTGCTGCTCCACCACCACATTGGCTGTAGCGATGGGGATTTAACCGCCTATAAGCAGCTGTAGCTTCATTGGGAGCTGGATAGTCAACATTAAGCAACACCAGAATTTGAAGTTGGTTAATTGCAAGCTTTTCAAAGACTTATCGTTGTATACTGACGAGATGTCCAATTGACTGGAGAATCTCCTTAACAGCATCTGCATTCTACCAATGTAATGGTAGACAGATGATGTAGTGGGTAAACCGAAGGCTGCGGTGCTGGTGATGCTTTAACTCTAGCAACCAGTTGGTGAAGACGATATTGGCACTTTCCAGTTTACGAAAAGACCAGACTGATACAAACTCCCTCCAGGCTCGGAACAATTACTTTCCGAGTAAACTTGAATCCACCTTTATTTTCAGCACTCATCAATCCCTACTTTTTGGCAGTAGTGTTTTCAGCTTCCCCTACACAGTCTTCACCAGCTTCTTCGAGAGTGGTGGAGCAGAGAGTCTTGCTCCTGAGCAAGCTGCCAACTAATCTTTCCTTCTAGCATACTCTGGCCCCCAAGAGAGGTTGATGATGATGTCAAGAAAAGCCACACCTGCTGTCGCAGGAGCTAAGGAGGGTGGACAGGATTCCAGTTTGAAAAGTTCGGTGGGTGATGTCTGCTGGAAGGTAGGTAGTTCTGGCTGGTGTGTCCGTTCCCTTCACCTGGTGCTAGGTTAGACTGTTCCAGTAGTTTGCTACCCGTTGTCTTTGCCAATACAATGGCCACAGCTAGACAGACAAATCTTCCGGACATGAACATGGCAAGTGTTAGGTGGGTGACAGAAGTGAGCCATCTGCAGTCTACTCCTGAGGTCCAATGGAGATAATAGAGGGTGGTGAGAGCCGTTGTCAGCAAGTGAGGGCAGACTGGATGGGGGTGAGTGGAAGGATGCTTTGAGAGCACCATACCTTCTCTTTCCTATTCCACTTGACATTTCGTTAAGAAAATTGTGTTTTTCTTTTGTTCTTTTACAGTCATGTTGCTCAGATTTTTTTTTTATTTTTTCAAGGGTTCATAGAGTTACTTTTACTTTTGCCCTTTTTTTAATGCCTTATTTTCTAATGAATACGCCTTGATAGTAGAACTTCTAATTGATCTTATTTCATCGTCTTGCAAACAGCATGCAAAAGAAGATTACCTGAATCTGAGACAGGAGGCCAATGATTTTAGAGAATATTCTAACGCTAAACTTGAACGTGTTACTCGTTATCTTGGAGTCCTTGCTGAAAGAGTTCACAAACTAGGTACTTTTTGGTCTCTCTTTCTCTATCAATGGTATGCAGACTTTATGGAACAACTTGGCTTGTTCTTATGTCTGTGATTTTGTCACTGCCGAAGTATGTTGTTTTATAAGTTTTATCGTATTCATTTATTCTGATGCTGTCACTCTCAAATATGTTGTTTCAGAATTTTGGTTTTAGGTTTTGACTTTTATTACTATGATAAGCATTGTCACTATGCCTTAGTTGTCATGGTGACAAGGCATCAAGGTGTTCAAGGGTGTCAGTTTTGCTCATGCGACAAGGCGGCTGCTTAGATGGGCTAGGTAGTAGCATTAAATGTTTATATATATGTATATATATGTCTATATACATGTACATACTTATATACAAATATATATGATCAGATGTTAATACTATTGTTAAACCGAAATTTTTGATCCCCTTTAGAAGAAGAAGAAAAGGGGAAAGAAAAAAAAATGGAACGGGGGAGAAGCCAAAGAGCAAAAACCCCCTTATCACTGCCGGCAGAAGGGGCTAAGGCCCCCAATGTGGTCGTCGTCACCCTCCTGCACATCTGTCAAGCCCACCGGGAGTGGGAGAAGCCGACGTCGCCTCCGCGGTCACTGGAGGGAGCTGCTATTGAGATTCGCCATGGCCGAAGAAGCCGCCGGGAGCAACCGCAGGGAAGAAAGCCCTCACGAGCTCCTGTGTCCGTCGGGGAGAGAGAAGACAGAAAAGGGGGGTTGGGCATTTGGTAAGAAGAAGAGAGTTGAGAAGAGAGAGAAACTCTGAGTTCTCACTCCTTGGAAGGTAAGAAATACCTCGGTTTTGCGCTACCTTTCCATAAAAAGGGGCTGGTTTTGCGCTACCTTTCCATAAAAAGGGGCCCAAAATAGTAAACTATTTTAGATAGAAAATAGCCAACCCAACTCCGGTCTAGCCGAAATGTTGCCGAAATTAAGTGGTTTTGCGCTACCTTTCCATTAAAAGGGGCCCAAAGTAGCTTGCTATTTTGGATACAAATAGAAAACCCAAATCGGTAAAGCCGAAATGTCGGCCAAACCGAACGAGAATTCTAGATGAAAACCCAAATCGGTAAAACCGAATTGCCGGTCAAACCGAACGGGGATTCAAATCGAAAACCCAAATCGGTAAGGCCGAAATGCCGGTCAAACCGAACGGGAAATCAAAGTGAAAACCCAAATCGGTAAAACCGAAATGCCGGTCAAACCGAACGGGGATTCAAATCGAAAACCCAAATCGGTAAAACCGAAATGCCGGTCAAACCGAACGGGAAATCAAGGTGAAAACCCAAATCGGTAAAGCCGAAATGCCGGTCAAACCGAACGGGAATTCAAATAGAAAACCCAAATCGGTCAAACCGAAATGCCGGTCAAACCGAACGGGGATTCAAATCGAAAACCCAAATCGGTAAGGCCGAAATGCCGGTCAAACCGAACGGGAAATCAAAGGGAAAACCCAAATCGGTAAAGCCGAAATGCCGGCCAAACCGAACGGGAATTCAAATAGAAAACCCAAATCGGTCAAACCGAAATGCCGGTCAAACCGAACGGGAATTCAAATAGAAAACCCAAATCGGTCAAACCGAAATGCCGGTCAAACCGAACGGGAATTCAAATAGAAAACCGATTTGACCGAACGGGAAATCAAGGTGAAAACCCAAGTCGGTAAAGCCGAAATGCCGGTCAAACCGAACGGGAATTCAAATCGAAAATCCAAATCGGTCAAACCGAAATGCCGGTCAAACCGAACGGGAAATCAAGATGAAAACCCAAGTCGGTAAAGCCGAAATGCCGGTCAAACCGAACGGGAATTCAAATCGAAAACCCAAATCGGTAAAACCGAAATGCCGGTCAAACCGAATGTGAAATTAACGTGAAAACCCAAATCGGTAAAACTGAAATGCCGGTCAAACCGAACGGAAAATCAAGATGAAAACCCAAGTCGGTAAAGCCGAAATGCCGGTCAAACCGAACGGGAAATCAAGATGAAAACCCATATCGGTAAAACCGAAATGCCGGTCAAACCGAACGGGAATTCAAATCGAAAACCCAAATCGGTAAAACCGAAATGCCGGTCAAACCGAATGTGAAATCAACATGAAAACCCAAATCGGTAAAACCGAAATGCCGGTCAAACCGAACGGGAAATCAAGATGAAAACCCAAGTCGGTAAAGCCGAAATGCCGGTCAAACCGAACGGGAAATCAAGATGAAAACCCAGATCGGTAAAACCGAAATGCCGGTCAAACCGAACGGGAATTCAAATCGAAAACCCAAATCGGTCAAACCGAAATACCGGTCAAACCGAACGGGAATTCAAATCGAAAACCCAAATTGGTCAAACCGAAATGCCTGTCAAACCGAACGGGAAATCAAGGTGAAATCCCAAATTGGTAAAACCGAAATGTCGACAAACCCGAACAAGCTCCAGAAATGCCGCATATCAAATGCAATCAAGCCATTCCTGGACACATGAAGACAATCTGGTTCGGTAAAGCCAAAATACCGAAAAGGCCGAAACCCAGATCGGTAAAGCTGAAATGTCAGCAAAGACCGAACAAGCTCCAGAAATGCCGCATATCAAATGCATTCAAGCCATTCCTGGACACATGAAGACAATCTGGTTCGGTAATGCCAAAATACCGAAAAGGCCGAAACCCAGATCGGTAAAGTTGAAATGTCAGCAAAAATCGAAGAAGCTCCAGAAATGCCGCATATCAAATGCAGTCAAGCCATTCTTGGATATACGAAGAAAATCTGGTTCGGTAAGGCCGAAATGTCGAAAAAGCCGAAACCCAGATCGGTAAAGCTGAAATGTCAGCAAAACCGAAGAAGCTCCAAAAATGCTGCATATCAAATGCAATCAAGTCATTCTTGGACATATGAAGAAAATTTGGTTCGGTAAAACTGAAATATCGGCAAAGCCGAAACCCAAATCGGTAAAGCCAAAGTGCTGGCCAAACCGAACAAACTTTAATATGTGTTGAGGAACAAAGGCTCAGACGCCCCCTCATTTATTGTACTTCCATGTACTCAAATCAACATGAAATAAATTCAGTTCGATTGACCTGATGTGCCATTACAAGGATGACATAAAATCTCCATGGACTTTAAGAGGTGGATAAAAATTAAATAAGTCATTTAAATAATTTTAAAATTCTAATCAAATAATCAAATTTGATTAAATAAAAATAAAAATTGACTTACTTATTAACAAAAATGGCATCACAATCAAATTAAATCTGTCACAAAATCATACATAAAAAATGACCACAAATGGTTACAAAACGATGTTAAGTTTGAATCTGACTTAACCATAGAAAATTAAATCATATTAAATGGATAATGCTACTTAATTAAATAAGTGTGCACAACAAAATTCAAATCAAATAAATGATCAAAACATTAATAAATGTTAACATAATCCAACCAAAATTATGTCATTAAATAATGCATAAAAATGTGAACCAATGACTACAAAAACAAGTTATGTTGGATTAAAATCAACCATGAAAGATTAGAGCGATCAATATTATTAAGAACAAATCTTAATAATAATAAGAAATTCACTTAAATCAAACAAACAAAAATGCTAAAAAATTAGAAATCAATTCCTACAAAAAAAAAGAGATCAACTCAAAATTGTCTAAGTCAACAAATGACCAAAGACATAAACAAAACAAATCAAATCAAATCTTAAATCAAGAAGAAAATCAATGAACCCAAACTTAAAAGTTTGAATTAAGTTCAACCAAATTCCATCTCATAAGACCATGGGGATATGTCTTCCAGATTTGTGTTTATGTGGATGCATGACTTCCGTTCAATATGTTGCTGTGACGATCAATCAAGGGTATTCGAGTGTTCGCTCGATGTAATTAACACCGGAATATCGCAAGTCCGGTGGAGAGAGGTCAAAATTTATTTTCAAAGAACTCAGATAACCTCACAAATTAAATTGTGGTTCAGATCATCTAAGTGGTGGGTGATACCCATATCGACACTTAGCAAATCTGTGGAACCATCGGTGTTCCTATAAAATAATACCACATCAAATTAGCTAATACTCCTATGAATACCACATATTTTCATAGTAGTCAATGCTAGCCTAAAGCAAAAATAATTTTCTACCCAAAAAGAGGAAATTCGAGGTTCCAACAACTATATACATATTTGTACACATACAAACATATATACATAAATATAATTATATTTTTATACTATAATTGAATGTGTGTTTATGTGTGTATACATGTAAATGTGATTTTATTTATGTAATTATGTATATTTGTGTATATTTTTTTGGGTAAATAGTTAATATTAATAAATTAAGTGAGAGAAAGTGAAGAGAGTTAAGAGTGTACTTTATAACATTTAAGTATAACATATATTTATAATTACAAATCTTAAATATATGTAATGATATAAGTGATAGTGAAATATATTAATATGTTTGCATTATCATTAAATAAGTGTCAACAAATCGTGGATCGACTTGCGCGGTTAGGTTCCGGAGGTCGAGCGGGCAGCACCCGTTGTGGGTGGTATCAGGTGGGCAAAGCCTCCGAAGGATTTTTTTTTAATCATGTACGCATACCTAGGATGTCTAGCCCAGGCACGTTGGTCACGTTGGGCACCTTCTTGTCAAAAATGCTTTGGCACCCACCTTGACAACTATGCACTATGTATAGAGACATAAAAGAAAGAAATTACAATTGCTGGTCCCTTGTGTATATTTCTGATAGGGTGAAGAAAGGGTAAAAGAAGCTCGGCTTTGTCATGGTTCATAAAAGGCTAGTTCTCTTTTATTGGAACTTCCTAATCCCTTTTCTTCCTCTACATTTTCCAAGGAACTTGAGATTGGATAATTGGATTGACACATGCCCATACTGATGATTAGCCTACACACTATCTATGCCTACCTATCTGGGTTGTGAACTGGTGTTGTGTTTCATGTCCATGGTTGGAATCAACCAGAATCACTGAGATTAGCCAGGATTTGCAGTGCCAATCCCAACCTAGGCATTGCTGGTCCTTTAGACCATATTAGGATCATCAACTTTATCATCTTATTTCTTTGAAGGGCTAGTTGCAAATTTATGTATTTTTCGAAGACATAATGTCTTTAATCCTGTTTAGTATGAATGCTACCTTTTTGGATATTGTTTTTCTCAAAGTGGACATTGCTGCATTTTCATTCATGAAAGCAATTCCGTGTGTGAGTCAACTGCATTAAGAAAAACTGGCAGCTTGTAAACATACCACGAGTAGGCTTAAGCATCAAAATGATGCCAAGCTAAGAGTCTTTCAGAGAAGTTTTTGTGAGACATAAAGAAACAAAATGATCTTGACTGATTCTTTTCAAGGTAAAGTCTTAAATTTTATATTAAGGTGTTTTTTTACTTGGGTAGTAATACTATGTTATTCTTTATTTGCTTGTGGCTCTTATTTACTTTTCAGATCAAGTTGCTGTTGATTCTGAGGCTAGAATTAGTCCTCTTGTCAATGAGCGGAAAAAATTGTATAATGATTTGCTGATGAGCAAAGGTATAAGATAGTGATAGGTATTTGAGTGTATTCTGTTTGTGAGGATTTTACTGTTATTTGAAACTTGATGCACATTTATATATATTGAACTAAGATGTTTGAAGTGCAGGAAACATAAGGATTCTTTGTCGAACTAGACCATTATTTGAAGATGAAGGCCTCTCCATAGTTGAATTTCCAGATGATTTCACGCTACGTGTAAATACAGGAGATGATTCTGTAGCAAACCCCAAGAAAGATTTTGAATTCAATAGGGTTTATGGGCCTCATATCAGCCAAGGTGAAGTAAATATCTGCTGTCTTTTGCGATTTTACTAGATTTACGTGAAATTTACCTACTTTGTGGGAAATTACCATGCATATTTCTTTGCTGCCCATATGTCTCAGGTGAAGTTTTTAAAGATGTCCAACCATTTGTGCAGTCAGCAATTGATGGATATAATGTCTCTGTATTTGCATATGGGCAAACTCGCTCCGGAAAGACACATACTATGGTTTTGATCTAACACTTCTTTTAAATCTGTTACCTGATTTGAGCTACGGTTGATATTTCCAATTTTTTGCAGGAAGGATCCAATCATGATCGTGGCATATATGTTCGTAGTTTTGAAGAACTTTTTGATCTGTCAATCTCCGATATGACTGCAACTTTCCATTATGACTTCTACGTTACCATCTTTGATCTCTACAACGAGCAGGTGCTCTGTTTTACCTAATGTTTTTTTATGTTTTTTTTTTGCGTAGGTACATGCCGTTTGGTGTGTGATACCTAATGCTGTTTTACTTTTAAGGTGATTTGTATATAATGGGAGTATTTTACTTTTTTATTACCAGGTCAATGATTTATTATCAGGAATCAAAGAGAATTCACAGAAAATGGCCATGGGCTCTCCTCAGTCTTTCATAGAACTTGTGGCCGAGCAAGTTGAGAATCCCTTGGAGTTTACTAGAGTACTAAAGACAGCACTTAAGAATCGAGGAACCGATGTTTTAAAGTTCAGCGTATCTCACCTGTATGATTTAAATTTCTCAGTTGATGAGTAAATCTATTTCAGGATGATTACATTTGTTGTCGAAATTCTTTATGATTAAACTTCTCCCATCACAATAAGATTGGAGAGAGAGTGCAGTCAAGACCCAGGGAAGAATTTTGCTTTTAGAAAAAAGAGAACTAAAAAACAATTTGGAATCTGTGCATGACATAGTTATCACACTTTTCCGTGATTGAGAAGTTCGAGAAACTCTCTTGTACACAAATAAACAGATGTAATGAAATTCTTGTAGTTAATGTCTACTTCCTGAAACATGGTTTTCTACTATTTTCTCATCAGCAAGCAGATGAAGTAAAAAACTTATGATCTTTTCAGGACCATCATTTTCTGGTGTTCATTATATGATAATCTTCTACTGCTCTTCAAATTTTAAATAATTCAGACTGTACTATCTTCTATCCGAACAACTAGTTTATTTTCTTTTTACCCACATACCGAAGGCTTCATAATTTCAGGGTCTGCATTTCTTCTCAACTCTCTTATCAGTGGGTACTAACATCACAGAAGGGCATGATCTGGCACAACTTGGTAGCTTAGCGTCTATAAGCTGCAGGGGATTTCTTTGGAGCTTCAGCTTCCAATGCTTGTGCAGTTGGGAAAGTGGAGTGATCTGGCAATATGTTGTTCGCTGGAGACCATCTCCTTGGGTTGGAAGGTATATTTGAGGTTTAGCTAAAACACAGGAATCTTTGATGACCTCTTTGTGAATCCAACCTGCATCCTGCAGCTCTTGTCACAGCTAGTCAAGGATTAATTCTTTGCTGCCAATGGATGCCATTCTGATGGAGCTGTCTTCAAGGAGACTTTTAGTTTGTGGAAGTTACCTTGCTCTAGAGTTTCTTCATTCTACCATTCCGTGTGGTCTATTGACTGCCACCTTTGTAGTTGGGGTGCTCTATGCTTTTGCTTTGGTGTCTTAGTTGTACTCTTGTAACTTATTGTACCGACCTTTTTTCTTTGAATGAATGAATGGTGACCGTGGTCACCTTCAAAAAAAACTTGAGGTTTAGCTGGATAGACCTTTCACAGTGCTTTCTAACCTTCTGAATGATTTCTAGGGCATAGCTTTCCTATGGGTCACTGGGCGAGGAGCTGCATGATTACTCTTGTATTATGTTTTGGCTGTGAAGGTGATAGACATTAGTGGTGGTTCTGAGTATAGTCGTCATTGGCATCCATGGAGTCCCTTTCTCAACAGGTGCCAACAGCCAGGGAGGAGGTGACCTTTCAAGAGGGGGAGGTGCAGGTTCCTTAGTCACCAGATGACCAGAGGTTTCTAAAGCGATGGAGTGGCTGCAAGATAATGTAGTAGGAGAGGTCAGAGGTAAGGTGGATGACTTTAGGTGGTTGCTTCTTAGGCATCTTCAGGGTCATCAGCCAGTGACGTACTTAGTGATTGGTGAATTGGTAAGCTGAAGACAGGCCCATTTTCCTGGTGGTGACATGACCTGGTCTCTTCTGGTGTACGCTGCCTGGTCTGTTTTGGTGTCGACCATTTAAGTCATTCCTGTAAGTGAAGAACATTGTCTAGTGGTGGTGTGCTAGGTGATGTTCGGACTCCACCTTCTTGGCTGGATTTTCTTCAGCAGCTGTCAGCTGCCGAGGTCTGGACTTGGGTATTTTGTGCTTTCAAAGAGGTTGCAGATCTCCTTTGGCTCTGGATTTTGCTGACTGTCAGGAATGGTTAGTGGGTTTCCTCTTTTGAGAAGTGGCAAGGTTACCCCTTTTGCTCATTGATCAGCTTTGGGTCTTTGGCCAAATACCAAGTCTTGGTTGATTGCAGATGTCTCTGCTTGATGCTTGTTTAGTGAAGAGCAGGTCTTTCAGCTCTTGGAGTTAGATGGTTTTTAATCATTCCATTAGTTCTCAGTGATGACTGGTGATCTCTCTCTGTGGTCTGTTAGTTCTGGGTGTCCTCAGGCATAATGGCGTATTCTTGCAGGTCTTCCCTTCCATTGGTGAAGTGTGAATGTGGTGAAAGCGATTGGCACACCCTTTGGCAAGGTAGTGGTAATTAAGAAGGATGTGCTAGAGAAGGTAGTAGTTTAGGAGGTTCTTGTTCTTGTGGAACGGAAAGATCCTTTGAAGCTTCTTGTTCACATTGGATCGCACACTGAGGGATTTACTGTTGGGTGTCCATTGGGGGGGGGGGGTCTTTGGTTTATGAAGGTGTGAAGTTCACTAGTCCTGTTCCCTTTTCCAGTGTTGTCAGTGCCATGGAAGGTGGTGGGGGGCTGACGGTCAATCTTTTTGGGGTTGTCTTGGTCAACAGAGTGGCTCCTTAAGAGTTGCCGTGCTCAGACATCTCTTTCAGGCTTTCAGCTTCGTTAGAAAATCTTGTGTGGCAAAGGAGAAATCTTGCCTTTCAGGTCTTTTTCTGATGATTTGGTGCAGCTAGAGGTCGATTGTATGTGTGATTCATGCCTGATGGCTTATGTCACTCGTTGGTCGGTTTGTGCTGGAGAGAGAATGAGAGTATTGGTCGGGAAGATGAAATTCTGTTTCTTTTATTCAGGCAGTTCGGTGGGGATCTGGATCCAAATAGAACTCAGAAGTTCCAAAATTTAAGATGCCAATTTGGGCCTTGGCTGCATGGACACGTCGTCAGGTGGCAGTGTCTCTCCTGAGCTGGGTTTAGCCGTGGAGCTTCTAACCAAGAGTGGACTGTTGAGAATAATATAATGACTAGTGTCTTAGAGATGATCAATGTTATTAGAGGCGATCCTGTCACATGCCTAGGCAACGAGGCAAGTCGAGTTAGGCGTTAAACGCCTCGTTTTGGCCCAAATTGCCTTGGTGATCGACACCCTCCACCACAACGGATAATGCGGCTATTTCAGGCAATGATGGAAATATTCGAATCAGAATCGGTGGGGACCGATTTGATCAATTGGTCGGAATCGGCTGATTCCTTAGGATGAAAACCGATTTGAAATCTATCCGAATCTGTCATTTTTTAGTTTTTTTTAAATCATAAAAATTACTAAAAATTATAAAAAACAGGAGGAGCCCTATTTTTTAAAATAGAAAACACTGATTTAACACAGTTTTATTAAACAGTAGGTATATTTTAATGATAATGATCATTTCATTAAACAAATATAACAAGATACAAATGAAAATTGACATGCAATAAAATGATATACTTTTCTTTCATCACCATTTACAACCATCACCTTTATTCTCTTTCTTCGTATTCTATTGGATGCTCCATCGAGACGTATTTGCCATGATCAACCCATTTCCATATGAAAATAACGAACCAGCTATTTGAGACAAATCGTAAATGTTGCCTTGAGGGTCTGAAGACGTAGTTAGAATATAGGCGTGGAAGTTCACATGGGGTTCTAGATAATTTGCTACAACGTACTGATTGAAGAACCCTTGATTCCGGTGCTGGCTTCTCCCACTAGAATGTTGTCTCTTCCTTAAATCATCTGCCTATGGCTATGCCTAGTTGGTGTGTGCACTACTAAAAGATCCTCCTCCTCCACCTCCCCATGAACTCTCTACATTTTGCTATTGGGTAAGGGGAATGAACTCTTCCTCAATCCTCATCGTGATTTGATGAAGGTGCTTGGGTATTGTTAGTTGGACTCACAAGTCCTCACCCGATCTCCAATTTTTTTTCTTTGTTGCTTCCTCTGCGTGTGATGAAGAACTCCTAAGGTATATGCCACGCTGATATACTTTTTTGAATTGTGAGAAGCATCTTATTCTAGTTGATATGGTTTTTGTCTTCATCTTGGTGAGAGTTAGTTATGGGATTGGAGCTGGGGCTGGAATTGGAACTGAGGTTGAAGATGAGATTGAAGCTAGAGTAGTTGGAACTTCTTGCTGTATCTCTATATCTTCAGGCTGAATGTCATCTAGTTCTTATGCAACCCATGTATAATTCTTAGAATCGAACTTTAGAGGTGCTCTTCATATCTTCTTCTTCACCCATATAGTCAGTGGGTGCTCCTCCTAAAATAGATAGTCCACCTGAACATTGGAAATAGGTGGTTCCTGTGTTTCTGTCTAAGCTTTTTGTTCATGTGGACCACTTGCAAATCGTGTAAATCTCGTTCTCTCCGTACATCCAAGAAATGAGATCACCAAAATGAGAATATCTATATAATAGTTCTGATACCTTGATTTTCTCCACTTATTACTACCCTTGACTTGTAAGATGGTCTTGTTAAATTTGCTTCATATATTGTCAAATTTATTATGGAATCTATTTAAATATTCATCTAGATATTATTGTTTGATAAAATTTTGCAACTTAACTTTTTTATAATTATATATGTACAATTGACCCAATATGTCGTCAATCTCTTATTCATATTAGTTAAGATGGAGCTTATGTTTAGTATAAGATCCCTTCTATGTTTTCTGTTAACAATATTTCACTCTGTGTCTATATTTTATTTTAATTTTCTTATAGCTTATTTTGATGTTTAATATGAGTTTGTTTGTCCTTTTTGTAGAGATTACATAACATTTTACATTTAAACATGTATATTGATTGGTATTTCTGACATCCAATATCACAAGATTTTTCTGAGATTTCTTCTCTTTAGTTTTTATGAGATAAAATTAAAATGCGAGATAGCAATCCTTGAGTAAGGTATACTCTACGTAAATGAAATTTAAGATCTGATCTCTCGAGATTTTTTCGAAAATCTTACGAGGTCTCTGCTCTTTCAACCTTCCGAGATGAGGTTGAGATCCGAGACAGCAATCCTTGTTCCAACCATTTCTAGTGTTGACTTGCACCCATCACTCAGTTACAAAAAACAACAATAGACTAGGATATTACTATTGTTTAAATAAGTTAAGGCAAATATCATAAAATACACAAGAAGCTTGTTTCAATTTCAACATATCAGGAGAAATCCCGTCGAATGAATACGTTGAATCTGGATCTGAGTATGCTCCGATTCTCATCTTATAAAATTTCATCTGAAAATTGAGAGTCGTCAAATCATTAGCTTATTAGTGGTCTAACGTAAAAACACTTGTAAAAAGTAATTTTCTCACTTATCTCTAACTCAGCTTTATATCTATCTTACTTAGTTCTTGAAAGTTTTTGTATCACACTCAAAGTACCCTTTAGCACTTCTTGATCATTATATTCTTGTGATCTATATTACATTTAGGGATTTAAAAAATATCCTGTATTCATCACGTATGACATAAGAACACACATATATATATGTAGGCAAACAAATAATTAATTTATGGTTAACAATAACAAGATATACCTGTTGTATACACATCGTGATGTAGTGTCATATTTCATTTAGTATCTGCGATCTTTTACCACTTCTTGTATCATTTGTGATGCTTCTTGGTTTTTAATTTTGCTTTGTCTTTGACATCGTAGAGGTATCCATTTGGTTCCTCTGTTATGAGTCCATTAATCTCATCACAGTTACTTGTGACCTAATGATGGATAAGTAGTAAACAATTTTCTTTCAAAAATGTTTGTCCATAGTCAAGCGCTCAATCTGTGCAATGATCTCTAATTGATCCATCATGTTGTGTAAGTCAGCCATATAACAAATATAATATTCTGATGCAATGAATCGGACCAATGCATGTCTATACTGATGCAAGTTCTCCAAGACAATGAACTATGTGACAAACCTAATCGGTCCATGCCTGATCAAATCGTGCCTCTCTGTTTGATGTCTCGGTATATGGAGTAACATGGATGAGAATAGATAAATGAGGTGATAAGTCATGTCTGGCTGACAAGAGTAGAAATTGATGTCTCCTTATCTATATCATCCAACATGAGGTCAATAGATTGTGTTGCACTTGGAACTCAGAAGAGATGTGATCTCTTATCCATCAACTTCCTCCTTGTTGCTTTGTCGGAAGGTTTGTTTTTTGTCACGAACTGGATAATGTTCTCTTTTCCAATCTTTTCCACAATGTTGCCCATAAATGAAAAAAATCAATCTGTATTCTTTATATGACCTAAAGCATCACAATTCTTTAATTTTCTCTTATACACCTTTGTCTTTTGAGTAATGCAATCTTGAATTTCTTCTTTTTTTGTATTATCACATGTTTCATTATTTTTTTTATGGAAGTTACCCACTTTTTTTTATTCCAATTACCTATCTTCACCTTCTTTCAATTAACTTGAATTTATAATGGTGTCTACTATTTTATATTTCTGGTATTTTTAACCTCTGTTGTATTCGATGTATTAGGCTATTAGCTTCTTTCCTCACCCATCCATGATATGTGAACCCTTTTTTATCACATGTGCACGCTTTCTTGGTTTGTAGCCAATTGTAATGAGAGTAGATTTTAATTATTGTGCTTTCTAGGAGTTGGTAGAGTTATATGACGATTTTGAATGTGGATTGAGAATATGGAAAATTTTGGGGTTATGCATGCAACAACTGCTCTCTTCGAAATTTTTGCCTTGGTGATTTTTCATTATATGTAAGTGTTAAGAAATCTGTCGCTCTAGTTTGTAAAGCATGGTTCCTATTTAAATTGTTCTACCAAATACTCTCTTTCTATCTCTATCTCACATTAATATGATTCCTTTGTGAAATCTTTAGTGTTGTGACCATCCATATCAAGTGCAGCAATTCCATAACAAAAGAGACTTCGTATAGCAAGCTTTCTCTTGTAGATTTAGCTGGAAGTGAACACTTGCTTGCAGCAAGTGCTAGTGGGGAACATGTAACAGACTTCTTACATGTTGCAAGGACGCTATCTGCGTAAGTTTTTTATCACTAAACTGGCAATTATGGAAGAATATTTTCAATGATAAACATGAGAGATTACAAATATCTAGCCCCTAGAATCAGATAGGTCCTACCTTATTCTGATCCAGATTGACTTAAACTTGGTAACATGTTTTCCTTAAGCTATGCAACCCCCTACTACTTACTTTTCACGCTTAAATAGCGAATAAATAACAAAGAACTTTGGATAGAACTGTCCTACTTAATATTCTTGGGTGTATTTGATTTTTTTATTGCAATGAAGTGTTTAATATCTGGAGTCACTGTTAATCTTCATCTGACTTCGCTATTCTTCATTTCACAGGCTGGGGGATGTTTTATCTGCTTTGACGTCGAATAAAGAATTTGTGCCTTATGAAAATTCAAGACTCACCAGCATACTTGCCGATTCCCTAGGTGATGTCTTTTTTTATTTGGTTTTAGTGCTGCTGAGATTGCACAGTTGTATCAGATGAAACATTTCTTTGCTTCTTGTATATGGTTGCTTTTTAGTCCTGTGGAGAGGAGAAAATTTAGGGCACATATGCAATCTTGGAAGTTGTCACTTGGTTCTGACCTTTTCATTACGTTTAGATTAATTGCATGTAGTTTCCCGAGGAATACCTATTAGTTTTGGAGCTATGTTTTGAAAAAGTAAAAATATGGCTTGTTGGCTTGTAGCAAATGATGTTAAACTTTTTTAAAATTGTCTCTAAGAGAGATGTATTTTAACCAGAAGCAAGATAAATTTTTTTCTAGGGTTTTTAAACCAATTTTCTTGACTTTCTTTTTAAATGTGACAGGTGGAAGTTCCAAAACTGTTATGATTGTCAATATATGTCCAAGTGTGTCTTGTTTGGCTAGCACTTTATCATCCCTCAGTTTCTCTTCTAGAGCAAGCAGTGCCGAGATCAGTCTTGGAAACCGAGATACCATTATGAAATGGAGGGATGTGGTAACGACTTGTTTTTTCACCCCAGGATATTTGTCAAGACATCGTAACAATAGAAGGAGTTTTGACATTCTTGCTGCTTTTTCAGGCAAATGATGTTCGCAAGCAGTTATACGAGAAGGAGAAGATAGTTGAGGAACTGACGCTAGAGGTTTTAAGTATGAAGCTGGCACTACAGGAGGCCAATGATCAGTGTAGCCTATTATTTAATGAAGTTCAGAAGGCTTGGAAAGTTTCTTTTACACTTCAGGCAGATCTGAAGGTTGTGAAATATTAGCTGTTTTCATTAATATTATGCTTGAAGATATTATTGTTCTTTGTTATCTTCATTATGCCAATGTGTTCAGTTCACTTATTGTTGAATGGTTCTGTACCTTGGTTGGAGGGTGGGAACATATTAAATTGTGATAAGAAAGTAAATTATCTCGATGACAATATGTTAGTGCTTCAAGGGCTCTGTAATACATGGGAAACCATGAATATCTTGAGGCATTCAAATTTAGTTTATTCCAAAGTGAGGATGGGGGTTGAAGTTTGAATTCTATGTTCTGCCAGATTTGCAACCTTTTAGTGATATTCATAGTTTTGGATACTCATTTGGCAAAATGGAAGTGGACCCAATTAAAATGATGACTTCCATTAAGTTTCTTGTGTTTTACACAGAATAATGCCTTACTTTAAAAGATTTTTAAATTTCATCAAATTTATTTGACTAGGCATGTATAAGCTTTAAATCACAATCAGCAACATACAAAGGGAAATCAAGAATTTAGGTGAGAAAATACGTTTGAAACATTAAGATCAAATGGATAATCTAAAGAGGATTAAGATCTATGAGAAGTGAAGTGGTGGGGGGGGGGAGGTGTTCTAACGTTTCATGGCTCAGAATTTTTTACTGATGGGTTATCAGTCTGTGGCATGAAACTGTCTGAGCATTGATCTTTCTTTTTACAGAAAGAAGCAGTAGTATCTATGTTGGCGTCCATTTTTTTTCACAAAAGAAAAAGAGAGACAAATGGGCAGGCCCAAGAGCAGACCGGACAGCCCATAGTTCAGCCAAGTTAAGCCCAATCAGGAGCCCATGTAGGTCCAATAAGAAGCCCATCATCCCATCCTAGAATTGGGCCAAATTTCATCCTAAATCAGGCCCCTGCGCAGCCCACAGCAGAGGCTGGGCCGCAGCCTCCAGCTAGCCCAATTAACCCATGCAAAGAAGGCCTGTGCGCAGCCCACATTCCAGCCCACCTGCGGCCTAGTGTGAACATGCCACACTGGCTGTCCTGCCACATCAGCAACCACCTGCGCACTTGCCAATTCACACCCTTGGCTGGTTAATTGCATGGGGAAACCCAAGAGGCAGGTCAACATGGGAGAACTCAAGGATTAATGCATGGTTATTAAGTCTTCTATGGGAGAACTCAAAGGTCTGGTCAAGGCCAATTAAAGCAGCCTTGGAGAAGCCTATTGACCACCACCCAAGGCATCTACGTACACCACCACCTGGCTCTTCACCTCCTCCAGCCTCTATAAAAAGAGGGGGGCGCACCAGCCAGAGGGGGGGCTGCTTCAGACGCCGATAGGCTGCCAGTTTGTCCACTGCCACTGCTGCCAGCTGCGCCCCCTGCTGCCAATTGCACCTGCCAGCGGCCAAGGAGAAGAAGAAGAAGAAGAAGAGGAGGAGGCAAGGTAGGAGGGATCGATACATACTAGATATGTAGCCCTTTAAGGGCATTTCTCTACTGGTTCTAGCTGCCTTCAATTGGCCTCATGCTCATCTTCAGATGTCCCCCTTCTCGACTCATCTGAAGCACCCTTAAAGTTTGCTGCACCGGCCCCCTTTTTAAGCCCAGAAATCTGGCCTCTCATGTAGCCCATTTCTGGCCACCTGCAGGCCCACTTGGCCCAGCCGAACACTCCCCCCACAGCAGGAGAAAACTCCCTATTGCAGGCCCATAACCTGACCTCTGTTCAGGCCCATAACCGGCCCATTCCCTGGTCTCTACCCAGACCCATAACCAGCCCATAATCAGGCCCCCTTGCAGCCGACTCAAAAAACTCCCCGAACTGCACCTGTTTTAGCCCATTGAGCACCCCCCCTTTAACAGGTCATTTCCTAGCTCTCTGCGCACCCCAATCCAGGCCCAAAACAGGTCCCCTTGTGACCCGGTTCCGGTCCCCAAACAGGTCCATCCTCAGCCTCAAACTGGCCCCAATCCAGGCCCATTGCTAGTCCAAATCCGGCCCCCAATCCAGGCCCAAAAACAGGTCCCCAATCGGCCTCCTTTCAGCCTGCTGTCCTGGCCCTCCTTGCGGCCCATTAAACAGACCCCTCACAGCCCCCTGATCGGTCTCCAGAAATCAGACCCAGGTCCGGCCACATTGCCCTTTGTGCAGGCCTGTTTAGCCCACCAATCAGGTCCCAAATCAGAGCCTGAAATGCCCTTTGTGCAGGCCCATTTCGGCCCACCCGAAACTCCAAACAGGAGGACAGCAGCCAGAAGGTGGGCCGACTTGAAGGTGACAGCCCGGCCCCCCTTGGAAACCGTACGACGGGCCATGGGCTTAGCCGGGTGGCCTTCCAAGTCGGTCCGGTCAGGCAACTCCAGAAGTACAGCAGCTCCCCAGCAGGCCCTTCCGGCCCAAACAGTACAAGACAGGCCCGGCGGGCCTATGAAGATTGAAGGCCGGCTCGGAACGCCGATGAAATTGAACCGGCCTCCATGGCCTTGTTCCAAAAAAATGATCAAATAAAAATTCAGAATGCGAAAGCAATATTAAATTAAGGACTCCACCCTTCGCGGGGACTCCAACCTTGGACGACTCCCCCCGGGTACACCCCGGGATGTCGATCCGGACGGTGGCGCGGGCATGCTCCCGTAGCCAGCGGTTCCTTCCCCCAATATGGCTAAGTTAAGGCTGGCTATTTTGGATGGGTAAATTTTCACTAAGTTGGAAAAATAGTGGGCATGCCGTCGTAATGCCAAAATTTTTCCAAAGTAGTGGAGATAAACCTATATTGGGGGAAGGAACAATCACTTTGTACACCGATGTACTTCACCCCAACTTTCAATGAATGAAACTTTGATGTTCATATCGATGCATGAAACCGGGCATTCAAAGTGGCCCGATGGGTCGGAGGCGATGCAAACCGCCAAACAAGAAATAAAACAATTTCAAAGTCAATCTGGAAAATTCAAACAGAAAATTAAAAAAACAGAAAATCAAATCTGAAAGAAATCTGAAATTCAACTCATCTCGGTTCAACAAACAACCGATCTTCAACAAGATTGAACCGGTTTTGAAACAAACCAAACCGAAATCAGATTTCAAAAAAAAATCTGCCAAAACAGAAAATTCAGATTCAAATTAAATATGTCAACCAACAGAAAATCAGATTTTTACCAAACCGAATCCAAAACAAACAAAATTCAGATTCCAATTAAATCTGCAACCAAAAAAAACAGATTTGAACAATCTATCAAAACAGATTCTAATCAACTTCAAAAATCTGATTTTAGCAATCTGAAAATCCACTTAAAATCCACTAAACTTCTTCCCAAAAGAAATCAAATAAACAACTCCAAACACCCAAAATGGATCAAAATCAACACAAAAAACAGAAAATTCAGAAATCAGAAAAAATCAATATCAACCAAATCAAAAATCCAAACATGCTTCAAACTTTAAGCACATCAAAATCAAAATCAAACAAATTCAATCCAAAACAAATAAAAAACCAAACAGCAAATCAATCAAACAAATTGATTCAAATTCCAAAACTCAAAACCGATTTTCAAGTCGACCCAAAAATTAACCAACAAACAAATAAAACAAACCCGAACCAAATCGGTTTGCATCTCATCAGACCCAAAAGGCCGCTGCCCTTTTGAGTTCTTTACTTTTTGTGGATGTGCATGTCTCCAAAAACAAAGCTGCCGCGACGGTTAATCAAAGGCGTTCGAGCCGTTGCTCGATGTAAGTTAACGCCGGATACTCGCACCATCCGGCGGAGAAGGGTCAAAAATGAAATTTTCAAAGAACCCGAACCTCGGTTCTAATATTTTTAAAATTATCACCGGACTACTTAATACTTTAGGATATCACATATTTTCCTAGAAAAGTCCGGAGATGTCTTTCTTTCTAAAGAACAGACGCAGAAAAAAGAGGTTCACACAATCTACCACAGCATAAACATGAAAAGTTTGTCATTTTTTTGGTGTCACGTTTTGTTGTTATGTTGCATTTATCCTAGTAATGTGTATTTTAAAATGAATATTTTGCAAAAGATTGGGCAGTTAATGGGTACTATTTGTAATCGACGTAACCAGCTCACTGATCCTTCTTAGGATTAAACTCCGTTTTGATTATTAATTTTTAGGTTTGGTTTTACTTCATTGTTTGCCTTTCATGGAAAAGGTAATGAACCATCTTAAAGTGTACATCCCCAAATTGTGGCAAAAATGCAGGGAAAATAGTACAGTTGTCGTCTGTTGAATCCCTTGCATGATGAGCCAAAGCGCAAGGAATATTGTGCAGTTGTCATCTGTTGAATTCCTTGCTTGATGATTAGACTTCAGCTATATAAATGTAAAGGAATTGAACTAGCAAAACCTGCTTGAGCTAATGGACCATTTATATTTATTGCGTCAATTTCTGGCAGTTTGTTGCTTGCTATTGTTGTTCGCTATTCACTATTTTTACCAACCAGTTTTTGTTACCAGTAGGGAATATGCATTAGGTATCCGTTGTCATTCAAAAGGTTGAGTGCCACAAGAAGCTAATGTGACATGGTGCCATTCTTAATTTGTGTTTGCTGGACAAATGTGGTCTTTGGATGGTAAAAAAAAATCTGGCCTAAACTTACATTTGTTGCACAATCATTTTCTTGTCCCTGTGGACAAATTCCGCTGGCAATTTCTGTGTCTATCGCAAATCTTTATTTTTTTAGTTTTTTTTAATGGTAAGAAATGAAAACCTGGTTAAACCACAGCTTTGTCGTTTCCATATTGACACTTGATTTTCCAGCTTGGTGTAGGAGATTTGATAGTGAAAACCATGGTTCGCCGGGTCGCGACCCGGACCCGACCCGGTCGGTTTTGGGGCCGACCGACCCGGTCACGACCCCAAGACCCCGACCCCATTTTTAATTTTTTATTATTATTTTTCGCGACCCGGGACGACCCCGTCCCGACCCGGGTCGCGACCCCGGCCGACCAGGGCCAAACCGACCCGGTCCCAACTCCCGACCCCACCTTCCTTGGTGAAAACAACTTGAACATTGTTTGGATTCTGTAATCTTTACTGCTTTTCTCCCATGCAGACGGAAAATATTCTGCTTTCAGATAAAGAGAGAATGGAGAAGGAGCAGAATGCTCAACTTAAAAATCAAGTCGCTCAGCTTCTGCAATCAGAGCAAGATCAGAAAATACAACTTCGTGAGCGTGATTTGACTATTCAAAATCTTCAGGTTCAGTGTTTTCATGTTTGTATTTTGTACTCTTCTTTATTTTTTCTCAACATCTTTGTTGTTGTTGGGTCTGTCATATCCCAGTCTTGGCATCTCCCCTGCAATATGCATACGAACAGTCATTTTTTTGTAGCCTATTCATTCATTTGCTTCTTAACTAGGAAAAACGTGCAATTTGGCAAACTTATTTGGAGTTTTATCTGTTTCTCAGAGAAGGCTGCTATATGCATTGCAATTCATTGATAATACAATCATAATTGTTAAGGCGACAGGTGCCCAAGGTATTCAATGTTGAAATTTTTTTAAGTGACAAGACTACCGCTTAGGTGGTAAAAATTGTGCTATACTATATATATACGTACATATATATAAATATAATATTTATACTGAGATATCTAGGATAAATATAAAGTGGACTTTAAAAAGTTTAAGCATAAGAGTTTTACATATAATCATATATATTTATATTTTATAATTGAATATGTGATTTATGTGCTCATATAAGTAGTAAAGAAATAATCATGTAAAAGGGCTAGGGGCACCTAGCTCGGTGCTTTTGGCGCGTGGATGTCTTTTAGCCCCCCAGGAACGGTGCCTGGGCACCTTTGTCTGAGATTAATGCCTTGGCACTTAGACGAGCACCTTGGCATCTACGAATACATTCTAAAATAATGAGTAGGCACCATGTTGGCATGGTGTTTGCCTGGCAATGCTTAGATGCATAGGTGTTCTTTGAGAACCCTGACATGTAGACCTTATTAGGCCGCGAGAAGATGAGCAAAGCATCTGCTGGAATTGTCTAGGCATGTCTATGAATCAGTCCAGTCTACATTATCTAGTTGTTTGGATGAATTGGATATGACACTTTAGTCTATCCACTATCATTTTGGTGCTATAAACCCTCTCATAAGAGGTCATGAGTCCAAGACATGAAACCTCCTGGCAGTGATCACTAGAATGGAATTGATACCTGAATTGGTGGGTACTAATTCAATCCGGATTGGGATCAGATCGGCGATCATAGTCATTTTTTCGAGAAGAAAACTGATCTAGATCAGTCTGAATCGGCCATTTTTAATTAAAATTCAGAATAAATTGGATAAATTCAAGAAAAATCAATAGACATGTGGGACAATTGTAATATAATATTCAACAACATAAATGCATGTGCAAATTATGTTTAATACCAATCATACCATATGTTACCAATATCTATGATATTGGTCATATGACTCCTCATTATCTGCATGTCTCCGCTGAAGGCCATTGTTGTTGATAAGTGATGATAGACTCATATCCATGTTCAAATAAAGGCTGGGCTATCTTGTTAAAATTATATGGGCTGTCAGCTACTAGTCCTATTGTGTGGGTATCTAGAATGTGGCTTGAATTCTTTCGCTTTTGGGGGTTCTGGATAGCTCTATGTCGTGTACTCGTAAAAGAAATCCAATTGTGTTTAATGTTGACTCCGTCCACTTGAATATTGGCATTATCAGAAAACATCGACTGTTGCTCCATTGGTATGTGCTTGCTAGATGATTCTCTTTCTCCTTCTCCATCTGCACCTTCTCCTCCACCTGAATCTCCTAGGTGGTGTTGTTGAGTAGGTGGAATGCACTGTTCCTTATCCTCATCTTAGGAGGGTGCTTGTGTATCATCTATTGGATGGATAGGTCTTTGCTTCATTTCCAATTTCCTTTATTTTATTGTTTCTCATCTTAGGAGGGTGCTTGTGTATCATCTATTGGATTGATAGGTCTTTGCTTCATTTCCAATTTCCTTTATTTTATTGTTTCTTTTGCTTGTGAAGAATAACCCCCAACCTTAATGTCATGGTAGTAGACCTTTTTCAATGTGCCAAATCATCCCAATCAAGGATTCCAGAATCAGAATCGGTGGGGACGACTGATTCCTAGGAAAGGAATCGATCCAGGAATCGGCCTGGATCGTTTTTTTTTTGAATTTTTTTCATCAAAAAATTTAAAAAAATCAGAAAAAGTTATGAAAAATAGGAAATGGTTTAGACAAAATTCTAAAAATAAGATTAGCCTGTATCCACATAGAATAATTGCTAATAAACATGAAGAGATATTAAGTACATGTTAAGATGGAAAAACTATAATAAGGTTCAACTGTATCACATGAAAACATAAATATAGAAATATACATGTTATCAATTTTCACTAATATCCATGATATCGATATTGACCTTCATCCTCTTCCTACTTCTTCCATGACTTCTCAATTGAAATTAGAACATATCTATATGAAAATAATGACGTTGCCATGTCATCAAAATCATAGTCATTGGACTGTTGCATGTAAGTAGGCTCAGGTGGAGGAATCCACGACTGCCGAGGTTCATAAAATGTTGGATATAGTGTCTCCATAAAATGCTGATGTGGTGTCTGCTCATCCAAAGTGAAATACGGCTTTGGCCGCCGTGAATCAGGTGATTGGGTTGCTGCTGCTGATGGCTGCATCGCTAGTATGCACTCCTCGTCATCATCAACTGAGGAGTGAGGAGTCTGCGTGCTGTCATCTGGGCTCACAGGACGCCTGTTCTCCAGCTTCCTTCTCTTCACCTCTTCAACCATTTCTGAAGTTCCACCACAACCTAAAGATTTTTTTAACTTTGCAAATCCTTCCATTTTTTGTGCTGTCGTTTTTGTTTTCGTTTTCCCTGAACTACGAATGGGCTGGGTAGCGGCGGCTAGGGTTGGAGCTGGGGCTAAAGCTGGAGGTGGGTGCTCTATAGCTGCTGGGGCAGAAGAAGGCCATGCCTGAGCCTGAGAAGTAGGTGGAGGTGTAGTTAGAGTATCCTTCTCGGTTTCAACACCATCCAACTCTCCTTTAGCCCATGCACGGTCATCGGGATCAAACTCAGTTGGATGATTCTTGGCTGCCCTCTTCTCTATCCAGGAGGCAAGTGCATGCTCCTCCTGGAATATCTGATCCATGTCCACCTCCTCAGGTGGTGGTGTGGCGGAGGTATGCCTCTGCTCGTATGGACCACCTGCGAACCGTGCAAATCGCTCCTCATTGATTTTCTGTCGATCCTTGATATTCTTGATACGCAGCCTCATATTATAATGACAGAAGACCAACTTCTCCAACCGATCTGAGGTTAACCTGTTCTTCCTCTTTGTATGTATAATGTAATCCAGTTCCTCTCACAATGAGAGGAACTAGTGCTCTGGCTGAGTATCCTGATACCAATGGCAGCAAGTGGATTCCATCCACTCCTGGTGTTCACCTGAACCCACCACTCAACTAAAAAAAAAGAAGAGAAATGGCAAATAGTCAGCCCGTCATCTTCAATAACTTATAAGATAAGAAAATAAAATCTTCATCATAAATAAGTATACCAGGTGACACTTTGTCGCACAAATATCTCAGATCAACATTTGAGTATATCCCGACACTCATCAATACTTCTACATCTGAAAAAGTTTTAAAAAAAATTCATTTGTTGTCTAATAATTAGCTACTCCAAAGTATTGAATAAACTCTAACTTACTTTTATCTCAACCTCTATCTTGTCTTGCTGAGATCGGCAGAGACGCTGAATAACAGTTAGTGTACCCCGCATCACCTCGTTATCGTTCACCACGTGCCCTCTATATTGGATGCGAGGATTCAAAAAATATTCTGCAAGAATTTAATAATTAACATTATGATTAAGGCAATTATTGACTAAACTTAAAGTAGATAAGCACAAATATTTTTTGAACCTACTAACTTATAGTATGGATATCATGGTGCAAAGTCTTGTCCCATCGATCATCTATGATCTTCCACCATTTTTTTGTAACCTCTGAGATTTTTTTCTTTTATTTTAAATTTTGCTTGGTTCATGGCATTGTGCAACGTGCCCATTTGGTTCTTGTCATTTGAGTCAACCAATCTCAAGACAACTACTAGTGGCTCAATGATTGTCAGGTAGTAGGCAATTCTCTTCCAAAATCTCTTGTCAGTGATTTGACCATCTTTGTTGTGTTTGCTAAAACCCCATTTTCAGACACTATGGGTGCGTTTGGGAACATGTCGGAAGGACTTCTTTTTAACTTCTTCTTCTCTAAGAAGCCCTTCCGATTTTTAGGACACCGTTTGGTAACATTAATATTTCAACTTCTCCTCCTACCAGAAGGCAGAAGGAGGAAGGAGAAATTTTCTCCTTCGATAATAAAAAAGCGCTCCCGTGAGTCCATTCGCGATACTCGTCACTGTCGCGGCAGCCATCATTGCGACTAAAGGCCCCCTGTGGAGATGACCAGAGGCCCCTGCTGCAGAGACGACATGATCGGGTGGTCGGGTCTAGTGTGGTAGCAACATGAAAGGATGATCGGGAAGCGATGGACGGTTCGAGCGATTCTATACATGGAGACAAGGAGGCGGCAGGTTTCAACTTTAAAGCATGGCCAAAGAAATGGGGCGGCAACTCGGCAATGCCGGGGAAGTTGCGCCGAGGAGGGGACGTACTCTGGTGATGAGCAGGGGGCTGGTGGCGCCAAGGAGGAGGCCTACAACGGGTGTGGGGGTGTGGCAGGGGAAGGAGAGAACTCGATGAAGAAGGTGCCGAAAGGGAGGGTGCCGGCGCCGGTGACCAGCCTGGACGAATACCTCTGGGCGGAGATTGCATAGGCGATCTGATTGGTGTGCACCGGGTACTCAATGTGCGGTGCTCTCGCACCCAGGTAGCTGTCAGTGAGCGTGAGGGGTACCGAGATGTAGAACCAGAGCAGGAGGAGGACGATGAAGAGGGAGAAGGGGATGACATTGGTGTTGTGGCTACCCAACGGGGAATGAAGGCGGCATCGGTGACTGCAGAGGATTGACGTCGGACCGGCCCTCTCTCGTTGTTGCCGGTACCTCTTCCTAGGCTCTGCCGACCTATTCACCATAGCCGACTTGCTGGAGCTTTTCTTCACGGAGGTGCCGCGTAGCATGAGGCCGTTGGCTATCTCCCCGCCTTCTAAGAGACCTTTTATTCAGAAACATCTTTTTTTTATTAACTGAGTCTTCTGTTAAATTTTAACATCCAAACACCTTTCACTTACGTAAATGAGAAGCACTTTTGACAAAAAGTGCTTTATGAAAAAAAGTCCTTCTATTGGAAGTCCTCCAACGAGTTGCCAAACGCAGCCTATAAACCCTAGGAAGGTGACGAATGAAGTGAGAAACGCACAAATCTTCATGTTGTCATAAAGTTGTTCCTTTCTTAAAACCATGCAAACTTCACTAAGATGAACTAGTTGTTCACCCTTGGACTTATTGTAGATAAGAATGTCATCAAAATAGACAACCACAAATTGTCCAATGAAGGGTCTAAGGACCATGGATGCCATCTCGTTGAGATCTTGGTCTCGCCAAGGGGGCCGAGAAATGAGATCGCCGAGATCTCACCAAATGTAGCCTGGTCCGAAAAAAAAATTTCTTCAGGGGTTTTACCCCCATGATACCTCCTACAAGGGGCGTTGCCCCCTTGACCCCCGCAACCTAACCGTGCGCAGGTCGATTCGTGACTACTCTGCGCCCCCGTTTATGATAGTGTAAACACATTAATATATCTCACTATCACTTATACTATCACATAAAAAATGTGCTACAAGTTTTATACCATATTAGTATTTAAATAAGATTGTATACAAGTTTTAATCTTTTGGGCCATGAAGACATGGAACAGGCCAATTGGGCTAAGAAGACATGAAGCCGGTCTTATTGGGCCATGAGACATGCAACTGGCCCATTGGACTTTGTACCAAAATAAACTTAAATAAATTCTGAAATGCGAAAGCAAAATTAAATAAAGAGTTAGCACCACATTGTGGGCATTCCACAATTGGGCAGCTAGTCCGGATCAACTTCCAATACGTTGGCCTGGGCGTAGGTATGGGACATCTCTCACTGCAGACGGACCCCTTCCCCCAATATGACTAGTTGAAAGACTTAGCTATGTCGGGGGGTAAAAATCCATTTGAATGAGAATGAGTCGGCATGCTGTCGTAATGCTGAACTCATCTGTCGATGTTATGGAAAATTACTCCAGGGGAAGGAAAATGGCTATATTCAGACTTTACTTGTACTTCGATGTGGACCGACATGACGTAACGCGACATGAAATGAAATGAACAGTTCAAGTGTCGATGTGGACAATTACAAACCAGGCATCGAAGTTAGCCCGACGGACCCGATGGGATGCAAACCGGACTAAAACAAATAAAGATATAACAAACCCAAAATACATTCATTAAATCTGAAAATTCACTTAAAATACATTTAATTTATTGAAATTAAATTTTTAATTAAATGATAATAAATGACTTCAAAGAGAATTAAATAAACAACATTTAAAATGTTTAAAAATCATCAAAACAGTCCCTAACTTTAAAAATCAGATCATAAAATAAACTCAAACTCAAATCAAAATTCTTCAAAACATATCCAAACAGTTAAAACACATTCAAATCATTCAAATAATATCAAAAATATTCAAAACAATTTTTTAAAACATCAAATTAACATAATAAAGAGACAATTAAATTATCTCAATCAGCATGTCAGTCAAATGAAATTAAATTCTAAAACATTTAATTCATTCAAATCCAAATAAAAAATGTGACTTCAATTAAAACCAATCAAACAAAAAAATTTAACCAATTGAATTCAAAAGCAAATCTCAATAATCAAGTTGAATATAAAATTCAACTCACATTCAAATAAAATTTACTTATAACAAATCTAAACCAACTCGTTTGCATCTTATCGGGCCCGCAAGGCTACGGTCCTCAAGTTTATTATTTTATGTGGATGTGCACGCTTTATCAAATAGTTTGCTATGACGGTTAATTAAGGGCATTCATGTAGTTACTCGATGTAAGTTAACGTCGGATATTCGCACCATCCGACGGAGAGGTCAAAATTAAATTTTCACATAATCCGAACCTCTGTTCTAATATTTTTAAATGTATCATCGGACTATTTAATATATTTATAGGCTATCACCTATTTTTTTAAGTAGTCCAAAAGAGATACGAAAATCTTTTTCAAAGCTTCCAAAAGCAAGGTTCTCACATGAGTCTTGTGGGAAGGCTTCCCAGCATGATCATCTAGGCTGGTTTATGCCGTTGTTGGCACCTCAAAATTTCACAAATATTGGATGAACAATATGAAGGTGATTGATTACGTATAATTGTCCAGATTGTGAGATTTCAAAAAAAAATATGCACAAAGGACATATGCATACACACTAGCATATTCGGTCTCATGACAGATGGTTTTCTAGCAAAATGGAACTCACAAATTTAATCAACTTATCAGCTCTTGGCAATGTTCACATGAATGGCATATAATTCAAATGAATGGAATGTTGCATGAGGGCTGACATTACCCTATAGACTACAATTGAAGGTATGCATGTGTTGGAGTTAGCAGACCAACAAAGGGAGTGGTCTCCGCGATGTAACTGATGGTGTAGGCACAAGAAAAAAGCTGAAGGCATTAAAGAAAAAAAAAGAGAGAACAGGGGAATGGTCATACAATCCAGTCAGCGGGTGGGGGCTATAGCAGGTTAAGGGAGTCCAAACTGTCGGCAATCAAGCGCAACTGCGAGATCGGAGCCTTGCCGGGGAATGCCTCATTCCCGGCTGAACCCTTCCGAAGAAGATTTGTTGTTGGATGGCATGCCTAATGGCACGTCCGGAATCAGCTCGGACCAAACAATCTCGGCAGCAAGGGTCAAGCCCCAATCGGTTCCCACACCTTGCCGGACTCTACTACAAGAGGAAATCCTGTAAGGTTACCCAAATGGAGCTAACGGGTTTTTGGGAAGGAAACGAGACCGAGGGAGGCAAAAATGGCAGGCGTTGGTGTCGTAATCGACCCTTGGTCGGATCTCGCATGAGGTAGGGGTCTTCCGAGGCTAGGAATCCTGTGAGAAAGGAAAGATTTCCCGGCATGCATCGATTCCGAGTAGTCCAGCAGAAGGGAGGGCAAAGTCCTATATAAACTTCACCAGGACCATTGGACGAGGGAGAAGAGTGAGAGTATCGCGAGAAGCAAAGAGATTCCGGGATCGAGAGGAGCGAAGAAAGTAAAGTAGGAGAGGAAAAAGTTTGAACCTGTGAGTATTGTCGTGGTTGTCCCCTTCCATCGGCAGAATTGTTACCAGCAAGGTCCAGCGAGTTGTAGAGCTTCTTCAAGTCCCCTCCTTCTTTTGGGGTTGCCGTCGGGGCCTCACCGCTCTGCTAACGCCATCGCCAGAGCTCTGTTCCTCCTCCATGGTTGTTGAAGCCCTCGAAGGACCGTGGAGTTACTGCAGGACCGTGGCCGCCTCAGCATCCCGTCTTCTTCACTTGCCGTAAGCTACGCTAACAAGAGCCCGCAAGGGAAATCGCGATCGTTGCTACCGTCCATAGCATCCAATCGAAGGAGGACCTCCACCGGAAGCCGCAGGTGCCAAGTCCCTTCTGGAAGCCGCGAACCTCCGCCGTCTTCCTTCGCCGGGAGGAGAGGCCACAAGAGGCCAGTTGACGCCGCGTGGGGGGGGGAATTATTTCCCCCCCACTTTGGTCCATTCCCCCCCACTTTGGTCCACCGTGTCATACGGTGAGACCCGCTAGAAGAAAAAAAAGCTGAAAAAAAATGAGGCGCGCGACCGCAATGGCGAGCCGAAGGCCCATTGGCCCTGGATGAGCAATGTCCGATAGAGGGATTAAAAAAAAAAATTAAAACAAACCCTCAATTCAAGTTAATTAAAAATGTACTAATTAATTAAACAAACCGAGGTGAGGATCTAGCCGGCTAAAATCCTGCCACATGGTCTCGGCATAACCTAAAAGAATCAAAACAAATGAGAAAGCAATAGACCGACTTTAAGCGCGTCTCTGACCCGTAATCAAAGAAACAAAAATAATAAAATAAACAATAAACATAAATCTAAATAAAAATATATTAAATTAATTTCACAAATCGAGGTGAGCATCTAGCTGGCTAAAAGCCCACCACATGGGTTTGGCTAAACTTAAAAGAATTTTGAATTGAAGGAAATCAATGGGTCGGTTCTAAACCAGCCCCTTGATCTTTTTTAAGGTGGACATACAATGGTCTTAAATGACCCCAATGTCCTGCCATATCCTTTAAGTTACATGAGGTTGTGCATGATCAACATGCCGATAAGCCGATTATATAAGGACATGGAGGGAAGTGCCCATAAGTATGTCCAAGACCGGGTATACTCCATTTGAAAATTGACAAAGTTCTTCAACATCCATCAAGGAGTTGAGTGGACGACATCAAGTTGTACAAGCTGTGGAAATTGAAATTTCTAAAATCATGTCTTTCAAAGTTCAAAAGGAAGCAAGGACAGATGCTCTGCGCATGTCTATCACAAGGGAAAGGAGGAACAGTTTCATGAATTTCGTGAAATGCAAACCAAAAAAATTCTTTCATCTAAATGTGCACCCAAGAGATCTCTAAAAAAAGTTGGCAAAGTAAAAAATAAAATCATAGTCATCTACGACCGAAGCTTATGGAATCAAGAGGTATTAACTTTTGAGTTAACAGGAAATCCTACAGTCAGAGATCAATATCTGATCCAACCATTGATGAATTTTGAACTAAATAATTGGTGCTTGAGATTGAAACTTGGAAGAGTAAAAGATCTGCAAAATCAGGAATCTATGAGATGAAAATTTACACCATCTCTCATTTAAAAAAAAGAATCTGAGGTGTGTTAGTAATCAGATTCTGAAGCCTAGATGAACAAATCCTCTGCAAGTTATATCCTGTCAAGCCTTCTAAGATATGAACTCAACATTTCAAAATTTGCAAATTTCTGAGAAGAGGTGCCATTCCGGGGATATATTAGTTTAAGTCAAATCGTGAGTAGTGCAAGCCAAACTCAAAAGCTTCGACCAAATCCAAATCAAGTTCAATGAAACTCATCTGTAGCTCCAAATTGAAGTATGTTCATACTAAACAGCAAGATGAGGGCATGTTGAAACCTCGAATTTTCCTCATCCATCAGAATTCCCTTTTCTAGAAAATTCTTTTGCTTTAGGCTTACATTGACTACTATGAAAATATGTGGTATTCATAGGAGTATTAGCTAATTTGATGTGGTATTATTTTATAGGAACACCGATGGTTCCACAGATTTGCTAAGTGCCGACATGGGTATCACTCACCACTTAGATGATCTGAACCACAATTTAATTTATGAGGTTATCTGAGTTCTTTGAAAATAAAATTTGACCTCTCTCCACTGGACTTGCGATATTCCGGTGTTAATTATATCGAGCGAACACTCGAACACTCTTGATTGACCGTCACAGCAACATATTGAACGGAAGTCATTCATCCACACAAACACAAAGCTGGAAGACATCCCCATGGCCTTATGAGATGAAATTTGGTTGAACTTAATTCAAACTTTAAGTTTGGGTTCATTGATTTTCTTTTTTTGGTTTAAGATTTGATTTGATTTGTTTTGTTTATGTCTTTGGTCATTTGTTGACTTAGACAATTTTGAGTTGATCTCTTTTTTTATTTATTTGTAGGAATTAATTTCTATTTTTTGTGTGTTTGTTAGCATTTTTTTTTGCTTGATTTAAGTGAATTTCTTATTATTATTAAGATTTGTTCTTAATAATATTGATCACTTTAATTTTTCATGGTTGATTTTAATCCAACATAACTTGTTTGTGTAGTCATTGGTTGACATTTTTTATGTATTATTTAATGACATATTTTGATTGGATTATGTTAACATTTTATTAACGTTTTGATCATTTATTTGATTTGGATTTTATTATGCATACTTAATTATTTAAGTAGCATTATCCATTTAGATTGATTTAATTTTTTTATGGTTAAGTCGGATTCAAACTTAACATGTTTTGTAATCATTTGTGGTCATTTTTTATGTATGATTTTATAACATGGATTTGATTTGATTATGATGGCATTTTTGTTAATAAATAAGTCATTATTTGATTTGTTTTAATCAAATTTGATTATTTGATTAGAATTTGAAAATTATTTAAATGACTTATTTAATTTTTATCCACCTCTTAAAGTCCATGGGGATTATATGTCGATTTGAGTACATGGAAGTACAATAATGAGGGGGCATTTGAGACTTTGTTCCTCAACACATGTCAAAGTTTGTTCGGTTTGGCCAGCACTTTGGCTTTACCGATTTGAGTTTCGGCTTTGTCAGTATTTCAGTTTTACCGAACCAAATTTTCTTCATATGTCCAAGAATGACTTGATTGCATTTGATATACGACATTTCTGGAGCTTCTTCGGTTTTGCTAACATTTCAACTTTACCGATCTGGGTTTCGGCTTTTTCGGCATTTCGACTTTACCGAACCAGATCTTCTTCGTATATCCAAGAATAGCTTGATTGCATTTGGTATGCGGCATTTCTGGAGCTTGTTCGGTTTTGCCGACATTTCGGCTTTACCAATCTGGGTTTCGGCTTTTTCGGCATTTCGGCTTTACAGAACCAGATTTTCTTCGTATATCCAAGAATAGCTTGATTGCATTTAGTATGCGGCATTTATGGAGCTTGTTCGGTTTTGCCGACATTTCGGTTTTACCGATTTGTGTTTTCTTTTAGAATTCCTGTTTGGTTTGACCAGCATTTCGGCTTTGCCGACTTGAGTTTTCACCTTGATTTTCCGTTCGGTTTAATCGGCATTTCGGCTTTACCGATTTGGGTTTTCTATTTGAATTCCCGTTCGGTTTGATCGGCATTTCGGTTTTACCGACTTGGGTTTTCATTTAGAATTCCCGTTCGGTTTGACCGGCATTTCGGTTTGACCGATTTGGGTTTTCATCTTGATTTTCCGTTCGGTTTGACCGGCATTTCGGTTTTACCGACTTGGGTTTTCTATTTAAATTCCCGTTCGGTTTGACCGGCATTTCGGTTTTACCGACTTGAGTTGTCTATTATAATTCCCGTTTGGTTTGACAGGCATTTCGGCTTTACCGATTTGAGTTTTCTATTTGATCCTGAGTAGCTTAAGTTCGCATTTTTTAAATGTGGGCTACTCGATCCCTCTCGCGAAACGAGATAGGATCGGGATCGATTGGACTTTGGAGGTCGGGCAAAACCCTTACTCCCTTCTCGAATGGCCAAAAGTTGATTCGAGGCGGTTGGAATTTTCTTTGGAAGTTGTGCAAAACCCTTCCTTCCTTTTGGAGAAATTGAGACTCACTTGGAAGATCAGAGCTTCTCTCTCCTCTAAAATCTCTTTTTCTCACCAATACATCCTCTTTCCAACACTCTCCAACCCCTCCCACGTTTGACCATGTGGGGGTATTTATAGAGGTTTTTGGAGGGGCATTTCGGTCAAAAAAAATCACCCCACTAAGCCCATTTTTACAATAGTGGGGGGTGACCCGATTCGGGGGTGAGTTTAACCTTCTTTTCTCCCTCTTTTATGCTTCTGTTTGACCGGAAGTCAAACCTGGTGATAAAGTCACCTTGGGGTGACCGAATCTAAGGAGTGGGGCCACCTCCTGGACGTGGGGATCGTGGGAGCCGGGTTGACCGAGTCTTCCCCCATTTCTCCCCTTTTTTTTTGATTTTCGGGTATGTTTGACCAGAATTACTCCCGGTTTGACCGGGGGTGGAGCGTGGCTGCACCCGCACCCGCTGGCCAGCATGGCAACTCCTTTTTTTTTTCTTCTCGGGTTTGACTGAGTCACGGCCGCTGCGCGCCGCACGCACTCGGCGCGTGCGGGTGGTTTTTTTTTTTTCAAAATCCCCCCCCCCCCCGGTTTGACCGGGGGAGCCCGGTTGACCATGCGGGCGCGCGATTGCGCCCGCCGCGTGCGCTTGTCGCGCACGCTTGCCGCGCGGCTCTACGGCCGTGCGGCCAAAACTTTTTACCTTTTCTTAAATCACTGTTCACCCGAGGGGGTGTTTGTCGCCGTTGACCGGGAGTTGACCCCGACACTGTTCACCCGAGCCCCCTTTCTCCCTCGCGCGCGCGGCTTTCTTTCCACGGCGACGGAGCTGCGGAACAGCGATGCTCTCTCCCGGCGACGGCGATGAACCTGGTGGCTGATCGCCAAGGCGGCGGCAGCGGTGTGTGAGGGCGGCAGCGACGGGAAGATCTCCCCCTTCCTCTGCTTGTTGCTTCTCCCCGACCTCTTCCTCTCTCGCGACGGAAGCGCGATGGAGATGACGGCAGTTTTCTCTTCTTCCCGCCGGCCTTGGCGATGGCAACGAGGTTGGCAACGGTGATGGCTGGTGAAGGAGGTGGCGGTAGCGGCCTTTAAGGGTGGTGACGACGGTCTTTCCCCTTCCCTCTCATCTTTCCAGGCGAGTGCAGGATGCTGGACGCTTTTGCGGTCACCTTCTTTTCTCCGGACGAGATTGACGGCAGCAGAGGACTGGTCCAACGGCCTTGGACGGGGGTGACAATTCTTTTTCTAGCTTGGGACAGCGAACAGAACCCTCGAGGGTCTATTTTCTCTTCGCGGTGGCTCCTCTTTTTCTGGCCTTCGTTGGCAAGAACTTCCCCCAGCGGCTCTCCCCCGTCGAGACAGCGGCAAAAAGGGAAGTCGATCATCCGACAATGACGACGGCAAGGGCCTTTGGCTTTCTTTGGCGGACAAGGCCTTTCGAGCTTATTTGCTAGTAGCGTTAACGTCGTTTTGCGACATTGACGGTGGGAAATCTTCGGTCTCCGCTTCTTTCGATGATTTTGGCTTGGCCAAACAACGGTAACGATGCTGCCCCATTGACCTTCTTTTTCGATGATCGATTTCCTCGATTGCCGATTTCCGATCGGGTTGATTCAACCTGTTGGAGGACTTCGTCTGTCACTTTTAAGGAGAGGATCAATTGATTTCAGCAAATCACCGATAGTTTAACCGGGTGGGTTTGTCCTTTTCCGAATTTGGTTTTGACGCACCGATATCGGATTTGCCGATCGGTACGTGCACGTGTTTAACCTTCTTAGGGATCGAGATTTTTTTTTCCTCCGTTCAACATGGCATAAAATCAAAATCCCAACACAACTGCAATCTGAAAATGGTAAGATTTAAAAAAAATCAAAATTCTTTCAAACGAATTTCAAATCTAAATGAAACCCAAATCTAATTAAAACAAAAAACACGTTCTGTAATCAAACCAAACCCGAAATAAACATAAGTCAGATATAACCATCAGATAATCAAAATGTAAATCAGATCTTCAAATTGGAAGGGCATTAAAATCTTAATTCAATGAGTAGCTAATTCTAAAGATGACAAGACTTAATGGGGTTAAGTCTCACATTCCTATTGGAGTCTGCAGAAATCTTTTGAACAAATACAAATTTGAACTAAATCCCAAGCAAATAACAGACCCAAATTAAATCAACAAACAGAGCTTGGCTAAACCCCAAGTTTGGATGAGATAGATAAATCAAATTACAAACAAAATCTTTCAAATCAAATCCCATCAAGACTCAAGTCAAGTAATTAAGATAATAAGTCCCAGTAAAAATGATGAATGACCGGCAAACCTACAAATCTACTTAACTTAAAACAGACCTCAAAATACGGAGTCCGACCATTACAAACTTGAAACAAGACAGAAGATGAAAAAAATTTAGTCTGCTCATTAAATCCATAGATAAGCTCCACGCTATTAAACATCAAAGTAAATTAAGGTTCCCAAACCGAATCCCTTAATGTCAACCAAGTAAATTCCATTCAACACAATTTAAATCAAATCACAGCCAGGCTCAAATCTGAAATCAATTCTACATTTAAGACATCATAAAAAAAATTTCAAACCTAAAACTTCAAACTAAAAAGAAGTCATCATCAATACATTGAAAGGTAATAAGTCTGGCAGATTGGAAAGTCAAAATTCATGTCAAGATCTGATAAGTTCAATTTCAAACAGAAATTTAGCTCTCAGGTAAAAATGTGAACAAACCAACTCTAGCCAAACAAATTCAACTCAAAACAATCAAACCCAAATCAATTCGCATAATCTGAAGCTTGCAAGTTACGTAAAAAAAAACCCAGACATCTCAAATTAAGGCACAATTCTCACATCAGAAGATATCAAGTTCATGAAATAAAAAAATAATTTCCAGATTCAACTCAAATCAAATCAAAACTCCCATCAAATCCAAATTCCAACCAATGATATTAACGCAAAGAAATCAAACAAACTCCATTCAGCCTAAATCAAATTTGAATTCATTCAAGTCAATCAAATCAGCCTCAAATCAATCAAATCAATTCAAACCAAATTAAATCTTAAAACAAATCAAGTGTTTGCATTCCATCAAGTTCATGAGACTATTGTGTTTGTGTCTGTTTATTTTTGTGGATGCATGTTTTTCTATTTCCATTAATTGCTATAACGTATAATCAAGGGTATTCGAGTATTCTCGATGTAATTAACATCGGATCTTCGCACCATCCGATTGGGAGAGGTTAAAATTAATTTTCAAAGAATCTAACAATCTCAATTTTGGAATTTTCCAAAATTCCAAAGGTTAATTTTGAGGTTTCATCAGCCGTCTATCTTTATGGGTTGTTGTTTGTACTCTGATAACGTGTAAGACCTTAGACCATCTGTCTCTGACTTTGGTGTTTGCTTTTGTGAAGCAGTCTAGGATTTGTTGGTAAACAGGTTTTTTATAGTTCTTGTTTCTCTGGCGTCATACTTGGAATCCTTCAGTTTTGGGACTTGGGGGAGGGATGAGGCTGACTTGTTACATGCACTTGGTGGACGATCCTTCATGTTTTTTTGGGCTTTATTGTCAGAAAGAAATTGCAGGCAGTTCAAAAAGAAGGAATCTTTCATTGGACCTGGCTATACTTAATGTAAACAGAGTGGCTATACTTAATGTAAACAGAGCAATGTATTGCCGGGGGGGATCATCTGACTGAATATGGCTCTCTTTTTCAGTTTTTGGCAGGGTACTTACCTCTCATTTTCTTAGTTTACTTTTTCTGTTCAGCTTCAGGTTCTCACTTTTGTTATGCGGCCTTCTCTTTTTATGAATTTTAGTTACTGCTCATTTTCAATAAAAAATAAAAATTAAGACAAATACGACCAATAGCCTGTTTGTCTTTTTTTATGTTTAGAGGCTTCGTTTGTACAAAAGAAGTGTTATCAATTAAATTAATGATTATGTTTGCATGTACATATTATTGTTTGGCATAGTTCTGTGTGATTTCAGTGATGAATGGTGCATATGATCTTAAATAAATTTTCACCTTTATGCTTTTAATTATAATTAAACTTTCTAGGGAACACTAGTATTTTTTCCTTTCGAAGTACCACAGTTCCTTTCTGAGACACCAATAATTTTCTGCTACATTGGATATTTCTACTGTTGAACATTCGGAGATCCAATAACCAATATAGAAGTTATTTTATCAAACAGCTTATTTTAACCAATTAAATATAAATTTTCTAGGCCAAGATTAAAAGGATTGAATCACAGCTTAGTGAAGTAATTTGCACCGATAGTGCTAGGTCAACAACTGGATCTGAATCTGGCTCCACCAACGTGCTATCTATATCCAAAGGAAAAGAGGAATCTGTTGATGTTTCATCTGTTACTAAAAGACTTGAAGAGGAGCTCATGAAACGGGATGCTTTAATTGAGGTGCGTTACTGTCTTTTTGTCTTTTTCAGACTTCTTTGAGTCGTTCAAATGCAACCCGCTTCATGTTTTCTTTAACATAATTTTGAAGAACTGCATCTGATTGCCGCATGCACATTAGAAGCTTATAAAAATAGTTTCTTATTTACCTGAGCGGGAATATGCATGGTGTTTATCCCTTCATACTTTTAAATTGAGAATTTCTCTGTGAATAGATGTCTTCCTTTTGGTTTCTGTTTATCATCAGTATCTCAATTTCAAAGGCAGTAAGCTGAAAACTGGCAAAATGATTTTGCCTCTTGGTTTGCTTGTTCTATTTTCTTCCTGTACTTGATGCTTTTACTGAGCACATGGGTATCACATGTAAGTAGTTAAGATAACATGGTTTCACACTGATATAAAGCAAACTTGAGATTCAAAACAGCGTTAGGATCATTTTGTAGCTGTAATGCACACCTTTTTCCCCTCATGCTCTTCTTCTTCGTTGTGGGTTACTAGTAAATTATATAATTAAGGTCTCCCAGAAAAACCTTCTGTGCTGTATTGTTTTTTAAAATGGCGAGTTCATCAGTTTGAAACATCATTATTGTGCTCATTTGATCCATCACTTCCTAGTGTATGCCGGACTTGCTGTTGTTTGGCCAGTTCTGTGGTTCCTGTGAAGTGCTATGAATTTTGTGAATTACGGAAATTGGTTTGGTTTAGGAGAACAAAACTGTTGTTACTACCTTATCCAACAAGAGGAAATCTGTCTTTGGTTCCGGAAAAAGCTAGTTGTTGCTAGAAATTGATATAATTTCTTGAAATAGAAAGATGGATTTATGTATAAATCAATTCATCAACCTATATTCTGGAAGAATTTAAACATATACTTGTCAAAACAACTAGTGTTAAGTGTATCAAGGTAGGAATGAATATCCTGGAACTTGATTCTTGACCTGTAAAGATACTGGAAATAGACAGTGACTTGTAACCTGGATCTGAGCTTAATCTGGCTTTTGTTGTCAACAATCAGCTTCGTGGAAGCAGTGCTGATCCTTCTGAATTGGCAGAGAAGTCTGGTAATGATGATGGCCTCTCTCTTCTTGACTGTTGAGATCCAATGGCTATGTTGGATGGCAAATAGAGACCAAAAGCTCAGATTTATGGATGTTCTTGGAATGTAGGATAAGAAGCTAGAGGTTGTTGATTTCTTGAAGTCCTAACGAAGGTCATATAGAGAGTATCAGGGAGTTTCGGGATGGGCCTTTTCTCACTAATCTCCATAGTTAAAAACTCTCTTTTGAAGAAGTATATAGAGTCAATAAAAATTGGTAACTAGTCTTATGGAAGAGGAAGAGGACAACAGGAGGGATGTTGTAGTCTTCAATGAAAAATTCTTTAAGAAAAGCAGTCATGGAAACCCTTGCTGAACCGAAAATGCATCTAAACAACTCAATGAAGAAGAGACAGTTACGTTTACCCACAATTTTGAAAATGTCAAAAGGCAGTGTTTTAGATGAACACATACATATTTTTGCTCCTGATGGATTCTCAGTCGGTTAAACTTACACCCAAGTTTCTCTTGGTCTTGTAAAGTGGATGTGGTGGCAGCTATGATGTCAATTTATACCAGATCTTGTAAGATCAGATACTTTATGTTGCTCGTGTTGCCTTAGTTTATAAGGAGGCGGCATAAGATATTGATTACCAGAGACGAATCAATGTACTTGCCTATATAAGATATTAAAGCTAATGGTCAAATATGCTGAAAAGAGTCACTGGCAAGATGATTGATCAAAGGTAGATGATGGGGGACAAACCGGCTAGACCGGGCTAAACGGACCGAAAACGAAACGAACCGGCGCTAATCGCCGCTAAAGGTCCCTAACGAGCCCAAAATGGGTCGGATCGGACTCGAATCGGTCCAAACAGACCCGAAACGACCCCGAACCGGGTCGAACCGGCTTGAACCGGTCGAAACCGGCTCAAAATGCCCTGAACCGGCCGGTTCAGGCGCTGAACCGGGCTGAACCGGCGTGAGCCGGGTCTGGACCCGACTGAACCGGCCGGTTGGCCGGTCTGGGCCGCGGACCGGCCGGGCGAGCCGCGCGGACTGACCGCGGGCGTCGCCCGCGCTCGCGGACGCGAGTTGACCCCCCCGGGGGGGGTCGTGGCGGCTCCTGGTTGCAGCCGGGGATGGTCGCGTGGCCGCGCGAGGGCCGTCGCCGTCTTGACGCCGTGGCGGCATCACTGCGGTTCCCTCGCGAGCCCGAGCCGCGACAAAACGCGGGGCGGCGTTCGCGACATCGCCATTGTCTGGACGGTCCGAGGCCGCATCGTCGACATAGCCATTGTCCGGACGGCCCGAGGCCGCATCATCGTCGTCGTCGTCGAACGGAGCCGCGCGCAGGCGGCGTGGCAGGCAGAGCAGAGGGGAAGGAGCTGCGATGCCAACGCCATCGTCGTGACCCCATCCGGACGGAACCGAGGCCGCGCGGTGGAGCAGGGGGGAACGATGTTCCCGGCGGGCAGGCGGAGACGACGGGAAGAGGAGAAGAGGAACGGGGGGAAGTAGCACGGGAGGGAGCCGCAGGGGAGGAGGATTCCGGGGATCGCCGGATCTTCTTCCCTGTTCGCCGTCTTCTCCTTCCGCCTCTTCTTCTTCGTCACGGTTCTTCTTCATCCCCATCCGCGAAGGAAAGAATGTCCACCACCATCGCCATCGTCGAGGAAGAGAACCGCCGGAGATGGAGGACGGATGTCGGGCCTGGGACTGCTGTCGAACCGAGAAGGAGAAGAGAGGAGGAATGGCACGGAGGCTAGAGGATGAGGAGGGAGAAAGGGATCGGCTACCTGCCGGATTTGGAGGATGGAAGGGGGAAGGCCCTCCTGGCCGATCGGGGAAGAAAGGGGAAGAAGATGGGGGCCGCAGCCCCCTGCGCGGGAGAGAACAGCCGAAGCTCCAAAAATTCTTCAATTACTTCCTATTGAGCTATGTACATCGGTCCTCCTCTTATAGAGGGAGAGGAGAAAATTTAAAGAAAAGGACTCCCTAAGAAGACTATTTACAAACTAGTCCATTTAAGGACTCAATAAAAAAAGGCTCAAAAATGTCTCCATCAGTAGACTAGCTTTAGACCATAGTTGTCAAGGAGACAAGGCGTCCAAGGTGTTGAAGGGTACCGATTCTGCTTAGGCGACAAAGCGGCCGCTTAGGCATCGCCTAGGCGGTCAAGGCGGTATTCAAAGAAGGTTGGGTCGGGAGGGTCGTTATATATAAAAATAAGCATAAGTATAATTATATTTTTTATGTTATAATTGAATATGAGTGTTTTATCTATGTATATAAGTAAATATGATGTGTGTGTGAAAGAGAAGAGAGTTAAATAGATTTTTATAAAATTTAAGTATATAACACATTTATGATTATAAAATTTATATATGTGCGATAGTATAAGTGATAGTGAAATATTGTTATAATATTATTGAACGGGGGAAGCGCAGAGTAGTCGTGAGGGGTTGTCAGGGGGGAAAGTCCCTTGAAAGAAAAAAAAATATGTAATAGTATAAGTGATCTTATATATGTAATTATGAAAGTGTAGGTATTTATTTTTAGATAAGGAGTTAATCTTGGTAAATTAAGTGAGACAGACAGAGAGAGAGAGAGAAGAAAGAGCTAAAAAAGAACTTAATTAAGTATATAATATATATTTATAATCATAAATTTTAAATATGTATGATAGTATAAGTGATAGTGAAATATATTAATATGTTCAAGCTATCATTAAATAAGTGTTCCTTGTGAGGGGTATCAAGGGGGCAAAACCTCTCAAAATCATTTTTTAATCATGTAAAAATACCCAGGGCGCCTTGCCTGGGTGCCTAGGCTGGCGCCTTGGGCGCCTTTTTGGCCCCAGACAAGGCACCCTAGCAAGGCGCTATTGGAAAAGCGCCTTGTCGCCTAGGCGGGCACCTTGACAACTATACTTTGGACTGCTTTATGGTAGTATATGAGTTAACTGGTAAAAGCTCAGCATAGCAGAATGAAAAAATGATCTAAAGATCTATACGCTATTTTTATGTAGATTGGGTCGGTTTGGAGATTGATGGGGTTTTACGAGGATCAAAATTTACTACACCGAGACTATGAATATTCATAGTATGATGCAGGAAGGTCTTTGTGAAGCTTAAAAGCACTTACATATTTCTTGCAGCAGTATACTCATGAGGGAGAGTAAAATGAGCTTCTTTTTTATTTTTTCTCGGGTTCCAATTCTACATACCTCGAGGCTCAAGCACCTCAGGACTTGTGATAGTTGTGACCTAAGGGGAGAGAGAGTGAGAGGGCGGCTGATGGCTATTTGAAATGTCAGCTCACGTCCCTCATTCCTATAGGCATCCAACCCTATGTGCTTGCTTAAAATTGGCTTTTTAACTAATAAATCTAGTCCAATTTCAACCAATAGGTCCAACATGTTTGGCCCATTAAAAAGTTAATATAGGATGTTTTAGATATTTCAAATATAATCCTTATTTTTTCGCTCAACCATCTGTGACTCTTTAGATTTGTTATCAATCTGGCCATGGGCTAATCTTAGATCTCCTAACTTACTGAATTAATTTTGAATTCACTTGTTAATTGATTACGTATGGTACTAAGCAAATACATTATGACCCCAGTAGGTACCAGGATGGTCAATCCATTGGACATTTCTGTCCACAATTATCTTGTGTCTATAGTCTTCCATCCATGCACGAACTCCGCTAATATGGAGTTCTAACAGAATCATACTCATACGGATTCTCCCAATGAGATTTTCAAAGTATGACTTTATAGGATATTTTCTTTTATGATACTGAGGGTGGATGATCCTACACTCAATTGTTTTAGCATGTTTAGTTGCTATCACTAATAACTGATTATACTAGGCACCTAGGAACATGCATCGCTCATGTATCAAAGGGTAAAGATTCCATATTAGATATCTTTGATATCTCAAGTTTTAAGGAACTGTCATACAACTGAAACCATGAAATCACTATCTAACCATTGAGTATTACAAAATCATATAATGTTTTGATGACAAATTAATTTAATAAATTCATTCTCTAATGTGCATATACCCTTAGTGTCTTTACATAAGTAATTATGATATCAATTGTCTTTATCAATAATTTGACAAATAAGGCACCAGTTTATCAGGTTATATTGATGTTCATCTCCAGAACCTATGATCTGAAATACTTAAGTCTTAAGGATCTATATTTATAGAGTCATTCTCACTATTATAACTCATCATTATCAAATCCTTATTGCATAAATCCATAGGCATCATTATGTATTTATATTATGTATTAATAACTTAAAAGACATTAAAAATAATACCATGTAAAAATATCAATATGAGATAACTAGCTAATAATAGTTTCGTAACTAATGTGATTGGCTTACGGGGCACAAAAAATTAACATCTCCCATGTGCATAAAAGTCAATCATTCTCCATGAAAAAATAGTGATAGTCTAATCATATTTCATTCCTAAGCTTAGTTAGTGGATTTGTAATGTTATCTTTGAATGGAATATTTTCACTTCTATATATCCCAACTCAACTTGAGCATGAGTTCTAAATTTTTTGGAGTCAGCCATATGGATTTTTTTTCTTCACTCTCATCGATTTTGAGTTACTTCTTTGTAGATATTGCTCTCATCCAAGTTAACTTAAGTCTACCACCTTTATTTTGTTTATGTTATTTTAATATTTTGTTTTTTTAACCGGAGTCTCCTTAGGTTTACATTAATATGCTCAAACCATCTTAATCTTTTTTTTTTAATTTGTTTACAATTGTCGCTACTATATATTCATTTCTTATTCTATATAATTTAGTGTGACCATTCATCCATCTTAATATTCTCATTTAAAAAATGCTTATTTTAAAAGCATGTTTTCTTTTATTGTCCAATGTTCACTACCATACAATATTGCATGTTTTACAGTTACACAATAGAATTTTTATTTCAACTTTAGTGGAATCTTATGATTACATAGAACTCATGCAGCCAATTTTCATTTCATCCAACATGTTTCAATCTTATGATTAACATCTTCATTACACTCCATATTTTGGAATAATTGATCCAAGATACTTGCATCAAGTTCTTAGAGATAATATTTCACGGAACTAATTTCTTTGAGATAATATTTCTTCATCCAAACTATCACCCTCACCTTCTTCTTTTTAGTTTTTATTAAATTTACGATGCATATATTCTGTTTTAGTTCTACTTATCTTGAAACCCTTTGTTTCTAAAGTTTTTTTTTTTTTTACATTTTTAACTTCTTTTTCACTCTTTGTGCCTTATCTATTAATACAATATCTTTTGTAAATATTGTACACTAATGTATATCATCTTGTATAATCTTTGTTAATTTTTTCATAACTAATGCAGGAAGGTAAGGACTTGTTGCAAATCCTTGATGTAAGTCAATTGAAATAAGAAAATCTCTCGTTTCTTCTCCAATTATGTACACTAACACTAGTGGTTACTTCGTCATTCATGCCTTTTATCACTACTTCTATATACTTAACATGTACCATTTTTCGCTTTAATGTTCACAACAAAATCTTTATTGGAACTCTACCATAGGCATTTTTCAAATCAATAAACATCACATGTAAACCTTTTTTCATATCTCGATATTCTTCATCAAACTTCTAATAAGAAATATAGTTTCTAAATCAACCATGCATAGATCCTAAGTGGTTAAATAAAATATTTGTACACTTCTATAATTGTCGCTCAATAACTAGTTTTTATAATTTTATAGAATGACTCATGAACTAGATCCCTCTACAATTTGAGCATCATGTACATCTTTTTTTTTCTCTTAAAAATTGGTATGATGATGCTTTTTCTTTGTTTATTCAGTAGTTTTGTAAATATTAAAACTTTGTTAAAAAGTTGAGATAACTATTCCACCTTTAAATCTTCCATCCATTTCCATACTTCCATAAGAATATTATTTAAACCACATGTCTTAATTGTTTTCACATTTTCATCGCTTCTTTAACTTTATAAAATTGAATTCTTGTAGTATACACCAAATTAAACTTTGTTATATCATGTCTTGTATAATTTTAGCAAAGTTGCTATTAAAAAGGAGAATCGAAATGATTTTTTTATCTTTTTTTATTATCATCATTTTTCATCAAAATGTTTCTTTCTTTATCCTCGATACATCTTGAGTCATTCTCTCTCATTCTTGTTAATCTATAAATATATTTTGTCTTCTTTAGTTCCAAGTTTCTCGTACATTTATTTAAAAACATCATCTTCCATTCATCTAACAATCTTTTTGCTTCTCTTTTCCTTATATTATATTGTTCATATGCTTCTTTTTTATCACATTTAAGCAATCTTTTATATCAGTTTTTTTTATTCTTAATCATCTTTTTGTACTACATTCCACTATCGAGTCTCCTTTTTAAGTGAGTCATGTTGTTTAGACTCTCCAAGTACTTTTTAACAATCTCTCTAATCTTTGTAGTTACGTTCATCTATATAGCATTAACATCTATGTATGACTTTTAATCATTTATCTTAATTTCATTCTAAATTACTTGTTGTTTCATTAATTTTAATTCTTACAATATTATTTTAGGATAAATATTTCTTTTAAATATATTTGTTTGTCTTTTGAACTTTGCAATCCTTGCAAATAGAAATATTAGATTTTCTTGAGAGAATGAAGTTGATTTGATTTTTATTTTGCTTACTTTTAAATAATATTAAATGTGATTTTCTTTTAATAAAATGAGTATTTGTTGTTATAAGATCATAACACATAGAAAAATCTAGGTTATTTTTTCCTCATTTGAATTTTCATGTGCAAAACCTCAGTAAACTTTATCATCTCTATGGAATATGTTTTCGATGTCTATTGAGATTTCCTCCTCCAAAAATATGTTTTCTTAAATTTGTATACTTTGCATAAGGTCATCTATATCCTCACATAATTTTTCTTTAATCTCGCTACTAAATCTAATTTGTGGAGCATACTCATTAACTATACTAATTATCTTTTTTATGATCATTTTTACCATAATACTCTTATCTCCTACTCTTTTCACTAAAATTATTGCATCTTTTAATGTTTTATCAATATTAATACATATCTCATTGTTTATAGCCGGTATTTCCGTTCTTTCTTATTCATTTAGTTTATTGTATACATGCAATATTAATATTTCTTCTCTTCATATTATCAGCAAGTTTTATAAGTTTTTCTATAAGGGATTCAATTTTCTAGGTACATATTGTCATTTTTTTCAATCTTTCTTTTATTAGTTTTTTTCTATATTAATGTCTATTTGTTTTAAAGTTTGTTATAAAATTTATATATATATTTATTATGGGCTAATTTCTTTACCCGCATTCGTCCTTGATGTTGGAACTTTTGCTTATTTAGCACCACATTAGGGCACTTATATGACGTGCCATATTCGGGAAATGTTTTCATTTTTGTTGTAATTTTCGTTACATATGAATTCTAGTGTAACATGATGTAAACTAAGTTTTCCAACATTTATATCATTTGATTCTATATCATGAGATGTGATGATAGTTTTAAGATGGTTGTCACCTACTGCGAACCTTCTTTCTCCTTTGGGCCGGCCGTGATGGAGTTTAAATGATTGACTTAATTGTGATAATACAAAGATTTTTATTAACAGTCTAATACTACAAATAATGTGCTTCTTCACCCAATTATTTAGAATACATTGTCATACAAAATTACAAATATACATTTAATAGGAGATTAAATTCTACGTATATCCTATATACATGTAACCACATTGGATGGTCATATACCAGATGCTATTGTGATCAAGTTAGAATCATAAGCCTATCATTTAAAAAATGTGTTTAATTTAACCATCTTCTCCCCAATCATATCACGTGTTTTTATCTTTCTCAACCATCTGTTATAATTACAACAATGGTTCGCCAGGTCGCGACCCGGCCCCGACCCGGTCGGATTTGGGCCTGACCGGCTCGGTCGCGACCTGGCCGGGTCGACTTACCCGGCCGGGTCGCAGGGGTCGCGTTGGTCGCGCGACCCGACCCATATGACCGTTGCGAACGGCTTGGGGGCAGCCCCCCCCTTCAGCCTCTTTGGGGCTATTTAAAGCCCCCAAGGGGCTCCCCTTACTGCCACCTCTCACTCTCAAGCTCCCATTGCTCTCAAATTTTTCTTTCATTGCTCTCATTTTATTTTTCATTTACTTAATTATTTCATTAAGTACTTCATTAGTTCATTTAGTATATTTATTTAATATTTATTTCATTGATTAGTTAGTTAAGTAGTTTCTTCTTTTTAATATTTACTTACTTAGATAGTTAGCTAGCTAGAAGATTAGTTAGATATTTAGTTTAGTAGTTACTTAAGTACATAATTAGTTAGAAGGTATAGTTAATTACTTACTTAGTTACATAATTAGTTAGTCATTTTTTTATATAATTAAAAATTCACTTAGATTAGTAGTCACTTATTAACGTCATTAACTTTTTTTAAATAGTTAATTACTTAAGTAATTATTTAGTAAAAAAATGTCTTATCCAAGCCAAACAACCCAAACTACCGGTGCGACCCGGAGTGATCCGGCTTGGTTATATTACAACTTGATCTCCATGGCAGAGAGAAAAGTGCAATGTAAATATTGCGAGAAAGTAATATTCGGTGGTATTTATCGTTTAAAATTTCATCTTGCGAGAAAGTAATATTCGTTGATTTATTATTTGTTTAAATCATGTCGTTTATTTTTTTCCAATTTTTATGTATTTTTTGAATTTTTTTCGCATTTTTCTTATTTTTTTTGATTTTTTTAAAGGAAATAATAAAAAAGTGGGATCGCAACCCGGGTCGCGACCGGGTCGGCCTGGGGGTCTCGCGACCCACAACTCTTCCTTCCTTGATTACAAATTTACAACTAATTGCACTCATGTAGGTTTAATAAATGTACATTAATGATTATTTAAGAAATCTTGATTTAGTCAAGAGGTGGTACAGTACTGTGGGAAGGTAGGATTAGAAAAGTTTGGTAAGAAAACATTGTAGGTGAACCATATACCACACAACACAGATCTTAAGAAATTCGACCACTTGGTTAAAACAAATTATGTCCGGTTTGGTTTTTTAAATTGCATTTGCCTATGTAAACTTTCTCTTGAACAAATAAAGCACCAACAGAGCAGTAATTGATACCCACTGACAAAGCATCCTCATTTTAGTTTCCCAGCTGCTTTTTTTGTGCCTTTCATCATGAAGTCACCCATGAAAATACTGGCCTCTGGTAGTTGTAAGCTCATTAAGGAAATTTTCTAAAAAAGCATCATTCGAAGTGTCATATACTCCAGTCAACATCCATTCTCGCTTTGGATATTTTATCTCAAAGGAATAGCTTGAATGATATCACAAATGTTTAAAGAAGAGGCAAACTATGCAGAAAGGATCTTATATATATTTGTTGTTCTGCTTTGAATACGTAGCTATATAACTTCCATGACAAATAAGGGCAAAATCTTCTAGTAAATGTTGCCCTTAGCGTGAAATTTCCAAATGTTTTGATGCTTAATGCGACAATAGTCTAAACAAAACCATTAGAGTTGTTGAGAGACTTTTTTTAGGTTCATTCGCTGAGTTTTTATGCTCCATTATTAAATTAGCAGTTAGCTGCGTGATGTCATTTGTTGATGCCCATTGTTGGATCCCCTTTATACATGATTCAATCAAGTTGTATATAAGATAATATTGATTTTGATATCTGCAATACTTGTTGTATCCTTTTTTCTTCTTGGCTGTGAAAATACAAAACATAAGTTCTTTTCTTTTATCACTATTACTAAGTTCCTGTACTTTAACAGCGATTGCATGAAGAAAATGAGAAGCTGTTTGACAGGCTCACGGAGAAAACTTCAACGGGGGGATCACAGCAGGTCTTGTTTATATCATTCCTATTTGTCTACTATTTTCTTACTATGTTCTCACTCTCTTCACAAGCTTTCATTTAATGGAGGGCTAATAAATTCTATGTAACAGAACTTTTCATGCTGACTTTTCTTCACTTGGTAGGAGTCTTTTTCTTTCAATAAATGTTTGTTATATATAGCCATAAGTTAGGATGTCTTGTGGCATGTTTTTTTTTTGTCTTATGGCTTGCACCTCCTATCTCTTTTCTGGAAGTGGCCCAGCCTACGTTTAAGGCCACTAGCATTTTTAGGTCTGCTATATGCATATAGTCAACTTTATTTGTTTTTACTAGTTCAGAACAATTCGTTTGAAATTCCATTATTCTGGCAGTGGCCTCGAAGAGCAAAGTATTGAACCTTGAACTTGCCATGCTGATTATTCTTCTATTCTTTCTTTTATCTTGTCTATTGTTGTGCGGCGATGTATGGTGCTACAGAACTGGTTTACATGTTTGATTTTTTTAGGTGTCAAGTCCATCTATCAGAAGGCAAATTGGTGCACAGACACGAGAGATTGGCAGGTATGCTTGGTGACCAAGTAAGATAAAGATACATTTTGCTGTGACATATACAAATCTGGCATTCATATATTTATTTTTATTACCTAAGCAGGATAGAAAGTGGTAAAGGACAAAATTTGAATGCTCTTCCCTTGCCAGTGGCTATGGATAAGGCCAATGTTTCTGGTGCCTTGGTCAAATCTGGTCCTGAGAAACTAAAGACAACTCCTGCTGGGGAATATTTAACTGCGGCACTAAATGACTTCGATCCTAATCAGTTTGAGAGTTTTGCGACTGTTGCTGATGGTGCAAATAAGCTTCTAATGCTGGTAATTCTTTTTTTCTACTTAAATGAACAAATTGAGTTGTGTTTTTCATCTTAAGCTTCAGATAGGTAATGAATCTTTTCATTCTTGTACTAACATTTCTTATTACCATAATAGGATATATTTGGAACTGTGGTACTAATGGGAAAAATTGTTGCTCGAGGAATTAGGCTGTGTTTTCAAAACACGAAGCCTAGGCGACATGGCCTAATTTAGTAAGAATTAATGCTAATTAAGTATAAATATCATTGGATTATGTTGTTTTGAAGTAAAAATAACTAATTCTAATTGTTAATTTTATTATAAATATATATTTGAATAGAATAATAATTTGGATTAAGTAATTTCATGGATATTTACTAACAATTAATAGTAATTAACTATTAACAATAACTTAATTGAGTAGTTCTAATTAAGTATTCATGTTATTTAGTCCATTTTTATTAATTGATTTACACATTGACATATCTATTTATTTTTTATGTATGATTTTTCACTCATATTTGCTAATCCATCCGTTGTACTATGAACAAAGATATCGCCTAATGCCTCGCCTTATGGGCTAAGCAACAAGGCAGTACCATGTCAGCCTTGGTCATCTTGAAAACTATGGAATTGGGAGATCCTTATCTGTCATGCTTTACTAGGAATAGGGTGTCAGATTAGAACTTTTATCATTGGAATCATAGTATTATAGATTGCTAGCCTAGTGGCGTCCTAAACACCAAAGTTTCCCTGGACATTGAAATATCCTAGTCAACTATGAAGTTAGTTTTTTGAAAGATCGAAATGCCAATTGTATTAAACTGTAAGTGGAGATAAAAAGAAATTACACGTGTAGAGGAAAGAACAAAAGGAAAAATTAAAATAAAACTTCTCTCCGAAAATAGTAGAAAAGTAAGATTACACAAAGAAGGATTTGAAACACAAACTTTCTCTTAACAGCAAGATCCAAAGCAACATCCGATGCAGCAAACCACCACTCCTTCACGTATGATACGATCTGAAAAAGAATCTGGATCGGAGTATCAAAGTCTTCTTGGACGATGCACCTGTTCCTTTCACACCAAATGGACCAAAGCATTGCAGTAGAGAAATATAGAGTTTTCCGGTTCTTACCATGGAAATTTTTAGCATTTGAAAAGAATCTACCAAAGAGCCCAGATAATACCACATCTAAAGAGCATATGCTCCACATCTTTCACTCCAATACCGCAGAAGAAACAGCTGGAAGCAATAGCAGGAAAATTCTTGTGAAGATAGCTTCTAGTGGGTAGATGATGCCAAGAAATGTTCCAAAGGAAAATATTTATCCTGATAGGAATATGTAATGACCAGACCGCCCTGTGCCAGTTTACTTTCACACCACCACTGATCAGCCTCTGCATTGCAGACCTTACACTGAACACTGATTTTTGTCCTGCAGCCACAGAAGTCTATCTTACCTGCCAATGTGAACTTTGCAAGTTTCTAATAAGGTGAGTAAAGAGGAAAAATCGGAAATCTCATACTCCCTGAGGTTTCGCACTTTGAAGCTATTTGTTGAAGAGTTTCGATGTGCCTGCCATTTTACTGATAGATCTGTGTTTGCTCAAAGCCAAGAATTTTCCTCAGTTCTTTTTTATTTGGCTATGGAGTTTCCTTTGAAAGTAACAATTCATGGTTTATGTTTATCATTTATTTCTCAGTGGAAGATCCCATGGCCATAGGTGTCTGTGTTTCCAAGGGCAGAATCACTATTGGACCCTGTATTGGCCAGGGCCGATTCCCATTGAGCAGATATGGTAAAAGCAAAAATTTAGCACAAACTGGCCCAAGTCGGCCCTGACCGTGATTGACTTGGCCTTGGTCGGGTGGAATCAACAGATTTCAAGTTGGGATCTGCTTGTCTGGGCACAGGACAGGATTGGCCAATACTGGCGGACCTCAACCATTTCTAAACTATTTAACAATAATATTACGCAAACTGCATGCTGAATCCAATCTTAGGTCAATGGCCCTTCTATCTTTGCATACGCGTACCATCTAATATGGTTCAAAGCACTTTTCTGTGAGTTATTTTGCAGTAAAAGTCAAACCTTAATCTTTCAATGCTTCTTCCATCTTTATCCTTCACATAGTATCACTATTGTTACATTTTTGTTTTTCTTCCCCAAGACATCACTTTTGTTATGACATAGCAGGTTCTTGCTGCCGTCATTAAAGCTGGTGCTGCCAGAGAACATGAAATACTTGCAGAAATTCGAGATGCTGTTTTCTCTTTTATTCGTAAAATGGAACCAAGGAAAGTAATGGACACCATGCTTGTGTCCCGAGTTAGAATTCTATATATAAGGTCTTTGGTTGCTAGGTCACCAGAGCTGCAGTCCATCAAGGTAATAGTTGCAGAAATTTTGCAGTTCTATAAATAATTGATGGTATTTTCTCACTGTTGTGACACTCTTACAGGTTTCACCTGTTGAACGCTTTTTAGAAAAGGCCAATTCTGGCCGCAGCAGAAGTTCTAGTAGGGGAAATAGTCCTGGCAGGTCACCAGTTCACTATGATTCCAGTTTAAGGACGGCTATAGTTGATGAATATATCCATGGTTTTAAGGTCAACATAAAACAAGAGAAGAAATCTAAATTTTCTTCCATTGTGTTAAAGCTCCGAGGAATTGACCAGGTAATACTTTTTCATCTTAGGTTGCAGTTTACATAGTAAACACATCTTGACTGAATCACTCTTTACTCTTACATATATTTCTGTAACATAGTAAATACCTCTTTGACTGAATCACTTTTTACTCGTACAGATATTTAACTCTTATTTTAGTATCTTGCTTACTAACTATTGTTTTGCCTGTCTAATATTTGCTTCTTTATCCTGATTATAGTCACAGGTTTAATTTTTTCTTTTCTAGTCTTTTATGCATTTGCAGTTGTACTTATCCGAGATATGGGCAGGATACATGGAGGCAGCATGTCACTGGAGGGAAACTTAGAGAAATAACAGAAGAAGCCAAAAACTTTGCTGTTGGGAATAAGGCACTTGCTGCACTCTTTGTCCACACTCCGGCTGGTGAGCTGCAACGTCAAATACGCACCTGGCTTGCAGAGAATTTTGAGTTCCTTTCTGTTACTGGTGCTGATGCTATGGGAGGTGCCTCCGGACAGTTAGAACTCCTATCAACAGCAATCATGGATGGATGGATGGCTGGTCTTGGGACTGCACAACATCCCAGTACTGATGCTTTGGGTCAGCTCTTGTCTGAATATGCGAAGAGGGTCTATTCGTCCCAACTGCAACACCTGAAGGTACTTAGCAATATTCTACTACATAAAAATCATAAGATTAGAATTTCTTTCCTTTGTTCTTTTCATGTGACATGAGATGTCTATTTGGTGTCCGCACTCCAACCAGATTTGATGTTATGTGGACGTGGGTTACACATGCGATGATGTGGGTATTTATATTTCTTCTAACAGAAGCCAGGCTTAATCTCTTTCCCCACAGCTGCATAGTGCACATACTTTCATGTTTTACACTTCAATATCAAAAATGATGTCCTTGCCTATAGTTCTCTTTTTTTCTCTTGATCTCAAGTGCTTTCTTTCTCACGTACCATTTATTTTAGGATATTGCAGGTACCCTTGCAACGGAAGAGGCTGATGACATGGCCCATGTTAATAAGCTGCGTTCTGCCCTTGAATCTGTTGACCACAAGAGAAGAAAGGTGCATGCTTACAAAGGATTTGAATGCAGTGCATATCAACTTGAGTTTTCTCCTGAAAATGGGCAAAAAAAAATCCTTTCTTCTGAACATCGTTGCATATACTTTTACTGATGGCTTCATTCTAGTCTATTTTTTATTCTGTTAAAGTATGGACTTAAATATGTTTTTCTTTGTTACTAGATTATGCAACAAATGCGTGGTGATATTGCACTGTTAACAAAGGAAGAAGGTGGTTCACCCATTCAAAATCCTTCTACTGCAGCAGAGGATGCACGACTGGCATCACTTATATCCCTTGACATCATTCTCAAGCAAATAAATGTTAGTTAATTACTTTCACTGTAAATCCGTTTAGTGTCATTTTGGCAAGCTATCACATGCCCTTTCTATACCATGTTAGAATTGTTCATCATGAAAAAGTTGCATACTCGCAGGATATAATGAGACAAACATCTGTTAGTTGTCTGCCAAGGACAAAGAAGAAAACGTTGTTATCATCTCTGAATGAACTTTCTGAGCGCATGCCTTCATTGCTTGATATTGACCATCCATGTGCCAGACATCACATCGATGATGCTCGACGTGTTGTAGAGGTTAGTGCTTCCCTTGTGGTAAAGTGCTAAGTTTGATGTTCTGGTATATGTTACTATTTAGTCACAAACAGCTAGCAGTTTGACTATTTGGGATAACATTTTCCTGATAGCTCAGTTTATTCATTAATGACATTTTTATCCTATATGGTGTCAAACATTTGCTAGAGCTTGAACTAGTAGTTACATGCCAACTTTAGGTAGGGATTGCCCGGGAGTGGTTGGTTTTCAGCAGAACTAGATCTCTCATCTAGTCCTATTTTTTATGAATACTATCGTTTAAAAAAATTTAAAATATATTCATGGAATTGGCCGATTGGTCCAATGTTTTGATCCTAAATATTTTTTAGAATTAGGTTGAAATGAATTTAATCAATGGAAAACGAGTGATGCGTCCAATGACATCTGCCATGTGGTTTCTTCTTTCTCGTTGCTGTATAATTTTTTGCCAGTGTTTGTGCTGCTAACGATCTTGGAAAAGATGATGTTTGTGCAGTCCATTCCGGAAGATAATGATAGCCACCTAAAAGAAGCAGGATCCCTTCAGCAGTCAGTTGATGCCCCTCCAGGCACCGAAACCGAAGTCAGCCAATGGAATGTTTTGCAGTTCAACACTGGTTCAACAACTCCATTTATCATTAAGTGTGGAGCAAATTCCAGGTTTGAGTTGGTTATAAAGGCAGAAGCCCGTGTTAATGAGCCAACGGGAGGAGAGATAGTAAGGGTTGTTCCAAGACCTTCAGTTCTTGCTGACATGACCGTGGAGGATATGAAAAACTTGTTAAGTCAGCTGCCTGAGGCTTTGAGCGTGCTTTCGTTGGCACGTACTGCCGATGGGACGAGAGCCAGGTACACTAGATTGTACAAAACTTTGGCTACGAAGGTTCCAGCATTAAGAGATTTAGTGAGTGAACTTGAAAAGGGGGGCGTGATGAAAGATGTAAGATAGTGGCTGAGTTCTTCCCGCAGTATGCTTGTTGTATCTGCTAGTATCGTCTGTATAAACAAAATGGGATGTGAAAATTTTGAAGTTAAGAATCCCAATTCGGCTTCCGTGCCCCCACAAAGAAAGGAATCCTGTCCTGTTGATCCATTCATTTGTTTAGTGTCAGAAGCATGTCATTGATCATCCACCACCACCAATAAAATCTCTTGTACACCGTAAATCGGTTGTCATTTGACTGCTATGTTTCTCTCACTATTCTCAGGTTCCAAAAGAAAAGGCGGAGGCAGAAGTCCCAAGTTTCTCGAGAGAATCATCTCTCCGACATTCCTGTATATAAGCCCTAGAACAAGCACTCATCTAGTCGTACTCAACTTTTACCGATTATGGCTTTGGCATTTGATTAATGTCGTAGTGCTCTTTCGTCCGACAAAACTGTTACAGGGTGTTTGATTACGTTTTTTTTCCCTCTTTTTGATCTAAAATTTTAAAATAAAAGAGATAAGATATTTGGTTACAATTTTTAACTACTGTCTTATTTTTAAAAGTGGGATAGTCCATATACATAATCTCTTCTAAAATAAAAATAGGGTAGAATTTGTTTTATTTTTGAGATAGACGCGGAGGTTGAGAGGCGATACGCGAGATGTGCGGGGGAGGGGGGGTTGGCGGGCTGCCGCCGTTAGGGGGAGCGGACAACGCGGGGGGGGGGTTGCTGGCGTTGGCAAGGGGAGTGCCGCGGAGGCAGGGGGAGCGCCGCTGCGGGGAGGGGGGGCTTCGCTGGTGGGGGTAGCACCGCTGCGTGGGGGTGCTTCGCGGGCCTTCGCTAGCAGGAGGGGGAGCGCCGTTGCGGGGAGGAGGGAGGCGGACGACGACGACACCGTTGGGGGGCGGGGGGTTTCGTTGGCCGCCCCGGTGGGGGAGGGGGGTTCGAGGCGGAACGCGCCACGGGGCGGGGGGGGGGAGGTTCGTTGGCCGACGACGCCGTCGCCGTGGAGAAGGAGGCAGACGACACTGCGGGGGAGCCTTCGCAGAGTTACAGGTCCTCTTTGCGAAAAGAGCTCGAGAGAATTTTGCAGAGTTGTTGGTCATAACCAAACATTACTATCTAATTTTTAAAAATTATGATAATTTTGTCAAACACAGAATAATTAGACTATTTTGATTTTAAAAATAAAATTGAGAAGTCAAATAATCTTGATTTCAAAAACGAGATTATCTTAAAATTAAAAGTACTACCAAACACTGTATTATGGCATGGAACTGAAGTCGCTTTAAGCCTTGGATGCTTCTTCTTTCAATCTTTCATGAAGTCCCATTTTAGAGGTCCGTCGTCTGGTAGCATTTATTTCTTTGGCATCTTCCTTGGAGCCCTTAAAGCTGCAAGCTGTGTTTTTTCGGGACAATGTTAAGTTGTTAACCCATTTCATTGAGAGGCCAGAGGCGTCGGAAGTTTCCATCCCGCCCGAGAGTTTATTGGTTGTTTGGTTGTTTTGTACACTTTCGTTATAAAAACTATATTAAAATAGGGTGAACTATTTAATGACGTAAAATTGTCATGTTTGGTGTAACGTTACCATTTTTTAGAAAAAAAAATTATTAGTTATTATATTTATTATTGCTATTATTCCCTATTCCTCCCATAAATTTCTCCTTCGGTTACTCCCTCCCCATCAAACCCCGGTCCGCCGTTTTCTCCTCTCTGAGACGCCCTATTTTCCTTCTCCTTCTCCATCGCTGCGCGACGTTTTCCTCCCCCCCCCCGGTTGATCACGCCGCCGCCACGGCCACTGCGCGCACGCCGTCTCGGACCGCTGTCCTCCGCGCCACGCCAGCGCTGGCCCCGCCTGCAGCCGTCGTCCGCCGGCCAGCTACCCCCCCTCGCAACAACATGTCCCCGCGTGTGCACCCGCCCGCGGACGTCGCCGCCGCCACCCGCAGTTTCGTCCCACGAAGCCCCTCCCCGCCGGTTGCTGCCCGCCTGCACCCTTCCGCGCGACGCCACTGCAGGCCTCCTGCGCATCCGCCGGCCAGCCGCCCTGCGCCTCCGCCGTCATCATCCACTGGGCCAACCGGCCGCTGCCCGGCCTTGCCCGTCCTCCTCCTCCGCGTCTCCGCCTGCATCCCGCCGCCCTCGGCCGCCTTCGTCCGCCCCAGCGCCGTGCACCGTCGCTTAGCCGCCAGCCGCCAGCGCCCGCGGGCCACCCGGCCTCCTCTTGCGGCAGCACCTCCCGCCACCGCCTTCACAGTCGCCGGCCGCGACCGCCCACAACGTTGGCTTGGCCGCCGCTGCGCGCTCCCCCTGGTTGATCGCCTGGTGCCCAGCCACCCTACGCCGTCCCCTGCACCGGCCTCCCTTGCGCCGCAGTGCGCCACACCCTCTCTCTCTCTCCGCGGTATATTTTTCTCTCTCCTATCTATCACCTCTCCTTCACCGGCACATGTACATAATCTCTTAATCTTTCTTTTATTTTATTATTATTATTTTTCTCTTCAATTTGACAGATTCTACCCGGTTAATATCATTTTAATTTTACCTTGTCATCGGTACTCATCATCCAGCAAAATTCTTCTTGGACTCGGTTAATTTTTATCGTCGTCATCCAGGTAGGCGTCTCGGCTATTCTTAGCACTCTAATATACTTGATTAAATTGTAAAAATCATGCTTAGATCAGCAGGATTAGAAGATTGTAATTAATGGGCTATTTTGGATTTATTATCATGTTTTGATAGAATTAGATTAATCTGTTTAAACTGTGTATGTTTAGATTAAATTAGTTATTCATGTATGTTGGTCATCATAATAGGTTTGTATATGTTTAAACCTAGCTAGTTTAGCATGTTTGTATCACGATAAATCTTAAACATGTATATCCCGATTTGATAAAAATCCGATGTAAAGTATAGGCATAGTGGTGGTAGAATTTAGTTTATTTTCTTTTATGTGATAGATAGTCCTGTTTAAGTATGTAATTGAGATGTTTAGGTTGTAGTTTGCATGATCCTATTTAAATGCATCATATGATAGACTGGTTCTGGTTTATGCTAGATTGTGGTGTGGTATGCAAATATGTGGTGCATAGAACCATGGGTGTTCATCTATGTATTTCATGTTTGGATTGCCAATTTCATGTTCATGGTTACTGTCTGAGTTATTTATATGCTTGCATTGTGTGAAATGTGGTTAATGCAGTGAGATGCATTGTGATGGAAATGTACTTCACTAGACTATAATTTGGTCATGTGGGCAGCAGATGAATTAGAACAATCCGGAGCATCCGTCGATCCCGGATACCGCGGTTTATCCTAAGTACTCCCATGCCTATGGGGTACTATGGGATTTGGCTTACTATATGTTACTTCCTACTATATGGTAAATCTGGTGCTAGTTTTGTGATGTGACTACATTTTTCAGATGTAGCATGATATTTACTCAGACATGTGTTTAGTTGTGCATTTTGGCATAGATGTTAGTGTTCTAGATGTGTCTTTGGTTTTAAGTCAGGTTTATGTGTGTTATGAGCATACCTAGAGTAGCCTAATGTGTAGGATATGTTAGTTTTAGTGCATGTAGAGTCATGTTATCATATGGGGTAGTGAAATGACATTATAATCATTTAATTGAAGACATATAATTAGTTTAAGATCTATGTATTATAATCTGATTTTTAGGCTTATTATATCTTTAATATCAATTGAGAAACATTATTATAGTAGGGTAGTTCGGGTGTAAGTCCTACTGAGTCTGTGGTGACTCACCCATTCCGTTGTTAATATTTTCAGGAGTGCAAGTTTAGCGCAGCAGAAGCGTAGTGGTGTTTTGGAGTCCGAGGAGCTAGTGGAGTACTCATTCAATGTTGGTATTTAATTTGTTAGATAGATGTTTGATTATTATGTTATTAAGTTGTAAAGTTTGGAATTATGAATTTGGATTATGATTTTTAGTCTTATTTGGTTCCGAACTGATATCCTTCCCCGTTACGTCGCCGGATTATCTTCCGCTGTGCATGTTAAAAATCCGGGTCATGGCATTTGGAGAGTTTGATAACAAAAAGGAGTAGGTATCATATATGATCAAACAAGGTGTGAAACTAAAAGAAAAAAAGATGAGTCATTGTTAACAAGTTTTGTTACAAAATATAAAATTATAATAAAAATTTAATTTATCATCTAATTAGAAATTTTCAGCGTACTCTAAGAAGCAACACATACTAGAATTGCAGCCTATGAGCTAGTATAAATTTTTGTGTACTTTTGTTGGATAATGATTTAAAACAAAATCTTATTCAAAAACTTGATGTTAGAAAATATAAGTACCTCGTATTTTACCTTTGCTTGCGGCTGTCTTCCAATATCTTCTACGGTTTGATCGTGCGGTAGTATTTGACCAACACAAAGATCAATCTCATCTCTAGGTCACCAACCGTGTTGACCTTTCAACATGGGACAAACATCAATCATGGTCTCAAGATTTTGCAAGCGTGCGTTTGATAAACAGTTGTCCTTTGCTAGGAGACACCCCTTCTCTTGCAGTTACTAAGTTATCTGGACTAAAAAATATAAATAAAATTATTATATTTTCAACCAAAATTGGAGATCAGATGTATTTATGCACAATGCGGTTTCAACGTGATCTATCTCTTTTAAGTTTCTTTTTTAAGTTTTTCATTTTTAAATTAAAATAAAGATAGCATCGTGTACTCTGACATATTTGGGAGGACGTTCACTGTTTTCAGAATCGATTATTTTTCTGATTATAATCTCTTTTCAAATAAAAATAAGGAGAGGCTAATTTTTGTTTACAGAGAAACGGAAGAAAGAGATGGAAACGTATAAAAGATATTTTATTAGATGTATAGGCATACGTATATCTTCCTATACCACACAAATGAATATATATATTTTTTGTATTTAATCAACTTCAGGTTGCTAGGTTGCTAACCCACAATATGATGCAGCCCTCACATTGTTGAGAGGTCTCCATGGAAATGAGGTTTTAGGAGAAAAAAAATCTCACTCAAATCTCCAACAGTTGATTTGTTGTATTGACAGTGAATAAGGCCTTTGAGATGAAGGACAAAGTGAATAAAGAGATCATGCAGGCAAACAACATATATACGTTGGACAAACATAGAAAACCATCTTTTATATTAAGATAAAATTATACTCATAGAATATTTAAATTTAGAAATCTTACCAAACATGACACCCTATAATTACACGAGTGGATATCCTGGAATCGAACTACCCGGCTCTTGAATCTTTGGCATAAATGCTCGAATATCCTGTCAGCCCTGAAGCACCTCGCGGCATTGCGAATTTGCTGGACCTTCGACTGTGAAGAGAGAGCGGCAGCGCGAGCTCTGGCGGCGGCGACTGCAGCGGCAAGAGCCATGGGAGTGGAAAGGCAGACCCTTCGCCCTGGGAATGGCCCCAAACCGGTCAAGGGCCAGAACGTCACTGTCCACTGCACGGGCTTTGGTTCGGAGCGATACTTACCGATAACTTTGTTTCTAAATCACCTTTTCCCGTCTCCCTTCGTCTTGTTGTCGCGCTGTGACAATCAAACGATTGATTAATGTACTCCGCGCATGGTTTTACTGTCTACCTTTTTGATAGCTAGCACATCGGTGAGGACCTTAGCCAAACGGGATCCTTTCTTGAATTATAACGTCGAGCAACTTTTGCTTGGTTGTTACCGGTTTTTCTCTTTTGCGACCTGGGTTCGCTGTCTTACAACTCTTTCATTGATTTAAGTCGGTTTTGTATTTCTTTGATACAGCTAAGCTTTGTCTTGATGCAATGCTTTTCCATTTAATTTTCCTACAGGCAAAAATGGCGACCTTTCTCAGAAGTTTTGGAGGTAGAGCTTTTATCCCCGCCCCACCCGAATTTCTTTGTTTTGAAAGTGATCCTGTTCCACTCTGGACGTCGTCCACCCATAAGTTGCCGTCTTTTTCATGACGTTTCAGCACAAAAGATCCTGGGCAGAAGCCATTCTCCTTTAAGATCGGACAAGGATCTGTTATAAAAGGTACTTGTCGAAGCATTCTACCATCCCGTGATCTGGAACTATCAACTACTTTATTCCGTTAATATGTGGTATTTTTTTGTTGTTGTTGACACCTACATGGGAAAGATGTACCCCTGTAATTAATCTTACTGGAGCTTTCCATTATTCCAATTTTCACTTAGTCCCTGTTATGTCTTGTCCATCCAGGTTAGGTTGTACTGTTGCACGCCATCTATTATATGCTTTCTTTATGCATCTACATTATTGTAGCTAAATTAGCCTTGTTTCTAAATAGTAACCTATGTAGTCCGAGGCGAGAGGTGCCCAAGGTGAGCAGGACCTCGCCTCGCCTCAGGTGCCTGAGGCGGGCACCTCATGTGCCCGAGGTGAGATTTTTTTTATTGAAGAACTTCTCAAAAACACACACACATATATATATATAACAATGAAACTTTTGGAGAAGAACATAAAAAAATAAAAAATTCGCTTATAGGACCTACAATGCATCAAGATATTGGAGCCTCAGGGTGGAAGATCATGGATTGCAGAATCGGTCGATCCAGCCGGGAGTCCCGGCTGGATCGGCCGGAATCGATAGGATCGGTCGATCCCGGACCGATCCACCCGGATCGATCCCAAAATCGGTCGATCCGTACCGATTCGCCGGAAAACCGGAAGACCCGGAATCGAACCGATTCAGGGATCGATCCGGTCCTGTTTTAAGGTCCGATCACCCCCTATTTGGGGTCGATCCGGACCGATTCTCCCCCCACTTGCCCCCTTCTGCTTCTTCTCCTTCCCCCCAAGGCGCCTTGGAGATCTAGGGCTTCCCCTGCCGGCGATCCAGCTGTTGGAGGGGGCGATCCAGCCTATTCAAGGGGCGATCCACCCTAAAGTACACAAGGTTTGTAAGGGGGGGGGTTTCGATCTCCTCCCCCCCCCCCCCCCCCGGGCCTTGGCCCCTGGCCGGCTGCAGCCTGCAGCATGGGATCCCCCCTTGGGAGAGCTTATTTCACCCCGCAATGGGGGTGGAATTGCACCCCCGAAGGGGTGATTAGCACCCCTTCGGGGTGTTGAACGATCACCCCGAAGGGGTGACCGTACGGCCCCCCCCCAGGTGGGGGGGGCTGGTATAAAATCCCCCATCGGGGGATTATTTCACCCCCAATGGGGTGGAATTGCACCCCCCGAAGGGGTGATTTTACAGTGCCCCCCCCCCCCCCCCCAGGTGGGGGGGCTAGTATAAAATCCCCCCATCGGGGGGGATTATTTCACCCCCAACGGGGGTGGAATTGCACCCCCGAAGGGGTGCTAATCACCCCTTCGGGGGTGTTGAACAGTCACCCCTGAAGGGGTGACTGTTTTTACAGTGCCCCCCCCTAGGTGGGGGGGGGGGCTGGTATAAAATCCCTCCATTGGGGGGATTATTTCACCCTCCAATGGGGGTGGATTTAATTGGCCTAATATTGTGTATGGTTTTATGTGTTGTAGATAAGATGTCGGACGAGGACCATGGCACCGGACCCGCAGAATTTCGTGACATTGGATGGCAACATGGCCATCTCCTTGATTCAGAGAAGAAGAGAGTTAGATGCAAGTGGTGCCAAAAAGAGATGAATGGGGGTGTGTATCGGCTCAAGCAACATATAGCCGGAACGGGTGGCAATGTTAAGAAGTGTGATAAAGCCGGGACATTACCATAGTTGGTGGTGATGTCATATGTATAATGTATTTCTTTGTTTATTTCACGCAATGTAATATGAGTAGTAAGAAGAATATGTGGTGTACAATTTGTGGAGTTGGGTATGATTGTTTGTTTGGTAAAAATATGTATCTTATTTAATGTATGATTGTTCTATTGTGTGATTGGATATGATATGTGTTCTATATGATTGATTGTTAATTTTTTATATGAATGAGTGTTCCCTATATTTTTTTCACATTTTTTCTGAGTCCTATGTATTTTTATTGATTTTTTTGGCGATTTTTTCCATATTTTTTCAAAGAGCAAAAAAAAAAAAAAACCGATCCAGATCGATTCTGGATCGGTCTGGCTCCAAGAGAATCGGCCTGGATCGGTCCGATCCGATCCGATCCGGATCGGATCGGACCCCACCAATCCAGGATCCGATCCCGATCCCGCGATCCTTGTGGAAGATTGGGCATTAGGGGTTCGCGGTGGGGAAGGAGGATTTAAGTTGCCAGATCCAGCTAATATTGGGTCTGGACCCGGGCGAGGCGAGATCTGCCTTCGCCTCACCTCGCCTCAGTGCCTAGGTGCTTGAGGCGAGTGCCTCAAATAACATAGATGGTAAGCGTGGTATTCAAATCCTATGGTTGACTTGAACTTCACTTTTCAAGACTGTAGCCGTCAGTTGGTGCCTTGAATACCTCAGTCTAACTTTTGATGGATACCTTCTACTACCTTGATACTTCTTTTTATTTATCTGCTTCTTCTCATTGATGATTGCCACCTTGTTTCTTTACACTCAGAAAAATGATAGATACTATGATATTTTTTGAATGGACTTAAACAGCCATTTGCGAGAGATAGGCTCTAGGTATTTTGGAGGCATTTTCGGCTTTACAGTTGATTAGCCTGATCTTTGGAATCGTCCAAGGTGGAGGAGCTTCCAAATGACACCTAGGAGATTCTCTGACCTATGTTATCTTAGGAGTGAGGTTCCTAGGGGCTCACCTCATCTCAGGTGTGTCAGGCAAGATATATCTTCTATTATATATTCATGTTGTATATATTTATATATGTGTAAATAACATACTAACATGGCAAAAAGACAAAAAAGATCAACATGCCAACATCAATTAAAAATAAATAAAAAACAGCAAGTTACTAACATACAATCGAAAGATTCAAAAACTCTAAAATACCATTACCTTAATCCTTGTCTAAATCAAGATTTAACTGAATTTTTTTGTCATCATTGGATGTGTTGTCAGAATCATCATTAGCAATTGATGTCCTTTCTCCAAAGATCTTGTACTTGGAGTTTCATCTTCATGAATTTCCAATGTAATTTCCACATCTTTCCATGTTAGTTCTTGATCTTCGTGGATGAGGCCTTCATCTTCATATGGAATCCACTCGTTACATTCATCAGTGTCTTTTAAGGAGATAAGATCAAGATTGGATTTCTCCAACCCTAGATGTTATTCTCAACCTTTAATTATATTTTCTCCAACCTTAGATGTTATTCTCAACCTTTAATTATATTGAACAAATACAAGATCATTCAAAGTTTTCTGTTTTAGTGTATATCTTTTCTTTGTATATGCTTTATACAAAGATGTATACATTATTTTATTCATAAATATATAAAATAAAAAGAATTATTTTAATTTATTTTTTAACAAAAAATATGTATTTAAATATGCTCAAGGTACATTCATAACTTAAGCATTTACACGTAAGTAGAGAGTGTAAACATAATTCAATATTTTGAAATTTCAATTTGATTCCGATAAAATTTAATGGGCTTGGAACTTGTTTTTATTTTCTATAAGCTTTCAAAATTGAATAATCTGATAGCTTATCGGAATTTGAATCAAAATGAGTTTATTTCATTTTTGTTTATCCAATTTTGATAAAAATAAACATATATAAGTAAAATTAATTAAAATAAAGTTAAATAAATTATAAAATATGATATATAAAATGTTTAAAATAAATTTTTAGAGAGATTATATCAAATTTTAGTAATTATATCTGATTATTAATTCTTTTTTAATAAAAAATAATATTTAATATATTTTTTAAAAATCATCGGATTTGATTCTGATTGCGATAACATAATCGGATCTAAATTGGAACATAGTGATTATGATATTATTAGAATTGGAATCGAAACACCTTAACCCTTGTCGGAATCGGAATTGGATGTTGTGATTCCGCTACCGAATCTGACCTGTTTGCAACCTTATATGTGATACTTAAAATGCAAACTTCTAATCTTTATAATTGAGGAGTCTTACTTCTCTAATTTATTCATCAATTTGTTGTATAAAAGAGAATGTTTGTTAACTTAAAATATGTTAGTTTAAAATCTTTATTAAAAAATAATATACTGAATAGGAGTGGATGTTTTGCATTGTTGTATAGCCATCTCTTTTAAATAAGCCTTGAGCTTCCCTATACATCGTCAACTACTTAAAAATTAGATCTTATTATTTAGGTGATGAACATCAACTTTTTATTGCAATCATATATGTCATGTTTGATCTCATTATAATTTTCAATTCCAAGATTGGCATAATGAAAGTGAAGATTTGGATAATACCCTGCTCTTTGTACATCATAGTTGTCAAGACAGCCATCGAGATGTCAATGTGGTTTTTCCCAGCGCTTTGCCAAGGTGCCTTTTGGGGAGCCCAACAGGCGCTCAAGGCGCCTGCCTAGGTGCCCAAGGTGCCTAGGCATCCCCATGGTTTCTGGCTAGGCACCCGAACCCTTTTATTTGAATACAATTTTTTGTTACGGGGACGTTGCCCCCCAGACTTTCCCCACAAGGGGTGTTGCCCTATTGACCTCCGCAACTTAACTGCGCAGTTCAATCCATAATTCTTGGATATTCATTTAATGATAACGTAAACATATTAATGTATTTTACTATCACTTTTACTACCACACATATTGAATTATAAATATATGTTATATTGTAAAGTTCTCTCTTAACTCTCTTCTCTCTCTCTGTCACACTTAGTTTATCAAGGTTAAACTCTTCTCCAAAATATACATACTCACACATATATAATTGCATAAATAAAATCACATTTACATGTATGCACACCATAATGATACACATTGAATCATAAAATAAAAATATAGTCAGATTTATGTATATATAAATATATATAGTATTAATATCTAATTATTTATGTATGATTTGTATATATGTATCTATACATATGTATGCATACATCTAATGCTACTATCTTGATTGCCTAGATGACACCTAAGTAGCCGTCTTGTTGTAAATCACCAGATCTGTGAACAAAAAAAATCAGAATTTGTCAGCAAAACAAAATTCTGATAAGCCGTGGTTTGACAGACTTGAATCTTTGAAGGGGTTTATAGACTTGAAGCTTTGAAGGGGCTATGTCACGAAAGCCCAAACAATCTTGGAGGACTACTACCAATCACAAGGTCTCGGAATACCGTAAAACTCCAAATCTGAGAATCCAAGAGCATGGTGGATGAGTGGATCTAAACGCTCAAATGTTAGAAACCCAAGAAAACCCAAAGAATTTGGACAAGTGAGAATTCTGCAAGCCAAGGAATTGGGAACAAAAAATGAAAACTTTAAATTTGAAATTAAAGTTCAAGATTTAAGGGAAGGGGAACCTGAATCAAAACTCAAACAATCCAAGAGAAGATTAGCCCAAAGTGAACCAATGGTAAATCCAAACAAAACATGATCCCTTATAATCAAAAGACTAAGTTCTCAACTCTAAAAACTCAAAACTGAAAAAAATACCAGACCTTGAATCAACCATGGTTTTCCATCTCGTCGAGATTTCGCGAGATTCTTAGTCTCGCCAAGGGGTTGAGAAACGAGATCGTCGAGATCTTGTCCTATGTGGACTGGTCCACACAAAAAAATTATTTGGGGGGTGTTGCCCCCCGAAACCCCCCACAAGGGGCGCTGCCCCCTTGACCCCTGTGACCGTATCGCGCAGGTTGATCCACGACTACTTTGCACCCTATTTATGGCAGTGTAAAAATATTAATATATTTTACTATCACTTATACTATCACATATATATAAGATTTATAACCATAAATATATGTTATATACATAAAATTTATAAAGATCTATTTTAACTCTCTTCTCTCTCACATAAACATACACATTTAATTATAACCTAAGTCAAATAATATTCTTAATACATTCAAATTTTAGATTTGGTTATTAATCATCAATTTATTGTACAAAGATTATATCCTATGTAATAAACAAATTACTTCAATTCAATTTAATAAATATTTAACTATCAATTTGTAATAAACAATCAGGAACAAGAACATAAATTTTTTTAATACCATATTAATATTTAAATAAGATTATATACAAGTTTAAATCTTTTAGAAGCACAAATATCATCTTTTTGGTATTGTGAGTGCTTTGTAATTGTTCATTCCCACAGTTGATGCACAAATGTGTTATATATTTTCATGAAAATTTATTGATGCACTCTTATCTTTATAAGATATTATGTTATGTTTTATACGTATATATATTTTGATCTGAGAATCTGAGTTCTAATCTCCTGAGATTTTTATGAGATTTCTCCGAGATCCTTTCTTTTTCACCTCCCAAGATGAAGCCGAGATTCGAGACGACAATCCTTGGAATCAACCCATCAAAAAGTAAGAAGATAACAAACTTGATAAGACACACACAATGTTTAAAAGGAAAACATACTGAACCTAAAACCCAACACCAAATCTGAAGTATTGGACCTCAAAATAAGAAGACTTAAAGCCTCTGAATTGAACAACCAAATCAAGATCTGGAAGTTAAAATTTATAATCCCAAATTTTTTAAAACCAGAATATCAAGTCTCATATATAAATAAATCTTATAATCAGAAATTCAAATCTGAAACATAAAATGAAAGAATGAATTTCAAAACTCTTGAACACGAGATTTGGGAAAACAAAGTCCTTCCTAACTTATAAAACTAGCAGGTGTTCAAATACCAGATCCAAACCCAAGGAATTTAAATCTTCAAAGTAGTGAAATCCAAAATATCAAAATCCCCAAATAAAAAAAATGAAATTGAAGTACGGGGCTTTAAGGCATGTAATTTGAAAGCTAGGCCTAAAAACTTAAATTTACAAACCTAAAATATGAAACTTCAAATCCCACATCATAAGGGTTGGAGTTTTGAATTCTTAAGCCCGAGAAGTCTTGGATCAAAATCTCTACATTTGAAAATTAAAGCTAAGAATATCAAATCTGAAATTGAAACCAAAACCTCAGAGCCTTTAAATCTGACATCTAAATATGAAGTTTGAGTTTTAAAACACTCAAGGGTCCTGAAGCCAGAAATTCTCAAATCTTAGGTGTTAATATTAAAAATCTGTTCAAACCCCACAAACACCAAATCTGTAATTCAAGAAATCAGAAGTCCCAACCCACAAGTGAAGAGATCTTCAAAGCTCGACCTTAAACACAAAGGACTATTCCAATCTGAAACTTTGAATCTTAAACAAAGCTCAAGATCCCAGGCTCCCTCACATCTGAAGCATGGAATACCATCTCGCCGAGATCTCGGCGATCTCTTTGTCTCACCAAGGGGGCGGAGAAATGAGATCGCCGAGATCTCACCCCACGTAGCCTGGTCCGAAAAAAAAGTTCTTCGGGGGGCATTGCCCCTCTGATACCCCCCACAAGGGGCCCCCCTTGACCCTGCGACTTGACCGCGCATGTCAATCCACGACTACTCTGCGCCCCCTGTTTATGATAGTGTAAACATATTAGTATATCTCACTATCACTTATACTATCACATAAAAATGTGCTACAAGTTTAATACCATATTAGTATTTAAATATGATTGTATACAAGTTTGAATCTTTTAGAAACACAAATATCATCTTTTTTGGTATTGAGAGTGTTTTGTAATTGTTCATTCACACAGTTGATGTATAAATGTGTTATATATTTTCATATAAATTCATTGATGTACTCCTATCTTTATATGATATTATATTATGTTTCATAAATATATATACATTTTGATCCGAGAATCCAAGATCCGATCTCTCGAGATTTTTCCGAGATCTCTCTGAGATCTCTTCTCTTTCATCCCCCCAAGATGAAGCCGAGATCTGAGACGGCAATCCTTGATCTGAAGCTTCCCCCAATCAACACTGAAATCTGAAGTTTAATAAAAAAAATCCCAAGATCAGTGAAACATAAACCAGAAGCTGAATTATTCTCACTTTCTGTAATATATATATATATATATATATATACAAAGACCCCAAATCCTGAGAATTCAGCAAGTCTAATCATGATCCAGCCAATTAGTAGTCCTGTGAACCAGAACATTTTGAAACTTAAAGATTCAAGGATGCACAAATCAAAAAAGAAAGAAAGAAAGAAGAGAATGGCCAGATCTGATAATCTGTAACAAAACTGGAAGTTGACAGAAACTGGAAAAATCCCAGGATGTCACCAGGAGACTCCGAGAAGATCTTGGTTCTTCGATTGTGTAAGAATTCTATATTTCCATCTTTAGACCTGTAAATGGGTTGGATCTAAAAATATCCGAACCCCAATCCATAAAGGAAGAACTGAACCCGAATCCGAATAAACTTATGTTCTGAATCAATGATCAACTTCTTGATTTGGGTTTACTGGTAATGACTGTGATGACCTTTCCAGTCCAGCGTACAGATAGGAGAACGCGTGCCTGCACACCCTTTGATGCAGTCATTTGCCAAGAGCAAGGTCAGGCCATCAGCATCAAAGTGTGCCGAGAGGCCATGGGTAAGCTCCAGGTGTGGGCACCTGGGGTATTGGTTCACCTTGGCTCCCATGTCACCCCTCCAAAAACTTTCTGCACTTCGTGTCGAGGCCTAGGCTGACAGGGAGCAACTTTATTGCATGGATTAAACAGCTCTTCCAGATATTCTACTGCCTTCTTTTTCACCATTAGCTATGTTTTGTATACAAGACAAACCAAAACAAGCAAGAAGAAGCATGAGATTTTCTATTATATATAAATATATATTTTTCGCATACATGCATGAGCTTGGAATATGAGGCCACTTGCCATGATTCTCGAGGGAGAGATGGAGGAGATGAAGGAAGTGATAGTCACTGACATCGATGATGTCTCTGTTCTTGACTCCCAGACAGCTGCCATTGCTCTCATTTATCATCGTGGAATTGACGTAAATCAACTTCAACTTCTCCACTGACAGGTGGTGAAAGAACTATCTCCACACCTTTCTCATATACTGCATAAGGTTAGGATTACTCTATGGTTCACCACCTGGAAGAATCCCCACTCCTGGTAGGTGTCCCTGATGACCATTATTGTTGCTCCACACTCGCCTGCCCCTTCACCAAGGTCTGCGATGGGGTCACCGAGCCTCAGCATGGCGCCTCCATCTTCTGCCTCTGAGGAAAATGCAACAGATCTGACCTCTGCGCTAGCATCCTGGCAGATACAAATATCTACTTTATAGTCTGCTGTGCGGTGACAGTGTTGAAGAGAAGAAGATTATGGGAAGAGAGTTGGTGCCAGCAGCGCTCGTGGTCAATAGGGCTGGGTGGAGAAACTATGGGAAGCTAGGGTTTAAGAAACCCAAAAAGAACCTGATGTACATAATCATCTAAACCCTAACCCAGTGGCAGCAGTCTCCATTCACTCAATAAGCTACCCAAAATCCGGTAAAAAGTTTTGGATCCAGATCAGGTTATCAGATCTTGTGATCCATTTATAGGTCTATCAACATCCTTAGACTTGGGGAGAACTCTTAACATATAACCCAAAAGTTCACTTACCGATGTTCCCATTGCCATGGGCATGGGTTGAGTATTAGAACCTGTCCCCGATCCATGAGTTTGTTCATGCAGTTTAGGCATCTTAAATGTACAACTTAATCATATTAGATAAATAAATTAATTAAAGATTAAAACATTTAAGTAAATTAAATATAGTAAAGTTAAAAACTTCTAGAGTATAAATGGGAAAGGCATACTTGCAACATGTACGCTGAACCCTCCCGGTAGTGGATGAGCCCTACAAAACACCTAAACTTTAACTGGGATGTTAGAACTATGAAAACCTGAAGAACAACAAAAAAAAAAGCTAACTGAGATGCTAAAACTATGAAACTGTGAAAAAGAACAAAAAGAAGTTAATTTTATCTCTATGGTGTATGTAGACAGAGGAAGGAGAAAGGACGTTAGAGCCGGGGGGTTTAAGTTACTAGATCTGGCCCTTACAGGGTTTAGAAAGAGCTTGAGGCGCCTGAGTTGATCACCTCGGATGAGTACCACTGATGCAGTTGCCTCAGGGAGAGGGGTTTTCAACTGCCTTGCCTTGACTAAGCATCAGCCGAGCACCTCTAATAACATAGGACGTGGTGTCCTCTGGGAGAGGTCTAAGGGGTGTCAGAGGTGTGGTGCTGCAGGGGGGACAATGTAGGGTCTGATGTGCTGGTGCTTGGAAGAATGTCACTAGGCTCGGTCTGCAGAATGGCTGGAGGTGCAGAGACTGTGGCAGTGTACCTGCCCTAGCAAGCTGAGATAGCCAGAGGGTGGTCAGCTTCCAGGTCTAGTTGTGATACTCATCGTGGGGTTGGTGGGAGATTGTTCAGTCAGGCTACCAACTTCTGATGGGGTGTCAGTGAGGAGGTCAGGGCTTGAGTAGAAGGCGATAGGAGTCCATAGTTTTATAGGCGATTTAGACAACATAGTATCGTCTTGTCGCTTAGGCAATAAGGTCAGGCATTAGGACACCTCTTTACAGTAAAATTGATAAAATCACAAATATATGTATAAAAAATAATATATAAAATAATAAATAGCTATCATAATATGTAAATCAATTAATAATGTGTAAGTGCATAGTTAAAGAGACTAATAACATGAATACCTAATTAGAGGTACTAAGTTAAGTCAATTTTAATACTTAATTTATATTAACTAAATAAATAAATTAAAGATTAAAACATTTAAGTAAATTAAATATAGTAAAGTTAAAAACTTCTAGAGTATAAATGGGAAAGGCATACTTGCAACATGTACGCTGAACCCTCCCGGTAGTGGATGAGCCCTACAAAACACCTAAACTTTAACTGGGATGTTAGAACTATGAAAACCTGAAGAACAACAAAAAAAAAGCTAACCGAGATGCTAAAACTATGAAACTGTGAAAAAGAACAAAAAGAAGTTAATTTTATCTCTATGGTGTATGTAGACAGAGGAAGGAGAAAGGATGTTAGAGCCGGGGGGTTTAAGTTACTAGATCTGGCCCTTACAGGGTTTAGAAAGAGCTTGAGGCGCCTGAGTTGATCACCTCGGATGAGTACCACTGATGCAGTTGCCTCAGGGAGAGGGGTTTTCAACTGCCTTGCCTTGACTAAGCATCAGCCGAGCACCTCTAATAACATAGGACGTGGTGTCCTCTGGGAGAGGTCTAAGGGGTGTCAGAGGTGTGGTGCTGCAGGGGGGACAATGTAGGGTCTGATGTGCTGGTGCTTGGAAGAATGTCACTAGGCTCGGTCTGCAGAATGGCTGGAGGTGCAGAGACTGTGGCAGTGTACCTGCCCTAGCAAGCTGAGATAGCCAGAGGGTGGTCAGCTTCCAGGTCTAGTTGTGATACTCATCGTGGGGTTGGTGGGAGATTGTTCAGTCAGGCTACCAACTTCTGATGGGGTGTCAGTGAGGAGGTCAGGGCTTGAGTAGAAGGCGATAGGAGTCCATAGTTTTATAGGCGATTTAGACAACATAGTATCGTCTTGTCGCTTAGGCAATAAGGTCAGGCATTAGGACACCTCTTTACAGTAAAATTGATAAAATCACAAATATATGTATAAAAAATAATATATAAAATAATAAATAGCTATCATAATATGTAAATCAATTAATAATGTGTAAGTGCATAGTTAAAGAGACTAATAACATGAATACCTAATTAGAGGTACTAAGTTAAGTCAATTTTAATACTTAATTTATATTAACTAAATAAATTAATTAAAGATTAAAACATTTAAGTAAATTAAATATAGTAAAGTTAAAAACTTCTAGAGTATAAATGGGAAGGGCATACTTGCAACATGTACGCTGAACCCTCCCGGTAGTGGATGAGCCCTACAAAACACCTAAACTTTAACTGGGATGTTAGAACTATGAAAACCTGAAGAACAACAAAAAAAAAGCTAACTGAGATGCTAAAACTATGAAACTGTGAAAAAGAACAAAAAGAAGTTAATTTTATCTCTATGGTGTATGTAGACAGAGGAAGGAGAAAGGACGTTAGAGCCGGGGGGTTTAAGTTACTAGATCTGGCCCTTACAGGGTTTAGAAAGAGCTTGAGGCGCCTGAGTTGATCACCTCGGATGAGTACCACTGATGCAGTTGCCTCAGGGAGAGGGGTTTTCAACTGCCTTGCCTTGACTAAGCATCAGCCGAGCACCTCTAATAACATAGGACGTGGTGTCCTCTGGGAGAGGTCTAAGGGGTGTCAGAGGTGTGGTGCTGCAGGGGGGACAATGTAGGGTCTGATGTGCTGGTGCTTGGAAGAATGTCACTAGGCTCGGTCTGCAGAATGGCTGGAGGTGCAGAGACTGTGGCAGTGTACCTGCCCTAGCAAGCTGAGATAGCCAGAGGGTGGTCAGCTTCCAGGTCTAGTTGTGATACTCATCGTGGGGTTGGTGGGAGATTGTTCAGTCAGGCTACCAACTTCTGATGGGGTGTCAGTGAGGAGGTCAGGGCTTGAGTAGAAGGCGATAGGAGTCAATAGTTTTATAGGCGATTTAGACAACATAGTATCGTCTTGTCGCTTAGGCAATAAGGTCAGGCATTAGGACACCTCTTTACAGTAAAATTGATAAAATCACAAATATATGTATAAAAAATAATATATAAAATAATAAATAGCTATCATAATATGTAAATCAATTAATAATGTGTAAGTGCATAGTTAAAGAGACTAATAACATGAATACCTAATTAGAGGTACTAAGTTAAGTCAATTTTAATACTTGATTTATATTAACTATTAGTAAATATTTATGAAATTTATTAACCCTAATTATTATTTCATCAAAATAACTATTTATAATCAAATTAACTATTAGAACTAGTCATGTTTACTTCAAAACTACTCATTTAAGTGATATTGATACTTAATTAGCATTTAGTGAGAAGGTGCCTTGTCACCTATGTGTTGCCTTCCAAACAATGTAGGAGTCATTGTAGGGGCAGAGTCGATCAAGGTGAAGGAGAGGCATGTGCTGGATGTACTCAAGTTGCACTTGCTGGAGATGACTGCTGCTTGGTGGATCCGGAGGTTGCTTCTATCCAAATATGACAGGCTGTTTTTCAGCAAAGATAAGATTTGTGGGAATGTTTCAGGTCGAGTCCAGTGGAATCAGGGAGGTCTTTTAGTGGAAAAGGGGAGGGGCTAGATACTTTAGAATGCGGGTTGTTCTGTTTAGGAAAGCCCGGGCATCGTTTGTGCGTTGTCAGGCGAACGTGGCTCGGACCCATTAGAGACCCAGTGCGTGCATGATATGTTTAACTTACTAGCCGGATCAAGCATCGTTGAAACTGCATTAGCCACTGTTGAACCAGTGGGTGAGGAACCGGGCCAGGCTGCATTGTCTACCAACAAAGTATGGTGAACTGGTCCACGAGCCTGTCAAATCTTGGTAGCATGGCGAACTTCTGGCCTAACTCAAATACCAGGCCGTGGATCTTGTTGTACTCTTTTCACAATGGGAGTGTGGTGAGGACACCAGAAATAAGGACCGATTTGAAAAGACTTATCGGCGTAGAAGACGCCGACTGGAGTCTATTTGGCTGGGAGAATAATTTTCTGAGATTATATGACGAGCAGAATAATTTTCAGAGGCATTTTAGGAATTTCCTGGAATTTTAGAGGCTTTAGTAATTGTTTTTTTTTAATTACTGATGTCCTGGAAATTTTCCTTTAATTTTCTGATGCAAGTCCTGTATTTTTTGGCATTTTACGACATTTTATGTTGTTTTTTTCATTTAGTGGGTATTTTCTCACCCATTTGTTGATTTTACTCCTATAAATAGGAGCATACCTTGTAAATAGCGGCGATGATGCAATGAAATTGAATACGATTGGTCGATTCCACAATTGCCCCTGCTGTTGGCTTCTGTTGGCTTCGCGAAGCTTCCTGTTTCCCGTTTTGCCCCTCGGTTCACTTAACCCCGCGACACCCTCTCTCTCTCGGGTGACGATGCTGTTTCGATGCTGAGCTCTCCTCCCTCTCCGGCGATGGCGAAACCCTAGCTCCTCTTTCCCTAGCTTCGATCTCTCTCTCCGGTGCTCGAAACCGTTAGCTTCTTTGGAGAAAAGTGTTCCCCTCCTCCTGATCTACGTTTCCCCTCTCTCAAATCTTCTGTTCGAGCAAGATTGACGGGGTTCCGAGCTTCCGTAGCTGCTGTTTCTTCGTCCTCCGAGCTGGATCTTCCTCCTCTTCATCTCGTCTCTATCTGAGGCTGGATTTGGTAGCGGAAATCCCTACTTGCGGAAGGTGTTGATCGGATTACGTCCTCCCGACAGCTGATCCAAGGCGGATCTTCTTCCAAGCTGTCTCCCGTCTTGCAACCTGTATTGGAAGTCCCGATACGCTCGTATGAGGTGTTATTCAACTAGTTTGAGCTATTTCTCAACTCTATTGGCGGTAACCCTATCTCTACGATGCTTGAGTCCGGTTTTGAAACAACGGATACGAGGATCTAAGATCGATCCGAGCTATTTGGTTCACATGTTTGTGAGTTTACATCAACTTTCGGTTGAAGCTGCGTTAGCTCACAGAGTGTTGCCCGGATTTTTGTGTTCCGTTTGGTAGCCTCTGAGTTCTCTTCCATGGATATCATATTTTCGAATATTCTTGAAGGAGCTTACAGTTTATTTCATCCAGTTATATTACTTGATTGATGATACATATCAGAACTGGTCCGTCTCCAGTTATTGACCTGAATACTTGAACGGAATTTCTGTTCTACTGTTCCGACAGTTTCTAAGTTGATGAGTATGTTTGATATTATGACTGGTCCAGTCTCCAGTCTTTTTGATACTCGGTTTGGAAAATGAGCTTAGCTCATTAAGAGATGACGGTTCTGTCTATATAATATCAATTGGTCTGCTGATATTGGTCCTATTACATACCATCAATTGGTCTGCTAAAGTTGGTTCAGTTTATATTACATCAAATGGTCTGCTGAAGTTGGTTCTGTTTACATAATACCAATTGGTCTGCTGATTGGATTGTTTTAAATCCATGGATGTTGCTGGAATGTGTTGGATTTCGGTTGGTTACAGATTCTGAAGATGATGACCAATTTCCCTCTAGGTTACCCAGGCGTTTTGTATATTCCATATAAAATGCCGAAACCTGTTTAAATCTATATTCTCTATTGATTGGTCATTCAACTGACCTTACTTGAAGAGAAAGGGAAAGGTCTGATTCCAGGCCTTTTGGGCCTAATTGGTTTTCACGGTTGGTCTGGTTTTTGTGCTGGATTTTTCTGGAATTGTGGTGTCTTCGGATATTTTAAAGAGAAGAAAATTACTATTCCTAAGGTGACAAGGTATTTCTTGAATCTGTCTTTTCTCTTGCATAAGTGATTTTGTTTGTCTATTATGCCATATCAAATTCTGCCATGCTCTTGAGTGGTAGGAATCTCTAGCCACTTTACATATGTTGTTGGCATACATTGTTGGAATAGAGTAGCCACCACTTTTGTTATTTTGATGCGGTTATTAGTTGTTTGGAATCATCTCTGATTAGTGTGGATTATTTTTTTGATTACATATGCTTACTGCCAAATTCCTGAATTACTTTAATTAGTGACTGTTTGCTGGTCCAATTTCTAGTTATAACTGATTAGAATTTCCTGTTTGCTAATTCTGATTTTTTCTGAAGTGAAACTGATATAATTCTCTAATTGTGCATTGGTTCCTTAAGTAAAACCCTAGGTCTAGATCCTTGTCCCGCATCAGAGTGGCGGCTGGCTTCGCCGAAATGGAAGTTGGATAAGGTGGGAAAATGAGAGTGACCCGTGCTAATGGGAGGTTGCAGGATGACGATTGGGAGGAGGGTGTGGAGATTGACAATGCTGTGAGGGGAGTGGAAGGGGCTTTAGAAACAGTTCTATGGATCAGTGGAAGTTGCATAGGGGAATGGTGTTGGGGGCACTGGCAGTCAAAACTTTCCATTCAGAGACAACTTGGCATTAACCGTGGTGCTAAACAATGGAGGGAATCAAAAGGAGTTGGATGCGAGTTTGTCGGGCATGACATTTTTTGTATAGGGGATGTGGTGGGGATCTGCTTTGCTGGAAGGGAGGTGTTAGTGAGGAACATTTTTAAAAAATGAGAGCAGACCTTAACCTGATTGAAGAAAACGAAGCTTGAGTTTGTTAACCAAAGGGATGTGGACATTCTGAAGAGTGAAGACTTTAATGGAGTTTCCTTTTCCCCTTCGGTAGGAAGAAGTGGAGGTATCACTGTTATGTGAAATGATAATACTTTAGATGCTAACCAGATTTATAACAGTAGATATGTGCACACTCTGCATTTTAAAAATAGGGGGGAGCAGAAAATCTTTGTACTTAGCTGATGTCTATGGCATTCAGAACTTGTCCGAAAAGAGGAGCTTTTCAAAGACTTGCCAAGTATTCTTTCTTCACATGTTAGTGAATCTTGGTGCATCTGTCGTGACTTCAATGCAGTCAGCAGATCGAGGGAGAGGCTGAACCAACTAGATTGGATGTCAGAAATGTCATTAATCATTGATCGGGTTAATGAGTGTGGCGCATAGATTACGGAATCGGTGGAATCGGACCGATTCCGACCGATTCCGGAATCAGATCGGTGGATTCCGATCCGATTCCTGGCGGAAGGACCGATTCCGGGAATAATTCCGCGGAATCGGTATGAATCGACTGGAATCGGTCGGAATCGATCCGATTCCGACCGATTCGTTGTGGAATCGGTCGATCCGACCGATTCCGATGGAAGACCGGTTGAACCGGCCCCGGTTCGATTCCTCAGCTCGATTCTCGGGACCGGAATCGAACCGATTCCGGCCCTAAAAGGGCCGGAATCAACCGCCGCGGTCGATTCCTTCCGATCCCGCGGCGGTAGGCTTCGTCTCCGGCGATTCCGCGGCGATTCTCGGCCGATTCCGCATCGATCCGGCGATCCAGGCGTCGATCCGAGCGATTCAAAGTAGCGATCCGTCGATCCTAGAGCGATTCGGAAGACCGATTCCGGCGATTTCGCCGATTTCGGCCGATTCCCTCGGGCGATTCCGGCGATTCCAGCCGATTCCTTCAGCCGATTCCGCCGATCCAAGCTCCGATCCGCCTCGAATCAACGTCTTCTTCGATCTTTGACCGATTTTGGTAAGATTTCTTGGCCGAAAACTTCGTACGTCCATTCTTACGCGTTTCCGACGAGTCCGAGCGTCGTTAAACGTTGTGATTTCCGACCGAATAAGTCCGTCCAAGTTTTAAACTATCCGTTTAAGTTTATTTTCGCACGGGAAAATTCCGGATATCCCGTACGTTAATTCCGCGACGATTTCCGCAACTACGTAACCCTTTAAACATACCGAATGGTGTGTTACTTGGGTTGTCTCGTTCCCGAACAACGTCTAATTCATTTTTTATGTTATCTAATCATTTTTAGTGCATTGTTTACAATTTTTTGCATACAAGCAATGGCCGATCAAGGTGGCGCAAGCACCAAAGACGTGCTTCCGACGTGGGTCGGGAACACGGGCAAATGGTAGACCTAGTCGTAAGAGGGTGCGGTCAAGTGGTGCGGAAGGAGATGAACGGGGGGTGTTCCATTTGAAACAACATATCGTCGAACAAGTGGGAATGTAAAGAAATGCGACAAGGTGCCCAGTGAGAAGAGCGAGGAGACGAGAGGATACACGGGACAGGGAGCCTCTCAACGGGCATTCGGATCGAGCGAGAGGGAGGAGTCACAGGACGAGCTACTCGAGAGGAGGAGGGGACCGCGATTTCGCCTACCTCCAAAGGGAAAGGCAGTGGGAAGGCGGCGGCTCGGCTGGAGCCGAGAGCGAGGACGAGTCCACCGACTCCGAGCTTCGGGACGTGCTGGGGCACGCTGGGCGCAAGCGTGCGCATCGGGCGAGTGAGGAGGACAAAGGTGGAGGGGAGCAGAGGGTCCGGGGTCCGCAGTTGACCCGGCCTTTGGGCCGATCGCATCGGCTCGCCCTGCCTCGGGACCGAGAGCCCGACCCGGGAGACAGGAGCCGTACCGCCGTTCCACCCTACCAAAGACTCGATTTACACCGAGTGGACGAGTTTTTATTTAGAAACAAAGTCTTTCAAGCGTACGGGGATAAAGCAGCAACGAAAAGGGGTGAAGGCTACGGGGAACGGCCGCAAAGAGAGCCGTTCGCCACATCGTCAAATGGTTTTTACGTACGGTATCACTTTTTAAATTAAATTCGACATTATGCCTGCTTTTTATTTACTAACACTTAATTTTACCCCGATCCCATTTTTTTAACTTGATGTAGGCATCCCAACATTACGTACACCCACCCCCTACTTCCGCATTTGACGATGGTGGATGCCGCGGGGTGAGGCCCGGGACCGGGTTCTGCAAGCCCCGGCGGCAAAGCAGACACATATACGCGCCGGCTCCGGACGAGGAGGTCCGTGAGTTCGAGGAGTGGACGGACGGGTTCAAGTTGGTGTGGAAGGAGAGGGGTTGCGCGATCACGTGCGACGGGTGGACGGTATCACCAAGAGGAGTACGATAAACTTCGGTGTACCGTTCGAGGGGACTACATTCTCAAGTCGGTAGATGCTTCCGCGGAAGATTAAAAATGCCGACTTCATTTTTTCTCTCGATGGATGGAGTGGTGGAGGAGATGGGGGAGGAGAATGCGGTTCGGGTTGTCACCGACAACGAACCATCATATAAGGCGGCTTTGGGAGGAAGTTGATGGAGAAGAGGAAGCACATCTTCCGGGTGCCTGTGCGCACATTCCATAGATCTCATTTTTAGAGGATATAAAAAGGAGTGAGGGTGTATCTACACTCGTCGGGCAGGCGCGGACCATCGGCCTTTATTTATTCGCATCCCCCGCCTCCTACATATCACGAGATCTCGCACACAGAGGGCACGATCTTGTCGTGCCCGGTCCGACACGATTTCGCCACGAACTTCATTCACACGGGAGAGTTTACACCGCATAGACATGCATTGGTTAGGTTCACACAAGATGCGAGGAGTATTACAACTATACGTGGACAACCCGTACAAAAAGAGCGATTGGAGATTCTTGTCGTGTCCGAGAAGCGCATCATCGACAAGAGGTTTCTGGAGAGGATTGCCTACTATTCGCAATCATCGAGCCACCGGTAGTTGTCTGGTAGACTCGAGATTACGACAGGACCGACGGGCACACCGTATGATGCGGACCGGACAAAGCTGAAAATTAAAGAAAAAAATCCCGCAGGTTACAAAAAGTGGTGGAAAATCATCGATGACCGATGGGACAAGACCTCGCACCACGATGTCCACGCTCGCAGTAACTCGTTCTAAAATTATTTTTGATGTATAATTATCTTATACGCGTTGTTAACTAATAAAATCTTGCAGATACTTTTCAACCCCCGCATCCAATACGGAGGACAAAGTGAACGACAACGAGGTGATGCGGGGCACTCGTAGCTATCCGGCGGGCGCTCGATCTCGGCGGGACGGAATGTAGGCCGAGATAGTAAGTTAGAGTTCATTAAATACCTTGGACTAGCATTACTGTGCAACTAATTTTTTTTTTAAATTTTTCGACGCATGCAAGTGACGATGAGGGTCGGCGTATACTCGTATGTCGACTGAAATATTCATTGACAAAGTGTCACCCGGTATAGTAATAGCTCACGAGCAATTTCTTTTCTTTTCATACAAGTTATTCTTCATACGGGCTAATTGTTTTCCTTTTCTCTTCGTGTTTTTCTTCAATGAGTGGTGGGTTCGGGTGAACACCGAGGAGTGGATGGAATCCACTGCGGCCATCGTACCGGGATTCTCGAGCCGAGCACCGCCCCTCCCCACCGCGAGAGGAACCGGGTACATTCAACTCGATACATACCAAAAGGAGGAACAAAGTTGACCTCGGACCGGGCCGAGAAGCTCGGTCTTCCGTCATTATAACACGAGGTTGCGCATAAAGAACATCGGGGATCGGCTAAGATCGGCGAGGAGCGATTTCCGCACGGTTCGCAGTGGCCCGTACGAGCAGAGGCATTCCTCCGCCACACCACCACCCGAGGAGGTGGACACGTACTCGCATTTTCCAGGAGGAGCATGCACTTGCCTCTCGGATGCAGGAGAGGGAAGCCGGGGATCACGCAACTCGAGTTTGATCCCGATGACCGTGCACGGCGTAAGGAGAGTTGGATGGTGTTGAGCGAGAGGATGCTCCTCTCCACCTCCATCTACTACCACGACTCGAGTGGCCCTTCTTACGCCAGCTGGTGGCGCCCACCGCGCCTTTTTAGCCCCCTCCAACTCCGCCCTCCGGCCCCGGCCGCTACTCCACCCCATTCGCGTCCGGGGAGAACGAAAACAAAGGTGACCGCACGGAGAATGGGAGGATTTTGCAAAGTTGAAAAAAACTTTGGGTTCCGACTTTCCGGGTAGTTCGAGAGATGGTCGAAGAGGTAAAGAGAAGGAAGTTAGAGGTCGGGCGTCTGTCGGCCCGTACTTGACAAGACGCGAGCTCCTTCTCACTCCTCGTGTGATGATGACGAGGAGTGTATACCGGCCGACGCGACCATCGGCGGTGAACAGTCACCGATTCACTAAGCTTTCCAAAGCCGTATTACACGCCGGGACGAGCGGACACCGCAGCCTTATATTACATGGAGCCACGCATCCGCATTTGGCCGGTGTCGACCGGCCAAAGAAGGATTACACCACCAGCTCCACCATCCTCTCGCACGTCCCGGTCGTCCCCGCGTCCGATCCATACGACCTGATAGCATGGCATCGGCATTATTTTCATACGGATATGGTCCCGGACAAGATCAAGACCGAGCACGAGGGAGGAGCGTCACGAGCAGAAGGGAGAGGAGGACCACCCACTTCTCTATCCTAGATATTGGTGGTTGGTTGATATGATGTAATTTTTTTTGATGATGTATCAACTCTTTGATATTTGAATAAATGGAATTGGAACATGTACTTAACTTTCAAGTCTTCAAGTCTTCAATTGGTGTTCATTAGTATTTGTATGATGTGGTTTTGTGGATATCATGCATTGGTGATTTTTTAAAATTTTTCTAACTCATTTCCTATTTTTTTAGAATTTTTTCTGAATTTTTTGAATTTTTTTGACGAAAAAAAAATCCAAAAAAAAAAACCGATTCCGACCGATTCCGGAATCGATTCCCTTCCCAGGAATCGGCCGATTCCGGCCGATTCTGGGAATCGGAATCGGAATCGGTCCGATTCCGATTCCGATTCCGAAATCCTTGGTGTGGCGTGATGAAAATTGAAAGCAATGGTTTGAGCATTACCTTGTCCAATGCAATATTCGAATCCAAGCTGGACAGTTTTGTGTTGCCGGTTGGGTGGCCAAGCAGGTTCTGCTGGATGCTCTTCATATTCCAAAAAATGTCTCTGATCACTTTTTAATTGGCATCAAATGGGGTAGAAATTCAATATCAACTGAAATAAAATTCATGTTTGAGTTGTCTAGGAGCAGGGACGCAATATTCTTAGAAAAATATTAGGACATGGTGCAATTGCGACATTTGTCTCCAAACTCATGTCAAGACAAAACTGAATTTGGGCTCAAGGGTTCAATAATTTCTTTACAAAAAAAAAGTGACTGCTTGATGAGATAGATTATTTTGAAAAGCTCAATGATCAGGGTATTATTAGTGAACAACAATGGAGTAAATGGAAGGTGATAGGAATATGAAATTCTTTCACACAAGCCACCCTGAGGAATAAAAGGAATTTTTTTGCTCAATCTTTAGTTAATGAGAAAAATACCGGGGCATGAAACAGATAAGAAAGACGACAATGACATTTTATAAGATGTTCAAGGAAGAGACATGACAGAGCCCATTATTGAACTTCAAATCATTTAATAGGCTTATAGAGGATGAAGCACATACGTTAGTCACTTGGGAGAGTTCTCTTTTTGCACTTCTTGTTTCTACCTTTAGTTCCACAGTGTTGAACACATTTCTTTTGCATTAATATAAAGCCAGTCTCTTGACCATTCAAACAAATGCAGTACAATTTATGGGTCCATTTAATGCCCCATGGCCATATGGGTTCTCAACTGATTTTTAGCAGAAATGTTGGGATGTAATAAAGGAAAACTCCATGAACCTAGTTAGAGAGTTTGGGGACTCCCAAAAGTATTAGATATCTGAATTTGGCATCTCTAGTTCTTCCAAAGAGGGTAAATGCCCAAGACATCGGAAACTTGTGGCCTATACGTTTCTGTAATTGTTGTTATAAGATTGTATAAAGGGTACTGGCATATGGATGTAAATGGAATCTGATATTTTGAAATTTTGATTTGATTTTGATAAAAATTAACAGGTTTTTAAACTTTCACTTCTACAATAGAGGAGTGCTTCTATGTGAAATACTTTATTCGAAGTTGCACTTCTAACTGAAGCACTTCTCACAAGTTGCCAAATGGACCCTTAACCTTTTCTTTGATCATTTCCTTGCCTCAACACTTGAGTGCCTAATGTGATAGGTGTTGCACTGTTTCTTCAATATTTCTGTGCAGTATATGCATGATGCTTTATGACATTTATCTTGGTGTTGACGTGAAACATCTGTGATATAAAGTATAAATTGTGCATTTTTCTTGTCTTCTAGGATGGGATGAGGGTGTAATTGGTATGCAGCTGGGGGAAGTTGCTCGCCTCCAGGTAACATTGTTTAAATGTTTTCTCTACATACAAGTGTTTAACCTTGGTTCAGATAGCCAGATAACATTCTGTACGGTTCTCTTGGGACCATATTGCATAGCATAATCACGAAAATCATACTCATGGCAAACTAGCTGGCACAACGTACCTTTGCCAACCCAATCCCAAATAAAAGATAGGAGAAAGATGAAGGGCTTGATCTGGGCCCATGGCATTCTGTTTTAGCACACTGCAATTTCACAATACAGTTGATTAACTATCATGCTATTTCGAACGATTTAAATCACAACTTACAATGGCATTATATGTAATCTGAAAATAGTTGGTCATCATGGCTTGGTGGAGAAATGGTTTGAGTCTTTGCACTGTTCTTGCATCAGCATTGCATAATCAGCGAATCTGGATTCATATTAAACAATTTGGCTTGTCCTAGGCATAGGGCAAGTATCAGTTTGGTTCAAATATTAGCAAATTCCTTGCCAAGAGAGATGAAGGTAGGGGAGAAACCTTATCAGCTGCACCTTCCCAAGATGAAGAGATAGTTTGGTCACTCATGAACCTGAAAATAAATTCACGAAGTTTGTGTTCTTGGTCTTTTTCTTAGCTTGAATCAAGCACTTGAATGTTCCATTTTCGTTTTTTATGTTTTGCTTAGCATTATAAGCAATTCAATTTAAATTTTACTACTCCAAAGCCTGTTTGATAACAGTATTAAACACCTCAATCACTATTAATTTTGAAATTTATATACAAACAAGTTTAAAAGAAAGATTTCTATTAAAATAATGGTGGGAATTAAAAGTTATGACAATTTGATGGGTCAGACCTAAAATGGAACACATTATTCAGAAGGAACCTAACAAGTGGTGAGATTGCAAATTTTCTCTTTTCCAGGCTTTATTAGCGGGTATAATTTTAACTAAACAGATGAAGACAAAAATCTAGTGGGATCCAGATCTCCAAAGAGGTTTCTTTATCAAATCAGTTTGCTCGAGACTTCATTTCAGTGGGTGTGAAGTACAGTGGTGAGGAAGTGTATTGGATTTGCTCCCCCCATTAAATTAAGAATTTTTTTGTGAAAAAATAATGTGGTGAAGGTTTCCTTTTCCATGGTGAACAAGACCCTGTACATTTTCTGTGGTTGCTTCAAGGAAGACGAAAGGCACCCATTCCTTCAATGTGGCATAATACACTTAACATGGACTATTCTCTTCAGAAGCATGGGGTTAGGTGAGGTGAAGTACAAGGACATCTCGGAATTGCATTAAGACCAGAGACTCATTGTTCCATGGACATCTAATGTGAAAATCTGGAAACTTACTTTCCTTGCATTGCTATGGGCTATGGGCTATTTGGAGGGAGAACATGTGTGTCCTTCTCTAGCAATTTAAAAATCATTTATCTGTTTTCTAAGAGGCTTGTTGACTCATCAAAATGTGGCTTTTTTGCTTGTTTTGGTTGCTATCCGAACAATGTCATATTCTACTCCAGAATCCTTGTTTGGACATTGGGAGAATTCTTGTGGCATGGGTTCTCTCTCTGCTAGCTGGTAAACTCCCCCTCCCTCTTTTCTCTTGTTCGTTCAACTGTTGTGTATTTACATCTATATCCATATTTCATTATCAATAATAAATGATTGTGAAAATTGCTACCTTAAAAAATCGTAAAACAACAAATATTTAAGAATGAACTTCTTCATATAAGTAATTGAAGGTTAGACATAGAAGTTAATGTTACATGGATGAACATGACTACAAAGATTAGAAAGAGTTAAAAAAATAGTTAGAGGGTTTAAAAGACATGACCCATATAAAAAGTAGACATGCTGGTGGAATTAAGAAATACAAAATACGAAAAAAATTAAGAGGAGATTATTATGAAAGATTGTCCAAATGTGATAACATAAAACTTATGATAAACAATATAAGGTGATGAAAAGTGGTATAATTTGTTCACTATAGGAGACTTTCTTAAAAGTGGCCATGCCAACATATCGGGACAATTCAGCATCATTAGTGTTAGGAAGTTATGTCAACATTAAATTCTTGGTCACAGTGACAAGAGGTATGGGAACTATTGTTCCCAGCAATTCTATGGGACAGATGGAAAGAAAAAAAATCAGATAACCTTTAAGAATCAAATGAGAAGCATCTAAGATGTTTTGACTCATGCTTTATCTTTGGCCCTAATTTAATATTTTGCACATTTTAAGATTTATCTTGATGACAAATTTACGAGTGAGAAGGAAAATAATTAAATGAAATTTCTTTTGTAACCTGTGCTATTTCTTACACCTCTTACTACCTTAGTAGGAAGGTGCATTGTTTTCAAGGCATCGCCTAGGCGACAAGGCACCCCTAGAGGGGGCAAGGTGATGGGCGCCTAGGTGCTCATTGCCTTAAATAACTATTTTATATTATTTTATAATAAATAATGCTAATTAAGTGTCAATATCACATAATTAAGTTGTTTTGGAGTAAAAATAACTAGTTCTAATAGTTAATTTGACTATAAATTAACATTTTGATGAAATAATAGCTAGGTTTAAATGATTTCTTAAGTGTTTACTAATAATTAATAGAATTTAAATAGTAAAATTAACTAATTTGTCAAGTTATTTAGTCTATGTAACTATGCACTTCCCACATTATTAATTGATTTGCATGGTGTCAAAGTTATTTTACATCATTTTTACATATATATTTGTTATTTTATTCATTTTACTATATAAAAAAGATGTCGCCTAATGTCTCGTCTTATCGCTAAGGCACCAAAGTGGTATTGTATCGTCTTGATCGCCTTGACAACTATGGGAAGGTGTAGGAATATAACTTCACCTCGTTGATTTGTTTCTTCTTTCAGCTTTAAGTTTTCTTATGTTGCTTGCACTACCTTTATTTCACATATAAAATTTGATTGTGGTTCTGATTTGGACCACTTTCAAATAATATAAAATAGTGAAAACTAAAGCAAAAAAGACTATTAAACGAGTAAGAAATGAGAATTATGAGAAACTTAGAAGTAAAGAAGATGAATAGGATATTTATAGGTTAGCAAGGATGGGATAGAGAAGATCTTGATTCAAGTCAAATGTATCAAGAAGAATGAAGAAATTTTTTGATTAAACATGATTATATTAAAGAAAGATGGAAAAGTTATTTTGATACTCTGATAACAACTTTGCTAAAAACATGGAAGATAGAGAATGTAACAAAGCTTAATATAAAGTTAAATGAGCATTGAAGATGGTTAAAACAAGCAAGACATGTGGCCTTGATGTAACCTCAATTTTTAAAAGAAAAGAATTTTGTTTTTTGTTTTTCTTTGGCAACTATGAAAATAGATGGTATTCTATAGAATCTTAAAGTTTTTGGTTCAAGTGTCTTAGATCAATTATCCAAAGATAGAGAATATGACGTGGATGTTAACCACATGATTAGAGCAAGATGAATGAAGTGTATATTATCTAAACAAATTTTACGTGATCATAAAATTCTAATAAAATTGAAAGAATCGTATGAATATAAGACTAAGACCTGCAATGTTTTATCATAATGAATGTTGGATAATAATATAAAAAATATATTTTATAAATAAATATTGCTAAAATTAGAATTAGTAGATTAGGTACAATACATAATGAATATATCAGAGGAAATGTGAGAATATAGACAATTGTATACAAATTAAAAAAGCTCTAGTTAGAAAGTAGAAAATATCAAAATGCAAGTTGTGTTTATCTTGGGAGAAATTTATGTTTTAGATGTTGTGGATCTACGTTTATGGTAGTACCCCTTTGTTCTTGTTCTCCCCAACTTACTCATTCTTAATATGATATTGTAATTCATTAATTTTACATCCATGGATGTGGCTCTTGCCCCCTTAAAAAATATTAAAGTATTAAGAATAAAAAAAGATGTGGTAGACCTAATTTAACTTGGAGAAGGGTTATTTAATATGATTTAGATGATTTAAATATCTCTAAAGGGATACGTCAAAATTAATGTGAGCAGAGAAAGAAAACCTATATGACCGACCCTTGAATATTTTGAATGATGACTTGAGTGTAGTTGAGTATTAATATAAATCATCACAATGTGTTTGATTATTAATATATTTTTTGAAATTTATAATACACAATGTTTGTAAAGTTTTAGAGACATTTTACCAAAATTTTACGAGATGTAAACTTATTGAGACTTAGACCTCAATCTAAGAAAAAAATATAATATATGAATATTTTAAAAAATTGTCATGCAATCTTCAAACTATCTGAAAGGCTACTTTATTATTTAAACTGCTATATTGTATGAATAAATAAAGTTTGATTAATACTTTACGGTACAACAAAAGTAAAATTTTGTTTCGATAATGATTGAGTTTAAATAATACATTCAATATTTGTAACTCTTATTTATTATTGACATTTTTTATTCATATAAACAATCACATTGAAATAATTTCTATAGATTCAGCCAAAAATGCCAAAAAAGATAAAACCAACGTGCATCCTTCCGAATGAGAAAAAAATGTTACAAAAACTTGCGTTAGAGGAAACACTTTTTCTTTGCATGCATATATGATTCATAACTCTCTCTCATATTTTATTAAAATGTTCTCGACCTTAGTGCCTTACAAATGCTTTACTTGGAGGAATACGAAGTCTCATGTTTGACCAACAAGGTTTAAGTTAATTTCTCATGGCATAGTATAGTATAAGCAATGCAAGAATTATAATACAAATGTCCACCTGTATCAATTGTTTTTATTGATACTTTATCCTTTTAGAAATATCAATATCAAAATTGATATTGGATCATTTTTAATACTCTAACCAAATTGGTCATCAAATATCTCATTTGAATTATTGAGTGTGGTCTTTTTTGTGTAATATTTCATCATTGTTAAAGTATTTCAAAATGAATTTGACTATTTATTCAGGGATCAATTATTGAGCTATATCATAGAAATTTGAACTGTTTTAGGCTGCCATTTTTGAGTTCGTAATCGATTGTTTGTGGTTGTCTTCAAGCATGGGAAATTCGAACATTTGATGATTTATGTAGAAGATGAAGAGATGCATGAAAACGAGTGTGCCAGTACTTCAAGGCAGGACCGCTAGTTAGAAGTCGTTATGACCTTATGGGTAGACATGGTGCTCTAGATTTGTATGGCCTGATCTATCATGGAGCAGGCTGAGTTGGCCCCGCTTGAGAAATGATTCTATTTCTTGCTTTCCTTGTAGACATAGTGTCTTGATTTTAAGTTATTTAGATCAACACCATGCTACAAGGTTAGATGGATTAAAAACTTATGGTTGCCATCAGTGTTTAATTAAGGTTGCTCTTTAGTTCCCATAGAACTGCAAGCTGTCTAGCATTTTTCTTTAGCTCTTGTATTTGTTAGCTTTTCCATGTACTTTAGTTATGGTATTACAGAAATTTTGGCAACACAACCTTAAACTATGACTGCATGTTTTGCATCTGTTTTCTGAAAATTTCCACCAGCCAGTTCTCAGAAAGCTGAAGTTTTAGAAGTTCCAATATTTAAGTTTTCACTGGTTGAGTATGTTATGATATGATGTGTGATATTCTGTGATGCTGCATTTAAACATGCTTAATTGTAGGGAGTGATTTTTAACATTGTGAGGTTTCAAAACCTCGACCCAACACATCATTTGATCCATATTGTATAAGAAACCTGTCCATTTGCTTAATGTCTCACAAAGGTATTGTGATGCTATTGCCAGTCATATAGATGAGCTGAGAATGTTCAAAGAAATGGAAAATATGGTCATGAATTATATGATAAAAGAAAATTCTTGAATAATAGATGTGCCGTTGTCCCCTTGATTTTGACTGTGCAGGTAGATCTGTGAATTATAGATGCCTATTTATAGACATTTTTTAAAATCTTAAGAGCTTTTTTTTGTATCGATGCATAGCATTTATCCTGATTCTCACTATCTCCCTCAATTCTTAGAAATCTGTGGTATCCTGATTCATCTTTGCCATAGTACTCTTCATTCAGCCCTGTTAGCTTGTCCCCTCACACTGTTAGTTTTAACATTAAACTATTGAAATAATGATGCCTCTATCTTATCATCTCTTATGGCTCTCTCTATACAAACCTCCCGGCTGCCTCCCTCTCCCCCCTTGTCACAGCCGCATCCCCCCTTCCACCGCCACCCACCAAGCTTCTCCCTTCTCCAACCAGTCCTCTGCCTCCAACAGGGTGCTCTGACGGGCTGTCGCTGTGCACCCGAACCCACAACAGAGAATAGGAGCTGAAGGGAGAGATGGATCAGTGTCTGACCTTGCTGCTTCTTGCCCTTCTGATACAGTTATCTGCATACATGCACACTTTTTAGATGCTCTCTTCCATATGCCTATGAATTAAATGCAAATTTCTTTCATTTAGAAATGGTATTAGATTAGTTTTGATATTAATATTTTATCCTTCTAATTCATTAGAATGAAATATAATAATAAATTTGACACTCTAACCAAAACAGGCCAAAAGCGCTAGGTAATTTCGTATTATTTTCTTTTGTTTCTAACATGACATCATATAGTTCTCTCCTTTGGTTTATGTAACGTGTAGCAAAAACTTGCGTTAGAGGGAACACTTGCTCTTTGCATGCATATATGATTCATAGCTCTCTCTCATATTTTATTAAAATGTTCTCGACCTTAGTGCCTTACAAATGCTTGTTGGCGTACATTTTTTTCAAAAAAAAAGAGAAAGAAGTAAAGCAGGCGGCCTGACTTAGGAGCTGGGCCAACAGCCCATTAATCAGCCACAATTGGGCCCAATTGGACACCCCAGCAGGGGCCGGATTCATCCAGCCCATAATTGGCACAATTGGGCCAATTTCAGGCCTTGTGCGCAGCCCATAGGAGGGCTTGGGCCTCCTCTCAGCCTGCTGGCCCAGAAACCAGGCCCAGTTGGGCCAGGCCCACTTCCATTCCAATGTGAACAGGCTGCTGGCCCACCTGCCACATCAGCAGGCCTCAGCCCACTCCTCCAGCCGCACCAAGCCTGCCACCTCATCCTTGACCTATTAATTGCATGGGGAAGGCCAAGAGACAGCTCAACACTTAATGCCATGGGAGAACTCAAGGGTCAAGTCAAATATTGAATGGCCTAGGAGAATTTCAAGGAATTAAAGCCTATTAACTACCACCCAAGGCCATCCTACGTACTCCCCAGCTGCCTCTCCATCTCCCCCTCATCTCCTATAAAAGGGAGGGCGCGCCAGGCTGAAAAGGGGGGGCTGTTGGAGACGCCGCCAGGCTGCTGGTTCAAGCCCTCATCCTGCTGCCCTTGCTGCCACCTGCTGCCTGCAACCAAGGAGAAGAAGAAGAAGAAGAGGAGGAGAGGATCGAGGCTGACAGGCTGCCAGTTTTGCTGCTGCCCTCTGCTGCCCCCTCTGCTGCCCTCTTTGCGCACCTGCTGCACCTGCTGCCCGCGGCCAAGAAGAAGAGAAGGAAAAGGAGAAGAACAGGTGGGTCAATATTCTATAAATATGTAGCCCTCTAAGGGCACCCCCTTGGTCTTTCTCTCTTCCTTCTGCTCAGCCCTCTCCATGGCCCAATCCGACCCACACATGGCAGGGTCTTAGTACCTTTTGTTGGAAGCCCCCTCGGCCAACCATTCAGGCTCTAAACAATGCCCTGTTCAGGCCCCTATGCAGCCTATGTCCAGGCCCCCTGTCGGCCCACCTGCATCAACCTTAAACATGCCCATGTTCAGCCCCCTAAACAGGCCATTTGCAGGCCCAATGCCAGCCTTGTGCGACCCCCTGCATAGGCCACCTGCAGTCCGTCCAATAGACCCCTATGCAGGCCCAACCAGAGCCCAATTTCGGCCCATTTCCAGACCTATTATCAGGCCCATGGATAGCCCATAACCGCCTACCTGTAGGTCCAGGTTATAAGCCCATATTCGGTCCCCTCCTGACCTGGCTTAGACCACCTGCAGGTACCCTCAATCCAGGCCCGCGGATAGCCCCTGTCCGGCCCACCTACTGGCCCTTCTACAGGCTCAGTCCGAGCCCACATATCAGGCCCAAGATCTGGCCCTTGCCCAGTCCAATTCAGGACCTGTTCAGCCAATCCAGAGGCACTCTAAACAGACCCCAAACCGGTCCATTTCCAGCCCATGTTCGGCACCCAATTCAGGCCCAAAACAGGTTCAATTGCGGCTCCTTTGCAGCCAGAAAACAGGTTCAATCTCGGCTCCCATGCAGCCGGGCGCCAGCCCCCTTTGCGGCTCAACCTAGTGGCCCTTTCACGGGTCCAATCCGCTTCCCAAGAAGCCCAACAGCAGCTCCCTTGCAGCAGAAAACAGAAGAAGAAGTTGCAGCAGCCCCCCTTGGGGCATGTACCGGCAAAGTGAGGGATGAACCTCAACGGCCCTTTCACAGGTCCGGTTCTCCCCTCAACACATCAAAGAAGGAGAGAGCCTCAACGGCCCTTTCACGGGTCCGGCTTGGCCTACAAGAAGCTGTCCGTCCAACTCAAGCAAATCGAAGCCCGGCCTTGAACGCCGATGGAATGGACCGGCCCGAAGTGGCCTTCATAAAATCAACAAATAAAAAAATCAGAAATGCGAAAGCAACATTAAATTAAGGACTTCACCCCTACCGGGGGAACTCCACCTTGGGCGGAGGCGCGGGCATTCATCCCGTAGCTTACGACCCGGACGTCGGCGCGGGCACGCTCCCGTAGCCGATGATCCTTCCCCCAATTTTGGCTAAGTCATTGACTAGCCTTATTGGATGGGTAAACTTCACCAAATTAGAAACTTGTCGGTATGCCGTTGTAATGCCGAAATTTTTCTAAAGTGGTGAAGAACCTAAATTGGGGGAAGGGTCACCACATATTGTACACCGATGTACTTCATCCTATCTTTCAATGAAATGAAACTCCGATGTTCATATTGATGCATGAAACCGGGCATTCAAAGTGACCCGATGGGTCGGAGGCGATGCAAACCGCCAAGCTAAATTAAAACCATCAATCTGAAAATTCAAACAGAAAATCAAAAAACAGAAAATCAAACCTAACAATTCAAACAAAAACAGAATTAAATCAAATCTGAAAATAAAAAATCAGAACTAAACAAAATCTGAAATTCAACTCATTCCGGTTCAACAAACAACCGATCTTCAACAAGATTGAACCGGTTTTGAAGCAAATCAAACCGAAATCAGATTTCTAACAAAAAAATCTGCCAAAACAGGAAATTCGGATTCAAATTAAATCTGTCAACAAAAAAAACCAATCTGCAACAAAAAAAAACAGATTTGAACAATCTATCAAAACATGTTCTAACCAACTTCAAAAAATCTGATTTTAGCAATCTGAAAATTCACTTAAAATCCACAGAACTTCACTTAAATGAACAATCAAGTGCTTCTTCCCAAAAGAAATCAAATAAACAACATTTCAAACATCTCAAAACCAACTCAAAACCAAAATTCCAGAATCTGAAAATTCAATAAATCAATCAAACAACAAATACCAACATGCTTAAAACTTTAAGCACATCAAAACTGAAATCAAAACCAAAACAGATTCAAACCAAAACAACTTGAATCAACCAAATTAAATCCAAAACAAATCAACAACAAAACCAAATCAATCAAAACAATTGATTCAAACTCAAACCCTCAAAAATCGACTTTCAAGTCAACCAACAAACAAATAAAAATCAAACCCGAACAAAACGGTTTGCATCTGATCAGACCCAAAAGGCCGCTGCCCTTTTGAGTTCTTTGCTTTATGTTGTGGATGTGCATGTCTCCGAAAACAGGTTGCCGCGACGGTTAATCAAAGGCGTTCGAGCCGTTGCTCGATGTAAGTTAACGCCGGATACTCGCACCATCCGGCGGAGAAGGGTCAAAAAATGAAATTTTCAAAGAACCCGAACCTCGGTTCTAATATTTTTAAAACTATCACCGGACTACCTAATATTTTTAGGATATCACATATCTTCCTAGAAAAAGTCCGGAGATGTCTTTCTTTCTAAAGGACAGACGCAGAAAAAAGAGGTTCACACAATGCTTTACTTGGAGGAATACGAAGTCTCATGTTTGACCAACAAGGTTTAAGTTAATTTCTCATGGCATAGTATAGTATAAGCAATGCTTGAATTATAATACAAATGTCCACCCGTATCAATTTTTCCATTGATACTTTATCCTTTTAGAAATATCAATATCAAAATTGGTACAGGGTCATTTTTAATACTCTCTAACCAAATTGGTCATCAAATATCTCATTTGAATTATTGAGTGTGGTCTTTTTTGTGTAATATTTCATCATTGTTAAAGTATTTCAAAATGAATTTGACTATTTCTTCAGGGATCAATTATTGAGCTATATTATAGAAATTTGAACTGTTTTAGCCTGCCATTTGAGTTTGTAATCGATTGTTTGTGGTTTTCTTCAACCATGGGAAATTCAAACATTTGATGATTTATGTAGAAAATGAAGAAATGCATTGAAACGAGTGTGCCAGTACTTCCAGGCAGGACCGCTAGTTAGGAGTCGTTATACCCTTATGGGTAGGCAGTGCTCTAGATTTGTATAGTTTGATCTATCATGGAGCAGGCTACGAGTTGGCCCTGCTTGAGAAATGATTCTATTTCTTGCTTTCCTTGTAGACATAGTTTCTTGATTTTTAGTTATTTAGATCAATATCATGCTACAAGGTTAGATGGATTAAAAACTTATGGTTGCCATCAATGTCTAATTAAGCTTGTTCTTTAGTTCCCCTAGAACTGCAAGCTGTCTAGCATTATCCTTTAGCTCCTGTATTTGTTAGCTTTTCCGCGTACTTTAGTTATGGTATTACAGAAATTTTGGCAACACAGCCATCTTAAACTATGACTGCATGTTTTGCATCTGTTTCCCAAAAATTTCCACCAGTCAGTTCTCAGAAAGCTGAAGTTTTAGAAGTTCCAATATTCAAGTTTTCACTGGTTGATTATGTTGTGATCTGATGTGTGATATTCTGTGATGCTGCATTTAAACATGCTTAATTGTAGGGAGTGATTTTTAACATTGTGAGGTTTCAAAACCTCGACCCAACACATCATTTGATCCATGTTGTATAAGAAACATGTCCATTTGCTTAATGTCTCGCAAGGTATTGTGATACTATTGCTAGTCATATAGATGACCTGAGAATGTTCAAATAAATTGAAAATAGGGTCGTGAATTATATGATAAAAGAAAATTCTTGAATAAGAGACGTGCCGTTGTCCCCTTGATATGACTGTGCAGGTAGATCGGTGAATTATAGACACCTATTTATAGACATTTTTTAAAATCCTGAGTTTTTTTTGTACCGATGCATAACATTTATCCTGATTCTCATTATCTCCCTCAATTCTTAGAAATCTCTGGTATCCTGATTCATTTTTGCGATAGTACTCATGATTCAGCCCTAGTAGCTTGTCCCCTCACACTGTTAGTTTTAAGTTTTAACATTAAACTATTGAAATAACGATGCCTCTCTCTATCTTATCATCTTTTATGGCTTTCTCTCTATACAAGCCTCCTGGCTGCCTCCCTCTCACCCTTGTCATAGCCGCATCCCCCTTCCACTGTCGCCCACCAGGCACCAAGCTTCTCCCTTCTCCTTCCAGTCCTCTGCCTCCAACAGGGTGCTGTGACTGGCTGTCGCTGTGCACCCGAACCCACATCAGAGAATAGGAGCTGAAAGGAGAGATGGGTCCGAGTGTCTGACCTTGCTGCTCCTTGTCCTTCTGATACAGTTATCTGCATACATGCACACTTTTTAGATGCTCTCTTCCATATGCCTATGAAATAAGTGCAATTTTCTTTCATTTAGAAATGGTATTACATTAGTTTTGATATTAATATTTTATCCTTCTAAATCATTAGAATGAAATATAATATTAAATTTGGCACTCTAACCAAAACAGGCAAAAAGCACTAGGTAATTTCGTATTGTTTTCTGTTTCTAACATGACATTATATAGTTCTCTGTCTTTTGGTTTATGATGTAACGTGTAGCAAGATTCTGAGACGTGAATCTGTTGTTTAATGGAGTCATGTTTCAATTATTTTGCAGTGTTCACCTGATTATGCTTATGGACCTAATGGATTTCCAGCCTGGGGAATAATGCCAAACTCTCCTCTGGTTTTTGAGATCGAAGTCCTCAGCATAGAGTAGCTGTATGGCAATATCACCAGATTTAGCACGTCCATCTTTAAGAATGTTCTCTTTAATCACATTCACATTTGGCTAGTTACTTTTAGTTTGGGTTATCGAGTGGTTTTTTTTCAAAGGCCGGGCTCCCTATGTGCATGAATCTCGAGGAAGGTTTCAAGTCTGACATTGAAGGCCTGCTAGGATCTCAAAACATGAAGCAGTAGTTTATTTCTTGATATATTAATATTTCAGTGATCCAAAACTATATTTATGTATCTGTCGAGAAGTTATTTCTATTCAAATGCTATATACAAGTCCCTATTAGTGACCCAAGTTAAATGAAGTTTACAAAGATTAAGCAGAAATGTTCTAGATGCAAAGTTCTCTTTTGATTCTCTATTTTCTAGAAACTCAAAGGTAAGTATATCTTATATTTTAAATATTCTCATGCAATTTGTTTACTTCAATTAATGGTTAATTTTTTTTCTCAGTTTAAATACTCATTTAATTTTATGTTGCTTTTGATTTTGGTCAAAGATTTAGATATTTAGTCTGCTGTTGATTGGTCTAATCATTCATCTCAGCTCTGATTGGTAAAAGATTTGGATATCTAGGTTGTTTGATTGTGTATCTTAAATTAACAATTAACCTCTAAATATATATCTTATATTTTAATAAAATTGTTGAAATCAAGTTGTGGATTTGGTTTTTCATTTTGCAGATGTAATGCCTTTACAAAGGATATAAGTAACTTATATTATAATTTTAAGTAAAAGTAAAATTGATCAATAAATAAATGGCTTAATTAAATTAAATAATTTTTATGTTTTAGTATTTATTAGTTAAATATATTGAATTGTTGGATATATTAGCTTTATATCTCCGTTAATCATTCCTTTAACTATTTTTTAGTGGATAACACAAAATAATAATCTGTGGATACATGAGATCTATTGACATCCCTAATTGACCACATGATAACTTGAGTTTTAGTTAAAAAATATGTTTTTATAACAAAACTTGTTAAAAATGAGTGATTAGCAATTACTTCAAAGATACGTTTGCTCAACACTACATCAGAGCCACACCTAGCTCCATCAAAGAGGGACTAAGGTGTCAATTAATTTGACTTATTAATAAAACATCTAAAATTTTAGTTTCGTCTTTAATATATTTTACATAATGAAAAATTTTAATTATTTATCTTTGAAAAAAATAAAACAGTTAAATTTAAGTGATTTTAAAAAGATTACTATTACATTTAGATTTTTTATAAAATGATTTGAATATCTAGCTTCCGATCAGTACAGAAATTAGAGGTCCGTTTAGTTGAGTGTAAAAGAAATAACATTGGAAATATTTTACATCGGATCCACTTTTCATGAAAAAAGGAAATACAAATTGATTGTTTGGTACATCCAAAAATGATTTTCTTAAAAATATTTTCATTTGTTGAGTTGTGTAAAAGATTTTCGGATCATTTTAATATACAAGATTTTAAATATTTTGTCAAATTAAATGAGAGCAAAACTTCCTAAATCTAAAAAGAAAAACTATTTACGATGGCTACTGCTGGTATTTTAGTATTTATAATTTAAAGTAATTATAGAATATATTATATTTATTAAGAGCACCTTGTCCAATCCTTACCGGTGAAGATATCAAAAGTTGGATTAATTTTTTTTAAAAAAATAAAAGTAAATATTCTATTTGATATATATAAAGATCATTTTATAAACTAAGTTTAGCTATTTAGCTGTTGGTAAAATATTTTCGGTAATTTTTTTTTATCTTTTTAATGTTTATAAAAATTATAAATAATCTTTTATATTTTTTTATCTTTCTGTTTTGTAAATCATGTTTGACTTTTCAATAGTAAATATATAAGTTTTACGTAAATTACACCTCGCACTGCGCCCGCCAAAAATGGCATACGGACATGTTAACTGGATGACGAAATCCAAAATTATAAAGAGTCAAAGCATCACATTTCCTTTTGACCTATATTTTGCATGTAACTAAATAGAAAATTCCGAGCGACTTTTTTCAGGAAAAGTAGATGTATCGGCCAATTTTACATGGATTCAAATTGACGTTAAGTCAAAAAAGATGGTACTTAATGCCTTGTTTAGTAACATTATTAGACATTTTTATCATTTTCATTTTAAAAATTAGCGTTGATGGTAATCATTTAAAGATGTTTGACTAATAATATCAATTTTAAAATTTGTAGTGTGAACAATACTCATTATCTAATACAAATGTCAACTTTTATCAATTTTGATATTGATACTTTCTCTTTTAAAATATTAAGATTAATATCAATATAGTATCAATTTTAATATTTTATGCCCTGTTTGGTAACACTATTAGACATCTCTATCACTATTAATTTTAAAATTGATATTATTGGTAATCACCTTAAGGTGTTTGGCTTATAGTATCAAATTTAAAATTTGTAGTGCAAACAACACATGTTATGTAATACAAGTGTCAATTGTATCAATTTTGATATTGATACTCTATCTTCTAGAAATATCAATATCAATACTAATATAGTATCATTTTTGATACTCTAACCAAACAGGCCATTAACCGAACAATCCACGAGAGAATGGTCCACTTTTTTTTTTTAAAAAAATTACTCTCCTGCATTCTATTTTACATGGATCCATTGAACTCAAATCAAGTGAGATTTACAAAACATCAAACTATCAAGGTATCTGTTGAATGCCAATAACAAGTTTACACTACTAAATCAGGCATAAAATCAATAATTTCTCATGAAATATACACGGGGAATTCATCACCGACACACGGAGTTGCAACTTGCACACATGCACGGAACACAAGAGATCCGTTGATGTCGCCGTGCACCTCCACCGCTCGAACGCTCGTCAGCGGCGTCGGAGTTAAATTGAGAAGAAGTATAAACGTAAAAATATAAACTCGAGGTCCAGGGAGCAAGAAATAGCTCGCTCGTTCGTTCTTCTGCTCGTGTTCGCCAGCGACTCTGCCCCCACACCCGCAGGGGCGCCCGGCACGCCCTTTCCCTCCTTCCAACAGTCGACCTCTTCGGATGGCCCCGACGCCTCTCTGCAGCGTATAAACTATCTGTCCATCTCTGCCTCGGTCCCATCGCCTCCCTCTCATGGCATCCATCTCCGGCGTCTACTCCTCCTCCGCCGTCAAATCCCACAGGCCCCTCCCCCGCTCCCATTTCTCAAGCGCCAGGCCACTCCGAGCGCCGACATGGCCGGCGCTGCCTCCCGGCCGCCTCCGCCCCCTCCATTCCGTTGCCAGGGACAATCCTCCGGCCAATCTGCCCAGCGTAGGCAGCGCCATCGAGCGCGCGCCGATGGAGGCGAAGCGGAGGAAGGGGGCGTCTGTCGAGAAGGATGCCGGCGTGCTGTGGCGGCGATACGTGAACTGGCTGTACCAGCACAAGGAGCTGGGGCTGTTCTTGGACGTTAGCCGCATCGGCTTCACCGATGAGTTCTTCGAGTGGATGGAGCCCCGTTTGCAGAAGGCATTTATGGACATGCGAGAGCTCGAGAAAGGTGCCATCGCCAACCCTGACGAGGGCAGGATGGTGGGGCATTACTGGCTTCGGAAGCCCGAGCTCGCTCCCACCTCCTTTCTGAGGACCAAGATTGAAAGTACGCTCGACGCGATCTGCGAGTTCTCAAGCAAGGTTATCGGCGGAGAGGTCCGTAACCTTTTATTTTCTAGCATTTTCCAAATACGCGTCAAGTTTTCTGCGTATGCAGCTTTCTTTTTCAATGGCGAAGTTACCTCTCTTGCTTAATCAATGCTTCTATCCTCTTAAATTACCGTTAGTATGTGTAGGTGTTAATGTATCAGATTAGTCTTGCAGACTGGCGTTTATATCCTTATGGAGGTCTTCGGTTGCACGACAAATGTTTATACACTTTCATGACAAAAAATTGTATTAAAATAAAGTGCAAACTAACCAATGACATAAAATTATCATGTTTGGGAAGATGTGATAACAAAAAAGAGTGGGAGTCATGTAAGACCACAAGAGGTGGGGGGACCACTAGATAAAAAAAGAGAGTCTCACCTCACCTCTGTTTTGTCCACAAAGGAAATCTCTTTAAAAAGCATAATTTGTAATGGTTACGAAACACATCTTTTTACAAGTTTTTTTTATAAAAACATAAAATTGTAACAAAACTCAATTTACCACACCTAGTTTAGATTATGGTGATGAATGCCCTTATTACCAATTGAAAATGAGTATGTGATAAATCAGGACAAAAAAGTACCATATTGGCAATGTAATTGACTATCGATAACATTGTTGTATTTTTGTTTAAATTTTGGTCTCTGGCATTGGAGGTGAAGGTTGTCAATATGGAGGCACTGCTGGGTAGCAGTGTCTGGGCTACTGGCCTTTACTTGGTCAGAGCCAGCTATTTCTGCTGTTATTAGAAACAAGCATATTTTTGAAGATTGCTTTGACAATCCGAACCAGATCCTCACTCTTATGTTTACCTATGTCGAGGATTGGTTTCTGGCTCATTCTAGGAGTTATCTGGAGTCGGCACACTTTAAGGAAAAGCTTTTGGGATTCAGACAGCTGATGTAATCTTTTTTATCTTTTCTCTTTCTTAAACTCCTCTACCTCCTCAATAGATTAGTTATCTTATTTATGTTTCTTTTACTTTGATGTGATGTACTTTCTTTTTTTAAAGTTATTAATAAAATTTTGGTCCTTTAGACCATCTAAAAAAAGGATGGTGGGTAAGCTTGTGTTTAAGGATTTCAGAATTGAATCGGTCTGATTTGACCGATTCCCAGGAAGAAAAATCGATTCGGAATTAGTCCAATTCATTTTTTTGCTTCAAAAACGTTCACAAAAATCAGAAAAATTTCTAAAAAAATATGAATCACTTTGAAAAAAATTGCTAAAAATATAATTTAGTGTCTAACATGTCATAAGAACGATAACACATGATCATTATAAATTTAAAATATAAATGATAAATAATAGGAATACAAATGATATACTTTTCACCAAAATTGTTGGTATTAGGTGTCATCATCATTTTTGCTAGGCTCGTAAGTATCCCATTCATTATTATCTCTCATGATCGATGCGGGGCTTACGGAATCATATGAAAATAGTGATTCAACCATCTGACTAAAATCATAAGTTATCTCCTAAAGAGGATCCGCCGAATTGTATGGCTGAAAACCTAAAGGAGAAGTAACTTCTGGATAATTGGTTGCTGCGTACTCATTAAAGTACCTTTGATGTCAATGCCGACTTCTCTCACTAGCATGTTGCCTAGGGCCTAAATTTGATGCACCTGCACCACTAGTACGTGCACTAGAAGTAGAATCACCATCTCCTTCTCTGGACCCCCCTCCTTCATATCCTCCTCCACCACCACCACCACCACCACCTCTTCTATGTGAAGGCGACGAAGACTAGGTGGGTGGTATGCACTCTTCCACATTATCCTCTGAGGTGGTACTATCGCTTCCAATGACATGACATCACCTGATGTCTAACTTTTCCTTTTAATGTTCTTCTTCTTCTTCTAATTGGGATGAAGTTTTAGAGTCCAATCCACATTGATGTACCTTCTTCAATGCTACAAAAGGTCCATGTGGCCTATGAGCCATTTGCTTTTTTTTGAGGAGTAGGTTTTGTAGTTGGGGATGGAGCCAGTGCTAGGGGTAGGGATGAGGCTTGTGATACCACTGGGGCTGAACCTAGGGGTGGTATAGGCCGAGTGTCATGAACAATTACCTCCATAGGTTCACTCTCAACACCATCAAGCTCCCCTTTAGCCTATGCATGGTCATCTAGGTCAAACTCTGGTGGTGCCCTACCTTCCCTCTCCTCTAACCATGCAGAAAGTGGGTGTTCCTTCTAGAAAATTATGTTTACATCCACCTCTTCAGGCACTTGGGACTTAAAGTTGCTCTCTCTTCATAAGGCCCTTTTGCAAATCTTGTAAATCTCTCATCTGTCAATTTTTGGCGGGCCTTGATGTTTTTGATCTGTAAGTGCATGTTGTAGTGATAGAATACCAACTTGTCTAGCCTCTCAAACCTCAACCTTTTCTTTCTTTTTGTGTGAATAAGGCTAAAGGTGCCCCAATTCCTCTCGCAGTGGGAAGAACTGGTGCTTTAGCTCAATATGCGCACAACAATGAAAGCTAGTGGATTCCATCTACTTCTTGTGTTCACTTGCACCCATCATTCAGCTGCAAAACAAAAAAAATCTCAGCAGACTATTAATGTTGTCAAATAAGAATATATTTAACAATAAATTATTACAACTTAGATTTATATACCTGAAGAAACCTTGTCTCATGATTATCTCAAATATAGATTTGAGTACACTCCGACTCTCATCCTGTATGCTTGCATTTGAAAAAAAGATAACTAGTACAGAGTTAATTTTTTTCAAAAAGAAGTTCAATGTTCATTTGTCCTTTATTTCTAACTCAATCTCTGTCCTACCTGCTGAGCCATCGAAAGTCTTCCAATCACAGGCAATGTACCCCTCACCACCTTGTCATTGCATACATTCCCTCCGTATTGGATCTTGGAGTTAAAGAAATATACTGCATTCAACACATGATGTAAGGTAAAAGCATACATTTAACAATGAAAGTAGAATATTGAAATACCTGTTGCATGCACATCATGGTGCAATGTCCTGTCTCATTTGACATCCACAGTTTTCCACTACTTCTTGTAGCCTCTTGGATTCTTCTCCTTTATTTTCAACTTTGTGTTGTTCATTGCATCATATAGATTTCTCTTCTGATTTCTATCATTTGAGTTTACTAACTTCAACATATTTACCAGTGGTTCAATGATATACAAATAAAATGAGATCCTCTCCAAAAACGCTTGTCCATGATGAACCTCTTCATCTGTGCCAAAATTTCTAACTGTCCATCTTACTATGCAAATCAGCCATATACATTATGTATTCCTGAGATGCAGTGAACCGCACCAGTGCATGTCTATGCATATGTAAGTTCTCTAGGACAATAAAATTTGTAACAAATCTTGTGGGCCCAAGCCTAATGAGATTGCACCCCTTTGTATATTGTCTTATAATATGGAGTAAACGCGTATGTGAATAATGATAAGCTAAGCCTGATTTACAAGTGTAGACAGCGATGGGTCTTTACCAATATCTTTTAGTATAAGATCTATAGAATGTGCAGCATAAGGAACTCAAAAAGGGTAGTGTCTATTCTCTATCAATTTTTTTCTCGCTGCTTTGTAGGAGGGCTCATTGTCCGTTACAATCTACACAACATTGTCACTCACTGATCTCTTCCACAACGGCATCCATCAAAGAAAATATGTAGTCAGTATTTTTAATTTAAACAAAAGGATCTACCCACTTTAAAAATGTGGTATCCTCTGAACAGAAAATCAAAAAATTAATCATTGACCTCTTTGTAATTCTAGTCTATCCATCGCACATCATTGTGCATTCTCTCTCCTTCCAGACCAACTTGAAGCCATCTGTCTATGGCTTCAGCTCCTCTACCTCCTCCTCTAGTTCGGCTCCATATATTTATCGGTTGTTGGGGACTTGTAGTCCTGGTCTGATCTCATCTATAGCATCCACAATAGTTTGAAAGTAGGGGCTGATGGATACATGTGCAAGGATACCTGCATAAACATATATGCATTAAAGTTAAATATATTTGAAGAAAAAGTTGAAGAAAATAAATTAACATTGTAAATTTCATAACCAAATGTAAGAAAAACCTGATAAGATGTCTTACTGTTCTCTTGGCAGCTATGTCAGTTGCTTTAATGTCTTTAAATGCTTGCTTTAATGTACTCTCTGAAGCACTCTGCTTCACATTTGTATGTCTCTAATTAACAATAGCTCACCCTCTATGTATTTCACTTTTAATTCTCTGTTTGTTTATTTTTATGATTAATATTAGTTCTTTTGTCATTTTTAAGAGATTACATGAGACATTTTATACTTAAACATGCACCTTTTTTGACATTTTCGAGATTTAATCTTCCAAGATTTTTTTGAGATCTTTTATTTTCAGTCTCCTCGAGATAATATCGAGATATGAGGTGGCAATCCTTACTATAGTGTAAAGGTGACCGTGTGATAAATCATGGAGAAGGAGCATAATATTGGCACTTTAATGTATTTCAATAAAGTGATACAGATAGGGCTGTACATATAATTCTAGAACATGGTGATTTACCTGTAAGCATTTTGATAGTGTTGCCAATGAAAAGAAATATAAAATACCAAAATTTGCAACTATTTGGTTAAGTAGACACAAATACATAAATGCATGCAAAATGACCCAATTTATCACTAAATTTGTATAATAGTAGAATTTGAATTAGAACACATTATTCTTTGCAATCTTCATTCTTCATTTTGAGTCTCTGAAAAACAACTCAATCTTTAATACTGACTGTTTCCAGTACCAATTTGACCTTAGTTGGAGAATTAACCCGGCTTCCATTCTTTGTAATTATTTTTACATTTTCTAACTTGGCCAATCCACCCAATCCAATCCCGATTGGGACTGAGATCAGCCTTGGCCAATTCTGGTCCGGATCTTGATCCAGCCTTCTTCATGTGTATGGTTTACATGTCCAATCATTATTTTAACGATATGCATCCAAAATATGTGATAGTTTGGAGGTTTACAACTCTGTCTCAAGCACCCTGCAAGCCAACGTTCACACATTATTTCAAGATTGTATCACTGAAAGCAACTATCTTCACAAAGCATCTGCCACAAACTCTTAAAACTCATTTGGTCGTCCTTTTCCATTTTACTTTGTGCCATTTTGTTTTTTTTCTCATTACTCCTTTCTATGGATGGTGTCACCCGACTTTATAAAACTGAGAAACAGAAAAGAAAAAGAATGCATGGAATATGGTGGCTACAGGAAATGATGATAGGGATCTAGGGTTCTGGTGCTGAACCAGGCTGCATGAGCAATTTAGGTGGCCAAATAAGGTTCAGCCATCACCTGGCACAGGCACATAGTTAAAGTGAACGGGATCTGACTTTGTAAGTGGGTAGGTTTTAAGCACCACTCATATATGAGTTCCAGAATCAAAATGGTAAGGGAACTGGTACAAGGGGAAATGTGGCTCTCTTGTTATACTTACTGGCCATGTGTTTCAAAACTATTTATGAATAGTAATCATTCTTTGTTTGGCCATTTAAATAGATCCAATCACTTTCACTATAAGTTTTCCAATCACTTTCAAATATTGTTCTTGTCATCATGGGAAAGGAGGAGCTTTTTGGTGCCTGGACAGATGCGTTAACGACTATGGTTATTCTATATTATATTTGGCCTTAATGTTCCTGATAGATCTTCAAGCTTGCTTATTTTAGTTTCTGTCGTACACTACTACATTTCAAGCTAAGTGTGATATGCCATGTTCAATGACATGGGTTAGGGATTTATATTCTATATTTCATTGCTCATGTTTCATTATATCTATAAGATATAATATTCTGTAGAAATCACGACACAATATCTAGACAATCTTTTTATCTTTAATTTTCTGATGTCTTATCACTTATGATGAACCAGATTAAGCCTCCATCATCTGCAGCTGGTCAGTTTACGCAGGTGCTCTCTGTTGGAATTGGTGGATCAGCCTTGGGGCCTCAGTTTGTTGCAGAAGCATTGGCTCCTGATAATCCCCCTTTAAAGGTATTTGCTTGCTTTTTAATAAATAAAGTTTTGATTTAAAGTATCTTTTGTTAAATGGTTAGCAGAAAGTCATTAATGCACTAAATAAATGTTGCTCACTTGATGTGTTGGCTTGCTTTCAGACCCGAAAATGTTTGGTTGCCTCTTATTCTCAGATGAAAATCTGTGATAATGGATAGTCAGCATTGTGTTTTTAAAAGAGGGAATTTCAATTTTAGACAAACCAGTTTGTCAATCTATCCAGGAAATACAGATGTATCACTTAGTTCCTGATTGGTTTTATTTTTATTCTACTTTGCAACTAGTAATCAATGTGTTTGGTGCAGTTAATAAAAAAATAAATTAAAGAAAAAGACTGGTAATGCAACCTGTGAACTATTGACATAGTCAGGATTCTCCTGCCTAAACCAACCGGTGATGATGATCCTTACAAAGTCGTCCTCTTTTCTTTATTGAGACATAAAGATGGAAATTTCAGAATTGGAGGCACAAGAGGCTAGCAACAGTAGTCCAAGCCCAAGATGAAGGGAGCAAGCGAAGAATGGCTGGATGGTAATGTGACAGCATCGACCCTTCCTGGATTACCTGTCTCTGGTACTTACTAGGGCATAGGACAGTGCTCCACTGCCATATATGGCCGGAGGTGGGCTGGAAATGGCTGGACTATGATCAGTGCGGATGTCTCTGGAGGGCACAGGGTGGAAAGCTGTAGGAATAGGGTGTGATGTAGATGGTGCTTCGGTTTAGGATACATGAGTTGGCTCTGTCAATGGGGTCTGGGAATTCTGCACCACCATCTGCCTCACCTAAACCCTGATTGTTTGCCAACGGAGGTTGGATGGGTCTTACAGCCTTAATTTAGATCATGATCTCCTTCTGTGGAAGTTGCCGACAGGAGGCTTGAGGATGGCAATGGAGATTTCCTGCAAATCTTTGAGGGATAATGGACATCTTTGGGAACACAAACCGATCCAAAGGAGAAGAGGATTCATGCATGGCTTGCAATCTTGGTGAGTTCTGAGGGTTCCAAGTAGGGTGGGCACAAAACGGTTCAAACCGAGAAACCAAACCGAACTAGCCCATTCGGTTCGGTTTAGTTCGGTTTGGAAAATCTTCAAACCAATTTAAACCAAACCAAACCATTTAAACCGATTTAATCAAAAAATAAAAACTATTATAGTATTAATAAAAATGATATTTTTATAAATTTTATAATAAAATAATATTTATTTTTATTATTTTTAACTTAAAAATTAGTATATATATGTAAAAAATAATTAATTTAAATATTTTTATTTATTTTCGGTTTAAACCAAACCAAACCGAACCAAACCGAATTGATTTGGTTCGGTTCGGTTCGGTTTGAGAGGGTGATTCGGTTTGGTTCGGTTTGGAGAAAAATTGGTCCAAGCCTGACCAAATCGAACCGTGTCCACCCCTAGTTCCAAGAAAGGAAGGCAGGATTGGGATCGGCATCCAATCAGCCAAGGCTGATTCTGATCCTTATCTGGATGGGATGATCGAAGGAAAGGAAATCTAATCCCGGATCGGATCTTCCAAAAATAGAATATATATTTGCAGAGGATGAAAGACATGGTTCACATAATAGGCTGATCCAGATCAGGATTGGTGTAGGCCAGCCCAATGTATGGGGACGTCCAATTTGCCTAGATCGGTCGGAATCAACCAAATTGGCTGTGGACCAGACTTATTTGGCTGATTATGACTCTCGCAAGAATTGGCTGCCGACTTTAAGTCATTGGATCTGGTCGTACTGAGACCATCGGACTTGACATGACCTGCTTGTAGACGCTGCAGGGTGTTGCCAATGCCGATCTAACCCTCCTATTTTTTATGTTTTTATGTTCTTTTAATTTTTTCTATTTTTTGAAGAACCAATCCTCGCCGATTTCGGATCGATTTTGTTCTTCTAAAATTGGCTGGTTCTGCCAATAAGATCTGGACTGGATCAGAATCAGTACTTGCAGATAAGGTCTCTGATTCTGATTTCGCAATCCTTGACGAAAGATCAATTGAATATGGTCTAATCAACCAATTCAGGTTGATCTGGATTGATTCCAACCATAGTTGTCAAAGCGTACGCCTAGGCGGCGCCTAGGCGCCGCCTAGGCGTAAAGGCGCAAAAAACGGGCCGCCTGAACAGTTCGCCTTGCGAATGGAGGAAAAAGCGGCCGCCTTGGCCGCTGAGGCGCTCAAGGCGCTTGAAGGTCCGCCTTGGCGGTCGCCTGGGCGCGGAAGGCGCTCAACCGGCCATTTGAACCGCCGCCGGTTCAACATTTTAATCCCGGTTTTCTTAATAGGTAAGCCGGACCGGACTTAAGTCGAACCGCCCATTTGAACCGCCCATTTGAACCGCCGCTGGACTTAAGTTGAACCGGCCACCGCGCCCGCACAGAAGACCCGCCCCGACGAACAGTTCGCGACGGGAGTTCAGGCCGCAGCGCCCCTCGCCGGAGCTCCTCGCCGCCGCGGACGCCGGAGCCCCTCGCCGCCGCAGCCAGTTGCCTTGGAAGGAGGCTCCGACGCTTCTTCCACCTCCTCCTCTATTGATCTTCTCATCTTACAGAAGATATCATCTTCTTTTACATCCACGACCGGTAAACCTAGTTTGTAGAGTTTGATTTTTTTGATTGTTCTATGAATGTTTTCTCATTCCATCCTTCAAGTTTAACCTTCTAACATGTATTAAGCTCACTTTAATCATTGTTTACACTTTATTTATTCAATATCTAACAAGTTTCAAGTTCGAACGTAAACATAAAACGTGGTTGTTTTGATCGACTTGTTAACTTAATCTCTTTTTATTGTTAATGTGTGGACGGTGTACAGTTTATAGTGGGTTTATAGTGCTTGATTATAAATTTATAATAGAGTTTGACTTAATGTTATATCCCTCTTCATTTATAAATGTTTTGATCGACTTTTTTATCCCTCTTCATACTCCGCCTTATCGCCTAGGCAACGCCTAGGCGGGCGCCTTGTCGCCTAAGCTGTAAAAAGGCCGTCGAGCGCCTTGGGCGCCTTGTCGCCTTGACAACTATGATTCCAACCAATTTCAAGGGAAATCCGATCTTGGATCAGACTCCCCCTAGATCGGGTCGACTATGCCAATCCTGATCTGGAATTGGTTATCCAACCTTGGTTCAGAGTGGGGCTTCTGGAGAGGACTGGAGCTACCTACTGAGAATTTGGACCAGTGGTCTAGGCAGGGAAGTGCCTACATGGAGTGAGGCTGCCTCTTTGTCATCCTTCGGCCACTGCTCACCAGAATTCGTCTCCACCCGCTTGAGGCATCTTCTCTAGTTGGATCTCTATGGAATATCACAACATCTTGGCGAGATCTTGCCTCAGCAAGCATCCCAAGGTGAGGTTGAGATCTGATTTGGCATTCCCTGGGTCTGAGCGATGCCCTTTTATCTTCTGTGCATGATTGCTCACACTTCGATGGCTGTAACATTTATTTTTGTTGGTGGTATGGCTGGAAATAGCCTATATGTTGTTATGGCTGCATCACTTTTGTGGATCAAAATGGTGGTGCATTATGATGGTTTGTCTGTGCATTCGGTTCTCTCAATGGTGGTTGGAGTTAGGGAAGGTTGTCACAGCAGAAGTATCAGCTATTTGTTGTCAGAGGTGCGAGGCACCTGAGGCGAGGGACCCCTCGCCTTGCCTCGCCTCCCACCTCAAGCTCTTGAGGTGACATTATTTTAAGGCATTGATTTTAATAATACATATAATTATTAGCAAAAAATGAAATACATACAAAAAATATTTGCAAAATATGTAATGAATGCATCAAGTTAATAACTATGCTTGCAAAAAAACAACATAAAAATATAACTGGGATACTTGGGTACGGGATTTCAGAGACAGTAGCGGCCTTTCCCACATATGGAAAGGCATTATGCAAAATTGGATTTTTTTTTGAATCCTCTTGCAGTATTAAGGTGGGCAGTGGTACTTGGACTTCTTTTTGGAAGAATAAATGCATTGGTCATCAGTGATTGGCCTTTTTGTTCCCTTGTCTTTATAGTTAAGTTGTCACCCTTATGCCATTGTTCATAACAACTGGGACCACATGGTTAAGTGGTGCCTCCCCATTAGAAGTGCACTTAAGGAGGATGAAATCTGTGATCTCTCTATTTTGCTGAATATTTTTGACAAACTTGTTTGCACTTACGACCAGGAGGATGAATTCATTTGGTTACCTGGTAAATAGAATGTATTCACAGTGAAGTTGGCAGTAGATTCCTTCCCAAGGACTCATATCCTTCCATATCAGGTCCCAAGGATCCGATATGGCTTATCTGCAACTTAATTAAGTTGCGGATATGTGATATTGTTGTAGGATTAGGTGACCTAAGTCACTGGAGCCATGGAATTCAATTTCCACAGAATCTCTCGAGATCTCCCGAGAATCTCTTTCTCTTTATATGTCCGAGAAACGAGATTGTCGAAATGAGAATATTCATATAATACCATTGGTATCTTGATATCCTCCGCCTATTGCTACCCGTAACTTGTTAGATGGCCTTGATAAGTTTGCTTCATATATTTTCAATTTTATTATAAAATCCATACAAATATTAATCTAGACATTATTGTTTGATAAAATTTTATAACTTGATATTATATGACTATATATGTACAATTGACCCAAGATGCCATCAATCTCTTACCCATATTGTTCAAGATGAAACTTTAATTTCACATAAGAGCCCTTGTATGTCTATGTTAACAATAATTCACCATCTTTGTATTACATTTTAATTCTGTCATAGCTTATTTTAATGTTTAATATGAGTTCCATTGTCCCTTTTGAAGAGATTACATGGCATTTTACACTTAAACATGTACATTGATTGGTATTTTCAAGATCCAATCTCTCGAGATTTTTCAAAGATCTCTATAAAATCTAGATGCAAAGTGACAATCCTTGAGTAATGCATATCTTACACAAATGAAATCCGAGATCTGATCTCTTGAGATTTTTTCGAGAATCTCACGAGATCTCTTCTTTTTCACCCTTCCGAGATGAAACCAAGATCTGAGATGGCAATCCTTGACTGGAGCTGCCAAGGCCGTGGTTTCACTCTCATTTATGTGCCAAGTCCAGCCTAAAAAGGGTTGGATCAAATCATAATCGGATCGAGGTGCCAATTTTGTGTTTGTTTTTCAATTTTATGGTGTTATGAATAAGCGATCTAGACTGATTTTGGATTGGAAATTCGTTTGTAAAATTGAGCGATTTTTCGGTCCAATCTGGATTGAGATTGGAATCGGCACCCACTGATCTGGTGATGGATTTCAATTCCGCAATCCTTGACTTGCAGGCTCCATCCATACAATATTCCAACTCTTAAACAAGATTTTTTATAGAAAGGTTATGATCCTGCACTTGATGAAAAGGTGATCCATGCTTACCTCGTTACTGCCACAAAAAAACAGTGTGTGGATGTAATTGGAAAGATATTATGAAGATGACTTCTGGTAGGAAGTCTTTGCTTGCTAATCTTTCATAAGAAGAAATTGATTTTTTTAGGCACGAGTTGCCTCCAAACATCTTGATGCCACAGAACTTTCACTCCTCCCATGGTTAGCTTACGCAAAGCGGACTTCACAATGTAAATGAAATTGTAACATGGCAGGCAGGCTAGTTTATCCTCTTTGTTCTCAACACACATTGAGGTTTCTTCTGAATGTTTTGACCTCTCATCCCAAATATCATTAACCTTGACTGGAGGGCTGCAGCACAAACTAAACAAGGTAGGAAACAAAATAGCAAAGGGGGGCATGCCCAATCCACTGATCATCCCAAAAAAGATCTCCATTCCCCCAACTCATTAGTGGATGATGAGCTGAAAAATTCCCAATTGTGAAGAATACCTCTTTAGATGATATAAACTCTACTTGTATTCCTTAAGCCTGTATTCCTTAAATCTTTGATCCATGAGTCTTTTTTGATGGACCAGCGCAGTGGTCGAGCGCCCTGCGCGATGTTCACGTCGCGACGGACGGTCTCGGGGTCGAACCCGAGAAGAGGCTCCCCACAGGGGAGATTGCGTCCACTCAGCCACAGGTGAGGGACCTTTGATCCATGAGTCATTCTCTCTAATACTGTATTTTGATTCAAAGAGCATTTCTATTAAAGTTCAACTTTCATAGTCACTTGGATAACAATGCAACGTTTATAGCCTCCAGGGGGCAAGCCCTACACCCTCTTTCTTAGTAGATCTGCAAACATAGTTACACTTGATGAGATGAAGACCCTTCCCATCATTTGTATTTTTTCCGAAGAACCTAGTCTTGATGCTCTCCAACTTATAGTAGATGCCCTTAGGTACTCTGAGGATGGACAAGAAAAATAATTGAATACTCTGCAGCATAGTCTTGGATAGCAGCCATCTCTTGCTAAAGGACAGATTTTGCTTTTTTAATCTTGCAATTTGCTTCCAGCTTTTGGACCACACATTGTCAATCCCTGCTTTTGATTTCCTTATCCGAGAGAGGTAAACTAAGGTAAACTAAGTTGTCCAGAATAAATCTTCCTGGAATGAAAGCAGACTGGGTGCTTTGTGCCACCGCCAAACTATCTTTCTCCTTTTTGAGCTTCCATAGGAATCTGCTCCTGCTTGTAATCAGAGGAAACAGAAGGAGATCCCAGTTCTCCAAAAGGACAACCTCATCGAATTCAAGCAATATTGGCTGCTGCAGAGGAGATCCCACATGGAGGTCTGTGCTGTTTCCAGGATGGCAGCAGCAACACCCGACCTGGCCTGGTGAAGACGAAGATTCTGTCAACAATACATGAGGGACCAGGAGCACCCAGCCAGTACTGGTTCAACCAAACCTTGAACCAGACTCAGCCATGCCAGGCACACTTCAAGGCATGCACACCAACCTCCAGGCAGACTGCTCGGGTTAAGGGCACACATGGCCAGTTTGATGACACCTGGACTGGCACATAATTTTACTGGATCCTGGCCCAAATGGGCCCTGGTGGGTCCGGTATCACTACACCTTCCACTCGAAAACACATCCCTCAATGGTGCCGCAAAATCCACCGTTAATGGCAGTGACTTGCCAAAACTCCTATCCTCAGAAATGACAATCCCACCTTCCGCACCAGAATCAAAATTCAAATTCAGCTCAATGACTGTCTTTCCTAGTGTTGGCACATATTCCGGTGAAGCAGTTAAAAGATCTCCAATCTTTGCAATGCTAACAGTACAGAGGAAGTTGGATAATCTTGCCGGGACCTGGATGTCATCTGACCAGTCCAAATGTCTTTTCAGGGCCACGATCACCGTCTCATCCATGACAAAACCTTCCAGATCCCCACTGGCTCAACCAGAGCTTTGACAGCAGCCCAGGACTAGGCATATGTTGTCAACCTCGTAAGTTTGCATCAAATGTCTTTTTACTGCACTTTGTTGACCTCATTGTTTGGTTCCCGTTGACAGACAGGCACCAAACCTCCTGCCGGCAACTGGAATGAATGATTGACTACTACCTTTGGCCAAAGATTCCAAAGGTTGAAAAAGTTGTTTCTAACAATCTAAGATGATAGGCTTATGCTTCTAATTAGGGCTGGCAGTTGGGCGGGCTGGCCCGCGGGCTCTCGGGCCGGGCTGCCCTTGGACCTGTTTTCGGGCCAGCATAATTGGCCCGCGGGCTTAACAAGGTTGCTGTTCGGGCTGGCGGCAAAGCCCGTCCAAATCATGCTTGCTATTCACGTTCAACTTTCTACGTAATGAAAAAAATATGTAAAATGTACTATGTTCAATTTTCTGGCGGACCTAACACGGCTTGCCATTCACGTTTCCTGTTCAGTGTCAAAGTATTTAACATATATTATTTATTATTCTAGTTTGATATAAATTAGATAATAACTTGGATAATGTTTGATTAATATATTTAATATTATAAAAATCTATAGAAATAAAATTTAAAATATAACATTTATGATATATTTATTTTCCTTATGTTAATATACTGGTTGACAATTTTTTATTTTAATTCTCATTAAATCATTTTTTTAGAATGTATCACCACTAGATTATGATTAAATCAAACATATAACTCCAGCAAAGTTTTGATGCTACTATGTCCCTAGTCACTCAGGTGTTGTAATATTTATATCTCTAGTCACTCAGTTGTTGTAATAATTAAATAATTTAATTAATTTTACATTTTTTTAGTTAATATTATTTTTTATCACAAATACAGAGATCACCATTAATAAGACACATCATTGGTAAGATCATAAAAGTTATTAAAGTTTTTGGTTTGATGTTTAAAAAATTAAAAAAATATATGAAATATATCTTATAATATGTTAAAAAGAACGGGCCGGGCCGGGCCAAACTTATATTTTTTTTGGGCCAGGCCGGGTCGGGCCGAAATGTAATACGGGCCGGGCCGGGCCCGGCCCATTGACACCCCAACTTTTAATCCACTAGGAGTTTTGTTTCCAGCCAGATTGCTCACAACAACACTCTTGCTTCATTGCCCCTTCTTGAAGAATGTTCACAGCCTGAGAAGTCTGCAATGATGCAGTCCCCCACCCACTTCTTTTTGGCTTCCACTCCTGCAGACCAGGGGATGACAATTGTACCAGGCACCCTTCCATTGGCATTGGCCAAACAGTGGAACTAGATGATCCGGTGAAGTGACAACCTTCTTCCGGAGGCAGGAAAAGCCCCAATGTCCCACACCCTTGCATATCTGATATGCGAGCCCATTTCTGTAATTGGCTTTGCTATGGCCAATTTTGAGACACCTCCAATGCCTTCCCAGAATTCATGGAATACAAGTATCCTTCCTCCACAGCCTACAAGGTTGAACCGTTGTAGACATCTGGATGGCCCCCGAAAATGCATGTCTACTCAAGGATTTTAATCTTGCATCTTGACTTCGATTAGGAGGGATGGAGAAAAGTGATCTTGGAAAGATCTCTAGAAAATCTTGAGAGACCAGTTTTTAGAAATGATAATCTCTTCAAGGAGATGACAAGATTGATTACTAAGACTAACACAAACTAACAAAGAAAACTAGGACTTGGATACAAGGAGGGTGAGCATTGTCTACAAGGGGACATTTCAAGGAATTTGGGATACTAAGTTCGATTTAGTATCTGACTTGACCAAATTTAAGAAATGATGTCATAGATGATAGATAGATCATTCTGAATTTTTGAGAGATTGATATGATATATTGGATTATATAGAGCCATTTAAATTGCTAATTTTAAAAAAATAGTAAAAATGAGCAAACAATACCTAGATAAGCCTTTTGGATGTTATGCAATAATAGAATTTTTAATACATGGAGCAGCTTAATAAGATTATGTAACTAAAATGATAATTTAAAATAGAATGAGAGAGAAAGGGAACAATAGAGACAATTTAAACTAATATGGAGTTGGGATGTAGAAGTAGCAATAAGTGTTGAAAAAATTAAGGATTGGATCTATTTATATAGATATTGCGATTCGGTGAACTTGTTTCTTGGAGTTGTGGAGAGATTCTCGAGAGATCACAGTCCATCCCATGTACCAAAGAAGTGTCCCAGCATTCAGCAACCACCTAATTTTTCTCTTGTAGAAAACTTCACATTGAGGCTCATTCTGAAAATGCTTATTTGCTCAAGATATGTTTTCAAATTTTAGACCGGTGCGCTGTATGAAGATTATCCACTCACCATGCTAAAGTCAGGCATTTCTTCTAATCTATTTAACCCACAATTACAAGAATGCGCTGAATCTAGCCTTCATAACCATCTAATAGAGTTATGCTTGGGACCTGTAGTGGAAGAAAACCCAAACAGCTTTCATCTGTTGGCCTACAAGCATGTTTTTATTTGACTACGTACCCCCTCTAATTGAGTGGCTATTCTCTTTTTTAGAAGAAGGCTGCCCTATAGGTCTGTATTTTTTTGCACATATCCCTTGAAACCTTGAACATTGAGAAGTAAAACAGATTACTGTAATTCTAATAAAGAACTGGTAGATGTATTCTAGACACCTTCAACATGAACTGGAAGGATTTTTCAATCAAATATCTTGGCCTCCCATTGATGGCTAGATGAACCAGATCAGAGGTCTAGCAGTCATTGATCCTCTATATGGAGATAAGACTTTACGGGTGAAAAGGTAAACTGCTTTTGTTGGAGGAAGATGGATATTATTGAAATGCGTGATGCAGTCTTCCACTCTTAGAGCTAAATTCTTGTTGCATGGTATTGTGTTTGCAAAATGAGAGGAGTAGATCTTTTATCACTTGATTTAATTAACAAGGCTCTATTATGCAAATGCTTATGGAAATTCAAGCAGAAGACCAATTCTTGTGGAGCAGAGTGGTGAAAATAAGGTACTCTGCCAATAATCTATTAGCCTAGCACAATTACTTCACTTTCCATGGTAAGATTTCAAAGTTTTGGAAAGATATATTGAACTTGTGCTCATTCTTTAATTCTTCGACAGCTATTGAGATTGGAAACAACTCTAATATTTTATTCTGGAAAGACTCATGATGCTACTCTACTTCATTATCCAATTTCTACACCTTTTTGATTTCTCAAGAGACAAAGATGACATGGTCGCCCCATTATTTTGAGGACCAACATTGCAATTGGAGGTTTTCCTTTCGGAGAAATCAGAAATCTAAAAGAGCAGATTGAGGTGTCCATTTTATTGCCTGCTATTCAGGTAACTAGATGTAGGGATGGTACAGACAAGATAGTGTGGACTTCTGATAAGTCACCTTCCTTCTCAGTTGGATCAGCTTGTTTGAAATTGGCTATGGGAGAAATTAAAGTACATTGGTGGAGATCAGTATCACTACGGAAAAATTTGCAATTTCCTTCTTTTGTTGTGGAAGATTTACAATTTTCTTTGGAAAATTTGCAAAGGACATTTGCCTAAAATGGATTACGTGACTAAAACCTTTCCATTGATATTTCAGTTTTGTTGCTTCTGTGGCATTGTACGGAAAAATATGTATCACTTATTCATTCAGTCTCTAGTGTGTGATATTCGGAAACTGGAGCCTTCAATGGGACCATCTGTAGGATGTTATCAACCTACTATGTACATGGAAGAATAGGAACCCATGGAAGGACGACAAAATGTAGAATATTGCTTTTCCAGCCATGCTTTGGGCAATTTGCACATCAAGGAACAAACGAATGCTTGAAGATTTTTTTTCTACCTCCACTTGACATCCTTTTTCACCTGTCTAAGTCTAACAATGTGCAAGATTGGCACTTTGCATGTTTGGGTTTTTATCCTTATTGAAGGACTTTTAAGAGTTTATTTCTCAATTGGAGATGCTTCCTGTTGTGATTTCTTCTAGGATTCTACTCCCTCAGTAGATTCCGGGTGTTATCTTTTCCATTTATTATGTCTTTGTTTCTCTTCTCTTCCCTATGGTTGTAATTTTTAGATGCTTATACTTCAGCAGTAACTTGACCCATGGCGTTGGCCACCTTCCAACAGATGATAAAGAATTACAGTCCATATATTAGAATGCAATGGTGAAAAAGATATACTAAATGTTTAATAAGGAATAAAAAAACCTAGATGTGTTTATAGTTAAGAGGGACTCTTTCTTTGGGGCAATCAGAAGTATTCAGTCTAATCAGGTGATTCTTAGACCACCTTCAACCCTTTCAGGAACATCCCTAGTTTGGAGCAAATTATGCGATTAATATGTTTTCCTTCTATGAGGGGAGATATGTCTTAAGTAAACTTTTAATTCTTTGGTTTTTTTTTTCTATAACATGTTTGGGATTATTATCGAGAATGAGAGGGAGGGAGGTGCTCTGGAGATTCTGTTGGGGTTGGTATGTCAAGGGCTTCAGGAGAGGATCTGGAAGGGGTGATGCATTCTACTGGTGTCTGAGAGGGTTTGCTGGTGCCGGAGGCGTAGAAGAATGGATTGCTAGTCGCTTCGTCGAGGCGTAAATCTAACTTTGCATGGAAGGTTAAGACATGGCTGGTGGATGGCATCAAGCTTGATGTCCTCCGTGCTTATTGGAAGGCAGAATTGTGTGGTGAGGTCTGCAGGTCTTTTGCCCAAGTGGTTGCAGAAGGAAACGGCTACATGACTCGCTGGAAAAGGTGGTTCAAGGCAGTTGACAGTTGGGTGGACCCTGGATAAGGATTGTTGTGGGCTTATCCAGAGCCAATTAAAAGTCTGGGCAGATTCTTCTACTAGGCAGTCAGCTGCTAAAAGAAAAGAATTGTTGTCTAGGAGTGAATTGTATTAGCAAATCAACTTCTTGTCTAACGACAATGGTCTTTTATCTGATACACAGAGAGACGATTGGTTGCTCTTGAAATAGGAATACATTGAGTGGAGCCTCAAGAAAGAAATAAAGTGAAAATAGAGTTTCAAAAAGCTTTGGTTGAAGGAATTGGATTAGAACGCAAAGTTTTTCTACACTCATGCATCATTCAGATACAAAAAGAAGGCCCTCAATTTTATGAGTTTCAATGATAATGTTAAAGTTGGTACCGGTCACGTAGGTTTGGCTGCTGCAGAATACTGTGATTCTCTCTTTAAAAATGGTGATTGTTGGAGGCCACTGTTAAAATTTAATTTATGCAAAAGGCTCTCTGAAACTGAGGCTGAATCCCTGACAGTGCCAATCACAGAAGAGGAGGTATGGGCTGATATTCAGGCAATAATTCTTTTAAGGCTCTTGATGCGGATGGGTTTTGTGTAGGGTTCTATCAAAAGTATTGGAGTTTTTTCAAGGGTGATTTTATGGCAATTGTGAAGGAAGTTGAAAGGTTACTCCAAAGCTTCAGAATCCTTGATTCTTGTACCCTGCTTTTGTTGCCTACGGAGTGTGTCTCAAGCATCAAGGATTTAAGACCCATCAATCTTCTCAATTGTTGTTTCAAAATCTTTATCAAGGTTCTCACTAACAGATTAAGTACATGGCAAAGTGGTTGGTGAGTCCCAATCTAGGTTTATTAAGGAGAGATATATCCTGACAACTTTATGGTAGCTTTTGAATATATTCATGATAAAAAATATAGGAGGAAGGAATGTGTGTGGTTGAAACTTGATTTTAAAAAGGTATATGATAGAGTTAACTAGATCTGCCCGAGTAGAATTATGCAGTAATGGGGTTTAAGGGCAAATATATCAGTTGGATCCATAGGTGCATCAATACAACCAAGATTTCTATGGATATCAATGAAAAATTTTTTGGGTTCTTCGGCTGTTCAAGAGGACTTAGGTAGGGTGACCCCTTATATCTCCTTCTCTGACTTGATTAGCCAAATCTTAAGTACGATGTGGGATAAGGCATTGTTGGCTCAACATATTTAGGGAATTGACATTGGTCCTAACTGGTTGCATATCACACATTTGCAATTCACTGATGGCACATTGTTATTTTCTTTGGTTTCTTTGGAAAATGCATCAGACTTGGAAAATTCTTTATTTTCTACTTGAAGCAGTGACATGGTTTTAAATTAACATTGACAAATGTGAAATGTTGGAGATCAACATCAATGCGGACACCAACAATAAGGTATAAAGACTCTTTAGCATGCATCAGGGTACCTTTTCCCTCGAGTATTTGGGTCTTCTCAAGGATTACAAAATCAGATCGGTCGGTTTCGATCCGATTCTAGGTAGGACTGATTCCCCTAAGAATTCTAGAGGAATCGGTCAGGATTGATGTGATTCTACCAATTTTGACCAAGAATTGGTCTATCCGACCGATTCTGGTGGGACAACTTAAGTCCCGATGAAGGATCGATACTAGGCTCGATGCAGACCCGATATCGATCCCATTCTTGCCAAGTAAGGCGTCGGTGACAGATTCCTGCGAGTAGGCTTCTAGGGTTCTCAGGTGACTGATAATTTCGGCGATTCTCTGGCGATTCCAGTGGTGTAATAGTCGATTCCGGTAGTGGCGGCGCTCTGACGATTCCTAATCAATTTCGGCGGCAATTCTGGTGATTCCCGAGCAATTTCGGTGATCCAACATGCGATTCTAGCGATCTTTCTTGGATTCCGACGATCCATTTGGCGATTCCGACGATTTAGCTGCTGTTTCTTCCTCAACGATCTATTCTTTATTTTCTTTGTAAGGTTTCTTTGCCCGGATTCCCCTACTTTCATTTGTACACTTTCCGATGACTCTGTAAAGTGTTTAAACATACTGAACATCCCTGGACACCCCCCTAAACTAATATTGTTTCTCTCCAACAATCGTGTTTATTTGTTTACATGCGTTGTAGGTACAAGCAATGGTCGACCATGGCGAAGGTGATGTACCGGCAGCAGGATGTGATGTCGGTTGGGATCATGGACACATGATAGATGTGGCAAAAAAAGGTTCAATGCAAGTAAGGAGATGAACGAGGGTGTTTTTTGCTTGAAACTACACATTGTCGGATAAGGTGACAATGCTAAGAAATGTAACAAGGTGCCTAGAGAAATGAGTGAAGAGATGAGAGGCTACCTCACAGGAAGAGTCTCACAACGTGAGATTAAGTTTGAATAATGGAAGCAATTGTATGATGGGCTCCTTAAGAGGAAGAAGGGGGAGGTGCCAAAGGGGAAAGGGAAAGGCAATGTAAGAGTCGAACCCGAACCGGAGAGTGAGGACTTATCCATGGACTCTGAACTAAGGAAAGCTAAGCATGCAAGCAAGCATGCACACGCAGTGGAGGAAGAGAGGAGGAGGGTTTGGAGTTGACCTTATTTTTTGCTGATCAACATTAGCCCAACCTAGCCACATTGAAAGTTTTGGTATGAGAGTATGAAAAGAGCCATTTTGTCAGTGTGGGAGTATGAGTCATACACGACATACACCGACAGATAAGTATTTATTTAGGAAGCAGAATGCCTCGCGGAGGAATATTAAACAAACAATGAAAGTGATGAAGGCAACGAGAACAACTACAAAGAGAGTAGTGAGGCACATTGTGAAGTGGTATAAATCTTAATATGTATGTATTATGTATGTTTCATTTCATTAACATTGTTTATGGTTGATGGAGTTTTTTAACCTTAATGTAGGCATCCTAGTATATGCAGTTACTAACCCCTACTTCCAGACTATGATTGATGTTGTTGCTGAAGTTAAACTGGGAATGCAAGTCTCTACTAGTAGGCATATCTATGCTGGTGGGCTAGATGAGGGGGTATAAGAGTTGAGGGTATGGATAGAAGGTTTCAAGTTGGTATGGAAGGAGAGGGGTTGCACAATTATGTGCGATGGACTGACAAGCGTCACTAAGAGGATCATGATTAACTTCTTGGTGTATTGTTTAGAGGGTACCACATTTTTGAAGTCGGTTGATGTTTTGAGTTAAATCAAGAACACTGACTATATTTTTTCATTGATGGATGCCATAGCGGAGGAGATTAGGGAAGACATGTTGTTTAGTTAGTGACTGATAATGAACTCTCCTACAAGGTGACAAAGAGGAAATTGATGGAGAAGAGACAACATCTCTTTTGGGTATCATGCGCAATGCACTCCATTGACCTAATGTTAGAGGATTTAGGCAGGGAGACTGCAGTTTCTACACTTGTGAGGCAGATACAAGTTATTACTTCTTTCATTTATTTACATCCCTGTTTGTTGCATATCATGAGGGAGTATACTATAGGGCACGATCCTACGAGGCCTAGTCCTACTAAGTTTGCATCGAACTTCGTTGCATAGGAGAGTTTGCATCGGCACAAACATGCATTGGTCAGGTTTACTCAGTCCAAGGAGTATTCTCAGTATATGGTGGACCACTTACATAACAAGGAAGATCAGTTGGAGGTTCTTGTCAAGGCTGAACAACATATCACAAACAAGAGATTTTGGGTGAGGATTGCCTATTACTTGGTAATTATTGAGTAATTGGTAGTTGTCTTGAGGTTGGTTGACTTGGATGATAGGAATCATATGTGTACTCTCTCTGATGCAATGCAAAATTGAAAATCGAAGAGAAGAATCCCAGAGAATACAATAAATGGCAGAAGATCATTGATGACAGATGGGATAAAACATTGCATCATGTTGTATATGCTGCAGGTCAATGAATATCTTTGTGCTTATTTACTTTCTACTTAATCAATATTTAGTTTGTTGACAATGAAATATGCTTGAATGATTACAAGATATTTTTTGAACTTTCGCATCCAATATGGAGGATAGGTGTCCAATGACAATGTGTGTTGCGGGGTACTCTCTTGGTCATTCAGTGTTTGTGTTGATCTCAGCAGGATAAGACAGAAGCTGAGTTAGAAGTAAGTGAAAGTTGTATTAATAATTGAGAATGAGGAAATAATGGGGAACACTAATCATTTTGTATTTATCAATTTTCATATGAACACTATAACATGAGGGTTGGAATATATTCAGATACTAAACTTAGATGTTTTTGTGACAAAGTTTCTCTTGGTATGTTTAAGATAATATTTTTATTACTCTCTTTTAGAAGTCCATCCATTAATTGCTTAGAGAGGGTTGATTGTTCGCTATTTTTTTGCAGCTGAGTGGTGGGTTCAAGTCAATGTCAGGAGTGGATGGAATCCACTAGCTACTGTTGCTATCAGGATATTGAGTCAGAGCACTAGTTCCTTACAAAGGAACTGACGTATATTCAACCTGATACACACAAAGAAGAGGAACAGACTAACATCTGATAAGTTAGAAAAGCTTGTATTTTGTTATTATAATATGAGGCTGCGCATCAAGAATATCAAAGACCGATAAAAGATCTCAGAGGAGATATTTGTATGATTTACAGGTGGATTATATGAGCAAAGGCAAATAGTATAACAATCACCTGAAGATGTTGACATAAACCATATTTTTCATGAGGAGCACTACTTGTCTCTTAGATAAAGGAGAGGGCAGATGATGCGGGACCGATCGAGCACCAAGTTAACAATTAGGTATGGGGACCTAGCAGCACGTTGACTACACAATTGACTTACTAAGAAAACACCCCGGTAGACTATTATATCAAGTTTATCCATCTCGAGAAATGGTCCCAACTAGTGAGAGGACCGAGTACCATGAGTGGTACCGAGATAGGACATTGCCGACTTCCAACGTAACCGATCTAAGTAGCTCGGGACGGGGAACTCCACTCACATTTGGCAGTGATTAACTGAAATAGCTAGAAGGCCTAATTGCTCACGACACGGCAATCAAAGTATAATGAACAAGCAAGTGATTTTGGTTAGGGAACCATACCTCCACGTCTAAGCGTGGGTGTCGACCACCGTCGGAGTCCTCAACTTGGCTAGTCGCGGCACACGATCATCCGTTGGCAATCGTATCACCGCCTCCTGGCTACTTATGGATCATTTGCTGAGTCGTCCAAGTCTCTGCACTGCCCGTTCCGCTGTAAGAAAACCTGCCGATGCAAGGGGACCGTAGCTAGGGTGTACTGGAGGGTGTTGACAGTCCGTTGGAAGGGAGCAAGTGGGCTAGGGCTGAGGTTAATTGGTGGAAGAGGTGAAAGGAGTGAGGGTCTGTCTGGCGCGGGTGCGAGGGGCGCACTGACCAGGTGAAGGGGTGAAAGAGAGGGGAAAATCGGTCCAACAGGAAATGTAGGTGCTGGAGGGGGAGGATAGGTCCAAATGGACCTGGTTGGAAGGCCAGGAGCAGGGGGAGGGGCTGCCGGATGCAGGTGGAACCGCCGGGAGCCTCTTACGGTTCCAGACTGCCGGGGAGAGAGGAAGAGAAAGGGGTGCGGTGCAATGGCTTACCGGAGGTGAAAGGGGTGAAGGAGGGGCCGATTCCACCAGAGGAAGGAGGGGAGAGCACTAGAAGGAGGCGTTGCTGCCGCCAGAAGGGGGGGACGGGAGGTCGCGGCCGTCTGCGCCCTAGCCGGCTGCTTCCGCCGCGCGCAGGAAGAGGAATCGGGAGGGGGTGAAGAGGGGGAAATTACGAGGATGCCATTTCAAATTTCATTCATTCCATTCCATCATAACATGAACTTACAAGTGTGGGTATAAATAAACTAAGCCCATTACAAGTATACCCTAAAAAAACACCTATTTTCCAAATGCCTCAACTCTAAGTGTAAGGTGTGTATACATCCAAAACATATAAAGATCCCCAAAATACATATAAAATGTGCCCCCAAATAAAAACCCAAAATTAGGTGTGCGCTACACAAAATAAACAAAATAGCACCTAATCGTTAATCCAAAGTGACACAACCGGTCGTTGACGCCGTCGATAAACAAGGGTGGGGTCGAACCGGTCTTGACCGCGGGTGTCCTTACTAGCAGATAGGGATCATTCAACTGAGTTTGATCCTGAAAACCATGCATGGGAAGAAAGAGAATTAAATGATGTTGAGGTTGAGGATGTTCCATCCACTCCTTAGCCAATTCCTTCTTTTGCCCTAGCAGCCTTACAACCACCTCCAGCCTTAGCCCTAACACCAGCCCCACCCCCAGCTGTGCAACCCTTTCCCAGTCTAATGAGGATAAAGACAAAAGTGACATCAAGAAAAATAGGATGCTTTACATAGTCAAAAAAATTTGTGGATTGTTGGTTATTGCATGACATTGTAGAAGAAGTGAAGAGAAGGAAGTTGAATATTAGGCGACGTCCTGTGAGTTCAAATGACAACACACATGCACTCTTCTCAGGTGATGGTGACCAGCCAGGAGGAGGAGATGTACGTAGAGAAGCTGTAGGTGTAGCAGGTCAAGACTCATTTAGTTCACAATTGTCCTAATTCTTTGATGAGCAGGCACCACATCATTATGTTGAGCCAGATTCTCCAGTATATGATAAGCTCCAAATGCTGTGGATTCCACCTACACAACCCACTTTTGTGTCACAATCCGATATCTATAACTTTTGTGAGATAACCAATGTATTCTTTTCATATGGATATGCACCTACGTTGACAAGAAGACAAGGGACAACCCAAAAGCATGAGAAAGAAGATGAAAGTCAATATCATAAATATTGGTGAACATGAGATGTATAATTATTATCATGTTATCGTGTTATATTTGTTTATCATGTTACAATTATTATCATGTTATCATGAATGGATAACACTATTTCTTTTTAAAACATGAAAAATGTTACATTTGTTTTTTTAGAATTTTTTATAGTCGATTTCCTATTTTTCTGACATTTTTCTGAAAATTGATTATGGAATCTACCGGAATTGGTTTTTCTGTTCAAGAATCGGCTGATTCTAGCTGATTTGAATCGGATTAGTACTGACCGATTCCGATTCCGATTCCGTAATCCTTGGGTCTTCTTTTGTCAGGCAAAGGGTTCAAGTGAGTGATCGGCAGCCAATGATTCAAAAAGTGGCAATGAGATTGCAAGGGTGGAAGGAGAGAATGTTTTTTACTAGGGGCATATGGATCTCATTGAGAAGTGTGCTGCATAGTATTTCTTTATATTTCATTCTATTCGCAAAGTACAAAAGTGGATTTGTAATAAGGTGAGAGTTTGCGTGCTTCATTCTTCTCCCATGGTAAGAAGGAAACCTCAAGTGGAAGCGGGTCTCATTCCCATTGAACAGATGAACAATGCTTTGTTAATCAAGTGCTTACGAAGATTGCATGGTAGTACCGATTCCTTTTCGCGTAATGTGATCTGTGCTAAATATATGATCAATGGCAGCCTCTTGGAGCTTAAAGAAATTAGTGTTTCTAGTCTACTTTCTAGTATTTGGAAGGGATCCTCCTTAACTGGCAACATCTTCCTCGTCGATTGTCCTGTGTAATGGTAATATTACGTTTTTCTGGAAGGATAGTTGGCTTGCTGGTGGGCATCTAGAGTTGAGATTCCCTGATTTGTTCTAGGAGAACTTTGCCCTGATAAATAACTGGACCTCCTTTAGAAGAAGCCTGAAGGATGTTGAAGTGACTGAATTCTCATATTTGCTAGCTTTCCTTCAGAGGTTCCAAAGATGATCAACTTCTTTGGAATATGGAAAGGGACTATTTGTTTTCGATGAAATCAACCTGTCATAGGTTATGCTTGGGGGGCTTGGATGTGTGGTGGCGGAAGGCAGTTTGGGAGCCACTGTTTTTTTTAGATTCTTGTGCAAATTCAGTGGAGGCAGATTCCCAGTGATTTTTCTTTAGAACCTGTTTCTTATGGAGGTGAGTTCTCGCGTATTTTGGGGAGGTGAGCAAGAGGATATAATTCATTTGTTTCTTCAGTGTGAGGTTCTTGCATATATTTGGAAGATTCTTGTGTGAAGTGGGTGGAGCCTATAAACGGTACTGATTTGCTTCAACAATGGAATGTGAGAACAACGTGAATTGTTGAACCTTTGTTATGGAAATTGTTATTACTTGCGATGCTATGGTCCAAGTAGAGAACCGGTAATAGGAGAATCTTTGAAGATCACTTTTCTGACCCAAGTTTATCTTTCTTCATCTGTCACAGCTGGTCAATGATTGGTTCTTCACAGCTAAGGGCTGTTAGCCCAATGGCGACAACAATTTTCAAGGAGCGTTTTTATTCCTGGAACCTTTTCTGTAATTATATTATGGGTGTTTATTCACCCCGTTTGCATCTCTTTTGATTACCATCTTGGTAGTCGGGGTGGTGTTTGTTCTTCTCTTTTGAATCCTCTGCTGCATGTTCTTCGATTTCTGTAATTTTCTTCTTCTTCAATGAATTGTGACCTTCGGCCACCTTCAAAAAGCATGTTCAGGATTTGAGGAACAATAACAAACAATGAGGGAAGGATACCATTATCTTAGAGCTTACAGGATACCCAACGGAAGAACAACTAATTGTGACTGAAAATCTTGCTTCTAAGGAGCATTTCATCACCAATGAAGTACATTGCTCTTTGAAGCTCATTAATGTGAGCACCCTATAAAAACAGTTCCAACTACTTTGTCATATGCTTCAGTCTTAAAGATGATATATTGTCTTTTATAGTGTTTTAGTCTTGCATTCTGAGACCACCATCAAGGTTATCTTTGTTAGACAATGGGTTTTGTAGCTAGTAGGTTGTAAGGTACTCAAATATGCACCCTTCGTGTCTTCTTTAATTGTACGTGGCATTTTTGACAAGTTTGATTCTCCAAGGATTGCAGTTTCACTTATTTATTTTGTATTCTTTTTACCCTTAAACTGAAGAAGCCTAAAGTTGACATGTTCTCTGTGTTTCAACTGTCAAACTTGTGGCAGATAAGGTTTATTGATAATACAGATCCAGCTGGAATTGATCATCAAATTGCACAGCTGGGACCTGAGCTAGCTTCTACACTTGTTATTGTGATATCTAAGGTATTGAATAAAACAAGCAGGCCCAGTTTCTCATATACTTATTATCATTACTTGTAATACTGTATTACTGTTCACTGGCTCCTACAGAGTGGAGGAACACCTGAAACACGAAATGGTTTATTAGAAGTACAAAAAGCTTTTCGTGAAGCAGGTTTGGATTTCTCAAAGCAGGTAATTTGTCCAGTTTCTTTTACCCTTCAACTGACATGCTCAAAACTCAAAAGAAGAAAAGTGAAGCTGTTATGCTCTCATTTCGTTTGTTGTGCCCTTTCATAACAGTTCAGTTTAGTTTCACATGTCAGAGGCTGGTACACGACTTAAAGATAAAAAAGCCCAGCGGTTACACTGGATCATCTCATAGTTTATGCCTGCTTGGTTATGCTATCAAGGCCTATTATTAGTGCTAATTTTGAGATTGATAGTAACATAACATGTTTGCTTAAACTGTGTTAGTTTTGAAATTTAGATTAATTTTAATATATATATATATATTTGTATCAAACAATAACAATGTCTGACCTGTATTAAATTTGAAACAGATGTATGTTCACTTTCAGCCTTCGCATTAGTCGCACACTAGACCTCTAATTAGGCTACAAAATGAACATAATTTTTTTCTCTCAGAAATTACACCAGATCAGTTTCAATGTTAATATTGTATACTTCAAAAAATATCAATATCGAAATTATCATGTTATTATATCTAATACTCTAATCCAAAAGGACATTATCTTCTCCCCGACCTGCTCACTTAAGTAACACCGACCTGTTTGTTTTTGCCAAAATACTTAGATTATATGGTTATGTAGAAAATTGGAAGTTCTTTTTGAAAGGCCAATACAAAGTGTGTTGCATTTTATAAAAGGATGGTTGGTAAGTACAAAGTGTTGCCCCTTGTCATTTTTAGTTATATTGAGAGTGATAGATCTTCATATGACCAGTCCCAAAAAAAGATACATTTGATCACCACTAGTCCTGAAGTGCTATACAAAAAAAAGTGCCATCGAATCCTTCAAGAAGGGTGAGGAGCTGTTGAAGAAGATACATGTCCAAGAACTCATCTTCCACCCAATGCTCTTGCTAGTATTACAGTTCCAAAGCCATTGGAATAAGCATTGCTGGTGTTGCTGTTCAAATGCCGTTGGTTCCTCACTCCATATGGCTCATAACAGGCTGGTAGAAGCGCATCCTAGACTGCTGAATTCAGTCACTGGGGTATATGGCTACACCATCTTTGTAGAAGCTCCTTGGTTGAGTTGTGCACTGCCACCTACTTCCCCAACTTTTGTTAGCAGACCTGCCACACCATATGATTACACATGTTAAAAATAGGTGATCCTGATACTCCACAAAGGTCTCGCAGAAGAACAAATTTTTTTTCATGGTTCATGGAGAGCCAGTTCATTCTATCTGATGTAGGGGGTTTGTGCCAGGCTATCTTTCATAAAACACTTTGATCCTCGTTGGAATTTTCACCTTCCAGATCTGTCTATAGTCTATACCATATTTCTTTAATCCCTCCCGATGTGATAAATTTAGTAATCAATTTGACTGAAAACTATTTAGATTGCGACCAATTCCAAATTGTTTGATGATCCTTATTCATCAGCCTGAAATGTGGATGTTCTCATAAAACACTTTGATCCTCGTTGGAATTTTCACCTTCCAGATCTGTCTATAGTCTATACCATGTTTCTTTAATCCCTCCCGATGTGATAAATTTAGTAATCAATTTGACTGAAAACTATTTAGATTGCGACCAATTCCAAATTGTTTGATGATCCTTATTTCATCAGCCTGAAATTGTTTTCATTATCTGTCAGGTTTCTCCAAGGTACACCAGGAATTTGAGCTTGTCGACCAGCATTCTGCTAACGAACAGTCCTGATTATTCGTGGTCCTATAGAGTTTGCAGAAAGTATCTTATAATGCTTGATTACCTATCCATTTATCTTTCAATAACCTTGTCCTCTAATCATTCCCCACCTTCGGATGCTGAATTGATTATACAGATTGTGCTCATTATATCCTTCCAAATTAATGACCAAGTTCTGTTACAATCTTGATCTGCACAACGGATGTTACTGGGAATAATTTTTGTTTTTGACCACCTGCACCCATGTAAATGGTTTTTGGAGTTGAAGTTCCAAACCATTTGCATAGCATTGCTTGATTGATTAGCTCTATAGGGACAATCCCCAGACCACCCTCCCCTACTTGGTCTACAAACTTTGTCCCATCTAATTAAATGACTACCTTTTTTGTTTCCCTTGGGATTCCTTCCAGAAAAAGCTGCCCTCTTCACTTTAAGCTTTTTGCAAAAGCTTTTGGGGATTTTGAAGGTTGACATGTAGCAGATCAGGATATTAACCAGTACAACATAACCCATCTTTCTCCTGCTTGGATCAGAATAAGCCGATTCCCAGATCTGATCAGCACCACTATTGATCCAATTTTGGCTTGGAGTTCCTATCCAAGATGGACTTCCTCTGGAATTGACCAAAATTGGTCGAATTGGTGCGAATCGGGGCCTATTTGAGTCAAATTGGCCGATTCTGGACTGATTTTTGTGATTCATCATCGGAATCAGTCCCTAGGCGGCCGCTGCGGCCTCTATTGAGTCCATTGGACTTGGTAAGCTTTGAAGCCATCAGATCCTCCATATTGGGTCCACTTGAACTGATATGGTAGGAAGTCACCAGATCACAACTTTAGCTGGTCCGATGGACCTGGCATGGGAGGGGAGGATGCCGTAGCAGCGACTTACCACTGCCATAGTTGTCAAGGCGACAAGGCAACCAAGGCACCTGAAGGATCTTTTACAGCTTAGGTGCGAAGGCGTGTCCACCTAGGTGGTAAGGCGGAGTGTGAAGTGACTAGTTTGACATGGGTCGAGAGGATTCCAACCCTAACACAAGTAATGTGACAATATCCAAACATCAAACAATGTCTCCTCTACGTGTCGAATATAAAAAAAGTTTGAAGAAAAAAAGGAACGAAGTCGGAAACCATTGATGCACTATATATAAGTGGATGGATAAACTTGAAGGAAGAAATGAGAAAATATAGGTGAAAAATTTGAAAATGTAAAACTTGGGTTTTATCGGAGACGTAGGAGGACGACAACGAGGAGTTGAGATGTCGAGGACTAGTGGAGGAGGAGGAGAAATGATTCTTTGCAGCATTGAGAGCGTCTGGAAGCCGTGGTGGTGAAGGAAAGGAAGAGGAAAGCTTTCGTTGGGGCGTCGGGAGTGAACAGAGCATGTAGGGGGCATCGGGCTAGGCTTTGGGGGTTTTGTTCGTTGAATGGGACCTTTGATTGGGTAGGGTCTGGGGTTTTATGTCACCTGTTTGAGACCTATACTGGTTCGGGAGAACTGGGATCAAAAGAGAATGGACCGGTTGGGTCCAGGCAATCCAAGGTGACGGTAAGGCAACCGAGGCACACGCCTTTTTGGCTGCGCATTAGGCAACATCCAAAGAGGGCTTGGAAAGCTGCCTTTGCACGCACACCTTGATGACTATGGCTTCTGCGTTTGGTCATTTCGGTTCTAATAGCTGGTCTAAGGTGATATTTAGGCAGCTAAGGTGTGTGCCTTTTTGTCTGCACATTAGAAGGTTGTTACCGCCATGGAATGCCGGGTCGCGACCCGGGTCGCGACCCGGCCCCGACCCGGTCGGGTTTAGGCCCGACCGGCCCGGTCGCGACCCGGCCGGGTCGCGCGACCCGGTCTGGCAACGGTCTTGGGGGGGCGCAGCCCCCCCATTCAGCCTTTGGGGGCTATTTAAAGCCCCTGGGGCTCTCCTTACTCCCACCCCCCCACTCTCACTCTCAACCTCTCATTTGTGCTCTCATTGCTCTCATTGCTCAAATTTTTTTCTCATTTACTTAATTATTTCATCAAGCATTTCATTAGTTCATTTAGTATATTTATTTAATATTAGTTCCATTGATTAGTGGGTTAAGTAGTTTATTCTTTTTAATACTTATTTGCTTACTTGCATAGTTAGTTAGCTAGAAGATTAGTTAGATATTTAGTTTCCCGAGGGACAGACGAATATGATCGTCATGTGTACATGTATCAAGCTTTGTACTCAACCCAAATGACATGGGGAGAGTACATCAACTACCTACAAAGTGTACAACACATCATGTTGGAATAAAATTGATGCATTATTCATTTAAATCATGTCATTTAATTTATCCAATTTTTCTGTATTTTTCCAGATTTTTTTTCGCATTTTTCTTATTTTTTTGAATTTTTCAAAAAAAATAAAAATAAAAATGAGGGTCGCGACCCGGTCGCGACCGGGTCGGCCTGGGGGTCCCGCGACCCGGTCGCGACCCCCGACCCAACCCTCCTTGGTTACCGCCACCTTTTTTCAAGAAAAAGAGAGGCCGGATCGGGGGCGCAACTGGTACGGTCCCCAATTGGCCAAGAAAAGGAGCTTATGGGCCCATCGGATGAGCAATTCAGGCCCACTAGCCTGGCCCAATTTGTGCAGCCCGTTAAATGTATGATAATTGGGCCGAAGTCAACCTTAAAGGGCCTGGTCAACCCCCATTGTCACATCAGCTGCCACCTCACGCATCTTTTTAATAAGATGACATGGGGCAATGGAAAGGTCAAGAAGACTTTGGCAAGGCTTTATGGTGGCTTAGGGAAAGGAGAAGTCAAGTTGGAATAAATGGCCTAGGAGAAGTGAAAGACCATCTTGCATTAATTACTCCCTACCCCTTCATCTCCCCCCTCATCCTATAAAAGAAGCTGGCCACCCAAGGCTAAGAACTTGGATGCCATCAGCTCCTTGCGGCCTTCCCCTTGCGCATGCCCGCCTCCCTCCAGACTGCGGCTTCTGCAGCACCTGCAGTGGCCACCTGCTGCATCTGACACCAAGGAAAGGCTAAGGGGAAGGAGAAGAAGAAAAGGGAGAAAGAAGAACAAGAAGAATGAGAAGGAGGAGGAGGAGGAGGACGAGGTAACGGCAACCCTCAGCCATGTAGCCCTTCATGGGTACCCCTTCTCCCCTTCTTTTTTTCTCTATCCCTCTCATGGCCTGAACCAGCTTTTATTGTCATTGACATCCCATGGCCTAAAACAGGTCCCTTTCAGCCCCCTGTTCGGACCTTTAAAAGCTCCAAAAAACAGCACCCTGTTTGGTCCACTTCTCAGACCCCAAAACAGGTCTTGGTCGAACCCTGACACAGTCCCCTGTTCTACCCTCAATCTGGCCTTGTTCGAAACCCTACACAGTCCTATTTTTGGCCCACTAAAAAGCCCTCAGTTAGACCTCATTTAGGTCCCCTTCTAGTCCCTGTTCATCTCACTAAAAGCCCCCCAAAAACAGCTTCCTACTGGACCCTTTAATCAGTCCCTCCACATACCCCAATCAGGTCACCTGAACTGTCCATTTGGCAGCCCAATTTTGACCCCGGTTAAGTCCTATTTTCGGCCCACTTTGGTCTCGCAATCCGATCCCATACAACCCCCAACACAGGTCCCTGTTCAGCCCACCAGAAGAGCCCCTACACAGTCCTCAATCAGACCTCATTTAGGCCCTCCCTTCCAGTCCCTGTCCGGTCCAACAAACAGCTCCCATCATTTTTTGGCCCTTAAACAGGCTCCAATCTGGTCCTATTTTTGGCTCAGCAAATCAACCCCTATGCAGGTCCTTTCCAGCCCACATGAGCAGCCCATCTTTAGCTAAAGCCATCTTAAACAGGTCCCATTTCAGACGGCCAGTCAAACCCCATTTTTGGTCCTACCTGGTCCACTCCCTTTTATGACCTTAGGCGAGGGTGATGACCTGGAGATTCTTGAAAACCGTTCGACGGGCCAAGTCTACTCTAGGCGGGCTCTCAATTTCTTGCCCAAACAGTCCCTTACACAGCCCCCTTGTGGCCTCCCCTTAAAAAATTCCATTTCAGCCCCTTTGCAGCATCCAGAACCCCTGTTTTCTACCCTCCGAGCAGCCCCAAATAGGCCCTAAAATCTGTCCCTTGTGCAGTCCTCCCAACCGACCTCTAGCAGGCCCCTTTTTGGCCCCACTTTGGCCTCTTCATTTCACCATCACGGTCTGTAAAAATCCCCCAAAACAGGTTCTGTAGTAGCAAAGAAAGGGGGACAACAGTAAGGGTCGGGTTGAGGGTGACGGCCGGGCAGCACATATGCAAATGAATTTTTTTATGTAGGTATAGTTTCACTTATTTGAATGTTCCTTTTATGTAATTGAAATTTAAAGTAAGTGTTAACATTACTTTGAGTTGATGTAGGTACCCTTGCACATGCGGCCAAGAATCCATATTTTCAGATGATGATTGATGCTATTGAATAGGCTGGACTTGGATTAAATGTCCCGACTTCGAAATATATGCATGTGGGTAGGTTGAACTTAGAGGTCGATGAGTTGACCGAGTAGATGGATGAGTTCAAGACAATGTGGAAAGAGTGAGGTTGCACTGTAATATGCGATGGATGAACTATAGTCATCAAGAGATCAATGATAAATTTCCTCATTTACTGTTTTGAGGGCACTTGCTTGTTGAAATTTGTTGATACATCTGGTAAAATAAAGATGCAAACTATTTATTTGGTTTTATCAATGATGTTGTCAAGGAAATAAGTGAAGATAACATTGTTCAGTTTGTCACTGATAATAGGGTTGTTCACTATTCAGTCAACTCGAAAAATCAAACCAAACCAAACCGAACCGAACCAAATCAAACCGGTAAATCTAATAACCCGAATTAGATTAAATATTTTATTTTAAGTCTATTTAATACAATACTTATGCATCTTTTCTTATAAAAATAAATTTATTTCAAGAGCTTTTAAGGTAAAATGAATGAATTGTATAAATATATACACTAAATTTTAATAAAACATAATTAAAATAAAAAATAAAATTATATATTGACATATTTACTATATCTTAATAAAATATTGTTTGAACCGGACCAAACCAGTTTGGTTTGGTTTGGTTTGAGAAAAAATACTCAAAAATCAAACCAAACCAAACCAAATCATGAACACCCTTACTGACAATGAAGCCTCTTTTAAGACTGCAGGGAAGAAGCTTATGGAAGCGAGACCACACTTCTGTTAGGACCGTAGTGAGCCAATGACAATTGATTACATCATTTATATGTGTACCCTAGACTCCTACACATCATGAGATAACATATTGTTGAAAGGGGTCTAGTGCAACCTGGTCTAACCAGATTTGTCACGTATTTTCTTACATTAGAAATCTTGTTGAGACAAACATGACTTGAAGAGATGTATATCTTCATTGGCACATATTGTTTATATGACTGACTTTTATGACAGAATGGACCAGTTTGATATATTGTCAAAGATGGAGCACATTTGTGGACAACATGTGGTGGAAAAGAATGCAATATTACTTATCTGTGATAGAACCTCTGGTACATGTGATGAGACTGGTAGATTCAATGACAAGAATCAGTGGGGTATTTATATGAAACAATGGACAAAACCAAGTTGAAAATTAAAGAGAAACATCTAGAAAGTTACAAGAAATGATAGAAAATAATAGATAGCAGATGTGATAAGACACTTCATCAAGACATTCATGCCGTAAGTATTTGTTTTTATGTTATGTTTCATAAATTTCATTCTTGTCTATTTGAAAAATGTCATTAATGATTTTTTTATTTTTACTAAGATATTTTTTGAACTCAAAATGCAATATGGTGGGAAAGTATTCAATGACTCAGAGGTTATATAAGGCACATTGTTGGTGATACAACGCTTAGTTAGGACTCCACATGACAAAACATAAGCTAAAATTGAAGTGAATGATTACTTATTGACATATGAAAAATTGAGTTTTGAAGACCAATGTCATTAATTTATATTTTATGTCGTATTTCATATGACATCATATAAGCATAAAATTGGAGTCTACGGAGATCCTAATTTACCATATTCATTTGATAAGATTTCTTATAGTATGTTACAAAACATTTGAGTTATGTTAACTATTGTTTTAATATCATTACACTAACTTTAGTATGTCTTTTTTATCGCTGAGTGATGGATCCAAGTATCCAACCGAAGTAGATGAAATCCACTCGTCGCTGTTGTTGGATGAGTGTTGAGTCAAAGTACTAGTTCATCCTAGTGTGAGAGGAACTGGAGTAGTTTCAGTCTGATACACTCAAGAAAAGGAATGTACTATAAAGTGAGAGATTAAACAAACTAGTGTTTTGCTATTACAACATCCGGCTAAGAATGAAGAACATCAAGGACCGCAAATGAATTTGAGAAAAGATTTACAAGATTTGCAGGTGGTCCTTATGAGTAGAGATACAATACAAGTGTTCAAGGCCTATCGTAAGGGAATGTGATCTGGAATACCTCTTTCAAGAAGAATATCTGCTTTCAGCATGGATGGAGGGCAAAAATGTCTCTCCAAGTCCAGAGTTTGACCCCAATGACCGAACATGGGCTGAAGGAGAGTTTGATAGCGTAGTAGATAAGAATGAAAATGAACAAATGTAAGAATAAAGAGATATTCAGGTTCCTTGTACAATACTTAATACTAGTTCAGCCGGACTCACCTCACACCACAACTCTAGAGCCTTGGCGTCCAACTACAGCTCTAGGTCCTTTTACTATTCAGAAGAGTACTGTTGGAACCTCAATTTTTGGATAAAATTTCGGAAATTCATTTTCCCGTTTTGATTTAACTTTTGACTTAGACTTGACTATTAGGAAAATATGTGGTATTTCATAACAGTATTAGCTAGGTCAGTGGTATGCATAAAAATATATGTTGAGGTTATTAGGTTCTTTGAAAATTTGTTTTGACCTCTCCCCATCGGATGGTGCGAAGATCCGTTGTTAATTACATCGAGAATACTCGAATACCCTTGATTAGCCGCCATAGCAATTTTGTGAATAGAAGACATACATCCATACGATCAACACATGGGAGCAATAGCCCCATACACTTGTTGGAATGCAAAACTTAGTGTTTTGAACTTTGATTTGATTTGATTTGTTTGCATTAGGTTTGTTGTTAAGATTTGTGTTTTTTGTTTAATTGATTTTTTTTGTTGAGGATTTTCAATTGGGTTTGAAATTTAATGGATGTTCATTTTTTCAGATTTTTGATGGGTTTTGAATTTGAATTTTTTTTAGATTTTGGGATTTTCAAGATTTAAATTGATTAAGACTTAATGTCTTTTAGGTGAGTCTTTTAGGTGAGTGATTTGGTTTCAACTTGATTTGAATTTGTTTTAAAAAAGTTTGATTTGTTTTTTTTTTAATTAGGGCTTGATATCTTTTGGTTGGATCCAAATTATGATTTTTGTTTAGGTTGCATTTCATTTTAATGTCATTTCAAGTTGGGATTTAACACATTTTTTTATTGAGGATCTGGTCCACAATTATTTTTTGTTTTGGGTTTGATTTGAGTTGACTTGGATAATTTTTATTTGAGATTCTTTGCCATTATTTTATGTTGTGGAATCACTTAATGAATTTGGTGTTTTAATCCTGTTTGGGGTATTTTGGTTTTATTTGGATATTTTTTTGTTATTTTTATTGGGTTTATTTGATTTATTTTCTTTTAATTGGAATTTTGATTCACAAAATTTACTTGTTTATGTTTTGATTATCTGAAAATTATTTTTGAGATAAAAAAAATATGTTGACTGGTTTGACCAGATTATTGTTATTTTCAAATTTATTTTTATTATATATATATTGTTTACATTCCTCCAAGTCTATGGGGTTTTTCATAAATTCCGATGACAATAATGACATGCAAAATTCGAAATTCCATTTATTGACAAATTCGAATGCAAATTACATGTGGGGGACATAAAATGTCATATTTCCCATTGATGAATTTTCCTTAGTCCTTGATGGACATAGGATGATCTTTCCTTGACATATTTCTCTCATTTTTAATTTAAGGGAAAATTTTGACATGACCTCCCCTTAAATTGATGAGATATACCTCCTTTAGTAGGTGGAGTTTGATACTCCCTACTTTGGAGGAAGGATCGGTAGAAGATGGGAACTTGCCCATTTCCCCGTCCAGGATCAAACACGCCGGGGACATGCCCGAGTGCCCGTCCTTTGAGGTAACCTATGTGAAATAGGCTAGCTCTTAACTTTTTTTTTGTTTCAGATTTGATTAAAATTATTTTTTAAGGCCTTGACGACCAACTTAAGTCTTTTGAGGCCCTGGCGGCCAGACTTGTCTTCATTAGGCCTTGAAGGCCTGAATGATCTTCAATGGGGCCCTGGCGGCCTTGCTGGTTTTGACCATAAACTGGCCTGGCAGCCAGCTTCCTGTTCAAGCCCAAGTGGTCAGTCACCAACAACAACGTGAGGGGGGCTGTTCCCCTTGGTTCCTCCTCCTTGGGCAGGACCGACAGCAACATCAGGCAGCACGTGGCAATAGCAGGTTCCTCCATGTACAGCAACGTGAAGGGGACTGCAAGCCTTGACAGCACATAAGGAGAAGCCGTATGCTCCTTCTCCTTCATCTGCCAGCATCTCGATAGCAAGGGGGGAAGAGCAGCAACACCCACATGGCAGCAAGGTCACCAACTTCTTCTTCTACGGGCGCAGGCATCAGCAGCAAGAGAGGAAAGATCTTCATCGGCATCTTCTCTTTGAAGAGATGGCAGAGATCAGATCGCAGCAGGGGCACCAGCATCCGGTAGCCTCATCTTCATTTTTCCCCATCGACGCAACAGGTGGGAGCAGCAAGGAGGATCGCCCATCCTCTCCTCTCCCCCGGCTGGTGATTGGGTCCCCATAACAGCCTCCGTGGCGGCTGTTTCATGAGAGGAGAGAGTGGGAGAGCATCGTGGGAAGGAAGTGGGGACGTGGGCATGACAGTTTTTTTTTTATTTGAGCTGTGCGCACGTTAAATGAGGCTGGCTGGCACTTTTGACTTAATCTCCATCAAAAATGATTCCGATTTGACGGTCGGATGAAATCAAGTTAATTAATTCTGAAATTGACCGGTAATTATCCCGGAAGATGTTCCGACGATCGTAGAACTTGTGTTCCATCGTATCAACGGTCAAGAATTGTCAATTTGTCCAGGGATCATCGATCTAGGAGAATTTTCTGATCGATGTAATCTCGACCCTCAAAAATTTTGAAAATTGTATTTTGAATACAATCAAATATCTATACACCAGAATTTTGGTTTCCATGCATAGATCTTACTATCTGAAATTATTTGGACAGCTCCGCCCGGTCTCAGAGTGTGTGCCGACTTTGCAATTTCTCAAACTTTGTCCATAACTTTCCGGATATGGATTGGATTGATGATCCAAGTCCGGTGTTGTTCATCTAGAAGTCAAGTGAACTTTTTACTGATGCCAGATATTAATGGGCCTGCCTGAATTTGCCTGGGCCCAATAAGGGCAAAACGGTCATTTTTTCGTCCGGAGTCGGATTTTGACTTTCAAGGCACCGTTGTGAAGCTCTTTGTCGAGGCAATACTGTTGACACACTGGTTTGGTCATTTGGGCCCACCAAGCCCAGTAAAGACCGCCTAAAAGTCCACTTTCATTGTTTTGCCCATATCTTGCCGAATATAAGTCAAATTTCTGATCTGACTTTAATGTTGCTCAATATGAAGCTTGGCGGACTTAATGATGCACCAAGATATGATCGGGCCTATTCCGAATTGTCCAAACCTACCAGGGCGAAAGAGGTCATTTTACCGTTCGGGTACCATCCGAAATCGGATTCTGACATTCAGAGTACCGTTGCGAAGCCTCAATCAGTACGACCCATGGACCCATTTTGTTTGTATTTCGGACTTGATATGCCCTTATTAAGGCCATTCGAAAATTGACTTTCAATGTTTTCCTCGTAACTTTCGAATATGGGTCGGATTGCCGTTCGACTCTGTCATTGTTTATACGAAAGTCAAGTAGACCTTTTGGTGGTGCCACTTTTCTTTGGACCTTCCCAGTTACTGAATCCCGAGGGCAAAACGGTCATTTTGTCCCGAAGCCGATTTTAACATGTGAGGCGCCATTGGAAATGTCTTGATCGGTACGATCTTTGTGAGCCACTTGTTTTGTTATTTGGGCCCATTAAGCCTACCAAAGGCCATTCGGAGTGTTTTCATCGTTTGACCCGTAACTTGTTGAATTCAAGTCGGATTTTCGATCCGACTTCGTTGTTGCTGGTTTGAAATTTAGAACGGACAAGATGGTGATGTCGACCGTTATCAAGTCATCATCTAAAGGTCGGGCCCAATAAGGCTTATTGGGCCCATTCGGCCCGTTATTTTAATTGTGATGAAAAGTGGATCGCACTTCGCTCGTTCAATTTTCTTTCATGTATTTTGCCCAAAACTTGTTAGTTACGGATGTCGCTGACATTTTTTGGGTGCCAACAAATGCCCCACGGGCGATTTCTTGGAGACCGGAGGCGATGAGGAATCGCCCGTGTAGTATACGGCCTCTTGTCTTTACGCCGAGTTTGTTTGTGGAGTGTCTTGCTTCCTCACGGCGATCTTCTTTGCGAGAGAAGGGCTTTGGGCCGCCGAATGTGACCAACCTTGATTTTTCTTGTCTGGCTGTCATTCCCTATATGTTAGACTTTGACTTTCCCCCCTTTTTGTAGGAATTGAGACTTTCCTCAAGCTATGAAATTGGTTTGTTTTGGTGGTGAGAAATTTATTTGTAGGACATCCTAATAGGATATGGTCGTGCCTAGGGTATGAACGTGAATGTGGTGGCTTAATGTTTGACTTATGGGACATGTGAATGTGAAGAAGTCACACTCAGCCCATAGGGTAAGGTTGTATAGTGGCTTGATGCCAAACCTGTAGGCGTGTTGAGTAGGATTTGTTCCGGCTCGGCCTGTAGGGTTGAACTCGGGGACACATAGGCATGTTGAGTTGGATTTGTTCCAACTTGGCCCGTAGGGTTGAGTTTTGTCTTGGAGGATTAAGGCTTACATCTAGGCCATGAGGTTTGGTTTGTTGGTGAGGTTTGTGAGACACATGGAAATTTAGTGTCCGACCCTGACAGCCCAGTAGTATGAGGTCATATAAGCCTAAAAAAAATCGAGGGCAAGAGATTTGGAGAGCCATATGGACTATGTGGGTCATTATGACATGAAACTTTTGGGGCAAAAACCATGTAGGCCGAAAGGGCCATGATGGTGTAGAATTTAAACTTGGGAACCATATAGACCGGAAGGGTCATAATGGTGTGAAAAATTTTGTTTTGGGTACTACATAGGCTGTAAGGGCCATGGCGATTAGAGTTCAAGACCACATAGACTAAGAGAGCTGTGGTGATGTAAGGTCTTCAATTTTTCGTTTTGTTTCTCTCTTTTCTTCTTTTTTTTTACTAGTCCGACTGCCTTTTGCAAGGTTTTCACCCAGACTAGCCCCCTTCTCTTTTTGCCTACATGCCTTAGAACAGGTTTTCATGTAGCGAGGTTGCCTGATTTTGCCTAGAGTGCCCCTTTTTTTTGTTTTCACTCTAGCCAGGTATTTTTTCTTCTTTTTTTTTTGACATTTTTGCTCTCAACCGATTATTTATGGGTGATCAGCTAAGACCGTCGGGCAACATTCTTTTTTTTTTTAGCCCACTTTTTTTTGTAGGGAATTAAGGCTTCCCTCAAGCCATGAAATTGGTTTGGAAAATGAGGAATTAAGGCTTCCCCGGGTCATAGAATTTTGACGGAGAGGAATTGAGGCTTCCCCAGGGCCATGTGATTTGGGGGCTTTGTGCTTGATATACCTGTAGGCTTGTGAGTATGAAGAAGACATACTCGGCCCGTAGGGCATGAACTTGATGGTTTGATGCTGAAACTAATAAAATGGCTTGATGCCCAAAAGGAGTTTGATGGCTTGATGCCAACAGGAGTATAATGGTTTGATGCCCAAAAGAAGTTTGACGGCTTGATGCCGAAAGAACCCGTAGGCTTGTGAACATGTGAAAGTCATATTCGGCCTATTGGGCAAAATTTTTGGTGGCTTAATGCCAAAGACACCCATAGGACATGTGAGCATGAAAGAATCACACTCTGCCTATTAGGTAGAGTTTAGGGTAGCTTGATGGCAAAAGGACCCAAAAGACATGTAAGTATGAAGAAGTTACACTCCACCTATTGGGTAGAGTTTAAGGTGGCTTAACGCCCGAAAGGACCCGAGTGGACATGTGAGCGTGAAGACTCAGCCCGTTGGACATAAGATTCTGAGATGGCTTGATGCCAAGAGAGATATATTAGCTTGGTGCCACAAGTGTTTGCTTTGAAAGATTTAAATGGCTTGCTGCTAACATGAGTTTGGTGGCTTTGTGTCGAAAGGAATTTGGTGGCTTGATGCCGAAAAGAGTTTGATGACTTGGTGCCAAAAAGAGTTAGATGACTTGATGCCGAAGGAAAGTTGGTGGCTTGATGCCTAAGGAAAGTTGGTGGCTTAACGCCAAGAGTGGGGCTTGATGCCAAAGAGATTTGGATGGCTTGCTGCCAAAGAAAATTTGGTGGCTTGATGCCGAAAGAAATTTAGTGGCTTAACACCAAGAGTGGCTTGATGCCAAAGAGATTTGGATGGCTTGATGCCAAAGGAGTGGCTTGATGCCAAGGGATTTGGTGGCTTAATGCCAAGAGTGACTTGATGCCAAAGGGATTTTGGGTGGCTTGATGCCAAAGGAGTGGCTTGATGCCAAGGGATTTGGTGGCTTAATGCCAAGAGTGACTTGATGCCAAAGGGATTTTGGGTGGCTTGAGGCCAAGGGATTTGGTGGCTTATAGGATATATGAGCATGACGAAGTCATACTCGGTCCATGGAGTGTAAGTTTGGGATGGCTTGATGCCAAGAAACCCATAAGACATATGAGTATGGAGAGGCCATACTTAGTCTTGTTGAGCGAAGTATGATGGCTTCATGCCGAAAGGATATGGTGGTTTGATAGCAAAATGATTTGTTGGACATGAGCATGAAGGAATCACACTTGGTCCATATGAGCATTAGGGTATCAAATTTGGAGTGATTTTATGCCATTAGAACTCACAGACTTATGAGCGTGAAGAGATCACACTCGGTCTATGGAGTATGACATATTGGGCGGCTTGATGCCAAAAGGACCTGTAGGACATGTGAGCGTGAAGAAATCACACTCGGCTTGTCAGGTAGAATTTGGTGACTTGATGTCAAAGAGGAACCCGTAAGACATATGAGCATGAAGAAGTCATACTCGGCCTATTGGGCATGAGTTTGATGGCTTAATGCCAAGATGAACCCGTAGGACATATGAGCACGAGGAAGTCATACTCGGCCTATTGGGTATGAGTTTTTGTGGCTTGATGCCGAAAAAGGATGTTGCGGCTTGCTGCCAAGATGGACCCATAAGACATGTGAGCGTGAAGAAGTCACACTCAGCCTCTTGGGCATGGATTTGTGGCTTGATGCCAAAAGGGTTGGTGGCTTGATGCCGAAGGAATATGTTGGCTTGATGCCAAGATGAAGATGGTTTGTGGTGGCTTAATGCCGAATGTGTTGTGGTGGCTTGATGCCGAAAAGCGAAATGATGGCTTGGTGCCGGTTTGGTTATGGTGACTTAATGCCAGAAAATAGGGTGTTGTGGCTTTGTGCCCAGTTTGGTTATGGTGACTCAATATGAAGCTTGGCGGACTTAATGTTGCACCAAGATATTATCGGGCCTATTCCGAATTGTCCAAACCTACCAAGGGCAAAAGAGGTCATTTTACCGTTCGGGTACCATCCGAAATCGGATTCTGACATTCAGAGTACCGTTGCGAAGCCCTCAACTGGTACAGCCCCATGGACCCACTTGTTTTGTTTTTCGGACTTGATATGCCCTTATTAAGGCCATTCGAAAATTGACTTTCAATGTTTTCCTCGTAACTTTCCAAATATGGGTCGGATTGCCGTTCTGACTCTGTCATTGTTTGTCTGAAAGTCAAGTAGACCTTTTGGTGGTGCCACTTTTCTTTGGACCTTTCCCAGATTGCCTGAATCCCACAAGGGCAAAACGGTCATTTCTTGTACCGAAGCCGTATTTTGACATGTGAGGCGCCATTGGAAATGTCTTGATCGGTCTTGTAGCCGTGAGCCCACTTGTTTTGTTATTTGGGCCCATTAAGCCTACCAAAGGCCATTCAGAGTGTTTTCATCGTTTGACCCATAACTTGTTGAATTCAAGTCGGATTTTCGATCCGACTTCGTTGTTGCTCAAGTTTGAGCTAGACAGACAAGATGGTGATGTCTGACCGTTATCAAGTCATCATCTAGCTGGTCGGGCCCAATAAGACTTATTGGGCCCATTCGGCCCGTTGGCCCTAATTGTGATGAAAAGTGGATCACACTTGTCTGTTCAATTTTCTTTCATGTATTTTCCCCAAAACTTGTTAGTTCTGGATGTCATGACATTTTTTTTAGGTGCCAACAAGTACACAAAAAGAAGAAAGATTTGGAGGATTCTAATTTTTGAAGTTGTACCAACACAGTATTTGACAGTATACTCAAGAAGAGGAACTGAGTTAAAGGAGAAAACTAATTATTAACCGAACACCTGTGAATCCCAATGATAGTACCCAGACACCCTCCTTAGATGATGAGGAGGAAAAGTTCATTTCACCGACACAAAAGCAAAATCAAGATGGTTCAGGTGGAGGTGGAGGAGGAGGAAACGAAGGTTGTTCAGGAACTATCAGCGTATGTATGAGTTGAGCATGGCTTGATGATCTGGATTACCTCCAACATTCAAGTGAAAGAAGTCAACGTTATACTCAGATGTGTTTCTGTGATGAGCACGCGGTGACACACTATCTAGAACCCACTTCAGACTTTGAGGTATGTTATCCATCCTTACCTTCACCTCCAACACTGGACAACATATATGATTTTAGTAGGATGGCCGAGTCATTATTTTCAATGGGTAATGACTAATCAATATTAGTGAAAATTCAAGAAAATCAGGATAATGAAGACTATAAGGGCCAATACCGAAGATAGTGGTGATGGAAATGTATATTTTTTCATATAAATTGTACATTTTTCTATATTTATTAGAATTCATTATTGGTAATATATCAACATGTTGTAACATGTCTCATGAAGAGTGATAGTCACATACATGTTACTTTTAATTTTTTTATAATTTTTCTATGTGCCCTCATATTTTTTGAGGTTTATCATGATTTTTTTAACTTTTTAGAAAGGGGAAAAAATAAAATTTATCGATCCATATTGATTTCGAATCGGTAATTCTTTCAAAGAATCGTCCAGGATTAGTCCAATCTGATCCGGATCAGATTCGATCAGACCTGACCGATCCAATAATTGATGCTGATCTAGTTTTCTATTCTCATAGTCTGTACGGTCAGCTGATTTGAATTAAGATCAACACCTGCCAACCTGATCTAGGGGTGGAGGAAGCCCTAGTCTGGAAAGAGCTTCCACCAAGATCAAGATCCTAGAAGTTTGATAGGGGTTGAATTGCCACTGAGACATAGTAGAGGAACGGTGGCACTGCACATCCTCCATGGTTTTCCTACTTTAATGGGTAGGAATACCTATTATGATTTGATCTAGTAACTTAAGTTACATATCATGTTCATAACTTTTTTCTTTTTTTTTAATCAATTTTGGAAGAACCAATCCGGGCAATTCTTGGACAAGGAATGCTATTCTCACCGCTCTACCTTGTTTTAGATGGGTCGGAGAGAGAACATCTTATGAGATCAGCTGAGACATACAACGTATGAGCTTGAAAAAATAGTCCCTCATGAACTTGAAATTTGATGGCCCAAGAGAAGCTTGAATCTCTTGAATAAAAAGGAATAAAATAAAGGGCTAAAAATAGAGATGCCCCCGACGATCTTAGTCAGTCACCCACAATTGATCGATTGAGCGCAAAAGTGTAAAAACAAATCTGGCTAGGTCACAAAGGGTGCCTTCAGCAAAAATGGATAATCTTGTTGTATCATACTCCACTAATAATCTATATGAAAACCTTGTAAAAAAGGGCATGCATGTAAAATATGAAATGAGCTAGTGTAGGTGAAAATTCCAAAGCAAGGTTAGACTATTGAAAAAATAAAGGCAAATGGGGCCATAGTAGGCCCACTATATAATCTAAGTGTGAACACCTTTGTGTCAACACTCTACTCAAGAAATGAAGAGATGTAAGCTGATGAAGAGTTTCAGTTGAAGAGTCATTTGACATGCCTAAGGGGAGCCCTATGTCTCTCAAGTCCCACCCGTGAATCCAAGATGCATACCCTACAAATTGAGTGCGAACATTCATACTCTTAAGTTTATTGGTTTCCATAACATAAAATTGTTTGATTCTAAAAGATTGCATGGCCTAGGGGATACCTTAAAGTTCTCACCGCTTCAAATCTTATAACCTAGAAAAGTGTAACTTTTTCACCACTCAAAATATCATATGATTTGGAGACAAGTTTCATTTATCAAAATATGCCTTTCATCATTTGCACCCTAGTGGACTGAGTATGGAATCATCTTGCTCTTTGTCCTAGGGTACCATCAGCAAAAGGCCCCATTCCTTAGCAAAGGTTTTGGGCTTGACAAAAAGCCTAAACTTCCATGCATAAATCTCAAACCTCACGATGGGCAAAAAACCCTAATCCTCCACATATTCAGAATTTTATGTTCTCAGAGAAGTCTTAATTCTTCACCAACTTAAAAATCTAATGATTTAGGTAAAGTCTTAATTCCTCATCGCCAAAATTCCATAGCCAAAGAATCTGAATTTCTTACCACCTAAAAAACCATCATATGGCCTAGAGGCAAGTCTTAATTCTCTAAACACGGTTCAATACCTCTCACCTTAGTATAACAAATGTGGAATCATCTTATTCTCCATATCCCATAGGAACCACTAGCAAAATGCCATCTTCCCTTAAACGTTTTAGGTCAACAAAATGCTTAAACCCTCCACATGTCTAAAACCTCATCATCCTAACCAAACCTCTTTTAGGTTAGGAAAAAAATGTATACCCTCAACACATCCAAAAACTCATGGCCAATAGGAAGCCTTAGTCATTATTGTCCAAAAGTCCTATGGCCCAGAGGGACAATTTTCACTCGTTTGTCGAGACATTGACCTTCTAGAGGCTTGAACTTGAGAGAATAAATCTTTGTTGAGTTTCTCGAGAGACGATTTTCACTTGTTTGTCAGGCTCTGGCCTTCTCAGAGACCTGAACTCGAGAAGATAAACCCCTGTTGAGTTTCTCAAGAGACAATAATGTGATCACGACCGACCCTTGCAACAAAAAAGATCGAGCTTACAAATAGCAAAGAAAGACGTCGGTAAAATTACTTGGCAGTCAATGCTGTCAGAAGCGAAAGAACGGTTTACTAGTTCTCAGATAACATTTCTATGTCATCGTCAACTCCGTCAACACTGTCACCCTCTTTGCCTTGAGCCATCGTAATTAGGACTGAAAGAGAGGATGCCGTTTTCATTGACTACCACTGCCGTGTTTGTCTCCCCTTCAACCACTGCTGCTAAAAGAGTCTCACGGGACTTTCCAATGCTACGTTGGAGAAGAGGAAGTGAAAAGGGAGAAGGGACAGATCCTTGGTGATCATTGCCACTGCCATCATTTTCAATTCCCGCTGCCAGTATCCTTTAAGATAGGTGAAACCGTTGAAAGAAGAAAATCTTGATGTTGCGGCTGCCTGATGGGAACATAATACTTGATGGGTAGTGCTCAACCATCGTTGTCGTTGAAGAAGAGGACCACGAGAAGGATCCTATGCAAAGTGGCTATCGGGGAAGGGATCTCGTAGCGCCTTGTTTACACGGCCTTCCCACCGCCATTATTGTCCTCCTCAAGCTTCTGTTGCTAGAGAATAGGGAGCCTGCAAGGGTCTTTTAATGTAGTCGTTGCCCCTATGGAACTTCATTGCTACTGCTGTGTTGAGAGAGAGAGATGTTAGAGAATGAGAGAGGGGGAGGGGGTGCCGCCACCTTTATCTCTCTTACTTCTAGCTTATGTCACCTCCACAAACTGTCGCCATCACTGTTGCTGGGAGGAGAAGCCGTTGGAAGATGCTTCATTGCTAGGAAGACCCGCAGAAGGTTCCTGTTCTTGTGTATGTTGCCGACGGAAGAGAAAGGAGCAGGGGGAAGATGCTAGAGGCGCTACCACTGTCTCCTTCTTGTTGTGCCAAAAGCAAAGGAGAAGCCTTTGAGTAGCCGCGAAGAGGCCCCACCATGGAGGGGGCCATGGAATGCGATCTCCCGAGAATCTCTCGAGATCTCCCGAGAATCTGTTTTCTTCCGTGCGTCCGAGAAACGAGATCGCCGAAACGAGAATATCTATATAGTACATATGATACCTTGATCTTCTCCGCCTATTATTATCCCCAATTTGTTAGATGATCTTGTTAAGTTTTCTTCTTATATTGCCAATTTTATTATGGAATCTATCCAAATATTCATCTAAACATTATTGTTCGATAAAAATTCATAGCTTAATATTTAATGACTATATATGTACAATTGACCCAAAATGTTATCAATCTCCTATCCATATTGTTCAAGATGAAACTTTGGTTCATGCTAACAATAGTTCATCATCTCTGTATTACACTTTTAATTCTCTCATGTTTATTTTAATATTTAATATGAGTTCCTTTGTCCTTTTTAAAGAGATTATATGACATTCTATATTTAAACATGTACATTGATTGGTATTTTCAAGATCTAATCCCTTGAGATTTTTTCGAGATCTTTTATTTTTAATCTCCGTGAGATAAAATATAGATGTGAGATGTCAATCATTGGGTAAAGTATACCTTGCATAAATGAAATCTGAGATCCGATCTTCCGAGATTTTTCCGAGAATCTCACGAGATCTCTTATCTTTCACGCTTCCGAGACGAAGCCGAGATCCGAAACGACAATCCTTGGAGGGGGCTACTGAAGAAGAATGAACCCTTGTGGGTTCCTTGTGCCAAAGAGGGTGATAGAAAGGGAGGAGGAGACTCATTCATCACTGTCATTGTCTCCCTTACTATTGCCGCCCTTGACTGCCACTGTTGTTGCTAGAAGCACCGTTGGAAGACACGGTTGAAACTTCCTTGTGTGTAGGTCTCTTGTGTGCGCTTCTACCGAGTAAGATATTGTCAGGGAGAGGAGCATGGGAGGAGTGATTGGAGTGTCGCGGCCACCTCTCCAATTGCCATTGTCGCTGCCGCAAAGGAACTTTTGGGTTCCTTTTCCTATGTTTGAAGTAGTTAGGGAGTGAAAATGATGAAGTGAAGGGACGCCAGATGCGGGTGTAGTTGCATGGTCAGTCAAAAACAAAAGCAAAAAAAAGCAGCAACGACCAGGTCAAAGCCTGACCCTCGGTGCTGCACAAAGGTGAGACGATTTTTGGTGAGTGCACCTACGCACCCACGTCCATCTGAGGCCTGGTCAAACAGTGGAAACAGTCACTAGGGATGAGCTTACGGTTTGACCACCACCCAAACGACCCTAGAAAATCTGAAAAGAATGAAGGTCCATATTTTTTGTTCTACATTTTTTTTTTCAAAAAAAGTGGATTGAAGAGCTTACATTTATATGCAAATTATGTTGTTTCAGATATATATAGAGAGCCATTCATTCGGTCCAGTTAAGATATTGTCGAAATTTTAGTTTTCATCTTTCTTTTCAACAAAAAGGGTGGACCAAAACAAATGCATTTCAAATGCAAACAAATCTATTTCGGCAATATATAAAACAAACCTAGTTCGTTCCAGCCAAAATTGATGAACCCAGAATAGTTGCATTAATAACAAAGATATTTTTGGATGTATAAAGCAAATCTAACTCGGTCCAACTGAAATGATATTGAAATTTGATGGATTAGAATAGTTGCATATCAAATGCAAACAATACTATTTTGAACTTATAAAGGATCTAGCTTGGTTCAGTCGAATTGCTACCGAAATTTTAAAAAAAGGACATAGTAATGCATAGCAAATATGCATACAAACTCTATGACTTTTCAGTATTGGAAACTAATTCTAGTTTTGAGAAACAAGATTTTCATCTCCCCTCGTGTATAGTATTTTCATGTACTGAAACTAAAATGAAATGAAATTCAAGTTCACTTGATGTGATGCATTATTCCAAAGTGATGTCAAATCCCCGTTGATTTTAAAGAGATGGATAAAAATAAATAAGCCACGCAGATCGCTTAAAAGTCCATCAAACAAATAAACTTAATTAAATTTAAACTAAATAATGACTTAATCATTAATAAAATGCCAAGATAATTTAACGAATTTCACTCTTTAAAATAATACATAAAAAATGGCAGGAAACGATTATATAACATGTTAAGTTAAATCTAACTTAACCATGAAATTAAGTGAATAATGTTACTTAACTAAATAAGTATGGATGATGACATTCATATCAAATAAGAACTTAAACATTTACAAAATATCAACATATTTAAGGTAAAATCATTTTATTAAGTAATACATAAAAATATCTACGAAAGACTACAAGACATGTTAAGTTTGACCAAATTTAATCATTAAATTAAGTGGATAATGTTAATAAGAACAAATGTTAATAACAAAATTCACTTAAATCATAAAAAATTGCAATAACACATAAAAATCGAAATTAATTTTATTAAAACATAAAAAATGCACAAATTACTAAAATATTTACAAAGAATTTTCAATTCAAATTGTCTAAGTTAAATTAATGACTAATGACACAAAAATTGAAATTAAATCAAATCAATAAACTAATCAAACAAAACTTCACAAATCAAATAATCTCAAAACATTTTAATAATTCAATTAAAATGATCTCCAAAGCTAAAACAAATCAAATCATAGAAAATTGAAACTTTGAACTTATAATAAATTAAATTAAGCAAATCCAATCTGACAAGGCAATGGGGATATGTCTTCTAGTCTTGTGTTTTATGTAGATGAATGACTGTAATTCAATGTGTTACTGTGACGGTTAATCAATGGTGTTCGAGTAACTGTTCGATGTAATTAAGATCGGAATATTGTAAGTCTGGTGGGGAGAGGCCAAAATTTATCCCGATGTAATTAAGATTGGAATATTGTAAGTCCAGTGGGGAGAGGTCAAAATTTATTTTCAAAGAACTCAGATAATCTCAACATATGAAAAATATGGTTCCGATCATCTAAGTGATGATCAATCCTTAAGAAATCACTTAGAAAATCTGTGGAATGTTTGTGTTTCTATATTTAAATACCTCGCACGCCAAATTAGCTAATAACTCTATAAATACCATGTATTTTTATAGTTGCAATGCTAATTGGGTGTTTGGTAGCAAGTTTTTTCCTATTTTTTACCTAAAATTTGAAAATGGGGAAAGAGAGGTGTTTGGTCACGTCTTCTTTCCGCTCCCCTTTTTTTGGAAACGAGGAGTTCTATTCCTAATAGCTCTCTCGAAAATAAAACAGGGAAGGAGTTGTTTTATTTTCAAGAGAGACGTGAACGCACGTCTTCTCTCACCCGTCTCCCACGTCCAGCATCTCGCGCGGCATCTCCGTCTCCAGCATCTCCGTCTCCGGCGTCTCCCGCGGCATCTCCGTCTCCCCCGTCCAGGCACCTCCATCGGCAGCGACCCGCCATCAGGTACGTGGTTCATCGTCGATGGCGGTGGACGCCGGCAGGTCCGGGGAGCTTGTCCGCGGCGGGGGTGTGGGAGGCGCGCGCGCCGGCGGGAGCTTGTCCGCGGGGGGGTGGGGGGCGTCGCGCCGGCGGACGCCCGCGGGAGCTTGTTCGCGCGGGGGGGGGACGGCGGCGGCGCGCCGGCGGGCGGGGAGCTTGTCCACAGCCGGGGGGGGACGGTGGCGGCGCGCCGGCGGGCGGGGAGCTTGTCCGCAGCGGGGGGGGCGGACCCGGCGGGGAGCTTGTCTGCAGCAGGGGGGACGGCGGCGGCGCGCCGGCGGGTCCGAGGAGCTTGTCCGCGGCGGGGGGGGGGGACGGTAATGCCAGCCATCTCCTTCACCCCTGGTAAGTATTGGCTTGCTTGCTTCCTTCATCCTTGGTTTGTTTATCAACTTCACCTCACCCTACGTGCTCCAGGATTCTTCCTCACCTCTGAAACCCCTCTTCCATCACCTTTGACTCCCAACCCTTCCACCGTAGCTGGTCTTTCTATTTAGTAGCTTTCTGGATCCTTATTCCAGTACTGGTTCACTCGGAATTCCCATCCAGTCGTTGATCAATGCCAGTCGTCTCCTTCCACTGCTACCATTTCCACAGTCCCTTAGCCATTGTCTTTCCCCTCAGCCTTCTCACCCCCGCCCTCCACGATTGGGTTCATCATCCTCTCTTCCAAACACTACTATCTAATTTTTAAAAATTGTGACAGTTTTGCCAAACACAAAAAATTGGACTGTTTTGATTTTAAAAACAAAATTGAGAAGTCTTTCAATCTTGATTTCAAAAATGAGGTTATCTTAAATTTAAAAGCGCTACCAAACACCCTATAAATGTAAGGGAGTTTTTTTTAAAGAAAGATTTATGAGGTTTCAACTGGTATGCCTTTTTCTCAGCCGCTTCCCTGATCTTTGTATGCTTTCACTTGTTCAGGGTGTGTTGCCTTCACACAAAAAAGACAGCTAATCAAGCTGATCCAATCATCAAAAAAATTCTTCTAGGCTAAGATAAATTTATATTTTGTGTAGAATGAATTAGCTAACTGACAGCCAGTCCTTTAAAATGCGTGCCCTTTTGCTACCTTGGAAGGTGGACCATTTCTACCATGTAGAAGATCAACCTTATTACACTAAACAATTGAGAACCTAAACTATTGAATTGTTTTCATTATTCTTGATAAACATTCTTATTTTGCTTGGTCTGTGTATCAACATTCATCATTGTGAGAAAGGCCGTATCACTTTGGATCGGCCATATTGTCTGATCGAATTCAGATTTTTGGGCCAGCCTATCCAATACCCGTATGGATTAGCTGATCCCCGTGATGGATTGGCTGGAGCAGCCTATAGCAGGATGGACCAGCCGATCCAGCCCACTGTGGCACCTGGTCAGCCAATCCGGTCCCATTTCAAGGCTTGCAAGCATAAATTTGATTCTTTATTTGCTGATCCAGGTCCCTTACAAATCTTACAAGTCTCCAGTAGTGTAAATTTGATTTTGATTACCCAATCCAGGCACATTTCAAGACTGCCAATTATACTTTTATTTATATTTATTAAAATTTTATATTTTATTTTTTAGCATTTTAAAAATAAACTAATATTGTAAATGGGCCAATCCCAATATTATAGGCTGACATCTATCAGTCTGGAGCAGACTGATTTGCTTCCAATATCCAATCCTTCTCTGTTTCCAACCTTGCATCACTGCGCTTATAAAAGATTACGCTGTCCTTTGAATTTATGTTGCTAGTCTGTCTCCTGCTCTTTTCATAGTTTGATAAGTTTATTGGTTGACTACAAAGGATCGTAGCAAGGCTATCTTATTCTCTTTTAGGTCTTATGGTTGATAAATCCTGGTAGAGAGAGCACTTCTCTCTTCTATACAGACTATGCAAAATGTGTGTATGTATGGGTATTAGGTCCAAAATATCGGAGCTTTTGCAAAGAAATAAAGTAGTTTCTTTTTAATATCTTTTGCAAAGAAATAAAGTAGTTTCTCTTTAATATCTAACTTCATGCTGTCACCGTGTATTATTCTTTTTTATTTCTTGGTAAAGTAGCTTGAATAGAAGTTGGCATCAACCTGACAGCTGATTAGTTTATGTTGTGTATCTTCTGGCCCTTAATGGATTTTGTCCATAATTGTCAATTCCACCCCCTCACCGGTCTTTCTTTCTCTACCGAGATGGGATGCCCTGGTGTCATGGACGATTCTAGTGTCCTATCCCATGTTTTTAGAAATAAATTAAGAACCGAGATATTTTATAAAGTTTATAGAAAACAAACATATTACATGAATGAAAATACAGGACATTATTTTTAAAACAGGGGACATTATTTTCAAGTAACCTCCAAAAGTTCTATTCTTTTGCACGATACCCCACCTGAACCAGCTTAACCACGGCTAAATGCAACATGGCCAGGATGCACTTTCTTGGTTGGTCAACCAGGAATGGTCTGGGATTTGGCAGAAATTTTGGGACACAACCCAGGTCATCATAAAAACATGTCTCATTCCATTCTGGAGGGGATGGAATTGACAACTGATTGTCTTCTTCAAATTTATATTACAAAGCTTTGGACTTTTGTGCCTATTTGGATTCTTGGTCATAGATGATCTTTTGTATCATGAGTATGAGTTTGAAAGTTTGATGTAGATCAACTAGTGACTATTGCTGCATCATTCAAGTGACCCTGAGGTTGTCACGAGCTTCTCTTCTTTTGTTTCAGGGTGTTGCCATAACACAAGAAAATTCCCTGTTAGACAATACTGCTAGAATTGAAGGGTGGCTGGCAAGGTTTCCCATGTTTGATTGGGTGGGTGGTAGAACTTCAGAGATGTCTGCAGTTGGTCTACTTCCTGCAGCGCTGCAGGTGTTCATCGTGGTGCACTATTCTAATATGCTTTTTTATCTATGATACATCCACTTGCTTCATGGTGTTTCTGTTTTTTAGGGAATTGATATCAAAGAGATGCTTGCTGGTGCATCTTTAATGGATGAGGCAAATCGTACAACTGTGGTAATTTTCCTGCTACCAGGAAACAATCATCGTTCTTTCTTTCTGCACTGCACTTTTCTTTTTTTTTCTTCTTTTGTGATAGAAGATTCTTAAGTTTTTGGCTTTTGGTCAAAAAAAATTTCAACAAGACCTCCCTGGTCCTTTATCTTTGAAATATATATTTTGGAGTGTTCTTAATTGGTAAAATTTAAAGTCTTTTCTTAAAATTAAAGGCTCAATGTTTGTAGGCCTCTTTAAAATGACTTTTGGGAGTACTACTCTCACTTGTTTGTGCTTAGATGAATGAAATGTACCAACGAATTGGTTCTCGCTCTATTCAAATTTTTTTCTTCTTATACGCACTTCTTTACCACGCCCATCCACACTATTAAATGCTTTGCAGGGTCCTTCCTTTTCTTTGCCGTTCTGTGCAATTCATCTCCTCCCCATCTGCTCGACAGTTTAACGACCCTCCTCTCTGTTCTTTATTCTGTACGGACAGCCTGCACAGCAAACCCAGTTGCCCTCGTTAACTAAGACACCTAATGAGCACAACACATCTACAACCTTCCGGTGAAGCTGCAACAACGCCTTCCAGAATCATGACACCACTTCGCTGGGGAGCCACCCCTCTTTGTCCAACCCATCTGCAGCAACCCAACCTGCAGACCTAGTGATCCCCATAATCAGTCTTCAGGTTCCTGCACCCAATCTCTCATTCTCCGATCTGACCCTTCTGTTGTAAACCTCCCGATCCCTGTAGCTGCATAGTTCCCATGATCCTTGGAACCAAACTGCAGTCAGTCCTCACCATGGATTGCAGAATCGGCCAATCCGGATTGAGATCGGCTGATTAACCGATCCTACCAGAGTTCCGGATGGATCAGTGGGAATTGTTGGGATCGTTGATAGATCGGCCGATTCTTTAGGATTGATCTGGGAATTGGCCGATCCACACCGATTCTCCGGAACACCCATTAGTTCCGGTCCGATCTCCCCACTCCCCCCCGAATTCTTTCTCTTGAAGGTTCTCTCTCCTGTCTATGGCTCCCCTCTGGTGACTCCTTCGGTAGTTCCGGCGATCATGGAATGCAATTTCCCGAGAATCTCTCGAGATCTCCTGAGAATCTCTCTCTCTTTATATGTCCAAGAAACGAGATTGCCGAAATGAGAATATCCATATAATACCATTGATATCTTGATATCCTCCGCCTATTGCTACCCGTAACTTGTTAGATGGCCTTGATAAGTTTGCTTCGTATATTTTCAATTCTATTATAAAATCCATATAAATATTAATCTAGACATTATTGTTTGATAAAATTCTATAACTTGATATTATATGACTATATATGTACAATTGACCCAAGATGCCATCAATCTCTTACCCATATTGTTCAAGATGAAGCTTTAATTTCATATAAGATCCCTTGTATGTCTATGTTAACAATAATTCACCATCTTTGTATTACATTTTAATTCTGTCATAGCTTATTTTAATGTTTAATATGAGTTCCATTGTCCTTTTTGAAGAGATTACATGGCATTTTACACTTAAACATGTACATTGATTGGTATTTTCAAGATCCAATCTCTCGAGATTTTTCAAAGATCTCTATAAAATCTAGATGCAAAGTGACAATCCTTGAGTAATGCATATCTTACACAAATGAAATCCGAGATCTGATCTCCCGAGATTTTTTCGAGAATCTCACGAGATCTCTTCTTTTTCACCCTTCCGAGATGAAACCGAGATCCGAGACGGCAATCCTTGCCGGCGATCTTCTTCGATGATTCATCTGATTCCGGTCCTATCTGACCTCCCCTACCCCAATCCACCCTCCCTCTCTCTCTTTGTTCTCACCCTCGAAGGGGGTGATGTATAGATCACCCTTTCATGGGGAGTGGGTGACCTATTTTCACATGTACCGATCACCCCTTTGGGGTTGACTGTTAAATGTTTTTATTGTTGTGTGTTGTTGTTTAATTTTTTATTCGATATGTGTAGATAAAATGTCTAACGAGGAGCAAGCTTCCGTTGCACAGAGGACATTGGATGACAACATGGGTACATGTTGAATGTGGCCAATAAGATATTAAGATGCAAGGATATAAATGGAGATGTTTACTGTCTCAAGCAACATATAGCCGGTGTGGGTGAAAATGTGAAGAAGTGCGACAAGAGCTTGGCTGAGTTGAGAGAACAAATGGGAGGTTATCTAACTGGGAGAACATCGCAGAGAGATATTTGAATTGAGCACAGAGCAGAACTACATGATTGCATGCTGAGTTGCTCAGACGGAGAGACATTGATCTCATGTCTGCAACGGGTAAGAAGAGAAAGTCACAAACTCATACAAGTTGATTTATCATATTCAAATGATGAAGAGGAGGTAGAGATGCGGAGAGTCATGTATACTAGCAGGGCTCAAGTCAGAGGATGAGGAAAGAAGAAGGGGAGCAGAAGGTTCGGGTGCCACTGCCCGATGATTAAATGTGGAAGGCATTCGCCCTACACAGGTGTTGGCCCGAGATAGCGAGTTCCATTAGTTGTAGTTAGTTCGGCCAACAAACACTGCCATGTATAGGCAAAGTGATAAGGGGTAGAGGTCTATCGGGCATGCATTTAAGGGAGTGAAGGCTACTACAGGGGTTGTAAAATAATTAGTCAAGCATATTTGCATATAGTTTCTACATATAGGTAAATGAATGTATATTTTTTTAAGTGCATGTCTTTTCTGTTTTTCGAATAAAAATTAATAATGGTGTGATTATCTTTTTTCATGCAGGTCTCCTAGTGCATGCAGTGACTGATTCATATTTCCAAACAAAGTAGATGCCATTGTTGAGGTTGGACTAGGGTTCAAAGTCCCCACCTCCAAATACATTTATGACAAGCGGTTGGATGCAGAGGTTGATGAGTTGACCTCATAGATAAATGGATTCAAATCCATTAGGAAGGAAAGAGGTTATACTGTGATGTGTGATGGTTGGACAAGAATCATGTGTGAACCTCTTTTTTTCTCTGCGTCTGTTCTTTAGAAAGAAAGACATCTCCGGACTTTCTAGGAAAATATGTGATATCCTAAAAATATTAGGTAGTCCGGTGATAGTTTAAAAATATTAGAACCGAGGTTCGGGTTCTTTGAAAATTTCATTTTTTGACCCTTCTCCGCCGGATGGTGCGAGTATCCGGCGTTAACTTACATCGAGCAACAGCTCGAACGCCTTTGATTAACCGTCGCGGCAACCTGTTTTCGGAGACATGCACATCCACAAAATAAAGTAAAGAACTCAAAAGGGCAGCGGCCTTTTGGGTCCGATCAGATGCAAACCGATTTGTTTGGGTTTGTTGATTTGTTATTTGGTTGATTTTTGGATTGACTTGAAAGTCGGTTTTGAGTTTTGAAATTTGAATCAATTTGTTTGATTGATTTGGTTTTTGATTTGTTTCAAAAACCGGTTCAATCTTGTTGAAGATCGGTTGTGAGTTCAAGTTTGAATTTCAGATTTATTTTAATTCTGATTTTTTATTGTTTTGATTTTCAGATTTGATTTAATTCTGTTTTTGCTTGAATTGTTAGGTTTGATTTTCTGTTTTTTGATTTTCTGTTTGAATTTCCAGATTGATTTTGAAATGGTTTTATTTAGTTTGGCGGTTTGCATCGCCTCCGACCCATCGGGTCACCTTGGATGCCCGATTTCATGCATCGATATGAACATCAAAGCTTCATTTCATTGAAAGATGAGTGGGGTACATCGGTGTACAATAAGTGGTGACCCTTCCCCCAATTTAGGTTCTTCACCATCTTAGAAAAATTTCGGCATTACAACGGCATACCGACAAGTTTCTAATTTGGTGAAGTTTACCCATCCAATAAGGCTAGTCAATGACTTAGCCAAAATTGGGAAGGATCATCGGCTACGGGAGCGTGCCCGCGCCGACGTCCGGGTCGTAAGCTACGGGATGCATGCCCGCGCCTCCGCCCAAGGTGGAGTTCCCCCGCTAGGGGTGAAGTCCTTAATTTAATGTAGCTTTCGCATTTCTGATTTTTTTTATTTGTTGATTTTATGAAGGCCTCTTCGGGCCGGTCCATTCCTTCGGCGTTCAAAGCCGGGCTTCAATTCTTGCTTGAATTTGGGAGGACAGCTTCTAGGAGGGAAAGCCGGACCCGTGAAAGGGCCGTTGAGGCTCTCTTCTCCTTTGATGTGTTGAGGGGAGAACCGGACCCGTGAAAGGGCCGTTGAGGTTCATTCCTCACTTGATGGGTTGAGGGGAGAACCGGACCCGTGAAAGGGCCGTTGAGGTTCATCCCTCACTTCGCCGGTACATGCCGCCAGGGGCTGCTGCAACTTCTTCTTTCACTTCCTGCTGGTAGGGAGCTGAAAAATGGACCCTTTTTGAAGGCCTGGATTTGGGGTCAGACGTGGGCTGGTTATGGACCTGGCTGCGGTCTGTTTGTGGACTGGACAGGAGGCCGAGATGGGTCTGCGCAGGGCACTTGGCTGGGCCGAAAGTGGGCTTGCAAGGGGGGGGGCCTGCTAAATGGGCCGCAGAGAGGCCTTGGTGGCAGGCTGTGTAGGGGCCAGTTATGGGCTTCTCTTTGGACCTGCACTAGACCATTCCTGGTGGGCTGTGAAGGAGCTGAAGGTGGGCCTGAATATGGGCATATTTCAGACCTGCAGGATATATGTTCGGTTGGGCCACATAGGGGCTTGATTTTGGCTGCGAGATGGGCAGGCAATTGGGCAGGTCTGTGGGCTCCTTTCTGGGCCTGCATAGTGGTCTATTGGACGGACTGCAGGTGGCCTATGCAGGGGGTCGCACAAGGCTGGCATTGGGCCTGCAAATGGCCTGTTTAGGAGGCTGAACATGGGCCTGTTTAAGGCTGATGCAGGTGGGCCGACAGGGGGCCTGGACATAGGCTGCATAGGGGCCTGAACAGGGCATTGTTTAGAGCCTGAATGGTTGGCCGAGGGCTTCCAACAAAAGGTACTAAGACCCTGCCATGTGTGGGTCGGATTGGGCCATGGAGAGGACTGAGCAGAAGAGAGAAAGACCAAGGGGGTGCCCTTAGAGGGCTACATATTTATAGAATATCGACCCACCTGTTTTTCTCCTTTTCCTTCTCTTCTTCTTGGCCGCGGGCAGCAGGTGCAGCAGGTGCGCAAAGAGGGCAGCAGAAGGGGGGGGCAGCAGAGGGCAGCAGCAAAACTGGCAGCCTGTCAGCCTCGGTCCTCTCCTCCTCTTCTTCTTCTCCTTGGTCGCAGGCAGCAGGTGGCAGCAAGAGCAGCAGGATGAGGGCTTGAACCAGCAGCCTGGCGGCGTCTCCAACAGCCAGCCCTTTTGCTGGTGCGCACCTCTCCTTTTATAGGGAGTGGGGGGCAGATGAAAGGCCAGCCTATGTGCTGTACGTGGATGGCTTTTGGCCTTCCCCATGGTGGTTACACCATTAATTCCAAATGAATGGCTGGCTGTCCCTTGATCTCCCCTGGCCTCTTCGGTTTCTTCCCTCCATAAACTGACTAATGAATGGGCTGAGGTGGCTGCATGGTGCGTACAGGGCTGCTGAGGTGGCAGGTGGGTGCGCATGAGCCTTGTTCACACTGCTGTTGAAGTGGGCCTGGCCCAATTGGGCCTGGTTTCTGGGCCAGCAGGCTGAGGAATGACCCAGACCCTCCTATGGGCTGCGCACATGGCCTGAACTTGGCCCAATTGTGCCAATTATGGGCTGGATGAATCCGGCCCCGGCTGGGGTGTCCAATTGGGCCCAATTGTGGCTGATTAATGGGCTGTTGGCCCAGCTCCTAAGTCAGCCCCTCTGCTCTCTTTTTTTTTTTAAAAATGTACGCCAACAAATCACAAGGAAGTCTCTTATTAACTTCTTTATGTATTATTCTAAAGGCATCATCTTTTTGAAGTTGATCGATGCATCGGGCCATGTGAAGAACACAATTTACTTGTTTGGTCTGATGAATAGTGTTGTATTAAAGATTGGGAGGAGAACATTATGCAGTTTGTCATTGACAATGAGGTTTTATACAAGGGTGCAGACAAGAAACTGATGGAGTCAAGAAGTCATTTGTTTTGGGTGCCATGTGTTGCGCACTCAATTGACTTGATGTTGGAAAGCATTGGGAATGAGGCAAGTGTGAGATCCTTGGTTAGTTAATGACAATTTATTATATTTTTCATTTATGGGCATTCCAAGTTACTCTCATTCATGAGAGAACATACTGATGGTTGTGATTTGGTTTGACTTGATCTAATCAGATTTGCTACACAATTTATTTTCTTGGAGAGCCTCTATAGATACATAAATGAGAGAAGCATCCGAAATGTTACAAATAATGGTGGAAGATTATAGACACCATATGAGACCAAGACTCTTCACCATGATATTTATGCTGCAGGTATAATTTTAAGTCTTTAGTATCATTTTATTTAATGTTGTTGTAATATGTTAGTGTCTTAATGGTTGGATTGAGATCTTTTTTTATAGGATATTTCTTCAACCCAATCATGTAATACGATGGCCAAGTATGCAGTGATGTAGAGATCTTGTCAGTCACATTGTCAGTGATCAAATATTTAGCCAAGACTGCACAAGGTAGAACATATGTTGAGATTGAAGTAAGCACTTGTTACTTAATCATTTATTATTGGATATCATCGAACCGAAGATGAGTAATAAACTTAACTATATTTCATTATATATTTCAAATGACATCATACAAGCATAGAATTGGGGTGTATGAGGATTCAAATCTTGTCTAATCACATCAAAAAATTTCTCCTGATAGGGAATTGCATGTATCTTTTATGTTTAACATGTTTAGCTAGTAGTTTATCACTCTTACTAATTTCATGATATTTATCTTTTTACAACTGAATGGTGGATCTAAGTGAATAACAGTAGTGGATAGAATTCACTGGCAGCCATTGCAGCTAGGGTACCGAGCCAAAGTACTAGTTCTTCCTAATGTAAAAGAAATTGGAGCACATTCAATCTCATACACAAATAGAAAGAATAAGTTGAAGATGAAAAGATTGGATAAATTAGTCTTTTGCCATTACAACTTGAGGTTGAGAATTAGAAACATCAAGAATAAGCATAAGATATCTGATGAGAGATTTGTCCAATTTGTAGGTGGTTCATTTCAAGAAAGAGTTGTTGCTGAAGCCAATTGGGGCTTGTCACGGGGGGATGTCGACTTGGAATATCTTTTCCAAGAATAACATCTACTTGATGCATGGTTGGATGAGAAGGATGCCGAGGGAGAGTTAAAGTTCAACCCGAATGATAGATCTTGGGCCGAAGGTGAGCTTGACATCATCATTGGTGAGGATGAGCTAATAGAAAAAGGGCAAGAAACTCAGGTTTCTTGCACAGCGCCAGTTCCACAGCTAGCTTTAGTTCCATAAAGTTCAACTCTAGTTACATATACAACCTCTCAATCTTATATTCTAGATGTAGGTCTTAGCACTAAAAAGAGTGGTATCTTTGACAACTTAAAAGCATTTAAAGGAGCAATACAACACAATATTGGTATGGGTACATAGTCTATACAAACAGTGAAGATGAAGAAGATGAGTACCAAACGAAGGCATTTGATTCACAGCTATCCAATTCTTACATCGGTCTTTGTATTTTGCCTTGCATTTGTTTTGAGTTGAGTGAGATATAAATAATTTTAACTTTTTTAAATTATAAAGAGTTCGCCTATGTTCACTGAACCAACTGAATTTAACACATGGTTATCAAGGCAAGGGGGATGTTTCAGCTTAGGTGATAAGGCAGTTGCATTGGCATTGCATATGGAGTATGGAGTAGAATTAAATTCTATGAATAATAAAAGGGGGGGGGAGAGAAGAGCTCGAAGAGATATAAAGTGTATGTTAGTAGCTCTAGGCAAGGTTCATGTGATCGGAATCGGAGGCCATATTGGTCATTGTCGATCCATACATATTCTCTGTGAAGAATTCCGATCCAAAATTAGTCTAGATCGAGATTTTTTTATTTTTTTAAAAAATTATGATAAATTTTGGAAAAAATGAGAGCTTTTAAAAAATATAAAAATATAAAAGTAACATCTAACACATTTTCTTGTGACTATCACCCTATGAGACATATTAAGAAGGTGTATATAAAATAACACTAATATTCATTCAAATAAAGAGAGAAAATGGTACAATTCATATGTAACAAAAATGTTGTCTTCCCATCACCACTATTCACGGGATTGACCTTCATAGTCTTCCCTTTTCTGTTTCTCGTGAATGCTCTATTGTGATTGGTTAGTCATGATTGGCTCACATATTATACACACTATTTGATGCTAGAGCTAGAGATGAGGATGAATAACATGGCTCGAACTTAGAAGTAGTTTTTGGATAATTTGCCACCGCATATTCATCAAGAAACCCTTGGGATATGTAACGCACAAGCCACCCTCCACTTGTACCCCTCGAGGTGGTTGTACAGGCACCCCCTCCCTAAAGGGGGCGGGGTGGCACTGTGGCAATGTCATTGCCATAGAATTCTTTAAGGGGGACCCCAAAATAGATTGGATAGAGGGAGATTTCTTAGGGGGGGAATAAGGATAGGGGGGAGGGAGAAGAGGGGAGGGGTGTCCTAGGATGGGGGGGGACCACCTGAAGGGAGGGGAATCAGGGTAGGGGAGAGAGGATCACTGATTTCCTCTCTTATGGATCGTAATCAGGCTCATTTCGTAACTTTCGGTCTCTTGGAGAATTGGCATGGATCTACCAATTCTTGATCCACTACAGGAGAATTAGTTGATCTAAGGCCGATTCTCACAATCCAGGCCGATTCCTCCGGGAATCGATCTTGGATCGGTGGATTCGGTGGTGGATTGGATCGACATAGGCTGATCTAATCGAATAATCAGCTGATTCTGATATGGTTCTGCTGATTGTGTGAACTATTGCTCTAGGTGTATGGAGTCGTCCTGTACCCAATATGATTGAATTGTGTCCTAAAATCAGTTTATGATCACCATCTATTTGATTAAGACCATCATAGCTAAAATTTTACTTCTACATGCACAAATGTGGACTATTTATTCTAGGTTGTGGTCATTGATCCATATAACTGTAAATTTAGATTAAAGGACATGAGCTTAATTTATTATTTATGTTACTCATTTTCACAATTTTAAAATAACGTTAATGACCGGTATAAACAAAAAATAATACATACTAGCCAATGAACAATGAATAACAATTCTATTTGTTAATTGACATTGAGATACAAATTTACAAAATTGTTTAATAGGGTTTTTGTTAGATCAGTAAAGAAAAAGAATCAGCCGATGGGGGGTACCAGTTGAGGTCAAGGTGCGTAGGTTCAGGGGACGGGACCGGGTCGCCCCGACCAAATCCGACCTGTTGGGACTCGGGTCGGACAGGATTGTATTCGATTAAAAAATTAATAAAAATATTATTTTTATTATATTTTAAAAATAATTATTCAAATAATTAAAATATTTTTTATATTTTTACAACTAATACATAGTATAAAATAATAAAAAGTGTTAAAAAAATGAAATGCCATTGTGGGAAAGATCCCATAATGGCATTTTTGCTTCTTGAAAGGGAGTGCCGCTCACTCCTTTCTCTTGTTTTCGTGGAGCCACGGGAGTGTGTTGGGAATTTGGCTAGGTTGCTTGACCCAGTCCCGGGTCGCCCGGCCCGGCCCGGCCTCGGCTTGCACGACCCGGCCCAAGGTTTTAAGCGGGTTAGAGATCAGGGGTTGGGACTGTGCTGGTCGACCCAAAAACTATTGGGGTTGGGCCCGGGTTGCTACCTAGGTCCCGATCGGCATTCCATGGAGGTCACCTTTCTAGGCCAAAATAGGTGGCAGGAGCAAGGTTTTGCCCCACTGAAACCTTTAATATGGCTCGTGTTTGCCGGTGGCTACGACGGTCGTAAAATGATGTTTATAGTTAATGCATAATTGTTATTAGGAGCAAATACCATTAATGTTGTTAGGAGCAAATACTACCAACCAGATCTGTGATATATTGGTAATATTACCATCAAATGCATGCGGTCTAGCCTGTGGAAAGGACTCCTCGGCCTCTACTGATGTGGTTCAAGCTTTAAAATGGTAGGCAACTCAGGTGCATGATTTTGGAAGGACCCCTGGTGAAGAGGTGGGCCTCTGAGCACGTCTTTCCCTCACTTCCTTCGTTTAAGAGGTAACCTAGTTGCTTTCATTGCTGATAACCCACAAGCAGGGGCTTCTCCTGGATGGCTCTTTAGCTTTAGCAGGAATATTTGGGGAATAGAGGATTTTTAAATTGAATAGAGGACTTTTAAATCTTACTGCTACTTATGAAAATTTAAGCTTGTTATCGAGGTAAGCCATACCAAAAAATGGGTATGGTCTTGCAATGGGCAATTCATGGTCAGTTCAGTGGGTAAGATGCTGGGCAGAGATGGAAGAAGGGTCACTTGGTACCATTTGGTATGGAACTGGAAGCTTCCCTTGAAAATACAGCTTTTTATGTGGAAGATTATGTGGGGAAGACCACAAGAAGTGCAAATCTGGGATGTTTCAATATGTGTCAAAATCATGTTTTCTTGCAATGTGGCGTCATCCCTACTATACGGGCAGTTTGCTCTAGGACCCTGTGGGTTGGCTCGTCCTCAAGTAGTTGTGCCTGTGTTATGGCTCTAACATGGGCCAATTAATCTGCCATTATGCATATACCAACATCACTGTCAGCACGACAAACACATGCCAACAGAAGGAATAAAGAACAATACAAGAGTTAGCCAACATGGCAAAAGGGACACTTTGTACTGTCAATGATACACAAAAAATTGGATTTTTTATTATAGACTTGGGTATAAATGACCAGCAACCAGTGCCCTACGTGATCAGCCCAAGTTCTTGCGTTCCTATTTCTTTAGGCTCGAACCATGGCCATGGCTAGGGCAGCCATGGCCATGCGCACCATCCCTGGCAATACAACTGTTACAGGGTGCAATAAGACAACGTAACAGATGTGAAGAAGGTATTCTCTTTTATGTTGCCAGACAAAGCTTGAACGAACCAACAAACTGGGTTGTGAAGCATTTTTGCGAGCACTTTTATGGTCTATCTCTGCCATTGCTCCCCTCCTTATATTCCTCCTCCCCTTCTCCAACCTGGCCAATTCTCAGCCTCCTCCACTCTCGTCTCTCTTCTCCGGCTGGTCTACTTAGCCCCCTTCCTATTCTCCCTCCCTTCTCCTGCCCGTCCACCCCCGTTCCAATTCCCTCTATCCTTCTCCTGCTGGTCCACTCTTAGCCCTCTCAGAATTCCCCCTCCTCTCCTGCCGGTCATTCTCAGCCCCCTCCATTGATCCACTATTCCTAATTCTTTTAATCGAGTTTTTCATTATTTTTTATTTATCTAATGTGATACATACGAAGATTTCACATCAAGCGCCCTATTATGGTGTTAAATAAGCAAGGGTTTCCATATCAAAGACGGGTGTGGGTAAAGAAGTTAGTCCATAATAAAGAGCATGATATGAGTTCTAGAATAAACTCAAATACAAATATACATTATTATAAAAAGAAATATAAGAAAGAAAATATTGAAAGAAAGATAAGAATAAACACTTGGAATATTGGATCTCTTATAGGAAAACTTATGGAACTTGTTGATAGTATGGAGAGGAGAAGGATTAATATTATGTGTATCCAAGAAATCAAATGGATAGGAGAAAAAGGTAAAGAAGTAGGAAATACAGAATATAAACTATGGTATACAGGAAAAGAGAGAAATAAAAATGGGGTAGGTATTATTGTTGATAAAACATTAAAGGATGCAATAGTTTCAATACAAAGAGTAGGAGATATGATTATTATGGTAAAAATGATTATAGAAAGATAAATAATTAATGTAATCAGTGCATATGCTCCACAAATTGGATTAAGTAGCGAGATTAAAGAAAAATTTTGGGAGGATATGAACAATCTTATGCAGAGTATACCAAATGAGGAAAATATATTTATTGGAGGAGATCTCAATGGACATGTTGGAAACAAATGTCATGAATATGGAAATGTTCATGGAAGTTTTGGATATGAAAATTTCAATGAAGAGGGGAAGAATATTTTAGATTTTGCTATGGCTTATGAGCTTATCCTCACAAATACTCATTTTATTAAAAGAGAATCTCATCTAATAACATTTAAAAGTAGACAAAATAAAAGTCATTGATTTCATCCTCACTAGAAAATCCAATCGTGCTATTTGCAAATATTGTAAAGTAATTCCGAGTGAAACTTAAGCAAGCCAACATAGGTTAGTGATTTTAGATGTTAAGATTAAAACACAAACAAACACATATAAAAGAAATTCTTCTCCTAAAATAAAATGGTGGGAGTTAAAATGAATGAAACAACAAATATTTAAGACCGAACTTTTAAAAATAAATGATTGGAAGTTAGACATAGACGTTAATGCTATGTTGATGAATATGACTATAAAAATTCGGGAGATAGCTAAAATAGTACTTGGAGAGTCTAAAGGACATGGTGGTCTACTTAAAAAAGAGACTTGGTGATGGAATGAAGAAATGCAAAAGGTGATAAAGAATAAGAAAGATTGTTATAAGAGATTGTCAAAATGTGTTAACAATGAAGCTTATGAACAATACAAGATAGCAAAAAAAGAAGCAAAAAAGGTTATTAGAAGAGCAAGAGATGATGCCTTTAAATATATGTATGAGAAACTTGGAACTAAGAAGGTGAAAAAGATATTTATAAACTAGTAAGAATGAGAGAGAGACGGTCTCAAGATCTTAATCAAATTAGATGCATAAAAGATAAAGAAGGAAAAAAATTGATTAAAGATGATGATATCAAAGAAAGATGGAAAAATTATTTTGATACTCTTTTAATGACAACTTTGCTAAAAACATAGACGACATAAAGAATGTGACAAACTTTAATTTAAATTATATTAGAAAAATTTAATTTTCAGAAGATAAAGAAGCATTGAAAAAGATGAAAACAAGTAAGGCATGTGATCCGAATAATATTCCTATTGAAGTGTGGAAGTGTTTGGAAGATTTAAGAGTGGAATGGTTAACTCGACTTTTTAACAAAATCCTAATATCGAAAAGAATGTTGAATGAATAGAGAAAGAGCATCATTATACCTATTTTTAAGAAAAAAGGAGATACAAGATTGTGTAAATTATAGAGGGATCAAACTCATGAGTCATACTATGAAATTACGGGAAAGAGTTATTGAGTGGCGATCATGGATTTATTCCTGGTCGATCTACAACTGAAGCTATTTTTCTTATTAGAAATTTGATAAAAAAATATCGAGATATGAAGAAAGATTTACATATGGTGTTCATTGATTTAGAAAAGGCTTATGATAGAGTACCAAGAGAGGTTCTATGGTCGGTGTTGGAACAAAGGATGATGCCTGTTAAGTATATACAAATGATAAAAGACATATATGATGATGCAACTACTAGTGTATGCACAATTGGTGGAGAAACAAGAGATTTTCCTATTTCAATTGGCTTACATCAAGGGTCTGCAATAAGTCCTTATTTTTTGCATTAGTTATAGATGAATTAACGAAGACTATACAAGTTGATATACCTTAGTGTATGATATTTGCAGACGATATCGTATTGATAGATGAAACACAAGAATGAGTGAATAGAAAGTTAGAAATGTGGAGAAATATTTTGGAGAAAAAAGGTATAAGTAGAACTAAAACAGAATATATGCATTGTAAATTTAATGAAAATCAAAGAGAAGTAGGTGAGGGCGTCAGTTTAGATGGGATAATATTGCCCCAAAAAACTCAGTTCAAGTATCTTGAATCAATTATTCAAAAAGATGGAGAGTGTGATGAAGACGTTAATCATAGGATTAAAGTAGGTTGGATGAAGTGGAGATTGGTTTCAGGGGTTCTATGTGATCGTAAAATTCTATTAAAGTTGAAAGGAAAATTTTATCGTACAAGTATAAGACCCACAATGTTGTATGGTAGTGAATGTTAGACAATAAAAGAAAACCATACTTTTTAAAATAAGTGTTTCCGAAATGAGAATGTTAAGATGAATGAGTGGTCACACTATATTAGATAAAATAAGGAATGAATATATTAGAGAAATTGTAAGAGTAACGAGAATTGTAGACAAATTAAAAGAAGGGAGATTAAGATGGTTTGGACATATTAAATGTAGACCTAAAGAGGTTCCAGTTAAAAAGATAGAAAATATTAAAATGACAGAAACAAAAAAAGGGCGTGGTAGACCTAAGTTAACTTGGAGGGTAATTCAATATGACTTAGATGGTTTAAATTTCTCTGAAGAAATAACACAAAATCGATACGAGTGGAGAAAGAGAATCCATATGGCTGACCTCAAGTAATTTGAGATAAAGGCCTTAGTTAAGTTGAGTTGAGTAGATACATACGAAGATTTTACAATCCATTGATCAAACTCATGGTTCTAAGATGAGTCAAGTACCCACAAGTACTACTAAGCCTTCAATCTCAAGAAGCCCTCTCAAGTCAAAGGATATTGGAAGGAAATATAATATCATTGTAGATCCAAAGAATTGCTAACTTGTTAGATGTACTTGTTGTCAAAGGGACTGCAAGAGAAGAATTTATTGATTGAAACAACTTGCCAGATTGTCTTCGAATGTGTGGGCTGGTAAGAAGGCTATAATAGAGGTGAAGACAGATATCAAGCAACATATGCAACAAGCCAAAGAAGCAAGAATTGAGGTTATGTGCATTATAAAAGTAGAAGAGAGAGAATCTTCTTGGTCTCAAATCTATGCATTAACAGGAGACAAACTCAGAAAAACTGAATGTTAGTGATCCAACTTTTATGCCTCTACAGACGAGAGGTCCCATGAATTGTTTTTGTATACCAATTCTTTAAGAATCCAAGGGAAAATCTATGAAGGATAAGAAACATCTGAAAGAAGAAAGAGAGTAAATCATTTTGTACATTACTTGGTGAATGTATCAAATAAGTATTCCTCTTGATGCTGTGCAGCAGAATAATTTTTAAACAATGTTGTAAGTAGTACATTAATTTGTGACAAGTTTGCAGCATCCTATTTATCATGAAAATTGAGGGACCCTATTGGCAAAATAGATTTAGACGCCTCAACATTTGGTTGAGAAAGGAAAATGGAGTTGGGTCAAGTTTAGCTACATTATTATGTCTGATGCTAGATGAATAGAAACTGGAAAGAGGAGTTGATAAACACTCCAAAAGATAGTGTTTCTCGAATGGATGTATCTTCAAAGTAAAAGATGTAAAGTTGTTAGTTGATTTATTGGATAAAGTTATGTTAAAATTTAGTTCAATGAATGTATTGCAAATTGTCACAGATAATGAGTCTAGTTATGTCTTTGTATGATGTTTGTGCATTATTTGTTTTGGTCATCATGTGTTGCCTATTGTATTGGTTTGATGTTAATGTACATTTCAAAGTTGTTTATAATCAAGACTACAATCTGACTTGCAACATGCGTGACCACTTTTATTTATCGACATACCAAAGTGCTTATTATGATGAGAAAGCTCACTTATGATAGAATCTTATAAGAGCAGTCATCACACGTTTCGCCACTAACTACATTTTTCGGAAGTTCTACAAAATTGTAAAAATGAGTTGAAGAGTGTTTATTTCATAGGATTTGATAAGTAACAACATTAGATGGTCAAAACAGGATTAAGGAAAAAAGTCGTGTGAAATCATTGTGAAGACTATTTTTTGGCATGCAGTTAGTTATATTTTAAATATTTTCAAGTATCTAGTATTTTATTTTTTTATTTTTATTTTCATTTAGTTGATAGAGAAAAACCATTCATGAGATATATTATGAAGCAGTGGATTTTGCTAAGGTATTTAGAAATTAGAAGGTCTTGGATGAGAAGTTGGAAAAGTATGATCCAACTTGGAACATTATTGATAGATGCTTGGATTTCCAGCTTCATCATCTATTACATGCAGTAGGTTATTTTCTTACCCTCCAATTTCAACACTTAATTCTCAATACGAAAGTGATTGTGAGATAAACCAACTAACCAAGTACCGTATGATTGCATTTAAATGTTTGTTTCAATGAATGAAGAATAAGATTTGATTTTTAAGCAATCGTCAATGTATAGTGATGCTCCAAGCAAGGAGGGTTGGGTCGGGGGTCGCGACCGGGTCGCGGGACCCCCAGGCCGACCGGGTCGCGACCCTAATATTTAATTATTTTTCTTTTTGAAAAATTCAAAAAAATAAGAAAAATGCGAAAAAAATTCTGAAAAAATACAGAAAAATTGGATAAATTAAATGACATGATTTAAATAAATAATGCATCAATTTTATTCCAACATGATGTGTTGTACACTTTGTAGGTAGTTGATATACTCTCCCCATGTCATTTGGGTTGAGTACAAAGCTTGATACATGTACACGACGATCATATTCGTCCGTCCTTCGAAACTATCCTAAGACTTGATCCAAAACGAGTCACCATAACTATAGGTCGATTGGATCGAAGTATCCGATGACTCCATATAATTCATTCCACAAGACTTGATCGTATGTAGGGAACCAAGAGCCTTGGGATGAATCATTCACATAGTCGGAGGCATCGTGGTATTCTCGCTCCAACTCCATGGCTACGATGACCTCCTCTACCTTGTGGCGGCCTTCTACCATGATCGGTATCTTGGGTCGCATGAGTATATTGCTCCTCGCCGGTAAAACGTAGCGACGTGGTAGGAGATATGGGAGGATCTGAGGTCCCTTGTACTTGTAAAGTGTCCGTGCCCCGGCATCGAGCACCATCATCGCTAGGAAGAACATTTCCCTTCATGCCTGCAAGATGAAATTTTAAACGATAAATACCACCGAATATTACTTTGTCGCAATATTTACATTGCACTTTTCTCTCCACCATGGAGATCAAATTGCAATGCAACCAAGCCGGATCACTCCGGGTCGCGCCGGTAGTTTGGGTTGTTTGGCTTGGAGAAGACATTTTTTAAGTAAATAATTACTTAAGTAAGTAATTAATTATTTAAAAAATGTCTAATAACCTTAATTAGTGACTACTAATGTGAGTATATTTTTATTTATATAAATTGAATGATTAACTAAATATAGGATTAAGTAAGTAATTAATATTCCTTCAAACTAATGATGTGTTAAGTAACTACTAAACTAAATATCTAACTAATCTTCTAGCTAACTAACTATGCAAGCAAATAAGTATTAAAAAGAATAAACTACTTAACCCACTAATCAATGGAACTAATATTAAATAAATATACTAAATGAACTAATGAAATGCTTGATGAAATAATTAAGTAAATGAGAAAAAAATTTGAGCAATGAGAGCAATGAGAGCACAAATGAGAGGTTCGAGAGTGAGAGTGGGGGTGGGAGTAAGGAGAGCCCCGGGGCTTTAAATAGCCCCCGAGGGGCCTGAATGGGGGGGGCTGCGCCCCCCGAGACCGTTGGCAACGGTCTTGGTCGCGCGACCCGGTCGGCCGGGTCGCGCGACTCGCGCGACCCGGCCACGACTCCGCGACCCGGCCGGGGGGGTCGCCCCGACCGGGTCGCGACCGAGCCGGTCGGGTCTAAACCCGACCGGGTCGGGGCCGGGTCGCGACCCGGGTCGCGACCCGGCATTCCATGGCTCCAAGGTTGATTGGAAGAGAGATGAGCATAAGTCAGCATAATATATCCACTCCATGCGAGCTTTGCACATAATCTAATTCATAACATTTTATAAGTGATTAACAAAAATAATCTTTTCCTTGTAGTAAATTGGCGGAACCATCAGGGAAGTTAAGGTCTCAATTGCTAAGATTGACTATTTGAATTTTAAGTCCTAGTGCATCAAGTTGTGAATGTAATTGAAATACATTTGAACATGTAATATTTCTTAAAAAAATGAATAATGTCTTCTTTTTTTTCATAGGCATAACTCATAAAAGACTAAAATTTATGAATTAATTTTTATATATTCATATAAAGAAAAAGATTAGGTTGGAGCAAAAAATAATGATCTTGTCTTTGTGTGATACAATTAAAGACCTAGATATTGTCATTTAAGGATGAACATTAGGATTACCCAATATTCTTAGATGACATTGATGAGGCTAATGAGGAGATTACCCAAGAAGATGAAGATCTTGTGCATAAAAATTGAGGATCTTACCTAGAGAGATCTGGAAATTACGAGGGGATTAATGAAGATGAATGTCTAAGTGCAAGATCTTCTACACAACTACATCAGATTGCCAAGGGGAAGTGGTTAGTTGTGATTGGTGAGCATAATATTGAGTCTAATAACACGTACGAGGAAGAGGAAAAAATTCAACTAAATGACAATTCGAATGGTCATTGATGATAGTTTTTATATATTTAACTTTAAGGCTTCTAGTTGGGATTTGGTTGATGTAATAATATTGGATGCAATATTTTGGTTTCTTGGTTGATGTCCTGTAGTCTTTTTATGTTTATTATTGAGTTTTAAAATTTTACTATTGTTATTAAGTTGCTTTAAATCAATTCTATTAAGTTTCAACAATTTTTTATTTTGAATTGATGTTATTAATCTCTTTGGTTTTAATTTTTTATTATTTTATTGACACAGTTTTTCCTGTTTTTCGTTACAGAAGCTTGTTCACTTTTTATTTTTCTATCTAGGGGCATTCATGATTTGGATTGATTTTTAAGTATTTTTTTCAAACCAAACTAAGCATACCTCCTGAACAAAATCATATTTTATTAATATACAATATATATGTTTATATGTAATTTTTTTTGTTTTATTCTAAGTCATCTTTCATGAAAATATACAGTATACATTCATATATATATATATGGATAGTTGTTCCTTTGGAACTATGAAAGTATTTTTTTACATAAAAGAGATATATAAATATTGTTAATATGCCTACTTCAAACAAAATATCTAAGTAATTTGGGTTATTTAAGTTAACGGTTTGGTTTGGTTTGGAAGACTTTTGAAACCAAACAAAATTGGTTGTTGCTTCAAACCAAACCAAATCAAACCAAGTTTCTAGTTTGTTTTTTTCAGGTTGAACTAAACAGTGAACACCCTTATTTATGTCATTTTGTTATTCATGTATATATATTATAAAATATCAATATGCATTTAAAAGTTAGACCTTGCCTTACAAGTGCACGGGTGCGGCGATCCCCCCCCTCCACTCAAATAGCATAGGAGGTGAGCGACTTGTTCCTTGCCTTAGGCGCCTCATGCCTCTGATAACATGGATCGAGATCGAATCTGTTTGCTTGATATAACTGAGGGAAGAACATTTTATTCATGATTAACCAAGATCAGTTCTTCCAAAAATTGAAAAACATAAACTAAAGCCCTCATCCTTAATCGTATCCAGGAGGGAATGGTAGTTGATCCCCATGGGATCACTGCATTTGGTAGTGGAGGGGTAGTGGTAGTGTTGTCTTCTTTAGGGTGGGGAAGACATTGGATCTGATACAAGTAGACATGGAAATCTGGTATCAAGGATTGTTATATTGCATCTCAATTTTATCTTGGGAAGGCTAAAGAGAATGAGATCTTGGAAAATTTTCAAGAGGTTGGATCTTGGAAATGGCAATTAAAATGCATATTTTAGTGTAAAATGTCACATAATCTCTTTAAAAAGGACAAGAGAATTCATATTAAACATCAAAATAAGTTGACATAGAATTAAAAGTGAAATACATAGAAGGTAAACTATTATTAACATGAGACATATGTTGGATCTTATGTCAGACCTAAGCTTCACCTTAAACACTATGGTGAGGAGATTGATATGACATCTTGAGCTATGTTATCAGAGGTGATCACCATGGGCACCTAGGCGTTGAGGCGAGGCGAGGCCTCAGTGCCTCGCCTGGCCCGCGACCGCCCATGGATTGCAGAATCGGTCGATCCGGATCGGGATCGACCGATTCTTGGATCGGATCGGTACCTACCGATCCGATTCCTATCGGAATTAGCGATCCAGCCGGGAGTCCCGGCTGGATCGGCCGGAATCGATAGGATCGGTCGATCCCGGACCGATCCACCCGGATCGATCCCAAAATCGGTCGATCCGGACCGATTCGCCGGAAAACCGGAAGACCCGGAATCGAACCGGTCGGGATCGATCCGGTCTGTTTTAAGGTCCGATTACCCCTGTTATTTGGGGTCGATCCGGACCGATTCTCCCCCCCCGCTTGCCCGGCTATCTTCTCCCCCAAGGCGCCTTGGAGATGCAGGGCTTCGGCGTCCGGCGATCCGGCATTTGGAGGGGCGATCCGGCCTATTCGAAGGCTTGGGGAGGGGCGATCCCACCTTGAGGGAGGGCGATCCTACTAACGGCCACGAGTTTGTAAGGGGGGGTTTCGATCTCCTTTCCCCTCCCCCCCCGGGCCTTGGCCCCTGGCCGGGCACGGCATGGGATCCCCGTTGGGGGGGATTATTTCACCCCCCGATGGGGGTGGAATTACACCCCGAAGGGTGATTAGCACCCGCTTCGGGGGTGTTGAACGATCGCCCCCGAGGGGTGACTGTTTCTGATCCCCCCCAGGTGGGGGGGCTGCGGCCCGTAAAATCCCCCCGTTGGGGGGGGATTATTTCACCCGATGGGGGTGGAATTGCACCCCGAAGGGTGATTAGCACCCCTTCGGGGGTGTTCGACGATCGCCCCTCGGGGGTGAGCACATTTCTGATCCCCAGGTGGGGGGGGGCTGCAACGTAAATCCCCCCGTTGGGGGGATTATTTCACCCCCGATGGGGGTGGAATTGCACCCCCGAAGGGGTGATTAGCACCCCTTCGGGGGTGTTCGACGATCGCCCCCTCGGGGGTGACTTTTTACGATCCCCCCCCAGGTGGGGAGGGGGGCTGCAGCGTAAATCCTCCCATTGGGGGGGATTATTTCACCCCGATAGGGGGGTGGAATTGCACCCCCGAAGGGGTGATTAGCACCCCGGGGGTGTTCGGATCCCCGGGGTGGCCCTACGATCCCCACAGGTGGGGGGGGGGGGCTGCGACGTAAAATTTCCCCGTTGGGGGGGATTATTTCACCCCAAATAGGGGTGGGGGAATGCACCCCCGAAGGGGTGATTAGCACCCCGCCCGGGGGTGTTCGATCGCCCCCGAAGGGGTTGTTTTTGGGTTCCCCACAGGTGAGGGGGGTGCTTGGCCTAATATTGTGTATGGTTTTGTGTTGTAGATAAGATGTCGGACGAGGAGCGTAGCACGGACCGCGAATTTCGTGACATTGGATGGGCAACGTGGCCGTCTCCGCGGTTCGGATAAGAAGAGAGTTAGATGCGAGTGGTGCGAAAGATGAATGGAGGTGTGTATCGGCTCGACGACACGTATAGTCGGGACGGGTGGCAATGTAAAGAAGTGTGATAAAGTACGGGCGGGGAGGAGATGAGGGCATATATAAGCGGAAGGAAGCATCGCGAGAGGGAGGTGAGGTGGTCGGAGACAAGACCTACATTACGAGTTGCTAGGTCGGAGAGACGCCCGATCTTATGGCCGGAAAGAGCAAGAAAGGAAAGGGCCGGCGCGTGAAAGGGTCCGAGTTGATTCTTCGTCTTCATCGAGATGAGGAAGAGGCCCGGAGTTAGGAGGAGCGTGTTCGTGAGGTAGGGCTCGAGGCCGGGGTGAGGATGAGGAACGAAGACGAGGAGCGAGGAGGTTCGGCCACAGACGATCGATGTGGGGGCGGGGACATGCTACGGTCGAGCTGAAACGGGGTCGGAGGACACATTCGACATCGACCGATGCGGCGGAGACAACGCCGTATAGGAGAGTGGCGGTCGAGAGGGGTATAAAACAAGCGTGTAAAAGGGGTGAAGAGGCATCGGCGAGCGTGAAAATAGCATATGGTCGAAGTTCTTTCTACGTACGGGTAAAGATTTGTTGAAGTTGTGGTTAGCATTTGCTTGTCGATATGAATTTCTTATTAGCTTAGCTATTATTAACAACCCTCTCTTTTCCCACTTATCTTGTTTTTGAATTTGTAGGTGTCCGACACGTACGACCACCGGTCCGTATTTCCGGACTATGGTTGATGCGATTGGTGAGGCCGGGCGAGTTGAAAATCCACTACGTCGAAAGTATATATGTGAAACGAGGCTTGGATGAGGAGGTCGATGAGTTGACCTCGTGGATAGATGGATTCGAAAACCATCTGGAAGGAGAGGGGTGCCTGTGTAATGTGCGATGGATGGGCCCCGGAATCGCGGGGAGGTCACTTATAAACTTCCTTGTGTATTGTTGCGAGGAGCCTTGTATTTACGAAGTCGGTTGATGCATCGGGTCGAGGTGAAAAATGCGGATTACCTGTTGGCTTGATGAACGATGTGGTGGATGAGATAGGGGAGGCCAACATTGTGCGGTTTGTCACGAACGATGAGGCCTCGTAAGAATTTCCGGAAAGAAGCTAATGGAGGCTCGACCTCGCTTATTTTTGGGTGCCACATGTGCGTAGCGCGTTCTATTGACGATGTTAGAAGATATTGGTAGGGATCTTAATGTCGAGTCCTTGGTCGACGAGGACGACTTATCACCTCGTTGCTCTGTGGCCATCCGCGACTTTTACGTAATTATGAGCGACCTGTTGATGGTCTTGATTTGATCGGGCCAACGGGTCCCCTTGAATTCTTGTCATTTTATTGCATTAGAGAGCTGTATCTGGTACAAGGCTAGTTTAAAAAGGTTCATTCTCTTCTTGCTTATCGAGTACATGGATACGTACGGCAGGCTCCTTGGATCGATATGAGATACTGTAAAAGATGGAGCGGTGATAGAAGATAACGAGGTGGTGGGAGAAGGTGCGGTACTATTTGTACGTAAATAGAACCTTTGGTGCGGATACTTAGGTTGGTGGATTGAATGACGAAAAATCGGATAAATTTTGTATGATCTTTTTTATGGATAAAGCTAAGTTGAAAATTAAAGAAACGTCGAGGGTTACGAAAAGTGGTGGAAGGTGATTGACGACGGATGGGAATGAGAAAACCTACACGACATTAAATCTTTGCGGTATAATTTAGTAGTGTAATATCTTAATGATTACAAGTTATATTTTGTGTATTACTCATTTGTCTTTAAGCCCAATGGAGTAATAATGTTGTTACGAGTATACCGAACCGAGATACGGTATGGTAGCCAGTATGTAATGATGGTGAAGTATTATCGGGCACACTATACGTAATTAAACGACTATGTAAGACCCGAGAAGACGAACGTGCGGCGAGGTTGAAGTAAGTAATACGTTTCGTATTAATTAAACTTTTAACTTTATCTCGAGAGAAGATAATTGTTTTAGTTTGTGTTTTCGAGATGACTTCGTACGAGCCTTGAATTGGGGTGTACGGGGATCGGATTTGCGATCGCGTGATAGGGTCCCCACAAGTAATATGCTTACCCGAATTAATGACTCTTTGGTTAATTGATTTTTTTTTACATAACGTTAACGATGCGTACGTAATTGTCTTCTTTACGATTACGGTGAGTGGTGGATTATGGTGGAATAACAGAAGCTTGGATGGAATCCACTCGGCTGGTTAACGATTCGGGTGCTAAGTCGAGACGCATACGTCGTCCGTGCGAGAGAAATTGGAGCACCTTCAACCTTATTCGTACGAAGAGGAAATAGGTTGAAGACGAGAAATTGGAGAAGCTTGTCTACTGCCGTTCTGATATGAGGGCGAGGATAAAGAATATCGAATGAGCGTAAGACATCGGAAGCGGTGCACGGTTTGCGGAGTGGATTGTACCGAAAGAGCACGAGGCCCGAGCTACTCGGGGCTTGTCGGGCGGATGTGGACTTGGAATATCTATTCCGAAGAACGTCCCTTGCGACGTGGGTGGAAGACAAGGATGCGAGGAGAGCCGAGTTCGACCGAACGACGGATGCGTGGGCCGAAGGAGAGCTTGACGGCGTTGTTGGTGAGGATGAAGACATGCGGGAAGTTGAAGAAAGTCAAGTTCCGTGCGCGGCTCCCTACGATCCACCCGGACTACGGCTTCTCGGAGAGACATCCGGCTCCGCCCGGCCGCTACGGCTCTGCTCGGATTCCGATTTCGGGTCCTTCTACCACCACCACCACCGAAGGCGGAGTGGATTATTTAGGGCTTTAAAGAAAGTATGCTTACCCGGCGGACGAAGTCGAGGAGATCCTACGTTGAAGAGGAAGAAGATAAGTATCGAAACGGCGACATCGTCTCCGCCGACACGAGACCACTCGGCCGCCTTCCTCGAGATGAGGATGAAGAAGAATTTGTGCCACCCGCGCAACGACGGCGTAGGGGGGTGGAGGTGGGTGAGGGTGGCGGCAACGTAGGTGGAGGCGGCGCCTCGGCCTCGGGTGCGAGGTGAGGGTGGCTCTCTTGGTAGTGCTCGGACGAGTGGAGCGAGGTCGAGATGATTTGAGTGATAAAAGACACTCGTATTCGAGTGGCGAGGGCGACGGACGGTGGACGAGGTTGAATGTTTTTTGACGATTTTGCATCTTCATATCCGAGCACCGCCTCGGACGGTGAGCACTGGCTATCCACCTCCACCCGTCTTTTACCTCGCTCAGAACGGTCGGGGAGTTTATGAGTTCTCGACATGGCCGGAGTCTTTATTTTCTTATGGATACGGGACGATTATGAGTGACCAATCGTGGAGATTTGCGAGAAAAATCGAATGACCGGGACGAGAGATCCGGATCCGAGATCATCACCTCGGACGTTACCGCTTAGTTGGTGGTGATGCGTATGTATAATGTAATTCTTTGTTTATTTTACGGAATATAATATGAGTGGTAAGAAGAATATGTGTTGTACAATTTGTGGAGTTGGGTATGATTGTTTGTTTGGTAAAAATATGTATCTTATTTGATGCATGATGTGTTCTATTGTGTGATTGGATATGATATGTGTTCTATATGAGTGGTAAGAAGAATATGTGTTGTACAATTTGTGGAGTTGGGTATGATTGTTTGTTTGGTAAAAACATGTATCTTATTTGATGCATGATGTGTTCTATTGTGTGATTGGATATGATATGTGTTACATATGATTGATTGTTAATTTGTTATATGAATGAGTGTTCCTATATTTTTTTCACGTTTTTCACGAGTCCTATGTATTTTTATTGATTTTTTGGCGATTTTTCCATATTTTTTCGAAAAGCAAAAAAAAAAAAAAAAAAACCTATCCAGACCGATTCTGGATCGGTCTGGCTCCAAGAGAATCGGCCTGGATCGGTCCGATCCGATCCGATCCGGATCGGATCGGACCCCACCGATCCAGGATCCGATCCCGATCCGGCGATCCTTGCGACCGCCTCAGGCGGTCGCCTTTTCCGCCTCGGCTGCCTAGGTAGTCACCTCGACCACCTCAAATGCATATACTTTTTATTTTTTTATTTTTGAATTTAGTTTTGGTTTGTTGTTTAGTTCATCTTAAGACCATATCTTATATAATGTATTTCTTTTCTTTTTAAATCAATGAAATAGTGATCTTGTGTCACATTCAAAAAAAACTTGAGATAAAAAAAGGCAAAGACTTGAGAATTATTGTTCAATTATTGTTACTTCTATGTTATTTTAGAATTATTAATACACTTCCATGCATGTTTTAGAATTATTGTTCAATTGTTGTCACTTGACATATTAATGTACTTTAATTGTTTTTTCAAATTCCAATAACATAGAAAAGATGCCTTTTTTACATTTTTGATGTATTTTCTATATTTTTTGATATATTTCTTGTTTACTTAGATGTATTTCTTGTATTTTTAAATATTTTTTCTATTTTTTTAAATGTACCTCTTGTATTTTATAAATATTTTTTTATTTTTTAGTTGTATTTCATACTTTTTTACATGTATTTATAGTCTTTTTAGAGGTATGTCTTGTTTTTTTTTTCACTTTCAAATATTGTATAAAACATAAAAATATATAATAATAAATAATAAAAATTGTTGCCTCAGGTGCCCACCTCAAGTGCCTAAGGTGAGGCGAGACCTCTGACTACATAGATCTTGCGTCAGTTATACATATATAGTCATAAAAATATTAAGTTAGAAAATTTTATTAGACACTAATGTCTAGATGAATCTTGGATGGATTCCATAATAAAGTTGGTAATATATGTAAACTTAACTAAGTCCATCTAACTAAAATAATAGTAAAGAATAGAATGAGAGAGAATATTTATGATATAGGTAGTTTGTCCAATATGGAGTTAAGAAGTTAGTGATAGTAATAGGCGGAGAAAATTAAGGGACCAAAGGTACTATATATATATTCTCGTTTTGGCGATCTTGTTTCTCAGATGTATAGAGAGAGATTCTCGAGATATTCTCAAGAGATCGCATTCCATGTCTGGTATAAAGGCCCAAAAGTCTAGGATTGGATCATTAGGGCGGGGAAGACGTAGGGGCAGCGGTAGTGCTGCCCCTCTGCTATCTTCCAACTCTTATTCGACCTAAATTGTGGTCAAATTGGTCCAAAATCGGCTGGTCCAACAGCTTGGAGCTTGTCTTGGAAGAAGTTACTTCTGGGATTGGGCTCCACCATGGATTGGTTGGCATCATTGTCAGACTTGGCCAGAATCAGCCAAGCCGGCAGCTTAGCGCCTGATCCTGGTGGAGGTTCCTTCTGTGATCAGACTCCTCCTTCGATCAAGTTGGTAGGTGTCGATCCTAATCCAGATTAGCCAATTTTGCCATCCTTGTCTTCAAAGCATATCTTTGCATGTATACATCTACAAGACTACAAGAGACATGAGCATATCAACATTGCAGCGTCAATGATTTCGATACACCAAGCAAAATGATTGGTATCTATGTTAGATGCATTAAATATGGCATAATGATCATTTTCTACTCTTTATCTTGTTTTTATTTTCCTAAGTCATTGTTATCTACTTCTAGATTCACTTAGTCTAAGGATTGTCATCTCGGATCTCGACTTCGTCTCAGGGAGGTGAAAGAGAAGAGATCTCGGAGAGATCTCGGAAAAATCTCGAGAGATCGGATCTTGGATTCTCGGATCAAAATGTATATATGTATGAAACATAACATATTATCTTTTTAAGATAGGAGTACATCAATGAATTTATATGAAAATATGTAACATATTTATACAACAACTGTGTGAATGAACAATTACAAAGCACTCTCAATATCAAAAAGATGATTTTTATGTTTCTAAAAGATTAAAAGTTGTATACAATCTTATTTAAATACTAATCTGGTATTAAACTTGTAACACATTTTTTATGTGATAGTATAAGTGATAGTGAGATATATTAATATGTTTACAATATCATAAATGGGGGGGTGCAGAGTAGTCGTGGGGGTCAAAGGGGCAGCACCCCTTGTGGGGGGTATTAGGGGGGCAACCCCCCCCCCCCCCCCGAGAAATTTTTTTTCGGACCAGGCTACATGGGGTGAGATCTCGGCGATCTCGTTTCTCGGCCCCCTTGGTGAGACTGAGATCTCGGCGAGATGGCGTTCCATGACTTAGTCATGTTTTTCCTTTTTCAAATATTAGTCTTTTTTGCTTATTAAGAAGAAAACAAATGTCAAAATGAGTTTACTGTATACACTGTCATCGGTGTCACCATCCACATCAGCAGGTAGCAATGCAGCTTTTTCTTTAATTCATGATTATTTCCTTATTTTTTGTTTTTTCCTCTGCTTCCTGAACTTAAGTTGGAAGGATTATTACTGCTTATTGTTCTTCCTCCCTGATTTCCCTAGTAAGACAAATATACATGGAACTCTCTTTGCACATAAAAGGATCACTATTCACTCTTTGATCTCGAATTTTATTTTGCCAACTCTTTGCTATCTACCTCTGAATTCTTTGATTTATCTGGACTTTTTTAATATTATTTATCTGTGCATGTTAAGGAGAAAAATGTATTTTGATAAATCTATACCTTCCAGTCTTGTTGCTAGATAGATGATTCAAAAAATGGAGTTTATAGTTTTAGCATGCTGTAGTCTCTTTCACTTCTCTTATATATTTTGTTTGCTTTCCATGTACTTTTATGATTCTTGTTGAAGGAATATAAATTTGTATTTGACTGTTTGTTGAAGATGTTAGGACTAGACAATGTTGCAATTATCTAAGGTTCATGTTGTTTTGATTCTTGATTCCTTCTGCAGGTGAAGAATAATCCTGCGGCTTTACTTGCATTATGCTGGTACTGGGCTTGTGATGGTACAGGTTCCAAGGTTTCACATCTTAACTACTTTGCCAATTTCTGCTTTTAAAGGTGCTATTCTAGTCTCTCCATTTGATTTATTAACTTGAATAGGACATGGTTGTGCTCCCGTACAAGGACAGCCTACTGTTATTCAGTAGGTACTTACAACAGTTGGTTATGGAATCACTTGGCAAGGAGTTTGATCTTGATGGGAATCAGGTACTTATCACATTTTTTATCATTACTCTATCAAATCTGTCTTTGATTGGTGATAAAAAATTTTCTTTATACATTTTATCCATCTGTTACCAGTGAACAATGGTAAGATTTATGTAGCTGTCTGCATGTCTTCTATTTTAATTTTCATGTTATTCTATTGTAGCATTTGTATTTGATTTTCTTTCTAAAAGATTAAAGTGAGCTCATTTCCTTTCGGTAACTAAATTTTAGATGAGGCTTAATGTGTCAAAACTTATTTCTCTCTGATGGGGAGAGATGGATCATAAGAAATGGTTCTGTTTACTTTATGGTTTACTTTTATTCATGCTCGATGTCTTGGTGACTAAGAACTTGGAAGTTGTCAGAGATTCCTTCTTTTGGCAAAGTGATTCAAATGCAAAGGTTTGCATTTTATTGGCTGGTCTATTCTTACGTCTGAAGCATGTTAACAGAGGTGGATTTGGCTAACTCCTATTGCCACTTATAACATGAGTTTATTGCTGTCATTGCTATTTAAATTAGAGATGTATAGAGGGAATCTTTGGAGTATTTTGTTAGGCAGAATTGTTTTGCTGGAATTTCTATTTAAATTACAGATGGATAGAGGGAATTTTTGGAGTATTGTTAGGTGGAATTGTGGCAGTATGGAATGCATTAGGTTGGTACCATTCACTTAAGTCATCGAATCCTGCAGATTTGGGGGAATATTATCGGAAACAGAGATTTTTAGATTTGTTTTGCATAGGTCGAGTTGGGTAATAAGCAAATTACATTGTCCTGGGAATACATGTAATTAGACCACCCAGACATGGAAAGGTTTTCCAAATTTGTTTGATCTAGATCTCAACTGTGAGTTAGCATCCGTGGTTGACAGCATTTTGGTATGGAATATTATGTTCAGCAAGAATCAGACTGAGGCTGAAGCCACAGAGTTCTTGGCCCGTCTGTTGGATGCTACTGAGATTCATGTGTCTAGGCAGGATACAAGGATTTGGAGATTGAATGTTGTTGATTCTTTTTCAGTTCATTCGGCTTATTGATGCTGGGGCTGCAGAAACAAATTGTGATGGAAATCTGTTCTATAGCAAAAGGAGGTTTTTTTTTTTAAAAAAAATAGTGTTGTGCTATCAATGCATTCATGGAGAAGGCTACCACAAACAGTCTCATGCTGCTGAAATCCAAAGGTTGAGGGGCCACCGGAGTGGCACAGGAACCTCCACAGAGAGCAGTGATGGCGGTTTGAGATGGTCTTCTTTGTTCGGGTTTACAGACCTGGAGAGACCTGAAAAAGATGAATCCAACTTTAGGTTGTGGATCTTTGGAAGACTGAAGTCGGACTGTCTTCTGGATCTGAGAATCCGGACCTGCGGCCCACCTTACTTGCCCAATAGTGTGGGGAAGAGGTAGCGCTTGTTCCATGCTGCTTCCTTCCATCTTCTGCCTATAGGCGGACATCTTTGCCCCTCCAGACACCTCCCCCCTCCAGATCTCATGAGATATTAGTAAGATCTTGACTTTTCAACCATCTTAAGGCAATATTGAGATCCAAGTTGGCATCCATGGGCAATGATCTTTTAGTCCAAAGTATAAAATATTAAGTTGATTTTATATGAAGCCTTTGTAAAAATCTTGAAACAGAGGGTGGAATGGCATTTACAAGTATTCATTTATACTTGAAAAATTACTTTGTCACAGTGCATTAGATGCATGTCTTTTGTATATAACTGAAATTTAGTTTACTTATTTTATTGCTTTGTTATTTTCTGTGTCGTTCTAAGGTCAGACCTCCAGAACTCAAGTGGTTACAAATGCTTCTGTCATCTCATTTGAGTTCTTTTTGTGTGACTGGTTAAAAATTAGTCCCTCTGTCAAGTGGTTTCTTGACTAGTAGACATTCAAACAGAGTAGGAAATACTGCCATACCGGTCCTTGTGTCATCTTGACTTTCACACTGTTGATGCTGTACCACACTGTTGATTTATTGACCGTAGTAACCATCTGCAGGACAGATGGTAGGCTTATAAATTTAGTTGCAAGATTCTTGATTGTCTGCTAGGATAATTTTCAGTCAATTGATTTTATCATCTCCATTTAGCTTCATTGTCATTTTTAGCATCCAAATGTTCTGAGTGACCAGTCATACGTCAAATTCTTTCTTTGTCTGAATGCAAGAACTCCTTTCATGGTCGGGTTGGGAGGTGTTACCTAGAGTGAACATTTTCATTAATACCACTTGTTTTTTCAGACAATTTTATTTTCTATATTGATATTCTGCATTGTTTTTCTGTCATTTGTTTCTTATTAATTGACTTCATATAGAACATTGTCTAACTTATCAAAGGGAGGCCACGACAGCTTCACATTATTGCTCCTTATATATATCTCTTTTAAAATACAACACAGAGAGCTATTACTTAAGTTTGTAATTTATGTTGTCTTGCAACTTCTGTAAGTTAAATTCTGTGCCAGGGTATCTTCTCAGGAGACTAGACCATCTGAAACTTACTGCTTGTCTTTTTGCCAGTTTCTTTTCAAATGGAGAAACATGCCACCTGTAATGATGCTTTAGTCTCACTGTTCTTAGTGTCCAAAAAAAAAATCTCACAGTTGTATACTCATAACAAAGCTTTAGCCCCAAATTTGTTTCTTTTATACATATGACAAATGTTTTGTTTCTCTCTTGCAATAGGTGAATCAAGGGATTACCGTGTATGGTAACAAAGGGAGCACTGATCAGCATGCGTGAGTTTCATTCTGAAGTAGTTATTGCTCAACATTCCCAGATAATGGGTTAAATTTAGTCCTAAGTAGGTAACATTGTTTTGCAGTTATATTCAACAGTTACGTGAGGGAGTCCATAACTTTTTTGTCACTTTTATTGAGGTCTTACGTGATAGGCCTCCAGGCCATGACTGGGAGCTCGAACCAGGTGTTACATGTGGTGACTATTTGTTTGGGATGTTGCAGGTTAGTTATTTGCTTCTGCTAATTCATCCTTTTATGTGATCCTTTGTAACCGTAACTGATGAAATTGCCTCTTAATATTGGATTATCTTCTGGTCTATGATGTTCTCACTTTTAGCTTGAGCTACAGCTATAAGGTTGGTTAGCTCTGATGGGAGTGGAAGTGGGAAGGGATTGAAGCAGGGAGGTGAATTATTTAGGATTGTAAGATCAATGAGATAGAGCTTCTTGTCTAGAGAGTAGTATTTTCCATACCAGTTTGAAGCAAGAGGTGGTTGAGGCAAGGGAGGTGGCAGGTAAGGAAGGTGGCAGGTAGGGAGAGAGTAGCCTTGTGGAGTAAAGTCACTGGAGAAAGGTGTAGGGCAGTGGAAAGAGGGGAGGTGGGAGTAGGGGCAGACGACATTTAGGGGGGGGTTGGCAGACGGCAATGGCAGCAGCCTCTATGCCTTCTGGCACTTCATTCAGGCAGGGAAGTGAAGGTTTTGTTAATCTGATTTTGGATCCTGCAAACTCAACAGGGAGCAGATGTGTAACTTAAAGCAAACTGCACCCTGGGTACTTAACTGTATGACCTAGCAGTTCATATGCCTAGGGGGGCAGTCTACTTTAAGTTGCAGATCTTCCCTGATTGGGTCCATGAGATCTTAAATTGGACCCATGGCTCTTCATTTTACCCACCTACAACATGGCTGAGGAGACACTAGAAGCTGCTGTCTCAATGATAGAGAGTTGGGGCAGCCTCCTAGGTGGTTTGGCCTGAGTTGAAGTGACGGAGGAGATGAAGTGACGAATCTCTACCTTGCCATGCCTCATGGCCTATATAGTGGCCTTGACCAAGAAAGGAAAATTTGGATATAGAAGTGAATCATTCTACTTTCAACTGATATGGATCTGATACATCCTCAGACCAATCTTAGATTGCTCATATTTTATGCAAAAAATTGGAAAAACAGCAAAAAATGGTGAAAAAATAAAAAATATTGGTTATCATTTTCAAATGAAATTCTATTGGAATGTTGTATTTTTTTTATTTGTATATATTGTAGAGAGAAGAAAGTGTACTTACTTTAATAAGTAAGATTGCAGGCACTTAGTTTAATAGGAAAGATTGAAAATAAAAAGGAATTATATTTTAGTTTATTATACATATTTTTATTTTATACGTTCTTGGTAACTTTAGAGTCTATTAACTGTCTCTTTTATTTTATGGACTCTCTTAAGCCCACCCTACAATGTGTGGGCTTGAAATCTTGTAACAAATCGGAGTGATGGACTGCTAGATGTTTGTCACCCATGACCGTGCGTGGAGGTGCACCCCCCCCCCCCCCCCCTTACACATCTTTTATTATCCGTTCAACTGCCATGTTGCATGGGAGATTAGGCGACTAGCCGTTTAAATAAAAATCATTGTTGGCTAGTGAGAGAAAACCTATTTTGAATTATGGATTGACGTTGATTAAGCATCCTAGACTCGGTAGTGGATCAATTTCCTCGGTCCTGCTCATCCAAGGGCTGCTAATTTGGATCCATTTATGTTTGACTTAGTTGTTCACCTGGGGTCTGCAGACGTCTTATCATTGATGCGAGTTATATTGTAGAAATTGCCATCCTAGTCTGACTTTTAGAGGCAGTCCTGCATAGGGCTGACTCTCAAATCTTGATCTGACAAATGGGCATAGAAAAAAGACAAGTGCACACAACAAAAAGACAATGATTTAACGTGGTCCGATAAGACAATGTGTCTTCCTACAACCACGGGTGACAACAATCAAAAAGTTTCACTGAAATAGGAAAATTAAGTACAAGGAGACCCTCACCCCAAGACGAAAAAATCTTTCGAAAAGCTCTCAAATACAAGGAAGATCTCTCTCTCTGATCACCCTCCCCAATGGATCTCATGTTGCTTGCTTCTGGTGTGCTTACAATTAAAGGTAAACCTTCTATTTATTAAGCTACATAGGAAGCAAGGATTGTCGTCTCGGATCTCGGCTTCGTCTCAGAAGCGTGAAAGAGAAGAGATCTCGTGAGATTCTCAAAAAAATCTCGGGAGATCGGATCTCGGATTTCATTTATGCAGGGTATATTTTACCCAATGATTACCATCTCATATCTATATTTTAGCTCACGGATATTGAAGATAAAAGATCTCTAAAAAATCTCAAGGGATTAGATCTTGAAAATACCAATCAATGTGCATGTTTAAATATAGAATGTCATATAATCTCTTTAAAAAGAATAAAAGAACTCATATTATATTAAAATAAGCTGTGAGAGAATTAAAAGTGTAATACAGAGATAATGAACTATTGTTAGCATGAGACATACAAAAGATCTTATGTCAGACCAAAGTTTCATCATGAACAATATGGATAGGAGATTGATAACATTTTGAGTCAATTGTACATATATAGTCATTAAAATATTAAGCTATGAAATTTTATCAAACAATAATGTTTAGATGAATATTTGGATGGATTACATAATAAAATTGGCAATATAAGAAGGAAACTTAACAAGATCATCTAACAAGTTGGGGATAATAATAGGCGGAGAAGATCAAGGTATCACAGGTACTACATAGATATTCTCGTTTCGACAATCTCGTTTCTCGGACGCACGGAAGAAAAGAGATTCTTGGGAGATCTCGAGAGATTCTCGGGAGATCGCATTCCATGATAGGAAGCCTTTGTTTCGATCCCACGTTGGAGATTAGCATCTATGTTCTCATCAGCTTAAGGATGTGCATGGACAGAGTCCTACAATAGTTGTACGCCCTTTTAGCTGTGGACTCTTCTCGCGTGCCTGCGTTGTTCCTGCACATATATGCATGCATGTTTTCATGTCTCCGCCAAGGTGTGACTATGTGTTGAGGTGTTAGCACCTCCATTCTTCCTGCACGGGTTGGTAGATGGGCCACACACATGACGTTTTATTAGACGTATCGGTAACAGTTTTTCCTGTTGTTATTTCATCACTTTTCTGTTGAAGGGTTCTTTAATTTTTAATACTCCGTCCTGTAAGGGTGTGTGCGAAGTGTACAGGTCCCTACAAGTTTGATAGCCCTTTCTTTAATCTTTTGCAATTTATACTTTTTCTTCTTTTATATTCATAGTCATAGTTAATTACATAACTTCAAAGCTGTTGCCATATTTTACAGGCAGTGGAAATTTCCGCTTTAATATATACCACTTTACTTCCAAGCTTAACATTTCATCTTGTCCTTTCTGCTCTGTTACGTTTATATTAGACAGAAGACAAGCTATCATTCAAGTCACAAAGCCTTCCATTGTCAAATTGTGTTACTCTTGTTATCAACTGTGTCTTTATGTTTCATCTGTCATTTGGTCTGCACTTGAAACCAAGTGCAAATTAGATGAAACCATTATGTTCATAGTTGATTCAGTAAATTCAAGGAGTTATTGAAGTAGACATGTATTTATTTTAGTAATACGTAATGATGATCACAGCAGGAGTATCAGGATAAATATGGAAGAAAAATGGAATGGGCAAATGAACGAAAAAAAAAAATACAGAACAAAAAGGAAAAGCATGCAACTTCACAATCGTATCTTTGCCAAGCTTGACCTATCTTAACTTGGTAAACTGTTGGTCCTTCAAGGGCTGCTTTGATTATGGGATAGCTTATTATATTCTTGTTAAGATTTGTGTTATCAGATGACATGTTATTTTTCCATGATAGACTTATTTGTTGTATTATCTCAGATAAATAAAAAGTAATTATTTAAGCAAAAAACTGTAGTTTTCTCCAGGCTTGGGAGCGAGGATTGCAGAATCAAAGTCAGGACCCGGATCGGTGGGTATCGATTCCAGTCCAATCTGGATGGGATCGGGAGAATTGGCCGATTCTTCAGGATGAAAACTGCTATGGAACGACCCAGATTGGTTCTTCATAAACAAGTAAAAAAACCAAAACAAACCTAAAAAATTACTCTAGATAGACTTGTAGTGCGATTCCAGTCTGATTCTGACCTTTTTGGGGTTGAATCAGCATCAGAATCCGGCCCTGGGGTTGCACTGCCACTGCTACAGCATAAATTGTGTCTTTCCCGCCCTATCGGGCAGAGAAGAGCACCACCATGGCCACCCTTTCCGGTGATTCCAGCCACGAATTGGCAAAATCAGTCCGGAATCGGGTGATTTGATCGATTTCGGTCCCTAACCAGGTTGATTCAACTGATTTCAGTTGATTCGGCAGGAGATAGACTTGGATTGGGTCTCCAAGCCGTAATGATCAGAGGGGGCCAATCTAATCTGGGAATTGGCCAATACCAATTAAGATCGGTCGATCATGCAAACTATGCCTTGGAGAAAAGAGCAAATTACCACTCACTTGATGTTTGTCACATGTATATATATCATTAAGAATGTCACAGACCGTCATGTGCACCACGAATCTCACTGAGAGTGAGAGTTGGTAAAAAGAGTATTGGTCTATCTACACGTTTGGTATTTACATTGAATATATGAAACATGTGCACGAGTGGTGTCAGCCAGCCATGGCATACCTTTTTAGGCCGAGGATTTATTCATTGCCCATTTAGGAACATTGATAGGCTGAGCATCAAGTTGTCTGGTCATAGTAGTCTGGCAGATTGAAGACTAGTCTCCCGTCCAAATAGTATTGAGGGCAACTGCTGATCAGCTAGCCAACATATATCTTCGGGTGATGGATTTATTCTATGCCCCCATTTTGTAATTACCGACAATTAAGTTGAGGATCTTACTCCCACTTGGTCAACAAAATAATATTGCTAGCTTATGTCCAAAGGATTTCTTTATTGGTTGGCCAACACATCTTCATTTGAGGTCGGACTCTGACCTATTCAGGCTGTATCTTCCTTGGTGCATTGCACATGTTGGAGGTGAGGTTGGACTTGGCCTTGGCACTCTCTTTTTCTTACTTCCATCAGGTATGAGATATCGATCATGGAAGATAGCCATAATATGTTGAGATGACCTGTCTGACACCATTTCAACTTTGTTGAGGGTTAGTGGGGATAAAGTCCATAACTATGTTGCCCCTAGTGTTATTGCAAAGTCCATAACTATGTTGCCCCTAGGGCCTAGTGTTATTGCTTGGAGAGAGTCTATGGTGAAATCCCCAAAACAGGGCAAGTTGCTCGACCCATTGGAAGATTTATAGGGTTGGACAAACTCCAGGGATGAGCCAAACGCACTTGGCTCGTCGAGACTCCATGATGCACAACATTTGGTTAAGTCTTCATGGTAGAGGTATTGTGCCTCTCCAACTAATGGCATTGGCATTTTTTCACTTCTTCCTTGCAAACAAAGAAAAAGAAGCATATGTTAGACTTGTATGGAATATATGATGTCTGTTTCCAAGAGATGCTATGGCGTTGAGATAAAGGGGGAGAGAGGTCCCACCTGGCATGCTAATTTGTGAAACCTCATTTTTTTGTCATCAAAAAATATTAATGTTGAAAATTTGTTTGATTTTCATTTATTTAGGAAAAAGAATTTGTATTATTTTTGGCTAACATAAACTATTATGAAAACATATAATATCTCATAGGAATATTAACCAAAGGATATATGGTATGCATTAAAATATGCATATCGAGGTTTTGGGTTCATTTAATTACGTCTTTGAATCTCTTTTCATTAGAAGTTGTAAATTTTCAATGTTTATTATATTGAAACACTCGAATATCTTTGAGTAACCGGCACATCAATTCATAACATGGAAAACATATATCCATAAAACATGTGAGAGTTATAACCACATAAATTTAATGGAATGCAAACTTAATATGTTAAGTTTGATTTGAGTTTTATTCATATTTTATGAGATGTGTTTTAAGATTCTATTATTTTAAGAATATGTTCCTTTATGAATTCTTAAGCATATTTGGCATGCTTGATATCAGTTTAACTCTTTTAATTCAGTGTCTTCACATTAGGCATGTTGAATTACTAGTGTTTAGTTTGGATCCGAGGTCTAGAAAAGATATGATACGGATCAAATTTCATGTTGGAATTATGTTTTAATCATGAGATTTCAAGTCCAATTCTATTTTTTAATCTTTAAATCTTGACAGTTTAAGCTTAGTGAGATCAAATTTTTATGATATTTAATTATTCTTAACATGGATTTAACTTTTTTAATTCAATATCTCATATAAGACATTTTGAATTATTAGAGTTCATTAGATCCGAGACCGGTAAAGGACATATTTCAGATCAAACATTTATGGCATATTCATTTTTTATCCAAGTCTTGACTCTTGACATCTTAGACTCGGCGAAATCAGATTTTTATGACATCTGATTAAGACATTATTCATCATCGTTTCATTTTTGTCATGTTCTATCCCTTGATATTTGGTACATTAGACTTGTGATTCATTATGCATTCATTTAAATCTGAGCATTAACTACATCAGACTTGTGAATTTCTTGGATCCGAAATCATCATGTCAAAATGTGACTTGATATATAATTTAGACAGCAATCCTCTCATTCTTGATATGGCCAGGGGTCTATGACTTAAAACATGTAAAGTTCCTATTTTGGCTCCTAATATATGGGTCATGTTATCATCAAAATTCTAATCACTCATAGATTAGGACTTTGCATATTTCAGGTATGGAACTAGCCGCCTCCAAGTATTTAAGGAATCCTGACCTAGAATTGAAATATAAGGTCAATCATATATGACCCAACTAAGACCTAGACATGGTTTATGAAATTGGTCAAATCGAATTGGAATTGGTCTATTCCAGAATCAGATTGGCCGATCTCAATCTTATTTCTGCCTAAAGGATTGATCCAGAATCTATTCCCAATGGAATCGTCTGTTTTGGTTGAATCGGTCAAGAGTCAGCTGAATCGAAATCGGTCTGAATTGGTCCGAATTGGCCAGAATCGGAATCAAATTTTTAATTTTTTTTCAAAAATCCCAATTCCGAATTGGTTTTCTTTTAAAAAAAGTCGGTTGATTACGACCGATCTGATTTTCCCTTCCATGGGTCTAGATACACATTCATATTTTTGGAATCTCAGGATCACCTCATTTCGGAAATGACATCCTCAGCTATGTTTCATTTCTAGAGGCATGTTCGTAAGTCTATAATTTAAAAACTAACATCTATCAAAATCTGAAATTGACATGAATATTTCATATCCATCTAGACTAAGATTTCAATCATCACTTTTATGTGCATTTATATTTGAGAAATTTTATTTGTTTCTATTCATTTGTTTGAATTCCATCTTAGTTTACAATGGTTATTTATGGACTCCCCATCTATAAACACAAGGCATATTGTCCACGTATTGTCATTCATAAAACATGGAGTATATCAAAGTACATATGCATAGGGAAAGACATAAGCCATAGCTCCAATTGAATGAATTGGATATGACTCACTAGCCTTTAATAGGCATTAGATGATCTATTCAATACATTAACTTTATCAGTTAGGTATGCCCATGTTGGCATGCAAAAATCCATGTTCCCCTAACCTCAAGGTTATAAATATGATATGGAATATCATGCATGATGCATGTTACATTGATATGTATGGTGCATGTTATATTGACATGCATGTGAGAAGGCATGAAGAAGTCATAATTCTCACTTGACATGATATATCCTTTCCCGTTATCATCCTCTTAATTTAAGGATCGATTTAGCATGGTGACAGGCATGACATTCTTTCAAATTAGTGGGATTTACTTTCCTTAGTAGATAGAGTATGATATTCTCTACATTAGACTGTCAGAGGAATGATTGGTGTAGCATAAGGGCATACCCATCTACCTATCCCGGATCGGTACAACTCAGGGATGTGTCCATATATTCGTCCGATGTTACGAGGGAACCTAATTTAATATGCTTAGTCTTTAAACATCATTTAATTTTAATATGATTAAGATCATTTGTCCAAGGTTATAAATGCCGGTTGTCATCATGTCATATCGGCAATGGGAAGCCTTTCATTGTGTCATACATGTCATTTTCATTTTTCTGCCATGCAAGGTCCATCATCATGTCATCTTGGACCCAATGGGACTACTTGGCATCATCTCGGCTTTGGCGGCCTGATCATCTTCATTGTCATGAATCCCAATGGGCTGCTTCATAGAATCTGACTCCATGGACCTGTTGCCATAATATTCGGGCAATATAGGCTTGCTGCCCATCGGCTTTGGGGCTTCATATGCCTGCTGTCCATTGGCTTCTTGTGCTTATAGCTTGTTGCCATGCAGCTTTAGCGATGTCGGGGCTGTATAGGATGGCCAAAACAGTGAGTTAAGGGACTGTTTTTTTGGTCAAAACATATCATATTTGGAAAGCATGAGTATATACATGTCATGGGTCATGGAGGGTTGGGTATAGGCATGAACGTAGACATCGATATAGGCATGTTTAAGGCCATGGACGTGGTGGGATCATAAGCATGATACCAAGGAAGAGGGCCGAGCATGCTTGGTCTCTATAGCTCTTTAGTGTATGTATGGATAGCTATTATGGGCTATGCAGAAGCTTGGCATGTGACCATCGAAGATAGACCGGCTATGGGTTGCATAAGCTATTATGTGGCCGTAATAAATAGGCCAGGTAAGGGGCTGTCTTAGACTGAGCATGGAACTATTATGGACCCGAGCCAAGGCTATGAATAGGTGTGGCTTTAGCAGCAGCATTAGGAACAAAGTGCGGGGGAGGGGGGGTGGCATTAGATATAGGAAGGAGAGGCATCGGCCTCAATCCATAGTAGTATAGCTTCATTCACAACGTCATGGGGGTCATTGGCCCTTCATCTTGGCATACAACATGTAGAAGATGGAGCTGATCTCCAGCAACGTCTGGAGTAGGCATCTGCTGTAGTAGGGGCATCTAAGAGAAGCTGTTGATTTCTTCTCTTGGTCTTCTATGTGGCGTCATCGCCAGGAGCAATCTTCATCATCTTTCATGGGCGCAGGGGATGGGAGTAAGAAAAAATGGCACTGGCCTCTCCTTGCCAAGAATCAAAAGTTAAAAAAAAAAAACATAACCAAACAGGGTACAAGTGGCAGCTGGAGGGCCATCCTCATCCACCAACCTCTTCTCCTTGGTCCTAAGATTCTAGAATCAGGATCCCAGAATCGGAATCGATCGATCCAATCTAATCTAATTACTTGGAAAGAAAACCAATTTGGAATCGGTCCCAATTGATTTTTTCGTTTACAAAAATCATAAAAATCTCAAAAAATTGGAAATTCACTCAAAAAAATTCTAAAAAAAATTTGTAACATTTTACATGCTTTCATGACATAACATTGCAAGATACTTTTATTTAATATATATATAACATGATAAAATTAAGAGTCATCGACATAAAATACAATTTTATACTTTTTCTTCACCAATATCTATGCAATTGATCTTCATCCTCTTGCCCATAAGTCTCCTGGCTACTCTATTCAGTTGTGCTTATCATTATCAGTCTGTATCCATGTGAAAAAGGTGAATTGGCCATCTCATTAAAATCATATACATTGTCCTGCATATGTATTGGTGATGTAGCTAGATAGTATGACTAGACATCATCTGGAGATGTTGGTTCTGGATAACGAGCTGCTGCGTTCTCATAAAAAAAGCCTTCATTCTATCTGTGGCTTCTCCCATTGGAATGTTGTCTCAAGGCCAAATCATTTGTACTTGTCTCACTAGTTCGTGCACTAGTAGAAGAGCCTCCATCTCCTCCACCAAGTTGGGTGAGTGGTATGAACTCATCATCATCTGAACTCCGAAGAGTATGAGGGTGGTTGCGTGTTGTCTGTTGGACTTACAGGACCTCATCTGTTATTTAACTTTCTTTTCTTGCCTTCTTCTACTATGTCATGTAATGAACTCTCAAGTCTTGTACTTTTCTTCAACTGTGCAAAGTGTTCCATTTTTTTGTTATTTTTATCTTTGTCTTCATTGGACTAGGACTTTGTTATGTAGCCCAAGGTGGAAGTGGAATTGGAGCTAGAGCTACATCTAGGGCTGCTGGGGCAAATGATGGGACCGATTGAGGAGTAGTAGGAACTTCCTCTTCTATAGCTTTAACTTCAACATCATCTAGTTCTCTTTCTGCTCATACACAATCCTTAAGATCAAAGTCAAGTGAGTGGTCCCTGGCTGCCCTCCTCTATCTAAGATACAAATGAGTGCTCCTCCTGAAAGATATAATCAATGTCAACCTTTTCAGGTGGTTTCTATATTTTGTCTTTTTTCATATACTCCACTTGCAAACCTTGTAAATCTTTCATCTAACAACTTTTGGTAGTCTTTAATCTTCTTTATGTGCAGTTTCTTACTATACTGACAAAAATTAGGTGGTTCCTCAAGATCAAACTCAAGTGGGTGGTCCTTGACTACCCTCTTCCATCCAAGATACAAGTGAGTGCTTGTCCTGAAAAATATAATCAATGTCAACTTTTTTAGGTGGTTCATGTATTATGTCTTTCTTCATATACTCCACTTGTAAACCTTCCAAATCCCTCGTCTAACAACTTTTTTGCGGTCTTTAATCTTTTTTATGCGTAATTTCTTGTTATAATGACAAAAATTTAGCTTCTCTAGCCTATTAGATGTCAGCTTGCTCCTCATCTTGGTGTGTATTAGGTTGAATGTACTTCAATTCCTCTCACAATGGGAGGAACTAATGCTCTAGCTCAAAATCCAGATGCAATAGATACAAGTGGATTCCATCCACTTGTGTTCACCTGAACCCATCACTTAACTGAAAAAAAATAACCAATGAAAAATGATTAGTTTTTAAGTTGAGGACTTACCATAAGAATATATTAATATCAAATACCATATTAACCATACAAGGAGAAATGTTATCACAAGAATATCTCATATCCGAATCTGAGTACACTTCAATTCTCATTATGTAGTGTTGTATTTGAAAATTGATAAACATGAAATTATTAGTGTTTCCAAATAAATATTAAAACATTTTCAAATAATTAAGGATCACTTATATCTCAGCTCTTGTTCTATCCTGTTGAGATCTGGACAAGCATTGTATGAGTGATAGAGTACCCCGCACTTATATCTCAGTTCATTGTCATTGGACACTTGTTCTCTATATTAGATGCGAGGGTTTAAGAAATATATTCCAATTATTCAACTATAAGTCAATGTTTCATATAGTGGCAAAATTAAAAGAAAAGAAGCACAAGCACATTCAAATATTTGTTGCATGTATATCACGATACAATGTCCTACCCCATCTAGTATCAATTATTTTTCATCATTTTTTTGTATCCTCTAGGATTATTGTCCTTGATTTTCAGTTTTGCACGATCCATTGCATCATAAAGAGTCTTCGTTTGGTTCCTATCATCTGAGTGAATTAACCTCAAGACAATTACCAGTGGCTCAATAATAAACAAGTAGTAGACAATCTTTTTCCAAAATCTCTTATCCGTGATCAAATTCTTCGTCTTCATAAAAATTTCTAATTGATCCTCCCTGTTATGCAAGTTGTCAACCATGTAATTATAGTATGTTTTTACATTCATGAACTTGACCAGTGTACATATCTATGCCGATGCAAACTCTAGTAGGGCCAGGCGTGATTAGATCGAGCCCCTTAGTATGTTCCCTCACGATGTGCAATAAACGTGGATGTGTATAGATAAATGATGTGATCAATTATACCTGCCTAACTAGTGTAGAGACTGAAGGCTCTTTACCTATATCTTCCAACATAAGATCAATGTAGTGTGTTGCACAAGATACCTAGAAGAGATGATGCCTCTTCTCCATTAATTTTTCTCTACTGCCTTGTAAGATGATTCATTATCAGTCATAAATTGAACACCATTTTTTTCACTAATCTCTTCTACAATAACATTCATTAAGGAAAAGATGTAGTTGACATTTTTGATTTGTCTAGAAACATCAACTGATTTCAAGAAAGTTGTGTTCTCTGAACAATAAATGAGAAAGTTAATCTTGCTTCTCTTAGTAATACCTGTCCACCCATCACACAACTGTACAACCTCTCTCCCTTCACACCAACTTGAATCGTTTATCCATGTTTTCAGCTCCTCCATCTCCTCATCCAAGTTTCTATCATAAATAAACCGGTTGCTATTAGTTAGACTTGCAATTCTAGGTCTATCTCAACAATGACATTAACCATAGTCTGAAAGTATAGATTAGTGGTTGCATGTGTTGGGATCTCTATATTCAGGTAGATTGAGAAAATATTGTTGCCTTTACCCCTAATTAATTATAGTTAATGAAATAGAGAATAAATTTAAGATTTATACCTATACATAAAATTCACTTTACAATATGTCTCATTGTTATCTTTGTAGTTATTCTTGTTGCTTTGACCCTTTCATTGCTTGCCGAATAGTTCTTTGTGATACATTATGTTTCTTATACAAATGCTCATGTCCTCCTACTAGTGTCAGAGCCGGGTGTGTCAAAGAAGATCAACAATATACCCCCTTTCTTGCTCTCATACCCAAGGTTCGCCATCTCGGATCTCGGCTTCATCTCGGGAGGGTGAAAGAGAAGAGATCTCGGAGAGATCTCGGAAAAATCTCGGGAGATCGGATCTCGGATTCTCGGATCAAAATGTATATATGTATGAAACACAACACAATATCTTATAAAGATAGGAGTACATCAATGAATTTTCATGAAAATATATAACATATTTATACATCAATTGTGTGAATGAACAATTACAAAGTACTCTTAATACCCAAAAAATGATCTTTGTGTTTCTAAAAGATTTAATTTTGTATACAATCTTATTTAAATACTAATATGGTATTAAACTTGTAGCACATTTTTATCCGCGATAGTATAAGTGATAGTGATATATATTAATATGTTTACACTATCCCAAAAGGCGCTGGTCAAGTAGTGCCTTGTCGCCTAGGCGCCCGCCTTGACAACTATGGTATCAGGGGGGCAAAGCCCCCCGAAGAAATTTTTTTTTCGGACTAGGCTACTTGGGGCGAGATCTCGGCAATCTCGTTTCTCGGCCCCCTTGGCGAGACCGAGATCTCGCGAGATCTCGGCGAGATCTCGCGAGATGGCATTCCATGCTCATACCTATACCCTCACTAGGTGTAGGTCGTGTTGATTGTGATTGATAAAATACAAGGTCAACTCCAGACTCTCTTACTCCCCTCCTCTCCTCATCCTCTCTTTATGCATGCTTGTTTGCATGTCTGGCTTTCTTGAGTTCATAGTTTGTGGATGAGTCATTACTGTCAAGTTCAACTTCAACTCTTGCCTTCCCTTTCCCTCTAAAGGTTGGCACCTCTTCCCTCCTCCCTATAATTCATCATGCAAACACTACTTTTGTTTAATCCTAATCTTCTTTTGTGAAGCTCTACCTATGTGGTAGTGATGCGGGACGGACTGGGTTGACACTCTAAACCGACTCCCACACACGATCCAGTTCACAAGACCAGGTACTCAGACTCAATTTGAGGGTAACAGATCGGCGTAGTTAAGAAACTACAATGTGGTTAGGATGCCTAGCTAGGTGAAATTTTGGTGGAATGAGAATAGGGAGAGGGTAGTTTAACTCGTTGGCATGAGTATTCGCGACCGCATACAAAATGAACAAAGTAAATAATCGAGAGAAAAATTAGAAGTTACCTCTTCACTTGTAGGAGGACCCGGCTGACACGTATCCTGAGAACTACAATTCACAAGATTGATTATGTCAAGATGCCCAACTCTCGCAGGAGGGTAATAGGCTACATGCGGTTATGTTCTTGGGACTGCTCAGGTTGACAAGTATCTTTTGGTTGGTGGCGGATGAACGTCGAAGAGGTATCGGGATGCCTGGTGGATGGAAGAGTTGTTGACCCAATGTTGAAACTCTTGTGGCGCCGACCTTGACGGTGATGAAGATTGCAAATGATGGAACTATTGACATTGGATGACCTAGGTAAGGAGAAAGTGGATGGGAGATGAAGATGTGGGGGGTGGTAGAGAAGATGTGGTAATGCTCCTCACGAGCTTCCGAAACCGGGTGATTGGGTACCCTTCACGGGCTTCTCCCTCACAGAGGCGATGAAAAGTAAAGAGTAGACACTCTTATTTCAAGCTTAACTTCATTCAACTTGTTACAATGAGGATACATAGGGAGGTATTTATAGACCTCAAGGCTCCCTTCAAAAATTTGAATTTCCCTCCAAACATATCCCCACCTACCAACTACCTATTAACTCTAAGTAATTACTACCTCTCACCTACCTAAAATAATTACTAGTCTTTAAAAACTACTCTTCTTAATAAGACTACCAACTACTACTTACCATCGTAATAACTCTATTCCTCTAATTAATAAAACTACCTTCTAATAACTATTAACTCTCTTAGTTAATGAAATAATATTCTCCTAGGTAAGAAGAGGTGAATGACCATCATGAGTCGGCTCCAAGCTAGATGCTGCCGGCTACCGGATCTTGGTGTGGACCGGTCCAATTTGATCGAAAATATCGTCTCGAACCGGTGTCCCCACCAGGTAGCCTCTAATATCTTCACTAATCTCTATAAGCAGCTTGTCACATTTTTTAACATTACCACTAACCCCAACAATGTGTTACTTTAATCAGTACACTCCTCCATCCATCTTTTTTTCACACCACTTGTATTTGACTCTTTGTTAGCCGCATCCACCATATGCTTATGCTTTCACCCAATATCATGCATTGCAATTACATCACCTTCGTCGTGGTCAGCCTTAAGGGGTTGTTCGCACCATTTAGGGAGTTAATGGAAACTGAACAGCCCCTTACGAGGTGGTTTTGGTCCCCTGGATGTGAAAAGTATGCAAAATGGCAAAAATTGTCTATGTGGGAGTTAATCGAGACTTAGAATTTGTTCAAACTAAGTTTCAGAGGAGAGAGACTCACCAATGGGGTACAAAAGCAAGAATTAGATGAGGAATTGCCGAAACCCTTGAAGGGAATTGTTGGAATTTCCCTGAAATCGATCGAGTCGATCCTAGATCGCCATAATTGATGTTGAAGTACCTAAATCACCACCGAAGATGCAAGATCAATGTCGGAATCACCTACATATCTTCGGAATCACAAGGAGGTCGCCGGAATTGCCAAGGAGAATGTTGAAATTGCGAAGCCCTAGGTGGGAATTGCAAAAGTCGGCTTTCTGGGGTCTATATCGACCTTCAATGGCCGATATGAACCTATATCGGGTTTGAATCAAGCTCGAGATTGATTCAAATCCATGTCGAATCGGTCAGCTTGATTATTTCTAGGTCTGAATTGATCGAATCAGATCAATTTAGGCCGATTCTACCAATTCCGACTGATTCCTCTAGAATTTCAACTAGAATCGGTCCTTCAAGTATGAATCGGATTGAGATGATCAAATAATCTGATTCCAGAATCGGCTGATTTCTATCCGATTCTACAATCTGTGCTCCTGGCCTTCTATATGCACCAGTCTTAAAAGCATGGAAGCATAGAGGATGGCATCTAAAGATGGAGGAGAGGGCATCGCTAGGTGGAAGAGTCTATTGGAAACCCCCTGCCCACTCCCGAAACCTCTTCTTCTTTCTGCCCGACTTCTGCAGTGGTCGTGATGGCCTCATTCATCCCGGATCTCCTCTCCTTAGTCCCGATCGGGGCTCTTATGTGAAGGGTACTGCAGATACAAAATTGGGGGCCCAGTCAAAGCGTGATCATGGGAGATGCTCCCATCGGAACTGCTCCAATTCTTCTGTTTTAAAGGAGCATCTGTTGGCACCCATCTTGCCCTGCTGACCATCCGGTTGTCTGATGCAGGCATTACCGCAGCAGCTTCTTTGTCTAGATAAACAGGCCATTGGATCCTATATTTTAGGATCTCAATATTGCTGCGCAAATAAGCATTACGTGGGCCATGATTTATCCTTCATTAGGGACTAACTTAAAGTGGGAAGATAACCCATTTACCACACAAAGGATTTTTTTGCGTGAATTTGCTGGTAGATGGGCCATCTCTTGACATATAAATGGGCCCATACATGAATTAAAAGATAGCACATTAGGTGGGGCATAGATGAGCTGCGAAAGTAGCATGTGGGAAGGCTTATTTCTTTATTGGATTAAGACAAAAGCAGGCTCATCTTTCAATGAAATTAGCTCATTAATAACGGGACATGTGGCTTAAGAAATAAACATCAAAATTGGATTATTTCCTCATGGATGGACATTGAAGTGGACCCCATTTTGATGACTTGTATCTGAGAATTGAGTATTATGGCCCCCATGGAGATTGAATTTGTTCTAATCTCGGCCCAATAATATTGAAAATTTTTGGTGCAAATAGACTGTTTATTAGCTAGCATGGATAATCACTTTCTGCACTTAGGTGGAGTAGAAAATTTTTGAAGGGTTTATGCATGGCAAGATAGGTAAAATTGTAACATAGGTGTCAGTTCACAGGTAGAGGGACCGTGTTATTAACATTAGGGATGGTACATCAACTAGCAAACTGAGGTTAGGCTTTTGTTTTTATCATTGATTGAGTTATTACTTGTATTTATAATTTATCTCTGGGTGTGTGGGGGGGGAGGGGGGCGGTTTGGGGATTTGGCGGGATCATGCTTTTAGCATTGCAGAGTATTCAGCAATCTGCAAACTTCGAGGCTGTGTTTGGTGCTTTTCTTTATATTCAAACTGAGACTGGACAATTAGGTTTCTGTACACACCACGTTGACGTTAGCCTTTTTTTTAAGGTATTGCCGCAGTGGTCAGCACCCTGCGGGCTTGCACACCACAATGAGCGGTCCCGGGATCAAACCCGGGAAGAGCCTCCACCGAAGGGACGCAGATGTCCACTTTATCACAGAGGGGGGGCGCACGTTGACTTTGGTCACCCAAGGCCAAAGGGGTTTTGGAGGGAGGGGCTGCTGGAGGTGGATGTTGGCTGCAAGAGAGTGGGGGAAGAGGGAGGCTGCTATGAGTGCAGTGAGCCTCATCAGAATTTAAAGACGTTCCTGACATGCAGTCAATCCTTGGACCTAGTAGGGCCCACTAGCCCAAAACTTCAAACCCGCAGTGGCCTCCTCCAGCCCTCCAATGTTTCCTTGATCAACACCCTCCCATAACCCTTACTTCCTCCAGCAACCCCCCTTCTGGTTGCTCTCTACCCTTCTGCCCTTCTTATCTTCCGATCCTCTTCAACAGACTAATCACCTCATCATTAAAGGCTATTGCACCTGGCACCTGAGGTGAGGTGACCTCTCTCAGGTACCTCATACCTCTGACACAAATTTTTATGTTGCAGCTGCTTTTCCCATCCAGTTGTCTATGTAAATTGTCACCCAGCTTTTTCTGTTCACTTAACTTTCTCTTCCTCCATTCCATGTTTAAACCAGTTGAACTAGGCTCAAATTGTTGCAACACGTAAAAACATCACCACTATCTAGTTATCAATCCCGTTTCTGGCTTCTTAGTATTCATGAAATACCGGAAAAGGGGATGAAAATGACAAATCATTTGTATAGTTTACATCAATGGAAAACAACATTAGACCTTTATCTGAAGATAACTTGTTAGGCTATTTGGAAAGAAGCCACTACTTTTTCTTGATGTATAATTTTACAATTTTTAACTTCAAGTGTGATGTTTATCTAATATAAGAAATACTGCAAGGGCCTTGATAAAGAAATTCTTCAATCTCCCTTTATGAATATCGGTGCATGAGACGTCTGCACTTTTGTACTTTTATGGTTGCTTTACAAGATGCACTTTTTGATGTCTTCGTGATTGTATTAAACCCAAGTATTCCTCTTAAATTTTATGTTCACCTTTTTGAGTGGATGGCTATTAAAAGATTGGTTTCTGTTCACTGGGATTTTGCATGAAAGTTACCTGATTATTTATTTGATTGCATAGGGAACCCGCTCAGCTCTTTATGCGAATGAACGTGAGTCTATCACAGTCACTGTGGAAGAAGTCACTTCAAGAACAGTTGGCGCACTTATAGCATTGTATGAAAGGGCTGTTGGGTTTTATGCATCATTAATCAACATAAATGCCTATCATCAGCCTGGTATGCACTCAATTTGTTCTCCTCATGCTTGTCACTCTCAACTGAAGTAACTTGCTTAAGTGTGTCTTCCACTTTATATCCTTCACTACGTTGGCAGGTGTTGAAGCTGGAAAGAAAGCAGCAGGGGAAGTATTGGCCCTTCAGAAGAGGGTCCTAAAAATTTTGAACGAAGCAAGGTAGGCACTGTTCACCTTCTTGCTATGTGAACAAATAATCTTTCATTTTATATTGGGAAACAATGGTATGATTTTTTTTAGACGACTTGCATTTCTCAATAATCTGAAGCCTGAGGGGCCCATTTCATCTCAATTGCCTCCTACGTTTTTAAGTTCAACTTGATAATTTTGTACTCAAATTTTGCACTTTACATGAAAATAAGATAAATACGTATGAGCACCTAAAATATACTAATCAGTGTATTGCCCTGAAATATAGGCTTCTATTGTTAATAGTTATTTATGGAAAATAGCTCGAAGTGTTGAGGCAAGTGACACCAGGGGAAGGGGGCGCCCGTCTCAGCTTAGTGACCCAGGCAGTCAGACTCACAGCTGCTGTTAACCACTAGCGACTGACTATTTGGTTACAGAAGTTCGGGAATGGAATATGGCTATTTAATTTGTTCTGATCGCTTCTAATTCAACTTCCTACTACCACTGAGTAGTGCACGGGGTTAACAACCTTTGACGGGGACCTACTTCGGCTTTCTTCTTTCCATTAGTAGTCTCATTATTTTACTTTTAACAACCACCAACCATTTCAGCTGCAAAGACCCTGTCGAACCATTAACCCTTGATGAGATTGCGGACCGTTGTCATGCATCTGAACAGGTATCCATCTCTCTTTCCAAGAAAATTAATGGGCAAAGCATCTTACCTAGCACTGATTGAAACTTGTATATTTTCCAGATTGAGATGATCTACAAGATCATTGCACATATGGCTGCCAACGACAGAGCAATTATAGCTGAAGGCAACTGTGGTTCTCCTAGAAGTATTAAGGTTTTCCTTGGGGAATGTAACGTGGATGAGCTATATTGACAGATTATTCATGCCCGTGCACACCCGAAGAATGCAACGACATGCACTCGTAATGCAAAAGTTAGTGATGCCAAATTCAAATAAATGCAAGATTTTGGGAAGAGCTGTGTGAAATGTGTTTTGGGACTTGTCATTTGGTTTACTGCTCTAGTAGTGTGCTCTCTTTCGATGGCTACCACATAGTACATACCTTAAATTCATGCTGATTTCTTAATGTCCAAGCAATCTTTAAAAATCAATTTTTAAGTTATAATATATATATTAACGAATATTTTATCAGGGTTGACCAAAATTTTTAAGTTTAACTATTCGGCATTGAATAACTAAGCTGGGGGGGAGGTGAGAAGATTGACTGTGTTACGAGCCGGGTGCTCTGGTACGCCACCCTCTTGTTAGTAGCGGTTGCTCCCTCTCTCCCTTTGCTTGGTGACTTCCTAAAAAGCTATTGGCTGTAAAAACAAGAACCGTACAAGCTAAGCAAAAGAGGAGCCAAAGCCTACCAATGTGACAGAAAGAATGCCAAAAGGAAGAAAAAAAAATAGAGAACAGCAAGCAAAGCCACCGCTCGCATTCAGTCTAGTCAAAGCAAGAGGATTCGTCATCATATTACACGCTTCAGGGCCTCTTTCCCCGTGCAGTGCTTGATGTATGACTAGATGCGTGACCCTTTTAGCAAGAATGTAAAGGTGTTTGCATCATAACTTCGGATAGGAAAGATAATAATGAGAGTTAAGAGAATAAGAAGAAATCAAGGTTCAGTATCCACAGGAAAGGAAAATAGAAAGGGGTCTTGACATCCACCAGAAGATAAATAGAGAGCAAAAAAATACAGCTCAAGCAAATCTCTATATCAAACAAACAGAAATATCTTTAGAGAAGGGACTACATATTTATAGACTAAGACGAACTGATCCAATTACGATTGTAAGCCCAATCCTAATTTGATTTGTACATAAATTTAAGCGCTATCCAAATTTGACTGACCTAATTAAACTCTTATCTAAATTCAACTCCTACTTGAATTTGCCTCAAACCAAATTAAGACTTATACTAAATCGAATTGTAATAGGACTCAAATGACTAAAATCAATGCATTTCTCTCTAGAAAAAATTTTATTATGTATGTTGATTACCAATTTCTTTCAAGACTTGGACTTGCTCTAGCATCATTTCCATGCATACAGGAAAAAAGTTGGGGAGCATTGCTAGTTGCTGGGTGAGTGTGGATGGGAATGATGAGATTGGGGGAAGGAGAATACAAGAGAGGTGGGATTTTATGGCATGGCAAGGGAATCGCCAGAAGCTGCACATCTGGTGAATGAGGAAGTTTGTTTGCAGGAGAAAAAATAGATTCTAAAACAAATGGGCATCGTCACAGGACATGTTGAAGATCCTCTTATTTTTCATATTTTATCAAAAGCTTAGATGTCTTTTTTTGAACAAAAAAATTATTAGGTTAGGATTTTGAGTCTTAGTTGGCCCGACTCGGAGTTTTTCTACTGTTGCGTTTAATTTTATATGTTGTTAAGGTTGTCTATTGACGTATTGTTTAATTTAGTTAGAAATAGCCAAGTTATAGTCGGTTTCATATTTTACTTGGGAGTTTAGTGTTAAGTTAATCTAGTAAAGGTTAGTTTGAGAGTCAGTCAATAGGTAGTTTTGTATTTTTGGGGATTCAATTGTAATTTTTGGGTCATATTAATATGTAGTGAAAAATCTTAAGGATAACAATTGGTTGATTTTGGAGAAAGTTTTCCTTATGGTGATGCGACAGTGTTCTCTCCCTTCTGTTGCCTCTCTTTCTTGACATGATGCCAAGACCTCATTCTACTTCTACTCTTCAAGACTTTAGTTGTTGCACGTTCGTCCGTGAGAGCTTCATTTGAAGTTCAATAAATGAGTTTGGTTGCCCTTCAAGCAAAAGAAATTTCTGCAAGGAAACACTCCAGGTCAAAGTGCCAGGACTTGGCCATGATGCACTTGAATCAGGTATATCCATTTGTTAAATCTCCAGATGCTCAGTCTCATAAGTTATATACTATATCTTGCATCCCTTAGAAGAAAACAACAGGTCTTTGTTTATTGGGTGAGATCATAGATCGCAGAATCGGCCGATTCCTGGATCAGATTGGCTATTGCCGATCCGATTCTTGGCCGAAAGACCGATCCAGAAAAAAGTTTCAGCAGAATCGGTCGGAATCGGATCAGAATCGGAATCGGATCGGCCAAATCGGTCGGGATCGGAATCAGAATCGAATCATTTTTTCATTTTTTGCTATTCCAGTCGGATCGACCAGGATCAGCCAAAATCGGTCTGAATCGGCCAGAATCGGTCTAGAATCGGAATCAGATCGATTTTTTTTACTTTTTTTTGCTTACCGATTCTGGATCGATTTTCTTTTATTGGATCGGTCGGAATCGGTCCGATCCGATTCGATCCGGATCTCGTAATCATTGGGTGAGATGCAATATTTGGCTCATTAGATGGTGGAAATAACCACACGAGATGGGTCATTAAACTAAGTGATCCAACACGGGATTGTGCCCATTTATTCTCTATATGTTCTCAACACTAAATATTTTTCATAATTTTTTGGAATTTCCGGACTCTTTTCGAATGTTCTAATATTTTAAACATTCTAAAACTTTTAAGTTACCCAACGCATTTTGTTACCTGAGGGCAGGTGCCATCAAACCAGTCAAACTGGGCTGTTGACCCCCCCCCCTTTAAAATAGGATGAACAATAGGGCCGCCCTTAACGGGACCAAAAGATCTGTATCTTCTTCTCCACTTGATACAGTGACTATAATGGCATTCGAAAAGGGGAAAGAAAGGGCACAGATTTTGTTTCCAAGTTGGACTTTCCAAACGTGAAAAAATCTCTAAAGATAGGAATTTAAATTCTCATCAAATGAGGATTTCAAATCTTGAGACCGTATTCCCAAAGGACTTGTTTGGTATCATAAATTTTTGAGGATAAACCTGGATTATCCCCTAAATTTTGGAGATAACTCAGGTTTGTCCCCAAATTATCCTCATACCAAATAGCACCTAAGGGGCTAGTTGGTATTGGGATAACTTAGAGATAAATCTGGTTTATCCTTAAATTTTAGGGGATAAACTTAGTTTATCCCCAAAATTTTATGATGCCAAACAATCCCTAAATCCTCACCAAAAGACGAAAATCGCAAAGGGAATGTGCAGCCACCAGGGTTTTTCCAACTGGAAAAATACTAAATTCTCTTCCTTCATCCTCGTTAGAAGTAGGAAATCATAGGTAAACATCAAGTAATCTTATTACCACCTTATAAAACCTTCACAAGACTTCAATTACCTTCATGGATGGAGGTTTCAAGAAAAATCCAAATCGAGATGATGACTTTCGTAAAACTAAATCATCATTTTTTAGACCTTTTACTAGACTCTCCAATGATCTAAAGATCGAATGGTTTAAAATGTGAGAAACCCCTATGTCACAAGATTCTATCAAAGCCAACCAATTTCAAATTCTCATCACATAAGAATTTTAGTGGCCTAGACAAAATAGATGTTTGCACAATTTTAAGAAAAAATAAAATACAAAAAATCACATCGATTTGACTTTGATTTTGACTAAGACTTGAACATGGCTCTGATACCATTATAAGAAATCACCTTACAAAATTTGGTGTAGGGAAAGTGACGATTCTTATATTCATGTTTATCTTGTCTTGATTGGAACTAAACAACGAAAACTAAAAATCGAGTTTAAAAATACTTTTGCATGATTCTATCAATCCCCAAGATCAGAGAAGAACAAGCATAGAACACTCCATGGTCTCCAAACCACCTAAGAGCACAACCTCTAGTGGTATACGCACGAACTTCCTCCGCAGATAGATTCTCTTGTATGTTAGACCTTCCTACTTATCTCGGATGGCACTCCACCATAGAAAAATGTGCTCCAAGAAGAGAAAGAAATTAAGAGGAGGCTGGTCGCAAATTTAGCTCTCTTAAGTTGATAGGATTTGGCCAATCACTTAGCTTTATAGAGAAATTTGAATTTTTCATAAAATCTAAAATCTGTATAAATTATGCACATGCCCTCGTACTTACAGATCAATCCTTATATGTATGACCCACTAGGCCCAATTGCCTATTTGGTTGAGACATAATTAAAATAGAATAATTCTATTTAATTAAATTAAATCTATTATTTAAATAATAGATTTAACAATCTACCTATCAAAAAGAGAAAAAGTCACATCTCATGATCTTAAACGACTATGGGGATAAACTTATGTTCATTGAATCTTTCCATCATCAGTTATCACACGAATATAAAGCCTTGTCCATCTCATTGACTGTGAACCCCTTAATATATCGACACTTTGAGATCATGTAATTGGCATTAGATCAATTGGAAAACTCTTTTCTAAATATCTTATCTACCATGGCCAGGGAAATATAGTACTATCACATAAGACATTCACTTTCACTTATCAAAAGTGAATGATCTATTATTATCTACTCAATTGCCTCAATTGAGTTTTTCTTGTACGCAATTTATCGTTGTATTGGAACATTAAATTGATGATCAATAAGTCAATGGTCAAAAAACAAGATCTACCTAACAAGGCATCTCTGGTGATTTAGGTCAAAAGTTTAACCATACAACTGCGATGATACAAATCTTTATTAACAGTTCGATAAGATACTATTTAGGATTTCTAATTCGGTAAATTAAGTGATCTCATTTCTCTAATGAGCACCCGTATGTATATTTCAATCTTTTCACATTACTAACTAATGAGATCAGTTGTCCTCATCATATGAGAAAGTATTACATATACTAGTCTATCTTGATCCTTGATATCCAATCTCAAAGATTCAATGACTAAAAATATTTAAATCACTTACCTCTAAATGATTGATTTTATTATCATAATCTCATCATAATTCAATCATCATTGCATATGATCAAGGACTTCATTACAATGTTATTTGATTGAATGACATATTTCTAGAAATGTCGAATTATGTCATATATGATTGATTTGTAGGCCATACACTTCTATCACCTGCAACGTTAATGTTCTCATTTGTGACTATTTCTTTGGTAACTAGGACAATGAAAGTATGGATTGTTTTCTTGATGACTCAGGGTCTGGGATTAAAGAGGTTTATGATGGGGGTGTCCCTGATTTGGGTATGAATGCATTATGAGATCTCATATAGCTCTTTTATGGAGCTCAGGTGATGTAGAGCCAATATATTTTTCAGAGCTAGCATGGCATTTGTGGCTATCATCTTTACTTGTTTGGGCTTGGAGATTGCACCAATTAATCTCCTAGCCATCGTCCTCCATCTATCAATATAATTAACAAAATCTTTATCATTTATTATCTTTTCATCACATAGGTCATTAATAGAATAGAATTTCTTGACCTTGTTCTTGTACCTCTGTAAAAATTTGGCTTTTATAGTATCAAAGTTACTTGCTTCCGATGGATCAAGTAAATAGAACCACTCCAAGGCTAATCCTTCTTGGGGCCATTTGAACAAGAATAAGAGAGACCTCATGTAGTCTTTTCAAAAGATAAACTCACAAAGAAAATCCTTGGCATGGATGAAGGCATTATAGGTTCAGCTGTAATGGTAGTACACTAGCATCTCTGAAGGGGGTAGATAAAAGATGGGGAGGGTAGGGAGAGAGATCTTGGGACTCAAGAGCTTATTTGGTTGATGTCTAATTAAAAGAATAACTTATAAATTAAATCATTATCTCATAATAGATTTAACAACCTACTGATCATGAAGGTGCAAGTCACATGCCATGATTCTAATTGATTTCGGGGATAAACTTCTCTCCAAAGAGACTTTTTATTATCGGTTACTGCACAAATATAAACTCTCATCCATCCAATGTCTCGATTAGATAGAGGTGCAGCATTAACAATCAACTCCTAGATATTTTGACACTATGAAATCTTGAATTCAAAATCGGATCAATTGGAAAACCCTTTTCCAATTATATTATCATGGCCAACAATTTAGAGTATTATCCATAGAACATTCTCTCACTCCTACCAAGAGTGAATTGCCTCCATTGTAGACATGCAAATTTGGCTTAATTGAGAAGACCAAAACTCTTGTTTCCATAAAAGACACTTGCTTTATCCACCTAAACAAACCAATAACCTAAAAGAATGGATTCCATGCTAGGGAATTTGCTATCCTAATAACGTGAAGCCTAGCATCACATCAAGATTTCCCGCCATTTCTCCGTGAATTAAGCTGGTTGACAACATTGTATAGTGGTGCAGACATCCCAATATCGAGATGTTAGGAATATCCTTTGACACTATCACTTGAGGCCACACATGAGGTAGAAAAGGACAGTCAACTTGTCAGGTTTGGTCAAAGGTGTCCCAATAGCATGACATCAGATGTCCTAATCACGAGGTGTCAAAGATGAATATGACATTGCCACCTCAGCCTACGCAGGTCAAAGGCATATGCCTGTTGTGGTCAAGATGGTTACAGACGTCCCAACAGTGTGGCTTTCGACGTCCAGCTAGTGTGACACTGGGCGTTGTAATAGTGGGCCGTCAGTGTCATTAGACATGCCTTAAAAGGGAGGCATTTCTCCAACATTTCAAAGGTTCCAGGAGAAATCTTAGAAGACCCATGGAGCTTCAGCACTCAAAAGAAACCTTGAGAGTGCCTCCCACCCATTTTCTCCTCATCTAGGTCCTCAAAGCCTTCATGGAATCTACCCAACATCCACCATCACCTATGTAGATCTACACTCTCGCCTTCCATAGCTAAGGAAGCCATTCGAGGTCTCAGATCTCCCTAAGGTAACCCTCCCTCTCCTGCTTATACAAACGGGAGTCACCAAGGGCCGTTGCACCGAGCTGAAGCTAGGAAGAACATCCAAAATTGGCTAGGGAAGCAGACGTGAAGAGTTGCTCATTGAGCTTAAAGATGTCCCATCACTAGGACTTCTGGCATCCCGATCTCGGGACGCCTAGTTTTCTAGAGTGTTGCTACCCACCAGTCTTCCAATGTCTTCTTCCTCCATCCTCATCTAGTTTTGTTTATGCTTTATTTGCATCATTTATGTCATGACACTATAGCTTAGTACATCGTTAGCATCATCATCCATCCTAAATTATTAAGAGGGTTAGGATTTGGTCATAATATTGTTAGTTCTATTCCATTTGTCATTCTCATGTTTGCTCTGAGCATGGTGCTATACATCATCTAGTTCTAATTTATGTCATGCTTTTTCTTTACTTTAATTTAGATATTACAAGGTAAGCCAGGTATTCCCAAGATCCTTCCCTAGCCGGCTTAGGAAAATGAAGATAAAACCCACAAGCACATTCCCCCTCCCTCAAGGTACACACGGTTAAACCTCCAAGCATCATCATTTTATCTTTTTTATTTGGAGCCTGCAGATCCTAGCAACTACACTTTACACACCCACCACAGTTCTATACCAACTTCACTCTCTTCTCTATTATGGCATTTGACCAAGAAAGAAAATTTTATTAGAGCTTAAAAAAGAGGTTGACTACCGCACCAATCCTGACATTACCCATTACCATTAGGAATAGGAGGTTTTTTTGTGTATATAGATGCATCTAGGATTGGGCTTGGTTGTGTGCTTATGCAGAATGAGCAAGTGGTGGTTTATAATTCTAGACAGTTCAAGGCGCATTAGAAGAATCACCCCACTCATGACTTAGAATTGGTAGTGTCGACTCCAGAAACGGGTTCCGGATCGGCACCTCAAGATAAGGTGAAAAATGGAATAGGAGGAAAAAGAGGGAGTGAATCGGAAAAAAATATTCGGAAAGTGGTAAAGACTCCTCACCTCGATCCCACACTCACATTGATCCCCGAACTTTCATCTCACGGCGTCGCTGAGCACCGGAGACGGTTCGGGTCATGTGAGAGGAAAGTGAGGAATAGATGAACTTAAAACATGAAAAATGTGGTCGCCAGGAGCCGCGGGCTCCGCTTTATGGAATAAAAACAACATTAAGTTGATTTGACCGTGTACCTTAGCGTGGGAGATCGGGATATGGGTTCAACCTTCTTCTTCCTCGGCCGGCCGATGAAGAAGAGTCTCCAACCGATGCTAGCTTGATCAACCTGTGCAACTAGAACAATAAACCAAGTGAAGAAAATGATTATAACTATGGGAAGTGTAGTAACTGTAGTAAGAAGATGAGAAAGAAGCAATTGGAATCGAACTCACCGGATTGAGGCAAGTCCTAACCCCTTTTTTGTGTATTTTTTATTATGTAAAAATGATGAAAATGAACTGAAACATGCCTTAAAATAATAAATGAACTGAGTGAAATAAGTTGAGAAAGCTTATGGAATGGATCGGCTTGAGTTGAAGCCGAGTTGGTTGAAGAAAGCTGGTTCGGGTAGCTTTGCACCCTCCTGGCGTGACTTTGGTACATAGGATGCTACGGACGAACCCAATGTCAGAATCGAGTGCCGTTTGTTGGAGTAGACAGAGGACTCATAGAGGAAGAGTTCCTATGTTGATGATTCCTTCTAAATACTCCTGTAGAAGCCTGTAAAAATTATGAAAGTGGGCGGATGTAGAAAACAGAACCTGGATGCGCGCCCTCAGTGTAGCAATCGTCACGAACGAACGGCAAGTCGGACTTGAGTGCCGTCAGTTGGAGATTAAAGAGGACGAAGAGATGAACATCTCCTATGTTGAATACTTTTGCAGCTGAAGTCCCGGATTTTCTTCAGAAGTCGATGAAGTTGGTTGATGCAGAATGCCCGGATCGAGCCTTCTCCTTCACTTCTGGATCGATCTCTCAATGTCGGATCGCCTTTGGACATCGGAATGGCTTTGGAGAAGAGATTGGACGACCTCTGGACGAGCTAGGCACGGGGGGTTAACCTTGGGTCTTTGAGAATGGCCCTCAATTTATAGGGGAAGGAAGCCGGTGCAAAAAATGGAAACTGGACCGACCGCACCCCCGCTTTTCAAAGGGGACGAGGGCGCGCAGGGCGCGCCCTCAAACCAAGGGCGCGCAGGGCGCGCCCCCACTTCGGGGGTGCGGTCTATGAGCCCCCCTGTTTCAAAGGGAGCGGGGGCGCGTTACGTGTCTCACTGCTAAAAATCGACGGAAACTTCCGGAAATTGCTAAAAATCGACTTGACATACGTAACGCGCCCCCGGTTCGGGGGCGCGGTACAAATAATCGAAAATCAGCACCGGAAACCTTCCAAAAATCAGGTTTAGAAGGTGCTAATCGGGGTAATTTGCGATTTAAAGAAACTGACCGCGCCCCCGCTTTTCAAAGGAACCGGGGGCGCACAGGACGTGCCCCCGGTTTGAGGGTGAGCAGGGCGCGCCCCTGGGTTGAGGGCGCGAAGGGCGCGCCCTCCCCTTTCAAGGGGAGCGGGGGCGCGGTAGACTCTCTCTCCTGCGCGCGTGTTCCGCAAGCCGTATCTTGCAAACGGGATGTCCGATTCGGCTCCCGTTTGTTGCGTTGGAAAGAGGGCCTTCAACCGCACCTCCTCAAGTCAGTAAACCAGACGGCATGACTCCCGAGACGTTCGCACGGGGCTTTCTACCGGTTTACCCTCTCGCGGAAAGTCGAAACCCGGGGCGAAGATCCGAAAGAACACGGTTCCGATCGAGAAATCTCGGGTCAACTTGGGATGACTTAAAATGATGACCGAACAAGTCCAGTACGATCGAAAAACCCGAAGTCATCGAAAAATCTGAGATTAACCCGGTAAACGTGAACTGAAACTCGGAAAAGTCGCGAAACCCTAAAATTGACCGAACCGGACGTATAGCCATGATTGATGAAAATATTCGGCTAGAATCGACCCGGATGACCCGAAAAGACCCGGTGATGACCGAAAAGGCCTAACGCGTGGTCCGGGATAGCCGTGTCAGCACAGATCGAAAAAGGCGTAACGAAAGCCGTCATTGACCGACGCCTACCGAAATGACTTCTCGGAAACCCTGAATGTTATGGAACACATGCGGGACTCCCGAGAACTTCAATTATGGACCATTCAAGGTCGGTCATCGAGCAGGCTTCATGTTTTTACAGTTCACGTGCGGCTCTCGCTTGAAAGTTACAGCATCATTCCGGAAATCATTGGTCCATTCTCAACTTGCGAGGGGCTCCACCCATGTCCTTAGGTCATGTCCACGAGATAATTCGGATCAGATAACGGTCAAATAAAAGATATCACCTATGGAATAAGAGTCTAGGGCTCCGAATCAAGCCAATTTGGCGTGTCTACAGGTAGTAGTTGTTCATGCACTTAACATTTGGAGGCACTATCTTTATGGTGAGGTGTTTGAGGCCTTTATTGATCATAAGAGTTTGAAGTATATCTTTTCTCAATAAGATCTCAACTTGAGGCAGAGAAGGTGGGTAGAATTTGATGGAGTGATCATAACTACGACTTTAGTGATCATAACTATAAATTTAGTCTCAGTTACCACCCAGGCAAGGCAAACAAGGTGGTAGATGTTCTAAGCAGGAAGAAGTTGATGTCTATTAGATTGCACACAAAGTGGAAGAAGCTATTACTGAGTGTGCGCCAAGTCTAGTAGTTGACAAGTTGGCATCATTCTTGGGCAATTGGCTAGTGGCTTATATTAGTGGATAGAGTAAGCACAGCTCAAGAAGGCAACATGGATATTCAGAACTTAGCAAAGAGACCAAAAATTTCAAAGCACCACAATGGAACTATTAGGCACCTAGGTAGATTGTGTGATGATGTTGAGCTTAGGCAAGAGATTTTGACAGAGACACATAAGTCATAGTATGTTATTCATCCCGGAGAAACAAAGATGTACCATGACCTAAGGAGGCACTTTTATTGGGAAGGAATGAAGAAGAATGTGGCTAAATATGTATCCAGATGTCTTATATGTTAGCAAGTCAAGGCAGAGCACAAGAAGCTAGCAAGACCATTGCAGCCAATAGAGAATCCATAGTGGAAATGAGAGCAAATTACTATAGATTTTGTCACAGGTTTGCCAAGAACCAAAAAGTAATATGATGATATTTCGGTTGTGGTGGACTAACTCACTAAAACAACACACTTCTTACGTATCAAGGAAACTCAACAGACCAAAAGTTTGGTGAGATTTTATTTTGATGGAGTGATTAAAAATCATGATATTCTAGTTTCTATTATTTTAGACTGAGATCCCCAATTTATAAGAAGGATATGGATGGGTTTGTACAATGCTTTGGGCTTACAACTCAAATTCAGTTTTGTTTATCATCCTCAGACTGATGGTCAGTCAAAATGACCATTTAGACTTTAGAGGGTATGTTGAGAGCTGGAGATTTGGAGTGGCAAGAAAGTTGGGATCTACAATTGCCATTGGTTTTTCACTTATAATAATAGCTATCACTCTAGTATCGATATGGCACCTTTTGAAACTTTGTATGGAAGGACATGCATACCGCCCTTATGTTGGGAAGAAGTTGGTGAAAGAAGTAGTATTGGACTAGAATGGGTACAGGATAGCAATGAGAAGATCCAAGTTATTCGGCAGAAGTTACTCACAGCTCAGAGTCGCTAGAAAAGTTATGCTGATTTAAAGGGGTGAGATGTTCAATTTGATGAAGAAGACCACGTATTTTTTAAGATCTCCTCGATGAAGGGTGTGGTTAGGTTTGGTCGTCATGGGAAGTTGAACTCGAGGTACGTGGGACCATTCCTGATTGAGAAGAGAATTGAAGAAGTGGCTCATAGGTTGGCTTTACCACCTACTATGTCGATAGTACACCCGGTATTTCATGTTTCATTGCTAAAGAAGTATGTGCCACATCCGACTCATGTTATTAATTTTTCAAAGAGTGAAGTGCAACCCAACCTTACTTTTAAGGAGCTACCAATTAGGATTACAGATCAAATGATGAAGCAATTGAGGAACTAAGTTATCCCAATGGTGAATGTTCTATGGAAACATCATTATGCGGAAGAGTCTACTTGGGAAATGGAAGAAGAGATTAGACCTCATCATCCTCACCTTTTCGATAAGCCTTAACTAGAAATTTCAAAGTCAAATTTTTTTTAAGAGGGTAGAATGTAATAATATGTATTATTATAGTATTATTTATGTTATAATTGTGGCGATTTATTTAATTACATAATGTGTTTAAATTATTTTTAGGTGTCTATGAAGGTAAGTAGGTGTTTTATTAAATAAATTATAGTGTCTTGTTAATTTAAATAGGTGTTAGCATTTTATTTGTATTAGGTTTCTAATTAGGAGTCAATTGGTGTTTTCTAATTTATTATTTAGTACCTTTTAATCCCCCTTTAATTGGCCTAACCCTACCCTAGTTTATCATCTCTAACCTTAATATTTTATTCACTCTTTTCTCTATCCTTCCTTCTCTCTCTATCCTACTGACAAACCCTTTTTCCTTTTATTTTATCTTTCTCTCTTGTCCTATCGATTCTCCTCTCTTCCTCTCTCATAATATGTCTCTCTCCAGTATATTCTCTCTTTTTCTTATCTCTCTCTTCTCTCCTATTTAGCAAGAAGAGAAGAAGGAGATCCCATCCGATTCGATTCGTTGCACCACACCATCGCCATTTGACTTTTTCCATTGTCAATCCATTCATAATTTTTAAGCTCCAATCCAGTAGGCAACCTTGACATGTTTATTATTATTAAATTAGTATGTTAAAAATCTTCCATGACATGTATATTTTGATGTCGTTGAATTAGTTGGTGTGTATGGCTATGTTGTAATTGGTTTGTAATTAGCATGGGCTATCTTATTTAATTGTGATTAGCATCATGGTGTAGAATGTAGTTAGTTTATCATTACATATATGTGAGAGCATTATAGTAGTATATTATCTTGTAATCATCACATATCTAGTTAGATATTGGTTTGCCTAGTTATGCTATCATGTTACTTATATAATTTGTGATAGGTAAACAAGATTAGGTGGTGTTAAGTATGTTGTTAAACCTGATTTTTGGTTATTTCATTAATAAAAATCATATTGCTAAGATCTTGAACATGTGAGGTTTTGTCTTGACATATCATGTGTTTATTAGCATCAAGTTGGTGTTTGTTAAAGCATGTCGAGAGGTGTATTAGTGTCATATATATGGTGTGTAGGTGGTGTGTGAGAGATGATAAATGGCATTGTCTATGTATATGTGTTCAACTGCGTATCATAATTGCATGGTGTTCATGTTATGTGTGGATGACAAGTTATTGCATGGCATATCCTGCAATGTGAATGAGATGATACGAATGGCTCATGACAGGGCATGGGATAAATGTGATGGACTCACGGCAAGGCATGAGTTGATGTGAATGCATGTGTGCATTGAAATAACTATTAAAAATGAGTTACAATAGATTACTTAGTCATGCTTATTGGCAACAGGGATTAGAATAGTCTGGAGCATCCTCGATCTTTGATATTGTGGTTTATCCTAAGTACATTTCTGCCTAGGTGTAATATGAGATTTAGTTTAACTATATAATTCTTGTTATATGTGTTAGATCTGGTGCTAGTTAGTTGAGATCACAAAACGATATTTTCCTTTCAGAATTGTAAAGCTGTGTGTGTTCTATTTAGGAAATGGCTACATTAGTGGTATGTATGTTTCATTTCGAGAATGGATGCATTGGTGTTATTGTGATTATGATTAGTACATTATGTTGTGCACTTTGATTAGTCTTGAATAGATAGTGTTGCATGATATGTATAGTATGTCTCAATTGTATGTGTTTCATTGTATTGGTTCATTTAGAAGTTGTACCTTAGTGTGATGTCTTCATTAGTTTGGTCGCATAATAAGTTGTGGTTATATGGCTAATAAATTGTGAAATGTTAGAAGATTTATTTATGGTTTAGCTTATTGTGATTATCATACAGGTGCAGGAACGAGTATTTATTTATGTATCATGATATGGTCTTATTGGCTACCTGATCTGATGATTGATGGGGTGTCTACTGAGTCTTTATGACTCACCCCATAGTTTAATATCTTTCACCAGGTCTTGAAGACGAGATTTTAGGAGTTGGACTTGAAGAGAATCTTAACTTTGGGTTTGAAGAAGATAGTTGGAAGAACTGGATTCTGTGGATTCGGGAGATGTGTGACTTTACTTTGTTTAAGTGCTTTGTTATATTTTCAATAAAGTGATTATGTGTAGTCAACTAACAGTTTACTTGTGGTTTGCTTTGATGTGGTACTTAGACTCTTGGTCTTGTTTTCTTTGAAACTATATTATCTTACTTTGGTGGTTGAAATTGTCATCTTGGAACAAGTTACTTTCTAAGTGATCGAATCTTATGAAGTTGTGCGAGTGGATGTTTTTATTTGGTGATGTGTTTTTGTTGTCAAACCTCCTTTAATCATGATTTTATCTCACGATAATATTTCAGAAAAAAAAATCCGTTGCATGTTTTAGGGCCATGACGATAACCAAATTTTAGCTTGTAGTGATCATTATTGAAGTCTAAAGTTGATGAAGAGGCTTGTATGATTGACTATAAGATACTCACTTCTCTTCACTTTTTACTGCACATTGTAGAAAATTTATCCGGGGGTTTTGCTCTAATCTTTATTTTTATAGCTCCAATTTTCTCCAACAGTTATTTTGAATAAGTTTGAACACTTCCTTCTTAAGACCGAATCTCTAATTTTATTTTATTTTGGACACAAGACCGAATCTCTAATATACCGAGGAGAATCTCAAAGTTTGTTTTAGAAAATGTCGAGGTAACTAGTTTTCTGCTATCAACAATCAACTGTCCCATGGTATCAGTCGAGCATTAATGGACCTAGATTGTTCTATTGTTACGTGTTCAATGAGATATATGAGTTTAAAAAATTTTGGTCGACCTATGCACACCTATCTAGCTAGTCAACACAGTTCTTTGCAAAATATCTAACATTCGTTTAAATATTACACCTTAAGATCTGATATTTTAGATAACCTTTTCTCACCTAATAAACCATCATTTAGAACCATCAATAACAGTAGTTTTAATCTTCATAAAAAATCATAAAGAAACATGTCAACATATAAACTATACTATATACTCAGAATGTTGTGAGTCTGGTTTGATCATCTCTTCTGCTGTCCAAGTTCATTAACGTATGTGACTACTTGATTGCTATTTACTGATTTAAACCATGTGGTTCTTGTTATCCCTGCAAAAAAAAAGAAAAAGCTATGGTGGGTTGGTTTTATAATTTAGTAGTTAAAGTGTGCTATTTTTTAAAAAAAATAAATAACCGAGATGAGAACGATGGAGGATCCAAGTAGCGCTCAGATCTATTTGCCCGCCGATCGATTCTCTCCTCGATCCCCCCCGTGAAGCTGTCTTGTCCCGAAGCACGTCTCGTATACTTTTGTCGTCGGCGGCGAGAGGCATCTGATCGGTGATGGAAGAAAAGAAAACAAGAGGACCGTCGTGCCGCTGCTGCCTCTCCTGCTTGTCCGGCGGGCTGACATGCACGCTGCTCCGGCATGCCTGCTCCTCCCCTTGCTGTCCCGCGGGTTGTCCTCTTTTTGCAACTGTATGCATTGAGAACGTACGTTGGGACTGCATGCTTGATATAAATAAATAAATATATATTACGTATGTGGCCAAATTAAAAGAGGAGGAGGAGAGGAGAGGAGAGGAAGGCGCCGAGCGTGGGTACAAATCAACTGCAAGGCCCGTGACTCCGGGGGAGAAGGTGACAAGAGAGGTTGCGAGAAGAGTACGGTGGAAATTAGGGCTCCATACCCAGTCTATTTAATTTTGGCTGATATACTTAATCGATTCTATTTCAACAAGCTTAACTGTTTTAATTCTTTAACACCATAGTTGATTGAGTACATGTCAGAATTTTTGCATGACAAGTCACACTGCATGTGGGGCTTGTTAATTAGTGTTTCGGCTCCACGCTCCAATGAATATGATTACATCTGCATATTTTCACGAGCCAACCTATGCGGTTTTTCTATTCTGTATGGCACATTTATACACGGTGATTTGTGTATTCGTGTATTAATGCATCTACGTACGTCCGGGTGCACAAGGTGATTAACTTATATCTCTGTTAGCTGTGACTTGGTGAACTGAATAATTTATCAATATTCAAAATTTTAAATATTAAATTCACTCAACCCATCTTCAAAAGTCTCGGTGCATGCTTTATTGGCGTCAGAATTATAAAATAATAAAATTGATTATTATGTGCTTTTTTTGTCATCGTGGCTTATGTCCGGTTTGATTAGAATTTTATTTTTAATACTATATTAATATTGATATTAATATTTTCAAATGTTGGAGTATCAATATCAAAAGTAATACAAGTTGACACTTATATTACATAATATGTTTTGTTTGCACTACAAATTTTAAAATTGATACAATTAACCAAACACCTCATAATGATTCTTATCGATATCAATTTCAAAATTGATAGTGATAGAGGTACCTAATAGTGTTACCAAACATGGCGTTAGTGGCCAGAGAGCTCGCCGCAGGACGCACGGTTGAGCGCTCGATCCCCCGCTCGAGTGCACACATGATGCTGCCCCCCGGGGCAGCAAGCTGTGTCACGGTTGGAGAGGTTCAAGCAACCGGGGATGCTCGCATGGCCGCTCAAACTCACAACCCCCGCTCCATACCGTTCGACCTAGGGTCGAACAGCGATTGTCATGTACTCAAACTTGCGAATTAAAGTGTCTGAATTTCAATAGTCGTCCCATTTAAGATCCATCCACCCAATTTCCAAACACAAGCACAACACCGGCCTAAACATTATGGTCGTACCGAAGCCTCCGGACAGTTCTATATTGCACACTAGGGCTGTATACGGAGCGGATACAATATTTTAGTGTCCGCTCTATTTTAGCTAGTCAAATACGAATACGTATCGAATATTATAAATCAGATAATCTTCGAATTCAAAGCATATACAAATAATATTCACTTCAAAATGTTAATTAAATTTTGTTTGATTGAATATTTAATAATATAAAATTATATAAATATAAAATTATAAAATATAAAATTTATCATACATTTATTAGCGTCAACTTAGCATACTAATATATAATATAAAATAATTAATCATATATTTTAAATACAATGATTTTAAATATATAATTATATAGTATGCATATATTACCGTAGATTAGTTCGGAGCTAATCTTAAATGGGGCAAAGTGGACATTTTTGTGTCCACTCCGATTAACATTCGGATAATATTCATATCCAGATATCCACTCCAACGAATATCTTAAATCGAATATTCTTCGCGTAAATAGATACCAATTCAGAGTGAATTCAAATTTTATCTGTATTCATTTATAACTCTATTACACACCGCTTGGATATATAAGTTTATCATAAAATAAATATATTATTTTAAATATTTTTAAGTTGTGAACATGACAGTTATTAATTAAATATTGATAAAATATTTTTATTTACATTATAATATAAATTAAGTATATATTTTAATCTGTATAAAATAAATTAGACACATTTAATATTGATTCAGATAAAATATAATGTTACAGAATCATATTATTTTTATATATAAATAATTTATTACAATTTTAGAATTGTATTAATATTCTAGAGTGTGTTTAGAGGTCAGCATCGTCCATACTCAAGAAACGTATAGAAATGGGGGCTTTATTTTTTATTTGTTTTTATTAGATCTTACATTTTAATTTAATGATTAAAAAGTATTAACAGATATAATAGAAGAAGCACTCTTTTAGATAATTTTTTATATATATATTAATTTTACGTCGGGAATTTTTTTTTTTTTGGCTAACACTGCTCCGGGGGAATCTCCTATAAAAGCCCCTGGTCGTGCCATGGCCCCCGAGGCACTTGGTCCGAGTCCCCTGCCATGGCCTGTTCCTCCTCCCTCTTCTTCTCCTTTCTCATCGTCTTCCTCCTCTCCGCCGCCACGGACGCCGCCGACCGCTGCAACGCGCGGCCGGACTCCTCCGACATTTCAGTCTTCCATGTATATGGCGATTGCTCGCCCTTCTCGCCGCATGGATCTTCCTCCTGGTTCGACACGGTGACGAACATGGCGCACAAGGACCCTGCTCGCCTCGCCTACCTGGACTCCCTGGTCGCCAAGACCAAGCCCTCCGGCGTTCCCGTCGCCTCCGGCCAGCAGGTGATGCAGACACCCAACTACGTCCTCCGCGCCAGGCTGGGCACCCCCGCCCAGACCATGTACATGGCCTTCGACACCAGCAGCGACGTCGCCTGGGTGCCCTGCGCCGGCTGCTCCGGCTGCCCCTCCTCCACGCCCTTCGTCTCCTCCGCCTCCTCCACCTACTCATCCTACGATTGCGCCGCCGCCCAGTGCCCGTGGGTTAAAGGCCTTCCCTGCAACGCCGCCGCCGCCGCCGGCCCGCCGCCGGCCTGCTCCTTCAACCAGTCCTACGGCGCCGACTCGTTCGTTGCCACTCTGTCCCGCGACTCGCTGGGCCTTGCCAACTCCGTGGTGAAGGACTACGCTTTCGGCTGCGTCGGCTCCGTCGCCGGCGGCGGACTGATGCCGAAGCAGGGCTTGCTGGGCCTGGGGCGGGGCAGCATGTCGCTGCTCTCTCAGGCGGGGTCCCTCTACGGCGGGGTGTTCTCCTACTGCCTCCCAAGCTTCAGGTCCTTGAACTTCTCCGGCTCGCTCCGCCTCGGCCGCGCCGGACAGCCCAAGGTCGTCCGGACCACGGCGCTGCTCCGCAGCCCGCATCGTCCCTCTCTCTATTACGTCAACCTGACCGGCATCAGCGTGGGAAGGACGCCTCTGAGCTTGCCGCCGGAGCTGCTGGCGTTCGATGCCTCCACGGGGGCCGGCACCGTCGTCGATTCGGGGACGGTCATGTCCCGCTTCGTGCCGCCCGTCTACGCGGCGCTCCGAGACGAGTTCAGGAGGCAGGTGGGCGCCGCCGAGTACTCCTCGCTGGGGGCCTTCGACACCTGCTACACGGCGCCGGCGCCGGGGAAGACAACCCCGACGGTGACACTTCACATGCAGGGCGTGGACCTGGTGCTGCCGGTGGAGAACGTCCTGATCCACAGCAGCGCGACGCCGCTGGCCTGCCTTGCCATGGCGTCCGCCGCCGCCAACGTCAACTCGGCTCTCAACGTGATAGCCAGCCTGCAGCAGCAGAACCACCGGGTTCTCGTCGACACCGCCGCCTCCCGCGTCGGCTTCGCACGCGAGATCTGCAGCTAGAGTACTGATCCAGATCTAACCACCAAGTGCTTTTCCACATCCCTTCTCTTGCTTCTCTCTGTCTCCGCGCATTTTGGCGTACGTAGTGAGGTCTGGGTTTGTTTTGTTGGCGAAATTAATGGCGGCTCCGTTTCACAAGGGTCCGTTTTTTCCATGGAAGGGTTAAATTAGATGGGTTTCATCTAAGCAAAGAAGGATGATTTGACTCTTACGATCAGACATTTGGGAGAAGAATGAAAAAAAAATTCTCCACCATCCGCTGGAGGAAACCCAAAATCTTCCAGCAAAGATCCGGCCACGAGTTTGAGGCACCTCGACAAATTCGCTGAGAGAACACTGCTTCAACCTAGACTTTGATTTGATCACGAAATCTATACGATAGAGACGGTCTCTGAGATATGATCATTGAAAAGAGTACTCTCTGTCGGTCTCCCCCAGACAACAAGTCCGATTTTTATATTCTCGTGCATTTTTGCTCCAAAAATATGCGGACGTTAAAAGGAAGACAAAAAATATGCCTCTCTGTTGTGTTCGTAAAACAATAGAGAAGCAACCGTCAACTTGCCCTTGCTCTGTTCTAATTTATTAAATCGGGTCAAAAAAACATTGTAGCCATAAATAAATATAATAAATATTTTCAGTAGTTTGGGATCATTTACTAAAAAATAAATCAATTGAAAAAAAATTTCTCAAATATTCTCGTTACCCTAGTGAGAAATTGAGAGTAATATTTCATAGGACATTCTCTCTCACTTATTGAGAGTAAACGAACTCTTGTTATTTTCTCCATTAACTCTTGTTATTTTCTCCGTTACCTCCATTGGGTTATCATTATACCTAATCAAACTGGGTGATCCATAGGGTTGTAAACGGGTCAGATTCGATAGTAGAATCACTAGAATCCGATACCGATTACGATAAGGGTTAAGAGGTTTCGATTTCGATTTCGATAACTTCAGAGTCACAATGTTCCGATTTCAATTTGATTGAACCTTGAACCAATTGTGAACCGAACCAGTTTAGTTTCATTCAATTTGGTATGGTTCATCGATTTAATAAATATTTAAATAAAATAAAATAAAATTTAACTTATAATAATTAATTAAGGTTAACATCAAGATTAATACTTTGTTTATAATAGATAATTATATTTTTATATTAATTAACCTAAATTTATAATAATATATATTTAAAATTGATATAATATATATTTAAAATTAATATAATATGTAAATAAAGTGAGTTAAATCGAGTCAACTAGTTTATCGATCTAATTCAATTTGGTAGGTGCCAAATCAAACCAAACCGATACAATTGTAAATTTTTATAAAAGTTTCTAATTTCTATAAACAATAACGACTTGAGTCGAAGCTTGACAGGTCAAGAGGGGTTAACTTCGGCCCAACCATCTTCAACACTTTCTCTCACATCTAAAGCCACTAGCATGTGGTGGAGCTCTGTTCAAGACTAGTCAAATACTTCAATATTCAAGAGAATCAGTTTACGAAAATAGTTCATATGAATACCATTAGAGGTCATGCATTTGTATGTCTTGAAGAGTGTAAGTTTTCCTATACTTGTTCATCTCCCGAACTTGAGAGATTTGTTGAATTCTACAAAGGTAATTTTTATTTTGTTTGAACTTAATTTACCATAACATTAATTAGTTCTAATTAAGAGAACGACAATACAGTATGAGGAATCAAATTTTCACTATTCATAAAACGATTTCTTATAGTGGAATCAGAGTCAGGTTGAAGTCTCAATGAAATCTAACGTCATCTCAATGTCATTTTATATGATTGTGCTTCCGAAATTATAAGAAGTCATGTTTTATCAAAATAATCGTGGTGGGTATGTGATACGTTGTTAAGATTATTTGCACTATATTTATTCTCGTGGCATAGGACACTGAAAAGGTAGAAGTTATGATATATCAAGCGCCACCCTCCAAGCAATAGAAACTATGATTTCCTCCTTGATTGGTAGGGGTGTGCACAGGTCAGTTTGATTAGGGTTGATTCAAAAATTTTCAAATCAGATCAAGTGCCAATCCAAACCAAACCACCCAATTTATTTCAAGTTGGCTTGGGTTAAATTAATTAAACCCATAAATTAATATTGTGTACTAATAAATAATAATAATAACAAAATTATTTACTAAAAATCAACTTTATTAAAGTTGAATAAGCATCAAAGATGTCCCTTGATAGGTTCCCGGCCCCATCCTCTATGACCGTACAACATGCTTTACCTTGCTTCTTATTTTGAAGGCTTCTGTCAAGGTAAGTAACAATGAATAATCAATATGGGATAAAAGGTATATACTGAAGAAGAAAAGTGTAGTTGGTGCTTGGCAAAAAGAGCTTCATGTGTTTTGTCGCATATCAGATAATCTGCCGATCCTTTTGTACCTTATATGCCTTGTATTTCTCATGTGTAAAATAGATTGCAAGCCCATTAGATGGCTGGCTCATGTTCGGGTAGGATTCGTTCAGTTTCTTGCATTGAACCCTAAAGAGTGCACACCCCTATTGGTTGGAGATGTAGGAGGCCAAATGATGGTTTTTTAGGTGGCAGCAACGTTGGATCTTCTATGGCAATCATCGGGCTTGATGGAGATAGCCATGGGGTTCTAGGATGGTTGAGAGACATTTTCTTTTAGAGTTCGGATCACGACAGTTCTCGGGTGGAGGGAGTAGTCTGCTTCCCCAATCAAAAATGACCATGACCTCAAACCACTTAAGTGAAATTCAAATAACAAGTTCAAGGAATTACTATCGAAAAAGGCTGAACCACTATCGACGTCTTAGTAACTCGCTATCCGTCGATAAAGAGTTGTATTAAGGTGGGTAGTGAGTTAGTAAGGCATCAGTAGCTGTTCAACAACAGTTCATTGACTCACTAATTGACTACCGACAAGGTTGAACCATTACCGATGTCTTACTAACTCGTTAGCCATCACTTAAGTGGCTATGGTCGCAGTCATTTTTTATTGGGGACTGAGGCTACTCTCTTCACTCTCGGACTGAGGTGATCCGAACTCTTTCTTTTAGGGACCATTGTTGTAGGCTTGCAGTCTCTTATAGGACAGAAAGGATAATGTCGATGGGTCTCGTGTAAGTTGCACCTAGTTTGACCAAGCAAGTGGGTCTCGCATAGGGCTATAAACGGATCAGATTTGGTAGCAGAATCACTAGAATCCGATTCTGATTCCGATAAGGGTTAAGAGGTTTCGATTCCGATTCCAATAATTTCAAAATAACTATGTTCCGATTTTGATCCAATTTTGTTATCAGAATTGAAACTAAATTCGATAATTTCTGAAATACATATTAAATATTAATTTTTATTCAAAAATGAGTTAATAATTAACATATAATTACTAAAATTTGATATAATCTCTTTAAAACTTTATTTTATCATTTTATGTATTATATTCTATATTTTATTTAATTTTATTTAATTTTATTTTATTTATATATATTTTTATCAAAATTGGATTAACGGAAATAGAATCAAATGATTCTGATTCTGATTTCGATAAACCACTGGAATATTCGATTCCGATTCCAATAGCTTATAGGATACAAAATAAGTTCCAAATTCGTTATTTTTTATCAAAATCGAATCAGAATATCAGATTCTGTTTACACCACGAGTTTCACGTGTCCTCTTTGTTGGTCACTAGACCGTTAGATAGATCCATTATTAATTCATAGAATTAAAAAAATCCAAACTAGAACCAGTCCACTAGGTCAAGCACCGGGATGCCGGGGATCCGGTACTGGACCAGATGAGATCCAGTCCACCATTATTCAGTTTAACATATTACAAATTTATTTAGTTAGTCATTGATAAAAAAGTACTTAATTACACATTTTAACTGATTATGATTATTTTAATTTTAATATTTTTAAATGTCTAACGCCTACATAATACAAAAGAATAGTTAAAAAGTATTTTTATATTTTTTCTAAAATATACAATTATTGAAAAATAAAAACCAATCACACGAGCTAAATCAACCACGACAAACGCACCCGCTACAGATCGTAAAATCAGCCGCGGGAGTGGATAGATCAGGCAAAAAACATTATTAAAAAGGTGCTGCATGGTGGCATCGAGGCTTCCGCCACAAGATGAGGACCTCACCTCAATGGTACCTCTCCCTCATTGGTGAATCTTCATCGTTCTACAAGCGAGGCATTACGAGGCATTGAGGTGGTGAGACAGCGATAGAGAGTAGACCCTCAAGGCAAAAGACATTTTAATAAAAATTAAGAAAGAGAAAAAAATATGAACCATACAAAACGAGAAAATATTCTCTTCTTGTCAAACAAGTGTTTGTACCACTTTTTCCCCTTTTGAAAGGACACACATGTTTTAGTTTCTTTAGTATTTTGGTCGAATCTGTATAATTTATTTCAATACAATACAATATAAAAATTTAAACAAGTAATAATTGATTAAATTTTATTTTGATGCTAGTCGTAAAGATATTCATGGATTGGATTATTATTTATTTAAATATTTATAGATTATAGATTTTTAAAATCGAGGCTTAAGTCACAATATGTTTTGAGGCTAGAGTCTAGTGAGACTACTGCAAAACGTCCCAAGATCACCTCAAGCTTTTTACAAATATTGGCACGATCGGATCACGTCAGACCGGCCTGACTGGATCCTATCCGACATTCCATGGTCTAAAACAAGACTTCACCTCTCCCTCTCGAGCTGGCAAAACGCTAGGATAGAATATCATGAGAAGCAGAGATTGACCAATTTTCCTGTTGCAGTGTCAATCACCCATTGTCAAATAATAATCTGGAAACATGTGGCCGCTTGTAGTATCTCTAAGAGAACAGTGGATTGAGAGAGTGAAACCATTTCAATATACAAAAAAAAGTGAGAACTGAATGTAGATAGCCATACAAGACAGTAAAATGTATGTATCAAGCATCATCCCAAGAAAGAGTTACAGATAAGGAAACGTAATCCTTAACTGGTGGCACAAGCCACAAGGAGCTTCATGGTCCAGAACTCCAGATTACCAGAATCAAACAGAATTGGTTCCATGATTCCATCATACAAGCATAAATGCTGACAGAAAGATGTATTTGGAAGAAAAGGAACATTTATCCACAAGGATGAACAAAGAATTAAGACAAATCTCAGCACTCACACTCTTGAACAGATAACTGCTAACTGATATTTACTGGGCATTGGTAAATACTCTTGACTAGTTTTGAGCGCATAAAATCAAGTTTGTGGGTTACCTTTGATGACAACAACTGGGCAATGGACATTGTTGATGCAATAATTACTAACACTTCCCAAAAACATCCTGCAATTTATAGGACAGGTTATACATGTTTGGTAAACAGAAGAACATGAAAAGCAATGAATGTAATACTGGATAAATTTAACTCACAGGAGACTCAAGAATGAATTACACCAACGTATATGTTAACATAATAATGAAGAATGATTCATTTCCAAAATTAAGACATCACTTGTGCAGCAGCGCTTTGCTGGATGTGATATGAACAATATAAAGATTTTCATACTTAAATTTCCCCATGGATCCTATAGTCTACTCAACTACAATGCCTCACATGAAAATAGCCCCATACAAGCTGGGAGCATGTGGATGTAAAAGCTTGGAGAGCAGGGCATTAAAATCTCAAATTAGTTTTTTTTAATACAGTCAAGACCTCGTGCAGAAATCTGAGGTTTAATTTCCTGCAAATTAAGCTACAATTGTGCAAGGACTTATCTGCTGCCTTGACATGCAACCAGCTGATCCAGATCAATTTTCAGCCCTATGTACCAAGAACCATAAATGGAATAACAGGAAACTCATCCTAGGATTCTGCCTTCTAAAACATGTAATTAAACAAAGAAGAAAAACGATTTCCCTCTACATTTATGTAACTTCTGCTCTTTTTAAGGCTCATACCACGGAAAGCCACAGATAAAATTTATAGTTCATTGTAGCGTGACAGAAATTGGAATATCCATGAAAAAGCATAGTGGCCATAGAAATGTATAAAAACTACAGTGAGATATTATCCACTTCAACAGCAGAAAAGATGAACTACCATATGGTACCTTTACATATGGTGTTTGTCTATGTCACTATGTGCCGGAAGTAATCAGCTTGTGCGGAGATCAGCTGACCCAGAATGACTCAGCCATTTGTGCCAATTTCTATCTCCAAGCCAATTTCACTAAGTGCAGAAAAAGATCAGCTGGTCTCAACAAAGATCAACCTGGACCCTTTACCTACTAATGACCCCTTTAACTACTAACAATGTACTAGCTGCAGCTAGCCATCTGACAACAGCTAGAAATGGGTAGTTGGAAGAGCCAAAGTAAAGTTTCCGCTGCTTCATATAAGCTATTACTTATGTGCCCTTACTTTCAGCCTTCTCCTTCAACATCTATGAAGAAGTCCTGACCTCACTCCTCCGTATGGATGTACAAATCTCTTTAGGCATTTAGAACATATTTTGCCAGGCCCTTGGTTGGGATATGACCAAGATGATCAACATTTAAACATTGTACTGAAAAAGCTAACAAAACTAAATTTTTCATTGTTCTTGTCAGAGGAGATAATTTCCCGCCTAACAAGATTTAAGTGGTCACCACAAAATGTATACATTGTAACTTGCACCAAGAGTCCAACCAATAGGCCCTTAGCAATGCAAACTGCTGCCATGTGTTTGTGTATTCGCCAAAGGTGACATCATGCATGGAGCATGGATGCACTGTACTCATGGATTGCAGAATCGGAAGATCCAAAATGGCCAATTCCAGATCGGGTTGGCAATCCGGCATGGGCTCAACTCAATTGAATCAACTGATCCCGAGCTGATAGGGGGCCTTGCCACCAGATTCAACCTGCCACTCCACTAGGTATTGACTTGGACTGATTTCTTGTTTCACTTTTTGCTTTTTTGTTTCATTGTTTTGAAACATTGATCCTGGATTGGTTTTGCTTACCATGGATCAGCAGGCCGGTGTTCCGTTCCCAGCCCCAACTCCAATCTGGAATTCCTTTATTGCACTGAGAAGGAGAATTATTACATGTATTGTGACTAGAAGTGGTGTCTAGGAGCCAAGAATCCCTTTGCAAGGCAAGGTGCAAGGATGCCAAGATAGGCAGTATCAGAATTGGCCAATCCAAGAGAAGAAAAACTGAAATGCATTGCCCTGAGCAAGCGCTCCTGGTAAGATTGCTGGAATCAGCCAATCCTGCCTAGATTGGCCTCAGATAATCCAATTCAGGCTGATTTGAGCCTGATCTAGGCCAATCCATGATGAACTACAGGTCAGATTGGGCTTCGCCAATTGAATCAGATTGGCCCATGCCAATCACAATCCGGATCAGTAGGGGGCCTTCTGTAGAGTGCCAAAGGTGCTTGCCTAGGCACAGGTGCCCACTTAAAGACAGTGAAATTATTTATATTGGTAGACATTACTTGAAAGATCGAAATAAGCAAGTGCCAACCCAATCCAAGACTATCCATGTTCACGGAATCGGTGGAATCGGACCGATTCCGACCGATTCCGGAATCCGATTCCATGCGGAAGGACCGATTCCGGCATGAATTCCGCGGAATCAGTCGGAATCGGTAGGAATCGGTCGGAATCGGTCCGGAATCGGCCGGAATCGGTCCGGAATCGGAATCGGAATCGGAATCAGATCGTTTTTTTTCTTTTTTTGCTATTCCAGTCGGATCGGCCAAAATCGGTCCGAATCGGTCCGAATCGGCCGGAATCGGTCCGAATCGGCCGGAATCGGTCCGAATCGGCCGGAATCGGTCCAGAATCGGATCGGAATCGGAATCGGATCGGGTTTTTTTTTTTTTTTTGCTTTTTTTTCTTACCGATTCTGGATCGATTTTCTTCCATTGAATCGGTCGGAATCGGTCCGAACCGATCCGATCCGGATCGGATCGGTACCCACCGATCCCGATTCCGATTCCGATCCCACGATCCTTGAGACTACCGGATTGGCTGATCTGGACCAATTTGAAGCCTACCCTGGTGGTATCAGGGCCAACCAGCCAAGAATTTTCGAGTTGGAATATGATGAGCTGGATCAACTCAAGTCAGATTTTCCAAAAATAACTCAACTCAACTCAAGTCTAAATCTCAAATTATTTGGGATCGGCCATATGGGTTCCCTTTCTTCACTCATTTTGATTTTGAGTTATTTTTTTAAAGATATTCAAATTATCCAAATAATATTGAATTACCTCCTTCATGTTAACTTAATTTTGCCATGTCATTTTTTGTTTCCATTATTTCATATTTTCTACTTTTCTAACCGAGTTTCTAACCAAACTTCCATAAGTCTACATTTAATATGTCCAAACAATCTCAATCTCCTTAGTTTTAATTTGTCCACAATTGTTGCTACTCTCACATTTCCTCTAACATAGTTATTACATATTCTATCCAATTTAGTATAACCATTTATCTATCTTAACATTCTCATTTCAACAACATTTATTTTGGAAGTATGTTTTTTCTTTATCGTTCAACATTCACTATCATACAACATTATAGGTTTTATAGTTGTACAATAATTTTTCTTTCAACTTTACTAAAGATTTACAATCACATAGAATTCATGTAACCAATCTCTACTTCATTCATCCTATTTTAATTATATGGTTAACATCCTTATCACGTTCTTCATCTTTTTGAATATTTAAAGAACTTTGAGATAACATTACTCCATCTATAGCAAGGATTCCGGAATCGGAATCGGAATCGGAATCGGTTGGGACCGATTCCGATTCCGATTCCCAGAATCGGCCGGAATCGGCCGATTCCTGGGAAGGGAATCGATTCCGGAATCGGTCGGAATCGGTTTTTTTTTTTGGATTTTTTTTTCGTCAAAAAAATTCAAGAAATTCAGAAAAAATTCTAAAAAAATAGGAAATGAGTTAGAAAAATTTTAAAAAATCACCCGATGCATGATATCCGCAAAACCACATCATACGAAATACTAATGAACACCGATTGAAGACTTGAAGACTTGAAAGTTAAGTACGTATTCAATTCCATTTATTCGAATATCGAAAAGAGTTGATACGTCGTGAAAAAAAATTACATCGTATCAATCTACTACCGATATCTAGGATAAAGATGTGGGTCGTCCACCTCTCCTGTTGCTCGTGACGCTCCTCCCTCGTGCTCGGATCTTGAATACGTAGGGACCATATCCGTATGAAAATAATGCCGATGCCATGCCATCGAGTCGTATGGATCGGGACGGGACGACGGGACGTAAGCGAGAGGATGGTGGAGGCTGGTGGTGTAATCCCCGCTGTGGTCAACGACGAATCTTTGCGGATGCGTGGCTCCCGTAATATAAGGCTGCCGGTGTACGCTCATCGAGCGTGTAATACGGCTTTGGAAACGCGTGAATCGGGTGACTCGGTACGCTGCGATGGGCTGCGTCGGCTGGTATACACTCCTCGTCGTCATCACACGAGGAGTGAGAAGGAGCACAACGTCGTCGTACGAGGCCGACAGGACGCGACCTCTCTTCCTTCTCTTTACCTCTTCGGCCATCTGCGAACTACCCGGAAAGTCGGAACAAAGTTTTTTTCAACTTTGCAAATCCTCCCATTCTCCGGTGCGATCACCTTTGTTTTCGTTCTCCCCGGATGCCGAATGGTGGGTAGCGGCTTCCGGGACGGAAGCTGGAGCGGAGGCTGAGGCTAAAGCGACGGTGGCGCCATATGTCTTGGGGCGAAGAAGGCCTGCGAGTCGTGGTAGTAGATGGAGGTGGAGTGGAGCATCCTCCTCGGCTTGACACCATCCAACTCTCCTTGCCGTGCACGGTCATCGGGATCGAACTCGGTGCGTGATCTGACTTCCTACTCTCCTCATCCGGGAGACAAGTGCATGCTCCTCACTGGAAAATGCGGTCCCGTGTCCACCTCCTCGGGTGGTGGTGTGGCGGAGGAATGACTACTGCTCGTACGGGCCACTGCGAACCGTGCGAAATCGCTCCTCGGCCCGGTCTTACGCCGATCCTTGATGTTCTTTATGCGCGACCTCGTATATAATGACGAGAGAAGAACCGGCTTCTCGGCCGGTCACGAGGTCAACTTTGTTCCTCCTTTTGGTATGTATCGGGTTGAATGTGCTCGGTTCCTCTCGCGGTGGGAGGAGCGGTGCTGCAACTCGAGAATCCGGTACGATGGCCGCGAGTGGATTCCATCCACTCTGGTGTTCTTTGAGTCCACCACTCATTGCCAAAGAAAAACACGAAGAGAAAAGGAAAACAATTAGCCCGTCGCCGAGAATAACTTGTATGAAAGAAAAGAAATTGCTCGTATTTATTACTATACCGGGTGACACTTTGTCGGCCCCAGAATATTTCAGTCGACATGCGAGTATACACCCTCGTCACAGCACGCGTCTGAAACATTTAAATAAAAAATTTAGTTGCACAGTAATGCTAGTCCGAGAGTATTTAATGAACTACGCAACTTACTTATCTCGGCCTACATCATCCTGTCTCGAGATCGGCGCGGCCATTGGATAGCGCAAGTGTACCCCGCATCACCCGTTGTCGTTCACCACACTTTGTCCTCCCGTATTGGATGCGGGGGTTCGAAAAGTATCTGCAAGATTTTATTAGTTAACAACGTGCGCTATAAGATAATTATACATCGAAAATAATTTAAGAACGAGTTACTGCCGGCGTGGACATCGTGGTGCGAGGTCTTGTCCCGTCGGTCATCGATGATTTTCCACCACTTTTTGTAACCTGCGGGATTTTTTTTTCTTTAATTTTCAGCTTTGCCCGGTCCGCATCATACGGTGTGTGCCCATCCGGTCCCTGTCATCGAGTCTACCAACCTCGGACAACTACCGGTGGCTCGATGATTGCGAATAGTAGGCAATCCTCTCCCGAAAACCTCTTGTCGGTGATACGCTTCTCGGACGACAAGAATCTCCTTCCTTTCTTTTGTCGTACGGGTTGTCCACCGTATAGTTGTAATACTCCTCGGACGTGTGAACACTGTCTGAAATGCATGCGGTGTAAACTCTCAGGTATGATGAAGTTCGTAGCGAATCGTGTCGGACCGGGCACGACAAGATCGTGCCCTGCGCGCGAGATCTCGTGATATGTAGGAGGCGGGGATGCGAATAAATAAAGGCCCGATGGTATGCTCTGCACGACGAGTGTAGATACACCCTCCTCCTTGCCTATATCCTCTAAAATGAGATCTATGGAATGTCTTTGCACGGGGCACCCGAGAAGATGTGCTTATCTTCTCCGTCAACTTCCTCCGGCCGCCTTATATGATGGTTCGTTGTCGGTGACAACACAGACCGCATTCTCCTCCCCCGTCTCCTCGCCCTCCGTCCATTCGAGAGAAAAAATGAAGTCGGCATTTTTAATCTTCCCGGAAAGCATCTACCGACTTCGAGAATGTAGTCCCTCGGAACGGTACACCGAAGTTTATCGTACTCCTCTTGGTGATACATCCACCCGTCGCACGTGATTGTGCAGCCTCTCCTTCGCGCACTTGAACCCGTCCGTCCACTCCCTCGACTCTGGACCTCCTCGTCGAGGCCGGCGCCGTATATGTGTCTGTGCCGGGGGCTTGCGAGCCGGTCCGGCCTCGCGCGGCATCCACCATCGTACGGAAGTAGGGGTGAGGTGAGTTGCGTGTCTTTGGGATGCCTACATCGAGTTAAAAAACATGGGATCGGGGTAAATTTAAGTTTTAGTAAATAAACGAGGCATAATGTCGAATTTAATTTAAAAAGTGATACTGCGTATGAAAAACCACTTAATGATGTGGCGAACGCTCTCTTTGCGGCCGTTCTGTGTATCGCCTTTCGTTTACTGCTTTATCCGTGCCCGGCCTCTTGTTTCTAAATAAATACTCGTCGCTCGGTGTAAATCGAGTCTTGGTGGAGGGGTGGAGCACGGCGGTGGGGCTCTGTCTCCACGGGGTCGAGGCTCTCGGTCCCGGTAGGGCGAGCCGATGCGCGATCGACCCAAAGGCCGGGTCAACTACGGACCCGGACCCTCCTGCTCCCCTCACTCTGTCCTCCTCCTCGGCCGATGCGCGCCGCGCTGCGTGGTAGCACGTCTCGGCTCGGGTCGGTGGACTCGTCCTCGCTCTCCCGGCTCGAGTGAGGCTGCTGCCTTCCTTGCCTTTCCACTTTGGAGGTGAGGCAAATCGCGGTCCCTCGCTCCTCGAGTAGCTCGTCCTGTGACTCCTCCCTGCGCTCGATCCGAACGGCCCGGGTTGAGAGGCTGCACCACGTAGCGTATCCTCTCGTCTCCTCGCTCTTCTCCTGGGCACCTTGTCGCGTTTCTTTACATTCCACTTTCATTCGACGATATGTTGTTTCGGTAGGAACACCCCCCGTTCATCTCCTTCCGCACGCACTTGCGCACCCTCTTCCCGACTGGGTCTACCGTATGCCGTGTTCCCGACCCGCGTCGGAAGCACGTCTTTAGCCTTGATCGGACCGTTATGTATATCTGCGAAAAATTGTAAACAATGCTTCTTTAAAATTGATTAGATAACATAAAAAATGATTTAGACGCTGTTCGGGAAGCGAACAACCCAAGTAACACACCATTCGGTATGTTTAAAGGGTTACGTAGTTGTAGGAAATCGTCGGACGAAATAACGTACGGGATATCCGGAATTTTTCGTGCGAAAATGAACTTAAACGGATAGTTTAAAACTTGGACGGACTAATTCGGTCGGAAATCGCAGGTTTAACGACGCTCGGACTCGTCGGAAACGCGTAAGAATGGACGTACGAAGTGTTCGGCGAAGAAATCTTACGCAAGCGGTCGAAAGATCGAAGAAGACGTTGATTCAAGGCGGATCGGAGCTTGGATCGGCGGAATCGGCTGAAGGAATCGGTACGAATCGGCGGAATCGCCGGAATCGCCCGGGGAATCGTGGAATCGCCGGAATCGGTGCTTTGAATCGCTCGGATCGACGGATCGCTGCTGAATCGCTCGGATCGACGCACGGATCGCCGGATCGATGCCGAATCGGCGAGGAATCGCCGCGGAATCACCGAAATGAGCCCTACCGCCGCGGGATCGAAGGAATCGACCGCGGCGGTCGGTCCCGACCCTTCTAGGGCCGGAATCGGTTCGATTCCGGTCCAGAATCGAACCGGGAATCGAACCGGGGCCGGTTCAACCGGTCTTCCATCGGAATCGGTCGGATCGACCGATTCCACAACGAATCGGTCGGAATCGATTCCGACCGATTCCAGTCGATTCTTACCGATTCCGCGGAATTATTCCCGGAATCGGTCCTTCCGCCAGGAATCGGATCACCGATCCGATTCCGGAATCGGTCGGAATCGGTCCGATTCCACCGATTCCGTAATCTATGATCTATAGTAACCATCTATTACACTTTTGGTTATCATTAAATTTACAATACATACACTCTATCTTGATTCTTGAAACTCTTAGACTTTTAAGTGTTTTTCTATTGGACCCAATAACCTTGGAAATGACCAGACCCAATAACCTTGGAAATGACCAGATCCAACATGTATTGGGTCTTTCCCACATGTTGGAGAGAAGAAGAAGCAGGGGTGGTGATGGGATCGACCAATTCTATTGAGATTAGCTCTAGGTCAACCAATTCAAGCAAAGGCAGATCCAAGCCTGATCTAGGCAGATCCCAGAAAATCTCTAGGATCCTATATAGTCATAGCCATGAGGCGGTTGAGGCACGAGACCCCTCACCTCGCCCCAACCACCCCACCTCTCTGACGATGAAGGCAATCACCCTCACTATCGCCATAGCAAAGAAGAGAGGTATTCATGCAGAGAAGAAAGGGCCCACGGGCCACGGGTCCAAAATCAGTTCAGACCAGTGGGCCTGATTTCACCGTTTCTGAAACTTAAAGTGGACCAGCAGATCACAATGCTGAACCACGGTTGGACTGGGGCAATTTAGCACCCGAGGGCAGTCCAAGGTTACGTTGTGATTCTGTGAATCCCCCATTATTGGGTCCGCCGGATCTGTTACTGGATCTCGATCAATTGTCTTCCCCTCCTTAACCTTGTGTGAAACATGATGCCCCCAGTGTCAGGGGTGGTTGCAGTGGCTGCTAGTGCCTTAAGGATGGGAAAGAGGGTCAATAGACCCAAAAGGACCAGATCTGCAATCTTAAGTTGGTAGATCTGATATTAATGGGTCCAGAGATCCGATACAATCAATTTGCAGTTGTATCAGGTCTCTGGAGACCTTAAAAAGTGGATCCATCAACTTAAGTTGGTAGATCTGCGTCCATGGCGGGGAAGAATAGGGTAGTGGCAGCCACTGCTCCCCCCTCCCCGCTAGGAGACCTTGATCCAGCTGATTCCAACGCATATCTATTGTGGATGAGTTAGAAATATCTTTGTAGTGCTTTTTCTTATTTTTCAATTTGGGGGGATCGATCCATGGGCCTATCCTGATCTAAAAATTCTTGGTTTAGATTTTTAATTATACATCTATATACTTAAAACTTCTCTATAAATCATTTTCTTCTCTACCCCTCACTTAGGTTGTGTATGATTGGGCTGAGAAGCCACTAAAGTCTTATTTGGTCAGACTTTAAACCATTTAGTAACTTCTACATTTTAAGATATGAAGTGCAACAAAATAGGCAGGTAGGGTCTGATTCACTAAGTGAGGAGACTTCCACTTGGCGCTGAATTCTTCTGTTTGCAGGATTGAAAATAGCAATCATATCCTGCTCTTCTGCATGTATCTTGATTTCTCAACCAAAAATTGTGACCGTCATTGAAAATATCTTTAATTTAGGAATCTTTAACAAATTGTTCAGTCATTGTCATTTGTCATTACATCATGTAATATCAAGTACTCTATACTCTACATAGGAAACTCCTAGTTTCTTGTCTCTGTATGTTGATCTTATTTATCGCATGGGCATGAATTGTGATAAGTTGATACTATTCTCTATTTTACTTTGTAACTATTAAACACAATTTATATATTCATCTCTTTTAGAATCAGATGTTAATTTATGATTATCAAATATATTAAACATATTCAACTTTCAGATATCAGTTATCAAGTAGTCAAACAATCTTAGACATTAAGTTTTCAGATATCTATGCAACATACTAAGATATAAGAGAGGAATCTTAGATCTTAGCATTATCAAACGCCACCTTAGTATTCAAATTTATCTCTTTTCCAAACATGTTACATGGATAAAATACACATCTACATAGATATGCACACATAAACACAAAGAAATATAAATAGGTATATGCATACACATACACACATAAAACTTCTAAAATCTACTCTCTACACTCCCTAACTCGTCACGCCCTCCCTCTCCCCTCTCTCTTTATACATGCATATATATATTACATATGCATACACACATATCGATCTATCTATCTATCTATATATATATATATATATATTACTGCTTAAAGGCCACTTTATCGCCTAAGCTGAAATGTCCCATTTGCATGCCATGTCCTCTTGGCAACTATGAACTATTTTCGACAACAACTCATTAGAATGAACTTTAACAGCATAGCATCCTAACCATAATTCAGGGTAATGAGGAGATAATGCAAACACTAAATAGACTGTCAATTTGGAAAACCACCTGATAAATACGCATCAGAAAGAAAGAGAAAGAGCTAAAAGAAAAAAAAATCAGCTTAACAAACCTCTTAATTGGCCCAAATGCGCGGCAACCCATCACAAGAAGATCTGCGTGCAAGTTAACAGTGACTTCACAAATAAGATCCTTCGGATCACCCACAACCACCTCAGACTTCGCGTTAACCTACAGATCCAGTTCAAACAAACTTTAATAACACCAATTAGTTGCTAAACACCTATTTCTCCGTACAAGTCGCTCCTCCCAAGACGCGCAGTCGGAGGGGGGAGAGGAATCTTAATAACAGAATGAAATTCCGCCGGTCCAGGAAAATCAGCGAGGAATCCACATGATCTCACATGCTTCTCGGTGCATATCTGCATAGCGTGAGAGATAATGGCGTCGCTGATGCGCCGTTGGTGAGCTTCGATCGCAGCCGTGAACGCAGGGACCTGAACATTACCTGCGGCAATCCATCGATTAACACCAATCAAACATCAGAAAAAGGAACAGGAGAACCAAGAACAGAAATATGGTGGAGAAGAAACGGTAAGCAGGATCAGTAACGGGAAAGGGACAGCGATCAAGTACATACTGGGACCGCCGAAGGGAATGGCCCCCGGGTTAAGCCCCGAAACGATGGATGGCGGCGATTGTACGTGAAGGACGTACAAGGTGCCCGACTGCTGCTGCTCAGCTCCTTCCTCATGTGCATAGAGGCGGAGGTTGTCAAGAGCCCAGCGGAGGGCGTTCATGCTCTCCTCGCTCCCGTCTACCGCCACCACCACGCAGCGGAGAACACGAGCGGCGGCGGCTGCAGCTGCAGATGATGTGATCATTTCCGGAGAGGCGGAAGCCATGGAGGAGTAGCAGGAGCAGCCGAGCAGGAGAAAGCAGAAAGTGCCAAGAACACGACGAACAAAGAAGGAAGAAAACTCAGCCACGAAGAATGAAGCAGACAAGGGGATGACAGCTCCGTTGTTGTACCATCTACATACTATCAGTAATTTAGCTTGCGGCCCTCGATACCCCACAAATTACATTTTTGTTTCGTTACACGTTACTAAAACGTCTGACCTGTGTAAACGTTTTATGATCTTTAAAGTGGATATTAAATTTTTTATGCCCCTATAAGAATTTCAACATAATTTTCTTTGGTGGTCATTTCAACATAACCTCATTTAATTAATATAATGGGTAGATTTAAATTAACTTTACCCCCCCCACCCATGGGCATGATTGTTTCTAGTTATTTTCTGATTTTGAAATCTCTTATTGAAGAACTAGGTAATTCTTTTATTTTGAAACAAGAGTTTTCTTAGAAAATATCGTAAAACACATGAAAACAAAAAAGATGCTTTGTTCTGAGAACGGATTTTACTTTCCGGTTGATTATTTTGTGTTCAAAATAAGAGATTACATTACCAAACAGCCGATAAAACTCTAAAATATATTTTTTATATCCATCCAAACAAAAGAAATTATGTAAAATAAATTAACTTTAATATTTTGCGATGCTTTATGATGAAACAAGTAAGCCCTATTATTCCTAGTAAAACTTGTGATCTTTAGTTTTAGTGTTTGGTTGCACAATAAAATTTTATATATTTTTATATTAAAATTTTATATTAAAATAAAACTAAATTAGTGATTGCCATAAAATTGTAATTTTTGAAACGACATGACGATAAGAAATTAGATACCATATATATCTAAAAACGGTAAGAGACCATAAGAAAAAAAAAGAGAGAGAAACTAACCTCTTTTCTCGCTCATAAAAGAAATCTTCATTAAAATATAAAATTGTAACAATTGTCTATTATTTTTAACAATATGTTTTATAAAAACTCAGTTTATCACGCAATCAGACGCCTCATAAATTATTTATAACTACGTAGATAGATTAGACTATTCATAAGAGTGTACGTAAAAATAAAAAGTCTAGATTTTTATATTTGAAGTGGAACAATTTTGAATATCACTATAAGACATAAGTTATCTCCGACAACTTATTAGAGACTACTTCGAAAAATTATATCTATTAATTAGTTACAAGCGACGATTTAAGTTGTTGGTATAATTATATTTGTGATGGCTTTAACCTTCACCGAAAATGTAATGAAGATGTTTTTCAAAATCGTCGCAAATAATTTTAGTGACGACGACTTAGTATATATAGTAGTCACTAATATCATTAATGATATATTTATTTATGATAACTAGGTGATGGCTTTGAAGCCGCCACAACAAACTTTCAGCAATGGCGTTTGCCATTTAGGTGACAGCTTTTGATCCGCCATTGTTAACTATTTTTCTTGCGGTGTACACGGAGAGATGGTAAAAAAAGTTACTCTCATAGTAGCTGAAAACTCATGCAACCCCATTCATAGTTCTAAAGCCCACTATGTTCCAGTAGCTACAAAGAAACAAAAATTTTTGGCAACTTTATGCCATGTTTGGTTAGAGTTTCATTTTTGATACTATATCAATATTGATATTAATATTTTCAAATGTTGGAGTATCAATATCAAAAATAATACAAGTTGACACTTGTGTTAAATAATATGCCTTGTTTGCACTACAAATTTTAAAATTGATACAATTAACCAAACACTTCTTAATAGTTCTTATCAATATCAATTTTAAAATTGATAGTGATAGAGGTACCTAATAGTGTTATCAAACAGGACGTTAATCTTGAAACCGAACAATTAATCCTCCAAACAAATCGAACCTTGATTTGAGTATTTAGCCGTTCCAATAAACACTCTTATTTTCGGCCCTAACGCCAAATTAATTAAGATCAACCCTTATGCCTTGTTTGGTTAGAGTTTTATTTTTGATACTATATCAATATTGATATTAATATTTTCAAATATTAATGACCTGTTTGGTTAGAGTATCAAAAATGATATTATATTAATATTGATATTGATATTTATAGAAAATGGAGTATCAATATCAAAATTGATACAAGTTGACACATATTACATAACATATGTTGTTTACACTATAAATTTTAAAATTGATACTATTAGCCAAACACCTCAAGGTGATTACAATCAATATCAATTTTAAAAATAAAAGTGATAGAGGTGTCTAATAGTGTTACCAAACTGGGCATAAAGTATCAATATCAAAATTAATACAAATAAACACTTATATTACATAATATGTTTTGTTTGCACTACGAGTTTTAAAATTGATACAATTAATTAAATACCTCTTAATAGTTTCTATCAATATTAATTTTAAAATTGACAGTGATAGAGATACCTAAACATGTTACCAAACGGGACGTAAGTTAAGTTTATTATCTTATTTATAGGAGAGAATTATCTCTCTCTTCAATATCGGTAAATATTAATTTATAATAGTATACTTTTAAATCAATAGAATGTAAAAACTAAATTAACACAATTAATTTATTTTTTTGATTCAAATTAGAAAGATATTAAACCTGAATCAAATCATTAACATATAATAATTCCGTTGGGTTCAAACAGTTGAATGGCTTACTTTTGTCTGCACCTTCGAATTCATGTTGGTATCTATTAACTCAACAAATTATTTGCTACGCATAACGTTAAGTTATCAAAAAATTATCAAACTATGTTATGATTCTTCATTAGTTTTTTTTTTGGGGTAATTGACAAGTGTTCGTCAGTTAATCAACTGATCGAGTAACATCTACACTTAATTTCCTTCCGGAGTTTTATTTTGGTTTCTGAGTGTCGTTGAACCGCTTGCTTTTGTGTCTGCAACATTGCATTCATTTCGGTATCTATTAACTTAACATATTAATTATTAGCTACAATTATTTTTAAGTTATCAAAAAATTATCAAATTACATTCTACTTGTTCGTTAGTTAATCAAATAATCGAGCCACGTCGACAAGTGTCTTGTAGAGTTTTATTTTGTTTCGTGATGGGCGTCGCCAGGGGGACGCCAGATGTTCGTTCACCCCAGCGCTGGGAATTTCGTCTTGGAGTTAAAATAGCATGCTCTTGTCTCTTGTACGCATCGTCGTCGTCGGGGCCAATCGGCTCTTTCCACGTCGAGTAAGCACCGTCACCACCATGATCGTATCGTATATTCTTCCCGATACCTCCATGAGTGCCGAGATTGCATCCGATGACCTGATTGACAGGGCAGAGGAGAGGCTGACGTAGGGCTGTTCATGGTTTGGTTTGGTTTAGTTTATGTCATTTTTTTTCAACCCAAACCAAATCAAATAGAGGTCTCAAACCAAACCAAATCAAACCGAGTTTTTTTGAAACCAAACCAAACCGAACAAAGTTACTTTGGTTTGGTCTTCGGTTTGGGTCTAACATTGGGTCTATTTGTTGGACCTTCCACAACTTTCAAATGATGCCTACCATATCTTGAACTTCATGAACATTTTTTTCCGGTTGAATTCAATTCTAACACCATACACAAAAAACATACCCATAAGAAAACATTTCAATCATAAACATCATGAGGTCATAAATCTAAAAACAACTTAAAATGCATGGTTTAATACCTAGATTAAGCACTTTTGTTCGCCATTATTTTCAAACTAAAAACAGATTAGGTAAAACAATCATTAATACAATTTGTAATGCACATGTTTTATTCTACACATTCCCACTAACAGAGATCGTTGCATGTAGATGGGGAGACCTAATTTATGCCTAAATGAAGTAGATATATCAAAATACTTTTCAATTATGTTAAAATAGAGAACCAGCACAAAAAGTCCAAAAAATTGAAACTATCAGAACGTATAAAATCTCACAGAAGGACATGGAAATGCAGAACTATGCTGATCGAAAATTAATTTCTTTTTCGAAAACATCAAGAATCACCGCAAGTCCAAACTGGTTGGCGTCTGAAGGTGCCAGCCCCTTGGATTTGCCATCTCTGCCGCTATGCACAAAGGCAAACCTCACATTCTCGCGACTGCGAGTGCGAGAAACAGCAAAAGCCGAGTAAGAAATTTGGGGAGAAAAAGGTTTGAAGTGGTTCTTACAACGCTGAGCATTAAAGAACATGATGGCATTGTGGAGGGCAATGGTGTAGTTATCCGGTGGCATGCGTTGTGATCCTGTAAGGCATATTTGGAGCAGACGGGCAACCGTCGTGGAGATTTTGGTGGACCGAGGAAGATCTACGAGCTAGGTGCCGAGCGGCGAGGGTGAGCAGCCGACATTGGAGGCCGGGAGCCGAGAAGCCGAGCGTTGGCGCTGCAGATCTGTAGGGCTGCAACCGAAGGCTTGCCGCCTCCATGGACCGGGGCTGCTGGTGCCGGTTGCCGTGTTGCGCCTCCAAGACTCGAGAGCGAGAGGCAGCCGTGACCATGAGGGATTTCACCGGGGGTTTCTCTTTCAAGGATGGCCGCCTGAATCGGGATGACCTAACCAAATGGGGCTCGAGGTCGAGGGGGGGGTATGAACGGGTGTCTCGACTTAGGGGTACAGTAATCGGGTTGACGGGTTGGTTCGGGTTAGGAGAGATGATAACCCAAACCAAACCGAAATATCCATTTCGTTTCGGTTCGGTTTAAGACCCGATTAGAGGGTCCTTTCAACCCAAACCGAACCGAACCGAATGACCTGGTTCGGTTCGATTTAACGGTTTGAACCATTTGGTGAACAGCCCTAGGCTGACGGGCCGGGCGTGCCAGGCTGCGAGCAATTATTTTGGTGAAATTTCAAGATAAATTCAAAAATATGTACGACGAGGAGAATGCCATGAGATCAAATATTTTACACGGATTATTAGAATTTACTATGTCTCATGAATTATATATACTTGTGATGTAAATTTGTAGTCAAAATATTTTGGAAAAAAATACATATAATTATTGAAAGGCTAGCTAGATTCCTACGCACAACCTACACTTGTGTTAGACTGTCCAAAATATTCACTTGGAAAATAATTTGGTCTCACTTGACCAAAGGAAATCGAATTACGTACATTGGAGGTATATATCATGTATTTTTATGTCAATATATTCAAGTAAAGTCTGGTAACATCTTGATTTTTTAAGAGAAACAGGAAAATCGAAGAACCAGCTGGATGACCTCCCCCCTAGCTCCTCGTGGTTTCTCTCTCGTGCCCCTGACCCTAGTCCTCCTCTGTTTGAGGAAGGAGCACCAGCGTCCATGCGAGCACATCCGTCTCCCCTGTGCGCTGCCACCCCCTTGGCAGCGTCACCCCACCAACGTACAAGAGGGCTGCGCCCTGTGCCCCCACATCGCCGCCACCACTTGGACATCGCCACTGCCTCTGCCTTTAGTGGGTCGCCATCCCCATTTTCATCGACACCGCCGACCCTCAGCACTGTGCTTGGACGTCCTACACTACAGTGGAATCTTGTTGGTTGCACCTTCACCATCGACCGCCATTGATCATACCCACCTACTGCATGCGGAGCTTTTCACTTTTTGGTAAGCTGTCTTCTCCTCTTCTCTTCTTGGACGCATCTACAATTTAGGGGTGTCAATGGGCCGGGCCCAGTCCGGCCCGAGGTCGGCCCATTTAGGGCCCGGTCCAAAATATATTGGCCCGGCCCAACCCGGCCCGCACTACATTGTTGGCCCGGCCCGACCCGGCCCGCAAAAATTATTGACTTGGCCCGACCCGCCCCGGCCCGGCCCAACTATATATTTTATAAAAAATATTTATTAAATATGATAAATTTAATTATTTAAGATAATATTATAAAATTAATAATAATTTAATTAAAAAATATTTTTAATAAGTAAAAATGATGTTTTTGACATAAAAATTTGAAAGTTATTTGGCCCGTTTTAGCCCGCGTCGGCTCGCTTCGGCCCGTATGTCGGCCCGATTAAAACCCGCAGGCCAAAATGTTTGGCCCGTCAAATGACCCGCAGCCGGCCCGGCTCACGAACCCGTGGGCCGGCCCGGCCCATTGCCACCCCTAATCTACATACCCCATTTTTGCGAAACAATCGGGAAGAGAGATAACTTGTTCTAAATATTGCTCTCGTTGTTTCTCTCACCTCTCCTTCTACCTTGACATCTCTATTCTATCTAGTTTTGTCGTCATCTTGTTTCCGATATGTCCGTAAATTTTTCCTTTCAACCTCGAGGACCTCATCTAAATGTATGTCAATTTCTTAGAGTCGTAAGTCGTAACGTTATCTATTGATCGATCACACTGATTTGATCGGTCTCGACCATCTAAAGGTTCTAGTTTACCATACCATGTTGTCTTTGACGTTGTTTAACTCTTTTTTTACGCTTAGCAAATCAACCCCTTTCCAGCATTGCCGACATCGTCTCATATATACTCATGATTCGTTCCTTCGTAGCCCGTCGACCCTGAGCAAATCTAAAGACTCAAATGAAGTAGGCATCTCAAGGTGGTGGTCTATCTATTTGACTAGATTCATGTGAACGATTTAGATGAAATTATCATGATGAACATAGGTGTAAATGTTACATGTTAATTGAGTTTCATGACAACTTGTCCCCTAAGTTATCATGATAACTCGATGAACGAATGGAATATTTTGTAAAAACCACAAGCATGATTAGTATTAGGGGGTTGACTTTGGTGGCCTACCATCAATTTCTGATTTTGATTCCTATAAGAAAAAGTTGTTTTCAAATCCAATGCTGATAATATCAAAATAATCTTTTTCTATTTCAATCTGGTACCGACTTTTGTACCAAAATCAGAACAGATTTAGATAACATTTCACATTTATAAAATAATTAAATTTTGTAAAACAAAATAAACACAGTTATAACTTAACAAAAATAAAGTATTTTAAAATTTTAAATATATTTTAATACAATTTTTAAGATTTGTCATAGGTCATTCTTATTGTGAACTATACAAAACTTTTAAAAAATATAAGAAAAGGAAATATAACAATGCAATAATATTGGATTGTACCCGTTATTCAAGTGTTTTTCAAAACATATATACTAAATCTACAAGAGAATATTCACGTATTCATGTGTTTTTCAAGATATATATACTAAATCTACCGAGGAACATTAATATAATTGCATGTGTATCCTTTACATAATTTACAACATTATTTGAATCAAACATGATTGTAAAAATTATGTATGTATAATTACACCATCTTAAATATACATGGAGTGACACGAAACTCGAGTTAGATGCTATGATAACATGCAAAGTCAAAATTCAAGAACTTTTTAGCAAAAAATGCACACCACAAGGAAAATGGCTACTATTGACGACTAGATGTCATTGCCAAAATGCCAAAAGTAGTTGCAAATGTGTATTTGTAGTAGGGTCAAAGTCATCTTCACACCTTCGCAAATAAACTCATTGCCAATGATATTGGCGACATCTTTAAAGACATCGTTACTACTAAATATATAATGAAAGTTACATAGCCGTCCTCAATACTAGTGATGGCTATGCAAAATCTACTTTTGGAGACATCTTGGAGCCATCACTAATATGTGTTCTCTTAGAGAAGTGAAATTGGTGATGGTGATGGCTGTAGCATTTGTTCTTGTAAAGGTTCACTTATGTAAAAAAGCTCGAATTAGTGACAACTCTAAACCGTTGCCAAAATTAGTTCTTGCGACTAACTAAAAGTCGTCACCAATACAGTCATCAATACATGCCAGGCTGCAAGCAACTACTTTCGTAAAACTTTAATAGGGTGTTTGGTAGCACTTTTAATTTTAAGACAATCTCATTTTTGAAATCAAGATTATTTGACTTCTCAATTTTATTTTTAAAATCAAAACAGTCTAATTATTTTATGTTTGGTAAAATTATCATAATTTTTAAAAATTAGACAGCAGTGTTTAGTTACGACCTGCGGCTCAGCGAAACCTCTCCCGCGGCTTCGTCGGCCTCCCTCCCCCAGCGGCAGCGCTCCCCCCACCCCCCCGGCGGTGTCGTCGGCCAACGAAACCCCCCTCCAGCAGCGGTGTCCGCCTCCCTCGCCTCCCTCCACCCCGCAGTGGGGCTCCCCCTAGCGGCGGCCAACAACGCACCAGCAAAGCCCGGCGCTCCCCCGGCGGGCCGGCCCCCCTTGTCGGTGGCGCTCCCTCGACGGCCCACGGCGGCGCTCCCCCGGTGGCCAGCAAACCCCCCTCCCCCCTGCCGCGGCATCGTTCTCCTCCCTCCCCACCCTCGCTCCACCCTCTCCGGAACGTATGCATGTCTCGTCTCCCACGTCTATCTCAAAAATAAAACAAGACTTGCCTTTTTTATTTTAGAAGAGATTATGTACATGGGATATCTCACTTTTAAAAATGAGACAGTAGTTAAAAATTGTAACCAAACACCTTATCTCTTTTATTTTTAAAATTTAGATCAAAAAGAGGGGAAAAAATATAACCAAACACCCTATAAGATAAATCCAAATGTATGTATGACAAAAGCGTCATGACATCAAATATTTTACATGGACTAGAGTTACCATCTCATGAACTAACAATGTATACCTACACCTATGATGTAAATTTGTTGTCAAAATATTCACTTGCTTTGACTGTCCAAAATATTCACTTCATTTTTTTGGTCTCACTTTACCAAAGAAAATTGAACTATATTAGAGGTGTCATGCATTTTTGTGTTAATATATATTTAAGTGAAGTGTTGTGATATCTTGATTTTATAAATAAAAAAGAAAAATTAGAGAGCCTTAATGACCTCCCCCTCCTCGTGGTTTCTCCGTCCCTCGTGGGCTCTCTCTCTCCATCGCTCGTTCTACCTCTGTCTCCCACTATTTCTCTCTTTCTCCCCACCCCCTCTCGCTCCCTAACCCTTGTCATCTATTTAAAGAAGGAGCACCGTCGTCCATTCGAGCACTTCCATCTCGCCTGTGCACTACCACCCCCCCCCCCTTGGCAGTACTGTTACCCCACCAGTAGGAGGGTTGTGCCTTGCGCCCCACATCGCCACCACCTCTTGGATATCACCAATGCCATTGTCTTTAGTGGGTTGCCATCCCCATTTTCGTCGACACTGCCAGCTCTAAGCATTGTGCTTGGACGTCCTATGCTACAGTGGGATTCTATTGGTTACAGCTTCACCATCAACCACCATTGAACATACCCACCTATTACATGTGGAGCTTTTCACTTTTTGGTAAGCTGTCTTCTCCTCTTCTCTTCTTGAACGCATATGCATGCCCCCTTTTCATAAACCGATCAAGAAGAGATAAGTTGTTTCAGATATTGCTATCGCTGTCTCTTCTACCTCTTTTCTTACCTTGATGTCTCTATTCTATCTAGTTTTGTTGTTATCTTTTTTCCAATATGCCCGTAAATTTTCCCTTTCAACTTTCAAGACCTCATCCGATCGAATGTATGTCAATTTCTTAGAGTCGCAACGCTATTTATCGATCGGTCATTCTATTCATTTGATTGGTCTTGACTGTCTAAGGCCCCGTTTGGTAACAATATTTGACACCTCTATCACTAACAATTTTAAAATTGATATTCCTAGTAATCACTAAGAAGTGTTTGGCTAGTAATATCAATTTTGAAATTGGTAGTGAAAACAAAGCACATTATGTAATACAAGTGTCAACTTGTATCAATTTTGATATTGATATTCCAATCTCTAAAATTATCAATATCAATATTGATATAGTATCAAATTTGAAACTCTAACCAAACGGGCCATAAAAGTTTTAGTTTACCTTACTTTATTGTATTTGACGTCATTTAACTCTATTTTTTTGCTCAAAAAATCAACCCCTTTCTAACATTGCCATTGCCGACATTGTTAATTCGTTCCTTTATAGTTGTCAACCCTGAGCAAATCTAAAAACTCAAATGCAGCAGTCATCTCAGGTCTTTCTATTTGACTAGACTAATTTGAAATTTTTGTTTGAAATTATTTTGAGGATCATATTTTATGACAACACTTATGCTCTAAACTATCATGATAACATGAAGAACAAATAGAACATTTTGTAAAAACCACATATATGATTAGTATTAAAGTTAAAAACGGGTTAGATTTGATGGCCTACCACCTATTTCTAATTTTTATTCCTATATAAAAAGTTGTTTTCAAATCCAATGTTGATAATATCGTAATAGTCATTTCCAATTTCAATCTAATATTGATTTCGATATCAAAATCAGAACAGATTGTGATAAAATTTCATATTTATAAAATAATTAATTTTTAAAAAATTAAAAGTAAGCATAGTTATAACTTAATAAAAATATTTTAAAAATATTTTAATATAATCTTTAAGATTTGTCATAGGTCATTTTTATTGTGAACTATACAAAATTTTTAAAAATATAAGAAAAAGAGATATAACGATGCAATAATATTGAATTGTACCTACTATTCAAGTGTTTTGCAAAACATATATACTAAATCTACAAGAGAACATTTATATAATTGCCTGTGTATCCTTTGCATAATTTACAACATTATTATTTGTATCAAACATGATTGTTAAAAAGTATGCATGTACAATTACATCATCTTAAATCTGCATAGAGAGACATCAAACTCGAGCTAGATGCTATGATAACATGTAAAGTCAAAATTCAAAAACTTTTTAGCAAAAATGCGCACCGCAAGGAAAATGGCTATTGCTGACGACTGGATGTCATTGCCAAAATGCCAAAAGTCGTTGTAAATGTGTATTTGTAGTAGGTTCAAAGCTGTCTTCACACCTTCGCAAATAAACTCATTGCTGATGATACTAGCAACATCTTTAAAGACACCGTTACTACTAAGATGGCTATGTAAAAACTAATTTTGGTGACAATTTAGAGCTATCACTAATGTGTGTTCTCTTGCAGATGTGAAACTAGTGATGGCTTCAACATTAATTCTTACGAAGGTTCACTTCTGTAAAAGAACACGCATTAGCGACAACTCTAAACTATCACCATAATTAGTTCTTGCGACCGGCTAAAAGTCATCACCAATATAGTCGCTCCAGCCCTGGAGGTATATTGAGTTCAGAGTGACTACATTTGTGATATAAGTCGTTGCTAAAATATATTTTGACAACAATGTTCTTATTAAGAAAGAATATTTTTTAAATTATAAAATATAACTCCATACAAGATTAAAACCATACATGATTATACAATCACCTAGATATTTTCATTGATATTTCACAAAGCACAAAACTATAAAATTTCATTCATATTCTCATTCATAACATATTTCACAAATTAAAAACTCATGCATTTTGATTTAAATTTCCGTCAACACCACAAAGCATATAGTTTAATCCACACACAATTTGCAAACCATAAGTTATACAATTTTATCTATACTTTCATTCACAAAATGTAAACTATAAATCACAAATCATATCAATTATCTAATGAAAGAACTACAATTATGCAATGAAGAACTAGTTTTTCAAAGACTATAATATACAATCACTCATCCTCTTTAAAGAAACCCTGCTCCTCCTCATCATCCTCCTCGTCCTCATCCTCCGCATTCTCCTCTCTCTGTTTTGGTGGTAGCCTCGTGCTCATTGGATCAATTAGTGAGGAGAGTCTTTGATTAATTTTGGCTAACATTTATTGAGTTAGTTATTTGATTATGTCTAAAAATCTCTTCTATTGTTCAAATATCTACTACTTGAGAGAATCGATCCCTGTATTTTATTGTTTAATATGTGTTGATTGCATCTCAATTTAGGTAGAAGTAGCACCTCTACTACTTTCACTATATTAAGTGTTGTAAGTCCATCCTCACCCCCACATCTTATCCATCCTAGACTATCTCTACCGAAGATAGTGATGAATGTCTCCTTAGCATTGAATGGATGCCGAGATCTAATTCCTACTGGAGCATTAATCGTCATGTTGTCCTAAAATAAATAATTTATTTATCAATACTTATAACTAATATATAACAATTTAGATAAATGAAATAAATATTTTATTATCATTTGACAACTCTGTTCGTTATGCCAGATAACAAACCCGTCAACCTATTCATGAGTTTGTCATTTGGAACAATTTTGGACGTGTAGGAGGACATCATTTTTTTATATCTGTTTACAATATTTAATAATGTCATAATATTAACTGAATTCAACAATAATTTAACTATTGCAAAATACTTATAAACTCTTTTTATAATTGATGAATATTCGTCATTTCTCTTCTATATGACATTAAAAATTAATTATTTTTTGTTTTTATTTTTTACACGAAGCACCTACAAAAAAAATTAATAAGATTTTAATAAATAATAAAGTGTTTTTAAATTTTTGATCCTAAAAGGAGTGTTAAGTTATTTTTGAGTCCCACCATTAAATATGTTATTTTTTAGTCCCAAAACTGTTAAAATTAAAATATTTACTCTTTTTAGTCTCTTTGATAGAAGTGTCTTCCATTTCTATCCTTTAATAAAGTCTTCCACTTCCCCTAAAATGCATACCATAAAGCAGAGCCCACATTGTCATCATCTTCTTCATTAGCCTGGGTATTTAAAAGGGTTATATTAGTATTTTGAGATTACTTATTAGTATTATCATTTTAGATTGATAAAAATTTTAGATATCCTACATGTAATTTTCTTGTTATACTTCATAAAATGTTTTGTACCCTATTCAATATGTTCTTAAATATATCTAATACTTTTTGCTTTTAACCATAAGAAGTATCTTAATCTTGATTTTGCTTTATATATATTATGGTTTTTTATCTTTTAAAAAACATTTATTATAAATATTTAAAATACATATGTGGCTTCTTTTTTGATTAAATAAGAAGTAACTAAATTAAGCCATGGTGCTTTAAAAGAAATTTAGAAGGCGTAAGACTATTTTAGAAAGAAGATTTCAATGTTTTCTTAAAATTTTTAAATATTTTACAAAAATAAATATACATGAAAGGTTAGTTGTGGTTGTTATCCCAACGAAGCCGAAGCAATAGCCTGAGCAACCCACAGAAGAAAAACAAAAGCAAAATCATTGGGGTAAAATTGGAAAGTCAGGTGTAAAAATGGATGTGTTAACATCATTAGTGGAGAACGGGGTGGGGGTTACATGCTTTTAAAATATGAGACTATAAAATAAGGTTTAAAATGTGTGGGACAAAAATAAATGTCCCTTGTATATAACAAGGGTGGGAGTTGATTTCCTCAATAATAAATATCATGTTTGAAAAAGAACATTGATTTTTTTTACCTTATTATCATCTCTCAAACATATGTCATGCGTGTGATGCCACTGATCAACATCACATTAGATAGATATATTCTTATATGCCTTCTCTATCAATCGTCTTGCAAAATACTGAATGTGACAAGCACCATAAGTTTATAAGTAACATGTGATTACTAAAAAACTAAATATGTTTTTTATCTTTTTTTATAAGTGATTCTTTTATTTTCTTTGCATCTCTCTCATGTGTCTTAAAATGTCTACATCTATAAATGTAGACTATTCAAACTTAAAAATTTTTTTCATAATAACCATGTTTATAATCATTAGTACTATTCTATTTACAATACTTAAAAAATGTAATTTGTAAAACTAGCATATTTATCTCAAGATTTCAGAAGATATCTTCTTTCTTCTTGGGTGAAAAGTGATATAATTTGTTGTCATAAGGTAGAGTGCACTATGTTACATACCCCTAGATATATGGTAATTTGTTGAGTATATGGTGCAATAGCGGACTCCCTTACTAACTCAATGAGGAGGGTATATCCCAGTGCTAGAGTTTTTACCACATTGGATATGTTTGGGATCTCTTCTACATCTAGATGATGAAGCTAATTACAAAAAAAAGAATTTATTAGAACTTAACGGGAGGTAGCTTAGTAACATGGCATGGTGTCAACAAAGAAGACTAAGAAATAACAACCTGAGATGGTAGAGAAGGTTAATACGTAGGTTGAGATCCACCCGAGCGACCTTGGGATTCAATTAATAGAATCTAAGATGCATCTGGCCGAGATGCACCTGGCTGAGATGTCCACTCTTATTAATTCTTTTCATCTACCATAAGTATTAGTAAGTTATTTTGCCACCCTAATTTTTACAAATATAAATGAAGGTGAAGAAGGCCAGGCTGGCCCAAAGGTGGTGGAGATCTGAATCCAATCCCAATGGAAAAATGAGAATGGATGATTACGGGTCTAGGGTTTCTTGTTTTTTTTTTGTTTGATGTATTTGATAACTGGCATTGGATCTTTGATCCAACAATAGTATATGCAATATGCCAAGAGTGGGGCAGTGGCAATTGGACACAAAGGAATAGTAATGGTCACATTAAAAGGCAAGAATGGATATGATGTGCATAAAGATCCATTTCACTTTGTGGATGTCCATGGTTTTTTAAAAAAAAATTTAGTTCCAAAAACTTATTAAAAGAAGGATAATCACAATAATCATTATGATGAACAACAAAAATCACCACAAAATCAAATGAGAGGTCAAACACACCAAGCTAGTGTAAGCCTAGTGAGGTATTTAAAAAAAGTAATAAGTTGAAAAAGTATATACTTGAGGGAACCCAACCACATGTACAACCCACACAAGAAGAAGAAACAAATTTATATATGAGTTTAACTAGAAGATGATGATCACTGCACAAGAAAGCATGTTATTGAGGACGGGCTAATAGCGGCGGCTAATATATCATTCATTCGGTAGTTTGTATAAAAGTGTAGCTTGTATTTTATGGATAAATAAAATTAGCCTAAATAATTGTGAGATTGTGTATGAAATTGTATATAGAATTGGAAATGAATGAAATTCTGAGATTGTGTATGAAAGTGTTTGTATTATGCAATATATCAGAAATATATGTGTTTATTGTATATCCATATATAGTTAAAATCTTGTATGATTTTTTTTTGTTTATAACATTAAAAAAAATTCTTCACAAGAGTTATTATCCAAGTCATAGTTAGTAATTATGTTAGTGACAGTTAAGGATATTGACGATTGTGATATCTTGACTTGGTCAAAAGGCTGTTTGGTCTTTTCCCATATTTTCCATTTATCCTATTTTGATTATCACGTTGATACGTGATTGAGAGTTGGGGGCTTCTACGGCATATAGCAGCCAGCACGTTCTTGCGAACGTGAGGTGCGTAGCCGCCGTGAGAGAGAGAAAGAGAAGAGAGAGGAGTCTGCTAGGAGACTTCGACGTCGTGCTCTTCGATTCTTCTTGTCTTCCACGTTCTTTTCTATCATGGAGATCGTGGTGTTCGTGGAAACGCCTATTCGGTGCTCTACGGAGCTATTTAAAGGCGTAACGTCAAGAAGGAGATTTGGGGGATTCGGGATTGCTCCATCTTGGGAAAGATCACTCCATGTCGGTGTAAGAGTATCTTCTCACTTTGTATTTTTTCTACATCTAGTGGATTCTCTATGTTCTCCCCGTGGACGTAGGAAGACATATCGTCTCTCCAAACTACGTAAATCTAGTGTCTGTGTGGTTTGCTTGTCTGCCTTATTCTCGATTCGTAATTAATCTTTGCTACACGAGTTGCTTGCTGGGTTGCACGTTTGTTCCGCTGCGGGAGCGTTTCGACGCTCCGACGTCTAACAGACGATGACTCACAGCTATCGTCAAACTATACATTTCAACTTACGAAACATCTTTGGATCAGGATGATTGATTTAGCAATAGAGTCATCACCAGTAATGACGACGGCCTTCAAGCCATCGACTATACCCTTTTTCTAGCGATGACTTCTAATTAGTTGTCGCTAATATTATTGACGACGAACTTATTTATGAATAGACCTGCAATGATTTTAAAGTCATCGCAAAACATTATTGATAATAGCTTTTTGCTTGTCGGTGATGTTTGCAGCGGTCACCATTAAACTCTTTTTTGGTAGTGGTTGGATCAATGAGTGAGAAACCCCGAACCAATGGGAATGGGGTGTTTGGTTGCATGATAAGTTAAATTTTTGGTGTAATTTTATTTTTCAATAAGAGGAGTTTGGTGCAATCTTTACGAATTTCTGTTGCGAAGAGAAATTTCTTTCCTGGACCAAGAAGAATGTAAGACTAGTACCTCACACTTCTTCTTCGTATCATCTCATCTCTCCAAACAGAACAATTTCACGTCATTAACTATCATTCATTTTATTTTAATGTAAATTTCTGTTTACACGATAAAACGCGCTATTATAAGTGACACTAGAATGAGCTTCCCGACCGCGAGTTTCCTCACTTACAAGTGGATACGATATTCTCCTCCGTCTGCGGCGGGCTAACAGTCAACGTCGTCGGCCAGTGCAGAACCACCGGTGTCCGCCGGTCGGCGCACGGCCGCCATCCCACGCTGCCCCCGGCCCCGCCGTCGTCCATCCGTCGTCGGTCGGTACCTAACCAGACCTCACGGCGAAGCACGCCGGCGGGCGCGGCGGCGACACAGAAGCAAGCCGCGCCAGAGCGCCCTTCCCCCCGTCGGCACGCCCCGCCACCGGCGACGACACCGCGGTGCCGGGGCCCCGCCGGAAGTGCCGGGCAGAGGCTGGCCGGCCGGCCGGGGGGTGGGCGGCGGGGGCGGGGTTGGGCACATGGGAATACGGGGGAGCGACCGACCGGGCGAGGCGCTGCATCATGTCCCGCGAGAGTCTCTGAGTTTTAAATAATCAGGAGCAGTACGAGTAATTTTTGCGTTCAAATTTGTCTTATTGTTTGATCGAGTTCTGATGACAAATTTACTCCAGTTCAGTTCGGACTAAAGTACTATTTTATTTCGCAATCCAAACTTATTGATAAAATGCTAATTTAAATTTGTTATATTTAAATCACGATACATAACTATTAATATTTGTAATCTAATTTTTTTGATAAATATTCAACTGGTGAGCTGCTCAGCGAAATTATTACGTCGAGCGACGGTGTATTCCAACTCCGCTCATCCGACAGATCAATTTTTTTATTTGAATCTGTTCATTTAATATAAACGTCTAGTTTTATAGTGTGTTTAATGTATGATAAATTTTTAAATATATTTATAATGAAAAATATATATTAAACGAAAATGTGAAATAGTCTTTTTTTTTGAACAACACAATGATCTACTTCATTTATAACATAAAAAGTACACGGATAAATATACAGACACATGACTCAAATTAGACAAACACAGAACTAAATACGAGAAAACTAGAGAACCTAAAGAACTGATCTTTCTGACAAGACTCAAACATAACCACGAATCGACCAACACATAAAAGTGCTCGGAAGGTCGAACAGCAGATAAAAGAACTCCATCAGAGGAGTTTGATAACTGCCACGGGATCGGAAGATCACACCAGAAAGGTGTGGATATCGCCCAGATCATCGGTCTCGACATAAGGAAAGTGGTCATGAAGGAGACCAGGAAAGATACCATGAAGGACCTCAACCACAAGACACCAAACGAAAACAAAGAACCAAAAGACCTAAACACCATAAGTAAGTCGACTCCACAACTCCAGCGCAACAAAAATAGACAAAAAACCTAAACTCATGTTTAGGTAGAGCGCTGGCGAGGGAGAGTGGGAGGGAGGAACATCTCTCCCTCCCGAAACAAAACTAACCACAAAACAGCAAATGGACGGTACGTAGGAAAACAAAGATAAGCGACAAAGTAGGAACGAGGTCTGAAAATAAACTACAAAGTGAAGCCGCGAGTAATCCGCAAGCGAGCGCCGAGAGCTCCGACGAAAGCCGCAGAGATCTCACCACCATAGGCCGGATCGGGAGCAGGGCGTCGTCGGGTCTCCGTGAGCAGGAACTATGCCGAGATTACGCTGAGAGCTCTACGAGAGGGCTCCGCGAGCAAGGACTGGCGTCGCCGAGGGGCTTCACCGGGGGGCTTCGTCAAGGGTTCCGCGAGCAAGGCTGCGCAAGCAGGGCTTTGCCGGAGGCGTCGCCGAGGGCTCCGCGAGTAGGGGGCTTTGCCGGGGGGCTTCGCCGGGAGGCTTCGCCGGAGGCGTTCCCGAGGCTCCGCGAGCAAGGGCTTCGCCGGGGGCTTCGCCGGGAGGCTTCGCCGGAGGCTTCGCCGAAGCTCCGCGAGCAGGGGCTTCGCCGGGAGGCTTTGCCCAAAAAAAATTTGTGAAATAGTCACTGATATAAAATTGTCATATTTGAGAAGACGAAATGACAGAAAAAAGTGTCATATATGACCAAACAATGTTATATAAAAAGAGATTGAGACTTTCTATGATCAATTTTTTTCGAAACATAAAATTATAATGATCGACAAACATCTCTAGGGATGCAATCGAGCTGAGCAGGGCTCGATTCAAACTCGGCTCAATTGATTATTTTATCATTCAAACTCAACTTGATACTCGATGAGTTTTCAAAAATTTTGTTGGAACTTGACTCGATTTAAACTCGACGAGTTTGAGTTGGGTTCATTGAGCCACTCATTCATGTAAACGAGCCAACTTAACTCGAACTCGAATAAAAATTGTGCTCGAACTCGAATCAAACTCATATTCGAACTCGTTTTCGAACTCAAGATCGACCTCGTTTACTGAAAATTCGAGTTCAAGCTTGAACTTGATTTAAGATATATTTTAAATTATTATTTAGACATAAAAAATAATTTTATATAATATTAAAATAATTAAATAATTAAATATATTTATATTTATATTTTAATTATTTGAATAAATAATTAATCGAATAGTTATTCGAATATTTAAATGAATTATTTGTGAACTTATTGAGTCAAATAGATCTTGATTCAAACTCAGTTCATTTATAAATTGAGTTTTTTTTTTCACTGTGTTGATTCGTTTACATCCCAAAATATCTAATAAATTTTATTACAAAAATATAAATTTATAATAAAAACTCTAATTATCGTACAGTCAAACACCACAATCCTTGTGGAGCCGAGCTAGTTGGGAGTGTTTGGGTTCGTCCGGCCCCCATCCGCCGGGCGTGTCAGAGGATGACAACGAATCTTCCGACGTTCTGATCTGCTTCGAGAGGTCCACCGCCGCGTGGGGGGGGGGCGGGCGTGGCCGGGCCGGGCCGGGCGGCCGTGTTGTCGTGTCGTCGAATCGATTGTCATCGTCTTTGCGCCGGCCCGCTCCACCGCACCTCCCGTCGAGCCAGAGAGATGAAAGCGGCTCCGGGAGGCCGGCCCACCATGACACCCAAGCCGCGGGCGGGCGGGCGGGTTTCAGCGGCGCGCGGCTGACGCAGCATCCTCTCTCTCTCTCTCTCTCTGTCACTCAAAGTACAAAGGAAGAAGACGGTGATGATTCCGAGGGCGACAGTAACCGGATAAGAACTCGGGGCAGAGACTGGCAGGGAAAGGAAGTTAACAGATTTGCCTGTCGGGTCAGGTCGACGCGGCCGATACGGGCTGGATGACGCTGACGGTGTGTCCTTAATTAAATAACTAGTTTGTTGCAAACTTGCCCTTAAATTCATGGTTTCTTTTCATGCGTACCTAAAACTTTTATATTATTTTTTATTTATCGAAAATTTATTTGAGTTTTATCACGGTCTATTTGATTTAATTTTGTTAACTTTTATCATTAATTGTAACGTAAATTATTAAATTATCAAAGCGCTCTCTCTCTCTCTCGATATATTTATATATATAATCTCTGCGTGTGTCTGTCTCGTACACTAGAGTAAATAAAATTCGTTGTGAACGTATATGAACGTATGAAAGAAATCGTGATAATAACATATTAGGAAAAGTTGATATAATTTCGACATATGGGACAGAGATCTGGATAGACTGCAGTTAAAAAACAGCATATTGAGGTTAGCGGTTCATTGGTACTTTTAATCTAGACTAAGATAATAAAAGAGTTCAAGCCTAACTAAATCACCATACTTTTCAACTTGAGATGAAATCAATTTAGCTGGTTAGGATTGAGTAAAATATAATTTACTATTAAATATAAATGATATTTTATTTTACTTATCACTGTCATCATAATAAACCCTTAAGCCAGTAACTTCTCAAAGCCCAAAACCCATCATTTGATCAAGGGACATTTTAGTGGTGGAAGCCGGGCGTCAGAATAATTGAGCATACCAAGCCATAAGGTGGCATTTGTTTAGAACTTAATCTGAAAAAAAAGAACTCTTAGACCCTATTTATTTTGGCTTAATGTCTAACCTATATATGATATGGTCACAAGTTAGGCATTTAAACCATTCATTTAAGAACATCTTAATACAATTAAAAATGACTTAAGTTTTCATGATTTATTATATTTTTTATTTTCTGAGGTAAAAATTAAGATTTTGTGTTTCAAGATTAGAGATAAAATTAATATTTAAGACATTTCATTAAATCAATTCAAATGTGACCTTAGTTTGTAATTAATTAAGTATCTAATTTGATTAATATATTTGTCCATAAATTTAGTATCTACTTAAGTTATACCATATCTATTATTTCTATCCTTTATAAAGATATTATGTCTAAAAATTTAAAAACTAATTCATTTAACTTATTTTAAAGTGATTTATTAAGATATATATATAAGACTTGTAATTAGAAGTTAATTATGATGTTATATCAAATGGTGTGAATCCCTCAACCTCTGATCGAATTAGAGATGTGATAAGACAATCAAACAGCATCTAGGTGATGTAGGACTAGTAGAGATATTTGCCGACAAGGAGACACTGAACCGTTGTTGGGACAAGACTACCACTACCAATAGTTACTTAAGACATCGGCTGAACAAGGAGCAACTGCAATAGTGAAAAGAGAACATATCCATCTCTGATTAGGAAAAAAGAAATGATGAGATTAAATTGAACTAAATTAACTTGAAAATATAAAATAATATGGTTAAAAATATCTAAACTTTTTGAAATTTAAGCTAGAAAAGAAGTTTTGTAGTCAAGTCAGAGTAATTTAGTATAGAGAGTAAAATATATATGAGATCATGAAAAAGAGTCAATCCATATAGCTAGAGTCAGATTATTCTGTCAATTTTTGGTTAGCAAGATCAAATATTGTTTACCAGATTTTTAACTTAAAGGTGATACAGATTCAGATCCGCCCAACCTCTACCATAATCAAGTTCAACTCGAGTCGGATAAAACCATTATAAGATTGACAAAAAAACATTTCGACTTTCTTGTACCATATCACAAGATTCCAGCGGTAAGATCCCATTTAAAGATTGACTAATTCCAATTATACATATTTCTTCGTATGAAATCATTTTAACATTACCCAATTCCAGAAAGTCCAAAACTAGATGATCCGGTTAACTACATAAAAGGCATACTTTTCACAAAACCGATAGTATTGGTTTTCTGCAGTATTTGGTACTTTTAGATACATTAATTTACACAGCATATGGACGATTATCGTGAGCTAGAACTATTTTACATATAACTAAACCAATATGAATATAGTCCTCCCCAGAGTGTTAAATGTAGAGAATTTTCAATGTCAGCATAATATATGTTACTCTTGTGCTTTTCAAAACTGACCCAAATTTTTTTTCTACACCCATTCAACCAGATAAGCGTTTTTGCTAGAAGTAAAGAAATCTACTGACTTCAATTCCCTCTTAGAATAATAATTAATGGAACAAATCAATGGATTTCTTAACTAATTAAGGAAACCTACAAGAACAGATGGAAGCTAGAAAGTCAATAAACTTATTGATTTACTTGCACTAAATTTAATGTAGAAACAATCTTCTAGTTTATCATTGCAACCCAAACAACGACCAGGACAGGCAAGAATAGGAGCGGGCAGACGGAGGCCCGAGGACAGATCATGATCAATGGAAAAGAACTGTGAAGTTGCGCCGCCGGAAGATCAGAAGGGGGTGGGGTGGGGGGAAGATAAGATCAAGGAGGAAGCAATTCCTCCCTCAATCATAAGGCGGAGGATCGGCTGCTGGTGCCCAGATCATGACATCCGATGGCAAGTGGCGGCGGTAGATGGACAGCCCGCTCACCTCAACCGCCGGCGACAACGCGAGAGGGGCCGCGGGACGGTGTTGCTGCGGAGAAGCTCCGGCCGGGAAGGACGAAGAAGCTGGCAGCGAACTACTGCTGCAAGGTTGTCGGCCCTGCTGCTCCCGTGGCTGGTGCCGCTGATTCTGGGGACGGCGAGCAACGGTGCCGTGCTGCTGCCGCTGGTGGCCCGGCGCCGGAGGACGGGGGGCCTCGGCAGACACCGACACGGAGACGGAGACATCTTCGTCGTCGTCGTCCGCCGGGAGACGGTGGTACATAGGATTGTCGAAGGCGGCGGCAAGAATGGTCACGGTCCCCGCCGCCGTCAGCGGCCCGGACACCACCCCTCCGAAGACCTGGCCGTGAGGCCCGGCTAAGGAGACCGAGAAGCCCCCGCCCCCGTCCGGCAGGGCCAGGGGGGAGAAGGGGGCGAAGGATGGGGGGAAGAAAGTGGCCGAGATGGAGAGGATCTCGAAGCGCCCGGGGAAGGTGAGGTCCGGGGAGCGGGGAGGCGACGTCTGGGAGGCCGGGGGGCGTCGGAGAACGACGTTCGAGACGAGGCCGGTGCCGGACAGGACGCAGAGGCCGAGGTTGCGGCGGCGCGAGAAGCCGGCGAGGGCGTCAACGACGTCTTGGCCGGCGCTGACCTCGAGGACGTGGGGTCTCATGGCGGCCGAAGACAGGCCCTCGACCCCGCCGGCGACGACAACGGGGGTTTTGGGCTTGTTCTTGGAACCCGGTGGCCGCCCCCTCGGCCGCTTCGCCTTCACGGCCGCCGCCCCCGCGGCGATCCCGCCCTCGCCGCCACCCGCCGCCGTTCCTGCGAACGACACCATCATCGTCCGCTTCTTCTCTTCTCTGATCTGCTCCGAGCCTGCAGCTCCGCCGTCGCCGCTGCGGCTATCGACCTCATCGGAGTGGCTGTCCGGCTTCTGGTTCCGCGCCTCCTGAGCATCGGTGCGCTGCTTGGCGGAGAGGAACCCGGCGATGTGCTCCAGCCGCTGTCGTCTTCCGGCGAAGTCCTCGGCGACGGGAGAGACGCCTCCCTCCCCCTTTCTCTCCGTCGTATCCCCGATTCCGCGGCAAAACATCACGAAGCTCGAGCAAGCCGCGTTCCCACCGCAAGCGGCGATGAGAGAGAGAAGAGTGACAAGACGTCCTCCCTCGCCGGCGGCGGCGTCACCTCGCCAGCTATTTATGTAAGAAGAAGTACAAGCAGCCGGATCCACCGTCAGACTACGCAACTGATCAGCGCCTGAGAGGAGGAAGAAGATGATGAGAGAGAGAGAGAGAGATTGATTGTTGAGCTTTGAAAACAAGCAAAGGTGTGAATGATTAATAGCGCAGAGCTCGGCCGGGGACCCACGGCGGGATGGACTACCGGGAGCCGGAGAGGAGAACGAGATATGTACGCCAGCTGCTGCTAGCTAGGGTTTCCGGGGAAGAAGACGACGACGGCTCGCTAGAGACGTATAGATACGGGTGGGGTGTGTGGGGGCCGGCGGCGGTGATGATCAGCTTGAGGAAAGGCGTTGAGCCGCGGCCAGCGTGTGGCTCCTCCTCGCGCACCCATCGCCCATACGCCATCCTCGTTCGCCCCCGTATAAATGTGAGCGATGGTCCCCGCCCGACTCCGCTGCCCCCCTTGCTCTGCGCCTTGGGAGTCTGTCGGCGGCGCCGCCGAATGCGACCGCCGGGAAAGTTCCTCCGGCGGGGCCGACACCACGTGCAGCTTGCAAATTTCACGGAAGTGATGCCTCCTCACACGTAAATGTCAAAGGTGGAGGAGTTTCTTTTTTTTTTTTGATGGTAAAAATAGTTCTCACGTTTTATGATAAATTTTGATAAAAAATATCTAAGTATTATTTGGTTGCATGATAAGTTAATTTTTTATTATAAATTTATGTTTTAAACAAAATTTGTTAAATATAGTATTTGGCAACTATTAATATTTATATTTTAAGAAGTTTTTTTTCTCCAACAAGAAAATGAGACTCTCCTTTTTACGTGTTCCCCCCTTATTTTTAGTTAAACGTTGTCGCCACTTTTTTATCATCACATTTCTCCAAAACAAGGTGACATATTTATTTCTTTGGTCGGTTTAAATTTTATTTGATTATAAGTTTTTTACATGAAAATATATGGAATTTATTGTGCAACCAAGCACCATATTAGCCATCATGTAAATATGTTAAAAGTCCATTTTTGCACGTCGTAAACTCTTTTTTTGTTATAGATTATTATTTTATAAAATAATATTTTTAATTAAATATGGAATTTAGTTTTTGGTTTTAAAATTTTATTTTAAAATTTTATTTTATTTTAAAATACAGAAAAAGGAAGTATGCCACAAACACACAACAGCAACTAGTGACACTCCAGTAGAGTTGTGTTTATGGCAACTAAAAGTAATGGATATGACATGTCTATTCTTGCAAGAGATGCACCTCTGAATATCTTTAAAGTTGTATGTTATGTCCCCAAGTCCATGTGTGACATCAAAGGAATATGACTGGTTCTAGGGATGTCAACGGGTCGGATACGGGTCGAATAATAGTATTATCCGTATTCGTATCCTATAAAAAAGAAGTATCCACTTACTGTTCGTTAACTATCGGTAATGGGTGTATCCGCGAACCGCATTGTAATATCCGCTTAAAAACGGTTTACGGTCGGTTAACGGTCAATTAACGAATATATAAGCATTACTAGAAGGTACCTAATATACACAAAAAATGTTAGCTTCCTTCTAACATGTATACTTAAATATCGTAGTAAGATAAATACATAGATATCATGTATACTAGCACCATGAAATAAATATTTGTCAAATAATATGCCTTTGCAACAAAAGTAGGGAATGAACTTGACCTATGATCCAAGATAACTAAGTAACATGGACGATTGCATACAATGGCCCACATCTGTCAAGTTCATGAGAATGTTCCAAGACGAGAGCGAGAGAGGGGTGACAGTGCTGCGGGTGAACCAGAGGAGAGAGAGAGTTGGGAGCGTCGCAGGCACTACGCGGATGCGGACATCGCTAGGCGCAACAGTGCAGCCGAGGTCACATCGGCCACCCAAAACCAACAGGTCCATGACGTAGCCGCCGGCCGCCACGTCAAGGTGAAGGTGCAATGATGCAACAGGTAGGGCGTCGGGCAAGGAAGAAGGAACAGACAGAAGTTGAAAAGTCGATTTCGGAGATTCTCACAAATTAATTTTAGGGTTTTTGAGATTGACATATTTCTTGAACCTTAGATGTTGATATATTTTCAACCGTTGGATCAAGCTTTACTTAACGGGTTCGAAAACGGTTTATCGGGTTCGGTTTATACTGTATCCGTGACCGTATCCGTTAAAAAGACGGATAATCGGTAAACGGTTAAGGATACCCTATTCGGAAATTTTTGATGATCCTTTAACCGTCTATTAAGTTAACGAACAGGTCGGATAATCGGATAATCCGCTACCATTGACATCCCTAACTGGTTCCAATAAACCCATGCTAGTCATTCTTTGATTTTGATGCTTGAGTAAATTATGATAAAATAAAAATGGTTGGGCATAGAAGATTTTTGTTTGAGACAAAGATGATAATGACAACCAGAAAACAACGTGGAGGTTAGTCAAACGGCCGGTATAGATGCATTCATCGATCTATATTGATATATCTAAAGTTATATATACCCTAGAATATTAAGAGTATGTTATCTCCAAGTTTATTCCCAAAATAATATGGTACTAAATCAACAATGCCCTTGGTGATCAATTGTACATTGATCCGGCCAGTAACTCAAACTTTATTTATTTATTTATACCATCATCGACCACTAGTTCAAAGATAAATCTGGAAATTTCAACATATTCTTGATACCGTAGAAATTGAGAGGTATTTGGACACATTATAATTAATTAACTTTATTATCACTGAGTTCACAAACAGTGGTTCTGGTTTCACTTGTTTGAGGGTGAAAATCAAAATACATAAAACTAGCTTGTTACGTATATATACATGACAATTCTAAAATACATCTAGTTTGAGAAAAAATTTAAAATGTATTCAGGTATAACTATTTACGACAGTATTTTAATCACAACTAAACAACAACACCCGAGTTAAAGCCACCAGGCCATCCATACTAATGGGGTGTTTGGTTGCATGATAATTTTTTGTACACTTTCATGATAAAAATTTGTATTAAAATAAAAAGTGAACCAACTCTTGACATAAAATTATCATGTTTGGAGGGATGTGATTACAAAAAAGAGTAACTACCACACATGACCAAACAAAGTGGGGGACCACAAGAAAAAAGAAAGAGGTGAGACCCACTTTTTTTGTTTAAGAAGAAAATCACTTTCAAAACATAAAATTATCATAGTTGTCAAACACCTCTTTTAACAAGTTTTCTTATAATTTTTAAAATATGAAATAAAAACCTCAATTATCATGCAACCAAACACCCCATAAGGCATCACATTTTTAGAATATTATGCTTGCCTTTTCTCTTGTACTAATATCTCTATAATTGACAATAAGGAGAGAAGAGAGAACATAAAAAGGAGAAATTTTGTTTTATATATGACTTTTAGATGAACTAGAATTAAGTCAATCTAATTTGACTAGCGATCAGCTCAATCGAATGCAGTAGCTAGTGCGCCTGTTATTAATATCAATCCCATTTTTGACTTATAGTATCAATGTTGAAATTTGAAATACAAAGAAACTTTTGTGATACAAGTGTCAACTTATCTGAATTTTGATATTGATACTCTAATTTTTTTGAAATATCAATATCAAAATTGATATCGTATCAATGATACTCTAATCAAATAGGTCATAAATGACAACAACTAATTCATACGTAAGCAATTAAACTCACGCACATTTGACTAAGGTTATCTTTGATTTGGCTTAACCAAGATCTAACCTCGTTGGCAGATTTATGGGGTGTTTGGTTGCATGATAACGAAGGTTTTTGTTTAATTTTCAAAAAGTGTAAGAAAACTTGTTAAAAGAGGTCTTTGGTAACCATGACAATTTTATGTTTTAAAAGTGATTTTCTTCTTAAACAAAAAAAGTGGGCCTCACCTCTTTATTTTTTTTGTGGTCCCCCACTTTGTTTGGTCATGTGTGGTAGTTACTCTTTTTTTTGTAATCACATCCCTCCAAACATGATAATTTTATGTCATGAGTTGGTTCACTTTTTATTTTAATACAAATTTTTATCATGAAAGTGTACAAAAAATTATCATGCAACCAAACACCCCACTAGAGTATTTGTTTTTTTCATCTTAATTAAAATCTAATCATAAGTCTTAAATCTTAATCAATATTTTTAAAAAAATCACATGATTTAACTTTTTATTTTTGAGATGTAACCTTTTATAGAAAAAAGCAATATTTTTAATATATCTTTAAACAAATATTATAATGATCAATATATAAACATATTGATCAAATTTAGTACTTGTTTTTACTACAAGTTAAAATCAAGACTTCAGATTTTTACATCATGCCAAAACAAACGTGTCACCTAATGGAGTGTTTGGTTGCGTGATAATGGAGGTTTTTGTTTTAATTTTAAAAAAAAATTGTAAGAAAACGGGTTAAAAGAGGTGTTTGGCAACCTTGACAAATTTATGTTTTGAAAGTGATTTTTTTCTTAAACAAAAAAAGAGGGTCTCACCTCTTTCTTTTTTCTTGTGGTCTCCCACTTTGTTTGGTCATGAATGGTAGTTAATCTTTTTTGTTATCACATCCCTCCAAACATGATAATTTTATGTAATGAGTTGGTTCACTTTTTATTTTAATATAACTTTTTATTATGAAAATGTACAAAAAATTATCATGCAACCAAACATCCCATAAGGCTTTATAGAATCTAGGACAATGGCTAAACACATTGACCAAAAGTTTCAAATTTTATCTAACAAAATATAAGAATAAGCACTAATGATATGTTTGGATACAAAATTAAAATTTATATTACATCAATTTTGATATTGACATCAAATACACTAGCACTACATTTTACACTTTTTTATTAGATTTACTATTGATATAAGTGGTTAATATAGTATCCAAATATTCCAAACAAATATAAACTAAGCAGCAATAAAGGCCACCTAAGTGCTTGTTTGGACATTTTATACTTAACACCTGCATCAATATCAGTCTAATACTTGATAGCATTAGTTCCGGTTAGAATGTCAATGTATCTAATGTCATTATCGAAAGTAATATAATATTATCAACAAATTTAATATTGTAACCAAATATGCACTAATGTGTGAAATGCAACGACCACATTCTACTTATAAATATTATTCATGGTTCAAGAAAAGCTAGTTAAGTCTTGTTGGACAATGAATGCTTAAAATTTACACTTTTTAGGCCATGATCCTAGTCGAAAAGCTTTTTAAGCCTTTGGCAAATCCAACAAGTGTTTAGATAAAGAGTTTGAGAAGATTTCCTTATTCATCATCAGTAATTGATATTTACACTACAGGAAAAAAAGGTTATTAGTGATGGTTGGAAGCCATCACCAACAAGCCAAAAGTTGTTGTCAATACATATTGGTGATGACTTTAGAGTCATTGTAAGCCCGTCGCGAATAAGCTCATCATCAACAGCATTGGTGATGGCTTATATGTAGCCATTGCCAGCATCACCAATAAGCTTTGTGGTGATAGCTATCAACCATCACTAGAGTGATATTCGATAAGGAATAGATATTGGTGAAGGTTTGTAGCCATCGCTAGTAAATTACCATTTTCTAAACACCTTCAAAGGTGGAGCTACCTAGTTTGACGAGCTGTCGCCAATAATTAATGTGAATTTTTTTTTTGATTATTGATAAATAAAAAATATGTAAGATTACAACCATACATGAATGTACAATGAACATGTGTTTGCTGTGCAATGAACCATTCATTAACACCCATAATTTACATCCAAATAGCCATAACTCACATAACCACATCCACAACTACAATTGAAAAAATAACTCACATAACAAATCCAAATATTCACATCCACAATTTACATCCATAATAAAAAAATAACTCACATTCACAAGCCAAAAGCCACATCCATATACAAGTCATTCACAAAAAAAGGGTTCAATCCATGTTCACAAAATAAAATGTTTACAATTTATTTACGTACATAGAATAGAGATAAGATGGAAAAGGAAACTCTCTCATTCATCCTCTCAAATGATCCCTCCTCATCCTTGTTCTCATCGCTATTGTTATCATTTGAATCATCGTCCTCCTCTCTTAGTCGTGCAGGTGGCCTCGAACTTGATGGATCAACGGGTGGGGGGAGTCTTTGATCATTCTTGCCTAACATTTGTTGTGTTAGCCGTTTTTGATTGTGTCCTGAAAGTTCTTTCCTTTGTTGTCTAGTTCTTGTTGGAGAGAGTCAATCACCAAGTTTTGCTTCTCGATCTAGCTTCCTTGACTATGGAGTAGAGTATTTTGTTTCTCCACTTTCTCTATCAACTCCTAGACAACTAGATTCGTGGAGGTACTCACACCACCACTACTTACACCATACTAGGTGTTATGAATATGTCCTCTCTCCCCCACATCAAATTTGTCCTAGCCCATTTCTACCGAAGACAGTGAGGAATGCCTCCTCAGTAGGGAATGAATGCTTAGATACCTCAACATTTGATTCCTCTAACGGGGGGGGCATTTATCATCTGTCGTGTATTTATCTTAAAAAAAGGAAATTATCATAAGATGATATTTAAAATCAAATATGATACTAATAAAAATAATTTAAATATTTACCATCATATGACAACTTTTTGACTACTACAAAAGATGGATCCATCTACCTCATCATGTGTCTAGGTCATCTGGAGGACCTCTGGATAGGTAGGCCAGCATCTTTCCTTTTATGTCTATTTAGCTTAAAAACATTAGAATATATTGAGTAAATGCTACTTAAGAATAAATAATACAAATTAAAATATTTACAAAATTTATCTTGAGCTGATAAATATTTGACCTTCCTCTTCTATAAGACATAGTCAGATGAGCTCTATTACCTTTATTTTTTGACTAAGTGCCTACAAAGAAATTCATAAGATGTTAATTATTGATAAAAATATATGATGAAATGAAATGGATTTTTTACCTTACTCTCATCTTTGACTCATATTTCACACATATGGCATCACTGGTTTAGGTCGCATTGTGAAGGTACAAGCTCACATGCCTTCTCTAATGATCGCCATGTAAAATATTGGATGCAAAAATGTTATTAGTTATTATAGACAACAGTAAGAAAAATAGATAAATAAGACTTATTATCTTCTTCTTTAAATGATTTGTTTGTATTTCCCCCAAATATCTTAAAATTTTTACATCTATGGAGGGAGACCACTCAAAAGTGAAATATTACTACATAATAATTATGGATTAGTATTTTATAATTTATAAACATCATACATCTAAAAACTTGTATTTATCTCAAGATCTCAGAAGATGACATTTTTTTGTCATTTGCAAGGGTGATATAGTTTTGTTGCCATAAGTTGCAATGGACCCTGTTGCAGACTCCAAGGTAGGAGATAAATTCTTGGCCATGTGGGTCTATACTCGATCATCCTACCAATTTGATTTCAAGATCTCTTCAAGCGCTAATGTTCTCACAATATACGTCTTGGTCAGACCTCTTGTACATCTTCCTAACATAGCTAATTAAACACAAAATTAAAGTATATTAGAAAGTGATGTCTATAATGACTATAAAAAATTAATAAAATATGTACTTGAGGCAATGAAAGATGGGCTCTCTATAGATGAAGATGTCATCGGAGTAAGGTGAGCGACCACTACCTAAGATGGTCTAGGCAATAAAGGTATCCTTGGTGTAGGTCGAGATTTACTGGAAGATGGATATCTTTGTGAATGAGATCCACCTAACCTAGTGGTGGATTCACGCGATCCACCAGCCGTACCACTCTAAGATGTATGCCGGCTCTTACTAAGTTTATTTATCTACAACATAATCAAAGTAATTATTATGGGTTGGTTGTAACTCGATTTTTTTGAGTTACATGGCTGGTTAGTCCAATCCAAACTCAGAAGTTAGTTTGGATTGGCCTAACCAGTCATAAGAGGGTTTTGCCACTTTTAAATAGATTTCACGGCCAGTTAGGCCAACCCAAATTGACTTTCAGATTGGATTGGCATAACTGGCCATAAGAGGGCTCTATCTTTTTTAAGTAGATTTTATGGCTAATTTAACTAATTCAAACTGGCTTCTAGGTTTAGATTGGCCTAAACAGCCAGAAAAGCTTTCTAACTCATTTTCCCTATCTCTATCTCCATCTCTACATCAATATCACCCAATTTCTATTTACACCTAACAACTATAATGACGAATTGGAAAATGAATGTAGAGCCTCACCTAATCTAACTTGAAGAAACTTGACCAAACCAATTTAAATCGAACCAAACATACTTACCAAACCAAACTGAACCATACTGATTCAATTTTTGGTTTGGTGCAAACAAAACCAAACTTATTCAATTTGGTTTGGTTCAGATCAAACTGAACACCAAACCAAACATATTTCTCAAACAGAACCAAACAAAACCAGTCCAAACAATATGGTTTGGTTTAGGTTAGTTTGGAAAATTTCCAAACCAAATCATTCCACCACAATTTTTGTTCAAAACTGAACCAAACTAAACCGAATAGACTAGTTTAGCTTGGTTTAGCGGTTTGAATGGTTAAATGTCTACCCGCAATAGCGGTTTAGGTTAGTTTAGAAAATTTCCAAACCAAATCATTCCACCACAATTTTTGTTCAAAATTGAACCAAACTAAACCGAATAGACTAGTTTAGTTTGGTTTAGCGGTTTGAACGGTTAAATGTCTACCCGCAATTTGGTTCAATCAAACACTTAATTAACATTAAACTAAAAAAATCCTAAGAAATAAATTGTCAAGCTTATATAACCCTAACTACATGCTTAAAAATCATATCAACTTTAAAAATTATGTTATAAAGTAGATTCTACCAGTGTGAGGGCGACGGTGTCGACAGCCAATAGCGACCAACATCAACATAGGCGGGGGATGTAGGGGGCCCAAGTGCAAGGGGATGGCATCGATGGAGAAGGACAACGGTGCATGCCCAAGCGCAGATGTAGGAGGTCAGCAACAACATAGAAGGTTGGTGGTGATGCAGGCGGCTACGATGGCAGCCGGCTGGGGAGGAACTCGCTTGTGTGTGCACACCCGAGAGAGAGAGAAAGAGGGGAGGGGGAAGAGGGCCACGTGATTTAAAAAGCCCTCACAATATTGACAACAATTTTAGAGCCATCGCCATTGGCACGTTTAAGAATAGTAGCTATCGTCCAACCATTGAACGGTTGGAGGGAAGGCACTAGTGATGGTTAAAGTCACCGCTAGTAATTGTTAGTAGTGATGGTTTAATAAAACTATTGCTAATGACCTAATCGGCCATGCATTGAAATTTTTTTCTGGTTTCACCATCATGAGTAAACTATGGGCTATGGGCTATTTGGTTTCACCATCATGGGTAACTTACTCATGATGGCTCCTTTAAGCCCTCGCATGTAACTAAGCTATGGGCTAAGGTAACTTTTGATTTTAGGCTCCTTTGATGAAGCAATTTTTTCTAATAAAATCAAAAATATATTTTACTGCTATTTGGTTTCTCGTAAATCATTTTCTTGAAAAAAATTTCTCTCATTTAGATGTTGGTAAATCTTTCTCCAACATTTAATATTTTAGAATTTTGTATGGTAAGAGTTAAAAATTAATATAAAAAAAACCAAGTATTTTATTACATATAAAATATTTCCAGAAAAACAATTTTCAAGAAACTAAACAACACATTTATATATTATTTTTTCTAAAAATTAATTCTTTTGTAATTTTTTAATGTAAAATAAAAATATTAAAAATAAAAATTATTTATTTAAAAAATTACTGAAAACGAATTTTTAATAAAATACAAATAATTTCTTAGAAATATTTGAATCTGTTTGATTCCTTAAAAATATTTTTATATTATTTTATTATTTAAAAATTATATGATTTTAAAATGCCATACTGTATTATTAATGTTTAGTATTTGTCGATATTAAAATAATAAATTTTACTTATAAAAATATTTTTTTTAAAAAATATGATACTATGAGAATAATCACAACACTTGACCAATCTCAAAACAAAGACTCGTCACAAGAAAATTGACATTCTGAAGATCTTTACAGATGCCGACATCAGTTCTTCGACAAGGCTAACCAATAAACTTCTTCCAAATGAGTGAACAGGCAAGTTTTCTCGAAAGCTTGACCCGTGGACACGTCCTACGAGCAACCAAATGTATCCTTATTTTAGTCACTCCTAATGAGGTGTTTGATTGCATGATAATTTGTTCTACACTTTCATGATAAAAAATTGTATTAAAATAAAAAGTGAACTAACTCGTGACATAAAATTATCATGTTTGAAGGGATGTGATTACAAAAAAGAGTAACTACCACACATGACCAAACAAAGTGGGGGACCACAAGAAAAAAGAAAGAGGTGAGACCCTCTTTTTTTGTTTAAGAAGAAAATCACTTTTAAAACATAAAATTGTCATGGTGACCAAACACCTCTTTTAACAAATTTTCTTACAATTTTTAAAAATTAAAACAAAAACCCTTATTATCATGCAATCAAACACTCCATAATTATTTTTCCCTTTTGAAGATATAAGTTTCGTCACTGTCAAGATCTCTCCGTAAGATTTTTTTCCCCCTCTCTCTCTCAAAAGATTGTTTGGGAGAGATGAACACGTATTTTCAGTCCATCAAATGAAAGACCCAATAAGCTCTCTCTCTAACGTTCATCTTTTTTTTGTCACTATGGCTCAATAGACTTTTTTTGTCATACGGCACAACGGCCAGAAATAATCGCTGCACCGTGCACGACGAGAGATCAAGCGCAACTCAATCCCCACTCGATCCACCCCCCTGGGGGGTGATTTGACGACAGCCGAGAGATTCGAACTCCATTCCATCCCTACTCCCCGGGAGCAAGGAACACGTCAGTCGAGTTACGCTCCATCGGCATGGCTCAATAGTCAACAATCATGTTGTTCACACACGAGACGAGAGATCGAGTGTCGCTCCATCCCACGTGAAACTACCTAGCCAAGAGGTGGCCAAATTCACAGGTCCATTCGAACTCTCGTCCTGCTCTCATGAGTAAGGATTCACGTAAAACAACTCATGATCGATCGGCTCTAACGTCGTTCATCTTAATTAGTTTGTTTCTTAAAAGTTACGTGGATTTTGATTGATCTTTGACGTACCTCTGAGCCATGATTCTGTGACCCCCGAATCGGTGTGAGGTTCCGAGGTTTCTGAGCGTTTGGTAGAATACATGAATATTTAATATCTGAATTAGTCTCGTAAGCACTAAAAATTTTGAACCATTCAGGTCGGAGTTCTAACTTTTGAAGCGATGGGGTTGCAACGCCATGCTGACGTCGTTTAATTTGAGTCAGTAAAATATCTAAAAATTTTATCTAGCATTTGAATTAACTTAACAGAATATTTTTTATCTCTACTCTTGATTCTGAAACATAAATTGGTATAGAGTGCTTGTTTAAATGATAAATTAAACTTTTGTTATAATTTTATATTTTTTATAATAAATTTTGTTAAAAGAGATGTTAAGTAATTATGACGACTTTATGTTTTGAAAGAGATTTTTGTTTTAGATAAAAAAGAGAGTCCCACTTTTTTTTATTTGTGATCTTCCATCTTATTTGATCATACATGACATCCACTCTTTTGTGTTATTACATCTCTTTCGAACGTAACAATTTTATGTCATTAGTTAGTTCGTATTTTATTTTAATATAATTTTTTATTATGAATGTGTAAAAAAATTATAGAGTGACCCAACACACCCTATCAATTATTCATCTTTGAAAATAGAAATTAAATGACTTAAAATTAAATAATTTTTAAGAAATTATTATTAACGTTTTATTACCCCACGGATTCAAAAGTTACATATCAATTAAGTCAAGACAACTATTATAAGTGATTTATCATTCCACTTATATTGTTGAAGATTTGATTATTCATCTCCTAAGTTCTGAGCTATTTTATTCTACTCTATGTATCAGCCTGCTATTTTTTTATTTCTGTATCTTCCTTCAGGTTAGAGCAACTTATTGGTTTTTCTCACCAATTATTTCAATAGCATGTCATGTCAAAGTAAAAATTAAAAAATAAATGAAATATTATTTTTGAAACGTATTTATTTTAACTTTATATTCTAAGGCTCCGTTTGATAAAGCTTATTGAAGCTCTTAACTCTGAACCGGTCAGTGTTCAGATATTTAGGAGCGTTTGATAAAATAGCTGAATCATCAACTAAACTAAGCTCTGAAGTCTTAAAATCATTTGAGCCATTCAGATCGGCGCCCTAACTTTTTCATTTTCAGACGCCGTCTCGTTCGTCCGCGCGGTCGCCCCCGAGTTCGACATCGCTCGTCCGCGCGGTCGCCCCCGAGATCCAGTCTCCTTGCTGTGCCCCCGGTGTCGAGCTGTCGATTCTCCGTGCGGCCCGCTACGTCCTCGCCGGCGCCGGCGGCGTTCCGTTCCACGCCGCCCTCCTCGACTCCATCTCCGCCGCCCGCGACGCCCGCGGGCTCCTCCGCGCACACGCGGCCATCGCCGTCACCGGCACCGCCCGCCACGACCTCCTGCGGACGAAGCTCGCCGCGTGCTACGCCCGGTGCGGCGGCCTCCGCGAGGCCCGCCACCTCTTCACCCGCGCCCGCCGCCGCCCCGCCTTCCTCTACAACGCCCTGATTCGCGCGCACGCCGACCGGGACCTGTTCGCCCCCTCGCTCGCGCTCTACGCCGAGATGCTCCTCGAGGGGAAGCCCCACGACGTGCGGGGGCTCGCTTCCGTCCTCCGCGCCTGCGGCGGCGCGGCCCCCCTGCGCCTCGGGCGGCGCCTCCACGCCACGGCCGTCGTCACGGGACTCTCCTCCGAGACGGCCGTCGGCAACGCCCTCCTCTCCGCGTACGCGAAGTGCGGGGACATCGACACCGCGCAGCACCTGTTCGACGGAATGCCGTCGAACAGGAGGACCCTCGTCTCCTGGACGGACATGAGCTATTCGCGAGCTTCGCCTAGTTCGACATCTATCCTCTGATTAGGTCATAGATTAGGGTGTATAGATTGTATGAAAATACTGTAAATCTTTTCTCCTATTCTACCTCTCATTTCTTCACAAAGTCCTTAAATTTACGTTGTAAATTTTAGCTTTTTAATTTTCAGACCTAATCTTCTTATTTAGGATATAGCTAAATAATTTTTTATGGATTTAAAATTAATGAAAAACAATATGAGTGATTGTGGAATCAATGATTTATATTGTCTTGTACTTCGATTTTGAACATATTCTTGGTGTATTAATAATATTTATCTTGGTGCAATCAATTTAGCATAGGATTTCTCGTACTAAAATTGTGGATGTGTATGCGATTGATTGGATATAAAGTTCATGTTTAGTTGTTTTACAATTTTAAGAAGATTAAGTGGATGGTTCAGATTTTTTATCAAACGGCGTGAATCACTTATGTCTGAATCAAATTAAGGACTTTTTTACCACACATTAAGAGGTTAGATTAGATGTAAAATTAAGACTTAAGATTTTCAGATTAAGCCCAGTCAAACACCACCTGATATAGATAATTTTCGTTCGTCCACGGTCCACAACCATGGACTACGGGTAAAAAGAGTGATCTGCGCCGGGCGTCTGGTCCAACGGCCACGCCATGCCCACATGACCAAGTACGCTTCTCTGCGCCGTGGTGCCGTGATGGATCCTTCAAAGAGGAACGGCGGTTGGCGTCGAGGGACCTTGGCCTGGCGGTCCTTGTCCCCGCGGTACCGAGGAAGCCGGCGATTCGAAACGTCCCGCGAAGCCCCGGATGCTGGCGGTGAGGATCCCATCGGCTCGCTGGTTGCCGCTCCCTGCCTCGCTCCCCAGGGCGATGTCGTTCAGCAGCAGTGGCGGTGGAGGCGGCAAGGCGCTGCCGGTTCCGTCGTCGTACACGACGCTGAGTGAGCGGACTACCTGCGAACGGGAGATCAAGAAGAGCAAGTTCATCGCCATTGCCTCTCACGTCCCCGACGAGCGCGCTGCGCGTTCCTTTCTTTCTCAGGTGAGGGCAACTCCCGTTCTGTTTCCGACGGTCTGTTTAAGTTATAGAATAATTGGTCATATTCTTAGCTCGGGGACATTTCATTTTTTTTTTTCCAGTAGTGTCAGTGTCTGTTTTTTTTCCCCTCATCTCGCACAGAGCCATCGCGATTTCTACCTTCCTGCTGAATCAGGATTTGTACCGTTTTGAGTATTCTCCGTTAGGGGTCAAAAAAACAAGTAGGATATAGGTGCTAACTTGATGCAATCCTTCATGATTCTTTGGTTGAGTCTTGTAACAAATTTTTTTTTTGGGGTTTAGACACAAGATATTATTACATATTATTCATGCTTAATCTATTGAGAATCTCAGGTACAAGAGCACAAAGCAACACATAACTGCTGGGCCTACAAGGTATTTGGTCGTCAATTGAGCTGATGTGAAGAAGGATCTGAAGTTTAATTAATATAACAGCTTAATCAAACATTTGAGTGATTGCTAGCCTCACGGGTTTCATTTTTAAAAGTGTATGTATTTGTCCATATAGCTTGGAGATCAATATCGATGCAGTGATGATGGGGAACCATCAGGTACAGCGGGAAAACCAATATATTCTGCTATCTGCACATCTGGTCTAGACATGGTTATGGTTGTGGTTATCAGGTGTGGTTCTGTTGCTTTGCGTCCATTTCTTGTTAAGTTAAACGTCCAACAGTTCTAGTTTATTATCAACACAGTTATCTGTTGCTGTGTTAATTTTAGTTCCCATATTAGAAGTGATAGGTTGTTGATGGACTATGTCACAGTGGAATGACACCTTTATGGGTGTGCCATGTAGGAGTGCGACCATTCATTCTAAAAGATAGGTAAGTGCAGGAATATTAATGTGTTGCAATTGAAAAATTATCCATGACCTTCCCTTGTTGCAAATGATCTTTGGTGGTGAAAGCACTTGAATTTGGGTTCTGTTTTATCTGGAGTATGCATATTGAATTGATGATGGTAAGGGCTTCTATGTGTCTTGATGAAGTTATACGAGTGACTGTGGACATTTGGCATGCACATTCTGGTTATTCCCTTTTTTATGTATTTTTACATCACTCATAGATCCCTTGGTTTTGTATATACCTATTCTGTCACTTCTTGTGAAAATTGGAGACTGAATTTTCAGAGTGATAACATTGTATACACCTTTTAAATGTTCCATCTTTCTCTTCTAACCTAATTTGAAGCAAAGCCACTGCACCTATTATCTTCCTTTTACCTTCCTTGCTGCCTCTGGTAGCTCCCAATCCTCTCTGCATCCTCCCAATGGCCAAAACAACCATGAGCCATATGTTAGTTAAAAGTAAAAGTTATAAAATCAACTCAACTCAACTATAGCCTTTAATCCTCCTAAATTATTTAGGGTTAGCCATGCATATTCTATTTATTTACTCATGTTGATTTTGAATTATTTCTTTAAAGATATTTAAAGCATACACTCAACTCAACTCAACTCGAGTCTTAGTCTCAACTCTCAAGTTACTTGGGGTCAGCCATATAGATTCTTTTTTTCCACTCATGTCGATTTTGAGTTACCTCTTTAGAGATATTTAAATTATTTCAATCATATTGAATTACCCTTAGTTTCTTTTATTTTAATATTTTATACTTTTCTTACTGAAGTCTCTTTAGGTCTATGTTTAATATGTCTAAACCATTTCAATTTCCCTTCTTTAAATTTATCTACAATTGTCGCTACTTCTACATTTTCTCTAATATATTTATTTTTAGTTCTATCTAATCTAGTATGACCGCTCATCCATCTTAATATTCTCATTTCAACAACAATTATTTTATAAGTATATTTTTTTTATTGTCAAACATTCATTACTGTACAATATTGTATATTTTATATTTGTACGATAAGATTTTTCTTTAGACTTTAGTGGAATCTTGTAATCACATAGAACCTTTGTAGCCAATCTTTACTTCATCCGATCTGCTTTAATTCGATGATTAACATTCTCATAACGCTCCCCATATTTTTGAATAATTGATTTAAGATACTTGAATTAGGTTATTTTAGATAATATTACACCATCTAAATTAACACCATCACCTACTTCTATTTGATTTTCATTAAATTTATAATGCATATATTCTGTTTTAGTTCTACTTATCTTGAAACCATTAGTCTCTAAAGTATTTTTTCACAGTTCTAACTTCCTATTCACTCCTTTTGTCTCATCTATCAAAATAATATCGTTTGCAAATATCATACATCAATGTATATCATCTCGTATAGTCTTTGTTAATTCATCTATAACTAATGTAAAAAGATAAGGACTTGTTGCAGGCCCTTAATATCATGGTTTGCAGAATTGGCCGATCCGGATCAGGATCCGCCAATTCTCGGATTGGATCGGGCTCCACCAATCCGATTCTTACCCCAACTACCGATGGATTTTGGGCCGAATCGTCCGGAATCGGTGGGACTCATTGTTTACAGAATCGGTGGAATTGGACCGATTCCGGAATCGAATCGGTGGATTCCGATCTGATTCCATGCGGAAGGACCGATTCCGGCATGAATTCCGCGGAATCGGTCGGAATCGGTAGGAATCGGATCGGAATCGGAATCGGATTGGCCGAATCGGTCGGGATCGGAATCGGAATCGGAATCGGAATTGGAATCGGATCGTTTTTTTTCTTTTTTTGCTATTCCAGTCGGATCGACCAGAATCGGCCAGAATCGGTCCGAATCGGCCGGAATCGGTCCAGAATCGGATCGGAATCGGATCGGTTTTTTTTTTTGCTTTTTTTCTTACTGATTCTGGATCGATTTTCTTCTATTGGATCGGTCGGAATCAGTCCGATCTGATCCGATCCGGATCGGATCAGTACCCACCGATCCCGAATCCGATTCCGATCCCGCGATCCTTGGTGGGACTCGACTGATCCACCTAGATCGATCTAGGAATCGGTCGGTTGAGAAATTTTAAATGTCTGGAATCGATTCGATTTCGGACAGTTTTCCGGTCCGATCTCCCCCTCTCCCCTCCCACCCCTCATTCTCACTTGCCCCCTTGTACTTCAACGTCTAGGGCTCCCACCGGAGCTCTCCTTGATGATCTGGCCCAGGAAACAACGATCTAACGTTTGCAGTGGCCAATCGCCCCCCTAAATAGGTAAAGTTGGGGGGGACCTCTGATCCCTCCTTCCCTCTCTCCCTTTCCCCCCTTCCGGCTCCCCTCCAGCGGCAGGCACCCCTTCGGGGGTGCCTTTGATCAGCTAGACAGTCACCCCTGATGGAGTTACAACAGGGTCACCCTTCGGGTGAGGGTGACCCTCAGACCCCTCCGAGGGGTGTTAATTCACCCTCGAAGGGGCTCTGATCACCCCTTCAGGGTTGATAATCTATCACCCTGAAGGGGTGACAATAGGGTCACTCAAAGGTGACCCTCAGACCCCCCCCTCGAGGGGTGTTAATTCACTCATGAAGGGGGTCGATCACCCCTTTGGGGGTGATAATTTGTCACCCTCGAAGGGGTGATAGTAGGGTTACCATTCGGGGGTGGTTTTCTAATTTTCTAATCCCCAAATGGGGTGATCATGTTGTTAGGTTATTTGATTTTTTTTAATCTGTTTATGTGGATGTTGATAACTGTTGGAACCTCGAATTTTCATCCTCCTTTTGTGGTGTAGAAAATTCTTTTTTTGCTTTAGGCTAGCATTGACTACTATGAAAATATGTGGTATTCATAGGAGTATTAGCTAATTTGATGTGGTATTATTTTATAGGAACGCCGATGGTTCCACAGATTTGCTAAGTGTCGATATGGGTATCACCCACCACTTAGATGATCTCCAACCACACTTAATTTCATGAGATTATCTCGAGTTCTTTCAAAATAAATTTTCGACCTCTCTCCACCGGACTTGCGATATTCGGTGTTAATTACATCGAGCAAACACTCGAATACCTCGATTGACCGTCGCACAAGAACATATTGATCGGAAGTCATTCATCCACATAAAGAAAGTCAAAGACATATCCTCTACGTCTTACGAGATGGAATTTCGTTGAACTTAATTCAAACTTTTAAGTTTTGGGTTCATTGATCTTCTTTAAGATTTGATTTGATTTGATTTGTTTGTTTATGTCTTTGTCATTTGTTGACTTAGACAATTTTGTTTAATTTTTACCCATCTCTCAAAGTCCATTGGGATTAGATGTCATCTTTGGACGACACATCGGGTCAATCGAACTTGAATTTATTTCATGTCGATCGGAAAGTACACGGAAGTATAATAAACGAGGGGGCATTCGAGCCTTTGTTCCTCAACACACGCTTCTAAGTTTGTTCGATTTGACCAAAGACTTCGCTTTAGCTTTTCGATTTGAGTTTCGCTTTGCAGTATCTCGGTTTTACCGCGAACCAAATTTTCTTCGTATGTCCAAGAATGACTTGATTGCATTTCGATATGCAAGATTTACGAGAGCTTCTTCGGTTTTCGACATTTCGCTTTACCGATGGGTTTCGTTTTTTCGGCGCTGCTCTTACCGAATCAGATTGTCTTCATATATCCAAGAATAGCTTTGATTGCATTTCGATATGCGGCATTTCGGAGCTTGTTCGGGTTTGCCGACATTTCGCTTTACCGATCTGGGTTTCGTTTTTCGGCATTTCGCCTTAACTAACTGCATTGTCTTCATATATCCAAGAATGGCTTGATTGCATTTGATATGCTGGCATTTTACTATTGTTCGGGTTTGCCGATATTTCGGCTTTACCGATTCCGGTTTCGCCTTTTCTGGCTTTCGGCTCACCGAACCGGATTGTCTTCATATATCCAAGAATGGCTTGATTGCATTGATATGCGGCATTTAGACCATATCTGGTTTGCCGATATTTTGCTTTTTACCGACCTGGTTTCGACCTTTTCGGCATTTTGGCCTTACTGAACCAGATTGTCTTCATATATCCAAGAATAACTTGATTGCATTTGATTTATGCGGCATTTCTTGGAGCTTATTCGGGTTTGACATTTCGGCTTTTACCGATTTGGGTTTTTGATTTGAATTGCTGCGGTTTGACCGCAAGATTCGGTTTGACCGATTTGGGTTTTCATCTTGAATTCCCGTTCGGTTTGACCGGCATTTCGGTTTTACCGATTCGGGTTTTCGATTTGAATTCTGCCTCGGTTTGACCGGCATTTCGGTTTGAGCGATTTGGGTTTTCATTTATAATTCCCGTTCGGTGTGACCGGGATTTCGGTTTGACCGAGTTTTCATTTAGAATTCCCGTTCGGTTTGACCGGCATTTCGGTTTACCGACTTTGGGTTTTCTATTTGAATTCGCCGGGTTTGCCAAGCATTTCGGTTTGACCGATTTGGGTTGCTTAGAATTCCCGTTCGGTTTGACCGCATTTCGGTTTGACCGATTTGGGTTTTCATCTTGAATTCCCGTTCGGCTCTGACCGCATTTCGATTTGACCGATTTCGGGGTTTTCACGTTGAATTCCCGTTCGGCTTCCACGGCATTTCGGTTTGACCGATTTGGGTTTTCGTTTGAATTCCCGCCTTCGGTTTGACCGGCATTTCGGTTGACCGATTTTGGGTTTCTGTTTGAATTCCCGTTCGGTTTCGACCGCATTTGCCAATTGACCGATTTGGGTTTTCTGTTTAATTCCAAAATAGCAACTATTTTGGGCCCCTTTTAATGGAAAGGTAAATGCGAAACCACATAATTTCGGGCAAAGATTTCCTGCTGGGTTGGGTTGGCTATTTTCTATCCAAAATAGTTTACTATTTTGGGCCCCTTTTATGGAAAGGTAGCGCAAAACCAGCCCCTTTTTATGGAAAGGTAGCGCAAAACCGAGGTGAGAATGTAGAGTTTCTCTCTCTTCCCAACTCTTTCTTTTTTTCCACTCTCCAACCCCATGCCCAACTACATGTACGTATGGCCATTGGGGGCTATTTATAGGAGTCTTGAAGGGGCATTCCGGTCATTTGGCAAGCCCCCACTAAGCCCATTTTCGCAATAGTGGGGTGGTGACCGATCAGGGTGAAGTTACCCCATTTTCCCCATTTTTTCTGATTTTTTATGGTCTGCATTGACTAAGTCATACCTGGGGGTAAGTTCACCCCCCTGCCAGCCGAAGCACGGCCGCCGCGCGTGGGCGCGGGCGTGGCCCACTTCTCCACTTCTCTTTTTTTCTTTTTTTCTTCTCTTTTTTTTTGAATAAGTCTCCCTGGGTCGACAAAGCGTTGACCAGGCCCGCGCGGACACGCGCGCGCCCGCGCGGCGCATCGGCCCACGCGACCGGCTGCGCCCACGCGGCTTTTTCATTCATTTTTTTTCTTTTCAGCGAACCGCCGTCTCCTCTCGACTCTCTCTCTCCCCGACAGGAGATGCCCGCCCCGGCGGGCTCCGGCGGCGGCTCCGGCGGGCTCCGACAATGGCGACGGCGACGGCGGGCTCTGGCAACGGCGGTGATGACGACGGCTGCGGGAGGAGCTCCTTCCGGCGACGATGGCGGCGGCAGCCGCGGCTGGTGGAGGCGGTGGCGACGGCCCCTCCCCCTTCCTCTGTTCTTCCGTGACGGGAGCACCGCGGCTAGGTCTTCTCACCGCAAACCTTACAATGGAGGAGGCTTGGTCCGGTGGTGATAGCGGGAGGTTGCTCCCGACCCGCGATGGCAACTAGAGCCCACGGGGAATGTTCTTCCTCACGGTGGGCTTCTTTTGGCAAGCTTCTAGGCGGCGACAGTTCTTGGAGGCCGGGGTGGAGGTTTGTGAAGGCAGCAGCGGCAATAAGGGGTTCCTCCCCTTTTTCCTTCTCGTCACTCCCTCTCTCTCCCTCGCCGCGATGGACACAGAGCCCGCAAGGTCCCCCCCCTTTTTTTCTTCTTCTTCTCTTAATGCTTGAGAGAGATTTTTTTTTTTTTTTTGGTCCGACAATAACATGTGTGTCGGACGAGGAGCAAGGTGCCGTGCAATATCGCAACATTGGATGGCAGCATGGCCATCTACTTGATGTAAAAAAGAAGAGAGTTAGATGCAAATAGTGTTAGAAAGACATGAATAGAGGTGTCTATCGCCTCAAGCAACATATAGTAAGTATGAATGGTAATTTTAAGAAATGTGATAAGGTCCTAATTAAGCTTAGGGAAGAGATGAGAGCTTACTTAACTGGAAGAGCATCACAAAGGGAGGTGAGAATTGGACACAGACAATAACTTCATGACGAGTTGCTAGGTCGGAGAGACACCGATCTTATGTTGGGAAAGATTAAGAAAGGAAAAGGACAAGTACATGTCCAAGTTGATTCATCATCTTCAGAAGATGAAGAGGAGGCTCAGGTGAGGAGAGCCATGGATGCTAGTAGAGCTCAGGCCCGTGAAAATGAAGAAAGAAGAAGAGGGGCAAGAGGTTCGGGTGTCTTTGCCAAACGTTCTGATGTGGGGAAGGGCAAACACCATGTTTGAGAACCCGAATTTTGTCAGACACATTCATTTTGGTTGACAAAAGACACTGCTATATATAGGGGGAATGGCAGAGGCCAAAGGGGATAAAACAAGTATTCAAGGGAGTGAAGGCCACGACTGGAGTTACAAAGAAAGCCTTGAAGCACATGGTTAAATTCTTTCAATGCACATGTATGTGTATTATGAAGATATGAACTTTTTATGTTAACAAGGATGGTTAAATTATTCATATGCCTTGTGTATTTCTGAGATTTGTGTTAACAAGGATGTCTTCTTTTTGTTTTGGTTGATGCAAGTGTTTTGGCACATACAACCACCAGTCTTTATTTTGAGATAATGGTAGATACCATTGGTGAGGCTAGGCTAGAGTTGAAAGCTCTCACGTCCAAGTATATTTATGAGATTGGTTTAAATGAGGAGGTCGATGAGTTGACCTCTTAAATAGATAGATTCAAATCTATCTAGAAGGAGAAGGGTGCATTGTAATGTGCGATGGGTGGACTAGAATCACAAGGAGGTCAGTTATCAACTTCCTTGTGTATTGTTCTGAAGGTACCGCATTCCTGAAGTTTGTTGACGTATCAGGTCAGGTGAAGAATGCGGATTACCTGTTTGGTTTGATGAACAGTGTGGTGGATGAGATAGGGAAAGATAATATTATGCAATTTGTGACTGATAACGAGGCATCATATAAAACTATAGGGAAGAAGCTCATAGAGGCTTGACCACACTTGTTTTGGGTGTCCTATGCAGCACATTCTATTGATTTGCTATTGTTGGACATTGGGAAGGATTACTGTCAAGTCCTTGGTTAGTCAAGGATAAATGATCACATCATGCATTTATGGGCATCATAGACTATTGTATATCATGAGGTAGCACACTGATGGTCATGATCTCATCAGATCGGGTCCTACTGGATTTGCCACGCATTTCATTGTGTTGGAGAGCTTTTATAAGTATAAGGCTTATTTGAAGCGGTTCATACTATTCACTGCATATGAGGAGTACATGGATATCTACAGAAGCTCTATGAATCCGTATGATGTATTGTTGAAGATGAAGCAGCTGATTGAAGACAACAGACAGTGAGAAAAGATATAGTACTGCCTGTCTGTCATAGAACCCTTAGAAACCACCCCCCTGGGCCCCTGCAGCACCCCATCCTCTCTGTCCAAACAGCCACCAAGACCACCCCGGCCCCACCCTTCCTCCCATCCAGATCCCCCCTGCGCATCCCATGGTTCTATCCCCTTCCGGAACAACCCCACCCAGCCCTCCGGCTCTTTGTGTGACCCTCTGTAGCACCCCTCCAGCCCTCCTGTTTCCATAGGACCCTGCCAGTACCCCTCGATCATCCCGCACCCTCCTGTGCAGAGCACCACTCTCAGCACCTGTGGTCTCCTCTCAGCCCGCAGAAACCTCCTCTGGCCTCCACATCCACCCCTTGTCCTCCTCGGCTCTGTAGGACCATGCTGGCTCCTCCTGGCCTCCCAGCCTTGCCACAGCCGGAGTAGCCCCCCTCTGTAGGCCTGCAGTGGTATCCCCTTCCCCTGATCTGCTCTACCTTTTGGACGGCGACGAAGGTGACTGGGTAAAACGAAGGCTCGCAGTACCTTTTTATGTTGTCGGGCCCTTCTCACAGCCGCCACGATCCCCGCACGGGGTGGGTCCTTGAAGAGAAGCCACATCCCCCCAGGGGGGAGGGGTTTAACTCACGACTGGCTCACCACGGTGCAGTGCCAGCCGGTCCCGTCGGTGGTTCACGAGCCAGTCCATCCGGTTTCAGCTAGCCCTTCATACCAGTTCAAGGTCTAAACTGGCTGTTTTGGACATGTTTAACAAGTTTTCAGGCCTATTCAACCAGTTGTGGGCCAGTCCAACCAGTTTAGGCCTGGTTCACACCGGTTTATAGCCAGCTCAAGCCATTCTCTACTGGTTCGGGCCGGTTCACACTGGTTTAGGCGGTCTGAGGCCAGTTCAACTTATTTTAGGTCTATTCGGGCCTCCTCAGACTGGTTCAGTGTTCTCCAGACCCAGTTCAGAGAGTAAATGGGCCAGTTCAACCGGTTTGACTCGATTCAAGGCCGGTCCAACCTGGTTCAGTGAGTTTCAGGCCGGTTTGCAGCAATTTCAGCCTGGTTCAGTTGATTTTCAGATGGGTTCAATTCTGGTTCATCCATTTTTGGTCTGGTCAGGTATATGTCAACTATTGGGTGACACTTTTGGACCCATTCACGCATAAAGATGATGGTGTTTTCCCTTTTGACCCGCATCACAATCACTCCCTCCCTCTTTCACAATCACTCTCTCCCTCTCTCCCCCTCTCCATCTCTCATATTTTCTCTCCCTATCTGTCTTCATATGCTGCATTGCAACAGGATTGACAACTGTTTCTGCATTCTGCCTGCTGCATCACCATATGTGGTAAACATAGTACTGGCTGCTCTTTTTGTAACAGTGATTGTTCTAGCTCCATTCTCCCTATCTACTGCTCTTTTCCTTTGGCATCTTCTCACAAGTTTTCTCCATTGTTAGAGGCGAAAGACTATGTGACTGGGTTGGGGCAAGATGTCCCTTGCCTTCGCTGGTTACACGGGCTTGTGTTTGATGAAAGCTTCTATGATCTTGTAGTTTTTATTACATCACTGTTTTTTCTTTCCTTCTATACTTGGGAACATGATTTTCTTGACGTCATATATAAAGAAATATGCCTGAGAATGTGCTACAAGTCTCTTGAGGTTTTCACCACCTCCAATACAATTCTGAATTCTGATTGCTCAGTTGATATTCTTTACTCTCTAGCATGATTAATGATTCGTCATGTTCAACTTTTTTATTCTATAATAATTCCTTTTTCTTCTATTACAGATCGTTGTCCATTTTAAAGCTGGTGAAGTTTCATTTACCCTTTGTAAACCTTGTTTAATTGTTTCTAATCTGATATTTGGTCCATGCTAACTTTGAGTTCCTCTGTCTCTATAGACTGTTGACAATTCAGTAATGTGATTCATTCATTTCTCCCCATAACAACATTTGGTTGCTTTGCCAATATATGAGGTCTAGATACTTTGCTTTGGTTTGACAAGATCTATAGCTTTCATGTCATTGTCAATTCTGGTTAATGCATGTGTTTTCTCATCAAAACCTTTCGTGATGTCTATGGTAGAAGATATCCATAATAAGAAATGAATGCCTTATTATACTACATGTTCCATCTAAGCCTAGATTCTTAGAGATTAATTATGGTTCTTTGAGTTGTTAGAATTTGTGTAACACATAAGCAAAGCTAAGATGGAGTTTGGGGGTTATAGTACATAAAATAGCTAGTCTTCCGTAACTACTGCGGAACAATTCTCGTAAGAGCGTTAGAGGTCAAAACAAAATAATTCAGCGTTCAATTTTTTTGCTTCTAAGATTTAAGTCCATTGATTCTTGTATTTAAAGGTAAAAAGCAGATGACTTTCTCTTCTAAAGGATTTGTTACTATTTCACCAGGTTTTATATATTATCAACCTGGAAAATAATGGAATGGTTCTTAAACTTTTTTCTTCAATATTTTTATAGATATTTTGGAGGTATAAAGTTGGGAACGGGTGGACTTGTCAGGGCTTATGGAGGCACTGCATCAGAATGTCTCAAGGATGGAGTAAGATGCTTTATTAAATCCAAGGTGATGTTCGTAGCATTTGGAAATTTGGTTAATTTCTGTTATCTGTGTAGAGGTGCGATAAATGCCAAACAAATGCTTTTTTGCCAATTCACGATCATGTATGTGTAAGTAGATTATTGTTTTTATGTAACTATATTTCTGTGTATGATAAAAGAAACTTGGGATGTATTTACAACCGTAAGAATTATATATGTACTTTTTAAGATGAATCATGGTGATTTTTTCCACTGAACTTTTTAATTAAAATATCAGTTTTTGAGGGGGTATCTATGTTTGGTGATCCCCAGGCTCATTTGATTCCCCTTGATCCCCCCCCGGGCCCTCACCCACACACAAACACCAACTCTTAATACACGGATACATGTGCATATATGCACACTGCCATGGACACATGCATAGGCCGATGCACACACCTACACAACGATCAACCGCACATACTCTCTTGAAACTCCTACTTGGTATAGATGAAAGCACCAGTGATTCTTTCTGAATTGTTTCATTTAAAAACATTCATGCCTTCTTTCTGCAGGTTCCTGTTGGTTTGGAGGTGCCATTTGATCTTTTGGGATCTGTCTATCACCAGGTACTGTATAATAAAATTTTGCTCTCTGATTGTCCTACGTTGGATTGAATAGATAATCATCAGTGTTAGATGCCCTGTTCATTTTTTCATTTTCTTGTTTCTCAGCTGGGTGGATTGCTTTTGTATCATGGAGGTCTTCTGCATTTTGCAAACCCTTGGATCAAGGATCGTGGGATCGGAATCGGAATCGGGATCAGTGGGTACTAATCCGATCCGGATCGGATTGGATCAGACCGATTCTGACTGATCCAATGGAAGAAAATCAACCCAGAATCGGTAAGCAAAAAAAAGGAAAAAAAAAAATGATCTGATTCTGATTCTGATCCGATTCCGGACCGATTCTGACCGATCCTGGTTAATCCGACTGGAATAGCAACAAAATAAAAAGAAATGATACGATTCCGATTCTAATCCCGACCGATTCGGCCGATCCGATTCCGATCCGATTCCAACCGATCTGGCCAATCCCGACCAATTTTGCCGGATCGGTTCGTCGGCCAAGAATCATATCGGCAATGGCTGATCCGATCTAGGAATCGGCCAATTCTAATCCGGATCGGCCGAATCCGCGATATATGCCTTGGATGAAAATAAATTGTTATTATCATGCAGTTGATGTATTTTAGTTACAAAGACAAACCAAGAAGTGCTGTTGTTTGAATGCCTCAGGAGTCAACTTTTTTGTTTCTTGAGCAGAGGATGAGGTTAATGGTGGCCTCTCCTATTGCTGGTAAATAATCTGGGAGTGTGCAACAGATCAATGTTTGCCAGTATTATCTGGCTTAGATGTCTTCTATGTTCCTTAAGGTAATGCTTGGAGCAAAAAAAGTACCCGGGATGATTAGTTTTACAGCTAAATGCTAATTTTCACAATAAGTAATTTTGGCTCTAATCTCTGTTTTCAAAGTGTAGAATGCTAGAACATTGTAGTTGCCTTGAAGGTTAGCTTTGATCTTAGATCAGTTTGCAAAAATGATCGATCAAGGATGCTAGATCTTTAGGAAACAAACAATAGTAGCTCAATACTAGTAGTATTATCATCAGATCTGCCAATAATTTCTGTCCAGTCCTGCATTTGTAGATTTATTTTTTACGAATTATTTTAATGCATGCTTAGATATCAACAGTTTGTAACTACGTGTGTTTTCATTGTTCTGTGGATTATGGAACCGTTGGAAGGAGGTGGTTTGTGACTGATATGTGTAAGTTATTAATGCTCTGTGAAATATGAAACCACCGAGAAGTGGTGGTTGACAACTCGTATTGGGATTGCTGAAATGGCAAGATTTCTACATTTTAATTTGGTAATGACTACCTTTTAAGGATACCTATCAAGCATAATGCTACCGTGTTAACGCATTTATGATTACCAAGCATGTTGTGAATGAACAGTTTTTTTTTTCTTATTTATATATCATGTTTCAGAAAAGTGTGCAAAATTTTCATATTTCTTTCATTCATCTTTGTGGGGATGAAGACATGTGCGACTGAGGGAGAATGCTATGTAAAACAGGATAACCTTTTAGAAGAATGATGATTTACTTATCGTTGGGTTCAAAAGAATGGCGTTAGTTTATACTTGTTGACAGACGAAATCTAAGATACCGTTAGGACAACATCCCGTACAGGTGTTTTGGTAACCTGTAAAAGGTCATATAGGTTAAGAGGTTACTGAATAGAACGTATAGCTCTTTGGATGGTAACCTTAGCAATAAGCACTTGCATCAATAGGTGGTGGAAATTCTCAAGATTATCAGCTGTGATAAAATGCAATCACGAGATATGAAATGTCCCATGATTCTGTACTACTACTAATCCATTGACAAATAATAATCTGGATGTTGTTCATGTATTTCCACTATTTGTGATAGGTGATCGTTGGATCCTTCTACCGACATGATTAAGAATCTTAAAATTATATTGGTGATAACTTATGGGGTGTTTGGTTGCATGATAATTTTTTGTACACTTTCATGATAAAAAATTGTATTAAAATAAAAAGTGAACCAACTCATGACATAAAATTATCATGTTTGGAGGGATGTGATTACAAAAAAGAGTAACTACCACACAAGACCAAACAAAGTGAGGGACCAGAATAAAAAAGAAAGAGGTGAGACCCTCTTTCTTGTTTAAGAAGAAAATCACTTTTAAAACATAAAATTGTCATGGCTACCAAACACCTCTTTTAACAAGTTTTTTTACAATTTTTAAAAATTAAAACAAAAACCTTCATTATCATACAACCAAACACCCCATTAGAACATGATTCCATTTACTTCAACGAATTCCTCAGTACAAGCAGACGTTCCACTGCAATGGAACAAAAGGTAACTGACGTAGCCTCTTGTTTCTGCTAATTACAGCTTCAATCTTTTCATGTTGAAGACATCAAGCAAGATTACGACACTGGAAAAGATGGTTTTGCTATGTTGACCTTCAGAGTAGATTATGACAAGCTTGAAGACTTGGAAACTTCAGTTGCGGCCTGTAGTAGAGAAATTGTATTCTACAAGTCCTAGGAATTATTCTGTAGCACTAAATTTTGTGTACATATGGACACGTGGATGATTTAATCTTTGATGGGACCAACTCATGTTAGGGTAGGGAAATTGGAAACAGGGCTACCTCTCATAGGTTAGCCGCATATGGGGGGTACCGGCAAATAACATTTTCAGGGTGGTTACTCTGACCGAATGGTCGGTCAGCACCTCATGTGGTAATCCATGCGACGGATTTAATGGTAAGCACTATAATTTTTTTGATTTTAATGATATTGGTTTAAATATGGTGTATATATTTGTCTCCATATGCCCTTCTCTCCTTCCGTGGGCATTTTGCGGCGATCTCTTTGTGATGGGATCTGGTTTAAGAATTTTGGATTTTTTCATGTACTTCCAGTTTTTTAAGTCTTTTTCTTGCATTTCTATCCAAGGACAAGTTTGTGTATTGGTTTTAGGGGTCTTTTTTGTACAAATGGCTTCTCTTTTTAAGGAGACCACCGTCCATGGAATAAGGAACCAGAGTGAAGAATTTTTTCGAAAAGGCCTCGGTCCGTTTGTGTGTAAGAGAGTTTGGCCCCACAATCCCTCACCTCCTCCATGATGGATGTCCTCTTCACCCCTGATAGGATGTCAGTCCCCAACTCACTCTTGATAGGAGGCCAGTTCCATGTGTTCCTCCCTTCCCTTTAGTCGGCTTCCATGTTTTTCTTTTCTTTTTCCCTCTTCCCGATCATGACAACTCCAATTAGCGAACTCATCTTCAACAGTTCCACCATTGATGACCAAGCATCTCCTAATTCTTTTGCACACTAGCTTGTAGCAATGCTTGACAAATTTAGATGCATGCTAGTTACTTGTTCACCTTTAGCAATATTTTCGATGCACTACAATAGCTACCTCCATCACCTACAACCACCTCGAGACCTTCGATGATCCCTGGAGTTGCCTTTGATCTCTCAGTCCTCATCTTTGAATTATTTGATCACTCTACCACTACCTCTTACTTTTCGATGATCTGGCTCCTTCGGATCTATTGAGGAAACTCCATGGTCTTATAGTTTTTGCCACCATAACCTTAGACCATGCTTCGACTCCTCTAGTGATCCCTAGAGGGCCACCCTTTTTGTCCCCACTCTACCTCCTTTCGGACTACATGAAGATGGCGAAGGAAGAGGAGATGAAGAAAGAAGGTGATGATGAGGGACAATACAAGGTTGGTGAAGGCCTCGTGGGCCCTGTCAACCTCTCCCGGCTCCCTGTTGGCTGTGTGAGAGTGACAACCACACTTTGCCTATCTTGGCTTGCTCATTCGGACAAGTGAGGGTGATGACAGAGGCTTCCAAAGATGAAGATGCCCTCAGGTACTAATGCAGTGCTTTTCACATGCCATCAAGGGCCTTTACAACTTCCACAATCCCCCTAGATCCCATAACTAAAGGCCTCCACAACCCTTAGACAATGTGTTTGTTGTGCATCGTCAGGCACAACCACAAGACACCCCCCCCATACATAGCTGCTCTCATTTCTCCATGACCCCAACTTGGCTCAACTAGGAGATGCATTGCCTGCCACTACAAACCTTGGCCTAGAGGGAAAGGACTATGTGCTTTCCCGAGCTCTTCTCCATGTAGTGGTGCTAGGAAGCCTCCACGACACCCCTTTATCGTGATGTACCTTGGGGGTTTAAGCACAGTCAATGGGGTCACTTCAACGTTGGTTGAGCTAACATATGCACACAGGAACCGGCATGGGATGGTTCAGGAAATAAACCATCTGGTTCAGGCTAGTTCGACATCTTTTGTGCTGGTTTGGCCACTTTCATACTGGTTTGAATTCATTCCCTTTTAGTTTGGTTTGTTTTAGTTCATTTTAGCATTCTAATGTTGTTTTGCAGCATCTTACCTTGGTTCCACCACATTGTTCTATATCAAATTGGTATTAGAACTCGGGATCAACTTATTCCTATGAGTCGACTTTTGGGATGTTTTTGTTGACTTTGGAGCTCAGTGGATAAACAAAACAATGATATTCATGATGTGGTTAGAAACTCGAGGTTGAGTTTTCTTCTAGTAGGAGAGAATGATGAGAATCAAGTTTAAGAAATTTGGGATCTTTTTCATTTTTGGCTCTTATGGAATCCTTTGTAAATACTTCAAGTTTTTAAGTTGTTTTTTTTTGCATTTCTATCTATAGGAGGACATATTTGTAAATATTGGTTTTAAGGTCATTTTTGTAAAAGTTAGCTTCTCTTTATAAGGAGACCATCGAAGATGGGATAGAGAACTAGAAGGGAAGAAATTTTTAGGGAAAGGTCTGACCTTATTTATGCATAGAGGGTTGGTCCTGATATCCCTCACTCCCTTCATGATGGAGGCCCTCCCTCTTCACCCTCAACAAGAGGTCAGTTCTTGACTCATCCCCAATAGGAGGCTAATTCTAGGAGTTCTCCTATTTTCTATAGTCCACCTCAATGTTGTTCTTTTCCCTTCCCACTTCTCGGTTACGACAAATTTGATCGAGGACCTCTACCTCATCTTCAATAGTTCCACCATTGACGACATCATCATCAAGCAACTCTTGATTCCCTTGAGTACTGGCCTGCAACATCATTTGAAAAATCTAAACATGTGCTATCTACCAATTCACCTCCAATTAACATTTTTGACGCACTATGGCAGTCGCCTCCTTCATCAACAACCACCTTGAGACCTTCAACGATCCTTGGAGTGGCCCTTGACCTATCCTCCTTCATCTTCTAACCCTTTCGTCACTCTAGCACCACCCTTTCCTTCCGAAAAATCCAACTCCTCCAGATCTATCGAGGGTACTCTTCAGTCTTTTGGTTTTCACCACCACAACCGTAGACCATCCTTTGACCCATCTGGCAATTTTCAAAGGGCCACCCTTTCCACCCCTACTCTGCCTCCTTCTAGACAACATGAAGATGATGTAGGAGAAGGAGATGAAGAAATAAGGTGATCATGAGGGAGAAGACGATGATTGGGGAAGGCCCCCGTGGGCCCTATTGCCCTCTCCCGACTCCCCCTTAACCGTGCGAGGGCAATGCCCATGCACTGCTTGACCCTACTTCGGCCTACTTTTTTGAACATGAGAGGGTGATGACGAAGGCTACCAAAGATGAAGATGCCCTTGGCTACTTTTGTGGCACTTTTCATACACTGTTGGGGGCCTTCACGACTTTCCACGAGCCTATTGGGGATCCCACGATTGGATGCCTCCATGACCCTTGGGCAAGGTTTTCCTTGTACGTAGTTAGGCACGACCATGAGACATTCCTGGGTCTCTTCTTGATGCAGATGTGGTTACTCTCGTTCCTCTGGACCTCCACGGCCCCAGCCCGATTCAACAAGGAGACACATTGAGCGTCGCAACGAATCCTAGCTCGGAGGAAAGGACCGCATGGTGGTGCTAGGCAACGGGGTTTTAAACATGGTCATCAAGCTACTAATATGCATGTCTAACTAGCACGCATGCATAAGAACCTATTTAGAAGTAAACTAGCTGGTTCAATCCGATTTGGCCACTTTGAGCCTGGTTTAAATCTTGTCCCCTTCATTTCTTTTTGTTTTAGTATGTTTTTGCCTTCTAATGCCATTTTGCAACATTTTAGCTCAATTCCACCACATCGTCCCGGATCACTCTAATTTGCTCATGTTTCAATTTAACTCTTGAGCTTCTCAATGTTTCCTATGCTTGTACGTGACTAGCATGCCCAAGGATCACAGGATTGGAACTAGGACTTGGATTGATGATTCTTGATCCGAATTGATTTTAGATTAGTCTTTCTATTTTTTTCTTTATAAAAAATTTAAAAACTTATTAAAAATTGTAAAAAAATAATATTTTTTTCAAGATGTACAATTATAAATGTATGATCTAACACACTTTCATATCACCATGAGAGATTTTAAGATGATTGGATATAAGATAACACTAATGATTATTCCAATTTCTTAACTAAACTCAACTCAAGTTTTAGTCTCAAATTACTTGGAGTCGGCCATATATATTTTTGTCTCCACTCATATCAATTTTGGGTTACTTTTTTAGAGATATTTAAATTATCTATATTATATTGAATTACTCTTTTCCAAGTTAACCTAGGTCTACCATGCCCTTTTGTTTTTGTTGTTTCAATATTTTCTACTTTTTTTTTACTACAACCTCCTTAGGTTTATGTTTAATATATCCAAATTGTCTTAATCTTTCTTTTTTCAATTTATCTACAATTATTGCTACTCTTATCTTTTATTTAATATATTCATTTATTATTTTATCCATCTTGACATGCTTATTTCAATAATTCTTAGTTTAGAAGTATGTTTTTCCTTTTGTTGTCCAACATTCACTGTCATACAGCATTGTAGGTCTTATACTTGTACAATAAAATTTCTCCTTCAACTTTAGTAAAATCTCATGATCACATAGAACCCTTGGAGATAATCTCCACTTCATCCAACATACTTTAGTTTTATGATTAACCTCTTCATCACATTTTTTATCTTTTTGAATAATTGATTTAAGATACTTGAATTAAGTTCTTTGAGATAATATTACCCATATAAATTAACACCATCACCTACTTATTTACAATGATATTCTATTTTAGTTCTACTTATCTTAAAATTTTTAGTCTCTAAAATATTTTCTATTGTTCTAACTTTTTATTCACTCTTTCTTGTCTCATCTATCAAGAAGATATCATTTGTAAATATCATACATCAAGATATATCATCTTGTATAGTATTTGTTAATTCATCCGTAACAATGAAAAAGAAAAGGATAAGAACTTATTTCATACCCTTGATGTAAGGCAATTAAAATACAAAAAAAAACTCTTGTTTTTCATCTAATTGTGCATACGTTAGTAGTTGCTTCATCAATATCATTTATTATTTGCATATATCTGATAGGCACTATCTTTTGTTATAACACCCATCATAAAATCTCTCTTATAACTCTATCATAAACCTTTTCAAACTTAATAAATACCATACATAAATCTTTCTTCATATCTTGAATTTATCTATCAAATTTCTAATAAGAAAAATAACTTCAATTGTAGATTGACCAAACATAAATCTAAATTAGTTAGTTGAAATATTTGTACAATTCCATAATTGTCACTTAGTAACTTTTTTCCATAATTTTAAAGTTTGATTTATGAGTTTGATCTCTCTATAATTTGCACAATTTTGTATATCTCATTTTTTATTAAAAATAGGTATAACAATGCTCTTTCTCAATTTATTTGTCATTCTTTTCAATATTAGAATTTTGTTAAAAAGTCGAGTTAACCATTTTACTCCTAAATCTTTCAAACATCTTTACACTTCAATAAGAATGCTATTCAGACTGCATGTCTTACTTATTTTCATCATCTTTAATATTTCTTTAACATTTGAAAATTGAACTTAATATAATTCAAATTAAATTTTGTCACATTCTTTATGTTGTCTATGTTTGTGGTAAAGTTGTTATTAAAAATAGTAGCAAAATAATTTTTTTATCTTTATTTGATGTCATCATCTTTAATCAAAACTTGATTAAAATCTTCATACTTTCTCTTTCTCGTCCTTGATAATGTACAATTATCTTTTTCACCTTTTTTACTTTCAAGTTTCTCATATATATATATATATATGTTTAAAAGTATCATATCTTACTTGTAGAATAGTCCTTTTTACTTCCTTCCTTGATATCTTATACTGTTAATAAGCTTTGTTGTTATTATATTTAGGCAATTTTTATACCAATTTCTCTAATTCTTTATCGCATTTTGCACTTCTTTGTTCCACCACCAAGTCTCTGTTTTAGGTAGATTATGTATTTTTCACTCTCCATATACTTTTTTAGCAATATCTCTAATCTTTATAGATTTGTTCATCCACATAGCATTAACGTATATATCTAATTTCCAATCATTTATCTTGAGAGGTTTATTCTTAAATATTTGTTGTTTTATCTTTTTTAACTCCCATCATTTTATTTTAGGAGAACATTTTTTTTAAATATGGTTGTTTATATCTTGATCTTAACATCTAAAATCACTAACCTATGTTGGCTTCTTAAAGTTTCACTCGAAATAATTTTACAATTATTGTAAATGGCGCAATTAAAGTTTCTTGTGAGAATAAAATCATATTGATTTTTATTTTGTCAACTTTTAAATATTATTAAATGAGATTATCTTCTAATAAAATAAGTTTTTATTTAGAATAAGACTATAAGCTATAGTAAATTCATTGAGATCTCCTACAATAAATATATTTTTTTATTTGGCATACTTTGCATAAGATTATCCATGTCCTCACAAAATTTTTCTTTAATCTTGCTACTTTATACAATTAGTGGAGCATATGCCATAACTGTACTAATTATCTCTCTTTTTATAATCCTTTCTTTCATAATAATCTTATCACCTACTTTTTTTTGAAATAATTGCATCTTTCTATGTTTTATAAACAATGATACATACCTCATTTTTATTTCTCTTCTCCTATATAGCATAGTTTATAACATGTATTCCCTACTTTACATTTTTATCCTTTCCACTTGGTTTCTTGGATGCACAATATTAAAATTTCTTCTCTCCATTCTTTCAGCAAGTTTCATAAATTTTTCTACAAGTGATCCAATATTCAAAGGACCTATTTTTTCGTTTAATGTTTTCTTTTTTAGATTTCTTTCTATAATAATGTTTTTTTGCTTAAGTTTGTTCAAAAACTTATATATTGCTTTCCATTATAGACTTACATCTTTATCCGCACATCCTCGATGTAGGAACCCTTACTTATTTAACACGACATTAAGGTGCATATGTGGCGAGTTGCATGTAGGGAACATTCTTACCCTTGTTATATTTTTCGTCACACCCAAGCTCCAATGTAACACGTTGTTAGGTGAGTACGTCCCAATATTTATATCATTTGAATTCATATCAAGAGATGTGACCTTATTTTATGTTGGCTGTCACATATTAGAAACCACCCTCATTGACAATGCACCCCACATAACTTCTGTATCATTGCATATTTGTCCATCGTATTACATCTTTGGGTTTAAGAAATATCTTGTCAAAATAGAATTCAATTATTAACATATTACAATACTTAAATGAAATAAAACATAGAGACAAACATTTGTTGCATGGACATCATAGTGAAGTATCTAATTCTATCTTTTGTTTATAATCTTCTATTATTTTTATTATCTTTTGGATGCTTCTGTTTGATCTTAGCTTTACTTGTCCTTCGCATTATACAAGTTCCCCATTTGATTCTTGTTATTGGAATCTACGAATCTCAAGATATGTACCAGGAGTTCTATCATACATTAGTAGTATTGCATTATCTCTCACCACTTATTATCCTCAATAAGATGTTCCATCTTTCCTAGGATCTCAAATTGGTTTATTATGCTATATAGCTCAACCATGTAATCGATGTATTCTATTGAAAGAATGAATTTCCTCAATTCATGTTGATGTCTATGTAGACTCTCTAATGCAATGAATGCAAGGAAAATTTAGTGGGACCAAGTCGCACTACATCACAACCATTAATATGCTCCCTTTTGATGTATAGTATTCTAGGATGCTCATGTATGAAGGATGTAATCGACTATCCTTTACTCACTAAGTACCTCACAAATGGATCCTTCCGAACATCCTCCAACATGAAATCTACTGAGTGAGCCACACATGGAACCTAAAACAAGTTTCTTTTCACCTCCATCAACCTCTTCCAAGTAGTCTTGTGAGATACTTCATTGTCAGTAATAACTAAACAATGTTATCTTCACTTATTTTCTCTACAACATTGTTGATAAAATCAAATAGGTACTCGACATTCTTGAGTGGTTCAAAGACGTCAATACTCTTCAAGAATGTGGTGCCTTCGGAATAGTATATGAGAAAGTGGACCATAAAACTATTTGTAATTCCTATTCATCTATCGTATATTACAATGCAGCTTGTTTTTTTCTATATCATCTTGAATTCATCTATCCATAAAGACAACTTATCAACCTCTGCATCCAACCCATACTCATATATGTACTTAGATGTCAGGATTTTTAATCTCGACCCAACCTGACAAATAGCATCAATCATGGTCTGAAAATATAGACCAGTGGCTACATGGGCTAGAACACCTACATCAAGGTAAAATAAGACAAATGTTAATGATTGTTGCAAAAACATGAAAGACACATTTAATAGACTTTAAGGCTTGATCTACCCGCATGTAAAAATTATTTACAAATATACTTGACTATCTTCTTTGCATCCTCCTATCGCAATCTTAAATCCTTTAAATACTTGCTTTATTGTCATTTGACTTTTGTCACTCTACTTATACATAGACGTATATGTCATCTAATCTAACTATGAACGAGATAAATCACTATCTCAGCTTGCCTAAGGTATAGGGCAAATGCATTCTACATCTGTATATCTAACAATAGATTATCCTACTCTTCTTTCTTCTCTCCTCATCTTCATGGGACTAAGTCTTGCATATATTGCCCTTCTCATTTCTTTCTCCTCTTTGTCCTCTGAGCTTGATACATTAGCATCAACTTTATCTTTTTCTTTTCCTTTTTATGCCTTTGTGTCTCTTCATCTAGGTAACTCATCATGCAACCTCTGTCTTTGCTCAATACACATCTCTATTTGTGATGCTTTCCTGGTTAAATCTTCCATCAATTCTTTTCAAAGCTTTGATGATACATTATCATGTGTCTTGTTGTTTGAGGCAGTAAACACTTCTATTCATTTCTTTCTCGCACCAGTTATATTTCACTCCTTTTTATCAATATCTAGTGTATATCCATGTTGTCATCTAATATCACAATGTATAAGAGCACTATACTCTTCGTCCAACATTTTCATTGTACATAGAAAGAATAACAACAAATTGAATCAAATGTTAACTAAGTCTTTACCAATATTGAGAGATGTGGATTTTGGATTTTCGAACATAGGAGGAAAACTTGACAATTATTCGATTTTAGACCCGAAGGGGGGGGAGAGAGAACTGGATAGTCACCTTGGTAGGGGTTCCCCCTCTAGAGGGGAAGGGGAGGGAGAGGATCTGAGGAAGGAGGAGTAGCTCCTTAGTGGAGCAGACGTCGGAGGGCCTTGTTCCCTAGAATCGAGAGAGGGGACTAGGGGAGGGAGAATTAGATCAGAATCAGGCCCAATTTTAATTTTTTTCGGGTTCCTGAGGAATTGGTTGGATCAGTCAATTCAATGGAGGAGGATCCTAGGGGAGGGGAGGAGAGGGGGGTGGAGCAGCTCATCGACGGAGGGGACATTGAAGGGCCTTGTGCCCTAGAATCGGGAGAGGAGGCTGGGGAGGGAGAATCGAGCAGCGAGGGAGGAGAGATTGGGGGGGGGAATCAGATCAAAATTAAGCCCAATTTTAATCTTTTTGGGTTCCTAAGAAATCGGTTGGATTGGTCAAGTTTAGATCTAGTTTAGGGTCAATCTTGTCGATCCAAGTCGATTCCTTTGGGAGTCGGCTTTGGATCGGCCCTTTGAGGGCATATTAGATGGGTAGATGTTGAACTGATTCGAGAATTAGTTGAACTCGATCCGAATTAGTTGATTCCGTCAACTATGAGCATGACAACAGGTGTGCGATTGTGCGCAATGTTTTCTAATTGTCATTTTTCTTTGTCAACTATCAAGTGACTCAAATAATCGTTTTACTTCTTCGCCTTACTTGAAGGCTTCAATTGATAAGGATGGGTGGTGATCAAATAGTGATAGAAGATAATATTGTTGATGAGGTCACTATGCTGATTCCTCCCTCGGGTAATTACTTTTGAATTGTGCAAGAAAAATATTGAAGAGTCCTCATCCTCCATAACTAATCAACTTGCGCCATATTCGAGAGTCTGCATCACCTACTTTTTCACAATCTTCAATAAAAAAGAGTATCTTTTCACTTAAGTGCTCACAGCATCACAGATGAGTTAATATCATATATAACGGGATAGTTTATATGTATATAGTTAATATTCTACGCAAGGAGTTAGTACTATACGTAAACATATAATTTATGGTTAGTATTATATGTAATAAATTAATATTACATATACATGGTTAGTTTTGAATATAATATGCTTGCATTATACGTAAGGAGTTAATATTATATATAATGAGTTAATTTATATGCAAAAGATTAATATTATACGTGAGAAATATTATAGGTAAAAGATTAATGTTGTAGGTAAGGAGTTAATATAGTAAAGTATTAGTAATATATGTATTGAATTAGTATCATATGTAAAAATATTAATAGTATGTCTACATCGGTTATTAATGGGGTGTTTGGTTACATTATAATGAAAGTTTTTATTTTAATTTTTAAAAATTGTAAAAGAAAACTTATTAAAAGAGGTGTTTGACAGCCATGACAAATTTATGTTTTGAAAATGATTTTTTTTCTTAAACAAAAAAGTGGATCTCACCTCTTTCTCTTTTCTTGTGATTCCCCACTTTGTTTGATCATGTATAGTAGTTACTTTTTTTTGTTATCACATCCCTCCAAACAAGATAATTTCATGTCATGAGTTGGTTCATTTTTTTAATATAATTTTTATCAAAAAATATACAAAAAATTATCATACAACCAACCACCCCATAATTGATTACATGGAGCAATTGAGTTCAAGTGAGTTAAAAATTTAGTAGTATACGTTAATAATATGACAGAGATCATAAATAAGTGGATGAGCTAATAATATATGACGAAAGTAATAACAAAAAGTAAGATTAATAATATATGACTTTATTGTGCTAGCCTGTATAATCTCATTCACGTGATCCACAAGTGAAAATACCAAATCTCATTCCCCAGATCACACAATAAGACTTGATGAGGTGTTTGGTTGTATAATAATTTTTTGTATATTTTCATGATAAAAAATTATACTAAAATAAAAGTGAACCAACTCATCACATAAAATTATCATGTTTGAAAAGATGTGATAACAAAATAAAACTACCATTTACGATCAAACAAAATAAGATATCACAAGAAAAAAGAATGAGGTGAGACCATTTTTTGTTTAAGACAAAAACACTTTCCAAACATATAATTGTCATGATTGTCAAACACTTCTTTTAACAAATTTTCTTATAATTTTTAAAAATTAAAATAAAAATCTCTATTATCTTGCAACCAAACACCCCATAAGCTATGAAGTAGGTCTTCCAATCTAATGGATTTTGTGTAGAAGAAATATATACAACTTGCATGCAACCAAGTCTGACAGCTTACTTGTGCTAGCAATAAGTTACCGCTTACGGATGGCGAGATAACAGTTTTTGAAATTCAAAATTTCTGAGATACAGTACATTAATTCACGTATAAACGTCAAATTCTGAAAAGAGAAGAAATGGTCAATTACATAGCAGAGGAATGTAAACAATCTAATCACATGAAACATCAAAGCGATTTACCTATCAAGAGTCACGCAGGCTAACCTGACGTCAATTCAGCTTTCAGGGAGAAGATGCCCGGTGTTTTTCCAAGATGATACACGTTTCATAGCCTTATAAATATGAGCAGTTTGAAACCGTTTTTCAGAAGATATAAGAAATGGCGTTACACTCGTGTCCCATTTGAAAGATACATGGGTAGGTAATAATAATATGACGCGCAAGAGGGAAGAAGAAACCGAAGACAAGAATACATCATGAGTCGCATGAGCGCTAAAACGCCCTAATCCACTCGTATCACACAGTAAGTGCAGCACATAATACAATCATAACCGAGCGACGTACGAATTGGATTGAGTAACATATCTAACCCACCGGTATGGATTATATGTTTTAGATTTCTTGGCTATTTGTAAGTACCTAACCTGCAGAAACACAGTTTCGCAACATCAGTAACAGATGCAAACGCAATAGCTAACTTATTCCTGCTAGTCCATAATAGGCACCATGATTTTTAGCAAATGAACAAAATGACGACCCTACCACTCAAATAGATGAGCTCGTTTCTGAAAATGCAGAAAGGGCCTACTTTTATAATATTAAAATAAGGGAAACAGAATTTGTATAAGATGTAATTATGTGAAATGAAAAGACATGAATAAAAGCAATATAACAAGTGTGGTGCTTCGTCGATAGCTCACCCAATCATGCCAACGTAACAAAATACCTAGTAAGTGTTCAAACCATACCACTCTATCCTCAAAAGAAGAATAAGAAAAGTTATACCAACAGTGTACAAATAAATAATAAATAAAATAAAAGCATAACCAGAGCGCGGTCCCATATGACTACACCTCACAATCTCACATAGAGTAACACCTATGTGATGAGTAACATGAGTAACACCTCACACGCGACCAAGTCAAAAATCATGTGACAAAGTCCAACGTGAACCCGAAGAAACCCAGGAATGGGATCTCACCTCAGGCAATGGTCCCAAGAGAACAAAAAGACAACTTTTTTTTTACTTACTACTAGAGAAGGCACATCCAACATAATATACATGAAGAATTAATGTATAGATGACAATAAATGACCGCATTACCTGTAACTTGGAAGCATTGTACATTGGTATTGTGAAGGTCAGGTTCACTGGTCCAGCTTCCCTTGTGATGTTCCCTAAAGTTCGCCGAGAGGGAAGGTTAGCCACTAAAAGAATTTAGAACAATCTAAAATGACCTGCCTGAAAACTAAATGGTAATTTCTAATAGAGATAAAAATACCACACTAAGCATCACATATTTCCAAAAAAACTAGAGATTACAACTGAGTAATGTGTTGACTTCATATTACCATGCGATTCCTGGGTAAATGTGAGTTTCGCACGAAGAGTATGTTCAGATCCACCAACAATCTGAAACATTTGCCAAATGCATTTTATAAAATAGCATAAAGATGACAAATGAAATGTTGGCATGAACAACCAATTTTTTGATTATATTTCATCACAATTTCCTATTCCAATGAGCCAATGAAATAATAAAGCACATAAGAAACAGTAAGAAAATCCCTGCCTTTTTTAACCCCCATTCCAATCTCTTTGTGCCTTCCTTGAAGTCAGTTGTGTTTCCAACAGCTCCAGGTTCCAATTCAAAGTTGACCCTGTCAAAATTGAGGTACTCATTTAGTTACATAAAAAAAAATATCATGGTGCAAGCTGAAATAGCTCCAGCAACTCCCAAAACATGGTATATTACTTGAAGAGAATATGTAGTTAGTTCTAACAACTCCTGAAACATAGCATAATACTTATAGGACACCCTATGCGCGAAGGTGGTTTCCCACCAGCGCCTTGCCAAGGTTCCTTTAGAGAAAAGCCCAAAAAGTGTCCAAGGTGCACGGGCTTTGCCCCCTAATACCCCCCACCCCACCCCAAAAGGGGCGCTAACCCCTTGACTTGCATAACCTGACCGTGCATATTGATCCACGATTCATGGACCCCCATTTAATAATAGTGTAAACATATTAAACTATTTCACTATCACTTATATTAATATATATATATATTTATTTAAGATTTATAATTATAAATAAATGTAATATACTTAAATTTTATAAAATGCTCTCTTAACTATCTTTTTTCACCCTCTCAATTTATCAAGATTAACTTGTTTTCTAAAAACTATACACCCACACATACACATCATATAAATAAAATCACATTTACATATATGCACACATAAATAGACAGATAGGACCACATAATTATATTTATGTATATGTTTATGTGTATGCCTAAATATATATATATGATATTAACATCTAATTATATATATGATTGTATATATGTATATAAACATCTAATACTACTCACCTTGACCACCTAGACGATGCCTAAATGGCCGCCTTACCTCCTAAGCGGAATTGACACCCTTGAACATCATTTTGGACACCTTGTTGCCTTGACAACTATGTCCTTATCCAAGTTAGCTAGGTCTATCACATCCATTTTTGGTTTATACTCTCTTGATATTTTTCACTTTTCAAACTAAACTTCTTTAGCACTACATTTAATATGTTCAAAGTTCAAACCATTTGATTCTCCCATCTTTCAATTTGTTTATGATCACTACTACTCCAACTTTTTAGCATATCCATATCTATCTTATCTAATACGACCACATATCCATCTTAATATTCCTATTTCAATGGCACTTAATTTGGAAGTATGCTTTTCCTTCATAGTCCAACACTCATCATCATTGAAGGTTTATTATTGACCGATAAACTTTTTATTTAACTTTAGTGGAATGTTACGATAAGTTAGGACCCTTGTGGTAGACTTTTACTTCATCCATCCAAATTTAATCTCATAACTAATATCCTCATCATATTCTCTATATTTTCGATATTTCAATCATAATATATAATGTAAATACTTAGAGATAATATTATTTCATCCAAGCTAACTCTAATATTTTCCTCATTAAATTTTTGACCCATTCAGGCCCCAATTCTATCAAAATCGGGCCTTAATCCGGTTTTTAGTTTTTTAAAGTAAAATTTCAGTTTTCAGTTAAGTCATGGAAAATCAACTGGATTGGCAAAATCCGATCCTGCAAGAATTGACCGATTCGAGGCCGATCAAGCCGATTAGGGCTGATTCGTCCGAGAGTTGGCTCTAGATCGACCCTTCTGGACCAAAATTGGATCAGTGATTCAGTAGGCACCAATCCGATCCAAGAGTTGGCCGACCTAGATCTAGATCGGCCGATTTTGCGAACTATAACCCCAAATGCGATAAGAGATTGATAAGCTTTGATATTTTTTTATCCAAACCAATACCTGTATCCGAAAACAGATTTTGGATTTGGATCCCCTTCTATGACTTGTTACGCTGTTACCAGTGTTGCCTCAAACCAATAAACGAATCTGAAAGCAGATTTCGGATCTGGATCCCATGCAATAGCCTGTTACCAGTGATGCAAGTAACAAGTACGATGTGTTGGGGATATTTAAACAAATTAAAAACGAAGTAAAACAAAACAAATATGATGTTTCTCCTTGTTTTATAGGTTCTAATCTGAACGAGTGGAAATCAGTAGACTTAACGTTGCCAACCCCAAATAGGGGTAGGAGTTAAAAAGTAAATTACTTTGGGATTAAAATATAACTAACTAGGTTAATAGAACTAAAAAAATAAATAGGCATTGAAAAGTAGAGGCGGGAGTTAATTTCATCTAAAAAATACTGACTGTTTATTTGGTCTCATAAACAATGTTATCAAAAAAATAACTGAAGACAACAACAATATGCAGTTTATCAATAACAATGAAATGTCTTATGAAGTTGTAGGAAAGAAGTTGATGAAGACCAAACCACACTTGTTATGAGTGTCGTGCTACACACTTCACATATTTGATGATTGAGGACATTGGAAAGGAGTCATCTATCAGGTCCTTGATAAGTTACGGATAGCTAATTACACCTACATCTTTTGTATATGGGCATCTTAGACTCTTGTACACAATGAAAGAGCATGCCAATAGTCGCGATTTAGTGCGATTTGGATCCATTTTTTACGCATTTTATTGTGTTAAAGAGTCTACACAAACGCCACATGACTTAAAGATATTTATACTCTCATTGGCATACATCAATTACATAAGATATCTTAGCAAAGGTGGAGCATCATATTGAAGACAATTGATAGTGGGAGAGAATTCAATACTACTTATCTATGATAGAATCTCTCTTACAATTGTTGAGATTGGTTGATTCGAATGACAAACATCAAATGTGATGCCTATACGATGCAATGGATAAAACATAGATTATTGTTATATTTCATTCAAATGTTGTAGTAATATACTAATGGTTGGATAAATATTTTGACAAGATATTTCTTGAACCCAAGGAAGCAATTCAACTCACAAGTATGCATCTAGATTGTGCATGATACGTTATTAGGAATATAATGTTTATGTAAGAGTCAACGAGTTAGAACATAAGTTGAATTGAAGTGAGTTATTGTTTACTTGTGAAGTTTGTATAAGTGTGTAATTATGTAAACATTGATATATTTGTATTTCATATCGTATTTCAAATGACATTATATAAGTATTGAATTAGAGTGTATGTAGATCCAAAACTATGGCATTCGACAAAGTTTCTCTTGATATGTCAGTGATGACATTTGGTACATGTTAAACGTTCTTGTAAAAGTAATACATACTTATTATACTACATGTCTTTTGCAGTAGAGTGGTGGATTCAAGTGACCAACAAAAGAGAATAAAATCCACTTGTCACTATTCTAGTTCAAGTATGGAGTCAGAGCACTAGTTCATCGTAGTGAGAAAAATTGGAGCACCTTTAGCTTGACACACAAAAGAAGGAATAGGCTGAAACGTAAAAGATTAGAAAAACTAGTTTTTTGCCATTACAATATGCGGTTAAAAATAAAAAACATTAAAGACCAGCAAAAAATTCTTAAGAAAGATTTGTAGGTTATCATTATGAGTAAAGACATGATGCAGGTGATCAAGAATTGTCACGGGAAGATGTTGACTTAGAATACTTTTTCTACGAAGAACATCTACTTTCAACATGAATATATAGTAAAGATGTCAAACCAGCTCCAAAGTCTGCCCTAAATGATTGTGCATGAGCCAAAGGTGATCTGGACAATGTAATTGGCAATGATAGACAAATGCAAGAAGAATGACAAGATACTTAGATTCCTTGTACAGCTCCAATCTAAGATCCACCTAAAACTATAGCTCCAAAGCCAGCTCCAACCATAGGTACACTATAGGTCTAGCTTCTCGTGCCGCTTCAGGTGCATGTTCTTCTACTACCTAGAAGAGTTCACAAAAGAGTAAAATATTTGTAGAATTCAAATCATTGAAAAAGGTCTGCTAGCACAATGTTGGACATAGTACGTAAGAAGAAGTGAAAAAGAAGAGGAAACTAGTTGTCGAGTGAAGACATGTAAGTCTCACATATAATATCCAAGAACTTTCTTTAAATGATGATGAAGGAAAGTTCATCCTACCTACACAACAACAAGATGTAGGTTCAGGAGACAATGGGGGTGGAGATGGAGGCAAAGAAGATAGTTTTGGATCTAACATTACATGTACCAGTGAAACAGGTCTGATAACTTAGGTTAGCGACAACATTCATGTGGAAGAAGTCCCTCATCTAAATTAGATGGATTTTTGATGAGTACATGGCGACGTTATCCAGAACCCACTTCAAACTTAGAGCTATCATATCAACTCCATCTCAAGAATATAATAGTGTGTATGATTTTAGTTAAATGACCAAATCATTAATTTCATTGGATATGCGCCAATTATGACTAATATGTCACAATGAAATATACACGATAATGAAAATCAAGATAACAAGGACTATAAAGGCAATACTGTAGATATTTCATATGACGGTATCTGTTGTATTACATATGAATTGTACTATTTTCTTTGTATATTGGAATGATATTGGTGTTATTTTATATTCACTTGTGTTAAAATCTATCAATCACGTGGAAATATTATAGACATCACATTTATATTTTTAAAAAAAAATTATAATTTTATATATTTTTAGAATTTATCATGGTTTTTTATTTTAAAAAGTAAACAATCTCAATCCAAACCAATTTTGGATCAAGATTCCTCCCAAAAATCGGTCTAGATTGGATTGGCCAATTGGATTGGCAATGGCCAATCCTAACCCCAATTCTAATCTGGCTAGATTAGATAAAAGAAAGAATAAATATATTAAAAACCGTAGAAGTAGTCAATATTGTAGACAAATTGAAGAGGAGACTAAGATAGTTTGAGCATATCACACGTAGACCTAAGAAAACTCCAATTAAGAAAGTAGGAACTATTAAAATAACATAAACAAAAAGGGGTGGTAGATCTAATTAACTTGGAGAAGAGTATTTCAATATGATTTAGATAATTTAAATTTCTCTAAATAAGTAACTTAAAATTGATGTGAGTAGAAAAAAATCCAAATAGCCAACCCTAAATAATTTTGGACTAGGGCTCAAGTCGAGTCGAGTATCAAGACAAATTAAATGGCAGTTGTAACTTGTACAAGGCTTTTGAGTTATTAAAATTTTCAAACTATTATTGCCCTTGTGCGCCGAAGATAATTTTTCAGGCATAGAAGACATTAGACCTATTAGCCTTATAAACTGTAGCTATAAAATCATCATTAAGACCTATTAGTAAAGCTGACTGGCACAAACCAGTTGACTTTCATTAAAGAAAGATAACTTATTGATAACTTCTCAGAAGCAATGGAAAGCGTGACTGATACTATGAAAAGAAACACCGCTAGTGTCCACAAGATTGATATTAAGAAGGCTTATAACAAGGTCTTTGTCGTCTTTGCGTAGAGTCCTCCAATTGATTGGATACAAAAGCAAATTCATAAAAAAGAAAACATATTAATCCACAGCCTGGTAGACAATTTCAATAAATGGAGTTCGCTAGTTTGATTTTTCTAGACGTCTGAGACAAGAAGATCTCATCTATCAATTACTACATGTGATGATGGACAGGTCCTCAGCTCTATGTGATCTAAAAGCTCAGATGGGTGCCTTGATTGGTTGCCTCCAGATTCACGGCCAAATGACACTAGTTACCAACTACCAATTTTTAGATGACATTTTTTTTTCTACCATTAAGACAACCAAGGGTGTAATCATATGATTCTTCTCCTTGAAGGTATGACACAAGATTACCTTCAATAAATGTGACCATTTAAGGAATCGTCATTTGTGAAGCAATAAAAGAGAGTATCTCATCTATTCTTAACACTAACTGGGGAGTTTTCGCCCCTCAAATACTTATACCTTGATGGTTCTCATCCTCTTATAAGACTTCAAGTATAAGGCAAGGAAGGGTCGAGGCCGGGTCGGAATAAGTTGGACCCATAGATTGCAGAATCGGCGGAATCGATCCGATTCCGACCGATTCCGGAATCGGATCGGTGGATTCCCGGCGGAAGGACCGATTCCGGGAGGAATTCCGCGGAATCGGTATGAATCGCCTGGAATCGGTCGGAATCGATCCGATTCCAGGCGATTCCTTGTGGATCCGACCGATTCCTTCGAAAGACCGGGTCAACCGGCCCGGTTCGATTCCCGGTTCGATTCTGGACCGGGAATCGAACCGATTCCGGCCCTTTTAGGGCCAGAATCAACCCGCGGGGGTCGATTCTCTCGATCTCGCGGCGGCAGAAGCAGGCGCAGGCGATTCCGGCGCGATTCCGGCGATTCAGCGTCGATCCAGCGTCGATTCCGGCCGATTCCGTCGATCCAGAGTCGATTCCTGCCCGATTTCATCGATTCCGGCAATTCCGGCGGCGATTCCGACGATTCCAAGCTAGGTCTTCAAGGGAATCCGCCGATTCAAGCTCGGACCGGCATCGAATCAACCTCTTCTTCGATCTTTGACCGCTTGCAAGATTTCTTCGCCGAAAGCTTCGTACGTCCATTCTTACGCGTTTCCGACGAGTCCGAGCGTCATTAAACGTTGTGATTTCCGACCGAACAAGTTCGTCCAAGTTTTGAACTATCCGTTTAAGTCCATTTTGCACGGGAAAAATTCCGGATATCCCGTACGTTAATTTACGACCGTTTCCGGCAAATACCTAACCCTTTAAACATACCGAATGGTGTGTTACTTGGGTTGTCTGTTTCCTAGAAACCGTCTAAATCAATTTTTATGTTATCTAATCATTTTTGGCATTGTTTACAATTTTTGCAGATATAAGCGATGGCCGATCAAGGTGATGTAGCGAGCGACGCGTGCTTCCGACGTGGGTTGGGAACACGGCGTATGGTAGACCCGCCGTGAAGAGGGTACAGCAAATGGTGTGGGAAGGAGATGAACGGGGGATGTTCCTACCGAAACAACATATTCGTCGAAGTGGGAATGTCAAGAAATGTGACAAGGTGCCCTGTGGAGAAGAGTGAGGAGATGAGAGGCTACGACAGTAGCCTCTCCAACGGGCCGCAGATCGAGCGAGGGAGGAGTTGCGCGGCACGAGCTACTCCGGCAGGAGGAGGGACCGCGATTTGCCTACCTCCAAAGGGAAAGCGCGGGGAAGGCACCCACCGAGCCGGAGCCGCAGAGCGAGGACGAGTCCGTCAGACTCGAGCTTGGACGTGCTAGGCACGCTAGCGGCCGCGCATTTCGAGGAGGAGGGGGAGGAGGGGAGCACGAGGGTCTCGGGTCCGAGTTGACCCGGCCTTTGGGCCGATCGGCATCGGCTCGCCCCGGACCGGGACCGAGAGTCCGACCCCGTGGAGACGAGCCATACCGCCGTTCCACTTACCGGAAGACTCGATTTTACACCGAGTGGACGAGTATTTATTTAGGAAACAGAGGCTTTGGGCGTATAGGGATAAAACAGCAATGAAAGGTGAAGGCAACGAGGAACGGCCGCAAAGAGAGCCGTTCGCCACATCGTGAAATGGTTTTTACATGCAGTATCACTTTTTAAAATAAAATTGACATTATGTGTGTTTTATTTACTTAAACTTAATTTAAGCCCCATCCCAATTTTTTTTAACGATGTAGGCATCCAAGACATGCGCCCACCAGCCCCTACTTCCGGACGATGGTGGATGCCGTGGGTGAGGCCGGACCGGGTTTGCAAGCCCCCGAGCAGGCCAGACACATATACGGCGTTGGCCTCGGACGAGGAGGTCCAGAGTCGAGGGAGTGGATGGATGGGTTTAAGTTGGTGCGGAAGGAGAGAGGTTGCACAATTATGTGCGATGGGTGGATGTGCATCACCGCAGGGAGTACGATAAACTTCTTGGTGTACCGTTCCGAGGGACTACATTCTCGAAGTCGGTAGATGCTTCTCGGGAAGATTAAAAATGCCGACTTCATCTTTTCTCTCATGGATGGGGTGGTGGAGGAGATCGGGAGGACAATGTGGTTCGTGTTGTCACCGACAACGAACCATCATATAAGGCGACCGGGGAGAAAGTCGATGGAGAAGAGGAAGCACATCTTCCGGGTGCCCTGTGCAGAACATTCCATAGATCTCATATCAGCAGAGATAGGCAAGCAGAAGGGTGCATCTACACTTGGCAGGCAGGCGCGGTACCATCACATCTTTTATTTATTCGCATTCCCGCCTCACATATCGAGATCTCACACAGGAGGGCACGATCTTGTTAGGCCCGGTCCGACACGATTTGCCACGAACTTCATCAGACCGGAGAGCTTACACTGCACCGGGGCATTGGTTAGTTCACACAACGTCCGAGGAGTATTACAACTATATGGTGGACAACTCCGTACGACAAGAAAGAACAAGTTGGAGATTCTTGCGTCGTGTCCGAGAAGCGCATCACCGACGCAGGTTTTTGGAGAGGATTGCCTACTACTTGGCAATCATCGAGCCACCGGTAGTTGTCTTGAGGTTGGCAGACTCGTACGACAGGACCGTATGGGCACATTGTACGATGCCACGGACCGGGCAAAGCCGAAAATCAAAGAAAAAAATCCCGGAGGTTACAAGAAGTGGTGGAAGATCATAGATGACCGATGGGACAAGACCCTTGCACCACGATGTCCACGCGAGTAACTTGGTTAAAAAATTATTTTCGCCGTATAATTGTCTTATACGTACAAGTGTTAACTAATAAAATCTTGCAGATATTTTCGAACCCCCGCATCCAATATGGAGGGACAAAGTGAGTGAACGACAACGAGGTGATGCGGGTACACTTGCATGTTATTCAAATGTTACATACGATCTCAACAGGGATGATAGACGAGATAGAAGTAAGTTATAGTTCATTAAATACCTTTTATAGCCTTACCAGCAACTAATATTTTTTTTTATAAATTTTTCGTATGCGGGAAGTACAAGACGAGGGTCGGCGTATACTCGTATGTCGACCTTAAATATTCGGCTGACAAAGTGTCACCCGGTATAGCAAGAATAGCTCGATGAAGATTTTATTTTCTTTTCATATAAGTTACGGTAGACGATGGGCTAATTGTTTACCTTTTCTCTTCTTGTTTTTTTCTCGGTGAGTGGTGGGTTCGTATGAACACCGGAGTGGATGGAATCCACTTGTCGCCATCGGTATCGGGATACTCGCCAGAGCACCGCTTCCTCCCATCGAGAGGAACCGGAGTACATTCAACCCGATACATACGAAAGCGAGGAACAAAGTTGACCTCGTACCGGCCGCGAGAAGCTGGTCTTCGTCATTACATACACGAGGGCCGCGCATAAAGAACATCGGGATCGATGTAAGATCGGGCCGAGGCACGATTTGGCACGATTCGCGTGTGGCCCGTACGAGCGCAGGCATTCCTCCGCCACACCACCACCCGAGGAGGTGGACACGGACCGATATTCCGGTGAGGAGCACGCTCTTCACCGGACAGAGGAGAGGGAAGCCGGGGATCATGCACCGGGCTCGATCCCCGATGACCGTGTACGGGTCGAAGGAGAGTTGGATGGTGTCGAAGCCGAGGAGGATGTTTCAGCCCACCTCCATCTACTTCTCGGGCTCGGTAGGGCCTTCTTTTTCTCGCCTCAAAGCCTACGAGCAACCACCGCAACTTTAGCCCCGCCCCTCCGCCTCCCCGGCTCGGCTACCTTGACCCATTCGCGCAATGAAAACGAAAACAAAGATGATCGTACGAAAATGGGAGGATTTGCAAAGTTAAAGAAAACTTTGGGTTCCGGTCCTTCCGGGTACTTCGAGATGGTCAAGAGGTGAAGAGAATGAAGCAGAGGTCGGGCGTCCCCGCCGGCCCCGAGGACGGCACAGCCTCTCACCCTCAGTGATGATGACGAGGAGGTGCGTACCGCCGACGGCACGATCGGCAAAGAATCGAGTCTCCGATTCACTCGCTTCCAAAGCCGTATTACACGCCGGGATGAGCAAGACACCGCATTCTTATATTACGGAGCCACAAGATCCGCATTCGTCAAAGTCGACCGGCGGATTACACCATTGCTCCACCATCCTCTCGCTTACGTCTCGTCGTCCCGCGTCCGATCCATACGACCTTGATGGCATGGCATCGGCATTATTTTCATACGGATATGGTCCCCGGACGGTATACAAGACCGAGTACGAGGAGGAGCATCACGAGCAACGAGGAGAGGGAGGAAGACTCATATCTATATCGTGGATATTGGTAGTAGATTGATACGCGGTGTAATTTTTTTTATGATGTATCAACTCTTTGATTTTTGAATCAATGGAATTGGAATATGTACTTAACTTCAAGTCTTCAATTGGAGTTCATTAGTATTTATTCGATGTGGTCCTGTGGATGAATGCATTGGTTATTTTTTAAAAAATTTCTAACTCATTTCCTATTTTTTTAGAATTTTTTCTGAATTTTTTGAATTTTTTTGACGAAAAAAAAATTCAAAAAAAAAACCCGATTCCGGACCGATCCGGAATCGATTCCCTTCTGGCCGATTCCGGAATCCTTGGTTGGACCCAAGATAGACCTAGTCGAATAGGGTCACGACCCGATCCAACTAGGTTGAAAAAGTATTTTTTAAGGACAAATATATATAAATATAAAATTTTTTAAAAATACTGAAAAAATCTAGAAAATCGAGAATATGTCTAGAAAAAATCCATTCATTTCTATTCAAATCTTATATTTTGTTATTCATTTGCATAATTTATACTCTCCTCGTAACATTTGAGAAAAATACATGTTGAACATGTATACCTATTGATTATACTCGTCACTGCCTCATGCAATCATTATATGATAAGGTTAAAAGATCTACCATGATTACTATACATGGGATGCATGGAAATATTCAACAAAGATTCATATTTAGGTCAAGTCATCTCATAGTCATCTTGGTGATATTTAGAAAACCAAGAGTCTTGAGAAAAGTTTACTCCATAAGATTATCCATAGTATTGATTTCTGCCCATTGTGTGTTCTAATATTGACCACTTTACGACCGCGCACCATGATCTATGTCTTGCATTGCATGTGTGTATCTTTCCTCGCCAGTGAACTACATTAGTGTAGGATATATCCATGGATCTGCTGACTTCCTCAGACCAGCCATACTTCTTTTCACTTCCAATGCTTCATCATTGCTACTCTTTAAAATCGAATCATCTGATGTGGTAGTAAACTTAGACATTCAACTCTGGCATGTCTTCTCATCTATCATCGATCAAATCTTAATCTGCAATGTCTAATGAATCAATTACAACATCTTTTCCCCTTTACCCTTTGATTTCTTATCTTAACGAGAAGATTCTCCAATCTTCTATCTTTTGTCACTAAATAAGAGATCTAGAATTATTTGGATAAAGGTATGTTGTTAAGTTCTACTTGAACTTATTCTCGATCTTCTGGGTTGAATCATGTTTGCCTAATCCTTTTTTATTATTCACCCAAGCTTGCAACGGACATTGCTCATCGAAGATGTCCTCCAAATCGATGTCAGGTTCTTGTATAGTCATCGCCTTACTTCACCGTCTAAACGCTTCCTCTCTTCACCTTTGTTCATACTTCTAGTTGTCCCTCATTCTCTCCAAAATTTTCAGCATCAATTTTATGTTGTAATGATAATACATCAATTGCTACAATCTTTTTGACATCAGTCTATTCCTCTGTTTTGTATGAATAAGACTACATGTTAACCAATTTCTTTCACATACTGAAGCCGAAATGATTTAGCTCAAAACTCTTATTGCAATGTTTGTAAAATATTCATATCCCGGTGTCTTCTCGTGATTCATTCACTAGTCAATTGCATGATGCTATCACATGTTATAATATAAATGAAATGATTAAATAATACATACTGAGACTTAGGAGCATAACTGCTTGTTGTATTATTGATGTCCCAAAGTGAAATGACCTCATTCTACAGTCACACCTTTTACGGATTACCTCTTTAACACTATCTAGAAACCCATTAATTACCTTGAATATTGAACTATAACAATATATAGAATTAAAATAGTGACATGACAGGTGGGAACATATCCATGTCAATAGAGAGCACAAAAATAAAAAATAAAATGTATGATTTGACTTAATTATAAAGAAAGTACATGTTGCATGTATTAGATAGTATAGTATAGCATATGTTCCCACCGACGATTAATAATATCCCATCACTTGTTGCAATCTGACACCATCTTTGCTATTTCATCCTTTGCTCGTTTAAGTGCATCATACAAATAACTCATGTCTGCCTACATATCTCAATCTATTACTCTGAGAACCTTGACTAATGGTTGCACTATATGAAGGGTTATCTTTACAATTTGTCAGAAGTCTCCACTCTATAGGATGTCCTCAACCTTCCTCTATTTTCTCTTATCTGAAGGACTAGGCCTAACAATCTAACTAGCCCATCTCCATGAAAGTATCATTTGAGTAAGGAGACATCTCTGTTGCGTTATACTCCCCAAAAAATGTAATGATAAGTGAATCTGGTTACCCCAGGCCATAGGAGCTCTTAACCCTTCGTATATCCCCTCATTAAGTTAAAGATGAAATTATGGTTGTACATGAAAGATGATATGAATTGGGTTGCCTTAACTACATGGTCAATTTGAAAATCTTTGCATATATCCTCTAACATCAAATCTAACAAACAGACAGAGCATGATGACCAATATAAATGTGGTCTCTTAACCATTAGCATTTGTCCAACTGCTTTACATGCAGTTGCGTTGTCCATTACTACTTGGACAACTCGATCCTCTCATATCTCTTCAACAACACCGTCAATTAATTCAAAGTAATAGTTCGCATTCTTCACCAGTTCGGATGAATCCATGGACTTCAAGAAGATGGTTCTAGCCTAACAATATACTAGGAATTTGATAATTGTATTCCTAGTTTAGTTATACTTATTACGAAGAATATGTATAAATTCTAAATTTTGAAGTTATACCTAGTACGTAATATGTTTGAAAATTAAAGGTTAGTAATATATCCAACTGTCTGTCATCAACGAGCATCCTTCTTTTACTAAATATATTCAAATGACTTGATATATTATTAATACATTCTACCTCCATTAGAATATAAGTGTTGTATATCTTTCTCGGAGTTGATCCTAACACTCTCCTACTAACGTTGACTATGGTGTCGATCATGGACTCATAATACGGCCCCTTGGCAACGTTCTCCTTGTATATCCAAAAATTCTTCATTGTTGCTGTGATGAATGTTTGTCTTTGTCACGGACGTATGATGACAGAATCCAAGAGACTTACTACTGGCTAGTCATCTCATATGAGAACGTGAATTTTCTTTTCTTCTTATGTGTTTGATCCTCTCCCACTTCCGCATCCTCTCATTTCTCAAATCTTAGTCCATGAATTGGCTAGTACACCGATACATATCTTCATCCGCTATGACTTGCAACTTGCCTACATCACCCATCTTAAGTTATCTATTTATAACAATAATAATTAAATATTAAAGATTACACACACATATTAATATGATTTAATAAACTTCAATGGCAATGTACGTCATCAAAAACTTCATAATAAGAAAATTTCAGATGTTGCCGTGACATCTCGTAAATGTGGACTAAACACCTTGTGGGTTCGAAAATTTCTTCCTAGACAGTGTCTTTATATCGCTTCAAAACTCCCTTTGTTTGTTCTGATGCTTGTAAATGTCTACGAAATTAAGCTCGTGGAGTCCGTGTCCACGGTGCAAGGTTGCTCTTTATCCTGGCAAGGTGATACTTCAATTGATAAGTCCTCCCGTAGATAATTTTTTCGCAATATTTACATTGAACTTTCACAATGAAGCCAAGTCGAATCGTTCAGGTAGAACTAGTCGTTTGAGTGTCATGGCTTGGAGAAGACATCTCGAAGAAGAAAACTTAAAAAATAAAGACAACACTTATAAAAAAGAGGTTAGCAACACAATTAAACAAAAAAAGGTTAGCAACACAACCAAAACAAGACAACACTTAAGCACTAATTTGATGCTTAAAAGAGAGAATTAACATTAATTAAATGCTTGAGAGAGAGAAAATCTTAGAGTAAGAGAAAGATTAAGAGAGAGTTAGGGAGGTGCGAGGGGAAGGGGAGGTCTCTTGGGGGGCTTAGAAAGCACCCTCACTGGCTAGTTCAATAGTCCGTTGTACTAGCCGTCGGCGACCGGTTAGACGGGTCATCCACCGTGGCCCAGGGTCACAACTGGGCCAATCATGACCAAAACTGACGGAACAGGTGACCTGGTCGAGACCCTGCTTTCTATTGTATAAGGTATTAGTTATTGCAGGTCAAATATTTTGAGAATAAACTTGAAAGGTGGAAAAGTAAAGTACTATCAGCTGGAGAAAGGTGGGTGCTATCTGTGATTGTAATGTCTCCATTTATTTCTCATCTTTAGAAGTCCAAAAAGGAGTTGTAAACTCCTGGAAACAACCAGAGCAAGATTTTATCGGCAACACAAGGTAGAGAGAAAAGGTCTGCATTTGGTGGCATGGAGACATGTTTGCAATAGGGTGGAAGAAGGTGGGGTGGGCCACACCTCATCCCATTGCAAATTATGAATGCAGACATCACAAAATGGATGTGATGACTGGAAAGTGTGAAGGGTCTGTGTGATGTAGTCAAAGGTAAATACCACATTCCATAAGCTGGGAGTTTGTCTTCCCCAGCTGCTTACCATGGAAGGATCTCAAAGATCTGCATAAACATCATCTCACACTAGGACTTCATCAACTGTTTTAAAGCACTTGTAGCAGGCAATGGGACCCCATACCAAAGTTTAAAAGGATTGCAGGGTGGAGAACTCTTCCCTGTCATAACAATTCCTGGATATTTATAACCTAGCTTCTTCTTTTTTTGCAAGAGAGGATCACAGAAATGGTTTATGTGGAGGGCAACCAAATCAACTGGATCTATCATTCACAAGGAACTTGAAGGATCAAAAAATTGAAGAGCTTACAGGCCTATTAGAACTTCTTTAACATACAATGAGGAGGACCACATAATTTGGAGATGAGGGCAGCTCAAATCTCTGTCAAATAATCATGCAACATGCTCCGAAAGGGGGGCTTGAAAATTAATTTGACCAAGGTGATCTGAAGTAAGAACATTCCAACAAACATGAGTCTCTTCCTACAAATTATAGGTAGAAAAGATTGCCTACAACTGATTGACTCTCTCAGATGAAGCGAAGGAATGAAGAACAATGCATCTTGTGTGGTTATTAGAAAAAAAGTATCACTCACCTTTTTCTAAGGTTTGGAATGATTAGCACCATCCGCCTTCTCTTTTTAGAAGCTTTCAATCAATATGGGGGGAGGAACAAGAAATTCTGGAGCTGTTTCTTTAAGGGAACAGGTATAACCCGTGGGATAATGACTGTTGGAAGGGAAGGAAAGAAAAGGAAAAGTAAAAACAGACTACTTGGAAGGAAAGGAAAAACAGACTGTTCCACTGGCAGTTCAGTCCTCTCAAGGGTTTCCTTCACACATGCTGCTCTTTTATAAGAGACTGGTTTTTGGTTGCTGCTCCCCGAGTCCCCATTCCCCTCCTCTCCCATCCAGGGTATATAACTGGCAGAACTTCCTGACCCACCATCTCCCATTATGTTTACCTGGACGTGTTTATAGCAGTACCCTCTACTTTTGTTGGCTGAAATAGAAGTGACTGTGGTGCCTCCTTGGAACCTCCTAAATACTCTGAACCCAGCTCAAATTTTCTATCAAATGCAATCCATGCCAAAATATCATTCAAGGTCTTCCCACATAGAACAATAAGTCACAAGTAGAGTAGTCCACCATATGCACTGTCATCGTTAGGCTATATATATAACCACTTAGCAGAGATATTGTAATTAGAATCTCTGAACAGAAACTCAACTAAATGCACAATGCAGGTGGCCTCCATAATCTAGAGATGGAAGAGAGTCAGAAAGAAGCAAGATCTCAGAAATGTTGTTCACAGTAAGTCTGTGAAGATTATAGAAGAAGTGCAACTATAAGCCTGTCCAAACGAGGCCTTATAACCCTACAATTTCCAGTTTATCAAATCCACCATCGATGAAAGTTTTTAGTGACGACTTTCAAATATCTATTGATGCTTTCCAGGATGGGCGTGAAAAGCTGCAAGTCATGAACAAAGAATGCAGCTTATAGAACACCACCAACTGCAAGCATCAATGCAGGGCATAGAAGAGCCTACCTCATCACTATCATGGAGCCTTGCCTGCATAACAATCTGCTTAAGGACCTTAACTTTTGCAGGACTAATGAGTTTTCTTTATTATAGAGTAGCAAGAAAATTAAAGGCTATATGTTACAAAAGAGGTCGCAAAGAATTCAGGATAGGTATTAGACCTGGGGCCATCCTAATTCAAAATCCTTCTTGCCAAGACAAGATGGCCCCTCCCTATTTTGTCGGTCCAGATCACCTCAGCAATCTCCTCAACTGCCAACAAAAGTAAATGGGTGCTATTGGTGCCTCCTATCAATTCCAAGGAGAACTAGAAGAGGAACTAGTTCAGCCGAGTGAAGAGACCCCACAACCAAGTAGCTTCTTAGATTAATGAACAAAATTATTAGATTACTATTTTTTTTACCCAAGGCAATGTTCTAGACTTCTAGTTGTCCTTGCAGTAATGTTGGTGTCTATATTCTGCCGTACAGTTCTAACATCACATAAAATTATCGACACCTTCAAAAACAGACACCAGGTACATGACATTATCTGACGATAATTCTCCATCAGGATGATCATATCAGAAACACTTCAGTCTGCACATAAACATATAGAAATACACTTTCTTCCTTTAATTCCAAGACCTAGATTACCATGACGGGAGTTTCTGTCATTGACAATACCTTGTTGTGTAAGCAGGCACGGGCATTTGCACTGATATCGTATTTGCTGTGATACTTGAGGGGAAGTCTGCTCTGACCTTCAGAATAACCTCAGCCTAATCACCCAGCAAGGAAGATTGTCAACATGACTAGAAGAAAAAAATCAATACATCACGAAGGAAAAGGAAAGCATTAAATAAAGGGAAGTGCAAACCTTGAAGGCTCCTGCTTCCTCAATTAAAGCATTTACACGGAATGGAGGTTTGAACTCCTGAGTCATACGGTAGTTCATAACAGAAAATTCTCCATCTGGAGGAATCTAAGTTGAATAATCAACCTCAAGGTTAGAAAAGAAAAGGCACACTGGTGAAAGGCAAATTGGCATGGGTGCAACTTAAGGAACATAAACTGAAACAATTAAGAGATTTCAAAGGCGTTAATGAATGCCATATGCAGCAGATTCAGAAAAATATTGCATCAATAAAATATAAATAAAATGGAATACATCATTGAAGTGTAACGCTAATAGTACATTCATGTTTTACACTAGAAAGTACATAAAGAACATAAAAAGGCAATTTAAAGAGGTATTTCATAAAAAAACAAGTATTGAAAAAAACTAAATTACACATCTAACCCCTTATACATTAAAATATACTTTAACATGTATCAAAAAAAGAAAATAAGATAAATCTAAAAAATAAAAATATAATTATTGACGTTAATGATAGAATAGAAGCAAGGAAAGAAATTAAGTTTCAACAATAAAGATTACTTTTATGGATTAAAAATCAGGAGGTGTCTTCAGTAAATTGACCATTCTAAGATAACATTGCACCAAAAGAAACAACTCAAGTACAAGTTTTTTTATGTTTTGTCTGTTCTAAGTATGGATAAAAGAGGAGGGTTGCACTCCAGTGAAAACCAGCGTAAGAACATTATGACATCTCATATGCATTTTATAAATATAAAAATTAGGGCATGCCTTACTTATGACACTACCAAAATTTGGGTGTAGTGAAAAATGTACAAGACATTCTTCACATGCGACACACAATGTTGGCACCCGGATGTGATGTTAAGGATTTCTGGATCATTGATTACGTAGTCAAAGGTGATAGACGCTCGAGGTGAGGGGGGTCTCGCCTCGCCTCAGACATCTAAGGCATGCGCCATAGGCACTCAAGGCAAAGTTTTTTTATTATTAATATTTATTAATATTATTAATTATACATTTTGCAGTTATATAAAAGTAAAAAAATATAAAATACTTTTAAAAATAAAAGAAAGAATCTAAAAAAGAATGAACTAAATACATTAGTGCCAAATGATCAAACTTAGATAAACTAAATAAAAGAAACCCAAAAAAATACCAAAAAACTGAAAACATACTTTTCCAATGAGGTGTGGCTTCACTAAATTCGGAAAAACTAAATCGGTGTGGTAATAAACAAACTAAATTAAACAAAGTAAAAAAATTACAAAAACTGATCAAAAAAAAACAGAAAATATACCTTTTCGATATGGTGCAACTTCGTCAGATTCTGGAAAAAGAATTTGGTGTGTAATAACGAACAAATTAAGTTAACTAAACAACAACAAAAAAATTGGAAAATCGAAAAAAATGGAAAAGTGTTTGCATTTGAAGTAAAAATTCTCGTATGAACACATTCTATTTCATTTGAAGAGGAGAAAAGATAGTACCATATGTGAACTATAGGTGACCGATAGAAACTTTATTCCTTCATAAGTGAATCAAACTCTTAGAAATAGTTACAAGAAGGATTATATGAAATTTAATAAAATTGACTTTGCTCATTAGGTCAGATAGTGTAAACTCCTAAATACGATGTTAAACTGAACTAAAAAACAAATCAAAATATAAATCTTAAAATAGCAAAAGAATGGAAAAATATATGTGGTTGAGGCAGTTAAGACAGAAAAGACAACTGCTTGAGGTGGTCACAGACGAGTTGAGGCGTTGAGACCTCACCTCGTCTCGCCTCAGCACTAACACACTTGAGGCGGTCACCTCAGATAACATAAATCATCGATGAGTATAAGTCAATATGCTGATCCATAAGGTTGAGCAAGGTATAAGGTTTAAGATAAATTTTAAAAAATAAGAGACATTGCTATAAAAAATGCATATCAAACATAGTTGTCAAGGCGCCCGCCTAGGCGGCGCCTAGGCGCCGCCTAGGCGGCAAGGCGCCTTTCCAAGGGCGCCTTGCCAGGGCGCCTTGTCTGGGGCCAATAAGGCGCCCAAGGCGCCCGCCAAGGCGCCCAAGGCGCCCAAGGCGCCAGCCTAGGCGCCCAAGGCGCCCAAGCAAGGCGCCTTGGGTATTTTTACATCATTAAAAACTGTTTTTGAGGGATTTTTTTCCCTTGATACCCCTCACAAGGGACACTTATTTAATGATAGTTTGAATATATTAATATATTGTATTATCACTTATACTATCATACATATTTAAGATTTATGATTATAAACATATATTATATACTTAATTAAGTTCTTTTTCACGACTACTCTGCGACTACTCTGCGACTACATATATTATACTATTATACTATCATACGATCCGCGACTACTCTGCGCCCCCCCCATTTAATAATATTATAACAATATTTTACCATCACTTATACTATTGCACATATATAAATTTTATAATCATAAATGAGTTATATACTTAAATTTTATAAATATTTATTTAACTTTCTTCTCTTTCACACACACATCATATTTACTTATGTGCATTGATAAAACACTCAAATTCAATTATAACATAACAAATATAATTATATTTATGTTTTTTTTATATATAACAACCTCCCGACTCAGCCTTCCTTTAATACCGCCTTGACCGCCTAGGCGACGCCTAAGCGGCCGCCTTGTCGCCTAAGCGAAATCGGTACCCTTCAACGCCTTGGGCGCCTTGTCGCCTTGACAACTATGATATCAAAGAATAGTTCTGACAAAGTATGAGAATAAATACTTGAAATCATGGTTCGTCAGGTTATGAAAATCGGCCCAACCCAGTCAGTTTTTGGACCGACCGTATGGGTCTAAACCCTGGGTCTTCGACTTGGCATCAACCCGGGGCCGGGTCGGACAACCCATAGCAAGGTTGCATGAACCTGTGGCCCGTTAGGGGGGCTATCAAACCTCCCCAGAGGCCTCCACCCCCTCTCACATCTCCTCACTCTCTTAAGTTCTTTATCACTCTAGAACTCTCTTTCAAACGTTTAATAAGTGTTAATTCTCTCTTTAGTGCTAATTCTCTAATTAATATTCATTTCTTGATTTTTCAAAAATTCCTAGAATCATATTTTATTTAATTGTATTACTAACCCCTTTTTAAAAATGTTAATTTTATTTTTTTAAGATGTCTTCAACACGTCTTCTCCATATCATAACACTCAAACTTCTAACATAACCCAAAATAATTTGACTTGGCTTCGTTACAACTTGATATTTATGATGAAAAAAATATAACATAAATATTGTGAAAAGATTATGTGCAACGTAAATCTTCGCTGAGCAAAATTCATTGCAAAGTTAGATGAACGATGAAGAAAGATTAGGTGAACCTGAGTTCAACCCAAAAAATCGAGAATGAACTTAAGGAGAACTCAACGACGTACCTCTCTTCAATAGCAAAGAGATGGAAGACCGGAGAATCTTTTTGTCAAGGTAAGAAATCAAAGAGTAAAAGTAAACATATTGTAACCAATCTATTGGACATTGTAGATGAGAAAATGATCGATGAGGGACAAGAAGGCACACTAGAATCAAACATCTGAGTTCAATACTCAATGTCGGATGATTCAACACCAAACAACAATAGCAATTGAATGTTGAAAGTGGAAGGAAGCACTGCTAGTCCAAGGAGGTCAATAGACTCAGGAATATACCCTATAACGATGTAGCTCACCAGAGAAGAACAGTACACACATGTGATAAAGACATGGATCATGATGTGCGATCGCAATGTGGTCAAAATCAGCACGTACCATGGGCAATCTTATAGAGCTGTTCATCTTAAGACTCTTGGTTTCTTATATATTACCAAGAAAATTATGGGATGACTCAACCTATACATGGATCCTCATCGGACACTTCCATACACTTCATGTATAGTAGTTATGCTCAATCTTTTAGATCTCGTCCTAGGATGATTGTACGAGAGTGAGACGAGTAAAATCAGCATATATACATTTTCAATGTTATGCATTCTTCTCAAATATCATAAAGAAAGTATATAAAATATGTAGAAGAACAATAAAATGTAAGAGTTAAATAAAAAAATTGTTATATTGCCTATTTTCTTAATTTTTTGATATTTTTTCTATTTAACCTCATTTTCCTATATATTTTAGCTTTTTAATAATAAAACATAATTTTCAAACTCAATGAGACAGGGTCGCAACCCAATCTGACCGAGGCTATTTTAGGGATGACTAACCCTGGCCCGACTCTCGACTCAATCTTCCTTGCTTGAAATATTAGGTCACTTGTAGAAAACTTATGAAACTTGTTGAGAGCAAGGAAGGCCAGGGTGTGGGTCGGGGCTAGGTCGGTCAGCCCAAATCAGACCCTGTCACAACCCGATTCAACCGGGTAAAAAATAGTTTTTTAAACATAAAAAATGAAAAAATAAAAAAATAAAAAATACCCAAACTTTTAGAAGAAAAAAAAGAAATATGACTAGAAAAAATTTATTCATTTCTGCTCAAATTGTTGTTTATTTACATAATGCTCCGCCCAAATCATTTAGGAAGAGTATATATAATTGTAAATAGATTAATGTTGATACCACTCTGCACTTTTACCCTTGATCACTTTAGGGTAAGATTCTCAAGATCCACCATAGCTTCCATAGATGGAAATGTCCAATGAGGATCCATAATCATTTTAAATCATCCCATAACCCCTTCAATGATAACTAGAAAACTAAGAGTCTTGCGATGACTGAACCTCCCCATATGACAATGTATAATGTTGATGCCCATCTTGTTGTGTGTATTCTCCTCCTTGTGTTAGTGCATTATGATCTTTATCTTGGGTGGAGTGCTTATAATGTTCTTTTTCCGTGAACTACATGGGTTGAGATTATGATTCTTCCTTTGTTCTGTACATGCTTGGGACTGTTGCTCCATTGTCGTCAAGCCCTCGCTGCTACTCTTCAACGTCAAAATCTTTTGACATTTGGTATTGAACTCTAATGTTTTGCTCAGGTGCGTCTTCTCACGTATCGTCAACTGCTTTTTCATCTGTAAAGTTCAAAGGACTAGTTACAACATATTTAGCTTTACCAAATGACTTTTACATTGGCGAGAAGATTGTCTGGTCTTCTATCCCTTTCTTATCAACGGAGGAATTTGGAATTTATTGGTTAGTGGTACATCATTGAATTCTCCTTAAACGCATTCTTAATTTTCTAGGTTGAACTCAAGTTCGGCCAATCATTGATCGTTCAACCAAGATTGCTCATCAAAGATCTCATCCAAATCAATGTAGACATCTTGTATAATCACTATCTCACTTCATTGTCAAGACGTTTCCTCTGTTCAACTCTGTTTCTTCATCTAGCTTTTATTAATTCTCTTCGAATTCTTCAAATTCAACTTCATATTGTACTAACAATACACTAACTACTCAAGTCTTCTTGATGCCAATCTATTGATTTACTTTGTATGAATTAGGTTGAACGTTGATCAATTCCTTTCACATCCGTAAGTCGATGTGATTTGGCTCAGGAATCTTAATACAACGTCCGCTGAGTTCTCATATCTCCATGCATTGACGTGGTTCATTCACCAGTCAGCTACATGATATTATTATATGTTAAATGATAATTGGAATAAAGTTAATCATCTTAATTGCAAAAAAAAACGATTGGACGGTATGAACTAGAAATTAAGAGCACAATTGCTTGTTGTATCCTTGATGTCCAAAAGTAAAATACTCTCAATCTATAATCATACATTTTGTTATATGTTATAATTAATCGATCATCATCCTCGAGTATTCAATAGATTACTGATTTCACATTGTCTATAGTCTTATTGAGTGCCTTAAAGAAAGGATTATGACAATATCTTGGATTAAAAAAAGAATGACCTGGCAACATATACATGTCAATAGAGAGTATAATAATATGTTAAAGTTACATGATTAAGCCTAATAATAAAGAAAATACCTACTACATATATCGGATGATATAATGTTCATTCTCATCAATGGTCGATGATATCTCACCACTCGTTGAACTCCGACATTGCCTTTTGCATTTTCATTTTTCATCCACTCTAGTGCATCATAGAGGTGCTCGTGTATGTCTTTCTATCCGCATCTACTATTTTAAGAACTTTGACTAAAGGTTGCACTATATGAAGGGTTTTCTTTACAACTCGACAAAATCTCCACTCTCTAACATCTCCTCAACAATTTTTCATTTCCTCTTATCCGAAGAAGCAGCCATAACAATTCAACTAGTACAATCCGGTGTAAGTATCCTCTAGGTAAGAGGATGTCTTTGTTGCATTAAACTTTCTAAAGAAATGTAATGAGAAACGAACCTAGTTGCACCGGACCATAGAAGCTCTCGGCTCTTTGTATGCTCTATCATTAAATTTAGGATAAACTTATGGTTGTTGATGAAGAATGATATAATTGGGCAACCTTAACTACATAGTCAATTTGAGGATCTTTGCATATATCCTCTAACATCTAATATAGGGAATGGGCATAGCATTGTACCTAATACAAGCATAGTCTATTGATCATCAGCATTGTTACAATTGCTTTTATATGTAGATGCATTGTCCACTACTGTATAAACAACTCGATCATCTTTTCTCTTCGACTAATTGGTCAATTTATTCAAACAAAAAGTGTGTTCTTTATCTGTTTGAATGTGTCCACTGACTTCTAAAAGATGATTTCGGCTTTACAGTATATTAGGAAACTTAGACAACTCGATCTTCTCTTATCTCTTTGACTATCTAGTCGATTAATTCAAACAAATAGTTTGTGTGCTTTACATGTCTGAATGTGTTCACTGACTTCTAAAAGATAATTCCAACTAGACAGCATATTAGAAAATTGATCATTATCCTCGTAGTTATACTTATTAAGAAGGTCATGCATAAGTCTCAACTTCTGAAATTTAAAAAGATCAGTACACAGTAAGTTTGAAAAATGAAACTTACTGACCTGCCCATTCATTCACCATTAGCATGCATCCTCTTTCTTGCCAAATACATTTAAATGAATTGATGGATTTTTTAACATCTTCCACCTCCACGTGAAAATGTATGTTGGATACTTCCTTTGAAGTCAGTCTTGGCACTCCCTTACTGAAGTCAGCTATGTTGTTGATTATGAACTCATAATACGGCCCCTTTACAATGTTCGCCAATATGATATCATGAAAGAATCATCTTGATGTTGTCCGTCCAATTTTCTCTTTTCATATCTGCAAATTCTTGATTGTCGTTGTGATAGTAGTTTGGCTTTGTCGTGAACGTGTGATGATGGGATACACGAGACTTAATGTCGAGTCGTCACCTTGTATGAGATTGTGAATCTCCTCCTCTTAATCTTGGTTGCTCGATCCTCTCTCACTTCTACATTTATTGCCACTTCCTATACATTGGCTCATGAATTAGCCGACATGCCGATACATGTCTTTGTATGCAAATAACTTGTGACTTGCCTCCATCGTCTATATCAAGTCATCTGTTTTTAACAATAATGGTTAAATATTAATGTCATAAAGATATTAGTATAATTTAGTAAAAATTAATGACAATGTACTATCATCGAAACTTTCAACTTAAAGAAATGTCGGATGCTCCTATCCAATCCTGTATACATGAACTGAATGCCTTACAAGTTCAAAAATTTCTTCTTGGACGATATCCTTATGTTGCTTTAAAGTCCCCATTGCTTATTTCATTGCTTATAAATGTCTATGGAATTAGGCACTTATCTCGGGTAAAGTCCATATGCACAAGACGACACTTTCCTTCATGCCGGTGAGATTATGTTTTAATTGATAAATTTCTCCAAACAGTATTTTTGCATAATACTTAAAGTGAATTTTCCTTTATGCTCCGCTAATTAAGTTGTAATGTAGCCAAACTTGATCATTTCAAGGTGCACCAAAAGTTTGAGTGTCACAACTTGGAAAAGATATGCTGAAGAATGCTTAAAAAAATAACATGACTAAAAAAAATTGTTCACTAAAAAGCCTTGAAATGTAAACAATGAAATCTTGAAACCTTTTAAAGAGAGAAAATAGAGAGAAAATACACTACTTGAACAATTGAGAGTTTTTAACGAGAAAAGAGCTTAGAGAGAGTGGGGGAGGTGGGAAGGAAATGAGAGGCCTCTTGGGAATCTTATATAGGCCCCCGTCGCAAACCTGGGATCATAGTCGGGCTAGTTGGCCGGAAATCTGACCAAATCAAGCAACTAGGCCCAACACGGTCGAGACCAGGTGAATCATGATTGAAAGTATAAAGAGATGAATAACTAATATTGTATGTACCTCAAGAAACCACACAATTATGAGAGAAATGTGAAGAATAAATAGGCCATAAATTGTGCTATAAAGGACAAAGAAAATTAGAATGGATATTATTGTTGATAAAACAATAAAAAATATAATGTATGGTAAAAAGATTGATATAAGTTTATATCATAAAAATAATTATAGAAACAAAGATAATTAATAGATTGTTGCACCCATGGATGACATAATTGGAATTAGTGGGTACCAATTCAATCCAAATAGGATTAAATCGGTCGGAATCAACTGATTAGAAGAAAACTAATTCAAAATCGGTCCGAATCAGTCATTTTTTTGTTTTATAAAATGCATAAAAATCATTGAAAATCCTAAAAAAGAGGAAAAATCATAAAATGTTAAAATAAAAATCACTTATCTAACACACTTTTATGTCATTACAAGAGAGTTTAAGATAAGTAGATATATTTTAATGCAGTGATTTCATTAAACATAGGTAACCTTTCTTTCGTTAATAGAGAATGATTTCATTAATAACACAATACAAATGCAATATTGGCATGCCATAAAATATTATTCCTTTATTTCACCAATATTTTTGGAATTGACATTCATCCTCTTCATTCTTTGTATACTCTTGGATACTCCACTGAAAGATGCCTGTTATAATTGCTTCGTATCTATATGAAAATAAGGAATCAGCCATCTAAGAAAAATCATACACAATAGTGTATGCTAGAGATGTATCTGGAATATAGAGATAAAAATCTTAAGGGGATTTTGGATAACTTATTATCGCGTATTGACCAAAAAAACCTAAATCTAACGCCAACTTTTCCCACTCGAATGTTGTCTATCCCAAATCATTAGCCCTTGTCCCACTAGTGTGTGCATTGCAAGAAAATTCTCCTCCACCATCTCCACCTCTACCACCACCTCCACCTGAACATCTGGCATTTTGTTGTTGAGTTGGTGGAATGAATAATTCTTCATTGTCATCTAAGAAGGGTGCTTGTGTACTTGTTGTTGGATTGACAGGTTTTCGCCTAATTTCCAACTTTTTCTCTTTTGCTGCTTCTTGCGATGAAAATTTTCCAATTCCTATGCCGTGTTGAAATATTTTTCAAATTGTAAAAAAATGTGCTAGTCTGCTTGACATGGTCCTTGTCCTCGTGAGAGTTGGTTGAGGCTAGGGTTAGGACTAGGGCTAAGGCTGGGGTTAGGGCTGGTACTAGAGTTGAAGCTGAGACTAAAGTTGGAATAGCAGAGACTTCCTCTTATATATTCTCATTTTGATGCTCAATATGATCGAGCTCCCCTTCAACTCATGCATGATCCTCAGGATCAAACTCTAATGGTACTCTACCTACCTTCTCCTCCACCCACACAGCAAATGGGTGCTCCTTATGGAAGAGGTAATCCATATTAACATCTTTAGTAGGTGGTTCATGCACTTTTGCTTCAGCTCTTTGTTGATATGGCCACCTGCAAATATGACAAATCTTTATTCTGCAATGGTTTGGAGATCTTTGATGTTCTTTGTCCTCAATCGCATGTTATAGTGGCAGAACATAAATTTCTCCAACATATCAAATATTAACATATTCCTTCTCTTCGTATGAATTGGGCTAAAGGTACTATAGTTTCTATCGCATTGGGAAGAATTTATGCTTTGACTCAAAATGTGAATCGTAAAAATAGTAGGTGGATTCCATTTACTTATTGTATTCATTTAAACCTACCACTCCGCTGCAAAACAAAAAGATGATGATATTACTCTCACACTAATATCTTCTCTCATTCTATGTTATGAGAACTTATTTCAACAAACCAAGAACAAATTTGTCAAATAAATATCTCAAATGTGTACTTCAATTCTCATTATATAGGATTGCATTTGAAAATTGAGAGTAGTCAAATTATTAGTGATCTGATATAAAAACAATAAGAATAACATTTTTCACTTGCTTCTAACTTAACTTCATTTCTTGAAAGCCGTTGGATTACAGACGAAGTACTTCTCAAGACTTCTATTATTGTATACTTGTCCTTCATATTACGTACGAGAGTTTAAAATATATCATGCATTCATCACATATGATATAAGAACATACATTTATGCATCAAGCAATAATTACATTATAGTTTACAAGAATTGCATGCTATAAGCACATCATGGTGTAGTGTCATCCCATATGGCCATATATAATATTCCACAACATAATATAACATTTGCGATACTTGTCCGTGATTTTCAACTTTGCTTTGTCCATGGCATCATAGATATCCTATATAGTTTCTCTCATATGACTCCACTAATCTCAATATATTTACAAGTGACTCAATAATGAATAAGTAATAAACAATTATTTCCAAAAACCACTTGTTCATAAATAGATGCTACATCTATATAAGGATCTCTAATTGATCCATCATGTTGTGCAGGACAACTATATAATAAATATACTCATCCAATTCTATTACACGAATAAGTTCATGTCTATATCAATGCAAGCACACCAAAATAATGAAGTGTGTGACAAATCTAGTTGACTCAAGCCTGATCAAATCGTGCCCCTCAATATAATATCTTATGTTGTGAAGTAAAAGAGGATTTGAATAGATGAAAAATGTGATTAGATGTGCCTGACTCATAAGTGCAGAATTTGAAGCGTCCCTACATATGCCCTCCAATATCAGATTGATTGAGTACGCTGCACATAGAACCCAAAAGAGGTGTGACCTCCTCTCTATGAACTTCCTCCCTGCTATCTTGTATGGGAGTTCGTTATCTGTCACAAACTCGACAATATTTTCCTCTCCAAACTCTTCTACAACATCGTCTATAAGTAAAGCAGTCTTTATTCTTTATGTAACCAGAAACATCAATGGACTTCAGACATATTATGCCCTTTGAACAATAAACAAGTAAATTAATCATTGTTCTCTTTGTGATGTCTGTCCACCCATCACATATCATTATACATCCCCTCTCCCTCCAAACCATCTATCCAGACCTTAAGCTCTTCCACCTCTTCATCTAGGCTAGCAGTGTAAATATACCGGTTGGTCGGGACTTGTAATCCTACTCTCACCTACCCATTTACATTGACTATGATCTGAAAGTAGGGACAAGTGGCAGCATGTGCTAAAACACCTACATTTAGCATATAAAAAAAATTGTTATTGACCCACTGAAGAAAACTTAATGATACACCTACATGAGATGAGAAATGACAATAACATATTGTTACCTACACGTAAAAATCACTTATAAATATGTGTCACTACACTCTTTGTAGCTGAAGTGGTCACCATGACCCCTAAATACTTGTCTTGTTGTTCTTTGTGAGCTATTTTGTCTTCTGAATAGTGAGTATCCTCACTAGGTTCGGGTCATGTCAAAGCTAATCAACAAAAACATCCCTCTCCTACTCTCACATCCTCAATAGGTGTGGGTCAAGTTAAGTGGGCTGACGGTATACCAACTCCTCATTCTAGCACATGCCGCCACTCTTGAACCTCTAGCTTCCCTCCTCTCCTCATTGTCTCTTTGGAATTGTTTGCTTGCAAGAGATGCTCTTCTTAGGTTTTTCATATTCATCAAACTTGATTGATATCTCAACCTCCTGAGCTCGTCCTTTCCCCTTGTATTTTTTTCTAGGCTTGTCACCCCTTCTTTCTAACAACTCCTTACACAACTCTTCCCTCTATTCATTGTGAATTTTCATCTATGAGGCTCTTCTTGTGAGGTATGCTCTCATGAACTTACTGCTCAAACTGGACACCTTGACACATTTATTGACATTTCCACCCACTGTATCAATGTGTTGATTTAAGTGGCAAACTCCTCCATTCATTTGTTTACCACACCACTTACATTGTACCAACTTCTTATCAAAATCTACCAAAAAGTTGTGTTCCCACCCAATATCACAAGAGCAACAATGCCTCTTTGCTCGGTCATTGCTCCTTGTCATTGGTCTACAACATTAAGAAGTTAATAAAAATTAAGATGTGAACTTAACCATTTAAAGAAGGCTAAAACGGGAGGAGACAAGAACTGCCCCAATCACCAATAATAAAGAGCAGACCCCTAAGGGGCTGCTTAAGTTGAAAAAGTTACCGTTCGACTCATGTTGTCTGTTTCAACTCCCAATGATTACTTAAGCTGAGGATACTGGGGGGTGCAAGATGGGGCCCAAGGGGGAGGGAGTAGAAGAAGGAATAGTTAGATCGCTGGTGGAAGAAGCTGGATCGTTGGGGATCGTAAAAAATCGATAGAGGATCACCAAGAATCATTGGGACCATAGGAAACCGATAGAGGATCACCGTGAATCGCTGGGATTGCAGAGAATCGATGGAGGATCGTTGGATAGATACAAAATCGGCAATAGAACGCCAAAATTGCCGTTGTCGTCAAAGCCCTAGGGATTTTGAGGGGAGTGACCGATTCCCCCTTATCGCTCAATTTCATATCCGAATTGGACCTGAAATCGTTCCATGCCCGGAATTTAAGTCCTCTTGGCGGGATTGGCAGAATCAACCAATTCCAATTCAATTCATGTGAATTGGTCAAGAAATTCTAGTGGGATTGACAGAATCGACCGATTCCTATTTGATTCATGTGAATAAGCCAATTCTTAATTGATTCTATTGATTCTGACCGATTCCACCGAGAATCAATTCTACATCGGTCATCCCAATGGTAATTGGATCGAGATTGATTGATCTGATTCCGAAATCGGTCGATTTCAATCCTATTCGTCTGATTTAGTACATGGTTGCACCCAACCCATTTAAAACAATAGAAGAGAAGGTAAAAAAAAATGATCATTAATTCCGTAATGGGTGGATGCTTGGGCAAATCTTACCACGCACTAGCACTAACCCAACATATGGATTTTCATAAAAGATTGAAAATTGAAAATATTTTTAATGCCCCCTACTGGTGCAAGGGTTATTTTATTTGTCCGAGGCTTGCTAGTCAGGTAGGTCAATCTATCCAAAATATGATTTTAAAATGTCCAACATCTATGCAATGTCCCACCGCCCAATATGCCCATTGGCCGACAATTTTCAGAAATAAAAATAAAAAAGATATTGTTATACCATACGTTGGGGCTGTACCACTGTTCGGATGTCCCATCGCCCATTACTCCCACTGGGATGAAAAAATCATTTTTATAGCTCATTAATGGGGCATGAACCACCATTTGCTGTTCCCACCAGATGAAAACTTTCACAAATAAAAACATGAAAAAAACCATTTTCATACCCCCACCGTTTGGAAAGGCCATCTACACTAAAAAGAGAAAAAGAAAATTGCCTGCTTAAAACCATCGCCAGATGGACCAACTGATGGGGTGGGAGCTACATAAGTTGTTGGGTGGGTCCCATCGTTAAGCAAAAGAAAAAAGAGTAAAAAGAAAGATGTGAAACCCCACAGACTAGAGCCATCGATGGGGGATGTTGTGCAAGCTTCTCTTCTTATGCGATCACCAGAACGTGGACCCAAGTCTCAAAATAAGGAAAGAGAAAATACAGAATCAAAAGGGATGATAAATCAGTGAGGATATTGTGTGCACATAGCCTGATCCTCAAAAGGGGTGAGCAACCTTCGAAAAAAAAAGAAGAAAAAAAATGTGAGGAAGTGGTTACAGTCAAGAGTGTAGGACCCTCCATAACTGCAGTGCAATTGGTTGCAGACTGTCTTTTTTGACCATAATGACTGGGCCTCACTAAGCAGAGTTTTTTATATACAGGATAGCCCCACAAAGGATTCCGACTGGTAGGCCATCCTTGTGGTGTAAAAGGACACACGGCCTCCTATTGCTCCCTAACCATACAGCGTGCCCCCACTCAACCAAAAAAGAAAAAAGAAAAATCATCACCAGATTGCCTGGTCCATTGAGGACGATATGTAGGACCCTCAGCTGCGTGAGACTCATCAAACAAAAAATAGAAAGAAAATAGCCTCCACTGGACAGCCCAAATGGTTGGGGGGAACGTGTGAAAAACCAGCTTATTGGTTGAAAAGGTGGGTGTGGCTTTCCCATGGTGAGTCCACTCACTAGACACCTCCTATGCCAAAAAATAGGCTCCCAAAATTCAGCAAGGAGGTGAACAGGAGCACAAGCTTGGAATGTGCAAGGTACTTCGGGTGCAAAAAAAGAAAGAAAATGATCAACCAAAAACCCATGCCAAAAAAGCATCAAGGTATGGCCATAGATCAAGGATAATACAAGTTATTCAGGGAGCCATATGATATTGAACTTAGAAGGTGTATGATCATATATTTTAAAGGTGTTTTTAATATATGTTCTAGAAATAGTCGAAGAACAAGTCCTTTGGACACAATATGAGGGGGCAAATGCCCTACACAAATATTACTAGCATATAATCTATGAACATATCAGAAGCTAAGGGTATAGAAATTAAGATCTCAATGAGATCTTGCCTTGCAGACCATCCTAAGGCGACCTTGAGATTTAAGTTATCAGTTCTCACTCCTTGCATGATGTTATAAGTTCGTCACTATCTCAACTAGTGGAATTATATATTAATACTACATATGCATATGCATACATATAATATAGAGAGAGAGAGAGAAAGAGAGAGAGTTGGAAAAAGTATAGAAAAGACTTTAAGAATAAACTTACAATTAAAAATTAAAAATCTTAAACATATATGATATCATAAGTGGACATATTTTAATATAATATCATTATCATCAAATGGGTGCCCATGATTCCCATATCAACCTATGTGGTCAGGTTAAGGGGAAGCCATTGTGGGGCATTCAGAAGACAGAGACATAAGTAGTCAGAGACGTAAGGCGCTTGAGACGAGGGAGGGGTTGTATTACCGCAAGCACCTTAGGCGGTAGAGGCAAATGGAGAGCTCTGGAAGGCTCACCAAAGGCTGGAGAAGCCATTGGAAGTGTCATCCCAGTTACCAGGTGGGAGAAGAGAAAACAGGCTCCTTAACGGGTCACTGGACCAGTTCATTTAACTGGATCCACTTAAGCAAATCCTACCTAACCGGTATCAAACTAGTCAAGCAAGTGGATCTCAGTACTTGCGATGGGTCATGTCTTCCCCACCCAATAGGGGCTTGCGGTGTAGGCAATCCCTTGATGCTCCACATGGCACCGACAGCCACTAATGGATGTATTTGACCTTCCGTGAGTCTCTACGCTTCTTTATGTGTTTAAGGCAATAAAGGTGCCTGACTGAAATAGCTGCTTTGTCTACTACAATAGAGGGGGTTGAATGCCTACGTGATCTAGGCCAAAGCAAGGTGTTTTATGCCAACTTCGACTCACCTAATTGCCAAGGCAAGCAAGGCAATCGCCTTTGATAACATAAGCAAAACCCTCCAAAAGAATTATTTTTATTTACTCATGTAGTAATGTCAGTGTTGTCAAAGTAACTACTTAAGCAGTAAAGCGATCCAGGCAAGCTAAAGTGCCGAGCCACTTTTCTCTACCACAATAAAGCATCCACCTTGGTTGTTTTAGGCTGCTTAAGTTAACCTGATCTACAAAAATGGATTTAGATATTTCTTATTGCGTCTATTTTACTAAACTTGTTTCGTTGTTTTGTATAGTACCACTTGTTATCTTTCTATGTACAATGAATATATTTTTTATCATTGTTATTTACTTGTTATATTTTTTATATTGGCAAATTTGGATTGAATGTTGCATGTTGTGGATAAATGATTTGCATATTTTATTAAAGAAGAATGTCAAAACTATTATGTAAGACATTTTTCCCTTTCTACTTGCATATACATTTTATGTTTATATATGCTTCATTGCTAAGATTTTTTGGTAATATTTGGTGGGTTGGCCGCTCACTTCAACTAGTCATACTAGATACTGCTTAAACACTACTTAAACGGGCACCTTGTCGCTTAAGCAGTACAAAGACCATTGGTCGCTTTGTCACCTTGACAACTATGAGTAATGTGAAAGAGCTTAGGCCACCTAGGCAAGGGCCTAAAATGTCTTGGGTGCCTTTCAAGTCTCCAGAAAAGCACCCAAACACCTAAGGCCTACAAAAGTGTCTTGGTGCCTAAGTGCCTTGACAACTATGAATACTAGCGAGAGAAAAAAAATTCATGTAATTACTCTAAACAATTTATAATAAAAGTTGAATTGAGCATCTGCAAGGTTCCTCTTGTTCAGCCAAAATAATGCCGCCTAAGTGGCCTTGATAACTAGAAATAAATAGCACCAGCAAAAGCCTTATAATAATCCAAGTAATCAACAAATGCATTTATATGGGAAGAAGATTTAACTCGTCATAAGGAAGCTATGTTGTTAGAGGCAAGTGCCTCAACCGCCTAGGCAGTGAGGCGAGGTGAGGCAGTCACTATGCTGATTTTCGCCTGAGGCGGATGCCTCCAACACCTCGGCCGCCTTAGTGAGCATCTCGGGTGCCTATCGTGCCTTACCCTCTTTGAACCCGTTAAACTGGATACGGTTCACAAGGTGGTCGCTCTGTTGGTTTTTGCCTAAGGTGGACGCCACCAGCGCCTCGGCTGCCTTAGCAAGCGCCTCAGGCACCTATCGTGCCTTACCCGCTTTGAACTCCTTTACCCGGATCCAATAAGAACCATATCCGGTTCACTTAAATACCCCCACACTTTGTTCCCTCTCTCCTCCCGCACAAACCCTCCCAATGCTCGACAGAACGGAACCCTCACATGTTCCATTTATTACTCGGCCATTGTCTACCGCCACCACTGCCACCCATGACATCATATGCTACTGCTAATGCCACCTACCACCAACGCTGACACCACTTGCCGCTGCCAACGTCATTGCCAACACTACCATCTATGACTCCCAATGCCACCATCTGCCACTGCCAACGCTGCCATCCGCCGTTGTCGACGTTGTCTATGCGGAAGTGAGTCGGACTTTTTTCTTCATATTTTTGTATCTATTTATTTATAAACATGTTCCAATATTTGTTTTTGATGGTTTCATGCTTATATCAAGCTTATTCTTCCGACAAGAATCGTACATTCGGAACTTGGAATCGGAAGTTGTCGTCCTTCCGACAACAACTATACAGCAGTAAAAATATTTTTTGTTTATTTTTGTTATTTTAAACATGCACATATCTAGTTAGGTGTTTGTTTTTTTAACATCATTTTCATTACTTGGTTATATTTAGGTATTTTGCCTTGGGTCACACCTAGTTTTCAATAGTTTCTTGTCGATATGTCTCTTATCGTTATCAATCTTAGAGGTGAGTTGATATTTGATCTTGTTCTTTTGTGAGTCGATATTTAACCTTGGTGAGTCGATATTTAACATTTTGTCCTATTCTTTTGTTTTAATATTTTTATTCATTTTAGGTTATACTTTATCATGTCTCAAATACGTCAAGAATGTGGATCAGGAACAAGTTCTAAAAGTTAACCTCCTACACCCATGTCTACAAGTGAAGCCTTTGGTTCTATAACAAGAGCACCTCCTAAATCCAAGGATGTTGAATAGAAATATGAGATTTTAGTAGATCCTCGGAACCAGGATCTTGTGAAGTGTCTTGCTAAAAAGAGTGTAAAGGAGGCATTTATCGTTTGAAGCAACATGTTGCAGGCTTGGGGATGAATGTGACTGCTTGTAAGAAAGAAGCAAGTATAAAGACTAAGGAGGAGATAAAGCAATGTATGCAATAAGCAAAACAAACGAGAATTGAAAATACAATGAACATTAGAGAGATGGAAGGGAGAGACAATCTCTTTGGACAAAGACAACAACATATGGAGACATCTTCACACCATGTCTCACAAAATATATATATGACTATTTACTCCAATTTCTTTCTCTACAGATGAAAAGACCCATGAATCGATTTTGAACACCTCCTAAAAGGGAAAATCTATAAAGAACAAAAAATATTTAAAAGAGGAAAGAGAATGATATTCAATACATCGCTAAATGGATGTACCAAGCAGACATGTTTTCCAACACTACCCACTTTAATAGCTTTCAAACAATGCTAGAAGTAATTGGTCAGCTTGGTCCGAGCTTAAAAGGACCTAATTATCATGAAATCAGAGAGACTCTTTTGTCTAAGAAGATTGAGACCACCCAGTAATTGGTGGAGGAGAAAGGCAGTTGGGTGAGATTTAGTTGTACAATCATGTCTAATGTGTGGACAAATAGAAGGGGTAGATCACTAATCAACTTTTTAGTGAACACTCTTACTAGGACAGTTTTTTCTGAGATCAGTTGATATTTCATCAAAGGTAAAAGATGTTAAGTTGTTAGCAGATCTTCTTGATAAAGTTATGGAAGAGGTTGGTCCATCAAATATCATATAGATTGTTACAGACAATGAGAAGAGCTATGTGGTTGCAGGCTGCATTTTGATGGACACACAGTCATTTGTTTTGGACACCGTGTGCTGCTCATTGCTTTAATTTAATGCTTGAAAATATTTTGAAGTTGTCACCAATAAAATGCACAATTCGACATGCAAAATACGTCACAAACTTTATTTATGAACACACCAAGGTTCTAGCACTGATTAGAAAATGCACAAATGATAAAAACATTGTTCGTACAACTGTAACTAGATTTACAACTAACTACCTGAGCTTGGACAACTTAAATACATGCAAGGATGATTTGCGATGCATGTTCACCTCGCAGGATTGGACAAGTAACAACAATCGATGGAATAAAAAAAATTGAGGGAAAAAAGAGTTGTGAAATTGTATTGAAGACAATATTTTAGAAGAGAGTGACTTATGCTTTGAAGATATTCAAACCACTTATCCTTGTATTGCAGCTAGTTAATGGTGAAAAGCCAGCAATGAAATACATATATGAAGCCATAGATCGTGCCAAGGAAGGAATAAAAAAGGCACTAGATGACAAAGTAGATAAATATGGCCTAATTTGGGATATCATTGACAGAAGATGGGATTTTCAGCTACATTGTCCATTGCATGTTGCGGGATATTATATAAATCCCCAATTTTACTATGATAATTCCAATATTGAGAGTGACAATGAAACTAAGCAAAGGTCGTATGATTGCATTGAGAAGTTGGTGCCTTTGCATGAAGACTAGTAAAAAATTTTCAGGCAATTGGTGATGTATAGAGAGGCACAAGGAATGTTTGGTAGGGACATGGCTATTACGCTACGGAAGACAACAACTCTGGGTATGATGATTTGTTATTTATTAATAAACTTGTATCAAACATTTTAGTGTAGTCGAATAGCCAATTGTTCTTTTGTAGAAAATTGGTGAGTAGATTGGGAAAGCACGACTTTCCAATTACAAAAGTTAGCAATACGTATATTGAGCTTAACATGTAGTGCCTCTAGTTGTGAACGTTATTGGAGCACATTTGAACAGGTAACATTCTTTTCCAATTCCAAGACATTTAAACTAATCAAATATCATTTGTTTAATTAATAGAATGATATATTCATTTTTATTTGTTGTTATATAGATTCATACAAAAAAAGGAATAGACTGGAACAAAAAAATTTGAATGATTTGGTATTCGTCCAATACAACCAAAGGCTTAGTGAAAGACATCTAATGTTGGAGAAATCAGGTTTAGATTGACCCAATATCCCTAGATGGCATTGATGAGTCAAGTGAGTGAATTACAAATGAAGACAAAGATCTTGTCCATAAAGACGAAAACTTGAGATGAAAAGATGTGGAAGTTGCTGCAGGAATGGAAGAAGAGAAGGGTTCATGAAAAAGGTCATATTTTAAACAATACATGTCTCAGTTCAATTTGTTGAGTTTAGACTATTTTTTGTTCTAATTTATATATTATGTTCTAACATATTTGCATCAATTTCTACGTCTTCTGACAAAAGAGTTCGTATTTCTAATAAAAATTTGGACGACACCAGTAATAATGATTAGGAGGCTCCCACCAATCTTGATTTTGATAGTGATTGATAGTGAGTGATGCCTGTATTCAAATTCGACTCAGTCTAAGCATTATGTAGCTTATGCTATGTTTAATTACCACTCTTGTTACTTAATGATGTTATGTTTGTTATCAATATTAGTCCTCTTTTGTTCTTAGAATTTTTTATTAAATTATTATTTTTATTTCATTTTACATGTTTTCATGTATTTATTCTAATTATTTAAAATCACATATATCATTATTAAAATAAATAATATTAAAATATTCAAAATGCCTTGAGATGCACCTCACGTCTCAGATAACATAGTATGGAAGTGATCAATTGAGTTTCGAAATGGAGATTTAAGCCTCTAAAAAGGATAGCTCAACATAATTTGGATGATTTAAACCTCACTAAAAGAACTCAAAATCGACACAAGTGAACAAAAAAATCCATTGAATCCCCAGTCCACAGCATTGCTGCAGCTGGCCAATCAAAAGCCCAGCCCATCACTACTGTCCAGGCGAGGAATAAATACCCGGCCCATAACCATGTTGTTGCCGGTCAGCCAAACTCCCTCCGCCTCTTACATAGGCCTTACTGGGACTCCATGGATCAAGATCTGCTTTCATAATATGACAATACTGATCTACTTTAAGTAGATCATATGGATATAGAAAAAGCTTCTGATTTGGAGGAATTGGAAACATCTCTTTTCCATTTCTATTTACCCAGTTCATATCTTGGTTTCCTATGCTCCCAGGAGGAATTCAATCGCTTAAATGATTCAGGATTAAGGCAAGACTTGAGTTGAGGTGAGTTTGCACCAACGAAATACTCTATAACATAGAATAGTTGAGTAAATGCAAGGTTCCTCTTGTTCAGCCAAAATAATGCCACCCAGTGTCCTTGATAACTAGGAATAAAAAGCATCAGCATGTGCTTTTCTATAATCTGAGAAAATGAATTTACATGGAAAAGATATTTAACTCGTGTCATATGGAAGCCCATAAAATACACTCCACGGGAGAGATGTAGGTAACATGAATTAATGAGCTTAGAAAAGAAAAAAAAAATGAAACCTATGGCCACCATCTAGATGGACAAGCATAGGGACAATATATATATGTCTGATAAAAAAGTGTACGAAACAACCATGGCAACTCAATGAAACATTTTTAATGAAATACAACAAAATATATGACAGGTTTAGGAATGATGTCAACCAAAGATGCAAATAAAAAATGTGGTTGCAGATGAAAACCATCCATTTCAAAGAGATGTATGACCATCTGACTTAGAGCTTAAAAAACATAGTATTATTAGGCAGCCGAGTATGGTGAATTAAAACTAAGTAGCAGTTTGAACTTTGAAGTGATTTTTGCATAGATCCAAATGCAGATTCCTAATTTGTATGTCAAAGGGCTCTGTCCAGTCATCACAGATCCGATTTATGTTGGACTAAAATAAAAAAATAAAAAAAGATGACGAATAGTAGATTAACAGAAGCAAAACTTTTCATTGCTGATGATGCAAAGAGAGTGGATATCTTGTAGCAGGTTCTGCAATTACATTCAATGCAGTCCTGAAAAAATGATGACCATTTATATTATTTGGACAACCTGAAATTTTATTATCCTACCTCAGAGCGAGAATGACCACACTATGCGTTGCCCACACTATCATGGATAGGTAATTTTATCCTCCTCCCTTTTAAACAGAATACAGATGAACACAGCTCACAGTAATTTGTAATAGATAGATTTTCTTTCTGATGGATCCCCCCACACACATATATACACAAAAATGCCAAATGAAGGGAATCCACTTTCCAGATGTTCTAATTAACAGAAACTCACCAGCATTAAAGTCCGATCTGCATCAAAACTGTCAAGATGTACAGATTCATGGAAGTTACAATCATCAAGTATTACTGGTCCACCTCCACCAGAGCTACTATAACCTGTGCCACAAAGACAAGGACTCTGTTACAGTAGCTCAAATGTGGAATACACTAGAGTCCCAGTATACTACACATATTGGATACAACATTGCTAATTTAAAGAAATGATATTTTCTGAAAAGATCAGTGTCATCACGCATAAGGAAAACTAGCAATTGTGACAAATCTCCTAGTATTTAGAATTACAAAACCATAAAGTACAAATTGTAGCATCCTAAAATTAATACAATCATAGAAGTCATTTCTCAACGTAAAACTGATAATCGTTGTCCACAATGGTTAAATGGAATATAAAAAACGGGACTTACCGTATATTGAACTCCCACCCCTTCCAATGTTCAGATCCTCATTAAGAGCAAGTCGTATTTCAGGATTACCAGTCAGGTAACTTTTCATTTGGATGGTACCATCAATCTCTGACGTGAGGATATAGCCCTGGGTGACAGGCATAATTTTTATCACCAAAAGACAGATTTAGTGCCTTGCACAAAACAGATGTGAAGGCTAAATGGAAGTGATTCTTAAAAAGGCTGAGTACTAAAGAAAGAAACAACAATGAACAATTTGCATCTTTCCGTGCATAAAATGTGGAACGACATAGAGCATCTGTACCCAAGATGTAACACTGTAACAGCACAAGAATTTTTCATCTGTTATTCTAACAGTATCAGAGAAGCTGAAATTTCAGCCACAACGGAACTCAATGAGCCTGGATCGCAAATGATCTTCAACAATTTAGCAAAAATTTTCTTATGCTATCCTGCTGATTGTCACTGAACATTGAATAAAGCTACAGATTTTAAAGAGAACATTATTTATCAAATTTAAAAAAAAAGGAGTTCAAAACTGAGTAAATAGCAAAACAAGTACATTTCTCAGTGGCAACAATCCATGGTTTCTCCTGTGTAAAAGGGAATTTATTTGGAGGATGTTTGTGTAATCATGAGCAACCTGTGATAAAGTTAGGCTACTGGCTAACCACCTGTTTAACCACGGACAATTGGGAATCATGGAAAGCAGAATCAAAATTGGCCACTAGATCGGCCAGTGATATGGATCAGACAGGCAGAATTGGCCAATTCCATGAAGGAGGAAAACCAATCTAGAATCGTCCCGATCGGTTCATCAAAACACCATAAAAATAAAAATAAAAGCACAAAATCAGTGCCTAAATTGTATGTTGGTCTGATCCAACCCTTTTGGGATCGGAATTGGCCTGTAATGAAGTATGCTATGATGTTGTGCCACCACGGCGTCTTAGACAACTAGACCTCGTACCAAGGATTCCGGAATTGGAATCGGACCAGGAATCGGCCGATTCCTGGGAAGAGAATCGATTCCGGATCGGCCCGGAATCGGGTTTTTTTTTAAATTCTTTTTTCGTCAAAAAAAATCAAAAAATTCAGAAAAAATTCAAAAAAATAGGAAATGAGTTAGAAAAAAATTTAAAAATAACCAATGCATTCATCCACAGGACCACATCGAATAAATACTAATGAACTTCAATTGAAGACTTGAAGTTAAGTACATATTCCAATTCCATTGATTTAAAAATCAAAGAGACATCATGAAAAAAAAAATTACATCATATCAATCTACTACCAAAATCTAGGATATAAATATGGGTCTTCCTCCTCTCCCGGCTGCGCTTGACGCTCCTCCCTCGTACTCAGTCTTGTATACTGTCCGGGACCATATCACAACATTTAACGATGCTCGGACTCGTCGGAAACGCGTAAGAATGGACGTACGAAGTTTTCGGCGAAGAAATCTTACCAAAAACCTTAGAAAGATCGAAGAAGAGGTTGATTCGAGGCCGGTCCGAGCTTGGATCGGCGGAATCCCTTGAAGACGTTGCTTGGAATCGCCGGAATCGCCGGAATCGGTGGAATCCTTGCTGGAATCGACGGAATCGGCCCGGAATCGTTGCTGGTAGCTGGGATCGAGGCCGGAATCGCCGGAATCGCGCCGGAATCGCCGGATCGAGCTTCTGCCGCCGCGGGATCGACAGAATCGACCCCCGCGGGTCGATTCTGGCCCTAAAAGGGCCGGAATCGGTTCGATTCCCGGTCCAGAATCGAACCGGGCCGGTTGACCCGGTCTTCCGAAGGAATCGGTCGGATCGACCGATTCCACAAGGAATCGCCTGGAATCGGATCAATTCATACCGATTCCGCGGAATTCTTCCCGGAATCGGTCCTTCCGCCGGGAATTCCGATCCGATTCCGGAATCGGTCGGAATCGGACCGATTCCGCCGATTCTGCAATCTATGCATGGACCCGATATGGCAAAGGATCCAGGTCCTATCTAGTTTGATGAACCCAAAAAGACCATGTTTGCAATGCAGTGCCGCCATGGCCATCAATTCTGGCAGAGAATCATCAGAATCAGCCGATTCGGCTTGAATCAGCCCCAACCCAGGCCAATTCTGGCAATTCTGGCAAGAATCTGGGAGTGGCTTGATCTCCCCCATAAAATGGGTCAACTTATGCCGATCCAGTCCCGAAATTGGCCAAATCCGCTGATATTTTGGGAATAGGGAAAAGAGAAAAGGTGATGGGTCAACAGGAAGGACCAGATCAAAAATTTTTATTTTTTTCTAAAAATTATTAAAAATTATTAAAAATCATAAAAATAGGAAAACCCCTAAAATGTTAAAACTATAAATGTAACATCTAACACACTTTCATGTCAATGCAAGAAATTTTAAGATTATTGGATATAACACTAATGATCATTCCAATAAAGAAGAAAATAATACAATTCATATACAATATAAAATATACCTTCCTATCATCAATATCCACGAAGTTAGCCTTCATAGTTGTCATTCTCTAGATTCTTCTGAATGTTCTATTGAGAATTGTCACTCATAATTGACATGTATCCATATGAAAATAATGAATTGGCCATATGATTAAAATCATACATATTGTCATCAACTAGACTTGGGGATGAATAATATAAGTCCTCGATGAATTCTAGATAATTTCTCACCGCATATTCACCAAAAAAAACTTGTCTAATTGCAATGTTGACTTATGCCACTTGAATGTTGCCTCTAACTCAAATTATCAGCTCATGCTCAATTGATATGTGCATCGGTGTGTGATCCTCCGTCTCCATCTAAATCATCTTCACATTGTTGTTGTGTAGATAGAATAAACTCTTCCCCATCATCATTTGGGGACAGTGCCCCGCTTAACCAAGACCCCACCCAACCTGGTGGCCAGCTAGTTGTTGTCAGCTTTCAAAGCCCCGCCCCCGCTTAACCAAGACCCCACCCAACCTGGTGGCCAGCTAGTTGTTGTCAGCTTTCAAAGCCCCCCAAGGGTCCTCCCCTTCCCTTCACAACCCCACTCTCTCCTAATTTCATTCTCACTCTAAAACTGTCTCTTAAGCATTATAATAGTGCAATTTCCCTCTAAAGCATTTTAAGTCTCCACCCACTTCCCCTATCACTCCAACTCCTCTAAACATCTATTTATTCAATTTCATATGAAAATTTGGGTTCCAAAACCATTATCACCAAACATTTTTATTTTCTAGTCAATATATATTATATTAATTAAAAAATAAAAAACTATTGATGAAAATAACATCGGAGCCCAAATTTACATATAAATTTTAAATAAATTATCCCAAAATAAGCAAGGTCAAGAATGAAAATTGTCTTGAAAACGTAAGTTTTGAATATAAATAAATATTCTTCTCATTTTAATATTTTTAATATTGTTTCAGTCTTTATTGATTCTTTTATTGTCATCTAGTTGACTTGAAATAACAACCTATATTTTTTGACGGCTAATAAAAAGCTAAACTTATCCCCATACACTATTTGAGTAAGAAATCCAGTTCTTGAACTACCATCCATGGTTCGCCGGGTCGGCGACCCGGTCGGCCGGGTCGCCCGACCCGGTCGGCCGGGTCGCCCGACCCGGTCGCTTTTTGAGCCGACCGACCCCGACCCGGCCCCGACCCCCCGACCCTGTTATTATTTTTAAATGAATTTTTTATTATTTTTTTTCCTGACCCTGACCCGACCCCGACCCGACCCGGGTCGCAACCCCAACCGACCCGGGTCGGTTTTGGGGCCGACCGACCCGGGGCCGACCCCCGACTATTCCTTCCTTGCTACCATCTCTCATGCTAAAGTGAACTCTGCCAATGAGAAAGATAAACAAAGTGAGTTGGATTTCGTCTTTAGTAGCCACAAGAGCTCACTTAAACAAGAGAGACGATAGTCCATGGATTAGATTTTCAATTCAAATAGTATATGGAGATAAACTTAGTTCTTCGTTAATTATCAAAAAAACATAATAGGCAAGTCGCTACATCAAATCAACTAAACAACAAAAAAAATTCAATAAAAAAATAATATTAAAATTATTAAAATAAAAAGAATATTTATTCCGATTTAAAACTTACAATTTCTAGCTTCCAACCAATGGATGCACCGGCGGCGCCACCATACTTGTCTCCATCTCTCACAAGGAAACTCATACACTCTAATTCGATATTTATATGATTGCATTTAAAATAAATATAAAATATAATTAAGTCAATTACAATATCGTTAATCGGTTCTCAAATAAGTAAATAACAACTTCTATTTCTACTTCTATTTTATCTTGTGGAACCATGCATAATATTTGCATCATTGCATATTTATCCACAATATTACATCCTTAATCCATAAAATATCCTGCCAAAATAAAATTCTTCAACCATTAACATATTACTACACCACTTAATGAAATATAACATATAAACAAATACTTCTTGTATGAACATTATGGTGAAGTGTCTTATCCTAACTCTTATCTATAATCTTCCATTATTTCTGATAACCCTTAAAATATTTCTATTTGATCTTCAACTTTGCTTTGCCCATCACATCATACAAATACCCCATTTGATTTTTGTCATTGAAATCTACCAATTTCAAGATATGTGCCAAGGGTTCTATCACGGATAAGTAGTATTACACTCGCTCTCACTATCTATTATCCTCAATAAAATACTCCATCTTACCTAGGATCTCAAACTAGTTCATTCTATCATGTAGGTCAGCCATATAATCAACATAATCTGATTAAAATATGAATATCGTCAATTCATGTCAATGTCTATGTAAGTTCTCTAACACAATGAAATGCATGACAAATCTAGTGAGACGATGTCACACTTGATTACGACTATTGGTATGCTCTCTTATGATGTGCAGTAATCTAGAATGCTCATAAATGAATAATGTAAACAAATGTCCTCGACTTACTAAGGACCTTACAGGTGGATCTTTCCCAATATCCCCCAACATCAAATCTATAGTGTACCACACAAGAAACCCAAAACAAGTTTCTTCTCAACTCTATCAGCTTCTTCCTTGAATTCTTATAAAATGATTCATTATCAGTCACAAACTAAACAATATTGTCCTCACATATTTCCTTTACAACATCATTCATAAGACTAAACAGATACTCGCTCAGCATTCTGGATCAGTCTAGAAGCGTCAATATTATTCAAGAATGTGGTGCCCTTAGAAAAGTATATGAGAAAGTTGATAATAGATATCACTGTAATTCCTAACCATTCATCACATATTATAGTGCAACCCCTTTTCTTATATATCATTTTGAATCTATCCATTCATGAGGACAACTCATCAACCTCTATGTCTAACCCACCCACATATATGTATTTGGATGATGGATGTGGAGACTTTTAATTTTGTTCCAGCCTCATCAATAGCATCAACTATGGTATAAAAATATGGACGGGTGGTTGCATGGGTTGGAACACCTACATCAAGATAAAATCATGATTGTCAAGTCGACAAAGTGACCAAGAGTCCCTTTGTTACTTAAGCACTTAAGCGCCCGCTTAAGCGGTAAGACTAGTTGGGGCGGTCTAATGTCAACCCACGAAATACAATTAAAAAGTCCTAACAATAAAGTATATATAAACATAAATTTTATTATTTCACTCAAACAATCAATAAACTAATGAGACAACTTGACCTTGAAATTAAAATAGTATCCACTATACAGTATACAATTAAAACAATCTTAAGTAGAAATAGAAAATAAATACAAGTACATAATCAATACAAGTTGAAATACAAGTATAGATTAAAACAATATACAAGTTATGGTCGAATGAGAGATGGAAATAAGCCAAGAGGACAAAATAGTATACAAATTAAAATAGTTAATACAGTCTTCAAAAATAGAAAAAATGGCATAAAAGAAGCTGAAATAGGCCAGAAGGAACGAGGATAGAGTAAATGGACATTTTGCCACTCAAAGAGCTCAATGCGGGCACTTTTTCAATAGCCAATACAACGGAGACTGCTCGGGGCCTAAAAATCTGCACAGGCACTTGAGCACCGCTTAAGTGCTTGCCTTGACAACACTGGATAACATGAGACATAAATGTTAATGTTTGTTGTAAAAACATCTGACACACTTGATAGTAGTTAAGCCTTGATCTACATACATGTAAAAATCATTTACAAATATGCTTGACTAATTTCTTTGCAAATCTCACCGTAGCCTTAACTCCTTTAAAGGCTTATTTTATCGTCATTTGACCTATCACTTTGCCTATACATCAATGTATCCATCAGCTAAACTGAGTATGACCGACAGAACTTACTATCTTAGCCTATCTTAAGTGTAGGACAAGTGCCTTGATCTACATTTGAACATTTAATAGAACATCCTCTTGTCTCCCCTTCTTCTCTCCTCAACTTCATAGGCATAAGTCTTACTTGAAAACATTGCCCTCCTTATTTGGGCCTCCCCTTTGTTCTCTAAACTTGATACATCAACATTAGCTTGAGTCTTTCTTTTACCCTTTTTATGGTTTTCAAACATAAGATTTGTGTCTTTTCGTCTGAGCAATTCATCATACAACCCTTGTCTTTACTCAATACTTATCTCCCTTTGTGATACTCTTCTAATTAAATATCCTCTCATTTCTTCTCGAAGCTCTAATAGTACCTTATCACATTTATTTACATTTTCACTAATACCACCTGTGTTGTTTGCAAGGATTGCTATCTCGGATCTCGGCTTCGTCTCGGGGGGTGAAAGAGAAGAGATCTCGGAAAAATCTCGGGAGATCAGATCTCAGATTCTCGGATCAAAATGTATATATGTATGAAACATAACATAATATCTTACAAAAATAGGAGTACATTAATGAATTTACATGAAAATATATAACACATTTTTTACATCAACTATGTGAATGAACAATTACAAGCACTTTCAATACCAAAAAGATGATCTTTGTGCTTCTAAAAGATTTAAACTTGTATGTAATCTTATTTAAATACTAATATGGTATTAAACTTGTAACACATTTTTATGTGATAGTATAAGTGATAATGAAATATATTAAATGTGTTTACACTATTATAAACGAGGCACAGAGTAGTCGCAGATCGTTTCTTGCGCAGTGTTTACACTCAAATGATAAAAAAAATTTATGGACCAGTCTACATGGGGCGAGATCTCGGCGATCTCGTTTCTCGGCCCCATTGACGAGACAGAGATTTCGGCGAGATTTCGCGAGATGCATTCCATGGTTGTTTAAAGGAGTAAACATCTCAATTATTCTTTCCCACACCACTTACATTCACTCCTTGTTTCTCAACATCAAGCATATATATCCATGTTGCATCTAACATCACGATGTGTACGGGCACCTTACTCCTCATCTAACATTTTCCCTACGCGTAGAAAAAATAACAACAAATTAAACTCATGTTAAATAAATATCTACCAAAATTAAGGAAAGACAAGAATTTTGGATTTCAAACATGGGGGACAACCGGACAAGTATCTGATTTCAGACCCAAGGGGGGGTTTCCTCTTCTAGAGGGGGAACAAGGGATCGGAGGACGGGGAAAGAATCCCCCTCCCCCAATCTGCTGGAAGGGGAGGGCAAGAGCGGGGGAGCAGCTCCTCACTGGAGGACCTTGTGCCCTAGAATCAGGAGGGGGGCTGGGGTAAGGGAGAAGGGATCACTTCCGATCTTTTCAGGTTCCCAGGGAACGACGGATTCCCAATCCAATCCAACAGGATTGGCCGATCCAGGCCGATTCCTCCGAGAGTTGACTCCAGATCGGCCTTTGAGGGGGGGTTGATCCCGATCTAGATCGGCCAATTATGTGAACTATGGTCTAAACTCATCCACGTCCACCTGGATCTGCCATTTCCGGACTGATCTCATTCCAATCACCTTCACCAGCAGTGATCCAACCCCAATCCATTCCAGATTGGTCCAAAATTCCTGGAAGATATATTTTTTACTGATTTTATGTTTCTATTTGTTTATTCGAATTTTGAAAGAACCAACCCACAAGCCGATCCTGATATGGAAATACTTGAACTAGTCACATGATAAACTACCAATTTATTTAGGCAATGAAGTTCACAATGAAACCTTAAGAAGACCCTAGTGAGCAGTATAGCCAGGTGCAGTGGTGTATCAGATATACCCAGATGTGTGTACAGTTTACTTAATTACTTGGATCAGGTCAGGGCAAAATAAACACAAGCATAGACGGTAAACCATTGTCTGATCTGGGTAAAAGAATTGTCCTTACAGAACTCCATATCCCACCCTAATAATAAAAAATAATGGAAATTCTGCCTAGAATAAGTAACTGTCTCATGTTTTTTGCCCAGAGGAAGACAAGGGAAGCAAAGGGGTAGAGAACATTTTTTGTTATGTAGGAGAGGAATTGGGGAGTCAGTAGCACCCTAACCGAGTTAAAGAGGTTTACTTATACAGGGCACACCGAAAACAAACCAATGTGATTATATAAAATTAGCTGATTTCTGAATGTGACACGACAAGGCAACAATTCATTATTTTTAGTTGATTCTATATGCGATGCTTCAAGTAAAAACTATGAAAAATAGCATAACACTAAACATTCAAGAGGACAAGGTAACAAAGAAAAATTTTAGCTTCACTTGAAAAAAAATTGGAGACAGCAGCCTGCTAATGATCTGAAAGATTCTTGATTTTCTTCTGTGGCTAACGTATAAGTAGCACAAGGCATACCACCCGGTTCAGGCATTTCTTCTAGATGAAGAAATTTTAAAAATTATATGATTGTTAAGTCCTGCATATTCCCTGTCTCTGCTGTTTTATAGCCTTGTCAAACAGTTCACTTTGGATAACAAACAATAATGATTACAAATGGCATCCATCAATCATGACCAGCTGAAAAAAAATCATTTTTAAATTTAACTCATCTGCACTCCTCTTTCATTGTTTTCAATGCACATTTAACCTTGTAAAAATTATTTTTTAACAACAATTTTCTAGGTTACACTATTGTTATTTAAATGGATAAACAGAAGCATGTAGCTTGAACAAAATATGAATCTACTCACACTCGAGCTGAATGTGACACTTATTTTCTCAATGACATCCACAAAAATCTCCTCCCTTTTTCTCCCTCCAGGCTCATTGGCAACAACAGATTTAGTAACTGCGGTACCCGGCATCCGCTTTGCCCCTTGCTGTATTTGTCCACAAAGTGTATATAAGGTTACTGTATAAGTAAAGTACGATTTTGATAAATGTACAAAATAATACCATAAACATGGCTGCAGGTCCAAGGGTAGGTAAACGAGCAGCTTCGATCACAATTGGTTCATTAAATACATATGACTTCAATACTTCCGTAGATGTTGTTTGAGGGTAACCAAAATCCTGTTAAGAGAGTTCAAAATGGTAAGTTCAAACATATACTACAGGAAAAAAACTGAAAAACTAAAAATTAGCTCAAAGAACCTCTAGGTTGCTCAAATAAACTACAAAAATGGAAGACAGCTATTTTGAGCTCGGTTCCACAAGGTGGAGTGACTAAGCATCGAGCTCAAAATAGCTCAAAATTAACTCAAAGAACCTCTAGGTTCGGGAGTGAATTCGACAGCGTGGAAGGTATTTTTAATCTTCTACATATAATGAAGACATTGTTTGAAGTTTGGATATGGTTTGAGGACCCGTTGATTGGTTAATTGCTATTGCTTGTAGTTGCACTTTGTTGTGAAAATGGCCCCCGTTTAATTTATAATATCTTGTCTTCAAAATTTTAAATATGTAATGTGTTTTCAATTCTCATATAAATTGTATTCTTGTTATATGTCGATTTTATTAATTTTTATAACTTTTTAGAATTGATGTATAATTGTAAATTGTAAGAATCTTTTTTTTCTTCTTCCACATTTATAGTAGAAATATCAAATATACATTTATGTATATATAGACACATGTATATGCATATATATATAAACACCTAATGATGCTGACTTGACCACTTAGGCAACGCCTAATGGAGTGTTTGGTTGCATGATAATGAAGGTTTTTGTTTTAATTTTTAAAAATAGTAAGAAAACTTGTTAAAAGAGGTGTTTGGTAACCATGATAATTTTATGTTTTGAAAGTGATTTTCTTCTTAAACAAAAAAAGAGGGTCTCACCTCTTTCTTTTTTCTTGTGGTCCCCCACTTTGTTTGGTCATGTGTGGTAGTTACTCTTTTTTGTAATCACATCCCTCCAAACATGATAATTTTATGTCATGAGTTGGTTCACTTTTTATTTTAATACAATTTTTTATCATGAAAGTGTACAAAAAATTATCATGCAACCAAACACCCCATAAGTGTATGCCATAATTGTTAAGGTGGCCAAGGCGATCAAGGCGACATAGTACCGCCTTGGCGCCTTGGCGATAAGGCGAGGCATTAGGCGATGCCTTGTTTTATATAGTAAAATAGATAAAATAATAAAGATATATGTAAAAAATGATGCAAAATAACTTTGACACCATGCAAATCAATCAATAATGAGGGAAGTGCATAGTTACATAGACTAAATAACTTGACAAATTAGTTAATTTTACTATTTAAATTATATCATCCAAGGAAGGTGGGGTCGGGAGTCGGGACCAGGTCGGTTTGGGGCCAAACCGACCCGGGTCGGCCGGGGTCGCGACCCGGGTCGGGACGGGGTCGGCCCGGGTCGCAAAAAATAATAATAAAAATTTCAAAATGGGGTCGGGGTCTTGGGGTCGCGACCGGGTCGGTCGGCCCCAAAACCGACCCGGTCGGGTCCGGGTCGCGACCCGGCGAACCATGATATCATCTATTAGTAAACACTTAAGAAATCATTTAACCCTAGCTATTATTTCATCAAAATGTTAATTTATAGTCAAATTAACTATTAAAACTAGTTGTTTTCACTCTTAAACAACTTAATTATATGATATTGACACTTCATTAGCATTATTTATCATTAAAATAAATAAAATTTTTATTTAAGGCAATGGGCACCTAGGCGCCCATCGCCTTGCCCCCTTTGGGGGCGCCTTGTCGCCTAAGCGACACCTAGACGTCGCCTAGGCGATGCCTTGAAAACAGTGGTGTATGCCTTGTCATCCACGCAAATTTGGCATCTTTTAATGTCTTGGGCGCCTTGTCACCTTGGTAACAATATTGCTTGAGCCTTACATTTGCTCGCTATAAACCACTCTTTGAGGTAGAAAAGGACCACTGACAAAATGATGCGGGACGAGGCGGGACGGACCGGCGGCGCGGCGCTGTTGGCAGCCTTCAAGAGGCGCAAAAGACCTAAAATGCATGAAATAAAGCAAAACCGGACTTAAACCGGTCAAAACGGGCCCCAAAATATGTCGATTCATGCCCGAACCACTCAAAACGGGCCTGAACCGGCCCCAAAATGGCTTGAACCGGCCTGAACCGGCCCGAAATGGCTCGAACCGGCCGATTTAGGGCTTGAACCGGGCTCTGGACCGTCGAACCGGGCCAAACCGGCCCCGAACCAGCCCGAACCGGGCTCGAACCCGATTGAACCGGCCGCCGGCCCGGTCGGCCCGTGGACCGCATGCGCGCGAGCCGGCCGCGGCGAACCGGCCGGCCGTCGCTCACTCGCGCGAGCGACTTACTCGCGGGGGTCGTGGCCGCCCGAGGCTCGCCGCGCGAGGGCGCCGTGGCATGATGGCTTGGCGCCGCGTGCCCGTCGGGGGCCTCGACCGCGAGCGCCCGCTCGCGAGGGCCTCCGTGGCCCGAGGGCTTCGGCCGCAGCCACCGCGCGAGGTCTCCGGGAGGCCGGAGGCGGAGGAGGCGGAGCCGGCAGAGGCCGCCGTCGCCGAAGCCGTCGCCGGAAGGGGGGGGGGGGCCAACAGGGCCGACGGCGTCGTCTTCTTCCTCCTCTCGCCCCCCCTTCGTCTTTGTCTTCGGTTGGAATCGCGGAAGGAGGGGGTAGCCGGAGGCCACGGCCGGCCTTGCAAACGAGGGGATCTCCACCGGATGAAGAGGGAGTGGGCTACCGGAGGTATCTTTGCCGCCGGAAGAGAGGGGGAAGGCCACCAGAACCACCGGAGCCCTAATCGGGGCCGTGTGCACGGACACAGCCGCGGACGCGGCTCCTCCTCTTCCGTCTTCCTTCTTCTCCATCTAGTAGGAGGTCCGAGGGGGAATGGGAGTACTCCGGGGATCGCCGGAGGCGGGGGTGGACGGAGGGGTGGAGATCGACGCGGTCAGAGGTGTCGAAACGGACGTAAACGGGGGTGAACGGTGTCGATAGGGCTTCAACTCGAACCGGTGAAGGGGGAAGGGGAAGGAATGGCTCGGAGGCCACTGGACGGAGGAGAAGGAGAAGGCAACCACGCCGGAGGGTCGCGAAGAGACCGGTCTGCACCGGAGGTGGAGCTGGACGACCTCCATCGTGGAGGGGGTGAAAGGGAAGGGGCAGCGCCCCAGCACAAGGGGCAGCCCCCTAGGGTTCCAAAAATTCAACACTAACTTTCTCTCTTCATTCCAACAAGTGAGCCCTCTTAAATAGAGGAGCCCATTACAAATAAGACATCATAAATGTCTAATTACATACATGTCCTCGTAAGGACCCAAATTAAAGGAAAAGACTAAAACAAACTTCAAATATTTACAAACAAGTCCAAATGGACGTAAATACAAATAGACCCCAAAATGGACCGGATCGGATCCCCATCACAAAATCTACCTGAGATCATAAAATAATAGTATGAAGTACATAAAAATATAATATACCATACAAATTAAAACACATATAGAATAAAATAAATTTTAATTTATTTTTTATATGTTATTTAATATACATTTTGTCATATTTATAGAAGGTGTAAATAATTGATTACCAAGAGAAATAGATAACAAAAAATTTGATCCAAGATTAATAGTTGGTTCATTCTCATCTTAGGCAAAGTCTATCTTGTTGAGATAGAAATAACATGAATAAATAGGCTTTAGAAAATATAATAAAAATACCAATTATTATTCCAAATATTTCAACCTATAATATATGTATATAAAAATAATTTATATAATTTATAATATGTAATATATGACCTAACATAAAACATTGAATGTTGATATCAAGGATTTAGAATCAAAATCGGAATCAACAGGGATCGAATTGGTCCGATTCGACCGATTCTCAAGCAAAAAAATCAATTTGGAATCAGTCTAAATCGTCTTTTTTGGTTCAAAAAAATCAAATAATTCAAAATAAATTGTAAAAAATTATGAAATATTTTAAAAATGTTAAAAATATAAATCTAATGTCTAACATATTATAACAATGATAACTCATGATCATTACAAATTTAAAATATACATGACAAATGATAGTGATACAAATGATATATATTTCACCAAAATTGATGATATTACAAATTGATTATCCCTTATGATCGGCGTGAACCTATATGAAAATAGTGATTCAGCCATCTAGCTAAAATCATAAACTATCTCATGAAGAAGATATATGGATAAATGGTATGTCTGAAAACCTAAAAGAGAAGCGGCGATAATTGGCTGTTTTATACTCATCAAACTACCCTTGATGTCAGTGTTGACATCTCCTATTAAAATGTTGCCTAGAGCCCAAATCTGATACACCTGCACCACTAGTACATACACTAGAAGTAGAACCACCACCTCCTCCTCCGAATCTCCCTCCTTCGAATCTTCCTCCTTCACCACCACCACTATCTCTTCTATCTGAAGGCGATGAAGGTTAGGTGGGTGGTATGCACTCTTATTCTTCATCCTCTAAGGTGGTATTGTCGCTTCCAATGACCAAGCATTGCCATCTCGGATCTCGGCTTCGTCTTGGGGGATGAAAGAGAAGAGATCTCGGAGAGATCTCGGAAAAATCTTGGGAGATCAAATCTCGAATTCTCAGATTAAAATGTATATATGTATGAAACATAACGTAATATCTTATAAAGATAGGAATACATCAATGAATTTACATGAAAATATATAACACATTTTGTATATCAACTGTGTGAATGAACAATTACAAAACACTTTCAATACTAAAAAGATGATATTTGTGCTTCTAAAAATTTAAACTTGTATATAATCTTATTTAAATATTAATATGGTATTAAACTTGTAACACATTATTATGTGATAGCAAGGATTGTCGTCTCGGATCTCTACTTCGCCTCAGGGGGGTGAAAGTCGTATTAATAATTGGGAACACTAATCATTTTGTATTTACAAATTTTCAGATACAGCACTATAAGATGAGGGATAGAATATACTCAAATGCTAATTTGAGATATTCTTGTAACAAAATTTCTCCTGATATGTTTAAGATCATGTGTTTATTTATTACATTCTTTTAGAACTCCATTGATTTCCTAGAGAGGGATGATTGTTCACTATTTTTTTACAACTGATTGGTGGGTACTAACAGTTGTTGCTATCAGGATATTGAGCCGGAATACTAGTTCCTCCCATTGTCAGAGGAACTGGAATACATTCAACCTAATACACACAAAAAGGAGGAACAGACTGACATCTAATAGGCTGGAGAAGCTTGTATTTTGTCATTATAATATGAGGCTGCGCATCAAAAATATCAAAGACTGACAGAAAATCTTAAAGGAGAGATTTGCAAGATTTGTAGGTGGACCATATGAGCAAAAACAGACAGTGCAGGAACCACCTGAAGAGGTTGACATGAATCACATTTTTCAGAAAGAGCACTCACTTACTGCTTGGATAAAAGAGAAGGCAACCAGGGATCATCTAACTGAGTTTGATCCTGAGGACCGTGCATAGGCAGAAAAAGAATTAGATGACGTTGAGAAAGATGATGTTCCACCTACTCCTCAGCCAGCCTCATCTTCTACCCCAGCAACCCTACACCCCCCTCCAGCCTTAGCCCCAGCTCCAGCCCCACCCCCAACTTATAGCCCATTCTCACTCTAGCAAGAACAAAGCCAAAAGTGACATCAAGAAAAATGGGACACTTTGTACAGTTAAAAAAAGTGTGGGTTGTAGGTCATCGCATGACAATGTAGAAGAAACAAAGAGAAAGAAGTCGGATATCAAACGACGTCTTGTGAGTCTAGATGACAACATATAAGCACCCTCCTCAGGTGATGATGACAAAGAGTGCATATCAACCACCCAACCAAGAGGAGGAGGAGGAGGATATGCATGTGGAGAAGATGCAAGTGCAGTAGGTCGAGACTCATCTAGTTCATGCAGCCCTACTTCTTTAATAAGCAAGCACCCAATCCAGCTAGATTCTCATGTTGCTGATGAGCTCCAATAGCCATGGATTCCAGCTACACAACCCAGTTATGTGCCACAATCTGATGTCTATGACTTTAGTGAGATGTCCGATACATTCATTTTATATAGATATGCGCCCACATTGACAAGAAGACTATAGACAACCCAGGAGCAATAGAAAGAGAATGAAGGTCAATCTCATAAATATTGGTGAATATGAGATGTACAATTATTATCATGTTATCATATTACATTTGTTTACCATATTATCATGTTATCATGCTACAATTATTATCATGTTATCTTGTACAATGGATAACACTTTATTTCTTTTTAAAGTATGTTGAATGTTACATCTGTATTTTTTAGAATTTTTAGTAGCTTTCCTATTTTTTTATATTTTTCCTAAATTTTTGTATTTTTTTCAAAAAAAATACAAAAAAACAATCACGAAATCGGCCAAAATTGGTTTTCCTTCCCCAGAATCAGCTGATTTCGGCCAATCCAATTTGATTTGAATCGGATCGATATTAACTAATTCTGATTCTGATTTCGATTCTGAAATCCTTGCTCGGATCTAAATTGAACTCTGGTAATTCAAAATGTCTAATGTTAAGACATATCAAACATGTCAAATATGTTAAAAACTTAATAAGAACATATCATTGAGATGTTGTAATCTTAAAATACACACTCTATCAAATATAATTACAAATTCAAACCTTGCATTCTAATGAGTTTATGAGATCATAACTCCCACGTGTTTCGTGAAAGTATGTTTCTATTCCTGAGTTGTTGTGACTGTCAATCAAGAGTATTCGAGTATCTCGATGTAACTAACATTGGAACATCAAGAGAAGTCCAAAGACATAATTAAATGAACTCAAAATCTCGATATATATTTTTTTTCATGCATACCATATATTTTGACTAATAGTCCTAGGAGATATTTTTTTCTTATAGTAGTTTATGTTAGGCAAAGATAATGAAATGTTTTTTCGCAAATGAATGGAAAGCAAATGAAATTTAAAACATATATATTTTATGATGATGAAAAACGAGATTTCACAACATCTGTGGACTTTCTCGTATCTTTGACATTTATTTCCAACATATCTATTGAGATATTCTCCAATAAACATATTCCCATCATTTAGTATACTCTACGTAAGGTCCAACCATATCTTCCCAATTTTTTTCTTTAATCTCACCTATTAATCCTATTTGTAGAACATAAACATTAATGATATTAAAAGAATCATATCTAGTCTTTTCACTGACACTAGTGCATCTTTGGATGTTTTATCAACAATGATACCTACACCACAGCTATAGGTGAGCATACAAATAGAAGTTGTAGGATCTTGTAGAAGGGGCAAGAATACTATCTATTTGTTAGTACCCGTTCAAAGGACTTAGTATTAGCTCATAAGTGGAGAAGAATGTAGAAAGCCCATACAATTGGTTTATGCAGGAGGGTTTTGACATCGGACATAGTAGGCTAAGAGCTGCGGTAAGATTTCCTCAATAGTTTTAATCAAGTTCAGCCTTTTAACTGGTGGATTATGGAAGCCTCATTAATTAACTAAAGTGACCTGGACAGGAGAGATCGGATTATCCTAGGCACTGAGGAGACACCATCTCTAATGGAAGATCTTGATTCTTGAAGCACAGATACCGGTGAAAGGCAGAATCGGAGAACTGCAAAAGTGATTTTTGACCAAGGTATTCCAAGTCAGCTGATCCGGATCCAGATTCCAGATCGGATCACCCAGCTTGGCTGATCTGGTGGAGAAGGAAATAGATCTAGGATCAGCTTGAATCTGTCCTTCAAAATTTAGAAGAAAACAAAAAAAATGGTCTGGCTCAATCCCTGGGGTGGCTGCCTAGATCAGCTGGATTCGTTGCCTTCCGGTGGTGGAGGGGCAGCCACCGCCAGCCCTGCACCTTCCCACCCTAATCAGGTGGAGAAGGTGACTCATATCGAGGTTATAGACCCAATACAAATCAGATCCATAAAATTAGGTTGCCACATCCATGCCTGTCAGGTCTATGGACCTGACACGAGCTGGATCTCCAAACTTAAGAGTCTCTTTATTTTGACATAAAAGTCACTAAAAACTGCACATTGTTTCTCAAAAACCTCATCTATCACCTATCTGGTAGTCTTGAAATCAGGAATAAGGAAAAACAATTTTCAGGAGGGGGTTCCAAATCAGGATTTCAGAACCCCTAGGAGTTCACAGATGCGAATTTCCACCAATGTGAAAGGAAAGGTTTGTAGTTTTGTAAATGCAACCGCTCCTTTCACATGTCAAAGGAGTTTGTGTATAAGCTAGCTACCAAATAACAAATTATGGTCCTCTTTTCCTGAAAAAATCATATACAACAGAAAATGTCTCCCTTGGATTTATTTTACAAAAAACTAAATCCATCATAAGTTGGCAGATCCACTCATCAGGTCCCTAAGTTGACGGATCTTCCCCACCTGATTAAGGTAGGGAAGCTGCAGGCAGCAGGGGCAATCACACCGCTTCCTGGTAGTGATCCTACCAAGATCAGCATGAATCGGCCAGGATGTGATCGAACTAGGCCGAACCACCCTGTTTAACCCAATCCCAACAGAAAACGACTGCAGCATCAGGCTACCCTTGGATCAGGTCAGCACCTACCAATCCTATCCGGATCAACCAATCCTGCAAATCATGCTTTTGACAAGACAACGTTATGTGATTTGAATTACTGGATTGAAAGACCCCAATCCCAAAACCATCAAAAATTCAATGACACTACTGGAAAAGAGATCCAAAATTGCATTTATAATACAAAATAATTACAACTTTAGATCACAACTATGGTTTCTTTACAAGTACATGAATAACTACCAACATTTTGACAGATGAAGTCTCCTATAAAAAATCTTATTCATCCTGAAACAATCATTAATATGATAAAAAAATACACTTATGCCTTTATCAAAACGAATAGAACATTATACTGGTAATGCCCCCATACTAAATAAAGCAATTAATTATTTTGAAGACTCAAGAAACGAACAGATAACAGTTTCAATTAAAAACAACTTAAGATTATAACCTCAATGCCTCCAATTACTCTATAGTTTATTGCTGTCAGCTGAAATTCCACTTTGCATGAGTTCCCTAAACTTATATTTTATGCTGACATCAGCATAACAGATGTGATTTTGAAGAAACCCACAACATTACTTTTTTCCATAAACTAAAAGTGCAAAAAATGCTTGTAAATATGTGATAAGTTCACAAAAGAATCAGCACTTACAATTACTTCATCCAGCAACTCATACACAAGAACGAAATTTTTTCGCAAGGAATCTTCATTTAGAACTCCAAGATAGTCTTTAATGACACGAGCAATCCGTTGCAGGAGTTCCAATACCAAAGATGGTGACAAATTAACTCTTGTGGTAGCAACAAACAACAAGCCAGCTACCTTCACATGAATATAGTTTACGCCGTCCACATTCTATAAATAAAAGGACAGTGAAGTGCTGTCAGCTACAAGAATGAAAAGCAATATTTAATTCAAGGCAAGTGGTGTCATTTGAAGACCAATTCTAGGTAACTGTTGAAGGGTTTAAGTGCTGATAGTTTTGAATAAAACTCTGGCAAAAGAAGCATACAAAAATATTAGATCTGTAATTTGGAATAAATTTCTGGCAAAGATGCATAAAAATTATTATATGTGTAATTTAGAATAAAACTCTGGCAAATATGCATATAAAAATATTAAATGCCACATAATAGACATTATAGAATACAGATGGCCAGAAAGAACATGAAAGCCAGACTGACAAATTAGACTTTCGCTCCACTACTGAAGGACAAAGGGTAAAAATCCTGAAAACACAAAACGTAAAAGGGATGAGCTTTCCTACTTTTAAGGAATGATAAAACAAGAACGTCTGACACAAGGTATGGGCCTGTTTGCATAGGCTGTTCATGCAGCCATGCAGGTGATAGAAATGATATTGTTCTCAAGGATCAATTTTTAGCAAATCAAAGGAAATGGTAAAAAATCCCAGAGGAGAAAATGACGAGCAAGTTTCTTTGGCTGAAGATATTCACATATACCTTGGCATGCTTTGCAAGGGAAGAAAATTCAGAACTCAAGATTTAAGCTGCACGTGGGTGCTTGCATCATTAGGTCAAGGGGTTAAAAGAGCAAGTGTTTTCTCGCCAAGCAAAGCTGGGCTGCATCCATCTATTTTGTTCTATGTTGTGACACTGTCTAACCAATATTTTACGTCCAAGTAATAGGGGTTCTATGCGATCACAAACACAAATTTTATCGTAAAACTATAAAACATGTAATGGTGTATGATAGTGAATGTTGGACAATAAAAAATATGCCCTCAAGATAAGTGTTGTTGAAACGAGAATGTTGAGATGAATTTTTTATCACACTTGATTAGATAGAACATGATAAATATATTAGAGAAAATGTGAGAGTAGGGACAATTGTAGACAAATTGAAATAAGGGAGAATGAGATGGTTAGGATATATTAAATGTGGACCTTACATACTCCATTTGATATACACGAAAGAAAAAAAATAATGTAAATATCATTATTGATAAAATATTAAAAAAAATAGTGGTGCTAGTAAAAAGAATATAATATTATATTATTCCCATAAAAATTATTATAAAATGAGAGATAATGTGAATGATGCTTATGCTCTGAAGTAGCTTAGGAAATGAGATTAAAGAAAAATTTTGAAAGAGTATGAATAATCTTTTGCAGAATAATCTTATAGAAGTAATAATGTTATGGATAGATCCCCGTGCTGGAAGAACTTTTGCAAATAGAGGGTTCTCAACCACTACGTTAGTAGCTGGATAATGGTGCCACTCTTTGTTCTTTTCTGTTTTTAGTATCCATATCTTTTGTACCCCTCTTCACTAATGAACTGTGATCCTGGTCACATCCAATGGCCAAAGGGAACCACACAGGCATACAATGATCCCCGGAAATCTAATCCGACCAGGAGCCCGGGTTATGTTCAAAACTAAAGAGAGGTACATCCTCTTCAGTTGTAAAATGATGGATGTTCAAACATGCACCCAAGATGCCATATTAACCAAAATGAAACTCACCAATGATTGCCAAGCTTGATGAGAGATAGAGATGACTTCTCCATCAAAATTTCGGCTAACCGATTGGTAGTTGAACTAGTGAGGTACCAGGGTCAGAAATTGGATACCTCCTCTCCAATTCAGGACCATCAGATGTGTAATTGCACACCCGGGGAATATAGGTGGTAATTTGGATGCCAAAATAGGGACCTAATGAGCTCGGTATATGTTCAGAACTAAGGGGGGCATATCTTCTTCAATTTTGATTATATCGGATGCTCAATTGAATATCTAATGCACCACACTAACAAAGTAAAGAGTTATGATATACCTAATGTTGTCAATGATAGAAGAGAAGACGGAAGACCTCTTCACTTGATTTTGCTCAACCGATGACCTATAAAAGATACAAATGGAGCAATTCAGAGCTGGGGTTTTCGCCAATGCCATGACAACAAAGCAAAAGAGATGGAAGATATACCTATACTGCTGACTAGGTGATCAAGAAACTGAAGCCCAGAGATGAAGATATAAAGGCCTGGCAGGTCCGTATGATGCTCAGATCATGAGGATTATGTATCCTCATCAACCTAGAACCTATGAGTGCCCAACCGCAAGGCTGAGGCAAAGAAAACATTCTCTAATGGACCTGTCAGATGATATGATGATAACAGCAGGAACAGAAGCAGAAACAGAAAAATTCACATACCTAGTAGCCTCAATGGATGGCTAGCACTGCAAGAAGGTGTTTCCTCTCCAATTTGGACTCAGCAGATGGATGACTGCAACCAGCAACAAGACCCGATATATGTGGTACAGCAGGGACAACCGTGGCAAGAGAAGAAGAAAGAAGAAAAGCAAGAGCAGGCCAAGAGGAGTTCTTGCACCAAAATTGTCAAAAGACTATTAAATCAATTCAAACTTGACTTGGAGTCAAGGAGAGGCCCACACCCTAGTTAAAGCCAGGGCTACTGCCGCCACCCCAAATCCTAATCGGACTAAGATTGACTCTAATTTAAATAAAGAAGATGATGAGTGGTATAATTGGTGCAAGATCCAATGGATGTCATGTTTGAATGAGTTGGTAATGGATCCAGTTATAAGATAGATCCTTAATAGGATCCGGATCCATGTTAAACCAAGTATAATCTTACTTGGACTAGGATCGATGATTATTTAAATGAAATAGATGAATAATAGTCTGATTTAGCACAAGATCCAATATGCGACATTTTTAATTGGGTTAATTATGGATCCAAGTGTGAATTGAGTCATTAATAGGATCCATATCCGACTTAAACCCAAGATGGGTACCACCCCCCTCTCTTAGTCCTAATTGGATTAGGATATGATCCGATTTAAATAAATAGATGCATCAATGGCATTTAAATGAAGTGGCCTATGGCCACCCCGTAATGGGCCTTTTTTGATTAAGATAAAGCCTAATAGTGCTTGTTTCAAATATAAAGATCAAAGTTCAATTGGATAATGGGCCCAAATAAAAGGAAAGCCCAATTGAAGTGCAAATTTGACCCAATGAAGATGTGATGGCAATCATTCAAATGAGAAGAGGGATAATAAACTTAATTTGATCAATATGAGACCAAATATTACAAATTTCAGATTTTTTATGCTTATTGAGCCATGGATAACATGGAGTTGGACCCAATATCAAAATTCACCCTATGATATGCTTATTGGGCCATAGATAACATGGAATTGAAGCCAATATCAAAAGTCAACAAATGTTATGGTTATTGGGCCCCAAATGATATAAATCAGGCCCAATATCTAACATACAATGGCACATGATCCAAATTATATTCAAATGGGCTGATGTCAACAAGAGTAAGACCCAGTTGGAAATTTTAAATGATCCATAGTCTGATTTATGCAAAAAATCAGATACTGGCGTGTTCCCAAGGTCCCTAATGGGCCCAATCAAATGAAGACTTCAATAGTTATGGTCAAGCATACAACGATCACCTAAATAGGCTTAACGGGACAAAAGGATATCCGAAGCCTAAAGCATCCCACAGAAAATTTATTTGACAAAGGAGGTATCAAGATATATGCTCAATACATAAATGATTTAAAATGTACAATAGAGAACCAAGCAATCATGCAATATCAAGCCCAATCATGGGGACCATTTGTGCAAGATCCAAAGATCAGTATTTGATGATTGGATTTAAATCCAATTGCAATGATATCGACAAAATTATCATACTTAAATTGATGGGCTGAAATATTCTATGAAATCAGGCCCAATTGGCATTCAATTATAGCCCATCTCATGCTTCTTTAAGCACCAATTAAGTGATCCTAAAATGTATGATCGATGGTCACTTCCACACCCTTGGATCATGAGCCATATTGAAGAGATCCTAGGTCAATGTTGCAGCCGCACGAGCTCCTAAATGATAAGAAGATTCGATGAAAATATCTCCACCTGGAAGCCTCCCACAACCGTACACAGGTTAAGTCAAATATCTCCATTGGATACTCCTATAATATAAGCAAAAGTGGAGGTGGATCCAGTGCATACTCCCCATAGTTATGAGTATGACCAGGTCTTATCCCATGAAGAGTCCTAAACTAAGGATGATTGCCCACATCAGCATGGCAGATTGGGTCTTCCTCCCATGATCTCCATCATGCACTGGATAAGCAAGGAATTAGGGACAGTTCCAACCAGGACCGGCTCTCCAACCAATTCCCTATAAAAGCAGTCAATCAGGGACTGTATGAGGTTCAGAAGGAAAGATAGAAAGAGCCAAGTCCAAGAGATAGAGAACAAAGCTGCTGCAGGTCCAGGTGCTCCATCTCCTGCTGCTGCTGCTGTCACACCCACAAGGAGTAGAAGCTGAGGTGAAAACGAAGAGAAAGTTGACCAACCACCATGCCTAGATGAGTCTTGGTCCCCTCTCTTCCTCCTTGCATGCCTAGATGACCACTCGGCTATCTCCTCACGTGCCTATGGCTTAAAATCATGCAAATAAACCCTGGTTACCTCTCCTTATCATGGTAATACAACCCACACCACATCCATGGCTAATGGTCCAATTATACATGCACAGCCCCCCTTGCTTAGCCTAATGTCCATGCAAACAGGTTAGTCCATGATCAGTTCATAATGGATCTACTCGGCCCATTGTTTACGGAATCGGTGGAATCGGACCGATTCCGACCGATTCCGGAATCGGATCAGTGTGCGGAAGGACCGATTCCGGCATGAATTCCGCGGAATCGGTCGGAATCAGTCGGAATCGGTCCGGAATCGGCCGGAATCGGTCCGGAATCGGAATCGGAATCGGAATCGGATCGTTTTTTTTCTTTTTTTGCTATTCCAGTCGGATCGGCCAGAATCGGTCCGAATCGGCCGGAATCGGTCCGGAATCGGATCGGAATCGGAATCGGATCGTTTTTTTTTTTTTTTGCTTTTTTTCTTACCGATTCTGGATCGATTTTCTTCCATTGAATCGATCGGAATCGGTCCGATCCGATCCGATCCGGATCGGATCGGTACCCACCGATCCCGATTCCGATTCCGATCCCGCGATCCTTGACTCGGCCTATCTCCCATGACCACATGCTAGACTATGAATAACCTATAGCAGTCATCTGTATATAGCCCTAGATCCAAAGAAAACCAGGTAGGTTCGGCCCCTTTAAATGTTCAGTACTTTAAACTTAAGAAGGATATCCTACTACCTTGGTATCATGACTACACAGACCCACATCCATGGCCTATACTTCCTTCGTAATAAACCCATCTCGGACCTATGTCACATGGCCTATGTTTCCTTTTAAACCAATCCTATACATGTCACCCATCAATGGCTTACAGTCCCCTTAAACTGAGCCTATTTTGGAACACATGTTTCACCTCAAACTTACTCCGATGGTGGACCATACTCTAGGACATATTCCAGTCCATGCACAGTCACTATGCTAGCATGAAATGAGCACTATCTGAACTGCCATATGACTTCAATCCTGACCCTGGATGAGCCTTGATACTTGTCTAATGACTGGACCTCACAATCACCTCTAAGTCTACCCATTGAATGGTCTATATTGAACTGTAGACAGATCCCAGAAGAGATAACATATCTCACTATGAGCCCATATGTTCAAGCCTGGAATGCCTCATATACATGCCTTAGCATGCTTATGGGGTTGGAGCCCACAGTCTGCTCAAAGCACCACACAGTCCAAGGAGATGACAGCAAGTCCCGATGTTCAATAAAGGACCAAGAGCAGCATGTCTGGAAGATGGAAGCACGTTAGAGACCATCCAGAAGAGGGGATGATGAAGATCATGACAAAATGAAGCTATGACAAGTGTTTCATGGCTGAAAATGACATGATGATGAGTTGAACAGACCATATGACAAAATTGAACGCTTTAAATAATGGAATCAAATCCAAAAATGCCTCAGTGGCTAAGCCTATTTAGTTAGGCCCCCTCATAATTTTGGGTGGTCACACAGGCATGCCCCCAAGGTGTACCAATCACGGACAGGTATGTGGGCATGCCCCCCACCATACACCAATCATTCCCAATGTAAGGAGTTTATACTCCAACTACTAAGAAAAATTCCTACTTAATATAAGGGGCGGTCATACATGTCATCATGCTAAATCAATCCTAAGATATAAGTAGGGAGGTGGAGAAATACCCCATGCCCACATAGGGCTATAGAAATTCCCCATATATATTAATTTGAGGAAGATAAAGCTATGTGTCTTCCCACATGTTGATGTCATCCGATGTAACCGATATCATACGAATGGCATTTATGTATAAGATATCTCCATGTTATGATTAAGAAGCATTACATAACCTACATAACTTATATAAAATGCAAACATAAGAAAAAAATGAAATGGATCACAAACTGTCCAAAGAATTCCAAAAATCAGATCCTTAATAAGGCTGTAATCCAAAATCAAACAACAAGACTGCGGTCATAAAGACCAGATTTGATTTGGTTTGAACATGTCAAGACCAATGTCAGATCTGAATATTCAGATCCTAGATCCTTGAGACTTGATCTTAGTCAGTTAAATTGGGTTAATTTAAAAGTTTAAATGATTATGAATATAAATTTCAGATTTAAATGAATGAACCTAAACTAAGATGGCACTGGATATGTTAATCCCCTAGCTTGGATCTGAAAATGCATAAATCAGATCACACCTAGGCCCAACCAACATGCATGCATGAAATCAGGTCATGATTGCTCCTCATCATCACCTTCGGCCCCTTAAGATGCCGGAGCGCTTCTCTATCCTCCTAACACCTCTTGGATGTTGTCTTCAATTGCTCCACACAACATAGAAAATGCATGGAAACAACAATTTCATTCACTTTGGGAATTTTGCATAATTACAAAGGTGGGAGGCATACAAAAAGCTATAAACCCCATCCAATGAGTTCAGAATAAATCCCTTGGGTCTTTTGTAGGTATTGGGAATTCATGTCCCCTAAATTGACTTGGCTATGTTGGCTAAGTAAGAGCTTGGTAGTATGAAATTCATACACAGCTCTTCCTTAACTAAATGAGATATCTTGCTTAGCATTTGTAGGATTTTTGTACTCCAAACATAGGGAATGATTGGGTATATAAGGACCTGTTTTGACAGGGGTTCCCCTAGGTTTCTCTCTCTTGATTTTCTCCTGGGAAGAAGAATGGAATGGGATGGAGTATCTCTTTTTGTCGATTCTCTTGTTTGCCTTCTTTTTTGTTTTCCAACACATGAAAGGCTACTTCTGCTAACTTTTTTTAGGCCTGAAGGACTACTACCGCTAGCCCTTTTTTTACAAGAGAAGGGTAACTTCTGCTAGCCTTGTTTGTGAATTGTTCATTTTAATTTTTTTTTACAACCGGTCAAAGCCTGTTATTGGGCCTGAATGGCCATGTCATGGGCCTGTATGAGGCCTGACTTCTTCCTTCGTCCATGACCTGATGTGGACCTGCAGCTGGGCCTGCTTGGAGGACAGTTAGGGCCCAATGTTTCTGGCAGATATGAACCTGGTATGGCATGCTCTCCAGAAATTTCTGGAACTGGTTTCAGGAATTGATTCTCGGGAATTCTCAGGACTAGTTTATGGAACTGCAGAACTGAGTCTTGGAATTCGATGACTATGTTTCTGTACCGGTTTCTGGTTATCAGGACTGTGTTTCTGGAATTCTCAGGATTGGTTAGAAATTTCAGAAATGGTTTCTAGAATTTGCAGGCATAGTTTACAAGAATTCTCATGTCTGGAACAGGAATTTCGAGACCAATTTCTCAGGAATGGAATTCTCAGGTCTGGACATAAATTCCAGGACCTATTTCTCAAGAATTGCAGAACTTCTCAGGTCTGGACATAAATTCCAAGACCTGTTTTGGGTGTAATTCAGGCTTGCTCTTGATGAAAATAGGCTATGGAACATAGAGGATCGGTGCACTGTCACGGGGATCCCCATAGCCCTCTTTTAGGCTTGGTTTAGGAGCAGAAAAAGCCAATCCACGTGTCCTCCTGGAAGCCAGTTCTACAGCCATTACCAATGTAAATTTTAAAGATACATACCAGAAGGGATAAGTGGGATAGTATGTCCTTCCAAACCTTTGACCAAGAGAAGGAAGGGGTAGGTCCATCCATCCACAGTAATGCACCTGAGCAATACTTGCTTCTGACTACTCAATTCCACATGTTGGAATGCTCCACATCTAACCTCCGAAGCCATTTATTCAGGAGGGCTACATTTAAGACATTAAGGGGTATAATCCCCAAACCTCCTCCATCCAGTGATCTATATACATGCTACAACCTCACCAGATAACTTCCTCTAGTCGGTGGCACTGATCATTTCCAAAATAAATTTGCCAAGAGTGTTGCATTGCAAACTCTTTTGGGCAACTCAAAAATTGAAAAAAAAATAGAAGGAAATGCTAGACAACACTGAATTAACTAGCATCAATCTGCCACCAGCTGATTGTTAATTGGCCTTCCATTCTTGGAGTTTCCCTTCAACCCTCGTCAACACCGGATTTCACTCAATGTTCTTTAAAGGTTTGTCTAACAGAGAAACCTCAAATATTTAATAAGGAATTTTCTGTCATGGATGCCCAAGCAACCAGATAACATTTTTATTTCTTCATTGCATACGTTAACTGATGCGGGACGGGACCGAGGGTCCCATAAGTTTCAACATTCAGAAAATAACCCAACAGGTAAACAAACCAAATAGAAGCAGAATTCCAACAGTAATAAGCTCAGGAAATAACCCAACGGTATAACAGGCAGTTCAAAGACCAAAGATGCTAAGAACCCAGCAGTTTAACTTGCAATAAACCAGTGTGCTGTCCTCCAACAGAATATGCAATTAATCAACAGGACAATTTCAACAGCAACAGGGAAGATATCCTCAATAGCATACAGCCCTCAGAAAAATATTAACCATATCAACAAGAAACAACAGTAGGGGCAATCTGTTGGAAGGGACGTTGGCTCAGAAAATTTTCATCACAGCCATAAGGGAATCAGATAAACCAATGATATCAACATATATTTCAGGAGTCCTCTCAATTAACGATACCGGCAACTAATTAAAGCTACCAAGGCACTGTTACCTAGTTTTATCATCATTTTCCCCTTTTGGAAACTGTAGGAAGACCTGGACATCTGCCATTTCTATAGCTCCATTTCGTCAAGGTAACTGAGTTGAAACCAGATCGATAGCAGGACATAGAACCAGCAGAACAGCCGAAAATCCAACTAATCAAAATAACAAGTGTTGACTGGAGCAAGGACTAGTCTCAAATCCAAATAACTCCAGCGACAGCAGTGATTAATCCACATAGGAGAAACGGTAAATCATAAGTAGACAAGGAGAGGATCAGTCCTACAGTTATAACTCAGGAATACTGAGCAATTAGGTAGCAGTAAATTCAACCATGGAGCAATCGGAAGGGAATCAGTTCCTTAATCGTTGCAGCCTTGCTTCAGAATCTCGGGACATGGCTAATCACAACCTAAGCACACACAGGAGGTGGAAACGAAGACCAGTAAAGCTACCTTCGGATCCAGAGATCTAGGGTAACAACAGACCTGCTCGTTCTGTCTCGTCCAGTATAGGAGCTAGCGGATTCTTTCAAACGGAGCAGACCAGAGAACAGGAAACAAGTAATCGTTACTGACCTTCCATGTAGAGAAACATATGGGAACCAATCTGTCTATCAAGAGAACAGGATGGAAGATAAACCTCTTCGTCATTAGCACTCAGCCTCGGACAACAGTTTTGCCTTCAGCTTCATCAGAATTGGACCACGCAAGATCATCACCATCGGAGACCAACACAAGGACAGCACTAGGACGGGAGGAAGATCCGAACGAGTGAAGAAGGTTCTTCACAGGAGCTCACCGGGAACACCACCGGAAGAACAGGATCGATCTGATCCATGGGAGGAAATCATTGTAGAAGAGTCCTTCACCAGTCGGACTGAAGAAGAACCCGAAGAGGAGGAGGAGGGGAGGAGACTTCTCTTCAGGCACTCATCGAGGTCACCGTAGGAGGAGGAGATCGGAGAAGAGGAAGCTCCGCTAGGGTTTTCACCATCGCAAGGGAAGGAAGAGAAGCAATGTTGAAATGTCGTCGGGGAGAGAGAGTCCACCGGAGGGAATAAGTCGCTGGGGGGGAGGGCAGAATCGGAATAGGAAAAAAAACAAACGAAGCTAGAAATTTTCATTCAATATCTCATACCATTACATAAGGGGGTCGGGTCCTATATATAGGACCGAGTGGTTGGTCAAGGCAAACAAAAAAAAATAAAGAAATACACAGTGTAAACTAAAAAAATGAAATTCAAGGTTCTAAAAATGCCTAAAAGACAATGAAAATTAACTAGACATCCTAAAATTTCTAAAATTTGAAAAACATTATTTTGATATACCTAGTATTGACATAAAATCAAAATTTACATGAAATTTTAAAAATCATTAATTGGTCTTTGCGTCCCGATTCAGTACTCATCATGAATCGGTTCTTGACCCCGATTCGGTTCCCACCATTAACACCCACTGCTTTAGATTTACTGAAGTTTACCTTCAGGCTCGCTAGTGCTTGAAGAAAGAGGAGGACCTTAAGATTATGGCCTGTTTCAAGTCAACCTGAAGAAAAGAATTGTCTCATCCGCATATTGAATGTGATTCATGTGTACCTCCTCTCTCCCTACCTTAATTACTTTAAATGATTCTGGTTTTCGCTAGGGGATAAACCATGTTTATCGCGTAAATAATCTTGTACCAAACAAGTCCTAAATGATTCTCTTCTCTGCTACATGTATCCAAAACCAGCTAAGGACTTGACTGACAATGCTAGAGGATCTGGTTATGAAGGAAAGACTCCTATGAGCATGATGAAACCAGCCCCAATGTGGGCCATGTGGAAAGAGAAAATGGTACTCTTCAATTAGCAGTTGCTCCAGTTCCTATCATCCAAGGAAGGCCGGATTGGGATCAGCCTTGAATCCTTGATCAACCTGTACTAGCTTCTTCCAAAAACATAAAAAATAAAAAATATATACAGAAAAAATTTGACATAGAACCGAAGATCATTTTTATCTGGTCTGATCAGACCCCAATCAGCACCGGAAATCGGTGGTAGGGGTGGCCACTGAATCTTCCCACCCAAATGAGCGGAGAAGACACTCTGTATTGGTTCCATCAAGTGAATCCAGTCAAGTGACCAGATCCAGGGACCCAATACCCTATAAGTTATTGGATCCAGTCACGTTGGGTTTAATCAAGTGTCTTCCCCACCTATTAAGGTGAGGAAGGCATAGGGGTGGCAGCAATGCAGCCCTTGGGGCTGATTACAAGGCACCATATCAACTGATTTGGACTGATCTGGCAAACCATGCTGTCATTCTACAAAAGTTCTGCACTTCATTAAGTAGTAGTTATGCACGTATTCAGGAATCAACACCCACGCTGTCTACCCCTTCAGACACTATAACGAAGCTTCTTTTGTTAATTTTATTTCCCCTCCATCTTACTGCCCCTATTATCTTAATAGGCTGGATCCTCTCTTTGGTGTTAAAACTATGTTATTCTTTAATTTTTCTAATAAACTGTGACTAGGTTATAGTTCAAAAAAGGTCATTCATAACCCACTGTATATGTAGCAAGCAACCTACCTTGGAAAAAAATGTTCTTTCCTCCTCATAACCTAACTTGAAAAGAAAACGTTCTATCCTCCTTGTAGGGATATGTAATCTGTTGATGAAGAATACCATACAGTTGCAAATAATCGGTCACTTCTAAAAAGATTATGAAGAATATATTGCTGGACAATGACTAACCATCCTACAGGCAGCTTCAAATGTAGAAGCACATTGTGGTCTGTACATATACTGGGTATCTAATCCACAACCTCAGAATCATGGTACTTGAAGGTAAAATCTGAGGGGAAAAAAAGCAGCCACACCCCTTCAAAAGTCAGCATCCTGCTCCTCCACTTTATTTCCTTATATAGACATATTCTTGATACGTTAAAAAAACATAGGAAAGAAGAACACAAATCATAGTTATAAAATTGGAGTAGGTGAAAGAAGGTAATACACTGAACGAGGGCAATCTATTAGTTTTCTACTAAGCACCATAGCCAAAAAGTATAACAATTAAAAAAGAGTGATTAATAACATTAATATGTATGCATTAACAATTTGCCCCAAAAGAATACCTACAAAGACAGGTGGTGCCTCCTCAAATTCATCCCCTTTCCAAAACTTCACTCTGCGAAAGAATATCTCGGCACTTCCCTTTGGTACTTCACCACGATCTGTGTCCACAGCATCATATAAAGGTATCAATTGATGTGACATTTAAACAGAGCAGCTAAGAAGAAATGCATGGAAATTAATATAAGCTTCATAGAGGGATGGTAAATAGAGAAGCAACACCACCACTAAGAGACAGGCAAAGAAACACGCCTACATACACACAGCATGATCAAATTAAAAAAAAAGACTAAGGCATTGGATTCATGTTAAGTTGCTTGCATAACTGAAAACAAAAAAATCAGTGATCAATTTCTACAGATTTCCTGCTTTTTTGCTTTACTAAAGTCATCTCATTGGTCTTCTAGGTGACCTGAGATTGGCATGAGTAGCAAAACGCTTAGTCAGATTGGATTATCAAAGTGTCAGTTGGCATTTATATATTCCAAAGTCAGTTCTGTCAATCACAATCCTCAATCCCAGTCCATGTTCAGATCCATGAAAGCCCATGGGCTCAACAACAATTGATTATCAATCAGTCGGTTTGAAGTTCATTTGTCCATGGTTCAACAGATGTTTAAGCTCAACGAATGCGCTCATTTCAGTCCACATGCCAGCCCTTAAAGGGCCATAGTCAATTGTGTAGAGCTTATATGTTCAACACATCTAAATATTTTGTAGAGAAGCCAATGCTCCCTGCAGCCAAGAATAAAAAAAGAAGGAAGGCCTGAGCCAACCCAGACAAAAGAAAAAAACTCAATAAGAATATGCCAATTTATGTGCACCAGCAGAAAAAAGAAAAGATAAAGAATGAAGATGTTGGCTGCTGCACTCGCGCCGAGCAGGAAAAGTGGAGGCCACAAAGAAGGAGAAAGTAAGCTCAGCTCTCCCCCACTGCACACGATTGGAGATGAAGGACCGACAACCCTTCAAACTATGCACTGGCAGAGTAATGAAGAAAAAGATAAAAGGAAGGGATAGAGAAAATCTGAGGGACAAAACCCTCCCCTATGCACGCGCCTAATGGCTCTGGTGAGAAGAAGAAAAAAGAGAAACCCTTCACACTCACAGAGGAAGAAGAATGAAAAAGGTCAAGGCTGAGCCACATAGCATTAGGTTGCCATGCCGAGAAGAAGATATGGGGAAGCATGCAGCCTAGGCACACATCATAGAGGGACTCACTAAATGCTCGCCATGTCCAAACCAGGGCTTTGACAGCAAGAGAGGTCCCTGTGCAATGAACCTCTTGCACACCCAGATGTGGAAAAAGGAAGACAACAGAAGCCCCCTGCCGAGGAGAAGGGTCAACATTCCAGAGGACAAAGGCCAAAGAAGACAAAAAGACGAAGAAAGGGGCCAATTGCACGTGCTCGTCGAACCAGAGAAAACAAAAGAGAGCAAGCTCACCTGCTGCAAAGACCGGAAGGAGACACCAGCTGCAAGAGGAAGAAGAAGGTAGAGAAGGGTCATAGCTCTATGCACCGGATGGCAGCCCACTATGAAACAGGAAGACAAATAGAAAGTCAAGAAAAGAGGAAAGAAGAAAAAGACATCGTGTGTGCAGTATCAACCATGGAATGCGATCTCCCAAGAATCTCTTTTTCTCCACATGTCCAAGAAACGAGATCACCAAAACGAGAACAATTATATAGTACCTCTTGTACCTTAATCTACTCCGTCTATTACTATTCCTAACTTGTTAGATGGTCTTGTGTTTGTTTCATATATTGTCAATTTTATTGTGGAATTCATCTAAATATTCATCTAAACATTATTGTTTGATAAAATTTTATAACATAATATTTTTCTGACTATATATGTATAATTGACCCAAGATGTCACCAATCTCCTATCCATATTATTCAAATGAAGCTTTGGTCTAACATAAGACTCCTTGTATGTCTTCTGTTAACAATAGTTCATCCTCTTTGTAATAAACTTTTAATTATCTCACAATTTATTTTGGTGTTTAAAATGAGTCTCATTGTCCTTTTTGAAAAGATTACATGGCATTTTACACTAAAATATGCACATCTATTGGTACTTTCGAGATCTAATCTCTCGAGATTTTTTGAGATCTCTTCTCTTAAGTCTCTATGACATAAAACCTAGATGCAAGATAGCAATTATTGAGTAAAGTATATCCTACATAAATGAAATTTGAGATACGATATCCAAAAATTTTTCTGAGAATCTTACGAGATCTCTTTTCTTTCATTCTTCTGAAACGAAGTCAATATCCGAGACGACAATCCTTGGTATTAACAGGGCTCGGATGGGAGGTCAAGGCCAGCAGAACTAAAGGCGCATCAAAAAAGGGGGTGATTGGGCAATCATCTTACCAAACCCCCTCCCTTGTCCCATAGTCAAACAGCAAAATAAAAAAAAAGAAAAAATAAAATAGATGTGGAGGTGATAAACTCACCAAGTCCCTCATCAAGTGAACCTAGGCCCATTTACCCCATGGGCCTTACAGAAAGAGCATTTGACTCCCAAAATTAAAAAAAAAATGGTGGAACAATTTTAGGGACCAAAATACCCCTCCGAAAGTGGATAATTAGTGGGCCATTTTTGTGGACCAAAATGTCCTTACACCTTGCAAAAATAACGAATTCATATGGGTATTTTGTTAATCAAATTGTCCCTCACGCCAATCTATAAATGAGACTCAAGGCTCTCATTTTGAGGGGTTGAAGACAAGGGTCAAAGTCCTACATGAAGACCCTCAAGGAAAAGAAGAAGAAGAAAGGAATAAAGAAAGAAAGAAAGGAGCAATCCCAGGAAGAATAAAAACAAGTCCAAAGAGGAGGATCCACCAAAGACAAGTCAAGAAGAAGATCTAATAAGCCCAAGACACCCAAAAAGGTATCTCCATTCTCCAAAATAAAATGAAATCCAACCAAGAAAAAAACTAGAAGCAATCTCCTAAAGAGAATGAAGCCTAAGAACCTCCAAGAAAAAGAATCCCAAAAAGTAATCTCCTAAGGAAAATGAAGCCCAATAAGGAGCCCAATAGCCTTCAAAAGGTAATTACCAATGAACAGAGTAAGAAATCAAATCAAGTCAATTAACTAAAGTTAATGGAATGATCATATATGCATAACAATATGTATGGATTAAGGACTCAAGGGTTGATGACCCCAGGTGCATGCTCCAGCTAAATCAACATAACATGAAATAAAGTTTATAGGGTGATGACCCCAAATTAATTAATAAGTTGTGTTCTATACGATGAACCAACCGGCCAGTCAAGTCGGGAATCAACCAATCTCAAGTTGGGAACCAGCTGGCCTCAAATCAAGAACTGACCGGCCATCAAGTCAAGAATCGACCATCCATCAAGTCCGGAACTAATTGACCATTAAATCAAGGACTTCTTATTAATTGTGCCCTACAAGTCAATCACATTAGAGACAACACTACCACTAGTTAAATATCTCATTTTGGTATCTACGTTGTATTATTATAAATATTCTTAAGATATTATTAGACAATATAAATACATAGTGATGACCATGTATTTATATAATCAAGCTCAGATCGTGATGTGATTATAACCATGATTTCACTGAATTGATGTCATCGGAATATTATGTGGTTATGTGATACCCAATTGTCAAATAGTGATTTTATTATCACGATTGTGTGACTAGTTCATAGACTTAGACACCAAAAATGTCATGTATGGGACATCTATCCTTTGATACAAAACTCATAGGCTTGGTTACAATAAATTTAGCATAGTTGGTTATTGGGGATAGTAGCTGAACATGAGAAGATAATTGTCGATAAAAGATCATTCACTCTTGGTATCATAAAAGAAAATATCCCACAAAATCATAGTCAGACAATCTGTAGTCAAAGTAGTTCAAACTGAGAAAGAAAGAGTCCTTTGGGACAATCCATATATCAGTATGACTTAACTGATCTATGAGGAGACAGTTGTCTGTAAGTCCATCGTGCCAATACCAATAGAGAGATAGTGTGAGTGCTCATAGGCAACACGAAGACCTTTTTGCAACAAGCTACAAAGATCTATGGTCTCCACAGAATGAGTTTTGATTCTTGTGAATTGCACTGATCTTTGACCTAACCGAACTACATAAAAGTTGAGTTCAGATATTTTTTTAATTTTCACCACGCCTCTAGTAAGTGATGATCCATTTTCCAATAGGGCAGACTGGCTACCAAGTCAAGAACCGATAGGCAGTCTCAACTCTCAAGTAAGAACCGATCAGCATCAAGTTGGGAGTTGGTCGAGTATAAGCCAAGATTTAACTAGGACCAAGTCGACAACTGATCGGTTACAAGTCAAGAACAATCCTGCCATCAAGTCAAAATATTGATCAGCTATCAAGTCGAGGAACGACGAGCCATCAAGGTGGTAACGGACCAATCATCAAGCAGGAGCCAATCGGGACCAACCCAATAGCCGACCAGGCACTAAGCCAATGGCTGATTGGGCTGCCAAGCCAAAAGTCGACAGCTGCCAAGCACCGATCAGGCAACTAAGCAGGGAATCAACATGTGGAAGTGGAACATAAGAACCCATGTCAAAAAGCTTCAAATATGAAAAGTCGACCAGAGGTCAAGTGATTGGGTGTTTAAGGGGTGTATATATTGAATATTTTGAGACAATTATTACTCCATCCAAATTAACATCTCCATCTTTTCCCTTTTGGCTTTCACTAAATTTAAAATATGTGTATTTCTGTTGTAGTTCTACTTAAAGCATAATCCCGAATTTTCCATAGCTCAAATACATCGAGACACCAAACAGCAATATGTCGAATATGTATGGCTCTGGTCATTACATATGCGGTTAACTTGTTAATGATTGATTCTATTTGAGCTAGTCAGGCTTAAACCAAGGCTGATGTTCTTGTCTTATTTGCTGGTCCAGACTAACTTATTTATATCATGCCCGGGTCGCCCGACCCGGCCGGATTCCGGGCCGACCGGCCCGGAATCGACCCTGCCGGGCCGACTCCAAGCCGGCCCGGCAGGGGGTCGCCCGACCCGGCTTCGGGTCGCGCGACCCGGCCGACCGGGTCGCGCGGGCCTTTTTGGCCCCCCCCCCCCCCACAACGTAGTGGGGGGGGTAGTGGGGGGGGGGGGGCTTTTCCCCCCCATTTAAGAGGGTTAGTGGGGGGACTTTCCCCCCACTCACCCTTCACCATTTACTAAATGCCCCCCCTCGGGGGGCCTATAAATAGCCCCTGCGGGGAGGGTTCAACTCACTCCAAGTCTCCAACTTCACACCTCACCTCCTCCCCGGCCCCGGTTGATCACTCTTTCGGTCTTCTTCCTCTCCTACCGATCACTTTTTCGGTCTCCCCCTCCTCACCGATCACTCTTTCGGCCATCACCGGTCAACGGCTCGTCCCTCCACTCGCCTCACCCTCGCTCGGATAGTTTCCGCTCCACCTAGTGTCGTTCACACCCTTAAAGCGTTATTTTCGACGCCGCCGTCAAAGCGGTTTTTTTGCCATTCTTACTTTTCTCTCGTGTTATTTATTTTCTGGATTCTTTTTCTAACATGTCTTCCACAAGCCGTGAGACTTCCCGCTCCCCCCGAAATGACTCAGTTTTCGTTCCATCACGGTCGTGTCAATGGAGCAAAGGAAAGTAAAATGCAAGTATCGCGACAAAGTTCTATACGGTGGAACTTACCTAAAAGCATCATCTTGCCGATCGGAGATGTTGCACCGTGCACACGCACTCCGCCCCGAGGTAAGAGCCCAATTTCAGACAAAGATCTTCAATCCTTAAAGATCCAAAGGAGCTTCAAAGAGGCATCAGACACCGTGCGCGAAGAAATCATGCGGAACCCGCAAGACGTTCGCTACACATATACGGCACCGGACAAGAGAGACCGTAAAGAAGCGAATACCAAGATATTGACGAAGGTATGTAATAATTAGATTTAATATTTTTCAAATTTATACGTATTTAACATAGCAAACATATGACTTAGCAAGAGCCTACGGAGGCAAGCCGAAGGTCATTCGCCGACGAAGACACGTATCGACGTACCGGGCGGAAGTCGGGGTCAAGGTTCGCACCGGGAGGGACGCGGAAGTGGCCCGGGAGAGGATCAAATCCCCGACCCCGAACAACATGTCCACGATCTCACCCGGACGACGACCCAAAGAATGCCCTATAGATCCGGTCATCACATCGACCGCGTCAAAGGCAAACCACCATCAACACAAAGATTAAAGAACTCGAAATTGCAAGGAGAAGATCGGGCGAGCAACTTCAGATGGTTCTTTCATAGTAGTATACCGACCTAACGCCGCAAAGGGGCCTTACTATGAGTCCATCGACACAATAACAGACGTTGGCCGGGGGTGCCGGGACCAACTGTCCAAAGGAGATATACAACACATATCTTCCATCGAGGTAGCCGACATTGTAGAATATGTCAAGACGTTCGAACGTATTCCGGACGAACGTGGCCGCACACCGATGACCGATGGTCGACAAAGTTAGTCCTTTTAGTATAAAATTGCGATACAAATCTTTATGAATTTTAAGCTTAGATATATCATTTTATCCTCTTAATAGGTATTACCAGAAGACAACGATCAACTTTCTCGTTTATCGTCAAGCCGGGACCGTCTTTTCGAAGTCGGTGACGTATCCGGACAGTAAAAAATGCAACATACCCGTTTCGATTTAATCGATGGTATTATCAAGGAGATTTGCGAGGGTCGAGTTGTCCAAGTGGTGACGGACAACGCAAAATGCCTACAAAGTCAGCCACTAAATGTTGACGCGCAGAGATGGTTATATCGGGCACCATACTCCGCCCATTCCATAGTATTTAATGCCAGAGGATATTTCGCAAAGATCCTCAAATCGATCGTTAAGGCCGACAATATATCGCATCCTTCATCTATAACCATAATTTCATTCTCAACCTAACGAGAGAGCACACAAAGTTCGAGAGCTCTTACGACCGCTACACGGTTTGCATCACACTACATATCTTTCGGGAGAGCCTATTTCAACACAGGCGTTGCCTAACCCAAACGATACTTTCTCCTGGGGTGGGCTAACCGGATCACAGAGCCAATCCATCGACAAACGAAAGGGAATGAAGGTGAAACAAAACATTAGAGAGTGGAGACTTTCGCGGCTCGTAAAGTTAAGACAATGGATATTGTTGGTCCATTAGTCAAAGTCCTTCGTATAGTCGACGGAGATAAGAAGGCGGACAATGGATACCTTTACGATGCACTTCGAGCGTGCAAAAGAAGAAATTTCGAAAAGGGTGTCGTATTTTGATGCAAGTGGGATATCATCGACCGTCGGGGGGAGAGAACATTGTACCATCCTATACACGCAATGGTATGTTTTTTACAACTTAATCAAATGAAATTTCTTAATCAAATTGTTACCTTTTTCGTCGATGTTGATAGCAAACTTTTTCTACGGTCAATTACCAGGTCATTTTTTCAACCCAAGATATTCAAGTACAAATTCGATCTTCAAGTCTATCAATGAACTGTTGGACAGAGTAAAGGAAGTCATTCTGAGAATGCTTGGGGACGAGGACCCTTCAATTATTGCAACAAAGAAGATGCACGATTATAGACGAGGTTATTTCATTTCGTGACGTTAGTGGCACAACGAGCGCTTACGCTTCTTAGTCCAATGTATGTATAGTTAAATTAAGTCAACTTTATAATTAACTTATTAATAGCATTACGTACTAAGACATAACGATAATGCAATTGATCGACCGGTGGACGGATCAGCTGGGCACCGGGATACGAAGACTTGCTAGTGTTCGCAATCCGAGTACTAAGCCAAACTACGTCTCTGCTCTACTGTGAAAGAAATCGGTCAACGTTTACCCTTATTCATACCAAGCAAAGGAATAGGCTAACATCACAAAGACTTCGAGTGCACTAGTCTCATCGTCACTATAACATACGAGGTTAAAGCTAAGAAATTTTGAGAAGATAAGAGAGAACCGAGGGGCAGCAAAGACGGGACAACAAAAGTGGAAAGACGAATTCGAGGTGCCCACCGTACAAGAACCTCGGAGATTGACTTAGATGAGATATTTCAACAGAGGCTTCCTCTAAACCCGGTCAACGAACACGAGGGGTCGGGTGAACCGTAGTTCAACCCCGATGACGGAATGGGCCCTGCGGGGAACTTGACAATGTTCCTCTTTCCGAGGAATTTCGATCCCTCCTTCGCGGCGAAAAGGCAAAATCGGGACAATCTTCTTCGTCAAAGTAGGCAATCAAAGGGCAAAGGTAAAACGCAACTAACCCTCTCGATATCACGATCCGGACACACCGACGAGACAAGGGAAGATACACCGGGAGCCTAACATCCGAGTGCAATATCGTACGTCGGATGATTCAACTTCAAAAAGTAGTAGTGACGAGATGACAACACGTACAGAGGCAGAGGAAGCACCGCCCGCACCACTTTCGGTCAAGGAGAACTAATCCACAGACACCCCCTTCACAAGAATGTACCGCATTCTTACGAAGAGAGAGGCTTACCCACGCAACACAAGATTATGACCACGGGGCAAGACAACATACGGGTATGGTGCAAGAGCGAACCATCAAGGCTCGTACCCATCTTATCATGACAGGATTACGGGATGATGCGCCCTTCATTAGATAGTTCTAAAGACGTATTCATACGATAGTTATAGTGGTTCATTTTCGAATTATCGTAAGACAATTGCAATCGTACGAGGCAAACAATAGTATAATCGGCTTTGTCTATATGTTTAATGTGTCGTACTCTTCCTCAATGTCATGGGCAGAGTACATACATTATGTAGAAGAACAATTTAATGTAATATTTGAATGAATGTTGAATGAATCTTGTTGAATCACATCTCTTATTCTTAAAAAAATTGGGTATTTTTCTGATTTTTTTTCTAATTTTTGGGTATTTTTTATGATTTTTTCATGTTTTTTTTGTTTTTTTTCAAAAAAAATAAAAAAAAACGACCCGGCCGGACCGGGTCGGCGACCCGGCCCGACCGGGCCGGGTTGGGGGCCAGCCGACCCGCGGCCGACCCCCGAGTTATCCTTCCTTGATTTATATCATTCAACCACCACATATGGCTAATATATGGTAGATCTTTATGCTTCTAATCCCAGTTTGTATTCGACTCGGCACTAGGTCAGTTTGCTGGTCCGTTTTGGATCAACTTTTCAAATCTGTATCAGGGTTATAAAATCCAATACATGGTCTAATAGACGGATCCATGTGCAGGTCCATGTAAAGCCCAATTGGCTGGACCATTCAAACCAGTCTTCAGATTTATTGGCGAGCTTATCATAACCCATTCACATATATTTTCCAAGCTTAGTTGTTAACCTAAATAGGCTCAGTTATCTCTGTATTTCAGATTCTTCTAATAGCCCATGAATGGCTTAATTACAGTCCATGTTTGCAGGGCATGTCTGATCCATGCCACCAACCATTTATCAAAGCCTGATCTGTGACTGATTATAGGCATATAATACACCCTATACCATTGGCTGTCTCATTAGATCAGCATCCACTGGACATGTCATAACTAACCCATTTTCAGCCCATCTAATAGCTTGACTTGCTGTCCCACTGAGGTCCGACTAAAAATTCATTAACTTTAGATATTCAACTTTATTTAAAAGGTTTGGGCTTTACGAAGTCTGGAAAACAGATCCATTAGATCCTTCAATGCTAATCCATTAAGGGTTAACTATTGACTGTTGACCCATTAGATCAAGATATACAACCATAATTAAAAGAGTTCAAAAGACTAAGATACTGACATAATCCTCATGCCAGCCCAATATGGGTAAGAATATTAGATTTAATCAAAATACAAATTTATATATCTTAACTTATTTTAAATAAAATAAAGTCAAATAAAAATATGATACTTCCAAGATATTTTTTTCAAATGCCAAAAGATTAATGGGTTTATATATACTTGTATGATTGTGGGTGAGTGTCAAACCTAAAAAAAATTATGTAAATCTGCCGGGGGTTAAAATATATATTTTCTCAACAATGTGGCATCTAAGAGCTGTTTTGGATAACAAGGGAAGTGGTTAGTCGCAGGAAAGTATCTGAGGTGTTCAAGTTGCTACTAGGTTGCAACATGCTTAAAGAATTTATATCACGACATCTGGTTGGGCCGTATTACTAAGAAAGGAAGGGGCTTAAGAGCATAGCATATAGCTACATTAGGAGTCTTATTTCGTGCAGACTGCAGTTGGAGGAGCTCTTGGCATAGGAGCATAGTTGTCAAGGTGACAAGGCTACAAGGCGCCCAATACGTTGAAGGGTACCAATTCCGCTTAGGCGACAAGGCGGCCGCTTAGGCGTCGCCTAGGCGGTCAAGGTGGTATTCAAGGAAGATTGGGTGAGGGGTCGGTATACATAAAAATATGTATAAATATAATTATATTTTTATGTTATAATTGAATATGAGTATTTTATCTATGTATATAAGTAAATATGATGTGTGTGAAAGAGAAAATAGTTAAAATATTTTTTTATAAAATTTAAGTATATAACATATTTATGATTATAAAATTTATATCTGTGTGATAGTATGAGTGATAGTGAAATATTGTTATAATATTATTAAACGGGAAATACAGAGTAGTTGCGAATCATATATGTTAATCATAAATTTTAAATATACATGATAACATAAGTGATAGTGAAATATATTAATATGTTCAAACTATTATTAAATGGGTGTCCCTTTTGGGGGGTATCAAGAAGAAAAACTCCCCAAAATTATTTTTTAATCATGTAAAAATACCTAAGACGCCTTGCCTAGATGCCTTGGGCATCTAGGCGGGCACCTTGAATGCCTTGGGCGCCTAGGCGGATGCCTTGGTCACCTTTTTGGGCTCCCCAAAAGGCGCCCTGACAAGGTGCCCGAGCAAAGGCACCTTGGCGCCTAGGCACCGGCGTCCGCCTTGACAATTATGCGTAGGAGGGACTTTTACAAGAATAAGGAAAAGAGGTGGAAGAAAAAGGCATGATGCTTTACCATTCGGTTCCAGTTCTTCTAGTCTCCAGGTTTATCTGAAATAACAGCATGGATATCTATTTACGTTGATCATAGTTTTGAATGAAATTTATTTAAAGACTTCATATTATGTTAGGAATCATGTTGAAATATGGTCGAAATCGGCAGATTCAAGGCAAATTGGTTCCGGCCGAAATTGGATTGGAGAGTCCTAACTCAATTATTTAGAAGCTTTTTTAGGTTGCTAGCTATGAGTGATAATATGAGTTGGTCTATTTTTGTAAACAAGTTTATAATGAAAATATTAACTTTTGCTCTTGTATGTTTTACCACTTCCTGCCATGAATGTTATGGTTATCAAATGACTGAAGATTTCCCCAAAACTAAAGATCTTGGAATTACCATGGGCGGCTAAGGAGAGCCAAACCAGGATCGTCAAATAGATCACAAAAAAATCAAGAATACTTTTCCCCTCTTCACTTTTCCATATTCAAACCGTGCATGGGTTTTCTGATATTCATGACAATCATTTTCAACATACTCATTGAGATCTCCAAAAAAATGTGGTCTCTTCACTTGGCATACTCTGCATAAGATTATCGTATCCTCTTAAAAAAAATTTAATCACACATCCTAAGCTGATTTGTGGAGGCATAAATACCAACTACAGTAATTATCTCTCCTATAATCATTTACAAACATGATCGAATCTCCTACTCTTTTCATTGGCACTGGAATAGTGGCAAACCCTAGGATAGTCACCCAATCTTATAGAGCCTTTCGTTACTAGCTATGCTATGGTCCATTGGAATTCACAAAATAGGAGGATATTCAACGAGCAGTTCGACAATCCTGTGTCTATTCTTCCTAGGATTGCTACTTTCATCAAGGATTGGTTTTTCGCTTACTCCGGGCATCCCCCTGATACCTCCTTCTTCTTAGACCACTTTCTCGCTAAAAAGTGCTTTTGTTTGTAGTTGTCTCCCAATTACTACCGTCTTGGTAATCACTAGTCAATCTGGTAGCTCTCTTCTTCTAGTGTTGTATTTTGCTTGTCCTCCTTAGTTTTTTGCTTTTTGTCTTGTACTTTCTGCTTGTATTTTGACGTTTGCATTTTATGAATTGTGACATGTTCTTGTCACCTTCAAAAAACAGCTACTGAATCCCCCTTAAAAGATGTGTCAGATCTGAGCATTGCCTCTCCCTTATTCTTTGACTTTGGTGACCTCCCACGATGAAGCAACAGGCTCCCCCACATTGCACACCGTATGCCCTCCCAAAGAAGTAATTGTATCCCATCAGAACAGATATCCAGATCTAACTCTAACTTTTGCTGGGAACTTGACCCTCCCCTTCCATTCGATGAGCACCAGTAGCTGACAAATCACTGGAACTGCCGCCCACCCTCCTTAATGGCTAAGAGCCTACCAAACAGCTCAATAATGCCTCTCACCATGTTCACATTCCACCAGTGGAGTGGGAGGCAGGAAAGAACACACCATCAGCCACAGGACTAACTACCATGCATGATCCAGTCTGTGGCAACCAAGGGAAAAGGAAACAACAAACCCAACAAGATCTTGAATGTAGAATTCTACACCACTGCTGACCAGCCCTTGAAAGAAAGGTTTTTTATTTAAAGAAGAACATGAACCAATGCCAGCAATACACCGGGACTTCGTCCCCAGACAGAAAACTCCAAATGATCGGAAAGCCCTCTCAGTACTGTCAAAGCTAGACACTTCGCCTAGTAAACAGGAATCAAACCACATCTGGCAATGAGCAGTCTACAGTGAACAAGGGAGGTCCACTATCTCAAGGACAGTGCCCTTATCTGGTAAAGTCCATTTCACCTGCTCCAGATTGGCTGGAGAGGGAGATCCTCCCCTAGACACCACGCCCCCATTCTCTACCAAGGGCCGGAACCTTCCTTTTGCAGAAACGGCACCTCTTACCCACTGACCCACCTCTAGACACTGCCGACAGCCATGGTCTTCAAGGAGACGCCTAGGCGATAAGGCGCCCATCGCCTTAAATATACCTTTATATATTTTTAATAATAAATAATGTTAATTAAGTGTCAATATCACTTAATTAAATTGTTTTGAAGTAAAAACAACTAGTTCTAATAGTTAATTTGACTATAAATAGACATTTTAATGAAATAATAGCCAAAGTTAAATGATTTCATAAGTGTTTACTGATAGTTAATAGAATTTAAATACTAAAATTAACTAATTTGTCAGCTTATTTAGTCTATGTAACTATGCACCTCCCACATTATTAATTGATTTTCATGGTACCAAAACTATTTTGCATTATGTTTACACATGTATTTGTTATTTTATCCATTTTACTATATAAAAAAGCGTCGCCTAATGCCTCGCCTTATTGCCAAGGCAGTACTAGGTCACTTTGGTTGCCTTGAAAACTATGCCGACAGCAACTGAATTTCTGTAAATAGAAGCCCACTGACCTGAGTCAAGACACTGCACATACTGGTCCATGAAGAATCTGGAGATACACTTTTTTGGAATTCCAACCGCCTTACAGAGCGGATCCTATGAAAAATAACTCCACAACATCGGGAGACCAGAGACCATTCCCCAAACTTGAGGATCTATGAACTGTCATTGACAAGGGCAACTGGACCTGCAGAGCAGGGCCGGGCTATTGCCCCGATTGTGACCTTCCCATTCTCCATCACAATATGGGATTTTTCCAAATCCATATTTTAACACCCTGTTTATCATGCTGAAAAATTTTCTGGCATAAAGAGATAAAAAGCAGCATGAATTATTTTCCTCCACTTTTGGGAATAATTTTCCAGTAAAATGCAGGCTCCAGCTGGTGTTTTGTGAAAATGAGTCCTAGCAATCAGCCACTAAGTAGTCCCTGGCAAATAGACTGCAATGAGATCAGAGAAAACCACCATCAAAGGTCTATAAGTGAGCCATCTGTTTTTCCAAATTAAAGTTATTTTACCATTTACAATAACAATAGACATAATGCGCATAAATATGCCAATCAAAGAAATATATTTCCAAACTCATGAACATCTGTCAACAGTCTAACTTCCATCTGAACACCATCATTTCTCAAGAAATATATATCTTTGACAATAGATATGCAGATGGATTTACATTTCCTTCAAGATTCTTTAGCCGTTTGGAAAGAAGAGCTGAATCGATATTGTAAGAGCTAAAAGACCAACTTTCACATCCATTTTGAACCTGCAAGGATAATCCCATTTCAATAGATGTCTTCCTTGCCAGAAGAAACAGGTCGACCAGATTTGATTCTAATTTCTTGTAACAGTTATTGAATAAACAGAGATAATGCACGGCAATACTGGATATAACTGACATGGGTGAAACCAATCTGTTTCCAGCTGAAAGTAATACAGGTATGAATGAGAAAAGTTACAGAAGGGCAGAGCACCAAACAGAACAGTGTGGGCACTTAAAACAGAAAAAAGCTACTCCAGAATTCCCTCACACCTCTGTACAATTGGCAACTACGTACCAACGAATCCACATTGTGGGAGAAATAATAGGCCCCTATTGTGAGATTACACAATACATCACCCACTAATTACTGTACCCGCCATTTTCCTAAATCTGAATTTCTAAAAACATGCGGCCAAAGCTGACATCGATCTTCACGAAATTCAGAAAGAAGGCACAAGCAGCTCACAGCGATACCCACAGAAACTTTAGATAGATGATCCTGGCACGCAGGCACGTCGATCGCGCATTTCCACAGAAAAGAAAGAGTTGAAGTAAATAAAAGGAACTAGACATGACGATTCGGCCGACTTCAATCAAATAATCAGGTAACACCTGCTGAAGATGCGAGCTAGATCTGTGACAAGAAGAGGAGAGAAACAAAAAGACGCGCGACGAGACAAGGAGAAAGCATACAATCACGGAAGACAATGTTGTCGCCTCTCTGAGACAGCACGAAAAATTGGGAAATCATGATTCCTTCGGCTCCGGAAGGTCGCCGGCGGCCAAGACGCGGTTGCTGCTAGAGCAGAGAGAGAGCAACGAAGTGCCGAGCGGAGACCACGATAGAAGAGCCTGTGGGACGGTCGCCGGGCCGGCGCGGCGAGACGCAGGGAGATGGGGCTCGTGGGCTCTCAGCAGTGAGGCATTTTTCACGTTGAAGTCGGTTGTCGCGGTCCATTCTCTTTCGTCTCCGTCCGGATCCGGGAGCCTATTTTTGGGCCCAAGTTACGACCTGTTCAGCCCAGATGGTCATTATTGGGTTCTTATTCCCCATGACACAGTCAGCCTAGCCCAAAATCGAAAACTTTCAATTCAAGCATCATGTGATAAATTGTAAGAAAGTTTGTTAAAAGAGGTATTCGACAACCGTGACAATTTTATAATTTGAAAGTGATTTTTTTCCTAAACAAAAAAGAGGATCTCACCTCTTTCTTTCTTTTTTTGTGATCCCCCACTTTGTTTGATCATGTATGATAGTTATTTTTTTTTGTTATCACATTCCTCCAAACATGATAATTTTATGTCATGAGTTGTTTCACTTTTTTATTTTTATCATGACAGTGCATAAAAGATTATCATGCAATCGAACACCCATAAATTTCATCTGGCCTTTGGTGATTACGACTAATTTAAACATTTCGATAAGTTTTCATAATAATATAAATACTTTAATTATTAATTAATAATATATATATTAAATATTAGTTGTTATCGGTTTGACTCGAATTAAAGTGGTTCTGTTCATGTATGGTTAAAAAGTGGTTTTGTAGTTTGATTTTTTTTGCTCCAAATCTACCCGACCCTATCTGTGAACACCCCTAAGGGCGAGGAAGAGTCACCAAATGGCTCTCACAAGCTTCTAGATTCAAACGTGCTGATCTCCGAAATGTAGCAGGTTGTCCTATTTTTTAGAGACAACCTCAAAAGCCATAATAAATCACTAATGGGGTGTTTGGTTGCATGATAATAGAGGTTTTTATTTTAATTTATAAAAAATATGAAAAAACATGTTAAAAGAGGTGTTTGGCAACCATGACAATTTTATATTTTGAAAGTGATTTTCTTCTCAAACAAAAAAAAAGAGTCTCACCATTTTCCTTTTTCATGTGGTCCCTCACTTTGTTTGGTTATGTATGGTAGTTACTCTTTTTTGTTATCACATCCCTCCAAATATGATAATTTTATGTTATGAGTTAGTTCACTTTTATTTTAATATAATTTTTTATCATGAAAATGTACAACAAAATATCATGCAACCAAACACTTCATAAATGACGTGAAATCTGCTTTCCTTTATGATAGGATGCATGAACGATCAATGAACCCTCGCTTGGGGTGTATTAGCCAAGGCATGCCTTATGGGGTGTTTGGTTGCATTTTAATTTTTAAAAAGGTTTCATGATAAAAAATTAAAATATGATACCAAACAAGATAATTTTTAAAAATGAAAACATGACAACAAATGTGTTTGGCAAAAATATTTTAATTTTTAAAAATGATAATGAAGTGTTTGGTAGTATTTTAAATTTAATTTTCATCAACTTATAAACATCGAAAAACAAGTATTTCATACCATACAAATTTAGAAATACACAAGATCAAAAAAATAACACAAAATATTTATGTCATACAAGAATTCAATCACCTAAAAATATATAATTACAATCTATTTTACCCACTAATAATGGTGAATGTACAGATTATTTTGGAAAGTAGGATGAACCACTCTCTTCTTAATTTAATCTATCATTGGACGTTTAAAACAAAATTAATTTTGATAAAAAAAACTGATTTATCTCCCAAAATTAATTTAGGGGACAAATCGGATCTATCCTCAAATCGGATCCCCTCCCCCCCCCCCGGAGCTCCCAACCCACCACCCCCCCCCAAAAGCCCCCGGGCCCCCACCCCTCCCCGCGGACGCCCGGCGGGGGGGCCGGAGCTCCCGGCCCTCACCCCGCGGACGCCGGCGGGGCGGCGGCGGCTCCCGAGGCGGTCGCGGAGAGCTCGAAGACGAGCGGACATCGGCCGCGGGCGGGAGAAGGAAGGAAGAAGCCGCGCGAGCAGCCCATCGCCGTTGCCGCCGGTTTGCAACCTCCGCATCCGCATGCCCGCAAGATGTTCGACACAAGAGCGGGGCACCCCGAGTCCAACCCCTCCCCCGGCGGCCCCGGAGCTCCCGGCCCTCACCTGCAGTACGCGTCGAGATCCCCGTCCTCTTCGCGACACAAGAGCGGGGCAACCGCGGCGAGATCCCCGTCCTCTTCGCAGTACGCGTACGGTGTGCGATCTTCGCATATCCCTCCCCCGTGTCGGATCTTTCGTGTTTCCGTCCGATTGTCTTCCATCTTCTTCGCCCGGATTGGAAGGCGACGCCGTGGTTTCCTCTCGCCATCCCCTTTAATGTATCTCGTCTAAACATTTCGGATGAGAATGTGCCACCGCGAGCTTTTGAAGAAGGGGGCTCGTTGCGGGGAAGCCGTCGCGGAGAGATCTCACGAAGAAGGGGCATAGAAGGGGACCTGGAGGAGGCCATCGCCGACGATGTGCCGCCGCGAGCTCTCAAAGAAGGGGGCGAGGAGGCCGCTGCCGTGGAGAAACACCGTGAAGAGGGAGCCGCCGTGACGAAGAGCGTCGCGAAGTCGACCCGAACCAGGGTTTGTCGGGGGACCAAGAGAGACCGTTTTTGAAAATAAAAGAGGTGAATACCTCTTTTATTTTTTTGTCATCGGTGAAACCGTAAAAAAATTTTAAAACAAAAAATTGTCGTACTACCAAACACCACCTACGAAAGTTTTTTATTACGGTTTTTAAAAATTAAAATAAAAACGTGTATTATCATGCAACCAAACACCCCATTAGACCCATGGCACACTAGATTAGGGTTTATTAAAAGATAGTTAAGACCACGAGGATCTCCAAAAAATCATAATTAATTAGACCAATGCTTCTCAAGGTCGAATGTGCATCAATGTAAGATAGTGTTAATTAACCATTAATCTCGTGCGGATCCGAAATTTTAAATTTTAAAATCTTACACCAACTAGATGTGCCTGAGTCAAAGACTCAAAGGGCACAAGGCTATGCACCCTAGGCTGGGTGTTCACACTTTTGCACACACCTTTCATTGTTAAAAGATTACACACACTTAGAATGAAGCATGCATTAGGATTCTCATATGCATACTAAACTTGGACTCATATATGATATTATTTATTCTTGTGCTTGATTCAATAGGCTAAACAAATAGTTTAAAGTTTTTGTTGCGGTACGTTGGCTATGAATTTGTCCATCCTTGTTTGAACTCTAATGGGGTGTTTGGTTGCATGATAATTTTTTGTACACTTTCGTGATAAAAAATTGTATTAAAATAAAAAGTGAACCAACTCATGACATAAAATTATCATGTTTGGAGGGATGTGATTACAAAAAAGAGTAACTACCGCACATGACCAAACAAAATGGGAGATCACAAGAAAAAAGAAAGAGGTGAGACCCTCTTTTTTTGTTTAAGAAGAAAATCACTTTCAAAACATAAAATTGTCATGGTTGTCAAACACCTCTTTTAACAAATTTTCTTACAATTTTTAAAAATTAAAATAAAAATCTCAATTATCATGCAACCAAACACCCCATAAAGTATCAATTCAACTTTTTATAGTGGATAGGTATGGAATTCAACTAGAAGAGCATTAGATTTGTTCAATTCTCCAACATCCATTTGATCATGATTATTTAGATGAACTTTTGTTAAAAATTATTGATAGAGCATTGTCATTTTTCACTTAATTTGATCTCGATATGACACTATTAATTTATCATGTTGCTAATTCCTTGTAACTTTTCCATCAAAATTTAAAAAGTGATTGAAATTGCATGCTTATCTATTTGCCATATTCTCGAGTCTTTCTACAGTAGACCAACACATATCTCTGAAGTCTAAACTTTGTAGTTGTAGTATATGAATTTCTAAAACTCCAATCTTCCAAGTTGTAACAAATTAATTGTCAGTTTCCAATCTCTCCATGACATCAACATCACCATTGATGTTTTGTTTCTTTAATACATATCTCATATCTATGAATATTATTTTCAATTACTCCTTTCAACTTCACCCCCTCCACAATCACTCACATTTTAAGACTCGCGTGGGCTCTTGAACTATACTTTCACCTTTTAACTTTTTATTCTACATCATCTTCTCTCATTCGAGAACCACCTCGCCATCTACCCATTGGTGTCACAGAGGAACTCCATGAGATGGTCAACCCCAACATCTCTTCTTGTTCCATGATCCATCAAATGAGACCTCAACTAACAACCAACTAAATTGACTTGTTGTCTATCAACATTTTCTCTTCACTACTAATTTTTTTAAAATATATTACACATCCAGTGTAACGTTAAGTTTTAGTTAAATAAAAAGAAAAAAAAATTAGTTAATAAGTATTTATTATTATTTTAATCCCTTCCTCTCCCTATTTATATCCTCTTTTTCCCCCCTCGGTACCTCCCCCGTACGAGCCCGCGGCGCCCCCTTTTTCCCCCAAAAACCATATTTTTCCCCCTTTCGGACTGCGCCGCCCCTCCTGTCGTCTTCCTCTCCGCCGCGTGTGTGCGCGTTGACGCAGCCGTCGCCGCGCACGCGTCGCCTTCCGCGTGTCAGCTGCCGTGTGACCGCGTCATCCGCCGCCTCGGCCGCCGCGTCATCGCCCGCCGCCGCGCGCCTCGAGCCTCCCGCGCGAGCCCGTGCGCTTGCGTTGCCGCCCGTGCGCGCCGTCTCTCTCCCCGGGCGCCGTGCCCGCTGTCGTGCGGACGTGGTCGCCACCTCGGTCCCCGCCGTCAGCCACGCGGTCGCACTTCGTCGTGCATCGGCCGCCGCGTCATCGCCCGCCGCCCGGCTGCCCGTGCGCGCGCGCCCGTCGAACGCTCGCGGCCGCCCGCCGCGTTGACGCCACCCGCCGTCGCCACGCGTCGGCCCCGCCCGCGCTGCGCGCGCTCGGCCGCTCGTGCGCGCCGCCCGCCGCCCACGCGCAGCCCCCGTTGGCCGCCACACCAGCACCGCCTCGCCGGCGCCGCCCGCCGCGTGGACCCGCCGCCTTGGTCGTCGCGCCGCGCAACCGTCTCCCGCCGCGTGCGCCCGCCTGCGCCTCACGCGCTGCCGCCGTGCACCGCTGTGCGCCGGCCCCTCTCTTCCGCGCGGTAACCCTCTCTCTCCTATCGCCCTCTCTCCTATCGCCCTCTATTAAACTCCCTAGTCTATGATTTTTCTTCTACCAACAGTTTTTTAGAACACCTACCCGGCTCGATTTTTCGTCGCCGACGCAACCGCGGCAGTTTCGTCGCCTGATTCACTTTCCTTGGAATTCCGTGCGCCGTTCGCCGTTGCCGTTAAGGTAGTCGTCTCGACTATTCTTAGCACTCTATATATTTAATTAAATCGTAAAAATTATGTTTAGATCCCCATGATTAATAGGTTGTAAATAATGGGCTGTTTTTTATTTATTTGCATGTTTAGATAGAGTTAGATTAATCTATTTAAATCGTGCATGCTTAGATTAATTTGGGTTATTCATGTATGTTAGACATCATGATAGGATTGTATATGTTTAAATCTAGCTAGTTTAGTATGTTGCATCGTGATAAACCTTAAACATGTATATCCCGATTTGATAAAAAGCCGATGTAAGGTTTAGGCATAATGTTGTTAGAATTTAGTTTATTTTCTTTTCTGTAATAGGTAGTTCTGTTTAAGCATGTAATTGTCATGTTTAGGTTGTAAATTGCATGATCCTATTTATATGCATTAGTTTGTGTTAAATTGTGGTATGGTATGCAAATATGTGGTGCATAGAACCATGTGTGTTCATCTATGTATTTCATGTTTGAATTGACAATTAAATGTTCATGTTTACTGTCTGAGTTAATTATATGCTTGCATGGTGTGGAATGTGGTTAGTGCAGTGAGATGCATTGTGGTTGAATTGTACTTCACCAGACTATATTAGTGGCCCGTGGGCAGCGGAGATTAGTTGAATCTGGAGCATCCTTCGATCCCAGATATCGCGGTTTATCCTAAGTACTCCCCTGCCTAGGGGTACTATGGGATTTAGTTACTATATGTTACTTCCTACTATACGGTAAATCTGGTGCTAGTTTTGTGATGTGACTACATTTTTCAGATAGAGCATGATATTTACTCGGACAGGTGTCTACTTGTGTATTTTGGCATAGATGGTAGTGTTCTATATGTGTCATTGGTTTTATGTCAGGTTGTGTGTGTTATGAGCATACCTAGAGTAGCCTAATGTGTAGGTTATGTTGGTTTTAATGCATTTGGAGTCATGTTATCATATGGGGTAGTTGAATGACTTTGTAATCACTTAATTAAAGATATATAATTAGTTTACACCCTATGTATTAAATATGATTTTTAGGCTTAATATGTATTGTATACCACTAGAAATCACTAGTATAGTAGGGTAGTTCGGGTGTAAGACCTACTGAGTCTGTGGTTACTCACCTCTTCCCATTATTAACTTTTTCAGCTGATTTCGAGGAGCCTCTTCCTGAGGAGGACTTTGGAGAAGATTTCGAGGAAGACCTTGGAGTTGATCCAGAGCCGTTCGAGGACCCAGAAGAGGAGGAGTTTGGTGACGAGTGATCACCTCATATCATCTAGGTTGCTTGAGTTTTCCTTCTGTTGTTAGTTTGGTATTTGTTTGGTGTGATTTTTAGAGGTTGAATGGACTATGTGTTGAGTCCTTCTTAGTTGTTTGGTTGTGTTTACTTATAGTATTTTTGGAGTTTGAATTTGATTGGATCAGTACAGGTTGTTTTTCAATTATTCAGATTTAATGGTGTGAAATGGATTTTATTTGTTCTCCTAAACTGTCTCGATTTTCTGGATTTATTTCCGCTGCGCATTTTGCTTTCCGGGTTGTGACATCCAGTTCCCAAAAATTTTTCTTCTTTTTAAGTCATCTTTTCAACTCATCATACTAGATTTTCATGATATAGCCTTCATAAAAGCATCCAACTTATTCTTGATGAGTACAACACAACTCCCGATTACTATTAACCTCATATGCCTCTCAATTGCTTTTATCAAGTGCAATCGTTATCCCAAGGGGTATATTCAGCTGGCCTATGTCACAAAAGATGTCTATAAAGATCAAACAAGCCTAGTTCATTTCAAGAATATAGATTTTTAGCTCCATTTACTCTAATTTCTTTATGTTAGCACCAATTGGGCTACTAGAATCAACATCAAAACCAGTGCAAGGAACATTTATATCACCTTTGCTTTATATTTTTCATGAAAAACACAAACTAACGAAGACGATGAAAATTTGTCGCCGCACCTACAAGTTGCTTCACATGTTCATATCAAACAGACAAGAAACTAGAGGTAATCATACACTGATAAAAACATAGGCCTTCGAAAAAAATAACAACTTAGATGTTTAGCCAATGCGACTATATTTTCACATACTTTGACACTACTTGGATACTGAGCTACCTTGGATTTGCACCACGTTGCCAAAATCACACAGCAAAATCCTACTTGGGTGTAAGCGTAAAGTCCTAGAGGAACGCGAAGTTGCAAGAAGGCGATGATAATAGTGAATCAAATGTAATTATACAAGGCATTTGACAAAGCATAGATAACTTTTCGTGCTATGGGCATACTTACAAAGGTCACATAGCATGGCATAAATAAAGTGCCCGAAAAACTTTGACCAAAATTAGAGCTCTTTTGTACAATGGTTTTAAGAGCTAGAAGATTGAAAGAAATGTAAATTTCATTTACAAGTAATTTATAATGTATATCTTGTAGATAGGATCAATGTCAAGTAGATCAAAACATTTTTTTCTGACAACAACAGTGGCCAACATAGTAGCAACTTTCTTGTTTCTTACTTAGATCCAATCATCTACAAAATTTCATTATGTAGTCAAAACATAACTATGAAATGTTTTTGAAGGTGACTAAGGTCACAACACAATTTTATGAACGAAAAAATTACAAGTAATGAAAAGGATCAAAAAGAAAGATACGACAAATTGAAACAAATAGACACTCCTTTAACAATCAAGGAGGTAGTAGAGAAGCAAAATAATAATACTTCAAAGACAAAAACTCTTTCAAAGCAAAAAATAGTCCCTAAAAGTTAGATCATACAGCATGCACCCCTGAGAAGCAAAGAACCAATCCTTGATGAACAATGCAAGCAGGTGATTTAAAATGATCTTCAAAGATTCTCTCATGCTTGGCTCTTCAAATGGACCACCACAAAGTAGGTAAAGAAAATTTTCATTAGATAGGTTTTAACTGTCCAATACATTTATGTTCCATTGACGCACCAAAGCTAAACACATTGTCTGATTCAACCCATTCAAAAATTCAACAACAAAATAAGCCTTTCGAAATATACACAATAGCCCCACCATAAATGAAGAGGTGGTCAATATCTTCATGCAAATAGCCACAAAAAAACACAACTCTTAACCTTTACGAAGGAAAAATTTACTGCGAAAAAATGCCTTATGAGTGGCCTTAATCTATAAATATTTTACAAAACAATCTAATTTTTACAAGAAACATTGAATCTTAGATAAGCTTCCACTACCACACCTCAGTACCCCCATGCAAAGTCTATTACAAGTGACTTTCATAGAGTATGAGAAATTCTTCCCTAAATTCCACAAAAGTTTATCATTAAAGAAAACACATTTGAACCCTTTAATTAGACCCAACAAGTTAGTAGATTTTAACACCTCAACATCATTCAAGTTTCTTCTGGAAAAAATGATCCAATTATCTTACATATCGTGACAATCACAATGAGAACTAACACAGTCATTCATATTCCCTGGTAACTTGAAGAGGTTGGGAAATCGCAATTGAAGAGGCATACCTTCAACTAAAAAATCCTTCCGAAACAAAATTTTTTTATTGTCACCTAACACAATTGGTGAGAAAGAGAAGAAAAAGTGTCAATTCTGAAAACTCCCATTCCATAAGTAGACAGATGACAAGAATTATTGATGTATTAAGGAACAATGATCTCCCTCAATTTGTATTTGAATCAAACCACATTGCACAAAAAAGAATCACCACCAACTTAATGTTTCCATATCCATTTAGTAATGATATCATTATTAATAGTTTCTAAGGACATTAGATTGACACCCCCAATAAATTTTCAACAAATGATTCTACTTGACAATGCAAAGAGACCCTCGTCCTCCTTGCCATGCCAAAAAAGTTTGCATGAAGGCCATCACTCTCTACAAACCCATCTAGGCCCCTTGAGGAAAAAAAATAGAAAAGAATAATCTGCACAACATTTTTTAAGAGAATCCTTCTCCCACCAATAGCATTTACCCCTTTTACCCTTTGTAACCTTTTTTCCACATGAATCAAATGTTTCCAATAATTTGCCTTTGGTCCTCTATCTGACAAAGTCCCAAATACTTGACAGAAAAGGAACTCTACTACATGACAAATATCTGTTGCAACACATCCTTGGTAACCCCATTGACATTCAAACAAATCAAAAATGTTTTCACATGATTCAACTAATCTCTTAGTCAACATACTTTGACAACGTGAATCTCCTAAAGTCTTCATGATCACCGTCATGTTATATTTGATTGTCCAGTGTCCGATTGGAGAGGGCATGTGCCGCGGGCATAAAAGTGATAAAAAACTTACCTTAATACGGTGGAGGTGTCTGAGTCACAAACTAGTAGGTTCATCAATAGTTTGCGACTCGAGCTATATTATGATGTGTTTGTACATTGATCAGGTAAAGAAAAAATGATAGTAAAAAAAAGAAATACCAATTGACCATAGTTGAGTATTCAAGTTCACTTGAGTCTTTTGAAGTTATCAAATTAATTTATAATGGAATGATTTTGTGTTCTATTGGGTTCACATTAAAATACAATAAAAAGTTACACACGTGATATACGGTGTTACACAAAACACAAAGAAATAAATAATATAGTGAGATAAAAAAAAGAACACGATAAGATACAATGTGACGAAGAACAATCGTAAAGTATGTGTCCAGAATGGAATGTAAAAAATATGAACATGGTAGATAAAAGATTTTTATGATACGACGAAAGGTAAAAAGGCGTGAAGTAAAATTGATTTTACGTAAAAATAGTGGGACATAAAATAAAACATGAGTGAAATTAGATAATGCGATTTCAGCTCCCATGAGCTATGAGATATTTTATCGGATTTCCACTTAGATCAATTGAAGTTGGGTCTCCCCGTGTAAATATCCGATAGCGGATCCATTGCCGCATGACAAGAAAAACAAAATATTCAAAAAAGAGCCGAGACTATTTTCCGGTAAGTCGGTTTAAATATTTTTCATCGTAGTCTTAATAAAAACTATATATATATAAATGTAAAATTCTAATTTTTAAATAAAAATAATTTGTAGAGTACAAGTAGAATGAGTCCAAGTTAAAACATGAATAATTACGATAAAATGTTAATCATAGTAGTAAAAAGAAACGTATTTTATCAAATAAATTTTACTTAAAATAATTTATCAAAGTTAAAGTGCTACTTCTATAAAAATGACGTATTTAAACCATTTAATATGTTAGAAAAATCATTGATTTATCAAATTTTATTTAAAATTTAAACAGGCCTATTTTGATGAGTATAATATTATTTACTTATTGATGATATAGTAAAGAATAATGTCAGGTTACAAATGATAAACTTAAAAACAATTTAAGATTTTTTTTTCTAAGAACCAATTAAAACTAAAATCTTAACATTAAGAAAATGTGCATACCTCTGACCAAATAACAAACATGATTTTGGATTAGGTGAAAAAGTCACTCCACTAAAAATATATTCAAAAATTTTAATTTTAGGTGGAACCAAATAAACCTGATGTTTGGTTGCATGATAATTTTTTTGTACATTTTCATGATAAAAAATTGTATTAAAATTAATGGGGTGTTTGGTTGCATGATAATTGAGGTTTTTATTTTAATTTTTAAAAATTATAAGAAAACTTGTTAAAAGAGGTGTTTGACAATCATGACAATTTTATGTTTTGAAAGTGATTTTCTTCTTAAACAAAAAAAGAGGGTCTTACCTCTTTCTTTTTTCTTGTGGTCCCCCACTTTATTTGGTCATGTGCAGTGGTTACTCTTTTTTGTAATCACATCCCTCCAAACATGATAATTTTATGTCATGAGTTGGTTCACTTTTTATTTTAATACAATTTTTTATCATGAAAGTGTACAAAAAATTATCATGCAACCAAACACCCCATAAACGTGAACTAACTCATGACATAAAATTATCATATTTGGAGGGATGTGATAACAAAAAAGAATAACTACTATATATAATCAAACAAAGTGGTGGATCACAAGAAAGAAGAAAGAGATGTGACCCTCTTTTTTGTTTAAGAAGAAAATTACTTTCAATATATAAAATTATTATAATTACTAAATATTTTTTTAACATTTTTGTTACATTATTAAAAAATAAAATAAAAATATCTATTATCACGCAACCAAACACCCCATGAATTAAAAACACCCCATGAATTAAAAGCACCACTGCACCAGCATACGGCGCACCTAACGGAAACGGCAGAAGCAGCACGTGACGGTCTCTGCGATCTCCAATGGCGCGCTTTCTAACCTCCAGCAACCCTATCGACACGCCAACTAAGCATGCTCGAGAAGTGGGTCCCACGTGGACTCGTCTCCCAGTCTCAAGGAGGCACAGAAGCCTCGACCGTCCGATGACTGCCAATATACAAGTTAAGTGCGACACGTGGACGATCAGGATCTCCCGTTCGGTGCTCGTGGACGTTGTCGTCTCCTTCCCGCTCCAGCCCGCCCGGTCCACGGTCACTCATGTCGCACCGTCTTCCTCGCCTTCTCCCACTTTTTTTTGGTCTTCGATGTCGAAGTTTCCTTGGTTGCTCCGCCCGTCCGTGCCCCCAATATCAGAGAGAGATTTGTGTGTTTGAGCGAGGGGAGATAAAGGGAGGTGTTGATTGTTAACCAGCCGACGATCCCCTCCACCGGTTGCTTGTCCCTCTTTCTCCTCCCCTTCGTGATCTTCTTGTTCTCCTCCTCCTCCTGCCGTGCCGACTGCGACCGGTGGTGCCTCCGTAGCCACATATCGTCATTTCCCTTCGGAAATTTGGTTTCGTCCTTATCCTCGGAGATGGCGGTGGCTCGCGTCCGGCTACTACCCCCGACTCCAGCTCCTCTGAAGGCCGCGGACGCTGATTCCTCGCCTTCGTCCGCGTTCTTCGCAAAGACGCGCAATGCTGGAGCTGAGGTAATTTCCCCCTTTCTTCTCTCTTTCACAGACGTAGAGGAGGTCGTATTTGCTACGTTTGGTATGTTTGCATACAGTTTCCTCATACCTAGTGGGTTGGATGTACCCTGTTCAGATTGGCAACGATCCCGTGAAATCGACCATGATCCGGAGGTCGCCTCTCCTGATGCTCCGTTCCGTTAAGTGAGTTTTCGTCCAGCTCTCTTCATCCTCTTTATACGAGTTTAAAGATTGTGTTGTGAGGGCAATTTTACCAAGTTTGCATAAATTTACAATAATCAAATAAGCCCGTGAAGAACTGTGTTGCTGTGATTTTCTTTCTGACAATATGATGAAAGAAGCTTTTTTTCTTGGCTCTCAGAATCTTGTACTTTCAGCTGTAATCCTATCATGAAACCACGGGTATATACTATGAGATCCACTGGCGACAAGCCGTTTCTGATCACTGCCTTGTTTGCTGCATGCAACTGTGATAATTGATGAACTTCTATGCCATCAAAAGATGGATTATTTTTCTTTTTTGGTGCCTAATTACATAGGCTACAATAAACTTGGAGCAACTTTCTTCTGTTGTATATATTCTTTTTGTATTCCTGCTATATTATTTCTGCTCATCCGACATGCTTCTGTTCTGGCTTCCTGTGATTGCTGCACTACATTTTGGGGTCCTCGAAGTATATTTTGTGCTTTGTGTTATTACTACCTATGAGTTTGCAACTTCGTTGGTAATTTTTCAGGCTAACCACTTTCGTCTTTTGTCTCCCTTGAACTGGACCCTCCTTTATTGCCTATCATGCCATCTTTGTGATCATTGGAAGTGAAGAATTTCCCAAGCAACAACACCATGAAGATGATATCATAGAAAGAAGAGTGAAGAAAGAGAAGAGACAGAGGGAAAGACGACAGTGGGAAAAAAATAACCATGTTATCTTCTGTTGACACCCATATTTTCCAAGAAATAAAGAGTCACTTTCTTATAAGTTGAAATTGAAGGACTAAGGAAGATAGAATGTTGTGCAAGCAATACACCTAGTTCATATTTAAAGAAAAAGGGACTTTGCAGGGAGGGAGTATAATTAAAATCAAGTAAGGGGACAGTCACCATGGCTGTGAATGGCTGTTAGATAGTTAGGGGAGATAAACCAGAAATGGATCGGCCAAAGAAATGGAAATGTCCACTCGGAGCAGCTTGCAGTGCGGTCACAGTAGCTGAAAGGCCCTCCGGATGATATTCTGCCCAAGATAGTGGTTGACATTTGCAGGAGTTCATAACAAAGGCCAATGAGGGCTTCTACTGCTAACCTTCAGGAGGGATGGCAGGGGACAGTGTGGTGGACTTGCTGATAATTAGACTTGAGCAAATCTGGGGCATATCCGGGTGTCCACGGCTAGGAGATAACCTCCCGAGCAGTTCCTATTTTAACCAAATTCTTCTCATGGCTGGCGGCAGGCAAAACCGTCTAAAACATACTCCGAATAGCCAAGGGAATCGAGAGTATTTCAGATACGGGAGATTCTTTCAACTCCGTCTCAAAGATGGACTCCTTTTCCGAGAAGGCTTCCCAACGGTGAAAGGAAACAGAGGGTCTATATAATGCCAAGCAGAGTTGCTGCACAGAGGGCGGAGGGATTGAGAAGAGAGCGACATTGAGAGGGGGAGATGGTCAGGGAGATTTCCTAGCGTTGTCCAGCCCGTACCCCTTCCTGCGGTCCGGTTCCCTTCTTCGGTGCGTCATCTTCCCTTTCTGGCCGTGCTATTGGAGTTGTCTTCACCTTCCAACAGGATCGTCTCCTTCTTCCAGTTGTGCTAGCCAAGTATCTCCCTCCCCCTGGTCGCGTTAAAGCCCTTCACCTCTTCCGGCGACATCGTCGAGCCTTACTCCGGCTCCAGGCTGCGCCTTGTTTCCTTATCCTGCACCGCCATCGGACACTCTACTGCACCGCAAGACAACTGCGGAGAGGAGACCGGGGCCTGATCTTTGTGAAGGATTCTTCCTCCGTCGCGATCGAGTAGTAGGTTAGGTGGTCGTGGTTGAATGCTGTTGAGGACAACTGTGGGGAGGGGGAAAATTACTTTTTCTCCAAACATTGATCTAGCATGGGCATATTGTGGGGCCCACCGGAGAAGAATTTGACAAAAAAGAGGAGGGCCATGGCCGGACGAAGCCAGCCAAGTTCCTCGTGGGTGTGGGCCGCCGGCCCAAACAGAGGGCCCAAATCCCCCATCGGATGAACAGTGCCAAACAGGGGCATTCAAGATAAAAAAGAAGAATTTAAAACAAACAATTCATTGAAATTAAATAAAAATTCATGAATTTAATCCAACAATTGAGACTAGTTAGGGGGCTGGCTAAGGCTAACCACCCGCCCCTACGTCTCGGCTTAACCTAAAAGAAAATTAAAATCCGGACTAGTTGGGGGTCGACTAACAATCCGTTCCTACGTCCTTTTAAGATAGACATACAAAGGTTTATAAAAGACCCCAATGTCTTACCATTTTCATTAAGCTATGCAAGGCTTGAGCATATTTAATGTGCTGATATGCCGGTCGTATGCTAATGAATTTATTTTTAAAAAAGTGGGAGGAATGCCCATATGTCTATCAAAGACCGGGTATATTCCATCCTAGAACTAGACAAATTCCATCATATCCATCAAGGATTAAATGGAGTTGAACCCAAGTCAATCAAATTGTAATGCTGTGGGTTATGTAATTTAGATGAAGCAAACAGTGGAAGTTTTAAGTTTGGTGTATATGTGCTGTGATGAGAATAGACGGTCCCATGTAATTGAAAGAATGCAAACACATAACAAATAAAAAATCACCCGATGACTGAATGCTATGCAGGTGCATATCCGTTAAACAAAAACAATTTCAAAATCGAAAAAAAAACAATTTCAAAATCTGGTGAGGTTTGGGTTAACCTTGTCCATCCAGTATCTATCAAGCTCAAGAGGGTAGGCCAGGGTGAACAAAGTATGAGCCCATTTGAGTAATAAAAAAAAGTCCAAAATTTTGGAAGAACGAGGAGTATGCTCAATTCAATAATCTTCAGAGGTAGAGGACCTGAGACATAGCAAATCCTGACGTCTTACATCTTAATGGAGTTAAGATCATAATTTTCTGTGCGCTGATTCAAAATCCTATGAAATTCAATTTTCTGGAGGTATGCCCGAACTGAATCATTCCCATGTAAACTTCAATTAACTCAAGTTAAAGTTTAAAGTATAACTTGAACAAATCTTAAACAATCCCAACCCAATCGAAGTAAAATGCACCCAAACAGACTCTCCATCTAACTCAAATTCCCAAGAAACCAATTGTAATAAACAGAATCTCCAATCCAGAAAAAATTCAAAATCTACAAATCTGAAATGTGAGTCCCAGAAACTTAAAATCTGAAAATTCACTGCAAGCTTAGGCTTGGGTCAACTAAATCCTCAAGATAATAAGTTTTAATGAACAAACTAACTCAACAAACAAACTCCTCAAACAAAAATAAAAAAAACAAATTCAGATCATTCAATAGTGTTGTCCAACTCAAAAATCACGTTCAAACAATGAATTCACTGATGGGTATTAAGCAGTCGAACTTAAGGCAAATCCCAAGCTAAGGTTCTCATTAATCAATTCAATTAAATTCTGCAGCATACGAAGTCTGGGTGGCAAAGAAATTTTAATAACAGTACCTCGATCAAGCAAAATGCGATAGACATCAAGCTCCAGTAAATTCCCTACCAAAATATATTCAAACAAACCACAAACTCAGACTAAATTCATAAGTGGAACATAAATCAATCTTAATCAAAGTCAAACATGACAATGAGCCTGCCAAAGAAGAATTCCAAAATGGGATGAAATAATCAAGTCAAAATGCAAACCAAACCAAGTCACAACCTGTCAAACATCAAATCTAAATCAGATTTAACCAAACAAACTCGAAGCAAATATTCACACCAAAAAAAGAGTCATGAAGATTTTAATCAGATGTCAATCAAATTAAGCCAAATTCGATCCAATCTTAATGACAAACATCCAAATCAAGTCTTCCTCAAAACAATAAATCTGCAATCTAAAAACTTCAAAGAAACTTGGGAATTCCAATCAAACTTAAAACAGATCCAAATTCAATTTCCCAAATCAAACTCAGATCAGATTTCCAAACCAAGTTCAACCCAACTAACCAAACAAATTCAATTTAAATTAAACTGAACTTAATCCAATTCAAATCAATCAAATCAAACAAACTCAAACCAAATTCAAATCAATTCAAACTAAATTTTAAAACACATTAAGTGTTTGCCTTCTATCAAGTTCATAAGGCTGTTGTTCCTATGTGTATGTTTAATTTTGTGGATGTATGTCTTCTGCTTTATGGATTGCTATGACAGATAATCAAGGATATTTGAGTATTCTCTATGTAATTAACATCGGATCCTTGCACCATCCGATGGGGAGAGGTCAAAAATAATTTCAAAGAACCTAATAACTTCAACATATATTTTTATACATATCATGGACCTAGCTTATACTTTTATGGGATGTCACCTATTTTTCTAGAAGTCAGTGCTAAGTCAAATCAAAAAACTAAAATTGGAAAATGAATTTCCAAAATTTTAAAATCTTTAAATTTCGACGTTACATCATCTTCATAACAAGAAACTGCTAAAAAGAAGAGACGATGCTATGGAGCTTTGTTATAGTGGCCCATATAGTGCACACAATAGTCAATTTTTTTTCTTTGTCGACCTAATGCTCATTTGTTTGGGCTATTGGGGTAGACTTTGGTAATTAGGCTTTGTGATGTGACACAGTCCCAAGCAAATGAGCGATCTTTTAGGCTTTTGTGCCCACTCTAAGCTCTAGTCAGAGGATAGAGAAAATGCAAAAAAGTAGTAGGTTTGACAAGAATCCCTAAAAGCTGCCACTGATGAGCTTTTTGCCATGTGTAGCTGTAAGGGGATGTTGCAATCACCCCCCTCCTTGATAGTGCAACCAAATGCAATCTTAGTCGACAATTACCTGTGTGCAATCAACGATTCAACATCATGAATAGATGCTTGTAGCCTTGTAGGTTTCCTCCTCTCTTCTACTCTTTGTAGTACATCTAGAATCACAATGTAATGACTGGACTTTGGTTGTCTTTCAAGGTGGATTGGATCGCTGATTCACGCATCGTGGTTTTTGGGGACAGTTGCAGGTGCTCTCCTATGAATGATTGAGGGGTGATGTCGGTTTGGGAAGTCGGTGATCCAGATTTTAGGTCTCTGGTTCAGGTGGTTTGGTTGGATACTAGATCCAGTAAGCATCCAGTGGATGTGGATTTATTACCCTGGCTTGGGTGTTGGTGCCAGACTAGACCGGGCATGGGCAGATGGCTTTGTGGGTGGCAGCAATGTGGGTCACACATGGACAGGGTATCCATGTTCGAAGGCTAATTGCGGCTCTCCAGAAGCACCACCTTTCTGTGGCTTGTGCTTGATACTGGTACACCCTCTCTTCATCCCCCTACCTCCCCCCTGCCTGTCAACCTGTTTGGTGTATGATGTAACCTCAAAAATCTCAAAAAAGATAATTTCTTTCTTTTGTTTGGATTGGATTTGATTAGACCTTAGCATTGACTTCTTAGGAAAATAGATGGTATTCCATAAAAGTACTAACTAGGGTCAAAATTATATGTTGAGGTTGTTAGGTTCTTTGAAAATTTGTTTTGACCTCTCCCCGTCGGATGGTGCGAAGATCCGACGTTAATTACATCGAGATAACTCGAATACCCTTGATTAAGCGTCATAGCAATCCATGAAAATAGAAAACGTGCATCCACAAAAATAAACATTCACACACATATGGACATAGGAGAAAACAATCTCATAAACTTGATGGAATGCAAGCACTCAATTTTAGTTTGAATTTGTTGGTTTGAATTGAATTGATTTGATCTTTGGTTTGAGTTTGAAGCAATCTGTTTTAAGATTTGAGTTTGAAAATTTATTAGGGATTGATTTAATTTCAGCTTTGCTTTAGATTTGTTTGGCTAATTTAGATTCTGTTTGAGTTAAATTCAGTTTGTTGGCTGTTTGATGAATTTGGATCTGTTTTATTAAATTTGACTTGAGTTTAATTGGTTGAATTTAACTGATTCTGGTTTGGGTTGAAATTAGATCTGTTGAGTTAGATTTAATTGAGTTTGGGGTGAATTTGATATTTTGGGAGTTTTATGCAACTTTCAGATTTATAAACTGATTTGGGTTTGAGTTTGAATTTGATTAATTGATTTAAGTTTGGTTGGAATGAGTTGAATTTGTTTGTTGATTTAAATTGGGTTTGAGTTAGAAAACAATTTATTTATTGCTTGATTTTGACTGAGATTTCGGCTCAACCTATGGAACATGGCTTGTCTGACATGAATTAAATTTGTGCTTAAATTTGGTTTGTTTTAAATCAAATTTGTTTGTTTGGAAATTTGGGTTTGATCTGAATTTTGTTTGAATTTGAGTTTGTTCAGTGGAATCTATTTGATGACTTGTTCTGTTGATTTAAATTCATTGGGCTTGTTTTATTTTAAGGTTGGATCTGACAAGATTGGTTTTGACTCGGATTTAGTAGATTTTACTTTTAGTTTAGTTGGAGTTGAGTTTGGCCAAAACTGGTCCCAACCTTGATTTAATCTGAGTTGGTACATTCAGATTTCGTGAAGCTTGCAGATTTCAGACCTGTGGATTGTGTAGATTTAGGATTTGACTTATTCGATTATTTGATTTGAGTTCTGTTTTGAATTTGGCTTGAGGGTTTAGTGAATTTTCAGGCCTTCAGGTTTCAATTCCAAAGTTATATTTCGGATTGGTGGTTCATTTGGTTTCTTTAAGTTTGGACTCTCTTTCTTTACATATTTGGGCCCCTTGCAGAATTTTTACAGTTTCGGATCTTGTAGGTTCAGAATTGCTGCACTTTTATTTCGGATTTTTGGTTGGAGGTCTTGATTGGTAGATTATGGCTTGTCACCTGGTTTGGTTGAGGATTGTATTTGGGGCAAGTTGGGAATTTGTAGATTGGGGTTCACTTTTCAGAATTTTCTGTTTGTTATCTGAGTAAAGTTCGGATTTTCATCTCTAAATGTGAAGTTCAGATTCTGAATTCAGATTCTGTTTCAAATTTCGGATCTCAATTCAGGTCCAGAATTCAGATTTTTACACATGTTTCAGATTTTAAAACCCCAGATCTTATAGATTTCAGTTTTTTTGTTGTATGTTTCAGATTTCAGAAATGTGGAGTTCAGATTTTTGTTGAAGCTTCAATTTCCAGATTGCAGATTTTTGTTCGGCTCCCCTGCAGATTTCAGATTTTTATGTGTGTTAAGTTCAGATTTTCAATTTTTCAGGTCTGCTTCAAATTTAAGGTCTGAGGCTTCAGATGTTTTCAGATTTCAGGTTCTCAGAATTTCTGTTTTCAGATTTTTATGGTAATTCCGCACAAGACAGATTTGGGTTTCCACTCTTGGTCCCCTCCGGATTTTCAGATTTGCTTGTTTTCGGATTTCCTAGACACTTCAAATCTCAGAACTTCAATTTTTCAGATTTCTACAGATTCTCATAGTTTGAATTTTTGTTAAAAAATGTGATTCGTGAAGTTAAATTTCTGTCTGCAAATCAGAGCCGAATTTGGCCAGAACTTAGACCGGATTCCAGGCTCAATTACAGATTCACTTCTGTTTTTTTTCTCTCTTTCTTTTTAAGTGCTTTGCATCCCATGGGATCAATGAGATCATTGACTCCTCTCAATAATATAAATCAGAAGTACAGCTTCCTGAATGTTTGTTTTGGACATTCATAGTCCAGAAAATGCAATATTACAACTCTGACTTGTCTTCAGAACACTTCTGTTCGATCCTTGATGGATACAGTCCTTGTCAAATTTTTTTTTTTGAATGGAATACACCCAGTCTTACGGAGACTTATGGGTATTTCCCTTCACTTTCTTTTGAAACTTCATTAATATATACTCAGCTTATTGGCATGTTGATCATGCACGGCCTCATATACTTAATGAACATGGTATGACATTGGGGTCATTCGACTTTTATATGTCTACCTTAAAAAAAAGTTAAGGGGAAGGTTTGGAACCGACCCACAAATTCTTTTAAGTTTAGCCAAGACCATGTGGCGGGTTTTTAGCCGGCCAGATGCTCGCCCTGGTTTGTGAAATTAACTTAGTGAATTTTTATTTAATTTTTGTTCATTGTTTGTTTTATTTTGATTTTTTTGAATTATGGGTCAAGAAGCGTGCTAAAAAGCCGGCTTATTGCTTTCCCATTTATTTTGATTCTTTTAAGTTGTGCCGAGACCATGTGGCGGGTTTTTAGCCGGCCAGATGCTCGCCTCGGTTTGTTTAATTAGTTAATGAATTTTTATTTAGATTTTCATTTGATTGTATTTTAAGAAGAGAGATTTTTTTTCTTGGCTGCTGCAGACTTCAAGTTAATAGGCCCGGCCCATCTCCTCTCCTTGCACCCGTTGGCTGGTCCAGCGGGCTCTCCTTTTTTTTTTTAAACTTTCCAACATGTGGGCCCCACAACAGTGTTGACCCGCTGGTCAATAGCTGCACAGCGACAGTCGCCCACGGCCTGCCCGTGCGTCCGGCACCTCCTGCGACCCCCCTGGGCGGGCCCCTTCTCCTTTATACGTCCACCGTGGACCAAAGTGGGGTAAAATAATCCCCCGAGCCTCCCCTGTTCACCTGCGGCTACAGGAGAAGCTTACGGCGGAGAGGGGAGCTCGCGGCGGCGACGGCGGCGTCCGGAGGGAATTCCGGCGACACCGGCTTCTTCCGGAGGGACTTCCGGCGGCGCTGGCCTCTTCTGGAGGGACTTCCGACGGCGTTTGCTTCTCCTAGAGGGAATTCCGGCACCGGCGACAGATTGCGGAAGGGGTTCCGGCGACGGCAAGCCCTGGAAGGAGCTCCGGCGACGACGGTAGGTCCTGGAGACGGTCTTAGCAGCGGCGGCAGGCTCCAAAGAAGGCTCCGGCGGTGACGACTACCTTCGGAGGGGATTCCGGCGACAATGGTGGCTGCGGGAAGGAGATCCGACAACCGGCAAGGCTCTCGGTCCTCTCTTTTTTCTCCCTCTGGCGACCTACTCTGTTCTCTCTGGTTTCTCCTCTCTCGGGCAGGGTCTTCCTCTTGTCCTCCTCCGTCCCGCGGCTTGACAGGCTTATATAGGCCTTGACGACCCTTCCACCGTCGGGATCCTTTCCTCAAAGCTACGTCTGTCTTTGAGACGGACGTGGGAGTCCAGCCTTCATCCAACCGACTCTCCTCCTCCCCTTACGACTCCCCTCTTCCACCCTGGCCGATCCTACTTCCGTTCCGAACGGATTTGGAATCAATCCGCTATAAGCGGGATCGACCCATCTTCCTTCCAGGCTCATCCCAGCTTTCTTTTAGGGGAGATTTTCCTCTCCTTACGGGAACTCTTTCCATCGGAAGAGTTGGCCCTAGAGCGGAGTCCGATTGAGGCTGAGCAGGGACTTGCATACGGTTCGGAGCTTTCCTGCGCACATCCTCAGACGTCCCAGTGCCACTCCGAGAACAAGATTTTCCTTTTCCCCCCTTTTCTTTTCTTTTTCTTTAAAGCAGCCTCATTCCCTTAAACTAGGATCCGGCTGTCAATTTCTTAGCTTCCGGGTCTCTGTTGTGAGCTGGGTACTGTCGCCAACACCTCTACTGTGAGCTGCACACTGTTGCCAACACAGGTACGCCACCTCCAGCTGATAAATGTATCAATTTTGTGGGGTCTATTTTGCTAGGAGACTGTCTATCATGGAATTGAACGTGCCAATGTGTACACATGTCCCCTTGCATTATTTTATTTATTTATTTATTTTTTTCAATTTCGCACTCTGAACTACCATTTGTAACTAATTACCTCCATATTGTCCATTCAATATTCGTGAAATTTTGAGGTGCCAATAGTGTACAATCTCGTGGTGCTGATGGTCCAACCATGATTGCTTCCCCTGCTGCCTCCAGTGAACCAATAAACCGAATCAAACTGTTTGGTTTAATTCGGTTAAGAAAATTAGCTTTTTGGTTTTGTGAACCAAACTGATAAATTGGTTGATTCAATTCAATTTAATTTTTATATTATGTTAATTTTAAATGTATGTTATTATAAATATAAATAGAGTGATACTGCAGAGAGTTCTCTCTTTAAAATAAAATATTAAATTTAGGGTTGATCATATTTTGTTATTTTATTTAGGTTTAACTTTATTTTATTTTTATATTTATTTTATAAATACATTTTATGTGCTAAATTGACGACTCAAACTGAACTGAGCTGGTTCACTGACGGTCTGGGTTTTTTATCAAAATTGTTCTGTTCAGATTCGGTTTCAGCAAAATCAGCCTGGCCCAAACTGAACCAAACCACAAACACCCTTATCTTGGAGTTGAGGCAGCGGCTCCCCATGGCAGTCAAAAAGTGTGGTTGGATGTGTTCCTCAGTCACTGGTGGAAGAGTTACCTCAGCTGACGTTCTACACCACCGAGTAGTGGGAATGAAAACAACATTGACATAGAGGAGGAGGTAAAGTTATTTACGAGGAGGTAAAGTTATTCCTTTCTATTTTAAAAATGGATTTGTTTTTGTCTTATGCCTCTAAGCCAAAGTTGGCAAAAAGAGATTCTAAGATAGGTAAGAGAGAGGTAAGTTTTGTTTTGAATAATGTCTTACTAGAAGACACCTTGTGGTCCATAAAATTGGAAGGGTGTGATCAATGTTTTTAGCATGAAAATACTGTCATGGAGCTATAGAGATCTGGTTGGGGGAGGGAACGATGAGAGAGGGTGAAAAGCAGCTGAATTTAGAAGAATGATACAGGATGTGTTTGGACCTTGTGCATACAGGAAAAAAGATGGTGATTAGGAAGGATGGAGTGTTCAGGAAAATGGGAGGTGATATGTTGCAAGGAGTCTCTTTTCAAGGCAGCTAACAGAGCTGGTAAGTTAGCTATCTTGTTGAACAAGTGGAAAATGAAAACAGTGTTCGAAAATCACTCGTTGTTCTTCTCTATAGAGGTCTTCTACTATTGAGCAAAAAATTTTCTGCGGTTCTCGACTCTAGTGAATGGTCTCACTTATGATCACTTGAAAGATTTATTCTTTGGTGAACTGGGTGAGATCAGGAAGTCGTGCAATTTCACCTACATTTTCTTTGAGGACTTCAATGTTGTGAGATTTTGGGGTTAAAAGATCATACCAGTAAAATTGGAGTCAAGAGATGCAAATGTTTAACGAATGGGTTTCTAAGCTCAATCTCATTGATGTTAGTACTACAAAAGGACATTTGGACATTTTATCTCTAATGACTGGTAATCTGCCTTTATGAGCTGTTTTGCTATGTGTATTCCAATAGCAATTTTAGACCATAATCTGATTGTTATCAGTACTAATATGGGCAATGACAAAGGTTGCAAAATCTTCTGTTTGAGAGGGTGTGGACTAAGGAGAGGCTTATTGGATGTGGTGGCATGCTGGTGACCTGAAGTTCCAAAACATCATGACTCTGTCCGTAACCAACACACCAAGCTAAAGTGGGTGCAGAACAAATTATGAAAAAGGAATGGTTAATGAAGCACTGAAACTCACAAAGAGAACATGGAGCAATTGGAAACTCTAAAAGACTTCGAGATTATAAATGGGCAGGGAGGTTTGTTGGAGGAAGATTTGCTTGCTTGGATGCTCAACAACGCCAAATTTAACACATTGATTAAACTTGAGGATATTTTATGTTTACAAAGAAATAAACAACTTTGGCTCGCAGAAGGATATAAATCACCAAATTCTTTCATGCAATGGGAAGTGGGTGAAGGAGGAGAAAGCTTATATTTGTTTTTGATATCAATGGAATTTTCACTGATGATGCAAGGTATCCTGAACTTTTACATCTGTCTTTTTAAGGAGGAGATGTGGCATCCATCTATTAACATTCAAAACCTTTTTGTACTCTTAGCCGAGCATAACAATTTTCAACACAAAACTTCTCCAATGAAGAAATGAAGGATGCGGTGTTCCAATTGGGTGCAAATAAGTCTCCAAGACGTGATGATTTCTCTCTGAGTTCCTTTCAACATTACTAATCAGTTTTAGAGGAAGATTTAGTAGAAACACTGCAGGCTATCCAAGATTCTTTTCACTTAATCAAGCTTTTCGATGCAACCTTTATTACCTTGATTCTGAAAATGGAGGTGATGACAAATTAAGTTTTCTGGCCTACTAGTTTGTTTAACGGTACCATAAGTTTTTTTTTTTTTAGATTCTGGCAAATAGACTTCAACAGGTTGCCAATAAACTGGTGGATCAAACTTCCTTAGACAACTTTATGGTTAGACAAAAAAGCATTCATGATCAAAAGGTACAGGGAAAAAAAGGTATTGTCATGAAGCTTAATTTTGAAAAAGCTTTTGACGAACTGAACCAGAACTGCCTCTACAATGTGCTCATCTTGATGTCTTTTGATAGCATGACTACAATGATTTAGCGCATGCATAGAAAGCACTTGATGTGGAACATTATTGGTTTTAAAAGGTGATTAAGTGGATCAGCCTATGCACAAAATAATTGTGAAAGCTGATTTTTTAAACATGTTGGAAAATCTCAAATTAAAGGATTAAGTTGTCTAGTAATCTGAATTCTGAATTGCTTTTTCTTAAAGTTATAAAAACAATTAAAGTAATGAAAATGCTCTTATGAAATTCCTCTTTTCAGAGTTAGGAGACTCTTAAAAATGTTTCTTATTTAGAGTTTTCAGAAAAATGGTACTCTATTGATTTCTTTTTCAATCCAACAGAATTATAGAATAATGGGGTAAAACTTACATCGTTCAATTGGCATGGCATTCTCAAAAGTATAATAGAAAGAATGCAAAATTCAGCAAGTAGGGTTCAAGGAGTTACCTTTACATCTGTGCGTGGAGAAGACCGAAGACCGCACAGTTGGAGAATCATTCAACCCTTAGTTACAACTGATTTATCAAAATACAAAACAAAAATGACCCATGCCTCGCAGGGCAGTAAAAGGTCACAAACAGATTTTAGGTTGAATGAAACTCCAAGTTGAAGAGCATCTCTGTATAGCATCTGTGCTGAAGTAGCTTCTGTCTAAAGTATCATGCTACTGAACATCATCAAGAACTTTAGAAAATAGGTCTTCGCACTGACTATACTGTTAATCGGACTTAAACACTCATGAGATTAACAGTAAAGATTTAATCCAACAGAAATATTCCCTGCACGATATTTGAACACAAACTTGACTACTGTTCTAAGCGTATGAACCATGAATGGAAAATATTGAACAGCGTACCATTTGATGTTTAGTCAACCAATGTTTAACAGAGAGGAACTAAGAATGTTCGAAGGCCTTGTAGCAACTGAGTTAAACATCAGATCTAGGAATCATCCACTTATGGAATGAGGACTCAGGAATTTTTGGAAGAGTAACATTAAGAACATGTCACATTAATGAGTTTCTTGCTCAAAGAAATGGTGTTCGGAGATAGGGAATTGAAACAAGCAAAATGGAATTCCGGAATGAGACTTAGGATTCTAGAGGATCTTCAAACGAACTGTAGGTGGAGGGGAAGTAACTCAACAGTCAAGAAGGTTCGAGGGGGGAATTTTTGATGGAGTAAAATCCGTCACCGTTGTTACTCACGAAGCACACTAGCTGATTCAGCCAGGAAAGGGTCATTCTGGCTCTAGAAGACAAAACAGAGGAGGAGGCCTCGGGGTTACTGTAGCCCCAATGAAGGTCTTTGAAAACCTCTAAGTGCCGCAATGTTCATGATCTTGTTCGCGGAAACAGGAAATGGGGGACGCGGTAGCCAGAATTGGAGAAGGAGAAGAAGGATGATGCAGAAAGTTGGTGATGGAGGTGCTTCCACAGGAACTGACAATGCACTAGCAAGGAAGAAGAACATGGAGACAGTGATTGACGATGATGTGCAGGACTGATCACACCCAGATTTGCTTTATGTTGGATCTACCTCTCAGCCGTAGACTGACTGAGGGTGCCGCACATAGTTCTATTGCTTCGCAGGAAGTTGTTGATGCTAATTGCCGTCATCCAGGAATCACTGGACAATGCAATAGCTATGGTAGACGATGGAGGATGACTTCCAAATGCTTGTGCAATGATCGTGCAGGAGTTCTGGTGCCGCATTGTACTTCTGGGATCACCTTGAGATGTCATTGAGTTTAGGAATTGCAGTGATGTTTCTCAGATCGTTTGAACTTTAGACAATTACAGAGCCGATGATGACGTAGTTGAGAACATGCGAAAGGGGGAAGGAGGGATGAGTGTCACAGAGGCGGAGGGTGAGGAGGGGAAAAAGAACGGCGAACCACCAGAGGGTGGAAATCGAGATGGCCATTGTGGCTGATTGGGTGGAGAAGGGGATACTGGGCCATGCTTTTTATGGACGAGCTTCTGCCACTGTGCTACAAAAAGTTTCATTCACTGCGTATCATTCGGGAATACAATGTGACTTATATAAAGAGTCATTTATCACAAAAAAGACCATGTAAGAAAAAGTATCTACAAACATAGCTTTCAAGGGCTAAAATGTAGTGTGAAACCTTGTTTTCTTTCTTCATATCGAAAAATGCATGCATTTGAAAATTCATTTGATTTTCATTCATTTGGGAAAAGAATTTTCATTATCATTGGCTAGTATAAACTACTATAAGAAAAAACATGATATCTCATAAGACTATTAGCCAAAATATATGGTATGCATAAATAAATATGTATACATTTATGGAGATTTTGGGTTCATATAATTATGTCTTTAAATCTCTCTTCATTGGAAGTTGCAAATTTCTAATGTTAATTATATTGAAACACTCGAATACTTTTGATTAACCGTCATAACAATTCATAGAATTGGAAACATACATCTACAAAACACATGTGAGAGCTTTAACCTCATAAACTCAATGGGATACAAACTTAGTATATTAAGTTTGATTTGAGTTTCATTTATGATTTCATGAATGTGTATTTTAAGATTCTAACATCTCAAGTATATGTTCCTTAGGGTCCATTTGGATCACTGGAAAAGAAAAATCATTGAAAAACTCTTACACTGCATACGATTTTTAGAGAATTTGAAATCTTGTTGGCCTCATTTGGTTGCTCAGAAAATAATTTTCTAAGAAATTATTTATCTTGTTCAATTATTTGTAAATTATGTTGCTAAAATACTGTATTATAATATTTTTTATTACATAGTTCCTAAAATCATTATTTTATGCCCTGTTTGTTTAGAGTTTCATTTTTGATACTATATCAATATTGATATTAATATTTTCAAATGTTGAAGTATCAATATCAAAAGTAATACAAGTTGTCACTTGTATTACGTAATATGTTTTGTTTGTACTACAAATTTTAAAATTGATACAATTAACCAAACACCTTTTAATGATTCCTATCAATATCAATTTTAAAATTGATAGTGATAGAGGTACCTAATAGTGTTACCAAACAGGGCATTAGTCAATAAAACATGCTCCTGATATTTACCAACTTGAATTATAAACAATATAATAATTAAATATAAAATAATTATTTACTAAAGTATTTACTCACTTTAGTTGGTAGCATATAAAAATAAATCATGTTAAAAGGGATTACATGCGATAACATTTTTATAATATATTAAAATATAATCTATTATTTGATTTATATGAAAAATATAATTTAAAATGCTTATGTCAATCTACTAGTATAAATAAAAAATATTTTTTATTTTATAAAATAAGTTTTTATCTACTCATATAAATTTTAAATAAAATATTTTAAAGTAACTTACACTTATTAAAATTGATGATGTTTATTCAGAAAGAAGATATTTTATTTAACAAAATAAAATTTTCAAATCAATTTTATTAAGTGTTACCGAAAACGGCATCTACAGTTGAGTAGTGGATGCCAAAATCCCGATTTGGGCGATGACGGCATAAATCATTTTACCTTGACATATATTTTACGTGTAACCAAATATGGCTGTGAGAACCTTTTTGGGAAAAGTACCTGCATGCAGTAAGTTTTCAAGGCAAACAAACATACCCTTAGTGGATTCTTAGCATCTTACACTTGAGGAACCATGCGATTGACATTGTTCATTATGTTTCATGAAAGTCATGAATTAAGGTTTAATTATATGAATTTAACTCTCTTGATTCATGGTCTTAATATTAAGACATGTTTTTAATTATTAGAGTTGAATTCAGACATGAGGTTTAGAAAAGACATGGTTCAGATCAAATTTCATGTTGGTGTTTGTTGGCGTCAAGTTTTTTTTTTCAAAAAAAGAAAACAGGAAAAAGAAGGGAGGCCAGTAAGGGGTGAGCCTGGGAGCAGGATGAGCAGCCCACATTTGAGCTAAATCAAGCCCAATTGGGTGCCCCAATATGTATCTGGTCGGCCAGCCCATAATCCAATTAAAATCAAATTAAACCCGGCTCATATGAAGGCTGGCGCACAGCCCATCAGAAGGAGGACTTGGCTGGGCCGCACCTGCACAAGACCAGCCCATTTCGGCCCTCACCAGGCTGCCAGCCCACCTGCAGACTGCCAGCCCATCTTCAGCCGCCCTTGCCCCATCACCAGCCAGGTCACCCATTGACCAATTGATGGCGTGGGGAAGCCTAGGGGTCTGGTCAGCATGGGAGAATGTTGACGCCTAAAATGCTGAATTTTTTTTAAAATAAATAAAAATAGGCAAGATGATGCAGTTCAGCCATCGAAGATGTAATGTTTACGTCCGTCTTCCGAATTCATCACAAACAACGCCTTGTCGACAAGGTTAAAATGACAATGGGGTCGTACAAAGAGTGTCGAAACTCTCATGCGATATTCTGATGCGTTAATGAAAGACGATCGAGAATGTTGAAACTTTTTTTCGATCAATTTTAGTCCTCGTTAGAGCTTCTGCAACTCATGTATAACAGTTCGACATCTAGACGAAGGACAACCGACGGCGTCGTAAAGCTTTCCCATTGGTTTAAAGCACTGGTCGGGCTTTCACAACTTCCGACAATGGTCTGATGCGTCGACAAAATGGACCGAGGGTCACAATGTTCTTCCGGCAGCCTAAGGGTCCATCGGAGTTCCCAATAGGGGCAACACCCTTGAAGATCATTGATCGGCTCATCAAGAGCCAAACTTAACCGCCGCTAGCAACGTTCGACTTCGCCGCTGTCAGCCTATTCAAGTCTCCTATAATGTCTCCGGTAAAGTTTTGAAAAGGGGGCATAATTCATGCGCACGTTGCCAAGCGCGTAACGGTGGAAGCGGGCGAGTCTCCCGGATGATCAATGACAGTAGCACGATAAGGGGCCGGTCGCGGCCTCAAGCAAGGAGGGATTCAGTTCTACCACGAGTAGGGAAAAAAGTGTAGGAAGAGTGCAAGAAGAAGGGTGGGAAGAAGGGTGAGGTTTACCGGAGGCTAGGTCGACGTCCTCTGTCAGTGGTCGTTGATGAATCTTCGTTGTCTTCTTCCCTTGCCAGGCTTCGAGGCCGCAAATCTTCTCTGGTCCTTTTCGTCACCCCCTTTGGCCACTTCCCCTTGCCACTCTACCCGTCGCACACACAAGCCGAGAGCCCCACAAGCCTCCAAGCCGGTCGTCGCACCCCCTCACGGTCGTCACCTTCGTCTATCCGCTGCACACAACTCCTCGCGGTCGCCGTCGTCGGACGTCCTCCTGGCCACGCGGTCGTCGCACCGCCTCCCTCTCCTTTTCTGGGCACAGCCGGCCGAGCTCCCCCTTTCCCCTCTTCTGTTCACCGCCCCCAAGCACTGCCAAAACCCCCCTCGAGCTGCCGTCGCCGCATGCCAGCCACGAATGCCTCCGTTGTCACCACGCGCGCCTCTCTCTCTCTCTCTCTCTCTCTCTCTCTCTCTCTCTCTCTGTCTGCAGGCCAGCCGCGAATGCCTCCGCCATCGCCGTGCGCGCCTCTCTCTCTCTGTCTGCGTGCAGCCATGCCCCCCTGCACGCGTCTCCCCTATTCTTTGGCCACTGCAAGATGTTCTCTTGGCAGACTTCCCCGCGCAGTCGTCGTCGTATGCCCCCTCGCGGTCACCTCCCCTGTTTCCTATCCATGCGCGCAAATCTTGATCAGCCAGTCCCTTCTTCAGCCGCGGTCTTCCCTTCTTCAAACCTTGCCGATTATAACCCTTCTTCAAATCCTAGTCGGTCTAGCCTCCCCCTTAGCTGGTATTCCTCGGGCCAGTCTCTCGTTCCTATTCAAGCCCAACATAGCCACATGGTCAAAGTGAAGGGGAATGACAACAGGGTCTTGATGATTATTTGCATAAGTTGATTCAAATCCAAGTATGGAACTGATGTAAATCAAAACAAAATTCATAATCAACCGACTTGAGACTAATTGGGGGCTGGTCCAATCGGGTACACTTTATGTCTTAAGTTTAAACTTAAATAATAATTCGATCCAAGACTAATTGGGGGTTGGTCCAATCGGGCACGCTTTACGTCTTTGAAAAATAATTAAACAATCGAGGCTAATGGGGGCCGGTCCAATCGGGCACGCTCTACACTTCGACATAACCTAAAAGAATAATAAATAAATAAATATTTGGTTAGCATATAAAGGTCAAAAATGACTCAAATGCTATACTATTTTTTCCATCAAGGGATGATTATATCAATTTATATAATGGCTAAATGTATATACATATATGCATGCATGCCAAAATATAAAGTCGATATTATAATGATTATATCGATAGGTAGCACCCACAAACCTTAGCCAAAGGTCGGTGTACTATGTCCAATATCGATGTGATCATTTCCATAATGTCTATCAAAGGCTCAATGGACTCAAATAAAAAATCGATTCAATTCATTGTGATCATGACGTTTTATGTCCTTTACATTTATAAGTTGTACAAACTTTACAATTAATGGAAATTATATGTTGTGTATATCTTTGATGTCGATGAGAGCTAAAAAATAACTCCATAATTTCATATGGAATGCAAATAAAAGAAAAAAGTTAATTTAAAAACTATATTAAAACAATAACAAAAAAAGGAGAAAGTAAGAAAGTTAATTAAATAAATAATCCGAAAATATTAAAACATAATTTAAAATTAATTTTTTGACGTAAACCACCAATTAAGAATTAACAAATCAAATAAACTTAATGACAGTTTAATAACAAAAAATAAATAGGGAGATACTCAAAATATACTTAACTAAGTTAAAGCTAATTTTTACACTCTTAAATCAATCAAAATATTAAACAATGAAATCTCCTAAATTAAACTATCAACTAATCAATTGATGAATTCAATAAATAATAATAACAAAAACACACTGTATAATCACAATTAATAAATAATAATAATAAACAAAACAAACAAACATTACATCTTCAACTATAAAATGATATTCAAAGTAAATTAAATTTCTAATTTAAATATCTCCAGTCAATTATCCAACATTTGAATTAAATAAATTTAACAAATTTAATAATCAGTCAAACTTCAAAAAAATAAAAAATAATAAAGAAATAATAAGAGGCTAAATCTAAATCAATTTTTATCTAAATACTTAATCCAAATTTAAATAAACACTAAAAGACATTAAGTCACAAATCAATTGAATCAAAGTTTTAAAATCAAACTCGAATCAATTTCAATTTTAAACATAAAAAGTTTGCATTCCATCGAATTTATGGAGCTGTTGCTCCTTTTGTGTTCATTTCGTTTGTAGATGTATGTTATCGTTTCGAAATTGCTATGGCAGCGAATCAAGGGTATTCGAGTGTTCTCGATATAATTAACATCGGATCTTCACACCACTCGATGGGGAGAGGTCAAAACGAATTTTCAAAGAACCCAACCTCGAACTTATATTTTTATGTATATTGTCGAATTAGTTATTCTCTTATAGAATACCGATCTTTTCATAGTTGTAAAAACGAAATTTGACGAATAAATTTTGGATAAGATTTTTTAAAATTATTCATTAAAAATCAAAATCCTTTTCATGTTTAAAGTCCAAATCTAAAATGTATTTTCGAATTTTCTAAAATACTCAATTTTATAAAAAAACAAATTTTTATGTACTCATGTTTCGAAATACATACACATACATGAAAAATTTTCAAAATTTGATTTCAATCTCAAATTTCGAGGTTACATATACATATTTTCAACAATTTTTCAAACTTCAAATTTATCTTAAATTTTTCCACTCACACCAATTCAAATTTAATAATTTTTTTGAGGTTCACACAGAGAACTCAAGGGTCAGTCAAGGATTAAAATCCTGGGGAATTCAAGAAGACTAGTTCATTTAAACAACATGGGAGAGGCCAAAAGTCATCTTACATTGACTCTAGGCCTGACCCTTGCCATCACCCCACCTCCTATAAAAGAGGCTGGCGTGCCAACAAGAAGGGGGGGGGGAGGAGAAGACGCCGACAGGCTGCCAGAGCTCCCACTGCCCTTGCTGCCTCCTGCTGCTGCTGCCGCCACCTGCTGCCCCCTTGTGCACCTGCTCCAAGCCCCCCTGCCCGAGGCCAGAAGAAGAGAAGGAGAAGAAGAAGAGGAAGCCCACCTGCTGCGGCCTCCCCCTTGGTGGAGGGTCAATTTCGGGTGGCACTCCTCACCCCCCTATTGCATTCAACATCAAAAATCAGGTGGGTAAAAACAATTATATGGACATGTAGCCCTCTATGGGCGCCCCCTCACCTCTTCTAAATTCTCTTCTCAACCCCTCTTATGGCCTAAACCGGTCTTCATCGTCATCAGCAACCTATGGCCTTAAGCAAAACCCTTTTGCCAACCTCATCTCGGTCCATCCGGAAGCACCCAATCAGGCCCTGGAATGTATCCAAGATTCAGACTCGAACAGGTCCTGTGGGAGGGCTGTTTCCAGTCCTGACCGGTTCCCAAATTAGCCCCTTAGCAGGTCCCATTCCAGCCTCCTAATCAGGCCCCATTTACCCCCCTTTCGGTCTGCCAGGAGCCCCCATACCAGGTCCTTGTCCAGCACCCAATCAGGCCCTGAAGTGCCTCCTAAAATCAGACCCCAGCAGGCCCGGTCCAGTCTCCAAGTCAGACCCATGTACAGACCTGGTCCGGTCCCACTTCAGAAACCTGCACAGGTCCTGACCGGTCTCCATTTCAGACCTTCTAACATACCCCAAATTAGGCCTTGTCAGCCTACCCCTAGCAGGTCCCATTTCAGCCCTTCTAATTGACTCCAATCGGGTCCTGTTCGGACTCCAAATCTGACCCCATTCAGGTCCACTTGCAGTCCAGCCGAGTGCCCCTTGTGCAGACCCATTTCGACCTATTAAAGGCATCTGAACAGACCTCAAAGCCAGTCCCAAATCAGACCCCTTCCAGCCCCCTTGTTGGTCAACCGATTAGACCCATAAGGTGGTTCCTATTCAGCCTATTTCGGCCAACTGTCGGCCCACCTAAAGGCACCCAAAACCGACTCCAATCAGGTCCCCATTTCGGTCCAGTCAGGTCCCCCTTTGTGCAGGCCCATTCTGGTCCATCTAAGTCCACCGGACAGCCCCTTTGTGGCAAAACCAGACAGCCCCCTTGTGGCAACACTGAGCAGCCCCCTAACAGGACCTGTTCGCCCCTCCTAAAAAAAGAGACTTGAGATTCTACTTAACAGTCCCCATTGCGACCTTCAAAAGAGGACAGCAGCAGCCCCAATTCAAGCAAAGAAAAAGGGCAGCAAAGCGGTGCAACACAGCTCAACACAGGTGCAGAAATCTGCCATTCTTTCAGCATTGGTGGGTAGGGGTGATGTCCCGGACCCTTTCGGAATCCGTACGACGGGCCGATCGTTTGTCCGGATGGGCCCTTGCCTTACCACCAAGACAATGGAGGCGCGCAAGCACAAGATCAGCAGGCCCTTCCGGCTAAATATAATTAATAATGCAACATTGGAAAACAAATGAACTATATTCTCTACTTGTGACCTACAAAACATGCATTTCACCTATCCACATGTAAAAATCTGCATGTGATAAACTTCGGTAGGAAGTCTTCCTCTGCAAATCTTCCACAAGAACACTCTGATCTTGAAGAGAAACAAAGGAGACCACAATATTTTACTAGTGCACTTCCACTTCCCCCCAACGAAGTCTTCTATAGGCTGATTTAACTGATAAGACTGACTCTTACTAAGAATTTTCTTCACCTTGTCCTCATTCACATGATTACAAGAAAAGACTCTAAAAAGTCTAACAAACTCAAAATGTTCCCTGAATTCTTCCTCTTTTAAATTTCTTCTAAAAGCAAGGGTCCACTTATTCCCAAATACCTCATCATCCCAAACAGAACAAACCTTAGCTTCCCCATTAGACAACACTATGAACAACAATGGAACCTGAAATGTAACTGGCACATTCCCTGCCCATCAATTGTTCCAAAAAAAGTCTTCCGGCCATTCCCAACAGAGATAGACACAGTAGTATTGAAGAAATCTCAATTTTGGAGAATACCCTTCCATGGCCCTGAAAGTCTTCTACAGGATCTATAGTCACTTTTCCAAACCTCGTTTACTTTCACCTCATACTTGGAATAAACGATCCTGCATCATAAGGAATCAATACCATAATTGAGCTTCCATAGCCACTTAGAAAGAACGTACAACCAAGGGGAAGCATGCTGGTGCCACCCTCATTCTTGCTTGTAAAGACACGATCCCATTTACTAAATGTCTACTTTTTCTATTGCCCGTACCTTGCTAGAAGATAATTTCTCTCAAACTATCAAGTTTTTTTACAAACACTGAGGAATCTCGAGTATAAAGAAGTAATAAAGGGGTATACTTTCAAACACACTTCTTGACAAGACCCACCAGTCACAGGCTCACAGCTGAGGACATTTTACCTTTCCACCCATGCTCTTATTGTTTTGTAGCATGCAGCTTTCAACAAAAGCCTCCAATTTCTTTTATATTATGGCAGGCACTTTGAAAATGAAGAAAACATATAGTAGTATGTTAAAAGATGCTGATTTGACTTGCATCCATCTTCCGCTAGCTGAGAGTATTTTTCCTTTTCACTATGGGTGTGCGTAGTCTGGTTTTGTGCAATTTTTTTTCAATACCGTAATGAACCATGTACTCAAACCAGTTCAATTTGGTTTGGTTTAGTTTAAGGTTAGTTAATTTAATATTTAAAATAATTAGTTATTTACATATGTACATACTTAATTTTAGTTATACATAATTAAAATAGACATTATAATATTATAAAAACTGTATAAAATTTATTTTTATTAGTAATATAGTAATAATATTATTATATTTTAATTTAATTGGTTTGGTCTGGTTTGGTTTAGTTAGGAAGATCTCCAAGCCAATTTAATTGAACCAGTGGTTCAAACCAAACTGGATGAGTCGGTTTGATTTGGTCGGTCGTGAAACTATTAATACACATCCCTACTTTCCTCTCTTGGAATTTCTTACCTACTTTCTGAACTACCAGATTCAAATGTGCAGTTGAGTGGACTCTATCAACTAGGGGTAGGTCAGATACGTGATGGGCTGTTGACCCTTCTTGCACCAAGGCATCTAGAGTATAGCCGAATTGCATTCTCATGGAGGTTGTGACCAGTATGGCCATCTTTATACTTGGGGGTGGCGTTGTCTGTTCTTTGGGGGTCTCTGATTATCATGCGGGGCTTGTTCTTTTGATACATATAATCTAGACATGCTGTATTTAGTGTATGGAAAGGTCTCATGATTGGTGTCTATTTCTTTAGATGCACGGCCTTATGTTTTTATCATGCAGTTTTCTTGCTCCAAGAACCTGCCAATTCTCAGTTAACATGTCTGTTAATTGCTGAAGATCTACCGTAAGGGTAAAGGGTGCAAGAGAACCCTCAGCATTAAATCGTGAGCTTACAGAGGGTGGACTACAGAGATTAGAAGATCTTGATCATGAAGATCCGTTTTGGGATCTGAAAAGTAGGTTTTTGAGTTTCAAGAAACAAAATTGTCTGTAAGTAGCCTGTGATATTTTCCCTTCTTCCATTGGTTAAGCCGTACTTTTTGAACTTATTTAGACACCTGATAATTTATTGCAGGGAGAATCCTGTTCACTTCCAGAATCTTGCTCAAGCTCAGGCACCAAAGGTAATATAATACTACAGGATATGTACCAATGCAGAAATTTTTTTCTCCTTGCTCTTTGGATGGCTCTCTCTAGATTGTTACATTATACGTGTACCTAAAATTCAGTGTGCTTCTCTCATCTTACGTCAAAGATAAAAAAAGTAAGAAGTCAGAATTAAAAGTACATAATAATAGCATAAAGTCATTTTGTGACAATTTATGACATTATATGAGTGTACTTGTGGATCTGATTGCTCCTTGTGTTTTGTTGTAAACCTTTTTCCCATTTCGAGTATGATTATTCTTGACTGGGTTAGGATGTGAAATAAAGTTTCCTGAAATTTTTAGGTGTAAGTTCGTGCCATTTCACTGGTGGTATTTACTTCAATCTACAAAAAGATTTTAGTGTTTTTAAACAGGCCTAGCAAAAACTGTGGGCTTTTCCCAGCCTCAGATATACTGTAAAAAGGTTCATAATTTGGGCAACATGTCAAACGAATTTTATTCTTTGTTTATTCATTTTCTTGCTTCATCTTTTTTTTTTTACTTTTTATGGATAGAAATCCATATGTGAACACATGGATACTACAAGCATTGGAATTTCGGACTCTCATATGAGTAGCAGTTTATCCCATAAGGGCATTAACAGCAGGTGTTGTCCAAATGTCAAATGGGGGTTATCACTCATTAAGGGTATTGAAGGGCATGGGCTTAAAAAGACCTGCTCTTTTTCTCATTGTGTGTCAAACACAGTACTAGCCTTTGGAAATCAGAACTTAGCCATTTTCTCATAGTGAAAATAATTTTGTGAGTACAAATTCCTGGAACATGCAAATTTATTTTCATCTCTTTATTTACATTTTTTTGGAATTTTCTGCTTAACAATTCTAACCTTTGTACTGATGAAATCAAAACAGTTCATGGTAATTGCCTGTGCAGACTCAAGAGTCTGCCCTTCCAGTGTGCTTGGATTCCAACCGGGAGAAGCCTTTACTGTGAGAAATGTGGCAAACTTAGTCCCTCCATTTGAGGTAAGTTGACTGTTCAAGTTGCTCATTTTTATTTAAAAACTCTAAAGGACCTGATTATTTGGGCCACGTTTTATTCAACTCTTGAGGGGCCAATAGCTCATGATCCAAAACAGATACATCTTGGATATATTGGCTTCTCTGCGCACCACGTGCATGGAGGATTATAGATAGAATAGAGATAAACGCATACCTACTTAACATAATATGTCAGAGCTAACTCCTGCGTGCTATGTTATCCAGACGTGGAGTCATGGTGAAGGACAAAGCAGTAACCCAAAGTATAATGCTGAAATTAAGCTTACCTAAGCCCAAATGACTCAAAATTGATCGAACTGGTTAAATCAGGCTAAACTAGTCTGAACCTAAATCAGGCTAAACTGAGTTGAATCGACCTTAAATCAGATTAAGCCCGGTCTAACCAGACTGAACTGGCTCTAAGCTAGTTTAACCATGTTTGGTGCCTAGCTGGACCAGGTCGTTCAACCTGAAACCAAGCCAAATCAATAGTTTGGTTTGGTTTGAACTACTAATCGATTGGTTTGGTTTCTAAAACCTTTTAAATGCGACCAAACTAGTAAACAAAATAACCTGAATTAGATTAAATATTTATTTTAATTTATATATATTAACATTATTTTTATATATTCTCTAATAAAAATAATTTTTTTCAGAGTTTTTAAGATAAAACTAATGAGATATATAAACATAGTACACTAAATTTTAATAGATTATGGTTTAAAACCAACCAAATAAAATTATACATTGACATATATACTATATCATAATAAAATATAGTTTGAACCAAACCAAACCAAATGGGTGGTAGTTTGGTTCGGTCTAGTTTGAGGAAAAAATCCTCAAAAACCAAATCAAATGAAGCCATGAACACCCGTAGTTCTGCCAACGCATCCAGGGGTGATCGTGGCACTAGCTTGGATGTTGGAAGGCTTGACTGCATTGGAAGGTGGCTCATGCAAAGGAAGATCATGTGAAAGGTCTGATCACATGAGCGGGGCAAGCAACTTCCATTCACAGGAAAGTGGTTGGACTAGAGCCGGTTTGGGGAGGGGTGATCCAAACTTTGAACCATCAGCACTTGGACTCTAGGGGGCCGTGGCTCGTGTGGACCCAGGTTGACGAAAGTAGGAGAGGAACTGAACTGCAGCAAGTGCATGGAAGGGGGAAGAAAACGATGTAGGAATATCCTCTCTTCGTAAGGTGCGGCTTCAAGGAGGAAACATGAGAAATGCGGCAGAGGTAGATAAATGCATGAGGGTGATCGTTGGCTGGATCCAATGTAGAGGCAGCTGCATAAACAAGGGATAGGAATTGGGTTGGGAGGAATATGTAAAACGGCGGTGTTAGATCTATCAGCACCAAAGGGATTTCATTGGGTGGCTTGCACGGAGGTGAGGCTTGGTGGATTTGGAAGAATGCTGAGTGATGAGCTTTATTGGAGGGGAGGAGCTAGTTTTGTGTTGTTGATGGAGGCGGGACCTTGATAGATCTGGAGAGGGGATGGTTGGAGGTGTCTGCATTGTAGGTGTTGGATGATGCTGTTGAGGTTCCTGCGATGATCGTGGAGGTAATCCGTTGCCGCATAGGTGACTGACGCAAGGATCGTGCAACCTGGAGATCGCCAAGACCACAGTTCATAAGATTGGAATCAGCCATTGGGTTGGCTAGTGCAAATTCTGATCTGATTTGAATAGGACTAGTAGAATTGGCTGATTCTACGGGAGAAAATTTGATCCAAAATTTGCTTAGATTTGTTATTCAAAATTTCCAAAAAATGAAAAAGTGTAGAAATCTTCTATAATTCATTTTCCCTTGTGATTCTGGTCCTATCTGACACTTTTGGGACCAGAATCAGGGTTGGAACTGATCATAAAAATAGTGGTGGTGGCGCAATGTCTATTGTATTTTTCTTGCCCTATTAATCTGAATCTTGTTCCTATTGGGTTCAAAGAGCAGGGAAGATGCTGCGACACATCTCATTGGAATCAGTCCCGAATTGGCCCATTCAACCGAATTGGTTCTGATCCAGGTCAGATGCCATCTATTCTGACGATTTTGGCGGGAATGGGGTGTGGATCAGTCTCTCCCATCCTCCCAAATCAGGCTGGCATATGTTGATCTGATCCCATAATTAGCCCATTCCATGATCCATGGCTGGGACATTGCAGGGATCACCTGTGGAAGATGCCATAAGTAGTCTTTAATACCAATGTAGAACAAAACAGAGAAGGGATGGAAAAGAACTCTCTACAGAGGAGACATGTTGTTGAACTGTGGTACCGGGAAAGGGACAGAAGGAGGAATGGCATGGAGGTCAGTCAGAGGTGAAGATTGGTGGAGAAGGGCCTCCTCGGCAGGAAGGTGAAGGAAGAAGGAATCCTTGGTTGAGTCGGCAGGGGGTGGAGGGAGAAACTATTGGGACCAAGCTCCCTACAGGATCAAACTATCCAAAGGGAATAATTCTCAACTGTTCATTTACCTTTTCTGGAGAACATAAAGGCTCTTTATATATAGAGAGCCATTATAATGTCCATTCAAAACAAAATAGTTACAAACATATCTTTAATGACTAAAGAACTAAAACTTAAAAAGATGTCTTTCTAAATTTTCATTAGGTCAATTTTTAGGTGCCTGAGGTGAAGGGCTCAATTCACTCAAGTGTCTAAGAGAACCACTTCATATGGTAAAGGCAAATGGGGGGAGAGAGAGAGAGAGAGAGAGAGAGAGAGAGAGAGAGAGAGAGAGAGAGAGAGAGAGAGAGGAAACAGAGGACAAGTGCATCATAGGAAGGTTGGAGGATGTTGTCATAGGCCAGCTAAGCACCCCAAGATGAAATATGCTAATTTAAATCAGTAGAGTGCTAACAACTCTGATTGTTTCAAAAGCTGAGTTGACCTAGGTTTAGACCTTTTTGGAAGGCTTATCAATTAACAGAATTGTCCGGTCAATCATTTGATGTGGTTGTCACATTGCTGTGGGCCGACGTTGATACCAGAAAGTCGTGCTTGCCCTGGCACACTTATTAGGGGGGATGGATCTATGCTCCAGTTTCCATATGCAATTTTAACAATCTTGTCTCTTTTCCTGGTAAGAGAGGCCATGGTGGGTACGCCCCTCTAATGTCAAGTTGGCCTCTGTTGATCTCCATCGACATCTTCCAGCCTTCCTAGAAGGCACCCGAGTTGTTTGAGACACCTAAAGCGGCTATCTAAGTGGAGGTAATGGCGGCGGCAATTGCCTAACCAATGGTGATGTGTTTCTAACTGTATCATACGTGAAGACCCCATGCCACGTGTAGCTGAAGGGGCAATCAATGAAATGAAAACAAATTACATCTCTCTTTTTCTCTCCCCCTGTCTTCCTCATCTTGTTCTTCACTTCCATTGGAGGCCCTCCAATGTTCATCTTCTTCTTTTGCTGCCCCCTGGTCTCCTTCCCCTTTAGTGATGCCCTCACCACCTGGCAGAACCCCTTTCTACCTCTAGATCACCCCCCTGTGTAGAGCACCCCCTAATTACTGAGCATCCTGAAACCACCCCCTTCACACTGCAACACACCCCGAGCTATACACCCCTCGTTGGCACCCTACCTGCTCCCCTTGTCTGTCTGCTGCCACTACCTCCACCTGCCCAAGCATCCACTGTAACTCCTAGCCCCCATCCCTCGTCAAAAGACCCCTCTCTCCTCTCCTACTTTTAGAAGCCACACCGGGCTCCCTCCACTATGTCCAAATCCCACCTTGCAAGCCCCCCACCTCAGTTCAAATACCCTCCACCCCCCTTGATGCGGGACGAACCGGCTAGACCGGGCTAAACCGAACGAAAACGACTTAAACTGGCGCTAATCGCCCTAAACAGACCTAAACGGACCCAAAATGGCCTAAACCGGCCTCGAACCGGTCCCAAACAGGCCCGAACCGGGCTCGAGATGGGCTGGACCGGCTCAGGACACCCTAAACCGGCCTGAACCGGACTGAACCGGCCGGTTCAGGCCTTGAACCCGGTTGGACCGGGTCTGGCGACCGGTCTGGCCGCGGACCGGCCGGCCGCGGGCCGCGCTGCTGCGTGCGAGCCGAACTGAAACGGGGGTGGTCGTGGCGTCCGCGCGCTGATGCGGGACAGGTAGCGTGGCCGCGATCCAGCCGCCGAAGCCCGTCGCCGTGCCGGCATCGCGGGGCGCCCACGTAGGCTCAGGCCGCGACAAGGAGCCGAGGGAGGATGGCGGAGCCGAGGGCGTCGTCCGCGTGGAGTCTTCGACGGCAGGCAGGCGACGGAGCAGGCCGAGCGGAGGGGTGGCTGCGTCGCCGTCGTCGTGCGGCGGTCGCAGCACGCAGGCGACGGAGCAGAGGAAGGGGGGGCAGGCGAAGGCTCCGCAGCCACTCGCGTCGTTCTCGCCGGCGGGCGCAGACAATGCACGGACGGCGGAGGCAGGGAGAGCGAAGGGAGGCCCGCGTCGTCGTTGTCGTCCCGTCCGGATGGGTCGCGCGGTGGGGGCAGGGAAAACAGGGGAGGCGAGGACCTCAGCGCCTCCGGCGATGTCCGGCCGAGGCGGCGCCAGAATGATCGCAGGAAGGATCCACGGAGGAAGGGGAATCCAGGGATCGCCGGATTCCTCATCCCTCTCCACCGTCTTCTTCTTCTCCTGCTTCTTCTCCGTCGTCGACTTCGCCGGCCTCCGGATGGGAGTGAGTGAGGGCATCAACGCGGAGGTGTCTGTCGTGGCTGTCGAACTGAGAAGAGGAAGGGAGGAGGAATGGCACGGAGGCCAGAGGATGAGGAGGGGGAGAAGATCGGCTACCTGCCGTGCTTGGAAGGTGGAAGGAGAAGGGCCCTCCTGGCCGATCGGGGAGGAAAGGAGACGCCGGCCTCACTACCGGAGGTGAAGGGGAAGAACGGCGCTCCATCGCCGGGGTGGGAGGAAGGATGGGGGCCGCAGCCCCCCTGCGCTGGAGAACAACCCGAAGGCTCCAAAAATCACTGTATATTGCCTGTTCGAACTCTGTACATCGGTCCTCTTTTAAAGAGGGAGATGTGAAAATTAAACAAAAGGACTCCCTAAGACATCTATTTACATACTTGTCCTCATAAAGACACAAATAAAAGAAGAACACAAAATTTACCAAAATATGTCCCCATCACCCCTGCTTCACCGCCATGGCATCCACTGCACAGGCTGCCCCAATCCAATGCCCTCACCCCCATCTTCTCCTCTACCGGATCCAACTGGCCTTTACTGGCATCCAAGATCCGTGAGCTTTTCCATAGAGTGAGCTCCCGACATCTCCAAGCCCTACTACCACTACTCTGGCTAGGTTTGAGACAATTGCTGCTCCTCCGTTGGGCTCCCCAGACGCTGACGAAGCCACCTTAGTCCCTTGCCTCCTTTACGTTCTTCTCTAGCCGAAGGACTCCATAGTTGAACATGATGCTACAATGTTTTGAGATTAAAAATTATCAGGAGCTACAGTGATCAGTCCATCTGGTGAAAATTTGGTCGCATGGCACTGAAAATGCAGGAAAAGAAGGCACATTATCTTGCAATTGATATTATGAACTAAGTAAAGTTGAATACGAAATTGCATGTGGTTCGAGATATTTGTATCAGGCCGAGATCAACTTAAAGGGTGCATACATTTGAAGTGGTTTTTTTAGATATTGTCAGAAGTTCGGGATTAAAGCAAAAGCGAATGTCAAAATATTACAAACAACAAAAAAGCAGGGCACTGCATAACACTACTGAGATGGTAGTCAATGGGGAAGAAGTTTAAGAAAGAAAACTCTGAAACAATTGAATCTCTCTGTGAAAGTAGGCACATCCAGTTAGCACCCTAAGGAAGGCAACAACCAATCCTTGACATGGTCAAACACGATATGCATGATCAGGTTCAGGTTGTCATTGCAATTTTTAAAGAAACGTTTATTCCTCATGCACCATATAGCAGAAAGCATAAGTGAAAACATTGCTTGCCACATTAAAGTGTCTGCAAACACAGGTTTATTCTCGGCAGAGCATCATTAAGAACTTTCTGGTATGTAGATAATGCTTGGTTTGAAATTATTTCATATGGTTATTGTATTATTTTGGGTCACGATTGGTTCCTCGAGTAGCAAGCCAGTCTAGATGTTACTACCCAGAAGTTCACTTTGAAGCTTGAGGAGTACAGCTTTTGTAAAGAGCTAATACATATCAACAATACATGTCCACATGAAATGATTATTAAGGAGCGGATGACACAATTATCAAGTACATTTATGAGGTTAGTTCATAGCTTGTCGCAGAATATGAGTAACAATGCTCCTTAGAGGATGAAGCCGATAAAGTTATTGAGGCTAAGTTGACTATACAATTTACTTAGTTACTGATTAAGCTAATAGCCAAGTGATCACTTATTGGCGGCCCTACACTTAGATACACTAATAGGAGCTGCACACGAAGGTACTAGTAGAGCTTCCATATCTACACCTGACGAACAATATTACATTGTTTGGGATGACTTTTGCTATAGCTATGGAGATTTCGATTTGCGTATTGTTGTCATTTAGATTGCGTCAAAATCTCCTACATTGGTAGTGACTATATGGATCATACAACACTACAAAACTTGAGGGTGAATTTTTCGTAAGCTGGGGGATTGATGTGTTTTTGAGTGGATAATACGTGACGGATTCGAGAAGACTCCATGTCACGAGTCGAATTCGATCAACACTGCCATCATGATCGTACTGTTTTAGCAATATTGAGATTTTATTTATCACAAGATAAGTTAGGAGTTTCAAAGTAATAATAGGAGTTTTTAATATAAATATATATGAGTCAAATAGGTTTTTTTTTAAATTAAAAATGTTGCAGCTGTTTGAATGAGAAAAAGAGAAGGCTCTATAAAAGAGCACTTTTATAGGTAGAAGGATTAATCAATGAAGTGAAAAAAACTTACATATATATATATATCTCCATCCATCTTCCCCCCCCCTCCGTTCTTTTTCTTCTTCTCATAGTCTTTTGGTTCTTCTTCCTTCTCCCTGCTCTGGCTCCCTCTTCTCTTCCCCTTCCATTGGAGCCCCTCCCCTGTTCATTTTCTTTCTCTGATGCCACTGGGTCTCTTTCCCCCCTCATCGATGCCCTCACCACGCCTACAAAATTCCCTTCCACCTTTGGTTTACCCCCTCTCCATTGCTGAGCATCCCGAAACCACCCCTTCACACTACAACACACCCTGAGCTATCCACCCGTTGTTGGAACCGCACAAGCCCCGTTCGGTCCTTAATGTCCCTTGCCACTGCCACCTCCACCCGTTTGAGCATCCATTAGAACTCCCGAGTCCCCCCTTCATCGGAAGATCCCTTCTTTTTTCTCTTGCTTCCAAAAGCCCCACCGACTCCTTCCACTCTCCACCTAGGGATGTTCATTATTTGGGTTGACACAACAACCCGACTGAACTAGCAAATTTGGGTCCATTTGGTTTAGGTCAAGTGAGGCATTTATTTGGTTTATAATCCAAACTGAACTGATTTAGAGAAAATGGTTCGGTTGGTTCATGGCACCCTATAACCTAATCCAACCCATTTAACTTGATTAGAGGAGAATACTAGTCATTTTGAGATGGTCCCTCCTCCAATTTTTTCTTGAAAACTCCTAAACCCTCATAGTCCTCTGAACCTTAGTGTAGCTTGCGAATAGATGTTGCTCTCTAGTCTCTACATCACTCGTCTTCTCTCTCACCCCTCGACGACAATGGCAGCTATCGCTAGCAACTACAAGCAGGAGAGTTCATGTGTCTAGCAACAACAAGATGTGAGATGCTGACATGACAACATTGCCTCACAGCTATGCTTCCTCGTGGTTGTGAATAGGGTCACCTACCTCGATGGCCAACTATCTGCTGTGCTGCCTTGTGGATCGAGATGACGACGACAAGAGCCCAATGTTGTGATGCCACCGGCCATCTTTTGATGGCCTAGGAGAAAAAGGGGGCTAGTGGGCTGAGGGAAGAGACAATAGGGAGGAGAAAGGAGCTGGAACTTTTTTTTTGCTTTTCCCATGCTGCAACAACCAAGCTGCTGCCTATATTTATTGCTACAAGGTGGTGCCAACTGCCAAGTAACAAAAATTGAAAGGAAGTTCTATGCAATTCTGTCTCCCCCCGACATCCACCAGTGTTTGAGCGTCACTGTCCGTCAGGTAACCTCTACATTCATCTCCCTAAAGCGTAGAGATTGGTGCTTTGGTTTTACTTAGTCTAATTTGACTATTTATAAAGTATTTATTATATATATATTTCTTCTTATGATTATACTTTGAAGAGCCAAGATGTCTGTGACTTTTGAAGCAAAGAACTTGATATTTTGTTTATCATACACAGGTTGTTTCATGTATATTTCTACACAATAAATTTGTTACTTTTGTAGTAAAGAACTTGGATACAAAATGTTGTTTCATTTATGTTTTGAGAATGTTTTTGTTTTCTAAATTTAGTTTTATGAATGTTAAAGTTGTCTTTTAATAGAAAAATGAAGTGTAGTTTATGTATGATTGTGGTTGAAACAAATTTTGATGATATAATGAGGGCTATTAATATGCCCAAATAAAGGCCCAAACCGAAGACTAAACTGAATTAGCTTGGTTTGGTTTGGTTCAGTTTGAGTTCTACATTTGGTTTAGCTTGTGTTGGAAAAAAATACACAAAAACCAAACAAAACCAAACCATGAACAAGCCTACCTTTGTTGGATCCAGTGAGCCTCCACGACATCCGAGAGCCATGAGCTCTCCCACCAAGTGAGCTCCCGACATCTCCAAGCCCCGCCGCCATTGCTCTTGCCACCAGCTAGGTTGAATGACTACTGCCTCTCTTCAACCAGGTGCCATGGATGCCAACAGAGCTGCCTCAGCCCCTTGTCTCCTCCTACACGCACTCCTCCTCTAGGCTGAAGGACTATATAGCTGAACATGGTGCTACAATTTTTTCAGATTAAAATTATCAGGAGCTACGGTGATCAGTTCATTGGGCGAATGGTAAATTTTGCTATATAGGGCACCAAAAATTTCGAGCAATTAATATTATGATTCAAGTTAAGTTGAATACGAAATTTCATATTGTTCGAGATATTTCTATTGGGTCAAGATCAACTTAAAAGGTGCATACATTTAAAGTTGTTTAAATTGACTACAAATGGGCTTGATTTGGTAGTGGAACTCATTTTTCGATTCCTATTCTGATATGGGTTAAGGTTAGGGGTGTTCATGGTTTGGCTTGGTTTGGTTTTTGAGTATTTTTTTCAAACCAAACTAAACCGAACTATCTCCCAAACCAAACCAAATCGAACCAAATTAATTCGGTTTGGTTCGATTCAAACTATATTTTACAAAGGTATAGTAGATATATCAATATATAATTTTATTTTGTTTGTTTTAAATCATATTCTATTCAAATCTTGTGTATATGTTTATACATTACATTAATTTTGCTTTAAAAACTCTATCATACTTTATAATTTATTTAGTTATTATCTTGATTAATTTTACTTATGGATACTTTTTTTTTGAAATCGGATGAACGGAAATGGAATCAACTAGTTTTGATTCTAGTTCCAATAAGTTATCGGAACATCCGATATTAATTTTTGATTTCAATAACTTATAGGACACAAAAACAAGTTTTAAATACGTCAAATTTTCTCATATTTGAATTGAAAATTTGAAATTTTGGATTCTATTTACACCCTAAGTTTGAATGTTCATTTTTTAAGTAAAGTGTGACACGATACTGATGTCAATGATCACCAAGTTTGGGGTTGCGACTGGTTCACAGACATTAATTTATTATTTCTTTGACATTTTTTTAAAAATGATGGAAAATGCCAAAAAATTACAAAAAATAAGGAATATATGTAACATGATTTGAAAAAAATAATTCATTGATTCCAATCTTACATGATATATATTTTCTATATAATTTTTGTACTCTTCCTATGTCATTCAAGTTGAGTACATAGTATAGTACAAATATACATGATAATTATACTCGTCACTCTCTCGAACAATCATTCTAACACTAGATTCTAAAGAATCACTATAGCTATCATAGCTATAGGTGAATCCCCATAATTTATTTCATAATGCTCTTGGCCATATGTAGGGAACATTGGGATGGATCAAATGCATAATTGAAGACACTATAGTATTGTCATTCGGCTCGTTGGGTGTGTTTAACACCTCCACATTTTGGCCTTGCACCATGATCCATGTATTGGGTCGCATGGGTGTATTGGTCTTCGTCGGTGGAGCATTCAACCATTGTAGGAGCTCTCCCTATATCCGAGGATCTTTGTTTTCATGAAGTGGTGTGCCCTCATGTCCAGTTTCATCATCGTTGCTGCTTTTCGAAGACGAATCCTCTACAGTTTAGAACTGAACTTGGATGTTCGGCTCTGACGCGTCTTCTCGATCCTATGTACTTGTATTGGCATTTGCAATATTAAGGGAATCGGTCAAAACTTGTTTACATTTTCTTCTATTTTGCGTACCTCGACTACATCCTTCTCCAATCCTCTGTCGCTTTGCTAGGGAGGGAGGAATTTGGAGTTCTTTAACGAGAGGGACATCGTCGAGCACTCCTTCAACCCATTGTCGGCAGGTTAAACTCTAGTTCTTCCATCTCTTCTCGGTCATTGGTCTAAGCTTCCAATGAATTCTTGTTATTGAATATTTGGTCCAAGTCGATGTCCTCTTCTTCAGTTGTTGGCTCCTTGATCTGTCATCCCAAAGCTTGTGATATCCAGCTTTTTTGTTCTATCTGGTTCTACTTCATACTCTCCAAATTCTTCAGCTTTAGTCTCATGTTATAGTGACAATACACAAGGTCTTGAAGTCTTCGTGATGTCAACATGTTCTTTTGCTTCGTGTGGATCAAGCTGAATGTTGACCAGTTTTTCTCATAGTCTGAAGCGAAAGTGGTTTAGCTTAGGACCCTGATGGCTACATCTGCCAAATCTTCATAGCCTGTGCTTTGCCATGGTCCATCCACTAATCAGCTGTATAAATTCAACGTGTTAAAAAATAATTATCTTTTACAGTTTGATTAACTAACTAAGTGATAAATGTAAATGCTACATACTTAGACTTAGTAGCATCACAACTCGTTCCACTCTATCCATTGCCAAGTGAAATGCCTGCATTTTGTAATTGTATATCTTGTTGTAGGCGATAATAGACCGGTCGTCAACAAGCACCCATCCAATGACGCACTTGACATCATCAAGCAGTTCGTTTGTTGTTTTAAAATGTTGGCTATAGCAATACCATGGGTTGAAAAAGTAACATATCAAAGAAATAATGTTAGTAAACAACTTAGATGTACGTGAAATATACACAAACTAAGTAAATGACTAAGGAAATATAGCTGTTGCATGTATGGGTTGATGTAAGGTACGTTCCCACTAACGATTAATTATGTCTCACCATTTGGTGAAGTTGGACACCGTTTTCGAGATTTCTTTATTCGCTCTCTCAATTGTATCATATAAGTACCTTATGCTTGTTTTACTATCTCTATCAACTATCTCAAAGCCTAAAACTTAATGAAATTGAACATTTGAACTAATGAACAAAGTAATTAAGTATTTAACAAATTAATTAATGAATTAATGAATTAATTAAATAAATAATTATCTAATTAAATAACTAATTAACTACTTAATTAATTAAGTAACTAATGAATTAACTAACCAAGTATTCAATGAAAATGAACTAATTGAATAACTTATGAACTAATTAACTAAACTTTCAAGTTTAAATAATGAAATAATGAAATGACTAATGAATAAGTTAAATAATTAAACAACAAAGAGAGCACAAAATTGAGAGCAAGAGAGAGCAAGGAGTGAGGCGAGCAGGAAGAAGAGCCCCTTGGGATTTTAAATAAGCGCCTAAAGGCTGGAAGGGGGCTTTAGGGTAACGGGTCACCAGGTTGCACGACCCGGTCATGACCCGGCCGGAGGGTCGGGCCCGGGTCGCGATCCGACTTTCCATGGCCAATGTGACAACTCAATTGGATTGGGTCTAGTATCAATTTATTCGACAAAGTTATAGTTCAGCTCGACTAGTTTGGTTATATTAATATAGTTGGATTTGATAATCAGTTTGGTTTGATTTCGGGTGGATTGGTTCTGTGTTGCGTGACAGTACATCAGTTTTGTAGTAGTGGGACCCACATAGTTCAGGTGGCCAACTTGGTTGGTTTGACGCATCATGATGGGTTTTATCTTTCCATCCTGCATCAGTTTGATATTAGAGCAAGCACCGACTTGATTCCACAAGTTGGGATTCTTATGTTGTGTAGGACACCAACACTTAAGTTTTGACGTCACTCTACCCTATGTACTGTACCACTTCTCACACTAGTCACCCTGAGCTTAATTTAGATCATAGACTGCCATGCTTTCATCCAATTTTTACATATAGTCAAAGGCAGAGTATCATCAAGAGCTCTCCGGTACAGAGATGATGTCTGATTCAAGATTATTCCATTTGCTTATCGTATCATTTTTTGTTAATAATTGCTTCTTCGATTGGTAGGCCATTCTGGACAATACTACCTAGAAGTTCACTTTAGAGCTCAAGAAGTACAACTTTTATGAAGAGCTGATATATATCGGCAATACTTGTCCACAAGAGATGATTACTAAGGAGCATGACATAATTATTGTGGTTATTTATGAAGCTAGTCCAAAACTTGTTGTAGAATGAAAGCAATGCGCCTTGGATGAAGAAGTTTACAAAGTTATTGAGGCTGAGTTGGCCGAACAGTTTATTTAATTATTGATGGAGTTGATAGCCAAGTGACTTATTGACGGCGCTACACCTGAGGCATCGGCATCAAAGGGGCCGCACACCTAGGTATTTGCAAAGCTTCCAAATTTAACATTAGACAGACAATACGATCTTGTTTGGAATGACTTCTGTTATAGCTATGGAGATTTCAAGTTGTGTTTTGTAGTTATTCATATTGCATCAAATTCACCTTTTGCACTAATAGTGGCTGTACAAAATCATACGACATTACAAAACTTGAGGGTGAGTTTTTCATAACGTGGGGGGGGGTTGATGTGTTTCTAACCGGACTATATGAACGGATACAAATTCGAGAAGACTCCATGCCACGAGTAGAATTTGATCAACACCACCATCAAAATTTTACTATTTTAATAATATTATGATTCTATCTATTATGAGTTAAGTTAGGATTGTCAAAGTAATAGTAGGAGCTTTTAATATATTAGAGTGAAATAAGGTATTTTTTAGTTTTAAAATGTTGTAGGGGTTGGAATGAAAAAAAGAGAAGCTCTAGAAAAGAGCCCTTTTGTAGGGGTCCATGAAGTGAAAAAATACATCCTTCTTCTTTTTTTCTTCATCCATCTTTCCTTCCCTCAATTTTAGTTCTTTTTTCTCTACTCTACCTAGTCTTCCTTCTCTTCCCCTTTCATTAGAGCATCTGCCTTGTTCATCTTCTTCCTCTGGTTCCCTTGGGCCTCCTTCCACCTTATCGATGCCCTCACCACCCTTGCAGAATGCCAGAACCCCCTCATACCTCCGGACCCCCTCTCCATTGCTGAGCATCCTAAAATCACCCTCTTCACACTCCAACACACCTTGAGCTATCCACCCCACTCTAGAACCCCATAAGCTCTCCTTTGCCCCTCGACGTCCCCTGCCACTGTCTCCTCCACATTTCCGAGCATACCCGCTGGCATAGTTGCTTCACCACTGCAGCATCTGCCACACGGGCTGCCCCCGATAGGGCCTCCTCCATCATCCAGGTTGCAGTCTTGCAGGGCCTGGGATCCCACCAGCTGCCCCCCTCTGACGCCCTCATGCTGTCTTTCCCTCCTTCATATCCAACCGGCCTCTACTGTTATTTGAGTGCCTGTCTCCCAGCATCCCCAAGCCCTGCTGCCACTACTCCTGCCGCCGACCAAGTCGGACAAACACCACCGCTCCGCTGCCAGTTCCGCCGCCAGGCCCCCAGATGCTGATGAAGATGCCTCGGTTCCCTGTCTCCTCCCCCACATGCTCCTTCTCTTGGCCAAAGGACTCCATGGGTGAATAGGGTGCTACAGTGTTTTGATATAAAAATTATTAGGAGCTACAATGATCAGTGCATCGGGTGAACAGTAAATTTGGCCATATACAGTGCCAAAAATGTGCGGTTCAAGATATTTGTAACAGGTTGAGATCAACTAAAAGGTGCATGTATTTGAAGTTATTTAAATGTTCTTTTTTATGAGTAAAATTATGAGTTTAAGAGTGAAAATGTGACACGACATTGACGCAACAACTTTATTATATTGGGTCTGGTAACGACTTATTTGACAAAGTTGTAGTTTGGCTTGACCAGTTTGGTTATATCATTATAGTTGAATTCTACAATCACTTGGGTTTGGCATTGAGTGGGCCAATTCTTCATTGCATGACAATATGACATCAGTTCAGTTTTGTGGTGGGATTCACATGGTTTTGGTGGTTGTCTTGGTCAATTTGATGTGTCATGATGGGTCTTATCTTTTGGTCCCGCATCAAATGGTATTTGTCTAGGGGGAGAAGTGTTTCCTCACTCACCTCTTCGCCTAGGCAGCATAGTTTGGAGGATTGGGCAGCTTAGTTGTGATCAACACATGATGACCTAATCCTTGGTGAGGCATATATTACATAATTGGCCAATCCGGATTGAGATCGGCCGATTCCTGGATCGGATCGGCCAATGATGATCCAAGTTTCACCCGGAGGGGTGATCCGAGATAAAATCCTAGCAGAATTGGTCGGGATTGGATCTGCATTGGAATCTTGGTTTTTAGTTTTTTTAATGAATCTGGCCAAATTGGCCGGAACTGGATTGAAATTGTGGTCAAAACATAATTATTTTTTTTAAAATCCTGATTCTTGATTGGAATTCCTCCCGGAGGATCGGCCAACATCAGTCAATCGTATTTGATCTTGATCAGTTAGGTACCCACTGATCTTGGTACCAATTCCAATCTGGCGATCATTGTGGTGAGGTGATCCTTAAAGTAATTTCTGCCAGGATTGGGACAAGAGGGATTGGCCTAGTTTGGACTGATTCAACCTTGATCCCATGGCAAACAGCTGCCTCTGAAGATGGAAGGGTACCACTGCTGCCCCTCTGTCTTTCCTTGCCCGAAGATGAAGAATCAAAATCCAAGGGATTTGCAGCTTCCCGGTCTGCAGCTTCCTATCTTTCTTCTCTCTGCCAGCCACTCTCCTCTATCAATAGGATCAAAACATCTGGTACCATTAGATAGGAGTTTTAGTTTTTTTTTTCTTGTTTTTTCTTGTTTTTACAACTTTCTAAAGGTTAAGTCATGGATTGAATTTTCTTTTCTTCCCTCTGATTGGCAGAGTTGGCCAATCCGATCCTGGCCCTGAAATCCTGGGAACGTAGTTGGCTCACCCAGCTTTGAGAATATAGCCTTCAAACATTTTGAATACATATGGGATTATGCAATAACCCCGGTAGTGATAACTGCAACCAAATGTATTTCTACTAATGGCAATTAATAATAACAGTTATTTCTTTCTCATGAAGATCTGACTGTCACTTTTTATCTTCTGACAGCATGGGGCTTCAGAAACCAATGCAGCACTTGAGTTTGCTGTGAACTCTCTGGAGGCAAGTCGTTGGTTTTAGTTTTCTGAATCTGGATGCTACCTTGTCTCTCTTCTTAACGTATGAAACAATGACTACCTTGCATAGGTTGGGAATATCTTAGTTGTTGGTCACAGTCGCTGTGGTGGAATTCAGGCCCTTATGAGCATGAAAGAAGAAGCTGATTCAGGGTATGCCTACTTTTCAAAAATAAAATTATCTATTGTTCATAGGTTGATCAACTATATGAATGTACTGGTTGCTTGTATGTGTGCTGGAGAATAGTTTTGGATAAACTTAGTAAATTTTTTTCTGCCACTGATTTAGCTGCTTCATTTAATTTACCTGATAGAAGATTCATAAAGAAGTGGGTTTCTATTGGCAAGAGTGCTAGGCTAAGCACCAAGGCAGCTGCGGGCAATCAGACTTTTGAGATGCAATGCAAACACTGTGAGAAGGTAAAATCCATGTGTAGTGTCTACTTGCTGTGTACTGACCGTCGACCAGCCACCTCTGGCAACAATGGCTTGCACTCAGAGTGGTTTTGTGCTACAATATATTATATTGTTTGTAGCTAAATAGATCAGGATTATTTATCCACTTTACATGCTTTCATCGTTTGTATATTGTATAGTATCTCGGTAAAATTGTATATGAAATTTATCAAGTGAGAACATTCTAACTATGCTACCATTTGGATTCTGTTTCTGAGAGCTGTGATTAAGATTCATGTTTAATTCAAGGGAACACTTTTCTGTTTAAATCTAGACTGGTCATTGTTGGTGACCTGATATTAATATCCATTGAGCTAGTTGTCAAGCTCAATTAATTTGTCATAAGGCCATAGTTGTCATGGTGACAAGGCACCCAAGGTGTTCAGGGTTGAAATTTTTACTTAGGTGGCTGTTGCTTGCTTAATAAAAAATATATGATAATATAATATAATATATACATAGATATAAATATATACATATAATGTGTACATAATATATGTAGAGAGAGGGTAAGAGAAAATTAGGGAAAATGTAGGGTAGACTCCAAAGTTTTAGGTATAAGTGAGTTTTACATATATGTATATGTAATTATGTATATTGATATAATATAATTAAGTATGTTATATGTGTACTTGTAAATGTGTTTTATGTATATAGTTATCTATGTGTGGGTATATATTTTTAGAAAAGAGGAAATTTCATAAACTAAGTGAGAGGGAGAAAGAGGGGCTTGAGAGAGAACTTTTATAAATATTAAGTATACATGTATTATTAAAAATGTGAAAGATTTTAATATGATTTTACTATCATTAAATGTAGTCACGACGGGGTCAAGGGGCAACACTCCTTGTGGAGGGGGGGTATCTGGGGGTAAAGTCCCTAGATGATGTTTTTTTCGTGGAGAAGGGCTATAGGAGCACCTAGCCAAGCTCCTTGGGCACCTTTTGGCTCCCAAGGACACCAAGGAGCCTAGGCCCAAGTGCCTTGGCACTACGACAACTATGCATAAGACCCCGTTTGCTGTTGCAAAATTTATCATGTTTCTTTCCATATGGTAACTCTAGATCTCAAACGTCTTATAATATCAGCTCAACCAATCCAACTTGCTCGAGTAATGACAATTGTGACACCATGTAACGTAAGTTGGTCATGAGGGGGGCATTGGTGAGAGTCATTTTGTTCAATAGAAGGCTGCTGCATATTCAAGACAGGCAGTGGATCTGATTGGATTGACTGACTTTGCTGATCCAAGCAAAGTCAGGCCAACTTAAATTTTTTAAAAAAATCTTATAAATCAAAAAAATATTCAGGAAAAATAAATGTACCAGAAATATATGAAGAAAACAGGGAAAATCAGGAAAATCTGAGTATGGAGTGATTGTCATCTCATTTCAAGCATTATTATGGAGAAAATATGTTTTAAGCACAAGTTTTTTATTAATAAAATATTTTTTTGATTTTTTGTCTTGCATCAACAAAAATCACTAGAGTTCTTACCGAAAGTTAAAAATGCTTCTTTTTAAGAGTTAATTTTATTAATTGAACATAATCTTACTTTTCAACTATTACAAAATTTAACTGACTAAATCCTAATTACATAATGGAGACAAATGTATCTGCCACTAGAAGCCTAGATGCATCAATATAAGTTTAGATACATTAAGTTTATAATCTAAAAACATTCAAGAAAAAAATATTACTTGAAAATATGAAAGAAACTCTAGATCTTCAGATTTTCACAACCATCTTTTGGTCTTCAACACTCTTTTAAGATCTAAGCAAAATCCTTGCGAAGAAAATTCATAGGAGAAATCATATTAAACGTGTAGATCAAGGTTTCTCCTGGAAAAATCCGAGAAACCAGGAAAAAGGCTGCTAGAGTGTAGACGGCAGTGAACAGGCAGTAATGGTGGGGGGGAGGTGGTGGTCAATGGTGACAAAGGGGTCAGGATGTTGGTGGTGGAGGCCTGGAGGGGGCTGGCAATTGCCAGAAGATCACCACAAGATAGAAACTAGAAGAGGCAAAATAATTGAGATGACCTAAAGTTAAGGGCCCTCCAAAAGTGTTGAAACTGCAGGTATCACTTAACAGAGGAGCCTTAACCACACCACTCCCTCACTATACAACAAATAAAAGAGGGGACAAAATAAGCAAAAATGCTTCTTTTTTTATCTTCTTACATTTGTTTCCTTCCAATTGGCCCAGGTGGTAGATTGCAATATCACCCACGAAACTTGAATCTTTTCTTTGCTCTCGCAATCTTGCTCTACATAAATACTAAATAGGAGATCTGCTAACGATGATAGGATTGGAAGGGTACATCTGTTCCGACACAAAAGCGGTTCCTAATTCTGCTTTGCATATGTGCATTGGAAGTGAACATGCGCAATAGATTCTACTCCTCAAGACAAGGAACAACAAGTGTCTTCTCTCTGGAGAAAGTCAGAAAACACTTCATGCGATGATGAGAGTGTAATTTACCTTGAACAATCCACCATGTAAGAAACTTAACTTCCATAGCACTGGGGGTTCTCTGAAATCAAACCAAAGAAGGAAAAAGTATGTACAATCAAGTTTCAGAGCTTAGTAAGCCACCTAACTGAAAATATACCATTATTTTCCCATCACTAGGTTTTCACATCTTGCTGTTCTAAAATTGGAGTAACTTGATATGATAAAGGCATCACATCCACCAACTTTGATGTCTCATCTTCTTAGATGTTCTTTCTAAAAGGTTGGCACCAGGTGCCGCCATTTCTAGTAATGAATCATCAATCTGCAATCACCTGTTTATCATCTGAAGCTATCAAGCATAACAATGGAAAGGTACCCTACAAAGAAACTTCACCACACCAAACATCTTTACAAAAGAAAAAGGTACCTTTTTAAATTTTTTGTTGGTGGACTCAACAGAGGTCCACAATTCATTAACAGCCAAAAAAGAAGTACAAGCCTGTAAGGGCTGAGAAAAAAAATCGACTGTAATGCCCTCCCGCCTCGCCATCTCCCCCTCCCCGCTGCAGGAGCCCCCTCTCTCTCTCTCTCTCTCTCGCCCTTCTCCATCTGGACGCCGGGAGCTCTGCCGACCTCTCCTCTCGCTGTAGCGATTGCCGCTTCTGGTCATTGTCGTTACCCCGCCGTGAGCCTCCCCTGTTCCACAGGAAGCTGCCACAGCGGGGAGCTCCCCTTGCCACCACCACTGACCTCCACCCTTCTTGCTGTCGCCAGTGCGGTGCCCTTCGGCCGCCACCGCTGCCATCCTGCCCCCTTGCTGCCGGCCACCCTCCCCTGTTGTGGACGCTGTGGTGTCTGGTTCACCATGGACGCCCAGCTAGCCGCCGACTCGAGCCCAACCCGGCCACCTGGCCCAGCACAGCTACCCTCCTCAGTCCAGCTGGCCCAACCGCTGGTCCAGCCCCGATTCACCTCTGGTTCAGCCCAGTTCACCATTTGCTGGTTCAACATCTTTTTCTAGGATTTATTTAATTGTGGAAAAGGGTGAAAAAGTAAGAAAAATAGCAAACAATCCTAAAAATTTTGGAATAATCCCATAAGGTTCCAGGTAGATTTTTCAAGCTCATCTAGTAATTTGACCTTATATTCACGAGAGAATTGTATGAAATAGCTTAATGACTCTTAATTAGCTTATTTAAGATTTATGGACTTATACTCATTGTCTACTCAAAATTCTTGGAATCAGAACCTGAAATATGTTATTTTGTACATTATGGAACCTGTTTAGCATGTGTATGACTTGGGTAGAAATATTTGTTATGTATTTGGTTTTATGAACCGTAGAATTACTAGTTATGTACTAGTTTGAATATAATTATTGGAAATTAGGTAATTATGTTTAGTAAATCTTGAAATCATCAATTTGAACTCTTAGAACCATGTTTATGTCAGATTTTGTGTAAAAAAAATCAGAACCTCAATTGTTTAGTTCATGCTAGGTATGAAGTTATTTGTTTTGTGTAAGTTAGAACGTGTATAGTTCATTTTGTTTGATATTGCGTGTGTATGGCTCCTGTAAATCTTATTTAAATATGTTTCAGATCATGTAATATGTCTCTTGATGTTTAGTTATGTTCATATGATCATGTTAGGTATGAGGCTTGTGTAGAGTTTGTAAATTAAGTCGGTTTGTCCTAAGTCTTGTTTAATTTGTTGTATATGTTTTGTTCTGTATGAAAGACATTGTGATTAGATGGTTATGTCTTGTATGCATAGTATGAATACATGAATATGATGAACTCTTGCTAACGGCATGCTACGAACGCTCACTAGCCTATGTTAGCCATTGTCCCGTGAGTAGCGGGAGACATAGAACAATCTGGCCATCCCACAAATCCAGAATTACCGCGGTTTACCTTAAGTGCCACCACTGTCTACGTGCATTTTGGGTCTAGCTTAGTTATATGTTATTGCTATATATATTAGAGTTGGCGATGCTATTTGTTCATGTGATGTGCGAAAGAAAGATGGAAAATTCCTTGCTATGTGGCTTACGTTGGAAGGAAATGAAATATGTTTTTGACGTGTCATGTAGGTTATGAAATATGCATGTTAGTATGTCATGTAGACATGTCAGTGCCATGATATGTTTAAAAAAATCAGATTGGTTCAATTATGTTATGGTCATAATATGTCAAGCTTTAAGGTCATTTAGAAAGTATTTGTCTAGTTTATGTGGCCTAATATGTATTGAACTAGAAGTGTGCAATTTTGGCATGACTTTTTGATTAAAGATAATCATTATTTGGTTATGGACTTGTGAGGTTAATATAGAAGACATACGATACTTTTAGTTATACTTCAAGTTAGATATGTTTGTCTGCTTATATTGGTTATCCAATTGGTGAGAAAAAGATGTAAATTCTATTGAGTCATTGATGACTCTCCTTTTTGTTATAAATTTTTCAACAAATTTTGAAGAACCTGTGATGCGGGACCGACCGGGCACCAAGCTAATAGCTAACTATGAAGGCCTAGCAGCACGTTGACTTTGCAATTGACTAGCTAAGAAGACACCTCGGTAGACAATTATATCAAGTTTATCCAGCCCGAGAAGCGATCCCAACTAGAGAAAGGATCGGATACCAAGTGGGGTACCGAGATAGGACATTGCCGACTACCGATGTAACCGATCAAGTAGTTCGGGACGGGAACTCCACTCACATCGGACGGCGATCGAATGAAAGTAGCTAGAGTCCCAGCGTCTCGCGACACGGCAATGAAGTATAATAAACGAGCAAGTAACCTCGGTTAAGAAATCATACCTCCACGCCTAAGCGTGGGATGTCGACCACCGTCAAAGTCCTCCACGCGGCTAGTTGCAGACATGCCATCCGCCCCGACGATCATAACGCTGCATTCCCGCCTCACGGAACATTTACCGAGTCGCCCGATTCAGGGCTGTCCGCCCACGCAATGAAGAACCTGTCGAACAAGCTGGCTGCGGGCTGGAGGGAGTGCTGGAGGGAGGAGGGCGGCTGCAGGAAGGAAATGGTGTTGGTGATTGGTCCGTCGAGGAATGGGAGAAGTGGGGTGAGGGGCTGCCGCAAGCAGGGGCGTACAGCCCTGGAAAAAGAGCTGGACAGGGTTGGGTGCCAACCGGGACGAGGAGGGCTAGGGGGGAAGGAGCAGGTCCGGACGGACCTATTTGGAGAAGGCCTGATGTGAGGGGAGGAGGCTGGCGGAGGAGGAAGAACCGCCGGGGTGGTTTCCGGTTACGGTTCGCCGGAATAGGGGGAAATCGGATGCGAAGAAGAAGGGGAGGGGCACGCGGGGTTGTGGGGTGTGCGGGGGGGAAGAATAGGTCCGGACAGACCTGGTTGGAAGGTAAGATCGAAGGAGGGGGTTCCGGAGGCGGCTGGAACCGCCGGGAACCCTTACGGTTCGGGGCGGGAAGGGAGGAAGAGACCGGGGGGGGCTGTATAGCTCTTACCGGAGATGAAAGGGGTAGGAGGGCCGTCTCCACCCGAGGAGAGGTGGTGAGCACCGGGGAGGAAGGGCCGATGCCGCCGGAGGGAGGAGAAGGAGTGCCGCTGCCGTCTCCGCACGCGGGCTGGTCATTCCCGCTGCGCACGAGAGGAGCTCGGGAGAGGGGTGAGGAAGAGAAATTACGAGAAGGCCATTCAACTCTCATTTCATTCATTTTCATCGTGCATGAACATACGAAGTGTAGGAATATATAACCCCGAAGCCCATTACAAGTGTACCGAAAAAAAAAACACCTATTTTCCAAATACCCCCAACTCTAAGTGTAAGGTGTGTGTGTACACTCAAAATATGTAGAGATCCCCCAAAATACATACGAAAATGTGTCCCAAGAAAACCCCGAAATGAGTGTCTTAGAAAATAAACAAAAATAATAGCACTAATCATCAATCCAAAGTGACACGACCGGTCGTCGACGCCGTCGATAAACTAGGGCGAGGTCGAACCGGTCTCGACCGCGGGTGTCCTCGCGATCCTCCCCCGGGTGGGAGGAACTCGACCCGTCGAGTAGGGGTCGTGCCACTCGGTAACGCTCGAAAGATGCGGGTCTAGGCAACGCTGGCTGCACCCGCGTCGGCCGTGAGTCCTCCGAAGGTGGTCGACCTCTCCGGCCGCACGGGTAGCGGTGATAGGCTCCTTCCCGAGTTGTAATCACCGCTCGTCCATTATACATTCGATATGCTCGTGTCGAGTAGGGAGAGGGGCTGAAGGTGGACACTCGGTGTGAGGCTCACTCGAAGGGAGGGGGTGTGGAGTCGAAATCTCACTAGGAATCGGCTGCGGGTCCCGATAAGCCTTAGATCGGAAACATTTGAAAGTAGAGCTAATGCCGTACTCGGCGGGGCAAATCCACCACGTAAGCATTGGTTCCCCGCCCTCTCGATCACTCTGAAAGGACCAGCCCCTCGAGCTTGGAGTTTTGCGCGACCCCCGAGGGGAATCGCTCGGTCTACCACGACCACGACATAATCGCCTACACGGAACCCTCGGGCTCGCCTATGCGCAAGTCCGGGCGCTGCTTATATCGCTCATCGCTAGCCTCGACTTGGCGCCTTTAACATGACCGTACTCTGGATATGCTTCCAGTGACTCGGGCCGAGGCGACACACGGGTGGCGTGGGGGAGAGGGGTGAGATCTAAAGGCCGCCTAGGTCTGCGGCCGATACTATCTCGAAGGGGCTCAAACCCGCAGACTGGTCGACCGAATCATTATATGCAAACTCCGGCAAGGAAGAACGAGGTCCCGTGTGCGAACATGGTCCCCGGTGTACGCGCGAGGTCACCCAAACTCCTGTTGACGACCTCGGTCGGCCATCCGTACGGGGGTGGTAAGTGTGGAAAATTTAAGTTTGGTTCCCGAGAAGGTCCAAAGGGTCTTCCAAAGTAACTGGCGGTAAACCGGACATCGCGGTCGGAGACAATCGTCTTGGGCGGCCCGTGGCGCCGATCTCGGCAAAGAAAAGACGGGCTGCCACCACCGACGCATCGAAGTTTTCGAGCACGGGATAAAGTGGGCCATCTTGGAGAATCGGTCCACAACAACAAGAATGAGTCGTGGCGGCGCAAGGTGCGCGGTAGCCCAAAGGACAAAGTCCGTGCTAACATCTGCCACGGGGACTCCAACGGGAAGTGGGGTGTGAGAGACCGGTGTTGTCGCTCGTTTAGACGTGGCACGGATGCGGCGGGCAACGTGCGGGCCGCGTCGCGTTTCAAGCAGGACGATAAAATCGATGCTCTACGAGCTCGATCGTCTTGTTCCGGCCGAAATGTCCGGCTAAGCCGCCGGAAGCTCCTGGACAAGGGAAATCGCGGACCGAAGTCGAGGAATGCAAAGTCTGGGATCCCAAGAAAAAGGTACCCGTCTCGAAGGAGGTACCCGCAAGAAATCGAAGGGGCTGGTCGGACTCGAGAGCGACAATGATAGAGCCCAGTACGGACAATCGGGGTTCATCCCCGATCCTCTCGAATCCGATCACCTCGTGCGAAGCGGCCGAGTAGGGACACTCGCCGGCTCGAGCATCGGCTACTCGGTTCTCGGCCCCAGACGGTGTTTGAGAACAAAGTGAACGATTGAAGATACTCAACCCATCGGCTATGTCGAGGGTTGCTTCTTACGGAGAATGGAGGGTAGCGGAGGGCCTCGTGGTCCAGGAAGTGGGGACAACCTCACAGGAAAGAAGGTAGTGTCGCCGGTGCCTCGAAAGCACCGCACGACGGCGTAAGAACTCCTTGTCCATAAGTGGGTATGTCTGACTTGGCATCCGATAGCTTCTCGGCAAGAAGGCTACCGGATGACCCTCTGAGACAAGACTCCACCAATGCCCACCCCCGAGGGCATCGCACGCAACCTCGAACACCTTGGTGAAATCGGAAGCAATCGAAGAACGGTGCTCGGGTCATCGTCTCCCTTCAGGGTCGAAGGGCCGAAGCGGCCGATTTGGTCCGAAAATGCACCCTTCCGAAGACAATCCCGAAATGGGAGCGATGACGCATCGAACCTCCTTGATGAGCCGGCGATAAAAGGCGGCGAGACCAAGGAAACTCCGGACATCGTGAACGCGCTACGGGCTCGAGCTCGGTCGATGTCGCCGGATCTTCTCGGGATCGGGCCGAGACGCCGTCCACCGAGACAATGAAACCTAAGAAGGCAACGAAGGGGTCGAAAGCGCACTTCGAGGTTTCCCAAAGCAACCGTTCCCGTTGGTGAGCACACTGGCGAAGATGGCTCGAAGTGGTGCTGGCCACGGGACCGGGCACGTAAACAAGGATGTCATCAAAGTAGACTACCACAAATCGCCCAAATGTATGGCCGAAGAACCCTGGTTCGTCGGCCCTACGTGAAAGTGCTCGGGGCATTGGATAGCCCGAATGGCATCACCATCCATTCGTATAACCCATCCTTTGTTTTAAAAGTCGTTTCCATTCGTCACTCGGTCGAAGGCGGACCTGGTGATACCCACTTTTAAGGTTACTCTTGGACAACAATGCGGCTCCCGCTAACATATCAAGCATGTCATCCAAGCGCGGCATGGGGAACCAGTATTTGACGGTAATCCGGGTTAATGGCTCGACTATCGACACCGCATCCTCCAAGACCCGTCCTTTTTGGGTGCCAAGAGAGCGAGGCACACCGCAAGGACTCAAGCTCTCCCGAATATATCCTCGCCCCGATAATTCCTCGACTTGCCTCCTTAACTCGGCATGGGAAGAGGGTCCACGTGCGATAATGAGGCAAGTTCGGAAGAGTTGACCCGGGACGAGATCGATGGCATCTTTGTATGTCCCTCGTCGGAGGGAGATCGAGGAAGCTCGTCGGGGAACGCATCCCGGAAATCTGCAAGAGTGCCCCGATCTCGAGGTGGATGGGAGGTCTCGAGGTCGGAGGGGTCTCGCGAGCGACTACGCCGAGAGGAGGGTTTTCCGAATACAACGCTCGAGCTCGCGATAATCGCGGTAGGGATCGGTCGAGCGAGGTGTGCATCGGGAATAGGAGGATGTGCCACGGGACCCTCCTTGACCTCTTCAGGAGAGGGAGAGTCAGTAGAGGATGGAATGACTAGCTGCAAGTGTCCACCAGCACAAGGGGTGATGTCGGTGGGAACGAGGAGAGGTAGAGGCTGCCGAGTGTCGGGAAGTCGAAGGTGGTGACTTGGCCGCCGAAGGAGAGGAGCGGCAAGCTCCCGGCGGGTTTGGGAGGAGGAGGGGGAGACGGAGCAAGAATGATGCGCCGACCGCGGTGCTCAAAGACACGTGTTAGACCGACCGGCTGGAGGGTCGCATCTACATCAAAGAGCCAAGGCCGGCCCGATGTAGACTCCCCAACCTCCGTAGGTAGAACATCGCACCAAATCTCCCCGAGAATAGGGAGGGAAGTGGATGGGAACCAAGCATCGGGTGTAGACGGGGATGGAAGTAGAATCCACCCACGACACTCGATAAGGATGAGGGTGGTTGGTCGGAACCAGCCCGAGGCATGATACGAGACGAGCGAGAAATAATAATGCAACTCCCGCTATCAATGATAACCTTGCATGCCTTGCCCCCCAGTCGAAAATATGTGTGGAAGATAGTAGTCCGGCGCCAATCGTCACTCGAAACGGGCCGGGTGAAAGCACGATGGACTATGCCAAGTGCCACCATCGACCGACCCTCGTCCGAGGCACACACAACAAAATGAGGGTCAGCCGGGTCTTCATCCTCCAACCGAAACTCGACGGAGGCTGGGGTCAGCCACGTGCGTGACCTCCTCAAAGGTGTCCGAGGAGGGTCGGCGAGGCCGACCGTCCAAGGCACGCAGAATATGGGCATTGGGCGCGCGTATGCCGGGTTGCCCGCACCCGAGACAGCTTGCCCCGAGAGATGGGGGCGGGAGGGCTCACCAACAACGGGGGCGCGCACTTGTCATACGGTCGAGGGGGAAGAGGGCGGCCGCGGGAGGCCGGGAACGGTAGGGGGTAGTAAGGGAAGAGGGGGGTCGCGGTGGGCCGACCCGCGGCTACGCGGGGGTGCGACAGGGACGAGGAGGGGTACTCCGGACCACGGGGCAAAGAAGGGCGGGTCGGAGGGGAGTAGGTAACCCGAGCGTCGCCCGGGTAGGCGGAATAGCTCGCGTGCGAGCGGTGCGCTCGTGCCAGTCTCAGCTGCTCATACTCGGTGGCTGCTTCGTAAGCATGCTCGAGGGTCTCGACCCCTCGGCGGTACGACTCGGCGATACTCGAGCCGAAGCCCTCTTCGTCGGGTGAGTGTCACCGCGCTCTCCTCGCGTACATTGCACTTAAGCATATACTCGTGACTCGGCTATGTACGCGGAGATAGACCTGCGCCCCCGGGCCGAGCATGCCAACGGGCGAGAAGGCGCGATATGAAGCGGGCAAGTACTTCTCGCGGAGCTTGGCCTTCGTCTCGTCCCAAGTCCGGATGGGCTGCTTGTTGTGTTGCCCCAAGAGGGCCTCGGCATTGCTCCAATGCATCTTGGCTTGCCCCGTGAGTTTCATTTTGGCGAACCTCACCCGCCGGGCGTCGGCATGTCATACCACTCGAAGTAGTGATCCGCATGCCGATTCCCGGTCTGAATGAGGCTCGGATCGAGTGCTCCCCAAACTCGGGAGCATCGACCACGACATGAGCGAAGCATCCGCTCCTCGGCCTCCGCTCGATCGTGAGTGATGTCGGTGTCCCCGGACCGTGATCATGGAAGCCAACGTGGGGGGGATGCCGCTGCGGGCGCCCCGTAGGGGGAACGAGAGGGGGAATGGGAGGGTCGGCTCGGAAAGATAGGGGGTCTATGGTCGGGGAACATAGGCCGGGTCGGCGAGCTGACGGGGTCAGAGGGAGGGGCGCCTGCAGTCGCGACTTTCGATCGAAAGCTCGTGCACGATGCTCGCTCGAAGATAAGTGAACACATCCCTAAACTCCACGACTAGTTCCTCGATGGTGTCGACTCGATGCGTCAACCGGCGGGCGGTGTGTGGATCCATTGGGGCTCGGGAAGATCGGGGTGGGGATCGGACATGGGAGACTCCGAGTCGGCAAACGGTACCACTACGGGTGCGCGTACGCAAATAGGACCTAGACTCTCGAGAGGTGCTGACCCCAATGTCCCCAACTCGACCCGCTGCGATACCATTTCGATGCGGGACGAGGCGGGGACGGACCGGCGGCGTGGCGTTGCGGCGGGCCTTCGAGAGGCGCAAAATGCCTAAAATGCATGAAATAAAGCAAAACCGGACTTAAACCGGTCGAAAAAACGGGCCCAAAATATGTCGAATCGTGCCCGAAACGCTCAAACGGGCCCTGAACCGGCCCCAAAATAAACAACCGGCTCGAACCGGCCCGAAATGGCACAAACCGGCCGGTTTAGGGCTTGAACCGGGCTCGGACCGTCGAACCGAGCCGAACCGGCCCCGAACCGGTCGCTTGAACCGGGCTGAACCGGCGGCGACCCGGTACGGGGACGAACCGGTGCCGGTTCGAGCGAGGGGCAGCCGGCCGGGCGGGGGGCGAACCGGGCACCGGTTCGCCCGCGACAACGACGGGGGGGGTCGTGGCCGCGCGGTTGGCCGCGGGGCGGGAGGACGCGGCCGGCTCGCCGGCCGCGCGTGCCCCCCACGGGGGTGTCGTCGACCTCGCGGCGCGGGGTTCGATCGGGGGGGGTCCTTCGTTCGTCCGCCGCCTCGTCGACGGCCGCGGTGGAGCCGCGGGCGGGAGAAGGGCGTCGCCGTCGCGGCCGCCGTCGGGGAAGGAGGAAGAAGGTGGCCGGAGGGGGCCGTCGTCGCCGTAGAGGCCGTCGGCGGAGGAGGGAAGAGGGGGTCGCCGGCCTCCGGTGCGCGAGAAGAGGGCGGGGAAGGAACCGGCGGAAGCCGGTTAGGCCGCCACCGCCGCCCGGCGCCGCAGGAGGCGAGGAAGAGCCGAGGGGCCACTGCGGGGGGTCCGACCAGCCCTATCTCTCCCTCGTCTTCTTCTCCTCCTTCCTTCTCCGTCTTCGTCGCGCCTGACTCCCGGAAGGGGTCAGCCGGGGGGGTGCGGAAGTTTCCGCGTGGGGGGGGGGTTGCGCAACAGCAAGGGAGGGATGGGGGTAGTACTCCAGGGATTGCCGGAGGTGGGATGGACGGAGTGGAGACGGTGGACGTCGTCGGGGATGTCGAAACGGACGTAAACGGGGGTGAACGGTGTCGATAGGGCTTCAACTCGAACCGGTGAAGGGGGAAGGGGAAGGAATGACTCGGAGGCCGCTGGACGGAGGAGAAGGGGAAGGCACCCACGCCGGAGGGTCGCGAAGGGACCGGTGCAAGATTGGTGAGGACACCCGCGGTCGAGACCGGTTCGACCCCGCCCTAGTTTATCGACGGCGTCGACGACCGGTTGTGTCACTTTGGATTGATGATTAGGTGCTATTATTTTTGTTTATTTTGTGTAGCACACTTCATTTTGGGTTTTCTTGGGACACATTTTGTATGTATTTTGGGGATCTCTACATATTTTGAGTGTACACACACACCTTACACTTAGAGTTGGGGGTATTTGGAAAATAGGTGTTTTTTTTTTTGGTACACTTGTAATGGGCTTGGGTTATATATTCCTACACTTGTATGTTCATGGCATGATGAAAATGAATGAAATGAGAGTTGAATGGCCTTCTTGTAATTTCTCTTCCTCACCCCTCTCCCGAGCTCCTCTCTTGTGCGCAGCGGGAACAGCCCGCTAGGGCAGAGACGGCAGCGGCACTCCTTCTCCTCCCTCCGGCGGCATCGGCCCTTCCTCCTGGTGCTCACCACCTCTCCCTTGGGTGGAGACGGCCCCTCCTTCACCCCTTTCATCTCCGGTAAGAGCTTATACAGCCCCCCCCAGTCTCTTCCTCCCTTCCCAGCGGCCAGAACCGTAAGGGTTCCCGGCGGTTCCAGCCGCCTCCGGAACCCCCTCCTCTTGATCTTAGCCTTCCAACCAGGTCTGTCCGGACCTATTCTTCCCCCCCTGCACACCCCACAACCCTGCGTGCCCCTCCCCTTCTTCTTCAGTATCCGATTTCCCCCTATTCCGGCGAACCGGAACCGAGAAACCACCCCGGCGGTTCTTCCTCCTCCGCCAGCTCCTCCCCCTCACATCAGGCCTTCCGAAATAGGTCCGTCCCGGACCTGCTCCTTCCCCCTAGCCCTCCTCGGTCCGAGTTGGCACCCAACCCTGTCCAGCTCTTTTTCCCGGGGCTGTACGCCCCTGCTTGCGGCAGCCCCTCACCCCACTTCTCCCATTCCTCCCGACAGACCAATCACCAACACCATTTCCCCTTCCTGCAGCCGCCCTCCTCCCTCCAGCACTCCCTCCAGCCGCAGCCACAGTTGTTCGACAGGTTCTTCATTGCGTGGCGGACAGCCCGGTGAATCGGGCGACTCGGTAAATGTTCCGTAAGGGGCGGGAATGCAGCGTTATGATCGTTGGCGGATGGCATGTGCTGCAACTAGCCGCGTGGAGGACTTTGACGGTGGTCGACATCCCACGCTTAGGCGTGGAGGTATGATTTCTTAACCGAGGTTACTTGCTCGTTTATTATACTTCATTGCCGTGTCGTGAGACGCTAGGACTCCTAGCTACTTTCATTCGATCGCTGTCCGATGTGAGTGGAGTTCCCGTCCCGAACTACTTGATCGGTTACATCGGTAGTCGGCAATGTCCTATCTCGGTACCCCACTTGGTATCCGATCCTTTCTCTAGTTGGGATCGCTTCTCGGGCTGGATAAACTTGATATAATTGTCTACCGAGGTGTCTTCTTAGCTAGTCAATTGCAAAGTCAACGTGCTGCTAGGCCTTCATAGCTAGCTATTAGCTTGGTGCCCGGTCGGTCCCGCATCAGTTATGGTATCAGAGCCTGGGATCGGCCCATTCTCATGAGCCGACTCCTGGGATGCTTCCGATGAAGTGCGGCGCTTGGTGGAACGTGACGGCAACATTTGAAGACGTCAAAACTCGAGGATGAGTTTTCTCCTGGTAGAGGAGAATGATGGGGACCCGGTCCGGTCCATTTTGGGGTTTATTTGTATTTACGTCCATTTGGACTTGTTTGTAAATATTTGAAGTTTGTTTTAGTCTTTTCCTTTAATTTGGGTCCTTACGAGGACTTGTATGTAATTAGTTATTTACGATGTCATGTTTGTAATAGGCTCCTCTATTTAAGAGGGCCAACTTTGAAATGAAGAGAGAGTTTTAGTGTTGAATTTTGGAACCCTAGGGGCTGCCCTGGGCGGCGCGCCGCCCTTCCCTTCACCCCTCGCGATGGAGGTCGCCCAGCTCCACCTCCGGTGCAGACCGGTCCCTTCGCGACCCTCCGGCGTGGGTGCCTTCCCCTTCTCCTCCGTCCAGCGGCCTCCGAGTCATTCCTTCCCCTTCCCCCTTCACCGGTTCGAGTTGAAGCCCTATCGACACCGTTCACCCCCGTTTACGTCCGTTTCGACATCCCCGACGACGTCCACCGTCTCCACTCCGTCCATCCCACCTCCGGCAATCCCTGGAGTACTACCCCCATCCCTCCCTTGCTGTTGCGCAAACCCCCCCCCCCGCGCGCGCACCCCCCCCCCCCGGCCGACCCCTTCCGGGAGTCGAGGGCGCGACGAAGAACGGAGAAGGAAGGAGGAGAAGAGGATGAGGGAGAGATAGGGCTGGTCGGACCCCCCCTAGGGCCCCTCGGCCCTTCCCTGCTTCCTCCCATACGCCGGCGGCGGTGGCGGCCTACCCGGCTTCCGCCGGTTCCTTCCCCCCCCCTCTTCTGCGCACCGGAGGCCGGCGACCCCCCCTTCCCTCCTCCGGCGACGGCCTCTGCGGCGACGACGGCCCCTCCGGCCACCTTCTTCCTCCTTCCCCGACGGCGGCGGCGGCGACGGCGGCCGCCCTCTCCCGCCGCGGCTCCCGCACCGCGGCCGTCGGACGAGGGCGGCGGACGAACGAAGGACCCCCCCCGATCGAACCCTCGCGCCGCGAGCGTCGGCCGGCCCCCCGTGGGGGGCCGCGGCGGCCGGCCGAGCCGGCCGCGTCTCACAGCCCCCGCGGCCAACCGCGCGGGCCACGACCCCCCCCCGCTTCGTCGCGGGCGAACCGGTGCCCGGTTCGCCCGCTCGCCCGGCCGGCCCGCTCGCTCGAACCGGCACCGGTTCGTCCCCCGGCGGGTCGAGCCGCCGGTTCAGCCCGGTTTCGGACCGGTTCAGGGCCGGTTCGGCCTGGTTCGACGGTCCAGAGCCCGGTTCAAGCCCTAAACCGGCCGGTTCAGGCCATTTCGGGCCGGTTCAGGCCGGTTCAAGCTATTTTGGGGCCGGTTCAGGCCCGTTTTGAGCGTTTCGGGCACGATTCGACATATTTTGGGCCCGTTTTGACCGGTTTAAGTCCGGTTTTGCTTTATTTCATGCATTTTAGGTATTTTGCGCCTCTTGAAGGCCCGCTGCAACGCCACGCCGCCGGTCCGTCCCGCCTCGTCCCGCATCAACCTGGACTTGAGGTTGATGCTCAGGTGGAGGAGGAACCAAATTCTCCTACACTTGGAGAGGAGTGACTCTCCCTTATCTAGGTTGCTTGTGTTGGTTTGAATAAAGATGTTGTTGGACATTAGTTTTATAGTTGTTTCTCTTTGACTTCTTGGATATTGTAATAGGTTTGCTTTATGTTTGAGTATGGAGTCTTGTGCAACATTGGACTTTGATGTTAGTTTTAGTATGCTTGTTTGGGTTATGGAATCCAAGTGATGGATTTCTTCCCACTATCACAACATTGAGTTTTTTCGCTGTGTAATTATGGTTATGTTATTTAAATTTTCGGGTTGTGACATAGTTAGTAGTAGGGAGTCGGGACTGACAAACACAAGCAAGGGAAAAGGGAGGAAAGAGATGGGTACAAACTACACAGGGAATCTACTGAGAAGGTAGGCCCTATACAAGAAAGAAGATTATAAAAATTGCCACCTCCAGTTATAGAATGTGGATAGAGGGTAAGAGCACACTCTTAATTGGAAGGCAAGGCCATCAGACATTCTCTTCCATTGCCCACGAGAACTTTATATTTGCCTTCACATTATCCGCAGACCCTATCATACCCTTTCATATTGAAGATACCCTATATACCTGAGTGAGATGTAGCATGGAAGGCCAGATGGGATTTGGGTGTCTAGTGGATTGGATCGGGTCAGCCCAACAGCTAGCCGGGGCCAGCCATTGGGGGTGCATCCAGCAACCCCAAGGGGTCTTAAGTCCTAACATCTCTTCTCTCTCTCTCTCTCACACACACACACACGCACACGCACACACACACACACTCTCTCTCTCTCTTTATATATATCTTTAACTCTCTCATATTCTAAGCACTAAGTGCTATTTCTTTCTTTATACACTTCAAGCTTAAGTGTGACAAATCTCTCAAATTAATTTCTTTTGAAGTTAATTTTGTTACTAACACTTTCTGTTATTCATTTAGTTTTATTTTTGTTTTAAGTGTTATTTTTTCAAAGATGTCAATAGGCAACTGTGATCATGGATCGCGGGATTCGAATCGGAGTTGTGATCGCTGAATATTGATCTAATTTGAATTAGATCGGTCCGATCTTTACCAATCCTCTAGAACAAAAACCGATCCATAATCGGTCCGGATCATTTTCTTTGACTAAAAAATAAACAAAATCAGGAAATTTTTTTAAAAAAATGTAAGAAATTAGATAATCTTAAAGAATGTTCTAATGTCGAAAAATGTTGATATCATAAGAAACTTGTCTGTGAGTGTTAGCCTCTTCCGGTTCTCATTTCATTAACATTTATTCTATTAAATAAAGAAGATAGTACAAATAAAAATCAAAATTCATATATACTAGGAAAGATGATACCAGTACAACTCTAATACAATAGAAAAGAGACTTTTTCACCTCCAATCATGAAATTGCCCCTCGAAATGTCTCTCATACTGTTCATTCTCTTGCATGTTCCATTGACTTTGATCAGTCATGATCGGGACATATCTATATGAATATGGTGACTCGGTTATATGACTAAAACATATATACTATCTGTTCTTGAGGCTTAAGGAGTGGGTGGATAACAAGACTCAAAATTTGAAGTAGATTTTGGATAATGTGCTATAGTGTACTTATTAAAGAAACTCATCTTATTTCATCTCTGATTCCTACTAAAATGTTGCCTCTCACCTAAATTTTTAGAACATGTTCCACTCGTACGTGCATTATTAGAATCACTCTCTTCCACCTTCATCTTCTCCTCCAATGAACCTCCCACATCTTGTTCTTGTGTGGTTGGAATAAATTCTTCCTCATCATCTGAGGAAGGTGCCTGAATACTGTCTGTAGGAATCAAATGTCTTCGCTTGGTACTCAACTTCTTCTTTTTCTTTTGTACCCATATCAGCATTACACTATACTACTTCTTTTTCTTTTGTACACATATTGGTTTTCCAGAATCAATCCGATCCAATCCCGTTTTGGATACTTCCTTGTCTAACGGTAATATTTCTCATTCTCCATCGTTCCCCATATCCTGGAGTCCTCTACATGTAGTTTCCACATCCATTTTTCAAGAAAGTTTTATGTTGAAACCTTTTAGATCCTTGATCCTCGACCCTCCTGCCAAGGGCTGCAAATGGATTGGATTTGGAAGGCATATTACCTTTTTCTGATTTTGATTCCATTAAGAGTTAAACAATTCTTATTTTGATTTAGATTAAATCATGATTGTTATATGATAATTTTTGTAATATATAGTATATATCAATTTTTATTAAAAATAGTAAACAAGTCTAATTTACTATTTTTTGATATAATATGTTTTAAATTCATTTTTTACTTTTTTTTACATTTATATTATATTTTTGCCAAAATATTATTCTTTTTATTTATTATAATATTAATTTATAAATGTATATTGATTTTTTATTGAAATTAGATAAATGATTACATAATTAACTATTTCCGATTCCGATAAGCTATCAAAATATCTGATTCCAACATGGATTCCAGGAATCAGCCGGAATCGGCCGATTCCTGGGAAGAGAATCGATTCCGGATCGGTCCGGAATCGGGTTTTTTTTTTGATTTTTTTTGTCAAAAAAATTCAAAAAATTCATAAAAAATTCTAAAAAAATAGGAAATGAGTTAGAAATTTTTTTAAAAATAACCAATGCATTCATCCACAGGACCACATCGAATAAATACTAATGAACTCCAATTCAAGACTTGAAGTTAAGTACATATTCCAATTCCATTGATTCAAAAATCAAAGAGATGATACATCATGAAAAAAAAATTTACATCATATCAATCTACTACCAAAATCTAGGATATAAATATGGGTCTTCCTCCTCTCCCTGCTGCGCTTCACGCTCCTCCCTCGTGCTCAGTCTTGTATACTGTCCGGGATCATATCCATATGAAAATAATGCCGATGCCATGCCATCAAGGTCGTATGGATCGGATTGCGGGACGATCGGGACGTAAGCAGAGGATGGTGGAGCTAGTGGTGCAATCCACTGCTGGTCAACCTGGCTAAATGCTGGATACTGTGGCTCCATAATATAAGAATCAGGTGTCTGCTCATCCAGCGTGTAATACGGCTTTGGATGCCGTGAATCAGGAGACTCAGCTGCTGCCGATGGCTGCGTCGCTGGTATGCACTCCTCGTCATCATCACCTGAGGAGCGAGAAGGAGCCTGCGTGCTGTCATCTGGGCTGACAGGACGCCTGACCTCTAGCTTCCTTCTCTTCACCTCTGCAGCCATCTCTGAAGTACCAGAAGGTCCGGAACCCAAAGTTTTTTTCAACTTTGTAAATCCTCCTATTTTCCGTGCAGTCACCTTTGTTTTCGTTTTCCCCGGACTGCGAATGGGGCCGGTAGCGAGCCGCCGGGACCGAAGCCGGGGCTAAAGATCTTGGTGGTCGCTCCATAGGCCGGACCATAGTCGCCGGGGCGAGAAGAAGGCCCGCCCCGAGCACGAGAAGTAGATGGAGGTGGAGCCGAGCATCCTCCTCGGCTTCAACACCATCCAACTCTCCTTCGACCCGTACGCGGTCATCGGGATCAAACTCAGCTGCATGATCCCTGGCTTCCCTCTCCTCTATCCAGGAGGAAAGTGCATGCTCCTCCTGGAATATCTAGTCCATATCCACCTCCTCAGGTGGTGGTGTGGCGGAGGAATGCCTCTGCTCGTACGGGCCACCTGCGAATCGTGCAAATCGTGCCTTGCTGATCTTCTGTCGATCCTTGATGTTCTTTATGCGCAGCCTCATGTTGTAATGACAGAAGACCAGCTTCTCCAGCCGGTCTGAGGTCAACCCGTTCCTCCTTTTCGTATGTATCAGGTTGAATGTACTCCAGTTCCTCTCACAATGGGAGGAACTGGTGCTCTAGCTGAGTATCCTGATACCGATGGCAGCAAGTGGATTCCATCCACTCCCGGTGTTCACCCGAACCCACCACTCACCGAAAAAAACAAGAAGAGAAAAGGTAAAGAATTAGCCCATCAGCTACCATAACTTATATGAAAAGAAAATAAAATCTTCATCAAGCTATTACTATACAAGGTGACACTTTGTCAACTGAATATTTCAGGTCAGCATCTGAGTATACGCCGACCCTCATCTTATACTTCTGCATCTGAAAATTTTGTAAAAAAAAACATTAGATGCCTGGTAAGGCTACACCAAGGTATTTAATGAACTCTAACTTACTTCTATCTCAGCCTCTATCCTGTCCTGCTGAGATCGGCACAGACGCTGAATGACAGCAAGTGTACCCCGCATCACCTCGTTGTCGTTCACTACCTGTCCTCCATATTAGATGCGGGGGTTCAAAAAATATCCTGCAAGATTTTATTAGTTAACACTGTGCATATAAGACAATTATACAGCAAAAATAATTTTTTAACCAAGTTACCTGCAACATGGACATCGTGGTGTAAGGTCTTGTCCCATCGGTCATCTATGATCTTCCACCACTTTTTGTAACCTCTGGGATTTTTTTCTTTGATTTTCAACTTTGCCCGGTCCATGGCATCATACAACGTGCCCATCTGGTCCCTGTCATCTTAGTCTACTATCCTCAAGACAACTACCAGTGGCTCAATGATTGCCAAGTAGTAGGCAATCCTCTCCCAAAACCTCTTGTCAGTGATATGCTTCTCAGACCTGACAAGAATCTCCAACTGATCTTTCTTGTCATGCAGGTTGTCCACCATATAGTTGTAATACTCCTCGGACTGTGTGAACCTAACCAATGCATGCTTGTGCCGGTGTAAACTCTCCAACGCAATGAAGTTTGTGGCAAATCGTGTCGGACCGGGCCTAACAAGATCGTGCCCTCCTGTGTGTGATCTCATGATATGTAGCAGGCGGGGATGCGAATAAATAAAAGATGTGATCGTCTGCGCCTGCCTGACAAGTGTGGATACACCCTCCTCCTTGCCTATATCCTTTAATATGAGATCTATGGAATGTGCTGCACAGGGCACCCAGAAGATGTGCTTCCTCTTCTCCATCAACTTCCTCCTAGCAGCCTTATATGATGGTTCGTTGTCAGTGACAACCTGAATCACATTGTCCTCCCCGATCTCCTCCACCACCCCATCCATCAGAGAAAAGATGAAGTCGGCATTTTTTATCTTCCCAGAAGCATCTACCGACTTCAAGAATGTAGTCCTCTCAGAACAGTACACCAAGAAGTTTATCATACTCTTCTTGGTGATACCTGTCCACCCATCGCATATAATTGTGCAACCCCTCTCCTTCTACACCAACTTAAATCCATCCATCCACTCCTTCAACTCCTGGACCTCCTCATCCAGGCCAGCGCCGTATATGTGTCTCCGTCGCCCGGGCTTGCAAACCCGGTCCAGCCTCACCCACGGCATCCACCATCGTCTGGAAGTAGGGGCTGGTGGCTGCATGTGCTGGGATGCCTACATCAAGTTAAAAAAATTTGGGATCAGGCTAAAATTAAGTTTAAGCAAATAAAGCACACATAATGTCAATAAAAATTTAAAAAGTGATATCTGCATGTAAAAACCATTTCACAATGTGGCGAATGGCTCTCTTTGCAGCCGTTCCTGTTGCCTTCACCCCTTTCATTGCCTGTTTTATCCTCATCTGCCCAGCACTCTGTTTCCTAAATAAATACTCGTCACTCGGTGTAAATCGAGTGCTGGTAGAAGTAGAACGGCGGTGTGGCTCCTGCCTGGGGTCAGTCTCTCGGTCCCAGCCCGAGATAGGACGAGCCGATGCTGATCGGCCCAAAGCTGGGTCAACTCTGGACCCAGACCCTCGTGCTCCCCTCCTCCCCTCCTCCTCCTCAGCAAATGCACGCTTGCTAGCGTGCCTAGCACGTCTAAGCTCGGAGTCTGTGGACTCGTCCTCGCTCTCTGGCTCCGGCTCAGCTGGTGCCTTCCCCTTGCCTTTCCCTTTCGAGGTAGGCAAATCGCGGTCCCTCCTCCTCTGGAGTAGCTCGTCGTGCAACTCCTCCCTCTGCTCGATCCTAACAGCCCGTTGAGAGGCTCTCTACCTGTCATGTAGCCTCTTATCTCCTCACTCTTCTCCCTGGGCACCTTGTCACATTTCTTGACATTCCCACCTATTTCGGCAATATGTTGTTTCAGCCGGAACACCCCCCCGTTCATCTCCTTCCCACACCATTTGCACTGTACCCTCTTCCTGACTAGGTCTACCATCTTCCCGTGTTCCCAACCCACGTCGGAAGCACGTGCTACTGCTGCATCACTTTGATCGGCCATTGCTTATATCTGCAAAAATTGTAAACAATGCACTAAAAATGATTAGATAACATAAAAATTGATTTAGACGCTGTTCGGGAAGCAGACAACTCAAGTAACACACCATTCGGTATGTTTAAAGGGTTACGTATTTGCCGAAAATCGGTCGTAAATTAACGCACGGCATATCCGGAATTTTTCCCGTGCAAAATGAACTTAAACGGATAGTTCAAAACTTGGACGGACTTGTTCGGTCGGAAATCACAACGTTTAACGACGCTCGGACTCGTCGGAAACGTGTAAGAATTGACGTACGAAGTTTTCGGCGAAGAAATCTTACCAAAAACCGGTAAAAGATCGAAGAAGACGTTGATTCAAGGCCGATCGGAGCTTGGATCGGCGGAATCGGCTGAAGGAATCGCTTGGAATCGCTGGAATCGCCGGAATCGCCGCGGGAAGAAGCTGGAATCGCCGGAATTCTTCAGGAATCGGTGCTGACAGCTCGGATCAACGCCTAGATCGCCGCGGAATCGCCGGAATCGAGCCCTACCGCCGCGGGATCGACGGAATCGCCGGAATCGAGCCCTACCGCCGCGGGTCCAGAATCGAACCGGGAATCGAACCGGGCCGGTTCAACCGGTCTCGACCGATTCCACAAGGAATCAGTCGGATCGATTCCGACCGATTCCATGCGATTCCAGGCGATTCCGCGGAATTATTCCCGGAATCGATCCTTCCGCCAGGAATCGGATCGGAATCCACCGATCCGATTCCGGAATCGGTCGGAATCGGACCGATTCCGCCGATTCTGCAATCTATGGATTCCAATAACCTGTGGTATACAAAATATGTTTCTTAATGTTTATCGAAATTGGATCAAAATATTGGAATATCCAATTCCGTTTGCACTTCTACTCTTACCTCCTTGGGTATGCAAACCCTTCTCCAAATTAATGCCATCCCAACCTCTAGCTTGGTCTTTATTTCCCCGCTAGAAAACATTGATGTCTTACTTATCTACAGCTAAAACAGCTGCCTGTACCTTCACAAATGGATTGATAATACTGTCCAAGAGTCTAGTGCTGATTCACATAGGACCGCCTTTCCTCCATGACCTTCCGTATTTATATGCCTCACAAAAATCTGGCCAAAATGTGCCATTTTTAGGGTTTGCCAGCTTAGATCGGCTGATTCAGCAGCTGATCCTGATCTGATCTTAAACCTGATCCAACGGTTTTTTTGCTTCAGGCAGATTTGGTAAAATTGGTCAGTTCAAATCTGGATCAGTTGATCTGACTTGATGGTTAGTAGGTCCTGTCTGCTTCTTCCAAGTCGGAGCGGGAGATGCTTGAGTAGCGGAAATGGATCAACATCTGATTCTACTAGCCATTAACGGTATTGATCATTGATGTCTACCCACTAATTAGGTAATTCTGTCCATGGTTCAGCTTTGAATTTTAAAGCCACGTCTTGATTCCAATAGGATGAAGATTAAAGCCTAAGGAGGGAAATTTTAATATTTCTCATAGGATTTGGTTCACGAAAATTAATTGATGAAGAATATGCCTTGTGACGCAATCTGTTTTGGGGCAGGTTTTATGGATTAGTTTGTCCTATAGGCATGATCTCTTAAAGTGCATGATCTACTTTACATGTTATGCTAAGAATCATTTAGGGGAGTCTGCTTCAAGTTCAGAAACATTGAAAAGATTGTTACTTCCTACCACTCTCGGAAAACTTGTCAATTATATTTAATTTTTTATCAAATAGTATACAGATAAAGAGTAATTCTCATCAATTGCATCTTATATGGGCTTTTCTTGACTTCAATTTGATTCCGTATTCTGGACTGATCAACTACCTAGATACTTTATTGTTGCTATTTCCGACTTTAATGTTTCAGGAATCACTCAACGGGTCACTTCTGAATCTGCTTACTTACCCATGGATAGAGAGAAGAGTCACAGAAGGCAAGCTTGCAATTCATGGAGGCTACTACGATTTTGTCAACTGCACCTTTGAAAAATGGACGCTTGTTTATAGGAAGGACATGGAAGGCGGTAGTAAGTATGGGATTAAAGATCGAACCTTCTGGTCATGAGGTAAATGCTTACATGTTGTAGATAAGGTTGTCATGATGCAAGTTATATGGCTCCTTACTTCAGTTAAGTTCCCATATTGGGCTTCGGTTTCCCAGTAAACTTATTGCTTGTAATATGCTGATGATGCACAGTCGTGTAAAATGCCTCGCTCTCTCTTCTGTATAATGCCATTCGGATTCTTCGCTTGTCATTCTTATATCCAGTTTGTGGTTTGTGTTTTATTTTATTTTTCTCTCTCATTGAATTGCGATAGTAGGTTTAATACTTCAAAAAGCATAAAATGGTTGATAAATGCACCTTCCAAAATTAACACACTGATTGGAGTTATTGTTTTTACTTAGATTTGATGCTTATTGAGTTTGATAATAGACTAATATGGACAAATTATCTTGAATGAGAAAAGTTTGGACTCTGGAATGTGAGTTTGAAAATGGCTCCTGATTCTAAAAAACAGATTTTGGGCAATTTATGGTTGTAGAGTGGTCAACTTCTGTATCTTTATATATGTTTCTTTATATCCCTTTATGGCCTTAAGGCGTCCATGATGCATTGTGAAAATAGATACGTAAGGCACAATAATACTTGTATGAGTCCAGGGATTTAAAATTTGAAGCTGTTCTTGGGTGGTTAGGAATAGGATCTGTGGCAGAGCGTGCTGGTGCGATGAGTTTGAGTTGGGTTTGGTTAATACATGCTGATTTGGGCATGACCTAAATCAGCCCCTCTGTTGCTCTTTTTGATGAAAAGCTAAAAAATAAAAAATGAGATAATAAATTGACTAGTTATTAACTTATTCAAGAAGTACTCATGGATATTGTACTGTCTTGTCGTATGAACTTATTCGTAGACATGTCTTTGTAATAGTACGTATGGAGATTACCCGCCAACTTACTGCTCTTGACTCTACTGTATCTACTATTTAGTTGCCCACACTTCAGATCCAGAACTTGGTGTATGTATGATCTGTCAGTTGGTGGGTGAGGCAAGGTGAGACAGGACAGGAATAGGAACTGTGATGGTAGTTCGTGTCTATCAGGGTGTATCATATGACTTTTAGGAACCCATTTCTCTGGATGAACTTGAACGAATTATGTGATAATGCATACTTGTTCATCGTAGGCTTGAATAATTGATTTGTACGTCTCTTGACACTTCCTAAGGTCTCATCAATGATCTTTCTCAGCAATCCTTTTTATGGTGCTTCAAGTTGGGATTAACTCCTCTTCGGCTCAAAACAACTACTTCTGCCCTCTTTCTTATGCTTCCCCTTGGGGGCGAGATTGTCACGACCCGGATTTTTAACATGCATAGCGGAAGATAATCTGGCGATGTAACAGAGAAGAATATCGGTTTGGAACCAAAGAAGACTAAAATCCACAATTCAGAATCACAATTCCAAACATTACAATCCATTAACACAACAAACAAACATCTATCTAAACAAATTAAATACTAACAATGAATGAGTAATCCACTAGTTTCTTGAATTCCAAAACACAACTACGTTTCTGCTGCACTAAACTTGCAATTCTGAAAATATTAACAATAGAAAGGGATGAGTCACCAAAGACTCAGTAGATTTTACACCTGCACTACCCTAGTATACTCTATTGATAATAAATATATATTAAGTCTAAACATTCAGATTATAGTACATAGGGTTCAAGCTAATTATATATCTTCAATTAAATAATTAAAATATCTTTCTACTACTCCATATAATAATATGACTCTATATGCACTAAAACCAATACATCCTGCACATTTAACTACTCTAGGTATGTTTACAATACATACTCTTGTCATAATATAAAAGACTCCACTAGACCACTAATACACATGTCAAAATACACAACTAAACACTTGTCTGAGTAGATATCATGCTCCATTTAGACAATGTAGCTATGTCACAAAACTAGCACCAGATTTACCATATAGTAAGAAGTAACATATAGTAACTAAATCCTGTAATACACTTAGGCATGGGCGTACTTAGGATAAACCGCAGTATTCGGGATCGAAATATGCTCCGGATTCAACTAATCTCTACTGCTCACGGGCCACTAACATAGTCTGGGGAAGTAAACTTCTATCACAATGCAGCTCACTGCATTAACCACATCTCACACAATGCAAGTATATAAATAACTCAGACAAATAACCATGAATATGCAATCGGCAATTTAAACATGAAATATATAGAAAGACACACATGGCTCTATGTACCACATATTTGCATACCACATCATAGTTTAACACATATAGAACAATCTAACCATATAATGCATCTAATGTAGATTTATGCAAGTTTACAAACTAACCTACCAAATGCATGTATTGACAGTCTCTACTAACCACAGTTTATATGATACAAAACTAAATGATATGATCATAATGCTTAACTCCTCACATCGACTTATTAACAAATCAGAAGATATATACATTAAAGATCACCGCAATGCAAACAAGTTAAGCTAACTAGACTTAATTATAGGAAAACCTAACATATTGATTAACATACATGAATAATTAAATCAATTTAAATATGCATGATTAAACAAGTTAATCTAACCCTATCTAATCATGCTATTACACTAAGAACAACCCACTAATTACATCATATTAATCATGGTGATCTGAACATATTTTTATAGTTTAATCAAACATATAGGATTGCTAAGAATAGTCGAGATGTCTACCTTAACGGCGACGACGAATGGTGCACGGAATTCCAAGGGAATAAATTTGGATGATAAGTATGCCGCGGTCACGATAGTGACGAAAAACTGAGTCAGGTGATAGTCCGACGATCTGTTGGAAGGAGGAGAAAATATAGAATAGAGAGATTAAGAGAGAGATGGCGATATGAGAGAGAAAGAGAGGAGAGAAAGAATCATCGCGGTGGGGGGTGGCGCAAGGCGGCGCACCAGGCGGCCGCGGCGCACGAAGGGGGCGGCAACTAAGGTGGTGGGGCGACGCGGCGAGGCCACGGGCGGCCACGCAGCAGGCGGTGGTGCTACAGCCGCGGGTGGGCACTCGTGTGCAGGCGCACGGCAGTGACCAGCGAGGTTTGAGGTAGGGGGCGGTGACGTCGCGTGGCGACGGTCAGCGAGGCTGGCCGAAGGAGAGCGGTGGCGATGGCGCAAGGGTGGCCGGGTGGTGCGCAGGCGCTGGCGGCGGGGCTGACGCAGCAGGGTGGGCGGCGGTGGTCAACCTGCGCGGGGAGGCGGTGAGGACACCGCGGGTGACATCGGTGAGAGGGAGCGGCGGGCGCAGCCAACACCGCGGCCGCGGTGAGGCGGCGGCAACGCATGGCGGCCAAGGGGGCGGCTGATGGCGGATGGTGGCAGCGGCTGCCATGCGCGCTCGCGCGGAGGGAGGCAGCGGGATGACGCGGCTTCGTGTAGGCGCGGCGGCAGCGGCTGCTGTAGGCACGCGGGGGTGAGTCCGCGGGAGGCGGCGGCGGGGTCGACGCGCACAAACGCGACGAAGGGCGGAGGTGACGACGTGCGGGGCCGAGGCGGCCGGGCGGCGAAGTGCGGCTCGCAGCCGAGGGCGGTCAAGGCGGGGCTGGCGGCCGCGGAAAGCGACGACACAGAGGAAACGAGGAAGCAGACGCAAAAGAGGTAAAAGAGGAGGCAGCGGGGTGGAAAGAGGAAGGTGGCTGGGTGGAAAATTAGGGTTTCGGGAGCGAAGAAAAAAAATGGAAAGGATGAGAGAGGGATAGAGAGTAGCACTCATTAAATATGATTAATCTCATATTAATTATAATAAATATTATTTAATTAAATAAAAACTCTGACCATTACAGAGATTTTGTTGCAAGGTGCAGCATTCTTCCGGATGACAATGTGTTGTTTTAACTGAAATACTCCAATATAATCTTGTTGCAGTTGCTACCTTTTAACTTTTTTTTTTTTTTGCATGGCTATCACTATGCAGTTGTTCCATGGTTAACTGTTTGCGTTGCAGTAGGCGAGTGCTTCTTGCACTTGTCGTTCCACATTAAAGAATAAATATGGCCAAAAGCTAGATAAACTTTAGTAACCAAGCAGCTTGGTAGCTGAAGTTTAGGAACCAAGCAGCTCCCAACTTTGTGACATGATACAAACAAAGTGTTTTATGGCATAGCATAGCACCTCTGACTTGCAACGGTGATCCCATAGACAATGTTCAGTAAATTAAGTCAATAGCTGAAGCAATTTTTGTTAGTAAAAGAGAACTTCAAGACTAGGAGTAGCTTCATGTAGGTGACTTCTCAAGGAAAACTGCAAGTATCATTGTCGGGTCAATGGGATGATTTGGTTGTTAACAAATAATATTAGCATCTTAACTTTATCAAACAACAAAAGCGAAGTGGCACGTTAACATAGTTCTATACGAGGAATGACATCTCTTTAGCGCTCTTCGAGGGCCATCACCATCAGTATGATGCATTATGAATAAAAGTGCCATGTACTGAAAACCCATTCTTGAAGAAGTACGTGCAGAGTCTTACTTATGAGGTCTTTAATGACATGTTATGTGTGATACGGTCTTAAGGCGAAGACATCAGACTTCGGTGGGTATAAGAACTCTAGCTAATTGATCATTTTGGAAGTTGAAGAAGAAAATTGTTAACTTATGGTCATCTCTCACCCAAAAGTCACACATGTGACGTCATTGATCTGGTTTAATAATCGATAACTATTAATAATAATTAACAACAATGCAAAGAAATAAAGTAAACAATTTTATTATATTTTTTAAAATAAATTTTTTTTCTGCATCTTACCCATGTCTTAATATTTGTTCGTCGGTAGATGCATAGTACTGAAACCTAAAATATTACTACATAAAGATCATATTTAAACTCATTAACACTATTCGAAGAGCTATTGTTATTAATTAGTATTTACTAAAAATAATTTATTTATCTCAATATCTAGAAAGATAACTTTTTTCTTCTTGGAAGAAAAAATGATATAATTTTATTGCCATAAATTATAGGGTACTATGTTGCAAATTCTAAGGTAGGTCGTAAAATCTTGGCATCTCAGCTCGATAGGCAAACCCTTACCAAATTGACTGGCAAAGTCTGTCGAGGTGCTAACATCCTCACAACGTATGCTTTTGTAGAACCTCTCCTATGCCTAGTATATGTAACTAATTAAACATAAAAAAGATAACATAATAGTAATTAATATATACATGTAAGCGTTTGACATTTGTGGCAGATATATACTTAGACATGCAAAGATAGTGTCATAATGGTGAAGTGACAAAGATGTAGCTTGAGATGCATTTGGCTTAGATGGTCCTAGCTGAGAAGCATTAGGTTGAGATGGATCTAGTTGAAACTGTGATCAACTCTGAGATTCATCTAGCTTAGATTTAGATCCATTTGGGTGAGATCCATTAGCTTGAGAAATCTGTTGACTCTTATTGAATCTTGACATCTATCACATAATAAAAAATAATAATAATTATTAATTTAAAATATAAGATGTAATTGAAATTTTAAGGTTTATTAGGTATGATCTGGCACTAATTTGGTTGATCTGATCCCAATCGGGGTTTGGATCGGGGCTACTTGATTCATATCGGCCCTAAGGGGTGGTTTAAGTTTCGTCATGCATGATCCAACCTAGATCTAGGGAGATCCGATCCATAGCAAGGTTTGGATCAACCTTAAGGAGTGGTTTTAAGGTTCATTATGCATGATTAAACCCTAAGCTAGGCAATCAGATCTTGATCTCGATCCCGATTGGGGTTTGAATCCTCTGTCATACACATCCATAGTGATAAATTATATATCATTGTAATAACATGTCATGCGCCATGATTTAAAGACATGTTACCAAAGAGTTTAAAGTTATCTTAAGCTCTAAAGCCAACCGAAGTGGAATATTATATTTTTAGGTAAAAAATCTTTGAATAAAGATAATATCATACCCATATATTTTTTTAGTGAGAGCATTTATCGATTTTAATTGAATCAACTTTAAAATAAATTTTAATTCATATATATATTTGCAACATTCGTATAAAGGTGTTTCGACATCTTTTAATAATTTAAAATATTTTATAGATTTTTTATTTAGTTCATTTTTGTTATATTGGGTGGAAGATTGATTGTTTTCTATTTCTTGAAACATTTCCATCGATTCATCTAGTACATTTCCATCTTATAATTCATTTAACCATGTATCATCCTCATTAATAAAATTAAGTTTGATTTCACCATGGCTCATCTAAATTCGATAATATAATTATATATTATCATATATTAACTGCTTTTTTACAACACATTTTTAAAATTAATGTATCACAATAATTATTATTAGGGCATTGAATTAAATCATTATGTTATCTATGTCTATATTGGATCCTACTTTCATGAAAAGCTTAGTCTAAGAATTCCTCATTTTTTTGAAGATAACTAAGATCTAATTTGTTAAGAATATCTATCTAAGATTTGACTAAGCTACTTATTTGGTTTAATAGAAGAAATTTAGACAGTTCAAAAATATATAAAAGTTTGATGTATGCAAAATGTGAAATCAAATTATTGACTATTGAAAGACAATATACATAATAAACAATAATAAACTTAATGAAATCTCCTTTCGATGAAGGAAGACACCAACAAGAGTGTAATCTAAACCTCATTTGAAACTTCTTGTAAATACAATCATTATTGGTTTAAAGATGACAAGATTTGTCATAATTATGACCAATAAAAATAAGGAATAAAATAAATAAAATAGTTTATAGTTTAAAACAAACCAAATAAAATTATGCATTGACATAAATAGTAAATCATAATAAAATATGATTTGAACTGGACCAAACCAAATCAAACCAAATATGGTTCGAGAATACCAGTTTGGTTTGGTTTGAACTTTGAACGGCCTTAAAATTAAAGCAATCTATTTAACCGGTTTCATTTTCTTTGAAAGATGTTAGAAATCAAACTAAAATGGTTTACAAGTTTATTCAATTACTGGTCAGTTGGTAACGAAAGGACTTAGAAATCTACTAGTTTGATTTGGTTTGGTGCAAATGATCTTAGAAATCATACCAAATCGATTTATTTAGTTTATCAATTTGGTTTGCTTGATCGTAGAAATTATCGATTTGGTTTGATTGAAAAGGTCTTAGAAATTAAACCGATTGATTTACCAATTGATTCAATTTACCAGCTTAGTTTGGTTTCAATGACCTTAGAAATCAAACCAAACTAGTTTATTCGGTTTGCCGATTTGGTTTGGTTTAAAAGACTTTAGAACATACTGGTTTTGTTTGATTTGAAATGTCTTAGAAATCAAATCAAATTGAGTCACCAATTTATTTGGTTTATCGGTTTGGTTTGTTCGGAACAACCTTAGAAGTTAAATCAAACTTGTTTATTCGATTTACTATTTTAATTTAATTTGAACATCTTAAAAATTATAAATCAATTTTTATTCCTCTTCACTTTTAAAATGTTTATACTATATGATAATTGATATTTTATATAATTCACCGATTGATAAATTTTTAATATGTAAAATTTTAAAGTTTAAACTTCTTAAATCATAATTTCCAAACTAAAAAACACTAAGTCCTGAATTAAAAATAATCATATTCTTAAATTCAACCAAATATAATAAATAATCAATAGACGCTAAAGAAATGTATTTAAAAAATAATTAATATTTAAACCGATATTAACAAAGTAAACATTGGTAAAACAAGATAAAAATATTAAAATAACATTAAAATCATATTCAGGAATGTACATATATATCCTAAACTAAGAAAATTAACAAACTCTTTAACAATCCTAAGGAATTATAATTTATACATATCTAATGTCATGTTTGGTAACACTATTAAGTACCTCTATCACTGTCAAATTTAAAATTGATATTGATAAGAACTATTGAGAAGTGTTTGATTAATTGTATCAATTTTAAAATTTGTATTACAAACAAAACATATTATGTAATATAAGTGTCAACTTGTATTAATTTTGATATTGATACTCCAACATTTAAAAATATTAATATCAATATTAATATAGTATCAAAATGGTAACACTAATAAGTACCTCTATCACTGTCAAATTTAAAATTGATATTGATAAGAACTATTAAGAAGTGTTTGATTAATTGTATCAATTTTAAAATTTGTAATACAAACAAAACATATTATGTAATATAAGTGTCAACTTGTATTAATTTTGATATTGATACTCCAACATTTAAAAATATTAATATCAATATTAATATAGTATCAAAATGGTAACACTAATAAGTACCTCTATCACTGTCAAATTTAAAATTGATATTGATAAGAACTATTAAGAAGTGTTTGATTAATTGTATCAATTTTAAAAATTGTAATACAAACAAAACATATTATGTAATATAAGTGTCAACTTGTATTAATTTTGATATTGATACTCCAACATTTAAAAATATTAATATCAATATTAATATAGTACCAAAATGAAACTCTAACCAAACAGGGCATAAAGTAGGAAAGATTCGATGTGAGGACGATAGTGGTGACTGACAACAATGACTGTGGCGGCGGCGGGAACTTTAGTGGCATCATAGTTTTGGTTCGAGAGAGAGAGTCGTTAAAGTGTAAGAGAGAGAGAGAGAGAGAGGGGGGGGAGGGGAAGAGAGCAAAGAAGGGGGAGGAAAATAGGGTTGCACCTCTGGAAAATTTGAAAAGACATAGATACATTTAAACTTTGAAGTCATTGGTAATGACTTTGGCCGTTGTCGCGGATATTTGACTGTATGGTAGACTTCTAGTCATTAGTAACGACTTAAGCCATTGCAAATGATCTTATCTTTCGTTTGAAGTTTCTAGTGGCGATAGCTTATGTTCAACCATCTCTACTAAACTTATTAGGGATGACTTTTTAAAACTGTTCCCATTAACCCTTCCTGAATAACATATTCTCTTGTAGTGGTTGTCTACCGTTCAGTTGAGATAGATGGGATTGCACATGGTTTTGGTGAGCGGCCATGAGTAACATCGGTTTGTGGTCATTTGCCAAAACCTAGTTGGTGTAAATCTTACAAGTTAGCGTTATCCAACATTTGGCATCATGTCATAAAGTTTGAACCGGGTAAGCAATATCATGTTGCTCTAAGAAAAAGGAGATGCCAAGGGGTGACGATCCGTATGGGTATTCACCGTCCTGAGAGCTTTGCACGCTAGAGTTGTTTCCTTTGCAAGCCTAAACTAATTTTCTGGATTCATTGAGATCTAGGAAGGCCATATATAACATAAGAGATGGACCCGACAAAACGTGGTGCCAAGGACATGGGTGGACATATGACAATCACCAATGATCTATGTTGAGGTATTGAGAGATATATATTGTAGGTGGAGAGAACATAATCAGGCTTCAAATGATTGAGAATTTATTTCGACTCCAAAAAAAAAAAAAGTGGGACCCACCAGTGCAAGCAGCAAAGCAATGTGCGTGAGTTTCTTCAAATGATTAGATTTGGTAACAAAATCAATTCTTTCCAAGCTGACCCCACCATTCTGATTCTGATTAATTAGTTTGGAACCACCGCGTTCCGAGATTTCATTTTGGTTCCCATTCGATTATGAAAATAGGAAACAAGTTGATGGCCTCTGAAATTCTTGTTATTTTCTTACTTAAATAAATACATATATATGTTAAGAAAATCATTTAGTCATCTTAACATTAATTATTCCTACTCTCTTTTAAGTTTTTAGTCGTTCATCCTAGATCAATTATGATTTGCTTATCTTTATTCCTCATAATATGTTTTTTTATCAAAAGTCAAAACACCTCATGATACAATAAACTGATCTCGCCATTGTTTACGGAATCGGTGGAATCGGACCGATTCCGACCGATTCCGGAATCGGATCGGTAGATTCCATGCGGAAGGACCGATTCCGGCATGAATTCCGCGGAATCGGTCGGAATCGGTCCGGAATCGGCCGGAATCGGTTCGGAATCGGAATCGGAATCGGATCATTTTTTTTCTATTTTTGCTATTCCAGTCGGATCGGCCAGAATCGGTCCGAATCGGCCGGAATCGGCCGGAATCGGTCCGGAATCGGATCGGAATTGGAATCGGATCGTTTTTTTTTTGCTTTTTTTCTTACCGATTTTGGATCGATTTTCTTCCATTGAATCGGTCGGAATCGGTCCGATCCCGATCCTCCGGATCGGATCGGTACCCACCGATCCCGATTCCGATTCCAATCCCGCGATCCTTGGATCTCGCTGATTTAGTCTGATCCCTCTGATTTAGTCTGACCTGTAAAACCAAATTCCTACCAGCCATTTAAGTTTGGAAGCGAACTGGGCTGGATCAACGTAACCCAGCTCCATCTCCTTCACCCCGAATTTTGTCCCCCACTTTCTTCTCCTCCCCATGCAAGAAATATTTTCATTTCTCTGCACGACTAATTCACAAACAAAACGATATATATACACACACACACACACCACAGAACAGAAACAGCACCGAGCGATCGTTGATCGGCAAGAACAAATTACATTACAGTGCACGTCAAGAGCCGACAGATCAAGAAAAGAAGAAGATCACAACCCTGAAATCAAGCTTCAGAAAGTTTACACTGCTGCGACGTGTATACATATAATTAGATCCACACACGTTCATATATATATATATATATATGGCCCTTCAATCGGGTGCCTACTTACTGGTAATAGCAGGCAGCGGCACCGCCCCGTTGAGCCAACCTCATCCTCTTGGCCGCCGCCGCCGAGCCGCCGAGACCGGCGCCAACCCGGCCGCGGGGCCCCTCGATGGCCGAGCGGAGCGCTGCCCGCAGAACCGATCGCTGCCCCTGCACGCCCGCGCCGGCGCCGGCCGCGTTCAGGGCCTCGACCAGCAGCACGGCCTTGGTCCGGCCGCCTATCGTCACCATCTCCGCCCGGGCCGCCCGGGTACTCGCCGACCGGAGGGCTTCGCCCACGTCGGTGAACAGGCCGTTCCGGTCCTGGCAGCACACCGACGCCGTCGCCACCGCGCCGCCGCCACCGCCATCTTCGGCGTCGGGCGAGACGACGTCGCCTTGCTCGCCCCAGTCAAGCACCACCTCGTCGGCCTCTCCCGGAAACGCCGCCCCCCAGCCGCCGTCGCCGCAGTTGGCCCCCACCACGTCGGCCGCCCGCCGCCTCAGCTCCCTCACCTCCCTGACCACCTCCGTCAGCAGCGACGCCTTGTCCATCTGTGCACGCCATGCCATGCAACGCCACACCAGCAACATATATATATATACATATATATGTATGTATATAATATAACTCGATCATCAATTAATTATAATCAGCAAAAAAACCGTTAAGAACTGATCATGATAAACCAAAAAATTGACATGCATATAAACGACTGATCTCTGGTTCATCCAGCTTACTCGGGCGGTGTGGGGAAGCAGCTGGCGGAGCCGGCCGAGCTGGTCGTTGATCCGCTGGCGCCTCTTCCTCTCCGCCTCGCTGTGGCTGTTGCAGGCCTTCCCTTCCTCCGGCGTGGCTCCCCCGAGCAGGGGCGACATGGACATCCCCGTAAACCGGCCGGCATCGGCGAACGTCCTCATCATCATGGCGCGGCAGAGACGCTGCGATTCCGACGGGCGGGACGCAAAAATTAATGGAAGCAGCTGGCTCGGAAGAGGAGGAGGAGGAGGAGGCGGCGGCGGCCCCCGGAAGGGCGCAGCTGAGCGGTGGTGAAGGAGCACGAGCAAGAGCAACCATGCGGAGAGGAGGATGCTCCCAGAGCTGGGCTCCATATATAGACACTAATTAACGTCGCCATCGATCTGACGGGATAAATGAGACATTAATGGAGAATATTATATCTCCCAATATGTTATATGATCCGGCGAAATCTCGGGCTCTCAGAGATCGAGAAAGACAGTAATGAAACCGAAGGCACGGGGGAGGCAGGAGGGAGGGAGACCGACCCCGGCCCGGCCGCTCCGTATCTCGGTTTATCCTCTTCTTTCCTCTACCGGAATCTGAAAGAGCTTGATGACGGGTCACCTGACTTCTTTTCAGCCGTACCCTTGCAACTTATCTATTTGCTTCCATGCCCCCCTGCTCGTCCGCAGTCTCCCAAGTTTGGGGCGTGACATGACATCATGCTGGCTTCCAAAAGTACGGGCAGCTTTTTTTAAATTTTATTTTCCGAATTTCGAGATGGTTGCTAGGATTCAGCACCGTACTGGACCTCCTACCCATACGAGTCTATGTCTATACCCTGGGAAGTCTGGAAAACCCAGAACAGATCTGTTAGGAAAATGTTGACCGGAGATACCTCTTCGGAGTGGCATGGAGTGGAACATTTGTCAGAAAATTTAAATTTGGGAAAAAGAAAAGATGGTGCCTGAAGCTCCGGCAAGCTGCCTGCCTCTGGTTAGCTTAAGAGTGTTCTTTTCCTTTTTGTCAGTCAGTCACATTGAATGGCCTCCCTAACGAGTTATCATGTATCCATCTCTCTCTCTCTCTCTCTCTATATATTATATATATAGAGAGAGAGACAGATATATATATATATATATATGTATTCACACGCATTTCCGTTTTCAGCAGCCACCAACTAGTTGCATAGTGGTCGTCTAAAGAATATCTTTTACTTTTTGGTCTCTGCGGTCTCCAATCATCTGCAGTATGTATAATTGACTGCAAATTAATGAACATGAATATTACTGTAAGTTGTATGGGGAAAACGGATGATCTATCCGAGATGAAAACATGTTAAAAGATCACCAGATCAGTCAGTTGTCGTTAAGAAGGCAGTTGACTGTCGATTAATTATTATAAATGAAGCTATATATATAGTTAGATGGATAACTAAATGGGAGTGTACTTACATCATAGACGTCCTTACAGCACGCAGGTGCAGGTGCTGCATGTTCAGCAATGTTGTTGGCATGGATGTACATCAAGGGCATGAGAATACAGATTATATATTCTAAAGTTTATATATACAATGTTTTGGAATTATTGACTCCTTCCTTTTTCAAAAAGAGTGTTGGTTGGAAGTTGGGACTATCCGACAGTTCCCTTTTCGGTACGTACTTTAATTTGTATTTTTCTTTCAGAAGATGATTAATAAATCTGAATCATGGATATATGTCTAACATCTGTGTACCTCCTGCCAAGCAGCTTACCGACATCTGTATGGATTAAGGTCGTTGGTCATGCTCAGGGCTGTAAGGAGGGATGCTAGCAGATCCACTCGATCGAGAAGCATCCCCAAACTTGGATCCATAAAGCTGGTTAGGCTCATTTATTATATTACATGAGAAAGTATGAATAAGATGAAGAAGCTTACTGGCGCTGAGTTTGATGACTAGACGGTGTTACACGTCGATAGAACTCCTCAATTAAGTACCTGATTAACAATTTAATTGGGTTATTTATTTAAAAATTAAATTATAAATACCAAGTAGTTATTTGCTATCAATTAAATCAATTAAAGAAGTTAAAATCAGATTTTTTTGAGATATACCATCAATATATGTACCCAGAGTTTGAGTTTGAGAATCCAAAATCTGAGTTTCATAAATATTTGAGCTCAAATCAAGCGGACACAGCTCATCTCTCTCTTCTTTATGGTGATAACTCTCATCTCCTCCAATATGTGAGGAAAACGAGAGAGTTCTCTGAGACACCACACCAGCCTAACGGAATCCGCCCTCGCGGTTGGTAGACCCGTGTAGCAATCGACGATGATCGATCAGAGCTGAGATGAAGCACACACGACTGATCATGCAATGTGCATGCTTGCATGCAAGCATGCGATTGGACGTAAAGACGACGGAAGCTTGATTTTCCAATGTGAATCTTGATCCCACTACTACGTACACTCATTGGTCAATGCCCATGCACGCCCACTCGCCGGAAAACACAAAAGAGAAGACTCTTTGCCGGCCGGCCCTCCTCGAGGAGCGCAGAACAGCAGGCCCGACACTTCGCAAACTCTCTCTCTCTCTCTATATATATATAAAGTAGGGAAGGAAATTGAAGGGAAGGCGCGTCGACACCGGCCGAGCTGGTCGTCTCCTGTCCTGCTACCGTAAGCATGGAAGCACCAACCACACCATAGAAGATCTTTTGCTTTCCCTGTCCCCACCGACCACCGTCCGTGTCTGGAAGAAGACAGAGACACAGACACAGACAGACGCACGCAGCGGTCAACCCTTGTATCGGCAGGCAAGAAGCCGGAAGAGATATACGTGGGGCGTTGTTCGAGCGATGAAGAGGACGATACCCTGGGGAGGAGCGCGTGGAAGGGTCAAAAAGGAAGAGGCGGGGGGTTCAGAGAAGAGACGTGGAGAAAGGAGTGTCCGGATGTCTCCCCGGCGGCACCGGCCGGCCGTCAGAAAGCGGGAACAGCGGCCGCTTTGCGGAGGCAAGGAAACCAAAAAGGAGAAGGCCAAGCCAAAAGGAAAGCACAGGGAAGACTGGTGCTGGCTCCTCTCTCTCTCTCTCTCTCTCTCAAAGTGGATGAGATTAGACATTCAAATTTTTGTCTAGGTGTGATTTGATTTGATTTAATTTTAATATTTAAATTCTTAAATTTATCTTTAACTTCTTAATTAGTGATAAAATATGTTGCATTTGAAGAAGGTATAAGTGATAAATTTTGTTTGATAAAATAACTAAACTAACATGAAGCAACACCAGCTTATCGACGTTGTCTCTGGCACTGTTGGACAGCTCAAGAAATTGGAGAGCGGATCACCTCAGTTCCCGGGTGGAGGGAGCTCTCGCAGTCCTCAATGGCGTGAGGACACCTTGTGTCGCGAAAAACGAAACATCAGTGCGCTTTAAATAGGGCGTAAAGTAGATATGACGTCGCTCGGTAGTGGGTAAATAGAGGGTCGGTAGTGGATCTTTGAAATCTCGGTATCTCGGTAGCGAGTAGATAAGCGGTAGGTAGTGGGTCTTTGAAGACTCGGTAACTTGGTAGTGGGTAAATAGAGGGTCAGTAGTGGGTCTTTGGAGCCTCGGTAGCTCGGTAGTGGGTAAATAAGACCCACTACCGAGCTACCGAGGTTCCAAAGACCCACTACCGACCCTCTATTAATCCACTACCGAGCCTAGTTTAACTTGCTACCGAGTTTTTAAAGACTCGCTACCGAGACTTGTTACACTTGCTATCGAGCTTTGAGGATCCACTACCGACCATCTATCAACTCGCTATCGAGTTACTGAGGCTCTAAAGACTCACTACCGAGCTACCGAGACTTCAAAGACCCACTACCGACCCTCTATTAACCCACTACCGAGTCTTGAGAATCCACTACCAGCCGCTTATCAACTCGCTACTGAGCTACCGAGGCTTCAAAGACCCACTACCGACCCTCTATTAATCCGCTACCGAGTCTTGAGAATCCACTACCTACCGCTTATCTACTCGCTACCGAGATACCGAGATTTCAAAGATCCACTACCGACCCTCTATTTACCCACTACCGAGCGACGTCATATCTACTTTACGCCCTATTTAAAGCGCACTGACGCTTCGTTTTTCGCGACACAAGGTGTCCTCACGCCATTGAGGACTGCGGGAGCTCCCTCCACCCGAGTACTGAGGTGATCCGCTCTCAAGAAATTGTCGCAACTCGTGCTTGACCACAACAAGCTGACAAGCGCCAGCTCTAACTTGTCTGTGCTCTCCGATTTCTTCATCCTTTGCCTTTCACATGACTAACTCGTCCGTGAGATCCCGATGTCGTTGTCTCCCCCCGCACCTGGGTTAGGGTACTCGGAGCTAGGTCATAACTGTCTATTTGAAAACATTTCTAGTTTTCTCGGCATATTCATGGGGATGGATAGTTAAAATAATGTCATATCGATTAGATAAGGGAGGTATCTAAGTTTAAAAGTTTGGGACACTCTAACTCAGGGCTGTAGTTTAGGGTCAGTTAACATGGTATCAAAGTCAAGAGCTATGGACCACCTCCGTTGACCGCCACCCATAAACAATGTACACGTGACAAAGTTAGAAGAGCTTACATGTGAGGGTGCTAGTTAGAATAGAATAGTGCCATATCGACTAGGTAGGAGAGGTACCTAAGCTTAAAAGCCTGAATCACTCCAACTCAACGCCATGATTTTGATTCAATTAACATGAATACCTTCAACTTGTCCTACAATTGGCTGATGCTTTGGAACCTGACCAAGATCTTTAACCTTAACCTCTCCAACTACAACGACTTGGTTGATGTTTGGGACACTCTAACTCAGGGCTGTAGTTTAGGGTCAGTTAACATGGTATCAAAGTCAAGAGTTATGGACCACCTCCGTTGACCGTCACCCATAAACAATGTACACGTGACAAAGTTAGAAGAACTTACATGTGATGATGCTAGTTAGAATAGAATAGTGCCATATCGACTAGGTAGGAGAGGTACCTTCAACTTGTCCAACTCCAACTCAACGCCATGATTTTGATTCAATTAACATGAATACCTTCAACTTGTCCTACAATTGGCTGATGCTTCGGAACCTGACCAAGATCTTTAACCTTAACCTCTCCAACTACAACGACTTGGTTGATCCCTTCCCAAAAATTAATGGTGGTCAAGGACATTGAGTCCCTGGGTTTTTGGCATAACACAGGCTCCGATTAGGGAAGATCCCTAAATGGGTGGCATCTTCTTCGATCATCTATTCTCTCGAGCTGGCAGGATGTGCAGCATCAAGATGACAATGGACAATTTATCTTTTTCCTATTATGTAGAAAAAAAATAAAGAAAAGATAGGAGGAAGATCTCACATTGCCGTTCCCACCGTTGTCGACGATCGATGAAAGCTAGAGATAGAGAGAGATCAACTCATGGTCTTCGCGACGCACCTCAACTCAACCAGACATTGATCTTCTAGCTAGCTGCCTAACGCCTTGCCTTTTCTCCTCAGTGTTCTATTTCTACCGCCTTGTTGTGCAGGTGCTAGGGCGAAGGAGGATGACCAGAGAGGCCTCCCAATGCATCTGGCGAAGAGGGAGGTGACAACTGTTTTTCAATGAAAAAAAAGAGACGAAAACACAGGTCTAAATGAATAAAGGGTTTTTAAGAGTTTAGACCTTCGTTTAATTAGACCCTCGTTCAGATATTTTATCAAACAAGATTAAATGCCTAACCTCTAACCCAATCAGACATTAGAGTTTCGATAAGTCCAATCAAATGGGGCCTTAATTGATGACTGACCCCTGCATCGGCATGGATTAGACATTCAGGTCTGGATAAAGAGCATATTCGGCAAGACATTAAATAATTTAGATGAATTAATGTCTGAATAAAACTTTGAAAATCATTTAATTTTAAGTAATTTATTATAACTTTTTATTTTTAAAAGTAGATAACTAAAATTTTGTGTTTCGCAATGTAATTAAGAGATTAGGGATAAAATTAAAAGTTTAAAATTTCGGATTAAGCCAAATAAACACCACCTTACACCATTATTCAATAGTAGATAAGATATATATATTATCTAAATCGAAATGTTATCTAATTTAATATTTGATTTTCTTGTTTTAGTTAATTTTGACTGCCCATCAAGGGCAACCATGGATAAAAATACTTATATATCGAATCTCTCTCTCTCCCCCCCCTCTCTCTCTATATATGTATCTACCTACCTACTTACCAACGTACGTACGTACCTACCTACCTGAGAAGGTTCCAAATCTCTCTTCTTCTTGTATTTTAGCTTGTGTACGTATGTGCATGGGAAGGGAAAACCCAAGGACGTTTTCTATGGGAGACTAGCTAGGTACCCATCTCTCTATCTATTCTTACGAAACGTTGCCTGCCTAGTGCCATAGAACCAGCTGTGCGGCGGCAGAAGTTGGCTATATATATGTGTGTGTGCCATTTTCTCTGCGTGGCTTCGTTGGGCTGATCCTGTCATGTTTAAATCTCTCCCTCTTGCTGTTGTGTCTCTGTGTGCGTGCAGGCTGCTGGGCATTTTGGCGACAGACTCGACAGAGACATGAACCAGCAGGCGCAGCTGGCGGGATTTTGTAGGTGATGACCTAAAGTTTACGTAGGACGGCGAGGCGTAATTCTAGGCAGGTCAGGCAGGTAGTTCTATGGCTAGCTAGGCATGTTATTGTCATCTCTCGGGGCGGAAAGCAGAAGAGTAACAGGGTGTTTTTTTTATATAGTTTTAGGATAAATTTTTTATTAAAATAAAGTCTAAGATGGTGCAAGACATAAAACTATCGTTCTCGGCGATACTTGATGACAAAAAGAACGAAGTTCACGTATAACAAAAGGAAGAAGAAGATGAGAAGATCACAAGAAATAAAGAGATCATATATACCTCCTTTTTATATCAAAGACAGTTTCTCTGTAAGAACATTTTGTAGTAATGATTGTCAAATATTTTTTAAATAAAATATGTTACCAAAACATATTTTTTTAACAAAAACACAATTTTTCCTGCAAGCAAACACCCTGCTAGTGTTTGTTCGATCATTATGGTGGGAATCTCATTGCGTAGCCAATGCCACCCTCTACATTCTTTTCGAGCTTCAAAGTAACTAGCTAGAAACCACTCTACTTGGGAGGAGGATGGTGAGAGAGAGAGAGAGAGAATAGGACTGCTACAGAAATTCTTGTCAAGTGGAGGAGTCTCCCTACATCTGAAGCTAGCTTCTTGGATGAATTAAATCATAGAATTTGCACCATTTGCACTCTAAATCTTAAGTCCTAAATCCTAAACATCAGTCATATCAGGTGGCTCTTCTGTCATTGGTTAGATTTACAATATCCCATTCAAACGTATGTACTTGGTTTTTTTTAACTTTTGGATTGTGATGATTGAGTTTAGTATTTTTAAAGAAGAGACAGATAGATTCAAATATTATTTTTTCCCTCAACATTTAAAAAACATTGGGAGATAAATTACAGACCTTATATATCAATTATTGCAAAATCTAGATTTTTGAGTAGTGAAGAGAGCTAAATTAAGATTATTCTATACTTGCTTCTCCCTGTAATCCAGACCAAATGATTAATTAATTAGTCACTTTCCTAGTTTCCTCTCAAAGTGATCTTTCCTTTTTCCCCTCTTGAATTCACCATTTCTTGACAATCTACAGTTATAGATCAGAATCATATTTCTGCAGACCTTTAAGTTGTTTTGTGGTGTACGCGTTGAAAAAGGGAATTAGAAAGCACCATTTCCGGTTAATGACCATCACAAGGCATATCTTAATGGAAATTGTAAGCCGTAGATTTTGGCCTAACAAATGCAACAATTTCACAGGGTGTTTAGTTGCATAATAAATTTTTATACAATAAAAATTATATTAAAATAAAGTGCGAACTAATCACCGACACTAAATTATCACATTTGAGAAAACATGATAACAGGGAAAAATGAATATCATTATGATTAAACAAAATGAGGGTTCACAAATTAAAAGAGAGAGAGAGAGAAAGAGGTGACACACTCTTTTTTTGTTGAAGAAAATCTTTAAAAAAAAACGTAACTTTGTAATAATTCTCCATTATCTTTGTTAACAAGTTTAGTTATAAAAACATAAAATTATAACAAAAGTTCAAGTTAGAATAATGTCATATTGTCTAGGTAGGGGAGGTACGTACTTATGTTTATAAGTCTGAGCCTCTCTAACTCAGTACCACGGTTTTGGGTTGGTTAACATGGTATTAGAGCCAAGGGTTTTGGACCCCCCTCCGTCGACTGTTACTCGTAAATATGAGATTGCACGTGAGGGGGCGAGTTAGAATAGTGCCATATTGGCTAGGTAGGGGAGGTACCTATGCTTATAAGTCCGGATCTCTCTAACTTAGTACCGCGGTTTTGGGTTAGTCAACAAATTTATCACGTAACCAAACACCCGTTTAATAACATAATATCTAAGTCACAGTTCAATTCGAGCCTGAACACATAGGCAAACGACAATGTTGATAATCCACGCGGAAAAAGTTGTTTCGAGGAAAACGTGGGCATAAAAGTGTGAAGATGTTAAAATATCCCCTAGCTAGCTACTTAGACATATGAAAAGCATCAATATGACATCGGTGATGGCCGCACGTCTTATGGGGTGTTGAGCTGCATGACAAATTAAGTTTTTATCACAATAATATATTCTGGTAACGAAATTTATTAAAAAATTGACAATACCCGCAAATAATCTATATATTTTTAAAAATTATTGGATAACAAAAGAGGTTACGGTTCTTTTTTTTTTGGCTTGTGGCCCCTCAGTTTTTCAATTATGCATGATCTCAACTCTTTCTGTTATCTTATCTCACCAAAACATGATAATTTTATTTCTTCAGATATCCCTAATAGGGTGTTTGGTTGTACGATAATTTTTTGTACATTTTCATGATAAAAAATTATATTAAAATAAAAAGTGAATCAACTCATGACATAAAATTGTTATGTTTGGAGGGATGTGATAATAAAAAAAAAGTAACTACCATTCATGACCAAACAAAGTGGGGGGACCACAAGAAAAAAGAAAGAGGTGAGACCTTCTTTTTTTGTTTAAGAAGAAAATCACTTTCAAAACATAAAATTGTCAAGGTTATAAAACATCTTTTTTAACAAGTTTTTTTACAATTTTTAAAAATTAAAATTAAAATTTTCATTATCATGCAACCAAACACCTCGTAAATTTATTTCAATGTAAATTTTTAACAAGAAGGTTTGCAAAAAAAAAAAAATGTGCAACCCAACACCTACTAATTACCATTGTTCCGATAAGTTTATGGGGTGTTTGGTTGTATGATAGGTTTTTGTACACTTTAATGATAAAAAATTGTATTAAAATAAAAAGTGAATCAACTCATGACATAAAATTATCATGTTTGGAAGGATGTGATAACAAAAAAGAGTAACAACCATACATGACCAAACAAAGTGGGAGACCGCAAGAAAAAAGAAAGAGGTGGTGAGACCCTCTTTTTTTGTTTAAGAAGAAAATCACTTTCAAAACATAAAATTATCATGTTTGCCAAACACCTCTGTTAACAAATTTTCTTATGATTTTTAAACATTAAAATAAAAATCTTCACATCATGCAGCCAAACACCCCATAGTGATAAACTCTGTATTCCAAAGTGCACGAGGACTACCATACGATTGCCACCAAACAAATATTACCGTTCAGCTTACACAAGAAAACTATAAATGCATGAATTGAAAAATCTTAAGCACTAGAAATATTTCAAACTGCATTTGCTACCGCCTGTTCGGTTAGAGTATAGACGTTGATACCATGTCAGTTTGATATTGATATTTCTGGACGATGTATGGGAGTATCGATATCAAATGGATCGTATCAATTTAAGCGTGATCGTAGAGTCAAAACAAGCATTACACTAATACTAAAATATATTATTAAAACATAAAAATATTAATGATGTTTAAAAAATATATAAAATATGCTCTTAAATTTTGATTTAAATGATAAAATTATAAATAATGATAATGATTATTCTTATTTTTTTTACAAATAAAGGCAATTACATATAAAAGATAGTGCATTTAATAGGAGATATAATCAACTAAAAGTAAGCATCATTTTATATAAAAATGAATATCTTTGATACCTACAACCACTTCTAGATTTAAGGGTACCAAGTTTCTGGAAATACATACGAAGGAAAACCGTATAATATAAGATACAACCATTTCATACCTAATTATAAGTTATAAAAACATTTCAACGAAAAATTTGGACATCCAAACTTAGGGTGACGCTTCTCGGAGCTCTTACTGATTAGTCTCAGAATGAAATCTTCAGCAACTCTATAGAACCAAAAGAAATCAAACCTTTTATTTCTTTTACTGGTCTATTTCTCCGAGACTGATTGCATTTTTACGGAGAATCATCAAAGCCACATCCTAGATAAAAGTAAATATTACATGGAAATGTCACCAAGTAAAAGGGAACACTAGATGCTAATAAAACACAAGAAGCCCCGCCAAGACTCCTACTTTCTCTACCTCAAGCAGCATCTTCACCTTCCGCAAGAAACATCTAATTGAGGTTGTTGAGTACATCTCTCATCTTCTCTCCAGGCGTACACATCTACACCTGTAAATGGGTCGAATATTTTAAAATCCGGATCCGAATATGTTAACTACAAGTGAAATCCGAATCCGATTTGACAATAAAAAAAATTTTGATCTAAAATCTAACCCGAACCCGTGATCCGCATCTGGATTCGGGTCCTATAGCAGGACAGTTCCTCTGATAACCTGGGGAGATGCGGAGGTGAGTTTAACAGGGCACTCGCCGCACTCCCAGTGATGCCGGCGGTGGGGCACCTATCCACGGGGGGAGGGGGGCGAGGGGGGGGACGCCGGAGCCGATGAAGACGAACGCCGGGGCCGCCGCCAGGTGGGGCACCTGTCCTCGGGGGGAGAGGGGCGAACGCCGGCCGGGGGGGACTCGGCGTCGGCGGGCGGGCCGCCGTCGGGGGGTCTGCGGGAGGGCCCGACCGCGCCGCCGTTGGCGGAGGCCGATGAGGGCGGCGGTGGCGGTGGGTCGATGCTGCCGTCGATGCAGGAGGCGCACCTTCTCTCGATCCAACCCTCGAGGTCGTAGTGCCCGCGGCCGAAGACGCTTCTGCCGGCGCAGAGCCGCCCTATCAGGCCGGCAGCGACGCCCAAGATGGTGATGCGACGAGGTCCAAGGAGGAAGAAGACTCGGAAAGTAGCCGGACTCAACACCCGATTTGCCCAACTCGACAGCCCTCTCCGGCGGTAACCGGGCGAACAAAGCGCACCATGATAGCTCAACGGCCACGAAGCAAACCAGGGGGAGAAGGATGCGGAATGAAGAGATGGCATAAACCTTCGAATCACAATCAGTAACAGAAGAGATCCGGTGGCGCGAGGCAGATCAAACGACCTTGACCTCGATGGCCTTTGGCTTCTTTGGTTCTGGCGGCAGGACCTTCTTGACGGTGACGGTAAGCTCGCCGTCCTTGCAACGGCGGTGATCGCGTCCAATTTGACGTTCTTCGGGAGGGAGAACCGGCACATGATCCGGCCCACCTTGCGCTCATACTTGCCCTACTTGTCCTCCTCCAGACGCTTGCGCTCGCCGCTGATGATGAGGAAGTTGTCGTCCTCCACCCGGACCTTGATGTCCCCGAATTTGATGTCGGGCATGTCGAAGATGAAGACATAGGATTTGGGGGAAATCCTTGACATCGGCGGGAGTGTAGGCCATGGCCATGGCTTCCTACACATAGGTGCGTGCTAGCGCATTGATGGCCTTCTCCACGCCCGCATCGAGGAGGACGATGGGCCGGCATCCGGTCAGCAGCTGGTGGCGTAGCGGCGGCGGCGGCGGAGGCCCAAGGAGTAAGCGGAGGAAGACGACAGTAGGGTACAGAAAAAATGTCAGGCAACCCGATAAACCCTCGAAGCACCCGAAATTTTAATTTCGGATTTTGGGCTATCCTTGAACCCGAGAGATGTGTGATCGGATTCGCAATTGGGGTGTTTAAGAACCGAAAATAGTTTTGGATCCAGATTCTTTATCGGGTTCGGTGACTCCGTTGACAGGTCTATACACATCCGTGCGAGAAGAGCGGACATTCATCCGCGTGGGAGGCTCGCGTATGTGCAGTAACATGCAGGACGTGCATGGTTTATCCATGCACAGATGAGGACTTCACGCGAAGATGTGTGCGTGGGACTCTATCTCCACGGGAAAGCCGCCCACGACGACCCAACCGTATGCATGCAGGGTTCTGTACGAGGATGGAAAACTGGGCATATTCAAAGACGTGAATATGCACGTCTCTTCTCCGGATATGCATGGCAACGGAGAGTTGTGCATGGGTGAGGAGACGCGGGTGTCTTGCGTATGTGGGAAACCTCCTACGCATGCCTATAAATAAAGCAGCATCCTCTTTGTTCTTGACCGCCGTGAGCTTCATGAGATCCAGACGTGGGGGTGTGTTGAGGAGAGATTATCCTTGTTATTTGAGAGCTTTGGGTTAGAGGATTTGTTCCTCTTAGGGAGTGCGTCTCCTTGTAATATTCTCCTTGGTTTAGTGAAATTTCTGATCGTCGTCGCCCATGGACGTAGGAAGGCATACCGCCATGCCGAACCACGTTAAATTGGTGTCTTCTTGGTGTGTTCTTGTTCCTTTCTTCTATCTCCATTCGCAGGTCGATATTCGGGATACGACTCAGTTCGTCAGAGTCGTACGGCTTATTCCGCACGTGTTACAACAAGCTGGTATCAGAGCCCTGGTTGCCCGGTTGCTGTTCGATCCGCAAGATGGCTGTCAAGTCGACAACGGCGATGAAGTTCGACGTTGAGGTGTTCGACGGGAAGACAAAGGACTTCAACATATGGCGGTTGAAGATGCAGTCCTTGTTGGTGCAACAAGCTCTGAGCAAGGCGTTAAAAGGTATTAATGCGTTACCTGACGATTGGCAAGATTCTGACAAGGAAGAATATCTCGAGCGAGCCCTGGCGGCTATTCGTCTCAGTTTGTCTGATGACGTATTGCGAGAGGTTGCTGACGAGGATACCCCAGAAAAGCTGTGGCTCAAGTTGGAAATAAGGTGCATGACGAAATCTCCTACTAATCGACTGTATCTGAAGCAGAGATTATTTACATTCCAGATGAAGGAAGGTACGCCCATTATTGACCATCTAAATGAGTTCAATAAAATCGTTATGGATCTGAAACATATTAGTGTTCAAGTCGAGGATAAAGATCAGGCCATTATTCTCTTAGGTTCTTTACCAATTTCGTTTGAGGGCTTTGTTGACACCTTGATGTACAGCAGAAGTAGTCTGTCTATAGAAGATGTCAAGTCGTCTTTAAACTCGAAAGAGTTGAAGAGGCGTGTGCTGGAAACTCAAGGCGGAAATCAGGCAGACGGCTTGATAGTACGAGGGAGAATCGAGAAAAGAGAAAAGAATGATAGATCTAAATCCAAGGTCAAATGCTACAATTGCAACCAAAGATGGCACATTAAAAGAGACTGTCCAAAGTGGAAGGGAAAAGGTAAGGTGCAGACAGAGTCTTCTACGGCAAACATGGTTCAAGAGGAGACTTCGGAAGAGGAGACTGTTCTGATGGTCACGGCAGTACGTCGTGATGATTGGATTCTTGATCCAACATGTACTTGCCTTATGTGTCCCCATAGAGATTGGTTTTCTTTTTACACGGCTGTAAGTAGTGGTACCGTCACTTTGGGAGACAATCGAACTATTGCAAGCAAGGGAGTCGGTACAATTAGAATCGAGATGTATGATGATATCATTAGAACCTCGGAGGTACGCCATATTCTCGACTTGCAAAGGAGCCTAATCTCTCTTAGTCTTTTGGATGCACATGGATACTGTTTTTCAGTTAAGAACAGGGTGCTTGAAGTGTCTCAAGGTGCTTTGGTTGTAATGAAAGGAAAGGTAGCAAGAGGACTTTATCACCTGCAGGGCAGCACTGTAGTCGGCAGTGTTGATGTTGCTGGAAGCTCGGATCACGATCCTACTCGGTTGTGGCAGATGCGGCAGAGCCACGTGAGGGAAAAAGTCAAGGTGGAGAAGTTTAAGTACTCTTTGGACTTGATTGACTTGTACAGGACGTGAGGTGTGCCCGGTGGGGCATTGGCGGATACGACGATGGTGTGAAGCTTGACATTGAACGTGATGGCTTGTGAAGACGAGCTGAGAGGAGAATTTGTTGAGGACATCTCATCTTCTCTCCAAAGGCGTACACATCCGTGCGAGAAGAGCGGACATTCATCCGCGTGGGAGGCTCGCGTACGTGCGGTAACATGCAGACGTGCATGGTTTATCCATGCACGGATGAGGACTTCACGCGAAGATGTGTGCGTGGGACTCTATCTCCACGGAAAGCCGCCCACGACGACCCAACCGTATGCATGCAGGGTTCTGTATGAGGATGGAAAACTGGGCATATTCAAGGACGTGAATATGCACGTCTCTTCTCCGGATATGCATGGCAACGGAGAGTTGTGCATGGGTGAGGAGATGCGGGTGTCTTGCGTATGTGGGAAACCTCCTACGCAGGCCTATAAATAAAGCAGCATCCTCTTTGTTCTTGACCGCCGTGAGCTTCAAGAGATCCAGACGTGGGGGTGTGTTGAGGAGAGATTATCCTTGTTATTTGAGAGCTTTGGGTTAGAGGATTTGTTCCTCTTAGGGAGTGCGTCTCCTTGTAATATTCTCCTTGGTTTAGTGAAGTTTCTGATCGTCGTCGCCCGTGGACGTAGGAAGGCATACCGCCTTGCCGAACCACGTTAAATTGGTGTCTTCTTGGTGTGTTCTTGTTCCTTTCTTCTATCTCCATTCGCAGGTCGATATTCGGGATACGACTCAGTTCGTCAGAGTCGCACGGCTTATTCCGCATGTGTTACAATAGAGGTGCCAGACTCCCGAGAGAAAATTGCATAGAAGAATAGGAGATACAAAACATTGTAAATCTCTTATGGTTATAGAGCAAGACAAGACAAGAGATAAGATGGGTTGTGTCATATACGTACGTCCAAATTACCATGTCCTTTGCTGACAAATTCAGCAGTGGCTATCTTTTTAATAATCACCCTCAAGTCCTCAACCTGTGGATTAACAGAGGATAGTAGCTAGCTTCGGTTTGTGGGTAAGCATCATCACAAAAGAAAAAATTACAAAATATCAGCTGATCATATGAAATATCCTGTTTTGAAATAAGGAAAAGAGGTGCTTAATTACATGCATTGGTTCTCAAGGATCCGGTGCAGTAAGTGCTCGACAAGTTGAGCCTTTTCTAACAGGGATGAGGAGGTGAGCTGGTATAGGCGCATTTGCATTGAATTACTCGTAGGTGAGTGCCAAAAAAATAAAATCCACTTAAATCATACATCTGAAACCAAGAAGAATGGACAGAGACTATATATGAAGAGCTTTTGGATAATTGAAAAATAGGTACCCCTCTTTGAAGTTGGGCTAAGACATTAGAACCTGTAGTTACTCAATCTCTTGCTTTGAAACCTCTTCGTAAGGTCATTTTGTTAAAACGTAAGGGAAAAGGGGAGACTTTCTTTTTATGACTCTTCTCCTTGTCCCTGTGGAAAAAGACCAAGTAACATGAGAAGTTGTAAACAAGAAAGAGGATCTTTCCTCTTGATGTGACAAAGATAAAAGAAGATTCGAGCTTCTATGGAACAAAACTCTCGCTTCCAACAAAATATTAAAATCAAGTGCCAGATTGGAAGAAAGCTACTGCTCCAAGCGATGGTGGTTTAATGATGCAATATTGGAGATCAATAATCATATGTAACATGTAAGCAAAGAGGATAACTTTGGTGCTGAAACCAAAAGCTTAAGTCGTTCTTAGACAAAAAATAAAATGAAGATCTAAGTCCAACAACCACCTAGACGAGCCATGTCATCATGTGATTGGATAATTGAGAAAAAAAGTGTCACTTTAGGTTTCGGTTCTAGATGCATAAAAGAATAGAAATTCTATGGACCGGCAAACTAATGCCTTGTTGGTTTTACTACCATTTGAACAGACTGTAAATTTCATGAGCTATTTTTATCCCAGAACTCATATGTACAAAGACTAATATTTCTTTTTACAACTCCAATTTTGTACATGTTGACCAGTTATTAGTAACCGGGTCCAAAGGCGATATATTTGAAATCTTTTACCAGATTGCAAATGATAAAAATAACATCCCAATATCAACGATCAGAACATTTTAGTATAAACAATGAATGAAATATGAGAAATCAAGAAATGTTGAAATCTCACTTTTTCATGAAAATATATAAAAAAATATGGTATGTTATGATGTGATATGATTGGGGTGTGGTTACGACGTGAATTTTTTGAATTTTGGTTTGACCTCTCCATCGATTCTAAACTGAATCTGATGTTAATTACGTTGGGCAGTGACTCAACAAACCTTGATTAGCTGCCACGATAACATATCAACATGACGAAATTGAATACATGAAATAATATGTATTTTATCTTTTTTAGACGACTCTCCTTTATTTATGTTCATGTATTTCTTGGACCACGTAGTGACTTTTTTGCTTGGATTTAGTTAATAGACATTAGGGCTTTCAGCTCCTAGGAACTGGATCAGCCGATCTTCTTTCCCATTTAGAGTATTGTCCGGGCCGAACTTAACCACATAATGGTCTTCATTTGGTTTTCATGGGCTTTCACATCCATTAGTGGCATCCACTAAGTAGTAATTTTCAGAAGTGGGACTTGACCAATTTAATGAGCATTCAATCATCTGTTAACTGGCATTTTCATGACGTGAGACTCGACAGTTTAATGGAGCTTCATTTGATTTTTATTCATACATCAACCAGCATTTCCCTACTTAGGAATTGATCGGATTAATGAGCATTGTATGATTTTTATCAATCAACCAATATTTTCACCTGGGGCTTGACTAAGTTAATGAGACTTTTGTATTTTTAATAATTTCTTATTTTATCTACTAACTGATATTTCTCAATTGAAGCTTAGCCAACCTAGTGGGCCATGAACGACTTTGGTTTTGAAGACATTCTCTTTCATCCACTAATTGATATTTTCCAAATCCAGGCTTGATCAACTTAATGGGTCTTAGACAATTTTAATTTTTGATAATTTTCTATTTCATCCACTAATTGGTATTTCTCCTAGTGGAGATTGAACAAATTAGCGTCTTCATTGTTTTTCTATCTTTGTATGATTTTTTTTCTCTTTCATCCACTAATCAATGTTTCCCCAATTGGGACTTGACCAAATCAGTGGGCCCTCAATTAATTTTGTACAACTTCCATCCATTAATCGGTATTTCCTACTTGGGCTGGACCAAGTTAATGGCCTTGGGTCAATCTTGATATTTTGATGATTTATTCTCTTTCATCCACTAATCGGCATTTCCTACTTGGGGCTTTACCGAATTAATGGGTCTTGGATGATTTGATGAGTTGGTCAAATAGCTTGATGATCGATGTAGATTAAGTTGTCAATTAGTCAGGTTGATTACTATTGTTCATTTGACGAACTCTGGTTTATTCAATTTGGTCCTAGTTAGTTTCTGTTGACTGCTAATGTTATGCCCTATCGACTTATTTTGACTTTGATAAACCTTCATTTGACCTTGGTTTGGTGCCAAATCATTGAATGTGGACTTTGTGTCTGATCGACTTGCTTTGACTTCGGTCGCCTCTCATTTAATAATAACTCAGTGACCCATTGATCTAGTTTGGTGTCGAATGGGTTCAATTTCACCTCGGTCAACTTTAATCAACTCAATTAAATCCTAAATGAATTTCAAAGATAAAAGACATTAAGTCATAACCCATAAAAAATAAAATCAAACTAAACTAAATTCAAAACATTAAGTGTTTGCATTCCATTAAGTTCATAAGATTGTTGCTCCCAAATATGTTTATTTTGTGGATGTATGTTTTCTATTTGTGAACTGCTATGACAGTTAATCAAAAATTTTTGAGTTGTTGCTCAATGTCATTAACATCGGTAGTTCACAAATTCGATGGAGAGATGTCAAACAAAGAACCTAACAACCTCAACATATATTTTTATACATATCACCAAATTAGCTATACTCCTATAGAATATCATCTATTTTCTTAGTTGTTCAAAGCTAATTCAATTCAAAACGAAATTATTTTTCCACAAAAGAAGGAGTCCCCTAAAAAATTGAAAATACAAAAAAAGACAAAAAGGACAAAAAACCTCACCAGTGATCAGGGGCTGCAAACAGGAAGGGGCATGGTCGGACCAGATCGGTCAAATTGCTTTTTTGTTCCCGATCAGATCACCCCAGAACAGTCATCCACATTCGCAACCAATCCTAGTGGAAATGGCCCAAATGGGTGGAGGGGGGTGTCCCCCCCAGCATATGCTAATCCCAACCCAGATGTTGCAATTATGTTAGTGCAGAGGCTGAAGCCACCAAGAATTTCAATAAGGAAAGCTCTCCTCTGTTTTACTTCAAAGACCAAGGGATCTACATTGGTCCCTTGACGACCCCTCTTCCTCCATACCCTCCACGAAGCATCAGCTTTGGAGCATTCTCTACCTTGTGCCATTGACTTTGACACCCAAGGCCCTTGCAGAACCCAACACTTCGTAGAGTTTCTACAGGCAGCAGCAAGATGCCCACTTCTCCAGACTCCAAGCGAAATGTCACGCCAGTCCATACCACTTTCTGTTTGAATTTAACATTGAAGCCACAAAAAGGTTAGGCTTCATTGGAAGTCATTTAGACAAGATATGACTTCCGTTTGAGTGCCTATTTTCTAAATAAGCCTACTCAGTGGAGTGGACACATATAGATGTCCCATCTCTGTCATATAATGCACCATGGCCTTTTCTTCCATGTGTGTTGAAGTATGTGCAAATTAAGGTAGTGTAGTAGTGTACAAAATGCCTCTTATTTCCATCTTACGCAAATTTGCAATGATGGTGGGCAGTTGAAGTATCACCTCTATCGCACATCAAAAGCACTTTCATTTATGTCCACAACCAACTTTTCCTTGTAGAGGACGAAAATTACTCTCACTAGTCATCTTTTGTCTACATATCTCTAGACGAGTAACATTATATTGTAATAACATTGCTTGCACGAACCTTTGCAACTTGTACGTGTAGCATCCTATAACCAAGGTGATGCCTAACCGGGTTACAACATATCGCTGCCGATTCACTGATTTAAAATCTGTCTCTCCTCCACTTTCCCACTGGGTATTTGAGTATCATTATCCATGGATGGCAAATCAAGGCATTTTGCTAGGGATGGCATGCACTATAGCAGAAGGTGTTGGAGACTGGTGATCATGACGAAACATTGCCTTATAAAAGACTATAGGTTGGTCGCTCCACCTTCAAAAACATAGATGATGGTACTAATAGTCCTTTGTCTCCATGCATTAGATAACTCGGTGATGGGGAGCCCTCCCCTGCCTTCTGGACGATGATGTTTTCGGACTGGTCCAGTGATCCCCAGACAGTTAAGTTGGCATATTCGATGACACTGGCTCCACCAACAGCGAGAAACTCCAGGAGACCAGTAATAATACTTCAAGAGATGACCGGCAATCACCGGACGCAATCTTCTTCTGGTTGCCTTCTTCCTCAGCACCTCATGGATCCCGTGGATCTGCCGGACCCCTTCCTGCAGATTCCCCATCATCCATATTCATCAGATACCCTTCTCCATCAGAGCTTGACCCTCGCCACCTTCCGGTTTTCTTTCCCCTCGTGTCTGCCTTCACCGCTTCTGGCTCCTCCAGATCCAGCTATCCATCTCCGCTGACCCATCACCGTGCGAGGACTGATCAAGACACCCAACCACCCCACGGTCATCACCTCCATCGTCTGTCCGTCAACCTCCCCTGCTCTGCTTTGCATCCAGATGACGGCACGACGACGAAGGCAAAGACAAGAAGGGCCCTCACCCTTCTCCCAATGATTTGTCGGGACCTGCCAAGGCTTGCTGCCTCATGCACCCGCAGGCACACCCCAGTCAGTAGCCACGACACCCCCCTGGGGGGGTTAAGTCGTGTCAGTTCAGCTTGCAGGTCTGACTGGTCCAGCCGGGTTCTTACCAGTTCAGGCCAGCTGGTTCAACGTATTTCAACCTATTTCGTGACTGGTTCCACACTTTTCGGCTCGGTTCAACAGATTTCAACCTGTTTCGGTGGGTTTCAGCCGGGTGCAGCACCCTTTGGGTCTGGTTTGGGGCATTTCTGCCTGCTTCAACAGGTTTTCGGGCCAGATCAGCCTCAGTTCGCCCATTTTTAATCCAGTCAGATTTATGTCGGCAATTGGGTGACTTGTGTGAGCCCGTCTACACTTACAAATGGCATTTATTTTGTCTTTCCTCGCATCAATTTCGTATCATAGCTGGTGTTGGCTTGTTTTGACAAGTTGCGATCCTTATCTTGCACATGACACCGTCATTGCAACCTTGACATCACATTGCCATTAGAGGTCGATACTACAGTCTACTTGTCTAGATATTTTGGCAATTGCATCTCACTGTCTCTTCTTGAAACGATCGCCCTAGAATATTAGATGATCGACAACAGCTTGACTAATATTCAATTTGCTCATATTATTAGAAGCCTAGCAAGATCACAGATTGTTTGATATGTAAAAAAAGTATGGCGCAACATAGTCTCCCATAGACATTATCAATCTTGGGATCTGACTGGTTACCTGATCAATTCGCTGATCTAGACATATTTGCTAGAGAGCTTACATTGCGGTTCAAGAAGTATAGATCATTAAGAGAGTCGATATATATAGGCAACACTTGTGCCCTTTGGCTTGCAATCAAGGAGCCAAGGAGGACACTAACATGTTTATCGACGTCATCTATAAAGTCAATCCTTAGCTTGCTGTATGGTATGAGTATTAGTGTGCCATAGAGGACAAGTTGATAGAGTTGTTGAGGTTGTGTTGGCTGAGCAACTTACCCAGTTGCTAATTGAGTTAATGACAAAACATCGGTACCTTGTAGAGGATGAGATTAATAGAATTATTCAGACCAAGTTTACTGTGTAGATCACGAGTTACTAATAGAGTTGACTATCGAGAATATACCGAAGACACTAGCTATTTGAGGATCCACTCATGGATATCCTTATGGAGTATCCTAACTTGACACTCGACAGTTTTTACAAAACTGTACGGGTCCCATTCTACAATCAATTTAGAGTTTACAAATTGCGTTCCTCATCATTATACCAGTCATGCCATTGTCGTCGGTGTCAATCATGACCATGGGGATTGTACAACATCACAAAAATTGAGGACAAGTTCTACACAACCGGGAGAGAATGATGAGGACTAGATAAGATCCGATGAATGAAAAAATTAAAGATGTTGTTGATATTTTGTATTAAATAATCAGCAAAGATATATTTATTTTCTACAAATTTTCATGTTTTCTTTTATATTTAGAAGTTAATGGATAATTAGGTCATCGTTAAGGTCTTATTAGTAAAGTTTCATAGAGCTCTATAAAAGACCTTTACCGTAGAAACATAGAAACATCACACTAGTGAAGAATTTATGGGAAAAGGGCCTTTGGCCAATGGTTCTAGTAGTGGGGCTTGGCCCCGTAGTTCTCCACTACTTCATCGGGAGGTATCTCCTCGACCACTAGCAAGGGGCCGACTTGCTTCTTCACCACTGACAAGAGGCCATCAATCCTCTTCACCCCAGACAAAGGGTCGATTTTCCATTCCACCCCCAATAGAAAGCCAAGTCCGAGCTTTCCTCCACTCCCTCCAGTCGGCCTCCATGCCATGCCCCTTTCTCTTCCCCTCACTAGTTACAAAGTCAACTAGTTCCTTCAATGTCCTTGATCAAGCCCGATTCTTACACATCATATCCCTCTCACGCCTCGTTCGGCGTTGGAGCCATTGATGCGGGACAAATCGACAAAAACAGATTAAACAGACCGGAAACAATTTAAACATTCTAAACGAACCCAAAAATGAAGCAAGTCGGACTCAAACTGGTCGAAACGGCCCAAGACGGCCCCAAATTGCCCCAAAACAACTTGAACCGGCTCAGAATGGCTTGAATCGGGCCTGGACCCAGTCGAACTAGCAGCCAGCTAGCCAGTCCGGTAAGCGAATCGAGCTGGCAGCAGGTGACCGCAGCAAACCAGTGCACGGGTCGTCGTCGCTCGCGCGTGAGACCACCTCAGTGGGGTCGTGTGGTTGCGCGATGGGAGCCCGGCCGTCTAGGGGTGACGTGGCCAGGGTCGAACCGTCGACCCACAGCATCGTGGCGGCATAGCGACGGCGCTCCCGTGAGCGTGTGAACCGCGTAAGGAGACGTCGAGCCCGACAACGAGGGCACCATTGTCTTCACAGAGCCCTATCATCGTCTTCGTCAGGTGTGCGTGGCGCTCTCATCCGGACGGTCACCACATGCAGGTGGAGCAGAAAGGGGCGGGGCAGATGGAGCAGGCAATGGTGGCCAACGGCACGGACGCTATGGTGGGGTTAGTGTAGGAGAGGGGTAGCCCGACGACACAAGTGGCCTCGCGGAGGTGGTCCTTCGCCGTTGTTGCGAGCGTGAGCCGACGCCAGAATCGCCTTCAAGCTCTCTCCTCCTCTCTCGTCCCGTCTCCTTCTTTTTTTTCTTGGTATCTATGTCCGGTTTTTTTACTAGCACCTTTTTATTTTTAAAACTAACACCCTAACTTTCAATTTTGCAAGAATAGCACATTTGACCAAATTCAGAGTCCTCTGACTTTAGCACTAAATATTAAAGTTGGAATTAATAACACCGACTTTATTTTCTAATGTCATCTTTTAGAACTCCAACTTGTAAGCAATTACTTAATTGTAATAATTATATCATAATTAATAAGTGAAGTGTTGTGTAATATTAGTCCCACTATAAGGTCTTACTAATATTAAACGATCGTCTAATTAGTGCAAATGGACGCATTCGGACCAAGCAAATCATCTAAATATAACTCGGCAGTGGCGGACCTACGTTGAGCATAGTGGGGTCAAGTGACCCCACTAAAATTTGAGAAATATATTACAAGTTTAGATGATTTTATCAAAAATAAAATGAATTATAAAGTATTTATAAAGAATGATCTCACTAAAAATTTAAGATGACCTCATTAACCTAAAATCCTAGATCCGCCACTGTAACTCGGTGTATTGAACTCGACTTTAAGTTGTAGTTATAAACTCCGGCTTAATGTGCACTCACATGCACAAACTCTGATTTTAAAGCCACAAGTCGGGGTTAAAAAAATACCTACCTTGTACATAGTTGTATGTTAAAGTCAGAGTTTTACATTCAGACTTAAAAAATTTATTTTTTCGAAAAATAATTTGTTCTTACAAAATTACAATTATAGTGAACCTAAACAATCAAAGATAATCTAAGAATATAACACCTAAGCATGCAAATTAAGTGTTTATCAATGTAATTCTCTCTCTACCTAGCTATATACATCCATGGAAAACACCATATATAATTAACAACATGGTTGATCGGGCAAAGAGCCAAGCACACCAAGCTAGTAACATGCCGAGAGAAGGCATGCATCGCCGGAGAAAACCCTACACACCTTTTTGTAAGAAAAACATATATATCAAAACCAGCCGTGACCCGGCATATCCAAACACACATGGTCCATGAGAGAAAGCATGCATCACCAGAGAAAATCTCACACATACCTTTTCTTCAATATGTCATGTGTATATAAATAAAACAATCATTACACACTAGGGAAAAAATAGACTATCTTTTTTTTCCTAGAAGCGCCATTTATTCTAATATATTTTTTATCTAACTTATATCTTCACTTTTACGATACTCGTCAACGAGGAAGGTACTATTAAACATTTAGTTAGATATTTCATCGTTATCATTTGTAGAGTCTTCATGAGTATTTTATGAGTCAAATTTTCCGTCGACGTCTATTTTAGTAAGATAAAATGTTATATTAATCGGTCCGACTTCGACATTTGATGAAGGTATATTACAGTGATATTGTGACATTAATTTTGTAATGCTTGATTGATTATATATACATGTACGTACGATTGCCCGAGCAATTCCGGTCTTTCCCTCAATAACATATTTATTCTCTATTATCTTGAAAATTTTAATAAAGGAATCTTCCAATCTCATAGAACAACCATACCAATTGACCTTGATCAGATCCGATAGCTTTTGGGATAGGAATCCGATCCGGTAGGTTCCAGCCAAGGGAACCGATCTGGTAGCTTCCATGTTCGATCCCAAATTAAGGAAGCGATCTGCACTCTTTTAGTATAAAGGAAAATGGTGGGGACCAAGGAAACCAAAGGGGTGTCTCATAATTTGACAAATCTAGCCATGGGTATTTTATGGTTTATCCAATATTCATTAGCAGGTGCATATATAAGCATAATTCAACACACTAAAATTAATATAAAGGTGATTCACGGATAATTGAAGGTGATTCCTTTGATATAGACTCCATCCTTTAGAGGTTGTTTGGTATCGGGATAACTTGGGGATAATCCAAATTTATCTTCAAAATTTTGAAGATAATCTAAGTTTATCTCCAAAAAATTTTGATACCAAACAGAGCGTTATCGTTTTGTAGCCCGTACGTAACTCCCCTTTTATAACTACAATTTAACCTGTTGAAAAGATATTCTTTACTTACCTAGTGCTTGTTAGCAGCATTGATCATAGAAGGGAAATCTCACTATGCAAAGAACATAGGATGATCACAGATGAGTGTATTGATTAAGGGTACAAATTTACCAATACCCAACGAAAAGTAGCTCTAAGTTGTCCCCGTAGAGGTTCGATCAACTCAGACTTTATTTAATATGGTACAGAAACAAGTTTAAAAAATATAAAATTTATTAATGATTCGAGCTTGAAAAGATATCTCCTCGACTCAAAGAACTATATTAGATTGAATATTAAATATGTCGATTTTGAAACCATTAATCATTTGGGTCGGGTGGATCCAAGCGGATTAGAGCCGATCTTGGTGGATCGGATCCTATCTCTCTCATTTATAGCAATAAAAATTCTTAATCATTACCGTCTTCTCCGTCGCCCCTGAAAATAGCCCTTGTCTCCCACACTCATGCCACCACAAAGAACCCTTGCTTTGGAAGTCGTTGATAATATATGCCACCACCTTTGAACGCCACCACCAGACCTTCAAAGCTTGAGACAACGAGAAGGAGAGTCGAGTAGGGCTGTCAATGGGCTGGGCCCGGCCCGGCCCGCAGCTGGCCCAACAAAGCCCGCTCCAATATATAATGGGCCGGGCCGGCCCGGCCCGTATTACATTTCGGCCCAACCCGGCCCGGCCCAGAAAAAATATAAGTTTGGCCCGGCCCGACCCGGCCCGGCCCGTTCTTTGAACTTATTATAAGATATATTTTATATTTTTTTAATTTTTTAAACATCAATCTAAAAAATTTTAGTAACTTCTATGATCTTACCAAAATCTTCATATGACATACAAAATTAAAACTAAGATTCTTTTTTGAAATATTAAAGTATGACTGGTTTGACAAAAAAATTCGAAACATGATTAAAATAAGAATAGTAGATACATCGTATGTATTCTTAGTTTTTTAATTTATAATAAAATATATAGATTTAACTATATCACTTAATTTTTCTAATATATAATAAAATACATATCATATTTTTAAAATTTTTAAACATCAAACCAACTATTAAAGAAATATTTTGAATCTAGAAATAAAAATAGATAAACATACCGTTTAACACCCAAATAATCATAGATACGAATATATTTTATTATTTTAAAATATTACCCTTTTTTTAAATTTCCTTGATAGTCTACGTATCTTGTTCAGACCTATGCATACCCGCATACGTATCTGTTCAGACCTGCATGCAAAAAGTTTCATAAAATAAAATAAACGATTTTTGCATGTCTAGCGAACCAACGGAGGAGGACCGCCTAGCGCTGGACAATGTTGCAGAAGCAGGCCCGCGGGCCTGCTTTCTCGGCCCGAGCAACGTGAGTGGACTCAGATTCTGTGACCCGGAACAAGGCCCAGGGCTGGCCCGGCCCGAGGGCCCACGGGCCAGCCCGGTCCATTGCCAGCCCTAGAGTCGAGAGAGTGAGGAGGAAGAAACGAAAAAGGGAGATGGCAAACTTCTTACAAGCTCTCAACTTCGCCCTAGCTGCTGCCCCTTCTAGGGAGAAGGAATATTGCCACCGTTGCCCTAGCCACTACCATCGTGACCGTTGGGAATGCTACCTTGAAGGAGGACAAAGAAAAGAAAGAGGGCATCGTGTGGGACCATAAAATGTCTTATTAAAGTCAGATTTCCAAAGTTTGACTTGTTTTATTATCGCTCTAAAGTTGGACATCGGGGATCCGACTTTAAAGTGGTGCCATGTTAGTCTGACTTGTTCGGCAATTTCAATCCCTCTGACTACAAGTCGGAGAAGGGTAATCTAACAGATGTTATACTAGTTGGACATGTAAATTGTGCCATTAATAATCACTTAATATTGGTCTTTATTTAATATATACGTTATAATTTATGTTAAGAGGCATTTAATATAAGTCGGATGGGGGACAACATTCATGTTAAAATCAAAGTTTAGAACTTCGACTTTAACATTTTTCCATAAGGTCAGAGTTTGCCACTCCGGCTTCAGCCAAATAATGCTATTCTTGCAAAAGATAAGTTTGGGTGTTAATCTTTTAAATAAAATAATGTTAATTAAAAAAATCATCTATCTATGCCTCTGGCTAGCATAGATATTATTTTAATATAAAATTTTTTCATGAAAGTGCATAAAAACTTGTTGTACAATAGAAGAACCCTCTAAGGCTATGTTCTTTGGTTGACATTAGATTTATTGTTTGAAACAAGTGAATAAAAAACGAAACAATGCGACCGCTCAGTCAATCTCTTCGAATCTTGAGCACATTGTGTGACATATGGCTAACACCCGATAAGAGTATTAAAAGTGTTATCATCAGTTTTGACATTCATATTTTTAAAAGATAGAATATCAACCACAAAATTGACGCAAAGTGAACACTTACATTATAATTCATACCTGGCTTGTACTATAAATCTCAAAAATGATATTAACAGGCAAACAACTTGTGCTACTTTACGTGAATATCAATTTCAAAATTACCATGACAACATACGCTAGATACACAGTGACAGATACACATGTATCAAATTTGATACTACAATGATTTCACCATTGATATTTCTAAAGGAAAGAACATCAACATCGAAGCTTATATTTGTATTATGTACCATGTTTTATTTATTTACGCTACAAATATCAAAATTAATATTAATAATCGAACAACTTGGAGTGAATATCAATTCAAATTAATAGTGATAGCGGGTGTCTGACTCATACAATTACCAAGCATGCCCTAAAATAAAAAAGGGAAAAAAAAGGTAAAACATGCTGCTTAAAAGAACATTCATCCTTTCGGCGAACCCCACGAACGGGGTGAACCAGTTTCGTATACAAGAAGCGGACCGCAGCAAATAGCATCACCATCACTACGAGTCTTGTTCAGCACAACAGTCGCTGAGACAGAGACTACCAAGGACCAGGAGCCTTCCTGAGGAGCGCATGCAAGGGAAAAAGGCGAGGCCTTTACGAAGCAGCGATGAAGACAGATGACCATGACCACATTTTACAGGCCCGATACGGCGAAAAGCCCGTCAGGCGGTAGTAGAGCGCCCAAAGCGCCGCCTCCGATGGGCGCGTCGCCGCCGGACGCCCTCCCCGGCGGTCCCCAAAAGCCGATCGGCGCGCGTGAGCAGGGGGGAGACTGTGGGCCACCACCGCACCGCACCGCCTCCGCTTTCCCACCCCGCACGCCGCCGGCCGTCGCGCGCGTCGCGTCGCGGAGAAGCAGAACCCCAATATGATTACCGCTGGCACCGTCAAAAGAGCTCCCCGACCCCTTCCCTTCCTCCCCCCTCCTAGCCTCCTCCTCCTCCTCCTCCGACACCAGCGCCACCGAGCTCCGAAAGCGCCCACGACGATCTCTCTCTCTCTCTCTACTTATTAAAGCATCATGTATCAAGGCACGTAACATACCTGCCCTTCTCCTTCACCCCCATGCAGTGCCTCAATCATTGGCTCGTGCATGGGGGCAGGCACGGGCACCTTCGTCTTCCTTTTTTTTTGGGGCGCCTTCGTCTTCCTGCTGCCTCCAATCTTCAACTGACAGATCGACTATGTACAAAGGGGATGCGCCATCTTGATTCTCGAGTGTGGGGTTGCCTGGCTACTTGAGTTGATTGCCGAGGGCCCTGGCCTTGAGCCTGATAGACCTCAGGTACCGGATGGCCTCGTCGAGCACCGCGCCGTCGTCCATGTCCTTCCCCCCCGGGATGATCTTTCTCAGCACAGACAGGGTCCCCTGGACCCGCGGCCGCTTCAGGCCACCGCCCGCGGCGCCGGTTCTTGGCCGCTCTTGCTCTTCAACTACTGTTGCTGTACCCATGTCGCTCGATGCCTCGTCGCCGCCATCCTCCCGCCGGGACGATGCCCGCGCGGAGCTTGCGGTGTCGGTGAGAGACAAGTCGATGGCTTCTTCTTCTTCCTCGGTCCGCCGCCGCCGCTTTGCCGGCGGACTCGTCATGGAATTGCTGCCAACTTCCTCGGCGCTCTCCGTCGGTCCTTGAGGGAGTTGGCTGCTGGACACTTCATCTTCTTCCTCGGCGTGGGCGTTCTCTTCGAATTCGGAATCAGAATAGAGGAGGGCATTGATCTCATCCGTGTCTTCTCGCATTTCATCGCACTCAATGCCACCGGAAACCTCTGTTCCACCGGAGAGATTGACGGGAGCAGACTTCCCCGATGTATTCTGCTCAGCAGTCCCATATATGTTGGCTAGTCCAGGCTTGGGGCAGCTGAGACTGGAGTTCAGAGCCGGCGGCCCAACCGAACTGAACAGTATGCTGGTTCCATTCCCAGACTGATCAAAAATGAGGAATCGCCTCTCGGCCACCGCGGTGGCGACCGCCTCAGGCGGCGGATTCGAGGGATACAGATGAGGATGCACTGCAGAGCTCCTCCCGGTGGATGTAGGAGCTGCAACACCAGTCGGCTTGTCTCCATAAACACCGAAACCAAAGCCATTGGAATAGGAAGGAAATGCCGCGGCTGGCCGTGATAGCCCCGAAAAGACCGAAGTTTGAGGACCGATGTTGCCGTCGTCGTGGTTGGAGTTCACGTATTGCCATAGCAGGCTTTGCCAATGGCCCCAATGACACGGGTCTGTCCCCATTCTGCTGGGAAGTAATTCACCTGGAAGGCAACACGATGGTCATCTCAGAGAACAACCGGGGGCGAAAATTTTGATGAAGGAAAATTCACCTCTGAATTTTCCAGATGTACTAACCAGGAGCGGAAGCGACCAAGAAAGCTGGAATCTTTAGCAAATTTCTCACAGAAAGAGAGCCTCAGAGATTTTGGAAGCAAGTAGACAACGAAGAAGTCGAGAGCTACGTGACAGGCTTAAGCAGCTGCCGAAAGTACTCAGCCTGCAGCGGAACCATCCGAATAACGCGTGTATAAATAAAGAAAGGAAGAGATGGTTATCAGCTCCTTGCTGGAATTGAAATGTGTAAGAGATTCCAGATACCTGGCAATCCTGCAGCGGTTGGTAGCAAGCTATGACACGAACGATGATGGTGGCGCTCCCGGCAATCCCACTCTCGTGTTTCAGAGCTCGGAATCTCGTCTGCGCCGCCGCTTGGCTAACCATCACTACCCAATCTGTCCCTCTGGTAGAAAACCCCCCAACCCACCCGCTAGACAAGGCAAAGGAACAGCGCACTCGTGCGCGATATTCAAGGGAAAGCAGCAGCACACGGGAAGGCAGAAATCAAACATGAACAAAGTGGATTAACCGAAGGAATCGTCTGGCCTTTTTGTTGGTGGTTTCCTGTGCTTTGCCGGTCCTCGGAAAGCCAACGACTGCTAAGCTAAGCGCTTTCCCTGGATGCTTATTTCAAAATTGGGGGCGAATGCGAGGATAGGCCGGCCAGGAAAAAGGAGGTCCACAACCGTAGAACAGAGAAAACTTGGTACGTCCTTCGCCAGGGCGCAATTATAGGATTACCCGGCAGTAAAGATTAAGGGAGAGGACCTTCCGGAACACATCCACCGAGAGGTTCAGCCACCACGGCATGCTGCAGCAATCTCTTCTCTTCCTTTCAAAAGCACAACGATGAAAAGTTCACAGGCAGCAGACAACACATCTATTCTCTTCGGGCTCAAGATCCCTGCACGAACGCCACCACCGAACAGGTTATCAGCGGCACGCGAAGCTGGCAGATCTAACCGCAGCAAGGTCGACGGCAAAGACCTAGATGAAAAAACCATCAACAGAACCCGGATGTCTATCACATCCGGCAACCCAGACAGAACGGAGAAATTCTCCAGGATTTATTTACATACGAGCGCAGAAGAGAAAGAAAAAACATCTTCCGTGTTCTGTTTACCGGGAGGCGGAGAGAGATGCTTTCCTTCGTCGCGATCAAGCGCCCGGGACAACAGGAAGATACACAGGCCACGAAATCGGCAGAGGGAAATCTCAGATAGCCATGGCCGAGGAAGGAGAGCTCACCGTGGGGGCAGATCGATCTTCCCCGGACAGGAGGAAAGAGGGGCGCGGCGCCGGTGGGGACGCGGAGGAGGAGATGGAAGCCAAGCAGCCGAGGCGAAGGGAGACATGGGGGGAGAGCAGAGGCACGGGCCACCTTTATCTACGAGGATCCCCCCGGTGCCAATGACAAAAATACCCTCGAACTTTAGTCATATCTACAAAGAGCCGGTTCCTAAGCACGCCCGACTGTTTATTGTTTAGCGATATATTATAGGCCATGAAAATCTGGGGGGATATCTGATGGCATGATCCCACAGTTAGGAGTGGTTGAAGTAGGTCAGAGCGTGAAGATTGGTATTATTTTATCAAGGGGTTTGCACTACTGAACACACTTCCCCATCCCATGACCAAACATGTGCCTAAACTAAGAAGGGACCCATGACCCATGCTCTCTCTCTCTCTCTCTCTCTCTCAGAATAGCTTGGTGTGTAGGAGTGGATCTATGACTCTTCCTACACTCTAAAATAGGGTTGCATTGCATTTGGTTTCATTTGTTCTGTGAAGAGTTTTATATGTATCTAATGAGTCTTTATCATCACAAGAATATTGTTTTGATCATGAGCACTTTTTGGCACTCACTAGCTTATGCCCTGTTTGGTTAGAGTTTCATTTTTGGTACTATATCAATATTGATATTAATATTTTTAAATGTTGGAGTATCAATATCAAAAGTAATACAAGTTGACACTTATATTACATAATATGTTTTGTTTGTACTATAAATTTTAAAATTGATACACTTAGCCAAACACCTCTTAATAGTTCCTATCAATATCAATTTTAAAATTGATAATAATAGAGGTACTTAATAGTGTTACCAAACAGGACGTTAAGTGATACATCATGGCAACTAGGATGAAGGTTTAGTTTCCGGGAACCATGGTCAGTTTGTCTTGGAAAATAAAAAAATAATAATATATAACCAAATGCCTTAGCGGAGAACTTCCAAAGAGGATATTTTTTAAGTAGATTTGTATGCCACTTGTAGGCCCACAAGTTCAACAAAAAGGCCCGGAAGACCACTTGTCTATCCCGTATGAGCTTTTATAGGTATATTATAATATATATTTATCAGCACATAGATCATCAATGTACAGATATCATCTCTAATACTTCTCATATTATTGTTATTCTACTTTCTCTAGAGTTAACGTGGCTTGTGCTTCATCTTAATATTTCAAGAGGCCCGTTCTATGTTACCATTTGCATTAAAAAACACACAAAATTGTTTTATCTCTCTCTCTCTCTCTCTCTCTCTCTCTCTCTCTCTCTCTCCTTGCGAATAATCTCATATTCACTTATAATGTGGACTAACCTCTCCCAAAACATCGTCAATATAAAGATTATGAAAGGATCAGTCGCCATGCTAGAATAAATCCACCTTTACTTAGGACGCATTTGATTGGTATTATCTCTTCTGATTTTAAATAAATATATCAATTCTTTAATAATTGATAATTTCAATTATAATGATTAGATTGGCCAACTATCCAACACCCTGTTTGGTAACACTATTAGGTACCTCTATCACTATCAATTTTAAAATTGATATTGATAGGAACCATTAAGAGGTGTTTGGTTAATTATATCAATTTTAAAATTTGTAATGCAAATAAAGCATATTATGTAATACAAGTATTCACTTGTATTACTTTTGATATTGATACTCTAACCAAACAGGGCATAAACGATCATGTTCATTGATAGTTTTTTACGATCGAGATCGTCCATTTAAGATTACTATCAACCCAAACAAATTTGATTTCTAGAGTTTTTATGCAATACAATCTCTAAATAGGATTTAAATGAAATTGTTAGTGGTCCTCTAACTTAATTAATCTGTTAACATAACATGTTCATACTTGGGTGCAAGAAAAGATAAGTAGATTTCTCTATCTTCCTTAAAAGTTTAAGCTCATCAATACATTCTTAAAACAAAAAAGGAACAATGGGTGTTTGGTTGCATGATAATAGAAACTTTTATTTTAATTTTTAAAAATTGTAAGAAAACTTATTAAAAGAGGTGTTTGGCAACCTTGACATTTTTATGTTTTGAAAGTGATCTTCTTCTTAAACAAAAAAAGGGGGTCTCACCTTTTTCTTTTTTCTTGTGGTTCCCACTTTGTTTGGTCATGAATGGTAGTTACTCTTTTTTGTTACCACATCCTTCCAAACATGATAATTTTATGTCATGAGTTAGTTCACCTTTTATTTTAATATAATTTTTCATCATGGAAGTGTACAAAAAATTATCATGCAACCAAACACCCCATAATATTGGATGTGTTATGATCTTATGGTTTGGTTTGAGGCTAATTTTGCTAAAATCAAAACCAAACCGGTAAGTGAATTGAACATAACTGAACCAGTACAATAAGAATCAAACCTATAATGGTTTGTTTCAGCTCATCGATTCAACACATATTATTTATTTATAAAGTATAATTTAAATAAAGTTAGTATAATGTAATATAAAATCAAAAAAATAACTGAACAAAGTCAACTTTAATTAAGTTCAGTATTTTATTTATAAGAGAAAACCATGTTGATATTATTTTACATGGCTATCTAATAATATATTTTTAGAATTAATACAAGATAAAAGGTAGAGTGATCACCCGTTTGTAGTTCAATGGACAAAAAAATCAAACCAAATTGTTAATGAAATAATGTTTCGGCTTGGCTTAAGAAATCAAATCATCAAAGATCCAAACCGAGCCGAGAATCAGGTTCAACTACCGGTTTGGGGGAACCCCTACTAGATAAGATGCATTTTTGGTAGATTACATATTAAAGCCTTTAATGATCGCAATATCTAAACTCACAGGCCCTACCATCATTCTTAACAAGATTAACCATCTTGGACTTTCCATTGAACAGTCCTAACCATGGACGGCCCGGTCTAGTCGGACCATATCGGATTCGATCCTGATCGATTCGACCCTCGCCTGGTTGGATAAGCCTGTCAGGAGTGGGTCGGGCCGTGTCGGCCTCGGCGATCCAGGTGGCCCTGATCACCCAACACTGCGACCTGATTCCAAATTAAAGTCGGGCCCGGCCGACTAAAACTCTACTCTTGATCCGTCTTTCCTCGGTCCCAAGCGAAGAGGGTAGAGCAAGCAGACTTTCAAAATCCTAACCGCTCAGAAGGGATCTGCCGGGCTTTGATCAGATCCACAGATCTGCTTGCTACCAACCAACACCATCGCAGGTTATCCATGGAACCATGCAAACGAGGGTGTATAGTATAACCCAACTATAAAGTAAGGCCAACTTGGAGGGGCATAAATGCAATAAGATTCCGTGCCTTGATATATTGAAATGAGGGGGCATAAATAAAAATTCCAAAGAGAGAAGAAGACAAAAGCCTATCGCGGTTGTTGGGAGCGGAGGACCGCGGGGCGATTTGATTCCCCAGCGGGAACGGGGCAGTTACACCACGTATCTTCCTAGACGGGGCATATTAAATATGCCCCTGTATTGTAGTGGCCAACGACGCAAATAGTACCCTCGCTTTCAAAACCGAGTCCCGCAGCCACTACAAGGGGTCTTCCCATTCCTTCTCTTCTACGGACGTCGTCATGTCAATGAGTCGAGTCATACATATATGTACTATGAATAAAATATATTCCTTTTTCTTTTTCTAGACACAATGATTTAGTGACCTGGAGATGCGCAGTCCCGCGCATGGACGATCGAGTCCCAGCTCGATTGCCACCGGAAACTGTCCCCTGGGACAGTCGGGCTTGACAGCCCTAGAACGTTATAGCGATAGCTCGAACAGGTGACCCCTGCTCTAAGTGAGCAGAGGTGATGCCAATCGACCCTATATTCGTTTGTCGTTCATTAACAGACAATTATCGGGTAATTAATAGATTTGTAAGAGTATTATATGTGATGATCTAACATAATAAAACAAAGAATCATTTGAACGACAAAGATCAAAGTATAAAAGAAAACATATACATATTAAAAGATGTAATTTTGAGTTACAAGGTAGTTATATAAGTTGTATCTTTGATTGCGATAACATTATTAGACATAAGATAAAATAAAAAACAAATAACAATATTTTTATTTCTCGTCTTCCGTAGAAATTAGGTGTTGATTGTTGGGTTGTCCACATTGTTAAGTTATCACAATTATTTTTATAATTATTTATTAGTTTTTTAAAAATATTAAATAGTCGGATGATAATTTATCATTGACATACACTCTACCTTGAAAAGCTAAACCCAACAAGTAGTTTGAATTTTCTTTTATTTTGGTTAAGAATAATCATTGATTTGATTTTATTTCAAAGATCTTTCAAACCAAATAAAATTGACTGAATATAGAAGGATCACGGTTGGATTGTCGAGATATATTCTAATTACCATGTCTCACACTTCAAAATCTTGTCGGTGAGGGTGCAAACGAAATCTAAGATCTAATATTTTTAATTATATTTTGATAAAAAAATAATGGATTTTGAACCAAGTGGTCATATCCCCTTTATGATTGTCCACCGGAAGGTCCAAATTAACTAGCTGGTTAACCTTAATAACAATATTAGGGTGGCATTTGTTTGAGCTGAATCTAAAAATTTAAACTATTAATCTCACCTCTAACCTCTTAGCATGTAGTAAAAAAATGCAAATTTTGATTAAGATATGTCCGGTATGGTACAAGATGAATTTGAAAATAAACCAGATTTATTTCTAGATTAATCTGGTACCAAACAACCGCACTGATTAACTTTAATTGCTTGATAAAAGATGGACATACAATAGAAATCATATACTTAATAAAAATATTAATATTTTTAATTTTTAAATAAAAATATTAACATATACAACTAAATATAAGTGAATGAAAAAATTAAACATTTTGAACTATTTTAAGCAAAAAGACGAATCTCAAAATAAATAATTTCATTTTGGGAACTATATAATACAAAAGATGGTATGCTTCAAGAAATGTAAACTTAAGCGTAATTTTATGTCATACTGAACCCAAAATCTGTCAATTCTGTATTTTTTATTTTTTAAAATTATGATATATTGGTAAAATAATATTATAATAAAATAAAATTAATTAATTATAAAGATATAACATATTGAGTGATAATAAAACAGAAAATACAGATTTAAGATGATTATATTAAATTCTAGTAGTAATATAAGATTTATTATTTTTTAATAAAAATAAATGTAGAATATATATTCCAAAATTATGATTTTTTATGAATTTTCTAGAATAACAAATTTTAACGGAAGGTCTAAGCCCCTAGAGGCCCCTTGGGATATACGTGTCTATCCCATAAATTCTGGGGATACTCAAGTTTATTCTCAAATTAATCTTTTACCAAATATTCTCTTAGCCACTGTTTGATATAAATTTAACTTCGAAAATAATATTATATAAAAATTTTAAGTTCAACACTTAATGTCCTCTTTGGTTAGATTTTCATTTTTGATACTATATCAATTTTGATATTAATATTTTCAAATGTTAGAGTATCAATATCAAAAATAATACAAGCAGATATTTGTATTACATAATATCCTTTGTTTGCACTACAAATTTTAAAATTGATACGATTAACCAAACACTTCTTGATGGTTCCTATCAATATCAATTTAAAATTGATAGTGATAGAGGTACTTGATAGTGTTACCAAACAGGATGTAAAATTTTTCCAACTCTCGCACGAGATGGTGAAGGAATGTTAAGTTCTTAAAACAGATACTACGATTGTACTTTATATTGGCATTTGCGCCTTTGCAGTGCAGACTAAAAGTCTATATAATTTGTACTTAATGTTTATACTAAATTTAAATAAAAATTAATAAATTTTTACTCTAATATATATTAATATTTTTTAATTATAAATAGAAATAATTAAACATGATATAATAAATAGAATAATATTTAGTGATTTGTATCTGATTTAAAGCTTGAAGTAAAGTAGATATGATAGTTTTTCACTCTAAAGATAATAATAATTTATAGTTACAAAGCAGGTATAATCAACCTGACTTAGTACATAAATAAAAATAAAATTGTAACATATTATATTTTTATTTTATGAAATCAAGTATAATAATTTTTTACTACAAATATGGAAATACCTTGATAGTTATGTAATAAATAGATTAATATTTATTACTAGTACCTGTGATAGAACCTTTACCATCAACCCCCAACTTCAACAGCCAAAAAACGCCCAGGAAAGCACTGTTACCTAATAGGGTGTTTGGTTGTATTTTATTTTTTTATATGGTTTCATGATAAAAAAAATATTATAATATCAAACATGATAAATTTTAAAAGTGAAAACATGATAATTAATGTGTTTGGCAAAAATATTATAATTTTTAAAAATAATCATAAACGGTTTGGTAACCAACATGCGTCAATACCATTTTCTTTCAACCTTTTTCAGGCGGCGCCTGCGGCTACGGGACACTGGTCGACGTGCGGCCGCTCCGGGAGAGGGTGGGGGCGGTGAGCCCAGTGCTGTTCAAGGACGGGGAAGGGTGCGGCGCCTGCACTTCGACCTCAGCGGCGCCGGCCCCAACCTGCGCAACCGCGGCGAGATCCCCGTCCTCTTCCGTAGGTACGCGTATGGTGTGCGATCTTTGCATATCCCTCCCCCGTGTCGGATCTTTCCTGTTTCCGTTTGATTATCTTCCATCTTCTTCACCTGGATTGGAAAGTGATGCCGTGGTTTCCTCTGCCATCCCCTTTAATATATCTCGTCTAAACATTTCGGATGAGAATGTGCCACTGCGAGCTTTCGAAGAAGGGGGGCTCGTCGCCGGGGAAGCCGTCGCGGAGAGATCTCACGAAGAAGGGGCATAGAAGGGGGACTTGGAGGAGGCCATCGCCGACGATGTGCTGCCGCAAGCTCTCAAAGAAGGGGGCGAGGAGGCCGCCGCCGTGGAGAAGCACCGTGAAGAGGGAGCTGCCGTGACGAAGAGCGTTGCAAAGTCGGGGTCCAAGGGAGACCGTTTTTGAAAATAAAAGAGGTAAATACCTCTTTTGTTTTTTTGTCATTGGTGAAACCGTAAAAAAATTTTAAAACAAAAAATTGTCGTGCTACCAAACAACACCTACGAAAGTTTTTTATTATAATTTTTAAAAATAAAAATAAAAACGTGTATTATCGTGTAACCAAACACCCCGTAAGGGCATTCGCAAGATTTCATTATATATACCCTCTGGCAGAGAAGTAATTAACGAGGATTGGCGGAACGGATATTAAGTTTAATTTTTTTTTACCGTGGATGGAGAAGATTTGATCAAAGGATTAGAGATGATACCCACATTTTCTTAAATAAATCCGAAGTTAATTTGAACATATATATAGTGATTCCAATTCAATAGAAATAGGATTCAAGATGCAACTTCTGTCAGAATTAAGATAAGAAAACAGTAAATCTATTTCTTAATTCGACCAGCTCTCTCTCTCTCTCTCTCTCCGAGAGAGATCAACCTAACACCGGCGCTATATATAATAGATACCGGAAGATACTCCGGTCCGACTGCCAGAGTCTTACGGATCCGGTAACCTAATACACGTACGGATGGATTCGGATCTCCTCTACCGAAGACCTGGCGGAGATGTCAGCGTCAAATATACTGCATGCAGTTGGCCATGCAACCACGATCCAGCCAGAGTGGATGGCCTCTCGGCTGGTGTGTAGGGGTGGGCACGGTTCGGTTTGGTCCGGTTTAGACTATTTTTTTCCCAAATCGAACCAAACCGAATCACCCTCCTAAACCGAACCAAACCAAACCGAATCAATTCGGTTTGGTTCGGTTTGGTTCGGTTTAAACCGAAAATAAATAAAAATATTTAAATTAATTATTTTTTACATATATATACTAATTTTTATGTTAAAAATAATGAAAATAAATATTATTTTATTATATAATTTATAAAAATATCATTTTTATTAATACTATAATAGTTTTTTTATATTTTTTTGATTAAATCGGTTTAAACGGTTTGGTTTGGTTTAAATCGGTTTGGAAATTTTCCAAACCGAATCAAACCGAAGGGAGGTCCAAACCGAACCAAACCGAACCGAATGGGCTGGTTCGGTTTGGTTTCTCGGTTTGAACCGTTTTGTGCCCACCCTGGTGTGTTCCAGGAACAAGCTAGGGTCGCACCACATCAAGGGAACACATGGTATTTTCTTTCAGAGGTGACTGTAATATATCACTGTGATCAAGAAAAAATATATATTATTGACGACGGCTGTAACCACAAAACCATCGTCATTATTTATTGGCGACTAAGTTCCCAAATCCACCCCTGATAAACCTTGGGAAGTACTATTACAATATGTTATACTGATCACTTGAAAAACATTATGTGGTCACATGACCACATTAATTAATGAGGAGGAGCGCGAGGCCACGCAGCTAGGCAAGAATCCTGCGTGCAAGGCAACAATCTCAGCTGCCCGGCCGGCAAGAAGGGGAGTAGCAGCTCGGCTCATAGTTAATACAGGGAGAGAAGTAGGCTGGCTATAGCTAGTCAGAGGGGGAGAATGGATACCAAACGACCAGCCTGCAGCTACAATATATATGGGTCTTCTTTGGCCTCCATATACACCCAAGTTTAATTAGATACCAACTTTGGTGAAGATCGTTTATTTATCTTGATTAGATGCGTTCGTTTTCACTTATAATATGGGTCTTATGTGTGAAGTGAATAAACGGTTCATCTTGAAGACCTGTACTCTCACTCTCTCTCTGTCTCTTCACATTTTTGTAGATTATGAGGTACAAAAGTATGTACACAGTCAGATAGACAATAGAGATTTAGCTCCCTTCATTATCTATCATTCATCTTAACTTTCGTAATAAGTTATATCATTATATTGCCTTATGACTCGATTGGGAGCACTTGCGGAGAGATTGTAATAACTGATAATTAAGCACTGACATGATATAAGTATATCATAAGGTGACATACTTTCTCAGTTTATGTGCAAAGAGTAAACTCTATGAGAGAGAGAGAGAGATGGTATCCCTTTATCATAATATTTTCAATAGCTTCCTTCCTCGACACAATAGATACGAGGATAGTCCCTCGGAAAGAGGTGAGAAATACCCTCCAACTTTAAACGCAAACCCAGTAAGGCATATGTTTGTAGCCGCTCTACTTGCACGTGTATGTGGCTTTGAAGGTAATCTTTCAACCCTTTAACTGAGAAGATTCATGATCCATATGGTGACGTTTGACACCCAACACACTTTGTTTCATATTCTCAAAAAAGTAGGTAATATCTACTATACGAGACTCCCAACTCTGGGACAAAATACCTAACCATGCTAGAGAAAATCTTGGCCAGATATGAGGTTGGTGAAAGGCCCAGCTTGTGGGAATATCTAGCTTAAATTGATGTTGGATCTTTTAGGTCAACTAACCTTTTGAATACACCACAGTACCTCTTTGCGTATGTGGTGTATGACCACCGATCACGGTGCACAAGTTAATGCAACGATGTGACAAGATTTTGACTGCATACCCAGCTGGTTTCGGCTTGGATCCGACCACCCAAGATTATTAATAATATTGAGATCCGGTTGTGGTTGGGAACGGTTGTGCAAGTGATCCTCAAAGTTCATGTTAAGGTCCAACATCTACCTAAAAGTAAGGATTTTCCGTGACACAGTTGACTCTATATATAGCACATACTTTCTTCTTCATGCATGTTACACCCAACTTATTAAGAGGTCTTGTCATCTGTCTGATTAATAGACTAATCAGCTTTGTGTCAATGGCTAGCTGTTTGGAAGATCAGCTTCTCCAGTTTACCCAGTACAGCAGTAGCTGAAAGGTGGTGGAGCAAAAGCAGATTTGGACTTGTGGCACAAGACCAATGAAGTTCAACTAACACATGTTTAAGCAAAAAAAGTGCAGGTAATGACTTTTTGTATCATGTGAGCTAGAGTCATTGTTCTAACTCTATCTTTTTATTAGTTAATAGGTTGTTTGGTTGCATGATAGAATGCATAGGTGTTCTCTACATAAATATATTTTGTAACAAATTTTGGACAAAGATGTTTGGCATTTATTCATGATAAAATATGATTTTATAGAGTTTTTTCTTTGATTAAACAAGAGATGTGCCTCTTTTTATTTTTTCTCCCTTTCTTGTCGTCCCACATTCCTCCTTTCTTATACATAGTTGGTCCCTTGCGGGTTATTATTTTTCTACCTAAACATGACAATATTAACATTCTACTACCATAGTTTTTATTTTAATATGTTATTTAGTCACATACGAGTGCAAAAATTTATACTATAACTAAATGACTCATAGGGTTAGATTTTAAAAAAAATGGAAACAACCAATGTCAACCCAATACACATGCAAATATGTAATGCGGTATTTGGTGAAAAATTGTGATAATATTATATATTAAAATAAAATGTATACTAGTTATCAATATGGGATTACCATATGCTGGTGAGATATGATAAAAAAGAACCGTATAATTAAAAACATAGGAAGCCACAAAGCAAAAAGGTCACACCACTTTTTTATTCAATAAGAAACTCTCTATAAATTTGTAGATTTTCTTGATTGTCAAACAAATAATTTTGTTACAAAAATATATTTTGAAGAGAAAATTGATTTTTTTCACACAACCAAACACCCCATAATCCATCAAGTTCCATCTTTTGAAGATAGTTTGATCATGTGAAGAAACCATTGGAGTGAGAGAAGGTGCTTGAGAGAGAGGGCAGGGGCCATTGGCATATCATGAGTGGTCCTCGTCACAACTACTTATAAATCTAACTTTCATTACACACACAAGTAAATAAATAGTTTATATGTGTAGTCCACTAGATCTAATAGTCTATTTAATTTGAAATTTAACAAATCATTTTTTCATTTATATTATATGTATGCATGTTTTTGATCATGTAAATGTACAAATGCGACATGATGATGAAGATAAAAATATATTATTTATGTCTTTTTGTCATTAGTTACCATATACAGATAAATTAATCTCTGATTTATCTAGCAACTTGATGAGACAAATTATGGATTTAATCGTCAGCCTCCTTAATATTCAAGTACTATAGAATCTTATACTCATAAACTAATCAAAAAACTTCTTTTTCTAGATACCCATACTACAAGATAATTAGGACATTTTGTCCCTAATTATCTTGTAGATGGTAAATAATTTTTTATTATATGCACAATCATTATCACTAGATTTCTCTTATATATGCTTTATTCATTGTATAGAACAATCAAGTAGGTTATCAAAAAGTTAATCTATAACACATCCAATAAAAAACATTAGTGACTTGAATCGAATGCTTGTGTAAATGTGATATTAAAAAATTTTGATTGATAGTTTGGCAAGAATAGTATTCAAGATTTATAAGTTGGGTCAATTGAGTGAAATCATTCTACAAATAAACACTTATACGTGAACCTCAATATCTCATAATAATGGCTGATAAGATTGGTTGTCATCATCATCCTATAAAAAGTCATTATGTATATTTTTAACTATATCTCGTATTAAAGATTTATGACTAAAAATATTTATATCAAGTATTTATAGATGATTGATCTCAATATTATAGTCTCACTACGATTCAATCATTATTATATGTGGTTAGATGTGCCCTTATAATATGTACATCTAATGACATTATGTAACAAATAAAATATTATTTAATTTATATATTGAATGAGACTTAACAAAATTTCATCATCATAACAAATATGATTAAAAATTACTCACAATTTGGTTTGGACGTATTTCGGAAGGATTTCTTGCAACCCGAACTCACCCAATGAATGACAATCGTGAATTCATCCCGACTACCCATCTTGTGCCTTAAGCATCCACTATCACTTGGTTTTATATTATTAACCTAATAATATTCACAATTTGGTTTGGGCATATTTTGGTAGCATGTTTTGCAACTCGATCTTAACCCATGGGTGACAATTGTGAATTGATCCCAACTGTGAAATTCCAAAAACGCACGTGCGCTGAGGAGACCCAGGTCCAGGCTATGATAAAGGCATTGAATACTCCTCCGGTGGCCAATATGAGATAATACCCTTCAACACTCTCCCTCTCGGCCAACCACCACCGTCAGAGCCACGATAGGAATACACGGGGCAGGACCGAGTGAAAACGGGAATAAATCCATTGGAGGACAGAGCCTACAACTTGACCAGCTTTGATACCATGTGAAATTCCAAAAACGCACGTGCGCTAAGTAGACTCAGGTCCAGATAAAGGCATGGAATACTCCTCCGGTGGCCAATATGGGATAATACTTTTCAACACCAACTACTCATCACTTGTCTTATAGGGTGTTTGGTAACACTTCTAATTTTAAGACAACCTCATTTTTAAAATCAAGATTATTTGACTTCTCAATTTTATTTTTAAAATCAAAAGAGTCTAATTATTTGATGTTTGACAAAATTATCATAATTTTTAAAAATTAGACAGTAGTGTTTGGTTATGACCAACGACTCTACCAAACTCTCTGGGGCTCCTTTCGCAGAGAGGACCTGCAACTCTGCGAAGGTTCTTCCGCAACTTCGTCCGTCTCCCTTCCCCCGGCGACGGCGTCGTCGGCTAGCAAAAGCCCCCACCCCCTAGCGCGTTCCGCTTCGCTCCCCCCGGCGGCTAGTGAAAGTCCGGCTCATCGTCGCCCGGCCGAAGCCGGCACGGCGTCGTTTGGTGGGCCCGCACGTTGTCTGTTCCCCGGCGGCGCTCCCCCCGCGAACCACCCCCCCCCCCCCCCCCCGCACCCGTGAAGGTGCTCCCCCTCGCGGCGCTCCCCCCGCCCGCGAAGCACCCCCCGCCCGGCGGCGCTCCCCCCGCGAGCACCCCCTCGCTCCCCGGGAGCGCTCCCCTCGCCCGCGAAGCACCCCCCCCCCCGCTCCCCCCGCGAAGCACCCCCCCCCCCGTTGTCCGCTCCGCCCAGGTCGACCGCATGCTCCGCCCGCGTCTGTCTCAAAAACAAAACAGGTGCTTCCATGTTTTGTTTTCAAAAGGGAGTTACGAAGGAGAGTGCAGCGATTTTAAAAAAAAGAAAGAAGAAAAAAATTGTAACCAAACATGACACCTCTTCTATTTTTAAAATTTATGTCAAAAGTGGGAAAAAAACGTATCCAAACAGGCTATTAAGCATCCACTATCTAGATACCGCTTTGTTTTATCTTATTAAATTAGTCCTTGCAATCATATGAATGTTTAATTGGAAAAGTTTTGGTTGGGTCATGCCAAGTAGGTGTGTCAAGTGAGCCGGGCCGGCTAATTAGCCCATTGGGCAGCCCGTTAAAAACAGATGTGGGCTCACTTCATTGGCCAATGAACTTTATTTAGAGCCCACTAAGAAAGCTCGTGTCTAAGGTGGGTTGGAACGGGCTTGGACAGGGCCAGCCCATGTTGGCCCGTTTAACATATTTAGCTAGAGTATTAATTTTAATTTTGATATTTTTGAATGAGACAAATTGATATAATATACTTTTTTAAACAAAGAAAATTATACATATTACGCAGTCTCTTTATGTCTGGTGATGGTGTGTTAAGATTAAACGTAAAAATTTTTAAAATTTTTTTAGTTACATACTATAATAAAATTTATTTTATCACTCGCAAGATTGGCAAATTTCATCAGTCTTGTATAGACCAATTCAAATCGACCAAGATTGACAAATTTGATTGATCTGAATCAGCCAATATAAAATTTAGTTATAAATTTTTAATAATAACATTTATAAAAATGTTAAAATATAAAAATATTATAGATATAAATTTTAATCAAACATTATTTTAGTTAAAGTTTAAATTTATAAATTTATTATAAATATAATATATTAAAAATAATAAAAATACAAACCATCATCGTAGCATATTCGTGGGGTTGTGAATCTTTATTGCAAACTAAGTTGATTTCACCATAAAATAAGCTTTCAGGTATTTTATCTCATTCCTATAAAAATAAATATATATTTAAAATTTAATATTACTATTTATTAAAATATAAATTTTAAAATGTGATACATAATTTAAAAATAATAAAAAAATTAAAACATAGTATATCAACAAATTAATAATAATAATTTTTTATTTTTAATAAAAGTTTATATATAATTTTAAAAAATTATAAGAAGTTGCACAAATAAAAAAATTTAAGTTTTAATATATATTTTGAAACATTGTTAATTAATAAAATGAGGACATGTGTGTCATCACAGTTGTAGTCGAGGACGACAAACCTCCACGCCAACAAATTATCTTTAATAGAAAGGCACGTTGGGAACTAGGGCTGTTCATATCCGACTCTGACCGGATACAGATTTTTCGACTAGCTAAATGGAGCGGGCACGAAAACGTCATATTCGCTCTGTATCCACTCCATTTACAACCCTAATGGAAATGGCTTTTAATAATATTTGTTGATCATGAACCCATAAAAGCCCACCAACGATACCAAGGGCTTGGGTTGGGCTTTATTAGAATCGGGCTAGACTGGGCTTGGGCCGGGCCAGCCCAAACCTGCCCAGTTGACACTCTTGACCAGTTAGCAAATCATTGTACTTTTTCTTTCTTGCATGTGTTCTCATCCCATCTTCTCTCATGATTGGGATTGCAAGCTTAATTGGGTGTTTGAAAAGTATGTTGTTTTTGTAAAGAAAGTCTTTAATGATTGTTAATGTTTTATAGATAAATTCTTCTTATATACGAAACAAGAGACAATCAGGTGTTTGGTTGCATGATAAAATAAATGTTTCATTTGCATAGTTATTTATGGTATGTTTAGGGTACTATTCAAGACCTATTTGTCCTATTTTGAGTTCTCACTTGCTGGTTCGATGACACCGTAATGTAATTATCAGATTAATGTATTTTTTAAAATTTTAAGTTTTTCAAAAATTTTCATATTATATTTTTATTATTTAAATTATGGCAATTCACAAATTGATAGACTTTTATTTTTATTTTGTTTATTATATTTTGAATTGAGCCAAATTATAAAACTTATGGATGATTTTATAATCTATGGTTTTTTTAGATTTTTAGATTTTTTAAATTTTTACAAAGTTTTTTTTTTTTTACAAAACTTATGTCCATTGGGCTAATGGACTATGGCGAGCTAAAGTTCATTTACACAATTTAAGCCCGTTGGACATTTTACATGGGCTTGGGTTTGGGCTCCATGTATATGGGTTGAAGTGGACCTAGGCCGGGCCAGCCCAAGCCCAGCCCATTGACACCCCTAATGCCAAGTTGGCTGGATCAATTGGGTCAAACTGGGTTGGATGACATGGGACAACCCATGTTGCCCAATGTCTTGCTGTGTTGGTGGGCACCTAAGTGCCCCCAAGTAGGGGTGGCAATGGAGTGGGCTAGCCCGCAGGCCCTCGGGCCGGGCTAGCCCTGGGCTTTGTTTCGGGGCAGACAGATGAGCCCTCGCCTGTTAGTCGGGCCGAGAAACTAGGCCCGCGGGCCGTGCTGAGCAGCAATGTCCAGCGGTCATCACTGTTCCTTCAGCGATGACATGCTGCAGCCTGCAGACACGTAGAAGTCTTCTCTTTAAAAAAATATAACGTGCAGAAGTTGTCTTTCCATCACAACGCAGACATCACGATCATTGTCCATTTTGTATTTTGTTTCATGAAAATTTTTGCATGCATAAGTCCGAACAAAGTATCTAGACTATCAGAAAATTTTTTAAAAAAGTAATATTTTAAAATAATAAAACATATACTTTGCTTAACTCTGATTAGATATCTATGATTATTTGGTGTTAAACTGTATGTTTCTATCTATGTATCTATTTTTATTTCTAGATTCAAAATATTTCTTAGTCAGTTGGTTTCATGTTTAAAAATTTTAAAAATATGATATGTATTTTATTATATACTAGAAAAATTAAGCGATCCGGTGAAATCGATATATTTTATTTTAAATTAAAAAATTATGAATACGTACAATATATTTACTATTCTTATTTTAATCATGTTTTAAATTTTTTATCAAATCCATCGTATCTTAATATTCTAAAAAAGAATCTTAGTTTTCTTTGGTAAGAGATATTTTAAAAATTAAAAAAATAATATATATTTGAAAAATTGGGCCGAGCCGGATTGGGCCGGACCAAATTTAAATTTTATGCGGATCGGGTCGGGCCAGACAAGAATATAATGCGGGTCGGGCCGGGCCAGCCCGTTATAATTTGAATTGGACTTTTACTGAGTCGGCTTCGGGCCCGGCCCGATCCGGCCCATTGACACCCCTAGGACAACAAGGCGGGACGGCCGTGGGACTAGCTAGCACGAGGCAAGGCGTGCGCACAAGATGTGGGTTCGGCCAACAGTCAACGAGGCGAGAGGCAGATGACGAAGTGGCAGGCATAGTCATTGCAGTAGGGGTGGCAAGGGGCCGGGCCGGCCCATGAGTTCGCGGGCCGGGTCGACTGCGGGTCATTTGACGGGCCAAAGATTTTGGCCCGCGGACTTTAGTAGGACCGACATACAGGCCGATGCGGGCTAAAACAGATCAAATAACTTTCAAATTTTTATGTCAAAAATATTATTCTTACTTATTAAAAATATATTTTAATTAAATTATTATTAATTTTATAATATTATTTTAAATAATTAAATTTATCATATTTAATAAATATTTATTTATAAAATATATAGTTGGGCCGGGCCGGGCCGGGTCGGGCCAAGTCAATAATTTTTGTGGGCCGGGTCGGGCCGGGCCAACAATGTAGTGTGGGCCGGGTTGGGCCGGGCCAATATATTTTGGACCGGGCCCTAAGCGGGCCGACCTCGGGCCGGGCCCGGCCCATTGACACCCCTACCCCCAAGGCCCCTCGGGGGTCTATATAACGCTTCCACCCACATCCTATTTCATCTTCTCTCTAATTTCTCTCTTTATTTTTCTTATCTCTAAAGTGCTCTAAATTATTTCTCTCTATAAAGCTCTCAAGTTCTCACGGGACTCTCAAGTCTCAAAAATTCTCAAAGCATTCTTTTTTACTTAGTTAAGTTACAACCCACTTTGGTTTAATTTTTTTAATTTATTTATTGTTGTATTATCTTTTTTAAAATACAATGTTGACGAACAACTATGACACCTAAACTACCAGCGCATCTCAAGTAAACCAGTTTGGACATGTTATAACTTGATAGATATGCAATAAAAGAATGTGTACTATAAATATTGTAACAAGATTATATTTTATGAGATCTTCTAGTTGTTGCATCACATTATTGATGATAAGAAAAATGACTTTTTCTGAAAAAAAGATGATGTCATAAGATAATAAGGAAAATGGCACTCCATGCAACAAGGCACCACTCGAGTTAAGAAATTTACTTAAGATCTTTAGATCGGAAAATTGTGACAGATATATGTCATAAGAAAATCATCTAAGAATACATTCCTTAATTTATAGCGCTGGACAAGAGCACTCTTTAGCTAGGAGTGGTAGACTATCACAAGAAGCCCTCGCTCGCGGCGGCGAAACCCTCGCCGCCGCGGAACCCTCGCTCGCGGAGGAACCCCCGGCGGGTCTCCTCTCCGGCGGATCCCTCCTGGCGGAAAGCTCGTCTGGCATCCTCGTCGGCGGAACATCGGGTGCGTCTCTCCCCCGCAGCGGCTCCCTCTCCCGGTGGACTTCCTCCCCGGTGGATCTCCCCTCCAGCGGACAACTCTCCCGACGATCATCTTCCCAGGGGGCTCCCATCTCCGGCAGATCCCCCCCCTGCGGCTTTGAGGTCGGCTTAGTCTTGGGAGGGAGGGAGGCCTCCCTCCCAACCCCCCCCCTCTTCCATCGCTCTGCCTAAAATTTTTTTAGGCATTTTGTTCCTTTTTGTGATGTTGGAATCGTGGGGTTCGGCTTATTTAAGTCCTTCTCGTTTTTCCTTTTTGTTGTTGTTGTTAGTAGTTCAGCGACCGAGCTTCGTCTCTTCATCTACTATTTTTAGTGTCTTAGACGCTAAGTACCTTTCGAGACCGTTTGTCTGGGGCTTATCCACTCCTTTTTGGAGTGATCTTCCGGTCTTGATGAAGTTGTTCTACTCCCTTGGAGGAGTTCCTATCTCTACCACCCGACCACGTTGGCATGTCCGTGTGTTGGTCTTTTCGTGGTGGTTTGGTCTTCTCTTGGAAATTTATATTTCCAAGATGACTCTCTTGTTAACTCGGTCGTATATTTTCAATGTCGTCGATGTATGGTTGTTCAAACTCTGTATCGTTTGTTGCTTAGTATGAATGAATTTAGTACTGTGTTTCAAAAAAAAAGGTAGACTATCACAAGATTTTGAAGATGGCATGCTCGATATAAATTTTAATGAACTTATTTTATCTCAAATCTACTTCTCCTTTTATTTTATTTTTCCTTTTTAATAGATAAGATGATGTGTGGAAGCTAGCTACAAATCTTCTCTAGATGAAGACATATATAGTCTAACTTGTAGGTATATGGGTCAAGACTCTTGTCACGGCCCGGATTTTTAACATGCACAACGGAAGATAATCCGGCGACGTAATGGGGAAGGATATCGGTCTGGAATCAAATAATACTAAAATCTCAATCCAAATAATAATTCCACACTTTACAACTTAATAACATAATAATCAAACATCTATCTAATCAAATTAAATACCAACATTGAATGAGAAAACCACTAGCTCCTCGAATTCCACAACACCACTACGCTTCTGCTACGCTAAACCTGCACTCCTGAAAATATTAACAACGGAAGGGGTGAGTCACAACAAATACCCTAAAGAGGGACTTACACCCGAACTACCCCACTATAATAATGATTCTAGTGGTATACAATACATAATAAACCTAAAAATCAGATTTAATACATAGCTCTTAACTAATTATATATCTTTAATTAATTGATTACAAGATCATTAAACTACCCCATATGATAACCAGACTCTAGATGCATTAAAACCATCACAACCTGCTCATTAGACTACTCTAGGTATGCTCACAATATACACAACCTGACATAAAACCAATGACACATCTAGAACACTAACATCTATGCCAACATACACAACTAAACACCTGTCTGAGTAAATTTCATGCTCCATCCCGATAAATGTAGTCACATCACAAAACTAGCACCGATTTACCATATAGTAGGAAGTAACATATAGTAACTAAATCCCATAGTACCCCAGGGCAAAGGGAGTACTTAGGATGAACCGCGGTATCCGGGATCAAAGGATGCTCCAGCATTGAACTAACCTCCACGTCGCCCACGGGCCACTAATTTAGTCTGGTGAAGTACATTTCCATCACAATGCAGCTCACTGCACTAACCACATTCCACACCATGCATGCATATAATTAACTAAGACAGTAAACACATGAACATTAGATTGGCATTTCAAACATGAAATACATAGATGAACACCCATGGTTCTATGCACCACATATTTGCATACCACACCACAATCTATCACAAACTAATGCATATAAATGGGATCATGCAATTTACAACCTAAACACATTAATCACATGCTTAAACAGAACTATCTATCACATAAAAGAAAAATAAACTAAACTCTACCAACATTATGCCTAAACCTTACATCGGCTTTTTATCAAATCATGATATACATTAAAGATTATCGCAATGCAACCATGCTAGACTAACTAGGTTAAAACATAACAAAACCTATCATGATGACTAGCATACTTGAATAACCGAATTAAACTAAGCATGCACTATCTAGACAAATTAATTTAACTCTAACTAAACATGCTAATAAATCCAAAATAGCCCATTAAATACAATCTTCTAACCCTGGTGATCTAAACATGATTCTTAAGGTTTAATCAAAATATTAGAGTGCTAAGAATAGCCGAGACGCCTACCTTGACAGCGACGGCGAACAGCGCACGGAATTCCAAGGAAATTGAATCAGGCGACGAAATTGCCGCGGTTGCGTCGGCGACGGAAAATCGAGCCGGGTAGGTGTTCCAAAACTGCTGGAAGAAAGAAAATAATAAACTAGGGGACTTGATAGAAGATAATAGGAGAGAGGGCGATAAGAGAGAGGAGAGAGGATGTATACCGCGGAGGGTGAAGGGGCTGGCGCACGGCGGCGCACAGCGGCGGTGGCCGCGCGGAGGCGGAATGGCGCAGGCGGGCGCATGGTGCCGTCAACGCGCGGCCGGGTCAACGGTGACGCGGCGTTGGGGTGGGCGGCGCACGGGCGGCCGGGCGGCGCGCGCGGCGGCCGGGCGCACGCGGCGACGGTGGTACGAGGTGGCGGGGACCCGCGTCACCGCGGCGGGCGGCGGGCGACGGCCTCGAGGTGGCGGTCGGCGGGCGACCGCGGCGCGCGGGCGGCGCGGGCGACGAGGTACGAGGAGGCGCTGGCCGGGCGGCGCAGGCCGCGCGGCGAGGCGCGGGGGCCGAGGGCGGCGGTCGCGGCACGCGGGTGGCGCCGGGTGGGTCAACGGAGGACGGCGGGCCGGGCGGCGTCACCGCGGCGACGTGCAGGCGCGCGGTCCACGAGGCGGCGAGGCGCGGGAGACGGCGGGACCGAGGCTGCCGACGGGGCGCGCGCGCGCGGAGAGGAGAGAGAAAACGGGGGGGAAACGGCGCGCGGAGAGGAAAAAGTAGGGTTTCGCCAGGGAAGAGAACGGCGTCGGGGAGGGTTTCTCCTGGGGAGGAAAAAGGGGAATAAATAGGGGGAGGAGCAGATTAAAATATTAATAAATAATTATTAACTAAATTTTTTTTATTTATATTATATAACCGGGGTATTACACTCTAATAGCGGATAAGGATCTACAAATGACTCTCAGGTGAGATCCATGATCTCACAAGTGATAATAACCCATAAGTAGGTCAAGTAGATCCATATGTTCCTCTGGGCCAGAAAAACAATCAAGAGTCATTGCAGTAACTTTGAATATATCAAACTCTTAATGAGTCGAGTTCAAACATGTGTTTAAACTGCTCATTCGAGTATCATGCTGAAACTTGAGCTTTAATTCAAATGAATGAGCAGAGCATGAACTCAACTCGGCTTACATGCACCCAAAGTATTGGAATGTCCTATTTTAATGATTAATGAGATTAATCATTCTTGTCATACAATAAAACATATCATACAGTAGTTTATACAGACATCCAACTTCTTATCTTACAGAACTTGTGGTTAAGAATGTACAACTTATATAATAAAATTACTGATCTTATTACCATTTTAATAAATATCAATCATCAATTTATGCCATTAAGGTCTTCACAACTTATGCTTTTACCCACGCTACAATATGTAATAAAGAATATCTTTTATCTAATTTACATCAAATACCTAACCCGTATGGTATATATACATTAATTATCTTAATTTTTAAAAAGTTACGATAAGATTATAAATATTAACATTCCACGTGTGCCAAGGGTTTATAAACTAATGCAATTTTATTAAACACGAAACGTTCTCTTTAACTAGCTGTGTGATTTTGGGACATAAATGTGGCAGATTAATATCTACCCAAATCGATTTGTCTGTAAAATTTAGTTTGAAATTTGATTTACTTAAGAATTATTTTAAATTTTTTTAATTAAGAAAGCAAAATTTTATTTAGCTGATTAAGTTAAGAATGTTGTATCATCTCATTTTTCGTACAAAATAGAACGGAGGAGAAGAGTAATAGTGCTCACGGTAAGGCTCGATCGACTTAAAAAAATTTAAATGATTCGATATGTTTTAAAATAATATTCGTTCATATTAATTTCAAAAACCATTTAAATAAAATTAATTAATAACTCAAATTAGATTGATTAATTGTATTAAATTAGATTCGACAACAGTCTATTATATATTGTTTTTTAAAAATAAATACTACAAGAGATTTTATGATAAAAATAAGAGGAAATCCAACACTAGATTTGGTTTCACTATCACCTATAGAAATTTTTAAGATTTTTTTCTCAGTTTTTAGAAATTGATCTCAGATGAATGTTAGAAGTTGTGAAAGCTTTAAATTTACTTATTTAATTAAGAAACAAACTTTTGTTTGGCTAATTAAGTTTAGAATTGTGTATCATCTCATTTTCCGTTTTGTTAGAAGTGGTAAGAATGCCCTCAAATATCTTTTAGTATTTACCCTTACCGATGGCTACACTTGAAAGTGGATGCGTATTCTATAAAACAATGGTTAATGGTCCGTTTGATTAGAGTTTCATTTTTGGTACTATATCAATACTGATATTAATATTTTCAAAAGTTGGAGTATCAATATCAAAAGTAATACAAATGAACACTTGTATTATATACTATGCTTTGTTTGTACTACAAATTTTAAAATTGATATAATTAGTCAAACACCTCTTAATGGTTCCTATCAATATCAATTTTAAAATTGATAGTGATAGAGATACTTAATAGTGTTATCAAACAAGACGTAAATGACTGCTATTTCAGGACTACTAGGACACTCTTAGGACATATCACTTGGACGACAAAGTCGGAGGATAACTTGGACGACCACATTGACAAGATCTAAGAAATGCTACCACTACCGCATTCCCCACCATATTTAATGGCCCATTTAGTTAGAATATAAAAAATGATACTATGTTAATATTGATATTTCTAAAAGTTAAAATATAAATAGCAAAATTAATACAAGTTGAAACTCGTATCATGTAATATGTCTTGTTTATTTTATACATTTCAAAATTGATACTATTAGTCAAGTATTTTTAAATGAGTATTATCTTCATCAATTTTAAATTTGATAGTGATAAAGATATTTAATAATGTTATCAAGTAGGACCTAAGGTGCTATTTGGTACGGGGATAACTTGGGACCCAAATTTATCCCCAAGTTATCCCCATACCAAATAGCACCTAAAAGAGATTGAAGCTTAAGGATTGACAAAACCTTCAGTTTCATTCGCATATCTCAAAGAAGAGGAAGCGAAGATAATGCACTTTAAGAAAATAAGTTCAGATCTTCTCACGAAAGGGGTGGAGGAAATACCTTTCACCATTTCACAAAAAAGATGAACTCCACAACTCATGTCAGATCAAATCATCGTTAATGTTATGTATAAGACCCATCTTTCTTGTGAGAGAGTTCCTCCACCCCCTTACGAGGGGATCTGAACTCTTGAAAAATAGGAGAAATGGGAGCCAACATAGGGCAAGTTTAACACCTAACCTTATCACCAGATCTAAAGAAGACAAAGAAAGAAAACTTGTTTAGAAGAAGAAGAAGAAGAAGAAGGGGTCTCAGGGAAGATTTGACCTCGTCGGAACACCTTGTTAGAAGAAGGGGCTTCACCGGAACACCGTGCCACTTGCCAGAAGAGGGTTGCCACCTCATGAACACCTCCAAGAATGCTTCGCCGTTGAAGATGCACCGACAACTAAGGGTTCGAGTTCACGACACAATGTGGGGTTACATAGCTTCCTCGCAGAATTCTTACAGGTAGGGGTGTAAACGGAATCTGATATTCCGATATTCCGATTCAATTTCGATAAAAATTAACAGACTTAGACTTGTTTTTGTATTCTATAAGTTATCAGAATCGAAATCGAATATTCTGGTAACTTATCGAAATCGGAATCGGTTGATTCCATTTTCATTAATTCGATTTCAATAAAAAATAATTATATATAAATAAAATTAAATAAATAAAATTAAATAAATTATAATATATAATATATAAATTGATACAATGATAAAAATAAAGTTTTAAAGAGATTATATCAAAATTTAGTAATTATATGTAAATTATTGACTTATTTTTAATAAAAAATAATATTTTTTAAATGTTATCATATTTCGTTCCGATTCTAATAACGGAATCGAAATCGGATCAAAATCGAAATATAATGATTTCGAAATTATCAAAATCGAAACTCTTTAATCTTTATTAGAATCAGAGTCAAATTTTGATAATTCCGTTACCACAACCTTCCCGTTTACGGCCTACGAACTAGGGGTGTAAACGGAATCCGATAATCCGAAATTTCGATTCGATTCCGATAAAAATTAATGGGTTTGGAAACTGTTTTTGTATTCTATAAGCTATCGGAATCGGAATCGGATATTCCGATAGCTTATCGAAATCGGAATCGGAATTAGGTGATTCCATTTCCGTTTATCCGATTTCGATAATAAATAAATAAATAAAAGTAAAAATAATCAAAATAAAATCAAATAAGTCATAAAATATAATATATAAATTGATAAAATGATAAAAATAAAGTTTTAAAATATTATATCAAAATTTATTAAATATATGTGAATTATTAATAATTTTTTGAATAAAAATTAATATTTAATATCGGAATCGGAAATTATCGGATTCGATTCCGATTTCGATAACGGAATCGGAATCGGATCGAAATCGGAACATGATGATTCCGAAATTATCGGAATCGGAATCAGAACACCTTATCCCTTATCGGAATCAAAATCGGATTCTGTGATTCCGCTACAGAATCCGACCCGTTTACACGAACAAGTATACGACGGACAATTCAGGGATTAAAAAAACACATCCGGACAACGACGGGATGGATATACAATGAAACATATTACGAAGACCGGATTCGGCATCTATCGATTTCGGAAACAAATTCTCTGCCGAAGTTATTTCCTTAAGTAATTTTATAATTACTTTTTTAAAAAATATTATCTATTATGTTCTAACAAAATAAGATAAAATAAATTTTAAATCAGGATATATTTAATTTAACTTATTTCAAGGTTTTTGACCGAACTTTTTAAAAAATCGAACCACGACCAGCCTACCTAGGAGAAGCAACGATCGCAAGTACCTTTATGGGGTGTTTGGTTGCATGATAATTTTTTGTACACTTCTATGATAAAAAATTATATTAAAATAAAAAATGAACCAACTCATGACATAAAATTATCATGTTTGGAAAGATGCGATAACAAAAAAGAGTAACAACCATACATGATCAAACAAAGTGGAGAACCACAAAAATTATCATGTTTGGAGAGATGCGATAACAAAAAAAGAGTAACAACCATACATGATCAAACAAAGTGGAGAACCACAAAAAAAAAAAAAAGGTGAGACCTTCTTTTTTGTTTAAGAAGAAAATTACTTTCAAAACATAAAATTGTCATGGTTGCCGAACACATTTTTTTAACGAGTTTTCTTATAACTTTTAAAAATTAAAATAAAAACATCCATTGTCATCCAAACCAAACACCCCCTTAGCGTACGTAGTTCCTTCGGCGCCGCTGAGCCGACAGGAAATGGCGGCGCCTTCTCGCATGCTGCCCCCTGCCGCCTCCCCCGGAACCCTGTTGAAGACGTCCTTTCTTCCCTCCGCTTCATCGCCTAGAACTCTCCCGCTGTCTGCGGGTCCCCGCGGCCGCAGCCTAAGGGCCGCAAACTTTGGGGCGGCGGCCGTTTCCGCGGCGTCCTCATCTCCTCAGCTCCTCTCCGTCGACGCCGCCCACAAGGATGAGGTCCTCCGAGCGGCTCGAAGTTCTCTGTCCAACTGCCTTACGGAGACCCACCTCGACCTGACGGTCCCGGGCTTGCGGGCCAAGACCAGGGGCAAGGTTAGTGAACATCGCGAAAGTGACGAAGTAAATTATTTTTATCATCTCCCTCTTCACCTCTCTCCCACGCACTTCTACAAACAGGTCAGGGACATCTACGAGGCAGGAGAGTATCTTGTGCTGGTAACCACTGATCGGCAGAGCGCTTTTGACAGGGTCCTAGCTTCAATTCCCTTTAAAGGGCAGGTAGTTCCCATTTTGCTTCTCTGTAAGAATTTTACTGCCTTTAGGCACCTTGAGTCAAGGGATAAACTAATATTTCCATATATACTTTGCAAAATAGCTATAGATTGCGGACCCCTGACATCACTGAAATGTTGTTATAGTTACTTTCCATGGTACACTTGAAAGTTAAATTTTTATATAGCCTTTATAATTGCGATAGGCTATTCCTATAGTATTTTGGAGATGTTAAGGATGTATAATCTAGAATTTATCTTGCAGGAGTGAATCTCGCAAATATGGTATTTTCGGAGATATGTATGTGATATTCTCTTGATGGGTATATAATCTAATAGTCTACTATAAGCTCACTGAACATACCATCAAATCGGCAATCCCTCATAAACACATTCCTGTTAACCTTTTTTTTGGTAATTCCGTATACTGGAAAACCTTATAACACCTTATAAGCAAATTGATGTGGATAAAACAACCAATTTTGTGTTTCACAGTCCATGTAAACGGATCCTGTATATTTCTAACTTGCACCAATAGTTAAATACACTTGTTTTATTCTGTGCAGTGTTACTGTTCAAAAGATAGAAATGCTCCCCAGAAATGCTTTCGGCGATTTGGCTGCCTAGAAATGTTAGATGATTTGGGCAGAATTTCTCTACAGTTAGCAATTTTCTTATGATGTGTATTTGTTTGGTGCAATTTTTTTTTCTTTTTTTTTTGCTTAGATGGGATAATGTTGCAGTCTTCAGTTGGCTTGCAGAGCTGAAGGGTCAGGATTATTATTTTGTGTAGTTATGTTGTATGTAGCTATGATTTGCTATTACCTCGGTGGTAAAGAAGCTTTACTTTTCTTATTTTCTATCTTTTTTTTTTATCTCGTTATATATGTATATGTCTTTTGCGTCTGATGGACGATGACATCTCCTTGATGTTTGTCTCAAAAAGAAGGTTCAAAAGAAAAATGGGTATTCACTTTTTTTTCTTGCTTAGCTTTCCAGGACAGGAACATTGTGGTCATGAGGTAAGGTCAACATAATTGTCTCTCTTTTCTACAGTTTAGAATATGGACCTATTTGACATTTCATTGAAATGGGAAGAGCTAAAAGGATCTTTTTGCTTTTCACTATTGGGTGATCATGTGGGGGTATCCATGGGCCATGATCATTTCAATTTGTTTAATAAAAGATATTTTGTAATGACCTTCCCCTTTTATACATATAAAACGCCGATTATAAACATAAAAGAAGTGGTTCATTCTGGATCAAAATCCGGCATAAACAATGATAAATGATAATATATGACTTAAAGAGAATTTTCTAATCAGTGCATTCAAAAAACAGATTGACATACATGTCCATGGTACAAATTTTGTAAATGAAATGAAATACAACATTTTCGATACCCGTGATTTATGGACAGAAGGAAGAGCAATCACAATTTCCACTTATTCACTAGTCTTAGGGCTACATTCTAAGACACAATGACAAAAACAAGGTCGAGGTGGACTGTGGAGATGGCAGGGAAGGAACAAACATGATTGTGGTGACCATAAGCAGACAATGAGTGACCGGGGGTATGACTATCCTTATTATCATTATCTACTACCTCCTAACATCTAGTCGTATTTCATATAGAGCAGTGTTGCATTTGAAGGAGGAAGCTATACCGAGGACATGTGCCATCCATAGGGAGCATTCAACAATTTGGATACTGATGACATTTTGTACCAGACTTGTCAGATAGTACTGCATCCTGATACATAGATGCCACTTCATTCTTGCCAAAACAAGACATGGAGATCAAATTTTAAGAAATGACACAATCCCTATTTGTATGTCTATGGAGGCTATGGAGATATCATGACTTCGCGTGATTACTCCTCACAACTGCAAGAACCATGTGAAGAATCTTATGGATCATATAATCTTTATCAGCCATTTTGATGATTTTTATGTTGTATACATAAGGTACTTGAATTTTAATGCAATCATTCTTTTTTAAATTTTATCTATTTAAAATTTAATTTATATCATAGGTTTTAGATGGCTTCAATGGAATGGTGCATGCTATTTTTATTTATCTGTTTTTTTGATTTTTTACTATTTTTATTAAAAACAAAAAATCCAGCACAATCCTGGATTGGCTGAGCTGCAGGTCCAATCTTGGATCCTATCCCAATGTGGAAATCCTTGGACCGGATCCTCTCATCACACCTTGTATCGGGTTTGAAGGTTCCAATATCACTTATCTTCTCCACACAACAATTGATCTTCAGTTGGCCTCCCACTTCCTGCCTCTGCTACAGAAGCTGACTTGTCCCTCTGGAGCTCATTAGCTGCACTATTGCCTTTTATCATTCCTGAGCCTACTGATACAACCCTCATCTTGGGAGTGACCAATGGCTATATCAGATGCTTTCCTAGAAATTTCTCTTCCACAGCATCATCTGTACCTCCCTCCCACAATCAAGGAGTGCTAACTCGGATCTCGACTCACCTCAGTGAGGTCGGAGAGACGAGATCTTACGAAATTGTTGCAAGATTCTACAGTAGATACTAACTGGAGGATGGCCTGGCTGCCTTTGGGTGGCAGCAGAGAGCAGCAGCAAGGCGGCTCTGCAGCTACCACTGGGTCACCAGGGTCTGATTTGTGGACCCTGCCGCAGCCCAAAATCCCTCTTTGGGCAGGGAAGACTGTGCCCCGCGGTGCTGTCATCTTCTGTAGCAGCTTGGTTGCCTCTCTGGCAGCCGGTTTCACCTCCTCCTTTGGATCTCAGTTACCCTTCAAGACCATCTCGTGAGATCACCGAGATGAAAAACCATGCCCTCATTCACCTTCAGCTTGCCAGAGAACTAGTGCCAACAAAGTTTACTTGACGAACATCCATACTATATTTCTTCTACCTCTTGGAGAAATTCCCATCAACATTCAACAGCCACGTCACCTGACTTGTCCAAGCTCCCATGATGCCAGTAACCTTTGCCTGAAGTGACACCTCCAAAAGGTCCACCTCTTCTGACTTCTGAGCACAAACAACTGACTATCTCCCACCAGATTCTCTCTGTTCTCCTGCCACAAGTAGCCCAACTTAGAAGAGTGAGATTGGAGGGTCTCAATGTTCCATGGTTGTAATGGAACTCCCTCCATTTTGCACCATAAAACCCTGCCTTCTGGTAGAGACATTGTTGTTACCTCTGAAGACAAGGTTTCCACATTGGGAAGAGCCCTTGGATCATCCAGGGCCAATCCTGTAAACCATGCTGATTTCTGGGAGAACCAGTGGCCTCTCAGTGTCGTCACCATCCAGTGATCTTGTGGCCCTTCCAATGAGCTGCCCCACTTGGATGACCCCTCCTTCAGTCAGTCCTTACCGATTCTACCCTTTTCTGGTTGAAATGTTCTGGGGCAAGTGCCTTCAAGTGGCCCAAGTGGTCGTGTGTTCAAGGTCCAGAAAGGTGCAGGCTGTAGGCAAGCTTAAAAAAGGACCTTGGAGGCACCTGCCTTGACAACTAACGTCCTCAATTTTAGTTACATTGATGGAATACTTTCACCCAAGATAGTCTTAGAAAGTAGTAATGTTGTACCAATATTTTTATATGTGAAGAGTAAATTATTAGTTGCTAAATTTTTACCTTGGTAAGGTTTTAAATAGGCAAAGTTGTTTCAGGTTCTCAATGAAACCAGTATGTGGTGGTTTGATAAGGTCCAAAACATAAGTCCCAGTGCAGCCATCTGTGCCCCAGATAAAAATGTGACAATTGCCAGGAAATGTTTTGTTTTCCCAGTTGAATTTGTTGGTAAGTTGCTACTTCAATTTCTTCTTTATTTTTCAAGATGTCTACATGTCCATGTACTTACTGGCAGTGGAAACTTCATCCTTTGCTCGCAATACAATCAAATGAAACGTTAAACAGGGTCCACATACTTGTTTCACGCAAATAAAGTTGTGGTTTGCAAAATCAAGTTTAGCATAAAAGATTACAGCCATTGGAGCATAGTTTTCATTTACTTCCAAAAAGAAAAAAGGTAGTGAGTTCTAGTTTAAGTTTTAACATTCAACGTAGTGCTAGGGCTGCAAACGGGTCAGATTCAATAGAGGTATTGCCTATGTCTGATTCTCATTCCGATACGGGTTAAGCCATTTCGTTGTTGTTCTGATTCCGATTTTGTTATTGGAATCAGAACAAATAATTTTCGAAATTTGTATTATATATTATTTTTTATTAAAAGTATGGTAATAAATTTTATATTTCTACTAACCTTTGATCTAATATTTTTTAAAATTTTATTATACTTTTTATTATTTATATATCTTGTTTTTTATCAATTGTATATACTTTATTTATCATAGTATTAAATTTTAGATATATATTGATTTTTTATTAATATCGGTAAAATGGATATGCAATCCACTGTTTTTGATCTCGATTTTGATAAGTTATTGAAATATTAGATTCCCATTCTTATAGTCATGGGATGCATAAGGAGTTTCCAAATCTGTTAACTTTTATTCAAATCAAATAAAAACATCGGAATCTTGGATTGCGCACCTATCCTTGTGCTGTAAGCATGTAACATATGGAAAAATATAGAAATATGGGAAGGAATGGGGGACAACCATAAGAACTGTGTTTTGAATTTCAATTTTAGTTCGTTGGGATAAGACCTTATTCTACTCCTTCCAGATAGTTGGGCGAAGGAAAGGAAAGATTTTAGATTCAAATTCTTTTTATTCTGATGTGTTTGTATTGGCTTTTGTTAAGCTATGATACTCATTTAAGCATAGTGTGAAACTTAGCTGATGGGGTTTCTAATATTCTAGCAGCATTACGAGTGGAAGGGGGCGGTCTCTTGTTGGAAATCCTGTTGTTCTTTGAGGCTGTGGTTTTATCTTCTTTTTTGAAGGCTACTCAAAGCGGGATCAATTCATATATAAGCAAAAAAAAAGGAACAAGGAAATACATGGCGGTAAAAGTGCTGATAGCCAGATCTGTCCATAAGATAATAGATCTACCATACAACAAGAAAGAAAGCCCACAAATGGCTATCAGTCCATCCGGAGTCACGACAAATCATAAATCTTACAACATAGACTGGTCATGCACAGGACATCTCTTCAAGATACAAATAAGGACATTCAGGTTGGGTGATGTGATGTGAGACCACGTGGTGGAAGCTGGGCCAAAACGCTGCAAAACCAAACTAGAATGATGTAAAAGAATTGAAACAGACTGAGCTAAGGAAAAGCGGGTTTAAACTGGTCTAAAAGATCTTGAACTGGCTGAAAACTGGGCTGACGAAGCCTGAACCAGTGCGAACTGAACTTAAATCGGCTGAACCTGGCTAAATTGGGTGTAAACCTGGTGGACTGGCCAAGGTCCGGCTGTCTGGCTCCGCTTTGTGTGCTTACTGGCCGATCGTGGATGGCTGACAAAGTGGCTTGATCATCCAAGCCTGAAAGTCACCTTTGTGCGTGAGAGGCCCCAATGGTTTGGCTTGCAAGGCACGCATGAGAAGCCTAATATGAGTGCTGGTCCAAGCAGGGTCCATTCCGACTACTTCTTGACTAAGCAGATCCGAATGGATGTGCTGAGAAGGAGGGATCGACAAGGACTCGCTCAGACAACTGCAAACATCTCACTTTGGACCATTGCGTGAAGTGGGTTGTGGTAGAAGACAAAGGGAAGAGGATCTCATGGGCACTGTAGCTGCGATAGTGGCATGGTGAAAAGCTACTTCAAGGTGCACTGTAGCACCCCCTTTGTCATGAAAATATGGGAGAGTTGGGTGGGTGCAGGTGATGACAACGGATGGTCTTGTGTGGAGAGGAGGATCCGGAAAGGGGACAAGGAGAGTGGAGGTGTGCGTGGAGGCAATTCTGATGGCACCGGAGATGGAGTCTTGGAGATTATAGGTGAAGTACAAGAGGGTGTCATGGCAACGAGCTAGTTTAATCAGGACTCCAATGGGGTGGAAGAGTTGCACGATGTTGTCAGAGGTAGGATCCCAGCGTATTCAGAGAGGAAAGGCATTAGAAGAAGGGTGTTGAGGCCGCTGGTTCCTATTGTGCGGATGGAGCTGATGGTGGCATCGGGGAAAATCCCAGTGCTTCAAATGGATGCATGAACAAGGGAGATTGTCATTGATGGTTGTTATAGAGCTTTAGCAATCTTCCAGGGATCATGGAGGATTTTGCTGTTAGAGGAAATGTTCGGGCCATCCTGTCCTCCAACCCTCCACCAAAGTAGAGCTTCCAACTGCTTCTAGTCCCACTCCAACCCCACTCATCCACCTCTGATCTCCGGTGAGAGGGGTCTAGCCTCCATTACCCTCTCCTCTCCGGCCACCCTATTGTTTTAGACCAAAGATCGCCGTATCGGAATTGGAGGTTGGATCAGCTAGTGTTGATCCGATCTGAGCCAATTCTCTGGGAGGAATCTTGATGCAAAATTGGTCCGGATCAGGATTTTTTTATTTTTTCAAAAAATTTTAGAAAAATCATAATACATCCCCTAAAACATGCCTATCTAGAAAAAATTTTAAAAAATTTAAAAATAACAACTAACACACTTTCATGTGACTATCACTTTCTAAGAGACATTAAGATAAATGGATATACAATAACACCAATATTTATTTCAATAAAGAAATAAAATAGTATAATACATATGCACCAAAAATAATACCTTCCCATCACCACCATCTACAATATTAACCCTTGTAGTCGTCATTCTTATGATTTTCTTAAATGCTATTTTGAGAGCAGTCACTCATGATTAGTCCATATCCATATGAAAATAATGATGTGGTTATTTGACTAAAATCATATACATTGTTCGATGCTGGAGTTGGAGGTGATGATGGATAACATTGTTCGAAGTTTGAAGTGAGTTTTAGATAATTTGCCGCCATGTGCTTATCAAAAAAACTCATCTAATTCCAACGGTGATTTCTTCCACTAGTATGTTATCGCTTACCTAAATCATTAGGCCCTACTACACTCGTATGCAAGGATTCCGGAATCGGAATCGGAATCGGAATCGGTTGGGACCGATTCCGATTCCGATTCCAGGAATCGGCCGGAATCGGCCGATTCCTGGGAAGGGAATCGATTCCGGATCGGTTCGGAATTGTTTTTTTTTGTTTTTTTTTTCGTCAAAAAAATTCAAAAAATTCATAAAAAATTCTAAAAAAATAGGAAATGAGTTAGAAAAATTTTAAAAAATAACCAATGCATTCATCCACAGGACCACATCGAATAAATACTAATGAACACCAATTGAAGACTTGAAATTTAGTACATATTCCAATTCCATTGATTAAAAAATCGAAAGAGTTGATACATCGTAAAAAAAAAATTACATCGTATCGATACTACCGATATGCAGGATATAGATATGGATCTTCCTCACTCTCCACTGCTCGTGGACGCTCCTCCTCGTGCTCGATCTTGTATCTTGTCCGGGACCGTATCCGTATGAAAATAATGCCGATGCCATGCCATCGAGGTCGTATGGATCGGACGCGGGACGACGGGACGTAGCGAGAGGATGGTGGAGGCTGGTGGTGTAATCCAGCTGGTCGAGTCACAGCGAATGTTTGAATGCGTGGCTCCCATATGAATGCGGTGTACGCTCGTCCGGCGTGTAATACGACTTTGGAAGCGTGAATCGGGAGACTCGAGCTGCTGATGGGTGCGTCGGCCAGTATGCACTCCTCGTCGTCGCCGAGGAGTGAGAAGGAAGCTGCGTCTTTGTCATCTGGTGACAGGACGCGACCTCTGCTTCCTTCTCTTCACCTCTTCGGGCGTCTACGAAGTACCGGGGAAGGTCCGAACAGTTTTCAACTTTGCGAAATCCTCCGTTTTCAGGTGCGATCGCCTTTGTTTTCGTTCTCCCGGTGCGAATGGGTGGGTAGCGAGCTGGCAATTTGGGAAGCTGAGCCCAGGCGGGGGTACAAATTTGCGTGAGGTGGTGCTCGTAGGCTAGCAGGGCGAGAAGAAGGCCACGCGGGGCACAGTAGATGGAGGTGGAGCGGAACGCATCCTCCTCGTCGTCGACACCATCCAACTCTCCTTCGCCGTACGCGGTCATCGGGATCGAAACTCGGTGCGTGATCCCCAGCCTTCCTCTCCTCATCCAGGAGGGCAAGTGCGTGCTCCTCACGGAAAATGCGATCCGTGTCCACCTCGTCGGGTGGTGGTGTGGAGGAATGCCTACGCTCGTACGGGCCACCTGTGAATCGTGCGAAAACGTGCCTCGGCCCGATGTACTTCGATCGATCCTTGATGTTCTTTATACGCGACCTCGTATTATAATGACGGAAGACAGACTTCTCGACCCGGTCTTGGAGTCGGCTTTGTTCCTCCTTTTGGTATGTATCGAGTTGAATGTACTCAGTTCCTCTCGCGATGGGAGGAACTGGTGCTCACAGGCGGTATCCACGATACACGATGACGCAGTGGATTCCATCCACTCGTGGTGTTCACACAGACCACCACTCGAGTAACGAAAAAAACAAGAAGAGAACGAGAAGAAAACAATTAGCCCGTCATCACCGTAACTTATATGAAAAGAAAAGAAATTCTTCGTGTTATTCTTATACCGGGTGACACTTTGTGTTGAATATTCCAGTCGGACATACGAGTATACGCCGACCCTCGTGCGTATATACATGTCGAAAAATTTATAAAAAAAAATTATTAGTTGCACAGTAGGCTATAAAGGTATTTAATGAACTACAGCATACATCTCGGCCTACGTATCTGTCTGCGAGATCGCGCGAACGGCTTATTAAATAGCTGTAAGTGTGCATCGCCTCGTTGTCGTTCACCACTTTGTCCTCGTATTGGATGCGGGGGTTAGTATCTGCTTGAATTTTATTAGTTAACACTTGTGCGTATAAGACAAGCCCTATACGCAGATAATTTTTTAACTTGCAAGTTACTGCGGCACAATGGACATCGTGGTGCAGTGTCTTGTCACGTCGGTCATCGATGATCTTCCACCGCTTTTGTAACCTACGGGATTTTTTTCTTTAATTTTTCGGCTTTGCCGGTCCATAGCATGCATGTGTGCCCGTCGGTCCACGTCGTAGTCTCGACCTCGGCAATGCTACGAGTGGCTCGATGATTGCGAATAGTAGGCAATCCTCTCCAAAGCCTGCGTCGGTGATGCGCTTCTCGGACTGACGAGAATCTCCAGTCTTTCTTGTGTCGAGGTTGTCCACCGTATAGTTGTAATACTCCTCGGACTGTTGTGAACCAATGCATGCACGTGCTTAGGTGTAAACTCTCGCCTTGATAAGTTCGTAGCGGAAATGCGTGTCGGACCGGGCCCTATGAAGATCGTGCCCTCTGTGTGAGATCTCGTGATATGTAGGAGGCGGGGATGCGAATAAATAAAAGATGTGATCGTACTGTGACTTGCACGACAGTGTAGATACACCCTCTTTCCTTGCACATATCCTCTAATATGAGATCTATGGAATGTCTTTTGCGGGGGCACCCGAGAAGATGTGCTTATCGCTTCTCCGTCAACTTCCTCGGCCGCCTTATAAGATGGTTCGTTGTCGGTGACAACTGAACCGCGATTGTCCTCCGAGCTCCTCGCCACCCCCGTCGGAGAAAAGATGAAGTCGGCATTTTTATCTTCACGAAGCATCTACGACTTGAGAATGTGGTCCCCTCGAACGGTACACCCGAAATTTATCGTACTCCTCTTGGTGATACACAGCCACCCGTCGCACGTAATTGTGCAACCACTCTCCTTACAACTTAAACCCATCCATCACTCCCTCGACTCCACCGGACCTCCTCGTCGAGGCCCGGCGCCGTATATGTGTCTTGCCGGGGCTTGCAAACCCGGTCCGGCCTCGCCCGCGGCATCCACCGTGGTCACCGGAAGTGAGGGGTGAGGTACGTATCTTTGGGATGCCTACATCGAAGTTAAAAAAATGGGATCGAGGTAAAATTAAGTTTTAGTAAATAAAACACGCGTAATGTCGAATTTAATTTAAATAGTGATACGCAATGTAAAAACCATTTGACGATGTGAGCGAACGGCTCTCTTTGCGGTCGTTCTTGCCTTCACCCCTTTCGTTTACTGCTTTATCCCCGTCGACACTGCGATCTGTTTCTAAATAAATACTCGTCGCTCGGTGTAAATCGAGTCTTTGGTAGGGTGGAACGGCGGTATGGCTCTGTCTCGGGGTCGGCTCTCGGTCCCGAGTAGGGCGGCCGTCTTGATCGACCCCGAGTGGGTCAACTGCGGACCCGGACCCTCGTGCTCCCCCTCACTCCCTCCTCCTCGCCGACGAATGCGCGCTTGGCCCAGCGTGCACAGCACGTCTGGCTCGGAGTGGACTCGTCCTCGCTCTCTTTGGCTCGGCTCGGTGGTGCCTTCCTGCCTTTCCCTTTGGAGGTAGGCAAATCGCGGTCCCTCCTCCTCGAGTAGCTCGTCGTGCGGCTCCTCCCTCTGCTCGATCCTAACGGCCGGGTTGCCCAGGCTAAATGTCGTGGCCTCTCGTCACCATCGCTCTTTCTCCACTGGGCACCTTGTCATTTCTTGACATTCCCCTTTGTTCGACGATATGTTGTTTCGGCGGAACACCCCCGTTCATCTCCTTCACGCACCAACACCTTTGTACCCTCTTCGACTTGGTCTACCATGTACGAGTGTTCTGACCGCGTCGGAAGCGCGTCTTTGAGGTGTTGCGTCACCTTGATCGGCCATTGCTTAAATCTGCAAAAATTGTAAACAATGATGCCCTTAAAAATGATTAGATAACATAAAAATTGATTTAGACGTTGTTCGGGAAAGCGGACAACGATAACGCCATTCGGTATGTTTAAAGGGTTACGTATTTGCGGAAATGGTCGTAAATTAACGTACGGGGTATCAGAAATTTTTTCTGTCTGAAGAACATCCGATCGATGTTTAAACAACGAGCGGAGTTATTCGATCACGAATCGCAGGAGTTTAACTCTACTCGGAGTCGTCGGAAACGTGTAAAAATAGGCGTACGGGATATCAGGAATTTTTAAAGTGCGAAATGGACATATCCGGATAGTTGAAAACTTAAATGGACTTGTTCGGACGGAAATCGTAAAGTTTAACGACACTCGAGCTCGTCGAAAACGTGTAAGAATAGACATACGAAGTTTTCGGCGAAGAAATCTTACCGAAAAACCTTACGAATCGAAGAAGAGGTTGATTCGATGCCGTCCGAGCTTGAATCGGCGGAATCCCTTGAAGGCGAGCTTGGAATCGCCGGAATCGCCGCCGGAATCGCCGCGCGGAATCGACCCTGGATCGACGGAATCGGCGGAATCGACACTGGATCGACGGAATCGGCGGAATCGCCGGAATCGCGCGGGTCGCTGCGCGGTCTCCTTCCGCCGCGGGATCGGCCAAAGGCGCTCTGCGGGTCGGTCGGCCGTACTAAGGGCGGAATCGGTTCGATTCCCGGTCAGTCGAACGGGGGAATCGAGCCGGCCGGGGTTGACCCGGCCTTCCGAAGAATCGGTCCTTCCGCCCGGAATCGGATCGGAATCCACCGATCCGATTCCGGAATCGGTCGGAATCGGACCGATTCCGCCGATTCTGCAATCCATGCTCGTATGTGCATTGCTAGATTCAGAACCACCTCCTCTTCAACCTCTACTTCCATTTGAACCACCTTGATTTTGCTGTTGTGCAAGTGGAATGAACTTTTCCTTATCATCATTTGAGATCGTGTTTTTATTTCCTTAATTTATAAGTCCATTAATTCAAGTGAAAAAGGATTGATTGTTTATTTGTTTTTTTTTTGCAGCTGAATGGTGAGTGCAGGTCAACACTAGGAGTGGATGAAATCCACTTACTACAATTAGTATCAGAATTTTGAGAGAGAGCACTAGTTTCTCGCATTGTGAGAGGAACTGGAGTATATTCAACCTAATACATACAAAGAGGAGGAACAAGTTGACCTCTGACAAGCTGAAGAAGTTGGTCTTTTGTCATTACAATATGAGATTGCGCATCAACATAAAAGACCGATAAAAGATCTCGGTGGAGAGATTTGCATGGTTTACAGGTGGTCTATATAAGCAGAGACAGAGATCACATACACCACCACTTGAGGAGGTTAACATAGACCAGATATTTCAAGAGGAGCATGCACTTGTTTCCTGGATAGAGGAGAGGGCAGCCATGGGTCATTCAGCTGAGTTTGATCCTGATGACCGTATATAGGCAGAAGGAGAGTTAGATGGTGTAGAGGCTGAGAATGTTTCACCTACTTCTTAGGCTCAGGCAGGCCCATCTTCTGTCCCAGTAACTGTACAACAGCCACCTTTAGCCTTACCCTAGCTCCAACCTCAACCGCAACTACCCAGTCCACTTGCAATCTAGGCATTACTAAAACAAAAGTAACAACATGAAACATGTGCCGATTTTTACTGTTGAAAAAAATCTTTGGGTTGTGGTGGGACATCAGGCATAGCAGAAGAAGTGAAGAGAATGAAGCTAGACATCAGATGACGTCTTGTGAGCCCAGATGACAACACAAGGCTCCTTTTCACTCCTCAGTTGATGATGACGAGGAGTGCATACTGGCCACGTAGCCAGCAAGAGGGGGCGAGGTGCATGGACCAGATGTAGGTGCAGCCACTCTAGACTCACCTAGTTCACAATGGCCATAGCCATATTTTAGCTTATATTAGTAGCAATCGTAGTATCATCATATGGAGCTACCTTATCAAAAATTTTATGATCCTTAGCGACCATGGATTTCTCCACCTAAACCTACCAATGTGCCACTGTCCGTTCTCTACGATTTGGGTGACATGGCAAATACATTATTTTTATATGGATATGCACTGACATTGACAAGAAGAATGGGGACAACTCAGTCGTGGCAAGAACAATAAGAGGAAGAGGATGATGAAGGCCAATATCATGGATATTGGTGAACATGTTATGAAATATATATTTTTACTTTCATGTTTTCATGTAATCATGTTACATCTTATTATAATTTTTATTTCTTATCATGTTATTAGCATATTCTTAAATTTATTAGCATGTTGTCTTGTTATGATGTTATAATCAAGGAAGGCAGGGTCGGGGGTCGGCCCGGGGTCGGTCGGCCCCAAAACCGACCTAGTCGGACGGGGTCGCGACCCCGGGTCGGACGGGGTCGGATGGGGTCGGATTTTATTTATTTTATTATAAAAAATTATATAAAAATAAGAAACAAATAGAAACAATATTTTTTATGTCATATATTTATGTATACATAAAATATATATATAAATATAATTATATATTTTATATTATAATTGAATATGAGTGTTTATCTATGTATACAAGTGAAAATGATTTTTTTGTGTGATTATGTTGTATTAATATATGTTGGGAAAGAGTTAATCTTAAGTGAGAAGGTAAAGATACTTAACAAATAAATTTATAATTTTTAAGATGTATCGTATATTTAGAATTATAAATTTTAACTATACGTAATAATATAAATGATAGTAAAATATTATTGTACAATCAATAAATGGAACACTCAAAAAATAATTATTTTTGACAAATTTGATGTGTGTGTGAAAGAGAAAAGAGTTAAAATAAATCTTTATAAAATGTAAGTATATAACATATATTTATGATTAAAAATCTTATATATATGTGATGATATAAATGACAATGAATTATTGTTATATTATTATTAAATGCGGCGCAGAGTAGTCGCGGATCGACCTGCGCGGTCAGGTCGCGGGGGTCAAGGTCGGGTCGCGGTCAGGTTAAGTATATAATAATAATATAAAAAAATTGACATCGGTCGGGTCGCCCCGGGGTCGGGCGACCCGGCCGACTAGGTCGCCGGGTCGCGCGACCCAAAGCTGGGTCGCGCGACCCCCCGTCGGGCCGGCTTGGAGTCGGCCCGGCGGGGTCGTTTCCGGGCCGGTCGGCCCGGAAACCGGCCGGGTCGGGCGACCCGGGCGACCGGGTCGCCGACCCGGCGAACCATGGTTATAATTATTAGTTTCTTATTGTTATTATGTTACATCTTATTTTTATCTAAGAAACAAAGTAAAAAACCTCTTCACATGATTCCAGAATCGGCTAATTCCAATCTGATTCGGCCGATTCTATGAATCATGACTTGTACATGCATGCTAAATGTTACATTTCTTTTTTTACAAAATTTTCTAGGCCATTTCCTATTTTTATGGATTTTTTCTGATTTTTTAGATTTTTTTGAAGAAAAGGAAAATAAAAAAATTGATTTTGGAATCGATTCTCTTTTTAGGAATTGGCAAATTCCAACCAATCCTTAGTTCTGGGTGATGCACTTTCTCCCATTGCTTCTCTCACCCGTGCGTATCAGGCTAGATCTCAAGAACTTCTTCCTCGTCATCCTCCTCCTTTCCCTATCAAGGGTGCATGCCGACCTTCTGTTTATAACCTTCCTCGTCCTCTAGCTCAGTTGCCCCCCTCTCGAGTTTGAAGGTAGAGGATATGCCTTTATTATTGGCGAGTCCTCCCGTCCAACGACTCACGGTGGTTATTTCGGCTGTGGAGATTATGGACACATTTGCACTTAGTGCTATTATGCGCTTTGTCTTGACGGCCAGCCCACTGATCACCCCTTGGACCCACTTGAGGAGATGACATATGTGGTTGATCCTAACTTGTCAGCTGAGTTTCATCTTGAGGAGGGGGTTTGGTCGATGCACCCCTTGTCGATCCCCACCATAGATTAGACGGGAGTTTACTTGGGATAATTCGTTGTGCTTTGATGCACTTTAATGCCACTTGTTCCAAGTGATAATTGGCATGGCACTACTATCATGTGAGGTTATCATTGGCTGCATCAATGCTATTTCCACCCGCATAGTCTCATGCCTAGGGATCGCTTCAGCAAATCATCCTAACCCCATTGAGTATTGTGGGTTGGTTCCACTTCCATTCCTACCTATACTTGATGTTTGGTTTCTATCCACTTTTCTCTTTACTAGGGAGATTTGGTGTGATGTTGTGCCCATGGAGATTGGGAGCATCATTCTTGGTCGGCCTTAGCTCTTCTATGTCACAAGTGGCTATACGAGAATCTTAGGATTAAGGTTTTCATGACCACGTCAGTTTACTTCTTGGGGTTCCTCATATCTATTGATGATGTCTTTGTTGACCTTGGTAAAGTTCTGGCAATTATCGAGTGTCCTGAGCCTTAAAACATCCATGATGTCCGAAGTTTTCTCGGGTTAGCTATATTCTATTGCAGGTTCATCAAGGGGTTCAGCATTGTCACTGCCCCTATCACTGATTGTCTTTAAAAGGGTGCATTCGCATAGTCTAAAATTGTTGCTTCAGCTTTCAACACCCTAAAAGAGATGATGATCCAAGCACTCATGTTTTGATTATCATATTTTTCTAAGGTGTTCGAGATCGCCTACTATGTTTCTGGTGTTGGCATTGATGGGGTTCTTTGCCAAGAGAATCCCTCTGTGACATACTTTAGTGAGAAATTGTCATATGCAAAGCTAATTTACTCTACCTACGACAAGGAATTTTATATGGTGGTGCAGGCTTTGAGGTATTGGCGACACTACCTTTTTTCTTGGGGGTTTGTTTTCTTCTTTGATTACGAGCTCTCTAATTCTTTCACTCCTAAAAGTAGCTCAATCTATGAGATCGTCACTAGGTTGATTATCTTTAGTCCTTCACCTTTGTGCCCAAACATCGAGCCAGAGTTGAGAATCGAGTGGCTGATGTCTTGAGCCAATGAGTGTCCTTCCTCACAGCTGTAGGTGCATAAGTCATCGAGTTTGAGAAGATTAGGGATGAGTATCTTGATTGTCTCGACTTTGGTTTTCTTTTCTTTTCTCTTTAGTCTAGTCAGTCCAATGATTTCAATGACCACCTATTACAGGATGGATACTTCTTCTTAGGGTTGCAATTTTGCATTCCATGAAACTCAGTCTGTGACTTTGTGATTTAGGAGCTGCATGTCGGTGGCGTAGCTGGTCATTTCGGTTGTAACAAGACGATTGAGCTTATGCAGCATTGTTTTTATTGGCTAAGCCTGAAGCACAATATAACTCGTATTGTTGCATAATATTTTACTTGCGCTTCATCTAAGCAGAGAAAGTAGTATACCGGTTTCTATACACCACTCTCGGTTCTAAAGTATTTGTAGCATGATGTTAGGCATCCACTTTATCCGAGGATTACAACGCACCTTTTGCCACTATGTTGTTATCCTTGTGGTACTTGATTAATTTTCTTAGATGACTCCTTTTATTCTATGTTTTATGACATCTGATGCATATGTGGTAGCCTGACTTTATTTCTCTAAAGTTGTTCGTATGGGCTGTCAAAATGATCGTCTCATATTGGGATGTCCGGTTTGTCAGTTATTTCTAGAAGACTTTCTTACATCTTTTAGAGACAACTTAAATTCTTTACAACTTGTCATTCTTAAACCGATAGTCTGATCAAGGTCGTCAAGAGGAGTATGAGCAATCCCTTACGCTGCCTTGTGGGAGACCATGTTTATGTACAGGACCTTGTCATTCTTTTAGTAGAGTTTGCTTTCAATGATTCAGTCAATAGGTTTATTGATTTAAGCCATTTAAAATAATTACTAGTGACCTAGGCGACTAGTTGATTGCCTCTCTACTATTCTTCTCCCATGTATCAACCTTCACCAAGTCACTAGTAGAGCATTTTCGGAGTCTACATGCTCATAATAAACATCACTTTGAGGCTAGCACTGAACAGTACAAGCAACTTGTCAATTTGCGTGGACGAGCGTAGGAGATCCAGTTCGGTGAGTATGTCTTAGTCAAGGTCAGACTTGAACAATGCCCTATAGGGGTTGTCAAGAAGCTCTTAAGTCCAAGGAGCTGGTCCCTTCAGATTGATAGAGTGGATTGAAAAATGTTAATGTTGTGAATTTGTTGCTTACTGACTACGTGGTTAACGTGACTTTCAACATCTCTAATTTGGTGGTTTATCGAGACCCAACGATGATTCCATGAGAGATTACCGAGTTGCATTCTCACCCTTCGAGTGCCCACACTTGAGCGTCCACTTCTATCCCTTTATATTGTCACGATATGAGTAGATCGAGTGAATAATGGATGAGTAAGTTGTGACGACGTGAGCATGAGTATATCAATGCTACCTCGTGCGTTGGAGGGATCAACCATTAGCGGAGAACATGTAAATGACTTGAGTAGAGTTGCATGCTGTAGCAGCTTGATCCGTACCGTTTAGAGTGCTATCAAAGTGACAATGACTCCTACTTGACGGGGTCAAGTTCCTCACAGTTCAGGAGGATTAGTGAGGACACCTACACTCGAGTCTGGTTTGATCCGACATACATATATTGGCGTCGTGGCCACCTGAAGGAGCCAACATACTGGAGGATACCCATGAGAAAGTTTTTTAATGGTTTCCGATGGAAACTGTTTAAGTCTTACCCTGACCATGACAAAATCGTCAACCTAAAATTTTTGTGCCTGTCGATGTACATCAAAGTGTTGTCAAATGTCCCAAGTGAGGTGGTGGTATAGACTAGTTTCCATTCTATATAGTAGTTTTTATGTGAGCTCGTGCCCCTTCTCTCATGCCTTGCCCGTAAAAAGGTACGAGTATTTTAAGCCAACAATTGAAGAAAGCGGTACATATGCAGACAGTGAATGTTACAATTGCCTTCTTGAGAAAACTTTCTAGTTGCGTATCACGAGAATGAGGCGAAGAAATGAATGTCGGGCCCAAGCAAGAAAACCATAGTTGATTTTATCTCTTATATGCGTGGATTTATTTCTAGGATTATTTTAGGTTTGATATGGTTACGCACTTCTCACATAGCAAGTGACATTGTTTATATGAGTGATTTCTTTTGAGTTTCTTTTAAATTGTACATAGGTCATATGAAGTCATTCACTTCTAAGCACTATAATGGAATGAAAGCATAGACATTTTTGAAACTATCTTTTCCCAATTTTGTCTCCCCTCTCTCTGGCACTTGCTCGTTTCGTCCCCGACGCTGACATGTAATCGTGACTTGTGAGGCCTTTGGAGAGGCTGCGGTGGCCGACTGCCCACCTCATCTTTCTTGATAGTTAAGTTTTCCCCTTTTGTGGACAAGCGGTTTCCCTTTCATCTTGGCAAGTGTCGGTATGTAGGGAACCATCTTTGGTACTCCTGGTTGACCTTGTTTCTCTTCTTCCTTGGGTAGGTTCGGTCTTTCTTCTCTCATCCTAGAGCACTCCGGCCTTTCTTCCCTCTTCTCTTATGTCTTGTTCCTGTCCATTGGTTCTGGTAAGTCCCCATACCTTTCCGGCCATCTTGTCCTCTGACCCACTGCCATAACTGAGCTTCTGGTTTCTTCTGGTTCCTCTCCAGCCCCACTCATCTCCTCCCGCCTCTGATGAGGTCCAACCCCTATTATTTCCCCTCCTCTCAGGCTATCCTGTTGCTTCGGACTGCAACCTGGGGTTGCAACTATTTGCCCACCCCCTTGGTTCCCCGTTCCCACGCAACCGGGGTTTTCCATCTCCCTAGAAGCCTTCCCCCATGTCCTCTGAAGTCTCCCAACTTGGCCATCACTTCGGATCATGGTTGACTTCTTGCTCACACTTCATGAAGACATCTTTCCCACGGTTGACCACCTCCCCTTCTTTCTTGTCCATCCCTCCTTACGGTTGACTATTGACCCCACTTGGTCATCGCTCTTCCCTTTGCCGATGGAAGCCCTATGAGCAACTCTTGGCATCACTTTTGCCTTCACCCCCTTTCAACGAAGTTGGCGGTGAGCCCCCCGCATAGAATTATCTGTGCTACGAGGATGAAAAGTCGCTTGTTGTTTATAGTTATTGTCTTGACAAGTGTTTGAGTGGTTTGGTCAAATCGGGTATGCTGCCTTTGGAGCTCAATCCAGTCGAACCGATGACAAACACTAGCATGTTTGGCTTCGGTTGGTTGATACTAGCATCCTTGTGGGCTGAACCAAAGCCAAGGAGGTGGATCCAACAACTTAATAGGGCAGCTAGGTTGGCCGACCCATCCATGTTTAAACGGGGCTACCTTGGCGCTCAAAGCCAAGCCTAATGGGGTCCCAAAAGCCCACCTAGATGCACCAACAAATTTGGAAAGTTGGGCCCGTTAACTTGTCAAAACCAACCGATATTTGATATATATATATTTGTAGACTTACCACCTTACGAGGTGTGGGCTAAGTGTTTATTGTACCCCTGATATGTATAGATCAATTGATTAGACAACCAGGCGGTCGACTCCCACACCAAGGCATGGAGTTATGTTTCTCAACTTGTCTGTTTACTTGTTTACTTATTATACATTATATGCAATGTCATTTGAGCGAGTAGGTTTGTCTAGCACATTTATTCTCATTGCTAGTGTGCTAGTGCGTACCTATTTTGGACTACTTTGATTGGCTCCATTGATTTGAGCATGTCCTAAACTCGGTAGTATCCACTCTACTTTGGTCTACCCACTTAGGTGTCATTTTATAGGTACACTTCTAATTTGGCATAGTCATTTAGTGCTTTAGTTAGCTTGACTTACATTTTAGTGTGTTGCGATTTTGGTGCATTGCTAGCCTATGTTTGGCCTCTATAGTGGTTCCGTATCAATCAAGCTTATCAGTCATATCATACAATTGTTGAAAAGAGTTAAATAGCAGTAATTACGGGATTGTACAAATATTTCAACTAACCAATTTGAATTTATGTATAGTCGATATATAATGAAAGTTATTTTTCTCATGAGAAGTCTAATAGAGAAATATTAATATATGAAAAGAGCTTTATATATGATATTAATCAACTTGAAAAAAAGGTATGACATAGTTCTAAGGTATGTTTTGTGGTGGGTGTTGGAGTATAATATGGTACCTATTATATATACACGTGATAAAAGATATGTATGATGAAGTAACATAGTGTCTGTATACTTAGAGGAGGAATAAGATAATTTTTCATTTCAATTGGTTTACATCAACAGTTTGTAATAAATTCTGATCCTTTTATATTAATTATGGATGAGTTAAGAAGGAAAATATAAGATGACATATCATGTTGTATAATATTTACCGACAATATTGTATCAAGAGATTAGACATAAGGAGTTAATAGCACTTTGGTGAAGCACTTAAAGAGTTTAAGATTTTCAAAAGAAGTAAAATTAATATAGAATATATATTGTAAATTTTAAAAAAAAATTTAAGGGAAGGAGAGAGTGGGAGTTAGTTTGGATATAGTATTATCTCAAAGTAATCAATTTAAATATCTAGGTTCAAATATTGAAAAAATGGTGATTTCGATGAGGATGTTGACCATATGATTAAAATAAGATGAATAAAGTGGAGATCAATTATATAAGTTTTGTGTGATCATAAGATTCTATAAAAAAAGAAAAATACCTTCTATTGTATGTATGTAAAATTTACAAAGCCATATGATAGTGAATATTAGATAATAAAGAAAAAATATACTTCCTAAATAAGTGTTGTTAAATTGAAAATGTTAAGATGGTTGTTTGGTCATATTAAATTAGATGTAATACATAATGAATATATTAGAAAAATGTAGGAATAATAACAATTGTAGATAAATTGAAAGAATGAGAGATTGAGATAGTTTGGACATATTAAATGTATATCTAAGGAAAAACCAATTAGTAGTAAAAAAATCAAATGAAAAAAAATGTGGTAGACCCAAGTTAACCTAAAGGAGGGTAGTTCAATATGATTTTGATTAGTTGTATATCTCCGAAAAATTAAGTCAAAATCGACATGAATGGAGAAAAGAATCCACATGACCAGTCTCAAGTAATTTGGAATTAACACTTGAGTTGAGTTATTCTAATTTATTATCATCATTTTATCCTTTTTATTTTTTGTGTTTATTTAATTTTTAATTATAACATATTATCAAGTGTTTTATCATTAAGGGAAGTTTGCATTAATTTTTGATCTGTTAAGATTATGTGTTTTACCATTTCTAGGCTTTTTATGTATTATTTTAGGGTTTTTACGTTTAGGCCCCCGTATTTCCACGTATGTCCTTAAGCTTCTGACAATAATTTTTAAATCCCTGAAATGTTACTTCGTTTCGGTCTTTCCATTAATTTTTTATACAAAACTTAACCTTAGTTAACTCATCATACGTGCCCTGCATGTAAAACTAGTGAATCTGAAGCAGAAGAGAAGGAAGAAGTCCGCATCACATCATAAGCAAAGTTGTGCGATCTCACTACTGCCGCTATGGTGGGGAAGATGGTAACCGTGCGTGGCCGAGCTTGGAGTCAGCAAGGGATCCAGCATAGAGGTCAAAGGTTGAGTGCGCCCATGACATTGGTGTCTATGTTGTTGGACTTGTTAAGTGGAGAGGTGAAGGTCTCCCACTAGATACATCACCAGCTTCATGGAGATGCCCTTGAGGCAGACCCTCTCGTCAAGATCAGTACCTGCAGATATGGTCGTATATAGTCAGCAGAATAGATCAGGAATTGGAGCTTGTTTACCGGAAATAGTTTACCTAAGATGGGGTCACCGGAAAGCCATCCTCTGGTGCTGGACTTGTCTGTTGGGTTCCCCTTGAAGTTGACAACCGTGGTGGGGCATCATTTCCACCGTCATTGAAGGGGAGCGTCCCGGAATGTGCAGGCACTTAAGTTATGCCAGTGAATGCCAACACCACAGGTTGTATCCCTGGCTCCAAGAACATGAAGAACAGAGTCCCATTCATCTCCTCTTACCGTAAATTTCTTTTCTGTTTTCTCAAATTAACACAGGAGAGAGAGAGAGAGAGAGGAACAAAGCAACAAGTAGCAGCAGCAATTCTCACTGGGCAAGTGTATGGGACTCAACATGCGAAGGGGGTGAATTTTATAGGAGATTGATTAAGTATAGGCCAGGGCATGCGCGAATGGAGTAGAGAGAGATGATTGATTGAGCAGCAACAAGAAGTAAGAAGGGATTTGCTGCTTCAATGTGATTGTGTGTGTGTGTGTGTGTGTGTGTGAGAGAGAGAGAGAGAGAGAGAGAGAGAGAGAGAGAGAGAGAGAGATGAAAGAGACGGTGAGAGAGAGATGAAGATGGAGGGTAGTTTAATAATTTAATAATTTAATGAGAGAGAGAGAGAGCTCCTCAGCATCCTCAAATAGATGAAAGCGACAGTGAGAGAGAGATGAAGATGGAGGATTTAATAATTTTACCTAAGTTAACCAAGTTAAATCATAAGGATCGTAATGAAAACAGAGTAAAATTTCAAGGATTTCAAATTTATTGTCAGAAATTTATGGACATATGTGAAAATATGATTGATTTTAGGCACTTAAATGTAAAAATCTTATTATTTTATTGTTATCATGATTTTTTTATTTTTAAAATTTGTTAATACTTAGGTTATTATTTGATTTTGTTTACTTGTTTAGTCATAATTTTAATTAGGTCTTATCTTTAATGGCGAATTATTATCTTTATATTATCTATTTAATATTATTTTATTTAGTATTGCTTAAATGTCTTACTTTATGATTATTTTTATTTCATATTATGATATACATCATGAAAGACATGGTTGATTTTTTTTTCATTTCTTAAAATCGTAAGTTACGTGATGTACATATCATCCAAGATCAGCATAAAGAAATTGAATAAGACAAGTGTGGAGATGCATGAAATGAGCCGTATATCCTTTTCTCGTTGCATTTGGTGTTGATTGGAACATGTTGAAGTTAAGTTGAGAGGATTACGGGTAGTGTTCCTTCAACTCCTTGGGATTTGGCCCTGAGTTGATCCATCCTGATCAATGTATTTTTAAACGTACATGGTTGTATGTAAACTCGAGACATGTCATTTAGAGGATGGAGCTTGGGGGCATTAGATTAAGGACTTAGGGTCATAGGCCCCAAGTTCTAAGTCCCTCATTGTAGGTCTAAAATCATGATTTTACATGGGATATAACTTAATAAATTGGGGTCATAGTACCTTATTATATTGATGATGGATTTATTATTGAGGACATGGTTTGCCGGGTCGCGACCCGGCCCCAACCCGGTCGGGTTTACTCCCGACCGGCCCGGTCGCGACCCGGCCAGGCCGACTCTCCCGGCCGGGTCGCGGAGTCGCGGGTGGGTCGCGCGACCCGGCCAGCAACGGTCATGGGGGGGCACGAATACTTTACAAGTACAAGGGACCTCAGATCCTCCCATATCTCTTACAGCGTCGTTACGTTTTACCGGCGAAGAGCAATATACTCATGCGACCCAAGATACCGATCATGGTAGAAGGCCACAAGGTAGAGGAGGTCATCGTAGCCATGGAGTTGGAGCAGAATACCACGATGCCTCCGACTATGTGTGTATGATTCATCCCAAGGCTCTTGGTTCCCTACATACGATCAAGAGTATTGTGGAATGAATTATGTGGAGTCATCGGATACTTCGATCCAATCGACCTATAGTTATGGTGACTCGTTTGGATCAAGTTTTAGGATAGTTTCCCGAGGGACTGACGAATATGATCGTCATGTGTACATGTATCAAGCTTTGTACTCAACCCAAATGACATGGGGAGAGTACATCAACTACCTACAAAGTGTAGAACACATCACGTTGGAATAAAATTGATGCATTATTTATTTAAATCATGTCATTTAATTTATCCAATTTTTCTGTATTTTTTCAGATTTTTTTTCGCATTTTTCTTAATTTTTTGAATTTTTCAAAAAAAATAATAATTAAAAAATAGGGTCGCGACCCGGTCGCGACCGGGTTGGCCTGGGGGTCCCGCAACCCGGTCGCGACCCGCGACCCCTCCCTCCTTATTTGAGGATATGCACTAAGGGTCATATGCTCCTAAGAGCATTTTGACAGTCCGAGTTTGATCCTTCAGTTGATGTCATCCTTTGTTAAAAACTGGTTGCTGGTTCATTCTGGTGTTCATATGGATGCCGCTTGCCTTGGGAATAGATTTCTACCTGTCTTTTCCTTTTTTGTGTAGTTCTTTCCTAGCTCTTCTTTCACCTTGGTAGATGAGCTATTCCCCTTGTTTCTTTTATCTGACTTTGTTGTACTGTTTTCAGCATTAATAGAAAACTTGGCCTTGGTCTGCTTCAAAAAAAATGCTCGAGTTTAAATCCAATGCATGATATGATGTATGTCTTGTGAGAATAACCAAATAATCTTAATTGATTGACTTTTTCTCCTTTATCTTTTTTATTTTGTTTTCTGCCCGGAGGTCTTTTCTCTGGGAGACTACTGGGAGCGTTCTTCTCCTTGGGAAAGTTTTTCTCTTTGCTCGCTTTTTGTCCTCTTACTCCAAATGAGATGATGGGGTTTTATAAGTGGAGGGACAATTTTTTCATAAATTACCTCCACTGCTTCCTGATTTTTATGAGGTGGGAGGTGCTCGCACAACACATTACACCACCTGGTGGCGGTTAGCTAGTGAGACCCTCACCGGTTTATTCCAACCGGTGGTGCCTCCCAGCATTACATCCAAATGTCTGACCCACCAAAATGCAACAAACTGATGGGGCCTTAGTGAGACTTGGTGGGGCCAGTGGAAACACCCACCATTTTTTTTATTTTTCACTGTTCTTCTTTTTCTTTTCATCGCCATTTTTCAACATTTCATTTTTATTATATTATTTTTTTTATTCATTCATTTTCATCATTTTTATCTTAATATAATTTATCATTTTCATTTAATTTTTTATTGTTTATTATTATTATTTTACATTTATTTTATCATCATCATTTTCATTTCTTTTTCTTCATTTTTTTCATTTCCGTTCATTTGTTTCATTCTTTTGCATTTTTTATTTTTACTTTTCATTTCATTTTTTTATTTTCTCCTCGTACTTTTGCTTTGACCCACTCCGGTGGATAACTCTCTTTGGGAGGTTTTTTTCTCCACCTTTCTTTTTTGCCTTCTCTACTCTCTCTCTCCTCCCTCTTTATTCTTTATTTGTTTTCTTTTTTATTTCACCTCAGCTCGCCGAACTCAACTGCTATGTGCATACGAGAGGAAGGGGAGGAGTCAGGTGCACCTACTGCCTCCTTTGTTTCCCACTCCCCCGCTTCTCTTTCTCTCTATCTATCTATCTCTTGCGCTCGTGCGAGCTGTGCAGGAACACCTCCTGTCGGTTTTTTGCTCCCTCTCCTGAGTCTTGGCACAACCTAATGGAGCTGCAACTATAGGAGGGCCCCTTTGGGTTAGTTTCCTTTTCCCTTAATTTCTCTCTCCTGGCACCCTCACAGAATTGGCACTTAGCCCTCCATCTGTCCCTCAGCTGCCAGAGCCAGAGGCCATCTTCGTTGCACAGTGCCTCCACTCTTCACCTTCTTAGCACAACTTTTCTCTCCCATTGGCTAGATGGAACCAAAAATGAAGCTCAGACAATAATGTTTTGTTAAACATTACAAATGGTTAAGTATCAATTTCATATCCAAGTTTCCATGGGCCTCAACTGCACTTATATAAATAAACTATCTAAAGTCATTAGAACATAGCAATTGGACTTTCATCAGGCCAAAATTTACAACTTGAATTGACTGAACTTGGTGGACCATAAATATGACCTCCCAGTGGTTGACAAAGTTAAAGGTGATGAATGCCTCAATGGGCCAGAAACTGAACTGGCACGAAAATTACTCCAATGACCACTAGTGGAGTTCCCTATTGGAGGTTGTCACATTTTTAGGATAAGGGAAATGGAAGTTGTGTTGGGCTAGAGACCAAGTTGACATTGTATTTGCTCCAATGATCAAGCGTGGGGTTCCCTTGTTGGGAGGTTCTTCTGTTGCTAAGTTAAGGGCAAAACTATATTGGACTTGGACTAGGCCAGTGGTCTTGTCCCAGTAAGGTTCCCGATCATTAGGTTAAGGGTGATGGTGGTTTTATTGGGCCAAAAATCGGTTGGCATCAGAATTGCTCCAATGACTAGTACCGGGGTTTTCTCATTAGGCGGTTTTCTCATTGCTAGGCTGAAGGCAATGGATGCAGTATTGAACTCAGACAGTGACGGCAAGCTTGTCACTCCAATGACCACCAATGAAGTTTCTCCATTGGGTGGTTCTTCCACCACTCGGTTAGGGGTGACGATGGCCTGGCCAAATCTGGACCAATCCACAACATATTGTTCAATGACTGGCAGTGAGGCTCCCCAATTGACCGGCATGTTCAAGCCTCCATCATTGTAGCACGATAAGCCAAAATGGAATCCGTCATAAATGACTTAACGGTATATGTAATGACCGGAGTCATGCATCTTCTAGGTATCCATGTCGGCATGCGACAGCCATTTGGTATCTTGATGTATTTATTTTGTAGAGAAAAAATGTTGGGTCAACATGCATCTCAATGCAACTATAGTGTAATATACTCAATAGTGACATATTTTAGTAGTAATGTATCTTTTTTGGCCTTGTGGCTTTCATATAGAACGAGGTTAACTTACATTTACATGTTTACTTGATAGCTCGAGGATTTGTTACTGGTAGTACAGAGACATCACTATGGACAGTCTACAATAAAGGTGTCAGAAATTATTGCGGCAACTTACTCCCTGATGGTGAATCTCCAAACCCATGTGATTTTTAAAACATGTTTTTTTTATTATGGATATAGGTTCTATATGTTCTTGATAGGTATGGTGAAGAATCAAAAGCTACCTGCCAACATTCTCACACCAACTACTAAGGGCAAAGACCATGATATTCCAGTGACTCCCAAAGAGGTCTTCTCCTGAAGCATCCATCATCATCATCATCATCATCATTATTATTATTATTTTGTTTTTTGCTTTTTAAATAACACTCTTCTGTAAGGATAGTTGGCTTGAAAGGGGGCTGCCGAAGGACAGAATTGAAAGAAATTTACTCCATTTCAACTTTTAAAGAAGGGTGAGTGGTAGATTGCTCACACCTATGATGGAAATGTAGACAAAAGTTTACTTTCGAAGACATAGTTATAGAGACCAGGCTTCACTTCAGGCTATGTGCTTGCTACAGTCCAAAGATTTTTAGATGCTCATGGGAGATAAAACATCTAAATTCTAGGAGGGGGTGCTTCCTGGTTATGGTGATTCCTCTGAAACTGTTCTGGATTTTTGGCCATCCTTGCTGGCATACTGCATGATCTGAGTTGAGGATGAGAGCAAGGGAGGCAGGATCCTGACCCTGATTGCGATCAGATCAGGTTGGTCAACCCTGGATTCTTCTGTCTTGTGGGCCAAGAATCGAACTGAATCAGGCCAATTGGACCCTTTCTTGGGAATCTAAAACTAAAGAACATGTAAATATAATGTATAGATCTGTTGAACTTAAAATTTTCAAGAAAAAAAGAGGATATGGTCATTTTGAATGGCTGTTTTTTGTCTATAAAGTTATTTTTTAAATGCGTGCTCTTATACCAAAGTCAATCCGAATTACTACTAGGTCTCAGATAGGGCCTCATTTAATGGTGGGATATACCCCGCCTACAGCTTAATTATGCCCCTTATGGGCTGGTTGCCAATGCTCAGAGGTGCCTTTGGTCAATTACATCAACCCAACAATAATGACGACACGATATGAAAGGACCATATTTGCATGGGTAGTTGGACCCTATATATGTTCCTAGAAATGTCTCATTTAATGGCAAGTTCTCTCTATACCATGGTTCATGGATTGGCTGATTTAAGGATCCGAACTGCTGTAGCTGATCTGATATCAGAGGGGAGGGGGAGACTGACTGACTCCCTTGAATCCTGTCCGAATCAGAATAGCTCGATTTAGGTGATTCCGACCGAAAGAAAGTCGGGTCCGGTTCTTGAGAATCAGGTTGAGAGTTGGGTCTTAACTCCCAGACTAAGAAGCCCATCACTGCCGCTGCCTGAAATTGCCATCCAGAGGTGGTTTTTGGGCTTTTTTTGAATGCCGCTGCCAAAAAATGCTGCATGACCACTGATCTCGTCAGAAAACAGTTGATCCCGTGCCGTACTCTTACGCCACCAGTGGTGATCACTTTCGCTTCTGGAGAAGAAGCACCTGCCACCTTTCTTTAGGCATTTTTGAAGCTCTTTGTCTGCCACCCGGTTCCGATCCAAAACTGCTGCTGCCTCCACCACTTTTTGGCCATTTCTGAAGTAAGTCTCAGTAGTAATGCACCCCTCCTCCATCTTCATTTTTGTCGGTTCTACTATTTCTCTGGTCATCCTGCCCCTTGCCTTCAAGACCACACCGTAGGCACCTTCAACAGTCCTATCCAGCGGCTCGTAGGTGCTGTTGTCGTAGCATTGCGGAACCCTGCCTGCGTGCACTTTTTGTATAAGGCTAGAGAAGGAAAAGATAGGCATACTGTTGGAATAGGTTGCTGCATGCTGTTCTGCAGCTTCTGCTTCTCCATCATCGACATTTCTGTGGCTCCAGTTGTGGCATTTTCGGGGCTCCTTCAATGCCCTTGTCATTTTCATTGATCATCACTACTTCACCAACGATGTTCAAGGAACAATACTAGTCACTCTCTGGCTATAGTGATCTCTCTTCTTTCCCTTCCACTCCAGCGCCACGACCTCCTCTAAGTTCCATGCTTCTCTCCCTCCCCTCTTGGCTCTTCTTCTTTCAATAGACACTCCTCACTCTCCTAGCATCGCGATCTTTCTTCTTCCTTGTCCACTCTGCCATCGTGATCTCCTCTAAGTTCCACCTCTTTCTGTTTTTTGCCTCCAAATGACACACCTTCCCATTCAGCGAGTGACTGTGGAACTCCATCTCAGTTTTTTGCGATCACAAGGTTATAGTTTTATGTCATTTGTACTTCAACATTTTATGAAGCATAAATTTGATAGTTTATATTTGTTTAATCATACTTTTACTATTCAACTTGATGTGTATGTTTAGATGTTTTATATTTTTTAACATTTTTATGATTTTCTATTTTTTTGGTTTTTCAAAAAATAAAAAACCCGGGTTGATTACGGATCGGTTTTTGGTCCAATGGATTGGCCAATTTGGCTGCTTTGATCTACCAATCTAGGACCCAATTACGATTTCACTTTCTTTGCTCTATACCCTATTGGATCGGTAATTTAATTGTCACCATAATCTCTAATTCGATTTGCTGGTGGATCCAAGTCTAATGAAGCTTTTGCCTGTCGGGGCCCAACAAAGGAGAAAACCTCTGCATTGGGCAATCTCAAGGCAAGACATCTAGTCAGGATGTCGGTGAAGTCCACGTCACCCTTACCTAGCAATAAAAACCGTTAAGGTGGCTTGGTCCAAAGTGACCCATTCTGAATCTAATAGACTCACGCCACCCCTAGCCTAGCAATGGGAAGAAACCCTTTTGCTGTCCATTGCAGTGGTTTGGTCTTTTTCCCCTGACCAAATCCTGGGGGAATCCCACAGCCGGTCATCGGGTTGGCTAAGTCATTTACCTATAGCCATTCATTTATGTTAGCTCACGACTTTAAGTCTATTTCGGATTGTTGGTTATTCCAAATTTTCATGTTGGTTTGTTAAGGTGCCATTATCAGCCTATTAAGTTGAAATCCTTATTTGGTTTTGGATCACTTCGCTGGCTAGTTTGGGCCCAATTGGCCAGTTCATTTAGCCTCCTTGGTCAGGTTCTTGAGTCAATAAAGTCTGGTTAGGATAAATTTTTTCAGCATAGTATTATTGGTCCCATTTGAATCACTGACTTAAAAAGATTTATATTTTGTTTAGATGGATGAAGAACCAGCACACGATCCTGCTGCGGTGCAGGGAAGCCACGAAATCCTGTCGTCTTTGTCAAAGCTGGTTGACATTCACAATATGGTTCATGGAACACCTAGACAAGGGGCTGAGAGAACCTGTTTGGCTGAGATGATTGAATAATAATTGACTGCTCATAGTTGTCAAGGCGACAAGGCGCCCAAGGCATTGGAGGGTGCGGAATAAGCTTAGGTGACTAGGCGGCCACTTAGGCGTCACCTAAGCGGTCAAGACGGTAGGATTATGTGTTTATATATATGTAATTATGTGATTCATACAACTAAGTAACAATCATACAAAGTTGGGTAGAAAAATAAAAATAATAAAATTGACATAGAAAGAATACAATTTATATAAAATTGAAAACACATTACTTTCACAATATCAATTAGGTTACACTAAGGATCCTCTCTAAATCCATATCTTTTTGTCGTAGTCATAGATAAAATAACTAAGGATATACAAGAGAGTTTACCTAGGTGTATGATATTTGCGGGTGATATTGTCCTAATTGACGAAATTCAAGAAAGTATTAACAGGAAACTTAAACGATAGAGATCCATGTTAGAAGTTAAGGATTTCAAAATTAACAGAATGAAGATAGAGTATATGTACTTCAGATTTTGTGAAACCTTAGGAGTTAAAGAGGTTGAAGTAACCTTAGACAAAAAGGTCCTCTTGTCGGGTGCTTAATTTAATTATTTAGGTTCAATTTTACATATGGATGGGAAATGTGATGAAAATGTCAATCATATGATTGAAGTGGATTGGCTGAAATGGAGATAGGCGATTGAGATTCTATGGGACCATAAAATTCTATTAAAATTGAAAGAAAATTCTATTGTACAACTATTGGGCCTACTATGTTTTACGGTTGTAAGTGTTGGGTAACTAAAAAGAAATATACTATCAAATTGAGTGTAGCTGAAATACGGATGTTACGGTGAATGTGGTTACACACGAGTAGATAGAATGTACAATGAGTGTATTAAGGATAAAATGAAAATTGTGAGAATCGGGGATATTGTAAAAGAGAAGATTTCGTTGGTTTGGGCATATTAAGCGGCACCCTCTTGAGGTACCTGTCAGATAAGTCGAGACCTTGATGTTGTCGGCACTAAAAAGGTGAAGAGGTAGGCCCAAGTTAGCTTGGCATAAACATATCCAATATGATTTGGAAGAACTAGGCATTCAGGAGGAGTTAGCGGAAGACCGTGAAGAATGGAAAAGACAAATCCATGTAATCGATCCAAATCATTTAGGACTAGGGTTTTGAATTTGAGTTTGATATACCTAACAAACACCATCTTTTGTTTCAACACCCACCACAAAATCTTTGTTTGAACTCTATCATAGACATTTTCTATGTCAATAAACTTCATAAATTTTCTTCGTATCTTGATATGCTTTTATCAAACTTTTAATAAAGGAAAATAGTTTCAATTGTAAATCAACTAGCCTTAAATCCAAATTAGTTAGGTGAAATGTTATACCTGTAATCGCTGTCCAATAACTCTTTCCTATAGTTTCATAATATGACTCATGAGCTTGATCCCTTTATAATTTGCATAATCTTTTATTTTTTTCTTAAAAATAAGTGTAATGATGCTCTTTCTCCATTTATTCGACATTTTTTAGATATTAAGATTTTGTTAAAAGTTGAGTTAACCATTTCACCCCTAAATGTTTTAAACATTTCTATATTTCAATCGGAATGCTATTTGGATCACGTCTTACTTATTTTCATCATTTTCAATATTTTTTTAACTCTTGAAAATTGAATTCTACTAATATAATTCAAATTAAATTTTGTCACATTCTGTCTTTTATTGTTTTTTAGAAAAGTTGACATAAAAAGTATTAAATCGTTCTTTAATACTGTCATCTTCTATCAATTTTTTTTATATATCTTTGATACATCTAACTTGATTAAAATCTTGCGACATTCTCTCTTTCATTATTGCTAATTTATAAATATGTTTTTGCCTTATTTAGTTTCAAGATTTTCATATATTTGGTTAAAAGTCTCATCTCTTGTGTCATCTAATAGTTTTTTTGTTTCATTTTTCGTAATCTTGTGTTGTTCATAATCTTCATTGTTATCACACTTATATAATTTGATGCTGGATAGATATGGTTGCACCACCATCTGAATGTGTCAACGGGCCCAAATAAACTACAAAAACTCAGATTGGGCCCAAAATGGGTCAACTGAACTTGAATCATGCTGATAACTGACTGAATCAAGGATTGCCATCTCTGATCTTGGCTTTGTCTCGGGGAGGGGGGGTGAAAGAGAAGAGATCTTGAAAAAATCTCGGGAGATCAGATCTTGGATTCTCAGATCAAAAAATATATATGTATGAAACATAACATAATATCTTATAAAAATAGGAGTACATCAATGAATTTACATGAAAATATATAACACATTTTGTACATTAACTATGTGAATGAACAATTAGTACTTTCAATACCAAAAAGATGATCTTTGTGGTTCTAAAAGATTTAAGCTTGTATGTAATCTTATTTAAATATTAATATGGTATCAAACTTGTAACACGTTTTTATGTGATAGTATAAGTGATAGTGGAATATATTAAATGTGTTTACACTATCATAAACGAGGTGCAGAGTGGTCGTATCTCAGCCACTTGGCGAGACCGAGATTCTCGCGAGATCTCGGCGAGATGACATTCCATGGACTGAACCGAGTTAAAAGCCGTTGTACTAACCTCGAAATGCTCCAGAATGTTCTAAACCAGATTTGTTTTGGCTGAGGGGCGCTGAACCGGACTTAAAATGCAATAAACCGGGTTGACCTGCTCTAAAAATGGCCTGATATGCCCTAACATGGGCCTGAATGAACTGAACCGGCCGGTTTAAGGTCAGAACCGGTCTGTGCAATGCCGAATTGCAATGAACCAGTTGTAAATCGGTGTGAACCAGCCAGGAACCCGGTTGGACTGGCTTTTGGCTCAATCTGGGGCATGGACAGAACTGGCGCGAGCTGGTCACAGTTGATGCCCTCGATTGGGGGGGAGGGTTGTGGCCACCCAATTCGGAAACGGACCCGGTCGTGGCGGGCCGAGAGCGGCCCTGTCTCCGTGAAGGAGAGACCCCAGATGGGGGTCGTGGAGGTGTTGGGGCACCATTGACCGCGAGAGTCCTTTGAGGCAGCCGGGGGTCATGGTCTCCAATTGTTGTGCTCGATGCGCATGGAGACGCCGGCACACATTGAGGTCGATTTGGGCCATCCAGCATTGAGCCATTGGGGTTGTGGAGGGCTTTGGTGAGCTCCAAAATCTGGACAGAGTTATGACTGAACGAGGATGCGTGTGAGACATCCTGTTGAGCACTGTAGCTCCAGAGGCCCTCTTTGAAAGGTTTCTTTGTGATGCATTGTAGCACTGCGACACAACAGAGGGCTGTCGCCTGTCGTTGTTCGGACACGGCAGATGCCATGGGTGGAAAAGCAAGTAATTACATGCCGGGGATCTGATTTGTCTTCCTCGTCCAGGTAGGGGCTCTGTGGTCGGGAATAGCCGAAGGTGAACGACACTTCTCTGCTAGAGACTCGAAGAGGAGATCAAAAAGTAGTTGTAGTGAAGAGAACTGGAATAATGGAAGAAGGCCACCAGTGAGCTAGAACCAGTAGGGGAAGGAGAGGGCAATAGGCGTGGGTATTCCAGCAGGTCCAGACAGCTTTGGTGTCACCGGGCCAAGAATTCACAACGGATGGAAGATGGTGAAGATCCGGATAAGTTTCCATTGGTGTAGAAGGCAAGACAAAGGAGAATCGGACAGATCTGGTGGACTACCGAAGGTGGAGAAGAAGGATTGGGAGCACCCGAGAGGGGTGAGTTCTACCTAGTGGAGAGGAGGGTAGTGGGTCGCCATGACATTGAGGTCCTCCAGATCCATCACCGGTGTTGAAGAAGAGACCAAGGTCGAGGAAAGAGAAAAATGTACAGAGTGAGAGAGAGGCAGCACCCAAATGTCTCATTTCATATCCTTGTCTTTAACTACAGTAAATGAGGCCTTATATAGGGCCACTGGAGCATTAAAATTGACATATTCTTCAATTAATCCCCAAGTTTCAAAAGAAAAACATGTAAAATGCATAAATAAAATTCTAAGGCCTACTAGTTGTTTTATTACAAGTATATTGTTGGCTCCCAACTCAAATGGCGATGTCTTCAATTCTTTATCCATCGACTCCGATCCGGTCCTCTTCATAATCTTTTATACCCATCTTTCTTATTCTTTATTGTTTTTTGCACTTCGTTCTACCACCAAGTCTTTATTTAGGTGGAGCATGATCTTTAGATTCTTCTAAGTACTTTTTCAGCGATCTCTCTTATCTTTATAGTCATGTTCATTCACATAGCATTAATGCCTATGTCGTACTTCCATTTATTATATAACATGTCATTATAGCCTGTTTGTTGTTTAGACCTTCTTGGTTAAACAAATCAATTTTTTTTATTATGGAGGATTGAGAGCGGATGATTCTTGTTGGTCATCCAGGCTCAGGATCTGCTATCCTACCTAATCTTAGCCTGACAAAGCTGGTTCAACCAGATCAGTCTATCCTAGTCATTCTGGCTGGAATCAAGCATAGAATGATTTGTAGCTGAGGCTGAAGGTTGGAGTAAAGTGACTTGTAGAAAGAATGGCAGGCGTCCAACTCTGTTTTCCTTTCTTGCTTTTTGGGCATCTTCTATTCTCTTTGAATACCTCTGTTCAAGATTCTGGAATTTGGTGATCGTGACACTGGATGTCTAAAATGTGGTTAGGTGTTGGTGTTTTCGTAAAGTGGATTGTACCACAAATTATGTGAAGTATGAAATAGAATGTTTAGGCGTGACAAAAGGTAATGAAAAGACTTCAAGAAACCCTGTACAAAACAAAGTCAAGAGGATGCTTAGGTCATTGTAGCTGGAGTTGTAGGAAACAGGAGGATCTCAACAAAGTTGTGGGTCACTCAGTGAGGTGATTAACAAGCTTGTTAAGATGCATTCTAAGTTCATTGAGATTGGGGCCGGGGAAGGAGAGTTCTGGTTTAGGTGATTATAATGAGTTTCAATTGACTATTGCTGTTTTCGTTTTTCCCTGTTAATTCTCTTTTTTCATCCCCCGCACTTTGAGTTTTGGAGGCTCAATTGACTATTACTTCTCTGCTTATGAGATGCATTGACAATTTATCCAGGTGACTGAACTAGGTTTGATGACACCAAAGGAATATGAGGAAGCAAGCAGCAAAGCTTTAGAATTATTTGCATATGGGCAGGTAAATCCCTCATATAATATGTACCTTTCTTTTAACTTTTATCTTTTGCAAGAAAAATCATGATTATCACCAGTTAGAACTTGAACTGACAGCACTATTGTGCATTTCTAGGTTTTGCTTCGTAACATTTTTAACGTGAATGCTTATATGCAATGTTCTATTTCATGCATAATTGTTTGGCATTATATGGTAAGGACTGTGCCATGGAATGCGATCTCCCGAGAATCTCTCGAGATCTCCCGAGAATCTCTTTTCTTCTGTGCGTCCGAGAAACGAGATCGCCGAAACGAGAAAATCTATGTAGTACCTGTGATACCTTGATCTTCTCCGCCTATTATTATCCCCAACTTGTTAGATGATCTTGTTAAGTTTCTTTCTTATATTGCCAATTTTATTATGGAATCCATCCAAATATTCATCTAAACATTATTATTTGATAAAATTTCATAGCTTAATATTTTAATGACTATATATGTACAATTGACCCAAAATGTTATCAATCTCCTATCCATATTGTTCAAGATGAAACTTTGATCTGACATAAGATCCTTTGTATGTCTCGTGCTAACAATAGTTCACCATCTCTGTATTACACTTTTAATTCTCTCACAGCTTATTTTAATTTTTAATATGAGTTCTCTTGTCCTTTTCAAGGAGATTATATGACATTCTACATTTAAACATGCACATTGATTGGTATTTCTAAGATCTAATCTCTTGAGATTTTTTCGAGATCTTTTATCTTCAATCTCCGTGAGATAAAATATAGATGTGAGATGACAATCATTGGGTAAAGTATAAATGAAATCCGAGATCCGATCTCCCGAGATTTTTCCGAGAATCTCACGAGATCTCTTCTCTTTCACGCTTCCGAGATGAAGCCGAGATCCGAGACGACAATCCTTGGACTGTGCAGTATTCACCGGTGCAGGGAAGCAAAACTGGTCATTTGTGGCTTGAGCAGTCTGCTCAAACCCAATATGATCAGCGAAGGCCAAGCTGATTCAAAGCTGAGCTGAGCTGACCTTGTAGATCATATGGAAAAAGGATACAAAGGATGGGCTAAGGTTCCATATATAAGTTGAAAATTATTGTGGTAAGTGTTAATCATATAAAATAAAGTTCTACGTCAAAATTAGGAAATTGGAAAAATAACATGTATGAAAATTCAGACCACAACCTCGGTCTGGGAATAATCCAGTTCTCCAGGGTGTAAACTTAGCTCTAGGCAGGTTCACTGAACATCAAGAAGAGAAGCCTCTTGCTGCATTGCTGGGGGCATCAGATGGAAGGTGCTAACTGGGTTGCTCTTAGGGAAGGTTGATGTAGGTGGTGAAACTATCCAGCAGATTCTCCAAGGCTTTCCAGGAGCTTGCCTGCAGCTGCAAATGAGAAGTCATGCTGTGGTCGGAAGGGAGAGGTGATGACCTGGAAGAGAGTTTTGGCACCAAGCTGGATCTGTATTCCTTTGAAACTTATTAATGGCCGTAGGAGCCACACCAGTCATGATGATTTTATTGTGGATGAAGGATCTATGGGCTGCATTGCTGCTGATCATCCTGCTATGGATATTCCAGGCAAACAATTCTAATTTAGCGTCTGATATCTGTAATGATAGTTAGGCAGGTCATCATGACGGGTCAGAGTTCAGTTTTTGCATTTACTAAGTTAAAAATGTTTCTGATATGTTGTTTTGGGAATCTATGTGATAGTTAATCTGTGATGTTTTGGTCTTTCGTCCATCTTAATTAACACTATATGTTGGCAGCATGTGGCCAAGTCTTTAAAACTAGTTATTCGTTGATGCAATTAACAAGTTCAGTTTTCAAGAGAGTGGATGTCAGCATAATCATGCTGTTCAGTTTCTTGGCTAACGCATTTAACAAGATCATAGAGCAGGGAAAAAAGAAGGTACTTAAGAAATACATTAACTTGGATAATGCTTCTGCAAAAGCAGCAGGTGCCATAACAGGAAAAGTTAAACTCAGAGACAGCACAAAAGAAAATCAGAACAGATAGGCCCTATACATAGAAAAGAACGATAGATGCAAACACAGTTTCTTCCACTCATGCAGATATGTATATAGTTCATTTACATGGCCTAAACCTATGTTTCAGACTGTTTTATGATAAAGCATTGTCCTTCATTGATATGTACAAGAAAGTGGCATGACATGGTGTGAAGTTGTTGTGTATTCATTAATTTTATGCTATAAATATTCATTCTTAGAAGAACTGTTCTTAGTAATGCCTCATTGTAGAAAACAAAAATATTTATAAATTTCATATTGTCTGACGTAACAGACAAACATTATTCTAACTTCATTTTAAAATGCAGTTGGTAACTCTTCCCATGCTAGTCTCTGTGATAAAGCTCATTGCTAAGTGCAACTGGAAGTTTGTAACTCCTATAAATTAAACTTCAACTTGAACCAAGAAAAAGTTATGATAAAGTAAAAGCAAGGATTTTAAAGGGGTTTGCATCAGCTGCATAATCATCCATCCAGCTTTGGGACAGAACAGGCAGGAAATAAAAGGACACAACATGATGATTTTGCTTCTGCCAATCTGGTCCTGTGTATTTATTGTTAGAATGAACAGTATCCTGTCTTTATATTCTCGAGTGCCCTCGACAAGGATTTTGGAATCGGAATTGGAATTAGAATCGGTCCATACTGATCTGATTTGATTCGAATCGGATCAACCAGAATCGGCCAATTCTTGAGAAGGAAAACCAATTCCGGAATCTTTTTTTTTTCAGAAAATTTCAAAAAAATCAGAAAAAATTATAAAAATAGGATATGGACTCGAAAAATTTGTAAAAAAATGAAATGTAACATTTAGCATGCATAAGGTGTTATTTATATATGATAAGAACAAGATGCTAATGATTGTAACATGATAACATGATAACATGTTAAGAAATATGAGAAGATGCTAATAACATTATAAAATGCAAAAAATATAATAAGATGTTACATGATCATACGATAAGATGATAGTAAAAATGTACATTTCATAACTCAATGTTCACCAATATCTATGATATTGACCTTCATCATCTTCCTCTTGCTCTTGCCATGACTGAGTTGTCCTTAGTTTTCTTGTCAATGCGGGTGCATATCCATATGAAAATAATGCATTTGTCATATCAGTCAAGTCATATGCATCGGACTGTGGCACGTAAGTAGGCTTAGGAGGAGGAGGAATTCACAGCTACTGGGTATCATCGAGCTTTAGATAAAGTGGCTCTGCATAATGATACTACGGAGACTACTCTAGGCAAAATATGGCTTTGGCTGTCTTGAACTAGGTGAGTCTGGAGTTACTGCTCCTTCATATGGTCTATGCATCTCTTCCCCTTTTGCTGGCTGGGTGGCCGGTATGCACTCATCATCATCATCAATTGAGTGTGAAGGAGCTTGTATGTTGTCATCTAGGTTCACAGGATGTCGCTTGATATCTAGCTTCCTTCTCTTCAATTCTTTTGCTACATTATGTGATGACTCACAACCCATAGTTTTTTTAATTGTGCAAATCGTCTCATTTTTCGTGATGTCACTTTTGTTTTTATCCTCCCTGGACTATGAATGGGCTGGGTAGCTAGGGCTGGAGCTGGGGTTAAGACTGGAGCCGGCTGTTGTACGGCTGCTGGGGCAGAAGATGGGTCTGCCTAAGCCTGAGGAGTAGGTGGAAACATCCTCAACCTCTACATCATCTAACTCTCCTTCTGCCCATGCACGGTCATCAGGATCAAACTCAGTTAGATGATCCCTGGCTACCCTCTACTGTATTCAAGAAGCAAGTGAATGCTCCTCTTGAAAGATCTGGTCCATGTCAACCTCCTCAGGTGGTGGTGTTTGTGTTATCTGTCTCTGCTCATATAGACCACCTGCAAACCGTGCAAATCTCTTCTCTGAGATCTTTTGTCGGTCTTTAATATTTTTATGCACAGCTTCATGTTATAATGGCAGAAGACAGGTTTCTCCAGCTTATCAGAGGTCAACATGTTCCTCCTCTTTGTATGTATCAAGTTAAATATACTTCAGTTCTTCTCACAATGAGAGGAATTAGTGTTCTATCTCAATATCTTGATAACAACTACAACTAGTGGATTCTATCTACTTCTCACATTTACCTACACCCACCATTCAGCTATAAAAAAGAGCAAATAGTCAGCCCTCTATAGGTAATAATGGACTTATAAGTTATAAAAGAAGGTAATAAAAACACGTTCTAAAAATGTAAATAAACATACTAACAAAGACTTTGTCACATGAATATCTCATATCAACATCTGAGTATACCCTAACTTTCATCTTATAGTGTTGCATCTGAAGATTGATAGATACAAAATTATTAGTTGTTTTCAATTATTTATTGAGTAAACATGATTAATACAACTTTGTATTACTTCTTACTCAGTTTGTGTTCTATCCTACTGAGATTGACACAAACACTGAATAACTGTAAGTGTACCCCGCAACAATGTGCCTCACTATTCTCTTTGCAGCTGTTTCTATTGTGTTTTCACCCCTTTCATAGCTTATTTTAATGTTTATCTACGAAGCACTCTGCTTCTTAAAAAGATACTCATCTGTCGGTGTAGATCTCGTACTACCAAATCGACGAAGTGGCTCGTCTTCCTCCCTCAGTGTGGGTAGGTCGAGCTAATGTTGATCGGCCAAAAATAGGATCAGTTCTAAACCCTCCTATTCCCCTCCTCCTCCTCCTCTCTTCCTCCATTGCTACTGCACGGCTGCTTGCATGCCTAACACTCCTGAGTTTGGAGTCTGTGGATGAGTCCTCACTCTCCGGCTCCGGTTCGACTCTTATCATGCCTTTCCCTTTTCTTTTGTTGGTTGGCACCTCTCCCCTCCTCTCAAGGGGCTCATCATGCAATTCTTCTCTTTGTTCAATTCTAATTTCACGTTAAGAGACTCTTCTTGTAAGTTAGTGTCTCGTCTCTTCGCTTATCTCTCTAAACATCTTATCACATTTCTTAACATTGCCACTTACTCTGACAATGTGGTGTTTCAGCTGAAATACACCCATGTTCATTTCCTTTTCACACCACTTGCATTTAACCCTTTTTTTGGACACATCTACTATGTGTCTGTGATCCAACCGACGTCAGATGGACATGCCGACACTACATCTTCATCGTGATCGGCCATTGCTTACACCTACAACGTACGTAAACAATTTATCACAACGGTTAGACATACATAAAATTTGTTGAGTTGTTTGGGAAGAGAACAACCTGTTAGGCGGGGGTTTTGGTATGCTTAAACCATTTCGTAGTCGTCAGAAACCCGTAAAAATGAATGTATACGCATTCCGGTGCTGAAATCTTATATCTTACCAAGAAGATGAAAATTTGAAGAAACGACCTGATCGGAGTTGTTCGGGAAGAGAATAGTCCGTTAGACGGGTTGTTTGATATGTTTAAACGATTACAAAGTCGACAAAAATTCATAGAAATGAGCGTATGAGGATTCCGGCGAAGAAATCTTACCAAGAAGATTCAAAGGATGAAGGAATGGCTTGAACAGAGTTGGAATTGAGGGTTACATCGCTAGAATCCAACCTAGATTGCCATAATCAAATTTTGAATCCCCGGAATCACCTGGATCACCCCCTCAGAATCGACCAATTCCACTGTGAATCGCCGGGATCGACGCTGCACTGCCCGAAATCAATGTCAGAATTGCTTGGATCACTGCGCTTTGCCATGGAATCAAGTTGCTAGGGCTGGAGATGGCCGGAATCAGATTGATACTGGGTTTACATCGGGCCCAATATCGATCCAATATCGGAACAACCTTCCAACGGAATGGTCGGATTGACCGATTCCGCCGATTTAGGTCGATTCCTCCAGAATTCCAAGAGGAATCGGTCCTTCAGCCCGGAATCGGATCAAAATCGGCCAATCCGATTCAAGAAGTGACCGATTCTGATCTAATCCGGCTGATTCCGTAATCCATGGTCCTAGACTATGTTATGAAAGGTGCTTGAGGTGATCGCCTAGGTAATGTGGAGAGACAAGGCGGCCCTTCTCTGACTTGATTCGGCCAAGTTCTCCTAGGTGATGAGGTTCATTGCTGACAAGATCAGATCTGGTGCAACCTGCGGCCACAGGAGCTTTCTCCACCTGATTTCGGGTATAGAAGATGGATCAAGCGGGTCCATTAAGGCTGAATCTGTGAACTTTAAAAAGCTCCTCCGAAGTGTTGAGCTGCCTTGTCAGGTCAACTGGTTTGAATTAAGTTCTCGGATTCACACAATACCAGGTCCGCAAGGCCCCGTGGATCCATGTTCCCCTCCCAAGTCCCAACTGGTTCTCCCACAGGACCACAGCCATAGCGGGCATCTGGTGTTGTCTCCACCTCTAGTGGTCCTTGCCCGCCTCCACTCCAACATTGTTTCCACCTTTGGTCTCATTTTCACCTTCGGCATTGTTTTCTCTGGTTAAAGCTCCGAGAAGAGCTACAAGAAACCATTTGCTCCCTCCGGTTTGCCTCTACCACCTAGGCAATTGCTTGGGGCACCCGAGGCAAGGCAACCCTTCATCCCTCAAGTGCCTCTTGCCTATGACTGCACAGGTACTAGACTTCAGTTAATTAAACCAGTTATTTAAGTTCGGTCTTAGCAAGCCCAATCTTATTATTATTAGTTCGGACACGGGCTTGACATATTATTTAATTTATGGCACATAGGAGCAATTTTTCTTCATATTATAAGATATGCAAGGGAGATGGCTCAGAAACCTATCTCTAAACGCCTCTTCTATTTTTTTCTCTGTCTTCCCCTCGGTAGTTCACAGCAAATGTCATTACTTTGTTACTGTCTTATTTAGATTTTAGGTCAACTTGCATCTCTTCTTGGTGTCGAATTAAGAAGAAAGGCTCATTCCCAGGTTGAAATTGGTTTTGCAGCTTCATTTTGAAGTTGATGATTTTTAGAATAGATGTCTTCCGAGGTATTATTGTTTTACGCTAACTGTTAATTATTGTTTTGATTTCAAGTAGATATGCATCTTATTAATTGATTTATAATTAAAATTCAGTTTACTGTTGATTAAATATCATCTTTCTGATAGTGGACCCTGTTATTACAGAAGGTGGCGCTGGATAATGGCCTTTTATTGGTTGATACAAAATATGAATTCGGGAAGACTGCCGATGGCAAAATTTTTTTAATTGATGAGGTTTGCTTAGTTGACTTCTAAAACACTATGATGTTGACACCTGTTTGTTCTTGGCAGAGATAATTTATTTGATCTTAGAACATTCTAATCCTTTTACTCTATTCCATGGTTAAGGCTGCAGCCTGAACATCCTAGGGGAATTTATTTTCTGTAATAGTTGCGTATTTAACAAGATCAGCTGTTTATAATGAGTATGGTTTAATAGTTGTCTGTGATGTCTGAACAAGTGTATAATGCCACCAAATCCTTACTAGAGTGGTGCATTCAACAATATATATACTAGGACATGACATCTTTCAAATGATCAAGGTTTCACCCATTGTGTCAGTGCATAAACAATGGCCGAGGTTAGTGCAAAGGTCGCTAAACCCATGATTAAAAGTTTCATCAAACATATGCAATCGTAAATGTGAAATTGTTGCAGAGATGCATGCTATCGTTATGTCTTTACATATTAAGATTATTCAGTGGGACTCAATTGTAGGCCCAATATCGTTGGAGGAAAAGAACCACTCTTAGATGAGGTGAAATCGTCTTGTGATGATATTTGGAATTGGAGAATGCTCATGCTTAGAATTTTCGAGTCTCTCCAGCTAAATGGTCCAAAAGTATAATCCAAAGATTAATTTATGGTAAAAGGTTATCACGTTTTTTATATATTTTATCTTTGCTAATGTTTGAACAGGTCCATGATTCCATGGATAATTAGAAACTGTTAGCCGGCCAGGTTTAGAAAAGATAATCAATTCTGTGTTGGCAGTACCCTGTAAGAAGAGTGTAAGGTTGAATTTTCCTTAGTCATTTTGCATAAAAGACATCTGCTTCAGTCAACTTGAGAACACTATTTATATCTATCGTTTGTTGTAACCTTTTGGATGCAATTCTACCAAGGAATAACCTGATTCTAGTAACCAGCCTATTATTCCAAACTAATGTTTGCATAATCAGCTGAATCAGATCGGTGTTGATCTGATTTTTGCCTGGAGGGGTGATCCAGAACACATACCCGGTGAAATTGGCCAATTCCGTGGAATCAGAACAGGAGTGACTTAACTCCCCAGAATCAGGCCCGACAGACTCAAGTTTGATCCGATATCTCCCCCGATAGGGGGGGATATCAGCGATCTTTTCTTCCCAGCCCTCTCCTTCTCAATTCTAGGGCTCTTCCCTTCGCATAAGACCCCGATTTTGGTAAGAACCCGTATTCCTCTCCCCTTTTTTCCCCTCCCTAGGTCCCCCCCAATTCTAGGGCACCCCCACGGTGGGAGGCCCCCGTCACCCAATCACCTCTTGGGGTGATTATCAAGACCCCCCAGCACACCCCTCCCTCTCCTCCAGTCCATTCCATTCATTCCCCTGCCCCCAAGAGAACTCTAAATTTGGGAGTTAGAGAGTTTCATAAACCATTATTGGTGGGAAAATATGTTAGTGAAAGATCCCACTAAATCGAATTTGATCCATGAATTTAAGAAATAGTGAAGATTCTTGATCTCTCTCAATTTGAAGATCTAAGATTTGAGTTGATGTTGTTTCATTGATTCCCCCCCACTCCCACCCCACTAGGCTAACTGAAAATTCTCTTGGTGCCTTGCCTCCCTTTCCAGTTTTGAGGATCTAATTCGTGATAGGTTTAATTTGTTTTTCATGTGTTTTGTTTGCAAAGAAATGACCAACAAATAACATGAGTTTGATACCCTTGCCCCATGTGATATCGGGTGGAAACATGGATTTATAATTGATGTGGATAAGAAGAGAGTTCAATATAAATTGTGTGAAAATCAAATGATTGTGGGTGTTTTTGGCTTGAAACAACACTTAAGTGGGGTAAGTGGCAATGTCAAAAAAATGTGATAAGATGCCGAGGAAAAGTAAATAACATATGGGGGCATTTCTTACATGAAAAGCATCTTAGAGGGATAATTGGATTTAGCAACGAGAAGACTTGCACTCTAATCTATTAGGATGTAGAGATACATAGACTAGTAAAAAGACAAAGGGAAAATTATGGTTGAGGATGATGTATCCACCTCAGATGATGAAGATGACGTAGAAATAAAAAAGACAATGCATGCCAATAAAGTATCATAAAAATAAGATAAAGAGAGAAGGAAGGGGATATGGGGGTTTGGAGCCAGGGATTCAACATTTTGTCGGTCACAATTGACACGACCCATGATCTAAGAGTCGGGGATCCGACATTTCGTCGATCACACTCTACTTGACCCCTTGATGATGCCATGTTCAAGTGACAAAATAGTATTCAAAGAACAATAAAGCATGCATTTAAAGGAGCCAAATCAAGCATTTTAGTTTCAAAGTAGACAGTGAAACATATTTTCTAATAGTTTCTGCATGTAGGCTAGACCAAAATAACCTTAACTTATTCCACATATATGTATTGCTATTGAGTGTAACATTTTTCTTCGTGTTAATTTAATGTAGGTGTCTCAACATGTATCACTAGTTCATACTTTCAGAGCATGATTGATGTAATTGGAGCAAGCATTGCCATCTCGTATCTCGACTTCGTCTGGGGGGAGGGGGTGAAAGAGAAGAGATTTCGAAAAAAATCTCGGGAGATCGGATCTCATATTCTCAAATCAAAATATATGTAAGTATGAAACATAACGTAATATCTTATAAAATAGGAGTACATCAATAAATTTGCATGAAAATATATAACACATTTTGTACATCAACTGTGTGAATGAACAATTACAAAGCACTTTCAATACCAGAAAAAATGATCTTTGTGCTTTTAAAAGATTTAAACTTGTATATAATTTTATTTAAATACTAATATGGTATTAAATTTGGAACATATTTTTATGTGATAGTATAAGTGATAGTGAAATATATTAAATGTGTTTACACTATCATTAACAGGGCACATAGTAGTCGCAGATCGATCAGTCTACATGAGGCGAGATCTCGACGATCTCGTATCTCGGCCCCTTGGCGAGACCGAGATTCTCGCGAGATGGAAAACCGTGAATTGGAGAGATTAGACTAAGATTAAAAGTGTCAACCTCTATGTGTATTTACAATGTTGGACTAGATGAAGAGGTTGATGAATTGAAGACCTAGATAGATGGATTTAAAATGGTTTGGAAATAGAGAGGTCAACCAGTGATGTGCGATGGACGTACATGTGTAATAGAGTATTATAAACTTTTTTATCTACTATTTTGAGAGGAGAACTTTCTTAAAGCTTAATGACGCAATAGGGTGGTTATAAGAATGTTGACTACATTTTTTCTCTTGTAGAGGAGATTGGGGAGAATAACATTATTCAGTTTGTGACATATAACAAGCTCTCCTATAAGGCTACTGGAAGGAAATTGATAAAGGAGAAAACATCTGTTCTAAGTTTCATGTGCAACACACTTCATCAACCTTATATTGGATGACATTGGCAAGGAAGCTTGGATTAGTACACTTGTCAACTAGACACAGCGTATCACGTCTTTCATCTATTCTTATCTTTGTTTGCTCCACATAATGAGACAACATACTGGGACATGATCTTATTAGGTCTAGTCTAATTAGATTAGCTACTCATTTCGTTACTTTGGAGAGCTCAGTAATTCGGTGAGTCTATCTTGTATATGGTTGGCTTACATAACATGATGGATCAGTTGGAAATTCTTGTTTAAATAGAGCATCTAATTAGGGACAATTGTTTTTATGAAGGAATTCAACGCTACTTCATCATTGAACCATTTGTACAGGTGTTGAGATTAATTGATTTAGATGAAAGAAACTAGATAGAATCTTTAATGATACTATGTTGTCCTTTGCTTGAGAGTTGTTTTTGCTTTGCTTTTTCCGTCATTGTAAAGACCTTTTGGTCTTAACTTTTCTTTTTGTTTCAGTGAAATCCCTACTTGTTATGACCTTTATCAAAAATAAATAAATTACAAATCCTTATTTGTTATGACCATTATCAAAAATAAATAAATTATAAGGGTTTTAAAAAATGGTGGAAGCTAATTGATAGGAGGTGGGATAAAACACTACACCACAATGTCCAAGCAACGGATGTTTATCCTTATCAATTTACGCAATACAGTAACCATATGCTTAATGAAGTCCTTAATATAATGATTCTTCTTTTCATTTACCTAATGATTGTAGTATACTTTTTAAACTCGTGCATGCAATATGGAAGTCAAAAATCTAATGATGATGTGGTGTTGAGAGGTACATTATCAGTTATACAATGACTTGTAAGCACTCAGTTGAGTTAGAAGTAAGTGAGAAGTTTCCAATTTTGTGTTATCTCAATTGTTAATGTGTTACCCAAGGGCACATCTTGGTTTTGTCTCGAGATGAGTAGAGAGAGGATATCTCGAAGAAATTTCAAAGAGGTTAGATATCGATTTGTTAATGTAAAATGATAGAATAATCTCTTTAAAAGGGGACATGATAAGATGGGACATGATATTCAGAGACCAAGACTGAACAAGTTGACAAGAGGAATCCAGACAGTTATTAGAAGAATTATCATTGTCAATAAAGGATACATTAATAGGTTCTAATATGAATCTAGACTTTTTCTTAGACAATCTCAATAGAAGAGATCTTAAAAATTGAGAGATTTTATAATAATTTTAATCACTTTTACATAGTCATACAGAAATATTAATTTATAAATTTAGTAATGAGTCAACAAGATTAAACTTTGGATAGATATAACAATTGAGTTATTAATATGTGAAAACTTGGTAAAGTTATCTAATTGAATTAATAATAGAAAATTTTTGAGAGCTAAGATGAATGAATTGACAACTTGCATTATTATGGAGTTTTAAAAGTTAAGAAATTTCAACATACCGTAGAAAATAAAGGATAATGAATATTTATATAGGATTATGTATCGGTGATCGCATTTCTCGAAGGCACAAAGAGATATTCTCGAGAGATCCTGAGAGATTACATTCTATGGTGTTACCCATACAAAAAGTGAATGTGTTATATCAATTGTTAGATGCAATCATATATGATGAGAGTTATAGTTTACTCACATCTAGATCCGAGGTATTCATTTGACAATGTTGTTTCTGGTATGTTTAGATCGTTGCACATTTCATTATGGCATTTGTTATTAGTACAACAAGGTTAGCTTGTAAGAATAATGTCTTTGTTTATTTTCTTTTCTTACAGTTGAGTGGTGGATATCATAGTTTTCAAGGCGACATAGTACCGCTTCATTGCTTAGGCGACAAGTCGAGGCATTAGGCGACGCCTTTTTTTCATATTATAGACACAAGAAGTACAAATACACTCTTGGTAGATTGGGCTGGAGATATACACATAAAAGAGAAAACTAAAAGAGAAAACTTAAATTATATACACATTATATACACAATAAGTCTAAGTTGCAAATATGCATATTATATACATTCTTTCAAGTGGAGATTGTCAATGATTCGAAGAGGAAACTAAAAGACAAATTGCAAGAATGTTAATCGTTCTAATAAATGTACAAAACATTGTTTTACATTGAAAAAGAATAAGACAATGAGCAAACAAATTTATAATGTGTCAAAAACTAAATTGGAACAAAAAGAATAAATATAATTGTAAAAGAGAAAAACAACTATACCATATAGTTTCATGAGCTTTCCTTTTGGTAGGTGACTAAGTAAAATGATGTTCCATAAATTGGGTATTGACGGGTGCAAACAACAAGGATGAATGTATTTCACTTATTTTAAATTATTTCTTGTTGAAGTTGTCAATAAAAAGGAAGAATGAGATGATATGTCACAAAACTAACATGATGGTAATAAGTCTACAACAAATGAAAAGAAAGATAATAACATTTTAGATATTGACAAAAGTCACAAAATCAAGAGGCCATCAAACATTCATATGATATGTCATTATGTTCATTGTCCCAACATTCAAAAAAAGAAATAAAAACAAACATCTAAATTCTAATGCCAAACCAACATCCTCATTAAGAGAAGCTCCAACAATTGGATTCCCATGATTTCTCTTCTCATCATCATTGTTATCTTCATCATTCTCAATTTCAGCCACATCATTGTTATCATCATCAATGTCATATTCAAAGTCAACTAAATATTCTTCTTCAATCTCTTTCTCGTATGTCATTTCCAAATCATCCACTTGCATTGTAGAAGGAGTTATTGCACTACTTGTCCCACTTCTATGTACGTTGGACCTTCTAGCTCGATTTAGACCTGTAATAATATCTGATGCTCCCAATGCAGTATCTACATCAACCCATGTAAGATCATCAGTGTCTTGCACTAAGTCATCTTATAGCGGCCTTCCTCTCATCTATTCACTTGACCAATCCAATTCATCAAAGCATATAGGATCATATTTCTTCATACACATCTTTCTTTTCATAAATCTCTCCTTCAAATGGCGATTATACTGAACATTAAACAAAGTCGTTTAACCTCTTTTGCTCGAGCCTATTCCTATTCTTTGTGTGAATCTGAAAATATATTGAATTAAATCAAAAAATATATCTTATAAATTAAGCATAGAAAATGCACCTTATTAATGCCATACTTACAAATTCAAATGAAGTCCAGTTTCGTTCGCATACCGAAGAACTACAACAAAAACCAAGAATACGAAAAGCTAATGCATGCAATTCAAGAGTTTCAGCACCATAAGTTTGTCACCATTCAACTAAATATTTAAAATTGTAATGAGTGACGTACATAAATGTGAGTAGTTTAACAAACTTATAAAATAAAAATTATACAATAAAGTTACTTGGTTGTTTTTATCTTGATTTCTTTTAGCTATAGGACTACCAAACAATCCTTTATAACCCTTATATACATCCAATTCATCACTTGTCTTGTCTTGCACATGTTGATCTTTAATCATTCTTTTAAGACAATCAAGAAATGCCAACTCAAATTTTGCAACCATTTTGGAATCTCTCTCTTTTGTAGGATAATATTTAGATGGATTGAGAAAAAATTCTGCTGCATGTAATAGACGATGCATCTATGTCGCCCAATGCCTATCAATGATGGCAAGAATAGGTTTGTAGTCACTTTCTTTACTACTAAAGTTGTCAATGATCTTTTCTCGTGCCTTTTCCATTGTAGCATAGATATAGCCCATTGCAAGAATTTCATCTCCATCAACCTATGTAGTCAGAGGCGAGAGGTGACCGAGGCTAGAGAGGGCTCGCCTCGCCTCAAGCGTCTGAGGCAACATTTTTTTATTGAAGAACTTCTCAAAAAATATACATATAACATTGAAACTTTTGAAGAACATAAAAAATACAAAAAAATCACTTCTAGGACCTATAATGCATCAAGATATTAGTGTCTCAAGGTAGAAGACTGGGCATTGGGGCTTTCGAGGTGGGAAAGGAGGATTTAAGTTACCAAATTTGACTTTCGCAGGGTCCTCACCCAAGCGAGGCAAGATCTACCGAGGCGAGGCGTTTTTGCCTCGCCTCGCCTCAGCGCCTAGGCACCTGAGGCGAACGCCTCATATAACATAGCCATCAACTAATCTTAAAACTTGAACTAAAGGTTGAGATGCCCTCAAAGAATCTTCAACCCTATGTCAAAACTCTATTGACAAAATAATGTTTGCTATTCTTTTTCCCTGATTTTGCTTTGACCGTATATTATTGTTCCAACTATTAGATACAAATAATTACCTCAATTTGTCCTTAAAGGTGTATAAGTTTTGAAGAATAAGAAAAGCAGAGGCGTATCTAGTTACACCACACCTGACAAGATCTCTTCTATTGGTTATCTTTCTCATCGCCTCAAGCAAACGTGAATGGCTGTGGATAAATGATGTGATTGCCCTTGCTTGAGAGATTGTTTTCTTATATTTCTTCAATTTACAAATGTCTTCTAACATCAAATCCAAGCAATGAGCTACACAAGGAGACCAATATAGTGATTTTATTTTCTCCATTAGTCATAGTTATTAGAGGCGCTCGCCTCAACCGCCTAGGCAGTTGAGGCTGTTGAGGTGCTGGCAAAATGCCTTGCCTCGCCTCAAAACGCCTCGCCCGCTCAAGTCAAACAAATCTGGTCAAATATGATCAATTTTTTAATTAAATTATAATATTTGTCTTCTTTTCTTGTTGATTTCTACTCTCATTAAGTTGTTATGTTATGTTATGTTTGATTTGTACTCTACTCTTGTTAGTTGTTATGATGTTATGTTTGTTATTGACCTTTTTTTATTGTTATAACATTATTTATAGATGGCTACAATATATAGTTATTAAAATGATGCATGTATTTTAATATTATAAGTATTTTTTTGGATTTATTTCAACTATTTATATTAGATATATGTATATTTTAAATTAAAATAATTAAATAATTTAAAACGCCTCGGGCGTTTGAGGCGCCCGCCCCAAGGGCCTGAGGCAAGGCGCTAGGTCCCTCGTCTCAGGCGCCTCACGCCTCGGATAACTATGCCTGCACCACACCATGCAAACATCATCATAAGAATAATAAGTTGTGAAGATAATAGATCAAACATAATTAATAAGAAAAAATAGCATACCTACAACAACATTAGCAGATGTATTATATGTGACAACTTGTACCACAAACTCTTTTCCAATGTCCTCAATATGTTTTTCAAGTAATTGAAATATTAACTACATATCTTCTCTTTCCCCCGAAGCATTAAATGGGTCTATAAAAAAGTACCATTAGGGCAATTAACAAGAAAGTTGATTAAATGCTTGCCTCTCTTATCAGTCCACCCGTCACACATTAATGTACATTTTTAAGTCTTCTAGAATGCCTTATACTCCTCGTACAAAGTTTTTGTACTATTTACTTCATTTTCTAAGAGGGGTTTTCTTAATTTATGAATACTTGGAGGTTTGTCTCCAGGCCCATATTGTCTAATAGCTTCTATAATCACCTCAAATGATTTTAATTTTTCTGCATTAAAAGGTATCTCGGCCATATAAAACTATCTTGCAACATATTCATCCATCTTCTTTTTATCTTTTTTTTATCGATTTTCTATTGTTGTCTGATGCTTTGAATTGTTCCTTCTCATATTTACCACTTCCTCTGGATTTAGTCTCACAAAAGAGTCAATTGAGCCTCAGGTATGTGACTTTCTTTTCTTACCCAATTCAACTAATTTTGTTGATTTTGTAGTTTGATCTTGCTTATCATCACTAACATCTACTTCCTTTTCCATTCCATCTAGAAAGTCAACTTGGGGCTTTTTTTCTTGTTTGTCACCATATAATTATGTAATTATGTGGAAATGGCTGAGTTTGTGTTTGGCACATTTTGCAACATCTCCAAATCCTCTAATCAAATGTTGTTTTTGTTTTTTAATTCTCCCTTTAGAGACAAATCCACATAGTTCACATTGCACCTTATTTTTATCATTTGGATCTGGCCAAAAGGCATACTTCTATCTTGGGTCATTTGATTTTGTCCTTAGCCTCATTTGACTTTCATTTTCATATGCATTCGACATATTTTCACGACCTTGTGAAGTTGACATTGTAGATAATCTGGTTGCAAAAGATTAAAAGAGCATAAACTTACATTAATTAACCAACAGCATGTTAGCAACACAAAGTTACATAAATTGAACTGAAAAATAACTAACAACAACATTACCAACTTAAATAAAGTTAATTTAACTTAAATAAACAAGTTAAATAAGATTTAATTAAGGTGAATAACCAAAGTTAATTTAACTTAAATAAACCAGTTAAATAAGATTTAATTAAGTTAAATAACCAACTTAGATAAACATATATTACATTAGATTACCTAAGCTAATTAAACAACTTATTTAAAGTTAAGTTAATTGAAATAATCAATTGAGATAAAATTTAACTTAATTTATGTTAAATGACCGATTTATATAAACTTAATTTAACTAACTTAAATAAACAAGTTTTGAAGTTAAATAAATTGTAATTAGGTTAAATAATAAATTTATATAAACTTAGGTTAACTTAAATAAACAAGTTAAATAAAATTTAATTAAGTTAAATAATCAACTTACATAATTTTAATTTAACCAATTAACTTAAATAAACAAGTTAAATTAGATTTAATTAAGTTAAATAACCAACTTAGATAAATTTATATTACATTAGATTACCTAAGTTAATTAAACAACTTATTTAAAGTTAAGTTAACTTAAATAATCAATTTAGATTAATTTAACTTAATTTAAGTTAAATTGCAGATTTATATAAACTTAATTTAACTAACTTAAATAAACAAGTTTTGAAGTTAAATAAAATGTAATTTTGAAGTTAAATAAATTATAATTAGGTTAAATAATCAATTTATATAAACTTAGTTTAAGTTAAATAAAATTTAATTAAGTTAAATAATCAACTTACATAATTTTAATTTAACTAATTAACTTAAATAAAGAAGTTAAATAAGATTTAATTACGTTAAATAACCAACTTAGATAAATTTATATTACATTAGATTACCTAAGTTAATTAAACAACTTATTTAAAGTTAAGTTAACTTAAATAATCAATTTAGATAAATTTAACTTAATTTAAGTTAAATGGCAGATTTATATAAACTTAATTTAACTAACTTAAATAAACAAGTTTTGAAGTTAAATAAAATGTAATTAAGTTAACTAATCAACTTAGATAAACTTAGTTTAACTTAAATAGACAAGTTAAATGAAATTTAATTAAGTTAAGTAACCTACTTACATAATCTTAATTTAATTAATTAACTTAATTAAACAAGTTAAATAAAATTTAATTAAGTTAAATAACCAACTTAATTACTGTTCATTCAAAATTCTCATCTCATGTCAATTAATAACATCATATGATCATAACAATTAACATCATAAAATCTATCATCACTATACATTGTTAACGGTGGCACCCCGTTACCACCTACTCTGCTAGTGCGACTGTTGCTCAGCTGCTACGCAAAACATGGGAGATGTAACGTACCTACGACGTCCGCTTACAGTGCCCTGGGATGTGCCGGAAGGCCCGGAACCTGACCGGGATAGATGGAGGTGTCATCGCGGTATCCCCTCGAAGCCGGAGGCTTCATCGCAAATGTGCAAGGCCGACACGAAGCAGTTCGGAAGGACCGAAACCGACTATGGTGTCCACGTCGTAGAAGGCCCACAGTTGCTGGAATGGTAGAGAAGACATCGCGGTGATGAATGAGGGATAGGCACCGTAGGAGAAGGCATCGGGAGGCCGAAGGTTGGAAAAATGAAAGAAGATGGAGGATACCTGACCACGGCGACCACGGACTGCCCTTCCCTTCCTTTTCCGGTCGTTGTCGTTGATCATTAGCCCACGAGCTGTTGTCATGACATCACGGAACAGCCGATGTTGTCCTCCTTGCAGGGCCTTGTTGAGAGTTCCGTCGAGGAGTCGAAGAAGCGTGCCATCGAGAATTGTTCGTCGGGGAGTCGAAGCGTCGTCCAACAGCAAATGTCGTCTAACCAGGCCCGTCGACTTAATTATATAGTCGGATGGTCTTCACCAAGGCGAATGGCTTTATCGCCATGATGGGCTGGGCAGACCAAGGTGGCTAGGCGGCAGAAAAGCAGGCTGGGCGGACGCTTTTTTCTTTTGGTTGCCAAGGCATGCGAACGCCTTAACATGGCTATAGCACCTTGTCGCCTAGGCAACGCCTTAAAAACACTGGTGGGTATAAGTTAACATAAGAAGTGGATGGGATCCACTCATTAATTTTAGAATCGGCTTATATGGATCTTGAAAAGGAATGGCCATTGCTAATCCAATTCTTGACAGAATAACCGATCTGGAAAAAAGTTCTTATAGAATCAGCCGATGATTCTGGATCGGTCGGAATTGGGATCGGAATCGGATCATTTTTGTTTTTACAATTTCGGTTGGATTGGCCCGGATCGGTTTGATCAAAATTGTAATCATTTTTTTAATTTATCGATTTAGGATTGAGATTCTCCCTAGAGTATAGGCTAATCCGATATGGATAACATCAGATTGGGACTAGCCGATCCGGGTCTAGATTCTGATCTCGTAATCTTTGAATCCACTTTCTACAATTGCAATTCACATACTGACTCAAAGCACAAGTTCTTTCCGGTGCGAGAGGAATTGGAGTATGTTTAGCCTTATTCACACGAAGAAGAAGAATTCGCTAACATCTGATAAATTGAAGAAGCTTATGTTTTACAACTACAACATAAAACAGATCAAAGAGTGACAACGGATTGCAAAAGAATGATTTTTAATATTTATTATTGGGTCATATCATGAACAAGCTAAAGCAGTAGTGGTCACTGGTTAAGAGGCAGATGATATTGACTTGGAATATGTTTTGCAAAAATAGCACCCACTTTCAGCATGAATGGAGAAGAAGTATGAGTGACCAATGTGCGCCAGGATGGAGGTCAACCCTTAGCCAATTGGCCCCTAAACCAGCCCAATCGGGCCGGGTCGCAACGCGGTCCGACTGGGTCATTTTTTTTCATATTTTAATTGTTAAAAAGATAAAACAATCAGGAAAAATAGGAAAAAATACTCATAAATTCAAAAAAAGAAATATGATTACAAAAGGATTCGTCTATCTTTCACTCAAAAATAATATTATATTGTTGTTCTACATGTCTATGACATTGTGCAAAAGTACGACGTATTGAACATGTATACAAATTGATCATGCTTATCACTTTCTCATATAATCATCTTAAGATAAGATAAAAACAATCCACCGTAATTACCATTAGTGAAATTAGTAAAACTATCGAAAGATGGTTTGTTGTTCATCTCATAACTCTATCTGTGATACAACGAACACTAAGAACCCTATGATGGTCCAAGCCTTGCTCCTCCATAACCATGTTGCCTTGCTCCGTGGTCAGCATCTTGTGTTGTGTGGATATAATACTCCTCTTCGGTGAAGTGGTGGTGCTGCAGAAGGGGCGTTTCTGGATTTATTCTCCTTACACCAGAAGTGGTGCAAGTGATGCTACCTCGGGTGGAGTCCGTGTGCACGGTGCAATGTTCCCCTTGATACTTGCAAGATGATATTTCAACTAGTAAGTTCCACCATAAAGAACTTTGTCACAATATTTACACTTCACTTTTCTTTGCTCCATTGACACCACCGTGTAATGGAGCTAAGGTAGGTCATTCTGGGTCGAGCGGGAAGTATCGCGGCTTGGAGAAGACATATTGAAATTTGAATGATAAAATTTAAACTTGAAAGTAAAGATATTAGAATTTAGAACACTTAAAAATAAATATTAGCAAAAAAGTTAACAATATAATTAACACTAATTTAAAGTAGAGAAAAAGTTGAGAGTATAAGAGAGAGAGTGAGAGTTGTGAGAGTAAGAGATTTGAGAGGGTAAGAGAGTGAGTGAGAGTGAATGAGAGTTGAGAGTAAGAGAGTGAGCGAATGAGAGAGTACGAGGGATTGAGAGAGAGTGTTGAGGGGTGAGAGACAAGGCTCTCGCTTGGGGGCTATTAAGGGGGAGTGGGGAGGGGAGCCCCCTCCTTTAGGTGTCAACGACTAGTCCAAAGACTGGTTGCTGGTGACCCAGTTCGCGACCCCAGGCCGGGCTGGCTGAGAGTTGGCCCGGTGGGGTCGGTTCTGGGCTGGTTGGCCCGGCCCGACTTGGCCCAAGATCGACCTGGCATTCAATGTGGGTGACCACCTCCTGAGTTTGACCCACATTATCTTAAATAAGTCGGAGGGATCTTGATAACATCTATGATAATGATAAAGAGGCCCACGATCAAACACATCCTATTTTACTTTCAAATTTAACTCCAACCATCACAGAAAAGTTCACAGAAGTCAAAGGTTGGTACTAGCAAATTTGGAGGTTTTAAACATTTGAAGATTTATCAGCACAATATTAGGAGTATTTCACGTGCGGAAAAAGAAGCAACCAAGAACATAAAGTTAGAAATAAGGAGAAAATTTGTGAGTCATAATTTGTTGCAATGACTTATAATAGCAGTGACTCATAATTTGTTACTCCAACTCCGTGACAACACTAAGGAGGTTAGGGTGGAGGTCAAGGATTCCAGAATCGGAATCGGAATCGGTTGGCTGATTCAAGAATCGGTCGGTGGCCGATTCCTGGGAAGGGAATCAATCCAGGAATCGGCCTGGGTTTTGAATTTTTTTTCATCAAAAAAATTCAAAAAAATCAGAAAAAATTCTTAAAAATAGGAAATGAGTTAGAAAAAAAATTAAAAATAAGATTAGCATTCATCCACAGGACCACATCGAATAATTACTAATGAACTCCACTTGAAGTTAAATACATATTCCATTGATTCAAAAACCAATTAGTTTATACATCATAAAAATATAAGAATTTACATCATATCAATCTACTACCAATATCTAGGATATAGATATTGGTCTTCTTCCTCTCCCTGCTGTTGTCGATGCTCCTCCCTTGTGCTCAATCTTGTATATTGTCCGGGACCATATCCATATGAAAATAATGTCGATGCCATGCTATCAAGGTCATATGGATCGGACTGCAGGATGACCGGGACGTAAGCAGACTCTGGTGGAGCTAATGGTGGTGGTGGAGGAATCCACTGCTGGTGAGCCTCGCCAAATGCTGTGGATACTGTGGCTCCATAAAATAATGCTGCGGTGCCTGCTCATCCAACGTGTAATACGGCTTTGGATGCCGTGAATCAGGTGACTGGACTGCTGCTGATGGCTGCGTCGCTGGTATGCACTCCTCGTCATCATCAACTGAGGAGTGAGAAGGAGCCTGCGTGCTGTCATCTGGGCTCACAGGACGCCTGACCTCTAGCTTCCTTCTCTTCACCTCTTCAGCCATCTCTGAAGTACCAGAACCCAAAGATTTTTTTAACTTTGCAAATCCGCCCATTTTTCGTGCAGTCACTTTTGTTTTCGTTTTTTCTGGACTACGAATGGGCTGGGTAGTGGTGGCTGGGACTGGAGCTAGGGCTAAAGTTGCAGGTGGCTACTCCATAGTTGTTGGGGCAGAAGAAGGTCCTGCCTGAGCCTGAGAAGTAGGTGGAGCTGGAGCTGGAGCATCCTCCTCGGCTTCAACACCATCCAACTCTCATTCAGCCCATGCACGGTCATCGGGATCAAACTCAACTGCATGATCCCTGGCTGCCCTCTCCTCTATCCAGAAGGCAAGTTCATGCTCCTCCTGGAATATCTGATCCATGTCCACCTCCTCAGGTTGTGGTGTGGCGGAGGTTTGCCTCTGCTCGTATGGACCACCTGCGAATCGTGCAAATCGCTCCTCACTGATCTTCTGTCGATCCTTGATATTCTTGATACGCAGTCTCATATTGTAATGACAGAAGATCAGCTTCTCCAGCCGGTCCAAGGTCAACCTGTTCCTCCTTTTCGTATGTATCAGGTTGAATGTACTCCAGTTCCTCTCACAATGGGAGGAACTGGTGCTCTGGCTGAGTATCCTGATACCGATGGCAGCGAGTGGATTTCATCCACTCCTGGTGTTCAACTGAACCCACCACTCAGCTGCAAGAAAAAAAAAGAGAAGAGGTAAACAATTAGCCCATCATCTTCCATAACTTATATAAAAAGAAAATAAAATCTTCATCAAGCTATTAGTATACCAGGTGACACTTTGTCGCACGAGTATTTCATATTAGCATCTGAGTATACGCCGACCCTCATCTTATACTTCTGCATCTGAAAAAATTTTAAAAAAAAATCATTAGTTGTCTAATAATTAGCTACTCCAAAGTATTGAATAAACTCTAACTTACTTCTATCTTAGTCTCTATCATGTCCTGCTGAGATTGGTAGAGACGCCGACGTTGAATAACAGCTAGTGTACCCCGCATCACCTCGTTGTCGTTCACCACCTGTCATCTATATTGGATGCGGGGGTTCAAAAAATATCCTGTAAGAATTTAATAGTTAACATTATGAATAAGACAATTATTGAATAAACTTAAAGTAGGTGAGCAAAAATATTTTTTGAACTTACTAACCTACAGCATGGACATCGTGGTGCAAAGTCTTGTCCCATCGGTCATCTATGATTTTTCACCACTTTTTGTAACCTCTGAAATTTTTCTCTTTTATTTTCAATTTTGCTCAGTCTATGGCATCGTACAGCATGCCCATCTGGTCCCTGTCATCTGAGTCTACCAACTTCAAGACAACTATCAGTGGCTCAATGATTGCCAAGTAGTAGGCAATCCTCTCCCAAAATCTCTTGTTAGTGATCTACTTCTCAGACCTGACAAGAATTTCCAGCTGATCTTTCTTGTCATGCAGGTTGTCCACCATATAGTTATAATACTCCTCGGACTGTGTGAACCTAACCAATGCATACTTGTGCCGGTGTAAACTCTCCAATGCAATGAAATTCGTAGCAAAACGAGTCGAACCAGGTCTAACAAGATCATGCCCTCCTGTGTGTGATCTCATAATATGTAGCAGACGGGGATGCGAATAAATAAATGATGTGATCGTCTGTGCCTGCTTAACAAGGGTGGATACACTATTCTCCTTGCTGATATCCTCTAATATGAGATCAATAGAATATGCCGTACAGGGCACCAAGAACATGTGTTGCCTCTTCTCCATCAACTTTTTCCTAGTCGTCTTATATGAAGGTTCGTTGTCAGTGACAACCTGAATCACATTATCCTCCCCAATCTCCTCCACCACCGCATCCATCAAAGAAAAAATGAAGTCGGCATTTTTAAGCTTCCCAGAAGCATCCACCGACTTCAAGAACGTGGTCCCCTCAGAACAATACATCAACAAGTTTATCATACTCCTCTTGGTAATACCTGTCCACCCGTCACACATAATCGTGCAATCTCTCTCCTTCCACACCAATTTGAATCCATCCATCTACTCCCTCAACTCATGCACCTCCTCATCCAGCTTAGTGCCATATATATGCCTGTTGCTCGGGGCTTGCAAACCCGACCCGGCCTCACCCATAGCATCCACCATCGTCTGCAAGTAGTGACTAGTGGCTGTATGTGCTGGGATGCCTACATCAAGTTAAAAAAAATGGATCAAGCAAAAATTAAATTTAAGTAAATAAAACACACACAAATGCCATTTTAAAAGTTATACCTGCATGCAAAAACCACTTCACAATATGGCGAACGGCTCTCTTTACAGTCATTCCTGTTGCCTTCACCCCTTTCATAGCTTGTTTGATCCCTATCTGCCCAACACTCTGTTTCCCAAATAAATACTCATCACTCAGCGTAAACCGAGTACTGGCAGAATGGCGGTGTGGCTCCTGTCTCCATCCCTCCATCTCTCGGTCCCGGGTAGGGCGAGCCGATACTGATCGGCCAAGAGTTGGGTCAGCTCTGGACCCTGACCCTCCTGCTCCCCTCCTCTTATCCTCCTCCACAGCAGATGTACGCTTGCTAGCTGTTGGCACTTAAAATTTTAGGTGAAACATTGACATATGTTAAGAGTGAGGCAAAATGGAGTTAGCTATATTTAATTCCCTGCACCCCACCACCATTATATGGAGCAAAATAAGTAAAGGAGACCTATAAAGGATGGACTTGAACATATGTGATTCAGCACATATGCAGGTAGAATTTGAAGGAATCCAGAAAATGGAAGGATTGGGAAATCATGAAGAGAATGAGGCTATATGCCCGGTCAGATTTGGCACATATGTGCCCAAGCAAGGGCAGAGGGTGGTGAGCACAAAAGAGGCCCACAACCAACACCAACTGCAGCACCCGGACACCATGAGATAAGAGGATGGAAGAGAGTAAATTGGAGCTATAGGGAATAAAAATACTTAATTCTCTATAGCATACCATCGATATATGAATCAAGAAGGAGTCAAACACATATGTTTAAGGTGGAGATGCATAATTGGATGTGAATATACAAGGGGGACTCAAAGCCCAATTCAAATAGGCATATACCAAGGAAACAAAAAGAAAAGAACTTCCCTAGGTATTCCTGCCCCTGCCGACCAAAAAAGGGACCAGCAGCTGCCCCCGGAGCAATGGGGAAGAAGGGGGAAAGAAGGATTGGATCAAAGCCCCAATCGGTGACAGTATATGCAAAACTAGACATGTTTACCCAATACATACATTCAACTATATGAGGATGTACTGATGATAAAGACCTGCACAATGCAAGGCCGGTAGTGACATAACAGGAGATGAAAAGCTCCTGTTCCAATTGTCCCCTCCGGCAGAGAAGGAATTGGATGAAGTCCCAACCAGTAATGGCATATGAAGAAGCCGGGTCCTCAATACCTTCAAAGGTATACATGCTTGTAAGATATACATTTGGGAGCTAATAGACTCCTATCAAAAAAAAAGGAAAGAAGGGAATGTGATAAAGACCCCGACCAAGGATGATGTATGGAGGAGTTGCACCCTTACATATAAATCAGGCTGAGAAAACAGGCATGGCATGGACGATGGAGGTGCTGCCGACAGAAAATAGAAGAGGAAGCTAGCATACATAATGCATCGGTGGAGAGAAAAGAAGAAAATTGCCATACATTGAGCTGAAGAGAGAGATACATAAACTCTACTCACCCGGGGATAGCTAAGATGGTAATCACCTCCTCGGCCTGACCTCAAAAGAGAGAAGGAGACGCCCAAGGACTTCTAATAGCAGGGGCCCCGGTGGCTTCTCTTGGCAGGACAGGCTGCTGTTGAAAGTGATGAGATGAAAGGGTGCGACAGGAGGAAGGGGAAGGCCACCTAAAAGGAGCCTCGCGGGAGAAAGAATCTGTCTCCCGATGGGAGACTCAACAGAACATGCAGCAAAAGAGGGAGAGAAGGTGATCTGCGGGGGAAATAGACTGTGCAATTCAAAAACAGATCCATCCAATGGCCAGGATTGGATGATTAATATGCCAATTGGATCTTAACGTTCATGGATCCTCAGCGCACAGCACAGATGGTCTACCGGATCCTTAATAGGATAATATCCAATGGATCCTGTCTAATGGGATATCCGGTAGATAACCATAGGCAAAGTTAATTACCGGGTGTCAAGGCCTTCCCGGATCCTTAATAGGATTAATATCCAATAAGAGGATCAATGGTTTGGATTAAATGGAACATCCATCAATCGGATGAACCACATACTCAACATAATCCATCAAATGGAGGGCCGGGATGGAAAAGACATGCATTCAAAGGCCAGGATTAGCTGTCGGATAAGCTAATTGGGTCCATAATATTTTTGGATCCCCGACAGTATATTGAGATGGCCTAATTGGATCTTTAGTAGGATAATACCCACTGGATCCAGCCTTATTGGATATTTGATTAGATGGGTTAATTCCTTTCACGTGGGCTACAATGCCTAGCTCCAATTAATCAATGGATGAAATATAATCTGCCATCTACAGGACTGATGAATGGAGGGCATGGATTGAGCCATCAAATGAAGATCCGAGGGCATCTAATCAAGGGCTGAGATGTATACTTACTATGCGATGAGCCCATCAAGGGAGCTCATTGGATCAATGGAAGGGATGCTCATAGCTGAGACCAATCAGTGGTCGGGATCCTCTAGATAATCAGAAAATATACCAAGGAGAAAATCAGAGCTGGCCCACACCCTATGATACATCTCCTCACAGCCCTGACTTGGTCAAGCTCCACTTTCCCCACGTTCAGGAGAACGTGGCCCCACTTTCTTCATGCGCACACTGCACTACCCAGCCCCTCTCTCGGGTGAACAGCACCTATCCAGCAGCTTATAAAAGGGGCAGTCCCCGCACATGAGAGGGGGTCGGAGGAAGAGCAGAAAGAGAAGAGGGAGTTCCTGTCAGAGCTATTTCAGCAGAGGAATCAAGTGCATCTCCGGAGCATCAAGGAGGGGAAGCAATTGAAGGACTTGCGGCCACTGTTCTACAGTAAGATAGGTGCAGGGTTTGAAGGTCACAAGGTAGGGTACCATGGCCATCACCCCATCCGTCCTTCTCTAAACACCATGCTCATTGACAATTCAACATTTGTCACCCCATTCGTCCCTATTCAAATACTATATCCATTGACTAACCAATGCCCAGAATCCCCTCCCAATATGGTTAGGATATCACCTTGGTTGGGTCGGAAACGCCTAGACAAATGTTAAATTCCCCGGGCCCATATGATTGCCATTTTCAACCTGAAATCCACCCTCACATTCCCACATATGTCAATAGGATGAACTAAGAGGTCAGGTCTATAGGAGGCTCTCATCTCCCGGACATCAAGGAAATAGCCAAGGACTAGAGTCTTGGATGGTTTCATTTGGTTAGAATAATACCAAATTGATGGATATATGTAAGCCATATCCCAACCTACTATTGGGCCCCATAATTGAGTCCATTTCTGTCTCCCCTCGGGTACAGTTCTGTAACACCATGTATGAAGTCTTTTCATATATATACATATGAATACTATGGACAAGTTTGATTCCCTTCTCGACCCCCTCTCTAGAGCTTTCCTCGGCCTTGGAATTCTGTAAGATGAAATTCTCAGAACCTTGTCATTTCGGCAGAAGATAAAGGACATGTTATACCCTCAAGATAGAGAAGGGTTATACCTGGCCTCTTTGGAACCCACATGATGGACCAAAGATCCCCCGGGTAGCCCTGACAGAGCAAGGGATATGAGGGAATGGCCAGCCGGGCCTTGAAGACTCCATGATGGCTGAGCATAAAAAGTGCACAAGTTATGAATAAATAATCTACTGGCTATGAAATCAGGAGGCCGAGAGTGCCTATGGACAAATTCATACCCACAGCAGGACATGATTGTGGCCTAATGTTGGGCCTAGTTCAATGCATATGCCCCAGGCAGGACTGAAATTATATACACAGTCCTTTGATCCATCTCACAGTAGAGAAGGCTAATTGCAGTCCAAACCCCCTATGAGATGAGTTCTTCCTATGCATGGAGATATGTACTTCCAAGGAGGATGAGATGACCTCGACATGATAAAGTTGTGGTCATATTTAAATCTACCATATCAGGATATGTTCTGCAATGTACGACATGAATAAGACACATGTATTGATACCCATATGATGGTGATCAAGGATCATCTCTTATATATATATGTATGATTTATAAGAATCTGATTGAGGGAACTAATTCCGAACATAAGAGAGCAAGATATACATACAGTCTAACCATAGATTGGACTGAACTCTAGCCTTCGGGTTTCAGACAGATTGAAGACTTGATTTTAGGACCTAGACGTCTAGGTTCTGATCTACCTGTTCAAAATAAATAGGAGAGGATTGTTCTTAAATCTGATAATGAATGAGAGGCTGGACATATGAGTACTAGCCTAAACTAGAGCCTGAATCTTAAGGCTGAACAGAATCAAGTTTCCAATGCCTAATTCAGGTCCAAGCACAGTCTGATTCAATCAGACCTCACCTATCACAGGCCAGAGCATTAAGACTCCGGAACATGTTAGTGTGTATGACTTATTACGCATATATCGGCATATACAAATGAGGGCTTTCAAAATTAAAACATTTAGGGACTGCAAGAAATTAAATGGTTGCAGGTCAAAGAGAAGGAGGGGAGTCATGGGAGTCAGCCCTCAAAATAGACTTTCAAATCTGATCCCCCCCCACGGCATCTTGGGCTTTGGAATTCCAGCTTTAGCAATAAGGTGTAAGAATCCCCACCCCGGAAGCTCATATCTTTGACCTTGATAACATGAACCTCCCGGCCATAGGCCACCTGGTTCAGAAAGAAGGGGTGTTCAGCTATCTTCAGATCTGAACATATTTTAATCATTGAGGAGGCCAAGATAAGTATTTCACAGGTATATATATAAAGGTCTTATATGAAGGTCTGTGGCCAAGTCAGAGTGGTTTAGAATATGGGTGTTGTAGGTTTAAACAAGCCTTATGTCACAGACCTTAAAGCATGGTTTAACATAGAATCATGGCCGGTCTAAGACCCATATTAGAGTTAGAGATAGGTCCGAATCTAGGTGGGACTTAGGAATTATCTGTTCAGTTTCAGGTTGATGTTTATGCCAAAAATCAAATAGGGTCTTCATCCTTGAGCAGGACCTAGCTTAAATAGAGCTCTAAAGAGAAGGTTTAAGATAGCCTTGGACCTGAATGTAACCGGATTTTGGAGGGGCTTGTGCAGGAGGTTAAGATAGATACCCCTTGGTATGCACAAGGGTCCTGTGTAACAGGCTGGTAGCTGAGCTTGGGTGGTTCAGATGACAGGTACTTCAGGCTTATACAAGCCTTACTTTGCATAGTATTTCAGGCTCAATACAAGATGACTAGAGTAGCTATCAAGAATAGATTTTAAGGTATGAAACCATGATCATTGTCAGGATCAGATATGGACCCGAACCCATGTAGTATTTAGAAGTTGGTGGCTCAGAAGTATGGCTGGCATGAGTATCAAGAACATAATCCTAAGTCAGACAGAATCCTCATCCTTGATTATTCAGAATAATAGTCAAGGTCTAGATCCCATAGATAAGCAGGGCCTAATTCTGGTGAAGTCCGGGTGTTAAGTCTAAAAGGAACTGATTTGTGAGTCTGAACTCAAAACTCGGAATCTGAAATGATGATTTTAATAAATCCTAAGTCGGGTATGTCAAGATTTAGGAAGAGGCAGTATAGGGGACATATGTATGGGGTACCCGGGGAACATATCTGTTGATATATTTGAAATTTAATATCAACATCCCCGGTAAACCTGTCCTCAGTTGGGTTTGAATAGAACCTAGGAGGGGAGGGAATGATACAAAGCATTCGATTTTAAGATAGACATAAGACCAATCTGATGAATTTAGCCTCAACCCCGTTTGATCCGATACCATAAAGACCAGATCTAAACTGGTTAAGTAGGAGAGCCGGAATTTAATGATAACCAAGTTACCTAGATCCGGAATACCTTCATGAGTCCCATGGTTGTTTAGACAAAATCCTATGATATTTGAGCATATCTATAATCAATCTTGGTATTTCTTCACTCGAAGCTTAGATTTTTCAAATGCACCAAGTCTCAGACCTTAGTCATATCTTGAATCAAACTTTGATATATTCACAAGGGAGAGCCTTTCAATAATGAAAGGACGTAGGTCTTGACAATAATAGGGCGCATATGCCATTTCATTAAGTCTAAAGACTTGGATTGTTGGGAGTGTCCAACTACCTAAGCCTAGGACATCCCCAAGAACCTCATGGTTGGATAAACATAAGAGGTGACCTTGGTCTTTTTCCGGATCCAAGCATGTATCACTCTTGGATTCTCCGAAATTTATGAGTAAGGTTACATCTTGAGCGCATGTTAAGTCAAGGCATAAAGACTTAAATAAATTCTGATTTCATCACTAGGTCTAAGATGATAGACTTAAGTGAAGATAACATAAGGAGGGACTTAGACCATAAAATGGTATGTGTGGTCAGATTTCATTTTGTTCGATATATAACAACTTATATGAAATCAACATAGAATTTGATCTAAATATGCTCGGATCTTGATTAACCTTAATAATCCAACATATGTCTTAATATAAGACATTAAGTTGAAAAGCTAGTCTCATACAAGGTATAATTGGAATCCTTACCCATGTTCCATAAAGCCATAAATCAGAGAGCCAAATCAAGCTTAGATACTAAGTTTTGCATTGCCATTTGACCCTATATGGTCACTATGTGTTGGACTTAAATACTAAGTTTGCACTCCATTGATTTTATGGGCTATAATTCCCATGTGTGGATGTTTTGTGGTTGAATGTTTTTTTCTTCTATGTACGAGTTACTACGACGGTTAATCAAGGGTGTTCGAGAGTCTCGATGCAATTAACATCGGAAATTCGCAACTTCCGATGGAGAGAGGTCCAAAGACAAACTTCATGAACCCTAACCTCGATATACATATTTTATGCATATCACGTATTTTGGCTAATATTTTCTATGAAATATCACATATTTTCATAGTAGCCAAAGATAAGATAATGAAAGTCCATTTTTTCCAAATAAACGGAAGTCAAATGAGTTTTCAAACCATGCTATACAACATATTTTCATACCAAAATATATTTTTATAAAATCTCGAGGTTTCACACTAGCGTGCCTAACATCTCTAAGCTGGGAGTCCGTGGAGTCGTCCTCACTCTCTAGCTTCAGCTCGGCTGGTGCCTTCCCCTTGCCTTTCCCTTTCCCTTTCCAGGTAGGCAAATCTCGATCCCTCCTCCTCTGGAGTAGTTCATCGTGCAACTCCTCCCTCTGCTCAATCCTAACAGCCTGTTGAGAGGCTCTACCTGTCATGTAGCCTCTCATCTCCTCACTCTTCTCCCTCGGCACCTTATCACATTTTGTTACGGTTCCACCTGTTCCGATAATATGTTGTTTCAGCCAGAACACCCCCATGTTCATCTCCTTCCCATACCATTTGTATTGCACTCTCTTTCTGACCAGATCTACCATATGCTCGTGTTCCCAACCCACATCAGAAGGACGTGCTGGTGTTACATCACCCTGATCGGTCATTGCTTATACCTGCAAAAATTGTAAACAATGCATGAAAAATTATTAGACAACATAAAAATTGCTACCGACATCAAGAACGTGGTCCCCTCAGAACAATACACCAAGAAGTTTATCATACTCCTCTTGGTGATACATGTCCACCCGTCGTACATAATTGTGCAACCCCTCTCATTCCACACCAATTTAAATCCATCCATCCACTCCTTCAACTCCTGGACCTCCTCATCCAGCCCAGCTCCGTATATGTCTGCTGCCTGGGGCTTGCAAACCCGGTCCAGCCTCACCCACGGCATCCACCATCGTCTGGAAGTAGGGGCTGGTGGCTGCATTTGCTGGGATGCCTGCATCAAGTTAGAAAAAATTTGGATCAGGCAAAAATTAAGTTTAAGTAAATAAAACACACATAAATGCCAATTTAAAAGTGATACCTGCATGCAAAAACTACTTCACAATGTAGCGAACGGCTCTCTTTGCAGCCGTTTCTGTTGCCTTCACCCCTTTCATAGCTTGTTTAATCCCCATCTGCCCAGCACTCTGTTTCCTAAATAAATACTTATCACTCGGCGTAAATCGAGTACTGGTAGAAGTAGAACGACAATGTGGCTCCTATCTCCTGGAGTTAGTCTCTCGGTCCCGGGTAGGGCGAACTGATGCTGATCGGCCAAGAGTTGGGTCAACTCTGGACCATGACCCTCCTGCTCCCCTCCTCTTGTCCTCCTCCTCAGCAAATGCACGCTTGCTAGCGTGCCTAGCACGTCTAAGCTCGGAGTCTATGGACTCCTCCTCGCTCTCTGGCTTCGGCTCAGCTACTACCTTCCCCTTGCCTTTCCTTTTCGAGGTAGGCAAATTGCGGTCCTTCCTCCTCTCGAGTAGCTCGTCGTGCAACTCTTCCCTCTGCTCAATCCTAACAGCCCATTGAGAGGCTCTACCTGTCATGTAGCATCTCATCTCCTCACTCTTCTCCCTCGGCACCTTATCACATTTCTTTACATTTCCACCTGTTCCGGCAATATGTTGTTTTAGCCGGAACACCCCCCCGTTCATCTCCTTCCCACACCATTTGCATTGTACTCTCTTTCTGACCGGGTCTACCATGTGCCCGTGTTCCCAACCCACGTCAGAAGGACGTGTTGGTGCTGCATCACCTTGATCGGCCATTGCTTAGACCTGCAAAAATTGTAAACAATGCACTAAAAATTATTAAATAACATAAAAATTGCTTTAGGCGCTGTTCGGGAAGTAGACAGCCCATCAAACACACTATTCGGTATGTTTAAAGGGTTACGTATTTGCCGGAAATGGTCGTAAATCAACGTACGGGATATCCGGAATTTTTCCCATACAAAGAACATCCAATCGATGTTCAAACAACTTGAGCGGAGTTGTTCGATCAAAAATCACCGAGTTTAACTATGCTCGGAGTCGTCGGAAACGCGTAAAAATAGGCGTACGGGATATCCGGAATTTTTCCCGTGCAAAGAACATCCAATCAAATAGTTCAGAACTTAAACGGACTTGTTCGGTCAGAAATCACCAAGCTTAACGACGCTCGGACTCGTCGAAAACGCGTAAGAATGGACGTACGAAGTTTTCGGTGAAGAAATCTTACCAATAACCTTTTAAAGATCGAAGAAGAGGTTGAATCGAGGCCGATCAGAGCTTGGATCGGCGGAATCCCTTGAAGAAGTAGCTTGGAATCGCCGGAATCGCTGGAATCGCCGTTGGAATCGCCGGAATCGCTGTTGGAAGCACTGGAATCGCCCTGGAATCGGCGCACACAGCTGGGATCGATGATGGAATCGCCGGAATCCTCAATTACGAGGTTCAGATCGCCCTGGAATCGCCAGAATCGAGCTCTGCCGCCGCCTGGATCGCCGGAATCGACCGCGGCGGTCGATTCCGGCCCTAAAAGGGCCGGAATCGGTTCAATTCTCGGTTCAGAATCGAACCGGACCGGCAGACCGGTCTTCCGTGGAATCGGTCTGGATCGACCAATTCCACACGGAATCGCCGGAATCAGATCGATTCAGACCTATTCCGACCGATTCCGCAGAATTTATGCTGTAATAAGTCCTTCTGCATGGAATCGATCGGAATCCACCAATCCGATTCCGGAATCGGCCGATTCTGGACAGATTCCACCGATTCTGCAATCCAGGGTGGAGGTGGAGGTGATGAGACAAGTGTATACAATGTGAGTTGGGCCAACATCAACATTAAAATGGCCGAAATTAGCAATGAGCACAAACGAAAAAAATTTTGAGTACACAATAGTGTTATGCAAATCTCTCTAGAACTAGAAGGCACACATCTAACACCAGATGGCCCAGTCGTTATTTGGATATGGATATGAGTTATTCATGACTTCTCATTCACAATGGTATTCAAATAATGCATGTAATAAAGAGTCTCATGACTAATATCATAGATATTGGTAACATATGATATGATTTGTATTGCACATCATTTATACTATGTATTTTTGTTAGATTGGTGTTAATACCTCTCAAAATGATATGCATATGTGGTTGTATGTTAGTTTTTAATTTTTAACAATTATTCTATTGTCTTCCCAATTTTTATGATTCTTTTAGATTTTAAAAGAAAATTTTGACCATTTGGACTGATTTTGGGTTGGTTTTCTTCTCAGAGAACAAGCCGATTCGGTCAATCCAATCTGGATCAGATTGAAATCGGGACCCACTGTCCGGGTCTGTGACAGTTGTTCAAGGAGGATCATTTGGTGCTTCTGCTTGCAGGAATAAAGTCAAATGGCTTTTAACTGTTTAACATTACAATATTTAAGAGCTGAAGCTGTAAGTCGGGAATCTTCAGACATAGTGCACATCTACTGATCTGTCTCTAGTGATCTTCCCTCGTAGCTTGGCTTTCCTTCTTCCAACGACGTTACATCTCTCATCATGTGACGCTCAACTTTCTTTCTAGACACTGCCACCTAGGAATGTAGGCTGTGCCCGCCTATACCTCATCCTAGTTGACCTTGAATTGGCAAGGATCAGCTGGGAGACCGGTCATGCAATCCATGCCTGCTACTCACCTCTTCTTTACCATCCTTGTTTTCGTCATTCATTGTGAGACCTCATTTGGCTTCTCTTCTTAAAAATGTTTGTCTTTGTTTTTTCAATCCTGTCTAGACCATGTATTGCAGACTCAGCAGACCTGGATCATAATACTAATAGCAGAACTGCTGTGTGACACAACGTGTCAATTTGCTCTTGCTGTATTGACTTGAAGTGCCAAGGTTTCACTATTGGTCGTTGGTGTATTATCGGCAGCTTCTGAATAAAATTATTCGTTCTCTAGGATCACTAATTATGAACTAGAAATTCCCATTTCAAATTACAGCCACTAGTTAGTACAACCGTTATGGCGCACATCATGATCATAGGAATTGATTAAAATCACACAATAATTAGAAATAAAGATAACAATTCCACTTGGGTAGTGATCGTCGGATTGGAATCAATACCGGGATAGGTACCCAAATCGGTGGGTTTCGATTGGTCAGGTTCCAATCCGATCTTGATCAGGATTGGATTAGCGATCCTAACCAATTCTCCGAGAGGAAATAGATCTAGATCGGTCCGGATCGGCTATTTTTAATTAGACAAAAATGTAAAAATCATGAAAATTTAGTAGACTTGTAGAACAATTGTTATAGAACATTCAGCCATATAAATTCATATATAAATGATGTTTAATACAAAACATACATACCATATTTTTTAATATCTATGATATTGATCATAAGACTTCTCATTATCTGCATTTGCCCCCTCTGAAGGTCAATTTTGTTGATAAGTCATGATAGGTCTATATCCATATCCAAATAAATACTGGGCCATCTTGCTAAAATCATACTAGCCATTTGGTGCTGCCCTTGCTGAGTGGGTATCTAGAATATGTGGCTCAAAGTACTGATCAAAGAAACTTGGTTGTGTCCACTGTTGTCAAGGCGCGCGCCTAGGCGCCGCTTAGGCGCTAAGGCGCCAATTTGAAGACGCCTAGAAGGGGCGCCTTACTGTTATAGAAAAAGGCGTACGCCTTGGCCCACCTTGGCGTCGCTCGGCCAAGGCGGGCCGGTTTTTTTTTTCTTTTGAACTGGCTGCGGTTCAAACCGGCCCGGACTTAAGTTTGATTGAACCGCCAACCCCCCTCGCGACTTTAGCACTCGGCCCCGCACCGCATCCCTCCTGCTCCCGAGCGGCGAACACGGACGGCAGACCCTACGCCCTCAGCCGCCGCCGCCGCCCTCAGCCGTGGAAGCCGCCGCCGCCGCCTCCTCGCGACGGAGTTGGTCTCCTTGGCCACGCAGGAAGCAGCTCTCACCGCCGGATAGTTGTCCTCCTCTCCATCGTTCTCCTATTCCGGTATTTGTTAGGTTTTGTGTTTTTTTATTTTTCCACCTATATCTTGGCATTTCTCCCTTCAAGTTTAGTCTTGTACATCTATTGGAGTGTTCTTAAACCTAATGTACATATACATTGCTTAAATTTCGAATATATCAAGTGGTTTGGACGTGTTTGGTGCGTCGGAGATTTACAACTTTGTTGTTTTTTAATTCTTTTGCTATTTCTTAGCATCTACGTATTATGTAGACACGGTTTGAAGTTTGTTTATTATAGTTTGAGTATTGTTTGACCTATTACAATTTTTTTGTCATTTTTAGCAGTGGTTTGTTGTGTGTTTTCAATTTTATATAAATTGTATTCTTGCTATGCCAATTGTATTACTTTTATTTTTCTATCCAACTTTGTATGATTGTTAGTTGTATAAATCATTTTTTGTACCCACATTTAGAGTACATATATACATATATATGTATATACACATATATAAGTAATTATGTATATACATAATTACATATATATAAACAACAATAATGTCACCGCCTTGACCGCTTAGACGACGCCTAAGCGGCCGCCTAGTCGCCTAAGCTTATTCTGCACCCTCCAACGCCTTGGGTGCCTTGTCGCCTTGACAACTATGGTTGTGTCTGTCTTATAAGATCATGCCTCTCAATATAATCTCTCATAATATAGAGCAAATGTGGGTGAGAATAAATGATGTGATCAGTTGAGCTTGGATGACAAATGTAAAACATGATATCTCTTTATTAATATCCTCTAATATGAGATCAATAGAGTGTACTGCACATAAAACTTAGAACATATGTGGTCTTCCCTCCGTCACTTTCTAACCAGCAGGTTACTAGGGTGGCTCGCGATGTGCAACAAACTGCATAATGTTCTTCTCCTCAATCTTTTCTAAATCGGCATCCATCAATGAAAAGATGTACTCAAATTCGTTACTTGATTTCGAAGTATCAATAGGCTTCAAAAAAGTTGTGCTCTTGGAACAATAGACAAGTTTATCATACTTCTCATGGTTATCCATGTCGACCCATCACACGTTATTGTACGTCCTTTATCCTTTAGACCAATTTAAATCCATTTATTCATGTCTTCAACTCATCTGTCTCTTCATATAATCTGACAGTGTAAATGTACATGTTGGTTGGGACTTGTAATCTCGGTCCAATCTCTCTAATCGCATCAATCATGGTCTGGAAGTACAAGGTAGTAATGTAAAGGGCTAAAATGCCTATATTAAGTTATGAGAAAATATATTCCAAACTCAAGAAATAGATATAATACATATATCCTAGATGACCAATTTAAGATTGTTACTTGTATGTAAAAATTACTTGCAGATATGTTTGACTACTCACTTTGTAGGTGAAGTGGTTGCCTTGACCCCTTTACATGCATGTTTAATTATTTTTTTGCGAACTGTTTTATCTCTTAAACAAATGAGCATCCTTAGTGGGTTGTGTCGAAGCATGTCCACGAAATGTTGCCTCTCAAGATTTGACATCCTCAGTGGGTTGGGTCAACTGTGACCGACGAAATGTCAAATCCCCGACTCTAGCTCCAGAGCCTCCTGCTCCATTCCTTCTCTTTTCGTCTTCTCTCTGACTACATGTTGGCATGCATAGCTCTTCTTATTCCTTCATCTTGTTCATCAGAAGATATGGATTTCTCAACTTTAACTTATCTTTTCCCTTATCTTTTTGTCTCGGCTATATATCTCTTCTTCTGAAGACTCTAAATGCAAGTATTTTTGTTATTTGATCCGAATTTTCCTCTATGATGTTATTTTTGTAAGGTAAACCCTCATAGCTTCACTACTTTCTCTGAGTACCTTGTCATATTTCTTTATATTTTCACCTATCATACCTATGTGTTGTTTCAAATAGAAAACTCCTCCATTTATTTATTTTTTATATCACCATTGTACCCTCTTATTTTTCGTATCCACCAAAGTGCTGTGTTCCCACTCAATATCACGGGAAGCAGATGCACTAACGCCATGTTCTTGGTTAGCCATTGCTCTAAGCTCTACAACATTGACTCAACTCGAGCCTTAGTCCTAAATTACTTGGGGTCGACTATATGGATTCTCTTTCTCCACTCATGTCGATTTTGAGTTACCTCTTCGGAGATACTCTACAGCATTAACACATTAAAAAAATTATTAGTTCGATCAATCCGTCACAAAATGACTGGGTTAATTGGTTAAGAGGTGGTCCAGAGCCCTGTTTTCAAGGCGTCGCCTAGGCGACGCCTAGGCGACAAGGCGCCCCAGAGGGGGGCAAGGCGATGGGCGCCTAGGCGCCCATTGCCTTAAATAACTATTTTATTTATTTTAATAATAAATAATGCTAATTAAGTGTCAATATCATATGATTAAGTTGTTTTAGAGTAAAAACAACTAGTTTTAATAGTTAATTTGACTATAAATTAACATTTTGATGAATAATAGCTAGGGTTAAATGATTTTTTAAGTGTTTACTAATAGATGATATAATTTAAATAGTAATTTTAACTAATTTGTCAAGTTATTTAGTCTATGTAACTATGCAATTCCCACATTATTGATTGATTTGCATGGTGTCAAAGTTATTTTGCATCATTTTTTACATATATCTTTATTATTTTATCTATTTTACTATATAAAATAAGGCGTCGCCTAACGCCTCGCCTTATCGCCAAGGCGCCAAGGCGGTACTATGTCGCCTTGATCGCCTTGGCCGCCTTAACAACTATGGTCCAGAGGGGCAGCTAGCCAAGGGGTGACTATATAGGGGGGTCCAGGGGAGCAGGTAAGGGGTCTTGGGAGGGGGTGGAGGAAGAACAACCCCAATTGGAGGTTACTGATAATCACCCCTCAGATGACTATTTGGGGTGGAGGGGGCAGGTAGGGGGTTTGGAGAGGGGGGAAGACATCAACAACCCCTTAAGGGGCTGGCTAAAATGCTCACACAGTCACGCTAAGGTGATTGTTTAGGGGGGGCAGGGTGGTCCAGGGAGGGGAACAGCCCCTTCAGGGGGGACTATTAAGGGGGAGGCTGTCGGACCTCTATAGGGTTTTGGAGGGGAAGGGGTTAGGGGGAGGGGGGTTCAACTCTTACTATAGAGGGATTGCTGGTGGGAGAGCCTTAGAATCAGCGGAAGAAGGTGTTGGAGAAGGGAATCGCTTCAGAAATGGGTTGGATCATTGGAGAATTACCTGATCTAGGGGGGATTGCTGGAGCTGAAGGGGAATCGGGGTTTAGGGGCCGATATCGGGCCCAATTCTGGAAGGTTTGCGGGACTTAAATCTTTCTAACGGACTTGACCATTTCCGATCCGATTCCACAGTTTTTGGCTGATTTCACTGTTCTAGACTGATTCTGCTTGGAATACGGTCTATATCGGTCCTCCAAATCAAAATTGGATCGAGACTGACCGATACTATCTAGGAATCGGCTGATCCATATCCGATCTGGCCGATTGTGCAATCAAAACACTAGGATATCGGGTGTACACATCCGCAGCTACTCCTGCTTCACTTGACTTGAAAAGCATTCATGATTCAACTTAAGTGATATGAGTATTATATAATACCCACTAGGTGGAACCACTTGGCTGGTTGCTAATACATATTATAATTTCTTGGTGCTGGTTGTGAATACATATTATATTAACAACATGCTACTCTTTCTTAATTGTGTTGACTCGATTTATTGCATGTGATGCATGATGAAAGCAAGAACAGCCCCTTAAGGGGCTGCTCAGCCTACATAGTCACCCGAGGGCAATTGTTTACGGGGGGAGGAGGGGGGCGGGGGCTTCATGGAGGGCGTGGAGGAACAACCCCTCAAGGGGGACTGTTAAGGGGCCGCCAGACCTCCATGGGGTTACAGAAGGGAAGGGTGTCCAACTCTTACCAGAGAGGGGGACGCCGGTGGGGGTGCCCTAGAATCAGTAGGCAAAGGCATTAGAGAAGGGGAATCACCTCATAAATTGGCTGGATCATCGGAGAATCACGAGATCAAGGAGGGATAGTTGGAGCTGAAGTGGAATCAGGAGGGTTAGGGGGGAATCAGGGTTTAGAGCAAGGAAGGTGGGGTCGGGAGTCGGGACTGGGTCAGTTTGGCCCCAAACCGACCCGGGTCGGCCGGGGTCGCGACCCGGGTCGGGACGGGGTCGACCCGAGTCGCGAAAAATAATAATAATAAATTAAAAATGGGGTCGGGGTCTTGGGGTCGCGACCGGGTCGGTCGGCCCCAAAACCGACCGGGTCGGGTCTGGGTCGCGACCCGGCGAACCATGGTTTAGAGGCCAATATCGGGCCTAATTCTGGAAGGTCCGCATGATTAAGTCCTCTAGCAGAATCGACCGATTTCGATTTGATTCTGCAGTTCTCAGCTGATTCCATTGATCTAGACCGATTTTGCCTAGGATCCAGTCTAAAACATTCTTCCAAGTCAAAATTCAATCGAGACTGACCGATCCAATTTGGGAATTGGCTGATCTCCATTTGATCTAGCCAATTCTGCAATCAAGGCACTTAAGATGTCAGGTGTACTTGTCCCCCACCTGCTCCTGCTTCGCCTGACTTGAAAAGCATTCAACTTGACTAATACGAGTATTATATAATACCCATTAGGTGGAACCTCTTGGTTGGTTGCTAATACATTATAATTTCTTGGTGCTAGTAACGTATCGCACGCACGGCATATGTTATCGATAGAGAGTATAGGCAATCTGTGTATTTTTTCTTAAAAGTAGTATTCATTGGTACAATATTTCACTTAACATGCTACTCTTTTTGAGTTGTGCTGACTTGTTCTACTACTTGTGATACGTGACGAAAGCAAGAAAAGATTGAAATAATGCAAACCAAATTGCACTAGGCCGAACCTAGACTGGCCCTGAACTAGTCAGAACTGGAATGAATGGGCTCTGAACCTGGTCAACCCGGTTGAACTAAGCAGTCAATCGAGTAATCCAGGGAAACATGCTTAGCATTGGCCGGGGCAGTTCAAGTGGTTGGTGATTGGATTGCAGGAGGCTGACGTGAAGTGGTGCAAATGTGTGAGTGGGAAACATGCTTATCACATGGAAAATAGCAGAATTTTGGGTGTATACGTATTAGGTGACGCGGAGGGCTCTAAAAATGTTCTTGTACCGGTTTGAAATGGCGAAAAGGAAGCAAGTATTTGGGACTCTTCTTTATTTTTTTAATCTTTTACGAAGACAATCGTTATATTGTACATACACAAAATCATTCAATTTTTTATGTTCTAATATATTTCTTTTTTTATGAATATGGAACAAATTAGAATGAAAATTAATAATTATAATCCACATGTTTACAAAAAAATAAATGCCACAATCACGTAGAATCATATATACTTGCAAACTCAAATGCACTCAAATTATGCTCACAACTAGAATCCAATGATCGCTGGATCGGACTTGGAGTTGAGATTTATGGGTACCGTCCGATCCAGATCAGATCGAGGGATTCAACACCTTAATGGCAGGTTTGTAGGATTGGTCAGCTTGACCTTGGGTAGAATGCCCAAAAACATAAATATAATGGTTAATTGACCAAGATTGGCCAGAATTGGAATGGATGCATGGATTGCTTTCAATTTGGGACACCTATTTTATTGAACAGAGAAAACAGAATTGTTCAGGCCAGATCAGGATCGGCCAAGTCCTGGAGTTCCAGTTGGGGATGGGGGGATCTATTTTGGGCCTCAAATTACCCAATTCGGCCAACTCTAATCCAAGCCATGCTAAGTCAGGCAGACTCTAACCAATTCCTTTACCTGATTGATCAATCAAGGGGATGAACCTGATTATGCATTCTTTGATTTATCATTTTTTCTACTTTAGAAGATCATAATTCAACTCTTCATATGCTTATTGTGTTTCTTTATACCTTAATTTATCATATTTATCACCGTAATATGCTGTTATATAAGCTATTTATTAATATTAAATCATTGATGAGGCCAAGCTGCCCCCATGGTCATCCACCTGCCTCTCACCCCTAACTAATTTTCATGAAACTACAAGATAATTAAAGTTCCATATATTAGAAAGGAATCAAGGATGTCTTGTCTTTCTGCTTCTTTCCATCAAAAGACTGCCAGATTTAACACATTTCTCTGGTTGCACCTGATTTTTTTATTTTGACAAGGGACAGATAATGTATGGGAAGGTACTGGCGGAAAGAGAGCCATGTATTGGAGCTAGTCATGGAAGTCCTCTAAAATATCCAGAAATTTTATCTTGTTCTTTATCAAATGGACAGCAGGAAGATGGAATAGACTAAAGGCAACCAAGCAGTGATTTAGGACTATTCAACACGTTTCAACTTGCCATCTCATTTTTCACCTTTTCTATGAACTGGCTGTATGTTTCAACATTGTTAAACTCCTGACATGGTCCCTTGTGTCCCTGCCTGTGTCAACTGTTTTCTTTGAATATTCTAATCCTAATTAAACATTGTAGTTCTGGTCCTTCCCTCTTTTCTATGATCTGCTATTCATCCTCTTTATGTTTGAGTGAGTGAACCTTATAATAGATAGGAAACCTGCATGATCTTCAGAGCCTGGTTGCTTTTGAGAGGACATATGACTCTCTATCCGTCCAAATCTCTTTGGATTCTTTTGGTTGAGGTGTGATGATGAATGCTAGTTCAATGATTCTGCGAACAATCTTCTCTGGAGACAGATTTTGCATGATCGGCTGATCCAGGTTGGAACACCCTATTCAGATCAGTATCAAGATCCAATCCATTGGTGGAGGTGATATGATCCTGCAATCCTTTGAGTGGATTAGTTGGTCAGTTTGTTTTTTCTCAGGATTAATTGCTTTTCCTCTTGATTTTCACCTGTTAACTGGTATTATTGTATTACAGCCTTTGGTGTTAACTGAAATTTGCAATGACTTATCCTATTGGATGTTCTTAGGTGCATACCCCAGACTCTAGCAGGTACTGGGTTGCTGATTCCTATGAAGATCACTTCCGTAGTGGCCTTGAACCTGAAAATGTTGATAAGGTTTGTGCAAGTTTCTGTACACTTGTTTTTTTTATGTTTTTGTTATACTGCATTGGCTATTATATTTTTAACCATGAGATCTAGATTCCTACTTTTCGTTTAAAGTTCCCTGAATGTCTAGTCTTTTATTTCTTTCGTCTTGTTGTATTTTTGTTTGTGGTTAATTACAATTAGTTGTTTTTTGAGTTTAAATTGTTTGCAATTTGATGATTGTTAGATGTAAATGCCTTCAGGAATTCCTGAGGCTGTGGTTCAAGGACCATTGTAATCCATATGAAGATGAGGTATGTTTATACTTCTCCTGGCTTACTTGCTTAGCGAATCCTATTTTTTTAAAAATGAAGTAAATAAGGATTTCATTGTCTGATGAAAAAATCTCAGGTCCTTCCAGAGGCTCCTGAAGAGCTTGTTTGTGAACTTGCTTGGCGGTATGTGCTTATTTACTATAATATTTTAGGCTTCTATTACATTTTCAGTACTGCCACCACTAATCATGTTTTCTTCCCGTACTTTTTCTTAAAAAGGACAAGTTTTCTATTTCTATGTGAGAATTTGTGCACTTCTATAGATTCAGAGAGCCTGCATCTTATGAGGAGGTCACAGTTGAGTAGTGTTTTAGAAGTATTATATTCTTGACTGTAAAACTCAAAAAAAAGGAGTGTATTTTGTATGTTGACACTAGAAAATTTGTCAAGCAAAACATTTGGATGTCCAAGTCCTACTTGAAGTCAGATATCAGAGTTCTATTTAAAGTTGGATGTCCGAATCATAGTCAAAGTCGGATGTCCAAGTCTTACGTGAAATCAGATATCTGAATCCTACTCAAAGTTGGATATCTAAGTCCTACTCGAGGTCAGATATTTGAATCCTACTCAAATTCATATCTTGAGTCCGAGTCAAATTTGAGTTTCCGAGCCCTACTCAAATATGGATTCTGGTTCCAAGTCAAATTCTGTTTCCAAATTCCACCCCTGGTGATGTTCCGGACCCAGAAAGAAAGAAACCCTACTTATTTCAGGTGTGCAGAAATGAATGATAGCTGAGGGGAAGGAAAAGTAAAATAAAAAAGTGAAGGGTTCCAAATGTGTATATATATATCTCAAGGCCCGATAAGTCCCCTTCCCGGGTCTGATATCAGGACAATTTTTGGGGCTACATTTGGCCCACTTTGAGGCAATTATGAGCCATATAACAGTCAATTTCGCAGCTCATGGTTGGACCTACTTATGAGCCATTTAAAATTCTTTAATGGGCTCATTATGGCCTTCAAATGAGGCCTTTTCCTGGCCCACTAAGTGGCTGCGAAATCCAATCAATATCTATCGATTTGGCACTTTAGTTGAGAAGGGAAATGGAGACTTTTCTATTTGGTACTTTCCAATTCCAACTGGATTCTCTAGTTTACAAACAAATCAAATCCAATCTTATGGAGAAAATCAAAGAAATTCGTGGTTAAGTTAGGGGAAATATGGAAATTCTTCTCTACCCTCCCTTGGTCAACATTTTCCATTTCGAACACACCCCATGGGAGGAAGGGCTTGGTACCCACAGCCCTGCCCTCCTTCTTAAAAGGGCTGTTTACAGCCTAGGGCGCAAGCTCTCCTCCTCCAGAACCCTAGATGCCAGAACCTGCTCCTGCTGCCCAGGCAAGGGAAAAGGAGCAGAAGATCTCCCTCCCTCAGCTGGTTCTGTGAGCCTTGCTGCCAGCGACTGCTGCTGTTCTTGGTGCTCTTACTGCTACTCCACCACTGCTTGATGTTCTGCAAAGAGGAAGAAAAATGGAGCAACCACCCCTGTTATCCTTGCTGCTGTTGTTCTTGCACGAGGAAGAAGAGGAAGAGCTTGCCCTTGGTGCTGCAAAGAGGAAGCATATTCAAACTTGAAGGGCCTGGGAGCCATCTTTTTGAGGAAGTTTACCAAAAGGTGGATAGGTTTGTGGTCTGATACCGTGGCAAGGAGGCACTCCACTCGAGCGGGGAAAGGAGGTTAGCCAGCTTGTGTTGCAGAAAATTCTATCAATTTTGGAACAGAAATGACTGTTGTCCAAGGTGTATTTCCTATTAGAGGAATTGATATCTAAAATCTCATTATCATAGATCGATTGGTTAAATAAATGCACTTTCCAACCACAACTTTTATTTCTACCACTGGGCTACCTGACCATGTTTAAGTATTTGAGAATGACAGTTGGCATCATGTCTGGCCTCGAGAGGCAGCTGATTTCACGAGTGAAAGACTTTGGTCGGAGGAAGGACCATAAACACTGATGACCTTCTTTAACTCCTTACGGCCTTTTGATTTGAAGACAATACCTAAGGACCATGACTTTTCCCAGGTTTTAACAACTTCAGTGGAACTACCTTTCTAGGTATGAGTCGGGCCCCCTACTCTACAAACAGCAAGCACGCTAATCATGTTATCAAAGTTGTGGTGCAGCTATTTGTGAACTGTCTGCCTACAATCATTCTGGAATTAGATTCATGGATACCAAGTATGTCAGTCAACCCCGGCTTCTCTTGATATTCTCTTGATTTCAGCAGCCTTTCTACGCTCCCCCCATCCCATGGGTATTCCATGACAGGGTATTTATTTCAAATCAACTTTTTTTACTCTCACTTCTTTCTAAGATCTGTACATAGTGGGAGAAGAGGAACTGAACCTCTTTCTTTCGGTCTTTCCCGCCTTTCCATTTTTTCTGGACAAACTTTCTTTCTTGGTTTTTAGCAGGAAGGTGTCCCAAAAGGAGCAATTGAAATCGAGGATTGCTTGCCTAGCCAAATGCCCATGGTTCTAATTAGCTCATCGCTCCAAAGTTCAAGGGGAGTCAAGGATTGCAGGATCGGAATCGGAATCGGGATTGGGGGTACTGGATCGATATAGTCTGATTCTGTCCGATTCTCTAAAACAGGAATGGGTCTGGATTGGTTTTTTTATAATTTTTTTAATATAAAAAATATTTAAAAATTAGAAAAAATGTAAAAAATGTGATGATATCGGAAAGTTGTGATTTCATAAGTTATCATTGAGAGAAGTTTCTTAGGCATCATTAACCTAATGGCTATTCCGATTCTCATATTAGTAACAATTTAACATTTATTCTATTAGATAAGGATATAATGCAATATAACTAGAAATGAAATACAACATTAGAATTATACAACTAAAAGGAGTGAAAGATAAAAATATGAAATATATCTTCTCATCACCATAGGCGAAATTGTCTCTCGTATTCTTTATTTTGCTCTTCATTCTCTTTTTCTTGGATGGTCCACTGACTTTGTTGACTCATGAGCGGCCCATATCCATATAAAAATAGTGAGTGGGTCATCCGGCTAAAATCATATACATTGTCTGATTGTGGGGTCATCAAAGAATCATGTTTGATCCCATTTTTTACTCCTACTAGAATGTTGCCTCTCACCCAAATTTAATGCACTTGCTCTACTAGTATGTGCACTATTAAAGCCACCCGAATGACCCAATCCTCCACCTCCACTTGAACCCCTGTCTCATTGTTGAGTGTCAAGAATAAACTCTTTATCATTATCATCATCTGAGGACCTGGGTGTTGACATATTAAATCAAATGTCTTCGTTTTATACTCAATTTCTTCTTCTTCAATTTTATTTCTTGTTCTGTAGATGGTCCCATACTAGTATTACGTTGTAAAACTCTCTTAAGTGCCTTGAATTCTTCAAAAGCACCACTATTCTTAGTGCTAGATCTAGCACCTGCACTTGGAATATGCGCTGGAGCTATGGTTGGAGCATCAATCTATGGAGCTGGAGCTGCCTGTGGAATTGGAGCTGTGCAAAGAACTTGAGTTTCATGCCCTTCTTTTATGTGCTCATCCTCACCAATGATGTTGTCAAGTTCACCTTCAGCTCAAGATCTATCATTTGGGTCAAACTCTGGCTCTCCCTCGAGATCTTTCTCATCCATCCATGTTAAAAGTAGATGTTCCTCTTAGAAAAGATATTTCAAGTCCACATCCCTTTGTGATAAGTCCTTACTAGATTTAATTGCAGCTCGTTCTTGGTAGATACCACCTGCAAATCTAGCAAATCTCTCCTCGTTATCTTTTGTCTATCGTTGATATTTTGAATTCTCAACCTTATGTTGTAATGTCAGAAGACTAATTTCGACAATCTTTTCATCTTCAATCTATTCCTTTTCTATGTGTATCAGGTTGAATGTGCTCCAATTTCTTTCACATTGAGAGGATTTGGTACTCTAGCTTAATACCTTAACAGCATTGGTAGTCAATGGATCCACTCTTATTCTTCACTTGAATCCATCAATCAGCTATAAAAAGAATAACATCACCAAATTAGTAAGAGTGGTACACTTCTAACTAAAAATATTTATACATATATGATATGTGTAATATCGTACTAAGAGAAACTTTATCATAAGAATATTTAAGATTTGGATCCCCATACACTCCAATTTTATGCATATATGATGTCATCTAAAATAAAATGTGAAATGTAGTGAAGTTTAGTACTCATAATCAATAATCAATAAATATTGAATAAGTAACAAGTAATATACTTCAATCTCAGCCTCCATTCTGTCTTTCACAGTCCTTGTTAGGTGTTTAATCACTAACAATGTGCCTGATAAGACCTCAGTATCATTGCATACTTGGGGACCATATTGCATCCTTAGGTTGAGGAAATATCCTATCACAGAAGATATCAACCCGATCCAACCATTCAAGCACACAAATATTACTGCAACAAAAAATTTAACGAACTACTAAAGAATTAAGTTTATTACCTGCAACATGGATATCACGGTGAAGTGTCTTGTCCCATCTATTGTCTGTAATATTCCACCATTTTTTGTAACCTCACGGATGCTTCTCTTTGATCTTCATTTTAGCTTTGTCCATAGCATCATACAAATACCCCATTTGGTTTCTATCACTGGAGTCAACCAATCTCAACACCTTGTACCAGGGGTTCTATGATTGACAGGTAGTATCATGGTTCGCCGGGTCGGCGACCCAATCGGCCGGGTCGCCCGACCCGATCGCTTTTTGGGCCGACCGACCCCGACCCGGCCCCGACCTCCTGACCCGGTTATTATTTTAAAATAAATTTTTTATTAATTTTTTTCCCGACCCGACGACCCTAACCGACCCGGGTCGGTTTTGGGGCCGACCGACCCGGGGCCAACCCTCGACTATTCCTTCCTTGGGTAGTATTTCACCTTTTCTCACTACCTGTTGTTCTCAATAAGGGTCTCCATCTTTAATAAAATCTCATACTGGTCAATTATGACTCGCATCGTATCCATGTAGTCATGATATGCAGTAGAGATTATGAACCTCTTCAAGTCATTTCTATACCTGTAGAGACTCTATAATGTAATAAATTGTATAACAAATCTGGTTGGACTAAGATGAATCAGATCACAACCGTCAGTGTGTTCTCTCATAATGAAGAGCAACTTGAGATGCCCATATATATAAGATGTAATCAGTTGTCTTTGACTCACCAAGGACCTCACACTTGCCTTCTTCTCAATGTCTTCCAACATCATGTCAATTAAATGCGCAGTACATGACACACAAATAAATGAGGCATTGCCTTCATCAGGTTCTTTCCTGCAGCTTTGTATAAAGGCTCATTATCGGTGATAAATTGCACAATGTTCTCTTCACCAATATCCTCTACAACAATGTTCATTAGACCAAACAAATAATATGCATTCTTCACCTAGCCTGATGGATCAATGGATTGCAGGAAGATGGTGTCTTCAAAACAATACACAAGGAAGTTGTTAAAGGACTTCTATATTATTTTCGTTTAACCATTGCACATGACAGTGCAACTTCTTTCCTTCTAAATAAATTTAAATTTTTTTATCAATGAGGTCAACTCATCGACCTCTGCATCAAACCCCTTGTTGTAAATATATTTTGATGTGAGGATATTGAACCCAGGTCCAGCCTCATCAATGGCATCTACCATTATTTGAAAATATAGACTAGTAGTTGCATGTGTTGGGAGACCTATGCGAAGGAAGATTATCACACCATCATTGATGTTTATTCAAAAACATATAAGACTTGTCAATTTAAAAAAACTCTATATTCATATACCTGCATGGAGAAACCACTTGAAAATATGTTTGATTGCTTTCTTTGCAGCCCCTGTACTAGCCTTCACTCCCTTCAATGCTTGTTTGATGCCCTTCTGTCCTCTATCACTTTGCCTATACAAGACAGTGTCCGTTGGCCTAAGTGACTGCGACTGACGGAACTCACTATCTCAGCCTAGCACATGTGTAGGCCGAATGCCTTCCACATCCGATCGTCGAGCACTAGCACCAGAACCTCCTACTCCTGGTCTTCTTTTCTCATCCTTTGTTGCCTGAGCCCTGTTAGCATGCATGGTTCTCCTTATCTTTACTTCCTCTTCATCATCTGAAGACAATGAATCAAGCTACACATAAGTAGAAGACTTCCCTTCTTACCATTGAAGACATGAGATCGGTGTCTCTTCATCTGAGCAACTCATCACAAAGTTCAAATCTGTGTTTAATTCTATTATCTCTTTGAGATGCTCTGCTGGTCAGATAACTTCTCATCTCTTCCTTTAACTCAGTCGATATTTTATCACACTTCTTCACATTGCCACCAAGACTTGCTATATGTTGTTTGAGATGGTACACACCTCCATTTATATCATTTTGGCATCATTTGCATCTTATCCTCTTTTTTGTCACATCCAACATATAACCATATCGCCATCTGATGTCCTTTTGCCCCACAACACCATGCTCCATATCCGATATTTTATCTACATACACATGGAATAATTTAAAATTTATATTAAATACTTGTAAAATATATTTCTTATGTTTTTACAGATTACCCTTTTTGGGCGTGAGAAAAACACCCCAGGAGAGCTGCCTACCTGCATCACCCTTAAACCCCTTCGAGGATGACTATAGATCACCCCACCCCGTTTGTGATTGGGAAAAACACTCTCGAAGGGGTGCCTAAACAGGGGCACCCCTTAGGGGGAGCCAGGAAAAGGGGAGCGGGGTCCTAGAGAGGGGGAAAAGGGGGGCATCGGGGTCTGGGGAGGAGTAGAAACCTATTTTAGGGGTATTGCTGAAGGAAATCGGAGATTGCCGAAGGGGGAGCTACAGGGGGAGGGGGCAATTAGAATCAGGGGGTGGGGAGATCAGTTCGGAATCAGGTCCCGAATCAACCCGATTCCAGACATTTCCAAATTTTAGAGGATCGACCGATTCCTAATTCAATATGGTAGGATTAGTCAATCCGGGACCGATCCTACCGTTTTAGACCGATCCAGCTGGAAGTTTGTGCTGGATCTGTGCTGGATCAGTAGTTTGAGCTGGAATCGAATCGTCCCACACTAATTTTGCAATCCATGGGGGGAGCTCAACAAAGCGGGTCTATAGTTAAAGGGGTAGGGTCGCAGAGGGGAATTAGTGGTAAGGAACTAGAGGAATGAGTGTCACTAGTTAACTCTGGAAAGGGAGGCGCCAATAGAGAGGGGCTAGGAGTGGGAGGTGGTAGTGAGTTGAAGTCTCCAAGGTTGAGAGGGAAGAAAATAGAGACAATGGGGGCACAAGTGGTCGAATGGAGCTGAAGAGGCAAACATGAGGATGGGTGTGTCCAGTTCAGAGCTTCCGTCATGCCAAAGTTAGCGTAAGAGAGAGATGCAACTAGTCTAAAGAAACTCTACCAGATACAAAGGATCTCAAAATGGAGCCTTGGGAGCTTGCGAGGAAGTGATGTGAAGAGACCTTGCAGGTGAGGTGGAGGCACAAAGAGGGGTTTGTAGAATGGGACCTAGGGATCCATGGGGTAGGTAGGATCGAAGGGAGTAAAGGTAAGTATATGTGTGGTTGCAATCAACTGCCAACAAAGCAAAGATGTAAGAATCAGAATCAAAATCGGTGGGGACCAATCTTATTCGAATAAGATCGATCTGACCAATTCCGAGGAAGGAAACCGATTCGGAATCGGTCTGAATCGTTTCTTTTTATTTTTTGCTTCAAAAAATGCAGAAAAATCATGAAAAATTTTATAAAAATAGGAAACTTACTAAAAAACCTAAAAAATAAAAATGTAATGTTTAATATGTTTTCATGCCATAACATTGTAAGATACTTTCACTTAATATATATAACATGATAAAATTGAGTCATATAATATGTAATTTGGTATCTTTTTATTCACCAATATTTATGAAATTGACCTTCATCCTTTTGCTCCTTTTAAGTCTCTTGGGCTCAGAGATTCCATTGAGATGTGTTTGTCATTATTGGCCCATATCCAGTTGAAAAAGTGAGGCAACTATCTTACTAAAATCATATATAGTGTTCTACACATGCACTCATGAAGCAGAAATAATGTATGGTTGGAAATCATCAGGAGAAGCTGGTTCTTGATATTGATATGATGCGTACTCATCAAAAAAAACCTTGATTCCATCTATGGCTTCTCCCACTAAAATGTTGCTTCAAGGCCAATTTATCTATATTTGCCCCACTAGTTCGTACACTAGTAGAAGAACCTCTACCTCCACCTCCTCTTCCATCTGGCTAGGCGGGTGGTATGAACTCCTCCTCATCAGCATCTGAGGAGTGTGAGGGTGGTTACATATTGTCTATTAGACTCATAGGACCTCACTTGATACTTAACCTTATTTTGGTGGCTTCTTTTATTGTATCATGTTTTGAACTCTTAAGCCCCATAATTTTTGCCAGCTATGCAAATCGTCCCATTTTTCTTACTATTTTTTTGTGTATCTTTATTAGACTGAAATTTGGTTGGGTAACTAAGGGTGGGGGTGGAGCTAGAGTTGGGGCTAGGGTTGGAATTGCATCTAAGGTTGTTGGGGCAGAAGATGGGACTAGTTGAGGAGTAGCAGAAACTTCCTCTTCCATACCCTCAACCTTAACATCATTTAGTTCTCTTCCTACCCATACACAATCCTTAGGATCAAACTTAGGTGGTTCGTTCCTGGCTACCTTCTCCTCAATTCAAGCAGAAAATGAGTGTTCCTTCTAAAAAATGTAGTCAATGTCAACCTTTTTAGGTGGTTCACGTGTTCTATGTCTCTCTTCATATGCTCCACTTGTAAACTTTTCAAATCTTTTCTATGACAACTTTTGGCGATTTTTAATATTCTTTATGTATAGCCTCACATTATAATCGCAAAAAAATCAGCTTCTCCAACTTTTCAGATGTCAACTTGTTCTTCCTTTTAGTGTGTATCAGGTTACATGTACTCCAGTTTCTCTCACAATAGGAGGAACTGGTGCTCTGGCTCAAAATCTTGATGACAATGGATGTAAGTGGATTCTTGCCACTTTTTGTGTTCATAGTTCACCTAAACCCACCACTTAATTGAAAACACAGAACAAATGAAAATTATTAGTCTTTAGGTTGAGCACTTGTTACAAACTGAACATATTAAAATGAAATCTCATATTAAACATACCAGGAGAAAATTTGACAAAAGATCATATTAGGTCTAGATCTGAGTACATTCCAACTCTCATATTGTAGTGTTACATCTGAAAATTGATAAATATGAAATGATTAGTGTTTATAAATAAATATTAAAAATAATTAAAAATCACTTACCTTAACTCAGCTTCTGTTCTATCCTACTAAAATATAGACAAGCGATGTATCATTCGATAAATACCCCGCAAGATTTCATTGTCATTAGACACTTGTCTTCTATATTAGATGCATGGATTTAAGAAATATCATGCAATCATTCAACTAAATGTCAATGTCAAGTATAATACTTAAATTAAAATACAACAAGCACAAATACACTAAAATACATGTTGCATGTACATCATGTTGCAATATTCCATCCCATTTGGCATTACTTATTTTCCACCATTTTTGTAGTCTTTGGGATTCTTCTCCTTGATCCTTAGTTTTACATGGTCCATTGCATCATAAAGAGTCTCTATCTAGTTCATGTCATAAGAGTCAACTAACCTCAAGATAACCAACAATGACTCAATAATGGACAAGTAGGAGGAAATTTTGTCCCAAAATTTTTTGTCCGTGATCACATTCTCCATCTTCATCAGAATTTTCAATTGATCATCATTGTTGTGTAAGTTGCCAACTATGTAATTATAGTAAATTTGGACATATATGAACTTGACTAGTATATATCTATGCAGATGCAAGCTCTCTAAGGTAATAAAATTTGTAGTAAATCTAGTAGGCGCAAGCCTGATCAGATCATGCCCCTTCAGTATGCTCCCTCATATTATGTAATAAACGGGGGTGTGAATAGATAAAAGATGTAATCACTTGAGCTTGCCTAACTAGTGTAGATATTGCAAGCTCCTTGCCTTTGTTCTCCAACAAGTGATCAATGGAGTGTGCTGCATATGGTACTAAGAAGAGTTGATGTCTTTTCTCCATCAATTTCCTCCCTGTTTTCTTGTAGGTTAGTTCATTGTCAGTCACAAGTTGAACATTTTTCTTTTCCAATCTCCTTTACAATAGCATCCATCAAGAAAAGATGTACTTGGTATTCTTGATCTGACTTGAAGCATCAAATGATTTTAAGAAAGTTGTGCCCTCTAAACAATAAAGGAGGAAGTTGATTATGCTCTTTATGGTGATATATGTCCACCTATCACACATAACTGTGTAGTTTCTCTCTGTCTCCACGCCAACTTGAAGTCATCTATATATATCTTTAACTCCACCTACTTCCTCAGTCCTCTGGCATAAAAAAACATGCTACTAAAGACTTGCAATCCCAGTCCAATCTTTGCAATGGCATCAATAATAGTTTGAAAATATGGACTAGTGACTACATGTGTTGTGATACCTATATTCAAATAGATAGAAAAAATAGTATTGCCTTCCCCCTAAATTAATTACAATAAAATAAAATAGAAAATAAATTTAACTATTTAAGATTTATACCTGCATGCAAAACCAACTTCACCATAATTTTCATTGCTTGCCGAATAGTTCTACGTAAGACACTATATTTTCTAAACAAATACTCATCTCTTCCTACTAGTTTGGGGATCAGGCGTGTTGACTCAAATCGACGATATATCTCTTATTTTGCTCTCATACCCACACCCTCACTAGGTGTAAGTTGTGTCAACTGTTATCGACGAAAGGCATGGTCAAAATACTAAGTTATTATTATATTTGTAATATTTTATATTTTTTAATTCATGATGTTATTAGTGATTAATAGGTGTACATGTAAAATACTAAAATATAAATGTATAAGCCTCTTGCAGATAACATAGCAATGGGCTTTGACAATTGTTCTAATGCCTCCCTGAAGTTGCTTGATGTCTTCGCAGGTACATTTTCCTCTTTGAGACTATCACGAACTCCAAGTTTGAAATCCCTCAGTCAAAGGTAAGCCAATGGAGTTGGATATTGTTCTTGCAGTGTCTTATGAGGCTTTTCTATGAGCTTGCTTATATTTGCTCTTCAGGAACTAATACATGAAAGGATATCAAGGAATGTTGCCGAAGCAATATCTTCTCTGTGAATTCACATCCTCAAACGCCTTCGGTGATTCATTCTCCTCTCTTGAGAAATTTAAATCTCATAATGTTGCTTTATCGTAACTTGTATTCACACATTTTCACCTAGCTCTTGTTAGGATGTCAAGCTTGAGATTATTTGCAGTAAGTTGTATATCGATGTTCATGTAAACCGACGGAGTTGTGTCGAAGATGCGTACATAAATGCTCTAGATCATATGCAATTAATGCTGGGTATGATGTGATATTGTGATGTGGCTGGCTGCATCTAATTTGCAGTCAACCCGCCGTGCCTCAACCCGACACGTAACTACGAGAATAAAGCACTTTTTAAAATAGGACCTATCAGAAAGAGTCTTTTGTCTTTTTGCCATTTGAATGCATAACCTTGTCAGAACTTGAACGTGGGTATTATATCCCATAGCAACACTTCATAGCTCATGCACATCAATGAATGTGTGATTGCATGGCTCTTGTTGTTTTCTCTTCTCATCAAATATCTCTAGATGATTACTATCAAACGGAGCCTAAGATATCGAGAGTTATGGTACATGGCATCGGAAGAAACTCATGAAGAGAATTTTAAATGAATTTTTCTGACTTTCTGTGAAGCTTTTGAACAGATTACTCTTGGGTTCTCTAATGCTTGCCGTGCGAGGTGATAAGCACTGAAAATCGTCTACAAAAAACTATTCTGTTCCTTGGTTTGTCTCCGTATGGGAAAATGAGAATCCCAGTCTGTAAGGTGAATTTAGTTGGGATTATAGGGCAAAATTTATGATTGATGGTAATAAATGATTGTCCATATAATTCATCTCTTGGTAATTTTTAAAATTTGAGTGAATAAAATAGGAGTACATCTCTCTTTTTAAAATCTAAACTAAATCATTACAATCCAAAATTAAAAAGAAAATCTGGTTTGTTTGGATGAGATTGTATGATGTTAGAGATTCTTAATATTAAAATATCTGCCTAATTATATAAATAAAGAGCTTGCTCGTTGAAAATCTTACGGCCATGTGAAAGGAATGTATGCACGCCTATGCGCACGGCTTAACTACCGCCTCAAAATTAGTCAAGAACCGGGGATTATGTAATAACACAACCTGATAAGTTTAAAGCGGAAGGTAAAACTGCAAGATTATCGTTACAGAGCAGAATATTGACAGCAAAAAAAAAACTGCCATCAACATATTTTTCCTAAAATTGTGGTTCTAACGGAATAAATTGGAATCTTGAGCTCCATATGTTTCGACATTATTCAACTTTACCGTCTTCAAGAACATCGCCTGATTCATGTCTCCTCTGTATCAACAAGTGACTAAGTTTCTCTGCTGTTGGTACTAAGTCAGCTTTCAGAAATGCATCATAGAGCCTGTCGCATACGGAAATATCAAACTCGGAGCCTTTTGCTTGCTTCCACTCGTCAAGAATTTCTCCAGCTTCTTTCGAGCACCCGAGTGTAAGGTAGGAGGACATTATACAGACATAACTTCTGCTGCTCAAATTTTTCGTACTTTTCTGCAAAGATTTCCATACGTCATTAACCCTCTCTCTATTTCCTAGCCCAGCATACAGAATTACAAGAAAATCGTAAGTAATCCACTCCCTAGGGGTGATCTTTTCAGCCTCGACCACAGGGTTTATCATATTTGTAATATGGCCGACAGAAATATAAATATCAGTCAACTTGGTATATGTTCTCCAGTCACTACTGCAGTTGGGATCACAGAGCATTTCTTCGAGAATATTTTTCGCGCCATCAATATTCATGTTAGAGGCGCATGCACTTATCCGGAGATTGTATGTAAATAGGTCAGGTGAGACATTGCTTCTTTTCAGCTCCTCAGCAATTAAAGCAACCTTATCAGGCTGTCCAACTGAAATGTACAGTGTCATCATCTCATTGTATGTAACTGTGTTCAAATTGATGCCCAATGCCCTAACTGTCTCAAACAGACTTTCAGCCTTTTCCAGAAGTTTTTCTCCAGCATATGCATGTAGGAGGGCAGTATAAGTCTCACAGGTTTTCATAGTTGACGAAAGTCCTTTGAAGAACTCTTCTGCAGATATAGTGCCAAAAACCTTGTTTATCAAGTCTATTCGAGTTGCATAATCACGGTCTGACAGTTCATATTCTTCGTGGGCAATCATCCATTCTGATATCTGTAGAATTGTAAAACTTTAGATGCCAACAATAGGGTTCTAATAGGGTGTTTGGTTGCTCTTTTTAAATTTAAATATTCTTGTTTTTGAAATAAAGATCATCTGCTATCTTAATATCAATTTTAAAATTACATAAACACTGAGTTTGTGTTTTGACAAAACTGTCATAATTTTTAAAAATTATAAAATGGTGTTCGATTATATTTAAAAAAAATATTTATCAATATATATACATATCAACACAATTTTTGTATAAAATATGAGCAAACTTCGTGGTACAAACAGTGTTGCCGGCTCAAAGCCCGGAGGCTAGAAAAAAATAAATGAATTCTATAAACATGAAAATGGCCATGTTCTAGAGCTTAAGCCCCCATGAATTTCCAACGAGCTTGCAAACTCATCAGAGAGAGAGCGTGAAATCCCATCAAAGAGAAAGCACGGCAAAATATTTAAACATCAAAATAATTTGTTGTGCGCCAAAGTGGGAGCAGTAGCACAGCGAAGTGTTCCTTAAGGAGGTGGACGGCCAAAAAAGTGCCAATGGTTGAGTTCCAACTTGTTGATGACGAAGAGTGTGTGTGTGTGTGTGGGGGGGGGGGGGGGTTAGGATCGTTAACGGCGTTAACAATGTATCGCACGACGGAGAAGGGGGAGCGACAAAGACAACAAAGGCGGTGGCAGCACCAGGTGGTTTTCTCCACACAACTACGATGATTCAGCAACTGGGTTCCAACTTGTTGATGATGAATCGGTGGGGCTTTGGGTTTGTCAATGCCGGTAACATCGTATGGTGCAGTGAAGAAGGGGGAGCAGTAAAGGCTACAAAGGAGGTGGCGACAACAACTGGTTACCTCCGCACGGTGACGACGAAATGGCGACAGAGCCTCTGCATCTATCTCAAAAATAAAACAAGTCTTATCTTATTTTTATTTTGAAGGAGATTTGATGGATAGAGCATCTCATGTTTAAAAAAGAAAGAGAAGTCAAAGAGAACAACCAAAGACCTTAACTTTTTATTATTAAAATTTATGTCAAAAAGTCAGAAAAAACACAACCAAACACCCTATAAAAAGTACAAAATGAAAAAACATGACACTAGCTACAAAATGCAACCAAAATAAGATAAAATTAACATAGACTTTTCATCGAATAAATTCATAAGGTGAAGGACAAAGGTATATATTTTCAAAAAAAAAAAAGGACAAGGTATCCACCATCCATAAAGTACCCACCAACAAGTACCTAACTCTAATTAAAATGAAACAACACAAAGAAAACAAGAGCATAAGAGATAAGAATGAAATTATCATGAGAAAGCACAAAGAAAAACAAATACAGCACTACAGTAATCATAGTGAGATGGACATGAATACACATATATAACCACCACAAGTTACAACTAATGGTCTGTTTGGTTAAGGTATCAGAAATGATATTATATTAGTATTGATATTGATATTTCTAGACATTAATGTCAATATCAAAATTGTTACAAGTTGACATGTGTATTACATAACATGTTTTATTTGCACTCTATGTTATCAGAGGCAATCGCCTCGGTCACCTAGGCGACGACTCGTTGAGTTACTGTTAAGTAACTCATCACTTATACTATTGCACATACTGTTAAAATATTGTTATATAACTCGGTCGCCTAGGCGACGACCCTGCGCTCCCCTCATTTAATAATATTATAACCAAGGAAGGCTGGGTCGCGGGTCGCGACCAGGTCGTGGGACCCCCAGGCCGACCCGGTCGCGACCGGGTCGCAACCATGTTTTTTATTCATTTTTTAAAAAAAATAAAAAATAATAATAATAATACGAAAAAAAATCTAAAAAATTACAAAAAAAATCGGGAAAATAAATGACATGATTTAAACAAATAATACATCAACTTTATTCCAATGTGATGTGTTCTACACTTTGTAGGTAGTTGATGTACTCTCCCCGTGTCATTTGGGTTGAGTACATAGCTTGATACATATACACATGACGATCATATTCGTCAGTCCCTCGGGAAACTATCCTAAGACTTGATCCAAACGAGTCACCATAACTATAGGTCGATTGGATCGAAGTATCCGATGACTCCACATAATTCATTCCACAATACTCTTAATCGTATGTAGGGAACCAAGAGCCTTTGGATGAATCATACACATAGTCGGAGGCATCGTGGTATTCTGCTTCAACTCCATGGCTACGATAACTTTCTCTACCTTGTGGCCTTCTACCATGATCAGCGTCTTGGGTTGCATGAGTATATTGCTCCTCGTCGGTAAAACGTAACGACGTTGTAGGAGATATGGGAAGATCTGGGGTCCCTTGTACTTGTAAAATATTCGCGCCCCCGTATCCAGCACCATCATCGCTGCTACTCTTTGACGACGAATCCTCGGACGTACGATGCACCCGGATGTTCGGCTCCGGCGTATCTTCTCGATCGTCTTCGACCGTCTCAGCATCTGCAATATCAAAAGGATCAGTCATAACTTGTTTACCTTTTCTCTTACTTTGTGTATCTTGACTAGTTCCTTCTCCGGTCCTCTGTTGCTTTGCTATAGAGGGAGGGATCTGGAATTCTTCGGCCAAAGGGACATCGTCGAGCACTCCTTCAGCCCATTGTCGGTCTTCTGGGTTGAACTCCGGTTCTCCCAACCCTTCTCGGTCGTTGACCCAAGCTTCTAAGGAATTCTTCTCGTAGAATATTTGATCCAAATCGATGTCATCGTCTTCAATTTGCGGCTCCTCGACCAAACGTCCCGCCGCCTGTGATATCTAACTCTTTTGTTCCATCTGGTTCTGATTCATTCTCTCCAAATTCCTCAACTTTAACCTCATGTTGTAGTGACAATACACGAGGTCTTCAAGTCTCCTTGATGTCAACCTATTTATTTGTTTCGTGAATCAAGCTGAATGTAGACCAATTCCTCTCGCAGCCCAAAGCCGAAGTGGTTTGACTTAGGACCCTGATGGCTACGTCCGCCAAGTCCTCATACCCTGGTACTTTACCATGGTCCATCCACCAATCAGCTGCATAAATTGAATGTATTACATTATTATCTAAGTAAACTTTGATTAATTAAGTAATGAAAAACATTGCTACGTACCCGGACTTAGTAGCATCACAGCTCATTCAACTCTGCTCGATCCAAAGTGAAAACTCCGCATTCTGTAATCGTACATCTTGTTGCAAGCGATAATAGCACGGTCGTCGTCACCAAGCAACCGTCGGATGACGCTCTTCGCGTCATCTAATAGCTCGTTCGTTGTCTTGAACTGTGGACTATAGCAATACCTTGGGTTGAAAAAGTAACCTATGAACTAAATAGCATTAGTAAACAACTTATACATATCTGACATTAAAAAAAAGTAAATGTTTAAAAAAATATACCTGCTGTATGTATGGGTTGATGTAACGTACGTTCCCAGCGACGATCTATAATATCCCACCACTTAGCGAAGTCGGGCACGGTCTTGGAGATTTCTTCCTTCGCTCTCTCAACCGCATCATATAAATACCCCATGTCTGCTTTCCTATCTCCGTCAACTATCCTTAGTACCTTCACTATGGGTTGGACGATGTCAAACGTCTTCTTTACAACTTTCCAAAAATCTCCACTCTCTATTGTCTCCTCTACTTTTCTCCTCTTTCTCTTATCCGATGGGTTACATCTAGCCATCCAACTACCCCAACCCGGTGAAATAACCATTTGAGTTAGAGCTCTCCTTTGACTCAATAAACTTTCTAAGGAAATATAGTGGGAGACGAACCGGGTTGCACCAGGCCGTAACAACTCTCGCCCCTTGGTGTGTTCCCTCATAAGTGCAAGGACAAAGTTGTGGTTATAAATAAATGAAGAAATAAACTGGGCTAGCTTAACTACCCTGTCTATTTGAAGATCCTTGCATATAGCCTCCAACATCAAGTCTAAAGAGTGAGCGGAACAAAGTGTCCAATACAACTTTGGTCTTTTGACCATAAGTATCTGTCCGGCCGCATTGTCTGTGACTACTTGAACTACCAGGCTCTCTCATATTTCTTCTATCACTCCATCTATCAATTGGTAAAGATACTCCGTATTCTTTACCTGTCCTGATGCGTCGACCGACTTCTAAAAGACCGTGCCGGCTTGACTGTACACTAGGAAATTGATCATTATCTCCCTAGTTATACCTGTTAAGTATAAGATATTAACTAAGTTATACCAAAAAGAATGTTTATACATTTAATATGAATGAGTAAAAGAAAATTTACTTACCGGTCCATCCGTCGGTCATTAACGTGCAACCTCGTTCCTCTCATATTCGTTCAAATGATGCCATGTACTTCTTTGTTTATTGCACCTCCATAGGAAGATATACATTGTATATCTCCTTTGGGTTTGGACCAGGCACTCCCCTCCCGACTTCTGTGATCGTATTGATCATGTTCTCGTAGTATGGTCCCTTCGCGGCATTTGCCGGAATGCTGTGGTGAAAGAACCACCTTGACGTTGCCCGGCCAATCTTCTCCTTGCATAATTTTAGATTCTTCATCGCCGTCGTGATTGTCGTTTGACGTTGTCGTGGTATGGTGATTACGGGATCCACAGGACCTACTGTCGGATCGTCGTCTTGGGTGAGATCATGAACCTCATATTGCGGTTGGTTGTTGTATCCTCTTCCACTTCCTCGACCACTCCCACTTCCAGACCCTTGACCCATCATTCGGCCGGTGCGTCTATGCAACTCTTCATCGTCGAATGATCTTCGACTTGCTTCCATTCCCCGTAAGAGGTCATCTATTTAGGAAATATTTAAGTATTCAACTACTTAATTATCTTTTAAAATAGAAGAATGAACTATGTTTATGAGTAACACCTCCCATACCTTCGTACTCTTCATCTCCAAAAATATCCGGCTTCTCTTGTCCGGTCCCGTAAATGTGTACGGAACATCTCCCCGGTTGTTGCAATTCTTCTCGGACGGTCTCCTTATGCCGTTTGCTAGTTCCTTTCGTTTGCTCCATCGCTTGTAGGTGCCTACGAAATTAAGCTCTGACCTCCGGCGGAGTCCGTGTGTAAGGAAGAACGTTTCCCTTGCAAGGAAGAACGTTTCCCTTCATGCCTGCAAGATGAGATTTTAAACGATAAATACCACCGAATATTACTTTGTCGCAATATTTATATTGCACTTTTCTCTTCGCTATGGAGATCAAGTTGCAATGTAACCAAGCCGGATCACTCCGGGTCGCGCCGGTAGTTTGGGTTGTTTGACTTGGAGAAGACACTTTTTTAACTAAATAATTACTTAAGTAAGTAATTAACTATTTAAAAAGCTAATGACGTTAATAAGTGAGTACTAATCTAAGTAAACTTTTAATTATGTAAAATAAATGACTAACTAATTATGTAACTAAGTAATTAACTATACCTTCTAACTAATGATGTGTTAAGTAACTACTAAACTAAATATCTAACTAATCTTCTAGCTAACTAACTATGTAAGTAAGTAAATAAGTATTAAAAAGAAGAAACTACTTAACTAACTAATCAATGAAACAAATATTAAATAAATATACTAAATGAACTAATGAAGTGCTTAATGAAATAATTAAGTAAATGAAAAACAAAATGAAAACAATGAGAGTAATGAGAGCAAAATGAGAGCTTGAGAGTGAGAGTGAGGGGTGAGAGTAAGGGGTAGTCCCCAAGGGGCTGAATGGGGGGGCTGGAGTCCCTCCAGACCGTTGGCAACGGTCATATGACCGTTGCCAACGGCCTTATGGCCGGGGTCGCGCGACCCGATCGGGTCGCGCGACCTCACGCGACCCACGCAACCCGGCCAGGTGAGTCGGCCCGGCTGGGTCGCGACCGAGCCGGTCGGGACCAAACCCGACCGGGTCGGTGCCGGGTCGCGACCCGGCGAACCATGATTATAACAATATTTTACCATCACTTATACTATTGCACATATATAAATTTTATAATCATAAATGAGTTATATACTTAAATTTTATAAAAATTCATTTAACTTTCTTCACTTTCACACATACATCATATTTACTTATGTGCATTGATAAAACACTCATATTCAATTATAACATAAAAAATATAATTATATTTATGCTTATTTTTATATATAACAACCTCCCGACTCAGCCTTCCTTGAATACCACCTTGACCGCCTAGGCGACGCCTAAGCGGCCACCTTGTCGCCTAAACAGAATCGGTACCCTTCAACGTCTTGGGCGCCTTGTCGCCTTGACAACTATGGCGACGAGACGAGGCGAGGCGAGGCAAGATTTTCTTGCCTCGATTTGCCGGTGACCACCTGAAGTAGTCGCCTCCTCCACCCCAGTCGCCTAGGTGACCAAGACGTGAGGCAAAGACTAAGGTGATCTCCTCAGCCTTAATGGATTCGGGCCAAGCTCGGATCCGATTAACTTAAACCCCACCCCTCTTCTAGCATGAATCCAATTAACTTAAACCCCTCACCCCCCTTTGGCTTCTCTCTCCCCCACCGGATTCTCTCACCCGATGCAAAGCCCTCCCATGCCGGACAAGAGACCACCATCGTCTCCACATGCCGGAGTCGACCTCCCCGCTGCCGCCGGTAGTTGAAAGCGGCACCGTCGCCACCGTCTATCGTCGAAAAACCTCATGCCACTGCCTTCTTTCACCATAGAAGCCATCCGGACCGTCGAAGGAGCTGTCCAACGGGTCAGTTTTAAGGTTTTGTCAAATTTTTTATTTCTTCATTTTATCTTGGTTTTTTTGTTCATCATCCTTCTTCTAATACAAGATCCTTATTTTATGTTTTAATCTGTTCTTTCTCGGTGTAAATTGTTGGACAACCATATTTAGACGGAGAAGGTATGTCCTTCGATTTATTTGCTATCTTTTCAATTTATAGTATAAATGTGAGTAAATTGTTGTTGTTAGCAACCTTAAATTTGTCTAACATGTTTATTATTTTTTAGGTAGTGTTTTTTTATATTTTTTGTTTTAGTTTGACCATGGTTTTTAAAAAAATTTGTAAAAGTTAAGCCTCGTCGGAGATGACTTTTGCACCAATAATCTCCCTTGTCGAAAGACTCATCGGTAAGATGAACATGAATTAACACAAATAAAGGTACATCTTTCTTTTTATTTTTGATTTATTCATTTTCTACATTTTTAAATATTTTTTCGCTGTTTTATGTATTTTCTGTATTTTTACATATATTTTCAGTATTTGTAGATAGATTTTCCCGCATTTTCAGATATATCATGTGTATTTCTATGTTCTTCCTGTAATTTTAAATATATTTCCTGTATTTTTATATATTTATTTTGCATTTTTGATGTATTTCCTGCATTCTTACATGTATTTCCAAATTTTTTATATATGTTTCTTGCTTTAAAAATAAATATATTAAACAAAAAATGTCGCCTCGAGCACTTGAGGCACCCGAGGCCTCTAACTACATAGTTTGCACTACAAATTTAAAAATTGATACTATTAGCTAAACACCTCTAGGTGATTACTGTGAATATCAATTTTTAAATTGATAGCGATAGAAATGCTTAATAGTGTTACCAAATAGGACAATTATTTTATAAACAAGGAGAACGCAAGCAGGTATTCATTTGATTTTACTGCCACGTCTTGGACCTCACTAGTAGCTTTTCTTTTCTAAAGATGATCTCAAGTCATGTTCGTGGATAATTAAGTATAGAAGATTATTAAGTACCGGATGATAGAATTGTAAATTTATGATTAGAAAACCAACATATATCCAAATCAGAAATTGACATGAATATTTCGGATCTGATTGATTAAGCTCTTAACACATTCTTAATTATGTTTTACAAATTTGATTGTGATCTGATTTTTTTTTACATTTTTAGATATAAAATTTAGTTAATTATTTCGGATTCAAATTATCTTATCGGATTCTAAAATTTCAGATTTAATATTTAGGGCATATAATTATATTTGTATTTCCTATAAGCTATGTAGGTAATATTATGCTCCCCGATCAGACATATGAATATGAACATATAAATACCATTTAAATAATCATGGGATACATTCGATTACAACATGATTTCACCCAAATTGACAAGCTATCATGCATTGGGTGTATAATATATGCATGATAATGTCCTCTCCCAGTATCCTCACTTAATCTAAGAATTTGTATAACATGACTACATGTATGACCTCTCCCTTAGGTTAGTGGGACTACCCTCCCTTAGAAGATGGAGTTGAATACTCTACTTTGGGGGGTAAGATTCAGTATAGAATAAGAGACTTGCCCATTTAGACCCACTGCCATATCGCTTTTAAACTCTAGACCTGCAACCGTAAGGTTAGGCCATGAAGGGGCTGTTTAGGATGGCCAAAACAGTGGGTTGAGCTGTATGGGATGTGGGATGGCCAAAACTGCGGTCTTTTGAGGGACAATTCTATAGCTGAAACAGGTCCTGTTTAAGGGGTCAAAGCAGGTCCGATTAGGGGTATAGATGGTTGATTTTTGGTCATAACCAGGTCTGATTTATGAGGCATAAATATAGACATGATATGGACCATGGAGGGATGGGTGTAAGCATAGTTGTTAAGGTGACAAGGCATCCAAGGTATTGAAGGGTGTCAATTCCGCTTAGGCAACAAGGCGACCACTTAGACGTTGCTCAAGTGGTCAAGTCAAGGAGGTAACATTGGATGCATATATACATATATATACATATGCATATACATATACACAATCATATATATAATTAGATGTTAGTATTATATATATATTAATACATACATACAAATATATTCATAAATATAATTATATTTGTATGTTATAATTGAATATGCATGTTTTTATGTTCATACATTTAAATGTGATTTTATTTATGTATTAATGTATACATATGTATATATTTATTTTGAGAAATAATTAATCTTGATAAACTTGATGTGTGAGAGACAGGGAAGAGAGTTAAAATAGATTTTAATAAATTTTATGCATATAACACATATTTATAATTATGAATCTCTTATATATGCGATAGTATAAGTGATAGTAAAATATATTAATATATTTACACTATTACAAATGGACGATTGGGATTTGCGGATCGACCTTGTGGGGGGGTACTAGGGGGCAAAATCTTCCGAAAGAAAATTTTTTTATTATGTATAAATGTTTGGGGGCACCTAGCCTAGGCACCTTGGGGCGCCAAGGCGCCAAGGTGGGTGCTTTAAACACCTTGGGCGCCCAAGTAGGCACCTTTTGGGCTTCCACAAGGCACCTTGGCAAGGCGCTTGCAAATTAGCGCCATGCCGCCTAGGCGGGTGCCTTGACAACACTTAGTGTATGTATGATATGCAAGTGGACCAGGTATCCTTGAGCCCAATGGGCATTAAGGTAGTCAATTCCTCCTTGTTCCATACATCTACGTGTATGTCTTGGATGCTCATTACGGTGTTGTGGGGTATGGGTTTAGTCATGGACATATGTAGACTCGTCGAGATGGATAGATAGACATGTTATAGAGAATTTTGATCCTCCTACTTCACCTCCTCCTCATCTTCATCATCCTTCCATGGGCACCAACAGCAGCCGTAGGAGCATCTCCATTGGTCTCTTCCTCCTTAGGCAGGATTGACAGCAGCATCAGGTGGGGGAGAGGCTTCGGCCTCCCCTCCTTCTCCTTCTCCCATTGGCTCCAACAGCGTGAGGTCAGCAACTGCAAGATGGGTCTCCATCTGACTCCTCTCCAATCACATGTCAGCAAGGGGATGACAGCAGCATCACTGGAAGGGGTTGGAGGAGCATCAGCTTCTTTATCTCCTCTTCTTTGGCCGATGGAGGAGCATCTGCTGGAGCATCTTATGATGGTGCTAACATTGGTAGGAGTAGCAAGGGGCAGTGAACATAGGAGCATCAACTTGACCCTCCTCCATCAGCAGCAATAGCATCAGCTTCATCACCCTCCTCCATCCCCTTCCATTGTCGTCAATAGCAGATGAAGGAGAAGATGACAGCAACTCTTCCCTCTCCTAGATAGGTGCGCAGCAAGGTAGAGGGGGATGAGGGAGATGGCAGCAGCATGGAGCTATCAGCTCCTTCTCCTCCATCAACAGCGACAAGGTCCCTCCATAGGCACAGGGGTATCAACATTCCCCATGGGCATAGGCAATAGGTGGAGGATTGGAGAGGGACGGCAGCTGGGCAGGAGCATCCTCCTCTTCTTCTCCTATTATCGCAGCAACAAGGAGACAACTTCATCTTCCTCTTCTTCTATTGGCACAAGGGGCAACAAGAGGGGTAGAGAGGAGAGAATAAGGGCATTGGCTGGGAGAGCTCCTCCGGGATTCTTCCAACAGTGCACATGGGCCTATTTTTATAAAGATGGATGTCGGTCTTCCTTGCGCATGAAGATAGGAGGAATGAGAGAAAGGAAGGCCCAGTCAAGTAGTAGGAAGTGAGAAGGTGTGCACCTCATTTTTCTTGCACGCCGCCTCCTTTTTTGAAGCATCCAATGGAGCTTTTGACCTGGTCTATGCGGCTGTGGGAAATGGATCGCAGCCTTGCCTTTGACCAAGCATCTCATCACACATCATGTAATCCAATGGCTCATATTAATTCTAGCTTCAATGGGATCCAAGTTCTCTTAAGCATGGTTCGCCGGGTCGGCGACCCGGTCGGCCGGGTCGCCCGACCCGGCCGGTTTCCGGGCCGACCGGCCCGGAAACGACCCTGTCGGGCCGACTCCAAGCCGGCCCGACAGGGGGTCGCGCGACTCCAAGCCGATCCGCGACTACTCTGCGCCGCATTTAATAATAGTATAACAATACTTCACTATCACTTATACCATCACATGTATATAAGAATTTTAATCATAAAATACGTGTTATATACTCAAATTTTATAAAGATCTATTTTAACTCTCTTCTCTTTCACACACATCATCAAATTTGTCAAGAACAATTATTTTTTGAGTGTCCCATTTATTAATTGTACAATAATATTTTACTAGTATTTATATTATTATGTATGTTTAAAATTTATAATTCTAAATATATGATACATCTTAAAAATTATATATTTATTTGTTAAGTATCTTTATCTTCTCACTTAAGATTAACTCTTTCCCAACATATATTAATACAACATAATCACAAAAAAATCATATCTACTTGTATACATAGATAAACACTCATATTCAATTATAATATAAAAAATATAATTATATTTATGTATATATTTTATGTATACATAAATATATGACATAATTTTATTGTTTCTATTTGTTTCTTATTTTTATATAATTTTTTATAATAAAATATTTAAAATCCGACCCCATCCGACCCTGTCCGACCCGGGGTCGCGACCCCGTCCGACTAGGTCGGTTTTGGGGCCGACCGACCCCGGGCCGACCCCCGACCCTGCCTTCCTTGCTCTTAAGGACTCAATAAAGCATAGGTTCTAAAACTTAAGTGATGATTAGATATCATCCCTTGGATTTTATAGCCATCAATTTAATCAAGACCATCTATTACTTAAGTAGGATCTAAATCGCATTAAGGACCCACTAAGCTGAAGATCCATAGCTTAAGTGATTAGACAATCTTGGCCATTGGAGTTGGCATCATCATCATCATCTCATCCCATCCCATCTTTTAATCTTGATTGGTGCTTTATATAGGATCTAAAACTTGTTAAGGATCCATTAAGCTCTTAATTGATGAGATTGAATTTTACTTAACCCATAGATCGCGGAATCGGCCGATCCAGATCAGAATCAGCCGATTCTTGGTTTGGATCGGCCATTGCTGATCCGATTCTTGGCCGAAGGACCGATCCGGAAAAAAGTTCCGGCAAAATCGGTCGAGATCGGCCAGATCGGTCAGAATCGGATCGGAATCGGACCGATCGCATTAAGGACCCACTAAGCTGAAGATCCGTAGCTTAAGTGATTAGACAATCTTGGCCATTGGAGTTGGCATCATCATCATCATCATCTCATCCCATCCCATCTTTTAATCTTGATTGGTGCTTTATATAGGATCTAAAACTTGTTAAGGATCCATTAAGCTCTTAATTGATGAGATTGAATTTTACTTAACCCATAGATCGCGGAATCGGCCGATCCAGATCAGAATCAGCCGATTCTTGGTTTGGATCGGCCATTGCTAATCCGATTCTTGGCCGAAGGACCGATCCGGAAAAAAGTTCCGGCAAAATCGGTCGAGATCGGCCAGATCGGTCAGAATCGGATCGGAATCGGACCGGAATCAGAATCGGATCAGTCGAATCGGTCGGGATCGGGATCGGAATCGGATCTTTTTTTCTTTTTTGCTATTCTAGTCAGATCGACCAGGATCGGCCAGAATTGGTCCGAATCGGCTAGAATCGATCCGGAATCGGATCGGAATCGGATCTTTTTTTTTTTTACTTTTTTTTGCTTACCGATTCTGGATCGATTTTCTTCCATTGGGTCAGTCAGAATCGGTCCGATCCGATCCGATCCGGATGGGATCGGTACCCACCGATCCCGATTCCGATTCCAATCCCGCGATCCTTGACTTAACCCCTCCCCATAGATAATGAAATTTTACAGTGTTAACAAGATCCTATTGAAGATAGAGTATCATATTGAGTACAATTAAGGGTGCAAAATGAACCAATACACTCGAAAAGTAGCTCGAAGCTCGGCTCGATAAAAACTCGACTCGACTCGTTTATTATGTGTTGACACCAAAAATTCTCAAGAATCGGATTAAGTTTGATCCAGTCTTCATTAAACCATTAATGATGTTATTGGGTTATAAGCAAGCTCAAGTACAGGTCGATATCCAGGTCCTGAAAAGGTCCTCTATGACCCAATCTCAGCCCATCCCGAAGACCCCAAAACATGTTATCGCCATCCACCCTGCTCGAAAATGGGCCGGGCACTCTTTCAAACGAGCGAAAGAATCAACCCACAGGCCTGCTCAAAGATGGGCTCAGCGGAAAATAAAAAAGGAAAATTTTTTGTTTGAACAAGCTGGAGATCGGTTGTTTAAGAAGATGAAATAAAAAGGAGTTTAAAAAAACGGGGAAGGGGATTATCGTGACCAGAGCAGGACCGGTCCGAGTCCATCTTGGAGCAGAAACGCCATGTTATGGAAGGTTCCCAATTGTTGAAGGAGTCTGATGCCATAGGCAAGTCAATCCCGCGTAGTTCGGAGTTGTTCCGAGTCCATCTCGGAACAGGACTCTGTATTGCGGAAGGAGACCTTCCCGGGAGTCCCATATCCTTCCGAAATGGTAGACCGACGGTTTTGGGAAGCTCTGATTCCCTCTCGGTCCCGGAACCAGCTTCTGATCGGGGGAAGGAGTTCCCCGATGCCTATAAAAGGCCGAACACAAGCCGTTGTGCGGCAGGGGGGAGAGAAAACCAAAGGAGGGGATCAACCGTGAGATCGGTCATCCGAGAGAGCAAGAGCAAGAGAGCAGAGGGATAGAAATCCAGAAGACAGAAATCGAGAGGAGGATCCCCGAGGGCGAGAGAAAGGAGAGAGCCGGAACCTTGCAGCAGCAGCCGTCGCCACAGGCCCTTCCGGAAGTTGCTGTCGCCGTCGTCGCAGGCTCCTCCGGAAGTTGCCGTCGCCGGAACCCTCTCCCGAAGCTGCCGTCACCGCAGGCCCTTCCAGAAGTTGCCGTCGCCATTGCCGTCGAAGATCCTGCCGCCGTCGAAGCCTTGCTCTGCCGTCGCCACTGTTGTCGGAGGAAGAAAGGAGGGAGAGGTCGGGGGAAATAATACCCCCGAACCTACGTCCACGGTGGAAAAGCACCGCGGGGCCCACAAGAAAAAAAAAGGTAAAAAAACAGGGAAGAGAGCCGCGGCGGTCGACCGCGTGAGAGGCCGCGCGCGGGCGGTCGCGAGCAGGTGTTGACCCGCGGGTCAACCAACAGTGGGGCCCACCTGCTAAGATTGTTAAAAAAAGAGAAGAAGAAGAAGAGAAGAGCCGCGGAGGCCCAATGGACCTGCAGATGAACAAGTGCTGGAATTTAAATTTTTAAATCAATTTAATTTAAACAAACCGAGGCAAGCATAAGGCTGGTTCTAAACCCACTTCATGGCTTCGGCATAACCTAAAAGAATTCAAAACAAATGGGAAACCAGGAGACCGGTTCTAAACCCACCTCTTGACCCATAATTAATTCAAAAACAAAAATAAAACAAACAATCAATTTAAATTAAATAAAAATTCATTTAATTTAAACAAACCGAGGCAAACATAAGGCCGGTTCTAAACCCACCTCATGGCTTCGGTTCAACTTAAAAGAATTCAAAACAAAGGGAAACCAGGAGGCCGGTTATAAACCCACCTCCTGACCCTCTTCTTAAGGAAGACATCCAAAGGTCTATAAAAACAGACCCCAATGTCTTACCGGTGCAGCAAGCAGTTCATCAACTCATGAAGGAGTCATGAAGATTGCCATGAGCTAATTTCCCACAAGTCTATCAAAGACCGGGATATGCTCAGTTTCAAGACAATGAGATGAGTCCCCACAAGATTATCAAAAGTCGGGTGTATTCAATCTCAAAATAGTGGGCGATGCCCATAAGTCTATCAAGACCGGGTACATGCCGCCCATGAATGACAAGTTCCATGTTCACCAAGGACTCAAAAAGACCTGATTTCTGGTCATTCAAGTTGTAAATCATGTCTCATATTTGAGAGAACAAGTGAAATTCATGTTCGGTACATAGATTGATGTTACAAAGAGGAGAGACAACCATATGAAATTTTTGGAATGCAAGACAACAAAAAAAAACTAACAAACGATTCTGAAATCTGCAAACAAACCAATTTCTCAAACCAAATCCCCAAATCAAAACACTCAAACAAATCACAAACTCGATTAAATTCACAAACAAAATCTGAAAGTCTGAAATCAGGACCTGCAGTCCGAAAATCTTTGAAAAGTGCAGAATCTGCAAGAAATCTGAAGTCTGAAATCTGTAGGAGATCAAAATCTGAACTTCACATCTAAAACAAGAAACCGAAGCCTGTAAAAATCTGCAGAATTTCAAATCTAAAAATCTGGAAAACCTGAAAATCAGAAATCAGAGCCTGCAAACATAAGATCCTTAAATCTGAAATCAGAAGTCTAAAATCTAAGTATACATCCAAAAATCAAAAAATCTCAAATCAGAAGGGTGCTGAACTTTAAAAAATAAACCAAATCAAATTTCTAAGCAAATTTTAATAAACAAACCAAATACAAAGAAAAAATCTTCGTCCTGTCAAGCAAATTTAAATCAAATTTCTTAAATTAAAATTCGATTCAAAGCCACATAATCCAACCTGATATATAAAATAATTCAAATCAAAATTGAATCAATGAAAAAATCATAAACTAATCCATGCTAATTAATTCAACAGGAATCAAATCTCCCAGATACAATTCAAATCAAATTAAAACTCACACATCAAATCCAAATTTCAACCAATAAAACAAACTCAAATTCAAACTAAAATCAAACCAATTCAATCCAATTCAACCAAATAAATCTCTCAAATTAAATTAAATTCAAATAAATCAATTCCAAATAAATTCAATTCCAATCAAACCAAATAATTCAATCCCAACAAAATCCATTCAAATCAGCTTTAACTAATCAAACTTAAATTAAATTCAACTTAAACTAAATTCAAAACAATTCAAATTAATCAAATCAATTCAACTTAACTCAATGCAATTCAACTCAAATTAAATTCAAAGTAAATCAAATACTTGCATTCCATCAAGTTCATGGGGCTGTTTTCACCTAAGTGTTTGTGTGAATGTTTATTTTTTGTGGATGTATTGTCTTCTATTTCCATGGATTGCTATGATGCTTAATCAAGGGTTTTTGAGAAATCTCGATATAATTAATGTCGGATCTTCGCACCATCCAACGGGGAGAGGTCAAAATCAATTTCAAAGAACCTAACAACCTCAACATATAATTTTGACCCTAGTTAGTACTTTTATGGAATACCATCTATTTTCCTAAGAAGTCAATGCTAAGGTCAAATCAAATCTAATCCAAATTCAAAAGGAAAACGAATTTCCAAAACCAAAGTCTTTAAATTTTGAGAGAATTTTGAGGTTACATCAATTGGCACGCCCGGTGGGACCTCTCCTTCCCTTCATCTCTCCGTCATAGCAATTCAAGAAGACATACATCCCAAATTCCATATATATCTAACATATGCTTCTTTCCTTTTTGGCGAGGAGGAGGCGGAAAAATGTCAAAGGATGAAACCCGGTGGGGTCCAATCATCCCGCCATGAAGACTTCATCCTGATGTTGCAATCATCTCAAGGACAGCTCTCGAGGTTCATGCAACACAGAGAATATTTCATAGGGTCAAACAACTTGACCCTATTTTCAAAGAGCTTGCCACATAAGCTCCCCAACAAACAACTCTGGGGGCAAGTAGTCATGGATTCTGTCACCACCAACCCTCAAAGAAGTCAAAGAGGCATCAAACATGCCGTCTCAAGACCCATGCAACTAAATACCAAAGTCGATTTTTCATACCTGACCAAGACAAGAGAAGGACAACGCCAAAGCAAAGTCCAACTCCTCCACCTCCAACAAGTGCAAAGCACCGGGGAAACTACAACAAGACGATGTCTAAGTTTGACATCAAATAAAAAAATGTTGCCGGCCAACCGGCGGAGAAATCTCCCAAACTCAAGCTGGCAACAATGTCATTCAGCAGGGAACAAATCCCTAAGTTCAAACGAACTCTATCAACCAAATGGGGGCAATGAACAAATTCTTCACCCAAAAGTCATATCTGGTCAAACAATGACCATGCCAAAGACATATTCCCAACTCGTGAGATTACCATTACTGGCCAACTGGCAGAGAAATCTCTCAAACTCAAGCTGGTGATGTCGTCATTAGGCAGGGAATAAATCTCTAAATCCGGATAAACTTCGTCAATCAAATGGGGGCAAGGAATAAATCATTCGCCTAAAAGTCATATCTGGTCAAGCAATGGCCATGCCAAGCAACATGTCAATAAGAAATCAGCTCTCAACTCATGAAACTGTCATGGCTAACCCACCAGAGGCTCAACATATTCAAAGGGCAAGGAATCAATCCTATGTTTCAAAACAAAAAAAACAAACACTTGGCCAATCAAATATCAGTTTGGTCCCAAGAAATGCTAATTGGGTAAGGAACAAATCTTACGCCCAAGGAAACAAAATCATCAAAACATGGCTGCCCAGTCAACGGCATATGCCAAAGTTGTTCCAAGGAGGGATTAACCCTCAAATCCAAGGGATTACCATAGTTCTTGGTCAATGGCCCATGCCAAAACTGCTTTAAGAAGAGAGCAACCCTCAATCCACAATGCTGCCATTGCTAGCCTTCGTCCACAACATGCAATGGGGAGCCTAACAACGGCATATACCACATGAATGCCATTTCCATGAGGAATCAATCATCACTCCATGACATGAAGTCTTTATGGCTGGCTAATCAAGTAGAGGAGTCAATCTTCTACTCTTGAAATGCCGAGGGCTACCGATCATGGGCTCAGTCTCAGGATGCTACACATTGTGGTTGCCTAGCCGACAAACAACATCAAAGTTATGTGAGGGATCAGCCCTCCAATCCGAAAATTGACAACTTGGGCCAAGCAATAGCCCTCCATGTTGCTGCTTGGGTGAGGGACCAGTCCTCAACCCACAATCTCAACCAAGCTTGATTGGCCAGCAATTCAGGCTCCTTATACTCCTCTTCAAGTTGGGAACTAATCTCATACTTGTGCCGTGCCAGCCGTTCGATTAGTGGCACAACTCCAAAGTATCCCTCGGGCTAGGAATAAATCCAATGCTCACATTAAAGCTTGCATATGCAGGACATCATCGCACTCTACTCAGGGGGCAAGATGCTCATTCATACATGCTATGTTAATTCGACAATAAGTCAACATGAACCACTACCACCAAGATGAGGGGGCAGCCCTCTGCTCCTCAGTCCAAGGATGGCAGGCCGATCAACGGTCCACGAAGTTATTGATCAACTAAGGGGGTTAAGCTTAAGCTTGATACTCCAACAAGTCATGCCGATCAACGGCTCGATTAATTCATGCTTTCCTTAAAGCAAGGAATCAATCATTTGTTTGCTCATATGTCGTGGTCAACTAATTCTCAGCTGAGCCCAAGAAAAAAAATTTGGGCAAAGTAGAAATCAGGTGCCCATGCTGCAGTCAACTTGATGGAAGGCTCGTCAAACTCAACATGAACAACAAAAACAACTCAGAATTTTATACTTAGCTGGAGGCAACCGCCCAGCCACACCATAACAGTATGGGCCAAAGACAAGCCTCATGTCCAATATGTTACCGAAAGATCGAGGGAGAAGCGATCCTCTGCCCAAGAGGAGGAACCAGTGCAGGTTCAAGCACCTTTCCCTGTCAACCATGTCACAATTACCGAAGAGGCTCCTAAAACCACCAAAGCCACAAAGGTTTCAAGTTGGAAGGACCCCCACTCCACGCTCTTCATACTGCTCATTTATAGTGGGCTCTATGAGGATCCACTGGAAGGGACGTTCTGCTGTCCCAATATATATACTCAAGCTGAGCTAAGACGGATGAAGTCGAAGCTCATCATTTTACCTCTCGCTAACCGTTATGCCATTCTGGCTCGGTTGGAAGAAAAAGGATAAGGCTGCTCCCTAGCCTTTCACCAACACTGCTGCAAGGCCCACTCGGGGAAAGAAGAAATCTTTCACCCGTCAAGTTATTCATGGCCAGTCAGCGGCCCCAATTACTACTGGAGAGGAGCAGGCCTCTTTTCCTAAAGATCAACAATTATGGCCGATCAACGGCCCACCAAGCTATTGTTCGGGTGAGAGATCAACCCTCAGCCTATAATTTAAACGGGGCTAACCGATTAACGGTGTCGTCCCCACATGCTACCTTCAAGTGAGGGGCCAACCTTCGACTTGTCAGTTCAACAGGGTTGACCGATCAACGGTCCTATCCCCCAATGTTGCTTGATGGGCTAGGAATCAGTCCTAGGTTCACCAATTGAAAAATGCTGCCCGGTTATCGGTACAACTGCAAAATATCCTTTGGTCTTGGAACAAATCCGATGACCACATCAAAACTTGCCCAGATGTGGCTCCTCTCTATTATGCTAAGGCAGATGAAGTTGAAGCTCATCGTCCAACATTTAGCCAATCGTTTCGCCACTCAGGCCCGATTGGATAAGGATGTTGCCCAGCCTTTTGCCAACATTGCTGCATTTTGCACCAAAAAAAGAAAAAAAAAGAAAAAAGAATATTTCACCCGTCAATTTATTTCTGACCAATCAGTGGTCTCAACTACTAATAGAGAGAGGGACCAGCCCTCTTATCTGAAAATCAACAAATCCGGCCGATCAATGGCTAGACATGCTATTTCTCGAGTAAGGGACCAGCCATTGGCCCGTGACTTCAACCAGGGTAACTGATCAACGGATTCATCCCTGGACATTATCTTCCAGGTGAGGGATTAACCCTCAACTCGTTAGTTCAAACAGGACAACTGATCGACGGTTCTCTCCAACTAGGCAACTCGAAGAGCTAGGAATCAATCCTATGCTCGCCAGATTGCAAGAATGCTGCCTAGTTATCGGTGCAACTTCAAAGTACTCCTTGGTCCTGGAACAAATCCTATGACCACAGCAAAATGACCTAGATGTGGTGCCTTTTTCATGCTCGGGTTCAGAATCAATCCGTCACTCGGTATACATCAAGTGTTGGTCGGTTCGCTGGCCAACCCACAACGTCACCCATCTAGCTGGGGGCAAGCCTCCAAGCCACTCCAGTACAACTCGGGCTGAGGATCAACCGGACGCCCATCATACTGGTAAGGAGCAAGGAAAAAATCCTTTGCGTATGAAAAGAATGCATTCAACCAAGGTGATCAGTACTCTGGCCATCAAAGGAGGAAACAATCCTCCATGATTCAACAAGACTGACCAATAAAGGGTCGAAAACATGGCTTTCAGAGGATAAGGGATCAACCATATATCCTTCAGTCAGAAGAAGCCAGCCGATCAATGGTCTGACACTACAGAGAGATCAGTCTTTCGCATTTTCTCTCAACCAATATGACCAACCAATGGTCCAGTCTTCTAATTCTGACATGCAAGTGAGGAATCAATCCTCTATCTGGTGAATGGATGCAACTGTCACGATAGTACTTGAGCTCAGAACAAATCTTATGCCCTCACTGAATGGTCTATATGGCATCACCTGATAAGGTTATGCTCGGGAGAGAAAGCAATTCTCGACCCATTATGCATCAAAAATCAGGTAGTTTCTTGATTATGGGAACTACTCATCCGGCCGGGGGCATGCCCCTAAGCCATGTCATATCAAGCAGGTGTGAGAGTGAACTCTCCACCTAAAAAGGTAACAGGGGGGCAAGAGGACCAACCTCTACAAGTGAAGCCCCAGAAAATCGCCAATCTGCGCTAACTACAAAGGGAGACAAAGAAGAAATCATTGTCTCAACAGAAGACTACATGAAGTCAGTCATGTTATCAGGGTGAGGGAGCAACCCTCCACCCTTCAAGTTAGCATATCAGGCTGGACAGCGGCCCCCGAGGCTACAATTCAGTGGGGGACCAACCCTCAACTCAACATTTCAAATCAGCCTTGCTGGTCAACAGCTCGACCCAATTATGCCTTTTGACAAACATGTCAACATGCCAGGGCCGGCCATTAGTCCACTACAAAACATAAAACTTGGGCAAGGAAGAAATCCAACACCTGCCACAAAATTGAGCCAGGGGAATGAAGAGTCCATAGGACAGCCCTACACAGACCCCTCATATCAAATACAAAACAAGTCATCAACATGCCCCTAAATATACCCGAAACAACTGCTCATTTGCCCTCACATACCACAAAAGAAACAGTCTCCATGGCCTCTGACATGTCCATGTACAAAGAAACCTCAATGGCCTCTGACATGCCTAAATCCCAACTCATTCTAATGACTTTGACATGCATATGCCCACACACAAGCCATCCCCAAAGTCCCCAATATTCCTATGACCAACCCTACACAATTCCCCTGTGTGGACTCCAAAGGAATTTCAAAAAAAAAGGGCTGAATGGAGGAGTTACTCCCAACTTAGGCAATGAGAGAAATGCATTCTCAAATGGACACTATATAGCTCTCAGAAGGGAAGAAATCTCTAAACTGAGCTGGGCATGCAATCTCGAACAACCATTTGTTGATCTAGAAAAAGGAAGTCTTTGGGGAGATTAGTACGAGGTCAGTTTGCCCTCATTTAAACCACCTCAAGAAAGACATAATATACTGAGGACACAAGGCAACATGCTGGTTAGTGCTTGTCACGTCTCAAATTTTAACAACCAAAGAAGATGCACAAGGAGATCAGGAACTTAAAGTACTCACCTTGTGCTGCTCTCCATCTACACGTCAAGCATCCACATTGATGGTGGAATAATGACCAGGTGGAACATGACCAAAGTTCATATGGCTTGAGGGAAGACTGAATTACCTTGTGAAACAAAAAAAAGAAGAGAAAAAAAAAGAAAGAAAGAAAAATGAAATACCTTGACAGACTTGGTTAGTTACACCATTAATTGACCAAGGGCAAAATATGTCAAATAAAAAAAGAGAAAGAAAAAAATCCAGTTGAGGTGATGACCCGATGAGGGCACCTCAGGCAAAAATGGATCACCCTGCTATATGAAAACCCTACAAAGGGGCGTACAGGCAAAAGAAAAAGGGGACTAGCTTAGGTGAAAACCTTTCAAAAGGCAGTCAAATTAGTTTGAAAAGAAAAAAAAAAGAAAAAAAAGTGAGAAACTCTGAAAAATTCAAAGTTCAAAAAAGAGGGGACTTACCTCCCCTCTAAACATGTTAAATTTCATGCCATCATGACCTCATAGTCTACATGGCTTTGTCAATTGATGCCATCAAGACCCTTAAGGTCTACATGGCTTCACCCATTTATGTCATCATGTCTTTTATGGCTACATGACTGCCAAATTTCATACCATTATGACCCTCTCGGTCTATATGGTTTGCTAACAAGTCTCCAGACTATCATGGTCATTTTGGCCTACATAGCCTTCAACCTTTCATACCATTATGACCCTCATGGTCCGTATGGTTTCAAAAAAAAAAATCACATTCCATTATGACTCTCATGTCCGCATAGCTTCCAATAAATCCATACCATCATGGCCCTCCAGATCTATATGGTTTTCAAACATTCATACCATTATGACCCTTCAGGTCTATATGGTTTTCAAGCTTCTATACCATCATGGCCCTTCCGGTCTACATGGTCCCCAAGTCCTTACGTCATCATGACCAGCAAGGTCTATGTGACTGTCAAATTCTATACCAATATGACCCTCTCGGTCTATATGGTTTTCATAAATCCCATACCATCATGGCATTTTGGTCTAAATGTTGCTTAGATTCTATGCCACCAAGGCTGAACATGGAACCATTCCCATGTCCCAAGTCCCACCGGCAACATCTGAGTCTTGAGCCTTTAAGCTTGGGTTTTACCCTAAATTCATACTTCATGAGCTGAGCATGATCATCTCATACTCAATTCCCACAACTCTACAAGCAACGGCAAGCCATCCCATATTTCATTTTTGGACCGAGTGTGATGCTTTCACATTCATAGGTCTTCAAATTCAATGGCATCAAGCCATCCCATACTTACGTCCTTTTGGCATCAAGCCACCACATTCGGCATTGAGTTATTCCATGCCACATCCTCATGGCATTAAGCCACAATATTCTTTTTGGCATCAAGCCATTATACCTCTTTTGGCACCAAGCCACCATTCGGCATCAAGCTGTCATGACCTTTTTGGCATCAAGCCATGATACTGCTTTGACATTAAGCTGTATCTTTCGGCATCAAGCCACCCTCATATTCATTCCTTTCGGCATCAAGCCATCACATTCGGCATGGAGTCATTCCATGCCTCAACACCCTTTTGGCATCAAGCCACCAAATCATTTTGGCGTCAAGCCACAACACCCTTTTGGCATCAAGCCACCAAATCATTTTGGCGTCAAGCCACAACACCCTTTTGGCATCAAGCCACCAAATCATTTTGGCGTCAAGCCACAACACCCTTTTCGGTATCAAGCCACCAAATCATTTTGGCATGAAGCCATAATACCCCGTCACGGCATCAAGCTGTCAACTCCTTTTGGCATCAAGCCACAACACCCTATTTTCTGGCATTAAGCCACCATAACCAAACTGGCACCAAGCCATCATCTCACTTTTCGGCATCAAGCCACCACAACACATTCAGCATTAAGCCATCACAAACCATATTCTCTTGGCATCAAACTAACATATTCCTTCGGCATCAAGCCGCAATATATTGGCATCAAGCCGCAAAATTCATACCCAATAGGCCGAGTATGACTTTCTCGTGCTCATATGTCTTGCGGGTTCATTTTTGGCATCAAGCCATATTCATACCCAAGAGGCCGAGTGTGACTTCTTCACGCTCACATGTCCCATGGGTTCATCTTGGCATCAAGCCACAATATCCCTTTTAGCGTCAAGTCACAAATTCATACCCAAGAGGCCGAGTGTGATTTCTTCACACTCACATGTCCTATGGGTCCATCTTGGCATCAAACTGCAATATCTTGGCATTAAGTCACAAAACTCATAACCAACAGGCCGAGTATGACTTCTCGTGCTCATATGTCTTACGGGTTCATCTTGGCATTAAGCCATCAAACTCATACCCAATAGGCCGAGTATGACTTCATCATGTTCATGTCCTACGGGTCCTCTTTGACATCAAGTCACCAAATTCTACCTGACAGGCCGAGTGTGTTCTTGAATAACCTACAGGTCCTTTTGGCATCAAGCCACCTAATATTTTATACTCCATAGACCGAGTGTGACTTCTTCATACTCACAAGTCTACAAGTTCTAAACGGCACAAAGCCACTCCAAAATTGATACCTTAATGCTCATATGAACCGAGTGTGACTTCTTCACGCTCATATGTCTAACAAATCATTTTGGTATCAAACCACCATATCCTTTCGGCATGAAGCCATCATACTTTGCCCAACAAGACGAGTGTGGCCTCTCCATACTCACATGTCTTATGGGTTTCTCATGGCATCAAGCCATCTCAAACTTACACTCCATGGGCCGAGTATGACTTCGTCATGCTCATATGTCCTATAAGCCATCATATTCTCTTGGCATCAAGCCACCATTCTCATACCCAAGAGACTGAGTATGATCTTTCCATACTCGCATGTCTCACGGGCTCTTTCGGCATCAAGCCACCCCAAACTCAAACCCTATGGGCTGGGCATGATCATTTCATACCCAAATGTCCCACAGATTTCTACGGCACAAAGCCACCCCAAACTCAAACCCTATGGGCTGGGCATGATCATTTCATACCCAAATGTCCCACAGATTTCTACAGCACAAAGCCACCTCAATGTCATACCCTATGGACTGAATGTAACTTCTTCGGGTTCACAAGTCTATGGGTCAAATGGCAATCATAACACCACAAACCCGTAAGTCCAATACAACATCCATACCTTATAGACTGAGTGTGACTTCTTCATACTCACAAGTCTACGGGTTCCACCGGCACAAAGCCACCAAAGCCCATGGCCCAAGGGAAGCCTAAATTCCTCACCGCCCAAAATTCTACGGCCCAGGGGAAGCCTTAATTCCTCACCGCCCCAAGAATGACTTTATGGCCAGAAGGAAGCCTTAATTCCCTACAAAAAAAAGAAAAAGAAAAGAAAGAAAAAGAAAAGAAAAAAAGAGAGTGGGCTAAAAGTGGAGATGCCCGACGGACTCGGCCAATCTCATCTCATTGAGCGGTTGAGGGGAAAAATGTCAAGAAAACCTGGCTAGAGTGAAAACCTGAAAAGGCACTCTAGGCAAAATTGGGTAACCTTGCTACATGAAAACCTCCCTTGAGGCATGTAGGCAAAAAGTAAAGGGGGCTGGTCCGGGTGAAAACCCGAAAAGGGTGGTTGGATTAGTAAAAAACAAAACAAAACAAAACAACAAAACAACAAAACAAAACAAAACAACAAAACAACAAAACAAAACAAAACAAGGAGAAGAAAAGAATGAAAGAAAAGTTCTGGTCGGACCCAGAGAGATATCTGACTGGGAGCGCCGAAATGGCAGGCAAAGGCAAAGAGCCTGATGTATAGAAGGCTTTCAACAGAAAGAGCAAAGAGGGCACAAGCCCTTCTCAGTCCAAAGGTGTCCAACCAACAAAGGAAATGGTTCAACTGTATTCACACAACCAATTTGAAGAATTTATAATCAAGCAGCAAACAAATGACAGAAAGGGAATGACACAACTATATTTGGATGAGCAATTCCAAATTTTCAGTCATATAGCAGCAAGCAAGTGACAGAAAAGAAGCCATGCACAAGCAATTCCAAAATTTTCAGTCCATACAAGCATCGATTGAAGAAAGAAAGAAGCTATAACTAAATTTCTGCACGGGCAATTCTCCGACGACTCTCGTCTCTGGAAAATCACTCGTGGGGGGCATTTGTTGACACCCAAACTTCTCAAGAATCAGATTAAGTTTGATCCAGTCTTCATTAAACCATTAATGATGTTATTGGGTTATAAGCAAGCTCAAGTACAGGTCGATATCCAAGTCCTGAAACAGGTCATCGCCATCCACCCTGCTCGAAAATGGGCCGGGCACTCTTTCAAACGAGCTAAAGAATCAGCCCACAGGCCTGCTCAAAGATGGGCTCGGCGGAAAATAAAAAAGGAAAATTTTCTGTTTGAACAAGCAGGAGATCGGTTGTTTAAGAAGAAGAAATAAAAAGGAGTTTAAAAAAAAGGGGAAGGGGATTATCGTGACCAGAGCAGGACCGGTCCGAGTCCATCTTGTAGCAGAAACGCCATGTTATGGAAGGTTCCCAATTGCTGAAGGAGTCCGATGCCATAGGCAAGTCAATCCCGCGTAGTTCGGAGTTGTTCCAAGTCCATCTCGGAACAGGACTCTGTATTGCGGAAGGAGACCTTCCAGGGAGTCCCATATCCTTCCGGAATGGTAGACCGACAGTTTTGGGAAGCTCTGATTCCCTCTCGGTCCCGGAACCAGCTTCCGATCGGGGGAAGGAGTTCCCCGATGCCTATAAAAGGCCGAACACAGGCCGTTGCGCGGCCGGGGGGAGAGAAAACCAAAGGAGGGGATCAACCGTGAGATCAGTCATCCGAGAGAGCAAGAGCAAGAGAGCAGAGGGATAGAAATCCAGAAGACAGAAATCGAGAGGAAGATCCCCGAGGGCGAGAGAAAGGAGAGAGCCAGAACCTTGCAGCAGCAGCCGTTGCCGCAGGCCCTTCCAGAAGTTGCGGTCGCCGTCGTCGCAGGCCCCTCCGGAAGTTGCCGTCGCCGGAACCCTCTCCCGAAGCTGCCGTCGCCGCAGGCCCTTTCGGAAGTTGCCGTCGCCGTTGCCGTCGAAGCCTTGCTCCGCCGTCGCCACTGTTGTCGGAGGAAGAAAGGAGGGAGAGGTCGGGGGAAATAATACCCCCGAACCTACGTCCACGGTGGAAAAGCACCGCGGGGCCCACAAGAAAAAAAAAGGTGAAAAAAAAGGGGAGAGAGCCGCGGCGGTCGACCGCGTGAGAGGCCACGCGCGGGCGGTCGCGAGCAGGTGTTGACCCGCGGGTCAACCAACAGTGGGGCCCACCTGCTAAGATTGTTAAAAAAAAGAGAAGAAGAAGAAGAGAAGAGCCGCGGAGGCCCAATGGACCTGTAGATGAACAGTGCTGGAATTTAAATTTTTAAATCAATTTAATTTAAACAAACCAAGGCAAGCATAAGGCAGGTTCTAAACCCACCTCATGGCTTCGGCATAACCTAAAAGAATTCAAAACAAATGGGAAACCAGGAGACCGGTTCTAAACCCACCTCCTGACCCATAATTAATTCAAAAACAAAAATAAAACAAACAATCAATTTAAATTAAATAAAAATCCATTTAATTTAAACAAACCGATGCAAGCATAAGGCCGGTTCTAAACCCACCTCATGGCTTCGGCTCAACTTAAAAGAATTCAAAACAAAGAGAAACCAGGAGGCCAGTTCTAAACCCACCTCCTGACCCTCTTCTTAAGGAAGACATCCAAAGGTCTATAAAAACAGACCCCAATGTCTTACCGGTGCAGCAAGCAGTTCATCAACTCATGAAGGAGTCATGAAGATTGCCATGAGCTAATTTCCCACAAGTCTATCAAAGACCGGGATATGCTCAGTTTCAAGACAATGAGATGAGTCCCCACAAGCTTATCAAAAGTCGGGTGTATTCAATCTCAAAATAGTGGGGGATGCCCATAAGTCTATCAAGACCGGGTACATACCGCCCATGAATGACAAGCTCCATGTTCATCAAGGACTCAAAAAGACCTGATTTCTGGTCATTCAAGTTGTAAATCATGTCTCATATTTGAGAGAACAAGTGAAATTCATGTTCGGTACATAGATTGATGTTACAAAGAGGAGAGACAACCACATGAAATTTCTGGAATGCAAGACAACAAAAAAAAACTAACAAACGATTCTGAAATCTGTAAACAAACCAATTTCTCAAACCAAATCCCCAAATCAAAACACTCAAACAAATCACAAACTCGATTAAATTCACAAACAAAATCTGAAAGTCTGAAATCAGGACCTGCAGTCCGAAAATCTTTGAAAAGTGCAGACTCTGCAAGAAATCTGAAGTCTGAAATCTGTAGGAGATCAAAATCTGAACTTCACATCTAAAACAAGAAACCGAAGCCTGTAAAAATCTGCAGAATTTCAAATCTAAAAATCTGGAAAACCTGAAAATCAGAAATCAGAGCCTGCAAACATAAGATCCTTAAATCTGAAATCAGAAGTCTAAAATCTAAGTATACATCCAAAAATCAAAAAATCTCAAATCAGAAGGGTGCTGAACTTTAAAAAAATAAACCAAATCAAATTTCTAAGCAAATTTTAATAAACAAACCAAATCCAAAGAAAAAATCTTCGTCCTGTCAAGCAAATTTAAATCAAATTTCTTAAGTTAAAATTCGATTCAAAGCCACAGAATCCAACCTGATATATAAAATAATTCAAATCAAAATTGAATCAATGAGCAAATCATAAACTAATCCATGCTAATTAATTCAACAGGAATCAAATCTCCCAGATACAATTCAAATCAAATTAAAACTCACACATCAAATCCAAATTTCAACCAATAAAACAAACTCAAATTCAAACTAAAATCAAACCAATTCAATCCAATTCAACCAAATAAATCTCTCAAATTAAATTAAATTCAAATAAATCAATTCCAAATAAATTCAATTCCAATCAAACCAAATAATTCAATCCCAACAAAATCCATTCAAATCAGCTTTAACTAATCAAACTTAAATTAAATTCAACTTAAACTAAATTCAAAACAATTCAAATTAATCAAATCAATTCAACTTAAATCAATGCAATTCAACTCAAATTAAATTCAAAGTAAATCAAATGCTTGCATTCCATCAAGTTCATGGGGCTGTTTTCACCATCGTGTTTGTGTGAATGTTTATTTTTTGTGAATGTATTGTCTTCTATTTCCATGGATTGCTATGACGCTTAATCAAGGGTTTTCGAGAAATCTCGATATAATTAACGTTGGATCTTCGCACCATCCGACGGGGAGAGGTCAAAATCAATTTCAAAGAACCTAACAACCTCAACATATAATTTTGACCCTAGTTAGTACTTTTATGGAATACCATCTATTTTCCTAAGAAGTCAATGCTAAGGTCAAATCAAATCTAATCCAAATTCAAAAGAAAAACGAATTTTCAAAACCAAAATCTTTAAATTTTGAGAGATTTTTGAGGTTACATCATTATGTTAAATGAACAAGCTTGAACAAAAAATAAAGCTCGACTCATTAAACAAGTCGAGCTTGAACAGACTCCTGCTCGGCTCAATAAGCTCGCGAGTAGCTTGATTAAATATTATATTATATATTTATTTTTTTAATTTAAATTATAGGTATTAATAATTATATATTGTCACTTAAATATATTAAATAATTCAAAATTTGAGTTTAAACTTAGATTAAGTTTCGTAAATGAGCTAAATCTAGAGTTTCACAAATGATTTTTCATTGATTTTAAATTTTATAAACGAGTTTATATATAACTTAAGGTTGGATGTGAATTGAATTTTAGTTTTGCTATTACTCGAGTTCAAGCTCGACTCGGCTCGATTAATAAACGAACCAAGCTTGAACAAGGGTTCAACGTACTCATTAAAACTCGAACTCGTGTAAAATAAATGAGTCGAGCTTGAACATCATACTACCCGGCTCTACTCGGCTCGTTTGCACCCAAGTACAATAGGTGATGAGAGAGAGTGCAACACTATTTGTCCATAAAAGAGCTCCTAGTAAAAGTTTTGAGATTGGTGGATTCCAATGACAAAAATCAAATGAGATACTTGTATGATATAATGGACAAGGCAAAGCTGATAATCAAACAAAAATAACCAAACAATTATCAGAAATAGTGAAAGATTATAAACAACAAATCGAATAAGATACGTCACCACAATGTTCATGCAACATGTATTTGTTTATATTTTATTTAACTGTTGTAGTAATGTTAATCATAAGATTCTATTTTGGCAAGATATTTCTTGAACCCAATAATGTAATATGGTAGATAAGTATGTAATGATGCAGAGATTATGCGCAATACATTGTCTATAATACAATGTCTGACTAGGATTCTGCAAGATAGAACTGATGCGGAGCTTGAACTAAATAAAGAACAATAGAAATACGTATAAATGAGTTTTTAGAATCAATTACCATTATTGTTATTGACTTAGTTATATTTCGTATTGTTAGCGTCAATATTTTTCAAAAAAAAGAAAGACAATTGGGCCAAAGAAGAAATGGACTTAAGCGTAAGGTGGATAGCCCATAATTGAGTCAAATCAAGCCCAATTGGGCACCCCAATATGTGTTCTGATCGGCCAGCCCATAATTGGGTACATTCTAGCCCATGGAAGAGCCCTGCGCACAGCCCACAGCAGAGGAGGGGGACTGGGCCGCGGCTACCAGCAGGCCCACCCACTGGCCCACCTGCAGGCCCACATCAGGGCTAGATCTGAACAGTCCTGGTGTGAACGTGCCACACTAGCTATTCTGCCACCTCAGCAGCCCAACCACGCCAGCCACCTATCTCCCTATCAATTTGAACAGTTTTGTGAAGGGGGAAGGTGAAGGGTTAGCCAGCCAATAAAGCAACCTTAATGGGATTAAATGGAGTAACCACCATGGGGGAGGCCAACAGCCATGTACGTACACCACCTGGCATGCCCTTTCATATCCCCCCCATCTCCTATAAAAAGAGGAGGGCGCACCAGCATCAGAGAGGCTTCTTCAAACGCCGTCAGGCTGCCAGTTTGAGCCCCCATCCTGCTGCGCCCTGCTCTTGCTGCTGCGTCTGCCACCTGCCGCCAGGAGAAGGAAGGAGGAGAGGAGGAGGAGAAGACAAGGTAAGCAGGGATAGTTGGTGCATCCATGTAGCCTTTCAAAGGGCCTTCTTTTCTACCTGTTCCAGGGCCCATCTCCAACCCCTGGTCTATCTTCAGAAAAATCCTCCTGTACAGCCTATGTTCGGACCTAAACCAGGCCCCCTAAAAGCCCTTGTGCAGGCCTATTTCGGTCCAACCGAAACCCCAGAACAGGCCCAAATCCGGCCCCAACATAGCCTGCTAACTAAGCCCCTCTGCGGCCCATTTAGCAGACCCTCTGCAGGTCCACCTTCGGTCCAGTCAAATGCCCTTGCGCAGACCCATCTTGGTCCACCTGCAGCCACCCAAACACACCTTTGTTCAGGCTCCTGTCCAGCCCCCCTGTCGGCTCAAATTGCAGGCACCGAACATCCTCTATTCAGGTCCAAAAACAAGCCCATAACCTACCTATCTCCTGGTCCTTATCCAGCCCCATAGCAGGCCCCTGTCCAGCCCACATCCAGACCCCAAAACAGGTCACAAAACAGCCCCTTTGTGGCACCTATTAGAGCCCTAGGTGAGGGTGGATGAGGATGACCCAGGGATTCTTGGAGACCGTCCGACAGTCCAAGTCTACTCCGGGTGGATCCTCATTTCTCCTGCTCAAAACAGCCCCTTTGTGGCACCTATTAGAGCCCTAGGTGAGGGTGGATGACCCGGAGATTCTTGGAGACCGTCCGACGGGCCAAGTCTACTCCGGGCGGATCCTTATTTCTCCTGCTCAAAACAGCCCCTTTGTGGCTACCCTTGCTAGCCTATTTTGGTTCCCTTTGGAGCACCTTTAAATGCCCATGTTCCATTGCCCCTTGAGCAAGCCAAAACAGGTCCGAAGTTGCCCCTTTGAGCAGTCCAAAAATAGGTCATTTTCAGCTTCTTCTGCCCACACTCTATGCCGCTGCAGTAGGGGAGAAAAGCCAAAACAGGTTCTGCAGAGGTGAAATGAAGCAGTGGACAGCAGTTTGAATGTGGGCCGACTTGAAGGTGATGGCCCGGCACCCCTTGGAAACCGTCCGACAGGCCAAGGGCATAGCCGGGTGGCCTTCCAAGTCGGTCCAACCAGGCAGCTCCAGTAGTGCAGCAGCTCTCCAACAAGCCCTTCCGGCCCAAAACAGTCCAAGACAGGCCCGTTGGGCCTATGAAGATTGAAGGCCGGCTCGGAACGCCGATGAAATCGAACCGGCCTCTATGGCCTTGTTCCAAAAAATGAACAAATAAAAAATTCAAAATGCGAAAGCAATATTAAATTAAGGAGCTCCACCCTTCGCGGAGACTCCAACCTTGGACGACTCCCCTCGGGTCCGCCCCGGGACGTCGATCCGGACGGTGGCGCGGGCATGCTCCCGTAGCCGGCGATCCTTCCCCCAATATGGCTAAGCTAAGGCTGGCTATTTTGGATGGGTAAAACTTCACTAAGTTGGAAATGACCGGCATGTCGTCGTAATGTCGAAATTTTCCAGAATTGGTGAAAAACCTATGTTGGGGGAAGAATTGCCTATCTTTTCTTACATCATTGTACTTCATCACATATGAAATGAAAGTGACCTTCTATGTCAACTTTGAGATGCATGAAAGTGAGCACCGATTGGCAGCCCGATAGGTCGGAGGCGATGCAAACCGCCAAACTAAAAAAATAAAACCAAAATAGAAAACCAAATCTGAAAATTCAAACAAAAACAAAACTAAATAAAAATCTGAAAGTCAAAACAGAAATCAGAACTTAAAGAAATCTGAAAGTTAGACTCAAACTCACTCCGATTCAACAAAAACCGACCTTTAAAAAGAAATGGATAGAATCTATTCGCCACTATTACAATTCGAATCTTGAGCCAGAGCACGAGTTTATCGTAGTATAAGAGAAATTGAAGCATATTCAACTTTATATACATAAAGAAAAGAAACAAGTTAAATAATCATATATCGGAAAAAACTGGTGTTCTATCATTATAATGTGGTTGAAAATTAAGAACATCAAGAAATGACAAAAAAATCTTAAAAAAGGTTTATTGGATTTGCAAGTGGTAATTATGAGCAAAGGGCTGAAGTAGATAGTCAAGGCTTGTCGCAGAATGATGCAAACTTAGAATATATTTTCCAAGAACTTCTACTTACAACATGGATGGAGGACGAGGATGTTGAATCAGCTCCAAAATTAGACTCGAATGATCATGCCTATGCTGAAGGTGAACTTGACACTGTATAGTGTGAGGATGAAAAAAAATGTAAGAAGAAGCACACCCTACATCGGTTTCAACTACAACTCTAGCTATAGTTGTAGTTATAGCTCCAACTACAGCTTCCCTTACGGTCAAGTGCAAATCCTACTTAGAAGACTTCACAAAAGAAATAAAGATTTGCAAGATTCAAATCATTGAAAAAGATCTACCAGCACAGTATTGAACATGGTACACAAGAAGTAAATGGGAAAGAGAAAGAAACTAATTGTCCAGTAAAGACCTGTGAGTCGTACACAGGCACCCTCCTCAGATGATGACAAGAAAGAATTCATTTCACCTACACAACAACAAGTAAGATGTTCAAGTGGAGATAAAGGTGGAGGAGAAGAAAGTTTTTCTAGCAATGCACGTATCAGTTGGTTAGGAGCTGATGAATTGAGTCAAAAACAACATTCGAGTGACAAAAGTCAGCATTGGAATCAAATAGTTTTTTGACGAGTATGCAACAAGAAATTATATAGAACCCCCAAGGACTTGGGGCTATATTTTTCACCCACAGCTCCAGTAGAGGACAGTGTGTATGATTTTAGTCAAATAGGATTCATTATTTTCATATGGATACAAGCCAATCATGAGCAACAATTCTCAATGAAGTGACCAAGAGCAACCGGAGAACAAGGACTACGATTTTACGAAGGCCACTTCCATAGATATTGGTGATACATTTTGTATTGCATAAGAATTGTATCAATTTGTTTCTTTATTGAAATGATTAATAGTGTTAACTTGTACCCACTTATCTTAAAATCTTACATAATGACATAAAAATGTGTTAGATGTTGCATTTCTATTTTTAAAATTTTATATAGGCATTTTCCTATTTTTTATGATTTTTTATGTTTTTAATGAAAAAAACAATTTCTTGATCCAATCCTAAAATCCTTGAGTACATGTATGTATATTCATGTTTATATATGTGGTATTAGGCACCCTTGAACACTATGCTGACAACTACCTTCTACTCCTTGCTTTTGCTCTCATTATCCTGATGGTGATTCATCTATTCCCCGAAATAGTATACAAAAAACACAGGAGGAAAAAAATCCCCAAAATTACAACATAAGGTCCCCTTATTCATCTAGGAACTTTCTAAGATTACACAAAATGGATCCTCAACACCAATGTTCATCATAGGAAAAGATTCCATTAAAGGTAAACCAGAATCCCTAATTTCCAAAACTCTACAAACAAATGGCAATTCCTTGAAATGCTGTACGATTGTGGTCAATACACCCACTAAGAATAAGATAGTGAGCACTTGAGGAATTAAATGCATGTGAAACTCTTCACTGGAGCCACACAATAAGCACTTTTTATCATCGTTAACCTAATTAAGAACCCTTCCCTTTGGAAGCTTGTATTATCGTGAACCTAATAAAGAACCCAGCCCTTTGGAAGCTTGTCTAAGGACAGCATCAAACTTGTGTCATACAACCTGATGCTATGCCACCTCCATAATTCATACCTCCAATGCCCAACATTCCAAGAGGATTTAACAAAGAACCTTTCGAACTTTCCTGTTTCCAGACTTCTGTATCCTCATTTTCTGGAAATCAATTTAGAGTGCAATAATGCACTCAGAAATCAATGGTGCAATGGAATCAGCAATACAGTGTAGGCTCCGAATACAATCCTTAGTGGTCCAGATACCTTTCCAAAATCCCATAACTCAGCCACTACAAATCACAATGTCTAGTGATATATAAAAGAAGTCAGCTGTTTTGATAAGACAAATATTGAACTTGTCTGCTCAAAACCTTCAATTATCATTATGCAAAAGTACTTGCCAATTGTCATAGACCATCCTTTCTCATCGAACATATTTTCTTGCTCCAATATCCATTTTAATAATAAAGCCTTCCTCATCTGCTCTTTTGGCATCAAACCCATCCGCTCTTCTTTACCTCTACACACTCTAATTTGTTCAAACTTGTGAATCAAGTAGAATCACGGGGAGTTTCATAAAATCATCTTGGTGGGAAAATGTGAATGAAACATCATAGTGATTCAGATCTGATTCAGGAATCAGGATCAAATATAAGTCACATAGAAAAAGACATGCTCAATGAAAATTGCAAGCACATCAATTTATAAGATGGACACCTTCACTTTTATCATAGAATTTGCCAAAAAGAACTGAGATTGGGTATTGGATACCCTTCACTTTGCTGCAAATAGACCTGGAAATATTGATAATGGAAAAAAATAATTATCTAAGCTGTTGCTATTGAGTATTGAGGTCCAATCTGAACAATAAGTATACATACTTATACTTCATCCAACATATTGGCTAAATCTAAAACCGTCAGATATTTGAACTCCTGACTGGTAGTTAAAGTTCTTCAGCCAAACAACCAAAGGATTTTCAAGAGTCCAATCTAATTTCCTGTGGTTAGTCCACTTGAAAATGATAGTGCCCAGTGATCTAGAATCTTCAGGTTTGAGATGACATGGAAAAAGCATGAAGAATCTGGCCAGTTAGATAGTATATGATGAGATAAAGCAATACAGGTCCCCTAGTAATACATTTGTTTTCACTATGAAGCTGAAGTATGTAAATAAGAAAAAGATAAGGGAAGGGAACTTTGCTACTTTGGTAAATTTGTAATATCAAGTAAAATCCTTCAAACCTTTTGAGGACCTAGGTATCAGAAAGTACCAGAGGATGTTTTCTCCCACTGAATAACAAGAACAGAGAAGCTGAAGAAGAGCTATAATGAATGATCTTAAAATTTAGAAAAAAAAAGATTAAATGGAAACATAAATGGAAAGAAACCTTCAGTTTGCGGATTTGCTATAAATACCCATTTCTTCAACTTGGATCTCACAAATTTCAGTTTTGACAGCAGATTCAAAGTTGCTGATGTGCCTATGACCAAACACTCCTCCCACCATGAACTAACAAAATCCAGAAAATCAGCTCCCCAAAACCAGGACATCTCAAATTTGAAAAAGGAGGTTTAATCATTGTTTTAAATAAATCACGCCGCCTAGATAATTAAGCAGTGAGACTAGGCAGCTTGCAAGTCACCTGCCTAGTGATGGGGACAATTTTCGGAGCTTTAGAAATTTTAGTCATTTCTTTACTGTTTGGTCTTTTTTTTTTAAATAACCAAATTAGTTGGGTCTATTTGTAAATAGATGACTCCTTATATAAGGAGGGGCCTCATGTACGCTCAATGGAGATTGGAATTAAAATTTTTGGAGCATTTCGGTCTCTCCCGTGTGTGAAAGGCTGCGGCCTGGTTTCTCTCTCTTTCTTCTCCGATCGACCGGTAGGGTCTTCCTCTTCCATCCTCCAGATCCGGCAGGTAGCCGATTCCCTTCCTTCTCCTCATCCTCCGGCCTCCGTGCCGTTCCTCCTTCTTCAACTTCTCGGTTCGATATCGACGGTACCTGTTCGAGAAAACCGGTTGAAGCCAACACCTCCGAGATGCGCTCTTCCTCTTCTCATAGTCGACAATGGATCGATTCCATTACGCTTGATTTGATCAAGAACAGCCGACGAAGAAGATGGAGTCGAAGGAGCTGCAGGAGGGGGCAGATCCGGCGATCCCCGGATCTGATTTTCCCCTTCTTTGTGCGGGTTCCTCCCACGGCGACGACGACAACGATGTCGTCCGCACAACCAGACGGTGTCGTCGACGCCTCCTGCTCCGTCAATGAGAAGACGGCGCTGGACCACCGTTGCGGGCGCGCAAGACCGCCGGGAAGTTTCTGCCGTCTGCGCTGGCACCCCAGCTCCAGCGCCCAGCCGTCCGCCGTCTGCGCCTCTTCTGCCATCCAGACGAACGAAGTCATGCGAGATGCCTGCAGACGACGACGGAGGTGCTTGTCGACGATGCTGCCACGTCAACAGGCAGGCAACGGCGCGATCGCGGCCACGCAACTCGAACGGGAGGATCCAGGCGACGCCATGACCCCTTCCTCGGGTTATTCGCGCTGGCCACCTCCAAAACCCCCGAATTACCATGATATTTGGGGTTTAATCGCGTGGAAGTGCACTGCAGGCTCAAAATTGCGTTAAGGCCCAAATAGCGAAGGCAGGTCGTAGTTGGACAGAATAAATTGATTTAGACTTTTAGATTTCAATTTTACGCTAGTTGGTAGTCTTAATTCTCTTTTGATCATTTTGATAATCAATTTAGGACTTTAAATAGCGTTAATTAGCTTAAAACTTGATTTGAACATCGTAATTCAGTTTTAAATCGATTTCGTCCCGCATCACCTAGGCTTCTGATTTGATCTATTGATGGGATCAGATCTTTATCAGAGAGTTACTTAGAAATGTAAGAAAATTATAGATTAGTCACTGATAGCGACCTCAATTTCGTTCAGAAAGTTCACAGGGATCGAAGAATAATTAAGATAAAAGGAGCAATCTCTAATTCCCTGTGTTATAAGGGACTTAAATAATACCTATCCTCGTAAGTGCCTGCTAGATTAGTAGTTAACACTTCATGAATTCAATACAGAGAATAATAAATCATTAGTCTAGCATATTTTCTCTTCAGGAGAACGATATGCAGCCCAAGATAAGTCAGAACTGAAGAATATAATCATTACAATTACCACTCAAGAAATAGCTCCTCATTCTAGATTGTCAAATCACTCATTAAAACCTGTTTAAGCTCAATGTACAACAGTCTTAGAACGTGATCACCATAGAAAGCCCAATACCTGGTCAGTGGTGCCCAGGATTCTAAAGAATTATCAATGATTTATGGTTCCTACTGCAGCTCTTTAATCCAGAAAAACAAGAGATGAAAATCCAGAAGTTGATTCTTCCGACTATTCTTTGGGCAAGCTGGTTGAAACAAACCTAACGTCCATAATAGACGATGATTGGTCCAGCAATTTCTATTCTCAGTTGCACCTCACAATTAGTTAAGACATGGTTATTTGCCTGTCATTGCAAGCATTAAGGAAAGTGGTCCTCTTGACCATGATTTGTAAGGGAAAGGGCTTCTTTTAATGCTTTGTGGTGGTACTTCTCTCTATTTTATTTCCTCTTTCCTAGTCCATCTATAATGGAAGCTATTTTTCTCGCTAGAAGTTTGATGGAGAAATACTGAGACATGAAAAAAATACTTAAATATGGTTTATCAGTTAGAAAAAAAAAAGTATGATATAATTCCAACACATTTTATGGTGGATTTTTGACCAAAAAATAATACAATTAGTCATATACAAGTGATATCACCATAACGGACATGAATGATGGAGCAAGCACTAGTATTCACGAATTTGAAGGAGAAACAAGATATTTTCCTGTTCAATCAGCTTTCATCAAAGATCTAAAATCCCTTATTTTTTTTTTGGCAATTGTTATGAATGGATTAACAATATACATATACACAAAATCATATACCATGGCCTATGATGTTTACATATGATATAGTATTGATAGATAAGACGTAGGAAGGAGTTAATAATGAAATTAGACCTCAAAGGAACACTTTTGAGTTTAAAAATTTCAAGCTAAGTGCAACTAAGATATAATGTATGTGTTATAAAGTTGGAAGGCTGAAGGGAGAAAAAAAAGGAAGGTATTTATTTTGAATGGAGTTATATTATTTCAAAGTATTCAATTTAAATATCTTGATACAATTATACAAAAAGAAGAAAAATGAGACAAACCTGTCAGGCATAGAATTAAAGCATCATGGATGAAGTGAAGATTGGTCACAAGAGTCTTATGTGATTGTAAGATTTCACTAAAGTTATAAAATAAATTTATCATACAGAAATAAGGCATACAATGTTGTATGACAGTGGGTGTTGAGCAATGAATAAAAAAAGTATTTTAAAATTGCTAAAACGAAAATGTAAAGATGGATATGTAAACATGATAGATTAGATAGAAGACATGTTGAATATATTTGGAAATTTGGAAATAGTGGTAATCGTAAATAAATTGAAAGAAGAGAGATCGAAATAATTTGGACATATTAAACGTAGAGTTAAGGAAGCTCTAGTTAGAAAAATAAAAAAAATCAAAATAAAATAACCTTGAAGAGGATAATTCAATATGATTCAAATAATTACATAAATCTAAATAGATAACTCAAAATCAACATGAGTGGAGAAAATTCGGGATTAAGACTAGAGTTGAATTGAGCTGTCGATTCTATCTTCTTGAGGAAGATTCTTTTCCGTTGTTTTTTGCTTCTTTTTATTTATGTTCACCTAATGCATTGAGACCACTTTCACGCCACCTGAATTTTAACAAAGCTTATCCCCCTTTCAGACCCCTAGACACTCACACTGTGCAATTTGTTATCGTAACTAGAAGAAATGTACACAAGAGGATCGAACTAACCTCGAGGGCGTGCTTATATCTCTGCGCCCGGCGAAGGTCCCAAGAAATCTGACGAAGCTCCGACGCGGTCACCCTCTTCCCCTCATCGACCCACTTTTCCAGCGCCGCCGTGGCACTCCGCTTCGGAAACCGTAGCCGGAAGATCCTGGTTCTTAGGTCATCCGCCTCAACTGTAGATGACTCCTCGCCGATCGCGGGCACCGGCGGCAGCGCCTCGGTCGTGACGGGCCTATCCACGAGGAAGGAAGGAAAAGTCGAGCGCATGCGGTATTTCGGGCGGCACCGTCGGATGGCAGCGGCCAGGAAGGACGAGGTGGCGGCCATTTGCGGCGGCAGTCGGACGAGAGGTCGGATCCGGCTAAGGACAGCTGCTTACATCGATCCGAGCAGACAGGGGAAGATCGTTCGGAACTTTGGGCTGAGACTGAGAGCCTACATAAATCAAAGAACTTTTTTATTATCAGATAGATAATAATAAATAAATAAATAAAATACTTGATTTCAGGATAAATCAAATTTTTGTTACAATCTTATGTTTTTATAATAAAAATATTAAAAAATATTCAATCACTATTGAAATTTATGTTTATAAATAGATTTTTAAATAACAAAGATAATGTCCACTTTGTGGTGGTTACTTTTTTGTCATCGTACCTCTCAAAATATGTCAATGTTATGTCATTGACAAATTCACACTTTAACTTAAATACAACTTTTTATCGTAAAAATATATAAAAACTTGCTATGCAACTAAACCCCTCCTGATTTTTTTCTGTATTTAAATAACACCATGATGTTAGATATGTCTCTGAGCAATTGTAAAGAGTCGCAACTACTTGGATTTTAACGATTTCTCTAAAATTTTTGGTGTTGCATTAAAACTGGGGCTAGGTCATTTCTCTAGCTTTATTTCACCCTTGTGCTACCTAAAATAAAAGTTTATGGGGTGTTCGGTTGCATGATAAAAGTTATTTTTTTTTAGTTTTGAAAATTATAGCGAAAGTTGTCTTAAAACTTTGTTTGGTTCGTTTTATCTTTTTTTATTTTAAAAACGTTTTTCACGGAAGTGACATCGTACAACAAAAAAGTGGTCGAGACCACTTTTTTTTTTTTAAAGCGCAACTCAGCGTCGCGACGCTGGACGCGATTGTATTCAAAAAAAAAAAAGACGCTAGACGCGAAGCCCTCGGCGACCTCCTCCTCCCCGCGCTTCCCAGCGGCGGGCGACCTCCTCCTCCCGGCGCTTCCCAGCGGCTCCCAGCGCTTCCCAGCGGCGGGCGCTCCTCCTCCCGGCGGCTCCCGGCGCTTCCCGGCGGCGGGCGACCTCCTCCTCCCGGCGCTTCCCAGCGGCTCCCAGCGCTTCCCAGCGGCGGGCGCTCCTCCTCCCGGCGGCTCCCGGCGCTTCCCGGCGGCGGGTGCTCCTCCTCCCAGCGCTTCCCAACGGCAGGCGGCCTCCTCCTCCCGGCGCTTCCCAGCGGCGGCCTTCTCCTCCCGGCGCTGCTTTCCTCAGTGACAAGGTGAGGCAAGGCCTTCTCCTCCCGGCGCTGTGGTGCCTTTACTCAATATCAGACGAACTGAATAATCGCCAAGTTGAGTCAATCCTGGCATCCTGATTGTTAGGCATCCTCCTCGACGGGAGGGGAACGTGGGCAACTGGTGGGGAAAAGGTACGTCTTGGCCGTATCCGGCACCGGCGTGGAGGCTTGTTTTTTTGATCGGAGCCACCGCCCGCCGCCGGGGGGGGTGGCGCAGTCCAAATTGGGTTTGGACCATATTGAGCCAACTCAATTGATTGCTGGAATCAGACAATCTTGGCTCAGGATTGGCCGAAATGAACCAATTTCAGCTCCTAGCTAGATCCAAGCTGATTCAGACTGTATACAGACTGGGATCAGCCTCTCCCAACCCAATCCGGACCTAGAGCTCCTCAACCAAGATGAGGTTGGTGTTAACACAACTCATGTAGTTACAGGTCCAGACCTAGAGCTCCTCAACCAAGATGACTTCCAGGAGACAATAAAAAATGCCACAGTCCTCAGAAGTCAGAATACAAGCTTTTTCGTTCAGCATGGTTCATTGAAGGTCTTCTTATGCAGATTCTCAACATCCAAGTGATAAGAACACAAAAAATACCTTTTATACAGGATATGGCATCAAAGCCTCTTCTCTGCTCAACAATAGTTGTTTTCATGCTGGGAATCTCAATACCACTGAGTCCAGTAGGAAAATTCATGGGATTGGCTGTGCTTCCACCAACATACTTTGGGTTCCTTGTGCTGCTTTTAATTGGGAAAGCATGATATCCTTTAGTTTCAAAAAATGAGGACTAGCTCTCTACTGGCACACCGGATAATAGAAGCTTGGGTAGCCAATTGTCATATAGTACAATTGGACATTGGTTTGGTACGAGATTATTGACCTACAAAGCTAATGGCAATTTTCTGACTATTTGGGTTTTTAGTAGTCTTGGCTATTTTAGTCAGATGCAATTTTGGTAAATTGCACGGGCCAATAGGTAAAAAACCTTTGATTTTTTTAGAGAGGAACTTCTTTCGTTTGGTGATTCTCTCTCTCTCTCTCTCATGCTTCTCATGTACCCTAATAGGGTGTTTGGTTGCATTTTAATTTTTAAAAAGGTTTCATGATAAAAAATTAAAATATAATGTCAAACAAGATAATTTTTAAAAGTGAAAACGTGACAATGAATGTGTTTGGCAAAAATATTTTAATTTTTAAAAATGATGATGAGGTGTTTGGTAGCATGTTAACATGCAATTGTATGATTGATAAAATCATCGCGTTGATTATTCAGCGAGTTGATGATGCCCGGAAGAACTCGCCGGAAATTCAGAAACTCGCGGGCGCGACTGCATCGGGAGGAACACAGTCAACTCCTTAAAACCGCGCGCGCATTCTCGGGGAAGTAAAACGAGGAAATCACGGTAATTAAATTCAATAATCCGGAAGTGTTGCTTCGATTCGGCGCCGCGGATTGCACATTGTGGCGTTTACGGGCCATAAATCCGAGAATTAAATGCGAAGCGTTGGCTCGGAAGCGATCGTCCCCCCGCGACGAAGGAACCGAGGAGTTCGAGTCGAATCTTTCCCGATAGCGAGATCGAGATCGACGAGGATTCCATCAATCCGACCGCCGGAGCCCGGAAGCGGAGATGGAAACGAATCGGGAGTAATTGGAAGGAGGACCCAATAGGAAGGGGGGAAATGAACGGAGACGCGGGCGGCTGCTCGTGCGGCACGGAGAGCCCGTCGGAGAGGCCGGCGTCGGCCTAAGCCAGCCCCGGCGGGCGGAAGTCGCCGTTGAAATCGGGAGTCGGAGCCGGAGGAGGAGCCTCGGAGGTCTTGTCCCGGGGGCGGTGAGGGTGGAGCCGTCGAGCGCCGGCCTCGGCGCAGGTCGTCGACGCCGCGAATCCGCCCTCCTCGTGGAGAAGTCGAGGAGGGTCCTCCACGGCGAAGGCCTCCCCGCCGCCCTTGCCCCTGCTTCTCCGAGGTGAATTGGCGGCTCCGTCGCAGCAGCAGAGGAGCCGGGGCCGTTCCATGGGGGGGGCAGCGCCGGTGCCGGCGACGGGCGGGGGAGGAGACGCCGAGACGCCGTTTCACTTTCAAAAAAAAAAGTGGTCTCCACCACTTTTTTTTTCTTACGTTGCCCTTCCGATGAAAAACTTTTTTAAAATAAAAAACGAAAAAACGGGCCAAACGAAACTTTGAGAGCACTTTCACTACAATTTTTAAAAATTAAAAAAAAAGGGTCATTATCACGTAACCAAACACCCCATTAGTTTTCAGAATGATGAGTCTTGTGTCTTTTACCTAGGTGAATGCCCTCTTGATCCTGGTGGTTATTTTATTGTTAAGGGAACTGAAAAGGTATGTTATGAATTCTACGACTGGTGATTCATAACATGATATAAAACTGATCAAAGGGAAAATAGACAGCAGCTAGCCCATGGTTGAATGTATATTATCTCGAAGAAGCTTTCCAATACGTATTAGCTAGCCCATGGTTGCCTTCCTTTTATTTGTGAGCCATATATTTTTGTAGCTGAATGTTAATGAAATCAACAAAGAAAACACATACTAAACAACGATATGGTGGGTGGGCGGTGCTGTAGTAGCGGGGAGTCTGGTGAACCTCGCCACTATTTTGTACCTTGACTACGTTTCGGGTAAGCAAAGCCTCCTACTTGATGCATCTTTCCTCGGCTTTGAGTTTACGATGGTTTTCTTTTTATTTTTTTTTCTTCTCTTTTTCGAATCTTTCATCAGACTCCTGCCACGGCTGGACACGCGTTATGCGCATTTTTTGGAGCTCAAGTCCTTCTTGGCCTCCTTAAGATCAAGAAGGTAGACCAACGGGAGAAATGGAAAACCGGCACCGCTTGAATGAGTGACAAAGCAAATGATCCCTGAGGAGTTGCTTTGTTTCCTTACACGACCATCTCTCCTGCTCACCCCGGAGTCTCAGCTCAACGTGCAAGGCAAACTACATATCTAACGGTTGATGTGGTATTCTTTTTATTTTACCATTTTTTCTCATTTTTGTTTTTTTTTCTTACAAGGCATTTTAATAAATAGTGGCTCCGAAGCGATTGCTTCGGTCGAGGAAGAAACGTACGAAATGGGTCCAGTAACTCGTATGGTATAACAAGATGTAATAGAAAAACCAGCAATGAAAGACGGTTTAGACACATCATCATATATATTCATATGCCGAATGTCTCAAAGGAGCTTTCTCGACAATGATAATTTGCTTGCATGGTAGAAATGGTTTTCTCTGTAAAATATATTTTTTGTAAAGAATTTAAAGGTGTCTCGACAATCATGATAAAATTACAATACTCACAAATAAATATACATTCAGCAGTTAGAAGCAATTCAAGCACAAATGAGCAAAGACGTATTGGAAAGTTTCTTCGAGATAATATAGCAAAAGAAATATGGAAAGATTATGTTAGACGTCGTAGATTGTAATTATATATTTTTAGATGATTAAATTCTTATATGACATGAATATTTTGTCATTTCCTTCGTCTTGTGAATTTTTAAATTTGTGTGGCATGAAATACTTGTTTTTTGATGTTTATGAAGTTGATGAAAATTTAATTTAACATGCTACCAAACACCTCATTATCATTTTTAAAAATTAAAATGTTTTTGCCAAACACATTCATTGTCACGTTTTCACTTTTAAAAATTATCTTGTTTGGTATTATATTTTAATTTTTTATCGTGAAACCTTTTTAAAAATTAAAATGCAACCAAACACCCCATTATAGATAATTCTAAGACGGATGATTTTAAAATCGATCGTCATCTATTCACCAAACATGGTAGAGCTGCTCGCCGATGAGGTGGCAGGCAGTCAAGTTTGACAACGATGTAAATCTTTTTAAGATTAAGTTTTCATTTTAAGTGTATCAAGATTACCTTATTTTCTATTACTTTTTATTTTCTATGTTATAAAAATACGTATTTTACTATTTGTTTATTTATTCTATTTATAAATATAATTTTTATTTTATATTTAAATAAACTATGCCGTATATTAATATGTTTCCTATACATTAATAAAATACATTGAGAGTAAAATATTATTATATTAAAATTAAACTTTTATGTATATTTTATTGTTTTGTATCATATTAATTATTATTATTATTCAAATATGATATATAAATATAGAAAATAATAATGTAAACTTAAAAAAAAACCAGAGACGAGACAAAGGTCGTTTGCACTGGAAACCTGACATGAGCTCAAGGTTGCACCTAGTAGTCGGACAAAAACATAGAACAAGAACTTCAACGAAAGACATTGTTTGTTTTGATGAAAAATATTACGTACCAGTGGCGGATCCAACATATAGCAAGTGGGGTCATGTGAGTCTGTGACCCCATTAAAATTTAAAACTTATATTATAAAATATTAGATATTTTATTAAAATATTTGATATTAATAAATTTATAAAAGAGGTGACCTCACTAAAATATTTTAGTGACCCTATTATCCACAAAATTTAGATCCGCTACTACTTTATATATTATATTGGCGGTCACATTACCCTAATTGTTCAGAGTTGGGAGCTGCCGAGCGAGCTAACGAAGGACGCCGAAGATGACGTCCCATGCGCCTCCAATGCAACAATGCCGATGCTTCATTAGGTAAATTAGATGAGCTTATTTAGTGAAAGGTGGTGACAATGTTTCGATTAGTCGATACAACAGGCGAGCAAGGGTATCGTGCTCCTCGTTTGACATTTTTTCAACGCAGACAAAAAATACTTCATGTTAGATAAATATATCCAGTAGTAAGGAGACAACCGAAGGGTGCATACAAATACAAGGGGTTGGTTTCAGCTCCCAAGGGTCCGTGGAGCCTAAGGAAGAACCAAACAAGTCACCTCTTCGGGTGACTGTGTAGACTCCTGCGGTCACCGGAGGGGATGGTTGTGGGGTGTGTACATTCACAACCCTTTGGGGTGAGTAATTTCCCCCCAAAGGGGTGCCACATACATGTTCCCCATCCCATAGGGGGAGGAGGGAAAGCACCTCCTTTCTACGTTTGAGGCCAACCGGCCAGGGGGAGGGCCCTTTGGAGATAAGAGAATGATTGTGGGGAGCGGGAGAAGAGAAGGAAGAACTCGTTGAAATTGGGGGGGGGGGATCATCTCCCCTGATATCGGGTTCATAATCAGACCCATACTTAGAACTAATGTGATGACATTGATAACATCAGTTATTAGGGGGGGGGATCATCTCCCCTGATATCGGGTTCATAATCAGACCCATACTTAGAACTAATGTGATGACATTGATAACATCAGTTATGAGAAAAAAGGATTGATGTAAGTGATTGATATCCCATCCATGTAGTATAAGATACACAGAACCTTAAAAAATTAATGTTGATGTATCGAATAGAAATATTAAAAGTTGAAATTCTTACATCTAGGTCTCTCATGTCATTCGTATTGGCAGGTATGTCCTTAAATTTTTGAGAATAATTTTTAAATTATTGAACTTCATTTCTAAACAGGTTCTTCTATTAACAATTTAAATAGTCATTAATTCTGACCTGATTAAACTAGACTTAATCTACCTTTACCCTCTATATAATGACTAACTTACACACACTCTCTCTCTCTTCTCTTTCTACCTTGCCCTCTCTTCCTCGAGTAATAGAAAAAATGTAGAGAGAGAGATAATATATAGAGAGAGTTGAAAATAGATATTTGTCGGTATCATATCATAGACCATAGCAAAACAAAAATGCTTATTTTCTCCTCATTTAAAATTTTAAATGATTTTCTCGTATCATGACAATCATTTCTAGCATATCTATTGATATCTTCCCCCACAAATATATTATCGTCATTTGATATACTCTAGGTATGATCGGGGGTGGGGTGGGAGACTAGGCTGATCTTCCCATAAATTGGGGAGGGGGGATACTGGACCGGAATCGGGTCCCGGATGACCTGATTCCCGAACATGCCGGATTCCAGCGAATCGATCTGGTAGGATCGGTCAATCTGGGACTGATCCTATCGATTTTGGTTGATCCGGCCAGAAGTTCTGACCGGATCGGTTGTTCAAGGTGAAATTGGATCGGTTGACCGATCCGATCCTAGAATAGGTTGGTTTTGCAATCATTGGATATAGAACTCCAGTATCGAGCTGCTTTGGTGTATAGAAAGTTTGCAGCAGCACTATTTGTTAGGGGTCTAAATGCTGTCCAAAAGATGATAGCTTGATAGGTTTGTCCTGTTTACTAAGTTCTATTGCTCTGCCTACTTTTCAACAAACTTGGTTTACTTTTTGATTTCATGGTAAAAGAATAGCTGCTTACAATATTTACTTCTAGCTGTGTACTTCACTGAAGAAGAGTGGATGACGTCACTCATCTGTCAACTAGATGAATATATATGCATACAGGATGTCTAAAGACTATGCATGGGGAAGGTCATTGTTATTTGTTGGGCAATCTGATCCTAATATAGGCTCTAAACTTTTTTGTCATTTGTATCTATTCCAGGGAATTTATTTGTACTAACTCTTTGAAATTTGAATTTTAGATGGCTGTAGTTGCACCAGTAGATCAACTTAATGCACAAAAGGTTAATATTAAATTAAAGTAAACCGGCACCTAATCAAAGTTATCTAATTCAATTCCATCTTATACTGCTAATCAGACCCTGACTAACACATCAATCTCTAACATGATAATTCTGATTCTTCACATTTCTTTACTTCAACTTTAATACTCATCAGCATCGTCTATGTCATGAAAGTAAAATTAGTTGTTCTTTTTTTTTCCATTTTATGTTGTCATATGTAATCATTTTTTTTTACATTCGTATTTTTCATTAGTTCTCTGCAGGACTTTCTAATGCCCCCTGGCCCCTTGTTTCCTTTTCTCTTGTCATTCTTATTTTCGTTGTTCTATGGCAGGGTCAATTTTATCTGGCGTAGTGGGTAGTCCAGCTTATGTTGCACCAGAGGTTTTGTCAGGCTCTTACTCTGAGAAAGTGGATATCTGGGGTGCTGGTGTTCTTTTACATGTGTTGCTCGTCGGTGTCCTCCCATTCCAGGGAGATTCCCTTGATGCTGTTTTTGAAGCAATAAAAGCTGTGCAACTTGATTTTCACCATGGACCATGGGTTTCTGTATCAACGCTTGCAAGAGATTTGATTGAGCGGATGCTAACTAGAGACGTAGCTGGGAGGATGACAGCTGATCAAGTACTAGGTAAAGAAAAGCGTACACTTTCTTACACGCCTACACTTGTTCCTGGAATGCTTGTGTAGTCTTGCTTCCTTCGGATATGTAGAAACTTGCCAAGGTATCAAGAACATCTGGCTAACACAAATGAACATTATGATCAGGGCATCCTTGGGTTCTTTTCTACACAGAGACCCCAGCCAGGGGACTTGCCCTTGGAATTGGGCCCAGGCACAACGGCATTAGGCGTGGAGTTGAGCTCAAGAGGCACACATCAAACGTTAGCCGTATCGAAGAAAGCACCGATTCTTCTTGTTCATCATCGTCGTCTTTTGAGAGTTCGGGTGATCTGGAGCACCATGGGTTCGTTGACGTACTGACGGTTGCCCTGTCGCGTGTGAGGATTTCAGAGCCGAAGCGCAGCAGGCTGTGTGTCCCGTCTGGCCCGGTTCAGCAGGAGTGTTCCTCTAACCACCTCAAGGCTAATCTTTGTACAGCATTGACACTCTATTATGTGTACATAATGATCCGATGGCAACGACGGTGACGACTGACGATGGCATGTAGCCAGGATGGTTCTCTACCAAGTACCAGGAACCCATCTGGCGGGAAGCTCCAACACTGTTACTCAAGGTGTGGTAACTTCGACTCTGAGGACTCGGCGTGGTACTCAACTGTCGTACATAACAGCCCCAGCTGTTCTCTGATTAGGTGATCATGGTATCTTCTGGTTTTAACCACTAGACCCGTAATTTGGGCGTGTAAATGTGTAAATGTTCGATGTAGATTTCTTTTAGTACCATAAATAAATTGTAGCCTTCTCGGTGCAGTGTGACCTCCAGGTGAGTGTTACTCATTTGGCCGTTCCTCTTTCCCATTTGAGCTGTAGAGAAGTCCAGCATGATGTTTACACTTTACATATTTGTTCATTTGTCTTGAGTTCGAGCAAGGTTAGTATGAAAATAAAGTGGGTTCTAGCATTTGTCAAACTTGGATATTCTCCCAGTAAGATTCGAACTGCTTGTTCAGGTAGTGTTTCTGTATCAGCCACTCTTCAAATGTATGGTTCGAATGTTGGGCTTAGAAGTATTGTGACGACAGTGGTATCGAAATTGACATCATCAGTTATCAGAAAAAGGATTGATTTAAGTGGTTGATGTGAATTATTTTACAAAGAAAAAGAGAGAAAAAGTGAAACCATTTTACAAGGAATTAATTTTAAGTGAAAAATAATATTTGCCTTATTTGGTAGACCTAAAATTGTTTTCCTGGAAATGAAATCAACTATTTAGTTGATTGATTTTAAAACATTCTCACATTTTTTATTACTAGATTCTTTTTAAAGAGTAATTGGAAATGTGGAACCTTTGATGATAAGATTTACTGCTCATAAACGTTTATTTTTTAAAAATGTTTTATATTATATTATAAATATTTTGATACTAATTTTTATATTTACAAAAATTATATTCTAAATCAAAAATATTATTGACATTCTCTCTCTCTCTCTCTCTCTCTCTCTCTCTCTCTCTCTCTCTCTCTCTCTCTCTCCCACACACACACACACATGCGGACAGCTTCTCCCAATATGTGCATTAAAATTAAACCCTTATTGGGTGTTTGATTGCACAACAAAATTTTACTTATTTTCATGGAAATAAAAGTGTAAACAGCAATGACATAGAGATGTCATAACAAAAAACAGTGAAAGTTAGCTAAGACCACAAGAGACGAGGGGCCACGAGCACATGGACCAAAAAGAGAGAAACTTATCAATCCAGAGTTCTCAAATAAATTCGAAACAGTGTCCCTAAAATAGAGCTCGACCAACGCACAAAAATAAATACGGATCAAGGTCAGAACAAAACAAATTTTAAAATAAAATTAAAAATAAATAAAAATTTAAAAATAAATTAAAAAATATGAAAATGGGCACTTAAAATATTGTGTCTTTTATAAGAAAATTTACAAAATTTGTTGAGGGTAGAGAGAAAAGAAAGATCGATTTTATTTGTATTTAAAAACCTAAATTGATAGGAGAAATTTGTAAATAAGTAAACGTTTTAGATTATGAATTTTGATATACATAGAAAGAGAAATAAAAGTAGGCTAGGTATAATTGTTGATAAAATATTAAAAGATAATGGTGGTGCTAGTGAAAATAAAAAGGGATAGGATTATTCTAGTAAAATTGTTTATAGAAAATTAGATATGTAATGTAATCAGTGATTATGCTTCATAAATTATATTAAAAAATGAGATCAAAAAAATTAGCGGGTATAGATGATCATACCTAGAGTATATCAAATGATAATAATATATTTGTGGGAGAAGATATCAATAGATATGCTATAAATGATTGTCATGATACGAGAAAATCATTTAAAATTTTAAATGAGGAGAAAATAAGCATTTTTGTTTTGCTATGGTCTATGATATGATACCGACAAATATCTATTTTCAACTCTCTCTATATATTATCTCTCTCTCTACATTTTTTCTATTACTCGAGGAAGAGAGGGCAAGGTAGAAAGAGAAGAGAGAGAGAGAGTGTGTGTAAGTTAGTCATTATATGGAGGGTAAAGGTAGATTAAGTCTAGTTTAATCAGGTCAGAATTAATGACTATTTAAATTGTTAATAGAAGAACCTGTTTAGAAATGAAGTTCAATAATTTAAAAATTATTCTCAAAAATTTAAGGACATACCTGCCAATACGAATGACATGAGAGACCTAGATGTAAGAATTTCAACTTTTAATATTTCTATTCGATACATCAACATTAATTTTTTAAGGTTCTGTGTATCTTATACTACATGGATGGGATATCAATCACTTACATCAATCCTTTTTTCTCATAACTGATGTTATCAATGTCATCACATTTCCAATTACTCTTTAAAAAGAATCTAGTAATAAAAAATTTGAGAATGTTTTAAAATCAATCAACTAAATAGTTGATTTCATTTCCAGGAAAACAATTTTAGGTCTACCAAATAAGGCAAATATTATTTTTCACTTAAAATTAATTCCTTGTAAAATGGTTTCACTTTTTCTCTCTTTTTCTTTGTAAAATAATTCACATCAACCACTTGAATCAATCCTTTTTCTGATAACTGATGATGTCAATTTTGATACCAGTCGTCACAATACTTCTAAGCCCCACATTCGAACCATACATTTGAAGAGGGGCTGATACAGAAACACTACTTGAACAAGCAGTTCGAATCTTACTGGGAGAATATCCAAGTTTGACAAATGCTAGAACCCACTTTATTTTCATACTAACCTTGCTCGAACTCAAGACAAATGAACAAATATGTAAAGTGTAAACATCATGCTGGACTTCTCTACAGCTCAAATGGGAAAGAGGAACGGCCAAATGAGTAACACTCACCTGGAGGTCACACTGCACCGAGAAGGCTACAATTTATTTATGGTACTAAAAGAAATCTACATCGAAACATTTACACATTTACACGCCCAAATTACGGGTCTAGTGGTTAAAACCAGAAGATACCATGATCACCTAATCAGAGAACAGCTGGGGCTGTTATGTACGACAGTTGAGTACCACGCGGAGTCCTCAGAGTCGAAGTTACCACAACTTGAGTAACAGTGTTGGAGCTTCCCGCCAGATGGGTTCCTGGTAATTGGTAGAGAAAACCATCCTGGCTACATGCCATCGTCAGTCGTCACCGTCGTTGCCATCGGATCATTATGTACACATAATAGAGTGTCAGAATGCTGTACAAAGATTAGCCTTGAGGTGGTTAGAGGAACACTCCTGCTGAACCGGGCCAGACGGGACACACAGCCTGCTGCGCTTCGGCTCTGAAATCCTCACACGCGACAGGGCAACCGTCAGTACGTCAACGAACCCATGGTGCTCCAGATCACCCGAACTCTCAAAAGACGACGATGATGAACAAGAAGAATCGGTGCTTTCTTCGATACAGCTAACGTTTGATGTGTGCCTCTTGAGCTCAACTCCACGCCTAATGCTGTTGTGCCTGGGCCCAATTCCAAGGGCAAGTCCCCTGGCTGGGGTCTCTGTGTAGAAAAGAACCCAAGGATGCCCTGATCATAATGTTCATTTGTGTTAGCCAGATGTTCTTGATACCTTGGCAAGTTTCTACATATCCGAAGGAAGCAAGACTACACAAGCATTCCAGGAACAAGTGTAGGCGTGTAAGAAAGTGTACGCTTTTCTTTACCTAGTACTTGATCAGCTGTCATCCTCCCAGCTACGTCTCTAGTTAGCATCCGCTCAATCAAATCTCTTGCAAGCGTTGATACAGAAACCCATGGTCCATGGTGAAAATCAAGTTGCACAGCTTTTATTGCTTCAAAAACAGCATCAAGGGAATCTCCCTGGAATGGGAGGACACCGACGAGCAACACATGTAAAAGAACACCAGCACCCCAGATATCCACTTTCTCAGAGTAAGAGCCTGACAAAACCTCTGGTGCAACATAAGCTGGACTACCCACTACGCCAGATAAAATTGACCCTGCCATAGAACAACGAAAATAAGAATGACAAGAGAAAAGGAAACAAGGGGCCAGGGGGCATTAGAAAGTCCTGCAGAGAACTAATGAAAAATACGAATGTAAAAAAAAAATGATTACATATGACACCATAAAAAGGAAAAAAAAAAGAACAACTAATTTTACTTTCATGACATAGACGATGCTGATGAGTATTAAAGTTGAAGTAAAGAAATGTGAAGAAACAGAATTATCATGTTAGAGATTGATGTGTTAGTCAGGGTCTGATTAGCAGTATAAGATGGAATTGAATTAGATAACTTTGATTAGGTGCCGGTTTACTTTAATTTAATATTAACCTTTTGTGCATTAAGTTGATCTACTGGTGCAACTACAGCCATCTAAAATTCAAATTTCAAAGAGTTAGTACAAATAAATTCCCTGGAATAGATACAAATGACAAAAAAGTTTAGAGCCTATATTAGGATCAGATTGCCCAACAAATAACAATGACCTTCCCCATGCAGTCTTTAGACATCCTGTATGCATATATATTCATCTAGTTGACAGATGAGTGACGTCATCCACTCTTCTTCAGTGAAGTACACAGCTAGAAGTAAATATTGTAAGCAGCTATTCTTTTACCATGAAATCAAAAAGTAAACCAAGTTTGTTGAAAAGTAGGCAGAGCAATAGAACTTAGTAAACAGGACAAACCTATCAAGCTATCATCTTTTGGACAGCATTTAGACCCCTAACAAATAGTGCTGCTGCAAACTTTCTATACACCAAAGCAGCTCGATACTGGAGTTCTATATCCAATGATTGCAAAACCAACCTATTCTAGGATCGGATCGGTCAACCGATCCAATTTCACCTTGAACAACCGATCCGGTCAGAACTTCTGGCCGGATCAACCAAAATCGATAGGATCAGTCCCAGATTGACCGATCCTACCAGATCGATTCGCTGGAATCCGGCATGTTCGGGAATCAGGTCATCCGGGACCCGATTCCGGTCCAGTATCCCCCCTCTCCAATTTATGGGAAGATCAGCCTAGTCTCCCACCCCACCCCCGATTCCCCCTTCCTCCATCGGTCCCCCTCCCCCTAGCATTGATTGCAGAATCGGTAGAATCGGTCCGATTCCGACCGATTCCGGAATCGGATCGGTGGATTCCATGCGGAAGGACCGATTCCGGGATCGGAATCGCCTGGAATCGGTCGGAATCGATCCGATTCCACCGATTCCTTGTGGAATTGGTCGATCCGACCGATTCCGTCGGAAGACCGGCTCAACTGGACCGGTTCAATTCCCGGTTCGATTCTGGACTGGGGATCGAATCGATTCCGACCCTTTTAGGGCCGGAATCGACCCGCGGCGGTCGATCCCGCGGCGGAAGAAGTGAGATCCGACGATTCCCAGGCGATTCCGACGATTTCGGCGTCGATCCCAACTCCCAGCATCGATTCCGGGGCGATTCCAGCGATTCCGGCGGCGATTCCGACGATTCCGGCGATTCCAAGCAACGTCTTCAAGGGATTCCGCCGATCCAAGCTCGGATCGGCCTCGAATCAACCTCTTCTTCGATCTTTATAAGGTTTTTGGTAAGATTTCTTCGCCGAAAACTTCGTACGTCCATTCTTACGCGTTTCCGACGAGTCCGAGCGTCGTTAAACGTTGTGATTTCCGACCGAACAAGTCCGTCCAAGTTCTGAACTATCCGTTTAAGTCCATTTTGCACGGGAAAAATTCGGGATATCCCGTACGTCTATTTTTACACATTTCCGACGACTCCGAGCAGAGTTAAACTCGGTGATTTTTGATCGAACAACTCCACTCAAGTTGTTTGAACATTGATTGGATGTTCTTTATACGGGAAAAATTTCGGATACCCCGTACGTTAATTTACGACCATTTCCGGCAAATACGTAAACCCTTTAAACATACCGAATGGTGTGTTACTTAGGCTGTCTGCTTTCCGAACAGTGTCTAAAGCAATTTTTATGTTATCTAATCATTTTTAGTGCATTGTTTACAATTTTTGCAGATATAAGCAATGGCCGATCAATGTGATGCAGCACCAGCACGTGCTTCCGACGTGGGTTGGGAACACGGGCACATGGTAGACCCAGTTAGGAAGAGGGTACAGTGCAAATGGTGTGGGAAGGAGATGAACGAGGGGTGTTCCGACTGAAACAACATATTACCCGAACAGGTGGAAATGTAAAAAAATGTGACAAGGTGCCGAGGGAAAAAAGTGAGGAGATGAGAGGCTACATGACAGGTAGAGCCTCTCAACGGGCTGTTAGGATCGAGTAGAGGAAGGAGTTGCATGACGAGCTACTCCAGAGGAGGGACCGCGATTTGCCTACCTCGAAAGGGAAAGGCAAGGGGAAGGCACCAGCTGAGCCGGAGCCAGAGAGCGAGGAGGAGTCCACAGACTCCGAGCTTGTACGTGCTAGGCACGCTAGCAAGCGTGCATTTGCTGAGGAGGAGGATAGGAGGAGGGGAGCAGGAGGGTCGGGGTCCAGAGTTGACCCAGCTTTGGGCCGATCAGCATCGGCTCGCCCTACCTGGGACCGAGAACCTGACCCCAGGAGACAGGAGCCATACCGCCGTTCTACTTCTACCAGCACTCGATTTACACCGAGTGACGAGTATTTATTTAGGAAACAAAGTGCTGGACAGATGGGGATTAAACAGGCAATGAAAGGGGTGAAGGCAACAGGAACGGCTGCAAAGAGAGCCGTTCGCCACATTGTGAAGGGATTTTTACATGAAGGTATCACTTTATAAATTAAAATTGACATTATGTGTGTTTTATTTACTTAAACTTAATTTTACCCTGATCCAATTTTTTTTTAACTTGATGTAGGCATCCCAGCACATGCAGCCACCAGTCCCTACTTCCAGACGATGGTGGATGCCGTGGGTGAGGCTGGACCGGGTTTGCAAGCCCCGGGCAGCTGACATATATACGGCGCTGGGATGGATGAGGAGGTCCAAGAGTTGAAGGAGTGGATGAATGGTTTCAAGTTGGTGTGGAAGGAGAGGGGTTGCACAATTATGTGCGATGGGTGGACAGGTATCACTAAGAGGAGTATGATAAACTTTTTGGTGTACTGTTCTAAGGGGACAACATTCTTGAAGTCGGTAGATGCTTCTGAGAAGATAAAAAATGCCGACTTCCTTTTTTCTCTGATAGATGCGGTGGTGGAGGAGATCGGGGAGGACAATATGGTTCAGGTTGTCACTGACAACGAACCATCATATAAGGCGGCTGGGAGGAAGTTGATGGAGAAGAGGAAGCACATGTTCTGGGTGCACTGTGCAGCACATTCCATTGATCTCATATTATAGGATATAGGCAAGGAGGAGGGTGTATCCACACTTGTCAGGCATGCGCAGACAATCACATCATTTATTTATTCGCATCCGCGTCTGCTACATATTATGAGATCACACACAGGAGGGCACGATCTTGTTAGGCCTGGTCCGACTCGATTTGCTACGAATTTCATTGCGTTGGAGAGTTTACACCGGCACAGACATGCATTGGTTAGGTTCACACACTCCGAGGAGTATTATAACTATATGGTGGACAACCTGCATAACAAGAAAGATCAGCTGGAGATTCTTGTCAGGTCTGAGAAGCAGATCACTGACAAGAGGTTTTGGGAGAGGATTGCCTACTACTTGGCAATCATTGAGCCACTGGTAGTTGTCTTGAGGTTGGTAGACTCAGATGACAGGGACCAGATGAGCACGTTATACGATGCCATGGACCGGGCAAAACTGAAAATAAAAGAAAAAAATCTCAGAGATTACAAAAAGTGGTGGAAGATCATAGATGACCGATGGGACAAAGACCATGCACCACGATGTCCATGCTGCAGGTAACTTGGTTAACAAAATATTTTCGCTGAATAATTGTCTTATTCTTATTCATAATGTTATCTAATAAAATCTTGCAGGATATTTTTTGAACCCCCGCATCCAATATGGAGGACAGGTGGTGAACGACAACGAGGTAATGCGGGGTACACTTGCTGCTATACAGCATCTGTGCCGATCTCAGCAGGACAGGGTAGAGGCTGAGATAAAAGTAAGTTAGAGTTCATTCAATACCTTGAAGTAGCCTTACCAGGCAACTAATATTTTTTTATAAATTTTTCAGATGCAGAAGTATAAGATGAGGGTCGGCGTATACTCAGATGATGATCTAAAATATTCAGTTGACAAAGTGTCACCTGGTATAGTAATAGCTTGATGAAGATTTTATTTTCTTTTCATATAAGTTATGGAAGATGATGGGCTAATTGTTTTCATTTTCTCTTCTTGTTTTTTTCTTACAGCTGAGTGGTGGGTTCAGGTGAACACCAAGAGTGGATGGAATCCACTTGCTGCCATCGGTATCAGGATACTCAGCCAGAGCACCAGTTCCTCCCATTGTGAGAGGAACTGGAGTACATTCAACCTGATACATACCAAAAGGAGGAACAGGTTGACCTCAGACCGGCTGGAGAAGCTAGTCTTCTGTCATTACAACATGCGGCTACGCATAAAGAACATCAAGGATCGACAGAAGATCAGCGAAGAGCGATTTGCACGATTCGCAGGTGGTCCATATGAGCAGAGGCATTCCTCCGCCACATCACCACCCGAGGAGGTGGACATGGATCAGATATTCCAGGAGGAGCATGCACTTGCCTCCTGGATAGAGGAGAGGAAAGCCAGGGATCATGCAGGTGAGTTTGATCCCGATGACCGCGTACGGGCCGAAAGAGAGTTGGATGGTGTTGAAGCCGAGGAGGATGCTTCAGCTCCACCTCCACCTACTTTTGTGCTCGGGGCAGGCCTTCTTCTCGCCCTGAAGCCTACGAGCGACCACTGCCTATACCCCCGCCTGGCCCCTCAGCCTCCTCTGGCCCAGCCCCGCTACCGCATTCTCCGTTCGCATTCCAGGGAAAACGAAAACAAAAGTGACTGCACGGAAAATGGGAGGATTTGCAAAGTTGAAAAAAACTTTGGGTTATGGACCTTCTGGTACTTCAGAGATGGCTGAAGAGATGAAGAGAAGGAAGCTAGAGGTCGCGTCTGTCGGCCCCGTATGACAGCACGCAAGCTCCTTCTCACTCCTCAGGTGATGATGATGAGAAGTGCATACCAGCGACGCAGCCATCAGCAGCAGCCGAGTCTCCTGATTCACGGCATCCAAAGCCGTATTACACGCTGGATTCGGATACACATGATTCTTATATACAGGAGCCACAGTATCCAAAGATTTGGCCAGCCGACCAAAGCGGAATTACACCACTAGCTCCACCATCCTCTGCTTACGTCCCGGTTGTCCCGCAGTCCGATCCATACGACCTTGATAGCATGGCATCGGCATTATTTTCATATGGATATGGTCCCGGACAGTATACAAGACTGAGCACGAGGGAGGAGCGTCGAGCGCAGCAGGGAGAGGAGGAAGACCCATATCTATATCCTAGATATTGGTAGTAGATTGATATGATGTAAATGTATATTTTTTTTTCATGATGTATCAACTCTTTGATTTTTGAATCAATGGAATATGTACTTAACTTCAATTGGAGTTCATTAGTATTTATTCGATGTGGTCCTGTGGATGAATGCTAATCTTATTTTTAAAATTTTTTCTAACTCATTTCCTATTTTTTAGAATTTTTTCTGAATTTTTTTGACAAAAAAATTTCAAAAAAAAAAACTAATTCCAGGCCGATCCGGAATCGATTCCCTTCCCAGGAATCGGCCGATTCCTGGAATCGGAATCGGAATCGGTCCGGAATCCTTGCTCCCTAGGGCTCCCTCCGACGATCATCCCTCTCTGGCGATCCCCCCATCCAACAGAGGTAAACCCCCTCCCCCTTCTCTAATCCCCCCTTTCTCCCTCTTCCAAGACCCCCCAACCCCTTCCTCTGGCTCCACAAAAAATCCAAACAGGGGCACCCCTTTAGTGGTGACCTGCAGTCACCCCTAAGTAGGCACCCATTCCTCACCCCCCAAGGGGTGACTATAGGCAGACACTACTTCGGGAGTTTTTCTCGGGGGAGACTGCAGGTCACCTCGGGGTGCCCTTGTTTAAACACCCTTTTGGGGTGTTTTTCTCACCCGAGTAGAGGTGATTATGAAGAGAAACATAGGCAATTTTTTTTAAAAGTTTTTATTATAATTTTTAAATTATTGATGTGTATGTAGATAAAATGTCAGATGAGGAGCATAGTGTTGCTCGATAGAAGAACATCGAATGGTAACATGGATATATGTTGGATGTGATAAAGAAGATGGTAAGATGCAAATTGTGTTAAAAAGATTTGAATGGAGGTGTGTACGATCTCAAACAACATATAACCGATCTTGGTGGGAATGCAAAAAAGTGTGATAAAGTCTGGGCTGAGTTGAGGGAGGTGATGAAAAGCTATCTTACCAGGAGAGCACCTCAAAGAGGTATTAGAATTGAGCACAGAGCCAAACTTCATGATGAGTTACTTGAACTGAGAGACACTGATCTCATATCGTCAAAAGGTAAGAAGGGAAAGTTTTATGCTCATGTATAGATTGATTCATTATCTTCAAATGAAGAAGAAGAAATAAAGATAAGGAGAGCCATGCACGCTAGTATGGCTCGGGCAATAGAGAAAGAAGAAAGAAGATGAGGAGCAAGAGGTTCGGGTGCTAGTGTCTGATGATGGGATGTGGAAATGTGAAAGTCATTTGGCCTACATATGTGCTGGGACAAGATAGTGAGCTCCGTTGGTCACAGTCACTTAGGACGACGAACACTACCTTGTATAGGCAAAGCGATAGGGGATAGAGGGGCATCAAGCAAGCCTTGAAGAGAGTGAAATCTAATATAAGGGTTGCAAAGAAAGCAATCAAGTATATTTGCAAGTGGTTTCTCCATGTAAGTATAAGAATGTAGAGTATTTTTAAACTGACGAGTCTTGTATTTTTTTTTGAATAAACATCAATAATGGTGTGATAATCTTCTTTCATGTAGGTCTCCCAGCACATGTAGCTACTAGTCCATATTTCCAAACATGGCAAATACCATTGCTGAGGCTAGACCTAGGCTCAAAGTTCTCACATTAAAATATATTTACAACAAAAGGTTGGATGCAGAGATCGATGAGCTGACCTAATAGATAAATGATTCAAATCCATTTGGAATGAAAGAGGTTGCACTGTTATGTGCAATGGTTGGATAAGAATCATAAGGAAACCTCTTATCAACTTCCTTATGTATTGTTCTAAAAGCACCATCTTCCTAAAGTCTATTGATGCATCACGCTAGGTGAATAATGCATATTATTTGTTTAGTCTAAAAAACAATGTTGTAGAGAAGATTGGTGAAAAGAACATTGTGTAATTTGTCACCGATAATGACTCTTCATACAAGGCTGCAGGAAAGAATCTGATAGAGGCAAGACTTCATTTATTTTGGGTGCCATGTGTTGTGCACTCAATTGACTTAATGTTAGAAGACATTGGGAATGAGGTAAGTGTGAGATCCTTAGTGAGTCAAAGACAATTGATTACATCTTACATATATGGACATCCTAGGTTGCTCTCTGTCATGAGAGAACACAATGACTATCATGATATAATTCATCTCAGTCCAACTAGATTTACTACACAATTTATTGTATAAGAGAGCTTTTACAATTACCTAAAGGATTTGAAGAGATTCATAATCTCTACTGCTTATCATGATTACATGGATACGCCACGAGCCACAATTGACCAGTATAACATTTTATTAAAGATGGAGACCCTTATTGATAACAAATGGTGGGAAAAAATGAAATATTACCTGTCAGTCATAGAACCCCTGATACAAGTGTTAAGATTGACTGACTCTAATGACAGAACTCAAATGAGATATTTGTATGATGTCATGGACAAAGCCAAGATGAAGATAAAAGAGAAACATCCAAGAGGTTATAAAAAATGGTGACATATTATAAATAATAGATAGGATATGACACTTCACTATGATATCCATGTTGTAGGTGACAAACTTGATTCTTTAATAGTTTGTTAATTTTTTGGTTACAGTAATATTTGCATGCCTTAATGGTTGGATTGAATCGATATCATTTGCGACAGAATATTACCTCAACCCAAGAATGCAATACGGCCCCAAGTATGCAAAGATGCCGAGGCCTTGTCAGGCACATTGTCAGTGATTAAACATCTAACAAGAACTATGCAAGATAGAATAGAGGCTGTGATTGAAATATATTACTTGTTGCTTATTTACTATTTATTGATCATTGATTATGAGCACTAAACATAACTATATTTCACATTGTATTTCAAATGACTTCATACAAGCATAAAATTAAAGTGTATGGGGATCTAGATCTTATATATTCATATGACAAAGTTTCTCCTGGTATGGTATTACACGTCATATATGTATAAATATTTTTAGTTAGAAGTTTATCACTCTTACTAATTCGGTGATGTTATTCTTTTTACAACTAATTGGTGGATTTAAGTGAATGATAGGACTGGATGGAATCTATTGGTTGCCATTACTGTTAGGGTACTGAACCAAAGAACCAGTTCCTTTCAATGTGAAAGAAATTGGAACACATCCAACATCATACACACAAAGAGAAGGAATATATTAAAAACGAAAAAATTGTTAAAATTAGTCTTCTATCATTACGACATGAGATTGAGAATTCAAAATATCAATAATAGACAAAAGATATCTGAGAAGAGACTTGCTAGATTTACATGTGGTATCGACCAAGAAAGAGATGCTATTGAAGTTAGTAAAGACTTGCCACAAGGGGATGTGGACTTGAAATATCTTTTCCAAGAGGAACATCCATTTGCAGCATGAATGAATGAGATAAATACTAAGAGAAAGCCAAAGTTCGACCCAAATAATATATCCTGAGCCGAAAGTGAGTTTAACAACATTATTAGTGAGAATGAGCATATGGAAGAAAGTCAAGAAACTCAAGTTACTTGCACAGCTCCAGTTCCATAGGCAACTCCAACTCTACAGAGTATAGCTCCAGCTACAGCTCTAGCATATATTCCAAGTGCAGTTGCTGGAGTTAGCACTAAGGCTCCGTTTGGCAACCCAGCGGAAGTCCTTTTTTTTGCCTTCACTTCCGTAAAGAAGACCTTCGGTGGTTGAAACAGATGTTTGGCAACTTTATGCACTCCGCTTCGTTCGGTCATCGGAGGAGGAAGGAGGAAGTTATCTCCAACTCCTTCTTCGGCTGGCTTTTCTCCTCCCGATAACTGCAGGTGACTCCTGGTTGCTTACGGTAAGTCGCGTTCCTCTCCCTATTAAAGGCCTCTCGCACGCATCCTTCCTCACCTCCGCCAGACTGCCGCTGCGTGTGTCCTTCCGTCGCCGTGCTGCCGTCGCCGCCTGCGTGCGACCGCCCGTCCTCGCCTTCCGCCGGCGCCCGTCGTCGCCGCAACATCGTCGCCAACCTGAGCGCGGCCGCCGTCGCCACCTGTGCGGCTGCCGTCGCCACCAGCACGCACCCGCCGTCGTCGTGCCGCCGTCACCACCTGCGCGGCCACCGTCGCCACCTGCGTGTGCCCGCCGTCGCCGTCCAGCCGTCACAACCTGCGCGTGCCCGCCGTCGCCGTCCCGACGTCACAACCTGCGCGGCCGCCGTCGCCACCTGCGCTTGCCCGACGTTGCCGTGCTGCCGTCAGAACCTGAGCGCAGCCGCCGTCGCCACCTGAGCGCAGCCGCCGTCGCCACCTGAGCGGGCCTGTGTCGACGTGCCGGCCCCCATCGCCACCTGCGCACTCGCAGTCGCCGTGCAGGCATCGCCACCTGCGCTATCGCCGTCGCCGTGCAGGTATCCCTCTCTCGCTCTCTCTCTCTCTTCTTCATTGTGATGATCGTATATATTTGGCACCACAGCACACATTGGTATCTTTTGCTGTGATTTGCCATTGAACGCACAATCATACACGTTGGAGGAGGAGGGGGGAAGAGCTGGGAAGTGTGGGCATCTCTCTATTTTTAAGCACGGAAGCCGCCCATGCAAACTTGCAGCATTTGGTTCAGATTTTGAGTCGTGGAATTTTATTTTATTTTTGATAAATAAGAATCTCTCCCACGAATCTCAACCAAACGCCACCTCCTATGCTAAAAATGATGACATGGGATATTAGAATCTCGATGGGCCAATTAACAGTCATGTAAAGATTGATATTAGTAAAACAATCATGTTAAATTAGGAAGATTATACCGGCTTCAAGAAGTCATTTTGCAGATCTTGTATAACTTGTTGACACTATTTTATTCATCTTTTTTATTGATTGTACAGATTTCTTCAATCTATCTTTCACGCTTTGTCTGACGTCGAACATTCAGGTAAGTTATGATATCAACGTCAAACTGTCTACTTTTGCTTAAAATGGTATTATCGTTCATTGTGATATTGTTTATCTTATGTGTCTACTTCCTCTTATGTCAGAATAACATTGCATTAAGTGTAAGCAGCATTTAAAATTCGAATTTAGACATTATGTTTGAATGTTTGCTATTTAACTCATTTACTTCTAACAGTTTCATATAATATGAATAAAGAACAAAGTGCCTCTAAGACGAAGGTCATATGGGACAAGAAAACTAACGAGTTGTTTATCATGTCATGTGTAACTCAAGTTGAATTAAGGGAGAAATATGGACACTCATTGTCAAAAGTAGGTTGGTCAAATGTTATAAAAGAGTTAAATTCTAACTCTGGACAATTTTTTGATAAGAAACAAGTGAAGAATCATTGGGATAAGTTGAAACAACAATATAAAGCTTGGATATCGTTGAAGAAAAATACCACCGGTCTTGGTTGGGACGAAACTAAAAATACCGTGAAAGCAACAGAAGAGTTGTGGAATGAGTATATTCTAGTAAGTATGATCAAACATTTCATTGATGTTCTTTTAGTTCAAAGTTCTATATAGTAATGTACATATTTTTCAATATGCAGCGACATCCTACAGCAAGCATCTTCAAAAAAAAGGTTTGGAGCATGAAGATTTTTTATGCACATTGTTTGAGGGAACTATTGGTACAGGAGAAAATGTTACAAATCCTTCAGTAAATACCTCAGTTGATATAGAAATGCGAGCTCCTCCATCACCTAATCATGGTCCAGAAACTCCAAACACATTGCCTCAAGATGAAGAGGAAAATATTATTAGAAACGATGAACAGGTTGAGAGACAGACGACAAGAAGTATGGTGGGTCCTACTTCGCCACTTAGGAATAAAAAAAGAAAGTCACAACAGGCACGGATGGTATCTCAAATTGATACACTTGTGACAACCATTCAATCAAGAGAAAGGAGAAGGGAAAAAAGTAGAAGCAACGTTCCAAGCATTGGTGAAGTGACAAAAATGCTAAAAGAATTACCTGGTTTAGAATTTGGAGGCCGACTTCATATGTGGGCTTTAATGAGATTTGTCAAAAGTGAATATCGTGAACTATTTGTTGAGATGGATGCAGAGTTGAGGCTTCCATAGCTACAAAGTGCATTTGAGGAGACACGTAGATAGTTTGTAGTATGAACTATAAAAAAAAGTTTGTTATTTATTATTTAATTTTGATAAAGTTTATTGTAATTGTTCTTGACTTATATATGATGTAATAATGGCTTTTTCTTGTTTATTTTTTTAGGATGAGTTCAAGCAGTTCAACTGGTTCAATATGTTTTATTGATTCATCAACTTCAAATCAATACAATAATTACAGTGATTCAGATGAAGAGTTCTATAGTGTTGCTCTTACTACATGTTTTATTATTTATAATGGGTTTCGTTTATGTAAAGAGCCATGTCATACATCTCCACATCGAGGGTTTCATAAAGTTCGAGAACTATTAGGAGGACATTGAGAGCGTTCTTATGATATGCTGAGAATGGAACCTCCCGTATTTGCTTACTTCTGTGATGAATTTAGAAAGCACAATTTGCTTAATGATACAAAGTACGTTGTTGTTGAAGAGGCAGTTGCACTATTTCTTATTATTATTAGTAAGAATTATTCTATTCGAGATATGCACGAGCACTTTCAACACTCAAGGGAAACTTGCAGTCGACATTTCAACCGTGTATTAACTGCAATGCAGAAATATGCGAAGATGAATATTATTCCACCAGCTTTTGATGAAACAGCCTCTTTCATTACCAACAATGATAAGTACATGCCATTCTTTAAAGACTGTATTGGAGCGATTGATGGAACTCATATAGAAGCAGTTGTACCAAGTGCACAACAACTGACACATATAAGTGGACGGAAGACAAAATACACTCAAAATGTTCTTGCTATTTGTGACTTCAATATGTTGTTTACATTCGTGTCTGCTGGACACGAAGGAATATGTCATGATGCTCAAATTTTGTTCGATTGCATTTGTGATCCAAACTCTGGATTTCCAAGGCCACCAATAGGTAATCATAGTATTTTGTTACAATAAAATTCTTATGTTATGCACGATGTACTAAAAGCTATTTTTCTAGGAAAATATTACTTAGTAGATGCAGGTTTCACTAATTCAATTGGATATTTGGCACCATATCGTGGCATCCGCTATCATTTGCAAGATCGTCGTGGTCGAAGTCCTCGAACAAAAGAAGAAGCTTTTAACTATCTTCATTCATCATTGAGAAATGTGATTGAGCGGTGTTTTGGAGTACTTAAGAAGCGTTGGCGAATTCTAGGGGGTATGCCATCTTACTCTCTAAAAAAACAAGCGAAGATTGTAGTTGCTTCAATGGCAGTTCATAATTTTATTCGACGAGTTGATTTAGGAGATGAACTATTTAGAGAATTTGGAAACGAAGAAATAGAAAGTGTGTCTGTATTACAAACAACACCAGGACCGCAGGACGAATTCCTTGCGAAGAAGACAGACGGGCAATGAGTTCTTTCAGAGATTCTTTAGCTAGTCAAATATTTGGACAGTAGAATATAAGTTTTGTTAATCAACTTGAGTTGTACATGCGTTTTGTTTCATAGAATTGTGTGTGATATTTAAATTTAACAATCTTTGTACTAGAAGTGATTGTTGTGAATAACAAAAAAATTAGCCAAACAGCTTCCACTTCTTTATGTCCGAAGGCCTTCTATTAGAAGTGACTTCACAACGAAAGTACCTCAAAGAGAAGTGCTTCAACCAAGTTGCCAAACGGAGCCTAAGAACATCATTGCCATTGGAGGATTCAAGGCACTTAAGAGAGCTATACAATGCAATCCTGGTATGGTACCACCTGCAAAACAAGAAGTAACATTGAAAAGAAAGAAATTAAGTATAAAACGAAGATATTTGATTCAGGATGATAGTACCTAAGTACCTTCCTAAGATGATGATGAGGGGGAAGAGTTCATTTCTGCCACTTAACAACAAGACAGGGAGGGGTTCATGTGGAGGAGGTGGAGGTGGAGATGGAGGATTGGGTCATTCAAGTGGCTCTAGTAGTGCACGTACTAGTGGAGTAGGTGCATTAGATTTGGGTGAGAGGCAACATTCTAGTGGGAGGAACCAACAATGGGGTTAGATGAGATTCTTTATGAGTATGTTACCACTTAATATCCAAAACCTCTCTCAAATTTGAAGCCTTGTTATCTGGCATCACCTTCACAATTAGACAATGTGTATGATTTTAGTCAGATGGCCCACTCACTATTTTCATATGGATAGAAGTTGATCATGAGTCAACAAAGTCAATGGACCATCCAGGAGAATGAGAATGAAGAGCAAAATAAGAAATATGAGCGACAATTTCGTCCATAATGATGAGAAGATATATTCTATATTTTTATCTTTCACTCCTTTCAGTTGTACATTTCTAATGTTGTATTTCATTTTTAATTGTATTATACCATGTCCTTTATTTAATAGAAAGAATATTAAGTTGTTATCGGTATGAGTATCAGAATAGTAGTTAGGTTAATGATACCAAAGAATCTTCTCTCAGTGAATAGTTATAAAATCACTAATTTCCGACATCATCTCATTTTTATAATGTTTTCTGATTTTTATGTATTTTTAATCATTTTTTATGATTTTTTCTGTTGAAAAAATATAAAAAACCAATTCGGACCGATTCTAGACTGATTTATGTTCTTGAGAATCGATCGGAATCCGATCCTATCCGGATCATATCAGTACCCACTGATCCCAATACTGATTCCAATCTCGCGATCCTTGTCTATATCTTAACATAGTTTGTGATCCCCACTACCATACTAGGTTAAGTGATAATGTAAACTGTCAAACTCCCTCATTTTCTTACCAAACGTGGTTAAAACGCAAAGTGGGATATCTCAAAAAGTACTGTCCAAGATTTCTTGCTCAATTCAAGAAAATAATAGATGACCAAAGATGCCATTGGTTTCAGTAAATAGGGCATGGTTTCAGATCAGTTGATCACTTCGTTCTCTGGATTTTTGACTAGTAATATAAAGAAATACAAAAACGTGCATCACATTTTTTCTGAAAGTAACACAAAAAAGTCACAATTCAGTGAAAAAAATTAAAAAAACATGTATTACAAAGACAACATGTTTTTCTCCATAGTGCAAGATCTCGTGAGAATCTTGATCTCTTGGTAAGTTGGTATCATGGTGGTGACAAGATCCGAGACCTTTGAAACTAGGTGCTAAAAGGGACTTAAGGCCAGAAGGGAGAGGGAAGACGAGAGCAGGAAAGGAGTCGAAGGACGACTGGAAGGGACCATGCCAAACGGAGTATCTCGTTCTGATACTGCAGGCCAGAAAGAAGATAATTTTGATAATTCAAGCTTGATTCTCAACTTGATGTCTCTTTGTGTACAGGACTGGTCGTTTGCACACTCTGGTATCATATTGAATGTAGCTACTTTCAGAGATAAATTCTCTCTTTTAGAGCTTTCCTGTTGTAATCTAGATGCTCACTTGCCATCTCTGTTGTTGGGTGTCTTCCATCCCATTTTTCTTTGAAAGGGCAACAGCCCTCCAGGGGCTACTCCTTGCACTTGGCCCGTTGAAGGGAATAGAAGATAGCCATTTTTTAAAAGGCAAAAAAATGCCAGATTCATTAATGTGAAGAAATACAAGACGTAACCCGTTGAAAATGAGCATCTAGATGGAACAGAAGAAAATTGCCAGATTCATTAATGCAAAAAAATTGGAGTAGCCCATTGAAAGGGCAACAAGGCCACTGGAGAGCAGCATTATGGTAAAGCAGTGCAGTCTTTATCAGTAGAGAAAGACAGGTTACCATCCAGATAAGTCAGGACCTGATAAAATAGCAGATCAGGGGGCCACTGGGCCCTACCAGGTCCCAACGGATCAGGATGGCAACTGATGTGCCACAGTAAAAAGGAGCAGACTCCAACTGCACTGCTGCCTACCGATGGCTATCTCCAACCCTCCAGCCCATCCGCTCATTCCTTAGAACCCCATCGAAGATTTCAGTTTCGCAAGATTTTTTAGAGATCTCGGTCTCTTCTCTCTGACCATCCCACAACAAGGTCGAGATGTGAGATAATAATCCTTATAGCATATAATTAGAAAGAGAGTTGACAAGATACCAGATACAAATGAAAATGAGAGACAGATAATCCACTAGCGATGTAGAAGGATCCTCACAAATAAAAACTAACTCATGGAACACCTCTGATGCGGGACAAACCGGCTAGACCGGGCTAAACCGACTGAAAACGAAATAAACCGGCGCTAATCGCCCTAAACAGACCTAAACGAACCCAAAATGGCCTAAACCGGCCCGAACAGCTCAAAACAGGCCCAAACCGGGCCCACAACACCCTGAACCGGCCTGAACCGGCTCAAAACGCCCTGAACCGGCCGGTTCAAGCACTGAACCGGTCCGAACCGGCGCGAACCGGGTCCAAACCCGGTCAAACCGGCCAGACCAACGTTCTGGTCCGCGGTCCAGGCGATGGCGGACCGGCCGCGGTGAGCCGGCGGGCCGACCGCACGCGTGAACGCGGTCGCGGGCGCGAGGGGGGGGTCGTGGCCGTCTCCGCGGGCGAAGGCCAGGTGGTCGCGTGGCCGCGTCCACGCCATTGCCCGTCGTCGCCGTGGCGCCATCGTCGCGGTCCTTCGCGAGCTCGAGCCGCGACAAGACGGGGGCGGCCGAGCGCGCGCATCGTCTTCACCCGAGCGCGTCGTCGTCACTGGGTGGCCGCCGCACGCAGGCGACAGAGCAGACTGAGCGGAGGGGTGGGGCTGCGTCGCCGTCGTTCCGTCCGGACGAAGCCAATGCCTCGCGGGGAAGCAGGAGGAAGAGGTCGCGGCGTTGTCCGGCCGGCTTCCTTGCGGACGATGGAGGAGGGAATGGCGGCTGCGTCCAGCGACTGCGGCCACGGCGGGTGGAGCCAGGGGGGGTGATGCCGGGAGGGAGCCGCCGGGGAGGAGGATCCGGGGATCGCCGGATCCTCTCCCCTCTTCTCGTTGTCTTCTCCTTCCACCTCTTCTTCAACTCCTTCTTCTCCTCCTTTCATCTGCATCCGTCGAGGTCAGCTCGGAGGAAGACGGAGGGCGCTCGATGCTGTCAAAGGGGAAGAAGAACCGAGAAGGGAAGATAGGAAGAATGGCACGGAGGCCAGAGGATGAGGAGAAGGAAAAGACTGGCTACCTGCCAGATCCGGAGGATGGAGAAGGAAATGGGATATCGCCATAGGGGGGGTGGAGAGGAAGAAGACCGGGGCAGAGCCCCTACGTGGGACACCAGGCCAATGCCTTTCCAAAAATTCACTACTCCTTGTTGAACTATGTACATCCGGTCCTCTTTTAAAGAGGGAGAAGAGACCTAATTAAAAAAAACACCCTCTAAGACTTCTATTTACACACTTGTCCTCGTAGGGACATAAGTAAAAGAAAACCCAAAATATGTCCCCATCAACCTCCAGCTACAATCTTAACATGACAAACAATATAGGAACCACAGAGGGAATAAAACCATTCCCCAATGAGGTGACAACTCTCATTCAGTCAAATGCTAATGGCTACTAATACGTTGCTTGAAGATCAATTTCCTTTCTTCCAAATAGACCAAAGAACTTCATTAACACCAACTTCCAGATTTTCTGGTCTTCCATACAAGAATCAAGCACTTTCATTCAAGTAGAGTCGGAAGTGCAAGTTAGTTTTTTCCCCACATAAAGCCTAGATACAAGCCCTAGCCTTTGAGGATGGATGCCGCAGACAATTCCCCCTGGCTACCATAAGCTGCTGCCAGACCTTTGTCCTACAGCTAAATGTACCGAAAAAACCCACCTCGCAAAGAAATCCTATCACAACCTGAACCATTTAAGTATCATTTTCAAGCAATTTTTTGCCCTTAGAAATAAGAGTATAAAATTTAAATACAGACAAGTTGGTTTCAGATAGGGGAAATGGCTATCCACTGAGACATTACCTAACAATTAAACAATTCATCAACCATATTTTTTCATTGATGGTTACAATGGAAACTGACGACTCCAGTTCGCTTGATCTTTAACAAAACTGAACGCAGTATTGTCGTAAACATGATATTCAGAAAACAGTTATCAACAACCACTGTATGAAAGCAATAATCTAACCACGAGTTATGTAGGGTCATTTTTTGTGAGGATCAAGCAGGCAGAAAGAAACAAAAGGGTGTGAAAGGATGCAAACTAAGACAAGAGAAAAAAAAAGGGTGAATGTGGTCAGGCAGGATAGGAAGTGAATAGGCATGGAGGAACCATTAATAAACCCAGATATCTTTCGGCTAAACTTCTGTTGAAGAGAAGAATGGTCATCGGCAAGTGGAATGCTGCAAGGTATTCAGGTTATGGGCATGAACATAGAAGTGGTTTGTGTTGTACCATCTCAAAAGAAAAAAAAAACATTGATCAGCTTAATAAGACACTAAGCTGCGAAATACTTCATTTGTCTGCGATAGTGCCTCAAAAAAAGTGGAGTTCTCTGTCCACAATGGTGAGAAACAGAAAGAAGAGTTCATTGGCTGGCTGTTTTAGTTAGTGGAAGTTGAACTCAAGTATGCCTAATGCCTACTGATGCAACAACATTATGACATACCCAAAGCAGCCTGTTCACCATGGCAGGATGATTACAAGGAAGCTTCAGACGCAATGCTCGGTCATAGGCTTATGAATGGATGTGGAAAGAGAGCCTAAGCTTATGAATAACTTATGCAGCATGGTGAGTCTAAATCCATCCACACATCTCTATAAAGAAACTAGAAAGCATGTGAGGAAAGAGTATTGAGGAATATTCTGTTCAAGGTACTTCTAAGCATACATCATTTAGAAATTAACCATAAAAACTGAAATCGGAGTACTAATTGATATCTAAACAAAATTGTTAGGCACTACAATGGAAGGAAAAACAAAGAGGTCCATACAAGTTCCTTGATAATTAACATGATAAAATCACACATTACAATTTACAACAGAATCAAGAATGAATAGAACCGTTGACAAAAAATGTAAGACCAGATATGATATACAAAAACAAAGAGGTCCATGCAAGTTACTTGATTAACTTCCAAAACTCCAATTTATGCACAAAACAGTATACTTGGGACACCACCAAGTTGCAGGTAATGGACAAATATTAGAAATTTTGAAAGCACAGCCAAAGACAGATTCCAGTAGGTCAAAAATATCATGAAAAAGGTCCTTTTTCTGGTGGTCCAGAGAGCATACAACAAGCGAGGTATGTTCCCGACTGATACATCTCATTCTCAGCTGATACAGACCAATATCAAATATGATCTTAAATTGCACTTGTTTTTTGATAATAACAAGAGACAATTCTATTTAATAAAAAAAAGAAAGTACATAAGAGTGTGTTGGACAGGAAAAAATAAGAAAAATAAAAGCAAAGAGACACTCAACTACCGAGGAGGTAGTCAAGTATCTTTGCTACAAAAAAATGGTTGGCGGTAAGAGCTTGTCCTTAAAAGCAACACCTCCAAACTGTAGCCGGAGTGAGCAAACAGCTAATGGGGTGTTTGGTTGCATGATAATTGAGGTTTTTATTTTAATTTTTAAAAATTGTAAGAAAACTTGTTAAAAGAGGTGTTTGACAACCATGACAATTTTATGTTTTGAAAGTGATTTTCTTCTTAAACAAAAAAAGAGGGTCTCACCTCTTTCCTTTTTCTTGTGGTCCCCCACTTTATTTGGTCATGTGCGGTGGTTACTCTTTTTTGTAATCACATCCCTCCAAACATGATAATTTTATGTCATGAGTTGGTTTACTTTTTATTTTAATACAATTTTTTATCATGAAAGTGTACAAAAAATTATCATGCAACCAAACACCCCATAATCCTTGACATAGTTTGCCATCCTTTTAAGAATAAACCTGGGTTTCTCATAATGGTCCTCAAAAATCCATTTGATACTTGAATGCCAAACAGACCATACGGTAACAGGTAGAACCATATTCCACATGTACTAGTTATCAGCCCACGGGTTTAAACAAGGTCAGTCTTGCAGCAGTTGGATGATGCTGTCAGGATCCATCCAGCTGAGTCTTCCAAAAGTTGAAAAAACTCAAAAACCTTTCCACAGAAAATTGATAACCCCACACTTGAGTAACTTGATGAACAAATGGTCTGCAATTACTTCCCACATACTGCAGAAAACATAGGCAGAAGAAATATCAAGAAAAATCTTTTTATGATGACTTCTCGTATGAACTCTGTGTGTTACAAATCTTCCAAAGCAGGAGTTTAATTTTTATAGGCACTGGATTTCCCTAGACAGATTGATACCACGAAACCTCTACCCCTCCCAACGAGAGTTTTCGCAGAGTGGTCTTTATAGTGAATGTAGCTTTATCGTTGGGCATCCAAATTAATCTGTGCTCCCCACTCTCCACATCCTTTAAATCACTATGGAAATTAAGACAATTAATTATGCAAAAAAAACAATAACCAAAAAAGTAAAAAAATAAATACTTTTGTTATCATTGTAACTAAAAAATATATCAAATTATATATTTCGTGTGATTTGTACATACGTAGAGAAAAGAGCAGTGAGTTCAATAGTAGTAAGGGTGAAAACAAAAAAGAAAGTTATATTTTAGTTTATAATGCATGTTTTTGTTTTATATGTTTTGTTTAAATATCTTTTTTACCTTAAGTCACGAGTACTTTTCAATTTTTTAAAACTCAACATGAGCTTTAGTCCCAAATTATTTGGAGTTAGGGGTGGATTCTTTTTCTCCATTGTCATCAATTTTGAGTTACTTCTAGTGAGAGATTTAAATCATCTAAAGCATATTGAATTACACTTCTCCAAGTTAACTTGGGTCTACCACATCTTTTATTGCTTCTCTTATTTTAATATTTCTACTTTTCTAACTAGAGCCTCCTTAGGTCAATATTTAATATGCTCAAACCATCTTAACCCCCCCCCTTCAATTTGTCAACAATTTGTCCCTACTCCAATATTTTTTGTAAAATATTTAATCCTTAATCAATCTAATCTAATATGACTACTCATCAAACTTAACATTCTCATTTAAGCAACACTTATTTTAGAATCATAATTTTCTTTAATTGTCCAACATTTACTATCATACAACATTGTAATGCAATAAAATTTTTTTTTCAAGTTTAGTGGAATCTTATAATCACATAAAATCTCTGTAGTCAATCTCCACATCATCCAACATGTTTTAATCTTATAGTTAACATCATAATCACATTCTTCATCTTTTTGAATAACTAATCCAAAATACCTAAAATAAGTTCTTTGAGATAATATTACCCTACACAAATTAATTCCCTCACCTTCTTCTCTTTAAATTTTATTAAATTTACAATGCATATATTTTGTACTAATTTTATCCTAAAACCCTTAATCTCTATAATATTATTTCACATTCTAACTTTTATTTATTCATTGTGTTTTATTTATTAATACGATATTATATGTAAACATCATATACCAAAATATATCATCTTATGTAATTTTCATTAATTCATCCATAACTATTGCAAAAAGGTAAATACTTAATGTCATGGATTTCGAAATCGAAATTGAAATTGGAATCGATCCCTACCGATCCAATTCAAATCGAATTGGATCGACTAGATCGGCCGATTCCAAGCAAGGAAAACCAATTTTGGCCGATTCCGAAATTGGTTTTTGTTATTTTTTCTTCAAAATTTTTCAAAAAATTCAAAAAATATCTAAAAAATAGAAAATGGACTAGAAAATTTGTAAAAAATGAAATGTAATATTTAGCATGCATAAAGTGTTATCTATATATAATAAGAATAAGATGCTAATGATTGTAACATGATAACATGACAACATGTTAATAAACATGAGAAGTTGGTAATAACACGAGAAGATGCAAAAAGCATAATAAGATGTAGCATGATCACATGATAAGATGATAGTAAAAGTATAATGAGAATTACATACCCAACTCTCCTGAGTTCAAAGTCTGTGAATGAGTCCTCACTCTCTGGCTCCGGTTCGGCTCTTACCTTGTCTTTCCCTTTCCCTCTATGAATTGACACCTCTCCTCTCCTCCTTTCAAGGAACTTATCATGGAATTCTTCTCTTTATTCAATCTTAATCTCGCGTTGTGAGGCTCTTCAGCCTCTTCTTGTAAGGTAGCCTCTCATCTTTTCGTTCATCTCACTAAGCACCTTATCACATTTCTTAACATTGCCGCCTACTCTGACAATATGTTGTTTCAACTGAAAAACACCCCCCGTTCGTTTCTTGTCCACACCACTTGCATTTAACTCTCTTGTTGGACACATCTACCATGCGTCTGCGATCCCCACCGAGATCAGATGGACATGTTAGCACAACATCTTCCTTGTAGTCAACCAATGCTTACACTTGTAACATACGTAAATAGGATTAGACCTACCTTGTTTCCGCAACTTTCTAAATTTATCACGGCTGTTAGACATGCATAAAATTAGTTTAGGAGCTGTTCGAGAAGATAACAACACATTAAACGGGGTTTTCCCATCTCGGAGTCGTCAAAAACTTGTAAAAATGAATGTATAGGCATTCTGGCACTGAAATCTTACCAAGAAGATGACAACGATGAAAAAACAACCTGATCGGAGTTGTTTGGGAAGGGAACAGCCCATTAAACAGGCTGTTCGGTACGTTTAAATCATTACGAAATCATAAGAAACACACCAGAATGAGCGTATGGGAATTTCAGCAAAGAAATGTTACCAAGAAAATGATAACGATAAAGAAACGACTTGAACGAAGTTGTTCGAGAAGAGAACAGCCATTTAAACGATTTCGGAGTCATCGAAAATGTGTAGAAATAAGCGTATGAGATTTCCGACGAAGAAATCTTACCAACAAGATGACAAGGATAAAGAAATGGCTTGATCAGAGCTGGAATCGAGGGTTGGGTTGCTAGAATCCAACCTGGATAGTCGGAATCGAGTTTTGGATTGCCAGAATCACCGGAATCAGTCCCGAAATTGAATGATTGCTCTGGGAATTGATGGGATTGCTGTTGCAACCACCGAAATTGACCGATTCAAGGTTGAATCGCCGTGATTCTTCCAGGAATCACCAGTGAGCTTCGGGCCGGAATCGGATCAATATCGAGTCCGAATCGGGCCCGGTATCAATCCAATATCGGAAGTTAAGTTTTTCATAAGAATCAATCGAATCGACCAATTCAGACCGATTCTTTCAGAATTCTCGGGGGAATCGGTCCTTCAACTAAGAATCAGATCAGAATCGGCCGATCCGATTGTGGAATTGGTTGATTTTGATTCGATTCAAGCGATTCCGTAAACCATGCTTAATGTAGACCCTTAATGTAAATGATGTAAATCAATTAAAATAGAAAAATCTCTTGTTTCTTCCCCAATTGTATACACATTAGCAATTGTTTCATCATACATGTCTTTTTCACTTGTATACATACCTAATAGGTATTATCTTTTGTTATAACACTCACCACAAAAAATTTTTTGACACTATCATAAGTCTTTTTCAAAGTTATAAGAAAATTTATAAAAAAAAGAATTTTTTTGTAAATATAAAATTTTATAGACATTATAACTACATCTACAATATAATACTTAAAATAAAAAAATAAAAATAAAAAATATCAAAATTTAATGTTTGGCCCTATCAACCGATCATCTGGTGCCTTGTGATGGGATGAAGTGGTAGTGGCCCGATGCCAATTTGATCCAATCTGATATGGCTGTCCTTGGACGCAACATAGCAGGCAAAACTATATTCCCACATTATTGATTGTTGCCTAAAAGTGTTTAGAATGCATCCAAAAGAATAGATATAGATGATCCTGACTTTTAGGAATGATCAAGAAAAATGCATTGTGTCAGTTGTTTATCCTTCTATTAGTGTATCAGCGGTGTGTATCAGCGGTTTGCATCTTCTGCCAACCTGTCTTCCATAAAAATAGTTGAATATTGATGGAAGTGTCTTATTCCATATCCGCATCTCTCCTCTTCAAAGGATGTGTAACTTATTTTAGAGAAAGATGACCTATGGGCTCCTGTGACCATCTCCTAGACTCCTATCTTTCCATGATTAATATTCACAATTTCTTTATGAGGATGATCAAACACAGACCACTATCCATTGATATTAAAATTCTAAAAGTGAGAGAAACAAAAAAGGATAAAATAGTGAGAGATGTCACTGCCAAAGTAAACCATAAAAGAGAACAATATCAGCCCCCCCGTAAGTTCCATAAAATTACCTTAATCCACTTGTAAATTCAAAAACTATGTTACCAAAGGCGCTTGAGGCAAGGATCGTAGGATTAGAATTGGGACACAGATTGGTGGGTACCAATCCTTAGGGAGGAATCCCAATTTGGAATCGGTCCAAATTAAAAAAAAAAATTATTTATTTTAGTTCTAAAAATTCAAAAAAACAGTAAATATCATAAAAAATAAAAAACTCCTAAATAATTATTAGAAATAACATCTAACACACTTTCATGTTGTTATGAGAGATTTTAAGACTAATGGATATAAGTTAACACCAATGAACACTCCAATAAAGAAATAAAATAAACAGTATGGTACCAACGATATGATACGAAATATATCTTCCTATCACAAATATCTATGAAATTGGCTCTCTTAGTCCTCGTCTAGATTATTTGAGATCCTCCATTGAGAATTGTCAATGAGAATGGAGGGGGGGAGGGGGAGCCACTGCGGCTGTGAAGGAGATGCCGGAGGGCAAGGAGAGGGGCCAAAATCATGAGGGGATGAGCCCTAAAAGAAAATAATAATCGGATTGAAATTTAGCCCAGGCCCTTTCCAATTTTTTCAGATCGAATCAACTGGATTGGTCAATTCCCAATCTGATCCTAAGGAATCGGCTAATATAGACTGATTCCTCCAAAAATCTATCCCAAATTGGTCCTCCAAGCAGATATTGGATTGACGGGTGCTGATTCGATCCTAGAGCCGACCAATTACAATCCGGATCAGTTGATTCTACAAAGTATGGCTTGAGGTGGCCACGTAGATGTTGAAGCAAGGTGGTTCCTCTCCACCTTAATTCGGCCAAGATCACCCAAGTGGTCTATCCCACTACCGCCAAGAAGCCACAAGACAGGTCTTGTAGACTCATTATGACTCATTATGTGAGGGTTGGAAACTAAATGAACCCATCTTGAATGTTGGACCACTTGGTTGTACTGTGTGGATAGTAGTGCATTGTGTGGGTGTGGGTGTGGGTGTGGGGGAGGGGGATCATTTTAAGTTTTGGATATACTTGGTATCAGGTCCAAGAACCCAGTTAAATCATCTTCCCCACCTGAATAGTAGTGGGTTCCCTCATCAGACCGAGGTACGGGCCTCCTTTAGCAGAGTCTGGATCACCTCAACTCCACGGTGGAGAGAACAACCTCAGTCTCCAATCAGAAATAGTTACAACCCCCAGGCCACTTAAGTGGTAGTCTAATAATGATTCACTGAACTGCTACTAAAAATGGTTGAACCAGTATTGTCCGTAACGAGTTGCACCAGGCTTAATAACAAGTTAGAAAAATGTTAGTAATGGTTTAACCATTTATATTTTTGGAACAACAAGTATTAGTGAATAGTTGTTGAACCGTTATTGATGCTTTACTAACTTGTTACTGAACCTATTACAACTCGTTACTGACAATAACACTTTAGCCATTTTCAGTAACGGTTCACTAAACCATTACTAAACCGCCACTTAAATGGACTAGAGATTGTGACTGTTTTTGATTGGGGACTGAGGTTGTTCTCTACACTAGGAAACTGAGGTAATCCGCTCTCCCTCTAGCATGTGTGCCTCCAAGGATCCTCCTTAAGCACCTATATGTTTTAGATGACCCTCATATCCTTCCTAAGAAGCATATGCCTCTTGAAACCCATCCTCCTCCATTCACCACTACTGACTAAGGTGCCACCCTAGATGCCTAAGGTGAGGTGAACCATTTCTCACCTCAAGCATCCTAAGCCTTTGACAAAACAGCCCAAAGACAGTGTAGCAAAAAAATGATTAGATGCAAACCTCCACCTTTTGGTAAAATGCATAAACGTACTTACGATAACAGCTGCACTTTTGAATTCTCCTTTTAGTACTGATTGTCCCAAGTAACCATATTATTTCAAGTACTTTTTTGACAAGTGAATAGAACAAAAATTAAAAAACCAGTAGAATTAATAAAGAAGTGGGATAGAAACAAAAATCCCACTAGCCATAAGAACCTTCAAAACAAAAATAAAGATCAGGAACTACAGGGGAAGATGAAGGATGAGACTTCATCTGACAAAGCACACTAGTCAAACGTTTTGTAGTTGACTAGATTCCGCTCAAGATGACTTAAAAGAAATCATGTGAAGCTCTTAAGATCTTATTGTTCCTCTCATTCAAAATCATCACCACACTCTTCTATCATAATTTTTTCGCCAATTCTGCAGTTACTCTGAGAGGAGGTTATCAAACTGGGAGTTAGAGAGAGAGAGAGAGCAAGCAGCTCATGCAATTAAATAATGCATATACGCTCTCCTAATGCTCCTTGCCAAAAGGGTAAAACAGAAGATTATTCCACATTTTCACTAACAATCAGGCAAAACCATAGTTTTCAAGGTGATCAAGACATTAATACCACCACCTTGTTGCTTAGGCAATAAAGCAAGGTATTAGGCATCGCCTTTTTTCATAGTAAAACTGATGAAGACACCTATTTAGAACCCATGTAAATCAAATAATGCAAGTACATAGTTAAGTTAATATACTAAATAACATAAATACCTAATTAAACTATAAATTAAGTTGATTCTAATACTTAATTTGCATCAACTATTAGTAAATATCTATGAAATTACTTAATCCTAATTATTATTCTATCAAAATATCTATTTATAATCAAAGTAAGTAGTAAAATGAGCTATTTTTACTTCAAAACCACTCAATTAAGTGGTATTGATACTAATTAGTATTATTCATCCCTAAATTAGACAAAATGAGTAAATAGTATGATGCTCACCTAGGTTCCTCCTCGTCTTGACAGGTGAGGGCGAGGGGAGCCGCAACAGCTTGAGAACACCAGGCAAAACAAGTTAATGCCAACTAAAATATTGCTCAAGTGATCTGCAGAAGGTAATGTGCCAACTACAGCCACAACAGTATAACTTTCACCTTCATCGGGATCTAACTCTCAAGATGTGATGAGAAAGAGGGAACAAGAGGTTGTTCATTTATCCAATATTCTAGAGTGTTTATTTCAAGCAGACTAGCAGATCAATCAGTCGTGTTCTTAACATGATTCTGAAAAAAGATCTGTCCTAAAGAGGCCTCTTTGGGTAGGATACTTATTTTGGTTACCTGAAGTCCCCTTTCTTCAGACTAGTTTGAGCACTCAAATTTGTAGTGGAGCCTAAAGTGCCAAGGTGCTTTCAGAAAATACTTATCTTTTGAAGTGCTTTGTCTTTGTCAATAGTTCCCACAGCCATTAAAAGGTTTAAAAGCCTTATTTTAAAAAAGTTGTTTGATGGTAGGAAAAGGTAATTAATCAAATTCTGAAATGATAGATGGCTTGAGTTTGCTTCTCTCGCAAGTCAATATCCAAGACTTCATAATCTTTGTTGTGACATAAATCTCATAATTGATCATGTGTGGCAATCGAACAGATCAGAACCAACGTGGAATGTAACGTTCAAATAGAATCTAACAGAAAGTGAGATTATTGATTTTATTTCATTTACAGTCACAATCAATGGGAATAGATTTAACTCAGCAAAAGAAGATAAAGTTCAGGGGAATCCAGATCCCAGGAAAGGTTTCTCTACTAAATCAGCTTGTGCAAAACATTAACTTGGTGGATGTGACGTTCAATGGTGGAGTACTATTAGGGACTCCGTTCTCCCCATCAAAATAAAAATATTTCTATGAAAAATAGTTTAAAGAAGGCTTCCGACTAAAGAATTCCTTCATAGACTATGTGATGGATAGGACCTTATGCCCCTTCTCTGGTTGTTACAAGGAAGATACATACCGCCCTTTCCTAGGGTGGCATTATTCACTCTATATGTATTACTCTCTTTAGAAGTCTGGGTTTAGGAGAGATGAAGCATGATGGTTTGATAGAAAAAAATAAAAATATAAAAAAAAAGATTTTGCATATGTGTTTGCTGACTTGAAAAAAGCATACGATAGAGTCCAAAAGATGTTTTGTGTTTGGTGTTGGAGAAAAAAATGATGCCTATTAAATATATGCAAGTGATAAAAGATGTGTATAATGAAACAACTACTAGTGTTTGCACAATTAGTTTTCCAATTTTAATTAACATATATCAAGAGTTTGTAATAAGTATTTAGATTTTTGTAGTAGTTATGGATGAATTAACGAAAATACGCAAGATGAAATATCATAGTGTATGATGTTTGCAAACGATATGTATTTATAGATAAGACATTAAGAAGTTAATAAAAAACTAGAACTTTTGAGAAATACCTTAAGAGTTTAAGGCTTTCAAAATAAGTAAAACTAAAACATAATATATGCATGGTAAATTTAATAAAAATCAAAAGGAACAAGAGACAAGAGTTAGTATAGATAGAGATGTATTATCACAAAGTACTAAATTTAAATATCTAGGTTCAATTATGCAAAGAAAAAAAAGTGAATGTAAGGAGAATATTAACCATAATATCAAAGCAGAATGAATGAAGTAAAGATTGGCTACAAAAGTTCTATGTGATCGTAAGATTCAACTAAAGTTGAAAAAAAAATTATCATGGAACTATTAAGTCCTACAATGTTGTATGGTACTGAATGCTGAACAATAATAGAAAAACATGTTTTCAAAATAAGTGTTATTAAAATAAGAATGCTAAGATGGACTCGTGGTCATACTATATTAAATAGAATACCTAAGGAATATATTAAGAAAAATGTGGGAGTAATTGCAATTGTAGACTAATTGAAAGAAAGAAGAATGAGATGGTTTGGTCACATTAAACAGAGAACTAAGGAAGCGCCCATTAGAAAAGTGAAAGATATCAAAATAATTGAACTAAAAAAGACATGGTAGACGCAAGCTAACATGAAGGGTAATTCAATATGATTTGAATGACTTCGATATCTCTGAAACATTAAGTCAAAATTGACACAAATGGAGTAAAAAATCCATATGGTCGATTCAATTAATTTAGGATTAAGACTTGAGTAGAGTTAAATTGAGTATATTCCTTTTAGCAATAAAAGATTGTGGCATTTTCCACCTTAAGAAACATGTCTAGCATCACTGACAATGAATATCACTACAAAGATGTTGAAGATCACCCAAAGAGAAAAAAAGACTGGCTTGGCGTAGAAAAAGAACATTTCACATGACCTAATGATAAGATAAATCAGATAAAATTCTTGATAGAAAGTCTACAGTCCTCTGACCTCTCACTAGCCAGAAAAATTGAGTATATTCCTTTTAGCAATAAAATATTGTGGCATTTTCCACCTTAAAAAACATGTCTAGCATCACTAACAATGCAGATCGCTACAAAGATGTTTGAAGATCACCCAAAGGAGAAAAAAAGACTGGCCTAGCGTAGAGGAAAAACATTTCACATAACCTTATGATAAGATAAATCAGATAAAATTCTTGATAGAAAGTTTACAGTCCTCTGTCCTCTCAATAGCCAGAAAAATTGGTGGAAGTAAATGCTTTGAATTTCTCATCCATTTCCAAGAGAATTCAAATAGATCTAGAGCTGGAGAAAGAATCATGGAGACTTTGTGGGAGCCATATGAGGTGAGAGTTGCATGTATGGTAAGAAGAGAAACTTCAAAAGCAGAAAGGTAGAAGCACAGCTAGTTCTGGTTTCAGTTCCTTATATAGGCTTGGTATTTAGGTGCTTGCGAAAAATATTAAGTGTTCTTTAGATAGTTTGAATTTTCCAGTTACCAAACTTCTAGTCGTGATGGTTTTAAAAGGAAGGGGCAGTGAGAAAAAACACTTTATTTAGACACTTATGAACTTGTTTCTACTCTCTTTCTACACAAAGTCATCTACCAAGGTGAAGCAATGGATCAGATAGAATAGGTGACACTTCAATTAGGAGCAGTAGGAATAAAAGCAGCAAATATATACCAGAAATATCAAAAGATTCTTTGGTAAAGCCTTGAACCAACTCATTTTGTCTAGACAACCAGATAAATGTATATGAATCGTCACTACCACAAGACATAGAAAGGGAGATCATAAGCAGCTCACCCCAGCATTACCAACTTGTCAAACTATTGTTAAGCAGTTTTTTGATCATGCACTAAATCTTTCTTCCAAACAAGCTCATTTTCTTGACTTTGAAAAAGTTAGAACGGCAGGATTTTTATGGTCAGACCCCTACCACCAAAGATTGTAAGATCAGAATCGGGACGCGGATCAGATCGGACCAGGACCCACAGATCTGGATTGGGATCAAATCGGTCAATTTTCCTCAAGAAAAATCAATCCAGAATTGGTTCTTCAAAAGACCCTAAAAAAATACATAATACAAGACTAGATTAGATTCTGATCTAATCTAGACTCTTTTGGGGCCGATTTTGGCCCCAAAATAAGCTGTATAAGGCCCTCGTGCAGTCACGAAGGGCCCCAATTCTGGCGAAAGTTGCAAAAATCCGTCCGGAATCAGCCGATTCGACTGATTACAGCCCCAATCTAGCATGCTATGGCTGAATTCTGCCAATTCCCCATTGGAAAGGTTGGGTCGGGAATCCAAGTTGAAATCAGATTAGAGGGATTTAATCTGATCTGAGAATCGGCCGATTTTGCAAACAATACCTACCACTAATTTGGAAACATGGATATCTAGTGGGAAAACAAAACAAAAAATTGCGAAGAGAAAGCAATAAAGAATGATCAAAAAAAATTTTAAAGTAAAACAACATGATACTAATTGAATTTAGTCATGTCTGGATATTTATTATGTATGGTGATTATATTACTTTCAAAAAAATTATAAATAGGATGTGTAAAGTAGAAATTATATTACTTTCATATCCCCTCCCGGCTACATACATATGTGGAAAAAGAACAGATAGATTTTCTTCACTCTTTGCCATTGTTTTGCCTGATTTACGCTCGAATTGGCATGCCATTTACCTTCGTCAGGATGCTATGCTGCATGCGAGAGCAATGAAGATGATTGCAATTTGCATCTTATGAACTTCTTTGTGTGTGATATGTTATTTCACTAATAAGTAATTGGATTTTTTGCAGGCATGGCAAGTACATAGCTATGACCATGATCTGCAAGACTCTTCCTCCTGACTAGCCAGAAGAAAAATATGACCATGATCTGTACATGTGATTCTCCCATGCACTACCCTGGCCACCTGCAGGATGCCATGGTGACATGGCATTGCATCAAGCATCTGATTGGCACATCATAAGCAGAACTGTAGGGTCCAGGAGTTAAGGACTGAGAGAAATATGGAGGGTATTTTAGTAATTTCATAAGTTTACATTAAAGAACAGTAAAAATTAACGGAGTGAAATCTTATGGACTGTAATGGAGATGGAGTAAAATTTTAGACAGTTAAAAATTATTGCCAGAAATTTAGGGACATAAAAATAGAGATGATTCCAGGGACCTAAATGTAAAAACCCCTTATAATTGATGTTACATTGTAAACAAAATAAACATGAAGAAACCAATTCTCTGGTGTAAAAATCATTGTAGAAGATGGGCTTTAGAAGCATTTTATGAGTGCTTCCCGTGTGTTTTCGGGGTGTTTTCCCAAATTTCTGAAATGCTTTGTTCCTCTTTCTCATTCATTTCCTATAAAATATGTTTCATCTTTCAGAATCATTTCCCCGCAATCATGGTCTTGTATATGTTGTATCAATAGAAATGCATCAAACTAGAAAGATTTTCCAAAGAGAACCAATAATGACACAGTGAAGGGATGGACAAGCAATTCAATGTTCCTTGTTTTAATCTACAAATGTAACACTCGTTTCTTCTTCCCGAGCAGAATACATTCTTTCCTAGTTGTTATGAGACAACTTACTTGTGCTTACAAACATAAGAAGAAAATTAAGGAACATAATTAGTGGGTCAAACTTTTTCAACATCTAAGTGGCCAGTATAGAAACAGATCTTGTCCAAAACAAAAACTATTGATGCATCCAAAATTCATCTGTATTGCAAAATGGAATGCTGGCTTCCTTAAGTACATGATATTGTCCCATTGTCCCACACCCATTTCATGTGTAACACTGTAAGGTACAAAAAGCATAATAGTGTCACATGGAAAATATGCTGGGAATAGTGGCACACCCTATTCATAAAAAAAAGATATCACACTCCAAGACAAGTGTTAACGACCAGAAAACATTGTGGTGGCCTCCTGCAACATAAGTTACATAACCTATATTTAGAATGCAAAATCAGCCTATTTGCAAACTTTTGTGATCTGTTTGCTTCATCTTCCTATTTATCATCGGAAGCATATTTTCTACATTGCTAACTTTATGTGTTTCACACACATCTAAAAATATGTCTTCTAAGTTTCTTCACAAACAGGGCAGCTTATGAGACATTATCCAAGATATCAGCATGTATAATGTAACTTTTAAGTTCACATAGTAGTTTCTTACAAAATAAAATCACTAATTACATTATGCCAATATTTCTTAAATAGAAAGCAAAATATCAGAGAGTTCATTGATGAATTACCACTAGTAACCCGCACTGCCAAGCCAAAATCAGCAAGTTTCATCTTTCCTGATGTTGTTAACAGAATGTTCTCTGGTTTTATGTCCCGGTGCACAACTCCCATATCATGGCAATACTTTACTACCAAAATCAGTTCCTTCAGTAAATTTGCAGCATGTTGCTCCGAGTACCTTCCCTCACGAGAAATAACATCAAGCAGCCGCCCACCAGCGCATAGCTCCATTACAAGATGAAAACTCTCTGAATCCTCATAAACGGCATTAAGTGTCACAACTCCCGGGTGCCCTGAGAGATGCTGCATGATCTCCACCTCTCGATGGACAGTCTCATCCCCATTCTTGGGCAAAGTCTTACAAGCAAATTCTTTGCCTGTAGTGCGACTCCTGCACAGCCGCACAGAACCAAACTTTCCTTGTCCTATCTCTCGTCCGAGAATGTATTCTTGCTCTAGCTTCTTTTTACGTCCAACGCGTGTGGCAGTCTCAATGCAACCAATCTTTCTCTTGAGGCCCCTGCCAGGGGAGTCAGAAAAAGATGACGTCCCGCGGCAGGGAGGGGCTGTCAGTATGACCCCCGGCTTGCAAGAATTTACTTTTTCGAGGCAATTTTTAGGTTCCTCCTCTCGGAATTTCTTCCTGCCCCTTGCAACACCACCATCGAAGGATAAGTGCGATCCCAGGGAAGAAAGCGCGGACCACTTGCCCCCTTTCCTCTTCTTTCTCAGAACTTCCATCAGCAAAAACCCCCTGGCCAAAATTTTAATAGAAGAAAAAACGAGAAGAAGGGGGAAAGCGCAAGATCCTTTCCACTTGCATCTACAGATTAGTCAACTCAAACAGTAAGAGATCCAACGCAATTCGACACGACGGCTGGGATCTCCATCACCAGGGATCGGCGCGCGGCATCGACGTCAGAGGCGGGGAGAGACTGAGAAGAAAATTCCTTTGTTTTTCTTCTTCCGCCCCATCGCCGCAGCGTGCGTAACCGAGGGGAGCCCCGTCTCGGCAGGGGAGACAGAGAAAGGATACAAGATCCGAGCAGAAGCGACGTCGGCAAGGCGGGATGCAAAACGAAGTCAGATGAGTATCAGGGGTGGAGGGAAGGTCGCGTAGGAGGCGAAACGTGTTCGAGAGACGAAGGCGCAGCCGGCAGCGCCGCGGGCGACGGGACACTGGCCGCCCACCCCGCCTTCATCGCCTCGCCGCCGAGGGAGAAGATGACGGAGCAACGGAGGGGGAGGAAAAGGACAAGGCGCCGCGCACAGAGGCCGAGGCGAGCCGTCTCCGGTCTCCGCTCTTTACTTTCTTCTTCTGTTTGCTTGGGCCGCTGGCCCTCTAGCCCTGTAGGCGTTGGTCACGTGGGGCCCGTGCCTAAAGCGTCATCCTCGCCGTTCATTTTTTGCACACCCCGGCAAGATCCACGTGGCGACAGGAAAGGGGTTCATTGCCTCCCGGACCGGTGGTGGGGCGGCCGAATGGGGGAGAAGGTCCGGTTCGATTAGGTTTACCCGACTCGGGTAGGATCCGAATTTTGTTGGCTCCATCCTAAACGGATCTAGGATTTCTATTCTGTGAAGTTTTTTTTTTTTTTGAACACGTGGCTCGGTGGCCAACTACACCTGCAGCGTAGCAGGAGACGGAGGTTCGAGCCCCGCTCGAACCCCATCTGTCACCCCCCCTCGGGGGTGCCCGGCTCGGCACTGTCGAGAAGCGAACAGACGACCTCCGCCCCCAGGCGGAGGGCCCAACACCAACCGTGCTACGCACGGCCGACAATTCTGTGAAGTCACAACCTAAAAAATGGAGTGGAGTCACACTTTTTATAAATTATTTTAAAAAAAATTTAATAATACTAATTTTAATGAAATTTTTAAATTTGATTGGAGCCATCTGATTGATCACCTCACGGCCCTTTGTAAGTATGTCATTGGTTCAGAAATCAGAACAGTTTGCTCTTGGATGGTAAGCTAATTCTGGTATACCTTCTTAGAGTATAAAAAATTATCCTCATTATTACGAATTCTGAGAAATTAAAAATAAATTTCTACTGCTCATTTCGTTAAAAAATAAAGAAACGATGTCGGATGTGTAACTTTGTTTGTTTTGATTTATTTGACGTCTAATTTTTGAAACGGTTAGGCTATGTTTGGTTCAAAGATAATCATGGATAAATTTGATTTAATGTTTTTTGCAAATAAAATAGGATTTAATCTAAATTAACTCAATTCAATTTATCTCAAAAAATAAGAATAAAGTGAGAGATAAATATAGTAAATGAAATATTTTATCTTTAAATTTTTTTTGAGGTCACCACCTCTAACCCCCTCCGCACGCGCGCACGGAGAGAGAGAATCTTACAACCCAATTAAAGGAGGAAGTCAGTGATTTATTTAACTAACATATTTAATAATATGTTTGGTTGTATGATAAAGTTTTAAATATTTTTATGATAAAAATTTATATTAAAATAAAATATAAAATATCTGATGACATAAAAATATAAGGTGCAGAGAGCTGTGATCACAAAAAAGTGAGTCATGTATCACCATAAGAAGTGGGTACCCCCGGTAAAAAAAAAAAGAGAGAAGGCTTCGTCTCTTTTTTGTCCAATAAAAAATATTTTAAAAATATAAATGTATAATAATAGCCAAAAATCTCTTTTCAAGAAATTTTGCTGGAAAAAATACATATATATATACATAAAATCGTAGCGAAAACTCATTCCATCGTGCAACTAGCTAGACATTTCATAAGTGTTAATTTCTACTTGACATACGGCCTCTTTTCATTATTGATTCTTTTTCATCATCATATATTATCCATCATTTTTTTACTAGCTATTGATTATCTGATATATTTATAGTGTGATTTTTCTCCTGCACTTTATCTTATTCTTGATATATGTGGGTATTCTAATTTCATTTATATCTTGGCATCCATATCCTTATACTTACGATACGAGGACGTATACATATCGTACTCCACGCATATCGTTGATATCAAATTGCTCATTTTACAATATCTTTAGTTAGATATAATATTCATTACTTCATGTTACAGTGAATGTTTTATATGTTACTGATTGATCCAAAATCTATCCCCCCCCTTTAACTATTGTTCTTATATATTTATGGGATCTCTATGATATACCATATTTGTTAATTCAAGTAAACATTTGTGTTACATAAGTTATTTTATTTGTATTACGAATTTTAAAATTGGTAATATCATCCGAACACTTCTTGACGATGCCAATATCAAATTTAAAATCAAAAGGTGTGTAATCCAAACACGGCCCCAGCAGCTAAGTTCCTGAAACAGATAAATTGCCGCACGTGGTGTTACAAATCATCCTCTCTACGAACACAACTTTGTCGGGTTCTGTGTTCTCAACATGGAAAACTCGTGTGTATTGAGAAATTGGTACTCCAAGTTGACTAGAAGGTTCCCCCCCACCTTCCATAAATAGTAGGAGTGTGAAGAAAGGCACCCCTTGGGGGGTGGGGGTGGAGAGAAAGAAGAGGAAGAGTCGTGTATCATCTAGATAAGGGGAATTTTTTTTTTTCAAATTTGTCGGCCATCAACCATCCATGTAAGAAGTGATTATGTCCAATTTAGCAATCACATATCTTCCTGATAAGTAGAGATGTTGTCTGGATCCATTGTCACTTCATCTCCAACTAAGGGTTTTTTTTAATTAGCACTATTTTTATTTTTAAAATAACACCCTAATTATTATTTTTGAAGAAATAACGACCTAAAGTTCGAGTTTCAAATTCCAACTTTAAGATAAAAGTCGTATGTCATTGCTTTTGACGTATAAAATTCTTTTATAATTATGATAATTATAACATAACTATAAAATAAAGTCGATTACTATTACCCCGACTTTATAGTCGGAGCGATATTACCCAACTATATTAACTTTAATGGGAAAGAAGAGGGGAAGAAAATTCTCTTAATATAAGTTGAAGTTGGGGATTACACTTTAAAGTCGTAGTCTCAAACTCCAAATTGTATTTGAAACAATGTTACGAGTCGAAATTTGCCAATGCGACTTTAAAAGCATTTTGGCGGACTTTGATTTGCAAAAAAAGTGCTTGAAATTGGGACACAAGCCGGATTCTATAAGTGTGATTTCAAAGTTGTATTCTCAAACTTCAACTTCGTACTTTGGTACAAGTCGTTCTTCAAATGTACAACTTTAATAAGATTTTAATCAAATTGCGCATCCCTCTTTTCTCTTTTTTTTCTTCTCCTTCGTGGTGGGGTTCTCGACTAACCTTCCTCTCACTGTCTTAATTAGGGGTGTTCACTCATCGGGCTGACCCGATGACCTGAACCGAATTGACCCATAATTGTCGGGTTGGTTCGGGTCATGTTCCAGGATCAGGTCATTCAGGTTTAAAAAAATAAACCGAACAAACCTGACTATCACTAAGCGTCGAGCCCCCCAAGGCCTCACCAACACAACCCGTTTGAACATTTGTGATGGGTTCAGTCTTGAGAATAATATCAGCAATGAAGAGCCTCTAATCTGGGCGATATGGAACTAAAAAGAGTGCTTGTCCGCCTATGCTCTCCAGCTGTCCACGTTCACATGCCAGCTGTCTGGGGCCAGTCCAGCCCTTACGTTCACAAGCTTTAGTCCCACATCTCCACTCTCAAGAAAAAAAGGGCTGAGAAATGTTATAAGTAAAGGATAATGGGGTGTTTGGTTGCATGATAATGAAGGTTTTTGTTTTAATTTTTAAAAATTGTAAGAAAACTTGTTAAAAGAGGTGTTTGGTAATCATGACAATTTTATGTTTTAAAAGTGATTTTCTTCTTAAACAAAAAAAGAGGGTCTCACCTCTTTCTTTTTTCTTGTGGTCCCCCACTTTGTTTGGTCATGTGTGGTAGTTACTCTTTTTTGTAATCACATCCCTCCAAACATGATAATTTTATGTCATAAGTTGGTTCACTTTTTATTTTAATACAATTTTTTATCATGAAAGTGTACAAAAAATTATCATGCAACCAAACACCCCATAAAGCTTGTTAGCACTGCTTCATTGTTCAGATAAGATCCTACGTGTCCTACGTAGGATCAGGATCCTACCTTAATCTATAAGACATCTAAGATTATATATTTTTAAGGTTAAGTTAATATTATTCCTAAATTAATAAAATCAAATTTTTGGTTCAACCCAAACCAACCCGATTTTTTTGGTTCGGGTCGAGCATTCTCCTCGAGTTGGTTTGGATTGGGGAAAAATCTCTATAAATCGAACCGAACCGACCCATGAACACCCCTAGTCTCAATGATGGGTTACAATAGTAGTGGCTTACTCAATGATGAGGGAGAAGTCCAGAGGTGGTGGCATTGTCGATGGTGAGGTTGAGAAAAAACTATGTCAATGGCGACCCTTTATCGTGGCAGTCGATAGCGGCTAGGGCAACAGAGAACTCCAGTGGTAACAACCCATTATAGTGGCAGTTGTGTTCTTGACGGCGGCTAAGACGAGGGAGAACTATGGTGGCGAGGCTTTAGCAATGCAAGGGTGGCTACGATAAGGGTGACACTTTGTAAGAACCTTTGATCCCCTTTCTCATTTCTTCCTTCTTTTTGTGGTGGCATTGGAATTATTCAATCACTCTCTCAATCTCGACTTTTGAGGTTCCAGCGGTGGCAACTGGAGATGGCGTTGGTGAGGGTGAGAATGAGGGTTCTCTGTGCGGCTAATGCAAGACTTATTGGTGGTAATGTTTTTCTGTCGATCCTTCTTTTAAAATATTTCTATTTATATGGTTCTATGCATTAATTTAAATGATGTATATCTATGTTAGTGATCATTCAAAATAATTTTAATTTGCATCTTAATATCATGTTCCATCGTTTTACTGAAATAATAGAATAATAATTGGACACTCATCAAGTGATGGTGTGTAAAAGGGAATCCTCTTTCTTTGGTTTGGATTAGCCAAACCAACCTTCGGATGGGGTTATTTGCCGATTTCTGACTTATATGGCCGGTTTGGCCGATTCAAGGTGGAATTCGACTTGGATCAGCTAAATCGGCCTTCGGATGGGGTTATTTGCCGATTTTCGACTTATATGGCCGGTTTGGCCAATCCAAGCTGAATTCTGCCTTGGATCGGCCAAACGGCCTTCGGATGGGGTTATGTGTCGATTTCCGACTTATATGGCCAAACTAATTGCCAACTTCATATTTCCACTTCTATTGGATGTGTTGCTTAATGCCCCGTTTGGTTAGAGTTTCATTTTTGGTACTATATCAATATTGATATTAATATTTTCAAATGTTGGAGTATCAATATCAAAAGTAATACAAGTTGTCACTTGTATTACATAATATGTTTTATTTCTACTACAAATTTTAAAATTGATACAATTAACCAAACGCCTCTTAATGATTCCCATCAATATCAATTTTAAAATTGATAGTGATAGAGGTACCTGATAGTGTTACCAAACAAGCCATAAAGTATCTTCATCGGTCACACCAAATGCAATGGGTACGCTTACAAGTTCATATCGATATGGCTCTACCTCATCATCACTCCCTTTCGATAAGTTATAGTAGTTACGGGGTAGCGATTTCATCGGTATCACCCATCCCTTACTCGTGTTATCTTTCACATAGAAAACATGTTCCACTTGACTTGCAAGTGCAAATGGTTCATCGGTCCCTAATTGCCTTTGTGTATTTAACGAAATAAATCTGTAATCGTTAACCTTAAATCCCATGCCCTTATTATACATATTCCACCATCGACATTCAAACAATACTAAACGACTATTCTTATCAAACAATATCTCAATTATATCCAAATTTGTCCATAATATCCATCACAACCTGATTGAAGTTCTGCGTTCACAATGACGCTGCACAGTTGAGTCGATTTGGTCAAATATAAATCCATCATATAAAATATAAAACTATTACAAATATATCCAGGTAACAAAGATGCAAATCTTGATGGACCAAGGTCCTTTGTGTACTTGGAAGACCCTATGTTCCCCAATTCTCTCACGTGTGCTTTAAACCAAACCAAAAAACTTTGCTCGTAACTTTCTCTGTCAATAGGAGCATCACTATACTTCTGACGGAAATAATCAATATCATCAATTTGATTTAATATATATGAGTGGATTAAATCTTGTTCTCTTTTTGTCAACATTCTAGGGACACGAGTGCATCTCAATGGACGGCCAACTGGCTTAAACATTGAATTCTCTTCATGATCATCTTCATAGGGACCATCATCATAGTTCTGATCCCTACTATGTTCGCTGTCATGTCACATGTACAAAGAAATAAATTGTGTGCACTCCTTTACCAAATAACCCCGGACAATGGATCATTCGACTTTCGCCTTGTTGCCAACATTATATTTTAGCATCTTCAAATATCTTTCAATCGGATACATCCACCGGTATTGAACTAGTCCGGACATTCTAGCTTCTTAAGCTAGATGCACAACAATGTGGACCATAACATCGAAAAATGATGGTGGAAAGATTTGTTCCAATTTATATATTGTGATTGCAATATTAGATTCCCAATTCCTTAAAATACTAGTGTCTAAAATCTTAGCACATATGACTTTAAAATACTGGCATAACTCTATAATGAGATGGAGTACGTCCTTTGGTACGATCCCTTAAAAAGCTAAAGGAATAATTATCTGCATCATGATATCAATCATGACTTTTTAATCCACTAATGGTCACACTACAAATTGGATGAATATCCATCCGACACTCGAATGTTCTTCACTAAATTGAGGATATGAGATTTTTGTGCGTTGCTAAGACTGTAAATAGTATCTGGAAACCTAGATGAAATCTCTTGTGGATGCAGCTCTGGACGAATTCTTAACTCTACTAAGTCTTTTCTCGAATTCAGGTTGTCTTTATCTGATCCTGAGAGGTTGAACATATCTAGAATATTGTCACACACATTCTTCTCGATGTGCATGATATCCAAATGATGACAGATAATTAGAGATGCCCAATATGGTAGTCTCTTAAAAAAGATACTTCTTTTCTTCCAATTCTTATTTTTGCCAAATTCTTTCTCAAGTTCTTTAAATATTTCTTAAACGGTTTTTCAAATCTTAATGGGTCCATCTTCTCTTGTTGTCTCCAAATCTCATGTCCGGTTAGCATCTTTGGTGTGACCCTCTCACACCGTCAGCCATCAAATAGATGTCTATAATGATGCTTTCTCCACTGATGTGCTATCGGTAAAAATCGACGATGTCCTAGATAACATTGTGTCCGACTATGAACTAGTCGAACCGAATATGTTTTCTCATTACAAATTGGACATGCTAATTTTTCTTTGGTACTCCATCCAGATAGGTTGGCATAACCCGAAAAATCATTTATGGTGCCTAGTAAGACAGCTCTCATAAGAAAATTCTCCTTCGTTAAAATATCGTATGTCTCCAATCCAATCTCCTACAAGGACCTTAACTTGTCCACCAACGGTTGCAAGTAGACATTAATATCATTTCTGAGGGCTTTGGGTCCCGGTATTAAACACGAAATCATCATGTGCGCCACTTTCATACACATCCACGGTGGTAAATTGTAAACCACTATAACGACAGGCTACACACTGTACATTGAGGACATGTTGCCGAATGGATTAAAATCGTCGGCGGCCAATCCAAGACGTACATTACATTTTTCCGACGCAAAATCCAGATAAAGTTTATCCACTCTTTTCCATGAGGAGAATTGGCAGGATGACGCATTTCACCTCTTGATGTATATGACCGTGGCTTGCTATGCCATAACATCCACTTAGCAATGTCCATTAATTACAAACACTGCAACCTATCTTTTAAAAGAAAATAATGTAATATTTCTCATGCCACCTTCTTACTCGTATGTTTATGATCATCCTTATATCTGGGACTCTCACGTTGTGGACACGTAATTTTATGTGCATCATCTTTCTAAAAGAGAACACGATCGTTCTTAAATGCATCTATCTTTTCGTAACTAAGTCCTAAGTCCTTAATATTTTTTTAAGTTCATAGCAAGTGTTAGGAACACTTGCATCTTTGGGCAATACATCCTTAAATAAAGATAATATACGATTCATACATTTTCCAATCAAACCATTTACTGACTTCAATTGAATCAACTTTAAAATAAATTTTAACTTAGATATTTCTGTGCAACCTTCGTATAAAGGTGTTTCGGCATCTTTTAATAACAAGAAATGCTTGCGTGTATCTTGATTTGGTTCACCCTCATGGTGTCTCGATGGTTACTGAAGAGTTTGAATATCTTCAATCATTTCTATCGCATCGTCGTTTAAAATCTCAACTTGTGGTTCATCTAATTAGACTTCATGTTCCCTGCTTAAACACTGTTTTATTTTCATGTTACTTATCCACATTCGGTAATTTGGTCATATACCATCACATATTAAATGTTCTTTAACTATGTCTTTTTAAAGTGAATGTGTTGCAACACCATTTACAAGGGCATTGACTCAAACATTTTATCTAATCCATGCTTAAATCGGGTCCTAGACTCATGAAAAGCAAAATCTAGAAATTCTTCTACTCCTTGAAGATACGTAAGACTTAATCTGTTAAGAATATCTATCCAAGACTTGTCTAAGTTAATCGCCATGTTCCGTAATCGGTCTTTTAAAGTTATAAATAAGTATATACACAAAAATGAAGAATTATGTTATAAAAAGTTAAAAATAAACAAAACCTCCTCCAAATGAAATAAGTCTCGAACGAGAATGTCGTTTGAAACTACCTGAAAATAAAAAGTAGAGTCGACACAAGATAAAAATTCGATAAAATTGTGTTTGAAAGCCCTAAATTGGTTTCTAATTCCACTGTAGGACAAATGAAACTGAAACCCGGTTTGAGTTGGTGTCCATGGGACACAACAATTGAAACTAGTTTGAGAATTTAAGTGGTTTCAATCGCCACTTTGGAACAAATTAAACCGGAAAATTGGGTTGAGTTGGTTTCTATGGCATTTTGACCAATTGAAACCAATTTTGAAATTTAAACTGTCTCTACACCTCTTTGTTTGGATTCGATTTAGGACAATGAACTTGATTGCTTTTTTTAAATTGATTATTAATGCCGATTTGGCTAATCCAAGCCGAATTTCGGTTTGGATTGGCCAAATTGGCCACGAAGGTCGATTTTCCAAATTCTAAGTTTAAGGCCGATTTCAAAATTTCATAGCATGATATGCATTTAAATTAATTTATTTATTATGGTTGAAATGAAATTAGTCTAATTAGACATTAATTTATATATTTTATCAAACAAGATTTTTCACTTGTATGTTAATCAAATTAAATATTTTTTTACCAACAACTAAGGTGCTGTTTGGCATAGGGATAACTTGGGGATAAACTTAGTTTAGGTTTATCCCCAAAATTTTATGTTACCAAACAGGCCCTAAGAGATTACAGGTAGGGGTGGTCACAAAACGGTTCAAACCGATAAACCAAACCGAACTAGCTCATTCGGTTCGGTTTGGTTCGGTTTGAACCTCCTTTCGGTTTGGTTCGGTTTGGAAAATCTCCAAACCGATTTAAACCAAACCAAACCGTTTAAACCGATTTAATCAAAAAAAATATAAAAAACTATTATAGTATTAATAAAAATGATACTTTTATAAATTTTATAATAAAATAATATTTATTTTCATTATTTTTAACATAAAAAATAGTATATATATAAAATAATTAGTTTAAATATTTTTATTTATTTTCGGTTTAAACCGAACCAAACCGAACCAAACCGAATTGATTCGGTTTGGTTCGAGAGGGTGATTCGGTTTGGTTCAGTTTGGAAAAAAAATGGTCTAAACCGGACCAAACCGAACCGTGCCCACCCCTAATTACAGGTGACATTAAGACTTTACGTATTTAGATTAAGCCAAAATTAATGTCTAACCACATAAATGACAATTTCTAAATAAAGATGATTAACTATAAACTAATATGTTTAACCTCATTTAAATAATTTTATGATACTTACCACATTCTTTAACTTGGTTAACTTGATAAATGATTACTTTAAATTCATAAACGATAACCCTAAATTTATAAACGATAACTCTAAACTCGTAAGTTAACAATATTAACCTTGTTTAACCAAAAGAATAAACTGTAAATTCGTTTATAGGAGTTGTTAGGAGTAGAAATTACCTTGAGGAAGAGAAAATCGGCGGTGATGGAGGACGAAACCGACGGCGGTGCAGGAAGCTTGGTGCCGCAGGCAGCAGCGGTTGCGCGGCGGCGGCAGCAGTGCGGCAACGGCGAAAGGCACGACGGCGATGGTGAGGTCGCGTGACAGGGAGAGAGAGTGAGAGGATAGGAGGAGAAGAGGATCGACAGTTTCAGAAGATGCTTGAAATATAGCGACGGCTGATGTCGTCGCCAATGGTATATTAAAGTATAATGGTGACGGTTAAAACCGTTGCTAAATATATTCGACCGTTGAACAGTCAACGGAGAAAATTAGCGACGGCTTAGTGTGTCCGTCGCTAATTACCGTCACGGAAGGATATCGGAAAAATATTTTTGATTCGGTGACGACTTAGCGACTAGTGTAATATTATATTAAATATTAATATATTTAAAACATTTTAAATAGAATGTAAAATTAAATATTTAAAAAGTATTTTAAATAAGAAGATAAATCTTGAATAGAGAGAGGGGGGGGGGACACCTGGCCTCGTGGTTAGGAATGGGCTAGATGCTATTGGGCGGGGAATTAATTGCCCAACACCGCTGCAACTGGAATCCAAAATTTTAATACGTGGATTTGATTATGATAAAAATTGATATATTTGAAATGTTCTTTTATCCTACAAATTATTAGAATCAAAATTAAATATTTAAAAGAACATTTTAAAATAGGATTTCTTACACATAAAATAAATATTTTTAAATATTTTATATAAATTTTAAACATCCTTGAAATATTGTATTTTTGATAAATACGTATCTTCATCTAAAAGCACCTCTAAAATTTTTTAATTTTTTTTTAAAATTTGTTGACAAACTACTCTCACTTTTTTAGAGAGATAGAGAAGATTGTGGAGAGAGAAGAGATAGATAATTGCAAAGCAAAATTTTCAGTAATATATATTTTATAAATTTATTAAAATTTAATTTTAAGTCATATTAGGAATATAAATAATTATATTAACTAATATATATTTTATTAGTAGGAGAGAAAAAGAGTATTTTAATAATATAATATAATTATGTTAAAGTTAATTATACAAGCTAACAGGGAGTTTCTATTTGATTTTAAATTTAGTAATATAATATACTCATGTTAAAATTAAGCCTACGAGTTAACAGAGCATTTGGAGTTGATTTTTTTAATCTGTATAGTTTTTCAAGTTATACACTATTATATGTTAGTATAAATTTTAAATTTTAAAATTAATAAAGTAATGTACTCGATCTGTCTGATAAAAGTGACATAATATTTAAAATTTATATAATTGTGTTTGCTAATATATTAATTTATATATTTATGTGATCACTAAAAAATCTAAATAAATATGTGAAAGATAGTGCAAGAATGAAGATATTTTAATATTTTAATATATTTATGTTGAAGCCAATAATAAAATTTAACATAATTAAATTTTGGTGTGTCGGAGCGTTGATAGGATAAGATTTCATAGACTTAAAAAATAATGTAGACATACATAAAAATCTGAATGGACAAGATTTTAAACCCCTTAAAATAAAGCCAACTTGGGTGTCTCTGAAGAGGAGTTTTAATGGTATCGCCTGGCGTTCCAAATGGGGCTCCTGCCTTCCACTGCCCAACACTCTGGTGTCGACCGGCAGAGGAATGGCCGCAGCGGCAGGGCTCGTCGGCGGCGTTGGCGTTGGCTCCTCGCATATCCTCCGTTTCTTGCGCCATCGTCACCGTGTTTTAACCGGCCAGTGTATCTTCTTTCCCCACTGTCCTGTCTTGTCTTCGCGAACTCGCTCCGCGACGGCGGCCACACCCACGTCGTCATTGGCTTCCGTCCCAGTTGAATCCGACCAGGTAAAATCTCCCAATTCCTATTCTTTTTCGCCCTCTCCTCTCTCGCCTCTTTGGACTCAAAGTTGTTTTTTGTACTTATGGTCTTCTAGCTACATGATATTGCTGCACATGGAGGAGAGGTTTGCCCAGGAATTGGCAGACTGGGTTGCCCAATTTGTTATAAGCCTCTGATATGCAAAAGCAGTGGCAGGGCTAAGGAGTAATTCCATTCTGGTTCCTTTACCGTTTTCTACTTCATACGGGTGTTTGTGGGGGGCATTGATTGTGTTTTGAATTGCTTGTCCTCAGAGTACCTGGCGTTCAAGGTGTCAAATTCGAATGTAGCTCCTGTAGGAAGGCATATGTGAGCAATGGAGTCTACCTTGACCTTACGATATCAGGTGGTTCCAAGGAATACACAGAGGCCATGCCAGCATCCACTGAACTTTTTAGGTAAGGGAAACAAATAGGCTAAACTGACGAACCAATCTTATGCGTTGTCATTCATGGTGGAAAATTCTTGTTTGAATACCTTGCTAAATATTGTGTTTTTAGCTATTTTTTATTTTTTTGTGGCATTCCCATTTGATTTATTCTTGTTCGATCCTCCTGCTAAAGGTTGTAGATTTCAAGCCATATATCTCATTGTTGATTGGAATCCCCACCCATTCTCAATCTTGAAAATTTATACCTATTTGAAATTATATCGAGGATTGATCCATTCACAAGTGGTCTATTCAGAGAGACATGTGGACATACTAGACTATTTGGGACACATAGTGGTACCAGAAAAAAAGGCAAGAACGACGGAAATTATAGACAAGTTGAATGATTGAGATGATTTAGACATTTTAAATGTTGAGCTAAGGAATCTCTTGTTAAAAAAGTGAAAATATCAAGATAGTAGAAGTAAGAAAGGATGTCATGGACCTAAGCTAACCATAGATTGCAGAATCGGCCGATCTGAATTGGGATCGTCTGATTCTTGGATTGGATTGGTACCCGTCGATCCGATTCTGATCGGAACTACCGATCTGGCCCAGACTTTCAGCCGGATCGGTCGGAATCGGTCGATCCTCAACCGATCTAACTGAATCGATCTTGGAATCGGTCGATCCCCCAAAACCCGAAAAGGTCCGGAATTGGATTGATTCAGGACCCGATTCTGGACCATTTTCCGGTTCTTTCCTCCAATAAGGGGGAGATTGAACCGATTCTCCCTTCCCACCCATCATTCTCACTTCCCCCTCCCCTTCATCGTCTAGGGCTCCCCCTGGACCTCTTCCCCTGACGATCCACCTTGAGTAGCGGCAAACAAGTAAATTTGGGGGGGACCTCCGCGACTATTCTGCATCCCGTTTATAATAGTGTAAATATATTAATATATTTCATTATCACGTATACCATGACATATATAGAAGATTCATAATCATAAATATATATTATATACTTAAAATTTATAAAGATCTATTTTAACTCTCTTCTCTCTTTTATATGATAGTTTGTACTTATATGACAGTTTCTTGAAAGGAACTTACTTTGTATGACATTGTTTGGTAGAATGTCATCCACATTAGTTTTTATTTTTAAAATTATTTATTTATTTTTTAATGATTTTTCTGATTTTTTTGAGAATTTTTATGATTTAAAAAATAAAAAATTTTGGCTGATCCGGACCGATCTGGGATCACCCTTTCTTCTGGAGGATCGGCCGATCCGGACTGATCTGATCCGATCCGGATCGGATTGGTGGTCATTGATCGTGATCTCGTGATCCTTGAAGCTAACCCAGAGGAGAGTCATTTGATATGATTTGGATGATTTAAATATCTGTGAAGAAATAACTCAAAATTGATCTTAGTGGAGAAAGAGATCCAAATATCCCACCTCAAATTATTTGGGATTAAGGCTAGAGTTGAGTTTTGGTCCATTCACAAGAGAAACTATGAGGCTTGGACAAGCATTGTTTCTACATGATGGCTTGTCACTTCGCTTCTCGTGAATGGCCAACAAGCAACTTATATCTATGTAGGTGTTCTGCTTCTTTGAATAATATCTTAATTCATAGAGCAGATTTGAACAAGCTAAAATGAAAAAACATACACTAGTTAAATGAAGGAGAGATACATACTTGCATGGGATATATCTTTATTCATATTGAATTGTGGATACATCAATGACAATATCAATTTTGATTGGATAGATATTTATCTATGATATTGATTAGAACAAGAGGGTATATATAAAAAATAGCCGTAAATGGTTTTCCACTAGAGTAATCCGTCTTTAATCAAATCAACCTTTCTAAAAAAGAAGTGGAAGGGACTATTCAAATCAACCTTATGAATTTCCTAGTCTAAAAAATGAGGATATGGCAAAATTGATAGATGCTATGATTTTGATAGCATTGAGCCTTGGCATGGAAATCTACGGAGTGGTAACTTCTAAATTCAAAGAAACCTTGGAAGCTGTTCTGATTAATGGAGTTGATTGCATTGCATTGATAGCTGAGAATTTTTCTTTCTATCTAAATTGTGGAATGGGTCATTGCACTATAATTTGGAGAAGCAAAGAGGTCTCTCTATCCCCAAAGAAACAAATTTCAACAATTTGACAAAATATCTAGAGGACAATTTAGTCCAATCTTCAGAACACATGCAGTGATCATTAGCTCCAGTGAGGAGCAATGTTCTTAGCATAAACTGTAGGCCCAGAAATTTGTTGTACTTCATATTATCTGTTATATGACTGTCGAATTGAGAAGTGTATGGTGATGATGTGTAATACATAATTGTGCTGTTTTGACCCACAGACTGCATACTGTTGTAAACTTAAGTTTACTACATGAAACTACAGCTATTTTTTTCCTTACAAAGTGGACGGTATGGTAGCACAGTCTTTTAGATGAAAAAGAAGTTATGTCAAGTATAAGAATAGTGTACAACTCCAAGTATTAGAGACCCACAGGCCCTGCATCGGGTGGGCCTTCCCAATGGATAAACTTCCGGATAAAATTTTCATTTGACAGGTGTTCCACCAGTCAAAATAACTGGTGGCTAGCCACCAGATATTAACTCCCATTGGTGGGGTATTTTCAGCAAGAAAAGGAGAATAAAGGGATGTGCCAGATTCTCCACTGATTCGGTGATTGATTCCTATTCGGAAATCATTGGTGCCTCTTAAATGGCTCTTGGCAGTCCATTTAAGAGATGAAAATGAGGAATGAGTCTTGAACCTCAAAATTCTTTAAGTATTTTTAGAAGGAGAAATATGTACATTGTACAATGATAGAAACGAAGTTGAAAAAAGGGTTAGAGTTTCTCTGCAACTGGGCCTATATGCAATTGCAATGCCAATTTGGGGAACAAGCTATTGGTGGCTGATCGTGAAGTACTAATTTTTCAGAAGTATAGTTTGTAGGATTGGCCAATCAAGTTTGGCAGGTGGTGATCCGATCTTGGGAGGGGGCCTTGAGGCCGATTTCTACTGGGATTAGGTTAAGCTCAGTCAAGTTAGCCACAATTGGCCGATTCCAGTTCAGTCTGGAGTCGATTCCCATGGGATAGCTGTTGGGAGGTGGTGGAGGGGTGGTGGCTGCCATCCCTGAGTATTCCAGCCCAAAATCAGCAGAGAATAAGTTCAGTGATCAGATGGGATTCACTAACTTATTCTTTACCCTTTACGGTGGGAAAGATGCAGGGGAAGTGGTGGTTGCCCCTCCACCACCTCCCAGTGGTGATCTCGTGGGGATTGGCCCCTGGGTAGGTCTTGAATCGATGTTCTTCTGCATTTTTTGTTTTTTAAGTTTTGGGAGATCAGTTCCTTGTTCGGTTCCTGGATCATATTTTCTTTCATCAGATCAGATGAGCTGGCCGATATAATAACAATTCAGTTCAGGATTAGCCTTGGCTGATTCAGGGGCTGATCCCAACCTAGAAATCCTTGTTCAAAAGACAGTGTATTGTATATTTTAGTAATGTGTAAATTGTTGTTCCTCCTTGTAAATCCCTACCTTAAGTTTTCACAGATTTTCATTTGAACAGGAGTCGTTTGGTCTCATTTCTGTATGAGAGGGGATGGCGTCAAAACTTTGTAGTTGGTGGATTCCCGGGTCCAGAAAAAGAGGTGCTCTGCTAACTTAACTCTTGCTTGCAAATAAAGCATCATCTTTGTCAAAAGTTGGAAGGAATGGACATGGACATATATCTTAATTTTTTTTGTGCTTTAAAAAATTCTTCTAATGAACTGGTTTTTCTATGATCATTTGCATGACTGGGGCATTCTATTGCCTCCAAATTTGCATCTCTTTCATCAGTTATGTTTTTTTTCCTTTCTGAAAAATCTGTTTGCAGTTTGAAATGGCGAAGGAGTATCTTAAGCCAACTTTTGGTGGTACTATTGTTGATGCAAGTTGTGGCAGTGGCATGTTCTCAAGGCTATTTGCCAGCAGTAAACTGTACTCCCTTGTTATCGCTCTGGACTTCTCAGAAAACATGCTGCGGCAGTGTAGCGATTTTATTGATCAAGAAGGCATTTCAAGAGAGTAATCTTTTGCCCTTTCTAACTGACAAAAGGAAAAATGGTGGCCACCTTGATTTTTTTTGTTGAACTATAAGAGCATGCACTTCGATGCCTGGGCTGTATCATATGTTATCAGTTGTTGCTCTTCTATTATTTATTTATGCTGGCCTTTTTTTATTTCTTTTCAGGAATCTACTCTTGGTCAGGGCTGATATTTCTAGACTTCCTTTTGTGTCAAATTCAGTTAATGCTGTGCATGCCGGTGCTGCATTACACTGCTGGCCTTCTCCCTCCGCTGCTGTATGATGCCATATCATGCTAAAATATATGAATATTCTGTTTAATAAAATTTGCACGTAGATTGTCTTTTGGTGCTTGAATGCTCTGATTGGTTTACAAGACTGAGCCCTCATTAAGCATATTCTTCATTTCCTACTATTTATTTATACTGCACTATTTTCAATTAAATTTTATTTAAATTTGAAATTGATTTTCTTACAAATGTTTGGTTTTCTTATTCAGAAGATAAAATTATGATGTGAACACTGTCTGGTATAACGCATGAATTGGGAAAAAAATTTAGTCATTTTTTTTACATTTCTCCTTATATGACTGACTTGCCATCGTGGAATATTCATATGAAAGAGAAGTGACATGCTGCTGGAGAAAGCAGCCAACAGAGGTTTGCCTCTGATTAGCCTGTCCCAATGGAAACTATTAGAGAGTGAGAGAGAGTTTCTGTAGCCCTGGTGGTTTGTTAATTGTTCTAAGATTTTGTTGCTGCCTCCTAAAACTGCAGGATGAGCCTTCTAACTGAGTTATACACGTCGACGTAGTTGGGGTGCTTTTCTTGGGGCTCCCCTAAACGCACCCAAGACACATGGGCTAGGTACTGATGGTCTTTTTGATGACTGATTGATCTATGATTCATGGACATACATTTAACAATAATTTAAACATGTTAACGTATTTTACCATTTAACGATAATTTAAACATGTTAACATATTTTACTGTCACTATACTATGCATATGTTTAAGATTTGTAATTATAAATATATGTTATATGTTTAAAAATTATAAAGTTTTTTAATCTTTTCTCTCTCTCTCTCACACACACACACAGTTTATCAAAATTAGCTCCTTTCTAAAAAATATATATTCAAACATACATGATTACATAAATAAAATCATAGTTCTATGCACGCAAACACACATTCAATTATAACATACTATATAATTTTATTTATGCATACATGTTTATATATACCTAAAATATACATAGCATTAACATCTAATTATATAAGTATTAACATCTAATTATATATTTATACCTATGTATATACATATATATAAATATCTAATGTTACCGCCTTGTCTCCTAAGCGAAATTGACACCCTTGAATGCCTTGGACACCTTGTCGTCTTGATAGCTATACATATTGAGAATCAAGAATGACAAATTTGGGCTAGTGATGTAACCCCAAATTTTGAAAATTCATGAAAAGGTATTTTTTAAAAGTTTTTTCGAAAATAATCTATTTTGTTTTATTAACTTTGACAACTATCAAAATAGATCCTATTCTATAGGAGTATTAACTACTTTGGTTGGTATTTGTATTTGGGAACTTACAGAGTAGGATCCATAGATCTTCAAGTGTTGATACTGGGATTAACCTATCACTTAAACAACCTGAACCACAATTTTCATTTGTTTTGATGTTGTTTGAGTTCTTTGAATTTTTTTTGACCTGCCCCCATCTGACATACGAAGTTCTGATTTTAATTACATCGAACTACCATTCAAATATCCTTGATTAACCAGCATAACAATTTTACGTAGAAGACATACGTCCACAAAAACAAACATTTGGGAGCTATGGTCTTGTGAACTTGATGGAATCATTGTTTTCAACACGTCGTCTAGGCGACAAGGCACCCTCTCACCTATCTAGGCGAGGGGTAGAGGGGTGCCTAGGCAAGCATCATATTACTTTCTCATTTTGTTTGATTTAGCTATACATAATACTAATTAAGTGCCAATAGTACTTAATTGTGTGGTTTTCTTGTAAAACTAAATAGTTCTAATAGTTAATTTAATTATAAATAGATATTTTGATGGAATAATAATTAGTATTCAGTAATTATATATATATTTATTAATAATTAATACACATTAAGTATTAAAGTTAACATAATTTAGTAGTTTTAATTAGGTATTCTTGTTATTTAGTCTATTTAAGTATGTACTTGCACATTTTTAAATGATTTACTTGTTATTGGTATTTATTATTTTTTATATATTATTTGTCACTCATGTATTTGTTATTTTATCAATTTTACTATAAAAAGGCGGCATCTAATGCTTTGCCTTATCCCCTAAGCGACAAGGTGGTACTATGTCATCTTGATTGCCTTGAAAACTATGGATGGAATGCAAACATTGTGTTTTGGGTTTAGTTTGGTTTTTTGATTTGGATTGATTTGGGTTTCATTTTGGGATATGCTTTATTTTGGTTAAGATTTGATGCCTTTTATCTCTGGGATTTGTTTTAAGTTTGGTCCTTTTTTTGTTTTGCTTAATGCCTTTCTAAGTTGAGATGTTTGAGTTTTCAATTAATCTGGCTTGTTGTCTTTCAGATTAATGTGTTTTTGGGACATTTCAATTGGAGTTTGGGGTGACCACTGCGCCATGACCAACAAAATTTGAGTTTGGGATTTGGTGAATTTTTAGATTTGTGGATTTTAGATTTGGAATTTGTTTGATTTGGGTTTGATGTTTGCGTATTTCAATCTCGGTTTCTGATTTATAAAATTTTGAATTTGGAATTTTTAACTTTGGATTTTTAGATTCAGCAATTTTAGATTTCTTTATCCAAGATTTTCAGATTTCAGATTTCAGATTTAGAGGCTTTGGATTTCTGGTTTTGGGTTTTAGGATTTTGAGATTTCAGATTTGGGAATTTTTGATTTAGGATTTTGAAATTTTGAAATTGAGATTTTAATGGTTTTGGTATGAATTTCAGATTTGAAAATTTTGGGTTTAGATTTGGATTTGAAATCTTTTGGTTTGAATTTAGATTTAAGGTCTTTTGGGATTAAAGTTTTTGGATTATTGAGCTTCAGATTTGAAATTGATGTTTTGGGATTCCTGGGTTGTATACTTTCTACCCTTTTAGTTCCTCACAGTTTTCTGCTTTGGGGAAATTCAGACCTGAGATTTCAGGCTTCTGGTATGAGAGCTTTTGATTATGAGATTTCATGATTTTAACATCAGCTTCAGATCTCGACATTTTTGTTCCAAATTCCAGATTAAAATACCAAATTCCAGCTTTCAGACGTGGTTTTCTCTTTTTTGTATCAAGATCATTGGGTTTAAGGATCATCCAAGATTTGGATCTCCGATTATCAGCATTTGGGTTGGAGTGTTTTAAGGCTGAAGATTTCATATTTGAAGTTTGAGGCTCCCTATTCCTCTCCCCCTTTTTACTTGGAGTTTGAGATTCTGGATTCAGCCAATTAAGAATTCAATTGTTTAATTTGGGAACTTGAGATCTTACGCTTCCATTTTAGAGTTTCAGATTTACTTATTCTGTTCTTTTTTTTATTTGAAAACATATTTGAACCGGGGTTTCATGTTCTGACATTTCAATTTCAAGTTTTTGATTTAATGTTTGCAATCTTAAGTTTAGTTTTCAGATTTCGAATTGTTGTTTTAGATTTAGACTTTTGGTTTTAAGTTCAGTGGATATAGGATTTGTTTTATCAAGCTTTAAACTTCATTTCTGATCTGAGGATTTTCAGACTAAGGCCTTGTTTGGTAACACTATTAAATGCCTTTATCACTATCAATTTTAAAATTGATATCGATAGTAATCATTTAGAAATGTTTGGCTAACAATATCAATTTTGAAATTCGTAATGAGAAAAGAGCATACTATGTAATACAAGTGTCAACCCGTGTCAATTTTGATATTGATATTCTAACTTTTAAAAATATCAATATCAACAATAATATAGTATCATTTTTGATATTCTAACCAAACAGGCCATAAGGTTTTGAATATGGAATTTTCAGGCTTAAAGGGTTTTTCAGATTTTTTGGTTTTGGTTAACGTTTTGGAGATTTTGAGTTTTAGGCTTGAGGGTGGTTTAGTACTTCAAATTTTAATGTTTACACATTTTTCAGATTTGAGATTTTCACTGCCATTTTTTAAATTCAATGTTTGAAATTTCTGGCTTTAGGTTCCAAGTTTGTAAATTAACAGGGTGTTTGGTTGCACACTAATTTTATACACTTTCATGATAAAAATTTGTATTAAAATAAAGTGTGAACTAGCCAATGACATAGAATTATCATGTTTGGAGAGATGTGATAACAAAAAAGAGTGGGGTAGTACCATGTATGACCAAACAAGCTGGGGGACCACAAGATTAAAAAAGTGGTGGGACCCTCTTTTTTTTGTTCAAGAAGAAAATCTTTTTAAAAAATAAATTTGTAATGGTTGCCAAACACCTCTTTTAACAAGTTTTGTTACAATTACAAAAATATAAAATTGTAACAAAAACTCAATTTATCTTTCAACCAAGCACCCCATAAAATTTCAAATTTGGGCATTTGAAATTTTTCGTCTGTCAGATCTTTTGATTTAAGTTTTAAGTTTTCAGACTCAAAGAGTTTGGTATTTTTTAAGTTCTCCTTTGGATCTGGGGTGTATGTGAATCCGACTTCCTGCCCAACAGATTAGCAAATTTGCAGGATTGTTGTAGCACCAGTCTTCCGACTGGTTGGTCTTGGCTTTTAAGCATGCAAATCTCAGATTCATACATCTCATCCCTTATGATTCTTATGAATTTTGTTTCCGAGAAGTTGAGGACTCAAATTGGCTGGTGGGTCTTCAAAAGTTTCTGACTTAAAGCTGCAGATTCTTAGGCTCAATTTGAGGAATTTGAAGCTTTGACAAAATGTTCAGATGTATGTTAAGATTAAAATTTTCTTATCCGGGTTTCCATTTAGTCTACGAGAATTGTTGTTCTGCTATCAAACTTTGTCTTCTGAGTTAGAAAACTCTTGGATTCTCATCTCTTGGTTCTTCAGACTTAATCTGACTCTCAATTCTCAACTTGTGGTCAGGGAATTCTGAGTTCCTGGCTCGGGATGTGGTTCACATTTCAATTTAATTCTCTCTAGTTTACAGATTTCAATGGCTTCACTGGAGTGGGGAGGGTTGCGACATCTGAGCGGGTTTGTTGGCGTCCATATTTTTCAGAAAAAAAAGAAGACAAATGGGCCAACAAGAACCAGACCTGAAGCAGGGGGAAAGTCGCCCATAATTGAGTCAAATCAGGCCCATTTGGGAACCCCAATATGTGCCCAATTGACCAGCCCATGAGCCAATGTAAATCAGAAAAATCCAGCCCATAGGGAGGCTGGCGTACAGCCCAGCAGGAGCAGGACCTGGTTGGGCCATGGCTGCCCACTGCAGGCCCAAATCATATACAGCCCACTTCAGCTCCAGTGTGAACAGGCCCAGCCGCACCACCTGCCACCTCAGCATCATCATGCGCACCATGTTGCCACCTCAGCCCGTTCATTAGTCAGTTTATGGAGGGGGGAAACCGAAAAGGCCAGGGGGAGATCAAGGGACAGCCAGCCATTAATCTGGAATTAATGGTGTAACCTCTATGGGGAAGGTCAAAAGCCATCTACGTACTGCACATGGCCTGCCTTTTCATCTGCCCCCCAGCCCCTATAAGAAGAGGGGGGCGCACCATTATGGAGGGAGGCTGCTGAAGACGCCGCCAGGCTGCTGGTTTGAGCCCTCATCCTGCTGCCCCTGCTGCCACCTGCTGCCTGCGACCAAGGAGAAGAAGAGAAGAAGAAGACAAGGTAGGAAGGAGGCAATATACGTATGCTTATTATGTAGCCCTCTAAGGGCTCCTTTTCTATCTGTTCCAGCAGCCATCTTCAGCCCCCCTGCCCTGTCAGCAGAAAAATGCTCCATTTCGGCTTGGTCAAACCACCCTGATATGGACTGCTTCGTACCTCCTTTCCAAGCCCAGAAATCCAGCCCCTCATGTAGACCATTTTCAGCCATCGGCAGACCCCTTGGTTCAGCCGAACACTCCCTACACAGGTGCCTAAAACAAGCCCCATTTCCAGACCTACTATCAGGCCCATAAACGCCCACCTGCAGGCCCAGGTTAAGCCCATATCTGGTCCCTATCTGACCCGGTTTAAACCACCTGCAGGTACCTCCAATCCAGGCCCATGGATAGCCCCTGTCCAGCCCACCTGCTGGCCCTTCTACAGGCCCAGTCCGAGCCCACATATCAGGCCCAAAATCTGGCCCTTGCCCAGTCCAATTCAGGACCTGTTCAGCCCATCCAACAGACCTTCAAACCGGTCACAAACAGCCCCTTTGTGGCTCCTATTAGAGCCCTAGGTGAGGGTGGATGACCCGGGGATTCTTGGAGACCGTCCGACGGGCCAAGTCTACTCCGGGTGGATCCTCATTTTTCCTGCTCAAAATAGCCCCTTTGTGGCTACCCTTGCCATCTTATTTTGGTTCCCTTTGGAGCACCTTCAAATGCCCCTGTTCCATTGCCCCTTGAGCAAGCCAAAACAGGTCCGAAGTTGCCCCTTTTGAGCAGTCCCAAAACAGGTCATTTTCAGCCTCTTCTGCCCACACTCTCTGCCGCTGCAGCAGGGGAGAAAACTTCCAAAACAGGTTCTGCAGAGGTGAAATGAAGCAGTAGCAGTTTGAATGTGGGCCGACTTGAAGGTGACGGCCCGGCACCCCTTGGAAACCGTCCGACGGGCCAAGGGCATAGCCGGGTGGCCTTCCAAGTCGGTCCTACCAAGCAGCTCCAGCAGTGCAGCAGCTCTCCAACAGGCCCTTCCGGCCCAAAACAGTCCAAGACAGGCCCGTTGAGCATATGAAGATTGAAAGCTGGCTCGGAACGCCGGTGAAGTCGAACCGGCCTCCATGGCCTTGTTCCAAAAAAATGAACAAATAAAAATTCAAAATGCGAAAGCAATATTAAATTAAGGAGCTCCACCCTCCGCGGGGACTCCAACCTTGGATGACTCCCCCCGGGTCCACCCCGGGATGTCGATCCGGACGGTGGCGCGGGCATGCTCCCGTAGCCGGCGATCCTTCTCCCAATATGGCTAAGCTAGGGCTGGCTATTTTGGATGGGTAAAACTTCACTAAGTTGGAAATGACCGGCATGCCGTCGTAATGCCGAAATTTTTCAGAATTAGTGAAGAACCTATGTTGGGGGAAGAATTGCCTATCTTTTCTTACATCATTGTACTTCATCACACATGAAATGAAAGTGACTTTTCATGTCAACACTTTGAGACATTGTTTACGGAATCGGTGGAATCGGACCGATTCCGACCGATTCCGGAATCGGATCGGATGATTCCATGCGGAAGGACCAATTCCGGCATGAATTCCGCGTAATCGGTAGGAATCGGTCGGAATCGGTCCGGAATCGGCCGGAATCGGTCCGGAATTGGAATCGGAATCGGAATCGGATCGTTTTTTTTCATTTTTTGCTATTCCAGTCGGATCGGCCAGAATAGGTCCAGAATCGGATCGGAATCGGAATCGGATCGTTTTTTTTTTTTTGCTTTTTTTCTTACCGATTCTGGATCGATTTTCTTCCATTGAATCGGTCGGAATCGGTCCGATCCGATCCGATCCGGATCGAATTGGTACCCACCGATTCCGATTCCGATTCCGATCCCGCGATCCTTGCTTTGAGATGTATGAAACCGGGCACCCAATGGTAGCTCGATGCGTCGGAGGCGATGCAAACCACCAAACCAAAAAATAAAAATCATTTCAAAACCAATCTGGAAATTCAAACAGAAAACTAAAACAGAAAATTAAATCTGAAAGTCAAAACAGAAAATCAGAACTTGAAGAAATCTGAAAGTTAGACTCAAACTCAATCCGGTTCAACAAAAACCGACCTTTAAGAAGAAGGAACTGTTTTTTTTTAAACCAAATTTCAACAACAAAAATCAGAGTTTGAACCATAATGAACATCAAAAATCAGGTTTCAATAAAAATCTGTCAACTACAAAAAATCAGATTTCAATAAAAATCTGCCAAAACAAAAATCAGATAACCTGCCAAAATCAGATTCCAACTGATTTAAAACACATCCAAAAAGCCTGGTTTGATAAAAATCTGGAAATCCACTGAACTTCTTCCCAAAAGAAATCAAAATAAACAACATTCCAAACACCCAAAATGGATCAAAAAATCAACTCAAAACCAAAAAATCCAGAATATGAAAATTCAGAAAATCAATCAAACCAAAATCCCAAACATGCTTAAAATACTTTAAGCACATCAAAATAAAAAACCAAAACAACTTGAGTCAATCAAACTCAAATCAAAACAAAGCAAATCAAATCCAAAACCAAATCAATCAAAACAATTGATTCAAACTCAAACCCTCAAAACCGACTTCAAGTCAACCAACAAACAAATGAAATCAACCCGAACAAATCGGTTTGCATCTCATCGGACCTAAAAGGCCGCTGCCCTTTTGAGTTCACCTTATTTTGTGGATGTGCACGTCTCCAAACACAGGTTGCCGCGACGGTTAATCAAAGGCGTTCGAGCCGTTGCTCGATGTAAGCTAACGCCGGATATTCGCACCATCTAGCGGAGAAGGGTAAAAAACAAAATTTTCAAAGAACCCGAACCTCGGTTCTAATATTTTTTTAAACTATCACTAGACTACCTAATATTTTAGGTATCATCTATTTTCCTAGATAAGTCCGGAGATGTCTTTCTTTCTAAAGAACAGATGCGTAAAAAAAAGGTTCACACAGGGTTGAAGTTGGCCACTTTGTCTGTGATGGTTGCTCAGAGCTTTGGAGTGATTTTGTCAGGTGGTCCCAAGGATTCCGGAATCGGAATCGGAATCGGAATCGGTTGGGACCGATTCCGATTCCAATTCCCAGAATCGGCCGGAATCGGCCGATTCCGATTCCGATTCCCAGAATCGGCCGGAATCGGCCGATTCCTGGGAAGGAAATCGATTCCGGATCGGTCCGGAATCGGTTTTTTTTTTGATTTTTTTTTCGTCAAAAAAATTCAAAAAATTCAGAAAAAATTTTTAAAAAATAGGAAATGAGTTAGAAACATTTTAAAAAATAACCAATGCATGATATCCACAAGAACACATCATACAAATACTAATGAACACCAATTGAAGACTTGAAGACTTGAAGTTAAGTACATATTCCAATTCCATTTATTCGAATATCAAAGAGTTGATACATCGTGAAAAAAAAAATACATCGTATCAATCTACTTCTACTACCAATATATGATAAAGATATGGGTTTTCCTCCTCTCCTCTTTGCGCTTCACGCTCCTCCTCGTGCTCGATCTTGTATCTTGTCCGGGACCCACTCCATATGAAAATAATGCCGATGCCATGCCATCGAGGTCAAATGGATCGGACTGCGGGACGACCGGGACATAAAGCGAGAGGATGGTGGAGGCGGTGGTGTAATCCATTCTGTCATTCAACTTTCCGAGCCAAATGCGGATACCGTGGCCTCTCGTATATAAGAATCACGTGTATCCAAATCCGGCGTGTAATACGGCTTTGGAAGTCGAGTGAATCATTTCTTCAGCCGATGGGTCGCGTCGGGTATGCATTCTCGTCATCATCACTCCGAGGAGTGAGAAGGATTCTGCACACGTCTTTGTCATACGGGGGCGACGGGGCCGCGACCTCTAACTTCCTTATCTTTACCTCTTCACCATCTCTAAACTATCGAAGGTCCGGAACCCAAAGTTTTTTTCAACTTTGCAAATCCTCCCATTTTCGTGCGGTCAACCCTTTGTTTTCGTTCTCCCGGGCTGCGATAAACCGGGCCGAGTAGCGGTTTCTTGGGGCTGAGCAGAGGCCGAGGCTGCGGCTAAAGCCGCAGTAGGCCTGCTCTATATGTTGCCGGCGAGAAGAATGCCCCGCCCGAGCTGAGAAGTAGATGGAGGTGGAGCGGGCATCCTCTCGCCACACACCATCCAACTCTCCTTCTCCGTACGCGGTCATCGGGATCAAGCTCAATGCGTGATCCCTGGCTTCCCTCTCTCATCCGGGAGGCAAGTGCATGCTCCTCCCGGGAATATGTCTACCATGTCCACCTCCTCGGGTGGTGGTGTGGCGGAATGCTCTGCTCGTACGGGCCACTGCGAACCGTGCGAAATCGCTCGTCGGCGGATCTTCCGCCGATCCTTGATGTTCTTTATGCGCGGCCTACGTATTTATAATGACGAAGACCGACTTCTCGTCGGGTCCGAGTCAACCTTTGTTCCTCCTTTTGTATGTATCGGGTTGAATGTACTCCAGCCTTCCTCTGCGGTGGGAGGAGGCTGGTGCTCTGGCTCAGTATCCTGATACCAATGGCCGCAAGTGGATTCCATCCACTCCTGGTGTTCACCTGAACCCACCACTCAGCTGCAAGAAAAACACGAAGAGAAAAGGAAAACAATTAGCCCATCATCAAGAATAACTTGTATGAAAAGAAAAGAAATTGCTCATCAAACTATTACTATACCAGGTGACACTTTGTCAATCAATATTTCAGTCGTCATCGAGTATACACCGACCCTCATTGTACGCATCCGAAACATTTAAATAAAAAAATTAGTTGCCCGGTAATACTAGTCGAGGTATTTAATGAACTCTACATCTCGGCCTACATCTGCCCCGCCGAGATCGGCACGGCTCACGGATAACCGCAAGTGTACCCCGCATCACTCGTTGTCGTTCACCACCCGTCCTCCATATTGGATGCGGGGTTCGAAAAATATCCCTAAGATTTTATTAGTTAACAACATGCATATAAAACAATTATACGAAAGCAGAATAACTTTTTTAACCAAGTAAGTTACCTGCAGTGGACATCGTGGTGCGAGGTCTTGTCCCATCGGTCATCGATGATCTTCCACCACTTTTTGTAACCTTTGGGATTTTTTTCTTTAATTTTCATTTTGCCGGTCCATGCATCATACAATGCGCCCTTATCCGGTCCCCGTCATCCGAGTCTACCAACCTCAAGACAACTACGTTGGCTCAATGATTGCCAAGTAGTAGGCAATCCTCTCCCAAAACCTCTTTGTCGGTGCGTCCGCTTCTCGGACACGGCAAGAATCTCTTAACTCTTCTTGTCGTACGGGTTGTCCACCGTATAGTTGTAATACTCGGACTCGTGTGAACCTCACCAATGTACGCCGTGCCGGTGTAAACTCTCCGAGCAATGAAGTTCGTAGCAAATCGTGTCGGACCGGGCCTAACAAGATCGTGCCCTCCCGCGTGTGATCTCACGATATGTAGCAGGCGGGGGTGCGAATAAATAAAAGATGTGATCGTCTGCGCCTGCCTGACAAGTGTGGATACACGCTCCTCCTTGCCTATATCCTCTAATATGAGATCTATGGAATGTCTTGCCGCACGGGGCACCCGGAAGATGTGCTTCCTCTCTCCCGCCCGCCTTATATGATGGTTCGTTGTCGGGCGGACAACCCGAACCACATTCTCCTCCCCGTCTCCTCCACCACTCCATCCATCGAGAGAAAAAATGAAGTCGGCGTTTTTTATCTTCCCGGCATCTACCGACTTCAAGAATGTAGTCCCTCGAGCCTGACACCCGAAGTTTATCGTACTCCTCTTGGTGATACTGTCACCCATCGCACCGTGATTTGTGCAACCCCTCTCCTTACACGCAACGAACCCATCCATCCACTCCCTCAACTCCCTGGACCTCCTCGTCCGAGCCGCCGTATATGTGTGTCTGTGCCCGGGGCTTGCAAACCCGGTCCCGGCCTCACCCACGGCATCCACCATCGTGCGGAAGTAGGGGCCTGGTGGTGCATGTGTGCGGGATGCCTACATCGAGTTAAAAAAAAATTGGGATCAGCTAAAATTAAGTTTAAGTAAATAAAACACACATAATGTCAATTTTAATTTAAAAGTGATACTGCGCATGTAAAAACCACTTCACGATGTGGCGAACGGCTCTCTTTGCAGGCGTTCACATTGCTTCACCCCTTTCATTGCCTCGCTTAATCCCCATCCGACCGGCCTCTGCTTTCTTAAATAAATACTCGTCACTCGGTGTAAATCGAGTCTTGGTAGAACGGCGGTATGGCTCCGTCTCCGGGTCTCTCGGTCCCGGTAGGGACGAGCCGATGCCGATCGGCCCAAAGTCGGGTCAACTCGGACCCGAACCCTCCTCGCTCCCCTCCTCCTCGTCCTCCTCCTCAACAAAGGCACGCTTCTTTGTCGTGCCTAGCACGTCTAGCTCGAGTCCGAGACTCGTCCTTGCTTCCGTAGGCTCGGTGGTACCTTCCCTTGCCTTTCCCTTTCGAGGTAGGCGGAATCGCGGTCCCTCCTCCTCTCGAGTAGCTCGTCGCGCAACTCCTCCCTCTCCTCGAGCCCAACGGCCGTTGGAGGCTCACCGCAGCCAAGTATCCTCTCGATCTCTCACTATTCTCCCCGGGGCACCTTGTCGCATTTTTTACATTCCCACATTTGTTCCGCAATATGTTGTTTCGGTAGGAACACCCCCCGTTCATCTCCTTCCCACACCACTTTGCTGTACCCTCTTCCGACTAGGTCTACCATATGTCCGTGCTCCCAACCCAGCGTCGGAAGCACGTCTTGGTGCTGCGTCACCTTGATCGTGCCATTGCTTAAATCTGTAAAAATTGTAAACAATGCACTAAAAATGATTAGATAACATAAAAATTGTTTTAGACGCTGTTCGGGAGACGGACAACCCGAGAAACACACCATTCGGTATGTTTAAAGGGTTACGTATTTGCCGAAATGGTCGTAAATTAACGTACGGGGTATCCGAAATTTTTCCCGTACGAAAGAACATCCAATCGATGTGTTCAAAACAACTTGGAATGAGTTATTCGATCACAAATCACCGAGTTTAACTCTACTCGAGTCGTCGGAAACGTGTAAAAATAGGCGTACGGGATATCCAAATTTTCCCGTGCAAAATGGACATATCCGGATAGTTCGAAACTTAAACGGACTTGTTCGGACGAAATCGTAAGTTTAACGACACTCAAACTCGTCGGAAACGCGTAAGAATGGACGTACGAAGTTTTGGCGAAGAAATCTTACCAAAACCTTACAAAGATCGAAGAAGAGGTTGATTCGATGCCGATCCGAAGCAATCGGCGGAATCCTTTGAAGAACAAGCTTGGAATCGCCGGAATCGCCCGAATCGCCCCTGGAATCGCCGATCGGTGGAATCGGGCCGGAGTCGACCCTGGATCGACGGAATCGGCCGGAATCGACGGTGGATCGACGGAATCGAGGCCGGAATCGCCGGAATCGCCGGAATCGCGCCGGAATCGCGCCGGGAATCGCCCGCGCCCTCTCCTTCCCGTGGGATCGACCGCAGGGGCAGCTGCAGTCTATTCCGGCCCTTCGGGGCGGAATCGGTTCGATTCCCGGTCCGAGTCGAACCGGGGGAATCGAACCGGTCCCGGTTAACCCGGCCTTCCGAAGAATCGGTCGGATCGACCGATTCCACATGGAATCGGTCGGAATCGGATCTATTCCGACCGATTCCAGGCGATTCAGACCGATTCCGCGGAATTCTTCCCGGAATCGGTCCTTCCGCCGGGAATCCACCGATCCGATTCCGGAATCGGTCGGAATCGGTCCGATTCCACCGATTCCGTAATCCATGGGTGGTCTCTTGTGGCCACTCCCTTGGTGGGCAATGGGCAGGTTGACTCTGGCTACACTCGAGGGTGCATGACCGTTTTGGGTCTGCGATGGCATGGAGACCTGTGCTTCACAGCAGATGGGTTTGCGGCAGATGTTACAACAAGGTTCACAACACCAATGGTTGTCAGAATGGCCTGAGATGCATGAAGTGCTAGGGGGGTGGGGCATTGGGAGGGGGGTTGTCTTGTTTGCAAGGATTGTCGTCTCGGATCTCGGCTTCATCTCGGAAGCGTGAAAGAGAAGAGATCTCGTGAGTTTCTCGGAAAAATCTCGGGAGATCGGATCTCGGATTTCATTTATGCAGGGTATACTTTGCCCAATGATTGCCATCTCACATCTATATTTTATCTCACGGAGATTGAAAATAAAAGATCTCAAAAAAATCTCAAGGGATTAGATCTTGGAAATACCAATCAATATGCATGTTTAAATGTAGAATGTCATATAATCTCTTTAAAAAGGACAAGATAACTCATATTAAATATTAAAATAAGCTGTGAGAGAATTAAAAACGTAATACAGAGATAGTGAACTATTGTTAGCATGAAACATACAAAGGATCTTATGTCAGACCAAAATTTTATCTTGAACAATATAAATAGGAGATTGATAACATTTTGGGTCAATTGTACATATATAGTTATTAAAATATTAAGCTATGAAATTTTATCAAACAATAATGTTTAGATGAATATTTGGAAGGATTTCATAATAAAATTGGCAATATAAGAAGGAAACTTAACAAGATCATCTAACAAGTTGGGGATAATAATAGGCGGAGAAGATCATGGTATCACATGTACTACATAGATATTCTCGTTTCGGCGATCTCGTTTCTCGGACGCACGGAAGAAAAGAGATTCTCGGGAGATCTCGAGAGATTCTCGGGAGATCGCATTCCATGCTTGTTTGAGTCGTCGTCGTGGTGCTTTCCAAATGCCTAGTTCTTCTGGGATTCATTCTTCGTTGTCTAAATTTCATGGCAGAGTAAGAAGAAGTGGTTGAGTAAGTGCATGATTGCATAGGTGCCGGGAGAGGGTAGTCTCCAGGAGAAGAGAATCATCCTTGAAGGCTTTCTAAATTCCCGTTTGCCCGAGTAAAATAATTGGTGGATTGCTCTTTTGACTGCAGATTCTTTCATCATGAGAAGCAGTTTTTCTAGGCCCTGGTTGGACTCATTCGGTGTTTCAAGCTTCGTCATCTAAGGAGGGAAGAGTCTGGTTTTTGTGGAATTTTGTCCCTGGGTGGACAAGGCCAGCGATCTTTGTTCATTAGGAGGCTTCAAGACCATTTGGACTAGAGTCTAGGGGCTTCTGGCATTTGCTTGGACAATCTCGGCTTTGACAATGATCTTAAGCCCTGCCAATAGTGGCAGCTTCATTGACAGGAAGCAACTTTCGTGGCCGCAAGGAGGGGGAGTCCTTGTTTGCATTAATTCTTACCATGATTTTGAACAAGATATGCATATTTGTGTTGTTATTGACCGCACAAAATTTGGCGTTTGTCTGTGCAAGGTGGAGGATCTGAGGTTAGGGTTACATGATTTACCAGAGTCGAAGATCAGTTCGAGGATGGTTGTGCCTTAATTTTTGAATTCCAATGGTACTCGGCTTCCCCATGGCTTGAATCAGGTTCACAGAGCTGCTATTCATTATGATAGTGCTAGAATGGGGCAGGTTCTGCCGCTGGGCCTCGCTGGTGACCGGTTGCGGTGGCGAAGTCTCTGAGGAAGTTCTTGGGTGAAGAAGATATCACCTTAGCAGAGTTGGAGCTGGGTTTTGACCCGAGCAGGTCTCAATTAGTGGAGGATCCGAGTGACTTATTTGCCGGTTCAGGTGTTGAACCATCCGCGAGTCTCTTTCCGGTTTCTGAGATAGGGCTGTGGGCTTCTTCAGTGTTCTGACCCTCCTCATACCGATATTATCCCTCGAGGCCAAACCAGGACTTTTTTCCTCTTCATTTTCGCTGTCACTCGAAACCATTCTTTGCAGTTCCAATGGCAGTGGTGCACCGGTTAGGTCTCTGGTCTCCGTGGACTTGGCTTAGTCAAGGGATGCAGTGATTGCGGCTCCTTCTCTTTCAGCTAAGGCATGAATGAAAGGGTCTGCTCATTTCTTCTCGGATGTTTCTGTTGGTGTGTAGCAAACCTCTGGCCATAGTGCCTCTGTCCAGTCACTTTGGCTCTACAAAATGGGTTAATGGGGAAGGAGTTAAATATCCGTTATCGAAGGACACGATCTGCTGTATTGGCAAATTAGTAGGGTTGAGTTTTTTGGGCCACGAAGAGTTAGTTAAGCAGTTTTTTGATAAACTCAGGCAAGATGTACAAGGTTAGGGTAACCTTCAGAATGCAAAGAGCTCTGTTCAGTAGAAGGTTGAAACTCCTTGTGAACAATGGTGTGGTTCTGGATGTCAAGAGGAAGAGGAGAGAGGGGAAGGGTATCATAATTTACTCATGATTAAAATAATTAGTTGGAATTTTAGGGGTGTCACGGGGCCAAAAAAATTAAGAGAGCTACAAAGCATGGTGGCTGCACACATGCCCACTGTATTTGTGCTTTAGGAGATTAAATCCAGTTTTGATGACGCTAATGATCTGGAGAAGATTAAGTGTGGAAATCTTTCTGGTTTCTCATGTATCCCTTCTGCTAGCAGGAGTGGGGGACTGGCTGCCTTATGGGATGAGAGGGTGGTTGTAGCTGAAACCTTTTTTGAAAGCAATTGTTTATAGGTTCTTAATTTCAGAATGAATGCTAATGGTAAATAATGGTTTTTGATCAATGTATACGGCCCACGGGTGATGTTGATAAGTCTCTTTTCTTCGAGGAGTTGAACCAAATTATGCTTAGTAAGGATAGTAATAGCTGCTGGTGTGTGTGTGTGTGCGGTGACTTTGTTGCTTTCAGAAAACTAGGAGAAAGGTGGAATCAAAATGACTTGTCCCTGGAGATGTAGTTGTTTATTGATTGGGTTAACAATTGTAGTTTGATTGAAATCTCCAGCATAGGACTTGACTTCACATGGTATAATGTGAGATTTAAATAAGGCTAGATAGATTCTTTGTTTCCTCTGCTTGAGCTTCAGATTTTGGTGTTCCAGCTGGTTTCTATGTTTCTAGAATTGTTTCTGACCACTTTGTCATGTGATAGGGATAGATTTTAGGAAAATTTTAATTGATTTTGAATTTTCTTTTAGTGTTCAGTCCATGTCTGTAAATAGTCAAATTTAAGGAGTCTTTTTCATGTAATAGTCTTTGCCTTATAAATAAGGCCACTATATAATCCAAAACAAATTTGAATGAGAATTTTTGGGCGCCTAGGTGTTGTTCATTTGTGAGGCCTTGTTCTTCTCCTTCCCACCCTTCTCTCTCCCCTGGTGTGTCCCTCACTCATCCCCTCCAGATCTCCGGTGGTGAGGCCGTTTTTCTCCTCCTTCCAACCTCCGGCGAGAGGGTCGGCTTCTCCTCCTCCCTCCTCCACTTCCAGCGTCTAAGGCTGGTTTCTCATTTGCTCCAGAAACCCGCGGCAGATCGGGCCAGTTATATCCTTCCCTTCCAAAACCCCCGACAGATCTGAGGCTGGCGCTGTTTTCCCCATTTCTTTTGCAGGAGCTCCAACGACACTCTTTCTTTTCTTTCGATCTGCTCAGAGGGAGGTCCGGACCATCCGGTGACATCCTCTTCTCCTCTTCAACTCTCCGCAGATCTGCTCTCGACTACCTCTTTGTGGAGTTTGCGCTGTTCTGCTTCTCGGAGGCTTCAGATCTAGTGGCTGTTGTGCATGGATCTGTTTATTCGACGGCTCCTCATCACCAGATCTAGCAGGACTGCGAACTTTGTCAGTCACTGTCCAATGATCCCTGGACGCTTTCCACTTCGTCGGATACATCTACAACAACACCGCCGCCACCTCTGTGCCTCCTTCCCCCTGTTCTTCTTTGTCTTCTTCGTGCTATTTGTGCGTTGTCCCCGGTTCTGCCACAGATCCACTCATCCTTTGGATAAGATTGGTGCACCAGCTCATATTCGTCCGGACGGCAAGACAACGACATGAGGATGACGAAGGGTTCGTCCACCGCTTTCCTGCATGAGGCCTTCAGAAACTTCCTCAAAGCTACCTAATGCTTGTGGCTCTTATTCTCGCATGCTTGGGTGCGCATGGATGTTGCCACACCGCCCCTGGTTCCAACTGTTGCCATATGCCCTCGAAACCCACCCCGTGGGAGCTGCCCACACGTGTGATCGCGACCTCCACGACGGCTTTGTCACGCACAGTTTCACGTCTGCCATGGATTGTGCCACAACTCCTTCGTCAATGCAAGTCCAGCACGTGGCCATGTATTCCCTCTCTTCATGCGCTCCCCCAGATGGTTCTGACTGGATTGTTGGGTCATCAGACAGACCCCAGTTCACAATAAACTTGATTTTATGCATTTAAATTCAGTTTAGGCATTTTAAGTTTAGGTTTTAACATTTTAAATGTTGATTTCAGCATTTAGAATCAGTTTTAAAAATTCTGTCCCGCATCACAATTGATGTCTACTGTGGAAGCAAGATCAAGTCTTAGGGTAGCAAATTCCAGTTTGACCTAGCCTAGTTCAAGGATGCCTCATTCTAAGAACTAGTAGACAATATGCGGGAAGAAGCGGAAGTTGCATTTGATTCAACCACATGGATATTTGTTTGCAAATTAGAGCAGGTGAAGAAATGTATCCTAATATGGGACAGAAGTCAGAACCAAGGCTCGTTTGTTCTCTACTGTCAAAAAGGAGTGGGCTTTGAAGCTGAACTTTTTTAGCAATTAAATGATAAAGGCATTTTAAATTATGATCAAATTGCAGTGGAATGGTTTAAAAGAAGCTTTTAAGGATTAGAGTACCAGAGAGGAAATTAAATAGAAGTAGAGGTCCAAGGAGACATGACTCAAGGAAGGCGATAAGAATACTATATATTTTTTTCTTTTTTTCATACTATGGCAATGCTCAAGCACAAAAATAGAATTATTAGCGGCTAAGTATTGAGGGTGTAGATTGCGTTGGTACCGATCCAATTTCTAAGCATGCTGCAGACTTCGACGACAATCTTTTTTCTGATACAAGAAACTGGAGTCCTATGTTGAATTTTGACATAACGAATAAGTTGGAGGAGGAGGAGGCACAACCTCTTAGCTTTTCTATTTCTGAGGAAGAGGTGTTCAAGGCTATCAATAATATGAATCCTTTCAAGGCTATCAATAATATGAATCCTTTCAAAGCCCCAAGTCTTGATGGTTTCTCAGCTGGTTTCTATCAAACATGTTGCGACACTATTAAGCAGGATTTTATGGCTATTATTAGATAATTGTAGAAAAACCCCACATTCATCAAAAATTTGAACTCTACTACTCTAGTTCTGTTGCCTAAGAAAGAGAATGTGTCTAATATCAGAGACCTCATACTGATTAGTTTTTTGAAATGCAGTTATGAGATCATCGCTAAAATTAATTTAGCAGGGGTCATTGACAAGATCACTAGTCACTCGCAGTCTGCCTTTATTCTTGGTAGATTTTTCTTAGATAATTTTATGGTGGCTCACGAGTGCATTCATGAACAACATGTGAGAAGAAAGGAATGCGTTATTCTGAAATTGGATTTCAGAATGTTTATGACATGGTCAGGTGGTCCTATCTGTTCAGAACTATGCAACTTATGAATTTTACCGAAAATGGATTAAGTGGATCAAAAGTTGTATCAGTACAACTTGCTTCTCAGTAGACATTAATGGTAAGTCCTTTGGTTTCTTCTCCAGAAACAGAGAGCTAAGGCAGGGTGACCCATCTCCCCTCTGTCCTTTGTTTTGATTGGCCAGATTCTTAGGATTATGTGAGACAAATCTAGACATTCTGGTCTGATTTTTACAATCCGTGTTTGTAATAACAGAGAGAGTGTCACCCATCTCCAGTTTGCTTGTTACCTGTTTTCATTTAACAGTGCTTCTTCACTTATTGTAGTCTGTCACTGGATTAAAGGTTAACAAGGGTAAATGTGAGGTCATAGACCTCAACCTGAATAATGTTATACAATCTCAGCTGTTGGACATTTTGGATATGCCTTGGATTAATCCCCCCCCCCCCCCCAAGTATCTTGGTCTACCTCTTTCAACCAGGAGTACAAATAACTTGGACTGGCATAGAGTTATTAGCAAGGTCAAAAGTAAACTGCAAGGGTGAAAGAGTAGGATTTTCACTTCGGGTGGTAAATGGGTTCTTTTCAAAACTGTTTTGCAAAGTATTCCATCATATTTCTTCTCGATTTTCAAAATGCCTGAAGGTTTTTGTGATAAATTGGATGCCCTGAGGGCTAATGTTTTTTGTCAGGGCAGTGGTGATAAGAAAGGTCTTCATCTAATTTGGTGGAATCATGTTTGGAGACCAATTAGTGAGGAGGGAGTGGGACTCATCTTCTTGGAGGCTATCAACAATGCTCTACTATCCAAATGGCACTGGAATCTGAACCATCACAGCCATACATTTTGGGCAAGAATTATTTTTTCCAAATATGATATTGCGTCTGCTGGGGCTTGGATAATTGATTTCAGGGACAGAGGTAGAAATTTTGTTTCTTTGGTAGGGCATCCATTCTAATTGGGATTTTTTAGCTCGTTCAGGTATATAGTCTTGGGTAATAGAAAAAGAACAATGTTCTGGGAGGATCATTAGATTGGTGATGCTTCTATGGACAAGGTTGTGTTACACTATTACCCAATCCAAAGTTTGTACTTTTTTGGGATTTCAGGTTTGAGTGGAACTTTTTCTTTAGATGCAATTTTAAAGTTGAAGAGATCTCACAACTTGCTAGTTTGTTAGAGCTTTTGAAAGACACCAATTGTGTGGACAACGTGGAGGATAGACTTGGTCACCTGAAAGGGATTTGACTTTTACAGTCAAGTCTGCTATTTGTAAACTGAACTTTGGAGGGATGGAGAACACGTGGCATATGATTGTTTGATCATCGTTTCTCCCCATTAAAGTTAGATTGTTCTTGTGGAAGATTGCTAGAAGCACACTACTTACTAGATGTCACTTGCATAAAAATTTTCTAGTTGTCTTCTTTGGGGTGATGGAGGAGGATCTTGATCACTTATTCTTACTTTGTGGTATTATCCACACTGTGGAAAACTTTATTCAGGAGCCGGAACATGATTTGGGTGGAACCAATTAGCACTTCAGAGCTTTTACCGGATTGGGTTGGTTGGAACCCATGGCCTAATGAAGTTAACATATGGAAGATAATCCTACCTGTGATGTTATGGACAATTTGGCGTTTTAGAAACAAAAGGATTTTCGAGGACAATTTCTAGCAACTGTTGGCTAATTTTCTTCTTATGGCTAACTTGGTGAAAGATTGGCTATTTGCCAGGCCAGGAACTCACACGGACATCTTCACTTTCAAGGAAAGATTCTTTAAGTTTAGAAATTTTTTTCTTTTTGTTTTTTGGCACTTTTCTACTTGGTAGAAGCCTTGTATTAACTTTCTTGTTCGATGGAAAATGACCTGCGGGTTATGTTAAAAAAAGTTTATTGTTTTTTTTTAAAATTCTCAGGTCCTTCTGATCTTCAAACCTGCAGAGTGTTTTGAGTTTGCCCAGCCCACGGTTTACCAGTCTTCCAATTTCTCAGAGTAAAGAGCTCTGCCAGACCTTGGTAGATTTCTGAATTTCTGGGATAATGATCTCAAGACTGAATTTTGTATTGCAGAACCTGTTCCTTTTTTTTGATAACTACAGATCTGTGGATTTACAGCATTTCGGTTTTTTAAGAGTTTTCAGATTGAGCATACCGTGGCCAGTCAGAAATTGTCTGATTTCTGTCTTTTCTTGTTATAGAACTTTGGAAATTTGTCTTCTCATTCTTTGTTTGCATTTCTCCAAGTTATGGGCTGTTCATACTCTTCACAACTTCCATGTGTGCATGGAACATAAAATATTTTTCATTACTTGAATATGGAGTACCATTACATGGAGGGAAAGACATGGAAGTCATAATTCCCTTGAGTTTGAGTGAATTAGGATTAAATCTTTTTTAGCCTTTGATAGGCATTAGAGAATTTATTCTGTTGATTTGGGACCAAGTTTCCTTTAGCCTTTGATAGATATTAGGGATTATCCCCTTTGATTTAGGATAGAGTATGGGAGCCCGGGGGTTTGGATTCTTGATGTGGAATCCAAGACTTCAGAGACATAGGGGGTCTTTTTATTTCATCTATCTTTCCTTAGGATTTTGGATTTTTATCTTCTGACTTAACAAATTTAAGATTTTAAACTTGTTTGATTAAAGAACTTTGAGTTTGACATCTTGACGTTTCAAGGCCTTGCTTTCCAAAATTTGGACAATGGATTTTAAGTGGTTAAAGATCAATCCTTGAGGACCCAATTGGAGATCATTCAAGAAGGCTTGGTTGTGCAGGCCTCAGAGCCCAAGTTCTGATGTTCCTTTTGCATCTTTTCTTTTATCTCAGATTGATTTCTTATGCTACCACCGAATTCTGGGACCTTGTGCCATTTATTGTTTATTTTTCGCATTCTTCTAACTCATTGAGCTGGTGGCGCTCCCCTCCACTTGGACAACATTGATGAACATCGATTTCCTTCATATTGCTTATTTCAATTGAAGAAACATGTACATTTAGGGAGGCATAAATGCCATGGTCCCTTGATTGCATTAGGATAGAATTTTCCTTTGTGTTTGATAAACATTTGAGATATTCTTCCCATTTAATTGATCATAAGATAAGGTCTCCTTTGACCTTTGATAGGCATTAGGGATCCCTCCCCTTGATTGTTTCCCTCATCAGCCTATGGTTGGGCATTTAGCATGTTTATATGCATTGCCCTTCTTGGGCATAAGGGGTTTGGACATCCCTTAGCTTATGGATTGATTCCATGCTATAGGGTATGAAAGAGGTATGACATTGAGGTCTTATTCCTTTGTGGAGTTGACCTGTGGATGCCATCCTTGAGTTTAATTTTTCTTCTTTTATGTTTTGCCAAAGCAAAGGACTGGCCCCCAATTGACTTTAGTTGTTTGTTTATTTGGTGCATTCTTATTTAATTTTAACTAAAACTAAAGGGCCTAGCATTGAGCCATTCCCGCACACCGTCTTAGTTTTGATTTATTGTAGATTTCTAACTAAAACAAAAGGGCCTACCAAAGTGCCATTCCTGCACACAGCCTTAGCTAGATTCATTATTGGTCTTTCATTGTTCTTTTAAAGCTCTAACTTAGGACAAAAGGGCCTGGCATAGAGCCATTCCCGCACATAGTCCTAGTTGAGCATTCAGTCTTTTTTGGACCAACTAATCAGAGCCCTCCCCCCTTTTCACTTGCTGCTGCCATTGGACAAAGGACCCCTGCCGGCCATATCGAATACTTCCATTGAGGTACCTGCATATTCTCATATTGTCTTCCTGGACCTGAAACTTGCTGACCATTTCTGATTTCATATCTGAATGGGGGGGGAGAGGTTGGTTAATTGACTGCATAGGTGAGAAGATGAGCTTGTAGCCATGGCAATGTATGCATGGTTCTTGACGGCTAGGTCTACTGATTTGGGTTTGATCATGCAAGAAAGGTGACTGATTTCATATGAACAGTCACCTGGTCTGAAAATGAAGGAGGCAATATAGGCTTTCATGTCTAGCGAAGGCGATTTCTTGTGTTTGTGGCAGGCTGGACAAGCAGTGGGGGTGGCAGGTGACCTGGCAATGGAGACCCCGGGGCATTGGGTTCTTAGGATGAAGACATTGAGGTAGGAATGGAGGGGAAGATGGGATAAGAATGGGGTCCCCTCAAGCTATACTTTTTCTTTACCTTTTTTTGCTCCTCTCTTTGATTGGTAGGGGGTGACTGCCAATGACTGAGATTTGTTTGCATGGAGTCTGGTTAGGGGAGAATGGGATTTCGATAAGGAAAAAGGGGCTAGGATAGTTGGAACCACACCATAGGAGCATATCTTACTTTGTTTAGTCCTTTTCTCCTTTTTCCATGTCTTCTTTTCTTCAGGTGGGCAGGGGGTGGGATCCGACCTCAAGATCTCTTTTCCGTTCTCCTTCCTTGACCAACAGTGGATGGAGTGTGCAGAGCTCTTCTTTCTTGACTTCAGGCCACCGGGATCTGCTCTTTTTCTCCTTCAGCTTAGGCAGCTTCCAACCCCTCCAGCAGTGGCTGAACGAGGCCTTCTTATAGCCCTTAGTATGGGCAGATCTGATTCTCCTCTTAAGGCAGTCCTATCTTTAGATTAAGGAGGGTATGAATTAAGGAAGTACCTGCTGGATGTTTTTTCCCTTGATGGCCCCCCATGGCAGCTTTAGCAGTTTTTTTTTTATTTTCTTCTAGGCGGGTAAATCTGTCATTAAATGAGGAATTGATGGGGACATATTTTGGGCTTTCTTTTACTTGTGTCCTTACGAGGATAAGGTTGTAAATAGAAAAATTAGTTGGTCTTTTCTTTAATTAAATGTCTCCTTCCTTCTATAAAAGGAGAACCCATGTACATACGAAAAACAATCAATAAAGTGAATTTTTGGAGCCTTCGGGTTGTTTCTCCCGCGCAGGGGGCTGCGGCCCCATCTTCTTCCCCACCCCGGCGATGGAGCGCCGTTATTCTCCTTCACCTCCGGCAGGTGGCCGGCGTTTCTCTCCTTCCCCGGCGTAAGGCCGGTTGTCCCCTTCCACCCTCCAGCACCGGCGAGGTCGCCGTTCCCCGTTCTCCTCTCTCATTCTCCGGCCTCCGTGCCGTTCATCATCTTCTTCCCCCTTCTCTGTTCGACAACCCCAGCCAACGATTCCCCCTGTCTCCCGCCTCCCCTTCGGCTCCTCCTTTCCATAGCCATGGCGGGGCCGGATCCAGTTTTTCACCAGTTCTGTGGCGCGAGATCAACGACGGAAGAAGAGGAAGAAGAAGAAGACTAGGCTGCGGGAGCAGAGGATCCGGCGATCCCCGGATCCCCCTCCCACCGCGGTTCCCTCCCTCGGCGGCACCTCCGTTCCCTTCTCCGTCGACCGCGAGAGATCCGACCGGCCTCCGCCAGCGCCTCCTCCGCCGGCCGGACAACGCCGGGAGTCGCGGCCATCGCCTGGTGGTCCTTCCTCCCTCTGCGCGACCTGCTCCCCAATCTGCCGCCTGCGCGTGGCCCTCGGCTGGAGACGACGACGACGCACCGCCTGCCCGCGCCGAGGACGACGACGCGGCCACGGCAAGGGGGCGAGGACGACGCTCGCGCGGTATTTTGTCGCGGCCCCGCGCCCGCGTGGGCGCCCCGCGATGCCCCCCACGTCGGCGGACAGTCGACGGCTGGATCGCGGCCACGCGACCACCCGGAACTTTCACGAGCGGACGCCACGACCCCCATCCCGGCTACGCGGGCGAACGGCCCCGCGCGACTCGTGGTCGACCGATCCGCGGCCCAGACCCCCCCAGACCGGTTCAGCCGGGTTTTGACCCGGTTCAGGCCGGTTCAACGCCTGAACCGGCCGGTTCAGCCCGGTTCATCCTGTTTTGAGCCGGTTTTGGCCGGTTCAAGACGGTTCGACTCGGTTCGGGGCCGTTTCGGGTCTGTTTGGACCGGTTCGAGTCCGGTTCATTTCATTTTGGGTTCGTTAGAGTCTGTTTAGGGCGATTAGCGCCGGTTTAAGTCGTTTTCGTTCCGTTTTGTCCGGTCTAGTCGGTCTGTTCCGCATCAGTTTGGTATCAGAGCACGGAATCGGCTCGTTCTCACGAGTCGAGTCTTGGGTACGTCCGAACCGGTTTAAAAACTCGAGGTCGAGTTTTCTCCCGGTCGGAGAGAATGACGGGGACATATTTTGGGCTTTCTTTTACTTGTGTCCTTACGAGGATAAGGTTGTAAATAGAAAAATTAGTTGGTCTTTTCTTTAATTAAATGTCTCCTTCCTTCTATAAAAGGAGGACCCATGTACATACGAAAAACAATCAATAGAGTGAATTTTTGGAGCCTTCGGGTTGTTTCTCCCGCGCAGGGGGCTGCGGCCCCATCTTCTTCCCCACCCCGGCGATGGAGCGCCGTTATTCTCCTTCACACCTCCCGGTGGCCGGCGTTTCTTCTCCTTCCCCGGCGTAAGGCCGGTTGTCCCCTTCCACCCTCCAAGACCGGCGAGGTCGCCGTTCCCGCTCTCCTCTCTCATCCTCCGCCTCCGTGCCGTTCATCATCTTCTTCCCCTTCTCTCGTTCGACAACCCCCGCCCAACGATTCCCCCCTCGTCTCCCGCCTCCCCTTCTCGGCTCCTCCTTTCCACGCCTACGCGGGGCCGGATCCGCTTTTTCACCCGCCCGTGGCGCGAGATCAACGACGGAAGAAGAGGAAGAAGAAGAAGACTAGGCTGCGGGAGCAGAGGATCCGGCGATCCCCGGATCCCCCTCCCACCGCGGTTCCCTCCCTCGGCGGCACCTCCGTTCCCTTCTCCGTCGACCGCGAGAGATCCGACCGGCCTCCGCCAGCGCCTCCTCCGCCGGCCGAACAACGCCGGGAGTCGCGGCCATCGCCTGGCGGTCCTTCCTCCCTCCGCGCGACCTGCTCCCCAATCTGCCGCCTGCTCGTGGCCCTCGGCCGGAGACGACGACGACGCACCGCCTGCCCACGCCGAGGACGACGACGCGGCCACGACGAGGGGGCGAGGACGACGCTCGCACGGTATTTTGTCGCGGCCTGCGCCCGCGTGGGCGCCCCGCAATGCCCCCCACGTCGGCGGACAGTCGACGGCTGGATCGCGGCCACGTGACCACCCGGAACTTTCACGAGCGGACGCCACGACCCCCATCCCGGCTACGCGGGCGAACGGCCCCGCGCGACTCGCGGTCGACCGGTCCGCGGCCCAGACCCCCCCAGACCGGTTCAGCCGGGTTTTGACCCGGTTCAGGCCGGTTCAACGCCTGAACCGGCCGGTTCAGCCCGGTTCATCCTGTTTTGAGCCGGTTTTGTCCGGTTCAAGACGGTTCGACTCGGTTCGGGGCCGTTTCGGGTCTGTTTGGACCGGTTCGAGTCCGGTTCATTTCATTTTGGGTTCGTTAGAGTCTGTTTAGGGCGATTAGCGCCGGTTTAAGTCGTTTTCGTTCCGTTTTGCCCGGTCTAGCCGGTCTGTTCCGCATCAGGAATCCAGCAACATGTCTTGGTGGGAGACGGTTTTAGCAACTTTGCATGGTTCCCTTGGGCAGGAGAATCTTACATTTAATGGCCCCCTGTGCTTTGTTGTCACCGCACCCAATAAGAATGGCAGAGAATAATCTTTGCCCTAGGCAACAATGCTGCCATTTCTCTAATTTAAAGATCCCATTGAGTGGGAAGAACTTGAGGGATCCACTTCCCCTAAGTAGACTTCCTTGGTCTGCTTTTGCTGCCTCAGCAATATAGTTGTCAAGACGACAAGGTGTCCAAGGTGTTGAAGAGTGTCAATTCCGCTTAGGCAACAAGGCAACCGCTTAGGCGTTGCCTAAGCGGTCAAGGTAGTAACATTGGATGTTTATATATTCAATACATATACATATGTATATACATATACACAATCATATATATAATTAGATGTTAGTATTATATATATTAATACATACATGCAAATGTATATGCATAAATATATTTATATTTGTATGTTATAATTGAATCTATATGTTTATGTGTTCATACATTTAAATGTGATTTTATTTATGTAATTATGCATTCATATATATATATTTATTTTGAGAAATAATAATCTTGATAAACTTGATTTGTGTGAGAGGCTGAGAAGAGAGTTAAAGTAGATTTTGATAAAATTAAGTATATAACATATATTTATAATTATGAATCTTATATATATGTGATAGTATAAGTGATAAGAAAATATATTAATATGTTTACACTATTACAAACGGGTGCTTGAGAATCGTGGATCGACCTGTGTGGTCAAGTCGCAGGGGTCTAGGGGGGAAGCACCCCTTGTGGGGGGGTATCAGGGGGGCAAAGCCCCCCGAAAGAAATTGTTTTTATTATGTATAAATATTTGGGGCACCTAGCCTGAGCGCCTTGGGGAGTCAAGGCGGATGCTTTGAGCACCTTGGGTGCCTTTTGGAGTTCCTACAAGACGCCCCGGAAGGCATTGGCAAATTAGCGCCTTGCCACCTAGGCGGGTGCCTTGACAACAGTGCTCAGCAGGTGGCTGGTTTTGTTAAGTTTTTAAACTCTTCCTTAATTGGGGGAACTTTGCATTTAATGGGCCCTGCTTGCTATTGACGCAACCTATAATAATAACAGGTTGCCCCACCTGTGGGCCACATTAAATGAGGAGAATCTTTTAGAGTTACTGATGCGGGACAAACCGGCTAATCTGGGCTAAACCGACCGAAAACGACTTAAACCGGCGCTAATCACCCTAAACAGACCTAACGAACCCAAAATAGGCCCAAATCGGCCCGAACCGGTCGAAACAAGCCCGAACCGGGCCCAAAACGGTCTGGACCGGCCCAAGACGAGGTGAACTGGCTTGAACCGGCCCAAACAGTGCCTAAACCGGATCGAACCGGCCGGGTCGTCGGCTCGGGGCCGCGAACCGCGAACCGAGCCCCGGCCGCGCCGCGGGCGCGAGCGTCGGGGGGTCGCGGCAGCCTCCGGCTTGCCTCCGCTCGGTCGCGCGGCCGATTTCTTCGGCTGCCGACCGGTGTCGACGCGGCGCATCGCCGCGGTCCCGCGAGGGGCGAGGGCCGCGACAAAACGCCGAGGCGGGCGGGCCGCGCGTCGCAAGTGCGGGTGGTGTCCGCGGCGTCTTCGGCAGTGCGCACGGGGCTGGCGGCGACGGTGGGGGAGCGGGGCTCTCGGCACTCGTTGGCGCAGCGGGCGAGCAGAGGGCCTCGACGCCTCGCGCCGGCGTCTTCTTCTTCCGGATGTGTCCCGCGGCGGAGAAGAGGATGGCGGAGGCAGGTCGGCTCCCTCGCGATTGACGGAGAAGGGAAACGGCGGTGGGAGGCAGCCATAGGGGAACGGGGGGGGGGGGGGGGAGAGCCGGGGGTCGCCGGAGCTGCCCCTCCCGCGCTCCTGCCTCTTCTTCCGCTCCTTCTCCTTCTATTTCTTCTTCATCCGCATCCGCGAAGGAACGCGAAACCTCGCAATATTCCGCAGCTCCTCATGCCGCATCACGAAGCTGCCCGCTCACGGCAACGATCGCACCGCGGAGGAGTCGGAGGGGTTGGTGACGTTAAGATGGCCAATCGCAACAGGGAACGGACGGGACCACCGGGGATCCGCCGTCGGAGGTGACGCCGCGTTGTCCGGCGTAAACTCGAGCACCCGAGAAGGCGCAGAAACGCCAAGGATGAACGCGTGTGTCGTTCGATCCGCCGGCGGCCGCGGAAACAGGAGAACCGGGCCGGATTCGCCGGTTAACTACGCTATCACTAAACTAAACCATGCTAAGCCTCGTTGGAGAGCTCCGAGGAGGAAGGGGGAATGGCGCTAGTCGCCGGAGGAAGAAGACGATCTGGCTAAGCCTACACTAAGCTACGCTACGCTACGCTACGCCACGCGGGAACACCCGGGAAAGGCTCCAAAAATTCTCACTGTGTGTCTATTCCATCGATAGAGCTCCTCCTCTTATAAAGAGGAGTCCGATTACAAGACCTACGTACTTCAAAATATTTACGTACATGTCCATTTCAAAGACTTAAAAGAAAACATTTAAAAGACTCCTTAAAAAAAACGTAAAAAATGACATTGACAGAAAAATAAACCTAAAAATGCCAAAACAAATATTTACATATTTTTTTGTCCCCATCATTCTCTCCGACTGGGAGAAAACTCGACCTCGAGTTTTAAAACCGGTTCGGACGTACCCAAGACTCAACTCGTGAGAACGAGCCGATTCCGGGCTCTGATACCAAGTTGATGCGGGACAAACCGGCTAATCCGGGCTAAACCGACCGAAAACGACTTAAACCGGCGCTAATCGCCCTAAACAGACCTAACGAACCCAAAATAGGCCCAAATCAGCCCGAACCGGTCGAAACAAGCCCGAACCGGGCCCAAAACAGTCTGGACCGGCCCAAGACGAGGTGAACCGGCTTGAACCGGCCCAAACAGTGCCTAAACCGGATCGAACCGGCCGGTTGGCCGGTTCGCGAACCGCGAACGGCGACCGGCCTCCGGCCGCCGCCGCGGGCGCGAGCGTCGGGGTCGTGGCAGCCTCGGCTCGCCTCCGCTCGGTCGCGCGGCCGACCCTTCGGCGTCGACCGGTGTCGACGTGGCGCATCGCCGCGGTCCCGCGAGGGGCGAGGGTTGCGACAAACGCCGAGGTGGGCGGGCCGCGCGTCGCAAGTGCGGGTGGTGTCCGCGGCGTCTTCGGTGTGCGCACGGGGCCTGGCGATGCAGGGGAGCGGGGCTCTCGGCACCGTTGGCGCAGCGCGGCGAGCAGAGGGCCTCGACGCCTCGCGCCGGCGTCTTCTTCTTCCGGACGTGTCCCGCGCGCGAGAAGAGGGATGTCGGAGGCAGGACGGCTCCCTCGCGATTGACGGAGAAGGGAAACGGCGGGGGGAGGCAGCCATGGGGGAACGGGGGGGGACGATCCGGGACGCCGGACCGCCCTCCCGAGCTTCTCGCCTCTTTCTTCCGCTCCTTCTCCTTCTATTTCTTCTTCATCCGCATCCGCGAAGGGAACAGAAACCTCGCAATATTCTGCAGCTCTCACGCTGCATCACGAAGTTGCCCGCTCACGGCAACGATCGCACCGCGGAGGAGACGGAGGGGTCAGACGTTAGAAGATGGCCAATCGCAACAGGAACGGACGGGACCACCAGATCTGCTGTCGGGAGGTGGCGCTGCGTTGTCGGCGTAAACTGAGCACGGAGAAGGCGCAGGAAACGCCAAGGATGAACGCGTGTGTCGTTCGATCCGCCGGGCGGCCGCGGAAACAGAGAACCGGCTGGATCCGCTGGAAGAACTACGCTATCACTAAACTAAACCATGCTAAGCCTCGCCGAGAGCTCCGAGAGGAAGGGGGAATGGCGCTACGCCGATAAGAAGACGACCCGGCTGCCTACGTTACGCTACGCTACGCTACGCTACGCCACGCGAACACCCGGAAAGGCTCCAAAAATTCTCACCGTGTGTCTATTCCATCGATAGAGCTCCTCCTCTTCGTAAAGAGGAGTCCGATTACAAGACCTTACGTACTTCAAAATATTTACGTATACGTCCATTTCGTAGACTTAAAAGAAAACATTTAAAAGACTCCTTAAAAAAAACGTAAAAAATGACATTGACAGAAAAATAAACCTAAAAATGCCAAAACAAATATTTACATATGTTTTTGTCCCCATCATTCTCTCCGACCGGGAGAAAACTCGACCTCGAGTTTTAAAACCGGTTCGGACCTACCCAAGACTCGACTCGTGAGAACGAGCCGATTCCGGGCTCTGATACCAAGTTGATGCGGGACAAACCGGCTAATCCGGGCTAAACCGACCGAAAACGACTTAAACCGGCGCTAATCGCCCTAAACAGACCTAACGAACCCAAAATAGGCCCAAATCGGCCCGAACCGGTCGAAACAAGCCCGAACCGGGCCCAAAACGGTCTGGACCGGCCCAAGACGAGGTGAACCGGCTTGAACCGGCCCAAACAGTGCCTAAACCGGATCGAACCGGCCGGTTGGCCGGTCTGGGCCGCGAACCGGCGAACCGGCCCCGCCAGGCCGCGGCGCGAGCGTCGGGGGGTCGCGGCGCTCCCCGGCTCGCCCTCCGCTCGGTCGCGTGGCCGAGCCGGCGTCGACCGGTGTCGACGTGGCGCATCGCTGCGGTCCCGCGAGGGGCGAGGGTTGGGCACAAACGCCGAGGTGGGCGGGCCGCGCGCGTCGCAAGTGCGGGTGGTGTCCGCGGCGTCTTCGGCGGTGCAAAAGCACGGGCCGGGCGATGCGTGTGGGGGAGCGGGGCTCTCGCCTGTTGGCGCAGCGGGCGAGCAGGGCCTCGACGCTCGCGCCGCGTCTTCTTCTTCCGGATGTGTCCCGCGGCGAGAAGAGGATGGCGGAGGCAGTCGGCTCCCTCGCGATCGACGGAGAAGGGAAACGGCGGGAGGCAGCCATAGGGGAACGGGGGGGGGCGCGCATCCGGGATCGCCGGATTCCGCCCCTCCCGAGCTTCTCGCCTCTTCTTCCGCTCCTTCTCCTTCTCTATTTCTTCTTCATCCGCATCCGCGAAGGGAACGCGAAACCTCGCAATATTCGCAGCTCTACGCCGCATCACGAAGCTGCCCGCTCACGGCAACGATCGCACCGCGGAGGAGCCGGAGGGTCGGGTGACGTTAGAAGATGGCCAATCGCAACAGGAACGGACGGGACCACCGCACTGCCTGCTGAGGTGACGCTGCGTTGTCCGGCAGAAACTTGAGCACGGAGAAGGCGCAGGAAACGCCAAGGATGAACGGTGTGTCGTCTTGATCCGCCGGCGGCCGCGGAAACAGGAGAACCGGCTGGATCTGCTGGAAGAACTACGCTATCACTAAACTAAACCATGCTAAGCCTTGTTGGAGAGCTCCGAGGAGGAAGGGGGAATGGCGCTAGTCGCCGGAGGAAGAAGACGATCTGGCTAAGCCTACACTAAGCTACGCTAAGCTACGCTACGCTACGCTACGCTACGCTACGCTACGCTACGCCACGCGGGAACACCCGGGAAAGGCTCCAAAAATTCTCACTGTGTGTCTATTCCATCGATAGAGCTCCTCCTCTTATAAAGAGGAGTCCGATTACAAGACTGGACAGACTTCAAAATATTTACAGACATGTCCATTTCAGGACTTAAAAGAAAACATTTAAAAGACTCCTTAAAAAAAACGTAAAAAATGACATTGACAGAAAAATAAACCTAAAAATGCCAAAACAAATATTTACATATTTTTTTGTCCCCATCAGTTACCTTCACCAGATGGCCTTCCCGCGCCCCCTTTTTGTTGTCTTGGCAAGTATCCATATCTGATTCTAGGTGAGAATACTTATTATTAATGAGATGGTAATGGACCTTTTGACAGATCCTGCAATCCATGACCACAGTTTCTTTAGAAAGGCAAGTGCTGGCCTCGGTCTTAGCCAAACTAAACCCAATTACCTCCATTAACAGACTTGATTATCCTTTGACATTCTCCATCAACCATCAGCCTGTCATCCTTGCATATTTTACTGTCTAATTAAGGATAGCTCCTGGAAGCTTCCTTGCTACCGGGGGTGTGGAATGGGTAGGGTCATTGACTGCTGCACAAAGATGTTTTGCCCGGGCTAGCACTTTATTGGCCCTCCCTTTGTGAAGAATATTTACCCAATAATCTCACATAACCTGGGCTGTGTAGTCAGATAATAGGTGGGCCAATATTGCCATCAAGATGGGCTAATTGTCCATGTTAGTGGGCCATCTGCCAAAATCATATGTTGGATCCCTAATGATTTCATTAAATGGTAATTTACTTAGATCACAATATATCTGATCCACGTGCACTGTGGGCCATCAAATTTTGATTCTAATTGGACTAGAGAATGTTCTGTCAAGAGGTTTGGTTTAAGGGGAATTTGGCTTGATTTTGATCCAAACTCCTACTTAAACTCATTTCCAAGCCAATTGAGTTATTTTCTCAGTCTTTTGGCATCAGAATCCTGCCCCGACCTGTCTTCCTTTCTCTCCAATTAGCCGCGGCCTGCTGCAACAGGGTTCTTCTATCAGAGATCCAAGGAGGAGGAGATTTTTTCACTATCTGGATTTGCTCAGGCCGGTGGAGGTTCGAATTGCTGTCTTTGGTGTCCGGAGGAGCCAGAAGAACACTTCTTCCCCTTTCTCGGCAGCAGCAATTGGTGGTAACCTCTTTCTCCCTTTTGCTTCTATTCTTTTTTTTGGCTGCCTTTGGCCTGCCTGGGCATAATTAAATCTGAAATTTGATGGGGACAACGTTTGGATTATTTTAGGTCCTTTATGTTTGAGTCCTTGACAAGGACTAGTATGTAAATAGAGTCTTCACTAGGTCTTTTGTTAATGTCTTTTTTTTGTGGTCACATGGCCCTTTGGCCCCGCAGCCCGCCGCTCACGCGGGCGACGAGGGATCGAACCCCCCGCGGCTCGATCCCCACCTGATAACCCTCCCCCCCAGGGGGAGAGCCGGACGCCACCCGGCATCCTCGATCCTGCGCCCTCCCGCAAACCCGGCGTGAGGGCGGTGCCAACCGAGCTAAGCTCGGCCGGCAGGTCTTTTGTTAATGTGTCATTTCTATAAAAGGGCACCCGATGTACATATCGACATATAGCGATTGGAATTTTTTGGAGACCTTGGCTGGGTTGTTCCCGAGCAGGGGCGTTTGCCCCATCGTCTTCCTCTTCATCCCCCCCATGGCGATATCCCCTCTCTCCTTCCACCCTCCAGAACCGGCAACGCTGCCGTCCCTTTTCTCCCTCCTCACCCTCCGGCCTCCGCACTGTTCTTCTCTTCTTCCCCTTCTCGGTTCGATAGCGACACACCAGCATCGATCTTCGTCTCCAACTCCATCTCTACCCGGCTGTCGCTGAAGGACGAGAGAAGAAGAAGACGGCGAAGGAGCTGCGGGAGGGGCAGATCTAGCGATCCCCGGATCTGTCCTTCTTCCCGGACAGTTTCCTCTCTCAGCCGCCGACGCCATCGACCCTTCCGCCTCCAACCAGCCGGGAGGAACCGGCTACGATCTCCTTCGCGCGAAGAAGACACCGACACCGCACCCCACCTCACCACCTGTTTCCCTGCTCCGTCGGTCGATGGTCGGACAGTGCCGTGGACGGCCGAAGATGACGTTGGACGGCCATTGCCGGCGCGCGAGACTGCCGGGTTCTCTGCCACGTGCGCTGGAACCCCAGCTCCAGTGCCCCAGCGCCCTTCTGCCGTCCGGACAGGCAGAGTCGCGTGCGACACCCGTGGAAGACAACGGAGCTGCTCGTCGAGGATGTTGCCACGTCAACGGGCGGGCGACGGGGCGATCGTGGCCACGCGGCCATTCCGGCGGCAAACAAGACCGCGCCACGACCCCCGCCTCCCGATTCCGCGCGCGAGCGAGTGCGCGTGGCCCACACGGGCCAGCCCACGGCCCAGACCGGTGGCAAGACCCGGTTTGACCGGGTTCAGAGCCGATTCTGGCCGGTTCGACCCGGTTCAATCCGGTTCTGGCCGGTTCAATCCGATTCAGGCACTGAACCGGCCGGTTCAGGGCGTTTTGAGTTGGTTTAGACCGATTCAGGGTGGTTCGGACTGGTCGTTTTAACCAGTTCGAGTTCGGTTCGTTTCATTTTGGGTTCGTTTCACTCTGTTTTAGTGGCGATTAGCACCGGTCCGTTCTATTTTTGGTCTGCTTAGTCCGTTTTTGTCGGTTTGTCCCGCATTAATTTGGTATTAGAGCGGTTTCGGCTCGTTCTTACGAGTTGAGTCTTGAGCGTTCTGACCATAAATAAATAAGTTGAGGAGTTAAAACTCGAGGTCGAGTTTTCTCCCGGTCGGAGAGAATGATGGGGACAACGTTTGGATTATTTTAGGTCCTTTATGTTTGAGTCCTTGACAAGGACTAGTATGTAAATAGAGTCTTCACTAGGTCTTTTGTTAATGTGCCATTTCTATAAAAGGGCACCCGATGTACTTATCGACATATAGCGATTGGAATTTTTGGAGATCTTGGCTGGGTTGTTCCCGAGCAGGGGCGTTTGCCCCATCATCTTCCTCTTCATCCCCCCCCATGGCGATATCCCCTCTCTCCTCCCACCCTCCAGAACCGGCGAGACTGCCGTCCCTTTTCTCCCTCCTCACCCTCCGGCCTCCGTGCTATTCTTCTCTTCTTCCCCTTCTCGGTTTGACAGTGACACACCAGCATCGATCTTCGTCTCCAACTCCATCTCTACCCGGCTGCCGCTGAAGGACGAGAGAAGAAGAAGACGGTGAAGGAGCTGCGGGAGGGGCAGAGCCGGTGATCCCCGGATCTGTCCTTCTTCCCGGACGGTTTCCTTCCTCAGCCGCCGACGCCATCGACCCTTCCGCCTCCAACCAGCTGGGAGGAACTGGCTACGACCTCCTTCGCGCGAAGAAGATGCCGATACCGCACCCCACCTCACCATCTGCTTCCCTGCTCCGTCGGTCGACGGTCGGACAGTGCCGTGGACGGCCGAAGACGACACTGGACGGCTGCTTCCGACACGCGAGACTGCCGGGTTCTCTGCCGCTTGCGCTGGAACCCCAGCTCCAGCGCCCCAGCGCCCTTCTGCCGTCTGGATGGGTAGAGTCGCGTGCGACACCTGCGGAAGACGACGGAGCTGCTCATCGAGGATGCTGCCACGTCAACGGGCGGGCGACAGGGCGATCGCGGCCACGTGGCCATTCCGGTGGCAAACAAGACTGCACCACAACCCCCACCTCCCGATTCAACGCGCGAGCGAGTGCGCGTGGCCCACGCGGGCCAGCCCACGGCCTAGACCGGTCCCAAGACCCGGTTCAACTGGGTTCAGAGCCGATTCTGGCCGGTTCGACCCGGTTCAATCTGGTTCTGGCCGGTTCAATCCGGTTCAAGCACTGAACCGGCCGGTTCAGGGTGTTTTGAGTCGGTTTAGACCGATTCAGGGTGGTTCGGACCGGTTCAGTGCCGGTTTGGACTCATTTTAACCGGTTCGAGTCCGGTTCGTTTCATTTTGGGTTCGTTTCACTCTGTTTTAGTGGCGATTAGTGCCGGTCCGTTCTATTTTCGGTTTGTCCCGCATCAAAATTTCTGCCCAGAGTCCCCTTTCTGTGCAGAATTAGGGGAGTATACTCCCTCTCCATCTCCCTCCTGCTCCGGTGATCAGCAAGTATAATTCTGACTGCCATTCATGCTCCCCCCTTTTTTACATTGACAGGCATGGTAAGCACTTTATCTTCTGTTTTCTTCTATTTCTGACTCCCGGGCATAATCAGATTTGATTCTTTCTGCTTGCCAGTTCCTGGGTCCCTTTGCTGTTTAGTCTCTCTTCATCTTCCCTGTTACTTAAAGCAATCAACAGGTATGATTCCAGCTGAGTTTTTTAATTAAAAGGATCGACAGTTCCTAGGTATTCCTGTTACCAAGTTGCTAATGGAGAAGCGCATGTCTCTTACTCCTTAGATCTGATGGGCCTTTGTTACATGATTTCGTCCTTTAATTGTTTGTGCACCAATTCTTTATGATGCTGTCCCCAAGTCCTTGTGCCTATACACTTATTTTGCCTTCTGATTTCCTTCCTTTGTGTCATGCCCGGGTTTATTAATGTCTTCCAGCCATCAGGACCAACTAATTGATGGCAAGTCCCTTGACTGTGGTGGAAGCTTAGTGCTTTATATGGATTGTTTTGACCATATTTCTTGGATTATGGTTGATCTAATCACAAGCTTGTACGTGTGTATACTTAATTGTAGGATCTTGACGCTTAATCAAATTGAGTATGTGAAGACCCCTTCCCCATTCATGGTACCCTTAATGATCTCGGGCCTGACTTAGCATGTACCCACCAGAGCTTGATACTGAGGTCGAGCTTACCCCTTTCCTATATTTATTGCCAGGTCATCTCCTCCTCTACCCTTCTTTTGCTGTGAAAATTTGAGTGCCAACAAGCATGTATACATGTTGCACATGCATGACCTTCCCATAACTTAATGGGTATACTTCTCCCTTTGACCCTAGAGTTGGAACTCTATGATTGAGGGGATGGTATGACAATGAGGTCCTTACTCTTTTCGGGATTGACCTTTGTATGTCAACCTTAAGGATGTAAGGGTGTGCCTAGGGCTGGCCCACCCACTAGTCCATATGCTAAAGTTATGCCAAGATGTAGGGACGTGCCTAGGGCCAGCCCCCCAACAAGTCTTGATTGTTTGATTAATTTGTGAGTTGTTATTCGAATTTGGTTGAGACATTGGGCTTGTCTAGAACTGGCCCTACTATCATTCTCAACTAGATTAATTGTTGATTTTATGAATGGCCATCTGACCTCTTTTTAAGCACTGTCTGGGGCCAAAGGGCTGCTGTCGGTCTTGGTTGCCCACTGATTGGACTAAAATCATGTCTCCTGGTGCTGTTCAGTCCTGCAGCACGTGGATGTCATGAATTTCTGAGCCAGAAAGTGGGTTGACTGTGGAGCATCTGGCATGGTATAGTTTAATTGCTGGAGAGGTGGGCAAGATGTAGGTTGGTTGTTTTAATCCGAACCAAATATCTATACAAATTGCATGATCCCGGATCATCTCAAGCTGGTAGGCAAGGGGTAGATTAAATCAAACATTCAGGGCCACTGCCTGTTTTCTAGATGCTCGAGCTTGATTTATTTAACATGTGTAATTGTCTACATACTTGTATGGTATTATTAATAAAATTGATGGTACTTAATAAAACTTGCTTAGAATGTATGTGTTGCATGAAAGTTCACATCAGTCTATTCTTGATCATTTTGGATAGCACACAAGTGAAGAAAAATCAACTAATCTTTCTCATGCCTTATCTTAGTGTTCTTTTTTCAGGTAGCAGAAATAAGTAGAATCTTGTGTCCTGGTGGTGTTTTTGTTGCCACAACATTCATTCTTGATGCCTTCTCTCCATTAAGTCCTTTTGTAAAGCGACTACGCCAGGTAGACCATGTTTCCTTTTCCCAAAAGTCACCTATCACAAGAATGTTGTGCATTTCTTTTATTCTGTGAAATTTGCTACCTGTTGTCTGCATGTTGTCTGAGTTATTTTTTATAGTGAGTACTTTGTTCAGGTGATCCTTCATTAAAACCAAATATTTGGTCAGATGCTTACCATGGATATCACTAACTTTCATTAAATTTACTCATTCCCTAAATTATACCTAATCCCAAAAATGTCCCTTGAATCTGTTGTTTATGCCCTAAAATCAGTTTCCTGGACACATCTATTCCTGACATTATCAACTGTAAGAAAATTACATAATCACTCATCATTTTGGTGAAAATTTGGCAGAGTCCCGAATTTATCTGTATAACACTGTTTACTTGAAAAACATGGACATGTCCATCAGAAAAGTGCATGTTCCCCCGAAATTTCCAAGCACATTAAAAATTAACTAACCATCTTAGCATTGTGCACTTATATTACTAAACAATGCTTCAAATTTTCCTCAGCTTACTTTTTATTGTTTGTTAATGCAGTATTATACCAGTTCCACAGGTCAGCACCTATATCTATCAGTAGCCGAGTTATCAGACCTCTGCAGGACGTGTGGACTGGTTAATTTTATGTTCATAAGGAATGGTTCCTTTGTGATGCTCTCTGCAACTAAACCTTGTTAAGTCTGTATTTTCTGCTCTCTACAGAAGGCTTCTGCTTACCATGGCTCAAAGTAAGTTTATGATCTTTTTTATGTTTTTAAAGCTGTTAAAGTAAATACCAAGGCATACTGGGTTGGATTGGCCCCTGGGTCATCAAGACTGATCAGGATTGGATCAGTAGATCGGCTGATCTGGAAGTCTAGTAGGGATCGGCCAATCTTCCACACCAGCCAGGCAGCCACGAAGGTTGGGAGCCGGGGGCAGTGGAATGGCCCACCTCAGCACTGTCTGTCCTCCACTTAAGATGATGGAGCCCAATATCTGTGAGATCCACGACTTGACCCCTGCCTGGTGCCCACCCCCAGCATTCAATGAGATTGTCTGGTCCAGGCCAATCCAGATTGCCTCCCCCTCCCCTGATCAGATTGGGTGATGCTGATCCCAATCCACGATTGGCCAATCCTACAAAGTGCATACCTTGATCCTTAATTTTGTTGTATTTTTTGTTTGATGCCCTATACCGACCTTCCTTATTGAAATCAAGTTTGTGTGGATCGTTCTTTGAGGTTAGGAAAATTGAATAGACATTTCAAATGCTTCAAGGAACACATAGAATATCACCATGAGTCATGCACCAGTCATGATACCAACAAGATTATATACCTGGTTTTATGTTGTCAGTATTAATTTAGCATGTTGAACATGTGTCAGTAAAAGCTGTTCCATATCATTCTTCTTTATGTTTTCTTTCACTTTGGCTTGTTATAGTCGAATTTTGTAATATTGTTTGGGATGCTGACACTTCTTAAGCTTGTGCACCATCAATAGAGAGGTGGTTTTTGCTCTCCATTTAGTTGAAGTATTTTATTTTGTCACCAGATTGTCACCATAAATATTCTTCTTTTGTTATTCTTCTCTATGATCACGGAAACTGATGCTTGTTTGATGTCTACTATTCTACATTACATCTGATCCAGCACCTTATATTTCTTATTGCTACGTTAACCGTGAAACAGCACGTGCCTGGCAACGAGATGTCCACTGCTGCCTAGGTCTACGTCTTTTCTTCAAACGCTTGGATGTATAGTATATGTCTGATGCTGGCTCTATTTTATCCTAATCAACGGATCCCATCTGGGAGACTCTGAAAACACTATGCTCTTGCGTTATTTGGTTGCATAGACTACTCTGATAAACTGGCATTTCTCTTGCCTCATTTATATTGTTCCTACCCATACTGCACGTTTTCCACACACTATTCATTGTGTATAATCATGAATCTTTACAATCTAATCCTGTCTTGTTGCTTGATTCATATTTTTTACTATATTTATTTGAAAAGTTCCAAATCTTTCTGGATGATGAATATTTGGCCTGCATTTACCATGAGTTGACGCTGATCAATCATAATTGAGTTGATTAGTTTTTAGAAGTGTCTCTTGGTAAGCTGTTAAGTGATTATTATGTTGGTGACAGAAAAGATGATGGTGATTTTAGAGCTTTGTAATTGCAGGTATAAAGCTCTAGTATCAATATTCTTATTTAAACATGTCAAGAAAATGAATACAAATGGGTTAAGTCTGGTGGTAGAAAGACATGTTTTTTATTCCTGTGAGCATTTAGAATGTTTCAATTTTGATTCTGAGTGAACCGGGAATTGCTCTATTTCATCTTATTTTCGTTTTGAATCTGCTGTGAAGTAATAAATGCGGCTGTTGAATCAGCTGGTTTCAATTAACATAAGTTGTTAGAATATCTGGTTTTGGTAAACCTTCAGAGTCAGTAATAAATTTTGAAGAACAAAACCGAATTAAAAAATTGCATTCTCAGGTTTCCTTAACAGCCAAGTGAAATGTGTTGAGAACTGCAATGTTGCTCGAACATTTTTTTTTTGTAGATGATTTAGGATTATTGTTGCTCCGCCCTGAGTGTTCCCGTCAATGCTGAGTTGTTTAATTCGAGTTGAACACTTTCTTGAATGCCCTTCTTGAGAATGGGCACTTGCTTTTTGTTTGATTTGCTCTCTTGGATTATATTTTTGTAGCCTCATTTTAGAAGGGGTGCCATGAATGCTGTTACCGTCATATTTAGACAGGTAACGGAAATATTAGATATGTGGTTCAACTCTTTAGTTTACAATATATTGCATGATGCTAAAACCATGGTTCGCCGGGTCGGCGACCCGGTCGCTTTTTGGGCCGACCGACCCCGACCCGGCCCCGACCCCCCGACCCGGCTATTATTTTAAATTGAATTTTTTATTATATTTTTCTCCGATCCCGACCCGACCCCGACCCGACCCGGGTCGCGACCCCAACCGACCCGGGTCGGTTTTGGGGCCGACCGACCCGGGGCCGACCCCCGACTATTCCTTCCTTGGCTAAAACCATTTGATGGATCGACAACTAACATCTACATATTAAATAGACCTTATGTTGCTCAGTACTGACGGATTTACGATGGGTTCTGAGGATAAATATATACAGGTTATTTGGTAATGTTATCCTGACATGAACAAATAAGTAGAACATCTAAACAAGCAGCTTCCTAGTTCCTAGGATGACCCTGTCGCTGGCTTGGCTAGCTCTCAGGTAGGGGTGCAAACAAGTCTGAGTAGTTCAATGTTTAAACTTGACTCGTTTATTTTGCACAAGTCTAAATTGGGTTTTGAACTTTTGAGTATAAACTCTTTTTTGAACTTGGTTTATTATTTATCGAGTCGAGTTTGATCTCGAATTGCAAGTTGACTCAGGCTATTTATGTTCAAACTCAATACGAACTTGTTCATAAAACTCAAAATAAATTTAAGATTATTTGTGAAATTTTAATTTAAGTTGATTTATGAAACGTGATCTAAGTTTAAATTTAAATTGAACTTTTATTTCAATTTATTTTATATATTTAAGTGACAAGTATATAATTATAATTTATAATTTGAATTTTTTAATAAATGTTTAATTGAGTTATATGCTAGTTTATTGATTAAATTTAGAGTTTGCTCAAGTTTGGCATGTTTAATGAATTGAGTTTTATTTATTTTGTTGAAATTTGTTCATTCAACATCACAAACAAGTTAAGTCAAATTTTTGTTAAGTCGAGTTTTGAACTATTTGATGAGTATATTGGCTTGATTGCACTTCTACTATAAGACAAGAGATTTTAGTTAATAATATATAATATCTAGAGGTGTTCACAATTTGGTTTGGTTTAGGTTAAGAGATTTTTCTCCTAATCCAAATCGAACTGAAAAGGGTAAAGTCAGCTCGAGTGGAACGAAACTATTTTAGTTTGATTTGGTTTGGTTTGTTTCAATTTATTTTGATATTCAATTAATTATTATTTTAAATATTATATATAATATCAATTTATAAGTTAAATATCTAAAATATATATTTTTAGTTAATAAAAATATATGTTACTATTTATTAAGGGTGTAAATGGAATTTGATATTCTTATATTTCAATTCAATTTTGATGAAAATTAATGGGTTCGGAACTTGTTTTTGTATTTTTAAGTAGAATCGAATATTTTGGTAACTTATCAAAATTAAAATCAGAATCAGTTGATTTCATTTTTGTTAATCTGATTTTGATAAAAAATAAGTATATACAAATAAAATTAAATTAAATAAAGTAAAATGAAATATAAAATATAATATATAAAATGATAAAATGATACAAATAAAGTTTTAAAGAGATTATATCAAATCTTAGTAATTATATGTGAATTATTAACTTATTTTTGAATGAAAATTAATATTTAATATGTATTTCAGAAATTATTGGATTTGGTTTTGATTTTGATAACAGAATCGAAATCGGATTGAAATCGAAACATAGTGATTTTGAAATTATCAAAATCAGAATCGGAATTAGAACTTTTTAACCTTTATCGGAATCAAAATCGGATTCTTGTGATTCAACTATCAAATCTGACCCGTTTATGGCCCTACTATTTATTGATAGACAACTTATTTTTTTGTATATTTCAGGTTAATTTGGGTTGGTTGTTTGATTCGATTTCCATGGTTTGTGAAATTGAATCAAGCTAGTAAAATTTTCAATTTGAATCGACATTAGGTTGAACAAAGAGGGAACATCCTAATTGTATCTCTATAACTAAAAAGAATTTTGTTTTGGTAAGTTTTGTTATCTCTAATACTCTCATAACAGGTGTTGTCTCCTTGATCTCGGTAATTTGACCGCCTGGGATGATTCACAATCGGTGAGCTAATGAAAAAATGTAAATATGTTTCATTCTCATTTATATTCTCATATATATAATATTTATACTTATATTATATATAATATATTTAAATTTTATAAAAATTTGTTTTAATTTTAATTTTTTACACTTAATTTTTAAAAATTAGTTTGTTTCCTTAATATATATATATATATCATGAAGTACACGAATAAAATTACACTTTGATGTATATGCATATAAACATAATTATGATATATAAATATTACTATATTATGTTTATATTTATCTATATCTATAAGTAAAATAGATATAGTGTTAATATTCAATTATATATATATATATATATATATGAATGTTTATGACCGTTTAAGTGACTCTTAAGTGGAATGATTGTAAGTAGGTCAGATTCTGTAGTAGATTCATTGGTATCTATTTTTGAGTTCATTAAGGTTCAAGGTGTTTCAATTTGATTCTAATAATTTTGATATTTTCAAGTTCGATTTGATCCCAATTATGTTATTAGAAGCGAATTGAGTCTAGAATCAACCGATTCCTATGAAATATCAGGATATTCGATTCGAATTTGGATAGTTTATAAGATACAAAATAATTTTTAAATTGGCTAATCTTTGTATATAATAGAAAATTTGAAATACAGAATTCCTTTTACACCCGTACGTTGTCCTAACCATGTTGGCCGGGTCGGGACTAGGTCGCGACCCGGGCCCGACCCGATCGATTTTGCCCTTGACTGGCCTGATCGTGACTCGGTTGGGTCGACCCGGCTGGTCGGGTTAAGGCGAGTCACGGAGTGACCGTTGGCATTTGGCAACGGTCATCAGATCGTTGAGCTTTGAAGAAGATCCAGCCAACCCAAATCTCCCTACCATCTCTCCCTCATCCTTCACTCTTTATCCTTCTTCAATCAATATAATATCTATCTATCTACCTATCTATCTATATATATTAGTAATGAGGTCAAATGTACTTTGATCATCTCTAATTTCACTTCTATCTTAGTCTCTATAAATTAAGTAGTGTTTGATTTGACTTAATAAAATATTTAAAATATTAACTTTATTTTTTAATTATCTAGTAGAACATAAAATCTTAGTTATTCACCTCCGATAATTTTGAAGTTAAAATTATGACAAATCATTTAAAATTAAATGATTTACGAAGAACTATCGTATTCAAATATTTTAGCGAACATCTTAATATCTAATATTTGACCAATTTTAAAGTTAGACATCAATTACATCAAAACCAATGAGACATTAGTGGGGTGACAGGATGAGTCAGTGATCCAACACATTCCCCTGATGAACCAAGAGATAATCAACTCTTTAAAAAAGATTTTTTTGTTTGTTTTGCAAAAATTAAGAAGAACTTGAGCAACGGCAATAGACTATGAGAATTGATATGTAAAATCACATAAATATTTGTTTCAATAGAATCAATGTAGGATGCATGAATGGAATTTAACTTACGTAAAATTAGTTATATTACTTATCTTTACGTTGTATATTTTAATCAATATAATACAAGTTTTTTGCATGCTCCTTTTATTATTTTTTATTTTATAAAAATTATACATTTCAGACTATATTTTATATTATATAAAATATATTGAAATTCAATAATACATTAAAATATTACAGCGTATATTTAATTAATATTATACAGTATAGATAATTTTACTTTAATTTTATAATTTTGCGTATTTCATACTTCTATTTTTATTTTTTTGTAAACATAGATATGCTTATTTAAAATTTTCTTATATTTAATTTTTTAAAATTATTTACATCTAATATTGGTCATGTATGAATATAATTTTAAAATGTAATTGTGCATTTTTATTAATTATTTATCATACTTTTAAAATTTTATTTGTCGGTATTTGTATTTTGATATTTTCAGTAGATGATACAAGAAGAAAATTATACTTTTTACCACTTTATTTCTAGGGCATCTCATTATTGGCAATCAAACTGCCAAAAAAATAAGTGGAATAAAATTTCTCTTATTCCAACTATTCTTTACTCCTTTACCAAGTTGCAACCATTTTATTATGTCATAACTAATTCTAAATTTCGTATTTTGTAATAACTAGTTACATTTCCAAACAAGTTCTTTAGGAGCACATGCCCTATAAAACCAAATGATAAAAGCTTACTAAGAAACAAGACAAGGATACAAACACTATGGCTGTTGTTGAACTATTTCTTTCTTCTTTCTTCTTTTTCTTTTTTTTTTGGTTGCCCCTCACCCTTTTGTTAACAAGTGACAAGTTCAAGGAATTTCTCTCCAAGTTTATTCTAAACACTTGTGCAAATTACATGAAAACACTCTCTTGAAATATGTTTTCTTAACTTCATACTTTTTTCCTGTTGGAATTGTAGTTATTTGTTTGATCCATACGAATTTTGGCAGATCATGTAGATATTGCATTTCTAGCTAACGATGACACAATCTAAATGATTCTTTCCAAGTTAGTATTGACGGTTTATGAATATAAAAAAAATAAATATTCGTAGTAAGATAGGTAAATCAATATTTATAAAAATGTAAAAAAGTACAGCTCATGGAGTTACATCTCTCTCTCTCTCTCATGGCTGTCTTGGCTAAATGGCAAGGCTTTTGGTTTCAATGCTAATGGGGTGTTTGGTTGCATGATAATTTTTTGTACATTTTCATGATAAAAAATTATATTAAAATAAAAAGTGAACTAACTCATCACATAAAATTATCATGTTTGGAGGGATGTGGTAACAAAAAAGAGATACTATCATTCAAGATCAAACAAAGTGGGGTACCACAAGAAAAAAGAAAGAGGTGAGAACCTCTTATTTTTTTTAAGAAGAAAATCATTTTCAAAACATAAAATTGTCAAGGTTGTCAAACACCTTTTTTAACAAGTTTTCTTATAATTTTTAAAAATTAAAATAAAAACTTTTATTGTCATACAACCAAACACCCCATAAGAATCTTTATAAATTGTCAATGACTTCTGAGATTGAGTGATTTTGTTGCATAATCAATAGCAAATTTGTTTGAGATTCAAACAATATAATTGTCGAACGACTATTTTTAAAAAGAAAAGAATAATATGGTGTGCCATGTCTAACGAAGGAAAACGTTTTGTACCTAATCATTTGCTGATAAAAGTTGAGAAACCCAACATAAGGAAGGAGAATAAAATTAGAGTAGCTTATGGGGTGTTTGGTTGCATGATAATTTTTTGTACACTTTCATGATAAAAAATTGTATTAAAATAAAAAGTAAACCAACTCATGACATAAAATTATCATGTTTGGAGGGATGTGATTACAAAAAAGAGTAACCACCGCACATGACCCAATAAAGTGGGGGACCACAAGAAAAAAGAAAGAGGTGAGACCCTCATTTTTTGTTTAAGAAGAAAATCACTTTCAAAACATAAAATTGTCATGGTTGTCAAACACCTCTTTTAACAAGTTTTCTTACAATTTTTAAAAATTAAAATAAAAACCTCAATTATCATGCAACCAAACACCCCATTAGTCTAGGGCATCCACATCAATGACATTGGTGTAATACATCAATTACTCTCTGATCTTGTCATACAACTTAGCAAAGTTTGGTAACAAGTGTTCAGTGTACAAGAGGGAAAAAAAAATATAGGAATCACTTGAGTTGTTTATTTTTCTCTTTGTGAATAAATTTCTCGACTCAACTCACCTTCGATCCGGCACAAACCCGGTCTCTACGTGATAATGAAAAATATGGTGATCCTCCTAAAATTCCAAGTTAATAATTCTTATTCGTATATATAAATAATCATAACATTATTAGATTGAGTATCATCTCACTTTGGTCATTGTGAAAAGGTTTGTTTTTTTTATGTTTTGTCTCTCTCGTGATTTCAAGATCTGTAAGATGATGATATTTATAATCATGATACCTGATTATCTTGCCTCTCATTGAATTTTCAGAAGTAGAAATAAATATCCCAATTATTATAAAAAAGTTAAAATGCCTATATATTATGGACCTCTCAGCTTTATCATCATGATTTTGATTTTCGTAAGAAACACATTTGCTGAAAACTGTACACGCGGAAAAGCATATATAAACATATATATTTTTGTACGTGACAGAGCATCTATTAACTGATAAAGAATATAATACCAACGAAAATGAGAGGCAGGTAGAAGACAAATGAGAAGCTGGTATTTAAAATAAGTCATTTTCAGGAACTAAATTCTTGAATACTTAATTTAGTACTAAAATACCCAAAAGGTCGTGCATATTAATTATATTGGCAAGTAATTTATTCTCTTTGTTCCGGCGGCGACGTCTCGTGGGCCAGATGTGGTCGGCGCCCGAGTCAGCCTTCCACCGTGGCTGATTCTGATCGAACGGCTCACGATGCATGACCGCACTTGCCGTGATCACCGCCTCGTGCGCCGTCACGTGACCCTGCGCCGTCCAGATATTTTGCCGGCACGTCTCACCCAATAGGCCGATCGTCGTCTCGTGCCCTCGGTCGGTCTGACCTGCCAGATGTCCGAAATACCCCTCGAATATGCGGGTTTTACAGGGGCGTTTCCAGAACATGAAGTGCTATAAAGCCCAAACGGCCTGGAACACCTAGGGTTTTTACCGGTACCGTCGTCTCCTTCGCGGTGCTCGCGGCTTCCAGGGCTCTCGGCTGAGGCGGCGGGCTCCGTTGCTACTCCCCTTCCGGATCTTTTCTTCGCCCCCCGGTGAGCATCCTTCTTCTCGTATTTCCTGTCTCCTCTTGTCTTCTTCGCTTTTGGTTGTCTCAAGCTGGTGTTTCTATTTTCTCTTCGTGGGGTGTGCGGCGTCTTCTCGTTTCGGGATGGTCGCTTCTCTAGGCATTGCCTGGGCTTTGAGCTCCTATCCAACCTTTATGGCGTATTTTTTTTATGGCTTCTCTTATGCTTTGTGGCATGAAGAAAGGTCTAGGTGTGGATGACGAAGAATTAATTTCTTCGTGTATCTGATTGTGCGTGCTTTTGTACTAGCTTATGCTTGCTTGTGGTTCTTAAGATATGTATATATGTTCCTCAAGTTTGTTCCGTTGTCAATTTTAGGATATGCTGTCGTCTGATGACTTATTTCTGCTCCTCGTTTGAGTTGGAAGATTATATGATGGCGTGCTTTCACTTTAGAGACGACAAATGCAACATATTTTGTTACACGAGATCTAGTGTCTACATGATAGAGGATTCTGTGCGAGAATGTCGAACAAAACAATTGATTCGTGTTTTTGACCAAAACGCGGTTGATGCCTCTTTTCTAGTATCTAATTCAAAGATGTAGGCCGCAATTTCAAAGTAGCATCAAGGCAATTTTGTTGATGCATGAACTATTCCCGTAGAGTTGTTATTGTTCCTACCTTCTTTATTGGCGATTATCCCTTTGATTCTTCTGATGCTGTCAGATGTGATCTAACATCTTGTTTGCTCTTCCTGTCGTCTTTGGGTTCCTTTTTGCTTTGCATCTTGTTATGAGCACAAGAGGACAAAAGAGTCACTAATGTTTTGCCAACCTGATCTAGTGCATGTCATGTAAAGCAAGCTGTTAGTTTCCTTCACTTCTTCGTAACGTTTTGCCAAGAGGTCATATTGTCAATTTTTTGTTGGGTATGTTTACTTTATTCAATTGTTCCCTTTTTTTACGCATTTTGTAATTTAATAACACAATCTGGAATGACCAATTTTGATATGTTTTTTAAGTGTTTTGGCAACATACCTATGGAAAAGTCTTAAAATATCAGTTGTCTATCCTTTGTCTACCTTTAGACAACTTATATCCTCGGTGAATGAAGGTGATCATGTTGTAGAGTGTATATGCCGTCAGATACTAATTTCTTAATTTTTCTCCAGTCAAGTTCCAGATAAATATTCAGGCAAGACGTACTTCTCATGCTAAGAGAAGGAAAAGAAAGAATTTGTAAGAATGTATAGCAGGAAAATATTACTTGGAAGTATACAATCGTAATAAATACATGACTATGTAAAAAAATCACAGTTTTCATTAGTTCAGAAAAAAATGCGTGCTGTCTGCAAAATCTTTGTCTTCCATGCATATCACACCTGTCTCATTTATATTTAATGATATGCTCATTTATATATCCAATTTCTCCTTCCACCCTCAAGTTTTTTTATTCTTTGTAATGTGTCTCCGCTTGCTTATTAATCACCTAACTTTCTGCCTATGGTACTTATTCTATTTTGCTTTAATTTCTTTTGGTACTAAGTAATGTGTTGTAGATCATGGCTGCCACTTAACATCATCTGGTAAGTCCTCTGCTAACTAGTTTTTTTTTGCATTTTACAGCGTTGTTTAAAATGGGCAAGGAGAAGGTTCACATCAACATTGTGGTCATTGGCCATGTCGACTCTGGAAAGTCGACCACAACCGGACATCTGATATACAAGCTTGGTGGTATTGATAAGCGTGTAATTGAGAGATTCGAAAAGGAAGCAGCTGAGATGAACAAGCGGTCATTTAAATACGCCTGGGTGCTCGACAAACTGAAGGCAGAGCGTGAGCGTGGTATTACCATTGATATTGCTCTCTGGAAATTTGAGACCACGAAATACTACTGCACTGTCATTGATGCACCGGGGCACAGGGATTTCATCAAGAACATGATCACCGGAACTTCCCAGGCCGACTGTGCCGTTCTCACTATTGATTCCACCACTGGTGGTTTCGAGGCCGGTATCTCCAAGGACGGGCAGACTCGCGAGCATGCACTTTTAGCTTTCACCTTGGGAGTAAAGCAAATGATCTGTTGCTGTAACAAGGTAACACGATCCCCCCCCCCTCTTCATGAGCACATAATTTTAGTTTATAATACAACCATTCGATCAGTAATTAAACAAAAAAATGCTTTTATACATTTTCCAGATGGATGCCACTACTCCCAAGTACTCAAAGGCAAGGTACGACGAAATCGTGAAGGAGGTGTCGTCTTACCTCAAGAGGGTCGGCTACAATCCCGACAAGATCCCGTTTGTCCCCATCTCCGGGTTCGAAGGCGACAACATGATGGAGAGGTCGACCAACCTCGACTGGTACAAGGGGCCTACTCTTCTCGAGGCCCTGGATATGCTGCAGGAGCCGAAGCGTCCCACAGACAAGCCCCTTCGCCTCCCCCTCCAGGACGTCTACAAGATCGGAGGCATTGGGACGGTCCCCGTCGGCCGGGTCGAAACCGGAGTCCTCAAGCCCGGCATGGTGGTCACCTTCGGCCCGACTGGCCTGACTACCGAAGTCAAGTCCGTGGAGATGCACCACGAGGCTCTGCAGGAAGCCCTGCCCGGCGACAACGTCGGCTTCAACGTCAAGAACGTCGCCGTGAAGGATCTGAAACGTGGCTTCGTTGCATCGAACTCCAAGGACGACCCTGCCAAGGAGGCTGCCAACTTCACATCCCAGGTCATCATCATGAACCACCCCGGCCAGATCGGCAACGGCTATGCGCCGGTCCTGGACTGCCACACCTCGCACATCGCCGTCAAGTTCTCCGAGATCCTGACCAAGATCGACCGCCGATCCGGCAAGGAGCTGGAGAAGGAGCCCAAGTTCCTTAAGAACGGTGATGCCGCGTTCGTGAAGATGGTCCCCTCCAAGCCCATGGTGGTGGAGACGTTCTCGGAGTACCCTCCCCTCGGCAGGTTCGCCGTGAGAGACATGAGGCAGACGGTGGCCGTCGGGGTCATCAAGAGCGTCGAGAAGAAGGACGCGAGCGGTGCCAAGATCACCAAGGCTGCCCAGAAGAAGAAGTGAACCGACGTGGCCTCCGCGCCTCGACAGGTCAAGAAGCTCGCCTTAACAATGTTTTGTCATCGTAGTGTCGAGTCTGCCAGCGTCGCTCGTGTCCTCCTCGACTGCCTTTATTCCGCGTCTAGCGTTTGGATGCAGAACTGGGTTTTAGACAGGCGGTGGCGGAGCGTCGAGCTTTGGTGGTTTCGGAGCCTCTCCCCCATCTGTCATTCCCGTATTATTATTATTATTATTATTATTCGAGGTCGTGTTGTGTTGTTTTCCCCCATTGTCGATGAGTCATCATATAATATCCATGCTTTAAGAGATTTTGTTATATCTCAAGTAGCTTTTCTTCCCGACGATGCCAAATGCAGTTTTCCATTTTATTTAAACACGGGGCTAGTTCTTCGTGAGATTTTTCTGCAACTTGTTATCTATACTTATGTTGACCGGGGATAACTTGGGCTAGTTTAATTTGGGGATGCGTCGTTAAAGCTGCTCAATGATGGGCGTGTAATAGAAAGTTTGGGTGGAGAGATCAATGGAAAGTGTTCAATCATGGTCTTATATGCTGGAATATGGTTGCCAATCAATGAAGTTCGGGTCGTAGGTCGATTTGGTTTGAATTTGAAGCCTCGAAAAATTTAAAATAAAAAGTAAAAATCAATGGGGTGTTTGGTTACATGATATTTTTTTGTACACTTTCGTGATAACAAATTATATTAAAATAAAAAGTGAACCAACTCATGACATAAAATTATGGGATGTGATAACAAAAAAAGAGTAACTATCATTCATTCATGATCAAAAAAAGTGGGAGATCACGAGAAAAAAAAGAAAGAGGTGAGACTCTCTTTTTTATTTAAGAAGAAAATTACTTTCAAAAACATAAAATTGTCAAACACATTTTTTAACGAATTTTCTTACAATTTTTAAAAATTAAAATAAAAATATCTATTATCATGCAACCAAACACCCCATTAGTTGTGGGAATACGAATGAATTGTGTAATATGTTCAAGTTTTAAAATTTTAAAATTATTATTAATTTAAAATTTTAAATAAATATTTAATTAAACACTTGGAATGACACATTAAAATTCGACTTATTTAATAAATTGAGTCTTCTTTTTTTGTTCTAATTTGTTTTGAACAAGATACATGAGTAAGGCTCCGTTTGATAAAGCTTATTGAAGCTCTTAACACTGAACCGGTCAGTGTTCAGATATTTGGGAGCGTTTGATAAAATAGCTGAATCACCCTATAAACTAAGCTCTGAAGTCTTAAAATCATCTGAGCCATTCAGATCGGCGCCCTAACTTTTTCATTTTCAGACGCTCGTCCGCGCGGCCGCCCCCGAGATCGACATCGCTCGTCCGCGCGGTCGCCCCCGAGATCCAGTCTCCTTGCTGTGACCCCGGTGTCGAGCTGTCGATTCTCCTCTGCTCGCGAGGTTCCCTAATCCCTGGGTCTTGTCCGGCGTCTCGCTCGTCCGCGCGGTCGCCCCCGAGATCAACATCGCTCGTCCGCGCGGTCGCCCCCGAAATCCAGTCTCCTTGCTGTGCCCCCGGTGTCGAGCTGTCGATTCTCCTCTGCTCGCGAGGTTCCCTAATCCCTGGGTCTCGTCCGCGCGTCGTCATCCTCAGGTACCCCTCCGCAAACCCTCTCATCTTTCTGGGCAGCCTGCGACGGAGGTGGTTTTCCCCGGAGGGGGAAGACTGGGGGAGGCGGAAGGGGCAAGTCCGTTGCTCTTCTGTTTTTATCTCTTTCTTCTTGTGGCGGCAAGGATGGGTTGTTCCTGGTAGATAGCGCCGGGGAGGCGGCGGAAGCGGAGAGGAGGAGGGGCGGCGTTTTGGTTCTTGTAACTACAGAAGAAGATACATACCCCTGATTCGCCGTCTCGGCGTATGACGACGGTTCCGGTTGTGTGAACCCGCAACCAGCCCCGCGCTGGCCTCCATCGCCTGGTTCCGATGACAGAGGAGATGGAAACGCGCAAGATCGAAATTTTGGGGAACAAGAGGATATCCCACCACCCGATCTGGGATGAATAGGCGCGTACACTTGGCTCCTCCTCGGACTGGAGAGACGTCGGCTGCTGGAGGTCCCTCTGGAGTCTCCGCGGCTTTTGCCTCAGGAATAGTGGAGGAGGCACCCCATCTCAAGCAGCGCCGCTGGTGGAGGAGGGGTGCAGGACGAAGCAGACTGCGAACCCCCCCCTCTTGCGCCGCTGTCCTCCTCCTCCTGTCTCCTCGTGCACTCTCTCTCTCCCTCTCTGTTGGACTAAAAAAATAACGTCCTCAGCGCCCCCTTTCTGAGTAATATTATATACCTCTTGAAAATTTGGTCAGAACATAGATTCTGTGGTTTGAATTGCTCAGTTTGTTAACGGTTGTGCTATTGAACTGGGTTGAATTTGATTTGGCTTGCAGGTTTCAGATTTATGTGCAATGAATTGTTTAAGGATGTTCTTGTTTGTACAGGTTGCAGATTTTTAGATTTTTAGATTTTGTATGTCTCAGACTACACGTTTCAGATTTGATTTAGTTGAATTTGATTGGTTTGGATTGAATTGAAATTGAGTTTGATTTGAGTTCAATTTTTAATTAGATTAAATTTAATTCATTCAATTCATTGGTTTCAATCATATTTCAGCAGAATTTGTATTTCATAAATTTGACAGTTTCTGGATTTTCTTTTATGCAATTTCAGGATTATGTGATTTGATTTGGGGTTTGTTTGAACTTGGATTTTCTTATGTCATTTGATTTGGGGTTTGTTTTTCAGATTTTATCTATGAAGAAAGCTCAGATTTTGAAATTCAGATTACAGAACTTTCGGTTCAGATCTTCTGCAAATTTCAGGTTCCTTATAAATTCTGCACATTACACTCTGGTAGACATTTAAGCCTTCAGATTTTAGTTTACTGATTTCTAATTTCAAACCTCGGATCTGCCAAGTCCAGATTTCGACCTCTTCCAATATCAGATTCCAGACTCCACATTTCTGTACTTCGGCTTGCAGGGTTTTTAAACAGATATCTAGACTTCGGGGATTTCTGCACCAATTCAAGCTTCAGCTTTGGATTTTAGGCTCTGCACAAATTCAGATTTATTAGGCTTCTGACTTTCAGATTTTAATAGGCTCTGAAAATGTGGGTGTCAACAATGGTGTATATTGATGCAAGCTTGCTAAGCACAAACAGTTAAGTAGTACCGAATATCAGTTTCCCTTTCTGATGTTCCGTCGTAACTCTTATGATCATGTGTAAAATATAATGGGTGCACTCATTTTTGAACATATTCTTGGTGTATTAATAATATTTTCTTTGTGCAATCAATTCAGCGTAGGATTTCTCATACTAAAATTGTGGATGTGTATGCGATCGATTGGATACAAAGTTCATGTTTAGTTGTTTTACAATTTTAAGAAGATTAAGTAGATGATTCAGATTTTTTATCAAACGACGTAAATCACTTATGTCTTAATCAAATTAAGGACTTTTTTACCACACATTAAGATGTTAGATGTAAAATTAAGACTTAAGATTTTCAGATTAAGCCTAGTCAAACACCACCTAAGTCTAGTTTTTATTGAGAATAGTTTCAAATTACTTGTCGAGTAGGGGTGTGCTCTGCGTTTGGTTCGATTTGGACCATTAGTTCGGTTCAACTAATCTGAGTCTTCCAAATTGAACCAAGACAATGGAACCAATTTAACTTTAAAAAGTATAAAATAATACTATATTATCAATAAAAATAAGATTTATAATATAATAATATTTATTCTAATAGTTTATAACTTAAAAACAAGTATATGTGTATGTGTTATTAATTATTTTAAATATTCATTTAATCTTTAATATCAAATCGAATCGAACCAAATAGAGATGGTTTAGTTCGATTTAGTTTAAGAACCTAGTTTGGTTCATTTTAATTTGAAAAAATAATAACTCCAAACTGGACCAAATCGAATTACGCACATCCCTATTATCTGGTGTGTATTGGTTCCTTTGCACCATAGGTGTTAAGGTGAGTGCCTAGGTGGCGCTTGGGCACAAAGGTGGCTTTCCAAGCCTGCCTTGGATGATCGCCTCACGCACAGCCAACAAGACGTGTGTCTTGATCGCCTAAGTGTTGCCTTGGACCCAATTGGTCCATATATTATGTTTTGATCCCGATTCTGTTGAACTGGTTCAAGTCTCAAATCAATGACTTGAACCCCCTAACCTTCACCCGATCTAAAGTCTCATTTGATGAACATAACCCCTCGAAAGGCCTGCCTGACTTGCTTAGTAGTTCACTCCCAATGGACGATATCTTTCTCTTCCCCATTGCCGTAGTTTCCGAAGGCTCTCTTCTTCTTGTTCTTTTTTTAGACACACGGTGCAATAGCTAGAGACTCGTGCAACGCAGCACGCGACCAGGGATCGAGCTCTACTCGATCCCCAAGATCCACCCCCCGGGGGTGGCCCGGCTTCAGCCGGGATTTGAACCCCACCCCTTCTCCTTTGAACCCTGAGGGGTCATACCGAAAGATGAGCCACAACTCGATCGACTTCTGAAGGCTCTCAATGACACAAAAAAGTCTTTTCCTCCTCCACTGATCCTTGACTTCTCAACTTCTCAATGTCCTCCTCTACCTTTGGTAAAACATAGGTTTTACTTTTTAGGTTTTTTTATTTTTTTTCCATCTGTAATATCTGAGTTATTTAAAAAAAAATCAAAACTTTCTCCTCCCGTAACTCCTTCCCGTGAACCCCCTCTCTTTTGTAACCGCTCCAATATCTCTCTCTCTCTCTTCCCACCACCACACAACATGACAACAACCCCCCCCCCCTCTCTCTCTCTCTCTCTCTGTGCCAGATGTAGCAATCCCCACCCAGCCGCCTCTCTTCCAACCCCCCCCCCTCTCTCTCTCTCGTATGCAAGGAACACCATCATGTGTAGCAACCCCCCACCTGACCTGTGCTCTCTCTCCCTCTGCCCTCAGTGGCGTAGTAGGCCCCTAGCATTTCCATATATATATATCTCTCTCTCTCTTCCCTGTGCCACCACAGCACCCTCTCGATGTCAACCTGGGGTCCCCATCACCCTGCTACATTGCTAGCACCCCTGTCGTTCTCGACGGAGTGGACAACACCAACCACTCCATCTTTGCCCCCAACAACCAGCACTGCCACCTTGACGCTCTAGACAACGTGCTCACCAGTACAAACTGCCTTCCACCCCATTGACATCTTACATCGTCGTCGTCAGCCCATTGACGTCTTGCGTTACCATCGTCAGATCTAGCCACATCAATGTGTTGCAAGTCGTCATTTCCCCCTTCTTCCCTGTTTCTATCATGTGTGTGAACGTTCAAATGTCCGACTATTTCTCATCAAATCAAGCACACCAACGCTTCGTTGAACTATCAACACTGCTCCTTCCTTTCCGGTTCTACCTGACATCTTCATGAACCATCGGTTGACTCCCGATCGGTGATCCTTTTGCAGCCACACGTTTAGCATCGTTCAACGTCATATGCCCTTGTTGCACTCCTTGCTGTTGTTTTGTCACACGTCGTTGCTGCCGCACTATGCACTCGTAGTAGCTCAATTAGTTTCTCCTCGTTTTGGTCAATCCTTATGGGATGTTTGGTTGCGTGATAATGTGAGTTTTTATTTTAATTTTTAAAAATTGTAAAAAAATTTGTTAAAAGAGGTGTTTGACAACCTCGACAATTTTATGTTTTGAAAGTGATTTTCTTCTTAAACAAAAAAGAGGATCTCACCTCTTTCTTTTTTCTTGTGGTCCCCCACTTTATTTGGTCATGTGTGGTAGTTACTTTTTTTGTAATCACATCCCTCCAAACATGATAATTTTATGTCATGAGTTGGTTCACTTTTTATTTTAATATAATTTTTTATCATGAAAGTGTATAAAAAATTATCATGCAACCAAACACCCGTTAGCATTGCTTGAGATAGACATTTCAACTTTTCATATCATTATATTGACTTTAATGAATATGTTAAAATTAGTTAGTTAAACTTTGGATAGTAAAATATAATTATTGGTTCTATATGATCTAGAATGTGCGTATGGAGCTAGTTTGAGGTTTAATATAATTTATCCATTCTTAGTTAAATTAAAAGAGCTATGTATCTTATCAAGTTGATGAGTGAGATTTAAATTAGGTAAACTAGGTCGTGGAGTTTTTTGACCTTCTAAATATTCAGGGTTATGTTATGAACCTCCCTAATAGCTAAGAACAACTTATGTTAGAATTTAAAAGACTTAATATATGTGGAATAGAATCAGTTAATATTAATATTTTGCATGTCTCCATGTTAATTCATTGTAACTTACTTGATTTTGGAGCATATATATCATTCTATGTATCGTTGTTACAATATGGTTACTTATAATTCACAATACTTGTACATGAGATATATAGTGATTTAATTGAATGAGTTACACATAGTTGATTATAATTTGAGTCTCATATATGTGACTTGCATTTGACATTTTTGAATTGACAAGTTGATGTATATCTAAATAATATATGCTTTTAATTTATGAGAAGTAATTAATGTAGCAATTAGTGAAAATTAGAACAGTTTAGAACATCTTTTGATCATAGATACCACTATTCATCCTAAGTGCACGCTTACTTACTAAAAAGAATCATCCATAAAAATTTAATGTAACGGAAGTGACGATTCCTGTGATTCTTTTAGAATCTGTCTCAATTGAAATCGAATGACAAAAATTGAAACCGATCAAATCGAGTTCGAATATACCTGATAAAAATTTATATAATTCCATAGAAAGAACGGAGATAAACTTCTAAAACTCTTCAAACTAACCCGAGTCAGTTGAAGTCGCAACCCGAGTTGGGTCGGGGTCATAAAAAATATATTAAATTAATAACCAACTCAGGATCACAGGGCTAGGGTTGGGTCGGTTGGCCCAAAAATCGACCGGGTTGGTCGGATCACCGACCCGACAAACCATGCTTAATTGCTTTCCAGCCAAGGAAACTCAGTAGGGCAGACAACCCTGCAAATGCTGGCACCATAATGAATCATGCAAAGACGGACTTTCTGTTATCTGAATCTACATTGATGGGGTGTTTGGCTTTACGACGAGTTGAGTTTTTATTATAAAAATATGTTTTTGTAGCAAAGTTTGTCAAAAATGATGTTTGTAAATCATTACAAAGATATGATTTTTAGAGAGAATTACGTCTTGGACCAAAGAAAAAGAGGTTAGACCCTTTGTTTTTTCACGAGTTATTCATGGTCCACACTCTTTGTTATCACATCTCACTAAACATGATAATGTTATGTAACTTATGGGGTGTTTAGTTGCATGATAATAAAAGTTTTTATTTTAATTTTTAAAAATTATAAGAAAACTTGTTAAAAAAGGTGTTTGGCAACCTTGACAATTTTATGTTTTGAAAGTGATTTTCTTTTTAAACAAAAAAAGAGGATCTCACCTCTTTCTTTTTTCATGTGGTCCCCACTTTGTTTGGTCATGAATGGTAGTTACTACCTTTTTATTATCACATCCCTCTAAACATGACAATTTTATGTCATGAGTTGGTTCATTTTTTATTTTAATATAATTTTTAATCATGAAAGTGTACAAAAAAATATCATGTAACCAAACACCCCGTTAGATTTTTATACATAAAATTTTATCAAAAAAAGTGAATAAAGGGCATCAAGGCATACCTGGGCTGTGGTGGCTGGTGAAGATATCTGGGAGTTCAGTCCATAAATAAGCTTGTCAAATATTGGGAGCTAATTACAAGTGTCGTCGTTATCAAGAAAACATAAATGGAGACATACACCATTAACACGTCTGATTCTTTGGCCAATGAACACTGACTCACAGTCACCGTCTCATTCTGTCCAAACCTGACAACTATAAACCCAGGGTCATCTCTCGCCGCCCAGCTGATTGCAGGAACAGTTACCTCACGTGTTCCGTCGTCATGCACGTGGTCGCAAAATTGGTGCGCGTGGGCACTGAACACCATCCTGAGAAAAGCACGAAGAAAGGGGTATTAGATTTTACCGTCTAACAAGACTGAAATGATGTTTGCAAGGCTATAATGTCAACGGTTCAGTGTTTGATGTCAATGTCTATCAAAGGGCCCCAAATTTTTGGGCGGTAAGTATTCTTGGAGGGTCTTGAAAATGCAAATTTCGTATTGTTCTAACAAAAAGATAATATCAGATATATGGCAATCACAACTCTCCGTGTAAAATGATGAAAATAAAAAATATCATTTCAAGACATAGATATGAATAATATGAAAAAGAAATATAAGAAAACTCAGCACATGGCATAGTTCAAAGCTTGAACTTTTCTCATATGATGTCCTCGCACATGAAAAAAGTGCACAATCAAGTCCCGGGGATCACGACTGCAGTGCAGTACGATAGGGTTGAGCCATTGTTTCTATAATAAAACCAAACCAAATAAGGATCTCAAATCCCACCAAATCAATGCGGTTAGTTTAGCTTGGTCCAAGATTAAATTTTTATTAAATATCTACAATAATCAATTATATAAATATATAGACTTATTTTAAAGTCTATATATTTGGGGAGTCCTCAAACAGGATAAATTGGACCCATGGCTCAAACAAACCATATGGAACCGGACCAGCCAGTAATGTTCTCAGAATTGGCAATATTTTGCAAGATCTCATGAAAACAACAGTTTTGGTGAGCTGACAGATCTGAGGTTCCCGAGAGAGACTGCCAGAGCAGCACCAATCGGTGCCGTCTTCCCTTTCCTATTGGCGTGGAGGGTGGCCTGACCATTAGGGCTTATGGACTCAAAAAGGATAGATCTGCAAGTTAAGATGCAGATCCACATATTACAGCCTGCCCTCATGTCTGAGAATCTAGGCTGGTGGCTCATCTTGCTTGCACGAAAGGACAGAGAAGAGGCAATGCGGCCAACGCCCGCACAGAGCAAGGCCGCTCCATTCTGCCACCCACAGATGGCTCTCTCCATCCCTCCAGAGCACCTTCCCCAGCCAAATTCTGTACCGTATCTCCCCAACCATCCAGAGACAAGGTTGAGATACAAGTAGTCATTCCTTGCCATCCAGTTCAGATTGGTTTACTGGTTTGAACCATTAAATGCACATCCCTAGCAGTCAAATATTTCTAGGTAGGGATTGACCCCTGAATCTGCCAGTGATGATCCGCTGAAAAAAAAATCTAATTCATGATTGGATCTTCTAAAAATTGAAAGAAACGAAAGGCCATGAATAAGCCTAGGCTAGAGGGATGAATAATCTCTATGGTATTGACACTGTTTAGCTGGAAAGGACCCGATAACCACTGAGTTACCAGATCAAGTCATATGGGTACCATAGCAGCACCACTCCCCCTCCGCTGTCTCCCAGTGGCAATCCCAAATCTAATCACGGTTGGATCATTCCACAATCGGCTGATTCAGGCTGATCTAGGAGCTAGGAGCCCAGACCTGTCAGAAGTTCCTCCTCCCACAGATTGGATCCACCAAATCTGCAAACCATACTAGCAGTGCATATTTAATGCCTTGTTTGGTTGGTTAGAGTAACAAAAATGATACTATATCAATTTTGATTTTGACATTTGTAAAGGAAGCAGTATCCATATCAAAATTTTTACAAATGGACACTTGTATTACATATCATGCTTTACTTGCACTAAGAGTTTCAATATTGATATTGATAGTCAAACACCCATTGATCATTTCTATTGATAGTGATAGAGGTGTTCAATATGGTTACCAAACAGGGCATAAGGTATACAGTATAAATCCAAGACGTGTTCACTTTGGATGACTAATCTAGCAACCGATCTAACTATTTGCCTTGTTTTCTTTCCTTTTGCATATATGTTGATGCATCATTCTCTGTGCTGTTTAAAGCATGACAAGGCCAGCAATTTGCAAGATAAAGCTCAAGGCTCTTATAACTTAATCTTTCTTTATTGATTTGATAAGCTCGAGAGAGGCTTTATTTATCTATCCTACATCCAAAAAACAGCCAAGCATGAAAGAGAAGCATATGACAAATATAAGTTCTTATTCAAATGCAGATGGCAAATTTTTTACAGTCATGGTCACAGCCCTTCGGGTGACCAGAAGGTGAAAAAAGAATTATCCAGTTCTTGGTTCCTGTCCTTGTATCCAAAGTGTTAAAACCAACAAGAATTTAGATAATTCACTTGCTCAGTAATTTAGAGTTTTAAACAACTAGATTCATTTATCTTGATGTATGGTGATTCAGAATTTCAAATTAAACGTTTTCACATGTTTGCAGTTTAATATAATATTTTCAACAAAATAACCATGAAACAGATCCAATTGCTGTGGATTCTTAGTCAAAGGCTAATCATGAAACTTAAGGTGTTGTGTATCAAAGTAATACAACAAAATTAACTAGAAGATAACATAATAATGTCACAGACCGACTTATACCGCGGTTTGAGGGCCTGGAAGATATATTCTGTTGCATTTGGCGGCAGCATGTGCATCAACTCATAGGGTCCAGTGCTGCCAAAACTACTTATAAAGCAAACCATGAAAGAAAACTAAATTAGGTCAAAAAATGCAATGAATACAAATGTTTCAAGTAAATTATCAATAGGCAATTAGTTATTTTATCGTCTCTGGAAAGCCATGAAACTGAAGCAATACCCTTCACTTGACATATTTGTTCTCATATGGGTACCAGTGTGGTACTTATCAAACACATTATTTTTTAATCACTATGAAGTTCAAAGACAGAATAAAGATGGGAACATAGTTTACATAAGACTATCTATTTTGTTTTACATCTATAAGAGTAAACATGAAATAAACCCAGAAATTAACAAGAAGATGAAATTAGGCATTAAGCATTGATTCCTTATGGGACTAAGTAAACATATACATGAATCTTCATCATCTTAAATATTCACGGGTCTTCATATTGTAGATATTTTGAAAAAAAGATGTTTGTTTGTAATAAGGGAGTTAAGGTCATAATCAGGAGATATGATAAAGGCAATTATGATACAATGAGCTTGTCAGCCACACAAGCTATCCTCCCTGCATACCATGCAAGTTGAAGCAGCTTGGAATCATGAACCATAGTAATGTGGAGTCATCTCGAGCATGGAAGGCAGGAGCAAATCGTATCAGCCATGTCAATCGTATCCTGCCTGAGTCCATATGATCAGGCAACACAATGGTCAATCTATCTAACGGGTGTGGCCAGATTGGCTGGTAGTGGACCTGATTGGCTTTATTGGCCAATCCGGCCTGCTACAGGCCCCTGTATCATCTCAGTCATGTGAGGAGGAATCGGATAGGATCAGCCAATATCAGCCAATCTGATTGGTTTTTCGTCCAACTAATATGGCACCATGATGAATCACCAATCATTTAGAGAAAACTCTGGCAGGTGTAAAAGCAGAGGAGCTCAACATAGTCATCTCTTGGCTCGACTGCACGCATGACATGGTTTGGCTCAACTTTTGCAGTTTCACATTGTACTCCTTGCATGCCATCAATATCAAGTGTATTTAGATATTGCCTTCAGCTTCTGCAGTAGCCGTATAGATCATATAACATTATAGAACTCAAGGACAAGCTTTACAAAACCTGAGAAGATTGATGTGAGCATCAGCACCGACACTAAAATATTGAGTCAAAACTATTCAAAGAAGATTAACATTGACTTGAATTTAGTAGTTGTTAAGCCCAAATTGTTATTAACATTTAGTTATCAGTGTCATTGGGCCGACCTGAAAGAGCTCTTGCCCCTCAAGTAAATGTTAAATGTTTTAAAGAAAAGTGAATTATCATTAATGAAAGCTGGCCCAAAAGAACACCAGCCTAATAAGCTCATCAGCCAAACAGCAGAAATGATCCTAGTCGGAGGGCCCTGCCACTGGTCATGGAAGCCGTCGAGGGTGATATATCAACCAACCAAGCGGTGGGAATGTTGCAAATGGAGAGTCCTGTCACTGATCATACTGCACCCCCAAACCTATTGGGCCAACCCAGATAGTTCTAAGGTTTTAATCATTTTTCCTGTTAAATTGTTGTCGTGTGGTTAACCAAAAACTTTTCGCCACCCGCGCGCACGGCGGGCCTTCGGCCAACTGGGCCAGTGACCAAAAAAAAGGTTAACCAAAAACTACTTATCAACCAAAAGATAGGAATGCTCCTAAGTGGGTGACCCAATGGCCGGCCAACCCACTGTCAGTAAGTTAAGAACATGTGGATTTTTTGACCCTCCAAAAGTCAAACCCATAATGTTCAAAGCAGTCCTTAAGCCCACGCATGCTTTCATTTGTTCAAATCTGATTAGGCATCAACCAAGACCAAGGTTATGCAAGTAGCAAAAAAATACACAATTTCATGGACTGTTAAGTTTATTGCCTTCATCTCAAACTCCACTGGGAGCAAGAAAAAAGAGAGGGAAAGAAAACAGCCAGCCATCCAACATATGAATATTGCATCAGGAGTTGCAAGGTGGAAAATGAAAGACAATAAGGGCCAGTTGTATGTTACCCAGTGGTGGTGGCGGTTTTTATGTTGGATTGACACCCCTTGTCAGCCAGAAATAGGGCCTCCTTAGGCCTTGCCATACAACTACCACCGCCAAGAATTATGTAAGAGCCATAATAGGTTAAGCTGCAGTCCAGTGGGTGCCAGCCCAACCAAGGAGCTGCTGTGAAGGTCTCTCACTCAAGTCTGACTGTGATGAAGACTGTGGAGATGTGAAAGAGAGGGACGTTGTGTGCAAAAAGAATACCTTTATGCCATGGTGTTTGATGTCATCACCGCCACTGATAGGCCTGAGGGACCATGAAGGAAAGGGGCACAGTACCCTATTCGCTGCCCAGCTGACAAATGTCCAGAAGCAAGATCCAAAAAAAGGGAGCCGTCTTCCTCCCTCCATCGTGCCTTTTCATCAACCAAGCGAAATGGGAAACAATAGCCAGCCCTCATTTCCCAACATAGATCACTCCATCCCCGGTGTGATCTTCTGCCAATGTGAATAGAAAGTGTAATGTCGTCGGCACGAAGCATCTGATGATAGGTGTGGCAACGGCGGGTATGAGGAAAGACATGGATAGGATAAAGGTGCCTTGAAGCACGGAGGAGGATGAGGTGCTGAGAAAGCTGGTAAAGTATGGGGAACAGAACTGTGTCGCTGATAAGTAAGTCGACCCCTGGGAGGTTGAGGAAGTCATGCCAGCTGTGGCACCAGTCGTCACCGCAGGCGGAGCACTGCCCCTTCACCCTGAGGAGGATGAGAAGATCCTCGAGCCCACACCATGTTCAGCAACCATCGCCCAGCTCTTGTCAGGCAAGACCGACAATGCCAACAAGAACCATTGGAACTCTATCCTCAAGCGCAAATACTCTGCTTCTGCCTATGCCTCCAGCACTGGACCCTTCACCGACAATGACACCAGGGTGGAATTGGCCCATAAAGGTGATGGCAATGAGGGGCCAGGGCGAGCGGCAGGCTGGTGTTCTCGGCTCTTTGTCTCAGCCCCATCAATCCATCAGTTCAAGCATCAATAATACTAACCATTACTCATCTCCCTTCGGAACTGTGGCACCCCACATATATTGCCGTCTCAAGGGCTGACATGATCATCAGCCTGACGACAGATCTCTCACAGTCACCACAGACAAACACCATCGTCAATGGTAGCTTAACGAATGACGAGGAACCATCCATGTTGCTTACCCTTATACTCTCCCTCCCAATGTTGAAACCACCTATTTAAACCACAGATCAAAGCAGATGGCCCCAATCCATTTTGTACAGCACCACCATCACCATGAGTTGCCTTCTCTGACCACTCCCTTTTACCTGGACTCAAACGTCCTCAGTTCATCTCATCAGTTCATTTCATCTCCCAGCTGCTGCTCCTGAACATCAAGGGCAACAGTTACCATTCAGTCCGGAGATTCTCGCAGTGAAGCAGGAGATGATAAGGAAGTGCAGAGCTACATGACAACATTGGAGGGAAACAGCGTCATGTTCCTACAGCAGTCTGGCACATCCTCAAGCCATTGCACTCTCAAGGATGTGTGGACCAGTATAAATCCACAAGCATGTGCCAGCCAATACACCATTGCATGCACCAAACCATTGCTGTCATAGCAATCCCTTAACAAACGGATGCAACAAGAGACATTTTGCACTAATACGGAAGAATGGAACAAAAGGTGGACTCAGACCCTCTATAGTTGCACCCAGCACAAGTTAACAGTACTATTTGAGCCTTCCTTGGCACAATGGTCCAATGTTGTCTGGTAGGTCGGGTGCCACTCCCACCTCCACTAAGCTGACACGAAGAAAAAAATACAAGATTAGGGTCCTTTAATGGGACAGCCATGGCAGCACAGTCAAGTGCATGTTGCATGGTCATCATATTCTACCGCACTTAAAGGTGTCAACGCATTTGTCAATATGAGCTTTGACACTTCGCATGGTGTCTCCTTCGTCGTCGTCATCTTTAACTCCACATGGCCCCCTTGGTAACTCGCTCGTTGAAGTGCTACGGGCTTTCACATTCGTGCGCACATCATCCATGCCCAATGGGCATGGATTGCAGAATCGGTGGAATCGGTCCGATTTCGACCGATTCTGGAATCGGATCGGAGGATTCCAGGCGGAAGGACCGATTTCGGGAAGAATTCCGCGGAATCGGTATGAATCGCCTGGAATCGGTCAGAATCGATCCCTTGTGGAATCGACCGATTCCGTCGGAAGACCTGGTCAATTGGCCCGGTTCGATTCCCGGTTCGATTCTGGACCGGAATCGACCTGCGGCGGTCGATTCTGTTGATCCCGCGGCAGCAGAAGGTCGATTCCGGCGATTTCGGCGCGATTCCCAGGCGATTCCGGCCTCGATCCCAGCTGCCAGCATCGATTCCGGGCCGATTTCGTCGATTCCAGCAAGGATTCCACCGATTCCGGCGATTCCGGCGGCGATTCCGGCAACGTCTTCAAGGGATTCCGCCGATCCAAGCTCGGATCGGCTTCGAATCAACCTCTTCTTCGATCTTATAAGGTTTTTGGTAAGATTTTTTCGCCGAAAACTTCGTACGTCCATTCTTACGCGTTTCCGACGAGTCCGAGCATCGTTAAACGTTGTGATTTCCGACCGAACAAGTCCGTCCAAGTTTTGAACTATCCGTTTAAGTCCATTATGCATGGGAAAAATTCCGGATATCCCGTACGTTAATTTACGACCATTTCCGGTAAATACGTAGTCCTTTAAACATACCGAATGATGTGTTACTTGGGTTGCCTGCTTCCCGAACAGCGTCTAAATCAATTTTTATGTTATCTAATCATTTTTAGTGCATTGTTTACAATTTTTGCAGATATAAGCAATAGCCGATCAAGGTAATGCAGCACCAGCACGTGCTTCCGACGTGGGTTGGGAACACGGGCACATGGTAGACCCAGTCAGGAAGAGGGTACAATGCAAATGGTGTGGGAAGGAGATGAACGGGGGGGTGTTCCGGCTGAAACAACATATTGCCGGAACAGGTGGGAATGTTAAGAAATGTGACAAGGTGCCCAGGGAGAAGAGTGAGGAGATGAGAGGCTACATGACAGGTAGAGCCTCTCAACGGGCTGTTAGGATCGAGCAGAGGGAGGAGTTGCACGACGAGCTACTCCAGAAGAGGAGGGACCGCGATTTGCCTATCTCGAAAGGGAAAGGCAAGGGGAAGGCACCAGCTGAGCCGGAGCCAGAGAGCGAGGACGAGTCCACAGACTCCGAGCTTAGACGTGCTAGGCACGCTAGCAAGCGTGCATTTGCTGAGGAGGAGGACAGGAGGAGGGGAGCAGGAGGGTCTGGGTCCAGAGATGACTCAGCTTTGGGGGCCGATCAGCATCGGCTCGCCCTACCTCGGGCTGGGACCGAGAGACTGACCCCAGGAGACAGGAGCCACACCGCCGTTCTACTTCTACCAACACTCGATTTACACCGAGTGACGAGTATTTATTTAGGAAACAGAGTGCTGGGCAGATGGGGATTAAACAGGCAATGAAAGGGGTGAAGGCAACAGGAACGGCTGCAAAGAGAGCCGTTCGCCACATTGTGAAATGGTTTTTACACGCAGGTATCACTTTTTAAATTAAAATTGACATTATGTGTGTTTTATTTACTTAAACTTAATTTTAGCCTGATCCCAATTTTTTTAACTTGATGTAGGCATCCCAGCACATGCAGCCACCAGCCCCTACTTCCAGACGATGGTGGATGCCGTGGGTGAGGCTGGACCGGGTTTGCAAGCCCCGGGCAGCAGACATATATACGGCGCTGGCCTGGATGAGGAGGTCCAGGAGTTGAAGGAGTGGATGAATAGTTTTAAGTTGGTGTGGAAGAAGAGGGGTTGCACAATTATGTGTGATGGGTGGACAGGTATCACCAAGAGGAGTATGATAAAATTCTTGGTGTACTGTTATGAGGGGACAACATTCTTGAAGTCGATAGAAGCTTCTGAGAAGATAAAAAATGCCGACTTCCTTTTTTCTCTGATGGATGCGGTGGTGGAGGAGATCGGGGAGGACAATGTGGTTCAGGTTGTCACTGACAACGAACCATCATATAAGGCGGCTGGGAGGAAGTTGATGGAGAAGAAGAAGCACATGTTCTGGGTGCCCTGTGCAGCACATTCCATTGACCTCATATCAGAGGATATAGACAAGGAGGAGGGTGTATTCACACTTGTCAAGCAGGCGCAGACGATCACATCATTTATTTATTTGCATTCCCGCCTGCTACATATCATGAGATCACACACAGGAGGGCACGATCTTGTTAGGCCCGGTCCGACTCGATTTGCTACGAATTTCATTGCGTTGGAGAGTCTACACCGGCATAGGCATGCATTGGTTAGGTTCACACAGTCCGAGGAGTATTATAACTATATGGTGGACAACCTGCATGACAAGAAAGATCAGTTGGAGATTCTTGTCAGGTCTGAGAAGCAGATCATTGACAAGAGGTTTTGGGAGAGGATTGCCTACTACTTGGCAATCATTGAGCCACTAATAGTTGTCTTGATGTTGGTAGACTCAGATGACAAGGACCAGATGGGCACATTGTATGATGCCGTGGACCGGGCAAAGTCGAAAATAAAAGAAAAAAATCCCGAGAGGTTACAAAAAGTGGTGGAAGATCATAGATGACCGATGGGACAAGACCTTGCACCACGATGTCCACGCTCGGTAACTTGGTTAAAAAAATATTTTCTCGAATAATTGTCTTATTCACGGTGTTAACTAATAAAATCTTGCGGGATATTTTTGAACCCCCGCATCCAATATGGAGGACGGGTGGTGAACGACAACGAGGTGATGCGGGGTACACTTCTTGTTATTCGAGCGTACGTGCCGATCTCAGCAGGACAGGATAGAGGCTGAGATAGAAGTAAGTTAGAGTTCATTCAATACCTTGGAGTAGCCTTACCAGGCAACTAATGATTGTTTTTATAAAATTTTCAGATGTAGAAGTATAAGATGAGGGTCGGCGTATACTCAGATGCTGATCTGAAATACTCAGTTGACAAAGTGTCACCTGGTATAGTAATAGCTTGATGAAGATTTTATTTTCTTTTCATATAAGTTATGGTAGATGATGGGCTAATTGTTTACCTTTTCTCTTCTTGTTTTTTTCTTGTACCGAGTGGTGGGTTCGGGTGAACACCGGGAGTGGATGGAATCCACTTGCGCCATCGGTATCATGATACTCAGCCAGAGCACCAGTTCCTCCCATTGTGAGAGGAACTGGAGTACATTCAACCTGATACATACGAAAAGGAGGAACAGGTTGACCTCAGACCGGCTGGAGAAGCTGTCTTTTGTCATTACAACATGAGGCTGCGCATAAAGAACATCAAGGATCGACAGAAGATCAGCGAGGAGCAATTTGCACGATTCGCAGGTGGTCCATACGAGCAGAGGCATTCCTCCGCCACACCACCACCCGAGGAGGTGGACACGGATCGATATTCCAGAGGAGCACGCACTTGCCTCCCGGATAGAGGAGAGGGAAGCCGGGGATAATGCAACGAGTTTGATCCCGATGACCGCGTACGGGTTGAAGGAGAGTTGGATGGTGTTGAAGCCGAGGAGGATGCTCCAGCCTCCACCTCCATCTACTTCTCGTGCTCGGGCAGGGCCTTCTTCTCGCCCGGCCTATGGAACGACCACTGCGGCTTTAGCCTCGGCCCAGCTCCGCCCCAAAGCCGGCTCGCTACCTGCCCCATTCGCAGTCCGGGGAAAATGAAAACAAAAGTGACTGCACAAAAAATGGGAGGATTTGCAAAGTTGAAAAAAACTTTGGGTTACGGACCTTCCGGTACTTCGCAGATGGTCGAAGAGGTGAAGAGAAGGAAGCTAGAGGTCGGGCGTCATGTCGGCCCCGGATGACAAGACGCAGGCTCCTTCTCACTCCTCAGGTGAGGATGACGAGGAGTGCATACCAGCGACGCAGCCATCAGCAGCAGCCGAGTCTCCTGATTCACGGCATCCAAAGCCGTATTACACGCTGGATTCGGATACACAAGATTCTTATATACAGGAGCCACGATGTCAGCATTTCGTGGCCGACCACCGGTGGATTACACCACTAGCTCCACCATCCTCTGCTTACGTCCCGGTCGTCCCGCAGTCCGATCCGTACGACCTTGATAGCATGGCATCGACATTATTTTCATATGGATATGGTCCCGGACAGTATACAAGACTGAGCACGAGGGAGGAGCGTCAAGTGCAGCAGGGAGAAGAGGAAGACCCATATTTATATCCTAGATTTTGGTAGTAGATTGATATGATGTAAATTTACTTTTTTTTTCATGATGTATCATCTCTTTGATTTTTGAATCAATGGAATTGGAATATGTACTTAACTTCAAATCTTCAATTGGAGTTCATTAGTATTTATTCGATGTGGTCCTGTGGATGAATGCATTGGTTATTTTTAAAAAATTTTCTAACTTATTTCCTATTTTTTTAGAATTTTTTCTGAATTTTTTGAATTTTTTTGACGAAAAAAAAATTTAAAAAAAAAACCGATTCCGGGCCGATCCGGAAGCCGATTCCTGGAATCGAAAACCGATTCCGATTCCAATTCCGGAATCCTTGCCCATGGGTCTTCAAAGCTGCTCCATCTTCACTATGTTGTATCCGAGAGTTGTGCCACCCAACAACCAAGTGGGCACTGCCTATGTCCTAGTTCTACCTTGTGCCCTAGACAACCACCCACTAAGAATTGTGAGATTGAAATCAGAGTCAGGATCGGTGGATACCAATCTGATACAGATTGGATCCGATCGGTCCGTTCCAGACTGATCCACTGGATCAAAAATCGATCCAGAATTGGTAAATGAAAAAAAAAATCGATTCAGATCCATCTGATCTTGACCCATCCTGGACGATCTAGCCAAAATCGTAGGAAAAAATCAATCCAATTACAATCCTAATTCGATTCCGATCCAATCTTGACCAATCTGGCCGATCCGGACCGGCATAAAAAATCGATCTAGTTCCATTCCTGATTAGATTCCAATCCAATCCTGACTGATCCGGCCGATCCCGCCGAAACATTTTTCCGGATTGATCCTCTAACCAAGAATCAGATTGGCAATGACTGATCCAATTTAGGAATCGGATGATCCCGATCCGAATTGGCCGATTCCGCAATCTATGATACCCATTGCCAAGGTCTTTGGGTACTTTGCTTGCCAAATGGTGAAGTGACATCATCTTCAACTCCCATTGTTTACGGAATCGGTGGAATCGGACCGATTCCGACCGATTCCGGAATCGGATCGGCGATTCCATGCGGAAGGACCGATTCCGGCATGAATTCCGCGGAATCGGTAGGAATCGGTCGGAATCGGTCCGGAATCGGCCGGAATCGGTCCGGAATCGGAATCGGAATCGGAATCGGATCGTTTTTTTTCATTTTTTGCTATTCCAGTCGGATCGGCCAGAATCAGTCCGAATCGGCCGGAATCGGCCGGAATCGGTCCAGAATCGGCCGGAATCGGCCGGAATCGGTCCAGAATCGGTCCAGAATCGGAATCGGATCGTTTTTTTTTTTTTTGCTTTTTTTTTACCGATTCTGGATCGATTTTCTTCCATTGAATCGGTCGGAATCGGTCCGATCCGATCCGATCCGGATCGAATCGGTACCCACCGATTCCGATTCCGATTCCGATCCCGCGATCCTTGTCAACTCCATTGTCAGGTGCACTTGATCATCGGGTTTGTTATATGTCCGGTGCAGCCACCTGCTACCAGTGTTTTTGTCACAACAGGGTAGTCATGCCACTTCGACTCCCCAATTTGGCACTACCTACGCCGATAGATAACTCGCCCAAGTAGCCACCTATTGACTGGGACTTCGCCACAAGTTGTCTGTATTTTAAAATTGAGCCACTTCAGCTCCACAACCAGGCGCCACCTACTTGCCAGCTTTGGCATGATAGGGACAACCACCTGCTGCCAAGGCCATTATTGCCTTGGAAGATGTGACTCCACAACACCCCAGATGGATGCCACCTACACCATGGGTTCCATCTGGCTAGTAAGGTCACCAACTTTACCGGGTCTTTGTTGCAGTGTGCATGCCATTGATGTGAAATTGTGCCACATCAACTCCACAGTTGAATGCCTCCCGTGCGTCAAGATCAGTATGCCCAAAGTCATTCACTTGCTACTGGGGCCTCAATGTCATCATGAGGTAGTTGCCTCTCCAACCTCCCAGAGTGGGCACCACCTACGTCTTGCTTTGGCATGCCTTGTGCAACCACCTGTTGCTAGGTCTCTACTGCGTCAGGAAAAGTCAGACCTTGTCAACTTCTCAGTTGGGTGCCATCACTTGCCCTAGGGTTGCGTTTGGATGGGATCCTGAATAAGAGATTCTTGTCTGAGGTAGTTGCCTCTCCAACCTCCCAGAGTGGGCACCACCTACGTCTTGGTTTGGCGTGCCTTGTGCAACCACCTGTTGCTAGATCTCTACTGCGTCAGGAAAAGTCAGACCTTGTCAACTTCTCAGTTGGGTGCCATCACTTGCCCTAGGGTTGCATTTGGATGGGATCCTGAATAAGAGATTCTTGTCTGAAATCTCTGACATTCAAAATCCCAACCAAATGCAACATATTTGCATTGACTTTTGTGCTTAAAAATAGAGAAGAGATTTTTGAGAATTGAAGAGAGATACATAGAGAATCTATGCCACAACAATCCCTCAAATCTCATAGACATGAGATTTTGAATATTTTGGGAGGAATCTCTAACACAGAATCCCCACCAAATGAACCCTAGGTTGATTTCCCTGGATGCAAAGGTCAAGCTTTAGTTAGAATAAGGAAGCCTTTCTATGATATCATCAAGCTAACTATAACAAACAAAGAATACAATGTGCATGTGTTTTAAGTAGAGGTGGAACAACATAGGTAACAACAATTTTTACTTCTTTAGTGAGTAAAAATCACAAAATGATCTTTGCCGACAACTGTGGATGTTGGAAGGGAAAATAGTGAGGACACTAGACATTGGCCTCGATTCAATCATGTTTATGGGCGACGCAGGAGGCACCTTGGCTCCATATGGCTTGGAGACACTTATCCATATTTTCTTTAGTCATACTTTATTTTTTAAAAAATTTTCTAAGATGTCTACATCATTTTTTAAAATTTTTTAGACCTTTTAGAATTTGTTACAATGTTTTTCCTTTATTTTCCCGAATTTCTCAGCATTTTGATGTAAATCGGGTTGGTCCCTATATAAAGGACCGAAACCCCCCCATCCCCGGATCATGATACATTTGAAATGAAATCCGTTGAGTTTTTTGCTTCCGTTTCTGCCCTCTCTTCTCCTGCAGGTCGACGTAAACCCGCGAGGGGTTTTCTCTTCTTCCCAGGCGTGTAGCTGTTTCGCCTGCCTCCTCCTCCCGATGGCGAACCCTAACCGCGGCGTCGTCCTCCTCCGATCTCCCTCCACCAATGGAAATCTCGGCGAGCTTCTTTGGAGAGTTCTTCTCCCCTCGTCTTGATCTATCTGTTTCCCTTCGGTTCGATCCTCATCGGACCATTCTCTGCCCCGGTGAGCTCCCGTGGTGTTTTCCTATTCCTCCCTCCCTCTCTTGAGGTCAGCTCGTCCTCTTCCTCCGGATCCGTTCCTAACGAGCTTCTGTGAAGATACCTCTTCACTCATTTGGAATCTCATCCCGTCTTGGTGCTGTTCGTGCTGTTCTTACAACGACAACGACGTCGAGTAGCCGAGGAGGTCTTCACCATTGTTGGTTGCTGAGCTCTTTATTGTTGCCAATCTCGCTTGCTGATGAACAAAAGATATCTGATCTTGGAGGCTGAATGAAACTGACTACTCCGAGGCTGAGTGGCCAATGACGTAGAGATCTCCGTCTATACCTCTGGTTAGACTTCTCGATCTCCTCTGTTGCACATATAATGAAGGTCAATAGTAGTGATGTGGGCTCGTCCTCCCGATCTGTTCCTTTGGAAGTACCTACGGGACTATGCTGGTTGGAACATTGAGCTTCGATCAGGAGTTATCCTTGATCTTCGGATCTAGCAGGTAGCCCGTCAGTCCTTATTATCGTGTCCTGATTTCATTGGATGTGATTGGCCGCGTATTGTGGGTAGCCTGAGACTCCATTACTTGAGGAACTGGATCCTTCCATCTTCAATGTTCGATTTTTGAGATGCGCTGCTCTTCCGTGGATCCGACATTCTACTAGCTCTGTTTTGATATACTCTTCATTTGGATTGAAGATGTTTAATTTTGGCTGCTGTTCTTACTATTGATTTACCCTCCGAGGACTGGTCCATTTCCAGTCTACTTGCGCATTTCCCAGGACTGTTCAGTTAGAACTGGTCCTTGCTCCAGTTCCGAATATTTGCTGTTTCTGATTTCTTCTGGATCCTGCTGCATCGGTTTGTTGCTGGGCTCATGGAGATCTTCCAGATACTGTGAGTCTGTGATTGGTCCCCTTCCAGTCAAGGCTCGATTGATTTTCTGATTCCTTGTGGAGTCAGTTGTTCTGATCGCAGTTCGATTTCAACTAGTTTTGAATTACAGAGATCACGCCATTTGCCTGGAAAACGGTTTAGTTATATCACAGTTTCTGTCAACAAATGTGAGCCAAATTAATGGCGGATGTATGTTGAATCCGCCTACAGTGTCCAAATAGAAAAATGATGATGACCACTGATCGTCTGGCACCTTGGTAGCTTCTCTACAGTTGCCGGTGGCTATACAATGGCTGAGTGCTAATATGTTGATCCGATCTGGTCCTCTGATTCCTGGCTGTGATGATATATTTCTAAGCCTACGTCTTAGTTGATAATCATTGTTTGAAGCCCAAGATTGACTTCAACCAAGATCGTGGTAGAGCTGGCTATTGGTGATCTGTCAACCTGAAGATAGGTGTTCCCCTATTTGGTATTTGTAGACCTTTTACCACCTTGTGAGGTGTGGGTCATCATTTGGTATTGTACTTATTTGATAAATCATTGTATTAAGGGAAATACCTATTTATCAGCTGAAGATTGTCTTCCCCACACTCCGGTGTGGAGATACTTTATGTTTCCCTTTTCCTTGAATGGTTTAATTCTGTTGCTCTATTATCCAGCTCGTGATGCCATGCCTGGTACGAATTAGGTCCTAGCCCTTTAATTTTGTTTGTTGTTGGTCTTGGCGAGATTATTAGAGTGGACCTTTTCCAGATAACTAAAATATGCTTCGTTAGTTGTTAGAACCGAATTTCAAAATCTAATCAGATTTTCAAAACCAGCGTTCTCCCTTATTCTTCTACCCCATTCTGATTCATTAAAAGAGAAAGCAACTTTAGTGAAAAATTCTTAATTGGAAAACCCTAAAATTGAAAAGCCTAGAGCCTGTTTTGTGGGAGTCATATTTTAAAATTGTGTATTTTAGCCTCAAAGTTTAGAGTTCGGTCAATCTGTCCCCCATCAGAAAAACGGTTCAAAAGAAATTGGATACATTTCTAGAGCCCATGAAAATTTGAAGATGAGAAAAGTAAATTTCCTTCCTCTATGAACTATATAAATTTTGCTGGTTCATATTTACCCTTGAAGAAGAAGATTTACATAAACACTTCAAGAAAAACTAGCTCCCATCCAAATAATGGGAGATAATAGCATGTAGGGGATACTATAATGAAAATAAATTCAGAAACCAAGTCTCCAATTTCTCAAGTAATCACACATCCAAGTAGAATGTCACTCATAACCCATTTTCATCTGTACCTTTCAACCAGTTAACTTCAATTTATTGTGCACAAATGTCCTTAGGATGGGATAATATCAAGGGATTCAAAGCTTTCTAATGAGATCATCTTATTTAGGTATAATCAGATGATAAAGTTGGCAACAATAATTTAAACATAGAGCAATACAGATAGAGTTCCCTATGTGCCCGTACTGTTATTAAATGTCCACATGCAAAACCAATATGGAACTGACCAGATTTCACAAATAATTCATACCTCTTGCTCACATGCCTGGAGACTTTTTGAGCCACAGGGAATTTGTGCCAAAATTTTCTCTTGGGAACAACAGTATGGCAATTGCTTTCTTTTGTTTTGTGCAAGGGAAAATGAAGCAATAAAACAGAGCCTGAACCAGGAGAAGCACCATTTTGCCTCCAGACAGAATCAATGATGTTTGTTTGCTTTCCACTCGCAGGTGCCTTTTTCACATCATTCAGACGATTGCTCAAATCAAGGCTTCCACTCTCTAAGACCTTCTCGATGCTGAATCGCAGTTCATTATTTCCACAAAGTAAAGCAACAGCATTCAGAGAGACAAAACTAACATTGCCCACCTGAAAACCACCACATCCAGAAGAATCAAGTCCTGGGAGGTTACTAGCTATGCGAGAAACAGATTTTTCATTGACGTTTGTGCAAGATCCAACATCCCTGTCGCCAAGAACAATGTGAAGAGGAAGTCCCAAGAAGGGACCCAAAATCTTCTGAAGCTGTTGCAACAAGCTCAGCCATTCATTTTCTGTAAATTCAAAACCTTTTGCAGATATATCTCCCAAGACTACCAGCATATCGGGTTTCAGCTTCTCGAAGGATTTCTGGGGGATCAGAAAAATCATAGAAAAGAATAACCTAATGAAAATATGGACGAAAGAGGAATGATTAAAGAGTAATTAAAGTGGTGACTTGAACCACCATTGTACTAAATTTTAGTTGCTCTGAAAGGAAACAAACGTTAAGGGAAGTGCCGTACACAGTCTCGAAGTACAAGGTGAAACATTCGAATCTCTATCTCCTTCCACTAATAAAAGAAGTTCAGTACAACGCGGCACGCATTCGAAAGAAACCGAACAGCGAAGCGCATACTCTGAAGAACTTGGCGGCAAAGGCGTGCCGGAAGTAGAGGTTGGTGAAGCTCTCTTCAGGTCCCAGAAGAAGGAGATCAGCTACCATCATGACGCTCAGGTCCTCCGGGCGCGCCTCCACCCGGCTGCTCCCTCCAGTGGTCTCGCAGGAGGGCACCGAGACGCGCTCTTCGAAGGCGATCAGGGCGGCGACTAGGAGAAGCGGCAACGCCGACCTCCACATCGCCGCCATGTGGCTGACGGACCCGTCTCTCTCTGCCCAACCCAAGGATATTTTGGTTCTGCATACCCGAGTAAGATGAAGATGCAGCAGTTTTCAAGCCATTTTCAAAGAACTTTTACTTAGAAAACTAAGATCTTTGGGAAGAAAAAGAATGCATGTGGTAAAGGTAAACAGAAGAGATCACCGGTGTAAGAAGTATGTGTCCATGAATGAGAATATGGATACCCGGATAAATCAGATGAGAATGGAGAGCAAAAAAATTTATTATCAAAGCAATGGCATAGTCCTCGTCCCTCGGTAGGGGTGCAAACGAATCAATACCCTCCAGTCCTGGACGAGTATTTCAATACTCTGGTTCGTTAAAAGCTCGACTCGGATCGTTTATGAAGTTAAATAAATGAGTTTGAACAGAAAAAAAGCTCAACTTATAAACAACGAGCCGAGTCTGAATAGAGACCTTCTCGGCTCGGTAAATTCACGAGCAGTTCGTTTAAGTATTCAATAAAATACTAGATTAAGTATTCGATTAATTACTCGATTAACTATTTATTTAAATAATTAAATTAAATTAAATTATATTTATTATATATTTATATTTTTAATATTATGTAAAAGTATATTTTTTATACTTAAATACTAATTTAAAATATTTTTTTAATATTTGAACTCTAATTTTAAGTAAACGAATTCAATCTCGAGCTCAAAAACGAGTTCGAACATGAGTTCAAATCGAGCTCGAGCTAAGTTAGCTCATTTACATAAACAAGCGGCTCGACGAGTCGAACTTAAATCGAGCCGAGTTCTAACATGGCTTTCGAAAGCTCGTCGAGTATCGAGTCGAGTTCGAACGGCTAAATAATCGAACGAGCCAATCTCGAACAGTGCCCTGCTCGGCTCGGGTCGGCTTGATTGCACCCCTAGTCCTTAGAGATATGGTTAATGTACAAAAGAATATATGTTCTAAAAAATTTATTAAAAAAATCAGATGAGACTACATCAAGAGAAATGAAATGATGTGGCTAACTTGTGCCTCATGACAAATTTTAAGAGTTGACATACTCTTTACCCATTGCTGTTTAGGACTGTATGAGATGAAGATAGAAAAGTTAAAAATTAAGATGAACAAATTCTCTACTAGTAGATAATTTGAATGTTTAGATATCCTTAGAAAATGAATCTTTAACTCTTCAAGAGGAGCTCACTCCTGAAAGGAGGCAAAAGATAATTTAATTGGATTCCTTAACACCATTGGAGCGAGAATTAGTTAAGGGAGTTGATCGCAAATTTAGTGATATTTTTTCTTATAATTTTCTGATATAAATTTATATTAAAATAAAATTTTAGATAGCCAAAGTCATTAAGTTATCATGTGTTGGCAAGATATGATAACAAAAAAGAGTTGAGACCATGTATAACTAAAAAGGGTGGGTCACATGAATAAAAAAAAAGCCTCAACATTTTTTGTCTAAGAAATAATCTCTATATAAAAATATCATTTTTTAAACAATTACCAAATGCCATTTTATCGATTTTTATTGTAAAAATATATTTTGGTAACAAAAACTCAATTTATATTGTAATCAAACACCTCATCAATAATGATTTAAATTACGTACGATTGAAATAGCCCTCGCTGGAACATTTGCCAATTAAGTCGGTAATGGCTCGAATTAGGTAGCCAAATCATCAATATTCGATTACGATTTCAATAAAAATTAACGTGTTTCGATTCTTATTTCGATAATTTCGAAATCACTGTATTTGGATTTCGATCTTATTTAGATTTTATTATCGAAATCAAATTCAAAATTTTTTGAAATACATATTAAATATTAATTTTTATTTAAAAATAAGACAATAATTCAAATACAATTACTAAATTTTGATATAATTTTTATAAAATTTATTTTTTATTGTTTTAATTTATATATAATATTATATAATATATTAGATTTATTTTATTTTTACATATTTATTTTTTACCGAAATCGGATAAACAAAAAACAAAATCAACTAATCCCGGTATTGACGAACTACCATGATGTCATATTTCAATTCCAAAAACTATAAAATATAAAGACAAATTTTAAGCTCATTAATTTTTATTGGAATCAAATCAAATTTCTGAACATCAAACTCCATTACACCCCTGAACTTAATGGATAATCATTCAAATTAAGTACCTTAAAATATAAATGTTGAGTTATGATTATAGCCCGAGCTACATAAATATAAAACGTGGACGCCATCTCGTTGGCACAGCCACTTCGCCAAACATAAACTGGAACTTGGCTTCGTCTTGAATTTTTTTTTGGAGAAATTAACGGAAAGTCCGGTCAGAAATCCTGTTTAACAGGAGATCCGATCTCTATGTCTTCGTGCACTTCCGCTCCAAAGATAACAGCAAAAAAAGGTAAATCTTAAAAGGAAGGCAAAATATCTATTTTGCCCTCGAAACAACGTAACAGAGACACAGACGCTAACTTCTTCGTTTTAATAAATGCATGTTTCATTAAATCAGATCATAAGTTTATCGTAGTCATAAATAAACACATTGAACATTGTGTAATAAATAATTTTGTGATGAATAGATTTGTGATAGTAATATTTTTTTACTTGAAACATGATATTTTAATTAAAATTAAATATCATTAATATGATGTCGTAAATAAATTAATTTTGTTGTCACATAAAAAATGTAATGAATAAATTTGTGATTTTTATTCAAAACATAATAATATATAGTTTAAATTTGATATAATTAATATAATGTAGTAAATAAATTAATATTTAAAGTCTGATACAAAAAAATATTCTTAAATATAATAATATTTGAAATATGATTTGATAAATAATTTAATATATATATTATTTACTTTTTTTTGGTAAACTATATATTATTTACAAAATTGGTATCACTACCCTCGTCACACTGTCAGACAGACAAGGATATTTTTGACATTTTCGATATTGGCTGGACAAGATGGATCGGGGGTTGCAGATTTTTCTATCGCTGGATCGTGACGAAGTGAAGTTGGTCAACGGACTTAATGTTAAAGTCACTTTGTTAAATGGAGTGGGAATTAATTTTCCCATTTTTTTATTTGGATACCTTGTGAGTAGGGCTGTCAACGGGTCGGGTTGGCCCGCGGGCCCGCGGGCTGGGCCGTCACTGGACGTGATATCGGGTCAGCCTATTTGGCCCGCGGGCTCAAGATGGGTATGTTTCGAGTTCGAGGCGGGCCGATGCTAATTCCTCTCTGCTCTTGGCAATAGGGCTTCTGTTCGGCTGTTCGCTATGGCGCTACGATGTGACGGAGGCGGAGCAGCTTGGTGATGAGGGAGATGCAGAAGAGGTCATAGCCTCGTAGGCGTCAGTGAAGAAGTCTGTGCCGGCGTCCAGAGCAGTTCTCACCTTCTCGGCCTTGTTCGAATACCTCTGCTGAAGAAGGTGGCCATCGAAGATTTTCTGGTCTCCCCCGTTCTATGGCGGTAGTCTCTCCTTTCTCACCGGAGACATTGTAAAAGTTTCTGTGGCGGAGGCAGTGGGTGGCCCGTGGGATCGAAGGCTCCCTAACAAAGCCTGCTTCAAAGCCGGCACTAGTGTATGCCATGCTGTCCAACCACAACCAGGTAGTCTCTTCCATGTTGTCCTCCGTTAACCGGGCAAGACCGCAACCCGCCCTTTTTGTATTTGCGATTTGATCCAAGCAACAAAGAAATTCCATGTTTGGTGCACAGTTGATTTTGAATGGGGAATCGATAGTTTCTTGAGCTTGATGGAATGCAATGAGTAAAAAAGAAATCTACAATTTTAATAAACCTACAAGCTGCCATGACTGGGGATAAAAAAATCCAAACCGTGAAGCCTTAAGTTGAACAAAAAGGAAAAATCTTAATCTGACTGTGTGAAACAGAAAAGGGAATGAAATCATGAAACATCCAAATTTAAAAGTGACTTAAAAATCCCAAAATAGATTTTAAAACCCCATATACTAAACCCAAATTTGTTAGATCCAATCAACAGGAACAACAAAATAAGTTGAAACAAGAAAATCTGAATTTTGATTAGGAAGATCTTAAAATTTAAGTGCGTCAACCATTGAAGCTTAAGGAGAAAAGGAAAAAAATGAGTAAATCTAAAACGGATACCCCAAGCATTTAAAATCAACCCAAATGACTAAAATAAGTAAGAAAATTTAAAAACAAAACCCAACCGAAACTGAAACTACGTCTTTTAGAGGATTGGATGATATTATTAGGTTTAATATTGTTCTTTTTAACATGATCAGTTGCTAGCAGATTTCTCATTATCAGTTGCTTGCAGATTTCTCCCATCTCACCTTTTTAATATTTCTAGCTTCTTTTAACATCTATGAACAACCTTTTCAGGTGTCCACCTATGGACTTCTATCTTCAGGTAACATCTTCAAATTTGGTCCTTATCTGGCCTTGATAGCCTGCTTGAGTTTCATTGGGTCTTGGTGAATTGTTGTCATCGATTTTGGACCTTGATGGCATGTTTTGTCTTCATCAGGCCTTGATGGCTTGCTGTCCATTATCTTCAACCCCAATGAGCTTATTTGCATAATCTTGGCCCAGATGGCTTGCTGCCGTGTGAATTTAAGCTCGGTAGCTTGCTTTCATATAGCTTTAGACCTTAGGACTTACTGCATCATATTCAAGCCATGCAAGAGGTGTAAGATAGGCAAAACAGGGTGTTGGTTGACTGTTTTGGGGTCATTTATAGGCTTGTTTAGGGACTGTTTTCAAGGCTTGTGTGGGAATGTGATTTCGGGATCCGAACATATGGGTTTTTGTGACTCCGTTAAGGGATCCGATCGATGGGTATTTAGGGATTGTGCACGAGGGCTTTTAAGACTGCGATAGGAGATACATCTGGGCATTTTGGTGGCCTCGTTAAAGGGGCTGTCCAAGGACCGGTGAATTAGTGATTTTTGTGTCCGATTTAAAGGGATTTCATTTCTTGAACAGAGGGGTCTTTCCTGAGTCTGAATTTTAGGTTTTGTGGATCGTGGTTTAGTGATCTGCTTTGAGGATCGTTTGTGAACTGTTTGAGGACAAAATTTGAGGTCTTATTGGGGTGTTCAGCCTACAAGAGAAAGGGGCTTGGGGACCTGCATGGCTGATGTTGGGGATTTTTGGTCCCCGCACTGTGGACTGTATGAAGGGGTTTTCCCATGAACCAGGGAGTTTTAGGACCTTTTAAGATTGATTGTTCCGCTAGACTTGGTCATTATTCATATTGAAATGCGGGTTCCCGTATACTTTTCTCTCGCTAAATCTACAATCATATACTAAATAAATTTTATTGCATAATCCTTTTCGTTTAAGCACAACCTTATTTTTGTGGATTACATGGCTACTTATTTGGATATGTCTCTCGAAGATAGAATAAAGATAGATTCTAGTTTTTTGGGAGCATCACTTAGTTTATGATTCTAGTTTCACCACTGCCTAGAACCTCATCCATCTTCCCAAGTCAATCATACAATAAGTGAGATCAATAATGATTTTCTTAAAGCTTGATGGCCGGAGATGGTAAGCGTGGAGTTCTTTTTGTGAGAGTTGTATGTTTCACTGAAAGCTTCAAATGCAAAGGTTTGAGCAGTCTATTTTCTTGACAGGATGATGGTATTGAATAAAGTGAAGCATTCCTCTGCAATTTTTGAAGGTGGAGCCTTCAGCTGGAAAGTCACAACCTGACTTTTTTGCTGATATGTATTGCTAAGGCATGAAGAAGCCGAATGCAACACGTGATATCAAGTAATGGTTCAGTTTTGTAATTCAAAGTACACTAGGACAAGATGGAGCATCGTGGGGGTTTTCAGGTAGAAAGGCAAATTGTTTTGAGAAAATGGACATGTGCATGTGTGATAAATAGCAGAAGAAATTCACCATTTGCTTGGAAGCACTTTTCAGTCATTTTATCTGATAGTCTATAGGAGATTAGATCTTCTTCTTTTCTGTTGAATGTAGGTAATTTGTATATGTTAGAAGGGGATGCAGGAAGGTGAGCTACCACCTTTGAGTGCTCATCTGATTTTAGATAGTTAGTTTGCATATGTTCAAATCTCTTGGTTGTTGCATTTTCATGCAATTTTCAGATCATTTGAATGTTTTGATTTGGTAGAAGTTTAATTTTTTATCATATTTAAATTTTTTTTTCATTCTGAATTTTATACATTTTTTTATATTGAAAAGATCGGGTCAGGCCGGGCCGGGTCGGGCCAAATTTAAATTTTATGCGGGCCGGGCCGGGCCGGGCCAGAAATACAATGCGGGCCGGGCCGGGCCGGCCCGTTCTATTTTGAATTGGGCCTGTACTGGGCCACCTTCGGGCCTAGCCCGGCCCGGCCCATTGACACCCCTACTTGTGAGTAGATCAATTTCTTATCAGAACTAATTCATTTGGTGCGTCCAGTTTTTTTTTATATTCCTTGAAAAGTATTATGAACCAAATATCGAATAAATCTATGCATACTCTTCCCAAGTTCAAATTCTAGCTGGTTAATGAAATGTTAAGGGGGTGTTCGGTTGCATGATAATTTTTTGTACACTTTCATGATAAAAAATATATTAAAATAAAAAGTGAACCAACTCATGACATAAAATTATCTTGTTTGGAGGGATGTGATAACAAAAAAGAGTAACCATCGTACATGATCAAACAAAGTGGGGGGATCACAAGAAAAAAGAAAGAGGCGAGGCCTTCTTTTTTTGTTTAAAAAGAAAATCACTTTAAAAACATAAAATTGTCATGATTGTTGAGCACCTCTTTTAACAAGTTTTCTTATCATTTTTAAAAATTAAAATAAAAAGCTCCGTTATCACGCAACTAAACACCCCATAAATTCAAACTTACTCCGAATTTTGCTTCGACTTATATAATTAATTTAATTGACACTATATAATTATAAATGTTTTAAAATAATTTTTAAATAAAATATTTAATAAAATAAACCAGTCGAGTATTTACATAGCCGGAGTTCAAGCTATCGAATCAAGTGTATCGGTTTGTTCGCACCCCCTTATTAAATGGTTGATCTGTTTGTGCTAAATGAGATATTAAATTAGGTTGCGAAATGATTTTTAACTTTAACAAGAGATAAATTAAAGGCTAAAATAAAAGATACCAGGTTAAATCCTGAAGGCTGTGAACAGTCAAATCTCACCGACGTGAAATAGCTCTCGGTGGAATGGCTTTCTGTGCGCCCAAACTAATTAAGGTGTTGCTAGCTTGACAGAAGCAAGCACCATTTTAGGGTTGCAAACTGATCCGGATCAAAAGATGGATCTCCTCCAAATTTATATCTATTTTTGCTTATAATATTTAGTTGTAAGGTGAGGATATACCTAAGTTGGGATATTATCCGGCCGATTATTAACTAACCAGATTACACATGGAAATTCCCATTTCGCTCTTACAGCATTTTGAATAATTTTTTTTATGATATATAAATAATATATAAGTATATACTTATCATTATTTTATTTAGAAATATGCCTAAATATTATCTAATATACATTTATATTTTTGGTCGACACTGAAAAATTTATATCTTTAAATTTTATTTCTATATATTTTTTATTATTAAATATATTAATAAAATACATTTTAGTTAAAATTTAAAATTGGTTATCATCCGTATCCACTACTGAATAAAAGAATATTTGAATTATAATGTTCAATCCCTGATCATGTCTGACTAGGATTGAATACAGGTTGTTTATCTAGCTAAAGAGAGAAGAAATATCATATCCACTGTTCATCATCCACTCGATTTACAGCCATACCTTTTTTGGTCTAACATTCTAACATTTAAATTATTTGTTTCCATTGCCTATTGTATATATTATTTGTCCTCTTTAGTTTGAAATGCCCTCTTAATTTTAAAATGTAACAAGTAGTTTTTAAATTTTAGATTAAGACTCTTATATATGTTATAGAATGAAATAGAAATAGATCTAGACACTTGTGTCTGGAATTTATAGGAGTTCACTAATATAGACATATGTATGTACATGCAAAATTTATTTATTTTTATCTATTTTATATTGCTAGTTATTTGTACATAATATTTACTCTCCATTATGATTAAAAAGATCATCTCCGTTCTTCCATCAAGGAAAGTAATTATTTGCCATGCAACTAAGGGAAGAAAATTATTCTGACCGGATCAAGCCAACACACTGACAGCGGGCCTGATTAGTACTCTAAACTTGCTCAAAGCTGACTCGTTGATGGCCACCCTAGTTAATATGTGAAATCCACTTCACACATAGCTATCAATTTGATAGAAGTGAGCATACAGATGTCTAGGATATATAGCCCCCGCCATGGCCGAGTGGAAGAAGAAAGAATATAAATAGAGAGTAGAGAGGGTGGAAGTTAGGAGGTGTTACCGCGGAGGTGATAGGTGTCTCGTCTAAAGGCGGTGACGGCACTATGGTCAAAGGTTGCTGGCATTAGTCTATTGGAGAATGGCTCAGGACTAGTTTTGGCAATTGTCCTGGTCGTGAGCTCATGTTGAAGCAAGGCGTGGTGACGGATCTTCTACAAGCAACCTACAAGGAATAAGCAAACAAGAGGAGGAGGAGGATGTGTGTTGTTGTACAGAAGGATATCTTGTTGGAGAGGACTTGGCTGCAGCAAGGGAGAGGAGATGTCACAGAGGCCCTGGGGCTCTGTGAAAAGGACTCAGTTGTGTGGGAAGAGGAGGTATCATGGCTGCACGGGGAGAGGAGATGTTGTGGAGGTGATGGGATTATGCGGTGAGAACTCAACCATGCATAGGGAGGAGCACGAAGGTGCTAAGGCTTTGTGGAGAGGATTTGTCGTGTGGGGAGAGAAATGATATCAATTTCAATATAGGTCTCCACCTGTTTTACTTTTGTCACATTTTGTTTACTACTAATTTTAAAACTAATATTAATATCCAAACACTCATTTATGTGTTATATTAGTTTAAAATTAATACTAATATAGGTATTTAATACTAAAACCAAATAGACCATTAATCAAAAGAAGTACTTTTTACTATAATAATACTATAAGAAATTTGAGTATTAGTGATGGCTTATTTGCGACAGTTTCAAAAAGTCATTCCTAATAAGATTATTTGCAATAGCTAACACAATCACCATCGCAAATAAGTCCATACTGTCGATGGCTAAGACAAGTTGTCATAATAGAGTTACTAGCGACGATTCGTTGCTATCACATCTATTACACTAATGATGGCTAAACAAAACCTTCACCAAAGCAACCAAAAAAAACCAAAATCTTGTTCAGGCACGTTTAGTTGGTTGCTGGCGACAGCTAACACAACCGTTACCAATCTAACATAGTGGCAACTGCTTAACACATCTCCACTTGTTGAAAGTCAGCCGAATATAGGTCAAAGCTTAGAGGGTATCACCATTGGACATAAATGCACCATTGGCAACAACTCACGATTGGTGTCCCCCTTCTTTTGTCCTCCCTCCCTCTCCCTCTCCCTCTCTCCAACTTTGCCAGCATCATCCTTTCTCTTCCTCGGGCTAGAGCTCGCCATCGCCGCCATCCTCTATCATCGCCAACATCATCCTTTCTCTTCCTCAAGCTAGACTCGCCATCGCCGCCAGCCTCTATCATCTCCCCTTCGTGCCATTGGATCTCCTCTTATGGTAATAAACCCTAGTTCACCTGATCTCCTCTTTTAAACATTTTTAAGCATTTAAATGTATGAACTTTTAATTTAATGATGCTTGAAATGCTACATTGTGATTTCATGATGCTTGAAATGTTATCTTTCATTTGATACAAGATTATTTAGGGGATAATCCCATTTTATAACCAAAAATAGGGTTAAGCCAAATGGTGCTTGTTTACCTTAATGAACTCTTGATTTCTTGGCTAACCTCTTAGCCTAAGACTAATTTTTTAATTTGTTGGATAATATATAAGGATAAGAAACACATGAAATCTTCTAGCTAATATTTTAGCCTAGGACTATTAATCAAGAAATTTGGGTTCTTAAATTAGACTTAGGCTTCAACTTAACCAATTTTAAGAAAAGATACCATAGGGAGATCATTTTATAATGCTATGATATCTTGGATATATATAAAGGCATTTAAAATAATTAATTTAAAAAATAGTAAAAGATGAGAGAAAAGTACCTAGATAAATCATTTAGTTGTTAGTAATAATAAGTTCTTAATGCATAAATGAAACTTAACAAGGTTATCTAACAAAAAAATTTAAAGGTATAACAAGAGGGTTTAAGAAACAATAGGAGATATAATTTGTATTGATATGGAGTTGGGATGTAAAAGTGGCAACAAGTGTTTTAATTTTAAAAAATAGATACAATTTTAAATTACCTTCCATGGATATTAGAGATAAATTTAAAGGTTAATTAAGACACATACTATGTAATGTCTAGATTTAAATTAAAAATAGATAAGTGTTTAAACAAAAAACTAAAAATGTTTTCTAATAAAAACTACCGCCTTTGATCCTGTCCATGTGGATCCTCAACACCTCACCCATGCAACTCCCTCTTCTCTCTCTATCTATCTCTATCTCTCTCTTTCAACTATTCCCCCATGTGAGTATCTTCTTCTTCCATTTCTAAAGAATGAGGATTCCTTTTTTCTTCTTTTATTCCTTCACAATCCTTCTTCTTCTTCTTAAGTTACTTTCTCTTTTCTTCTTCTTCATTCTTTTCTACTCTTCCTCCTCCTCCTTGTGGTTGTCATTCCTTTTCTTCTTCTTCTCCTTGATAGAAATGTATGTCCTACAAGTCAATCATATATGATATGATTCGACATTTCTAGATATATCTCATTCAATTAAATAGGCAAAACTTCGTTACTAGCTTTTATTAGAAACATATATCGTAATGAAGTCCTTGATCACATGCAATGATGATTGAATCATGATGAGATCATGATAATGAGATCGATCATCTAGAGGTATGTGATCTAAATGTTCCTAGTCATAGGATCCTTGAGACGAGACATCAAGAATCCGGATAGACTAGTGTGTGTGATGTCTTCTCATATGATGAGAATGACCGATCTCATTGGTCATCAGTGTGGGGACACTGAGATACACACAGGTGCTCATTAGTGGAATGAGTTCACTGAACTGACCAATTTAAGAAAACCTGATTGGTATCTTACCGAACTGTCTATCAGATTATTCTTACATCTCAATAGCACGGTTGGATCTTTGACCTGAGCCGCCAAAGATGTCTTGCCAGGCGTACTATGTACTTTGACTATTGACTGATGGATCACATAGTATTGTGGTCCTATATAGTTAATGGATTGGGTATATGGGAAACCTGGTGGAGGCAATTGAGCGGACAATAGGGGATCGTTCACTCTCGGTAGGAGAGAGAGAATGTCCTATGGATAGTACTCTAAATCCTTGGCCAAGGTATATAGGATAATTAGAAAAGGAGTTTTCCAGTTAATCTATTCCTGAGTACAATATTTCATAGAGTTGGAATACTTAGGGGTTGACAGTCAGTGCCGAACCCCTGACCAATCGGGACATTGTATGAACGAGGATTTAAATCCGTGTGGTAATTGATGATGGAAAGGCTCAATGGATGATTATTTAACTCCCCAAAGTCATTTGGGATCATAGGATGTGGCTTGTACCCTTTATGATCAGAAAACCGTAAAAACTATTATCGGATAATGATTTTGATTTAATTTAAAGGAATTGTTCTTTTAAATTAATTAAGGCTTCAACCAAATTGACTATTGGGCCTAGTGGGTCACACACAATAGATCTGGTCAATAAGATGAGGGCATGGACGCAATTTTATAGAAGTTTTGGGTTTTTGTGAAAAATTTCATCTTCTATATATTAATGGCTTATGAAGCCAAACCCTAACAAACCATAGGGCTGGAGCACGTCCCAAGCATCCTCTCTTCCTCCTCTCTCCTCTAGAAGGCGATCTCCCATGGTCAAGCTTGGATCTGGAAGGTTTCTAGAGGCCCGAAGGAAGGGAGAACTCGTCTATTTGAAGCAGATCGTGTGGATACCGCTAGAGGCCGGACACTTGAATGATTTTCAGCAAGGAGGAATGTCCTCTCTTCATCCATGGTGAAGGATTTGAGAAATCCCATGAGGTACTCTCGTTCTACTTCATATTCGGTTCCCGGTTTTACTCGTTCGGCTTCGATCAAGGCAAAGATCATGATTTTATGGAATCAAAATTTTTCCGTTGTCATGTATTGATTCCTTACACTCCTATTTCTAAACCATCTCCTCCTACTCCTTGTTTATTCTTGTTGACATTCTTCTTGTTCATTGAAAATGTTGGGATTGAGAATGGAAAATAGGTTGAGAAGGGTCAAGGAAAAGAAAATAAGAGTTAGAGGGGATTGAAAGTTTTCATATTTTCAAGAGAATAAGAAACTATTAGAAGATTGCAAGGTTGGACAAGGTTAAAATCAAGTTATTAATCTCGGTTTCTTATCTGGTTTAGTTTTAGTCAGCTTCTTTACCTACTCTAGTTCATCTCAAAAGACAACAAAATCAATAGTTTCTTTTGATTTGGCTTAAACTACATGTTAGTTTTGTTTTGTTTTTGGTTTCCATGGTCCATCAAACCAAAATTGTGACTAAACTAGTCACAAATGACATTCTTTATTCTTCATCATCTTCTCCTTCTTCTCTTTATTGTCCTTCTTCTATTTATTTTTAATGGTCAGAAGTCCTCCTGACAAAATTGACACCATTAGCCGATTCTGATCTGATCCCACAAAATCGACCAATTCTTGACCAACTCGATTGAACCAGACACGAAAAGTCAATAGAGCAATTATCATTTCCAAAGCTCATAATACATCAACATTTATTTAAGTAGGAAATATAGATAGTGTTCTTGATTATAGAAGGATATAATAATAATATCTATGATTAAGACATATCCAGAAGGCTACTTAAGGTTAGTATCTCCTACTGGTAGTGTTGTAACTTTTGCACCATGTCCCATATGTAGGTCAGCCTATTCTTTATTAAGTCTTCTTTTATTTGTCATTATCTACAACTCCTTGAAATTATAAGATACATATCTAGTATCTCATATCATGAGATGCACCTCTTGTATCTAATACTATGATATACACATCTAGTATTTAATGCCGCAATGTGTATATATATGGAAAGTAAATATCAATGACTAAGATACAAAGAGCTTCTCAAGCTCCACCTTTGTTATCACTGCAAGACACTTTGCCGTTCACTTTTTAATAACTATTATTATGGTAATGGAATTATCATCCTATGTCTTATTAGATCTCTAAATATCTTGATCATCTTCTTTGATTTCTAACTTTACCCTTCCTCCTCCCATCTAATGATTTTTTTCCATTGGTCTTACCAACATAAAGTATTGAAGATGTATTGTTGTCTATATTACCCTTAAATAACTCATTTATATGAGCTATAATAAATCTCATATCTATCTATACATGTTGACTCAACAACTTATTTGCTAATGAAGCTAATCAAAGAAGTTTGGGTCAGTATGCTTGTTGACACAACATGCCTTGCAACTAATAGTTTATCATCTAATTCTACAATGGAGATATAATTTCAATATAATATTGTAGACATTCATTTAAAAATTAAGATACAGTTTTTTACCCTAATTTATGCTGTTACTAATTTTCGATAAATTTACATAACTCTCATCATGTAAAAACGGAATATCACGATGACATCCTAATGAGAATTAAGACCCTATGATCCTTATGATGATAACCTTGTAGAAAACATAACAAGTCACCCCATACATAATAAATAGACAACTTTTAATAGTTGCAACTGTTAGTCATATTCAGCTTCTAGAGTTATGACTTTGTGGAAAAAATAATAAATCATATGCTCTACTTAGGTCAAATTTACTTGTTACATATGAGAATAGATTCTTAGCATAGTCTTTATGAGAAACAAATAAGACTATAAAAATGGTTCGCCCCAAAGTTCGGCAAATGTCTTAGCTATATACACCTATTCATTCTTGAATGAGTCTTATGAGAAACACAACAAACTCATATAATCTAAAATTGTCTCATCAAGATCATAATAACAAAAACTACATGAGTCATACTTAATTCTTGCGTTTATCAAGCTAATCTAAATGAAGAGAATTTTTATTTTAGTTTCATTATAATATGAGCTTTTATATATACATACCTTTGTAATATCATATATTTATAATGTAATAGATAGCACACAACCATGTATCACATATGCAAGAAATTAAAATGGATGACCATGAACTTTAGCCCTAATTATGTAACATTGGAGCTAGAATGATGTGCATAAAAGACAAGCATTTGATGCCGGTGTAGATGTATCTTCACTTCTCGAAAAATTCTTCTTAAAGTGGTCCTACTCTTTTCTCCTCCATAAACCAGCTTATTGTCATTATAAGTGATTTAAAGGTACGTATATTCACAAATGTACATATCTCAATAAGAAATTAAAATGGATAATTATGAACTTTTAGCCCTAATTATGTAACACTAGAGCTTGAATTGAGTGTATAAGAAAGAAACAAGCATTTGATGCTGTGTAGATGTATTTTCACTTCCTGAAAAATACTTCTTATCGTGGTTCTGCTCTTTCCTCCTCCACTAACGAGCTTATTGTCATTACAAGTGATTTAAAGGTATGCATACTCACAAATGTACATATCTCAATAAAAACATTGGTTTTAACCAAGGGGAGTACATAAATAAAAAGAGGTAGAATTTACAATACAAATTGAATAGAGAGAGGAAAAGACATGCATTCTTTGATAATAACACATCTACAAAATTAATTATCTTCACATGATACTCAATCTAAGTTTATGGTCACCATTCATTTGCAGTATCAAACATCACATATATAATGTGATTAAGTAATAATTATATGATATAAAACTCATACCATAATATTATTACGCATAAATTTCTAAACTTTAATTTTCATGCTTTTTATAATTTTCATGGATTAAATAAATATGAAAAAAACATATAAACAATTTATATGAATAAAAAACAATACTAAACAATTTAGTGCATTCATGGATTCACAAAATTGTACAAAGTGTAAAATTAATGTCTTAAACACCATGATGTAAAATCATATTTTATAAAATTAGTTTAGACATTCTTTTCATTAGTCAAGTCATTAAAAAAAATTAAAACTTAACTAAAATTGATTATTTAACAATAAAACTTATAATCATATAAAATATCATTAAACTTTTTAATAATCTATAAAATATTTTTTAACATTTTTATATTCTTTTAGATTTTTGGTATTTTAGCATAGTTATTAGATTTCAAACATTTTAAAATAAAATAAGTAAACTAAAATATCCATCCTAGATCCAATTCGGTATTTGGACCCGTAGATCCCAGGGTTGGTGGATTGTGTTGGTCCTTTTTTTTAAATGCCATCGGATCCTGGAGTGGGTCCTGCAAACCCATAAGGGTTGTGCAAGGATGCATTGCTGATCAAACCGAGATAAAAGAATGGGAACCACCAGAAAAACTTACCCAGTATGGTGTACTTGTTAATGATGCCTCCCCCAAAAAACCAGAGCGAATGAAGCTAGCGTACCACGACTCCATAATGGCTCAAAAAATTTAGAAAAAAATCATGAAAAGACTCCTCTTATGGTGACAATCTCCAGAGAACTAGAGAGGAAACACCTAAAATGCCGCCACAACCAGATCTCCACTGTTGGCTGGGAAATGTAGGAATTCGTCGATCACGTCACCATTAGTAGCCAGTAAAGGTAGGTAGATGATAAAAAATCAAAATTTCTTTGTTCTTAAGCTTTCATAAAGCTTCTCACGTTTACATAGATGGAGTCTTTGCAGAGTTCCTCATTTGGATCTGGAAACACTAAATGGATTAAAACATCATCTTTCTGACTTTGTACCGGACTCTTCGATGATTCAAAATCTAAACAAAAGTTGGTGTTCAAAGGTTCTATGTCATGAGAATCATATAGAGCCATCTTTTCTCAAACTTGTATGACATACAATTTTTAGTTGCCCCGCAAAAACAAAGGTTCATATCGAGGAAGCATTAAATACATAAAATAATACTGCAATGATGCCGATTTCAATCGAGACTTCAACCTACCTCTGATACCACTATAAAAAACCATACCATGGCAGTGTAAACTTTCAATTTCTTGAAAATTCAAGGTTGTAGTCTCAATCAAAACCGAACGATGTAACCAACAATTGGATTCGACCGAAAACAAAAATGCTATCTTAGGATTTGATAAATTTTTTATACCTAATGAAGATGGGATGTTTTCTTGATCTCTAGACTATTTGAGTGCACGATCACCGGCAATATCTACATGAACTTTCTCAACAAACTAGTTAATTTGCACGCTAGACTTTCTGACTTGTACTGGATAGAGCTCCACTGGCCGTTGGTGATCTCAAGGAAAGGAGAGAGAGAGAGAGAGGAGAAGAAGGCTTAGCACAAATTTGAAACCCTTGGCTTGATGTGGTTTGGCCAAATTCACTCATATTTATAAAAATTAGATTTTTTATAAAATCTCTTAATTTTCTTAAATTAAGCCTATCCCTTCGTACTTACAAATAAGTCCTTATGTGTAACACTCACTAGTCTCAAAAGTCCATTTAGTTGAAACATAATTAAAATAATAACTTATTATAAATTAAATTTATTATTTAATAATATATTTAACAGCATTTCGATAATAAAAGATATTAGTTACATCCCATGATCCCAAATGACTTTGAGGATATTCTCATATTTATTAAGAACATTCTTTATATCACTTACTAAGAGTAAACAATCTCTTGTTGTCTACTTAATTGCCTCTACCGGGTTTCTTTTGTACCCGATCCATTAACTGTATTACATCATTGAATATGGTATTCCATAAGTTAATAGCTAAAGTACAAAATACACCTAATAAGACATCTTTGGTGATTTATGTCAAATGTTCAACTGTGGAACCATGATGATAGAAATCTTTGATCTACATTAGGTAAGATACTATTTAGGGTTTCTAAATCAGTCAGTTCAGTGAATACATTCTTCTAATGAGCACTTGTACATATATCTTAGTGCCTCCACACTAACAACTAACGAGATTGATTGTCATTATCATATGAGAAGATATCATATATACTAGTTTATATAAATTCTTAATGTCTCATTATCAAGTATTTTATAATTATAAACATTTAAATCATATATATTTAGATGATTGATAATTTATTTATCATAATCTCATCATGATTTAATAATCATTACATGTTATCAAGACTTTTATTGCGATATATGTATCTAATAAAAGCTAAAAATGAAGTGATGCCAATTTAATTAAATGAGATATTTCAAGAGATATTGAATCATATTAAATATAATCAACTTATAGGATATATTATCAAATCACTACACTTAGAAGCCCTATGTGATGAAGCTCTCTGTCCCTCTATGCCAATGACTGATAGCAAAGCCTCTTAAGATGTCGCTTGAGTAATTTGAAGTCCTCTACTCCGTAGGTTGCCAAGAGCTCCGAAATAGCAAAGTCTTTGATTGTTGCTTGAGAGCTAATAGATCAATAGAGCCCTCGACCATGTAGGTTGCTAACAATGATGAAGCCCTCTTCTAATGTTGCTTGAGAGCTCAGAAAATGGCAAAGTTGGCTACTATGCAGGTTGCCTAGGGTGAACCCTCTTCGAATGTTGTCAAAGGCCTCTAGGGCAAGGGCCAAGGGATCGTCATCAAAGGCCTTTGAGACTAAGCAAACATATGGGCAACTAGGACGAGATGAGCACGATTAGGGATGTCACTAATGGCAATGGAGGGGTTGAAGATAAATAAGGAAAAAAATTAAAAAGAGGTGCTGATAGAGGACAACAAAAAAATTTAATGTTAACATAAATGGAATTAAAAAATAAGTATTATAAATAGTGGGACTAAAACATAATTCGATATCTAAAATAGGACCTAAAGTTAAAAGTTAAAACACATATTCTTTTTAAGATTATGCACCTTGTGGGTTGACAAGTGCTTTCATTAGTACGCTGAAGGAAGGCCAATTTGGGTAGGAAGCGAGTTGGCCTCACCCTCAACCATGTCACTTGGGATCAACATCCCTTATTTGGCTTTTAGATCAAATTTTAAAAAGTTAAAAATATAAAATAACAAAAATTACTATTTTATTTGTACTCAAATTTTACATTCTGATTAATAACACAAATAATTAAGTAAAATACCTTGAAAATATGAGGGTTATAAAAAGTTAAGAATTTTTGAAATTTTTGAAAAAGTAAATAATTAGAGGGCTATAAAGAGAAAAAAACTTTAGAATGAAAAAAGAGGTAAAATATGAGATAAAGAAAGAATCTGTGGGCAGGTGACTCAGGCACCTCAGATCCTCAAGTCTGCCAAACTCCATCAGCCATATTAATCGGTTTTGATGTTTCGGTTTAACAACCCCTCAAGTATGAGTCGGTCAGATTTTAACTGGGGTGTTTAGTTGCATGATCAATAAAGTTTTTTGTTACAATTTTATGTTTTTATAACAAAATTGGTTAAAGAGGAGTTTGATAACCATTACGAATTTATGATTTTAAAGAGATTTTCTTCTTGCACACAAAAGGTGATTCCCTCTTTTCTTTATCTAGTGGTCTCCCACCTTCTTTGATCTTACATGACTCCCACTTTTTTTTCTTATCACATCTCCTCAAACATAATAATTTTATATCATGGGTTAGCCTACACTTTATTTTAATTTTTTGTCACAAAAATATAGAAAGATTTGTTGTACAGCCAAACACCCTCTAAATTGTTAAGCGCTGAATATGGTTACTTTTCACCGTTAGATTCTAAAGTTACTCATTAAACTTTACAGGCTGACTATTCATATAAATTAATATATGTTTGCTATTGATTCTTTTGCTTAACTTCATGTATATATCTTTTTTAGTCTATAATTATTTTTGATGTTCAAGTAACTTGAATAATATAAGTAGCTTTTAGTTAAAAGAATATAAATAAAATGAACTTTTTTATTAATGTGCATTGAAAATTGAAGATGAGGACATTTTGGAAGGATTGAACGAATATTTGTAACGATAACTTAAATTAAGATCTAGCTAGTAAGAGTCTAAAATTTACTTCATGATCAAACAATCCTAACAAATTTTAAATTTTAAATTCAGATACCAAATGTAAATTTATCAAATAATCATGTGACATTGGATTTAACTTATCAAATGCGTAAACCTTCTCTCTTGATCTTTTTTCCCGGAGCGCAAAATTTTAGTCATTCATTTAAAACGTACAAAAGTAAAAAGTAAAAAGTAACTGTAAATCATTTAAAATCAAGGCAATTATCAAACAAGTTACTGTTGTATCAATATATTTTACCATAAATATCGAATATTTGATTGGAGGTGAGGCATCGATTAAGTCAAAAATAAAGAAAATGCAATGATTGAAGTTCCAGACATCTATTGCTCCGTTGACTAAACACTGAAAAGGTGACCAAGATCGTCCCCGCAGGCTCCACGTCACTGTACTTCTTCCCCCAACATCATAAAGAAGATCTGCAGACAGGAAGTACTTTTTCTTGATCAGATCACGAGCACACAAAAGTCAAACACAACCCTAGACAGAAACCCGGTCCAGCAAGAACCGGCCGGGAACGAACAACGCGGGCGTGGGTGGCAGTCGCCGCCGGCGCGGCGGAGTTGGCGGCCGCCGGGAGCCGCCCCTCCTCCTACTTGGGTTGCTGCGGCGGCGGCGGCGGCGGCGTGCGGCGGATGCAGGCCGCAGCTCTGGCGCGCGTGGGTATGCACTTGGCCTTCGCGCATCGCTCCGGCGGATCTTCCTCCCCCCCGTCGAAGACCTCCCCCAGCCCGCACTTGCTGCTGCTGCTGCGGCGCCGCCGCAACGGTCGGAAGGAAGAACGTGGAGGAACCGATCAGTGCGCCGTTCTCGGTTTTTCTTTAGTAAGCACATATATATATATCTTGAAATGTGTTATTCACAGATTAACACGTTAAATTGTTTTTTCGTGTTAGTCAGATTATTCAAATCTCACTTTGACAGGTCGGATCGAAGTTAAATTCTTCTAAAATACCGATCCCTGCCAAAAGTGAATTCGAGAGTTTTAAAGTTCCATCATTAAAAAGCAAAGTAAGAATTTAAAATTTAACTTCTAAATTTGCTAAGATTCAAGCCTAGATCACTTCGAACCAAAAGAAATATTACCGTTCTTCGTTGTAGGAAGTGGATTTCTTGAGGCAGGGGCCCGGCGTCGTTCCCCGGCTCTCCCGGATGGACTCGACGATGCTGCCGCTGAAGTATTCCTTGTCCTCTCGCTGCAGGTTGCCGAACCGTGGGTTCTCCGACATGCAGCTGATCTCCTCCTCGTCCTCCTCCGCCACCGCCGTCGCCGCCGCCGCCCTGCGCAGAACGCCCCTGTGGAGGCTCCCCGCGCTCTTCCTCCCGCTGGTGTTGGGGGTACTGCTGACCGACGACGACGACGGCGGAGCCTCCGCCGACGCGTACGACTTGGACGCTCCGCCGCGGGCTTTCGTGGCGACGGAGGTGCCGCAGGCGATGAGGTGCAGCAAGATGGAACCCCGCGTCTGCGGCCCGGCCGCTGGCTCCTCCGCCGCTTCGGCGTCGTCGAATCGGGAGGAGCCCCTTCCCGCCGGGTCAGCCCCCGCCGCGACGGCGGTAGCCCGAGGATGGGCGGCTCTCTCCGAGGAGGACGAGGACGGCGGCGAGGCATCCGCGTCGAGGACTAGCTCCGTGTGGACGTTGCTGCGTGCTTTGCAGCCGTGAGAGCCGCCGGCCACCTCGTCCTCCGTGGACACGCCGCGGGAGCACCTCAGCGTGCCGTTCCTCGCCCGCCCGCGGCGCCACGACTTATCATCCTCCGCCCTCTCCAGCTCCTCCGTTTCCTGCTCGTCGTCCCCGACCTCGTCGTCGAGGACGTCGTCCCGTGGTTCCTCCATGGGGCACCGGTCAAGCTGCCGGCCGAGAAGGGGCTTGCCGGTCCGGTGAGGAACGAGCTGGAGTTGCCGGAGACGGTCTGGAACAGAGGGAGAAGGGAGCCCAGCATGAGAATGGAGACCAGAAGCCATGGCAGACCGGGAACCAGGCGGGGAGGACAGACCGGACGAAGAGCCTTCCAAGAGCTCGGATCCCTTGAGTATGTACTCGCAGCCGTCCGCCGGGAAGATCACGTCGTTCTCGGCGAGGTCGTTCCAGACGTACCCATTCTTGTAGCTCCTGCCCCGGCGAAGGACTGTCATTAGGTCATGGAGGGGAGGGTTTTTCAAGCAAAAACCCATCTTAAAATTTTATTTGCATAAATAACACATCAATTTCTTTTTAAATTAACACATTTTGTTTTTAAAAAAGTATAATTACTCAAATCTAAGTGCCCAAAGCACGATGGGAAGGCGGCTGGATCGATCCACGAACCTCTTGCAAGACCAGGAGAAGAGGGAGGGCATCCCTCTTCCTCTCAGGACCGTCAGCCTGTTCAGCACGTCTGCGGCATACCGAGATAAAGCGCCCGTCAGAGGAAACCACGGCGGCGGGAGATACGGAGCGGAGGAGAGGGAAAGGTCGGATAATAACACCTCTGAGGCGGAGGAGCTGATGGGGGAGCTGGGTGAGCTCCATGAAGTGAGGCTGCTCGAGCTGGCCGTTCCGGCAGAGGTAGTAGACGACCTGCACCCTGCGCGCGGGCACCACCGCCGCCTCCAGGCACGGGCGCCGCCCCCGGTCGGGGCTGGCGCCTCTGGTCCTCCTCGCCCTCGCCGCCCCGCCAGCCGTCAGGTCCATGGCCGGTCCTCCGACGCCTATTTTCACCTGGACCTCTCTCGGCAGCTACCGGCACACCTGAGAAGTTCGCCGTCGCCGTCGCCGTCGACCTGGCCGGGGGAGCTGCGGAGCCGGGCAGGACGAGCGGAGCGCGGCCGCGGCCGCGGCCTATAAAGGCGACGTCCTGAGAAAGATCTCTGCTAGATACGTACGTTCCATCGGTCGCCGGCCAAAGGCCGCGGTACGGTCACCGTGCTTCAGTGTACCGACTACCGACCTTCGGCGTTTGTCTTTGTAGTGATGGGGGTGCGAGTGCGAAGAGAGCGGTGGCGGAGCATCGCAGGAGGTCACCGTGTAGGTGACGGGAAGGTCCTCCGTCTGGTTTTATGTAAAATCGAAGGAAGCCAAAAGCCTCTAGTGGACGAGCTCCTCCCTTTCTTGACCATATTGTTTACTTATTTGTATTAATTTTAAATTAATAATATAAATCATCAAAGATAAGCGTGAATAAAGGTTAGTTTATAACGTAGAACAAGGCATAAATTTTAGAGTATATTTAAAAATAAATAGATACAAAATTAAAATAAAAGATTAAGAAATGATAAGGATAGGTATTGGAAATAGATCTCTTTCGTGAACTTATATTTGAGAAACAAAATGAGTACAAGAGAAGTATAAAGAAGTGGAAAATATATGATATAAACTTTGATAAATAAGAAATGAGAGGGATAAAAATAGGGTAGATAATAATAATAATATTATTATTAAAACATTGCAATATGCAGCCACGTCAGTAAAAAAGTATGATATAGAATTATTCTAGTCAAATAATTATAAAAATATAATCAATATAATTAATATTTATTTTTTAAAAATTAGATTAGGAAATGATCATTTTTTTAGAAGACATGGATGACCATATGCAAAATTAAGAGAATATATTTATCGAAAGATATCTCAATAGACATGTTAGAAATGAATGGCATGAATATAAAAAAATTTATCATGATATTGGATATAAGAATTTAAAGTATGAGAAAAAATGTTTCGATTTTGTTATGACGTATCATCTAATACTAACAAATATCTATTTTGTTAAAATATAATATCATTTAAAAATATATAATAAAAATTGAATCAATTTTATTTTTACAAGAATACTATTTTGTGCACTTTGTAAAGACTTTAAAGTTATTTCAAATAAAATTTTAAGAACTTAATGTAGATTAATAGGTTTATATATTAATATCAAAAGATAAATAAACGTGTTTAAGAACGATTCCTCTTATGATAAAATAGTAGGAATTAAAAAAAATAACGAGATTTTTATGAATAATTGTTTTAACCGCGATTAAAAATTATATGTAAAAGTCTGAATGAATAAATAAAAAAGAGCAAATCTCTATCAAAGAATAAATAAAAAAGATTTCTTCATCAAAGATGATGACAATAAAGAAAGTTAGAAAAGTTATTTTGATACTCTATTCAATCGTAATTTTGCTAAAACATAGAAGATATAGAAATTGTAATAAAGTGAATTATATCAGGATAATTAAGGTAAACATAAGGCTTATTAACGACTACTTTATGGAAGCCGTCGCAAATGTAAACATACTTCGCAGTCACTAGTAACGACTTCAAATGCCGTCACCATGTACCACATTAGGGCAGCTACCACATTCACAAAAGTAAAAAAAATATGCTTGAGTTCACCCCTCACATGCATATGTAGTCACTATCAACAACTAAATCACCCATCATGACTAAAACACAATGGTGATGCCTTAAGTTATCACCACTAAGTGAAAATCAATCATTCAATGATTGAAACTTAGTGGTGATGGTTAGAGGTGAGCATTAAATGGTTCAAACCAAAAAACTAAATCGAACCAGCCTATTTGGTTCGGTTTAATTTAGTTTGAACCATTTTCGGTTTAGTTCGATTTGGAAGTCTTCCAAATTGATTTATGCCAAACCAAATCATTTAAATAAATTTAATTAAAAGTTATATAGAATTATTATAATATTATTAAAAATAAGATTCTTATAGTTTTTATAATAAAATAATATTTATTTTGATTATTTTTAACTTAGAAACCATTATATATGTAAAAATAATTAATTAAAATATTATTATATATTTCCAATTTAAACCGAACCAAACTAAATTGAAATCGGTTTGGTTTGGATCGGTTTGAGGGGTTGAATCAGTTTGGTTTGGTTTTCGAAAAAAATGGTCTAAACTGGACCAAACTGAATCGTGCTTACCCATAGTGAGATGGTTTCAACCGTCACCATTGATCATAAGTGTACAATTGATGATGGCTTTCCGACTATCTCCAATATCATTTTAATTTAAGAATCGGGCATCTCTTTCTCTCTCCCCCCTCTCTCTCTCTCTCGCTTGCTCTTTCTCGCCCCCCTATGTGCCCTCCTCTCTTAGATAACTCCACTGGTTATCGCTCTTGCCATTGTCGTTGTTGCTGCTAGTCACCACCATCAATGCTAGTCACTACTGTCGTTGTCGACTGCCACCTACGCCCTCAAGGTCTCTATCTTTCTATGCTCTGATCGCTCTCCCTCTCTCATGCAAGTGCTCCACCGAAGCCATTGGTACCGCAGCCACCAGTTACCACCATCGCCACTGGCTGCTTTCCTCATGCTCGAATCTCCTTCTTTAGGTACATATAAACCCTACTTCCTTGTTGCTTAAGTATGCACATAAATTTTACATATTTTCTGGGTTTATTGCATAGACATGTAATCAATAGATGGAATGTAGTTTATATTTTATATTAATGTGAAATAGAGTTTATATGAATGTGTTTACTCTTGGTCAAGGATTAAAAGTACTATCTATAGGATATTCTCTCTCTCTCTCTCCCCCCTATGAGAGTGGACATTCCTCTATTGCTTGCTTAATTACCTTCACTTAATTTTCTATGTACCTAATCCATTAATTGTACTGGACCATAGAACTAAGTGATCCTTAAGTCCATACTCAAGGTATAAGGTACACTCAACAAAGTATCTTTGGCCACTCAAGTCAAAGATCTAATCATGTAATTGTGGTGATAGAATATCTTGATTGATAGTTAGGTACGGTACCATTGAGAGATTCTATATCGGTCAGTTCAGTAAACTCATTTTTCTAATGAGCTCCTGTACATGTATCTCACTATCTCCACACTAATGACTAATAAGATCAGCCACCTCATCATATGAGAATATAAGACATATACACTAGTCTATCTGATTTCTTGATATCTTATCTCAAAGATCTTATGAGTAAGAATATTTAGATTACATATCTTTAGATATTTTTTTTCACTATCATGATCTCATATGATTTAATCAGCATTGCATACAACTTAGACCTTCATTACGATAGACACATCTAGATAATATAAGTAATGAAGATATGTCATTTATTCATAATGAGATATAATAAGAAATGTTTGATTATATCATATATGATTGGCTTGTAGAGCATATTCTATTAATATCTTCTCATATGACGGTGATGACCAATCTCATTGGTCAATAGAGTAAGGACATTGGGGATATACATATATGTGTTCATTAGTAGAATGTGTTCACTAAATTGATCGAATTAGAATTCCTAAATAGTATCTTATAACTGTTTATTAAGGTATTTATCTCATTGTTGCACAGTTCGATGATTGGATTTTTGACAAGAGTTACCAAAGATGTTTTACTTGGCATATCTTATACTATGACTATTGACTTATGGATCACCTTTACGATGGTTAAGTATAGTTAATACATTGTGTATCGTAGAAACTTGGTGGAGGTAATTGAGCAAACAACACGGGATCACTCACTCTTAGTAAGTGAGAGAAAATGTCTTATGAGATAGTACTCTAAATTTTTTGTCAATGAATATAGGATAATTAGAAAAAGAGTTTTCCAACTGATTTAATTCTCAGTATAGGATTTCATAGAGTCTTAATATTAAGGTGTTGAAATTTTTTGCCATACCCCTGTTCAACTGGGACATTGGATAAATGAGAATTTATATCTGTGTGGTAATTAACGATGGAAGGCTCAATGGAGATAAAAATATCTCCAAGGTCTTTCAGGATCATGGGATGTAGCATGTACCCTTCTTTATCGGAAAGTCATTAAATCTATTATCGTATAATGGATTTAACTTTAAAAAGTTATTATTATAATTAGGCTTTAACCATTTAGACTATTAGGCCTAGCGAGTTACACACAATAAAACTTATTCATAATTATAGGGATGTGGATGTTTGGAAAGCCATTAAATCTGTTATTGTACAATAGATTTAACTTTAAAAAGTTATTAGATAATTAGGCTTTAACCAATTAGACTATTAAGCATAGTGAGTTACACACAATAGAACTTATTCATAATTATAGGGACGTGGATGTTCAGAAAGCCATTAAATTTGTTATCGTACAATAGATTTAACTTTAATAAGTTATTATTATAGCTAGGCTTTAATAAATTAGACTATTGGGCCTAGTGAGTTACACACAATAGAACTTATTCATAATTATAAAGACGTGGATGTAATTTATAGAAATTGTGAGTCTTAATGAAAAATTCTAATTTTTATAAATAGTGATGAATTGAGCCAAATTTTATCAAGCCAAGGTTTAGAATTTCATCCTTAGTCTTCACCCTTCATCCTCTCCTCTCCATAGGATGTCTTTGCATGGTGGAGTTCCATTCGAGACTAGTTCTTGAGTTTGGTGTCAGAGAGAACCTATCTTTGGACTCATATGGATACCTCTAGAGATCATGCAATAGAATTGCCTATAGATCAAGAAAACATCCAATCTTATCATGCTCGAAGGATTTGTCAAATCCCAAGAAGGTATAATAGTTCTTCGAGTTTGGTTCTTGGATGCATCGTTGGTTTCAATTGGGACAAAGGCCATAGAATTTTTAGAAATCAACTCTTTTGCTCTATTTAGTTCAATTTCTTACAAAAACGACTCTCATTTATGTATGGTTTTATGTACGAGCCTACGTATATATGATGGTTTTTTATGATAATCTAATATTTGTGTATGTATGGTGGTATCTAATTGCATTTTAGCTTTTGGTATGTATAGAAAATTTGCGGTTAACATGTATTTGTGAATGGATATAATAGTTTGTGGTTATTAAGTTTAATTGAATGTATAGATCGGATTATGAATATGCGATTGGATAGTGATTGTATCAGTCTTTGTACAATCCATTAGGGGTGGGCACGGTTCGGTTTGGTCCGATTTGGACCATTTTTTTTCCAAACCGAACCAAACCGAATCACCCTCTCAAACCGAACCGAACCAAATTGAATCAAATCGGTTGGTTTGGTTTGGTTCGGTTTAAACTGAAAATAAATAAAAATATTTAAATTAATTATTTTTTACATATATATACTAATTTTTAAGTTAAAAATAATGAAAATAAATATTATTTTATTATAAAATTTATAAAAATATTATTTTTATTAATACTATAATAGTTTTTTTATATATTTTTTTGATTAAGTCGGTTTAAACGGTTTGGTTTGGTTTAAATCGGTTTGGAGGTTTTCCAAACCGAACCAAACCGAAAGGGGCTCCAAACCGAACCGAACCGAACCGAATGGGCTGGTTCGGTTCGGTTTCTCGGTTTGAACCATTTTGTGCCCACCCCTACAATCCATGTAGTAAACGTAATTGTTTTATTATTCACGATCTATATTTTTTAAAACAAGCACTTTTGGTGACAATTTAAGTTGTCGTTAAATGCATCACAAATAACACTAGTGATAGCTAAAGCCGTCACTAAATCAGTCAGTATTCCCCAAAAATGTCTTTGGAGGCCTTGGTAATGGCTTCTGTGAAGCCATTGTCGATTAATGTACTGGGGACAGCTTAAAGTCACCGCCAATAAGCACTATCAAGGGCTTTAAGTCATCATCAAATCAATTAGAATGCACAAAAAATATGTTCGGGGGAATTTCGTAAGTCTTTGGTGTTGAAGCTGTCATCGATTAATGTATTGGGGATGGCTTTAAACCATCACCAAATCAATCATAATTCTCTTAAAAATGTGTTCTAGACATTCTATAAGTCTGTGATAATGACTCCACCAAAGTCGTTGCCATAGGCACACAAAATTCCTCTATCACTATTAAGTTAGTGGTGACAATGTTTAGCCATTGCCTACTAACATGTTATAAGCTACGGTTTTAATCCATTACTATAATAATTTTTTGAGACAACTTTTATCTGCTCGGAATACCCTTATTAGTGACGGCTTCTGGTAAATCCGTTGCTAATATCATTAGAGGTGGGCTTATTTATGATGGCTAGTTGACGGCTTTAAAGCTATCACAAAATTATTTTGGCGATGGAGTTTGGCTTTGTGTCTATGGTTGAACAATTTCTTTTGTAGTGACTATAAAGAATCAATCTAAGTACAATAACAATTTTGATTCCTTAGATTACACCACTAATGGCATTATAGAAACTGGACTTGAATATAATTAAAAATATCTTAAAAGGATTGGCGCCCTCAAAATTAGAGACAATCGAGCATATGACAATCTACATTCTCTAAGTCATCCAAATGCACGGCCCCTAACATTATTATCCACGTGAACTTCTCTTCATAAAGAGATTTTCCTGCTCACTACACTTCATGACTCATCTCAATTGGACCTTCACCAATGTGTCAATAGCCACCTAGGTGAGAGAGGGTACTAGACATAGTTGGGGTCGCAACCAAGAACGCTTGGCCTATTGAGTTTTGGCCCAAGTTATTATTTATATAATTTAATTTTTTCAAATATTCAAATTTTTTTATAAATTATGTCTATTTTTTAATATTAATGGATAAGTTCTATTACATGCAACCCAGTAAGTCTAATAAACTATTTTGGTTTGAGACATATTGAAAGAAGTCATTCTTTTAAATTAATTTTATCATACGATAACATATTTAGCCTATATTTTGATCATATAAGGTATAAACTATGTCCCATGATCTCTTTTGGCTTAAGGAATAAACTTATGTTTATAGAGGCATTTCATTGTTATCACATAGAATACAAACTATCATCCATCAAATATCTCGATCGGATAGGGGTAGGGGTGTTTGTAAGTACAAAAAGATGATAAACCAAACTAAAATAACCAATTCCGTTTGGTTCAAAGACTTGTGTTAATTTGTAAGAAATCGATCTGATATATTTTTATTGGTTTGGTTTGGTTCAACTCTCTTCTAAACCAAATCAGACCAATAAATCAATTAACCTAGTTTGGCCTACTTTTATTTATATTATATTAATTTTAAATATATATTATTATAAATCTATGTCAAATAATATAAAATTTATAGTTCTCTTACAAATACAATATTAATCTTAATATAAATCTTGATTAGTTATTTAATCTAAATTAATTTAATTTCATTATTATACATAAATAATATATGTTAAATTGATGAATCAGACCGAACCGTGAATAACTCTAGATCGGGGTATGACATGGACTATCAAATTCCTTAATATCTTGAAATTTTAAGATCTTATATTCGGAACCAAAATAATCAATTTTTTTTTTCGATTATTCTCTCTATCACAATCAGAGATTTAAAATATTATCTTATAAGATATTATCTTTTATTTTATTAAAAGTGAACGATACCTTATTATTTACTCAATTTAGTTCGATCTAAATCCTAAACTCTAAACCCTAAACCCTAAACCCTAACTCACAGCAGCAGCCGCAGAGCATATAGGGGCATGGGGTGATGGTAACCAACATTTGTGTGGATGAGTTAGTCTGGCTGGTGGCATTATATCTTGGGCACCAGCCTAAAGGCTGTAGTGGGGTACAGGGCAGCTAGCAATAACGTTAGGTGGCAAGCCTGGTAGCTCTAGACGCCTACATCAAAATTAAATTTAAATTTCTTTTTCAAATAACACAATTAAAATATTTAATTGTAAGAATAACAATTGCAATTTTTCTAGAAACAGTACACATTTTAGATAGTCGCTGACGTCAATAACGACTTCCAAAAGCATTTTAAAGCTTTTAGTGACTTTAATAAAAGTAGCTGGCCGAGCATCGCTAGGCTGGCAACACCCTGCGCCCGGGGGGTGCAGGGCGGGGTTCGCTTCCCGGCAGCAGCAAGCCGGGCGCCCCCATGGGGGGTGACGTGTGGGGATCGAGCTGGGGCTCGATCCCTCGATGGCGTGCGGCGTTGCGCGCACTCGGGCAACTGTGTCATCTAACCAAAAAAAAGAAAAGAAAAATACTTTAGTAAAAGTAGCTATTGGTGGCTTTCAAAGTGGATCAGAGAATTAAAGACTTTCAAGCAAAAATCACGAATTTGAAAGTTGCTAAAGTCGCTCTCAAGGGTAGGAACTTTTATATTTATGCTTGAAAGTTGCTAAAGCAATTAAAGACTTTCAAACGGAAATAAGTTACTGCTTGAAAATTGCTAGATAGAGATGTTACCCAACCCGTTGACATTCCTACCTTGAGATGGTATAGTTTGACTCAATAGTCAAATGGAAATTTGGGTGCGCTCTCTCTCTCTCTCTCTCTCTCTCTCTCTCTCTCTATATATATATATATATATATATGCACGTGTGTGTATTCGAGTTTGGCAAGGTACTCGGTAAACTTTCAGGCCATATTTGGTACGAAGATAATTTTGGGATAAATCAGATTTATCCTCAAATTTAGGGAATAAATCTAGTTTATCCCCAAAAATTTTGGTGCTAAATAGGCCCTTAAGGCATCGTTTGATATCGGTATAAAATTAATGGGGATAGGGATAAACCAATCCTCGTGATTAACCCTATCCTCATTACGTTTGATTTAACTTGGGATAAGTTTAAAGATAATTCTATCCTATGTTTGGTATGTTAACAATAAATTCGAGGATAACTTTAAATTTTTATTTTTATTTTTATATTTTTATATTATTTTATTTTATTACTCATAACATATTCATAAACATCTTAACCCACCTACATATTTATATAATAAATTTAAAATATAATTTAAATATATAAATAAAAATACACTTAAAAATATAAATAATGTAATTTATTAGATGGAATGATTTAACGGAGAGCCCGCAGACCGACGGTGCTCCCCGCCCCACCGGCGGACGGAGCTCCCTGGCGTCCCCCCGTGGACAGCCGACGGCGTTCACCCCCATCCCTAGGGGACGCCGCCCGCCCCCCCAACAGGAGGCGGCGTCCCGCCAGAGTCCACCCTCCCCCCCGTGGATAGTCGCGCGGACCTCGACGATTCTTGGACGGAGCTCTCCCCCCCCCGTACGTTGTATCCTCAAATTTCATTTCAGGATCAACTTAACCTATGTATTAGGTAGGATGATTTATCCCCACTCTTATCCCTAATTTTGGGGATAATCTGGATTAACTTAATCCAGGTTAAACTCATTTTTAAGTGTGTACCAAACAGGAGATTGGGGATAAACCAGGTCTATCCTAGATTATCCACATACCAAACAGGGCCTAAGTGTTATTTGGTACGGGGATAACTTAGAAATAAACTTACGTTATCCTTAAAATTTAGGAGATAACCCAGGTTTATCCTAAAATTTATGGTACTAAACATGCACTTAGATCTTAGGGAGCACCGTCCGCCGGGGGGGCGGGGAGCACCGTCGGTCCGCGGGGAACACACTTGCTCTCCGTTAAACCACTCCGTCTAATAAATTACATTATTTATATTTTTAATTGTATTTTTATTTATATATTTAAATTATATTTTAAATTTATTATATAAATATGTAGGTGGGTTAAGATGTTTATGAATATGTTATGAGTAATAAAATAAGATAATATAAAAATAAAATAAAATATATATTTTATGATTATCTAGATCTTCAATTCATCGTAATTTTTCAACATCAGCCCGCTTTCATCTAGGTCCTGTCGGGTTCAGTCAAATATTCCGTAAATAATATATTTCTTTTCTTATCAACATCTTTGATTACCTTTCTTCAGAAGTACATAATTCTTAGGTCGCATCGTTTCAAGTACTATCATTATTATGGGGTGTTTGGTTGTACGATATTTTTTTGTACACTTTCATGATAAAAAATATATTAAAATAAAAAGTGAACCAACTCATGACATAAAATTATCATGTTTGAAGGAATGTGATAACAAAAAAGAGTAACTATCATATATGACCAAACAAAATGGGGGACCACAAGAAAAAAGAAAGAGATGAGACCCTCTATTTTTGTTTAAGAAGAAAATTACTTTCAAAAAGTAAAATTATCATGGTTGTCAAACACCTCTTTTAACAAATTTTCTTACAATTTTTAAAAATAAAAATAAAAATCTCCATTGTCATGCAACCAAACACCTCATTAATCTTTTATCTGAAAATTATTTTTACTCCTATCCTGCTAAAAGCTTTAAATAGCTGTACCGTCCTCCTAATTACAGCAAAACCTATTTTTATTTCTACTCTAAATCATCGGAATGTTTTAAATATCTTCGTGCAGGTTGAATGACCCGTTTGGTTAGAGTTTTAAAAATAATATTACTGTATTTTTTTGATATTTATGTTTATATAAGGCATGACAAGTGGAGATTTGCATTAAAATTAACATTATATTTTTACTACAAATTTTAAAATTGATAATAATAGTCAAACATCCATATATAATAATAATAATAATTTTAAGGTTATCAGTGATGGAAATGTTTGATTAATGTGATACCGAATGAGTACCAAAGTAATTAACAGGATGAAATCTACATCAAGGTAGTTGGGGTCGGGATAGGGTTGATCGGGTCTAAATTGACTCGAGTTTGCCAGGGTCGAGATTCGAGTTAGGTCAAGATTGACGTAATAAAAAAATAAAAAAATAAAAATTTTAAAATATCCACCGGGTCAGGATCACAAGGTCGAGATCGGATCTATCGACTCAAAAACTGACTGAATCGAAACCGAGACCCGATCTTGCATTCCATGATCTGTGTTTTATTTACCTGAATTATCCTAACCGGGATAGGGTAACAGTGACACGGTAGCACGTCGACATGCATGGTAAACGACGAGATCTTTTCGAAGCCAAACAAAGATAATATCCGGCCATGGATAATAATAATGAATAACTCTGCTAAGAAAGAAAAACACATTTTGTAAATTATACTGTGAACTTTCCTTGTCCCCCCGCTCTGCCGCGGGGGGACCCCTTCCGGAACCCGCCGTCTCGTCAGAGGCGGGACCGTGGGGGGGCGGAGCCGACCCCCCATTAAGGGGAGAGGACGGAAGTATCGGAGCGCCTCGGAGGCGAAAACAGCTTCTTTCCCAGTCCTCGATCTTCTCTCTGTTCTGCCGGCCGGACGTTGAGCTTGAAGTAACAAGTAACAAGGCGCAGACGCCCCCGGCGAGGCAGACGAAGAACCCGGCTGCTGCTCTGCCGCCGATATCTGATTCTATCTCTCGGTGACATTATAAGACGACGACAGAGAGAGAGAGAGGAGGGTTCAGGCATCTCCCGGCCGACCGCAGCAATGTCTTTATATCCAACGTATACGTGCTTTATTACGACGGCGACGTGCCGGGGGAAGAAGACGGGATGCTGCATGCACGTACGCACTCTCGCCGATGTCCTCACTCCTCGTTGGGAGGTCGCGGCGCTTTAACGCCCGGCACCGATATGGACCACCCGGCATGGAAGGACAGGACAGGACCCTTCTGCGCTCCGTCAACTACTGGTAGGGCTGCAGCCTGCCGACTGGTCCGATTCAGTAATGTATGGTACCATCATTTCCATTCTTTTTTTGGTCACGAGTGGGCAACTGGCCCGAACCCCACCCCGCTGGCGCCGCGGGTGGCGAGGGTTCGACCCCCCGGTCGAACCCCACAGGTCGTCCCCCCCTTGGGGACGCCCGACTTGAACAGCCGCCGGGAGGCGTCGCGCTCGAAGCGCCGACCTGCGCCCCCCGGCGCAGGTCCCCGTACCAGTCGAGCCACGCTCGACCGGTCCATCATTTCCATTCTCACAATTAGGGTGTTCATAGTTTGATTTGATTTGATTTTTGAATATTTTTTCTCAAATCAAACCAAATCAAATTATCTCTCAATTCAAACTAAACCAAACCAAATTAATTCAATTTAGTTTGGTTTGGTTCGGTTCAAATCATATTTTATTAAGGTATAACAAATATATCAATATATAATTTTATTTTGTTTGTTTTAAATCATATTCTATTAAAATCTTGTGCATATGTTCATAGATTACATTAATTTTACCTTAAAATCACTTAAAACAAATTTATTGTTACAAGAAAAGATACATAAATAATATCTTATATATAACTTAAACTAAAATATTTAATCTAATTCGGGTTATTCAGTTTACTGGTTTGGTTTGGTTTGGTTTGAAGGGTCCTAGAAACCAAACCAAACCGAACCAAAGTACTGGTTTGGTTTGATTTTTCTGGTTGAACTAAACAGTGAACAGCCCTAGTCACAACGACGGTTAGATGTGACCCTAATTTCTACTCTGGTTAAATTGAAATTATAATATTTTAATTTCACTTAGGAATTCAAATATTCGGGTAATTTTCGAAACATATGATGTCACCATTTTTATCTGAGAATAACAAATAAATCTTGTTTAAACACTCGGACTTGGCATGATTAAGGTGTTTGAAAGGTTTGATTAAGGTGTTATTTGTTTTGACTTAATCTGAAATTTTAAATCCTTAATTCTGTCTCTTATCTCTTTTTTGGTCAAACACAAGAGTATTAAAAAATTAATTAATTATGGAGATAAAAAATTTATGATAAATCATTAAAAAATAAATATTTTGTAAAATAATTCTTGACATATTTAGATGTTAATTTAAATATTTTACCAAACAATTTAAATCATTCAAATTTTTACCAACATTTTATCGAATTGTCCAGGTACGCGGATTCAAAAACTAGTCGTCAAAGTAAGTCAAGATAAACCTGGCCTAATAAGCCCTCGAAGCAGAAGGACGTCTTGGCATCGGGATAATTTGGGAATAAATCTGATTTATCTTCAAAACTTAGAAGATAAATTAGATTTATCTCCAAATATCTTCGTATCAAATATGACTTAAAAGATTTCTAATTGACCTGCTTGTTTGCCGGTCTACGTACCACGCTCGGCGGTCGTAAATGGATCTGATACATCGTAGCGCGCACGTGCGAGAGCGCTTGTGGACGCACGTGTGCGTGCAGGGAGAGCAAGGGAAGAGTCAGATCGTTCCTTCTCCGCCGTCTCATTATATATATATATATACCATGGTGAAGTGTTGGTCAGAAATGTGCATTAAACGATCTAACCCTTTTAAATCTAAATGTGACAATTGATTCTATGATTCTAATGAACTGCTTTAATCATATAAAAATTTTCAAAAATAGGATAAATCATTAGAGCCTGACTCCACAAGTTCATTGTAACTCCTACTTTAATTCCCATATATATATATACTATCAGATATCAAATATATATAATCATGATATCCTTTACGATAATACATGATAACAAAAGATAATCTTAAATTAGAAAATTTCACATGTTAATAAACTTGGTTTTAAGTTAAACACATATATCATGTTACTTCTTTTACTTGTGTGATTGAGTGAGAGAGACATATATATTACATGTATGACCGCGTTACACTTAAACTAATCTCTTATGACTTATTTTCTAGTCAATAATATGAATTTATTTTTTTTGTTCCTACAAATGTATGGACTGATGCATGATAAACAACAATCAGATGCAAGATATAAATGAAATGCGAATATTATTAGTATGCCATAATTTCAAAAAGAGTGAGAATGACATATAACTATACCATGCGAGTGACCATAAGGAAAAAAAGGTCCCAACTCTTTTCTTTTCCAAGAAGCTATCCTCCATAAAACCAAACTTTTTTTTCTTTGAAAGGAACCATAAAAACATGCTTATTATTGACTTCCAAATATCACTTTTAACCAGTTTTGTTGAAAAGTATTTTTTTTGCAACATAAACCCAAATTGTCAGGCAACCAAACACCACATTACTCTGACTTATTTATTTATCCTCATGTCCATGTCTAAACTCGGAAAAACAATGAATTTCCAAGACAAGATGATGAATTCCTCCTCCTCCTCCTCCTCCTCCTCCTCCTCCTTCTTTCAAGGTCATGCCGCAACTCGACAACAAGCACAATTAATCAAGCGTGGAATCATTAATTTTTAAATGGAAAGTTGCGTTGCAGGAAATCATCTTGATAATTCACTCAAGAATAAGTGGATGCATTAACAATATGTATCTGCGTGAATTTGTACTCACGACCATGACTCACAACTGATGCCATGCTCTTAAAAGTAAAAAAAGAAAAAAAACTAGAGAATTTCATAAAGAAAGTAAAGAAGACTACTTACTTAGAATAAGATAAAAACTACTTATTTAAAATAAGCTTATTTTTTGTGCAAACACCCATCCAAAAAAAAAATTTTGTTGCTCAACTTGAACGATGACTTGATTTCAAAATGCACAACCTTCACTTCTCCTACTTATCCTATCACTCATTAAGGACCCTGTTTTATCTATGCTACCCACCTTGATTAATATCTTATCTCGGACAATTATTTTGTTACTGTAGTCCCTTTATTATATAATTCTCTATAACGCATAATATGTAAATTTTGTAGACTTTTCTTTGGACTTTACCACTGAATTCGGGTTTTATTTCTCAGAACCATAAAACACGTAGAGTTCACTATTAACTCTTTGTATCGCGAGTAGTTTAATTAACACTATACAAACTTGTAACAAATGTCATATTAGTCTCTAAGAGAAAGTTGTTTCTGATTTATATATTTTGAAATAAACTCTTATTTGTTATCAAAAACTAACTTTCAGAGACTTTCTAGTGATGAAATACAAATGTTCAAAATATTAGGAATTTGTATGGTTTCATGTACTTTCTAGGACTAAAGAATAGTTGAGCCCCTTGAATCTCCAACATCTCAATTCTTACAAAGTTTTTCAAGTTTTTCAACTCGAAAAACTTGAAAAACTTTTCAATTCTTACAAATTCTTAATAATTTGTATGATTTCATGTACTTTCTAGGGCTAAAGAATAGTTGAGCCCCTTGAATCTCCAACATCTCAATTCTTGCAAAGTTTTCAAGCTCAACTCATCTAATTTACGCTCGAATTTTTACGAGTACTCCGGACAACTCTCGTTCAAATTTAACTCATTATTTAATCGATTTGACCTCGAGCTCCGGCTCGAATCTTATCTCCTGGACTCAACTTTAGTCCAAATCTGAGCTCAAACTCGATAGAAACATGTTTATAAGATTCAAACTCGACCTAAACCCACAGGTGAAGCCTGCCTAGGCAGGCACTCAACCAAATCTGAGCTCAAACTCGATAGAAACTTGTTTATAAAATTCAAGCTCGACCTAAACGTCCAACATGTGATATATATCCATCCAGTTTTTAACCCGGTGTTGCCTGCTGTAGAGCCCGTCGGGCAACGAGCTCACCTGTACCGCGGAAGGGCCGGAATACCCGGCTGGTTTCCAAGCCGCGGGATGCGACTTTAATGCCAAGAGCCCGGGAAGACCAAGAACAAGACAGGCGCGAAGGAGGTGCAGGTGTTCGGAAGAGAAGCTGGCGGGAGAGAGAGAGAGCAGAGCAGACTCCATCGATCCGCGCTCATCCGGCAAGGACCTCTCGCTGCTCCTCCCTGGATTCTCTCGCTGCTGTTCCCAGTAGTAATGCGATAAAGACGGCTTTTGGCTCCACGCCGGTGGTGGACTCCTCCTCCCCCCCGCCACCGCACGTCGCGCAACATGCCGGAACAGCGAAAGCTGATCGGGGGGAGTTGCGACGGGGAGAACCCGTCGCTTCGGAGCAGCGCACGGCCCCGCGCGTCGTAATGCCTGCCGAGGCCCGGCCCCGCGTTCTCGGATCCAGCGCGACGTGAAAGCGGAAGAGGGTGGTGCTGTGTCGATGATCGATCGGTAAATTAATGTCTGGGGCTGGCATCGGCATGTGCGCGTCAAATCTTCACGGGCCCCTTCCTCTCGTCTGCCCCCCCCGTCGTCGCCGACGGGGGCAAAGCAGATGGTCTCTTTCCTCGTCGGATCCTACCATACACACAGACGGTGGCACGGCCCATTTATGTGGACGTCGCCATTTCCTCTTTTATTTACGGCCGCAGTGTATGATAGCTCAGCTCTCTCACCCTGCGTGAGTGTATACATGTAGCGGATCAGAATGAGTACGTATACGTACAGAAGAAGATTAGAGAATCATTTATTTTTAGATTGAATTATTAATTTTAATGAATTAAGATCTGTTATTCTTTATTTTCTCAAACTGATGTAATATAAAGGTTACCTTTTCGGTCTGATTAATACTGTTGCGTAGGTTCAAGCTGAAATCTGGGGGCGTGACAGTATATATATAAAAGAACGGAGGGAGGAGAACGATTATAACGTGCATGTATTTGGTGTGGACTGTGTGCGCTCAATTGTTTACGCTCGTTCAAATTCAAATTTTCTTTTCTCTTTCTACCTCAGACGAGTTGGAGTTTGAACTCAAATTCTAACTATTACGGTGAACTCTCTCGCTCTCGCCAACTGCGGAATAACTCCATGCTACACCCAGGTAACGCTAAGCTCTCATCTTTCTTTCTCTCCCTTGATCTCTTTCCGGCGGAGGAGCGCCGCAGTTATGGGGGCTGCAGGCAGCTGCGGCGGCCCTGCAGACGAGGTTTCGACGTGCTTGTGTGGGGGCTTCCCGCTGCCGCTCGCGCACGGGCTTCTGCCCTCCGCGCATTTACTTCCGCTGCCACATATGACATAGTCGGGGGATAGCTAGGAGCGGTAGCCTGGCTGCTACCTCGTCCGGTCCTCCTCGTCCCTCCCTCCCTCCCCCCGGATGTGACCCAACACTAGGCTTTCTCTGTCACATGATCACAGTATGATGCACAGGGGGGGACGGACCAGGCAGAGGCATCTACGACGAGATGGGTCGGATGTCGGGGAACGAAGCAGCTGTTCATCCGGCGGAGTCGCAGTTATCACCAACAGGAAGAGAGGGTAGTCACCAACAGTAGGATGTCAGCGGAGTACGCGTGTCGGTATTTTAAGTGTGGATCACTTGGGATGATTCAAGGAAGTGTGCGGCTCCCCTCATGTGGTTATTCGAGGGGAGTTCTTCGGTTTCTCTCGCAAAGAGATTGAGAAGATATTGATTCGATACATCTCAAATCACTGTTCTATCGCTGTTCAAAGAGGTTGAGAGACTCCTCTCAGATGACTACCTGAGGTGAGTCGCACTCTTTAAAGAAGAAATTATCTTTATACATATTCGATGAGAAAGGGTCACAACTCTCGAGCTATTTAAGTGATGATTGAGTACTAAAATTTACTGAACGGTCATTGAGATTGTTGAACCGTCGGTTTGATAACAATTTAGTAAGAATATAGTAATATATCAGTAAGAGTTCATTATCAATTATTGAACTATTATTAAAGTTATTAAACCGTTATTGGATCTTTATTAAGTCATCACTAGACGTTTATCAAGTCGTTACTGAACCCCTACCGGTAGCGGTTCAATAATGATTTGTCAAGGGTCCAATATCAGTAGTGGTTTAGTAATGACTTGGTAATGGTTTAGTAACGATTTAGTAAGGGTCCACTACGGTTCACGTAGCGATTTGGTAAAGATTCATAGCGATTCAAGAATAGTTTAATAACAGTTCATTAACGATTCAATAACTTGATATTGAACTGTCATTTAAGTGATCTAAGAGTCATGACATTTTTTTAATTGAAAGTTGAAAAACTCCCTCAATCAACCATCTGATACGATCCGCACCCGTTTGTATAAATGTTTCTGAGATGGATTAGATCACGTTGAATAAGATTTCTTGAACACGTCGTTCTTGATAAAATAGAGAGTTGACTGAGATGGAGACATATCGAATATTTTAATGATGTTAAGATTATTGCTCAGGTTGCAATGTTTTGGGATTGTCCAAAAAATCTAAGAACTGCTTGGATTTCTTACACGTAACGTAATTGATATATTAGAAAGTTCAAATATAGTTTTAGACGCAGTTTTTTATGATTAGAAATTAATATCATTTCTACGTGGAGGTAGAGGCATGTCGAACCAAAGAGAGATAGGCACTACCATTTGTTTCTCTACTTAATCGTTACCTAATCTTCGAATCAAGCAGATGTTAGACATTCAGACGATTCAATAAAATACCTAATCTCTTATTTGGTTAAAAGTTAGACAACTTGAATTATTTAATAAAATATTTGAACTAATGTCACTCTTAAAAATCATATAATTTGAAGTGATTCATTTTAACTTTTTTAAAAAGTGAATAAGTAAAATTTTATTTTTACAAGATAAGATATTAGAGATGAAATTAAGGTTTAAGATATGCCAATAAGTTAAATCAAATGTCATCTAAATCCTACAAACAAGAAATTGTAACAGCAGTTATGGGTGTTCTTAGTAAGAAGAAACTTGAGTACTAATTGTCATCTATGTAAGAAGAAACTTGAGTACTAATGGGTGTTCTTAGTAAGAAGAAACTTGAGTACTAATTGTCCCTTGGGGTGTAATAAGCCAAGTTCAATCTAAAAATTTCAAGTCAGCCTAACCTAATATATTGTTAACTTGGTTGTTTATTTTATAAATATATTATTATTTGATAAAATAATTTTAATTATAAAATTGTAAAAAAAATTATAATATATATTTAATAAATAGAAGTTAATTTTTCATAAAATTGTGCCTTGAAGTGTTAAGTTTATAACTTATAAAAAAGCCACTTTGGCTCAAAAAATAACTCATATAAAATTGGCAAGCCAATAACTTCGGCCTGTTGCCATTGACATTCCTAATTTTTATCGTGGGTGGTTTCGCTACCATCTAAAAATGTTGCATCGAGTTTTCTATTGTCATTGTTCCTATTGTAGAAATATGTTAAAAAATAAGTTTCTTTGCTCTTGGTTATCTAAATCTATTGGTTTATGTATTCTTTAAGTTATTTGCCTAGGCACAATCATTGTGACCTAATGGAGATGCAAGCCAATTAGCTCACGTTCTCGAGCATTCGAAGAAGAAGATATTCTCACGAGGTGTTTGGTTGCACCATAACTTTTTATAGCTGATGACATAAATTTGTCATGTTTGGGAGAGATATAATAACAAATAAGTGTGCATCATATATGACCAAATAAGGTGGGAGACCACACGATAAAAAAAGTGAGACCTTTTTTTGTCTAAGAAAAAAATTTCTTTCAAAACATAAAATTATATAATAATTTTCAAACACCTCTTTTAACAAGTTTTGTTACAAAAATATAAAATTATAATAAAAACTCAATTTATCATATTACCAAGCATCCCATCAGTCTCATCAACTGAGAGGCAACACTTGCAAATTGGGTCCAAAGGGTTATTTCTAGAGTGGCTTTAGTTGTTAGAAATTTGTTAGTCAGACATTTTTACAAAAAAGGAGATCATTTTTATTGGGAGTAAGTTGTTCCTGGGTGCTAAATATTCTTCCAATGTAATGCGCAAGATGAACTTGGTGGAAGCTTTTATTCTTTTAGGAATCTATAGGCATATTTGAATTCAATTCATCATTTGAGGAGAAAGACCAGCTAAAGTACATCTAGTGGAAGATGTGAGAGGATTTGAGTGCTTATGATACATTGAGCTGAGAATTCTATGTGCCATTTAGTATAAGATCAACAATTTTGTTCAACTAATAATCTATTTTTTATTTTCATAAGCTACTTTCTAATATTGAGCTTCTAGCATTGATAATACATCTTCAAGCTTCTGAGTTCCCTACTTTGGGATGTGTATTCCAAAAGAAATATATCTGAGATATTTCTTTTTGAGAATTTCTACCCGTAAAGATACATCATTTCTAATAAATATGTAGGCTAGCATCAATGGGAGGGCTTGGTTTTTATTACACTATAATCTATTTTAAATGCCCTATAGTCCATGGAAGTTTGATTGGTTGATACTATCCCAATTTTTGAGATGGATCTCTACTTGCGTGGGTATTGGCCCACCAAAATCTATTTTGGATCATGTCTTACTTCTGAATTTTTGATGAAGGCAATTTCTTGATTGAAATATATGCAATGGTACAAAAATAATACTAAATCAATTTTGGTATTGATACTTGTAGAGTACCAATATCAAAATTGACATAGGTGGGTATGTGTATCATGTATCATGCTTTGTTTGTATTAAGAGTTTCAATGTTGATATTGATAGTAACCATCTATTATAATTTGTATCAATATCAATTTCAAACTTGATAAAGAAAAAAAAGTTGTTTAATATAGTTGCCAAATAGTGCATAATGTAGACTTGGTGAGAATTGCTCTACCCCAATGCTTAGTATATTAATTTCCTTTTTTGAAAGTTTGTAGACACACAAATTTTGTCTATTTGAGGAGCTTAAGATTCATGTTTTCTTACAAGATACTTTTTCTGATAAACAAATCAGATCTCCAAAAAAATGTAAAAAAAAGGCTCTGGAAAGGAAGATGACCCCCTGCCGGGCCACCAGGTGACCCAGTCAACGGGTCATCTCTCAATTCCCGCAAAATCTATCCGTTCTGATGGTGGTAGGTGAGGGTCAAATCTGGTCAAGTACGGGAGGTGTCCCAGTCAATGGGTTGCCCAATACTATAACATACGGACTGACCAAAGTGACCCACGAGTGGCCCTTGCTCGTCCGGACAGTCGGGACTGACTAGACATAGGCGTCTCATCAGCCAAGACGCCTACCACTGTAGTAGGCCCCGGATGGCGCACGACCAACTTTCGGCGCACACACATTTAATAGCATTTATGGTTTGTTCTGGATGACATTTTTTATACCTGAAATGCCCCTATGGCCCTTTTACCTATAAAAAGGGACCCCCAAACAACATTTTGAAGAGTTAGAAGGGTGTTGGAAGGTTGAGAATGACCCCAACTCCCAAGAGAGAGCCCTAAAGAGCTTCACGCCATCTCCACCCTCCAAGCTTCATTGCCTAAGATTGAGAGCTTCCCATTCCATCCACCTCCATAAACTGATGTTCTTCATCCCGTTTCTTTATAGGCATGCATTTTGAAGCTTCTCAAGCTCCTACATTCAAGGGGAGATCATCATCTATGTCCTAGGAGCTTCCAGGAGTCATCATCAAGCATTGAAGGACATCCAAAAGTATCGTGGGAGCATCTAGGAGCAAACCGAGCCTTGGTGCGGGAGGTGACCCATCTGTCGGGTTGCCCAGTGACCCCCCTGCAAGGTTGCATGGTGACCCGCCTGCCAGGTCGCCCAGAGCTCCAGATTGCCATTTTTGGAGCCAAAACTCATTTTTCTTCTCCCATCTTCTAGCATTACTTTGTTTCTATGTTTTCCATCATAGATCATCATGTTTACATGCATATTTAACTTAGTCATATCATATATCATCATCCAAAATACATAAAAGGGGGGTTGGGAGTCATTCCCAATCCGGTTAGTTCATTTCCATGTGATTTTAATTCATTCCTTTTGCAAGATGCTTCACTATCTTAGTTCTAATCCACTTTCACTTATTTTTGTGGCTTACTTGTTTTTGTAGGAACAACTAAAAGTGCTTCAAGCTCTTTTTTCTCGGCCGGCTGAAAAAGAAGAAGGTGGAACTCATAATCTCTCAACACAATCTCTCCGCTTAGGTATGTTCGGTCATTTCTTTTAATACTTACATTCTCTTTTTTTTTACTCTTGGAGCCCACAGTTCCTGGCGACCACACACACATCAACACCCACTAGAGCCCGAAGCTGAAAAAGAGAGGAGTGGCAGCGTTTCTTAGAGTCGGGGAGACTTGACACCCCGCAGCGGCATCCACAAAACTTCCTTTCACATCTTGCATTTTCTTCATGTTCATATTAGAGGTAAACCCATATATAGGTCATTGTCAGTGGTTTGTTTAAACTTTAAAACAAAGCAAAATTGTTGTTTGGTGTGCATTTTAGCTAAATAGTTGTTGATCTGCTTGCCAAACATCGATTCATATTGATGTAGAATGTTTATAAAGTGTTCAAGTTCTTTGATTCCTATTTATCCACCAATAATAAAATTGTCAGACAACATGAGAGATGGGTGATGGATGATTGGATCTCTATTACTAACTTGAAAGCTAGAAACGTTCTTCATCTCTTACTATTTAGTGAGCATAGCAAATGATACTTTGGCATGCATGATATATGAATAGGGTAATAGTGGGCAAAATTGCCTAATCCCCCTAGTTGGCATATTAATAACAACATATGTGGTAGAGGAAGTACATTTCAAATCAAAGTCTATACTATCTTTTGAGAAACAAAATTCTAATAAAGTAGATCCAATGAAATTTCATTTAAGCTTGTCAAAAACCTTAGAAATCCCAACTTCATCACAAGATAGGTAGCCTTCCCATGTTTGAGGTAGGGCACAATTTCTTGAAAAATTGTGATGTTGATGATGTCTAAGATCAATCTTTCAGGTACAAATGCACTTTGATTTTCAAAGATGAAATTTGGTAGCATAGGCTTAATTCTTTGGGTGACAGTTCTATAATGAGCTTCTCGAGAACATGGCATAGGTTGATGGTCTATAGTCATGGGGTCGGTTGGGTTTTCATTTTAGGGGTTACAGTGGTGTGTGTGGTTTTAGGGATAGCAAAATGCTGTCACTCTTAAAAATATTCAAATTAGCCAATAGATATCATGTTTTAAAGTATGCTTGAACTTTTGATAAAATATGGAAGGAAAGCCATCCAGTCCTAGGATATTTCCAAGAATATTGCAAACAAGGCCCTCTCAATTTCAACCAGGTCTAAGGGGTGATTAAAGATGTTGCTAAGGTGTGGGGATATATGGGATATATAGGGTTGGTTGTGAGTGGTGGTCATCAGTGAAATTATTACTGATGAGGTTAATGTTAACAAGATGGATGTACTTGATGACTTTTGACTAACTCTCATATGACAAATTGACCTTTACGATTCTATTCCATCTCCTTCATCTTGGGGCTTGTCTCCAAACTTGAGCCAACCTAACTTTGCTCTTTTTCTCCCAACTTGAACCAACTAACACTTTACATATAATATTAATTCACTACATATATACTAACCATTTACATATAATACTAATCCATTTTATATAATATTAACCAAGGTAGGTTGGGTCTTAAGTATATACTGGGTTGGCCAGACCCAGAATGACTATGATCTAATTGGACTCAGTTTAGATCCGAACTTCAAAAGTTCCTAAACATTAAAGAGTAAAAAACTATGCATGTCATTAAACAATTAAATATGCATAGTAATAACAAAAAACTTAATGACAATAAATATTAAATGTTATATGTATAGGGTGAGAGCCCATACCTACCTGTCATGGAGATGATTCTTCCAATTTTTCACACATCCATCTCCATGAACAAATTTCTCCTTAGATGGATGGTGAAAGAGTGAGAGAACTAACAAGGGGGAGGTGGGAAAAGTGGGAGGACAATGTTTATCTTCCCTTTATTCCATACTATAATCAGAACCCCACTTATGTTTAAAACTTAATAAGTGGGGTTTTCATCATAGTATTGAATGAAAAGTATTAAGAACATTAGAGAAAGAGAAAGTAATTAAAATGTTGAGTGAGAAAGATTTCATGGAGTGAGAGAGAATGGAGGAGAGGATGTAGGAAGAAAGAACACCCCTTGAGGGTTTTATATAGGCCCATTGGCAAGTCTAGGATTTTAGTCTAGTAGGGTCATTAAATCAAATAATTAATAATATTTTATAAAAATATATTCAATTATAAGCATTAGATTAAATTTTAAGATAATGCCTTTCCTTATGGATGAATTTGACGAGCATTCATATTTTAAAATGTCTCAATAATAGAGCTCTTACTCACATTGGGGACGAGGGAAACTTGGTGGAGGTAATTAAGTGGATAACAAGGGATCATCCACTCTCGACAAGTGAGAGTGAATATCCTATGTGATAGTACTTTAAATCCCTAACTAGCGTAGAGAGAATAATTGAAAAATGAGTTTTCGAATTGATCCGATTCTGAGTATAGGATCCTATAGAGTCTATGCCGTACTCCTTTTTAATCAAGACATTTAATGGATGACGGTTTATATCCATGTAATAACTGACGATGGAAAGATTCAATAGAGATAAGAATATCCCTATAGTCTTTTGGGATCATTAGATGTAGCTTGTACCCTTCATAATTGGTAGACTGATTAATTTATTATTAGATAATCGATTTAATTTAATTAAATAAAAATTTTCTATTTTAATTATGCCTTAAACAAATAAGCTATTAAGTCTAGTGAGTCACACGCATAATGACTTATCTTTAAGTACAGAGGCAATGACGTAATTTATGAAATTTTTGGTTTTTATAAAAAATTCTATTTTTTTATAAATATTAATGGTTTCACCCAAACCCTATCAAGACAAGTGTAAGAACCATATCCTCAGCATTCTCCTTACATTCTCTTTTCTATGAGAGACGTCTATGGGTGATGGATTTCCATTCAGGAAGAGTTCTCGAGCTTGGTGTGAAGAGAGAACCTACTATAGATGAAGTTTGCGTGGATACCACTACAGACTATACATTTGAATGGTTTGAAGATCTTGAGAAATTCTTCTTAATTCTCTCCAAAGGATTAGATGAATCCCTATCAGGTATATTCGAACCTATTTTGATCAATTTTTGATTTTTGTCATTCGGTTTCGATTGAGACAATATCAAGATGAATCTATAAGAATCATTGCTTTCACTGCACCAAATTTTATAGGATGATTCTTTGTACCCATTGTCGTAATTTTGCCACATATCGTCACTCCCGCACTGCGTGCTTGGAGTTCTACCAATCCCTATTTGTTGTTCAGTTGGTCTTTTGACATCAATTGAGATAGGTGTCCCAACTTACCCTATCATTATGATCCATGAAAAGAAAACATATTAAAATACATTTATCAAGATGTGGTTAATATTTGAGTATGATATTATATTTCATCTTAGTAATTCATTAAAAATGGAAATTCAATAAAAGCATGTTTAGAAATAAGAAAGCTTGATTAGATAGCTTTAAATTTGGAGTTATGATATTTTCTAAGCCATGTACTATTAGTCATGATGGAATTAGCTAGATTAGTAGTTGTTGTTATAATAAACAATGATCACTTAGTTGTATGTGAAATCTAGGTCAGTTATGCTATTATGTAAAATTAAGACACTTTATTAGTAAGAATCCTTATGATGACATCATCTGGAAACTACATGTGCAAAATGATCAAAAGTGCATAAGTTGTAAAAGAATTATGTCATATGATCAATAATGCAAGTTTAAAATGATGCATGTGTTAGATGTGGCATTGCTTGATGTGTTAACACAGTATGTGTATCGGCACTTAGAATGTTGTGCATAAGTGATTTTGTATGACAAGTTTGTATGGTTAATGTGTTCAATTCTGGCAGATTATGAATGCATGAGGTATGCATTTAGTCATATGAACCAGAAAGTCTGGTAATTAGAGTCATTAGTGATTGTCGCTAGAATGGTTATGCATGTATGTGATGTATTGTGATGAACCAGCAAGACTTGGTAAAATTTGAGCACACGGTGCTCTTAAGATGTAATATGTGATATGTACTTCACTAGACTAAATCAGTTGACCTGAGAGCAACTGATGATTAGAACAATCAATGTACCCTTTGATCTTGGATACTACAATTTATCTTAAGTGCATCCTTACCTAGTTGCTATGTGGGATTTAATTGAGCTATATAATTATTACTTTATATGGTAGATTTGGTACAAGTTTTGCTAAAGGTCGCATATGTGAGTGCATATGTTTTATCGATGCAAGATGGTATTCCTTGCATTTTGATATGTGAAATAACATATGTTTTATGCTGTAGGATGGTGTTTGGTTTATTTTGGTGTAGGAAATAAAGTGGTTGGCATGTCATGACATGTAATGATACTTCTATGATGATCTTTCATGTATTGGTTAATAAATCATGATATTATAATTGAGGTATGATGTATGTATGGAGTTGGTCACATCTAGAGAGTTGTGTTGCATTTAGGAATCTTTCTTAATGCATAGTAAATGTTTTGTCATCACCTTAATGATATGATGCACAACTTATATGAGACTATACGGGTAAATGTAAGATTAAATAAATAAAGCATACAATGTAAATGTGAAAAAGAAGAATTTATTTGCTATTTGTAAAAATTTTTATGTGATCTAAAACACGTATGTATGTTTTATATGTATCAATGAGAACCCAACCCTATCTTACAATAAGAGAATGATGTAAATCCTACTACTAAGTCTCGAGTGACTGACCTCATTCTTTTGTTAATGTGCATTTACATGTTACAAGGAGCCCTTGATAGGTGATGAGTTTAATGGGGTGTTTGGTTGCATGATAATTTTTTGTACACTTTCATGATAAAAAATTGTATTAAAATAAAAAGTAAACCAACTCATGACATAAAATTATCATGTTTGGAGGGATGTGATTACAAAAAAGAGTAACTACCACACATGACCAAACAAAGTAGGGGACCACAAGAAAAAAGAAAGAGGTGAGACCCTCTTTTTTTGTTTAAGAAGAAAATCACTTTCAAAACATAAAATTATCATGATTGTCAAACACCTCTTTTAACAAGTTTTCTTACAATTTTTAAAAATTAAAATAAAAACCTCAATTATCATGCAACCAAACACCCCATAAGGTAACTTTTGAACACCCACGTCTTTATGCCTTGCCTTGAGAAGTTGAATTGTTGGTACCGATTAAGTTAAATATATTGGCACTTTCTTAATCAACAATGAGCAAAATAAAATTATGTTGTCAGAAGGTTTTCTTGGTGAATGATGTTCATAACTTGGTGGATAGTGTTAAATATTATAATATTAAACTTTAATGTTTCAGGAATTGAATGTTAATTTCATCTTTCAATTTCATAGTGGTTGCAATTTTTTTCTTTGATAATGATGAAATTAGGGCTGCATACAAATCATATTTAGTAAGAGATTTGCAGGTTTTGGCTTCTATTTGAATTTGGTTCAAGTTATGTCAAAATCGTAACATTCTTATTTTGTTTTGATTCTAAATTTGTTTTTAAAATCATATCAATCTAACAGATTTTAAAATTTTTATTTTTTATTAAAAATATAATATTTTTTTGTACTAATGAAATTTGACCTAAATACTTTTAAAATGTTACTTTCACTTTTTATCATTTATATATTATAATTTTATTTATTTATATAACATTTTATTGATGTTTTAAGATATATATATGTATTTTTTATCATAAAAATGTATATAAAGTTGAGCATTCTCAATTTCTATTATGCTAAACTATAAGAATATCAAATTCTGATAATTTATAGGATATAAAAGAGATTCTAAATAAAGGCCAATCGGATTATGAGAATCTTGAATTTCATTCACACCCTTAGTTGAAATTGAAGTATAGTATGTCACAATATCTTGTTCTTTTGGAAAATTAGCAATTTAAAATCAATTATTCACATATCAAATTAAAATGAGCTCTAATGCACTGATGTGAGTATCCTGGATTTCTGTCAATCAAAATAAAAAAATGTTAGCAACACAATTTTTTAAGCGGTATTATAGTTGAGGACTATTTAGCATATTAGTGTTGCAGACCTTTTATTATGCATGCCCATTAGTATTTTATGTACTTTATTTTTCTTTTGAAACTTTCTTTCTTTTGTTTTGTTTTCTTGTTAGGCATTCTTGCCCATTATGTATTTTATGTATTTTATTTTTTGTCCCTACTGTTTAAGCTTTGGGGTGTTTAGTTACATCATAAATTAAGTTTTGGCAAATTTATGTTATTGTAATAAAACTTGCTTTAAAAATGTATTTCACAACTATTATAAGTTTGTGTTTTTTAAGAGGATTTTCTTCTTGGACAAAAAAAGAGATAAAAGCCTCTTTTATTTATCTTGTGGTCCCCATATCTCTTGGTCATATATGACGCCCACAATTTTTTGTTATCACTTCTTCCCAAACATAATAATTCTATTATTGGCTAGTTTACATATTATTTTGATATAATTTTTTATCATACGAATGTATAAAATTATTATGCAACCAAGCACAATCTTAAGGTGTGATATCTTTTTTATCTTATAGAAAAATGTACCCACTATACTTTAAGAAAGGAAAGGATTGTGGAGTTTGATATGTTCAATATAAGTAGGGCTTAATATAAAAAACATATATTGGTGAGATAGGGGTCTCAAACTCTATATTCAAGTAATCTTTTTTTCAGACAAAGGGTGATAGACTAACTGAATTGTGATAGAGCCAAGTTTAATTGACTTTTTACTATAATAATTATGATTAAATCAGATGATTGATCTAACAACTAACCACCATACTAATTTGTAACCTTCCTAAGAAGTCACCTATATTGGCCTACCCCCAACAAGATACGCTTGAAATTCTTTCAACTCAACTTTTGAAAAATAGTTAACTGGAGTTATTGATAGTTCATTAATTTAATCTCTTAACTTAATCATAAATTTAGGTGTTACAATCTACCCCTCTTAAGTCTTGATGTCCTCGTCACGACACATACATATCACACACCTAGGTGACTCACATTGGACTTTTCGGTTGGGTTATGCTCTGATATCATATATAAAAATTAAATAAGCTAACTAGCCCAACAAATGTGCTAGTTAGTAGCATTCTCAGGAGGTCACCCATCTTTAACCTACTCCCAACAAAGTATGCTTAACTTCGGAGTTCTTTCAACTCAACTTTATAAAAATAGTTAATTGGGGTTGTTAGTGTGGACGTCGGGAGGGCCTTTTTAGGTTGTCAGAATCATCAGATCACACTCTTTCGGCCTCTCGCTTCATGCCTTCCCTCTTTGTGGATCGGGTTGCACTTCATCGTGTGTGTGTACTTTCTTCCTTTGGGTTCCAGTAGGGTTGGCTTATGTTAATAACGTCGAAGATACAGACAGGGATGACTCTCGCGAACCGATCTACTCCCCACTCCTTCTTTTTTTCTCTACACTCACCTTGATCCTTGGACTACTCAACCCTTGGCGTCACTTGGGAATCGAAGGATTGGTCTGGGTCGTGAGAAGAACGGAAGGAAAAGAAGATAGGGAGGTGGACAGTGACATTCTTAACTAAAGACTAAACCTACGGAACTGGGGAAAGGAAGGAAAGGTGTGGTTGCCAGGAGCCAACGAGGCTCCGAAAGTTAAAATGAAAGAAATGAACTAGTAGGAGAAAGGATGACCGGTTACCTCTTTGAATGGGGAGATAGTGGCAGGTTCTATCTTCTCCTTCCTCGGCTGGCCAAAGAAGAAGAGCTTTGAAGAAACTCGCTTGCCTGAAAAGAGGTTAAGAATGAAAGTACAAGAAAAACAACAATTAGAGCTAAGTGGAAAGTAGCAACTATTCGTAAGAGAGGAGAGGAATGACAAAAGGAGTTATACAAACCGGATTAGGACTAACTCCTAACCCCTCCTAATCAGGATCTAAATGGCCTAATGCTATAGTTGAATCAAACTAAAATGACATGGTATGCATGATAAGAAAACAAGTGAAGAAATAAATGGTGATAGAATAGAAGGGGAGATTGTCGGTTGACTGCTGGTCGAGCTGCTTCCGGGTATTGCAGGCGCTCCACTACCATGTCGCTTGGCATCCCGTTGAAGGAGTGCTTCAGTCTTCGACAGAAAATTTTTGACAAATCTTCTCCCAGTTCCAATGAGGGTTTCTAATGGCTTTAGGTTGGTTTGTTGGCTCCTTGAGACTCTTTTGGATGGCGTGGAGAGGGTGATGGCTTTTTGGTGACGTAATGGAAGTGATTTGGGTGGTTTTTGGTGGTGTGAAGTAGGTAAGATGGTAAGGTTTGGGTGATGGCAAGAGATGGTTGTAGGTAGTGATGGTGAGATTTGGGTGGCTTGGTGGAGACTTTGGGTGGCTTGGGGGAGTCTTGGTGGAAGTTTGAAGCTCTTAAGGAATCTCTAGGAAGACTCTTGACCACCTCTTCTTCAAGAATTACGCCCTCTTTCTTCCACCTGGAACCTCTCTAATGTGGGAGAATGGTCTCCTAATATAGATCCACGGGATAGCCCAAGCGCTCCCCTATGGGGTCGCTTGGCATCAAGATTGCAGAGCACCTGCTATTCCGTCGACGACACCATGCTTGATCTATGCCGACCATCACCTACCACGCCGACTGTCACCTACCACGCTGGGTGTCAGATGTCAGTCAGTCGGTCGGCATGCCAAGTGCTTTGCCATCACAGCGCCTGGCATCGCACTAACGAGCCACCATCAGGGGCTCCGACAGATGTGACTGAAAGTTTAGTGCACACGAGACCTACGTGTCAATTGCCGATGGAATTCCCGACATCTTGGCAGCGAAGCGCTTGAAACCTCGTACAACCTTGACAAACCATTGACCGATTTGAAAGGCGGAGAAAATGAGCTAGAGATCTAGGTGCTCTGAATCCACGACGCCATGCGGCTTGGGATCGAAGTGTCTTAAATATCTCCCGGGATTCGGTTTCTTTCATGCTGAACCGGTCTTCATAGCTGGAAAAGGGCAAGTGTTACCTATGGAAATAAGATTTTGGCTCCTGTAATTAGGCCGAATTCGCGTATCTACAGTTAGTAGTGCACAATCTCTTAACATATTCACAAATAGGAGTGTTATATTTACACCATGCAAGGGATATAGAATTGTCAAAAATATTGTCATCTAGCCATGTTATCTAATATGATACGTTTTCTTAAAAGATATTTGATCAATTACATTCAAGTAAATCTTCACTTTCATGGTCCAAAAAATAGTGTTTTTAACTTTTAATCTCCCTTCTTCTCTAGTATGGTACAAAGTTTTATCCATATTTGGTGTAATTTGACTCTATATATCTCATCACCTTGGACAAGCCATAAAGAACCATTTCCTTGCCTCACTTGGTGTTCAGTTTAGAAACAATTTTTTATACAGATAAAATTTTATATTAACATAAAGTGTAAATTAATTAACCGCATAACATTGTCATGTTCAAAAAGATATGTGATAGCAAAAAAGAGTGAGACTCATGTGTTACCAAAAAAAGGTGAAGATCAAATGATAAAAAAATATTTTAATATGATCCCGAAGTCTAATGAAGACCCACATCGCAACCCTCCCCCTCCTGGCCTCTTCGACACCTCCCCCTCCCCCTCCCTACTCCGACTACCCCCTCTAACTTCCCCCTCCTCGCGGGGTCCCCCCTCCTCAGCGGAACCCTCTCTCCTCCCTTCGCCTTCACCTTTAGCAAACCCACCTCACACCCCCTTTCTCCTGGGGTACCCCCCCCACAACCCCCCTGCCCCCCCCAGCTACCGCTTTTTCGCTTAGTAGATCCCCTTGGCCCCCCTCGACTTCTCCCCCTATCGTCAAGCCATCTCTATTGCCCCTCTCCCCCTCCCAACATCTCTGGCGGCCCCCTTCGCTCCCACTTCCGGCGGCACCCCCTTGCCCCCTCCAACTTCCCCTCCCTTCTCCCGATGACCCCCTCCCCTTCCCGACCTCTTCAATGCCCCCCTTTGCTCTACCCTTGCAAGTCCTCTTTGCCCCCTAGGCCCTCCAACTCTCCCCCTTCTTCCAGTAGCCTAGCGGTCCCTTCGGTGCCAATTAGCCATTCGGCCTCCCCACCCCTCCGACGAAGCACACCACATAGGTTGTCTTCTTTTACTATTTGGTTAGGATCCTCCCTCCCTAATATATAGTTTTACTAGTTTGACTCCTAATTTAGTGCTCAACCTAAATGTACATTTAGGCATTTTGGTGTTTCTTAATACACTAATGCCATGGAGTCCAGCTTATCAATGTGTGTGAATGTCATGTTTTCTTTTGTTCTTTTGTGTTGTCCTATGGTTGGGCTTTGTTTAGGTGCCTTTCCATGTCCTTGTCATGGTCACGATCTCTCTTTCAGGATAGTTAGTCTAAATGATATCTGCACCCTTTGGTGTGATCATTCGGTCCCGTGACAGTAGCCGAACTCCTTTAGTGGAGTCTTTATCTCTGCTATTTGACCCTGGGTTGAATTTAGGCTAAGTCTCATGTTGTTGGACAAGATGACCTCCAATGGAATTTAGCTTGTCTTCATCTTTATGGGGTCTTTGGTCTCTTTAAATTGTGTCATTATAATGTTAATTTTATACTCACCTTTTATACTATGAATATGAATGTTTTTTTGTGACAAAAAAGTCTCTTCTCGTCTAACAGTATTTTTGAATTGTGGTCATATCCATGGCGGAAAATAAGAGAAAAACAATTAAGAGGGCCAATCTCCGGGAAAAGTATTTATGGGAAAAATTGTGCGAAGGATAATAAGTGTAAGAAGTTAAATATTAAGAATGGAGATTCGCCTAGACAGTTAGGGTGGGTGTTAATTATTTAAGTTCAACCCAAAAATACAACCAAACCAGTGATTTGGTTGGATTTGGTTTTAAAAACTCTTCGAACCAAATTAAATATTATGTAAATTGAATAACCAAAATCAGATTTAAATTTACACCTCAAGTTAGACTTCTCTATGAAATGTGTGTATCTCTTACATATAAAAAATAAATAATTTAAAAGTACTCAAGGTAAAATCAATTAAATAAATAAACATATATATTGTATTTTAATATTAATATAATTAAATTAAATAAAATATAATTATTTATAAAGATACATATTAATTTTAATACAATGTAGTTTTGATCGAACTAAATATAAACAAATAAAATTAGTCAGATTTGATTTGAAAGAAAATCCAAGATCAAATCAGGAACGCCGATAAAAACAGTTCTTGCGCTAGGTGATTACAATTGACGAGACGGTTTCGTATTAACTAAGCCCAAAGTTGCTTTAACTTTTAGTAAGACTAAATATGTCACTATCTTTTTTTTAAAATAAAAATCGACAATTTTCAAGGTTTTTTTTGCCTGATTCTCGTACATGATATAAGGAAGGATTGAACCTGCAGCCTGACATGACGATGGTTCCATCGTACCGAAGCCGCCCCATTTGTTTCAGTTTGATTGTGAAAGATAGAATCCCAATATATATAGAATAGAAACGGGTCATGCCCAAATGAGGGCGTGACCCCCTGCTCTTAAAGCAGGGGCGGGGTTCGAGGGCCGCCGAGCCCGTCATCATCCCCGAGGGAGGGAGGGGAGATGGTTACATGTGGGGATCGATCCCTCGTCGCCTGCCTGCACGAGTGTTGGCCGTTCGGCTATGGTGACCAAACAAATCATATTAAAGCACTCTGTTAGCGGTTTGAGAGTTGATGAAAATTAGGTTGGGGTGGTTTATTATCTTACATAATTAATTTTAAATAAAATAAGACACAATGTGTTAACGAGTCGGACTTGGTTAAATCTATACCGGATTTGACAAATTTGAGAGTAACTTGTTATTTTAAATGAAATTATAAATATTAATAATCATATATATAGTGTCACTTAAATATAGGAATTAAGTTAAAATAAAATTTAATTTGAGTTCAAAAGTAGATCGAGAATCATAACAAACTCAAGTTCAAATTTCACAAAGATTTTTAAATCTAGAACTTCGGTGACACATTCCAAATGGAAGGTGAGAATTTTCGACAGTAGGATCGGGAAAAGTAACCTCTAAAACAATGTCTTTTAAGAATACAAAAATAAATAGTATTCAAATATTCCATAGAATAAGTATCTAATTCCTGGAATCCATATGAAATTTACAAAAAGTTCAACTATTTACCATCTAAATAAATCAAACTAACATAAAATTTGCAATCCAACGTATCATGAAATTAGAATATTGATCAATCCTCTAATTCCTTTCACCCAGATTTCATTGTTTTCGAAAAACAATGGTTAACTAAAAAGAGTGGGTCACTGTGAGCGTGTGCTCAGTAGGCCTCACCTCACTTCACATTGGTTAACTAAATAGTTAAGCATGCATAATTTCATATAAACATAAAATCACAATTCCAACAAATCAAATATCTATTCTAAGATCAATCAAAAAGTAACCATAGGCAAATATATCAAATTTCTTATTTAAAATAACTAAGAGATAAATAATCTAAATAAAATACTTGCTATAAATGAGTATAACTACTATGCATGACATGATGCAAAGTCATTCTTTACGATACTGGGTTAGCATTCGATTTCTAGTCAACGTGTACGACAGCATCGCAATATAGAGTTTGACATATATTTATTACTACAACTCCGAAAAATCAATCTTGGTTTATTGCAATTGATAGTCATTCCTTAAAGCTAACAATATCTCCTAACTACCATTTACTACATTTCTTTTGATTTTACATCCACATTTGGTAGAAAAATTTTTGCGTATCATTCAAATTTCATATAACATATTGTCGCATGTAGAAATAATTGTATTAATCAAAACATCATATAATTGTTCAGTGAACAAAGAGTTTATTTCAAACGTTTCAAAACATAAGAAGATTTTTAATTTTTGAAGAAGGCTAGCTGTCAAGAAAGTCTCACTGCCGTTGTTAAGAGAGCCACCCTTGCCACCACCACCTTCACCGCCAAGCACACCAAAGAAAGGCCTCCTTAGAAATTGTTGCCAATAAATCCCTAGTTGCCATTGCTGTGAGAAGAGCTACCCTCGCCAGAAATCCTAGCCACCACACGCCAATAGGTACGCCGTTGTGATACAAACGGGAGAGGTGAAAAGGGAAAAAGGGTTTTCACCCGAGAGTAAAATTAATGCCTGAAGAGTTGAACATATATACTCTCGAGTTTTCGTTGTCCCTTGTTGTAAAGTCAATGAGTTTCTATTCAATTTTAAGAGTCAATATATTTTTGTTCGATTTTTATCAACGACAACTTAAATGACTTTAGTGCTCTACTCAAACAGTAAATAAAAATTTATGTTGAAGTCGAACAATTTCGACTTTAATGTTTTGCTGTAGAGTCGATGTTTGGCACATTGACTTTGCAACAACGCGTTAGATATGCAAAAAAAATGTGTTAGATATGCAAAAAAAATAAAATAGTGTTACTTCTATAATTAAAAAGATAAACTGTGCTATTTAAGAAAAAAGACCATCCCAAGAGAGGGATGCAGGGATAGAGGGAGGAAACAACGGCCGGCTTGTAATAGTGAGCAGGAAAGGATATTTCATGGGATTACGTTTAGTTTCTTTTTAATCCACCCATTTGTTTTCCTATTTTCAAGGTATCCAAGATGTTGTGAAGTTTTATAAAAGAGTTTAATTATATGGCATCTGAACTACTTAACATGAGTTTGAATGACTATTTCAGCTTGAGTTCAACTCAATCAAGCGATACGCCAATATGCTTGAACAAGGGATGGGCTTGTCCGTACGAAAGAGCTTAATGGGGGTGTTTGGTTGCATGACTATTTTTTGTACATTTTCATGATAAAAAATTACATTAAAATAAAAAGTGAACCAACTCATGACATAAAATTATCATGTTCGGAAGGATGTGACGACAAAAAATAGTAACTACCATATATGACCAAACAAAGTGGGGGGGTCACAAGAAATTAAAAAGAAAGAGGTACTGAGATCTTTTTTTTTGTTTAAGAAGAAAATCACTTTCAAAACATAAAATTGTCATGGTTACTAAACACCTCTCTTAACAAGTTTTCTTACCATTTTTAAAAATTAAAATAAGAATCTCTATTATCATGCAACCAAACACCCCATATGCTTGCATTTGAACGTCGAGTAAAATCAATTTGACCGGTTTGATTAGCATATGACTCGACTTGGCTTATTAGTTTCCACCCTTACGGAGGACCGAGAATAGCATGGAGAGGCGAGTTCCTCTCTGTCGAAATAAATAGCTGAGAAAGAGTGGACGCCATGGATGGACAATCTGACGAGAAGAGTGAAATCTATGATTTCATGTCTAATTAATCTCTCAGGTATCACTTGTTTCGACTTAATTTGAAATTTTAAATTCTTAATTTTATGTCTAATCACTTAATTTATGATAAAATAAGTACTTAATTTGACTAAGATGTTTACACACGTTAATCAAGTTAATGCTTATCTAAGTTATACCGTATATATTAGTACGTACTATATCTCCAGTAAAGAGATTATGTTTAAGGTTTTAAAACTAAATTATACAATTTATTTTTCAAAGATTTATTAAGAATAAGAGATAATTAGAGATTAACTAAGACGACATATATAGCATCAAATGGTCCGAATCTCGACAGAATTATAAGATCAACGTTGGGTTAGGATGAATCAGATAGCATTTTAATTTGTGGTTTTAAAATTAAGCATTTAATCTGATTAATATATTTACATGTCAATCAATTCAATGTTTATCTAAAGATACGCTACATGACGAAGAATTATATATCTGAGAATAAAAGCTAAATGGTATAACTTAAATTTTTAAGAGATTCATCAAGATATACAAGAAGCTAGCATGATTAGAGAACAATTAAGAGAAGAAAAAAAATCAAGCATTCTAAATCTATCAATGTTATTGACTCAGAGGCCGGAGGTCAATCAAACAGAATCTTGGTGTTCTAGCTAGTTAACGACAGTTTCTTGGCCACCTCGTTGGTAATTTAATTGAGTCACGCATATAAGTGCACAATTATCTCCTGTTCGTATATATAGATTCTCCCATCTTTATATAATCAGATACAAAATCATCAATATCTGAATAAGGATTAAAGTAGTGGGTCTTTTAGCCCTTAAGAGCTCGTTTCTGGGTAGAAGAACAACTATAATTAATTTTTAACCGTGTAATGAGCTGGTTATTGCAAGATATTTACTCATGAGCGAGACAAACTAAAATAATTAATTAAAACACAAAGTTAACATATAATAAAATAATATTTATATGTTTTTTATAAAGAATAATTTTCTTTGATTCGATTTAGTTTGATTTTAAATAAAAAAATTAAAACCGGACCGGATCCGAGATATGAAAGGGTTTCGCGTTGATACCCTTTGGTAGTACGGTTGTCATGAGGGTCAGCGATGCAATAAATTCCGAGAAAAATACCGCTGATTTGATCGAGCCACGTAACGCAGAGGTGCAAACATGCCAATACACTCGGGCAAAAATTCTACTCGACTAGTTTATTACGTTAAATAAATAAGTTTAAATAAAAGATAAAATTTGATTCATTAAACGAGTCGAACTTGAATAAATTTCTACTCGGTTCGATAAACTCGCGAGTAACTCGGATTAAATGTTTTATTAAAGCATGAGTATTAATATTTATATATTGTCACTTAAAAATATTAAATAATTCAAATTTTGAATTAAAACTCGGATCGAGTTCCATAAATGAGCTAGATCTAAAGTTTCGTAAATGATTTTTCGTTGATTTTGAGTTTTATAAATAAGTTTGTACAAAATTTAAATTCGAATGTGAATTGAATTTTAGTCCAACTACTGCTCGAATTCGAACTCAACTCGGCTCGATTAATAAACGGATCGACTTTGAACAAGGATTTAACATACTCGTTAAAACTCGAGCTCGAGCTCGAACTCGTGTGAAATAAACGAGTCGAACTCGAACACCATGCTACTCCGCTCGACTGATTTGCACCCCCGGAGAGTCACGCAAGGCTAAAATCTCCGGCAAGTGCATTATATTATCTTTATACACACCGTCCACCACTCTGTTGTTGTCTGTGCGTGTACCAAACAATTCTCACTCAGCGCGCGGAGAGGGTGCAAACGAGCTATAAGTGATGCGTTTATTTCCACTCGAGGACAACTCAATCCTATCCTTTTCAACTTGGCTCTTTTATTCAATCGAATGTTTTTTTTTACAAAATTCAATCTAAATCTATAGCTAAATTAAATTGTGTTTACATTTATTTAACAGAATATTCAACTGACACTACATAAGTATATATAGATGTTCATCGAGTTGTTTAACAAATTCTATCAAGTGGAGCAAAGAACTGCTCAGACTCAGCTCATTAAGGAATCAAACTTAATTTTTGTATTCAAATTTTTGTTCATCTAAGATAACAGGGTGTTTGGTTGTATTTTTAATTTTGATACACTTATTTTTGAAATCAAGATTATTTATCACTTCAATTTTAATTTTAAAATGACAGAAACAGTGTTCTACTGTGTTTGGCAAAACTGTCGTCGGTTTTAAAATTTATATCGTAACGTTTGGCAGCCACTTTTCATACGAACAAATGCCCTTTGTAAGGCCGACGATGTGAAGGTTTCCTTTCTTCTCGAGGGACAGTCAGAGACATCGAGAGAGAGGGGCATGTTGGACTCCGCTGCAACGGATAGAGAGAGAGAGAGAGGGGGCGGCTGCCCGCTGGACTTGGCTGCGACGGATAGAGAGAGAAAAAGGTGACGGCTGGCACTGGAGAGAGAGAGAGGGGGGCGGAACGTGCGCACAGTTAGCGGTGTAAACGGAATCCGATAATTTGAAATTCTGATTCAATTTCGATAAAAATTAAGATGATTTGGAAATTGTTCTTATATCTTATAAATTATAGAAATCGAAATCAAATATTCCGATGGTTTATCGGAATCAGAATCAGAATCAAGTGATTCAGTTTCCGTTTATCCGATTTTGATAATAAATAAATAAATATAAGTAAAAATAATCAAAATAAAGTCAAATAAATCATAAAATATAATATATAAATCGATAAAATAATACAAATAAAGTTTTAAAATATTATATCAAAATTTATTAAATATATGTGATTTATTAATGAATTTTTGAATAAAAATTAATATCTAATATCGGAATCGAAAATTATCGGATTCGATTCCGATTTCGATAACGGAATCAGAATCGGATCGAAATCGGAACATGGCGATTCCGAAATTATCGGAATCGGAATCGAAACACCTTATCCCTTATCAGAATCGGAATCGGATTATGTGATTCCGCTACTGAATCCAACCCGTTTACACCTCTAGTGCACACCTTCACCGGCGGCCTCCCGCGTCTATCTTAAAGAAAAACAGGTCCCTTTCTGTTCCGAATTTAAAAGAGCAATAAGAAGTAAGATGTAACGTTTTTTTTTAAAAAATGAGAATTTAAAAATCGTAACCAATCACCGTGTCTTTTCTATTTTTAAAATTGAGATAAAAAAAGAGAAAAAAAATGTAACCAAACACTCTATAAAAGATCGGCCAAACTAAATTTTTATCGAGATGAGTTTTACTTGCTCCCAGCGGAATCCGGTCCGAGTTTCCGTGCTTTGACTGAAGAACAGGACCTCTGAAAGAGCAGATAAAAATCCTGATGCAAAAGCTTACGGTGCTAACATTAAAAGGAAAAGGCTGCATCAATATAAACTATCGCTTCTCGGGCAGCGTTCGTTTGGGTTTATAGCATGTCCGAGCACATGCTGCTCTCTCGAAAGTTATCATCATTGTTTAGTCAGAATATCAAATATTTTTACGCCCTATTTGGTGACACCATTAAGTACCTCTGACTATTAAAAAGTGTTTAGTCAATTATATCGATTTTAAAATTTATAGTGCAAACAAGACATAAAATACAAGTGTCAATTTGTATTAATTTTTTCTACCATTTGAAATATTAACATAATATTGATATAGTACCAAAAGTAAAACTCTAACCAAACCAAGCAGGGTATTAAGTAATAGAATATAATAGAATATCAATATCAAAAATGAGACGATGACCACAAACGATATGCTTTGTTTGTAGTAAAGTATCAAAATCGATATCAATAATCAAGCACCATTTCATAATTTATATCAATTTCAAGTATTGTACTGTTGCCAAACAGGGCCTGCGCCTTACCTGGTAGTGGTAAAAACAATAGTGCTACGTCAATTTTGATAGATACTTGTGGAAGATAAAATACCACTATCAAAATTGATACACTTGGGCACTTACGTAACATGTCATGTTTTGTTGCATCAGGAGTTTCAAAATTGATGTTATTTGCCAAACATATTTGTATCAATATCAATTTCAAAATTGAAAAGTGAAGACGTTTCGATACAGGTACCAAATAGAGCCTTTGATGTCTGTTAACTACTTCTTGACAGCTGCGTGGAAAGGAAGTCCCTTTCAAGATAAAGAAATACAAGTACAAGTTTCTTGCAGATCGAGAGAACTGCACGCACGGTCAAATTGTGAACTCACTGTAGCCTGGCAGCCTGTGGGAAACGTGGCAGGTACCGTTGACAGTTTCTCCTCTAATATCATAAATTTCCACCCAGCGTGTGGCTTGTCTTCTGAGTTACAATCAGCAGGTTACAATGCCCCGGTGATACAAGAAACAATTGACACGTAAAAAAGGGGATTTACATCTGATAATATTGCAGGAATTTGATCATACGTGTGATCAAGCTAAGAATACGTAGATGCGGAACTGGTCCGAGGGAACTACTCCCTGACCAGAAGGCTATCTAGAAGTGGCTGCTCAGGATGTACATGCCTGAAGGGATCTCCTTCTCTATGATGATATCTGCAAGAGGAAGAAACAAAAATGACCGCGTAGCACTGAATGATAACCTACCAAGAAGCTAGTGTAATGGTATTTTCTGCTAAGCTGGAGGTAGATGCAAGTTCATTCACCTTAACCTCAAACAACCAGGTTGTGGCATAAGCATCAATACAGTTTATATATATATATATAACGAGGAGGTGTACAATTCTATTACGTGCATGCAGATAACACATTACCAATTTCATTCATGAACAAAACCTAGAAAAATCTCATAAGTTATTACTAAAGCGTCTTCTTTACATTTTGATAAAAAAATTGTGTAGCCGTAAAAGAAAACTAACAAAACAGATATATGGAGATTCAGCAAGAGAGAAATGATAAAGCTCAAGTATGCCATCTGGGCATGAAGATGAAAACAAGAAGTGTGGTAAGGGAAGCAATAGACAGATCAAAATAGGAGTCTCCACAAACATATTGCTAAATTAGCAGGCCGCTAAATACATATAATACATATAGAGTATCTTCGATTATTTCTCAGTATCACTTCTGGATACTTAGTGATTCCAAATACTCATTGGTGGCAATTGGCGAAACATAATTGCTTGAAACCATCAGCATATCTAATTCAATTTTACGTGCTCCAAGATCAGCAAGACATTGAATGTGACAGAGAGCAGAGGATATGCCTTCGGAGGCACAGGCAGATAATAGAAGAATAACGTGGGTATAGTAGTGACAAGACCTTACACTAGCCGTTTGGAGCTCTAACGTTGTTGGATCTTCAGTTTCCTAAAATTACAAACAACTTGAATGTCATGAACAACGTTTGAATCACAAAATAGGCAAATATGCTTTCGCTGTCTACCTCAATCAACAGATCTTTCCTAGTAATCAATCCAATGACATAAGAAGCTCGAGGGACCACAAATATATGCCTCAAACCCAGCTGCCGAAAGAGATTATACACCTGAAAGTCAAATGTGAACAAGAAAATTTACCCACATCAGATATGCAGAAAAGAACCAAAAAATAAAGCTGTCAGGTATTAATCAAGCTCACCTTAGCTAAAGACATATCTTCTGGTACAACGTAAGGAGAAGGATTAAGAAAAGGAGCCAGATCTATGTACATATTCAATTCATCTTCTGTCAGATGAATATCCTCTATGGATATCCCTTTGCTAGAGATTGGCTTCACAAAATCACTGAAGTTGTGCCTACAAGTTCGTGTTACAAAAATTAGTGGAAACACATACCCTGCATTTCAAGGAAACATTAATCTGAAGGTTCCACTTACCTGATTGCAGCAGATCCACTAGCCAGACTGGAAGGATAAGGGCTGTTTTGAAAATCTATTTTAGACTGCAGAAGCACTAACAAGTGACTGCACAATAAAAAACAATTGACAAAAATTGTCAGAATCAGAATGAATGCAATAAACCAGGAAACTAAAACATCACATGAAGTGGTACCTTCTAAGTATTAACCCAATAACAAGTGACTCTCCATTTCTTCCACGATCTACAACCTGGATAGAATTTAAGTCTTACTATTTCTTTATGAACAAGGTGAATAAGTAGCACATGAAACAAGACATTTATTTTCTAGTCACTAAAATATAACTAACTAGAAAAACCCCTCCATCTTGTGTATTTGTGCTCCCATCTCTGGAGACTTGGGTGAAATTATATATTCGTCTCCACGGGGAATATCACTAGACATGCAAATTATCTCTAACTTGGAGTTCACTCTAAACATGCAAATTACAAATTGGTTCATGCAAAGGGACCTAAAACTTCCTCGACACTTTACAGGGATCAAGCTGAAAATATCCAAGATCCAGGGAATTATTTGTATTTCATATGCTTTCCACGACCTCGAAGCTAAATAACCAAATAAAGCTGTATGGTATCTCACAGGGAAGCCATTGTGCTTGTTGCTGCGTAGCATAGAAACAACATCTGCAACCCTTGCGACTCGAGGAAAGCACACAACCTTTGCACACAAAAAATAAAACTTCAATTAGTTTGAATCTAATTTTGTTTAAATGTCATTCTGAATATCCATAAAAGAAAGCCAACCTTTTGATTCTTGCAGGCTTCCTTAGCTTTTATATGACGCATGTAATGTTTGGGTCTAGGCTCAAGTAAAGGGATGCCCCTCAGACGAGCTTGCACATCATACAATCCTTCATTGAAGACATCACCAACAGCCTATATCAAAGCAAATGATATCTGCATTCAAGCTTTGTTGAAATGGCAAGTTCAAAGGATCTGAAAAAGGAGTCATTTACCTTTGATATAAGAAGAACAAGCATGATGAGTGGCAGAAGGTTCAAATTGTTGGTAATTTCAACCATAATGACGCAAAGAGAAACAGTCATTCGCATTGAACCACCAAGGAATGAAGCAGCACCAAGGAGAGCGTATCTGTCAGGAAGGTATATCAGGGTACATCGCTAGATAGCTACTTCAGGTCTGATATGCATATCTTATACGTTAAAGCTAAGGACAAATTGGTTTGAAGTAAGAATAGTGATTACTGTATGAAAAAAGAAACAGAGATTACACTGTACATTATACCTGTCCGCAAAATAACTCCCCACATAATTAATGTCATTCTTGACAAGATTTCTTGGTTATGAGCCACCTATGTTTTCTAATTAAGACTAGAGAACCATTTAGACTGGTACAAAGTAAACCCATCCTTAAAAATGTCATGTTCTCCCGATTTAAAATTTTAACTTCAACAGTTTAACCTATTAGTTGGAAGCCAAGTGCGGCCTGAGTTTTATAGCAAAGGATTTCAATAGATAAAATTTACCGTTTAAAATACTCGCACTGGATCCTGTGAAAGCCAAAGGTGATCTCTACTGGTGATGCCGAAGACCATCACACTGTTGTTTCAGTGGCTAAAATACGTATGGCCTGATATTTCTCAAAGACATTCAAAACAATAACGTGAAGCATATGAATAATGTTATATATGATGAATATTTTCCAGGATATTCTATGACGGACAGAAAATAAGATACCGCCATCCGGGCACATCAGCGGACCCATGTAAACCGAAGTGTACCCAATCAGGCCTAAAATGGGTGGACCAAGCTGGAACCAAACTAAACTTATGCTAAAATCCACCACCGAAGCTGAAAACTGCTGAACCAGTCCTGAAATAACTCCAACTGATCTGAAATGCCGCTGAACCGGCCTAAACATTGTTGAACTGGGATGGAAGGTGCCGAACCTGGCCCAAAATGAACCCACTTAACTGGGTCTGGATGAGCTGAACCACGCTGAATTGGCCCGGCACCAAGCTGAACTGGGCCCTGGAGCACCGAATCGGCCAATTTAAGACATGAACCAGCCTTTACAACGCTGGACTGGGTCAAACCGGTCCTAAACTGGGGTGAAACAGCCAGGAACCAGGCTGGACTGGTTTCTGAAAACTGGCACGAACCGGGGGAGTGTCGAGGTCACTGAGCATGAAGACGAAACCCCTCCGATGGGGTTCTGGCAGCTCCGCGTGAGGGAGGACCCGGTGTGGGTGAGTCATGGTAACTTGTGATTGCCCGTGGGTCGCGTGGAGGTGAGCCTCGGAGGGGCTTGTGGCACTGCTAGAGACGGCACGGGGATGGGGCTGTGGTGTTGCCGGATGCTGCTCGACCGTATGTGGAGGACTCCCGGGGTTGTCGTGGCCGGTCTTGGAAGCACTTGATGCAGTGAGGTGGGAGACGGACGCTGCTCCAGGTGCCATGCAACCATGTGTGTGAGGTGGTGGAGGGCAAGCACAGGCCGCCTGACGGTGCATGTGTTCACATGAAAAGGGTGCTGCAGACAGATCCTGACATGTCAACGGGGGGCTCTTTTGTCCTTGCCGGTCAGCTTCGTTGTTGGACAGTAGGGCGGGATTGGCGATGCAGATGCAACAGCAACGACGTGTTTGGTGCCTTCGCAAGGCCAAGAGGGACCAGGAGAAGCCGATTGGGCCCGCAGTGCCCCCATCATCAATTGTCTTTGTCTCCCACTTCTTATTCCTCCTTCATCGACATTGGCAGAGTAGAGTGGGCAGGGATGCGGCGACAAGGGACAAAGGAGACGAAGGAGATGCCGATGGGAAGAGAGGGTGGAGGTTAGGTTCTGAGAGTGGGGGAACTCTGGGCGGAGTCTCCAATGGGTTTGCGTGTAGGCAGGTTCTGGAAGAGGGGAGGTGACCGAGGTGGGCACGGTGATGTGCTCTGGTGATCTTGGAGGGGGCCGAAAGAGGACGGGGTGTTCCGTGGGGTATTATGGTGGAACTAGGATGAGTAGGCGAAAAGGTAAAGAGAAGGAGACAATGGTGTGGGTGCTCGATTGAAGGAAGGGCAAGAAGAGGGGATATCTAATAGGGTTCCGTTGGTGTGTCCTAATGATTGAGGGGAAGACGGTATAGGGAGAGGCATTCAAAATTGACTTCAATGTTGTTTGATCCAAAACAGGAGGGTGAAGGGGGAACGAGAGGTGTCGGGGCTTGTGGAGGGTGGGCTTTTGCAGATGTCCGGAATGGCGACGAAGAAGGATGACAAAGATGGCAGGTGAAGCTGCTGATGCTTCCGGAGGATCCAAAATGAGGGACAGATGCATTAGTAGAAGAGAAAAGTGTTGATGGTGCTGCTGGATTGGTCGCTGGATGCAGATGGTGTTGTTGTAACTGGGAAGGTAATCGGGGAAGGAGAATGGCGTGGTGGCCAGAAGAAGGGAGAAGGAAGGAAAGAGCTCGAAACTGGCTAACACCGGAGGTGGTCAAAAGCTGGCCATTTGTCAGAGGGGAGGGAGACATTTCGTAGGAGAGGGTGGAAGGGCTACGAAGGACAAGCCACTTCCAAAAATTCCAAATCATTCATTCCTTGTCATTGTATGCATCATATGGCCTCCTTATAAAAAGGAACCTAATTACAAAAAGAGACCAATAAAAACTTATTTGTAACTAAGTCCTCCTAAGGACTAAAACGTAAAGAAAAGATTGAAAATAAACTATAAATATTTATAAGCAAGTCCCTGGGGATAGAAAAGTAAGAGGACCTTGAAACTCCTCATCTGAATCTCCATCAACAGTAGGTCTTGAGGATCTCATTATGACATGCTCATGGCAAAAACAAACTACTATCGCGACAGCAATGAAAAATTTGTGAATATGTATGGAGAAGATCGAACGTGTGACATTAAGATGGCTCTTCCATAATAATATACCAGTGAACACTGCAAGGAGGCTATGTTACAAGTCCAAGATCGGCACCATAGCCAACATCGATAGGGCAGTGTCTAAACTGACTCCGAAAGAAATATACGATACTTATCTTTCGATGGAGGTAAAATATTTTAAATAATACATCAAGTCATTTGAACATATTTGACAAGAAAGAAGATACATGCCGATAACAAATGGCTAAACATATTAGTAACCTTTAATTTTCAAACTTAAAACATATTTATCTTTTTAAATCTCAAAATTTAAAACTTATGCATGTCTTTCTTAATAGGTATAACTAGGAAGACAATAAACAATTTCCTATTATATTGGCAAGTTGGGACTATCTTTTGAAAGTCCATGAATGCAATCAAAAAAGAAAATAATGTAAATTACCTCTTTGAATTAATCGATAGTGTTGTCAAAAAGATAGGAGAGGACCGAGTTGTCTTAGTAATAGACAATACAATTGCATATAAAGCAGTTGGGCAAAATCCTGATGGTCAAGAGACCACGTTTATATTAGGCACCATGCTCTGCTCATTCATTAGATTTGATGTTATAGGATATATGCAAGGATCCTCAAATTGACTGGATAGTTAAGATGGCCTAATTCAAATCATATACAATCAAAATTTCATCCTTAACTTAATAACAGAGCATACGAAAGGCCAAAAGTTTCTATGGTCTGGAACAACGTGGTTTGTTTTTCATTATATTTCCTTAAAAAGTTTAATGCCGTAGAGACGTCCCCTTACCCATATGATACTTTCACTGAGATAAGCTAGTTGGATTGTTAGGATTACTCCTTTAGACAAGAGGAAAGGGAGGAAAGTTGAAAAGACCTTATAGAGTGGAGACTTCTAATGAGTGGTAAAACATATGCTTCATGTAATGTAACTATTAGTCAAAATTCTTAGAATAGTAGATAGAGATATAAAAGTAGACATGTGTTATCTTTATGATGCACTTGAACATACGAGTGATGAAATTGCAAGACAATGTTAGACTTTAACAAATGGTGAGATATTATCAACTACCGGTGGGAACGAACATTATATCATTCGATACATGTAGCATGTACCTTCTTTGTCATCAAGTCTAATCATGCATCATGTTTATATCGTTATGCTCTTTACTAACGTAAATATGTTGTCAGTTGTCAAGTCACTTTTTTAATTTTAGATATTGTTATAGTTCGATATTCAAGTCAAATAATAAGTTTCTAAACCGTGTGAAAAAGGTCATATCCATAGAATGCTCAGGATTACGATCAATCAATTATAGTATGCAATAAAATACTTGACTATAGAATAATAGCATTCCACTTTGGGACATCAAGAGTACAACGAGTAGTTATACTCCTAAATCCTGGTATGCACCATCCATTTTTTTTGCAATTTAGATGATTAACTTATTCCAACTATCTTTTAACATACAATGATATCATGAAACGGACTGGTGGATGGCCCACAACAAGATACTGAGATATGAAAACTTGGCAGACATTGTAACAAGAGCATTGAGCCAAACCATATCAACTTCAAGATGTGGAAGTGATTTATCAACATTCAACATAATGCATACAAAACAAAGATATAAATTGACAACAAGAAGACTAGCACAGTTAGTGTATTGTCATTATAACATGACGTTGAAGCTGAAAAATTCAAGAAAAAAAAGAGAACCAGAAAGAAGAAAAGATATGGTGAGGACACACGAGCTCGGAGTCCAATTCAACCCGAATTGCATTTAACGATGTTGTCGACAGTTGAGATATGTTTGGTTTGATGATGATATATTTGTAATTAACATTTTTAAGGATGTAGTTGTAATTGTATTTTTCATTTTTTCCTCAATTTTGAATAATTTTATTGCATTTTTTTGGTCCAATAAATAGGATCTTATGTAGAGATGACACATAGTTGAAGAAAATGAAAAAAAACCTTTACCACCTCTCTCCGAATCTTTCCACAGGTAGCTTATTCTCCAAGCTTCCCCTCTCCTCCCTTCTCTCCTCCTGAAATCTTGCTTCCTCCCCAAGTCTCCCTCCACTTGAAATCCCTTTTCCTTGGCTTTTCTGTTTCCTCGATACCTCTTCCTTCCTCCAAGTCTTCCACTCACTTTAAATCCTTCTTCTTTCCTTACTTTCTTGCTTAATAAAGAATGGTCTTCTACATCTTCCTTTCTCCTCGTTTGAGAAAATCATTGTGCGGGATTTTATCAGGACGATACCACACCTTCGATGCCACTTCTCTCCTCAAAGTAGAAAACGTTGAAGGCTACATGGTTCGTGGATGGCGCCATTTCTTCCCAAGAAGCAATGAAATCTTGTTACTCCCTTTGATGCTTCACTTGCAACAGGCTGTCTCTAGATCTAGTGCTGCTGCTATGGGGTTGCTCATCTTCATCCGTCTTCAGCGCGACTTCCTGCCAATGAAGAACTTCATCTCCTGTGGAGATGGCTTCGGCAGATTCCATTGCGCGTTTCATTCTTCAACGATGTCAAGAATAGCGTTCGGTGGCTTGATACTTTTCTTCAGCATCCTCGACTAACTATATGTCAACTCCTGATGGCATGATTGGTGGCTTCATCACTAGATTTATGGCAAGACTTCTTTGATGGATCTTGGATTTACTGTCCTCTTAATCACAGAGGACAAGGTGATTCTCAAACTTCTCAAGACTGATGGATTCTTTGTCGAGATTTAGTTGGTAATAAGTTGGTAATAGAAAAATCATGATTAAAATTTTTTCTCCAATTCATTAGACTGCTGGATCTCCATACTTCGAATGTTGATTCCATTTTACTGTACGCCAGTTTCATAGGTTTACATACGACTAATCAAATGTCATTCCTATGTATAGGCTGTTGAACCACGTTCCTTTTCAGTAAAATTTCCCGTAGTATCACAGAAATAAATCTATTCTATGAAGAACTGGTTCGTTCACATCTACCGGACATCATGTCTGTTCAGTTCCTCAGAATTAAAATGCATATTCAGCTCATAAGTTCTGAAATACCTCATGATACCTACATATCACATCCGGTTACTGTTCATAAACCAGAGACCGGTTTCAGCTCATTACACTGTCCATCCATTTCATCAATCTGCGGTCATAATAAATTTTCAGATTGCTGGAGAAATTTTTCTATCTGATTAACCTGATTACTAACAAATTCTTCAGAATTCAAAGTACCGTCGATTATAGAAACCCTACAAAGAAGAATCCATAGAACATGACACCTGAAAGAAAGATAATTTCGGTGCCAACCAGCAAATGCACTTCAACCTGGATTTTCATCCAACCAAAATTCTGTTTGTGATCTTTTACTACCCTGCAAGACATAAATCAAAGTTTGTTTTGTAAATTTTAAGACATACAAATTCATTTAATAACTCAATTTTTGACTTACAATGCGCATTAAAGCCAAATCCTAACTCAAACCTTAAATCGATTATGTCCCACACCAACAGGTGGAGAGAAGAAGTGTTTGGACAGTGAAGTGAGATGACGATTATACAAGATGCTGAAAAGCCTGAAATTGATTTGGAGCAGATCTTCGATGAACAAAAAGCATTGCAAACTCAGGTGAACAATAAAAAAGGATTAGGCAAACTTGAGGTTAACTTAAAATATCAAAAATAAGTTCAAGGAGAACTCGATGACATATCTCAAGTCGAGGAATTCCAAATTTTTCCTTTGATGGCAAAAAGATAGAAGATCGAACAATCTTCTCAGCAAAGTAAAAAAATCTAAGAGTAAAGGTAAACAGATTGTAACCTATCTATTGAATATTGCAGATGAAGAAACAATTAATAAAGGATGAGAAGACACGTTGGAGCCGAATATTCAAGTTCACTACTAGACGTTGGATGATTTAACTTCAAACATTAGCAACAATGAAACGTTGTAAATGAAAGAAACTGCTACTAATCCAAAGAGGTCAACATATATAAGGATATACCATATAACGATGTAGCTCGCCAGAGAAGAACAATACACACATGTAACACAAGACTCAGATTGTGGTGCATGACCACAAAGTGGTGGAGACCAACTCATAACGGGGTAGATGTTTTAGATTTTATCTTACGATGATTGTGTGAGAAAGTGACGAATATAATCAGTATGTATACATTTTCAATGTTAAGTATTCTTCCCAAATGTCATGAAGAAATATATAAATTATGCAAAAGAACAATAAAATGTAAGATTTGAATAAAAAGGAATAAATTTATTTCTAGTCATATTCCAAAAACGTCTGTCACCTTCCTCACTTTTCCTTCAACCATCTTCTCAATTCTCTATAAAATATGCTTGCCTCTTCATGACTCATCTTATCATCTGAATTGAATCCAGTTCCCTTGCTGATTGATATGGTAGAGCAGATCAATCTTCTGCGGAAGTGATCAGCTCGCAGCCAAGAGAATAAGTATATCCCTCCATGCCCAAGCAGAGATCCTGAGAGGCATAAATTTTTCCTGAAGCATCTCTCTACTCTTCTTCCTAATGCATTGAATCTGTATACTCCTGGTCATCAAGCTAAGGAGGATCCCTCTTCATTTAGTCAGGGCTTCGAGCAGAGTCAGCAGACTGATGGTTCTCCCCTACCTGATTGAAAGTGCTCCAGTGTGGAGAGGCTCAGCTTCTGCAGGTTGCAGGTAGTTTGGTCAAGTTGGACGAGAGAGACCAAGTTATAGGGTAAGGGACACGCTGGTTATTGTAAAGCATATAATGAAGTGGTTCCTAAATACATTTCAGTTAGAGACACATTGTAAAGTGTTTTTAAGATCGGCATATGCCATTTTTACTTAAATTTGTTCTTGCATGTAGGTTTCCAATGAAGCCCTATCCCACGATTGAAGGGGTGACAGAACTGCAGAAACAAGTAACTGGATTTAAAGTGGTCTTCAGCTAAAGATGGTACATCCGTACATCATCATGGACAGACACTGCAAAGGAGTAAATGATTAATTTTCCTTTTTATTGCTTAGAGCATACACCATCTGTGAAATCAATTGATGCAAGCAACGATGGCAAGATAGTTGGTTATCATTTTTAGGCTCATAGACTAAGTTGTTGAGTGAAATAGGAGAGGGAAAATGTGGCTCAGGTGATGACTGATAATAAAGTAAGATAAAAAGCAGCAGAGAAAAAATTGATACAGAAGAAAGAGTATTTAATTTGAGTTCCTCTGGAGTACATTCTACAAACTTGATGTTGGAAGAGATCAGCAAGAACTATTGTTCTAGGGAACAAAGATGGTCATGCCATTTATTTTCTGCCATTTAGTACTTGATTCACGTAATGCATTGGATAGACAAAGTTGAAAATGAGAGAGCATCTTAATGCCTACAAGAAATGGGAAGAAGCTACACCATGATTTGCATAAAGCTGGTAAGCATGATTTTGGTTCTTTTGGTATTGTTATTTTTTTAATTAGTTATTTGATCCTTGAATGCCTAATTATGTCTAAATGTTACAAGGCTACTTTTTTAACCAGAGGATCTAGTTTGGATGATATATGTTGCAATGATGCAAAGGTAATTCAAGCACCAATAGTGTGATCTAGTGTCTATGTCAAATACAATACAAGTTACATTGGATGCTAATTGGAAGTAAGATAATGTATCTTTATTTACTCAATTATCATCCTATTTTATCCTAACACAATTCTATATTTGATACAACTACATGTTGATGCGGGACAACACGAGTGGACCGGGTTGAAAAATGACGTTAAAACACTCAAAATGAACAAAATGAAACTGGAACGAAGCAAACTGGCTGAAAACCGGTCTTAATGCACTGAACCAGCCAGTTTGGACATTGAACTGGCTTGAACCCAGCTAAACCAGCCTGGACCCGGTTGGACTGGCTCGACCGGCTTGCTGCCTCGTGAGCTAGACTGTGAGAGGCGGCTCCTGGCAAATGGTGTCATGACGTTCCTGCGTTGAGCCACACGCGAGGAACAAGAGAACTCGGTAGGGCAACATGGCAGTGCAGGGAAACCGTGCTCTATCGAACGAGAGGCCCCGGTAGGGTGACGTGGAAGTGCGGGGCGACCGCACTCTATCGAACTAGAGGCCCCGGTTGGGGTACGTGGATGGCGTATGAAGAGGAGACCCATGCAGGTTGTGGCGCTTAAGGTTTCTGGGTGAAGGGGGTTGCGGCGTCAAAAGAAGGCAAACACACAGAAGATCTCACCCGGGGGGGGGGGGTCATGGTAGAACTGCAAACATGGTCATGTGCACAGAGGCACCGAGGGGTGTGTGGTGAGATGGTGAGGCACCCGACACGTGGCGGACTCCGACAAAAGTCCTGAGCAAGGGCTCTTCCGTCCACGTCGATCGGCCTTGTCGTCTTGAGGGTGCAGAGCGACGGGGCAGCAAAGGAGGCGGACAACAATGCCACAGTGGAGGCATGGTCGGCGTCTTGTGGGAGAATGATTGAGGGGGCTGGCCATCATCGTCTTCCTCAATCTCTCTTCTCCTTCTCCTTGTCGTTTATTCTTCACCATCGTCAACCATCGGCAGGAAAGAGAAAGGATGGCAGAGATGGCTGAGGGTGGCGCAGGGATTGACGGGGAATGATGGAGTGTTCGCGAACAAGAGAAGGAAGGAAGAGAAAGAAGAGGAGTAGGGGGTGCTGATGGGGGTTCATGGTGGGGTGGGATTGTGGCGGATAGGTCTGGAAGGGGGGGAGGGTGCTCCGAAGGGAAAGAGAATAGGTGGTTCCGGGAGAGATGACGGTGACCGGAACCAGGTTCTGGAAGAAAGGTCTAGGAAGGGAGGAGGCAACATGAGAGGACGATGTGATGCGGGACAAACCGGCTAATCCGGGCTAAACCGACCGAAAACGAGAAAAATCGGCGCTAATCACCGCTAAAACATCTAAAGAACCCAAAATGGAGCAAAACCGGTCCGAACCGGTCCAAAACAGTCCAGAACCGGGTCAGAACCGGGTCGAACCAAGCTGAACCGGTCTAAACCGGCTCAAGATGGCCCGAACCGGCCTGAACCGGCCTGAACCGGGCGGTTCAGGCGCTGAACCGGCCTGAACCGGCCTTGAACCCGGTTGGACCGGGTCTGGCGACCGGTCTGGCCGCGGACCGGCCGGGTGCGATGCTGCGCGAGCCGGCGCGCGCGTGAACCCGGTCGCCGGCCGCGCGGTCGCGCGAATAACCCCAGGGGGGGGTCGTGGCACGCGGAGAGGGTGGCCGCCGTGGTCGCGTGGCCCCGATCGGCGCCGTCGACGCCTCGCCGTCGTGGCTTCATCGCGGCGCCCACGCGGGCGCGGACCGCGACAAAACGCGGGCGAGCGCGTCTCGCCCTCCCGCCGCGACGCCGTCTTCTCGTCCGGTCGTCGCAGCCGCCATCGTCGCCCCCGGGAACCGCTTGCGGGGCGGCGGAGCAGGGAGGCCGGGAAGGGCTCGCGGTGCCGGCGCTCGCTCGACGCCGTCCCGCCCGGATGGACAGCCGTGGCCGCGGAGAAGAGGAAAGAGTCCGGCGATGACCGCAACGCCCAAAGATTGTCCGGCGGGCGGAGGAGTCGCAGGTGGAGGTTGCCATCACCATGGAACACCGCCGGGGGGGGGGGTCCGCGTCGCCGAGGCAGGAGAAGGAGATCCGGGGATCGCCGGATCTCCCCTCCCGCTTCACCGTCTTCATCTTCTTCGTCTTCTCTCGTCCCTCTGCAGCGCCGGAGGAGTTGGATCCCGCAGGTCCCGTCCGCCGGGGAGGAAGGGGGATCGTTGGCTGGGGTTGTCGAACAGAGAAGGGGAAGAGAGGAGAACGGCGCGGAGGCCGGAGGATGAGGAGGAAGGGGTAGACGGCGCACCTCGCCGGTTGGAAGGTGGAAGGGAGACCGGGAGTCCTCCCCGGAGGTGAAGAGGAGCCGGCCTCATGCCGGAGGTGGGGGAGAATGGGGCCGCAGCCCCCTTGCACGGGAGAACAACCCAAAGGGCTTCCAAAAATTGTCTATCACTGTATATTGCTTTGTGCGTACAGGTTCTCCTTATATAGGGAGAAGAGACCGGACGTATTACAAAAAAGACCCAGTTAAAAAGAATATTTACAGACTTGGACTCAACGTAAAAATTAATCTAAAATTGTTTTAAAACTCTTAAAAATGTCCCCATCATTCTCTCCGACCGGGAGAAAACTCGACCTCGAGTTTTTAAACCGGTTCGGACGTACCCAAGACTCGACTCGTGAGAACGAGCCGATTTCGGGCTCTGATACCAAACTGATGCGGGACAAACCGGCTAATCCGGGCTAAACCGACCGAAAACGAGAAAAATCGGCGCTAATCACCGCTAAAACATCTAAAGAACCCAAAATGGAGCAAAACCGGTCCGAACCGGTCCAAAACAGTCCAGAACCGGGTCAGAACCGGGTCGAACCAAGCTGAACCGGTCTAAACCGGCTCAAGATGGCCCGAACCGGCCTGAACCGGGCGGTTCAGGCGCTGAACCGGCCTGAACCGGCTCGAACCCGGTTGGACCGGGTCCGGCGACCGGTCCGGCCGCGGACCGGCCGGGTGCGATGCCGCGCGAGCCGGCGCGCGCGTGAACCCGGTCGCCGGCCGCGCGGTCGCGCGAATAACCCTGGGGGGTCGTGGCACGCGGAGAGGGTGGCCGCCGTGGTCGCGTGGCCCCGATCGGGCGCCGTCGACGCCTCGCCATCGTGGCTTCATCGCGGCGCCCACGTGGGCGCAGACCGCGACAAAACGCGGGCGAGCGCGTCTCGCCCTCCCGCTCGCGACGCCGTCTTCTCCGTCCGGTCGTCGCAGCGCCATAGTCGCCCTTGGAACCGCTTGCAGGCGGCGGAGCAGGGGAGGCCGGGAAGGGCTCGCGGTGCCGGCGCTGTCGGCGCCGTCCCGCCCAGATGGAGCAGTGGCCGCGGAGAAGAGGAAAAGAGTCCGGCGATGACCGCAACGCCCAGCATTGTCCAGCCGGCGGAGGAGTCGCAGGTGGAGGTTGCCATCACCATGGAACACCGCCGGGGGGGGGGGGGGCCGCGGCGCCGGGGGAGGAGAAGGGGGTCCGGGGGTCGCCGGGTCCCCCCTCCCCCCTCCCCCGCTTCATCTTCTTCGTCTTCTCTCGTCCCTCTCCAGCCGCCGGAGGAGTTGGATCCCGCAGTCCCGTCCGCCGGGGAGGAAGGGGGATCGTTGGGCCGGGGTTGTCGAACGAGAGAAGGGGAAGAGAGGAGAATGGCGCGGAGGCCGGAGGATGAGGAGGAAGGGGTAGACGGCGCACCTCGCCGGCCGGGAAGGTGGAAGGAGACCGGGAGTCCTCCCCGGAGGTGAAGAGGAGCCGGCCTCATGCCGGAGGTGGGGGAGAATGGGGCCGCAGCCCCCTTGCACGGGAGAACAACCCAAAGGGCTTCCAAAAATTGTCTATCACTGTATATTGCTTTGTGCGTACAGGTTCTCCTTATATAGGGAGAAGAGACCGGACGTATTACAAAAAAGACCCAGTTAAAAAGAATATTTACAGACTTGGACTCAACGTAAAAATTAATCTAAAATTGTTTTAAAACTCTTAAAAATGTCCCCATCACGATGACTCTAGGGTGAAGCTGCGGGGTGGCCATAGCGATTGTTTCCGGCGGGTGGATTGCCCAGGCATGGTCTTCTCAACGGGGTGGTGTCGTGAGAGGGTGGGGCTTTGAACAATGTCAGGCAGCAGTTGTGGAGTCCAGGACGGTGCCAAAGACACCGCAGAACCTTCTCCATCGGGGCAATGGAGTGCGTGTGGTCCAGCTGACGGCAATGAGAGCTGGAGACGAACAGAGGCGCGATTGGGAGCCCATCCGGGGATCTCCGGGTGTCTCCATTAAAGGTAAAGCCTCTGCCTGCTGCTGTTGGGAGCTCCGATGAAGAGGGGGGATGAAGGTGGTGACAGAGATTGCGTAACTAGAACATGTTACAAGGGAAAGGAGATGGGAATGGAATGACACATAGGCCAGAAGATGAGGGAGAGGAAAAGGCAACCAGCCGGAAGGTGGAAGAGGAGCCGGCCTCCTGCCGGTGGTGGAAGAGGAACCTCCATCATGGAGGGGGTGAGGACCTAAGGGGCAACGCCCCTCTACGCAAGACACAAGCTGCAAGGCTTCCTCCAAAAAATATTTCACCGTGCTGTGTATTGATTTCCAAGGCATGTGTCTCCTTAAATAAAGAAGCCAACTTACAAAAGGACCCTTAAGAAAATTATTTACAAACGTCCTGTTAAGAACCAAAGTGCAAGGAAAAAAAAAGAAACTTAAAATATTTACAAACGAGCCCTTATAAGAACCGAAATAGACAAGACCCAAAAAAGTTTTTGAACCGGTTCCCCGTCACACATATCAAGGCATGACCACATATCGAGGCAGAGTAGAGCAGAGCCAGAATTTATGCAGTCTCATGACAATGTTGCTGCTATAAATTGCAAATGTCTATTCCTTTAAATTGATCTATAATCTATTATTATTCTAAGAACGTTATGTTTTAAACGAACAAGTTGTATGATGAATTTAAATGAATAACAGTACCAGTTTGGAATCCTCTGACTTTAGTTGACCTTTTTACCTTCTAGGAAGACATGCTCTTTCCCAGTTTCCATGTACACCTCACAACGTACATGTCCCTTGAGAATCAAGAGCATGACACTCGAGATAAGATAGTAGAATATAAAGAAGCCTTGGCTTATAATTAGAACAGGTTGACACAATCAGTTTGCAATTTCATCATACTAACAAATTTCTAAATGGAAGCTAAAAAAATCTGATTTTACGAATAAAGAAGATATCTTATTTTTAACAGTACAACATTAAGATGCTATCTACTTTCCGAAATACCGAAGAATATGCATCTCGATAAAATAGAAAAATTAAAGAACTTACGTCCCCTCTTCAACGTTCAGCTTCTTATAGAACTTAACCACAAGCATCCCAACTAGCCTTCCATATGTAGATCCAATCATTATGCCTGGTATGAATTGACCAGCTGGTACAGCAGTCCCAAATGTTACAATTGCCAAAGAATAAAAGACAACCTACAGACAAAAAATCCAAAAGAAGCCCATTTTTTTAAAAAACAGAAAGCAAGACAAAGCGAAGTTAAAGAAAATGTGTTCAGAATGCCAAATAACAGAACAATGACTATAAAAGGAAAAAAATTCTACTGCGAAATAAATGTCTGCCTGCATCTGATTCCTACAATTCCAAGTAGTTAACCTATACCACACATGTAGGTGTAGACAATGATTGCTGTCTCGGATCTCGATTTCATCTTGGAAAAGTGAAAGAGAAGAGATCTCGTGAGATTCTCGAAAAAATCTTGAGAGATTGGATCTCAAATTTCATTTTTGTAGAATATACCTTACCCAAGGATTGTCATCTCGCATCTAGATTTAATCTCATAGAGACTAAAAATAAGAGATCTTAGAAAAATCTTGAGAGATTGGATCTCAGAAATACCAATCAATGTACATATTTAAATGTAAAATGCCATGCAATCTCTTCAAAAAGGACAAAGGTACTCATTTTAGACATCAAAATAAGTCGTGAGAGAATTAAAAGCTTAATACAGAAAAGATGAACTATTTTTAACAGGAGACATACAAGAAATCTTATGTTAACCAAAACTTCATCTTGAATAATATGGATAGGTGATTGGTGACATTTCGGGTCAATTGTACATAAATAGTAATAAAAATATTAAGTTATAAAATTTTATCAAATAATAATGTCTAGATGAATAATTGAATGAATTCCATAATAAAATTGATACATGAAGCAAACTTAACAAGGCCATATAACAAGTTAAGGATAGTAATAGGCGGAGTAGATCAAGATACAAGAGGTATTATATAAATATTCTCGTTTCAGCAATCTTGTTTCTTGGACGTGTGGAGAAAGAGATTCTTGGGAGACTGCATTTCATGGGTGCAGATACATCAAGCATGTAACCATAAGAAGCACTAACATGGTCCCAAGAGATTAAACAACACACATACAGGAATACAGTACAAGTGGACAGCAATATATTATAAGGTCTGAGATAAAAAGGAGTATAGAGAGCATAGTTGTCAAGGCACCCACCTAGGCGGCGCCTTGTCAGGGCGCCTTGTCTGGGGCCAAAAAGGCGCCCAAGGCGCCCGCCTAGGTGCCCAAGGCGTCCAAGGCGCCAGCCTAGGCGCCCAGACAAGACGCCTTGAGTATTTTTACATCATTAAAAAAATAATTTTGAGAGATTTTTCCCCCTTGATACCCCTCACAAGGGACACTTATTTAATGATAGTTTGAATATATTAATATATTGCACTATCACTTATACTATCATACATATTTAAGATTTATGATTATAAACATAAATTATATACTTAATTAAGTTTCTTTTCAACTCTTTCTTCACTTGATCCGCGACTACTCTGCGCTCCCCCCATTTAATAATATTATAACAATATTTTACCATCACTTATACTATTGCACATATATAAATTGTATAATCATAAATGAGTTATATACTTAAATTTTATAAAAATCTATTTAACTTTATTCTTTTTCACACACACATCATATTTACTTATGTGCATTGATAAAACACTCATATTCAATTATAACATAAAAAATATAATTATATTTATGCTTATTTTTATATATAATAACCTCCCGACTCAGCCTTCCTTGATTACCGCCTTGACTGCCCAGGCGACGCTTAAGCGACCACCTTGTCGCCTAAGCAGAATCGGTACCCTTCAACGCCTTGGGCGCCTTGTCGCCTTGACAACTATGATTGAGAGAATGACAAGTAAAAGGACTAACTGGAAACATAGAGATGACGTTAAGAAATGAGTAGACAATTTTTTTAAAAAAAAGTAATTTTATTTTAGAGTTGACAAGGACATAAATGTAACAGCATCCTTTACCATTTCCCTTATGTCATAAAATCATAGCAAACTTCGTATTTTGCACCAGAGTAAAGAAAAATATCATACCAAAAATGCCAGAAGACTTTGGGCACTATATTCATGAAAAGTTTTTGCACTAAATAAATTGCGAATTGCATCATCCTGCACAGAAAGAAATTGATTAAGAAAAAACTATCGAGTTTGTGTAGAAAGGGCAGTAATAAAATAAAATAATCAGACATAAACTCTTGTCATATTGAAAAGCAAATACAGCTGGATCTTCAGACCTGAGTGTTAAAGAAGATGGTTGCCAAATCATTGTATTGCTTGTCTTTTGAGCAGTAAAACTGCAGAAGATAAGGAATGGGTTACAAAAATCGACTAAAGAAATGAAAGCATAGAACAGGCAAAATGCATAGAATCCCCAACCATGCAAGATAAGTGTCTCTACAATTGCTACTAATCCTGTATTGAAACTCATCCTTACATCAACATAATTCCCATCTAGCCCAGGTGCGTGTGGACATTCAATGTTTGCATTAGCTTCAGAAGTAGGGCATGGACTACATTTTCTTAAAAGTGGCAACCCAAAGGAAAGAAGAGATGTTATCAAAGACACAAGGCAGACTTCGATAATCTGCACAAACAACATAGTTCAGAGTTACCATTCAATTAAAGAAAAAATGCAGTTGCAAATCCTTGCATGAAAAAAAGAATCGCATTTACTACAAACCTTTACTCTCTTTCCTTTCTTGTGCAAATACTTTCTACGCCAAGAGGTCATATATAGTGTAAGCTGATTGAACAAGGCCCCTAAGAAAAACATCAAAGTCATTTATGATGAAACAATAGTATATTAAAAAATATATAATCAAGATCACTAACCGAGAAGACCACCAATAACACCAATTACAGCCATGGGCAACATTTCCTTAAACGAATAGTCCTCTTGACCACTGCATACAGAAAAAATAACAATTAGAGTTAGTTTCACATAAACCTGAAGATTGAAAAATATTGTAAGAAAAAAGTTGAGTATTGAGTACAACCCAGATATGTCCCATATGATGAAGCCACCAGAGCCAAAATGCCCACAGTTTCCATTTTTGCACCACCCCATGGCAGAACGCACAACAACAGCCACAACCGCAGATGTAAAGAAGACCCGCCACATAAGCTGGCTCCTCCACCTGCAAATAATAAATAAAGGATAGGCCATAAGTTAATAACACACTGAAAATAGCTGACTTCTTTTAATATGTTCCTGCTCGCTACCTCCTTTGACATCACAGAGAAGCCCTTGATGTACATTACCCAATGTTGACACCAAAAAATTCAAAAAAAGAAAATAAAAAGATGACATTTTTGTAGAGACTTCCAAGTTTCATATTAATTGGGATACTCTTTTTATCTCAATTAAATATCAAAATCCAATTGAAATTCAATCTCTCAATACTTTTTCCCTAATAAATCCCAAAAACCTTGCAATTCAATGCCAAATTGGACATCTTAACCCATGATTTCATTTTGCGCTCACTTTCCCAAAATTCTCATTTATCCCTTTTTATTTCACAAATATAAGAATAAATATTCCAAAATCAAGAGAAACTTAGTCAAATCACAAAAATCATTTAAAAATTCATAAAAATTCCTCAAAACATATTTTATTAAAATTCCTTATTTTTGGAATTTTATTCCAAAATTTTCATAAAATTATTTTCTCTCTCCATAAATTTTAATATTGGGTCAAAAAATGATATTTCACGCCCAATATTATTTTTGAAGGTTTTTGAGTGTCTCCTAAAATTTAAATATTTTTTGGGCCAAAAAATACAATTTTATAGCTTTTATAGTAATTTTCTCATTGGAAAAGCCAAGAAAATAGTAAATAAATTCCAGATAGTTCTGGAAAATCCAGAAAAACTAAAAAAATCCCAAAAATACCCCAAAGATATCTCTTCACGTTGGAATCAATTGAGGTGGGGTCTGCCTCCTAAAAAATAGAAAAACCCTCCAAAAATTCCCAGAAAATATAAAACTAGCCCTATTTCATCTCCAACCCATCTAATGTCCATCTGAGGAAGGACTCCTTAAGAAATCTTGTGCGATCCATCCACTCTCCCTTTTCCTTTATAAAAAAAGCATCCAAAGCCAGCCTGAAGGGGGTTAGCATCTCCCAACCCTAACAGCCGCCACAAGAGAGAAAGGAGAGGAAGAAGAGAAACAGCAGTTGTTGCTAGTCCCCTTCTTGCTGCGCACCAGATTTTGAAGGCCAAGGAGAGGAAGGAAAGGAGAAGAAGAAGGAGAAGGAAGCATCCTGGCACCCTCACCTTGCTGCAGCTCCAATAGAGAAAAGAAGAAGAGAAGTAAAAGGTAAGAAAAGAAAGAGGGATTCCTGCTGCATCCTTCCCATCCTTCCCCATCTTCAAAAACATAAATTTTTTTCTATCCCCACACCCCTTCTATGGACCATCCCCTTGCTGTGAACACCCCTGTTTTCCTATTTTCATGGGGCAAACCTCTCTTTTCCAAGTCCCTTAACAGCTAAGGAGGTTGCTGCAGTATGTCCCATCTTATCCCCACATAAGCATGAAAAACAACCCCTTCAAAGCCCCATGTTCTGCTCTTTGCGCAGCCCCAATCAGCACATCGCAGGTCATCTTTGGACCCACTGTTCTACCCTTAACAGGACCCCAAATCAGGCCTGGATATCCCCTGTTCAGACCTAAGATATTCCTTAAAAAACCACCCATAAACAGACCCCTCTTCGGTCCTGTGGACTCCCCAAACAGGCCCTAAACGGTCTCTTGTTTTGACCTTGAACCAGTCAGCAAACCAGGTCTGAGATACCCTTAACCAGTCCCTGGAACACCCCTTATTTCAGGTCTGACATCCTCCAATTCCAGCACCCTGGATACGCCCAGAGCCTCCTCTTTCAGAGCTACGAGTATCCCAGAAACAGCCCCTGTTCAGCCTATGAAGCAGCAGGTCCTGATTGGTCCGTTAATAATCCTCAGATGCACCCTTGCTTCCAGCCCTATAGCAGGTCCCTATATCCCTCTGTTCAGGCCACAAAATACATTCTTTAGACCTTTTCAAATCAGGTTCCTGAACACCCTATAGTGGTCACCAAGAACCCCCTTTGCGCAGCCATGTGCATGCCATGTTTCATGCCCTCGGCGCAGCACAAATACAGCCATATGCAGGTCGGGAATAGTCCTTCATGCTGCAGCACATCAGAGAGGTCTCCCAAACCAGGAAATGCTTAGACCTTGGATCTGTCCAAACAGACCCATAACTGTCCATCAACAGGCCAGAAATCAAAAGATGCAGATCTGGAACTGGTCTATAACAGGCCAACTAGCAGAAGCTGTGCAAGAGGATGAAGATCTGGGATCTGTCCAAAAAATAATGCAGAAATAAGAAAGTACGCAGAAACTGCCTGGCCGGCAGAAAATGAAAGAAATGCAAGTCCGGGACAGTCCAACCAATAAACAGCAAGATGGCAGCAGTCCATTGGGCCTAAAACTGGTGACAATCAAACCAACTAGCAGGCCCATCAGACCCAAAATTGACGACAACAGCCTAATGGGCCCAGACGATGTTTAAGATCAGCTTAATAGCAATTAAAATTCTAAAACAAAAAACTAACTCAAACTTAAATAAAAATTCATAAATTTAATTAAACAAACTGAGACTAGTTTGGGGGCCGGGCATGCCCCTACATCTTGGCAAAACTTAAAAGTACCATAACATATAGACTAGCTAGGGGGCCGGGCGCACCCCTACATCCTTAAGATCCACATATAAAGGTCAATCCCGAAAGGATAAAAGAAGCCAATGTCATACCACACCCCCCCCCATTAAAGGAGAAATACATCCGTTAAGCTAAGGGAAGGCTATGCGCGTTTAACATGCAAACATGATGAGCCACAAGCTAACGAGAACCATAAACTATGGGACGAGTCCCCATATATCAATCCAAGGCCGAGGTATGCTCGATCCTAAATCATTGGAAAGGATTCCCACATACCTAACAAAGGCTGGGGGGATCCTATCCTAAGCCAATTGAGATAAAGTTCCTAAAACCTATCAAAGATTAAAAAGAATTTGATCCTAACTCATTCAATTTATTAAAAATTATGGCCATCATGCCTTTCCTCATATATTTGTAAATTTAATTTGATTCAAACAATGAAGAACTTGTCACATTCAGTGCACACCTCAATGTTAAAAGAAGGATAGACAGCCCCATAGACTCAAAAGAATGCAAGAAAAACAGTTAATTAATTAAAAAAATAAGATAGAAAATACAATAAGTAAATAAGTTCCGAAATTATCAAATCTGGTCAAACCAATCAAACATAAATTTCTAACCAATATATATTAAAATTTAAAACAAATAAAATGAATTTTCCAAAATGAAAACCCAATTAATGGACAAATAAACCAAATAAATGTAATAAACCAAAAAAATAAACCAATAAAACTAAAATACCCCAAACAGGCCTAAATTGGCCAAAAGGATCCAAGATAACTGAAAAGTTGAAACACCCCAAAAAGTAAAGTCCACCCATTTTTGTAACTTAAAATAAGTTTAAAAAAACTAAATAAATAAATAAATAGAAAACGTATAATAATCAGAAAATCTTTGAGTTCAGAAGGTTCAGAAATCCAGAAATCCCAGAGACCTGAAATTGCAAAATAGGAAGTCTGGAAAAATCTAAAATAATCTGAAATCTGACAAATCCAGAAATAAGCAATATGCCTGGAAAGTCTTCTAGAAAAATGAAGTTCAACATCCAAAATATAAAACCTCAAATCCCAAATATAAAATCCTCTGATTTCAAAATCCCAAATCAGGAAATTTGACAATTCTCAAAAATCTGAAATTTTGAATCCAAAAAAAAAAAATTTAAAATGCAAAGTCTCAAAATCTGAAGTCCAATAAGAGGTTTCCACTCAAAGTCCGTAAGCCAATATTCATATCTGAAACTGAAGTAAAAATGTTCAAGTCTGAAACCAAGATTGAAATCATAACACCAAAATAAAAAAACCATGCAATCCAACCAAGGATTCTGAAGTTCCACAATCCTCAAATCTGAAATTTAAAACTTAAAATCCAAACTTAAACATCCTAAATCTGGAAGCTCATTTTAGATAAATAATAATAATAACAAATCCCCAAGACATCGAGTCTTAATTAAACAAAGTAAATTAAATTCCCAAATAAACTCAATTCAAACTAAATCAAATCAAAACATTATGCTTTGCATTCCACCAAGTTCATGGTGCCTTTGCTCCCAAATTATTGTTTATTTTTGTTGACATGTTTTCTTCTCATGAATTGCTATAACTGTTAATCAAGGGTGTTCAAGTCTTTACTTGATATAATTAATATCGAAACTCCGCAAGTCCAATGGGAGTGGTCAAAATAAATTTAAAGAACCCAACAACCTCAACACATATTCTTATACATATCATGAATTAGCTATACTCCTATAGAATATCATCTATTTTCCTAGTTGTTAAAGCTAAATCAAAGCCAAAATTCTTTTTCCAGAAAGGTGAGAGAATATTGTTACATTTTTGAGGTTACATCACCCAACAAGACAGAAAGTGAAAGAAAAAGTAACTTCTTCAAAAACCCAATGAAACAGAAAGTAGTATACGACAAGGTGTGTTTCCCCTCTTTTAATGACACAGAAGGCCACAATTCATATACTAATAGTATTAAGAAAAAGTCCTAGAAGAGGTGTTTCTACATGACAAAATCTTATTAAAAAATCAAAATAAAAATATTACTTGCATGGAATCAGGAAGGATAAAGAAAAAAAACATAGAAGCTGGATATCACATTTTGACAAAATTTGCTTTCCCATGACAAAATTGACCACGATGTGTGCTATTGATACGAGATGGCATATAACCAAATTGCATAAAGACAACTACCATGGTAATTGGCCTATTTGTTCTTCAATGCCTGCCATTTAAGTTCCTATTCCACTTCCCTTGTGCCACCCAAAGCATGCCAAACTGTTCATTCTAGTAGTAAGTTAATGGAACCATGCTACATTGCAGCACTATTTATTCAATATGATTAGATTCAGTAATAAAGCACTATCAGTTATAAGTGAAAACACTGTGTATATAATTTTGCAAATAGAAGAAAAATGCAACAAGTAGTTCAATCTTTATAGGTCATAAGTTACAAAACAATTTGTCATTCACTAGATGACTCTTGAAACTGCTCTCATTATATTTTAGGAGAAAATATTACCATGAAGTGACTTCTTCCAAAGCAAAGAGGACTCCCCCAACTGGAGCTCTAAATGCTGCAGCAACACCAGCTGCACATCCACAAGTTACCTATGTGACAATTAAAAACAATTTGAAGAGCTTAAGTTGTTTTACCAATCCTAAAAACAAAATTGAGAATGAGAAAAAAGTAAGAAAATGCAATATGACAAACAGATACTTCAGCACTGCCTTCAACAACCCCACATTGGGAAGTTTCTGATGGGAAAACGTAAGTTGTTTGCTAGGGGTCATTTGCTGTACATTGGGCAAATGAGCGTTTATTCTATAGGCCTAAAGCATATACTGCTGGTACTTCATTTTTGTGTTTTTGGATTTAGAAATACCCATTTCTGGTGTTCTGAACATTGGCAGCCTGAGCTATCCTTTTAAAGGCTGGATAGGCCTCAGATAAAACATGAACATCTATAGATTGTCTTCTTTTCAGTTCAACCCGAGCAATGATCACTAGATCAGATTGGATCGGATTGGCCGATCCTCTGAGATGAATCCCGATCCAAAATCGAGAATTTTAAAAAATAAAAGAAATCTGATTCCGAGCCCGATTCCAATCTGATTCAACCCGAATCTCTTTACAAAAAAAGTTTAAAAATTTCAGATTCCAATCTGATCTTGGCTGATTTTGCCGAGATTTTATCTCATTTCGCCCATTTGGGTAAAAATTGGAACACCATAGACTGATCCAATCCAAGAATCGGCCGATACTGATCAGGACCGGCTGATTCTGCAATCTATGAACTTGAGTTAACCAGAACCAACTCAGTTCAGACTGGTTACTCCATTTAGAATGGTTCTGGTTGAGATCACCATTTGAGTTTGTTTATGTTGAATTTCTTTCCTTCAAGCCAAATTAAACTAGACAGTGAACACCTCTAGTCAAGTGTGTTGCATTGGACAAACAGTGCATCCAAGCGAAGCCCTCTGGTAAGAGGCCATGGGTTTTGTGCCATGTTAAATGCACTCAACGCTGCAACCATTGCAGCAAAAAGAGTTAATTTTCTAATTAATAGTAAACTGGTTAGAAGTAAGAGGGGTCTCCAATAGGAAGGTCATCTATCTTCACTGCTTTTCTTTTAGCTAGTCAAGTCATGAATGTTTGTGGGAAAGGGCAAAAATAGCAAGCTTGATTGAAGGGCTTAATGTTAACCAGCATTATTAAAAAGTGACTCATTTACAAATTATAATATGCCATGGCACACTACTTTTTTCATCCAAAACATATAAAAAATGTAACTTAAAAGTTTTGTTTTTTTTGAGTCACCCACAATAAATAGAACAATTTCCATTGATTCCTTCAAAACCAAAAAATAGTATAGGAGATAAGAGAAATTACAAAAGAAAATGTATGGGTGAAAGAGACAAGATGTCTCCCTCTAGCATCCACTTCTACACCCCTCCCTCAAAGCTAAAATTCAGAAACACTGAGATTACATAAAAAACCTTTGACCACTCCCCTTTCGGCCTCTCCATCATTGCGTCCACCCTTGTCCCCTCCCAACTGCCAGCCTTAAGCCTAGTCCCTGGCAAGCCACATAACATTGAGAAAAATATTAGTGATTGATGTGCAATGCCATAAAAGATATTGCTAGTTCACTCTATCCAGAGTCCAGATTACCCACAAGAAGGCTGGAAGACATGCTCCCAGGCAACTTGGTCTGGTGTACCATATTTCCATTGATTCCATGAAGACACTACTTTTTCCATGCTATTGCATCGAAGCTGAAATTCAATGGTGGTTGACAAAACAATGCATAAAACTCTAACAATGCTGCATGAGATAAAGAGGTGGTCTTGATATTCTACAAATATGTCGCAAAAGTGACATTGTTTTCCTTCATAGTCCGTTAACCATCTTAGCTTATTCACTCTCAGCAATCTCCCCCACCTGATTTTCCACAGGAAGGTTTGAATTTTGATTGGGTGCTTCTTGTTTCATACTCTTCTGGCCCAAGCCACCTGCCTTCATCCTCTACTCGGTACATTTAACACTGATCTTTCAAGAATTCCCCATTTGTATTCCATTTCCAGATCTTGTAATCCTCAATTTCTGATCTAATCTTGGCATGTTCTGAAGCCTTCATTAAATCCAACTATTCTGGTACTTCATATTTATAAGATGCCCATTGGCAATTATTTTCCAGTAACAACTCTAGTGAGTTCTCTAGTAAACTATCAACAATGAAACAATTTTTATTCATTTGAAGTGCATATAGATGAAGAAAACTGTTTATCGGTGGTTCAGTCTAACCACATCCTTTCAGAAGAGTCTTCCAACTGTCTGCTGAAAATTTTGCTGCACATCCCATGATGTCCTTCTGTTTAAGAATATCTTTCAGCACTTCCGAACACCTGTTTGTTTGCAGATCATCATCTATCCATCCTTTGTCTTAGAAGAAATATTCACTTCTGACAATGGCTGCCCAAAGTTGTTCTTACTCCTATCCAATTTCCATAACCATTTGCTAAGCAAAGCCCCATTAATGGCATTAAGAGATTTAAATCCCACTTCTGCTTTCTCTTTAGGTCTATACACACAGCTCCACGTGATCAAATGTCCTCCTTTATCGCTAGATCTGCTCCTTTTCCAGAAGAATCTTTGCCCTTGTGGCTTCAAGCTGTTTGCTAACACCTTCCTCGGCGTCTTAAATAACATGTAATAGTATATTTGACAGCACCAACTCCAACTTGGATATGATGGGTAATATTGGTATTTATAAAAATTAATGATGCTAAATTTATAATTGATAATTTTAATTTAGAAACATCAATGCAATATTTCAAGAATCAAGGTATATGTGCAGAAAAGCTCAATAAATATTTTGGGAAAATCAATTCCCGATCCATTTAAGAAAATGAATTTCATCCCTAGTCCGTTAACCACATTTCCTTCAGCAGTCTGTCGGTCAAAATTTTCTTGACGTGCGATCCCTTCCATCCTAGTCCCGGCCAAATGAAAACTAAAATGTCAAGAATACCCTTATGTCAAATAAGCAAATCTGTAGAGTTCCTCACTTCCTCCGATGGTGTATTAATGCACCCAATGTCTAGTCATCTAATCTTAATGCACCGCTCTTTAATTCCAATGGCATTATATAAAAGTATTTATTACATCAAAATGTATAACATGCTAGTTATATCTCATTTATAATTTTAAATATTATAATATTTAGACATAACATTATTAAATCTAATCTATATCAAGATTCAGCTATAATATAAATTATTAAATATTTATTTCTTATATCATGTTAATTATATCAAATTTCAACTATAGATTATTATTATGATAGATTTAAAATTTATTGTGCAAAAAATATATTTATTACATAACTACAAAATATTAACATATTTGGAATAAAAATTACTATATTTTATTTATAAAAAATAAATATTAATCTACTTTATTAAATCTTACTGATTATATTTAATTTATAATTATAAAATTTTAATATAATTAAAACAAAAAATTATTACATATAATTTATATCAATATTTAATTTAAATATAAATTATTCAAATATTTATCTATTTATTATCTCATGTTCATCACATATGATTTATAACTACAAAATATTATTAATCTATTTATAAAATATTTGTTATGTCATGATGATTATATTAAATAATATATAATTTTTAATATATTCAATATGTCACAAAATATTATTACATTTGTTTAAAAATTTATTATATATGATTTCTATTAATATTTAAGTTTAATCTAAAAAAATTAAATAATAAGTATTGAGATTTAAATATTCTTAGTTGATTTTCATCTTTATCACTATCAAATATCAATATTTTTAAAGTAAAACATTCTTATATCAAGATCTAAATATAACAGTAAATTTATACATGTTCTTGCATATTTCTCCATTGGTGAAATCTTGTTATTTCTGCAGCATTTGCATGTAGAAATTAAAAAGAGACGGGTAGGCGTTAACTTCATAAGAGAAAAAGGGTAAAAATGTCCTTTCCTAGGAGAGGGTAACAGCCATCTAATGATAGCCTTCAAAAATGGTGTGGGGATGGTGAAATTTTGAAAAAATGGACTTACTGTTGAAGTGGTTTTGAAAATCAACCTACCATGAAAGTAATTGGGTCGAAGCGGACCTTAAATTCATTTCCTCAAATATTTTTTAGCCTGACTGCCACTGGGCTCCCCCAGAAGTGCGTCGCAAGGATCCTGTGGCACCACCCTCTTACATAGGTAGGTGCACACAGCAGGGCACACCAGCAGCTTCACACCGACCCTCTGGTCCCCATTAGCCTGCTGTCACAATCATGTTATTAATAATAGCTTACCCCTTGTCTGTGGGGCCTCCATGGTGGCTTATGGCCTTCCCCACTTCTTGATGGATGGACAGCTGCTCTTTGAGGATATTGGGTTCTTTGTCTCATCTTACTTCAGGCCATAGTGAAGCTGTGACCCTATCATCAAAGCCTTTGATAAGAGGGGTCTCCATCTTGGCTTCCACATACACACCATAAAAATGGATATGGTTAATTCTTGGGCATTGATCTGACACTTGGGTTGACATAGACATCTCTTACAAAGACACCATATGGGGATCAACATCTACCTCGCCTTCACTGCTGTTAGATAACTTCATAAAATTCACAAAAAAATAAATTAAGATAGAAAAAATCAAAGGGAATGGTTTCCCATTTTTCATTCCAATAACCAAATAGTGTAGCTAGTATTTTATTTCAGACACATCAAAGAGAGGCATTAAACAAGGGGAGTCTAGGCTTCAGCACAAAGGACATAATCAATGTCTGCTCACGGCGCTCAATAAGAAGAATACAAATATAGAACAAACTTTGAACACTACCTTGACATGGGCGCCATTTTCCAAGATACACGTCATACATGCTACATGCACATACTCAAAATGACTCAAGAAAAAGAATATACTTTAGGTTGTTAAAAAGATGCCAAGAATGCCACTGAACACTGCTTATGCAAGCACCTTAAACATAAACTCTAAGGCTTTCTTAGAGAGTGCCTCTTCAGCTTGTCAACCATGCAAACTTGTATAATTACTAACTTCTAATAGATTCTACTGGTTGAATGCTACAAGGTTCATGATAAAGATGTAACCAACAATTCCAAATTTTTAAGATTATGCCAAACAGAAACAACTTAGAAGCAAACTACATAGTGAGGCAATCCGCATGAACCTAGTTCAGAAAGATGATAGATAACAAGGATTGTGGAATCAGAATCTGGACCTGGATCAACTGTTCGGAATCGGAATCCCGACCCCGCCAGATTCGGTCCCGAATCAGCCAATTCGGTTCATTCCAGTCCCGATCCATTCAGATTTGACCGATTTCAGCTGATTCTTACAGGAGTTTAGAGTGGATTGGATCTCTGGGCCTAAATCAGATTGGAGAGGTCCGATACGATCCGGGAATCGGCCGATTCCATAAACTATGGATAGATCCTTATGCAAGCTTCTAGCTGAGACAGCAAAGCAGGCTCCAAACAGACCTTGTTAAGGCAGAAAATTGAGTATGATACTTCTGCTTCCTGTCAATGATGGCACCAAGGTAGGCTAAAGCAGGATTCTAAGTAGCATGAAGTGGAGCTTGACCAGCCCAAAAATAAACATCTAGAAGCAGCTATAAACTATTAGTCAAAGGTGTGGCACTGGCACAATGGCATTAATAGGGCTGACCAGATGACTGCAGAGCGGTGAGTCCTGGGTTTGAGGCAGAGCCAGGCAGTTGTGTGTCAGAACTCAGAATGGAACAAACCTGAGTATGCATGTATGCTAGAAAAGAAAAATGGTATGTTGCAAACAGGTGATGTGATTGATCCTTGAATCCAAAAGTAATAGCAAGACTTGGATTTCCTTAAAATCCAAGCAAACCATTCTGTATTACAATTTGAAATTTCTAAGCCTCTAAGATGAAATTTTGAATATAAGCACCAAATTGATATACAGTCCTAATCCAACATGCAATGAAAGGTTGCCTTCCTTTGTTACAGTACGCCAATTCTTTTGTCTCTGTTCTTAAGCATTCTGGCTTATTTTTCTTGCAGGATTTTGACTCTTCCTTGAGTTTACCTGTGTTGGCGCCTACTTTTTACAAAAAAAAAAAATAAATGATAGAGAAGGCAGCACATTAAAAAGAGAAGAAGAAGAGGGCCCAGACCAATTCTCAACAGATCCGACCCCCAATAGCACCCTTCATAGGCCCATTGGCGCACAGCCCATAGGAGGAGGAAAGTGGACCACGGTCAAGGCCAGTTGGCCCAGTCAACAGGCCACATCGGCAGGCCATGTCAGCTGGTCCCACCGCCCAGGCCAGCTCAGCCGCTGCATCACCTTTGACCCATTGATGGCATGGGGAAAGCCAAGGGACAAGTCAATGTGGAGAAACTCAAAGGACAGGTCACACAATTAAAATTCTGGAAGAACTATAGAGTTAAGTGAGTTAAAGCTACCTAGAAGATGGGAAAGGCCATCTTACATTCAAACCAAGACTGTCCCTTGTCTCCCCCCTATTCCTATAAAAGAAGAAGCGTGCCAAGGTGTAAGGGTACCTACCTCTGGATGCCACCAGACTGCTGGTTGCACACCTGATCCTCCTGCCTGCCCACGGCCAAAAGAAGGAAAGAAGAAGAAGAGAAGAAGGAGGAGGAGGAGGAGGAGGAGGAGGAGGAGGAGGAGGAGCTCTCTTGGCACCACTTCTCCTTGGTGGAGGGGTGCACACAGCTTCCTTCTTCATCTCCCATTGCATTCGGCATCAAAAAAAAAGGTGGGTGAAGCACATATGCTAGCTATATAGTCCTTTATGGACACCTCTCCCCACCTCTTCCAAATTCTCTTCTCAACCCCTCTAATAGCCTAAACCAGCATTCATTGACATCGGCAACCTAAAAACCATCAAAAGCCCAGTCGACCCATGCAACACTTCTCAAGAAAAGGCCCCTGCTCGACCCCCCTGTCTAGCCACCTGTTCAGCCCTTTTCCAGCCCCTGTTCAGTCCCCTAAACAGCTCCTTGCTGGCCCCTGTTAGGTCCCTGAACAGGTCCCTTTTTTGGCCCACTTTAGCCTGTGTAGGCCCCCTTATTGTTTGGCTTACGTGTGCAGCTCCATAGCCAGCCCTGATCAGGCCTCATTTAAGCCCCCTACACAGTCCTATTTTTGGACCACTCAAACATTCCCCAATCATAACCTGTTTTGATCCCTTGCGCAGTTCCTAAACTTGGAACCTATCGGCTCACCTAGGAGACCCCTAAGCATGTCCGAGAACAGGTCACACCTGGCCCATTTTTCTGACCTTATACACAGGTCACCCTCAGCCCCTTGCCGGCCCACCTGAAAGACCTATGTTCAGTCCCTGTTCAGCCCCATACCTGGCACCCTGAACACCCCTCATGGTAACCCTTAAAGCCCTCCATGTATATCTTTAAACTGCACCTGTCTGGACCCCCAAAACAGGCCCCATTTTGGTTCTGTTCAAACCCCAAAAAACAAGTCGATTCTGGCCCTTCTTCAGACCTTGAAACCAGGCATTCCAGCTCCACAAATAACCCCAGAGAAGGACCTGCCCGGCCCCTTACGGAGAAACTCCAAAACAGGTCCCATTTTGGTTCTGTTCAAACCTCAAAAACAAGTCAGTTCTGACCCTCCTTCAGACCATCAAAAGTCCCCTAAACAGATCCTAAAAATAGGACATTTCTGCTCCATTTGCAGACCCTTACACAGATCATCTTTGATCCTCATGTCAACCCCTATGTAGGTCCAAGAAAACAGGTCATCTCGACCCATATCTGAACCCCAAAACAGGTCACTTCCTGCCCCCTGCGCAGCCCCGCAATCCAGTCTCCACACAGACCCCATTCAGGTCCATCCAGAACCCCTTAAAACAGATCCTATTTCAACCCCTTATTGGCTCTTTCAACAGCCCCTTTGCGGCCCATTAAACAAACTCCAAAACAGGCCCCTTTGCGGCCAGTTTCCTGCCCCCTCGCGGCCACATCTCAGCCCCTTTGTGGCTCAGCCAAATATCCCTTAACAAGGTCCTGTTTGACTTCAAAAAAATCTGAAGTCCCCTTAGCAGCCCCTTTGTGGCCTTCAAAGAGGACAGCAGCCCCTTGTGATTCAAAAAAAAAAAAACGCACGGCACTTATGCGGCTCAGCAAGAATGCAGAAATCAGTCCACTTGCAACATCAGTGGTGGGGGCTGATGTCCCAAACACTTTCGGAATTTGTACAATAGGCCGATCGTTTGTCTGGGTAGACCCTTACCCTATCGCCAAGTCGATTGAAGAGCAAAGAACACCAAAGTTCCAACAGCCCCTTCCAGCTCAAGAAGTCCAAGATGGGACCATTAAGCCCAAGGAGAACTGAAGACTGGCTATGAACGTCGATAGAACTCAAACCGGCCTAAACGGCCCTTGACCAAAAAAAAACAAATAAAAAACCAGAAATGTAAAAAGCCAAATTAAAATAAGGAGTAAAACACCCTTCTATGGATACTCTACTTTTTGGACGGCTCCCCTGGGTCCGCCTTGGGATGTTGATCCGGACGACAGTGTGAGTCCACTCCCGTAGGCCAGTGATCCTTCCCCCGATATGGCAAGCCAACACTTGTCATCTTGGATTGGTGAATTCCATAATGGTTGGAAAAGTCGGCATGCCATCATAATGTTGAAAATTTTCTATCTTATAAAAATTTATATTAGGGAAAGGAACGTTGGCCTCTCCACCCAGCATTCTTGTATTCAAATCATTGTACTTCAACTCAAGGATTGCCATCTCGGATCTCGGCTTCATCTCAGAAGGGTGAAAGAGAAGAGATTTCATGAGATTCTCGAAAAAATCTCGAAAGATCAGATTTCGTATTTCATTTACGTAGGGTATACCTTACCCAAGGATTACCATCTCGTATCTATATTTTATCTCATGGACACTAAAAAGAACATCTCGGAAAAATCTCGAAAGATTGGATCTCATAAATACCAATCAATGTGTATATTTAAGTGTAAAATGTCATGTTATCTCTTCAAAAAAAAACAAGGAAACTGGAAACTCATTTTAAACATCAAAATAAGTTGAGAGAGAATTAAAAGCTTAATACAAAGAGAATGAACTATTGTTAACAAAAGACATACAAGGAATCTTATGTTAGACCAAGGCTTCATCTTGAATCATATAAATAAGTGATTAGTGATATTTTGGGTCAATTGTACATAAATAGTCATAAAAATATTAAGTTATAAAATTTTATCAAACAATAATGTCTAAATGAATATTTGGATAAATTTTATAATAAAATTGACAATATATGAAACAAACTTAACAAAGCCATCTAACAAGTTTGGGATAGTAATAAGCAAGGTATAAGAGGTACTATATAGATATTCTCATCTTGATGATCTCGTTTCTCAGACGCATGGAGAGAGAGATTCTTAGGAGATCTCGAGAGATTCTCGGGAGATCGCATTCCATGCTTCAACTTATGAAATGAAAAGTTATTCAAATGATTGTTCCAATTGATTAAAACCGGGCATCGAATAGTGGCCCAATAGAACGGATGGGGCGTGAACCCAAGAAAATCAAATCAACTTCAATTGGACACCAAAACACAACAAAAAACATAAAAAATCAGATTGATGACAATCTAGAAATTCAATTAAAAGATGTTTAATCCAATACAAATTAAACCCTTAAACCAAGCAATAAATAAACAAAACTCTAAATAACATCTAAGACATTAAACAAAACATCAAAATCTGTCCCTAAAAAACAGGTTTAAAATAGATCTGAAATGCCCAATTAAAAAACACTCAAGTTCAATAAGAATCGAACCATAACTAAAAAAATACCCAAAGAACAAACCTCAAACAAAAAGTCAAACATTGAGAAAACCTGAAAATACATATAAAAAACAGATTTGAGCAACCTGAAAATTTGTTTAAAAGTCATCCAATCTTGCTCAATTGAATTCTTAATCAAACAACAAATGATTAATTTCAAAGAAAACTAAATAAGCAATATTTCAAACATTCAAAATACATTAAAACCAACTTAAAAAACAGAAAATCAGATTATTACCTAATCTGGAACTTTAAGACCCAACGAGTCTAAAACCAAATCCCAAAATGCTTGAAACACATCAAAAACAACCACTTGAGCCAATCAAACCCAACTTAAACTAGACCAAATTAAACAAAATATCAAACAAATAAAGGAAGTCAAACCAAACTAAACAAACTCAAATCTGAAACTTCTTTAAAAGTCAATTTTAAAATCAACCTTAAGCCGGTGGTTCGTGTCCCATCGGGCCCAAAAAGGCCACTGCCCCTTTTGAGTATATCATGTTATGTGGATGTGCACATTTTCTCCAAAACAAGTTGCTATGACGTTTAATCAAAGGCATTCAAGCGATTGCTCAATGTAAGTCAATGCCATATATTCACACCATTCAGCGGAAAATGGTCAAAAATCAAAATTTTCAAATAAGCCGAATCTCGGTTCTATACATTTTAAATATCACCAGACCATCTAAATATTTTATAGGATATCACCTATTTTCCTAGATAAGTCCGTGACATTCATATTTCCTAAATACAAAACCCTTTTCCAAAAGAATCAGAAGAAAAATGAGGTTCCCACAACCTGTAACCAACTTCTCAAGAAGAAATGAGACGAACTGCTTTTCTGGTTGACAAGTGCAGAGAAAGAGATGGGGGAGAGAGGGTAGATGGTTATTTGGCACTTCGTAGTGTATGTTTGTTTTATCTACCACAAGTGGATATCTTCCACCTTCATTGAAGACATTGTTTTACCTGAGAAGGATACGATGGAGACTTTTAACATGGGTATTATGAGTGATTCCCACAGGTAGCAGCTCACTAGTTATTTATAAATATTCTTAAGTAAAAAGTTCCTTTTTTCCTTTTTAAAAATGGCCAAAGGCTCATTTCACTGAAACCAAAAAGAAAGAAAATGCAAGTGTTTTAAAGGTACAAGTAATAAAAAGTAATTCCTATTTCTTTCACCCTTGAAGATAACATGATCAATTGTGATCAGTTTTAGTAAAATATTAAAAGAAGATTACAATAAACACAGGGCCTTTCTTGAAAGAATTTATGGGATAAGACAATTGACCGTAAAAAAGAGTCCAAAACACGGGCACAAATATTTCTGTCTACAAAATAGATCTCGGCATGAAACATATGCGCAAAAGCCACCCTCATTCTCGAAAAAGCAATATAAACAAAAAAAAGTTATACTCAATGATGAGGTTGTAGTTTGAACTGGTTTATTATTTGAAATAGTGTGAAAGCATGCAATGCAAGATCATAGCATGTAAAAGATTTGATAAGCTACTGTTATAACACTTTCAGAAGCACATAGCAACTCACAAGATCTCGACGATCTCGATCACTTTGAAATATAGGCAACAACTTTGAGCTTAGGTGGTACTTCGTGGACCCACCCTGAGTACATCAATATCATTAAAGAATGTCAAGAAGATTAAAAAACAAAATATCAACCCAATTGTAACTTCACATTTTCCATCATTAAATTATGTCCCCAGATTAAATAATAAAAACAAAGTAAATAGAACTAGAAGAGACAATAGAAATGAGTGCCTAAATTGACTGCCTTGGACCTATCAAATTCCAGTGTTTTATTCTAAAAGTGATAATAGACATGGGAGTATTTTTCGTATTTTACTTTTATCCTTAATGTAAAGCAAGCAGAAAGGTTGCTCATTTCATTCCAAAAGACACAGTATGCATGCTAGGACCTTTCAACATTCTCTTCCTTTCTGCTAATATTCTCCAGACAAAGTAGCATCCAAATGGCACTCCAAGACCCAGAAACGTAGTTCTTCATATTAGATAAAACTAACACGGATAGAGTGAATAACTAAGCCGTCATTCTAAAATAAGTAATTTTTTATTTTATTTATTTTTTTATTAAATAAAAATGCTTCACAGTTCACTAATTACTTAAAAATTAAAAAAATGCAAAAATCCATTGTCTTTCATATGTGAAATATTACTCCTTGTTCCTGAAAATGCATCATTTTTGGAAACCAACATGAAAAAAGCACAATATCATCAAAGCATATAAAAAATAAAAAATTATAACATAGCCAAATAAAAATAAAAAAATACACCAAAAACAAGGAATTCCTAACAAGACAGAAAAAATAGAAAGGATATATCAGAAGCAAGAAATTCCTAACCAAAACAAAGGAACACCTAAAGTTCACAAATGGAATCTAGCCTCAGTTGTAATACCGGTCTAAAAACACCTTGAGATCACTCCTCTTCCAACCGCCAGCAAATGTTTAATCTTGAAGAAGCTTCTCCACATGTGCAAAAATGTGGTTCAAAGGCGAGATAGTATCATTGAATGGTCTCCTATTGAGCTCCATTAAAGTGGCCCAAACAAAAGCTGGTAATCCAGCATCCTAAATGCTCAAGTCAAAATGATTTCCTTTGCTTCTTCAACTCACAATCAGATCCGTAGTAATAGGGGTGTCAAATGGGACGGGTTGGCCCAAAAGCCTATTCGGTAGCCCATGGTGGGCTGGACAAGGGCCTTCATATTCAGGCTAGTTGGGCTTTTCTATCAGGCTTGGGCTTTGGCTTAGATGGACATGGGTTGGGCCAACCCAAGCCCAACCCATTGACACCACTACACATATATATTTAAATGAATTTATTATTTACAGAAAATTACAAGATAGGAGAGAAAGTGTAGAGATAGTAGAAAGAGAAAAAGTATAAATATAAAGTAAAGATAGAAAGTTATAGAAATTACAGAAAGAAAGTGTAGAGTATATAGAGAGTGTGAAGAAAAGAGAGAGTGCGAAGAAAGAAAATATTGACATGGTAGAGAGAGAAAGTGTAAAGAGAGTAGAAAGAGAAAATGTAGAGAAAGAAAACATTAAGATAGTATAGAGAGAAAGTGTATAAGCAATAGAGAAAAGATACAGATAGTGAAAGTGTAGGGAGATAGCAGAGAAAATATAGAGACTAGAAAGAAAAATATACAAAAGAAAAAGTGTAGAGAGAGAAAGTGTTGAGATAGTAGAGAGAAAAGTATAAATAAAAAGTAGAGAGAGTAAATATATAGAGAAAAGATAAAGTGCATACAATGCAGAGAAAGAGAGAAAAAAATATTGAGAGATAATAAAGAGGATGTACAGAGAAGAGAGAAAGTGTGGAGAGAGTAAGTGTTGAAAGAGACTATAGATATTGAACCCAAAAAAAAGAGACTATAGATAGAAAGTTTCAACAAAGAAAATATTAAGAGGTAGTAGAGAGAGAAAGTATACAAATAAAATAAAATAGAGAATGTTCAAAGAGTGTAGAAAGAGAAAGTGTAGAGAGAGTAGAGAGAGAAAGTATATAATAAAATTACAAAATATGTAGAGTGAAAGTGTAGAGAGATACAGATAGAGTTGAGTGACTGTAAAGAGAATGAAAAAAGTGCAGAAAAAAATATCTAGATAGCAGAAAGATAAAGTATATAGAGAGTACAAAAAGAAAAATGTATATATAAAAGAAAAAAATAAAAAGATAAAATGTCAAAAGATAATAAAGAGAGTATAAATAGAATGTAGGGAGAGAAGTGCATAAAGAAGAGTGTAAAAAAGTAGAGAAAGAATGTACATAGAAAGCAGAAAAAAAATGTATATCGAAAGTAAAGATGAAGTATACACAAAAGAAAGAGAGAATGTAAATAGAAAATATTAAGTACTAGTAGAGAGATGTATAGAAAAGAGAAAAAAGTGTCAAGAGAGAGTAGATAGAGAAAATGTAGATAGAGATTATCAAGAGATAGTAAAGAGAGAAAGTAGAAAGTATAAAGAAAGGGTATAGAGTTGAGAGAGAGTAAAAATATATATATAAAAGAAAAAAAAATTAGAGGGAGTAAATAGAAAAACTGTAGATGAAGAGTAAAGAGAGAGTGTAGAGAGAGAAAGTGTATAGAAAAAAGAAATATAAACAAATATGAAAGAAAATGCAGAGAGTGTAAAAAATTAATTTTAAATATAATCATTTTTTGCCATGTTATTATTAAGTAGTTTGATAAAAATAAACTAAAATCAATCTACCATCATTAATTCTTACTATTCAAAAATACTTTTTATTTGTTGATGACATGATAAATATAAAAGATCTCAAATAGTTGTAGTTGAAGTACTTAATTGATATTTAAATTTATCAAATTTATGAAGCCAACTAGATAAATTAATGGGCAATGCATAGCCCAATGGGCTTTCTTAGGCTTGGGCCAGGCGAGCCCAAGCCAACAACTTTACTTGGGCTTGAGCTGGGCCTGGCCCACTTAACTAGCAGGCCTACTTGGGTTGGCCTAGCCCAAGCCCAACCCATTCACATCCCTACTTAGGAACATCACTCCTTTGCTAAAATTCCAAAATTTTGCTCAAATCATCATATCTTAATAACCCTACATTGAAGAAATAAAGAAATAAGTGATCTTGGCCTTCATAGCATTTCTTTTGAAGGTGACCAGAGTCACATTTTATTAATTACTAAAAAATCAAAAGGTAATTGCAGAGAGAGAGTAAATAAGAACCACCATGTCTGCGTACTGAGCTAATAGGATCAAAACTATATCTTCTCCTCATGGATTCATTCAAGATATTCTATTTCTTGCACAGCTCCTACAGGTTACCTGTGGTGACCCCCTTATTACAGTAGACTTGAACAGTTGAACACAATAAGCCAAATTGATTTGATAATGTCACAGTCCAAGAATAAATGGTCCATATTTTCGTCATAGGTCAAACAAAACTCACATTTAACATTTGACGCAAGCCCAAACTTCAATATAAACATCTTTGATGGCGTCCTCTTTTAGTAAATTTCACAAGAATATTCTTACTTTTATTGGGAATGGCAGCTGCAATGCTATTCTCCACTATTAAACTTTTATACCCCCAACATCAATCTTTTTCCTGTAGACTCGACCGTAAAATTGCCTCTTTTGGTCAAATTCTATATAATGTTCATCAAGGGTTAGACTTTAGAGCTTTTGGGTTCTCATGCCTAGTGGGCTTCCTTTGGAGGAATCCTCCTCAATTGGAAGAACATCTTTCTTTAGTCTCTCCTAGATGGCTACCATGTTGGCAGTGATCTAGGACTTTTCATTTGCCTTCTTTCCTATACTATCTCTTTTGACGTAATTATTTCATTTTCATTTGTTTAATGAATTGTGGCTTTTGCCATCCTAAAAATAAACATGTTAACATAATGAAAATATTCCGCCATGGGCACCTTTCAAGCTCCTGGGTTCATTCATTTTAAACTTATTGTGCCAACGTTGTCCTCATCGCTGCTTTATGAAGGCTAACGCCCCATGAGGTAGGATAATATTCTACATAACTTTTATGTACCGGCTGTTGTTTTAGTAATTTGGACTTTGGAGGAAGTAGTAGAATTTTCAGACATCATGCAGGCATTCTCTAATGATTTGTGCCTTTCTTTGAAGGTGACAGAGGTCACGATTTGATGTATTAATATAAAAGGGTTATAATATAGAAAAGAAAACAGACAACAGAGCAGAAGCTAGAAACAAGGGTCACTCCCTGGCTACCAACGTGATAGCCAAGAAAAAGACAAATAGATCAGAGACACAAGTTCTTCCATTGAGGAAAGCAGTCCTTGAACGTTGAACTATTAGGATTGTAGAATCGACTGATCCAGATCAAAATCAGCCGATTCTACGATCAGATCAGCATATGTCAACCAGATTTGGGGAAGGGGGGGAGACCAATCCATTGCCAATTTCCTGCTGGAATCGGGTCGAAACAGACCGAATCGGCCATGGATTGGACCGATTACAGTAATCTCACTAGAATCGGTCACTGTAGGCCACCACGACATCATGTTCCTTCCCCAGAGCTCATGCTGGGTCTAAGTGGACCAGGTACAAGCATTATTGCTCGAATCGGATGACTTTCCGCTCATACGGGCACCAGATTCTAGCACCAATTCAACCCCAAAAGGATCAGATTCAAGGATCGCGGGATCGGGATCGGGATCGGGATCGGTGACCACCGATCCGATCCGGATCGGGATCGGATCGGTCCGGATCGGCCGATCCTCCGGAAGAAAAGGCGTCCTGGATCGGTCCGGATCGGGCAAATTTTTTTATTTTTTTAAAAATCATAAAAATCCTCAAAAAATCAGAAAAAATCATAGAAATAAATAAAAATTTTAAAAAAATAAAAAAAATGTGGATGACATTTTATCAAACAATGCCATACAACGTAAGTTCCTTTCAAAAAACTATCATATAAGTATAAATTATTATATAAAAGAGAAAAAGAGAAGAGAGTTAAATAGATCTTTATGTAAATTTAAGTATATAATATATATTTATGATTATGAATCTTCTATATATATATATATTCCGCCATGGGCACTTTTCAAGCTCCTGGGTTCATTCATTTTAAACTTATTGTGCCAATGTTGTCCTCATCGCTGCTTTATTAGTATAAGTGGTAGTAAAATATATTAATATGTTTACACTATCATCAGCGGAGCGCAGAGTAGTCGTGGATCGACCTGCGCGGTCAGGTCGCGGGGGTCAAGGGGGCAGCGCCCCTTGTGGGGGGGTATCAGGGGGGGCAACGCCCCCCGAAGAAAAATTATTTTTATGGTGGTAAAGGGAAGGGGGAAGAAGAGATCGGAGCCCCCCTAAATTTAGGGTGGGATCGGCTAATGTTCAAGGTGGATTGTTGGGGGGAGGGGTCTAGGGGGAGCCCTAGACAATGAAGGGAGGGGGGGAAGTGAGAATGAGGGGTGGGAAGGGGGAATCGGTCTGATCTCCCCCTTATTGGGGGGGATCGGACCAGAAAATGGTCCGGATTCGGGTCCTGAATCGATCCGATTCTGGACCCTTCCGGGTTCTAGGGAATCGGTCCGGATCGACCGATTCCCGGATCAATCCACCTGGATCGGTCCAGGATCGACCGATCCGGTCGATTCAGACCGATCCAGCCGGGAGTCCTAGCCGGATCGGTAGTTCCAACTGGAATCGGATCGGTGGGTACCGATCCGATCCAAGAATCGGCCGATCTCGATCCGGATCAGCCGATTCTGCAATCCATGATCAGATTTGGATTAGGATTGCACGTAGCATCGATGTTATCCACAACGTGAGGCACCTGAGGCAGGACACCTGGCACCTCACCTTAGATGCCTAAGGCATTTATTATTATTTAATTATTTTTATTTTAATAATACATATATATAATATAAATAGTTGAAATAAATATAAAAAATACTTGTAAAATTTAAATAAATACATCATTTTAATAATTATGTATTGTAGCCATAAATAAATAAAGTTATAATGATAAAACAAGGCTAATATGGGTGATTAAGTTAAGAAATGGATCCAATCTTACCGGATCCATTTGGCTTAGGTGGGCATGGCATTTTTGGGTGAGATGAGACATTTTATCGGTGCCTCACCTCACCTCACCACCTAGACGGTTGAGGCAAACGCCTCTAACAACATAGCGTAGCATCTAGCTGGTATTTTTTAAGTTTTTTTGCTTTTTTCTTGTTTTTGAAGAATTGGCACTAGCTGATCTGGTCTTTGATTCCGATTCTACTATCCTTGTTGACAAATGTTGCCAACCGGTGAAAAAGAATGATCATCCAGTTGAAAATTTGTTCTTCAAAGATTCTCTCATTTCTGGATCTCCAAATGAACCACATCATTGCAAGTAAAAAATACTCAAATTCCACAGCCGCATCAAAGCTGAAACACTATCTGGCTCCACTCATTCAATATTCCAATTGCAAAATAAAACCTTCCAAATTTAAGTTTAATTTGAGTTTGATTTATATTCTGTGTGAACCTCTTTTTTCTGCGCCTGTTCTTTAGAAAGAAAGACACCCCCGGACTTTTCTAGGAAAATATGTGATATCCTAAAAATATTAGGTAGTCCGGTGATAGTTTTAAAAATATTAGAACCGAGGTTCGGGTTCTTTGAAAGTTTCATTTTTTGACCCTTCTCCGCCGGATGGTGCGAGTATCCGGCGTTAACTTACATCGAGCAACGGCTCGAACGCCTTTGATTAACCGTCGCGGCAACCTGTTTTCGGAGATATGCACATCCACAACATAAAATAAAGAACTCAAAAGGGCAGCGGCCTTTTGGGTCCGATCAGATGCAAACCGTTTTGTTCGGGTTTGTTTTATTTGTCATTTTTTTATTTTTTTTTGATGACTTTGATTTTTTCTGATTTCCGAGCTTCGTTTGCTTTTGAATTCGATCAAAATATGATTTTTATTTAAGGACTGACTTGGGATTTCACCGAGCCACAAAGGGGCTGGGGTGAATGGATTATGGTGGGCCGAAATGGGCCTGCACAGAGGGCTGATTTGGAACCGGTCCTAGGACCTGAACGTCGGCTGAGCAAGGGCAGCTTCGGACCTGCTTAAGAGGTCTGTTCAGATGGCCTCGAATAGACCGGTCGGGGATCTGTTTGAGGTGTCCTGGATGGGCTGAAACCGGGTCACAAGGGACTGGTTTGCTAGATGGGCCACAAAGGGGTCAAAAAAATGGGCTGCCTGGGGACCTGTTTTAGGCCAGCTTTGGGTAAGCTACAGAGGGGGGAAGTTGACCACGTGAGGGTTACCAGACTTGGGCTGAACTAGGGACAGTCCAAGGTCTGGGAAGGGATCAGGAAATGGGCCTGAAAAGGGGGGCAGCAGGTGGACTGAAGGTGTCCTATGCAGGAGGCCGAACAGGGGCTGTTCATGGGCCCGGATTGGGGTCTGCGCAGGTGGTTTTAGGTGGGCTGGGACCTGGTCAAAAGATTGGGCCGAACTGGGCTCTGGTTGGTGGTCCGAGACCTGCAGGCGGTTGGGAAAAATGTGGCAGTAAAATCCCATTTCAGAACCTGCATTGATTTATTTATTCTTTTGATTGTTTTTTTAAAAAAAAGCAGTTTGCTCACTTGATTTTGGCGGTTTGCATCTGATCGGGCACATTGGGCTGCCAATCGGTGCCCACTTTCATGCATCAAATTGACATTGAACTTTATTTCATTGAAATATGAGTAAGATACATCGGTGTACAATATGGCTGATCCTTCCCCCAATGTAGGTTCATGTCCACTACTTTGGAAAAATTTTGGCATTACGACGACATGCCAACTATTTTTCCAACTTAGTGAAAATTTACCCATCCAAAATAGCCAGCCTTAGCTTAGCCATATTGGGGGAAGGATCGACGGCTACGGGATTCATGCCCGCGCCCCCGTCCGGGTCGTAAGCTACGGGATGCATGCCCGCGCCTCCGCCCAAGGTGGAGTTCCCCCGCTAGGGGTGAAGTCCTTAATTTAATGTAGCTTTCGCATTTCTGATTTTTTTTATTTGTTGATTTTATGAAGGCCACTTCGGGCCGGTCCATTCCTTCGGCGTTCAAAGCCGAGCTTCAATTTGCTTGAATTTGGGAGGACAGCTTCTAGGAGGGAAAGCCGGACCCGTGAAAGAGCCGTTGAGGCTCTCTTCTCCTTTGATGTGTTGAGGGGAGAACCGGACCCGTGAAAGGGCCGTTGAGGTTCATTCCTCACTTTGCCGGAACATGCCGCTAGGGGGCTGCTGCCACTTCTTCTTCTGCTTCCTTTTTTTTTCTGCTGCAAGGGAGCTGAAAGATGGATCTTTTTGGAGGCCTGGATTGGGGTCTGTTTGGGGTGCCTGGATCGAGGCCAAGCAGGGGGGGGGGTGGCTAGACATGGGCTGTCTGGTGACCTGTCTTGGGTCTGTTTGGGTAAGCCACAAGGGGGGCTGGAAGTTAGCCACGTGAAGACTGTCAGACTTGGGCTGAGTTTGGGGCTGTTCAAGGCCTGGGTAAGAACCAAAAAAATGGGCCGATCATGGGCCAGCCTAGGGTCTGCTGGATGGGCTGCGGAGGGGTTTAGAACAGCAGGCCGAAAGAGGGCTTGAGCAGGTCCTGCAAGTGGGCCTGATTGGGCCGAGGTTGGCATGAAATGAAGCTCAGCCAGGGTTCTGTTTTTTTTGGGCCGAAATTGACCTGCATGTAGGGCATTTCAAGGGGATTCTTCTTGGATCGGAATAGGGCCAGATTGGGTCTGATTGAGTGACCAAACAAGACCTGTTCTTGGGCCTGCAATGGAGACCGAACTGGGTCCTGCTAAGGGGCATTCAAGCAGACCCAAGAGAAAGGCCAACCTTGGACTGAAATGGGCTAGACCGGGCCTGCAAAGGGGCATCTGGCTGGTACCGGAATCTGATTTTTTTTGAGGCCTGGCAGGGGGCTGCATATGGGCTAGCAATGGGCCTGTTATGGGCCTGAACATGGGTTGGGTTATGGGCCGGTTATAGGTCTGAACAGAGGTCAGATTATGGGCCGATCATGGGGAGTTTTCCCTGCTGTGGGAGGGTGTTCGGCTGGGTCAAATGGGCCTGCGGATAGGCCTGTTAAATGGGCTGTATGTGGGCCTGAGAGTGGGTCGGCCATGGGCTGAAACAGGCATGCGCAAGGGGGGCTTCTAGAAGGTCTGATCTAGGTCCGAATACAGGCTGTACAGGCTGACCTCTGCAGACACACGAGGGGCAGGAGATGGGCCTGGACTAAGCAGAAAAGAAGGCCCCTTGAAGGGGCTACATGGGCGCACCAATCAGTCTTCTTTACCTTTTTGTTGGAACCTCAAAAATTTCGGATAAATTTTCGGAAATTCATTTTCCGTTTTTGATTTGACTTTTGACTTAGCCTTGACTATTAGAAAATATGTGGTATTTCATAACAGTATTAGCTAGGTCAGCGGTATGCATAAAAATATATGTTGAGGTTATTAGGTTCTTTGAAAATTTGTTTTGACCTCTCCCCATCGGATGGTGCGAAGATCCGATGTTAATTACATTGAGAATACTCGAATACCCTTGATTAGCCGCCATAGCAATTTTGTGAATAGAAGACATACATCCATACGATAAACACATGGGAGTAATAACCCCATACACTTGATGGAATGCAAAACTTAGTGTTTTGAACTATGGTTTGATTTGATTTGAATTGTTTGCATTAGGTTTGTTGTTAAGATTTGTGTTTTTGTTTAGGTTGAGGATTTTTAATTGGGTTTGAAATTTAATGGATGTTCATTCTTTTCAGATTTTTGATGGGTTTTGAATTTGATTTTTTTTTAAGATTTAGAATTTTTCAAGATTTAAATTGATTATGACTTAGTGTCTTTTAGTTGAGTGATTTGGTTTCAACTTGATTTGGATTTGTTTTTAAAAGTTTGATTTGTTATATTTTTTTGTTTTAATTAGGACTTGATATCTTTTGGTTGAATCTGAATTATGATTTTTGTTTAGGTTGCATTTCATTTAAATGTCATTTTAAGTTAGGATTTAACACATTTTTTTAATTGAGGATCTGTTCCACAATTATTTTTTTGTTTTGGGTTTGAGTTGAGTTGACTTGGATAATTTTTATTCGAGATTCTCTGCCATTTTTTATGTTGTGGAATAACATAATGAATTTGGTGTTTTGAACCTGTTTGGGGTATTTTGGTTTTATTTGGATATTTTTTATTATTTTTATTGGGTTTATTTGATTTATTTTATTTTAATTGGCATTTTGATTCACAAAAATTATTTTTTTATGTTTTGATTATCTGAAAATTATTTTTGAGATAAAAAATTATGTTGACTGGTTTGACCAGATTATCGTTATTTTCAGATTTATTTTATTATATATATTTTTACATTCCTCCGAGTCTATGGGGTTTTTCATAAATTCCGATGACAAAATGACATGCAAAATTCGAAATTTCATTTATTGACAAATTCGAATGCAAATTACATGTGGGAGACATAAAATGTCATATTTCCCATTGATGAATTTTCCTTAGTCCTTGATGGACATAGGATGATCCTTCCTTGGCATATGTCTCTCATTTTTAATTTAAGGGGAAATTTTGGCATGACCTCCCCTTAAATTGATGAGATATACCTCCCTTAGTAGGTGGAGTTTGATACTCCCTACTTTGGAGGAAGGATCGGTAGAAGATGGGAACTTGCCCATTTCCCCGTCCGGGATCAAACACACCGGGGACATGCCCGAGTGCCCGTCCTTTGAGGTAGCCTATATGAAATAGACTAGCTCTTAATTGAACTTCTTTTCTCACACTTTGATTAAGTTTTTTTTTTTTTGAAGGCCTTGATGGCCGGTTCTGTCCTCATTGGGCCGAGGCGAACACTTTGAAGCTTTGAAGGCCCTGGCGGCCAGATTGCTCTTATTGGGCCTTAGAGGCCTGTTTGGGCTTCATCTAGGCCCTGTCGGCCAGTTCTCTTGGCCCTGGTGGCCCCTCTGGTCCCGGCCTGAAATTGGGCTTGGTGACTTTGCTGAAATAAGGCCCTGGCGGCCTGTTTGCCCTTGTCCAGAACTGGGCTCGGGCTGTCTCAAAGAGGCCTGCAGCATTTGACCCTCCTTTGATCCAGGAGATGGGACCGGATTTGGGAGATTGAGGGGCTGTTTAGAGGTGAGTTTGGGGGCTGGTTTAAGGAAGAAGATAGTCTCTGGCGGCTGCCTACTCAAGGCCTGTTTTAAGGGCTTCTAAACAGGACGTTTTGGTGTGTCTTTCTTGGGATACCTAAAGGTCTGTTTTGACAGCCTAACCGGATGCTATTTCAGGGGATTTAGGACCGGATTAAGGGGCCTGATCAAGGCACTAAGTGGAATGATATGTGAGATATACCTTGTCCGAACAGGATTTCAATGTGGGGGGAGTTTAGGATCCGAGGGGACTGATATATGGACAGGTTTATGGAATCTGGATGGGGTGTTAAAAGGGGTCGAATGGCATGGTTGGAGGGCTTATCCAGAGGGGTTTTGGAGAAGGTTTATAGAGGAGGCTTGAAGAAAGAGGATGAAGGGTGTAACCGGACCCTTTAACCTTACCTTTTTCTTCTTCTTCTTCACCTTCCTTGGCTCCTCAGCAGCAGTGCGCAGCAGCCTTCTTCAGCCTATCACCCAGCCTCTCTCTTCTTCCCACCAGAGCCCTCCTCTTCACGTGAGAATAATCCAGCCAACCCCCCTATTCCGTGGAGAGGCCCTTTTATAAACTGTTGGGTGGAAGGATGTCCATGGAGAGACCTCCCCACGTACTGCCCATGTTCTCTTGGGAGTGGGGCCACGTTTTCTTGGGACGTGGGGAGTGGCTGCCTTGACCAAGCAAGCTCCTGGAGGAGATGGGACGTCCAGATTTATTTCTCCCTTCTCCCTTTTTTTAAATGAGAGCATTCTGGAAATCAGACGTATGGGATCAAAGTTCACCTAGCCAGGGTCCACCGTAGAGTAAGTATAGATCCTGCCCATTGATTTGATGAGTCTTCATCTCCATTTGATGGATGTGATCTAAGTCCATTGGATGAGATCATCCCACCATGGGTCCACCGTACAATAAGTATGAATCTCATCCATTGATTTAATGAGTCTTCATCTCCATTTGATGGATGTGATCTAGGTCCATTGGATGAGATCATCCAGCCATGGGTCTACCGTACAATAAGTATGAATCCCATCCATTGATTTGGTGTCCCCTTGGTCTCGTCCCTTTCTCACCTTATTGGATATTGATCCTAATAAGGATCCAATAGGATTGCAATCGGATATTGATCTTATCAAGGACCCAATATGGTTAGATCCAATTGACTTACCCATTGGCCAATCTTGTCCATCGGATCAATTTTACCCCTAACCTCGCATATATTTGGGGAGTTCACCTCACGACCAGCTGCTTCTCTCTCTTAGAAGACCTGTTTGGTCTCTCTATCGGGACCACCCTGCTTTGAAGGGGAGAATCTGCCGCCAACAGGCTTGCTGCCGGACTCCTCTTCTTCCTCTTCTTCTCCCTGCTAGCAGGTGCTGTTTCTGCCATCGGACAGCCCTTCCCCTGAGGCTGCTGCTGCCATCGGACTTGCCTGGCTGAGGTGTTGCAGGTGCCCTTGCGACCAGCTCCCTCTTTTTTTTTTTTCTTAGAGAACCTGTCTGGTCTCTCTATGTGAGCCAGCTTCTTTGAAGGGGAGTCTGCCGAAGGTCTGCTGCTGGACTCCTCTTCTTCTTCTTCTTCCTGCTATTAGGTGCTGTTTCTGCCATCGAACAGTCCTTCCCTTGATGCTGTTGCTGCCATCGGACCTGTCTGACTAGGGGGTTGCAGGCGCCCTTGTGACCAGCTAAGGCCATCATTGTTGCAACCAGTGCAAGGCTCAAGTATATAGCCCTCTTGGGTTAATATTAACAGGCTTGTACCTATCTTCCATTCTCTTTTTCTTTCTTTGCCTTCTTTTCTGCTTAATCTTGATGGTATCCTGCTGCAGATAGGTGCGGTTTCCTCCCCTTCTCTCTTTTTTTTTGATCTGGTGTCCTCTCTTTTGGCCATCATTTCTCCCCTCTGCTGGCACCATGATGTCCTGCCCATGCTAAGGAGGGTCTCGGCTCATGTAAAGCATGTATAGTTTCTGATTTTAAATGTATACCGAGGTCCTACCTCAGTTATGACTGCATACTGGCCGGTGGTACTTATGTCCCAATTGATTATTTTGGAGCACCTTGCATATAAAATTTGAGTTCCAACACTTTTCTTCTTTTCTTTCTTCTCCTTCCTTCTTCTGGCGGCAGCAGGTTGCAGCAGCAGCAGGAGCAGGGCGCCAAGCAGCAAGGGGCAGGGTGCAGTCCAGCAGCCTGGCGGCGTCTCCAGCTTCTCCCCCTTTGGCTGGTGCGTCCCCCTCCCTTTTATAGAGAGTGAGGAGGGTAGATGAAGAGCCAGGAGTTGTGGGCGCAGGTGACTCTTGGCCTCCCCATGGGAGTTACTCCATTTAACCACATTGAATGAATGGCTGTCCCTTGGCTTTCCCCCTCCTTCAACTGACCCTTGAGAGGCTGCGCTGGCTGCTGAGTGCGCACCAAGGAGCTGAGGTGGCAAGTGGGTGCGGCTGGGCTTTGATTGGCCTGGCTGCTGAAGTGGGCCTGGCCCAATTGGGCCTGTTTGCTGGGCCAGCGGGCTGAGGGAAGCTCAGGCCCTCCTGTGGGCTGCGCACATGGCCTGAACATGGCCTGATTTGTGCCAATGGTGAGCTGGCTGGATCCGGCCCTAGCTAGGGTGTTTAATTGGGCCCAATTGTGGCCAATTTGATGGGCCATCGGGCCAGCTCCTGGGCCAGGCCGCCTGCTTCACTTCTTTCTCTTCTTCTTTTCCTTTTTTTGTTTGAAAAAAAATGTACGCCAACATATTCATACAGGTGCATTTTAAGATTCCAATTTTTTTAAGACATGTCCCTTAGTGGATTCTTAATATTTTAAATTGAAAGAGCCACGAGATCAAAAATGATCATGAGGTTCCATAAATCACAAATTAAGATTTAAACATATTTGGTATTTGGATTTAACTCTTCTCATTCAAGGTCTTGTTTCAAGACATTTGTTGAATCATAGAGTTCATGAGATCTGAGGTCTATTAAAAACATATTTCGGATTACATTTAATGTTGAAATTTAGGTTTTGATCATAAGATCTCCATTGTATTCAAATTCCATTTCTTATCTAAGTCATAGAATTAGATACATTAGATTTAGAGTTTATTAAAACTCACTATTTTTTCCAATTAAAGTCTTAACATTTTAGACTTATGAGTATTTCAGATTTGATTTTATGATATCCGATCATGGGCATGTTCATTGCAAGTCTTGGCATGTGACATAATAAGACTTAGGACTATCTTTCAGATCAGATGTTATGGCATATGATCAAAGCATGTCATGTTTTAAGTTTTTGGCAATAAGCAATTTTAACTTAGAATTCATTAGACCATTCTTCTTGTTTAAAGTTTTCAAATTAAAGCATCTTAGACTTGGGAGTTCGATAAACATGTTAAGGTCAACCATAATGACATTATATTATGAAAAGCAAGTCATATTCAATTCCATTCTTACCAAAATCATCTGAAAATCAGATTTGATTCTTTAATTTAGGCATGACTGGGAGCCTAGGACTAAACATTTTAAAGTCCTCATTTCTGTCCTCTCAAGCAACATTCATATCGGCATTCCAGCATTAGGACTTGAGAACTTAAAAGATCCGAAACCAACATATTAGGGTCTGATTTTCACTCCATTTGACAGTCCATTCATTAGCGATCCGACTCTTAAGATTAAGTAATTGAAGTCTGAGCATCATCTTAACTGGAATGAACATTATTAAAATCAAGTGGTATTCCCTCCATTAGAGCATTATTAAAATCGTAAGACTTACAACATTTTTTAATTATCCATTCTCATATCAATTCATCCCACATACCATTAGGCATATTGACATTGACCTCAGTCAATTTATCTTCATTGAATGGTATTTTCATGTCATCTTAGGATAAGATTTTAGCTGATTTGAGCACTGGATGTATGAGCCTTTTAGACACCCTTGATCTTAAGGTCCACAAGGCATATTAAGACTCAGAAAACCATTCCTCCATTATAATTCATATGGGCCATTTAGGCTCATCTTCTTTAGCCATTCCAAAAGTTAGATCCAGACAAGGGATTTAGTGGATTTCATGTTGCCCATGTTCCCATTACATCATCCACATTCCATTAGATCTAAAATTAGGTTTTATGGCAATGGGGATTTCATTTTTTTCTATTCAGATATTTTTAGATAGTGCTATCAGTCTATGATTTAAAGCTGGAGAACCCATCATCTATCCATTTGAAATGGACATGAATACTTCAAATTCAGCCATCTTAGAACTCCATAGAATCAGTTTTGGCATTCCCAAATCAAGATGTTCAGATTTGATCAGGTTTGGGTATGTTTGGATATTATATTCTTATGCCCCATACATGTTGATTCCGCCTAAATATGACCTCATTTATGTATTTTAAGATCATTTCATCATCTTAAAAATTCATTTGATCCTTCATTCATCAGATCCATGGTAATCTTAGATCATGTTCACATTTGGCATTATTTTCCTCATTCAGGATCACACTAAACGTATCCTCTTTCGGATTCTGGTTTTCATGATTCAAGTACCATAGGATACAGTATATTAAATCTGAAGATTGATATTGTGACATCTTTGAGATCATATTCTAGAGACCACATTCACAATATCGGTTTCAGATTTGATTCTCATGAGAAATTTTATTTATGTTTGCATTCCGTATGATATATGTAGGTTATCTTAATGCTCCCTAATATATCAAGTTACATCAATATGTGGGAAGGCTTATATAACCATTATTCTTTCAAATGAAATCAAATGGGGTATTTACAAAGCCTTATGTGGGCATGAAATATTTACCCAACTCCCTACTTAGATTTTAGGTTCTGTTTAACATGGTGGTTTACATGACCTCCCTTTAAATCAAGTGGAAATTTTCCTTTAGTAGATAGAGTATGAACTCTCTACATTAGAGAAGAATCGGTGTATGGTGGGTGCATGCCTACATATCCGTTCAGGATCGGTACATTCCGGGGACATACCCATGTGTCCGTCCAAAATAATGAAAGGGCCTAACTTAATAGACTTGTCTCTTAAATATTTTTTTTTCATTTCAATATTTAAATGATTCATTTTATTTTTTGTCATATGACCATCTCGGCCCAACACCATGTCAGTTTCAGCCTTGTTGGCCCATCATCTAGTCATTTCTGGCACATGGGGCCTGTTCTTGCTTCATTTCATCATAGTCTTCATCATCCATTAATATTGATGGTCCTTGACATGCTTCTATTTCTCATATGCATTGCTTTAGAACCATGCTGGCTTCTTGTCATCTTCGGCCACATTTATGAACCGTGGGGGCTGCCTAGAGCAGGTTCATAGATGTGCTCAGATCAGGTCCAAAAGAGGCTTGATGTGGAGCAAGGATAGGCCACGAAGAAGGCTATATATAGGCATGATACCAAGGCTACCTGGGTACCTCTTGGGCTCAAAGCATTGAGCATTAGAGAGTTGGATATGGCCTGGTTTTCTATAGTTCCAAGTGTAAACATAGGTGAATGTTATGAGTTCTGGAAGAAAGGCCAAACAAGAACAAGGGGTTATTTGCATGAGATAGGCCAGCGGCCATAGGTATGAGATGAGCTATGTGTAGGATGTCGTATGGCTATAGATGATAGGCAGGGTAAAGGGCTATGAATGGGCTGAGCATTGACCGAAGAGGGCATCGTGTGCATGGGTCTACAGCCATCGGGCCATGGTCATATGAAGGGCTATGCATGGGTACTAATAAGGCCATAGAAGAGAGGCCGGTCATGGGATATGCGAACCGCCATATGGCCATAAGATGGAGGTCGGACAGGGAGTATATGGGCTATTCTCTTGCCAAGAAAGGGAGGTCGAACAAAAGGTATATGAACTGTTATGTAGCCATAGAGTGATAGAGAAAAGGAGAAGAGGCCGAACAAGAAATATATAGACTGTTATAAGTCCATAGAAAAGAGGCCGGCCATAAGTATTGTGGGTTATCATATGGCCATGAAGGGTGGCCAGATATGGGCTGTCATGGCCTGATCATAGAATATGGCCATGAAAGAGGGGCCGAACAAGGGGTTGTTTGCATGCGATAAAGCCCTCAGCCACAAATAAAGTATAGACCATATTAGCATAATAAGTAGGGGTAGCCGAGGGAACCATTTGCATGGAATCAGGCCATATACATGTTGTGAGGAGGGGTTATCCTGATAGCATATCTCAATAAGGTTCAGACATAGGCATGACAGGGGATGACCAATGGCGTATCTAGGCACTTAGAGGAAGAGGGGTCGAAGGGGCATGTATACTCATCCACAGCTCACCTCCTTCTTCTTCATATCATCCTCATCTTCCTTCTCCTTGTGCAGGCGATGGCAGCAGCAATCATAGATTACGGAATCGGTGGAATCGGACCGATTCCGACCGATTCCGGAATCGGATCGGTGGATTCCGATCCGATTCCTGGCGGAAGGACCGATTCCGGGAATAATTCCGCGGAATCGGTATGAATCGACTGGAATCGGTCGAAATCGATCCGATTCCGACCGATTCCTTGTGGAATCGGTCGATCCGACCGATTCCGATGGAAGACCGGTCGAACCGGCCCCGGTTCGATTCCCGGTTCGATTACGGGATCGGGAATCGAACCGATTCCGGCCCAAGGGCCGGAATCGACCGCCGCGGTCGATTCCTTCGATCCCGCGGCGGTAGGGCTCGTCTCCGGCGATTCCGCGGCGATTCCTCGAGCGATTCCGGCATCGATCCGGCGATCCAGCAGCGATCCGTCGATCCGGGGGCGATTCGGCACCGATTCCGCGATTCGGCGATTCCTGGGCGATTCCGGCGATTCCGCGATTCCCCGGGCGATTCCAAGCGGTCGGACCGATTCCTTCAGCCGATTCCGCCGATCCAAGCTCCGATCCGCCTTGAATCAACGTCTTCTTCGATCTTTGACCGGTTTTTGGTAGATTTCTTCGCCGAACACTTCGTACGTCCATTCTTACGCGTTTCGACGAGTCCGAGCGTCGTTAAACCTTGCGATTTCCGACCGAATTAGTCCGTCCAAGTTTTAAACTATCCGTTTAAGTTCATTTTGCACGGGAAAAATTCCGGATATCCCGTACGTTATTTTCGCGACGATTTCCGGCAACTACGTAACCCTTTAAACATACCGAATGGTGTGTTACTGTCATGTCTCCCGAACAGCGTCTAAATCATTTTTTATGTTATCTAATCAATTTTAGTGCATTGTTTACAATTTTTGCAGATATAAGCAATGGCCGATCAAAGCGACGCGTGCTTCCGACGTGGGTTGGGAACACGGGCGTATGGTAGACCTCAGTCGTGGAAGAGGGTGCGGTGCAAGTGGTGCGGGAAGGAGATGAACGGGGGTGTTCCGGCGAAACAACATATTGCCGGAACAGTGGGAATGTAAAGAAATGTGACAAGGTGCCCGGGGAGAAGAGTGAGGAGATGAGAGGATACATGACGAGTAGAGCCTCTCAACGGGGCTGTTCGGATCGAGCAGGAGGAGTTGCAGACGAGCTACTCGAGAGGAGGAGGATCGCGATTTGCCTACCTCGAAAGGGAAAGGCAAGGGGAAGGCGGCGGCTGGGCCCGAGCCGAGAGAGCGAGGACGAGTCCACGGACTCCGAGGCCGAGACGTGCTAGCCACGCTAGCAAGCGTGCATCGGGCGATGAGGAGGACGGGAGGAGGGGAGCGAGGAGGGTCCGGGTCCCGTAGGTTGACCCGAGCCTTTGGGCCGATCGGCATCGGCTCGCCCTACTCGGGACCGAGAGCCCGACCCCAGGAGGCAGAGCCCTACCGCCGTTCCACTTCCACCGGCACTCGATTTACACCGAGTGACGAGTATTTATTTAGGAAACGAGTCTTTGGATGACGGGGATAAAGCGAGGCAATGAAAGGGGTGAAGGCTACGAACGGGCCGCAAAGAGAGCCGTTCGCCACATTGTCGAAGTGGTTTTTACACGCGGTATCACTTTTTAAATTAAATTTGACATTATGCCTCGTTTCATTTACTAAAACTTAATTTTACCCCGATCCCATTTTTTTTAACTTGATGTAGGCATCCCGGCATGCGGCTCACCTCACCCCTACTTCCGGACGATGGTGGATGCCGTGGGTGGTGCCGGACCGGGTTTGCAAGCCCCGGGCCCCGGACACGTATACGGCGCCGGCACGGATGAGGAGGTCCAGGAGTTGAGGGAGTGGATGGACGGGTTCAAGTTGGTGTGGAAGGAGAGGGTTGCGCACAATCACGTGCGATGGGTGGACGAGGTATCACCAAGAGGAGTATGATAAACTTCTTGGTGTGCGTTCGAGGGACTACATTCTCAAGCTCGGTAGATGTAGGGAAGATTAAAAATGCCGACTTCATTTTTTCTCTGATGGATGGAGTGGTGGAGGAGATGGGGGAGGAGAATGTGGTTCAGGTTGTCACTGACAACGAACCATCATATAAGGCGGTCGTGAGGAAGTTGATGGAGAAGAGGAAGCACGCGTCTTCGGGTGCCCTGTGCGGCACATTCCATAGATCTCATTTTAGAGGATATAGGCAAGGAGGAGGGTGTATACTACACTTGTCACGGCGCGGACCATCGGGTTCCTTTATTTATTCGCATCCCCGCCTCCTACATATCACGAGATCTCACACGAGGGCACGATCTTGTCGTGCCCGGTCCGACACGATTTGCTACGAACTTCATTGCGGCTGGAGAGTTTACACCGGCACGGTTGCATTGGTTAGGTTCGCGGATACCGAGGAGTATTACAACTATACGGTGGACAACGTACGACAAAAGAGCAAGTTGGAGATTCTTGTCGTGTCCGAGAAGCGGATCAGCGACAAGAGAGGTTTTCGGGAGAGGATTGCCTACTATTTCGCAATCATTGAGCCACCGGTAGTTGTCTTGAGGTTGGTAGACTCGGATGACAGACCGGGGACAGATGGGCACACCGTATGATGCTATGGACCGGCAAAGCTGAAAATTAAAGAAAAAAATCCCGAGAGGTTACAAAAGTGGTGGAAAATCATTGATGACCGATGGGACAAGACCTTCGCACCACGATGTCCACGCTGCAGCAGTAACTTGGTTCTTAAATTATTTTTGATGTATAATTATCTTATATGCGCGGTGTTAACTAATAAAATCTTTGCGGGATACTTTTTTGAACCCCCGCATCCAATACGGAGGACGGGTGGTGAACGACAACGAGGTGATGCGGGGTACACTTGCCGGTTATCCGGCGAGCATGCCGTGCCGATCTCACAGGGATGAGAGGCCGAGATGTAAGTGTAGTTCATTAAATACCTCGGGACTAGCAGTAACTAAATTTTTTATTTAAATGTTTTCGGATGCGAGTACGGGATGAGGGTCGGTGTATACTCGGATGCGACTCGAAATATTCGATTGACAAAGTGTCACCCGGTATAGTAATAGTTTGTTACGATTTCTTTTCTTTTCATACAAGTTATTCTTGATGATGGGCTAATTGTTTTCCTTTTCTCTTCGTGTTTTTCTGTACCGAGTGGTGGACTCGGTGAACACCGAGTGGATGGAATCCACTGCGGCCATTCGGGTATCGGGATTCCGAGCCAGAGCACCGGTTCCTCCCACCGCGAGAGGAGGCTGGGTACATTCAACTCGATACGAAAGGAGGAACAGTTGACCTCGTACGAGCCTGAGAAGCCGGTCTTCCGTCATTATAACGTGAGGTACAGCCATAAAGAACATCGAGGATCGGCGAGAAGATCGGCGAGGAGCGATTTGCACGGTTCGCGGGTGGCCCGTACGAGCGAGAGGCATTCCTCCGCCACACCACCACCCGAGGAGGTGGACGTGGACCCGATTTTCCGGAGGAGCATGCACTTGCCTCTGGATGAAGAGGAAGCCGGGGATCACGCAGCGAGTTTGATCCCGATGACCGCGTGGGCGAGAAGGAGAGTTGGATGGTGTTGAGCCGAGAGGATGCTCGCGGCTCCACCTCCATCTACTACCACGACTCGAGGCGGGGCCTTCTTCTCGCTCAAAGAAGGTATGGGGCAGCCCGTTAACTGCGCCCCGGCTACGACTCCCGGCTCCAGCCCCGGCCCCAGGCTACCCGTTCGCGGTCCGGGGAGGACGAAAACAAAGTGCGACCGCACGGAGAATGGGAGGATTTGCACGTTGAAAAAAACTTTGGGTTCCGGACTTTCCGGTAGTTCGGAGATGGTCAAGAGGTAAAGAGAAGGAAGTTAGAGGTCGGCGTCATGTCGGCCGGATGACGGACGCGCTCCTCTTCTCACTCCTCGAGTGATGATGACGAGGAGTGTATACCGGCGACGCGACCATCGACGGCCGGTGAGTCACCCGATTCACGGTTTCCAAAGCCGGTATTACACGGCGGATGAGCGAGACACCGCGGTCTTATATTATGGAGCCACGGTATCCGGCGCATTTGGCCCAGTTGACCAGCGGTGGATTACACCACCAGCTCCACCATCCCTGCGCTTACGTCCCGGTCGTCCCGCGAGTCCGATCCATACGACCTTGATGGCATGGCATCGGCATTATTTTCATACGGATATGGTCCCGGACGGTATTCAAGACCGAGCACGAGGAGGAGCGTCGCGAGCCGAGGAGAGGAGGACGACCCACATCTTTATCCTAGATATTGGTAGTAGATTGATACGATGTAATTTTTTTTTGATGATGTATCAACTCTTTTTGATATTTGAATAAATGGAATTGGAATATGTACTTAACTTTCAAGTCTTCAAGTCTTCAATTGGTGTTCATTAGTATTTGTATGATGTGGTTTTGTGGATATCGTAGCATTTGGTGATTTTTTAAAATTTTTCTAACTCATTTCCTATTTTTTTAGAATTTTTTCTGAATTTTTTGAAATTTTTTGACGAAAAAAAAAATCCGAAAAAAAAACCGATTCCGACCGATTCCGGAATCGATTCCCTTCCCAGGAATCGGCCGATTCCGGCCGATTCTGGGAATCGGAATCGGAATCGGTCCCAACCGATTCCGATTCCGATTCCGATTCCGGAATCCTTGCATGTGGAGCATACATTCAAATGACCTTATTAGTCAAATAATTCTCCAATTGACTTTCTTAGACTTCGGATCTCATCTTGCCACAATGAGATCATCATTTGATCTTGCATATGATGATCAACCAAAAATTGATTTATGAACTTTTGAAATTTCATTTGTTGCATACCTGATCAATAAATTCATTTAAGCTCTTCATTCAATTAAACCCATTAAGGATCTTGGCATCATGCCAATATTTGACATTTTACAAAAATCCGACCATGGATCATTTGAATTTTCCAATTGGGGCTCATTTCATCAATATCAGCCCAATAAGCATGGCATACGATGAATTTTGGAATGGGCCCATGTTCGGCCATCTGTGGCCAAATAAGCATAAAATTTGTTGCATCTGATATCTAGGCCCATTTTCTGCCATCTGTGACTCAGTAAATATGAATATAATGAATTTACCATCTGAACCCACTTTATGTCATATGTGGCCCAATAAGCATGTATTATGATGAATTTGCCATCTGGGCTCACTTTTTGCCATTTGTGGCCCAATAAGCATAAAATATGGTAAATTTAACATATGGACCCTTTTCTGCCATTACTCACTAGTGGCCTAATAAACATAAAATATGGTGATTTTGACATATGGGCTCATTTATCTGGGCTCACTTTTTGCCATTTGTGGCCCAATAAGCATAAAATATGGTGAATTTAACATATGGACCCTTTTCTGCCATTACTCACTAGTGGCCTAATAAACATAAAATATGGTGATTTTGACATATGGGCTCATTTTTTGTCATCACTGGCTCAAGAAGCATAAAATATGGGGCTTGTGCCATTAATATCCAATAACGGGGCTAATTTCGTATTATTCATGGCACAATAAGAATACGATATGAGATTTGTGGCATCGGGCCTCAAATTGGGCCCATTAAGTCTCTCATTTCAAATAATAGCCATCATGCTTCATCAGATCAAATTTATGTCACAACCATGGAATGCGATCTCCCGAGAATCTCTCGAGATCTCCCAAGAATCTCTTTTCTTCTGTGCGTCCGAGAAACGAGATCACCGAAACGAGAATATCTATGTAGTACCTGTGATACCTTGATCTTCTCCGCCTATTATTATCCCCAATTTGTTAGATGATCTTGTTAAGTTTCCATCTTATATAGCCAATTTTATTATGAAATCCATCCAAATATTCATCAAAACATTATTGTTTGATAAAATTTCATAGCTTAATATTTTAATGACTATATATGTACAATTGACCTAAAATGTTATCAATCTCCTATCCATATTGTTCAAGATGAAACTTTGATCTGACATAAGATCCTTTGTATGTATCATGCTAACAATAGTTCACCATCTCTGTATTACGCTTTTAATTCTCTCACAGCTTATTTTAATATTTAATATAAGTTCTCTTGTCCTTTTTTAAAGAGATTATATGACATTCTACATTTAAATATGCACATTGATTGGTATTTCCAAGATCTAATCTCTTGAGATTTAAATATGCACTTCCATTTAAATGCCCTTGCCATGTCCCCATTTGTTTAAATCGGATCGAGTCCAAATCTAATTAGAATTAAGGATTAAGAGAGGATCCAATACCCGTCTTAGGTTTGAGTAGGATCCGGATCCTATTAAAGACCCATTAGTGATTGGATCTATTATTTAGCTCAACTTAAGATCTCATCCATTGGATCTTGCGCCAATCACCCTCCTATTATCTTATTTAAATAACATAAAATCCTAATCCAACCCGTCTTAGGTTTGAGTAGGATCCGGATCCTATTAAAGACCCATTAGTGATTGGATCTATTATTTAGCTCAACTTAAGATCTCATCCATTGGATCTTGCGCCAATCACCCTCCTATTATCTTATTTAAATAACATAAAATCCTAATCCAATTAGAATTTAAGTAGAATCTGAATCCTATTAAGAACCATTAATGATTGGATCCATTAGTTACATCTTCAAAGAATCATACCCATCGTATCTTGTGCCAATCAGTGTTTGATCATTCTTTATTTAAATAAACATTTAATCCCACTCCAAGTAGGATAAGGAGGTGGCGGTGGTAGCTCTTGGGATTGACCTAGAATTGGTCCTTTGACCCCTAGTCATATTCTAATCATCAATTGACCTGTTTAAAGAAGTCCCTTGAAGCTTCTGGTGCAACCCTTCCCGGCTTGGCTCTTTATATTCTTCTCTTATTCATCCACCACGGCATCCTACATATGCTAACAGACCCATTGGGTTTCCATTCTTGCTGCCTTCAGTGCCCGATCAGCCATCTGCCGTTCTGGTTTGAAGAAGGAACATTGCTCATAGGTTCCAGCTAGCCATCGGGGCAATCAGGTACATGTATTTCATCTCCTCTCATCTTTCTTCCCCCATCTATGTTCAGCTAATGCACAAGTGCTGTCATCAGATCGGGGGCATGGGAATTCCACAATGATAGGGCCTATTTACCCATCTGTTGGTGCCGAAAGAGGAAGTGTCATCTCCTTTAATCCTGGTGTCCATCTCTAGGCATTCAATTTCTAGTCCATCCAATCTGCAATAGCATGCATAATACTTGTTTCCTTCATCTCATTGCCACACCATATTAGATGCATAATCAAATTCAAGAAGGCACATCTTCTAGGCAATCTGATTGCTTATCGGTTTGAGCAGGACCTGATAAAGAAATGATCCCTTTCTATTACTGATATTAACAGTCACAGATACATTCTCTTTTGCTGTTATGACATCCTAAACGTAGTCAAAGATGAAGAGCAGATAACCTTTCTCAATTCTGGGCATTGTTGGGCCTATTAGACATGCATTTCCCTTTCACCTTTGCTTAAATTGCCATAATGCTTAAATGCAATTAGGCATCCAATAGGATTATACTTGAAGATGGTATTTTCCTTTATGTTCTAAGTATATGCCGGGCCTATCAAAGCTTTGTTTTGGCATCCAAACGGCCATTTCTGTTTGAGCACCTAGTGCTCCCACGGGCTATGTTTGGATGTTCATATGCCCATGGGTGCTGTGGGGGTACCAATTCCCCATTACGCTTGGCAGTTTCCGAGTCCGGACCATCCTCTTCCCATTTGATTTTGATGGGTAATGATAAGCATTAGACAACTGGTAGTCCAATTATGCATGTAGGACAACCAAAACATGAGAACATGTGGATCCTAACTCGTTTAGAACCTAGATCTCATATAAGATAGGATTTGAAGGGAAGTACATTTTTTTCATTGCATTGTACTTCCTCCAAAATTAACGCAAATTACAAGTGCCAACAAGATCCAAAAAACTACATACTACCTAACAAATATCTTCCATGCCAACAACTGGACCCCAAAGACTTTGGGATCCAGCGGGCAGCAGGAATCCCGAATGAACAAAGAACCAATCCTTGATAAAGGCAGTGGCTCGCAAAAGAAAGGAAGAGGGGTCATCAAAATACTACTAAAAAAATCTCCAGTTATGTGTCCTCCGAATGAACCAAAGCACCGCTGGCCAAGAAAGATTCCATGAAGAAGGATGGTTGTTCCTTGGACAAATATTGTTCCACTGCTGAATTAGACAAATGATTGACTCAGAGTCCTGCAACTATAATTTTCAACTTTTGAAGCAGATAAACCATACATAATTAACGACACCATAACACATGAAGAAGTGATCAATATCTTCCTTATGGTATTTGCAGAACATACACTACACCAACCCTTTCTTAAAGATACCATGTAGGTAAACTTTGGTGGAAAGCCTCCCTCTTAAAATCTTCCACATAAACAATATGGTTTTGAGATGAAACCTCATGCAGGTAGATTTCACCAAGAATGAGATCCTCCCATTAGGAGTCCAAAGGAACTTATCCTCCTGCATTGGGACACAAAAAAAAACACTTAAGTAATCTACCATAATCACATATTTGTGACTTCCTCTTCCTCAAGATATCTTCTGAAATACAAGGACCACTTGTTGTCCACAGCCTCATCTTCTCACATAGAGAAAACCTTAGCATCCATATCCAATAAGATGTTGAATGATAATGTAAAACAATCCTCCAGCTTTAGATTACCTGCCCATCTTTCATTCAAAAAACAAGTTTTCCGACTGTTGCCCACAATAATAAAAAAAGAGATATATAATAGATCCCAATTTTGCAATATACCTTTCCAAACTCCGGACAATCTACTGAAAGATCTAAGTCATGACCCCATCTATCCTTCACCATCACCCCATACTTAGAGCTGACAATCCTACACCACAGACAGTCGACCCCTTGGTTGAGCTTCTGGCTTCACAGCCATTGGATAAGAAGGGCCCTATTGGCACACTCAAGCGAAAGCAGGCCAACTCCTCCTTCCCTTCTATTCCTACATACATGATTCCAGCTAAGTAGGTGAAGACTTCTTTCACATCTCCCTTGCCCCTAAAAAAAAAGAACTAGCTCTCAACACTTCTAGTTTATTACATATCCCCTTAGGTATCTTGAGGATGGAGAAGTACAAAGAGAGACATTTCAATACGCTTTTAGACAAGATCCACCTCCCACCGACAAATAGCAAATTGCCTTTCTAACCTTGCCCTTGCCATCTATTTTCAACCTTGTCAACAAGTGGTTGTCAGTCTTTAGGTTTATAAACCTAACCAGACAAAGGCAACCACAAGTACCTAATAAAAAAAACCCATAACAACTAAACAATCTGAGTCAAACAATCCCCCGAAAGTCATTGATGTGAAATCCACAGGTTTGAGCACTTAATCAGTTCCACAGAAAAAAACAGTAAAATATCATCAACAAACCGACGATGAGAAATGGGTTCCCTATTGAAACGCACTTCAATCCTGTCAATAAGACCAACCCGCTCAGCCTTGCCCCCACAATGGGCTTAAAACTTGCCCTGCCAGGACAAAGAGGAGGAGATCCTGAGACCCCTCAAGCTAACCAAAAAGCCAATGAATCAGTCATTCGATGCAATAGAGAATTTTGCAGAACTAACACATCATTTAATCCAGTCAATCCATTTGTTCCTGAATCCCATCAATTGCAGGACTCTGTATAGGCAATTCTAGTTAACTCTGTCGTAAGCTTTTTCAAAGTCCAGCTTACGTAGCAAATCTCTCTTTCTCGATTCTGATCATGCACAAATTCATGAGCAACCATGAAATTGCCTAAGATAAATATCCTAGAGATAAAAGTAGATTGGGCCTGACTGATCAACTTCTCAATGTATCCGTTTAATCTTGTAGCTAGAACTTTAGAGATAATCTTGTAATTACAGTTGAGTTAAGTACTGGGTCTGAGGTTTTTGGTATCAAGAATGTTCTCCTTCTTAGAAAGAAAAACCAAGAAGCATAAATTCAACAATTTGATATAATTAGGATGACCGTCAAATTCCTTAACCATAGCCATATAAGTCTACTTTAATGATCTACCAACATATATGATAAAACTTGTAGTAAACCCATCAGACCCAGGGGCCTTATAAGGATCCATAACCTTGATAGACCCAAAACACCTCTTCTTTGAAGATTAAATCAATAAGCATGTTTGCATGGGCTTCAACCAACTTATTTTGCATAGGAACATTCAACAAAGGACTCCAACTAACATCCTCCCTAAAGAGCTTCTCATAGAAAATGACAACCGTCAAGCTGATTTGCTCAGACCATATCTTTTGATCACCATCTACTCACAAATTATAAAGTGTATTCCTTATTTTCCTTTGAAAGGCATGAGTGTAAAAAAAATCTAGAATTTTTGTCTCCCTCCTTGAGCCATAACTCTTTTGACATTGCTTCCACTTGATTGCTTCTCTTAAGTTCCACTTGTAATATGCTTTCGCAACCATCCATGCCCCTTTAGCTCTTCAGATGGCAACCCTTTGTCATTGTGTTGCTCGAATTTCTCCAACCTGCCTAGAAGGTCCCTTCCCCCACCAACAGATTGTTTGGATGTAGAATCAGCCCAAACCTGTAACATTTTTCTAATACACTTCAATTTTGAGACAAACAAGGTTGCAGCTGAAGAAGACAAAATGGAGGACTCTTCATTCTACCACTCTTGAATCCAACTCGAAAAGGTCAGATATCTACACCAAGCCAGCTCAAAATAAAATTTCCTCCTACCACTAGAAGCCATGTGATCATGTCAAATAACAATAGGAAAGTGGAAAGCATCCAAAACCGCATACAAGTCCACCCACTGTGGAGAGACAACAAATCCGACAAATCTATTAAGTTTGGACTTAGTCACAAAGTTGGAATAAGTGTACTATAAATGCTTATCAGATACCTCCAAGACAGACATCATTCACCCAACTGTTAACATATGCATCTCCTACGTCCATCTATGTTGATTGTGCCTATCCCCTGACTTTCTGATTGTATTGAAGTCACCATAAATATACCAAGTATACTCATTATTGGCCCAAATTAACTCAGATTACAAAAGAACATAAGACTTATCATCGGCACACAAAGGACCATACACACTAGCTAAGCAAATTGAGTATTAACAGCTTTGCAACAAAATTTAACCGCAAGGATGAATCTGCTACTAATAGTTGCTCAAATGCTTCAAGTTCAGCCATGAGGTTTATCCTTCTCCCAGTTGATAGTCTTGTCAATGATGCTACACAAACTTTAATATGCCTTCTGACAAATTTCAATTTGCTCACAAATAACGCAGATGGTGATGCACCAGGTGTAGCTTCATCCCACCAGCTTTGAACAAAGTCCTCAAAGGAAGGGTCCCTGCACCAAGTCAATTCAAAACAAAACTTCTTTTGAGGCTTCTGAAGTGAACTATGCTAAATTCCAATAGGAAAATAAATAGAAAACACCCTTGAAAGATGAAAAGTATGAGAAAAACAAAATTCCTTAACCCAATGAAAAAAACTAGGAATCTGTCTATTTTAGATTTTGCTCAAAAATTTGACCATGCAAATTGGAGAGGTATCTACAATTTACATACGACCACAATTATTCACCCAACTATTGAAAAAACCAAACCAATTTCAGCACTCCAGTTTCCCTGATTTTGCTGTTTGCCAGGCTTTCGACCACCTTGAAGTCCCCACTGACACACCAAACACTATTGGACCATTGTTTCTTCAAAACCAAGGACGAGAAACTCGAAGCAAGAATATGCCAGAAACAAAGAATGATATTTGCATCCCATCTGCTGTTATCCCATAGCACTACAATTCCCCAGCATGGCTGCATCTATTGATAGAAGGAGAGAAGGAAAGCCTCGACAACATACCGAGCATAAGAGTCTCTCTATCCACATTGTTAGAGAATTCACATTTGGTTTCTTAAAGGGCTGCACATCTAGATTCTGTGATAGCACAAAAGTCCTCAGTTCCCAAAATTTTTCCTTCCTTGAATTCCCCTGATGTTCCAGCTAGCAATATTCAACATGGATAAATTATAAGCTCCTTACAAGTTTTCTTTCTCCTCTATGAGTCAATAACATGTCCATTCTTCATCAAAAGGCTCAATTCTCTTGAGCCAACACACATCCAAGAGCACTTCTTAGAACCTTCATGGATAACTGGCAGCCCCAAAACCTTTAGTAACTCCTGTACACAAGTTTTGACGTGCTCAGCCAGACCAACAAAGCTAAAACCGGCCTCCTCTCCCAACAAAATGATATCAGTCAGAGACATGGAAAAGAACCTAACTCATCCCCTTCACCTCCTAAACCCAAGGAAGACTAGCGAGAGAACAAGAATCAGCCCTGCTGTCAACACAGACCCACAAGGGATCAGCTCCAATCAAATCATCACCCACCTCCACTGCCATGGCAACCCAGGCGCCTTTGTGAAGGGAAAGACCTCTCCCAGAACAGGCACAATGCAAACAGCTTCAAGAGTGCGAGTAACCCATTAACCCATAAAAAGGCCACCACAGGGTCCTGAACCATCACCAAGGTCAATCTGTTTGCATCCAATGACAAGGAAGAAGCTTTGTCAGCTGGAGAATGATGAAGTGGTTCACGGGCGAAAAAGTGGTTCACAGTGTGGGGCTGCTTTAATTGACAAGTAACATTGGTAAGACACCATGAACTGGACCAAATGCCCGACCAACTGCTTCAGCCCAATTTGAAAAACAGAAATCAGGAAGATAATTGATGCGGGACAAACCGGCTAATCCGGGTTAAACCGACCGAAAATGACTTAAACCGGCGCTAATCGCCGCTAAACGGACCTAACGAACCCAAAATAGGCCCAAATTGGCCCGAACCGCTCAAGACAGGACCGAACCGGGCCCACAACACCCTGAACCGGCTTAAAATGCCCTGAACCGGGCTGAACCGGCCGGTTCAGGCACTGAACCGGCCTGAACCGGGGGTGAACCGGGTCAGAACCGGTCGAACCGGATTGGACCGGCCGGTTGGCCGGTCTGGGCCGCAGAACCGGCGACCGGGTGAACCGGCGCCGCCCGCGCGCATCGGCCGCGCTCGCTGAGGCGAGCGTGGGGGTCGTGGCACGCGAGGGGAGCCCCCGGGCGGGGTTGCGTGGCCGCATCGACGCCGTCGCCGCGTCCGTCGTCGTGGCGCCATCTCCGGGTGCGCCGCGCGCCGCGACAAAAGCCTCGCAGGAGGCGAGGTCGAGCGGGGGTGCCCGCGGCGTCGTTGTCGCCTCGTCCCGTCGGGATCTCCACCGGCCTGTCTGCGCGCGGCATCTTCGCCGTTCGTCGCCATCCGGAGGGAGCCGCGCAGACGGCGTAGCAGGGGGGACGGGAGCAGGTGCCGTCCGATCGCGCACACCCGCAGCGGCCATCTGCGCCATCTTCGGCCGTCCACGGCGCTGTCCAGCCGTCGACATCCGCAGGGGGGGTCCGCGTCGCCGAGGCAGGAGAAGGAGATCCGGGGATCGCCGGATCTCCCCTCCCGCTTCACCGTCTTCATCTTCTTCGTCTTCTCTCGTCCCTCTGCAGCGCCGGAGGAGTTGGATCCCGCAGGTCCCGTCCGCCGGGGAGGAAGGGGGATCGTTGGCTGGGGTTGTCGAACAGAGAAGGGGAAGAGAGGAGAACGGCGCGGAGGCCGGAGGATGAGGAGGAAGGGGTAGACGGCGCACCTCGCCGGTTGGAAGGTGGAAGGGAGACCGGGAGTCCTCCCCGGAGGTGAAGAGGAGCCGGCCTCATGCCGGAGGTGGGGGAGAATGGGGCCGCAGCCCCCTTGCACGGGAGAACAACCCGAAGGGCTTCCAAAAATTGTCTATCACTTCTATTGAACCATGTACATCGGACCCTCTTATAAAGAGGATGGACAGATTTTAATAAAAGACCCCCTAAATTCCCTATTTACAGACTTGTCCACGTATGGACATAAAAATAAAAGAAAAACCCAAAATATTCAAAATATGTCCCCATCAATAATGCTTCATTTTCTCCTCCAGCTCCGGCAACTAACCCGCAACATTGCACCACATAGGCACCCAGAATCTGTAACCACTGAGCTCTGCCACCAGCCACACTTGATGATTGGGAAGGCAGCTTGGAGAGCTCCACAAGCGCCAAAATTTTAATGTCAAGTGACAACACCAATGCTTCCCTATCAACACAGGTGATTACCTCCACCAATAATGGTGAGACAGCTTGCTCTGACCAAACAAAAGCAAGAAGGTTGGACAGCAAAACCCAGCACAACTCGAGAAAGACTTCAATCACCTCCAAAAGATGAGACCACCACTGCCTCCAGCTACGGAAAAAAACATGCCACCTTTGACAAACAATGTCCCCCGTCCCCCAGCAGAAAGTTTAACCCACCACAAACCATCTCCAGCCATTTGGATGCCAAGAGGCTTCTGAGCAGCTCGATTTCCAATGTCATCAGAGCAAGAATATAGCACTTGGAGCCCTCATGACAGCAAGAGCACACCCAAGCATCCACGATGTCCTAGCTGCAGATTCAGACAAAATAGGGATCATCTAAATGTGGCTGGAGGCCACTGGAACAATCACAGAGACCTCCCATGAACCGGAAGGTTGCACCTCCCCTGCCACAGGAGCAGACACCACCGCTGAGGGAGGTCTACTACCCCCGTGCATGCGCCTCAGGTAAATGAGGCTCCCATGACCAACTCCCTAGCAAAAGCAAACCCGACATGTCCAGCTCTCCCTGTAGGTAGGCTGATGCCCAACGACCTCTACCATAGTACCTCCCACACGTCTCTCCCCAACAAGGAAGAACCACCCAGCCACACCAAAGTTTGACAGGATAATGGCCCACACGCACCCCATCCGATAGCAACAACCTGAGCAAAGGTTTTGTGAATGATCCCTGATTCTGCTGGCCCATGTCTGGGGGAAGATGCCTTAACCTCTCCCTTTCCAATTGCCGATGGTGAGCCTTTCCTCCTCCGCACCTGCTTAGTCTTCCACCTCGAAAAGACCACAACCCACCCATCACACTTGGTCTCTGCTGAAGCCTTCCGATCATCGGAGCAGCCCCACACAAAACCACAACCAGATGAATGACATTCCATGACTGCCGCTGAGCGAGAGGCTCTGCAATCACCAAACTTATTTCTCCTCTCATATTCGGAACCAATTTAGAACCCAGCCACTTAGCATCATTTGTGTTTCTATCTCTTTTCTTTAAGAGCAGTATTATTCCCCAGAAGAATTGTCATGTTGAGAGCCATTCTGCCTTAAGTTTTGCTTTCAGAGTAAAAAAAAAAAGTTCCATGTAATGGTGATTTTCTGAGTATTGTACGTAGTGGTCAGATAGGTGTCTGTATTGGCCTTTACAGCCTACACTGTTTCAAGGTCTGACCACTTTTTTGCTCATCCATTTTCCTCCTTTCTTTTTGTATATTTGCTTTTTTCAGTAATATATGATAGGTGAACTATTTGTTCTGTTAGATTCAACAGAAAAAACACATTCCATGGTTGGGGTAAAGACGTAGGGTAAACAGCTATATTGTCAATTCATATACCAACCAATTTTACCTACCAGATCAATTTTTGGATTAACACTATTTAAAATGGATTTACAAAACAGATTGTCCCACTATTGTTCAGCCCATGAATGAATAAAGAATCAATGTAGAAGAGCGTTATCTCTAAGAAAGTTCCTTGCCTGCCCAAGTAGAGAAGCAATACAAGCACCCGTGTGTACAAGTGGTCCTTCTTTACCCAAAGCCAAACCACCACCCACAGAACCAACGCTTCCAAATATCTGAAATCAATAGGGAAAAAAAAATTTCTGTAAAACTAGGAATAAAATTTGAAGAACATGAAAATAGAAGATAACGTATAAAAGTTACACCTTTCCCACCAATGTCCTAAAAAGAAGTATTCCATGTGTATCAACTCCTGCAAATTTATCGCATTTTCAGTGTCAATTTCAGGAAAAGGACATGCAGTAATATAAACAACAAAAAAACAACCTTACTACATACCATTTAAGTAACCTTTTATCTCTGGAATGCCAGATCCGGCTGCTGCAGGAGCAAAATATGTGATGATAAGCACAGAAGAAAAAACCAAGGCCAAGTTGAACAAAGTGTACACCAAGAAGCCCGCAAAGTATGAGTGCTTGATTATAGAGAAGGTTAAGGCAAATTTCCACCCAGAAAAGTTTTCAACAGCTAAATTTATACAAACAGCGGCCAACCCAGTGCCTGCAAGCATACAACAAAAAAAGTAATCACAAGTTCAGAACTTAAATACCGAACAAACAAACAAAATGTTACCAAATTGAGAATAGGATTACATATGATAACAAAAAAAACCTCCCATTTCGGCCACTTGATGGAGTTGCCTAAAAGCTTTTAATTCTTTCCCTTAAAGGTGAAATAAATGAATCTCATATTAATTTTCCTTATATACTGAGTTTTTTACATGTTTATACACTATTGTCACTAGTTCGGAACTTAAATACCAAACAAACAAACAACATGTTACAAAATTGAGAAAAGGATTACATATGATAACGAACAAACTCCTCCCATTTCAGCCACCTGATGAAGTTGCTTAATAGCTTTTATTCCTTTCCCTTAAAAGGTGAAATAACTAAATCTCATATTACTTTTCCTTGTACACTATTGAATTATTGACACAATTAGTAATTCTAGTGTTGCTACATCTCTATTTGTCACGTTTATTCGCCGGAGTATATTTTTATATAAAAGTTACGACTTAATTCCCCATCTGGTGAGAGTATCACAAATGATACTATATTAATTTGATATGAAGTATCAAAATGAAATTGATACAAGTGGACACATACTACATATCATGTTTTGTTTGTAGTAAGAGTTCCAGTATTGATAATGATAGTCAAACACCTATTGATAAATACTATCACTATCAATTTCAAAATTGATAGTCATAGATGTATTCAATAAAGTCACCGAATTGGGCATAAAACAGTGAATGGCTGACTGTCTTGAATAATCTGAAACATGCTAGGAATACTCAGGTATGCTCAAAAGCCAAGTTAAAAACAAAAGAACTTCCAGACCTAGAAGTAACAAAGAAGAAAAATCCTCTAATGGGCCGCTTTACCTGCGAAAATCATACAACAAATGGGCAGACTTGAAAGACAGCACAATACCAATTGAGTCAACTTCTTTATGTTGAACTTCCAGAAAGGCATATTTCTTGTCTTCTTTTAGTCCTATTCTCTTGATCAAACAACATCATTTTCCTTTTCAAGTCCCTCATATCTTGCATTTGTCCACTTTCTCTCTCCATTCATGTCAATTTTGAGTTACTTATTCATAGATATTTAAATTATTCAAATCATATTAGATTACCCTCCTCCAAGTTAACTTAGGTCTACCCTGTCTCTTTTTTATTTCTATTATTTTGATATTCTTACTTTCCTAACTTGTGCTTCTTCAAGTCTATGTTTAATATGCCCAAACTATTTAAATCTCTCTTCTTGTGATTTGTAATTTTTCTGCGATTGTCGTTACTTCCACGTTGTCTTTAAAATTTACATTCCTTATTCTATCTAATATAGTATGACCACTCAATCATCTTAACATTTTCATTTCAGTAATACTTAATTTGCAAGTATTTTTTTATTGGCCAATAATAAAATGTTATAAGTATTATAGTTATACGATAAATTTTTTTCTTTCAACTTTAGTAGAATCTAACAATCACGTATAATCCCTATAGCTAATATCCATAACTAATATCCACTTCATCCAATGTGTTTTAATCCTAAAGTCAACATCTTCATCACAGTATCTATTTTCCTGAATAATTGATCCAAGAAAATTGAATTGAACACTTTGAAATAATTCTACCATATCCAAACTAACTCCCTCATCTTCTTCAATTTGGCATTCATTAAATTTACAATACATATATTCAATTTTAGTTCTACTTGAATTAAAGTCCTAAGTTTCTAAGGTGTTTATCATGGTTCTAACTTCATATTCACTCATTCTTGTGTCTTATCTATCAATAAGATATGATTTGCAAATATCATACATCATAGTATATCATCTAGTATAGCCTTCGTTAATTCATACATAACTAAGGCAAAAAGATAAAGACACATTGCAAATTGGTGAGGACACTAGAGGAAAAGACCGTTTTGAAAAGACTTATCAGCGTAGACGACACCGACTAGAGTCTATTTGGCTGGGCGATGATGTTTCTCAGGCAAATTGATGTTCAGAATATTTTTTGAATAAATTTTGTAAATTTTCAAGAATTTTGGAGGGTCTTAGTAATTTTGTTAGCCAATTACTAAGCCCTGGTAATTTTCCTTTAAATTCTGAGCAATTTTCTGTATTTTGGCATTTTCTGGCATTTACTAGAACCCTTTGCCATTTTTCTTGCATTTTCCAGCAATTATGTGTTTTTCCCTCCCCTATATAAAGGGGCTCCGTCTTATGTACAGGTATGGTTGAATGAAAAGAAAATTATTGATTTCCAGTTTTCCCATTTTTGCCCCTGCCTTCTCTTCTGAAGTTGTTCCCAAGTCTCCTCTTTCCGATTTTACCCCTATGGCTCTTTCAACTTAACAATGGAGGCTTCTTCTCTCTCGTCGTTCGATCAGATAGGCGCTACGGCTTTCTCTTTCCCTCTCGCGATGGCGAAACCCTATCTCGCTCTTCTCCTACTCTGATCTCCCTCTCCGGTGTTCATCTCCGGTGGTTCTTTGGAAGAAAATGTTCTCCATCCTCCATTCTATCTTTTCCCCATCTGTCCGAGCTTCATCGAGCTGTTTCAGATAAGGTTTGACGTTTGAGCAACCGAAGTTGCTATTGGCGCGTGCTTCATCAATTCTGAAACCTGCTTCTTCCTACAACTTCTGAAGGAAGATTCTATGGCAGGAATCTATGTTTACATGGTTTCTAACTCCGGAAAAGTTCATTCGACGACGGATCTGAAAGAGGAGCTCTCCTAAGAAGCTATTGGATCCAGATCTGCTCATTTTCAGCTCGATCTAGCTCCTTCAAGCGGATTGTCCCTCTGGTTTAATCATTTCTGATGACTAAAATGGTAAATCCTAACTTTCTGATACCATCTCCGAGCTTCCTACTCATAGATCTGGTGACGAGAAAGTTGTTTGAGAGTTTGAATACTATTTTGACAGTTGAGTCTTGAAGTTCTACTGTCTATTTAAGAAGTCAGTTCAACTTCACGTAAGAGTTGCCTAGATTTTACAGTTCCAAAGGTAGCCCTATGGTTCAGAACTAATTTCGGCTTACTTTCATGCTGATTGATGAAGCTTATATCAAAATCCATTTTCAAGTTGATTTCTCATAACTTGGAACAAATCTGAAGACTGGTCCCTTTCCAGTCCTTGGACCGATTCTGTTTTAGATCTGTGGATCTGGTCCCTATTGGCAGCCGAACAGCATTAATGATGTTTTCCTTCTGTGTTAATGACTGGTCTGGTCTCCAGTCAATTTGATAATTCAGTATCAAATGAGCTCAGCTCTGTTAAGTTTACCTTAAGATATGTTCTGAATGTTGGTTTATGACTGTTCCTTATTGAGCTGGTGGTCCTCATTTCCTGTCCCTTGCTGGAATTACAGTTAATTGCTATGATTTAACTGAGCAACTGATATCGGTTGAGATGGTATTCATATATTGTCAATGATAAGAATGAAAGTTAACCTTGACTGGTCAATGTTGTGATGAAATGTAATTGAAAATGATAAATGAAATCTTCGAATGTACCTTGGTGACTTTGCAATAAAGATGCCGGTACTTATTTGAATTAGCAATTACTTGCAGATGAATTCCCCTTTAAAGGGATGATGACTGGTTACATTGAAAGTTTCATCTGATTCAAAGGGCTATGATGAAATGCTGAGCATATTCCTTGGATAACACATTCATTTATAACTAATTCTCATGACTGTTAATATTGAATTGCTATTCTCCTTCATTTAGTAAACTGTCAGGTTACTATCTACCAGGGGATTTTGAACATAACTGGAAATCTAGATCTCCCTTTTCCTTAAGTGATAAGGTATTCCTGGTAGCCCTGTCTTTCTTCAAACTGATTTCCTGTTCTTCTATTATACCATCTCATAATGCCATGCTCTAAGAGTGCATAGGTCCTAGCTACTTTAAATATGTTGTTGGAAAAGTTCAAATCCAGTAAGAATGGCCTATTGTCTTGAGCTACACTAATCTGATTTGATTAATTATTGAACCGATTGATTAGTGTGGTTATTGCTTACAGCATTGCATGTTATAAATTTCTTTATATCTTCCTTGATTGGAATAGATCCTTAGTTCAATTTCTAGTGGTAACTGACTTCTATTTTCCTGCTTGCTGTTTTCTTTAATATTTTCTGGATTAAAGTTCAGTCAGAATTCTTCCATGTGCATTGTTTGATTAATTCACTAAGTCTAGATCCTTGTCCCCCATCACAAACACTTGACGTAAGCCAATTGAAATAGAAATCTCTTGTTTCTCCACCGCTTGTACATACTACACACATTAATGGTTGTTTCATCAAACATATCTCTTTTATCACTTATATATGTACTTAACATATACCATATTTCACTCCAACACCCACCACAAAATATCTCTTAGAACTCTATCAAAAGTCTTTTTTAAGTCAATAACCATCATATGTAAATCTTTCTTCATATCTTGATATTTCTCTACCGAGCTTCCAATAATAAAATAACTTCAATTGTAAATCAATATTTATTAGCTAAAATATTTGTATAATCTCTTAATCGCTGCCCAATAACTCTTTCTCATAATTTCATACCATGACTCATGATCTTGATCCCTCTATAATTTGTGCAATCTTGTATTTCTCTTTTTTTATTAAAAATGGATATGATGATGCTCATTCTCCATTTATTTGGTATTCTCTTACATATTATGATTTTGTTAAAAAGTTGAATTAATCATTCCACCATAAATCTTTCAAATATTTTCATACTTCAATAGAGATATTATTTGTGTCACATATCTTTTTTGTCTTCTCTAGTTCCAAATTTCTCATACATTTATCTAAAAACATCATCTTTTGGTAGCTTAAAAAAAAATTGCTTCTATTTTCACTATCTTATACTATTTACAAGCTTTGTTGTTATCATACTTAGACAATCTTTTATGCTAATATCTCTTATTCTTATCGTCTTTTGCACTTCTTCATTATACCATCGAGTCTCATTTTTAGGTAGATCATATCCTTTGAACTCTCCAATTACCTTTATAACAATTTCTCTAATATTTGAAGCTATGCTCATCTACATAGCATTAACTTCTATATCTAACTTTCAATCATTTATCTTAAAAAATTCATTATTAAATATTTTTTGCTTTATCCTTTATTATTTTGACCTTTTATTTTAGAAGAAATATTTATTTTAAATGTGTTTATTTGCCTTTTGATTTTAACAACTAAAACCACTAACCTATATTGACTTGTTAAATTTTCACTATGAATAACTTCACAGTCATTGCAAAGGAAATGATTAATCTTCTTGTAACAATGAAATTGATTTGACTTTCATTTTTTCTAATTTTAAATATTGTTAAGTAAGATTTTCTTTCAATAAAATGAGTATTTGTTTGTATAAGATCATAGGGCATAACAAAATCTATGATACTTTTTCCATCTTCATTTAAATTACCACATTCAAAACCTCTATGAACTTTCTCATATCCATGACATACATATACATTTCCACCATGTCCATTGAAATATCCTCCAATAAATATATTTCCTTAGTATGCTGTGCATAAAATCATCCATATCCTCCCAAAACTTTTTTAAATTTCACTTCTTAATCTACTTTGTGAAACATATGTACTAACAACATTAATAAACTCACTTTCTATAAACATTTTTAACATAATAACCCAATTTCCTAATTTTTTCATTGCCATCATTGCATCCTTCATTGTTTTATCAACAATTATATCTATCCCATTTTTATTTCTATCATTTCATGTAAACTATAGCTTATAACCTATATTACCTATTTTTTACATTTCTCCCCTATCCATTTGGTTTCTAGATGCAAACAATATTAATTGTTCTTCTCTTCATATTATCAACAAGTTCCATGAGTTTTCTTGTAAGGGACTCAATATTTCAAGTACTTATTCTTATCCTTCTTTCAATCTTTCTTATTTAAATTGTTTATATAATAATGTCTATTTGTGTTTAAATTTGTTTTAAAACTTATATCTTGTTCCCCACTATACATTACTTTCTTTACCCACACCTGTCATTGATGTGAGAAACATTGTTTATTTAACACTACGTTAAGGCACTTAAGTGGTGCATCGCATGAGGGGAACAACGTCACTATTGTTGCATTTTTCGCTATATCAAGCTCCGAAGCAACACGTCGTAAGTAGAGAATGTTCCAACATTTATATCATTTGAATATATATGCATATATGATGAGATGTGATGATAGTTTTACGTTGGTCATCACCTACCGCAACCCTCTTCTCTCATCTGGGTTTGAAACTAACCATGACAAGGTTTGTCTATTTTGTCATTAATGTTTAGAATTGATTATGGCTTTTTTTATAAGTCATCTACTAATCTGCCAAACAAGGATGCCTGTTTTTAGAACCATATTTCCATTTCCCAAAACTTTCTTCTCCATCTTGTTGCAATTTTTGAAGAATTATATGCATTCCCAAAAAGTTATCTAGTTAGGTCACAAGTTACTTCTGAATTCCAAAGTAAGATATACCAAGTGGAAAAGGAAAAGTAAAATCCCCTGTCACGTCTGGAATGGCAATCACGTAAACAATGTACCCTTCTGGAGCATCAGTTGAACAAGCCAGAAACAAAATGGACATTAAGAACTTCAGGTTATAGAAGATTTTAAGACAGCGATGACCATTTCATTTGGTACACGGAAAATGCGTTATGTCCAAGATAAAATATGAACTGAGTCATTTTTCATGTCACTTACAAAGCAGAAAGAGCATAGATGAAAGACGATTCACATGACTGTACCAAAGAAGATTCAGAAAGCAAAGGACCGTAGTAAATATATTATAGAACCAAATTAAACGTTGATCATAGAAAAGGGAAAACTCACCGATACCAACCAGCAAGGAGAGAATCCACTTAAGCATAACATAATACCCCACATAGAGTTTCCCTCTCTGTGCCTGTACAGTAGCAGACAAGAAGATACACGTAAAAGGAGCGAAACGATCAGCATATCAGGATAGAACACCTTCTAAGGGGAAAGGATAGCACTATCATCTATCTGTGAACAGGGGATCAGAGTCCCGCTAGAAGCGGTAGCCCACTGACCTGCTCCTCCCGGTATGCGTTGTTCTCGATCACCTCGTAGTCCAGGCTCTCCGACCCGCCAGCACCTCCCTCCGCGGAGAGGGCCCTCTCTCCGACCTCGGCCTCCGTGACCGGCAGCTGAGACCAGGCGTGCCTCGCCGTCTCGATCCCGTTTCGCAGGTGGTTGGACAGCATGGCTTCGGCAAAATCACTTCGCCGCCGCAGGAAAGGAAAATTGTCGGATCAAAGCAGACGCCCTAGAACCGGGTGGTACTCCGGGCCCCGGGGCGTCCTCCTCCAGCTGCAGAAGAGGCGATCCCCGGAGCCGTACACCATGGAAGGCCTCCAGCGATATCAGGGATTCTGGTGGAAGGTAATCAGCAACGAGAGGGCCAATGATGTAAACACCGGCGACGTTCAAACTTCAAGCAGTGCCATGGGCAAGGAGGACCGGCGGCGAAGAAACTTCAGGGGTAAGGTGTCCCGCGGATCCGCTGACCGGACATCCGGGTCTCTCCGTTTAACGGACAGGTAAACTTGACGAGGGCGCGAAGCTCTTTCCCAGGTTCCGGATCGTGCGGCCCGCGTGGAAGGATGTGGAAATCGACGGACTCGAGGGTGACCTTCGCGGCCGCACGTGATGGCAGCGGTAAACGCGTGAATAGAGTTTTAAACGCTCCCCTCGGTCCCCATCTTCTTTACGGCCTGTTTGTTTAGATATCAATTTTGATATTGATATTTCAAGAAGATGTAATATCAATATCAAAAGTGATAGTATCAAATTTCTTTAATGTTTGGTAATGTTATATCAAAAGAGGAAGCAGCGCGAATTCAAGAGCTCCCCTGTTTGAAACCCCTCTCTACGGGTCATTGCCGGCGACCGAAGGCGAGAAAGGAAGGAGAGGAAGAGGGGGAGGGGAGAGGGAGAAAGGATTCACGTTCATCGGCATGAGGAACTCCCTCTTCGTGCTGGCTGCCTGCAACCGGCTGGGGCTGTTCTCCACCTTTCTGGTGCCGGAGTCGAAGGGGAAATCGCTGGAGGAGATGTCCGGCGAGAACGAGGAGTAAGAGGAGCCGGCGGCGGCAGACGCTTCCGCGACGACCGGCACCAATAGGACTATTCCCGTCTGAGACTGAAGGCCGCCGGTTCACCCCCTCCCCCGCCGGACGCAGCCCCTTCACCCCGCGCGCCCTCGCCCCCCGGAGCTCCCCCTCCCCAGAGCTCCCCCCCGCGCGGACGTCCCCCCGCGGCACCCCGCCCGCGGCACCCCCCACCCGACCGGAGCTCCCCCCCGCCCCCGGAGCCCCCCCGCGGCACCCCCCCGCCCCCCGGAGCTCCCCCCCCCCCCCCCGCGCGGACGTCCCCCGCGGCACCCCGCCCGCGGCACCCCCCCCCGACCGAGCTCTCCCCCCCCCCCCCCCGCGCGGACGTCCCCCCGCGGCACCCCGGAGCTCCCCCCCGCGGCGCGTCAGGGGGGCGCTTGAGGGTTTCGATGGGAGTCGATGGGAGTCGGCGTCGGGCGGAGAGACGATCGGGAGTGGGTCGGGGGCATATAATATCGATTTTAATACAGGTAGGTGGCTGTTTTAAAATTGATACAAGTTATCACTACTAATTTTAAAACTGATACTTTTATACAAACACAAGTTAGTGTCTTGTGTCAATATCACTTTTAAAATCAATATTGATACAGGTAACTAATACAGTTACCAAACAGGCCATTAACTATCGAGAACCGATATATTCAGAAATTATCTTTTTACCGTCAAAGAGTATAAGATCATATAGATAACAAAATCCTAAAGATAATATATTCAAAGATCTGATAGACTTGTCTATAAATCAGATTAATCTATATTATCTATTAGAAGAGCGAGTGGTCTTTTCGTCGACGAGCATCAGGTCACCGTTCCGTCCGCATACATCTTGTTGTTATCTCTTCCTCCTCCCCACTGAAATCGCTGCTTAACCTATGATTTGTTCGTCTCGCGGCTGTCAACCAACAGTGCAATCAATCCTTCTCCGGGTGTTAATTGTATATACGTTGATCACTCCGACGGATTCGCTGTGGCCAACGGTGCCTTCCGTCCCCCACATATGCTTTCGACCTCCGGCCCTCTCACCCAACCGTTGCCAGCTTCTCACACGCCATCGACATATTGCATCAGTTGGGTCTTCCTCCTCTCTCTCGACGTTCGCCTTCGCCAAGCCTGGCCACATCATCTTGATGCCGTGCACCGCGCGCCGCACGCCACGCTTCAGCCCCATCACCCTGTCTTCTGCAGCCGCCTGGGCATGCCTCCCGGTCCCCCTACACCTGTGCGCACCATCCGCTGCGTGCGCCCACACCGCGCCCGCTGCTCTCCCTCCGCCCCCGTCGCCACCGCCCTATCTTCCTCCTTTCCTCGTTGGCCTCGTCACTGCCGCCTCTGCCCCCTGCTCTCTCGCGGCCGCCGGCCTCCAGTCGCCGCCTGCGGCCTTGCTTCCCCCGCTCTCCCTCTTTCTCTTCCTCTGTTTTGTTGTCCCGCGCATCGCGCGGCCACCCGACCACGGTGCCTGCCGCGAACCCCTGCCCTCTCTCTCTCTCTTTCCGTCGTGCTCACGCGCGAGTGTGGCTCGGCCGCGAACCCTGCCCCCGTCAACCTATGCGCCGCTGGCACCTCGCGTGCGCCGCCGTGTGCCATCGTGCGCCCTTGCCACCCTCGGCCTTCCCCCCCTAGCTGCTTTCTCTCATGTTCTCTCGTGCTCGCCCAGTTGCCATCGACCTCCTCTGCTCCTGTGTGGGCGTGGACGCCTCCATCTGTGCACCAGTTGCCACCTTCGCTTTGTTCGACTACTTCGCCTGGATGCTTGTCAACATCGCCGCGCCATCCTCCTAGACATGCACGCGCGCCATTCGCGGCCCAGCCAGTGACCGTGCTTCCGCATTTTACCGTGCTCGTCCAGCCGTCTACACCAGCCCAGTAGCCGCGCCCAGTCTGCCGGCTTAGTGAGCATTCTTTGAACTTCGATTAATTATCACCGTTTTCATTGAGATAGACAACTCGACTTATCTTTAGTATCCTGATATCTTAATTAACATGTAAATATATTTATTAGATAAATATTTAGAAAATAATAAGTAAATGATAGTTGTTTATTTAATTATCTACATGAATTCCTGAAAATGTCATTTATGCCATTCATGCATAGTTTCATGTATTTTCACGTGTAGTATTAGTTGGACGTAAATTTATTTAATTATTATTTATTAATTATTAGAATTAGATATATAATGGTGGTAATTAATTGTAATACTTATTTTGAATTATGACCTCTTATAATCGTATTTACATCCAATTTATGTTATGAATGATCTTGATTTATTTAAAGTTAATTGAAATGACTTTGAAATTACTTGATGACTATGGAATAGGATTAAAATATGACATCAGCAAAAGCATAGTGGCAATTGGGAACCGAGAAGTTAATGAATTTTTCGTACTTAAGTTGTTTAGATTTTTGCGTTGTTTCGATTTATTTTTGAATTGAATTATTTCTTTTATGAAATGGAACATGTTAATCTTCAATTTTTCCAAACTAACGTAGTTACGGGGTTAATTTCTCGGTCTCGTCGCCGGATTTATTCTGTTATGCGTGTTAGGAAAATCCGGGGCGTGACACATGGGCTTGGTAGAGAGATTTAGTAAAGGTGAGTAATATTGAAGCTTATGGGGTGTTTGGTTGCATGATAATTTTTTGTACACTTTCATGATAAAAAATTGTATTAAAATAAAAAGTGAACCAACTCATGACATAAAATTATCATGTTTGGAGGGATGTGATTACAAAAAAGAGTAACTACCACACATGACCAAACAAAGTGGGGGACCACAAGAAAAAAGAAAGAGGTGAGACCCTCTTTTTTGTTTAAGAAGAAAATCACTTTTAAAATATAAAATTGTCATGGTTGTCAAACACCTCTTTTAACAAGTTTTCTTACAATTTTTAAAAATTAAAATAAAAACCTCAATTATCATGCAACCAAACACCCCATTAGTTAAGTATAACAAAAGTACATTCATTCTTAAAATAACTGACAAGATAATAAGAAGTAAACCCATCCTTGTTCGTTTTACTTTTTGGTATAGCATAATAAAATTTTGTATCGTTAGCACACATGTGAAGAAAAAACTATCATGATACTTTAGCATATCATAACAATTTTAAGTTTACATATCTAATGCCAACTTTAACTTATTTAACTTATCTAAATTTTACTATAAATTTATATTAAAATATTTTCATAACAAATGTATTTATTTCACTCACATGCAATGACTTGTTAAAACATTCGGTGTATGCTCTAACTTTTTGCTACTTTAGTTTTATGATCTACGAGATAATTTTATGTTCCACAGGTTATGCGTGGGGTGATGAACTCTTATGGGGTGTTTGGTTGCATGATAAGGTTTTTATTTTAATTTTTAAAAATTGTAAGAAAACTTGTTAAAAGAGATGTTTGACAACCATGACAATTTTATGTTTTGAAAGTGATTTTCTTCTTAAACAAAAAAAGAGAGTCTCACCTCTTTCTTTTTTCTTGTGGTCCTCCACTTTATTTGGTCATGTGCGGTGGTTACTCTTTTTTGTAATCACATCCCTCCAAACATGATAATTTTATGTCATGAGTTGGTTTACTTTTTATTTTAATACAATTTTTTATCATGAAAGTGTACAAAAAATTATGGGGTGTTTGGTTGCATGACAATGAAGGTTTTTGTTTTAATTTTTAAAAATTGTAAGAAAACTTGTTAAAAGAGGTGTTTGGTAACCATGACAATTTTATGTTTTAAAAGTGATTTTCTTCTTAAACAAAAAAGTGGGTCTCACCTCTTTCTTTTTTCTTGTGGTCCCCCACTTTGTTTGGTCATGTGTGGTAGTTACTCTTTTTTGTAATCACATTTCTCCAAACATGATAATTTTATGTCATGAGTTGGTTCACTTTTTTATTTTAATACAATTTTTTATCATGAAAGTGTACAAAAAATTATCATGCAACCAAACACCCCATTAAATTGTTCCACAGGTTTATTGACCATGCAATGACCTGTTAAAACATTTAGTGTATGCTATAACTTTTTGTTGCTTCAAATTTATGATCTAAAAGATAATTGTGTTCCACAGGTTAAGTGTAGGTGAACTCTTAGACAGAATATTAACGAGGTACCTTCTACTCTCATTCAATCATTTTGACCAAACTTCAGTTTCATATAAGCTATGCCATTGTCATCTTGAGAATGAATTTATAAAATTATTTCAGGTGAGGGAAGGACTCGGAAGATGCCAAGTCTGTCATTGCTCAAATTTTTAATGTCGTCTCTTTTTGTCATCTGCAAGGTGTTGTACACCGAGATCTCAAACCCGAGGTAAGGGTCCGTTTGTTTGTACGTAGAACCGGCCACATGCGTTAGTTGTCGGGAAAAGGCCCCAACCAACATATTTGGTTACGGGTAAAAGAAAAATCACGTAAAACAAAATCCCATCTCTAGATTTTGGCATCCGCCGGATTAAGGCGGATGCCATTTTCGGTGTTCTTTTTTAAGTATATAATATTAAATATAATATTATTAAATAAATATTATTAATTTTAATAACTTAATTTTTTAAAATTAATTTTTAAAAGACATATATAAGTAGATAAAAATTTTATTTTATTCTTATGCGTTGAAAAATAATATAACTTTATTGAAAAGTTATTTTATCATGAGAGTTACTTATTTAATAAATTTATTAATAAAAGTTTAATTAAAATTCGAGTTACGTAGTGTATATTTATTTTAGTGTATTTTAAATTTACAAAATATAAAATTTAAATAAACTAATTTTTATAAAAAAATTTAGTTTTAAAAATATTTTACCATATACTTAATTTAAAAATATAAACTTGATATTAGTAATTCTTTATAAATATTCAAGTAAATAAATGAAGATACTAAAGTAAAACTTTACAAAAAATTTAGAAAAATAATTATACACATCCTCTGAAATAATTTTAAAAAAAATTAAAATAAAAAATAATCGATCTTGTTTTCCAAAATAAAATTTGACTAATATCTAAATAATAAACTATGCTTTCAATTTCAATAAAAATAAATTTATGCCAAATAATTTACTTAATTTATGTGTGTGTCAAAAATTTATTATAAATAAATAATTTAATTATATGAATAGTGATGAAACTACCTATGGCCGTTACGCTGTTTTAAAGCATTTGATAACATTTTTGTAGAAAAAACAAATACAGACAACCAAATGACCAACGGGATTTTTGGTTTCCTTGAAAATAATATCCTAGGAAAGACATTTCTCTTGGTTATGGTTTTACATGAAACCAAATGGACCCTAAGTGAGTGGAGTTAATCGTAAAGTTAATATAAACATTTGCAATATTGTTTTTGATACTTGACAGTGTTAGTTAAATATGTTTAACTAATTTAATATCAAAATTGAAATTGTCAATTTTAATATTCTAACATAGCAGGTCCTTGGGTGATAGCCAAATGCTTCCATTTTATTACTTCTGTAACAATTTGTTTCATGGTTTTATGTTGGCCATCCTTAGATTTGTGATTGTCATTATGTTAAGATTTCCTTGGACATGAAAGTCTTCGACTGGCCACTCTGAATACATGGACAAGTCTTCATAAGGGATGTCCCTTGCGCTAAGGGATGATCTCAACCGGCTGGACTATAGATTGCTGCCAGGGAAATTATTGACAAATTTGGTATCAATTTTGACCTCAACAAATAAGTTTATGGAATTTTATCGTTTAAAGTAATTTAAATAATAAAAATTGAGACTAATAGACAAGTAAAATCATATATGATTTTCAATTATGTTTAAAACAAAAGTGTAAAGACTATGTAACCTCTTCTCCATTTTGGTAAAGGGTATCGTATTCCTGAGGGATCTTTGGGCTTTTGATTTGATTTTGATTCTTAAAACAAGTTGTAAAATATGTGGACAAGTATGGGGATAAAAGATCTGATATCCCATGGTAAAATATGGATAAGTTGATCTATCAAGATCAATTATATTATTTCTATTATATTGTTACCAACTTGTAAAAGTAAACAGTACAAAATAAAAGCATGAATAAGTTCATAGATTTAAGAGAATATCATAAAACATGTTTCATTCATCAACTAAACATTTGAAACATATCTGATGACTTATTAATTCCAAAAGCATCTCTGCAACTTTATTGGCCTATGAAGTAGTCATAATCCCAATCATATAGATATTCTTTCCATGTATTATATATATTACATGGTTTAACTTGGATTTGTTAGTAATGACATTCCTATATTGGGGAACCATGAGTCAAGTAGCTTATGGGGTGTTTGGTTGCATTTTAATTTTTAAAAAGGTTTCATGATAAAAAATTAAAATATATTACCAAACAAGATAATTTTTAAAAGTGAAAACGTGACAATGAATGTGTTTGGCAAAAACATTTTAATTTTTAAAAATGATAATGAGGTGTTTGGTAGCATTTTAAATTCAATTTTCATCAACTTTGTAAACATCACATAAAATGATAATGAGGTGTTTGGTATCGGGATAAAATGGATGGGGATAGGGATAAACCAATCCGTGTGATTGACCCTATTCCCATTATGTTTGGCTTGATTTAGGATAGGTTTAGGGATAATCCTATCCCATGTTTGGTATGTTAACAATAAATTCGAGGATAACTTTAAATTTTTATATTTTATCTTTATTTTTTATATTATCTTATTATATTATTCATAACATATTTATAAATATCTTAACTCATTTACACATTTATATAATAAATTTAAAATATTATTTAAATATATAAATAAAAATAAATTTACACGCGGACGGAACTCAACCCACCCCCCTCCGACATAAGCGGCGGACGGAGACGGATGGTGCTCCCGCGGAGCCGCTCCCCGACCCTCCTTCTCGGCTACGGGTGGGCCGCGGTTCAAAGGCGAGAAATTAAATCGAACCAACTCATTCGGTTCGATTTGGTTCGATTTGTGATCTCTTTCGATTTGATTCGATTTGGAAAATCTTTAAACTATTTTAAACTGACTTAATTGAAAAATATAAAAAAATTATTAAAATATTAATAAAACAACCCCCCGCCGGACGCTCCCCCCCCCCCCCCCCGCGGACGCCGCTCCCCCTCCCCCCGGCGGACGGAGCCCCCCTCCTCCCCCGATGGACGCCGCGGCCCCTCCCCACGGCGGACGGATCCCCCCCTCCTCTCCCGGTGGATGCCGCTCCCCCTCCCCCCCGGCGGACGGAGCCCCCCCCCTCCTCTCCCGGCGGACGCCGCTCCCTCTCCCCCCGGCGGACGGAGCCCCCCCCTCCTCTCCCCGGCGGACGCCTGCTCCCACTCCCCCCGGCGGACGGATCCCCCCCACCCCCCCGGCGGACGGAGCCCCTGCTCCCCCCCCCTCCCCCGGCGGATGCTCCCCCCTCTCCCCCGGCGGGAGGATCCCCCCCCCGCCCCCCCGCGGCGGACGGCGCCGCACGAAGGACGCCGCGGCCCCCTCCCCGGCGGGACGGAGCCCCTCGCTCCCCCTCCCCCGGCGGATGCTCCCCCCTCTCCCCCCGGCGGGGCGGGATCCCCCCTTCGAGACCGGGGGGACCGGGGGCTGGATGGGGCCGCCGTCGACAAGATCCCCGAGAATCCCCATCACGGCGGAGAACCGCGCGGATGCCGCCGGCCGAGCGATTCGCTGCACCGTTTGCCTCGCAGGGTCAGCACACATACACCCCCCCTCCCCCTCCGCATGCATCGGTCCGCGTTCCACTGTTGCCGGTGTCGATCGAAACGGCTCCTCCCTCTCCTTCCTCCTCCACCATGCAGACCTTCAACCGGGGGAGACGGCGCGCCGCCCGCCGCACGCCTTTGCTTGCACATGTTCCACCCAGCCCCGCATTGATGGGTGGCTGATCGGGCACGGATCCCCCCCCGCCGGCGACGTCGATTACGGCCGCCGCCGCCGGCAACGCCTCCGACGGCAACATCGGCGGCTTCGCCCCGGCTAGGCACTCGCCAGGGTCATCTCTCTCTCTCCCCTTCTCTCCCTGCGAGCCGCCGCGGCGATGTCGTATGCGAGGCGTATAACAGGCTGATCGCCGGAATCGCCTCTACCGTCGGAGAGGATCCAGGCGCGAAGCAGGTCCGAAGAGCCGTCTTGGAGAAGCATCGTGAGGAGTCCGCCATCTGGAGGCCGCCGTCTTGGAGAAGCATCGCGAAGAAGGAGCTGCCGCGAGCTCTTGGAGAAGGGGCGAAGAAGCGGGCGAGAAGGAGGCCGCCGTCTTGGAGAAGCATCGTGAAGAAGAAGCTACCGCGGCGAAGATCGAGACCGAACGAGGGTTTGTCGGGGACCAAGCGAGACCGTTTTTGAAAATAAAAGAGGTGAATACCTCTTTTTTTTCCTTACAACGTGCAGGGCGTGAAAATGTTTTCAAAACAAAAAATTAAAAGATGGACCAAACATATTTTTAAGACCACTTTCGTTACAATTTTTAAAAATTAAAATAAAAGTGTTCATTATCACGTAACCAAACACCCCATTAACCTCAAAGTTTGAAGGTCAGTTCGGATTTAAGACTTGTATTACAAGAATACTATTGGATACGTAAGTCTTCGGATAAGGATGCTTCTTTATCCAAGTAGAAAATGTGAGTTCAACCCATCAATGAATTCCCACTAAAAGAAGAATATTCATATAGACAACATCTTAGTGTATCTTTTAAGTATCTTGTGGGGGTGTACTCCATCTTATTTTATGTTCATCATAGCTACCAATTGCAGTAGCATGTGTTCTATTTCTTAATATATTCACAGCGTGATCATATAGTACCCTTTAGCATGATTTTGAGGACCAACATCCTCCACCATCCTCAAGCGTGCCAGCATTTGTGAGGTAGGTTGTTGCATCTTTAGGTAAAACCATGAAATATCTTTATACATATTAGTTTCATATCGGTTAAAAACTTGTTTTCTCATTTGGTTCATTATAATTCACTTTTTGCAAATCACCTCTTCTCCATTTTGGTAAAGGGTATCGTATTCCTGAGGGATCTTTGGGCTTTTGATTTGGTTTTGATTCTTAAAACAAGTTGTAAAATATGTGGACAAGTATGGGGATAAAAGATCTGATATCCCATGGTAAAATATGGATAAGTTGATCTATCAAGATCAATTATATTATTTCTATTCTATTGTTACCAACTTGTAAAAGTAAACAGTACAAAATAAAAGCATGAATAAGTTCATAGATTTAAGGGAATATCATAAAACATGTTTCATTCATCAACTAAACATTTGAAACATATCTGATGACTTATTAATTCCAAAAGCATCTCTGCAACTTTATTGGCCTATGAAGTAGTCATAATCCCAATCATATAGATATTCTTTCCATGTATTATATATATTACATGGTTTAACTTGGATTTGTTAGTAATGACATTCCTATATTGGGGAACCATGAGTCAAGTAGCTTAACCTCAAAGTTTGAAGGTCAGTTCGGATTTAAGACTTGTATTACAAGAATACTATTGGATACGTAAGTCTTCGGATAAGGATGCTTCTTTATCCAAGTAGAAAATGTGAGTTCAACCCATCAATGAATTCCCACTAAAAGAAGAATATTCATATAGACAACATCTTAGTGTATCTTTTAAGTATCTTGTGGGGGTGTACTCCATCTTATTTTATGTTCATCATAGCTACCAATTGCAGTAGCATGTGTTCTATTTCCTAATATATTCACAGCGTGATCATATAGTACCCTTTAGCATGATTTTGAGGACCAACATCCTCCACCATCCTCAAGCGTGCCAGCATTTGTGAGGTAGGTTGTTGCATCTTTAGGTAAAACCATGAAATATCTTTATTCATATTAGTTTCATATCGGTTAAAAAATTGTGTTCTCATTTGGTTCATTATAATTTACTTTTTGCAAATCACCTACTCCAGATAGCTCAAGGAGAATGATCATTTTTTCATAACACGTAAGTTAGCTTTCACTGACTTGTTATCCTTGCTATAAGTTGTTATTTACCTTTAGTATTATTAAATTACCAATTGAAGTATAACATATACTGTTGCCCCTTCCGGAGCAAATATGGAACATTCGGATTCCTAGAGTTTCAAATCTTTCATATTTTGACTATTTTTAGGTAACTATCAGATAGCTCAGTGCTTATTTTAGATGCCGATGTCATGTAGATTCTGAGTTTATTTTAGTTCTCGGTTGTCTATGATTAGTAGATTGGGATGTGGAACTTAGTACTCTCATTTTGGGTTATTGTGATTTCTAACTTTTTGATTTGGATCCTTATGGAGTTTTAGGACTATGTGTAATACCCCGATTTGTGAATATGTTAAAAGATTAAATCAGTGGACTACCAACAACACCGGTTAACCATTTTTCGGAGGTTGAGTTGAAAGAACTCCGAAGTTAAGCGTGCTCTGTTGGGAGTAAGCCAAGGATGGGGTGACCTCCTGGGAAGGCTCTTAATTAGCACGATTGTTGGGCCAGTCAGCTAATTTAATCGGTCGTTACATATGGTATCAGAGCATGACCCAACCGGAAGGTCCGGTGTGACTCGCCTGGGTATGTGATGTGTGTGATCTTGACGAGGGCGTCAAGTCTTTAAGGGGAGTATATTGTAATACCCCGATTTGTGAATATGTTAAAAGATTAAATCAGTGGACTACCAACAACACCGGTTAACCATTTTTCGGAGGTTGAGTTGAAAGAACTCCGAAGTTAAGCGTGCTCTGTTGGGAGTAAGCCAATGATGGGGTGACCTCCTGGGAAGGCTCTTAATTAGCACGATTGTTGGGCCAGTCAGCTAATTTAATCGGTCGTTACACGGCTGGTGCAGGTCAACGGGGCGGCGTCGGCTGGTGCAGGCGGCGCTGGTGCGCGCAGGGGCGGCGGCGCTGGTGCGCGCAGGGGCGGCTTCGGCTGGTGCAGGCGGCGCTGGTGCGCGCGGGGGACAGTGCCGCGCAGGGAGGCGGCGGCCGCGAGGTCGACTGGGGGGGGAGAAGAAATGTCGCGCGGCGACGGAGAAGAAGAAGAAGAAGAATAGGGCGTCGGGAGAGGAGAAAACGGCAGGGGGGAAGTAACCGAAGGAGGAAATTGTGGGAGGGATAGGGAATAATAGCAATAATAAAAATAATAACTAATTCAAAAAAATTTTATTAACCTAAAAAACACTATGACGTTCAGAATTTCTGCAGGTTTTTTGAATTTTATGCACTTGACATTGATGTTTTCTAATTTTGTTTTTTTATATTTACGGGATTTGAATTTTCAGATTTGATCTTTTATGTTAACTTTTCTTTCCAAAAGAATTAAGGTTCACATGCTTAAGTTAGAAATAATCTTAGGTTGTCCTTCTCTCTACTTTAATTCTCTCTACTTCATTTGAGGGCCATCCTTGTGGCAAGTAAATGCCCCTATTTAAACAAGAATTTCACCGGACGATGCTGGTTCAAGAATGTCAAGGAGCTTTACCTGAAACAGCTCTTGCAAGCTTGTGTCAAATGCAAGAGCTTATGGGGTGTTTGGTTGCATGATAATTTTTTGTACATTTTCATGATAAAAAATTGTATTAAAATAAAAAGTAAACCAACTCATGACATAAAATTATCATGTTTGGAGGGATGTGATTACAAAAAAAGTGGGTCTCACCTCTTTCTTTTTTCTTGTGGTCCCCCACTTTGTTTGGTAAAGAAGAGGTAGACTCTATTTTTGTTTAAGAAGAAAATTACTTTCAAAACATAAAATTGTCATGGTTGTCAAACACCTCTTTTAACAAGTTTTCTTACAATTTTTAAAAATTAAAATAAAAACCTCAATTATCATGCAACCAAACATCCCATTAGGTCCAGGGAGAGAAGGTTTGTAAAAAATAAGATCTCCGTGCTATTAAAATGGTATAGGGCCAAAATAACATATTTTGAAGTGTTGTGCAGGAGATTTTTGAGGGCCGGGATAGAAATTGTCATCTTTCTCTCTCATTTTTTAGTCTTATTTTTTTTTGACACGAATTTTTTAGTCATTTACTCATCATGGCATTACAAGAAAGAGCTGCTCGGCTTAAAGCCAAAGCCATAAATTGATCCGCATATTGAAAGGGGCTAAATCTAGCATAAAGGTGATGCTAGCCGATGCATTTTTGTTAAAACCTTGACCTGAAGATCTTTTCGCACCATAGTCTCCAATTAAAACTTTTCCAGTTGTGCAATGCCCCAAACAGAAACATTAACAATTACTTGTCACTGTTTCTGCAACGACTGTTGCCAACCATAAAAGTGGGTGTACTGTAGACATGCCTCAAGCTTATATGAACCTAATAACAAAAGAGATCGAAGACGAAGCGGTATTAGCTTTCTTAGATTGCACCTAATTAATTAAAAGGTGAACGACTCAGTTTGTTGTGCTTTTTTGCTTTACCTAGAAAAATGAGTGTCAATGAAGCACTTTAGATGTCCTATATAAGCTCAGTAACGTAAAGAATATATCTACAGCTTGCACTAGAAGCACATCTAATTTTTCGTAATATTTTAGAACCCTCTCAGCTTAATTAGGTCTAAATTGATTGTCCTGATCGTTTGGAATGGTCACGCTTTTGAATGTCTTTTTATGAAGGATGGATTTCTACAGCCTTAAAGAAAGCTTCATTTCTTCTTTGTGGTGTCCACCTTCGTAACAGTGAGTGAACAAAGAAGTTAGTCTGGTTCATTAATTTTGCATCATCCTTAGGAATTTCAAACCAAATACAAATAAGTTTTCTCTGATTTAGTTTTTTTGGAAATACATTCCGTTAAATCCGGTTAAGAAGAAATTCTAATTTTATCCCATTACATAGATACGAATATTATCTGATTATTAACGAGCATACGTACAAAAATACCCACTCCACTATTCAAGGTCTACGTTGAATAAGTTTACCATGATTATACGGAATATGTTGTGATAAAAAACTATCAATACGTAAGATATTTTAACCCATAATAGATGTACAAATTTAAGTGCATATATCTATATAATCACAAATTTAACCAATCTATGTTACTTAATTTTATTATAAACTTATATTCAAATATTTCTTCAACAAATATATTATGTTACGTAACAATCTAAGGCTCCGTTTGATAACTCTTAATTAACTTCTGATTGGCTCAGATTTTAAATATTTAAGATTGTTTGATAAAATCTCTCGATTAAGATATGGACTAATCTTTTATCTCTTAACATTGTCTGAATAAATCAGATATTAACTCTGAACTGTTTTTTGGTTCAGAGGAAGAGGGCTCGTGGCGACAAGGAAGGGGGATCTCGGAAGGGGGCTCATGGCTCACGATGTCTGTCTGGGAAGGGGCTCTCGGCGACAGGGAAGGGGGGATCTCGGAAGGAGCTCACGGCGGCAAGGAAGAAGGCTTGTGGCTCACAACGACTAGGAAGGGGGCTCACAGTAACAAGGTAGGGGGGATCTTGGAAGGAGCTCGGGGTGATAGGGAAGGGGGATCATAGTTCACAACGACTGGGAAGGGGCTCGCAGCTCATGGAGGATATCCGGAGGAACTTGCGGAGATGGGGAGATAGATTTGTGGTGACTGGGAAGAAATTTGTGGCAAATCTCTATGGGGAAGGAACTCACCACCACTACAGCTATTCCAGCAGCCCTTCTTCGACATCTTCCATTTCTCATCCACGCATAGGTCCACACATACACCCCTCGAGAACTTCTCTTTCCTTCAACCGGTACCCTAAATTCTGCTATTCCTTTCTATCCAACCCAAGATAGCGGGACTTGGTTTGTAGAATCAGTTGCTGGGGCTTATTCTGGCAGAATGGCCTTCTTCAAGCAATCAAAGGCTGACGGCCATTCTCAATAAAATTTGTCGCTGCTTTTGCAAATTCCTGCTAACTTAAGTTGGTGGATCCCAAAAATCAAGCTTGCATACGCCTAACAAAAATTATCATGAGTCCAAGAGATGCTACACATTATTAGTGTCAGGAATTTTGCAATCAAAACTTGATATTTTTTAAAGAAATCAGTGCATTTAAAAAACAATATCGACTAGATCTCATAAATACCTATTTAGAGTCAAGTTAGTTCGGATCTAGGACTCTCTCTAAAACAACCGAGGTATAATTAAAAATATGTGAGAAGATTAAAATCGTAGAGAATTTAAGAATTCAGGCAACCAAGGATGTCTCTAGAGCCAAAGTCTTCAAAGAGCAAGATGAATGAGAACGGAAGCAAGGATTTCACAGAAGTTCATCTAACAAAATTTTCTAACAACTTAAAGTTGCAAGAAGGAATATCATAAGCTAAGATTTATATAATTTTTTCAACTCTAACATAGTTTGATTGCTCTATTATTGTTGATTATTTTGATTAAAAAAGCAAATGCATGGAAAAGTTATCTCTACGTGTGAAGAATTGCATTGATATGAGTGATCATGTGTCACAACCAAAAAATTATAAACAATAAATCACAACTTCAGAGTAGAAGTACACAACGTCGTGATAGTGGGAGAATACACAACGTCGTGATAGTGCGAAAAATTCAGCACTCAAATTTTAAACCCCAAGTAAGCATGTAGATAAAACTAACAATCAAGTCCGCATAGTTCCGGTGGACTCCAACATAGACTTGAACATTTAAACAAACTATCACCATACCAAGTTCATTCACAAGTTTCATCTCTAACGGAAAGCAAACATAGGATAGAGTTCAACTATACATTATCCCAAAAGTCCAACAACAAGCAACCTGATAGAAAAGGATCACTCTACTCCAACTCTAGAAAATTTAGGTTCTTCCACTGGCTCCTTTTAAGCTTCCAAACTAAGCTCTTGATTTTCAATATTGCTGAAAAATTTAACCCACAACGAGATGAGTCCAGAGACTCCGTAGGATTTACATCATTTTTCTTGCCAATCTGATAACCAACATATAATCAAGTAATGATAGTTAATAATTTACTTTGAGATGTAATACAAAGGTATAGAAGTCTTCTATATCATTCTCACAACCTATAACCAAACAATATTTAACTTTAAGAAAAAGATTATGACAATTCTGTACACTTCTAAACCAACAAATATTTAACTTTTAATTACCATAACCAGCCTGTCCAAATGGAGTCTCTGCAATTTGGTTTCATGTAAACCAAAACCAAAGAATTTTATTTCATGGAATACTATTTTCAAAGAAATTGAAAACATCAGTAATCATTTGGCTACCTATAGTTACTTTTCAAGAAAATTTGATTCTAACACTTCAATGAGAACATAACAGCCATATATAATTTTATCAATATTTATATACTAAAATTATTTATTTATAACAAAATATTGATAAAAAATAATTTAATTAATTTTTTTGCATTATTTTATTTTTTATTGAAATTGAAAACATAGTTTATTATTTAGTTATTAGTTGAATATTTTTTCTAGAAATCAAAAATATTATTTTTATTATGTTATTTTTAAATTGTTTTCAGTTTTTTGGATATCTTTAAATCATTTTTATAAATTTTATATAAAGCTTTACTGTAATATCCTCATTTATTCACTTGCATATTTATAAATACTTACTAAATATCAAAGTCATCTTAAATTAAGTATATGATAAAATATTTTTTTAAAATAAAAAGTTTCATAAAAACTTGGCTTACTTAAAATTTATATTTTGGAAACCTACAATACACTGGAAGCTAAATAAAACACAGACTACATAATAGTACAACATAAATTGTTCTTGTGATTTCTGTATAAAATAATTTAATTAACAAAATAGTTTTCGTGAACTCAAATTTAAGCTAAATTTTTATCATTAAATTTATTAAATGACGAATATGTATGATAAAATAACTTTTCGATAAATTTATTTTATTTGTCAAATACATAGGAATAAATAAAATTCCAATCTATTAATATATATGGCTTTAAACAATTATTTTTAAAAAGGAAACTCATTAAAATTAATAATGTTTATTTAATAGTATTTTAATTAATAACATATTTTTTAAAAAGATCCTACGGGCCATTCGCCGAAAACGGATGCCACAATCTCGACCAAGCAGTGGGCAATTTATTTACCAGATTTATTTTTTTTTACGTCAAACGGAATGGGTTGGTTGACTCGGCGTTTTCCGGAAAAGTGGCACAAGCAGCATGCTCTGCATCTGCATGCAAACAAACGGAAACGGACCCTTTGATGTAGGTCAAAGTCGGGATCTCAACGTGGTCAACGGAAAATAGCTTCTATTGACTCTGTTTTACGCGTAATCTCAAACAAAAGGGACACGTGGTGAAATCGGGAGAAGTAGACAGAAGTCTATTTTACGTGGATCCAAATGCATCCTTAGTAGGTGTGTACCATGGAAGGCCGGGTCAGTGATCCGGTCAGCTGGGTCGGCTGACCTGGTCAGTTTCGAGCCGACTGACTTTGTAATATCTGGCATTTTTTTAAAAAAATAGAATATAATTTTTTTAGTAACCGTCCCTCCTTCCCCGGTTTGGCGCTGTCATCCCTGTCGTAACGCCGCCCCCCTCGGATCCTCACGATGCCGGTTACGCACCTCTCTCTCTCTCTCTCTCTCTCTCTCTCTCTCTCTCTCTCTCTCTCTCTCTCTCTCTCTCCATCCCCCAGCCTCGGACCCTTCCTCTCCTTCCTTCCTCCTCCGTCACCGGTCGCGATCGCCATCGCCGGTTGCAATTGCCACCGGAAGCCAATGCCGCCGAGCTCCCCTTGCCATCGGAAGCCAACGCCGTCGCGACTGCCGACGCGGGAGCCCAGCCCAGCGCCATCGAGCCGCTGGTCGAGCCCGGCCTAGCACCCTGGTCCACCTCCTTCAACCGCCGGTCCAGCTCCATTGAGCCACCCCGGTTCAGCCGGTCAAACCGCCCAGTTCGGCGCCGGTTCAGTATTTTCTGATTTTTGAAATTAGTAATTCCGAAAATTAGATTTAAGGCCAAGAAAAATAACAGAAAAATCCAAAAAAATAAGTAAAATTCACAAAGATTCTAAGTAGGTTTCTCAAGCTTGTCTATATATTTGACTCCATTTTGATTAGAAAATATGCATGATTTAACTTATGGACCTTGATTTGACTAGTTTAGACTTTGGACTTAAGATTAGTGATTTTATCAAAAATCCTTGAAACCAAAACCTTGAAATTGATATTTTGAATATTATGAAACATGTTTAGTATGATTCTGGATGGGTAGAAATAATTTTCATGAGATTTGACCATATGTTATTTATGTATATGATTATGTGCTAGAATGGACCTAGAATTGAATTATAGTTATGTGGAGATTTGGAAAAATCATAAGTCATCAAATTACACTTTTTGAAACCTGTTTAGGTCAGATTATGGGTGTTGACATCAGAACTTAGTTTGTTTTGGTTATGCCAAACTTGATTTAGATTAATTGTCTTGTATATGTAATTAAGCATGTCTAATTTGGTTTGATATTGCATGTGTATGGATCATATAAAAAAATTGTTTGGTTTGATTCCAAATTATGTAATATGTCTTGCATGATATGGTTAGGTTCATATTGTCAAGTTTGATATGAGTTTTGTTTAGAATATGTTAACCAAGTTGATTAGTACAAGTCTTGTCTAGTTTATGATAAAAACAGTTTGTTTTTGCATGGATGACATTAGAATGAGATGTTATCTCTTGTGTACATAATAATCAGGTGTGTCATTATCTGAAAAATTATTATGAACTCTTGTACCACATGTTATGAAGGCTTCACCAGCCTATTCTAGTCAAATTGCCCGTGGACAGCGAGTATCTTAGATAAATCCGGCCCTCCCACAGATCCCGGATTATCGCAGTTTTTTCCTAAGTGTCACCACTGCCTAGGTGCACTAAGGGCTAACTTAGTATATGTTATTACTATATAAATTAGAGCTGGTGAAAGTGATCTGCATATGTGATGTGAAAAGGCAAGACGACCAATTCCTTGCTATATGACTATGGGTTTAGAAAGAACATGAAATTATGCTCATTGCACGTTATGTTTAGATGTTAAAACATGATAAGTTAGAAAAATTCAGATATATCCCATTTTAGATTGGTCATGTTAAGTTAAGTCTGGAGGTCATCTAGTTGATTTTGTTTAGTTTTATGGTCTTGTATGCATTGGTCTAGAACTAATTGGCTTTGGCGTAACTTTTTCTTTGAAGATAATTATGTTTGAATATAGGTTGTAAGATTAATATAGAAGAAATATATTACTTTTGTATTACATTTCAATTTAGATATGTTATATACCATTGTTTGATTATACGTTAGTTATTCGATTGATGAGTAAAGGGTGTAAATCCTGCGGAGTCCCCGGACTCACCCCGTTGTGGGTTAATATTTTTTAGCATGTTTTGAAGATCAGGAGATTGACTTGGAGGCTCAAGTAGAGGCCGTGAAAGAACCAGAATCTCCTGGAGTTGGAGCAGAGTGATATTTTATTTTCATCAGGTTGCTTGTTTTGGACTTTTAGGATGTTGTGTGATTAAACTAAAACTAATGATTTTTCTTCAAAGATGGAACATATGAATGAACTTGGTTTGGAATTTAGTTGTTTTGATTGTTCAAGTCTTTGGTTGAAGTTGAACTAGGTGAAGTTGTCTTGTTTTAAAGTTGTTGACTTTAGGTTTTGGAAATTTTATGGAATTATGTAGACTTGATTGTTTTTTTGTTGATCTACATGCTTGTATGGGTTATGAAATCCGAATGATGGATTTCTCCCGCTGTCACGACATTATGTTTTCCGCTGCATAGTTGTGGTTTTATGTTGCTTAATTTTCAGGTCGTGACAGACTTGGAAACGACCTAGTTAGGCTGACTCCAAGCCAGCCCGGCTTGGGGTCGCACGGCCCGGCTGGGGGTCGGGCTACCCAACGACCCGGTCTGCCAGGTCGCCCGACCTGGTCCGACCCTGAGGCGACCCGACTTAAGTCAATTTTTTTTATACTGGGGCACAGAGTATTCGCAGATCGACCATGTGGGCGGTATCAAGGGGGTAACGCTGTCCAAAAGAAAAAAATATTTTAAAAAATCTAAGTTAAAAAACATAGCGACCCTGTCGGATTGGGTCGGCCGACCTTGCCGACCAGGTCACCAGGTCGCCCGAGCCCGGCCCCACACTAGGCCACCATGGACTCGCCCCGGTCGGGTCAGGGCTGGGCCAGTCGGCTTGAAAACTAGCTGGGTCGGGCTAACCAGGATGGCCCCGGGACAACCTGACCTTCCATGCTCCAAACACCCCCCTTAGCTATTGCTAGAGGAAGTATGTTTTCTCCTTCTTGACGTCTGGAGGTCTTTTTCTGCATGCATCGGCCTATGAAAATACATGGTCTCCGTGTTGTGAGATTCAATCCCAGCCGTATGATCTGCATCTACCCGAAAATCTAAGTTTTGTAGTTTTTAGTCCATTGTTCTTAGTTTTTTGTTCATCGTTAAATCTATTTCCTTGCAAGAAGAGGAGATCCAGTCAAAGATTCGAAATGTACAATAACATAAATGTTAAATTAGTTTGCCCATGCAGCAAAGAATCAAGGTGGTTGAATATGATCGATGGTACACAAGCGATCAAATGGAGTTCCCTCCAAACAATGCTTGTATAAATAGGTTGGGCAATGCATAATTAACAATATTCTTGCACGGTCAGCCTCATCCAAAAAGGTGCTGTTTTGATTAGTCTTAACTCGCCTCTAGCCTCTGATTTGGTCAAAGATTGGAGGATCAAGGCCAGTTAATTAGTTTAATTTCTTAAGTAATCTCTAATTACATCTCTTATATATCTTAATGAATTAATCTGTTCTATGTACGTAAAAGAAACTTTTATTTTTGTATAATTGTTTATGGGGTGTTTGGTTGCATGATAATTTTTTGTACACTTTCATGATAAAAAATTGTATTAAAATAAAAAGTAAACCAACTCATGACATAAAATTATCATGTTTGGAGGGATGTGATTACAAAAAAGAGTAACCACCGCACATGACCAAATAAAGTGGGGGACCACAAGAAAAAAGAAAGAGGTGAGACCCTCTTTTTTTGTTTAAGAAGAAAATCACTTTCAAAACATAAAATTGTCATGGTTGTCAAATACCTCTTTTAACAAGAAATTAAAATAAAAACCTCAATTATCATGCAACCAAACACCCCATTAGTCCACTGTTGTTAGTTTTTCCTTGAATGGATTTCCTTGCAAAAAGAGATAAGGTCCGGTGGTCCAAGATTCAAAACGCACAATAAAAAGAAAAGATAAATAGTTTCCCCAGGCAGCAAAGAATTAAAATGTGGGAATGTGCTGGTGAATAAGTGAAATGGTTTTCCTTCCTGTTGACCAAAAAAAAAAAAGAAATGGATTTCCTTCGTAACATCCTAGTATTAATGAAGTTTGACAATACACAGTAATTCTCCACAGTCAGCATCATCTATTACCATTTATGTTATCTTAAACCTTAAGTGTGGGCAAGAGTGATTAATCTTGTTGATTCGGAGTCAAATCTTTTAAGTACAAGCTTAATCTTCTCCTTAGAAAAGGATTTGCAGTTCATCAATATATATATATATATATATGCCGCCCCCACACCAGGTTGCTTCACCAGTCAGTCACAACAAAACAGTAGGTAACCGACGCCAAATTCTCTTCCGTTTTACACTCATTTTAGCAAGCTTTTTTTCACATGGATCCTCAAAAGCTTCGGATCCTCCTACCCCTCATTTTGTTCTCTCATTTCTGCCAAAAGTTCGATGCCTATTCTGCGGAGGAAAAGTCTCCTGACCACGTCTTTCCGTCCCAATTAAATAAGGGTGCCCGCAGAACACACTTATCCCTTCTCGTGGGCCAAAGTAACGTGATTAATGTGAATGGTTTTGGTGCCAAGGGTGATGGGAAGTCAGATGATACAAAGGTAAACCCACAGTCGTTGAAGATGATCATATCATATACTTTTTATCTCACTAAAAGTACGTATTCTTTTTGGTATTGTTTAGGCATTTGCAGATGCTTGGAAGGCGGCGTGCTCTTCTTCTACAACTACTAGCGTATTGATTCCAGAAAACAAGGTCTATTTTGTCAAGCCAGTGACTTTCGCAGGGCCATGCAAGTCGAACATAGTAGTGTTGGTATGAAAATATTTCATGGCGTGGAGTAGATTGGGTGAATTCCGTATATATATATACGTTAGAACATCAACTCTTTTACATTTCTGAATTCCTCTTGTCCACAATATATATGTTTCAGGTGAAGGGGACAGTTGTAGCTTCGCCGGATATATCAGCCTATACGGTCACAGACAATCGGTATTGGATCAAGTTCGATAAACTCAACAACCTCAGAGTTGAAGGGGGTGGAACCTTCGACGGTAACGGGCAGACATGGTGGAAGAACTCTTGCAAGATAAACAAGTCTCTTGTAAGAATTCTTCTCTGTGCTTGCCAAACAATGGTTTCATTCCAGCAAGCTTTCCAAACTTAAACCCTTTTCTCATTCTTATCTTTTTTCCAGCCATGCAAGCGGGCACCATCGGTGGGTCCTTGTGTTATAACCGGAAGCCTTGGATGGATCAATCACTATGAATATGACGCGCACGCACACACACACCATTGAAGATGATTTCTGGGAACCGATTCTTTCTATCAAAATAGAACATTACATGCATGGCTCCCCCGGTGGCTCCATCGGATACCTGGCTCCTTATTGGCATGGAATATTATAGGGAGAACAATGCTGGAAACCACTCTAACTAGGACTCTCGTAGTTCTCATCAATCGACTCAAATAGCTCTAATGCTTATTCAGATAATAACAAGTGGATCTTTATGTTCACTTGAGGAATAGCCCATGTACATTACAAATTATTTATGTAATATTCTTCATCTTGGGTTAATTTCGCAAGTGATTATCCATCAACCAACTCCACCAACATGGCTCACACCATGACCAGCTACCCACACAATCTAACTCCACTACAGCCCCGATATGGTCTCTTCTCTCTTGGTTGATGCGAGAGATTTCAACCACTATCATCACACGAAATCAACATCACACGAAATCAACATCACACATTTCCTCTGTGCTCCACCTTCAACAAAACTCATCCTCTATTGAACTATACTACTCACCTGGGTATTATAGCTACACATGACCCTCTCTACTTGCCTATACATACTGTTCATTAGAAACGCCTTAACACAATCCATGCTTCCATGTGAATCCTCATATCTCAAACTTCAAGAGTGCATCGGTAACCTCTTAAACACAACTCCTAGTGAGATCAATTTTTTTCTTCAGATCTGACACATGTTGGATGTCCATGAGTGTTCTCACCTTCCCATCAAACATGTGTATTCTCACATATATGATACTCGTAACCAATTAGTGTGCTCCATTTGCCAATTGGATCTCATCGTCTCCGCATGCTTGACACTCATCAAATATTGTCTTATTAGAGCATACATTAAAATGAACAACTAGAATCTAAGATCCTGCTTGGATTTCCATCTCCCATAGATCTTATACAATGGATGTCATCTACATATTCCTTGTTGTCCTTTGTTGTTGACACTTTCACCTTCTCTTTCTTTGTCTCTTGCGGTCATTTGCTCTTCTTACGTTGTGGGTAATCTCACTTGAAGTGTCATTCATTGTCTCAATAATAACCCTTGCAACCCCGCATCCTGAAACGTTCTTTGTCATCTTGTCTTCTTTGCTAGTTGTCCCTTCTTTCATGATCTCTATCTACGGTCAAAGCCTAACCCTCACTTGATGTCACCGTTTTGTTGCTTTTTTGATGAGACTCATTTAAAAGCAACAAAACTTTAGCATTATCTAGCATGTGAGTATTATTTTATACAGCATAGTCCTAATGATATGATTGTATGACAATGACGATAATAAGAGGTACTCAATTCTCTTCTTTGATTTCTTTGCCAATGAATAGCACATCTATTAAGGTCATTTTGAAGTCATCGTGATACACATATATGCTCATTCCATTGATCATATTCAAGCCATATAGCTACTTTTTCACTAACAGTCGGTTTGATTTTGACTTGGAAAGGTATCTAGTGTCAAGCTTCTCCCAGCCATCAATTGGGTCTTCTCAGCCAATCATCTCCAAGAGTGTGTTGTTTGCCAAGAATAGTTGAATCTTACTATTCGCTAACATTCACATTTCAACCCACTCCTCCTCTATCAAATTCTTTGGTTTATCTGCCTTTTTGTTGAGAGACTTGACAGGTCCTTCCCGCATAAGTATGTTCTTCATGTGTTGCTGTCATAGAGTGAAATCTCTATAATCGTTGAAAGGTTCCACGGAGAAGCTCATAATCCTTCCAATGGATTTTATGAGATGTGTATTCCTACCTCACCATTGATCTATCCCCATCACACATGTGTCTTGGACCTATATTGATGCACACCTTGCACCTACGCAAATTAGGGTGGCAATTTGCAATTCACCCAGTCCACACCATCCAACGAACTCGGAATATCTGGAAACTTAGGGTAGGACTTATAGATCACCTAATTTCAACACCAACGACTCTTGATAGAGATGAAACAACCTTGATCATCTGATCGGTAAATCCATTTCTTCCAAAATCGTATTTTCTTAGCGGGTACGGACGAGACCAACATCCTATCCACCGGCTAGATCCAACAAACTTAACCCTATCACATCTTACCGGACCCAATGACCGACTTCAGATAGTCTGATCTCATAGGAACTGTGACCACCCTATAACTTTAAATATTGAATTACGAGAGAAAATAATATATATACACGCAGAAACCTAAATCTAAAATATCCGTACAAGCCTTCGCCAGGACACTCGGTTAGGCACAGCCATCGCTCCATCTGCAGCGTCGACCATGCATGCAGCAGATCCTGCAGATGTAAGGGAACGCCGCCACCAACACACATCTTCTTCACGCAGGCATCATGCCGTCTTTACGGGTGCATCTCCGACTCCGATCAATCCTCCAACCGAAGCTCTGGTACCACATGATCTTATAACCGGAAGATCAGACGCCTTGGATCGATCGATCACCGTACGTGAAGAAGACACATGCACCCACCGAAGACGATTTCTACGTAGGAACCGATTCCTTCTACCCAAATAAAACGTTACACGGCAACCCCGTCAGCTCCCTCGGATTTCCTACCAGGCGAAGTAGCCACCGGAGTCATTTATAAGGAGAGTAACTCAAAAATTCACCTTGACTAGGGGTGCCTTTGGATCCCCGTTTTAAATAGGTGGTCCTATCAAATTTTTTCGAAAACTTGGTTGCCATGCTTATTTGGCAGTGCGTGATATGCACAGTCGTCCGAAAATTCATTCCATTGTTTAGATAAAACGCTAAATTTGGCGTCTGTAGGTGTATGGCGTATGCCGTCTTCAGATGCATATGGCACACAGAAGAACAGCCGCTGTTGGCATGCATACACCCGGCCATACATTGTCGGGAGAGAGAGAGAGAGATTTAATACATTTAATTTAGAAACTATATAATTCTTTAATGATATTTTTTACTTCTAATATTATATTACATAAATTTGAAAATAAATCAAAACTATCATATGTATAATGCTATATAGACAATATTTATAATAGTAAAATATATGTTAACAACGCTAATCCGTCTAGTCTTTGATAATTTATGATCTATAAATTTTAAAGTTTATATAGTCTTATTAAATAAAATTTTAACAATATAAATATACGAACGAAATGTAACAAACAACCAACTTTTAACAAAATCAAGTTGCCGACAGAATATTAAATCCAAGAATTTGTAAAAACTTAATTAATATTTAGAAGAATTTTTGTATCACTCGAAAGAAAATGTTTTCAAGAACAAGTTTTATGTTGTACACGTACCCAATGATAGAATTGGATATGTTTTTCCTTAAACGGTTATTCCTGCCAATAGATTCTTCTTTTGTTTCTCTTTTACACGCATCCAAACACATCGAAAAATTCCCATATATAGTTTCTACACAGAGTCAAAATCAACTTGGATAATCCCGTTGCTTATCCCATTGGTAAGTAAAGATTAATATTTATCCTCACTAGAAAATTAACCCAGACACATAACAAATTAGATTGTTACTAATTATCATCATCTTTGAGCCCCTCCAATCAGTTGTCTAATGAGGAAAATGTGTGCGTATATATCCTTGAGAAAAATATTATTCATATCTTATAACACCAACCTTGATGAATTTACAGGCAGTGGCATTTCAGGCCTGCACTAACTTGGTGGTCAGCCACCTTAACTTCAAGAACAGCCAGCAGGTACACGTCTCCTTCGAGAACAGTGGAGCTGTGCAAGTGTCCGGTCTGAACATATTCGCACCGGGGACCAGCCCGAACACCGACGGGATCCATGTCGCCGGAACCAAGAACATACACATCGACGGTTGTGTTATCAAGACAGGTAAGAACCTGCCTCTTCCTATTCAGCTATATATATACTCGATGGATTTCGAATCACTTAATTTCAGTCTCAACATTTTGATAGAATTATTTCTCTCAATTGTTAACAAAAATAGAACACATTTATAACTCCCTTTAACTCAAATGATGACGCATTTGTTACATCCCGCGATACATGCATGCATGTATAGAAATGTTGAGTTGTTAACATTTTCGTCACTACTATATGTTTTCTTGACAATGGCTTTTCGGTCATCACCACTATTCATCTAAATATGGTGAACTCCGGTCAATGCATTTTTATCCTACATCGACAATGGCTTTTAGGTTGTGGCAACTATTCGTGTAAATATGCCAACTTTGGTTCGTGCATTTTTTCCTGCATCGGTGATGGCTTTTACCAGCCATCGTCGATATGTGCTTATTGGTGACAACTTTTCTACAGTCATTGTCGGCATGACACCTTTATTCATGATAGCGTTTAGGAGCCATCGCCAATAACCCATCGGCAGTAACCATTTTCTCGTAGTGCGAGTTGCATGGATGGTATATATACTTTTATCAACAACTAAGATATATTTCCTTGGAAATCCCAAGGACATGATCCACTCTCCTCAATGTTGTTGCAACTAGGTACTAACAAGCTTGCTCCAACACACCATGCAGATGCACCACTTAACTAATTAGGTGCATTTGTTTTGACTTAATTCGAACATTTGAAATTTCGATTTCATGCCAAGCATCTTAGTTTGTAGTAAAATTAAGTGGTTAATTTGATTAACATATGTATATGTTAATCAGTTTAGGATTTATTATAGTTGTAGCATACATGTTATTTTTAAGATCCCCTACAAGGAGTTAGTCTCAAAATTGAAAAAAAAAAAAAACTAAACTCTACCACTTATGTTAAAAGTTTTCTTAAAATATAAGAGATGTTTTAAAGATTAATTAAGATATTAAATTACATGCTCTAAATCCATGCCATTCAGAGGTCAAATACTTGGTGAAACCAATCAAATGCCACCTCAGTCCGTTCTATATAAATATCTATACATGTTTATTATATACATGCCTTGGTGTTTGTCTGATGGGTGCAGGTGATGACTGCATCGGCATCACCACCGGCTCCCAGTTTGTCAACATCACCAACACAAATTGTGGACCAGGACATGGGATAAGGTTGTAATACTTAACCAAAGTTTCCTTCATGACATTATATATGCACGTATCTTTGTGGGCATCAAAACGACGACGATGAGTGTTGTCCATGATAACAGCGTCGGAAGCTTGGGTGCCAGTGGCGCAGAGGAAACGATCTCTGAAGTACATGTGGACACGGCACATTTGGTAGGGACTGAAAATGGAGTCCGGATAAAAACCTGGCAGGTAATAATCAGTTGTATAAATAGACTTTTAGAAGATTATGTGTGTCCTATAATCATGTGTGTGTTAGGACGCACACAGTATCCTTAATGGGGTGTTTGGTTGTATGATAATGGAAGTTTTCATTTTAATTTGTAAGAAAACTTGTTAAAAGAAGTGTTTGACAACCTTGGCAATTTTATATTCTGAAAGTGATTTTCTTCTTAAACAAAAAAAAGAGGGTCTCACCTCTTTCTTTTCTCTTGTGGTCCCCCATTTTGTTTGGTCATGAATGATAGTAACTCTTTTTTGTTATCACATCCTTCCAAACATGTTAATTTTATGTCATTAGTTGGTTCACTTTTTATTTTAATACGATTTTTTATCATGAAAGTGTACAAAAAATTATCGTGCAACCAAACATAAACACTTGTTAAATAAAATACCATTGCTGGTCTCGTTTACTTGAACACAATACACTGTATGCAGGGTGGTAAAGGATTTGCCAAGCAAATCACCTTCAAGAACGTCGTCATGAACAATGTTAACAACCCTATAATCATTGACCAGAACTACTGCGACTCACTTGATGGCCGTCCATGCGCTTTGCAGGTAAATGATAATGAATTAAGCTTAAACCCATTTAATTAATTGTCAGATTGCTTGGTTGCATGATATTTTTGTTATAAATATATGTTTTCGAAACAAAACTTGTTACAAGACGTGTTTAGTAATTATTATAAATTTATGTTTTTAAAGATAAAACCTTTTTCTTGCACAAAAAATAAAGAGGGGAGACTTATCTTTTTTATCTTGTGCTTTCTGCCTCTTTTTGTTATCCGTAGTTTTCACTATTCTTTTGTTATCATGCGTCTTCAAACATGACAATTTTATGTTACCAAGCCAGTTTTGGTAATTACACGATAAATTTTTATATTGTTTCGTGAAAGAAATGTATTAACTTAAATGACATAAGAGAGTGGAAGTCATGTATAACCAAAAGTGGTGGAGGGACCTCACGAGATTAAAAAAAAAGTCTCAACTTTTTTGTTCAAAAAAAAGGAAGAAGAAATCACTTTAACATAAATGAGTGAGTATCACGAGAAACTATTTTAGCCAGTTTTGTTACGAAAATATAAAATTATAATGAAAACTTGACTTATCACATGCAACCAAGCACCCATTATTATTTTTTTAATATAAGCACTTTTTATCATGAAAGTGTTTAATTAAGAATTCACGGTGCAACCAAATACCCTGGTATATATATATATGTATATGTATATGTATATGTTATGGACTACATCGTTGTTTATCATCATCATCATATATAATTACATTTGGTGCAGAAATCGGCCATTGAAATAAGCGGAGTAACGTACAAGAACATAACCGGAACGAGTGGAAGCTTATCCGCTATGGTGTTCAACTGCAGCGAAGCCGTGCCGTGCCATGGCATCTTGCTGCAAGACATCAACCTGAAACTGGAAGGAGGGGCTTCAGCCAAGACCACCTGCCATAACGTCGTCGTCTCCACGTCTGGAACCGTCGTGCCACGCCCTTGTGCCTCTTGAATATACGAAGAGATACTACTGTGATTCGTATGTAGTAGTAATAATGTTTGTTACCGAAAAATGTATAAATGGTGAACTTCTGGCTAGATTTTAGAATGCAACATATATAGGGGTGGGGGTGCAAGAGATATCCCAATAATAATTAGTTCGTGCGTTTCTACATATCAACTTTTGTATTGCGTGCACTTATCTCAAATGCTTCTTGTCTTGATGATGCTCTTGGTCGACAGTCTTCTGCACAATATTGTCAGGGTGTTCTTGGCATTTACGTAGGGTATATATTTGGTGATCGGCGGAAAACAAGGATGCGATGGCCAAACATCACCATATAGAGATCGTGCATCATCCCTTTAAGAAAAACTAGAATATTATTCTTAGATCAAATACTATAAGCCATTTTCTTATAAATAATTGGTTTTACCTATGGAACCACCTACTAACTAGTCCATAAGACTAGTACAAGTAGGTAAAAATTTTACCTATGGACACAGGTATAGTACTGACCTATATCTATGGATAAATGTCTATAGGTAAAAATTTTATCTACTTGTACTAACTTTACAGGCTAGTCCATAAGTGACTCCGTGGGTAAAGTTATTGACGTATTGGAAAATGGCCTACACTTGCTGCCAGTACCTATGGCACTTCTATAGGTAAATCAAGACTTATTAAAAAATAAATTTGTTAATAAGCCGTTGGTATTATATTTATCTATAGATGGAGTATTCATAGGTAAACACATCCAATTATACAACGCAAACACCTGCTCAATACATTCCACTCAATCTACACCTACTCAATACAAGCATAACTTGCACAAAAAACTCATACAAACAACTCTCACAACATGTTCTCACCACTCAATCTAATTATACAAGTTTTCACAATTTTCATCACTTTCACAACACCTGCTCGATATAAATACAACTTGCATAAAAAACTCGTACAAACACAACTTGCACAAGCTCACAAACATGATATGCACACCATTCACAACCTCGTTTCACAAACACAACTTTAAAAAACATGCAACAACTAACTTTGTTTCACTAACAAAAAAATAAAAATTTGACAGAACATAAAACAATGTTATGTATAGAATCCAAAGAATGATAAATTAGTTAAATATACAAAGTATGTAATAGATTCAACTACTCACAACCATGAGTTCCAATGGCATCACACATTCTCTATCCATGATCATCTTTAGTAAATAATTTAGCTTTTGGCTTGTTAATTAGAATAACCCCATAGAAGACATCATTAAAGGTATCTATCCATCACCATTTTCGTGGGGTCATTGCTTATCAAGAAACTTTGATGACACATTCCCCTTCCATATATATCAACTAAACATTTTCTTCTTCTTTAAAAATGATATAAACAAATTTTATTACCATACACATTTTATTAATATGCAAGTATCTATAAGAGCAGTTGTATGAAATCAAACAACATGGAAATGAAGAACTATCCATAGTCTTGAATAATAAATGATTAAATTGTGCAAATGTTTTGGATAGAGTAATCGAGAACCTACTATTTTTAACTCTATGAAATGTTCATCTCTCCTTTGTATTATGCCTCGAGAACAAAAACCTTTGGGGGAGCCATCCTTGCATTACGAATTGACTAGCAATGGGCTTCAGTCACTAGGTTCGTGCACTCACCTGTCTCACCTTTCCCTTTTGAATTAGACGTCTACCTAGCTACTTTTAGAAGGGTAAATAACATGGGAATGCTTCTACTTTCTAAAAGATGCAAAAACCATGCATCTTTGATTTGATTTTTTACAAGTTATGTAGGCCATGTTTCAAATTCCGTTTACTCAAGGTCAGTCATCTAGAGTAACAATACCATGGATTAGGATGAATAAGTGAGAACAATACTCAAGAAGCTCAATAATTTTGGTATACCTACATATTTAGCACCATTAGAATAAGTGAGAACATAGACATATAAAAAATTAACTTTAATTGATGACATGTTTGGTTTTATTGACACATGGATTAGGATGAATAGCTAATTCAAAAAGTGCAATCAATCATTTTTTGCATCTTCTCTGCATAAGTGGTCTGCATATAGTGCAGAAGAAACATTTTTATTTTCTTTTATTATTTTATTGAAGACAACAAAGTTCTCACGATTCATCCATTCATAAATGGAACATCACATATACAAAAGAATGATTAGTGAAGAACTAAATAAAACATAAAAGTGGAGGGTTGTTCTACGGTGCATACTAAATTGTTCTCTTATTCTTTATCTATTATATTTTAAAAGTATTTAAATTTTAAATGATATACATTCTAATTTCTAGGACTTACATTCTAACTGGCTTACATTCACTTTGGAGCAAAGACTTGAATCAAACTGCATTTCATTAGTGACCATAGGCAATGTGTATATGGACGTGTGTATGTGCCTATCCGAAACAATTACAAGTGTAATGATGAAATATTATTTATTAACATAAATGATGCTCCATTCCCTTTTAAGTATCAACTAAATATAGAAATGTGTCTAAAATTTTTAAATACTTCGAACACTAAACACTGGATTATTGTTTATTTGCATTAAATTTGATAGAAGTGTGTCTAAAATTCAAAGATATTTTAGATAATTTAAGTTTTAGACCAAAAAGCTTTACCAAATCAAAAGGCCACACCAGATGTGAAGTGAGTGACAAAGAGACAGAGGGGGTTGGGTTCAAATTACAATTGGAACTATTAATATTTCAAATGTTCAAAGCATCATCGTTTGGTTGATGTAGACAATTTACTTGTTACGAAAGATCAAGGTATAGACTACACAATGTAAAAAAAAAAAGACAATTGTGAGAATGCATTCATATATACATTGTCAAATATATATTTTTATTAAGTATGAATGAAAATTAAAATTATATACCTTGTCACGGGGATTATTCTCAGGTTTAGACACTTTTAATCACAGTAGTTAAAGATGTGCATGTAAGCTTTTCTTTTCATTTTTTGACATTTCAAGTTCCCCCCATAGGTGATGTGGTGATGGCCCTATTATAATACCCTAGTTCTACCATACTTGTCTTCATCGATGACTTTAACGAAGACATCTTCCTTTAATACCATAGAATAAGTACTAGTAGATGGTTGATATTGTTTGAAAACTTTAACTTTACCATATAATAGTCAAATTAACTTAGAAAAGAAATGTCAAACATATAGAAAAGAATAATTAACTTAACTATATACTTACGATTGCTATGGCACATTCATTATTGACTGTTATTACATCATTTTTTGTACGAGTGATGATAAAGATATACGTTATGTCCACATCTTTTCCACTTTTAGTCACCTAAAATTTTAACAATTATGGACATTTAACAATCAACATGAAACATTTCTAACGCATAAATGTTATCAAAGTATATTGATAAAATAACTAATATTAACCTTTGATCTCCTAATATCTGCATAGGATTGAGTTTTAGCACAATGAAACATTTTTGTAGACTCTTTTTTTATTCACCTCACTTTTAAAAACTCATAGAAGTTAGCCATCTATTGCATAAAATGTGTATTAACCTGAAGAAAACAAGATTTTACCTAAAAATCAACTGAAGTTTAAGTTGACTTCATTTACTTCCACATAATAGGAGTAATGTGTAATCCGTGAGGTGGCTCTTTTTCATTCAAAAACTTTATCCTTAGATAATATTTGTGATATTTTTACTTCTAGCCAGGATCTTTCATTATAAACATCTTTTGTAATTCAACTCCATCATCAACATCACATTTTCTCTACAAAAAATATTAAACATGTATTTCGGTAGTCATCAACATGCAATAACTATAGGAGAAAAGATAAAATAATTATTCAATTTACCTTGAAAAAACCCTATATGTTGACAATATTTGACTATAGCATCTTATCCCAAGGTGCTAGGTTGATGGGACATTTCTCATCATTCCTTGCAACTGTACCCAAAAAGGTCCTTAGTGACCTTCAACCACTCCCAAATTGCTTATCAAATTCATTCCATTCAATAGAAATCAATTTGTCATCCTCCAATGCTTGCACATCGTGACAATATGTGCGATCCTAGGCTTTCTTCAGAAGAACAACATCTGTAGCGGGATTTTCTTTCATATTATTTTCTAATATCAGAGCATCCAGATTGTTATTCCCTAGGAATGTAGAAGAGGGTATAGAAGATGAGGCAAAGAAGATCAACAAGTCTCCATCATGACAATGTTTAACAACTTTGGTAATAAAAATGTCCATATTAGATAGATTAAACCAAACTTTTGTCATTTACAATAAAAAGTTTATATACCTCATTAATACAAGAATATAAAAGACATCTATACATTAAGAAAGATTGACTTCACAGTGAGTACAAAATATGGACATGAAAAGCAAGAAAAGGCATGTGGAGTGCCCTTAAAAAAAGATAACCATAGTAGAGTGTGAAAAAAATAACACCCTAAGTCATTCCTTTGTTGAGGAACCTAGAACATGCCAATGTCAATAGTCTAATTAATTATAAAAGTATGACTATCACATCTAGAAATGATAAAACATTAAAGTCCTACTGAAGATATGTAGAATGGAATGGAGGCCACCATCACTTTGTTATAAGTCTTTCAAAAACCTAAAAAGATGATACTATTGTTATCACACATGTACTAACAATAAATGATAAATTTACTTAAATACAATTTTACCTCCTTATTATTGGCTCTTGCCTTTGTTGCTTAGTAATGGCAAGAGAGCCCAACACAATTATACATGGTCCAAAATCTAACTTAAGAGAATTGCCCAAGTTACATAAACTTAACAATCTACAATGCTTCTTATGATAAGTTTTTTGTTAGTAAGTAACAAAGGAAATCACCTATTTCTTGTCACTAATTAATACCCACTTACCTATCAACTATGAGGACAATTATATAGGTCTTGGACAACACTTTTTGATTCCTAATTGCTTCTAGTTAGTAAACTTCAATACAATCCGGGGGCCACCAAGGATCCATAAATACAAAACAAGAAATCCTCTCAATTGAAACATAAATATATAATAAGAGGCCAACCATTGCCGTAAACGCATAACAAGTTGCCTTTCAATTAAAACATATAGCCCTTCAAACATGACAATAAGCACCTCTACACCAAAATAGACAAAAAATTACGTAAGATTCTTGATTAAAAATATTCAACATCTCCGTGCAACTAATATGCTCTACAAATGCTTCCAAATGGTAAGTAAGAGGTTATACTTGTGCTTCAAAATGACTACTTTAGAATTTTTAGTTGTTTTATGCAAATTATAAATCTAGTAGCATTGTTAGTCCAAATGACAATAAACAAATACCTCTTTCTTGTTTTATGAAATTGTCTAATAACTTGTAACTTATCCTCTTCAGTCTAAATTAACATAACATCGTCTTATTATTGTTTTTCTTACATGCAAGTTCTTAGTTGTCTTTTACTTAATTTGTAATCTTAAAAGTGCTAACTTTATATATCTTTTGGAATACTTTAATAAATCTTGTAAAACTATATAATACACATTCAAACTAGTAGTATGATGTAGAGGATATCCGGTTATAGAGAATTTTATTTAGACTCAAATGTTGATTAGGATAACATAGGGTTTTTGGATAGTTAAGATTTATGATAAGTTGATAATCACATGAATTTGGCTATCTATTACTTATTATGTTTGCAACTTTAGCAATTGGAGAATAATATTATATTATCATTTACAGCTGAAATAAAATATAATACTATGACTATAAGATTACTTGCTTATCCAATATGAATAATTTATGACATAAAGTAACATGATATGAAGATGCAAAATAACCCTATCTAATTTAAGACATAAACTAAGCATGAATAGAAGATAACGTAATTTAAGTCTAAAAGAGACTAGAATCTATCTTTTTCTTGATTGACTTTGAAAGGTTGTAAATGTCATCGATGTGCTTGATTTTCTGAAGTTGTGAGGGATTTAAGAACCGTCAGGGCCCTAGAAGCTTTAGAGTCGGTAGCATCAGACTTAAATGACAAGTTCTTCATAACTTTTTTTCTCTTATTTGCATAAAACCATCAATCAAGTACAGAGACATGCATAATATCAACTTTGATTAGTATATAAAAGACAAATAATAACTAACAACTTCTATTACACTTCAATTCCATTTATATCTGATCTATGAACAAGTATTTCATCTAAATCATTGTTGATTTGGTTACTTGTTATTTTCTTATGAGGTGTGAGTCGTATATCCAAAAATTAGCATTTTATTCATAATTATAACTTAAAATAAAATATTTAATCTAATTCGATCGTTAGTTCAAACCGAACCAAACTGTTAGTTAGATCTGATTTTTCGAGTTGAACCAAATAGTGAACAACCCTAGAATGATGCTCTATAAATAAAAAAAAGGAGAAATCAATGGAGGGTCCGATTCAACGGACCCTCTTTAATCATTGATCCAGTCAAATATCCCATGTAACAATAGATCCATTTTCTGAAATTTAAATAATAACCGCTCCACTTTCAACCAAACCCCCAACCGACATCAAAAGTGGAGATGTAATCTTCCTCTCTTGCCCTCCAGCCGCCACCGTTGCCACCCCCCCCCCGTTTCTTGTGTGTTCTTTGCAAGCTCCAGGAGTCTCTCATCGGAGCTGACTAGTAATTAAAGAGGAGATAATTCTAGAGGAGGGGAACAGAACAAGAGGGCAGTCTGCGCCATATGCGAGGCCCTACGCAACCGTGAAGTTGAGATAATGCACTGCCTCATCGCACCCGATATCGAGTGGGGGTTCTCCATGGCCTACCGCCATGCCAGCATATGATGCACCTACTCATCAAAGCCTTACCAGATGATTTCTTCGTGTTCAATCACATTTCAATCGCCGCCTTTGAGTCGATTGTGCTGGTGGAGGGCCAGGGTTAGGGGCCATCAAGAGTGTATCACCACTGGGCAATAGGGTGTGGTTGATGCCGCCAAGAGTGTCATCTATTGGACTGGGAGGAAGAGTCGGAGGATACCGATGGATGGGTGACATCGATGCTATCAAGATAGAGGAGAGTCACCACCGAGATGTTCGCCACCCTTCATAACCCTAGATGGATGGAATGGTCTCGACGTTTTTGACTTTCCCCTTTCTACCGAGGGCAATCTCGGTATGGAGATGGTCGTCTTTGACAGAACAAGTTGAGGCGGACTGGATAATAAGAGTGTTGAGGAAATCGGACCTAATGTTATAAGAATTTGGTCAACGGACTAGGAATTATGTTGACTTTCTTAAATGGATGGCAAGTCAATTTTCCCTAAAAAAAACCAGCTGTGCTCCCAGATGGATCCATAATCCCAATATAACCCTTTAATACATTTTTTAACCTATATAACTAGATTGCAAGACTGTACACGTACTATTTATTTGAAAGGTTAATGAGAGATTGTTTTAAATTGCTGCAAATTATGGGTGGAAGCAAGTTTGAGTCAAGCCGAGTAACGTATTGTATTCAATCTCAATTCATATATTCTTAGAGTATGAATCTTTGTTCAAATTTGCTTCATTACTACACCTGAGTCAAATTCAAACTCAAGTTTGAATAGGCGCCACTTGATTTAAGTTTGACCCATGTTCAAATTCAAATCGAAAACAAATCTATTAATAAAGTTCAAAATCAATCAAAAATCATCTATGACATAATTTTAACTTTAACTCCATAAAACTCAGTCTAAATTTAAATTTAAATCAAAAATTATTCCTTTGTATATTTAAGTAACAATGTAATTATTAATGCTAATAATTTTATTTTTTAAAAAAATAAATATTTTATTGAATATTTGATGCAGCACAAAACACCAGCCGACACCGACACTTGCGGCAGACGTGGTACCCACCCACACCGACGTGCGCGCGACAGGGTCAAAGAACATGCAGGTAACCACACCGCAAGTGATCGCACCGCTAACCTCTTCTTTTTATCGCCCCCCAAACCTTTCCTCTCATCCCGGAGTTTCAGGGTGAAGCCTGCAAATCACCTCTCGTCGGGCGTTGATTCCTCTCCCTCACTCTCCGCGGTAATCTAGGGTTTTAGCTGGGGCTTTGGACGGGCGTCTCCAACGAGCCCAGGCTCTTCCCTTCAGCCGCACCGCTACAGCTGCCCGCCCGCCGCGCGCGCTCCCCGTTCAGAAGGTACTCACAGCTGTGCCATGAAGATCGATCCCACTTCTTCATGGTGCTTGTCTTTCAAGCATGTAGCTGCCCGCCTGTGTAACGGATCTGTGCAGAGAATCTTCTTCTCTTTGTTACCATGATTAGCAGATCTGACTGTCAAGGGGCGGGTTTTCTGGTGTGCATTTTGAAGGGGGGGGGGGGCTTGAGATCACATCTGAGTTCAGCTGCTGTTCAGGGGCGAAGCTGAGGAGCGTGGGGAAGGCAACGATCGATATGGCGTCGCCTGCTGACATGCGACGACGACGACGACGAAGAAGGAGGAGGAGGAGAAATCCGAACAAGGTGAAGACCAGAGCGAGGATAGCATCGGAGGAAGCCGTCCAGAGGAAGCACGAAGTTGAGAAGAAGCCCGTTAACGCTGACGGCGGCTGCGGCAGCCTCCCGCCGGGGTGTTGCACGCCTCAGGACCAGAGGTACCGGATACCGGAGTGCGGGGAGTGCCCGCCGGCTCCCAAGAAGGTCCGTGCGGCGGCGGCGCACCGCTCCGGCCAGCAGAAACCACCCGTCTCCTTCTTCACTCCCCCGGATCTGGACCTCTTCTTCTTCTTGTTTGCTCTTGTTCCCCCAGGTGTCTCAGTCTGACCCCCCCCTCCCCCCTTCTCTCTCTCTGTCTGTCTATCTCCTATGTGATTCTCACAATATTCTTAGTATAACACCCCCCCTTCGGTTATTGATATAAAATACTGGAGCTTATTTTATCCCAGGCATCTCAAGCTCTTGATCGTATGAAACAAAAGGTAAAATGAGAGCGAATCCGCGTGATGTGTAATGAAAGATGAGATAGGAGATATGAGATAGGAGATGTTTTAACGAGTATGTGAAGTAGGTTTGATGTCGTGTTTCGACGGTAAAAGATCGGCGGTGGATCTTCAAAATTTTAATAGCAAGTTAAATTATAATGTTGATAGCGGATCAGTCAAGAGTTATTAGTGGGTGTTCAAAATCTTGACAGTGAGTTCGAAATCTTAATAATGGATCAGTGTAAAGTTGATAACGAGTCTTTGAAATAGAAATCTAGTAGTAAATTATTTTAGAGTCTAGATGATAAGTCAATAAAATTTCGATGATACATTTTTAACGTCTCGACCATAATAAGTCTCGGTAGTAAATTCTCAAAAAGTCGCGGTTGTCACGTTTTCATTAAAGTGTATCTTGTCTCGCCTTCCACCGGCGAACTGATACGTAGAGCCGTGCTCTCAGGATAAATAGGTAATTATAACAGTAATTAGAAATAAGAGAATGAGTTAGAAACATATATAAATTTCTCGTCGTCAACCGACGATGCGTGGCTCCCTCGGCGACAGTGCAAGAGAATTGTACGTAAGAATGACGTCTTTATAAACTGAAGCGAAGCAATGTTTCGAAGTATACGAAATGCCCGCGTGCACGTCGTCCGAACGGGAAGAAAACGAAGAGGTTAAGTATCACCGTAACACTGATCGTCATTAATGGCTCAACATTAATAAATAAACAAGCCCATGTGTCTAACCATGTTATACGTACCCTTCGGATCGAGTTATCGTACGAGTTAATAACTATATTGACCGGTATAAACAAGTGATTATATCTCAAAATTAACTTACACTGTACGAGCTGCCGAAAGATTTCATGTTCTTGTCAGTCCGGCATGTGAAGTAAGTATAATATACAGCGTGGTGTGAATCTCACCGAGCCGCATGGTGGCCACAAATCAGAGTTTCTTCGAGATTTTTTGTATTTAACGTCTTATTTGATAATATCATTAAGTATCTCTATCATTGTCAATTTTAAAATTGATGTCGGTAGAAATTATTAGGAAGTGTTTAATTAATTATATCAATTTTAAAGTTTGCAGCGTAAACAAGACATATTATATAATTCAAGTATCAACTTGTATTAGTTTTGATATTGATATTCTAATATTTGAAAATATTAATATCGATGTTGATATAATATTAAAAATGAAACTCTAATCGAACAGGACATAGATAAAAGAACTTCTATCAGACACTTGCCCGAGGAAATCCGAACTCAGATCTAAAGGGTATAGCATGTTTAGACATGGGCTTGTTTATTTAATTGTTTTTCCAAAATAGTATTTATTGCACAGTTTTTTATTGTTAAATTAATATAAAGCATGGTATCTCTTAAATCATCTTAAGAATATATGGTCCCTTTTTTCTCATCTTTTATAGGTTAACCAAATAAAAACACGCGTCTTAAAAATATAGAAACAGATTTTTTTATCTAATTAAGTTATTGTGAGACAAGCGAGTTACAAAAAAAATAAGCCCACGATGTATCTTGTCCACAATCATTTAGCATCTCTAAAGTTAAAGTTATTGTTACACGGCTTTGAATTGAATTTCTGACAATAATAATTACCACCTGTAATATATCTTGATTTATTTCCATTACCATCTATATAGTTTAACCCTGTCAACCTTTTACCGTTAATTCTAATTTAAAACACATTAGGTTACTAATTAAACGTGGCGGAATAAGGAAGTGAGAGAGAGAGATGTAAATTAGTATAATCTTTTTTAAGCTGGTTAAGTTAACTAGGATTAAATGTAAGAGATTAACGGAACGATTTATGTTAAAACAGAGTAAGATTCAAGCGGTTAAAAATTAGAGTTCGGATCATCTCAGTCCCTGACTTGAAGGAGTACCTATAGTTCCTAATCAAAATCGGCCACGACCCCAGATCACTTAAGTGGCGGTTCAAATATTAAGTTTGGTGAACTACTATCGAAAATGACTGAATCACTACCGACGTCTTACTAACTCACTATTCGTCGGTAGCGAGTTGTATTAAGTTTAATAGTGAGTTTATAATGAGTCGATAGCGGTTCAGTAACGGTTCATTAACTCATTAACTCGCTATTGACAGGATTGATCCGACGTCTTACTAACTCACTATGCATCACTTAGGTGGCTGGGATCATAGTATTTTTTTCATCTGGGGACTGAGAGTACTCTCTTCGCTCGAGGACTGAGGTGATCCGAACTCTAAAACTTATCGTCAAAAGATGCTTAGCTTAAAACGGCCCCAACCCTTTGCAAGCGATAAGTATGCACCTTCCCCTTTGTAGTTCACCAAGGCAAAGCAAAAGGGAGGGGACCCGTGAGAGGAATGTTTGTCTTGGATTCCCAGACAAAGTCCAGACCCTCCCCCTTTTACCCACAGGACTCGGCGGCACAGCTTCTTCTTCCTCTCCTTCCGATCCGCAAGCTGTTGTTGGCTATCCTGCTCACTCCTTTGCTCCCGTCTGCTCCTTTTGCTTTCGGCAGTGACGTTATCGTCGGCGTCCTCAAAGCATTTTGCATGCAGAGCCTTTGGGAAGATCGCGAGAATATGCAAACATTTCTGCACTGAACCGGCGGCAGAGCTAGCGGCGTTCGTGGGTGCTTCGCACCGATCTCCGTCTCAGCTCTTCTTCGCGTCGTGTGTCCCTGTGATCGTCGCGCTCGCAGGCTTGTCTGACGGCGCGCGATATCGAGCATGGGGTCGACGCACGCCGGGGGCCTTTGCCGTCGGGCAGCAGCGAGCGGCGCCCGCGGGCATGCAGATCCATGCACGGCTCAGAGCAGCGGGGAGGGCAGAAGTTTCTCTCTCGCCCAACCAAATGAAGATGGCCGAAGAAAGAAGAGGGTCAATGACCGCTTTCAAGTCTCTAGCTAGTTTATCTTCTTCAAAGCGCAAAGGGGAGCACTGCATCCTGTTTGGTACGGAGATCATCATGGATATACCTTATGTATCTTCGATCCTCTGTTTATTTTACAAATAAAGTAGGACTTGACTTACATTAACTCAATTCTATTTTTATCTTCTAAAATGAGAATAAAACTAGAGATAAATCATCTCATATGGTACATACTACATAGGATATTTTATTTCTATTTTTTTTTCGAGTGATAGTCATTCCACGTAGTACAAAATATTTTATATTATCGTTTGTGTTATCTATGTTTCAAATTTTATATTAACAGTCAAATAATTTATATATCAATCTTAATTATCGTATATCACATACTACATGTAATTAAGATGAGGTTGTTCTTGAAATATATTCTAACTCAGATCAAACACAATAAAGATAAAGATAGTGATTTATGGATGTTCATACCAATTGTATTCCCATCCCAGCAGAAGCGTATAAGCGGGTGTACGTGTGGCTACCGTTCGAAAGCATGTACGTATATATATGTACGTTATTAGGGCAGCAACGGGTTAGGTGTAGGGGTGGCAAATGGGCGGGCTTGGGCTAGCCCGGCCCAGGCCCAACTTAGCCCACGTCTAAGAAACCCAAGCCCAGCCCAATTAAAATGTAAAGATTTTTTTGAATATGTAAATGGACTTAAAGCCCAACGGGCCATTAAAGCCCATTTACAGCCCAATGGGCCAAATAACATGTTTCACATATTGTTAAATCGTAAATAATTAAGTTTTGAGTCAACACCATCTCCTGATCTGTGCGCCTACCCCTTAAGGCTATAAATAGGGCAGATATGACATTTCCGTATCTGTTCCGTTTAACTAATCGGATAATCTGTATCCGGTCTGAATTGGATACGAATACGGGTCGGATATTATAACTAGGATAATCTTCGGATTTGGAGCAAATACAGATAATATTCATTTTAGATTGTTAATTAATTATTATTTAAATTAATATATTTAAAAATTTAAAAATACATATATAAATAAAAGTATAAAATATAAAATTTATCATATATTTATTAACATTAACTTAGTATACTAATATATAATAGAAAATATTTAATCATATTTGTAAATATAATGATTTTAAATATATAATTATATATTATGCATATATTATCAAAAATTAATTCAGAGCAAATCTTAAATGGAGCGGAGCGGACATTTTTGTATCTGCTCTAAATAACATTCGGATAATATTTGTATCCGAATATATGCTCCGACAGATATCTTAAATTGGATATTTTCCGCCTAAACGAATATGAATTCACAACGAATCTGAATTTTATCCGTATCCGTTTACAACCCTGCTACCCTTTCAACTTCCCTTAACATTTAAGAAAGAAAAACATTATGAGCGTACTTTAGACAAATTAATATTACAACATAAAATCTAAAATATGCAGACCATAAATTAATAGTTTTGGTGTAAAGATTATCCAACTCTGCATAAAGAAATGCATGAGTCAAAATATCCTATATCCTAAAATATCTAAAAATTGTCAAGCAATTTAAACAAAGATCGGGACATTAAAATATGACAAATCTATAAATTTTCTACAAGTTGGCCGAGCATGGCTCGGTTGGCGTCGACCCTGCTCCTGGGGGAGCAGGGCAGGGGTTCGCCTCCCGGTGGCTGCAGTCGGGCACCCCGGGGCGTGACAAGTGGGGATTGAGTGCACGCTCGATCCCTTGCCGCCCACGTGTACTGCGGGGTTCAGGGCTACTAGGCCACGTGTCCAAAAAAAAGAGATAAACTTTCTACAAATTCATATCTATCTTGTTTTACACGTAGAAGTCAAAAAATTTCACAGATTTCTAAAAAAATAAAAAATATAAATATCATTTGAAACTGATCGTAATTAATTTTTGTACAATTGACTAGATAGCATAGTTAATATTTCAGAAATTAGTTATTTTGTTTATAGTTATTAGTTATATATTTATCGTTCTAGATTAATTTATAATAATATGTAACTATTAAAGTAGTTTAACTGTTTATAATTATTATATTAGTTGAAAATATGATTAGAAAAATTAATGAAATAAACATAACATATGTATAAATTTATTTATTGTATTTATCAAAAGGTCTATTTAGACCAACATAAAAGTAAAAAAAAAAATAAGAAGAGTGTTTGTCTTTGATGTGATTTTCAATAGACTTAAATATAAAATTTTTATTTAGTTTTTTAAAGTTAATTTAAATATTATTTTTTTTATTTGAGTTTTTAAAATATTGTATTGTATTATTTTTACATAATATTTTTTGAAATATGTGTAATCTAATAATATTTTATTCAACATGTTACCATCATCCACAAGATGACAACCCCGTGATCTGTGCGTGGGGTCCATTTGGGGCCAACAGCTGTCACCAATTTTCTCATGTCTTGGTAAGAGACGTCATGTGGAGGGTTTTTGGCGGGCTCAACGGGCTGAAGCCCGTCAGATCCGCCAAGATAACTAAGGTAGATATATTTTGATTCAATTAACTCCATGATCTGTTTTAGCGGGCCTAAGCCCAGCCCGTGGCGGGCTTTCAAACGGGCTTGCGGGCTTGGCCCGCCCACTTGACAGCCTGAGTTCGGTGGTAGTCGTATTACGTATTCCAGACTTAGATATCACGAGGGGTTAAACGAATCTGATTCTAATTTCAATTAAATTGGAATTAAGAGATTGTGATTTGGTTTGGAATTCAATTGTTTTATATAAATTAATGGATTGAGCGGATAATCTTCAAAATTTATAGCATATTTCAATTTTTATAAAAAATAAAAAATAATCTCATTTTAGTATTATTTTTATACAGTATGTTTTGAATTTTATCTTTTATAAATTTAATTTGAATGTGTTGAAACTTTATCGAAATCTAATACACAAATATGGAATTGATTGGAATTCGCAATATTTCTGTTTCGATAAACTGATGGAATGTTCAATCCTGATTTTGATAAATGATAACATATAAAAATATATTTTTGAAAACTGCAGCATAAGAATATCAAATTCTATTTTATAGAGAACTCAGCCAACCCGTTTATTTGGATGTCAATAAGACGGAGAGTTAATGAAAACTTGATCCTAGCTATATATACCATAGATTTCGGGATCCTAGCTTTCAATCAGAATGTCCTCTTTCTGAACCAAAATGGCCAAAGCCTTTTATGTAGCACCTAAAATTTTAATTATTAATTTATTTTAAAATTTTAGATAGTAATATTATAAAATTTTATCTTTAAGAAAATATTATGTTATATAATATTCTTGAGTGATAAACATAATAAAAGCTAATCTATTTAAATTTATATTACTTTGTAACTCCTTGTATATCGAATTTTAAAATATAAAATTGTTAGGAATGATTTTAAAGCAATTAAAAATATTTTTTTAAAAAAATAAATTATACTCAGATAGTAAACTATATTATTTTTAAGAAAAAAATTATGTGTGATCAAATAATACATTCTATTTTTTATATTTACCAAAGAAGTTAGTTAGCTCATGAAAACTAATTTCACTTGAATTTTCTTTAACGCCTATCCAAACATACCCCTTGGTCATCTTCTCGCATATGCACAGCACAGGTGTGTGCGTACTTACGGTAAGCTCGGTATACTAGGGACTAGGGGTGTTCAAGTAAAATCGGTAAATAGATAAACCAAAATGAACCGAATCAAACTGATCGGTTCCGTTCGGTTTGACGGGTTATCCATTCGGTTTCTTGAACCGAACCGAACCGATAATTTCTTATCGGTTTGGTTTGGTTCGGCACCTCCCCAAACCGAATCGAACCGATAAACTGGTTGACCTGATTTGACAAAGTTTGACCCACTCTATTTACATATTATATTACATTTAAATATATATTATATAAATTTTAAATATATATTAATACAAATTTAAGTTAATTAATATAAAAATATAATTATATATTATAAATAAAGTATTAGTTTTCATATTAATCTTAAATAATTATTATAATGTATATGTTATTTTATTTTTATTTTTATTTATTTAAATGTATATTAAACCGATGAATCGAATCGAACCAAATCGAACCGAACCGAACCGAATCACAATCGGTTCAGATTTCACTGAACCGATTCGATTCCTCTTATCAGTTTGGTTTCGATTTGGAAAAAAATACCTAAATCGAATCGAACCGAACCTTTTACACCCCTGCCAGGACCGCGTGCATGGGCAAGCGAGTTATTCTGCTGCTTAAATGGAGGGGAGGGCCGTCCTTTGCTTCGCTCTTCCTTATTTTTTTGTTCTCTTCTCCTTTTTATAAGTTTGCCATCAAGGAGAGGAGATACGATCAGGGCGCCAGTAGTCTCGGGTGTCAGTGTGGGTGTGTCTCGGGGGGATGGCCAGCACCCCCAGAAGAGAGTCAGAATCCAATGAGCGGGGCCACGTGCGGGTGGCCATCCATGCACGTGGAGCACAGGAGCCGAAACAATTAAGGGGGTGTTTGGTTGGACGACAATGGAGATTTTTATTTTAATTTTTAAAAGTTGTAAGAAAATTTGTTAAAAGATGTGTTCGACAATCTTGACAATTTTATGTTTTGAAAGTGAATTTTTTCTTAAACAAAAAAAGAGGGTCTCACACTTTCTCTTTTCTTGTGGTCCCCCCACTTTGTTTGGTCATGAATGATAGTAACTCTTTTTTGTTATCACATCCCTCCAAACATAATACTTTTTTGCCGTGAGTTGGTTCACTTTTTATTTTAATATAATTTTTTATCGTACAAAAAATTATCATGCAACCAAACGATTCATTTCTTTACCTATTAAAATTATGGAAGATAAATTTTACTTATTCTTGAAAAAATTAGAGATAACTCTATTTTAAACTTACGACAAAAGGCTCTAATTAAAATGTTTACTGTTGGAATGAGATTATATATACAAATATAACGTCGTTTTCAATTCGATTAATGAAACGAATAGGGAATGAGCAACTGTAATGTCTTGGATCGAGAAATGTACGTATGAAATCAAAAAAAAATTTAAATACATCGATTTAGGAATAAAATAGATAATATTAAATCCAAATTCATCATCCCACTAATTCTATTAAAAATATCAGAACGAAGTAGGCATCTAGACAACTTAAATATTGATTTATAATACAAAACAATCAATTGGCTAGTTTCTTAGATTCTAAATCGTCATTATATTTCTGTTGCGTTATATCTGATTATTTGAAAATATTAAAAAATTACGACGAGTCACATGGACTCAATAGGTCTCTCGTCACAAATGCTACTTGTTAACACTCTCGAATCTCGAGCATGCATAGAATAACATATTTAACAATCATGCGTGATGATGTAACCAAAATAACTATATATCAACAATTTCAAGAGCAGTAGATTTAATTATAGATCAAGCACACATGCACATTTTTATATTTCACTTAGTTAGGTGAAATGCCAAACTTACGTAATAATATAACTAACCATTCTCTTGACTTCAAATATAAATGTAAAAATTATATTTAACCAGAACTTTTACCCTTCTTGTAGACCTATGATGTCGACACATGCAAGATTTTCATAGACTTACATAAAATGACATAATTAACATATTTTAATATCACGAAATTGTATAAAAACTATTGTTCAACCAGAAATACCATAATTAAGGTAGAACCTAATCTAGTGATGAGAGTGTTAGCTAGGTTCAAGCATTTACTGATCGACTCCTAATTAATTGGGAAGCACAAGTTAGTTAAAGATGTGGTAACTGAAGAGGACTTGAAGAAATTTACATGCTTGCAAGAAGAGGTTGATAAGGAATTCATTGCATTTGCATCAAACTAGCTAGTCCACACATTAAACTTATGATTCGTATCAGATGGAAATTGTTGTCTTCCTACATATGTGCATGTAACCAATTTCTAGAACATGTCGCGCCTCCGCAACACAAATCATAACAATATTCTTCAAATAAATAAACACATGATGAAAGATAACAACCGGGATTAAGAAGATGACGACGACGACGACGATTTCACAAGAATATGCAGAGCCAAACAGGGCAGGATGTCGAAGATAGAATATTTTATAATTAAATATACGATGAGATATTTTTTAAAACTATACATTTTATAAAAAAATGTTTACTTTTTTATACAAAATATTTTATTTTTTTATAAAAAATGGCTTACTCAAAATTCATATTTGCAAACTCAATTCCTGTTAAAATTTTATTACTATTTTTATTAAATGAGTAATTTGTTTGATAAAATTGCTTGACAATAATTATATTTTATTTCTCAAACACATTAGAATAATTAAAAAATTAATTAGTTATTTCATAACATAAATAATAATTTTAATTTTTAATTATTATTAAGTCTAACAAAAAGGTTAGACATCAAAAAAAGTGCTTCTGCCTAAAATTCCTGGATGCTAAAATTCTCCATTCTTCTTGGTCAAAGGAGATTATTTTACTATGCCCAACATTTTACGTGCAAACAAATAACAATCATACTCACCTGAGAAACAAACATACTCTGATTTTAAATCTAAATCCAACATCCCAGAAGATCTGAAAGTCTCCAATTCTGTAAATTCCCAAAGTGCTCGAGTCCTCAAGAATGCATCTAGTTTGAAATAATAAAAAAGAAAAAGAAGGAAAGCACTAAAACCCAAAATTACAGAAGAAACAGTCTGAGAGGGTGCACCCAAAACAGATGTTCATCAAATTCAATCAAGGATATAGCACAAGCAAAATCCAAATAAAAAAGGTCACATTAAGGTGACAGATCCTAAGAGCAAAGGAACAAATAATCTGAATGGACTCAAAATATCTAGTTGAAACAAATAAAAAAAAAACAGAGAATGATGTCTTTCCGTGCCAATGCAGGATTGAAGATAAATTAGATTTTCAAACCCCTTAATCAAATCAATTTCAAGACCAATTCTAGCAACAGGAAATCTTGATCTTAATTATAGTTAAAATAGCAAGAGTTTGATAAAATCTATTCCGGTGGAACACATCAATCAATTCAAATCAAACTTAAACCTAAAATAAATCTCAAGCCATATTCCAATCAAAACTCAAATCCACATTTAAGTCAAGGAGAGTCAAAGCCATTTAAACAAGTTCTCAATTAAGAAGAGAAGGGGATTCCAAATCTTAATGAGAATTGCAAGTCAAAAAGTCTCCAAGATCACAAATTGAATCAAATATTTTTCACCCAAAAATAAGATAAGCCCAAGGTGATAAAAATCAAATAGAATTTGATCTAATTTGATATAATCCAAACAACACACATTCAAAACAAAATCTCAATCAAAATTTAAAATAGGACAATTAATTCAAAACAAATCGAAGTCTCCAAATAAACCTCAATCAATTCAAATTAAATCTGAAAATAACTCTTGAACTACAAGTTGGGTCAAATCCTCACAAGAAATGTAGCAAACTTCGAAATCGACTCAACCGACCAGAAATCAAATTAAACTAAATCCAATCTGAATAGCACACATCTAAACCACGATTAAAACTTAAAACAGGTCATTAATCCATCGAATCTCAAAGCATGATTCTCAAATCAAAAGGTGTCAAACCAATATAAAACAAACCAAACCAAATCTCCAAATAAACTTCATCCAAAGATAATCTCAAAGGTGAAACCAATTCCACAAAATAAACCTCAATTGAACTCTCAAATCAATTTAACCAAACAAATTCAACTCAAATCTAACTGAATTTAAACCAATAACCAACCCATAAACAAATCAAACCTCCCTCAAATCAACTTTAATCAAACAAACTCAAATCAAAAGCAAACTAAATTCAAAACACATTAAATATTTGCATTACATCAAGTTCATTGGGTCGTTGCTCTTGTGTGCTTATTTTTGTGGGTGCATGTCTTCTATTTCATAGATTGTTATGGCGGATAATCAAAGGTGTTCGAACGGTTGTTCAATGAAATTAACATCGGAACTTCGCAAGACCAATGGAGAGAAGTCAAAATAAATTTTCAAAGAACCTGGCAAACTTAATCTATATTTTTACACATACCATTAATTGAGCTAACTCTCTCAAGGGATATCATCTATTTTCCTACTAGTCAATGCTAAGTCAAAACCAAATAAAAATAAATTTTCAAAATACAAAAATTCTAATTTGAAAATTTGAGGTTACATCGATGATCCAAGTGAATGCAGTCTTTACTATCTTGATGGAGACACTTTTTTACACCACAAACACACTGAATCATTTCTTCAAGTTTATTGATTTCGGAATTTTTTTTGTTGCATGATATCAATGGGTGCTTGCTTAACATTTTCATCTTTTTTGCGGAGAATGATGGCCTTTTATGTTGCTTCATACCACAAGAATTCACCGAATGACTTACAATTAATGTCTGATGCTCTTGCTCATCATTTGTTTGTATTTCTAGGTATGTACCTGATGTGCAAATTATCTCTTCCTTAGTTCCAGGTATACTACTTTGGTTGGAGAGATACTTTATATTTATGTCATTCTCATGAGCTGGTGCTTGGGCATTGAGTTTCTTTCATTGTTTCCGTTTCTAATCCCACTAATTCGGCATCGGTTTTGCAGGCCTTGTCGATGAAAAAATCAACTTGAAGTTTAATTTTTTCTGGTTCTGCCCATGTCTACTGCGTGTTTATTCGAATGCACCATTAAAGTTTTGTTGTAAGTTCAAAAAAAAAATGGATATTACAAAACATGTATGTTTTTGTCTTTCTGGATTTGGTGGGTCTTCTTGGAAGAATATTTCCTAGAAAACTGTTTAGAGAAGTAGAAATGGCAATGCACATCCTTCCGGTGATCTACTGGTATGGACCTTTGACAAGCATTTTCAAAATGATGATTTTTCGGCTTTACCAAGTGCTTGATTAATTGTTCGTATTGTTGTTCATCCTTGTGCCATGGGGGTAAGCAACTGAGAGAATGTGGACGTTCATTTTAGTTAAAAAAAATGATGGAGAGTCATTATCCCAATTCAATCTTTTGATTGTCTTTTTATTTTCCTCACCAGTCCCTTGGCAAAGGCACAGCATCTATATTGACGAGGCCCGATTTAAGAGTGTAATAGCTTGCTCAAGCCCATTACCCGAAGGTTTTTATTTACCTTCATTTTTTATGGGAAATAAGATAAAAATTCATCACGTTCGAGACTCTTCGAAGATCCAAAAAAAAAAAAAAACTCTCCGAAGCTTCCCTCTCCTCCTAACAAAATAGCCGGTTATATTCTCTCGGTTAACTCTTAGCATTCAGGAGTCATTGATTATCTTTTCCAAACTTTTTTTTAAGTATTTAAATATCCAACGGAGGAAAGAAGAAAAAACTGGGCAGTCACGCCGAGATCCCCCGCATGCCAGCTCCCCGCGCGACAGCTCCCACTGCCGTTGCGACATCCTCTCCCAAAATAACCCGGATTGTACCCGGACGATTTAGGAGAAATCACGGAGCAAGGTGGGCTGGGTCCGAGCACCGCCTGCCTTCGTGGGAGCTCAAAAAGAGGGAGGAAGGAAATTGCGGAAGTGCTCCTGCGGAAGGCCAGCCGCCAGGGCCTGCTTTGAAGGAGGAGCAGCCGAAGGATAAAAGGCCGTTTAAGGGCAGGTCGCGCGAGGGGGGAGATCGGATCCGAGGAGAGAAGGGAACGACGACCCGAGCAGGACAGAGCAAGAGGAGGGAGAAGCATTTTTCCCTTCACGGAGCGGAGACGACAATCGCAGCACTGAAGAAGAGCATAGCAAGGTAAGGAGGCAACGACGACCCAACCACCGGCGTCCACAAATCTTTTTCTTCTTCTTTCTTCCCCCCCCCCCCCCCCTTCTTCTGCTCTCCGGTGGTGGCGACGACGACGACATCGTCATGGGTCCGAGTCTCTCCAGCGGATACTAATGGAGTTTTTTTTTCAAATAACGCGGTTTTATTTTTTTTTTGTAAAAGTAACGCGGCAAAACTTTTTTTCGCAGAAGTAACGCACTTTGACTAAAGTCGGGTTTTCCTATACCGACTTTCCTCTTTGCGACGTAGACGCCTCTAACCAAACGTACGGTTAGTTAGACATGTTAATAAGTCGGGTTAACACTAATTAGTATTTGATAAACGCTTTTATCAAAGTCGTATCTTAATATACCGACTAATAAGTCGTATAAAATTGGTACGATTTATAAGTCGTATGTATAAAGTCGTATCATGCTGAATCGACTTTAATTCTGTGCTAAAATAAAGTCGGGTTTCATTAACCCGACTTTGTTTTACCCACGTTCTGTTTAAAAGTCGGATTATGCCAACCCGACTTTATATATGATTTTTAATAAAGTCGGGGTATAACACCCCGACTTTGTCTCCGCCCAGAAACCACCTTTCTGCAGGTTTCTGGGAGGCCGGAAAGTCGGGGTATCTTACCCCGACTTTCTACATTATTTTAAATAAAGTCGGGGTAGAACACCCCGACTTTGTCTCCGCCCAGAAACCACCCTTTCTGCAGGTTTCTGTGAGGCCGGAAAGTCGGGGTATCTTACCCCGACTTTCTACATTATTTTAAATAAAGTCGGGGTAGAACACCCCGACTTTGTCTCCGCCCAGAAACCACCCTTTCTGCAGGTTTCTGGGAGGCCGGAAAGTCGGGGTATCTTACCCCGACTTTATACAATATTTTTAATAAAGTCAGGGTATAACACCCCGACTTGGTCTCCGCCCAGAAACCACCTTTCTGCAGGTTTCTGGGAGGCCGGAAAGTTGGGGTATCTTACCCCGACTTTCTACATTATTTTAAATAAAGTCGGGATATAATACCCCGACTTGGTCTCTGCCCAGAAACCAGTGTTGCGCAAGTTTCTGGGAGCCCGGAAAGTCGGGGTATGATACCCCGACTTTATTAAAAATCACATATAAAGTCGGAGTGTTAGAACCCGACTTTCTGAGATAGTCGGACTTGAAAGATACGACTTTCTGCTGACAGTTTATTTTTAAAAAGATTGGTATGCATGCATATGTATACTGTTCTTACAAAACACACTCCAAATATACAATCAGTACACATTTTAAACATATAAACACAACTCAATACTACAACCAAGACATATTTTCGAACATACAAACACGCTGTTCCTTGTCTTCATACATACAAAAACTTTCCACAACTTCAAACACACAAACACAATTCGGATCTACAACCATTCCACATTTTCAAACATACAAACACGCTGTTCATAGAACGTAACCTTGTCTTCATACATTCAAACACTTTTCCACAACTTCTTACATACAAAAACAATTCGGATGTACAATCACTCCACATTCCCAAACATACATACACACACTTCGTACAACATTCATTGTTTTCAACAATTCAAAAATATCCAAATGTGAGACCGGTCTCCAACCACTGAAATTTATGCCATACATAACATCCTGTATTCGAAGACCTGTACATTAATAACGCATAACAAATTATAGAACTGCATAAAGCATGTGCATTCAACAAGATAAAGTTTAGTACGTACACAAACAGCAATTTACATAAAATGTGGCAAGGGTCGAGTACGTTCATAAAACAAAATAGACATTACACAAAAGTTCTAAGTACAAAATAGTTCATTTCCGACGCCTAACAACTTTTTTCTTTCAAGTGACCCTTTGTGGATGTCGTTGTTGTTGTTCTTCTTCTTCCTCTTCTTCTTCTACTTCTTCCATTGAAAAATTGATATGATCTGCCCGACTAGTGGTTTGGCTTCTTCCACGTCTTGGACGTAGCGGAGCTGGTGGTGTATTTCCATCGAGTACCATGGATTGTTGAGTTAACCCCTGATTTTCCATCGGTGTACTTTGTGATGGTTGTCGTGACGTGCTTGGTCCGCCCGGTCCACTCCAAACAAAAGGAGGTTGTAACCATTGTCCTGCAGGAGATTGCATCGGATTTGGGGCCGGTTCATACCTTGGGAACGTAAACCGAAGTTTTTGTGCTAGATCTTCTTGCAACTGTAAAATGTCCATTTTCGTCTGTTGCAATTGATAGTCATTTCTCGAGACTAGCAATTTTTGTATCTCAACATGTCCTTTAAGCTATAGAAGAATATTATAATTTTTGTGAGGGCATGATTAATAAAAGAAATAACATCTCAAGTTGACAAAACAATCAAAAAATGTAAACAAAAGGACTCACCAACTCTCGTTCCACTGGTCCCCTTGGATAAAATTGGGTAGGAGGTTCCGATGCATCTTGAACTAAATAAAGATTCCGTCACTATTTACGATTGCAAACGCTAGTGGATATAAACCTTGATCTGCATCTATACCACATGCAACTAATAGAGTACCACGATATTTTCCGTGGAGAAATGTTCCGTCAACACTGATAACTGGTCTACAATGGCGCCATCTTTCTATGCATGGTGAAAAACTCCAAAAGAAAAATAATAATCGAGTACTGTTACTCTCACATATATAATTACAAGTGGTTCCCGGCATACTTAACTTTACAGCCTCCATGTACCGCAACAAGTTACTATAAGAACTTTCTCAATCTCCAAAAAGTTTTTTAAACACTTTCCGTCGAGCATTCCAAGCTTTATGATACGAGGGTCTTATTGAGTATTTCAGTTGCACCATATCCCTGATTTCCCTTGGCATTATGTTTAAACGGGACCGAACAATTGGCATAATTAAACGGGCAATTGTCGTGGAACCCAATTGTTTGTGGGTCGTATTATGACTAGGTGTTATACATGTATGATTATGATTGTATTTCATAATTTTCCATAAGCCACCAACTCTTTTGCTAATGGAAGCATGTAATCTCCAAAGACATCCCTGATGTTTAGCGGTACATATTAATGTCAATAGAGACTTCGTTGATCTATCAGTACGATATTGAACGTTGCGTTTCACTGACCATGTAGATATGGCATGAATTAAATCCTCCTTGCAAGTAAAAATATCTCCTTCTGCAATTTCTTCAACATTCTCTCCTTCACCTCTAACAACAAATGCTCTATCTTCTCCTCCAGAATCATCTTCGTCGTCATCCACAAAGTGATTACTGACAACTGCATTGTTTATCCAACTTACGTCTTCAGTGTCATGAAACTCATCAATGAACGAGATGCTGTTAACCATCTCATTCGTTATGTTATCATTGTCACTGGACGAGTCGTCATATCTTTCTACCGACTCATGTTCTTCATTCAAATCAAATTCACTTTGATAGTGACTTGATCTTCTTGTATCACTTGGTCCAACATCCACGTTCACATATTGAGATAACAATTGAGTCATTGTCGGTTGATATTGTGTGTATGGATTCCAACTTTCACATGGATCATGTGTCACAAATGATGGCTCATTACTCCTATTATTCTCATCGTCCGATGACATCCTTGAGGTTCTTCTCACTAAGTTATCATGGAAATAATAAGTTGTGAAAAGAATATCTAAGTACCGATTAAGATTAATTAAAATAACCTCTGATTAAACTATAATTTTGATGTTCAGCTTATTTGAATACAGACTAAAGCATTCACTTATGTTGTCTCACATTAATTTGGATTTCAGGTAACATTTCGGTTTGTGATATTTTAACTCCCTGCCATCTAAAAAAATAGTCCGATGCCCTTAAAGCTCAAAAGTTCTATGTAGTCTACGATGCAATCTCTGTAGTCTAACAGGCAACAATTTGTTCCCGGCGCATCCACAAATTTAACGAACAAAATCAAGATCAAGTCTTCAATGAGTTATTAACATTACGTAACGTATACCTTCAAAGGTTGTCGGTTGAGCCGCCGGTGAATAAGGAAGCACCCGCCGCTACTGTGGGTGGACGCGTTGGTGACGAAAAAGGGCTGCTGCCGGTGGGTGGATAAGCCGCTGCCGGTGGGTGTATGCACTGGATGCGCCGCTGCTGGTCTGGAAGGGAGACACCAAGCTGCCGCCGCCGGTCTGGTAGGGGTAATCACATCGCCGCCGCCGGTCTGGTAGGGAGGAACAATGCCGGCGCCGCCAGGAGAGGAAGGAGCCGCCGCCGATAGACGAAGGAGGCGCCGCCAGGAGAGGAAGGAGCCGCCGCCGGGAGAGGAGGAGGCGCCACCGAGGTGAAAACGGGTAGGGTAAGAAAACGGGATCGAGCGGATGGGTTAAAGTAAAAAAACAGTCGGATTTTTTAAATACGACTTTAAAGTCGGCGAATTAAAATCCGACTATATTAGTCCGACTTTTAAACGACGTCTATAGAAAGCGAGTTAACAACATGATATACAAAAGTCGTAAAATCACAATCCGACTATGAGGAAAGTGGGTATACGAAAACCCGACTTTAGTCAAAATGCGTTACTTCTGCGAAAAAAAGTTTTGCCGCGTTACTTTTACAAAAAAAAAATTAAACCGCGTTATTTGAAAAAAAAACTCCGATACTAATGTTGCCGGAGGTCATAGCAAGTTTCAACGGCACCCCATAGTCCCGAAGATCCTTCTGCCATGGCTGGGCGATGGCATCATCGGATACCGATGATATCCCCGTGGGATCTCTCGATGGCTGATCGTTGTCGACCGTCGCACCTTCGGATGGTTCGAGCGATGCCAGGTGCCCCGCCGGCAGACTTCCCCCCCACAACTAGCAATCCTCCAGCGGCAGGTGGTCGTGCGAGGGGAGCCGGCTCTGACGGGACCTCCGACAGCTCCCCTACGCAAGGGGGGCCTCTGGACCTCCGGCGAGGACATAGGGTGGCGACGAGGTCGCTGCCGTCTCCAGCGATGCAGCAGCCAGCAATGGAGTTGCGACCAGCGCCCCTTGCTGGTTCCGGCGGTGGCAGATGATGAAGTATCCTGTCGGCGACGGAAATAAAACAACGGCAACAACTGTCCTTGACGAACCCAACACCTTCAGCTGCTTCCTCCGGTCCTGGCCGTGGAGATGGCAGTCCCCGGTGGCTGCAACCCCTTTCAGTGGCCGACGTTGCTGCAGCCGGAGCCCCGACGCCAGGTCCTGCTGCTGCCCACGGCTACAACCCCGCAGCTGACCGCGACAGCGCCATCACCGCCGCTTGGCAGCTGCCGGAGGAACTCCGCGGTGATGACTATGGCTGCGGAGGGGGAGCTCTTTCGTCGCGTGCAAGGTGCCGGGTCTTCGATCGAGGCGGGTCAGGGTCATTGTGCCCCCGGCGGAACCCATCCAAAATCTCGTTAAGAAAAAGAAAAGCACGGCTGCGCGCTTGGTGTCGAGTTACGATTGCGAGGGGCCGGACCACCAACGTCAGCCACCGTGAAGAGTGGTCCATGGATCATCGAGCGCACCTGATGGGAGTCCACGGAAGACCGGCGTAAAAAGAAGAAGAAGGCGACCGCGCGCGCAGCCGCAAATGAAGGTTGCTGCTGGGCCCATCGGGCTTGGTCTCCATCTGCTACAGGCGGATTCACTGCTGCAACTTGAGCTGCCGGATCGCCCGAGGGCAGTCTCGACTCAGCCGAGTCAATTCGCAGCAGGCCTAGAAGGCCTTGACAAAATAAAAAATTAAATAAAAATTGAAATGTGAAATGCTATATTAAATAAAGGGTGAGCTCAAAATTTGAGCGCCCTAGGATGGCTATTCCGGCTATGTCCCGGGTAGGTGCTCCTGGACGTGGGCACGGGCATGTTCCCGTTGCATACGGTTCCATTCTCCCCGGTGCACAAGACAAAAGACTTAGCTGCATTACAGGTGATCTCATTCGATCGAGGATTGGCCGACGTGTTGCCGAAATGCCGATTTTTCCTCCAATCTTGTGGGAATGCGAGCCGGGGGAAGGAACTTCAAACTTTTGACGTCGGCACGACTCGATGTAACCAGACTTGAAATGAAATGAAGATGGTTCAAGCGTCGACATATGATGTTCAAACTGGGCACCAAACGTTAGCACGATGGACCGGATGAGATACGGACTCTAATTAAATAATAATAATAAATAAATATACATTCATATAATCTTAAAACATAAAAATCAGACTTTTAAACAACCCAAAAATCAAACTAAAATATATGTAACGCATGCAGCCAAATTTCTTAATTAAATGGTAATTAAATAACACCAAAGAATTAAATAAACAATCTCTAATATATTAAAAACCCATCAAAACAGTCCGTAAACACCAAAAATCAGATTGTAAAAATTAAATAAAATTGAAAGAACTAAATCAAAAATTCTTAAATAACTTAATCAAAGTCTTAAGTCAATTAAAATATATTGAACGTACTTAAACCAAAGTTGTAACATAAGTAGCACATGAAACTAAATAATTTCAACCCAAATAGTGATCTAAATCTCAAATCATAGCACACCTAGTTCGTTTAATCAAACTTTAAACTCAAACAAAATCATAATCAAATTAAAGTCCAACTAAACAAATAAATCATACTCAACCCATTAAATCAAGACATTAATGGAGCGATCAAATTAAAAAAATAAACAACTTGAAAAATCAAATTTAAATCAATTGGAAAAATCACGTCTTAATCAAATGAAATCAACGTCAACGTAATGCAACGCGTTCGCATCTCATCGGGCCCGCCAGGCTACAGCCCTCTAGTTTATTATTTTGTATGGACGTGCACTCTCTACCAAACGGATTGCTATGGCGGTTAATCAAGGGCGTTCGAGTACTTGCTCGATGTAAGTTAACGCCGGGTATTCGCATCATCCGGCGGAGAGGGGTCAAAATCAAATTTTCAAAAAACTCGAACCTCGGTTCTAGTATTTTAAATGTATCGTCGGACTATTTAATATATTTATAGGTTATCACTTATTTTTTATGTAGTCCAAAGGAGATACAAAAATGATTTTGAAAATTAATTTACAAAATGAAAAAATGAGGTTCTCACATAGAACTAATTGGTTCACTTATAAAAAAATTTATTTTGTGTGATATGTCGGATGACCCAGTGTTGGTTGCAGAAAAGCAAAACGAACAAGATATTATACGCAAGAACATGGTAAACTTCTCAATAGTGAAAAGATGATCCAAGTGTTGATTCTTCTCAAGTTCACTTTGTTTAAGCTTCAAATGCATATACTTTAGCATGTTTGGTAATAGTATTAATTAAGTGTATCAATATTAGTTTTAAAATTGATACTGATACGTAACATGAATGGGTGTTTGGGTAACTCTATCAATTTTGAAATTAAGAGTACAAAAATTTATCAAAATCAATAATGCTATTCCCCTGCATTAAAATTGATACCACCAACTCTTATTTCTGATAATGTGTCTCCTCACCCCGCGGCCAAAGCTCTAGATCACATCTGTCTCCTCGCCTTGCGGTGGAAGCTCCCAATCGCCCTTCTCCTCAGCAGCCGACCAATCGTGTGGAAGCTCCCGATCGCGCCTGTCTCCTCGCCTCGCGGATAAAAATCCCAATCACACCTCTCCTCAGCCTCACCCGGCAGCCGAAGCTCTTGATCTTGTCGAAGCATGGAGATGTTGCAGTTCTTGCTCAGATCCAGAACTCGGACGGAATGCAGCTTTTGAAACAAGCCGTGGAGAAGTGTTGCGAGGACTTGGACTGCTGCGTGGTGCTCCAGCAGCCACAAAGAAGGTCCGGGCTGCGGTTGGCAATCCGGTGAGGAGTAGAGCAGAGGCGCGCGAAGAATTGAAGGTGCTGGGAGGTGAAGGAGCTCCGGCGATGAAGAACTAAGATGGCAGCGGCGACAATCTCTGCTCGCAGCAGAGCGTCGCATCGTTGAGTCCTCGGCAACGTGGTAGCGCAGGAGTCTAGTTAATATCGACGGAGGCTCCAAGCACACCGGCGGTGACGAGCCAGTAGAGCTCTGGTGATTTCCAATGTAGACACGGTGGTGAAGATCTTCTAGGTGTGGGCGGCATTGTTGCCCTGCGAAGAAAACTTGTGGCAGTGCCAAGAAGAAAGGGGCTGCGGTGTTAAGAATTGACTTTTTCTTTTCTTTTTTTCTTTTCTCAATTTATCTCCACTAAGCATTATCACATGGGAGCAGAGGAACGCAATAGATGGTGTGCTGTGCTATGTGGAGGAGAGAGAAAAATTAAAAGAGACGTAAAAAAGGGTAAGATCTATTAATATTTTATATTTTTTATAATATATTTTGATATTAATATTTTATTTTGATAATAATAATTATTGTGATTCTATAATTAATATACCTAATATCAATTTGATATTGATATAATTTTACCAAACACCTTAATATCAATTGTAATATTGAAATGATTTTATCGAACACTTAAAAAATTTGATACTATCAATTTTGATATTAATATTCCATTCTCTTAGAATATTAATATCAAAATTGATATAATATTATTTTTGATACTCTAACCGAACAGGCCCTTACTGTCCGAGAATGATAAAGAAGGAAAATATTGTGTAATATATATATAGGTCTTATTATATTGAGGAATTACAAATGGCAGTGATTCTGAATCAAATGCCCCTCGGAGGAATCAAAATAGTGTAAGAGTCCTTAGTTTTGACCTTGTCATTGAAGTATAAGTTTCGAAGTTATTTCGATGGTGTTCTCAAGCAGAGATAATTATAACTCTCGAAATGTACATTGCTTCAAATAAGGTTTGTATCTTATGTTAAATGTTATAAATTTATTAAAAGCCTATCCTTTTATTGCATGTAAGTAGAGAAGAAGGATGAAAGTCTATCTTATGGGGTGTTTGGTTGCATGATAATTTTTTGTACACTTTCATGATAAAAAATTATATTAAAATAAAAAGTGAACCAACTCATGACAAAAAATTATCATGTTTGGAGAGATGTGATTACAAAAAAGAATAACTACCACACATGACCAAACAAAGTGGGGGACCACAAGAAAAAAGAAAGAGGTGAGACTCTCTTTTTTTGTTTAAGAAGAAAATCACTTTCAAAACATAAAATTGTCATGGTTTCCAAATACCTCTTTTAACAAGTTTTCTTACAATTTTTAAAAATTAAAACAAAAACTTTAATTATCATGCAACCAAACACCCCAGTAAGGTTAAATGTCGTATTATGCTCATGCATTGGTTGCTGCACGTACGTGTGCCACCGAGGTGATGTCGCTCTCCCCGCATGGCCCTTCTCCTTCCGTGCATGTTTTTATAAAGAGAGGAGATCGCCTCATGGGGAGCCCCCCTCTGGTCACATACAAAAGGTATTAATGACCCATCACATCACCATTTAATGCACACATCACATCATGTCATTAATGCCTTTTTGTGTGTGACCTGAGACAGGAGCCCCCCCGAGGCGATCTCCTCTCTTTTATAAATCTTTACCGACGGGCACGTTGGATGAAGCTACGACGCGGGGAAAAGGTGCATCCATCTCCTCCACGCGCGGATGGCCAAGTCGTCCGTCACATTCTTTCTTCCGGCTAAATGGACACTGGGTCAATTTTCAAAAACACTTTGCTGCTGGCTCTGTTTTCTTTTTGAGTAAAATATCATCGCACTCGCTCTATTTTTCGATAAAAATATCTTCTTATTACCTTTTCCTGTTAAACAAAGTACGTAATGCTTCATCTTAATATTAGATTTCAAAAAAATTTAAATTTAATGGTTGGTTAGATTAATCTTTAATTTTATTTTCAACTTTTAGAATTATCTTATAATTTTCATCCGATCTATGACCGCAGGATAATATTGATGTGTTCGGAATAAAAATTATCGTATCTTATTTATATCAAAATTTAGATACGATATAAATTATTAAATATCATGTTATTTATTACGTCATGTTAATTAATTTAAGTTATAAATAGAAAATATTATTATGATTAATAAAACAAATCACCACATCTTTTTTATATCAAAATTTAAATTTGACATAAAATATTAATTTATCTATTACATCGAGTATATTTTGTTTTAACTGCGTGATATTGTTTTGTCTAAAGTGAAAATTATTATAACTAAAATTTTATTTATCAAATCATATTTATTATAATTTTTTGCTATAAATATTAAAAATAATCTATTTAATATGTTATGTTAATTATATAAATATTTTAACAATAAAATACTATTATATTTCGAATGAAAAAGTATTATGATTAAAACCCCATTGACAACACATTATTTGGTTGTTTTTGAGGGCAAGATAGGGATTTTTTATGGTCCTTGGAGTGGGTGGTACGTGAAATGGGAGTCAATGGACTAAATGGGATGGAAATTTGGTCAATGGAGCTTTTGGTTAAACCATTTTGTTAAATGGAGTGGGTGGTAATTCTCCCTATTCTTTCTTTGTGTACGTCCAATGGAAAGAAATGTGTCTATTTATTCCCAAACATTTTACTTCTCATAAATATTATCCGATAACCTTTTTTTCATGGAAGTTACACATTCTTCGACACTTTCCGAAGCTCTCGGGCACTCAATGCTCTCTCCTTTATTCTTCTACAATTGAGTACTTGATGCAAAATCGGATTCATAAAGCTCTTCCGAAGAATGTGCTAACGGGAAGGGAAGGTGTCACCTATTTGAGGGTCATTATATCTCTAGGAGATCATTGCCATGGGAATCATACATCGGTTGACAATATAACTCTTAACTCTAGTGATTACGCACTCACTATGCTTCTAACTCTATTTATTTAATTCTAATTAATTCACATAGTTGTGTTTATCTTAATTTCCGGTAAGATGACCCATCATTTTAAGAGTTCTATTTAATTATATAAAATAATAAATCATTTATGTGTTAAAAGCATACGTAGTTCATACTTGCCGCATCAATATAATTGTTAAAAAATTTTATTGATTCATACATACATGTACGTGTGCTCATATTTAATTATTAAAAATTTGTTTGTTTTATTATGTGGTTCAAAGCATTGACAAATTTCTTTCATTTCTCTGATGGCTAGTTTAATAAATAGAGAAACCCTTATAGCTAAAATAGAAAAATTTGATGATGAGAATTTTAGGAGATGACATAACCAAATGTGATTTTAGTTGAGCACCTTTGGTCTAATTTCAACAATTAGCAATACCACAACTAAAAGTTAGAAATCTGACACTTTCCAAACCACCACCCGTAGAGTTCAAACTTAATCATCTCATTCTCAAAATGATCCTAAACCTTTTACATCAACAACCACCGAATAAACTGACTATCATTGTCTTCATCGCATTTCAGGAGCCTTGTCTGATAAACTTAATGACTTTTATTATAATTTAAAAATTGCTAGTGAGTTATGGGATATATTAGAAGTTAAATATGGACTTGATGATGTTGGAATTAAAATATTCAAGATCTTAGATTTTAATAGATTTAACTTTGTCGAAAATAAGTCAATGAATGATCAAATACATGAGTTTGAGAACCTAGTCTATGAGTTAACCATAGGATCCTAACTAGATAAGTCATTCCAAATTACATGTATTTTGGATAAATTGCCCCATCTTGGTTTAACATCACTAGGACAAGCTACACTCAATGCACACTTATTTTAATAAAACTATTTAGTGGACTTAGAATTGAAGAACAACATCGAGTAAGGGAGAGTTCAAATCAAGTATATAAACCAAAAACCATCATAGTTGAAAACAAGCCCTTTAGATCTCATAGAAAATATTTTTCTTTTTCCTTCAAATAATGAGAATTTCAATAAAAATCAATGGCAATTTAAAAACAAGTATCAAGACTCTAATCATCACAAGAAAAAGTCAAATGACATTAGAGAAGAGAGGTGTTGCTGTGTATGTGGAAGGACAAATCATTTTGCACATCAATATTTTTATCGAAAGAGATATCCGCTAAAGGAGAAAGGACAAGATCCTCCAAATAATGGCCAGCAAGTCAACATGGTTTCTGATAGAGGAAATCAACAAGAAATAAAATTAAAATACTTAGATGTGATATAGGAGAAGAATATACCTCTCATGCTCACCTAATTTCATCAAGAACATAAAATAATTCATAAGAATACTACCCTTTATTCTGCACAATCTTAATAGTGTAGTAGAGAGAAAAAATAGGACATTAATGGATATGGTTAATTCTATATTAATTAGTTTAAGAGATCAGACAATGTGACTTTGTCTTTCATGAAATTTGGAAAAAGAGAAGACGTAACTTGAATTTCTTTTAAAGTGTGGAGGTGCCTTGCAAAGGTTAAAATATATGAGGCAAAAAAAAATTTGGACATAAAATTGTGGATACCATCTTTATTGGATATACCACAAATAATAATGCTAAATTTTTTCTTATCAACATAAATCAATTCATAGTAATTAAATCTAAAATAGGAGATATTTCCAACAATGCTATTGTTGAGGCTAAAGATGTAGTTTACTATGAAAATACATTTCCATTTAAATTTAGAATTGAATCCAATGCGAGAAATAGTAATTTTGGATCTAATCCAAATCTAGTTAGAAATAGAGAAGAAGAGGAAGGGCCAATATAAATTAGGAGAAGTAAGAGAACTAGGACAAAACAAGTTTTTGATTATTTCTATACATTATCAGTAGAAGATTCTCCAACTACCTTTAGTGATGTCATGAATTCCATGAATGCCCAAAGCTTGAAGGTAATGAGAGGGTACTGTTAAAACTATTAAGGACAAGAAAGCTATAGTCATTCTTTCCTAAGTCAAGTTTTTGTAGTACAAGTATTGTTTTAGGAGACAATTGAAAATATGTCATGAGGGTCATCTCTATTTTTGTGTACTTTTTTAATTACAATTTACACTTCTTAATGGTCTAAAACTCTCTGAGAGCTGCTTTCTGATTTATTTATGGTAGGGTTGCAAATGGGTGAGATTCGGTGGCAAATAAGTTGAAAATTTGAACAGAATCAAGGGAGATGTTGCTTTCTTATTGTGATTAAATCATAATTATGCTATTTTGATTTCACTCCGGTTTTGACATGGAATAGTATGATAACCTTTGAAAATTATAATCTGTATTTTTCTTATTAAAAATTAGTAAATATTTTTTTACTTTATTATTACTTTTTGATATAATATGTCTATTTTTATTTTTTCCTATTTGTATATCAAAATTTAAAAAACTTATATTTTTATTTAACAAAATATTAATTTATGTATATAACGATTTTTATGAAAACATGTTAAACAAATACGAAATTAACTGTTATTTATTCTGATTTTGATTCTTACAAGATCAAAATCTATTATTTCCAAAATGATATTTCCTTGATCAGTTATGGTTTTGTGAGGTTAAAAATATAAGATATTGTATACTTTTAGTTATACTTCAAGATGGATCTATTAAGTATAATTGCTTGCTTATTCTAATTACTCAATTGGCGAGTAAAATGTGTAAATCCTACTTAGTCTTTTTTACTCAACCCCCAGCCCCCATTTTTATAAAGTTTTTAGTAGGTTTTTAGGAACTTGACCTTGAGGGAAAGCTTAGGAGGTGCAAGGTGAAGATTTAGAGTTTGCTAGATTTGGTGTAGAGTGAACTTTTTCTATTTGGTTGTTTAAGTTGCTTTGAAAAAATTAAATGTTTAGTCATGAACTATGGAATGTCTTTATTAGGTTGGTAAGACTTGTCTTTTGGTTTGCATTTTCGTTTGAGTATTGGACTATGTTGAATAGTTGGACTATTATGATAGTTTGGTTTACAATACTTGTTTAAGGATTATGAATCCGTATATAGTGGATTTCTTCCCCTTGTCACAGCTCTAGTCTTTCTACTGCCATGTTATTTTTTCGAGTTGTGATAACGTGTATGTGTGCTTGATCTAGATTCAAATCGATTATGGTTGAAATTGTTGATTTATAGTTATTTTATCACATTATCATGCATGGTTGTAAAATATATTATTTTATGTATGATTGATATTTGGTGTTTTCGGTAAAAAAAAAAGTGGATTTCATGTGATTCATCTCAATATTTAACATTTTCAAATAATCAAAATTTGTGCGCATAGTAGTGATTTAGAATCCAAGAAACTAGTTGATTAGTTATTTTATATTGTAAATAAAATTGTTTAAGCATTAACTTTATTGTGATATTTTGGATAAATTATTGGCCTTGTCAAATTAGATTTGTTGCTATATTATGTCTTCTCCTAAATCGATGTATTTGAGAGATTATTTTCTCAACTAGATCACTAGACATAACCACTAGGTCTGTTCCATCCAGGCCATGACAAGTGTGGTCATATACTTGAAAAAATGAGGGTTATGAAACTACATATCACCATTAAACACCTCATAAAATTGTAAGTTATTGATAAGAAATCTTTAGTATTAAGTCATTTTCATTCTAGAAACATTCTTATCAAATTTTGAAATGTGGCCACAATGAAAAATTGAAGCACATTATAGTCAGAATACCCGTTGAGGGAATATCGGTTTTTATGGTTATTGGTTGTTTGAGAATATCACTTTATCTATAAAATAATTCATATGATACAATATGCTTAACATATATTTGAAAAATAAACTCTTATTAAAATATATTGTACGATAAAATATGTTTAAAATATTTGAAAGAGGAACTTTTAATCGAAAATTATTATTGATGCCGGTCATATATTTCTTACATATTTTATCATCTCTTTCTTTGACAAATATGAAATATGATCATTATATATTGTTGTTACCTTAGGGCCTCTTTGCTTAGAGCATAAAAATGATACTATATTAATATTGATACTCATATTTTTAGAGATCAAAACATCAATATCAAAATTAATATAAGTTAGACACTTATATTTTATAACATTTTTTATTTGCACTAAAAATTTTAAAATTGATACGGTTAACCGAACACCTCTTATTAATTGTTATCAATATCAATTTTAAAATTGAGATATGTTTAACAGTGTTTTCATATTTTACTAGTTCATCACAAGAACAAATCAAAAATATATATATAACAAACAAAAAGTCCCATCAAGTTTTTTTTTTCAATAAAACAAGAGTTATGTGAAAAATTATACTTATAAAATGTGCAGTCACATAAAATATCATAATTTATGAAAACTGACTTTTCAAGTTTCAACTATTCTTTTCATTCTTACTGGCTGCCAAGATACTCCTAGAACTCAAGGGTCAGTTTGGCACCAGATTATTTAAGGGGAGAAAATCTGGTGCCAAACAGGGTCTCTAAAGCCATGTTTGGTACGAGGATAACACACACGTGGATAAATCAAGTTTATTTCTAAGTTATCCCCGTACCAAACAACAACTAAAGGGCCCATTTGTTACGGGCCTAAATTGTGTACAATCTTGGTTTACTCCCGATATTGTTGGAATAAATAATCATGTTTATCCTCGAATCAAACGCGTACCAAATGGAACATAATGTAACAAAACTGTAGATCGAATATTTATGTAACAGAGACAACATCTGTCCTAATTTTCTTTTCTTTTTTTAGAACAGTTGTGAGGCAGATGAACAAAATCTTCCTGTCGGCCGACTGTTTCATTTCTTGAATCCGACTAGGACGTACTCCGCCTGATATGATTCAACTAGAATGATGATAAACAGATCAGATGACTTGTTTTAATTAGTTGTTGTATGATTTCGTATATTTGATTGATTATTTTTATCTAACTGTTTTAGAATGTATAGTCTAAAATATACGGTGCCGATTAAAACAATTTACCAACTACGTTAATTAGCAATATCTCTCGTTATTCAACTTAATTTACGAAAAATAATTAATCGAAGTTATTGGTAACTTAGTAATTTAATTCTATGATACATTCACAAATAGAAGTTATTAACTTTTTTTAAAAAAAAAGTATATCTCAAAATATCCAATATCTAAATGGCTCAACTGCCCCCTCGGATATTTTTAAACAAGTTAGGCTTTGGACGGACTAAACGATCTAAAGTTAGTTCAATTGTCATTTCCCAATACAAATAATTTTTTATCCTCACTCTAGATATTTTTAAATTACATTCGTCGTACTACATGCGTGTGAATAGACCTGTAAATGGATCACGTAGATCCGATGATCCGATCCGAATCAAAGGTTAAAATCGGATTCGAGCATACAGTTGTCTGTCCTCAATGTTTTTGAGACGGATTCAGGCGTATCCAACATAAATAAAACCCGATTTTCAATTTTCGGGTCAGGCGCGTGAAACCCGAACGTCGTGACCGGATCCCAAAAGCTCCAAAAACAAGAGTTGAGCAACGCCATCGTGTCCGCCCATCCCGTCTGCCGCTCCTACCACACCAGCATCACCCTCCTGGGTTCCCTTCAGGAGCTTCCTCACCTGCGACCCCCGCTGTGCCGCATCGGGTGCTCCCATCTCGCTCCCATCTCGCTCTGCAACTCCAGGTTGAGCTCGCTGGTGATGGAAGGGAGGCCCAAGGCGGCCGCCATCGTCCTCCCCCGCGAGCGGCAAGGAATACAAGAAGAAAAACAGGCAGCGTGCGTCGTGCGTCGTGCTTGCGTGAAAACGGAGACCGGCGGAGCGGCTTCTCATCTCTCGCATCGGGCACCACCCAGCTTCCTCCGCCAGGCGCCTCCCCATCCCAGCGCCGATGAGGCCGTAGAGGTGAAGCAAGCGAAGGAAACCCCGGTCTCCCCCCTGCCCGGCGACCAATTCATGGATCGGAGGACTCCCCCCATCCCGCCGGCGGCATTGCCGGGTCGTCTTCTGCTCGCCGCCACCGCCGCCCTTCTACTTTGCGCCTCGCCGCTCGACGCCTCCGGGAACGGGGTGTTCCAGGTCAGATGCCACTTCGTGACGCGGGGAGCCTCACCCGGGGAGCTCAGGGCCCACGACAGCCGCCACCACGGGCGGGCCCTCGCCGCTGCCGACATTCCCCTCGACGGACTTGGCCTGCCCTCCGCTGCCGGGTGAGAGAAGAAGCTGCACAAGCGATCGTCTCCGGTAATCAGATTATTGGGGACGAGGTGGTAGACGATTGGCAGAGGGGGTTCTGGGGGTAAGGCCGCACGATTCTTTGCCTTGTCCGGCTCCGGCGGTAAAAAAGGAGGCGTTTGTCTGCACCGTCCCGTGGATTTCCCGACGATTCCTCCCCCACCAGAGCCTGTCTCAGGTGTGTTCGGAAGAAGACGGGACCGGCGCCACCGCCGCCGTCGCCGCCCGCAGAGTCCAAGTGGCGTCGTTCTTCGAGAGATTGTCGGCCTTGGAGAACTACTTTACCGTGAGGATCAAGGCGGAGACGCCGCTCCATGGCAGCCCTTCCTCCGGTGAGCCCGAGATCGGCCCGGATTGATCCGAAGGTTCCGATCCCAAAAGGTTCAATTTTTAATCTCCCCCCCACTCCCTTCTGACGCGCAGGTGTGAACTCTGAGCGCGTCGGCGTCGGCAACAAAGGTCCTTCCCCTTCCTCTAGCTGGCCTTTGAGCAGGAGCCCCTGTCGCCGAGGCGGGTGGAGAAGATCCGGAGGACTCCCTCGATCTGCTCCATCTACGGTGGTTCATGGGGAAGGAGGCCATGGAGATGGAGTCCCTCCACACCGAGGAGATTATCTGCGGAGTCCACGCGACGATCGAGGGCTCCTTCATCGGGACTGTAGCTAGGGAGGCAGAACCAGAACGGCGCCGGCAAGCTCTGCCCCTCCCCTACCCATGCCCCGGCGAGCTCTGGGACACCGCCGCGGAGGATTCGGGTAAATTCGAAACCCGGAAAATAGTTCGGATGCAGGATAGTGACACAATCCGAGAACTCTATCACATTTGATTTTGGATTCGGATTCAGGTAAGATTTATTGAATTCGGATTCGGATCTATTAAGATCCGATCCAAATCCAACCCGTTTACAGGTCTACGTGTGAACCAAGAATTTTCATATTTTTCTTTAAAAAAGTCATGTAGCAATAGTTTGTACGTAATGAAGAATTTTTTTAAGATAAATTAATGCGTACAATTTTCGTCGAAAAAAGGACATTGCATGTGGTACATCTACTAACATTTATATATGGATCTACTTCTGTGTTATTTTCCGTATTCACTGTTGTCGTGACAGTTATATAAATTATATTAAAACAATTTCACGTCAGCATTTGACCGAGGAGAGACAGCATCGGCGACGCTGATGTCACGATATCGGAGAACACCGGTCCGAATTGACCGTGACGTGACTGTACGAAGTTTATCAACCCCATCTCGGCCTGCAGCGCGGAGAGCGCTCTGTGTCCGAGCGCTTGATATGATCCCGTGGAGGAGAGAGAGAAGGGGAGAGATAACATCGCAGCGATTAAAAAACCGGGAGGAAGAGAGAGAGAGAGATGAAATCAAGGTACCTCCGAGGAGAGCGAGCGAGAGAGAGAGAGAGTTGAATTTTGAAGGAACATAATAAAGGCGGGGAGACGTAGAGGACAGAGAGGCAAACGGTACACAACAGGAAAATGTGAAGAGAAACATAAGATTAAAGAGAGAGACCGTGTAGAAAAGTTGACAGAGAAACGGGGGTTAAAGAGAGGACTGAAGAAGAGAGAGATAGAGATAGAGAGAGAGAGAGAGGAGGGGAGGAAGGTTGCAGTTGGTAAGGTGGAAGGCTTATGGGGTGTTTGGTTGCATGATAATTGAGGTTTTTATTTTAATTTTTAAAAATTGTAAGAAAACTTGTTAAAAGAGGTGTTTGACAACCATGACAATTTTATGTTTTGAAAGTGATTTTCTTCTTAAACAAAAAAAGAGGGTCTCACCTCTTTCTTTTTTCTTGTGGTCCCCCACTTTATTTGGTCATGTGCGGTGGTTACTCTTTTTTGTAATCACATCCCTCCAAACATGATAATTTTATGTCATGAGTTGGTTTACTTTTTATTTTAATACAATTTTTTATCATGAAAGTGTACAAAAAATTATCATGCAACCAAACACCCCATTAGGCTCGAAGGGAGCTTCGATCCTCTCGCTTCGCTTCGCCCCCACATGGCGTCTTCTACTTGAACTCCCCTCCCATCCACTCTCTTCCCGACGGAACTCGCGGCTGTTCCCCCAAAAGTCCCCTTCTTCTCCTCCTCCCTCCGGCCCCTCGTCGAGCTTGAAGCTCTAATCTTTAACCTTTTTAGTCCCCGAGCATCCTCCTTCGCGGATTCCAGGATCTTTCCTGTTAGGCACCTGGTTTCGCTCGGAAAAATCTCGCCTTTGTCCGTAAATAGCCCGCGTGGCACGGGGCTTCAGCTGTCCTCCGCTGTCCCCAGCTCTTTCTCCTCTTCCGCTCCCAGTGCTTAGTTCAGAAAAGCTCAGATCCCCAAACACATTTTCCTCAAGCCCAGACCCCCGGGGTGGATCTGAGAAAAATCAGATCTTGGTAGCTTCTTTTCCCTTTTGTCCGCCATGGGGAACTGCTGCGCCTCCCCGTCCGACCCTTCGGAGAAGCGGGCGAACCACAAGAAACAGAACAAGCCCAACCCCTACTCCGTTAACTATAGCACGTCTCCCAACCCTGGCTACGGCAAGCTCGTGGTGCTCAGAGAGCCCACGGGCAGTGACCTCAACGCCAGATACGAGCTTGGCGCGGAGCTTGGGCGCGGCGAGTTCGGCATCACCTACCTCTGCACCGATAAGGTTACCGGGGAGGCCTTTGCCTGCAAATCCATCTCGAAGAGGAAGCTGCGGACCACCGTCGACATCGAGGATGTGCGGCGGGAGGTGGACATCATGAGGCACCTACCGACTCACCCCAACATTGTTGGCCTCAAGGGTGCCTACGAGGACGACGGTGGCGTGCACATAGTGATGGAGCTGTGCGAGGGTGGGGAGCTTTTCGACCGGATCGTCGCCAGAGGTCACTACACAGAACGGGCAGCCGCTGCCATCACCAAGACCATCATTGAGGTGGTGCAGGTGAGACTCCTTTGTGGATTGGGGCAGCCAAGGATGGATTTTCTTGTGGATTGTGTGTGATGAGGCGTTGTTCTTAGATCGTGGTTGGGGGCAGTCCTGGTGACCCTTTAAGATACTTAACTACCCGAAGAGCAGATAGCCAGTGCACTTCTCTTGGATCATGCATGAATTGACTTAACAAATTAACAGAAAAAGTAATATCTGGTCGGGACACAGTCAAGTAAATCAATTTCCCAACTAGTTTCCGATAAGATGTGGGATCAACAAGTTTAGGTGAATCAGATGAATACATCAAATGCCGCTGTTCAATAGGTGTTTTTGCTGGTTTGGCAGCAGATAAACCAGTCTCATGAAGTAAATCAAGAACATATTTTCTTTGACACAAATGTATTCCCAATTTAGAACGAGCTAGTTCAAGACCAAGAAAATATTTAGGTGCCCCAAGAGATTTGATATGAAAATTATTACTCAAGCAATCATGTAAAGAATTCACAGCCTGAATATCATTGCTTGCAACTAAAATGTCATCAACGTATATTAAAACAGCAGTGAAGGAAGACCCCTTTGAGCAGACAAAAAGAGAGTGATCAGAACCTGATTGTGTATACCCGGCATTGCAAATGACAGCTGACAGTTTGGTAAACCAAGTTCTTGACGCCTGTTTAAGTCCATATATAGACTTTCGGAGTCTGCACACAAGATGCTCCCCCTTAGCAGTAACTCCCGGAGGAACTTTCATATAGACCTCTTCAAGTAAATCACCATTCAAAAAAGCATTACTAACATCAAATTGATGCAAAGCCCAATTATTAATAGCTGAAAGACAAAGCATAATTCGAAGTGTAGTTAACTTTGCAACCGGAGCAAATGTTTCATTGTAATCTAAACCTTCAGTTTGTGAAAACCCCTTGGCAACAAGCCTTGCTTTATGTCTTGAAATTGAACCATCAGGATTAAACTTTAATTTGTACACCCATTTACAACCGATTGCTTTTTTTCCTTTAGGCAATTGTACAAAATCCCATGTACCATTGTGTTCTAAAGCTTTGAGTTCATCATTCATAGCTTCCTGCCATTGCGGAAATTGAGAAGCTATACTATAACTGTCAGGCTCAAAAGAAGAATTCAAAGAAGATATAAAAGCTTTGTGACTGTTGCTGAAATTGGCATAAGTAAAAAAATCCTGAATTGGATACTGAACCTTAGTAGAAAATTCCGGGCACTGTATGTTAAAAGATGTATGATAGTCTTGTAAATATTTAGGTGGTTTCCTTTGTCTTGGAATCCTAACAAGAGGATCAGAAACTGTAACAGAAAGATCACCAATATGTAAAGCCTCATTCTGCCTACCAGTTGAACACGCATCCACAACTGTAGGTTCAGTAGAATCAGAAACTGAAATTGGCAATACATGCATACCATCATCTTGAGTATGAAGTAAATTCTGATCTGAATATGGAAAAGTATGTTCCAAAAAAACGACATCTCTGCTTGTAAAAACCTGACCGGAACTGAGTTCATAAAGCCTGTATGCTTTTTGTTGTATAGGATATCCTATAAACACACATTTTTTACTCCGCGGATTAAACTTGTCATGATCTAAATGCCCCATGGAGGCAAAACATAAACAGCCAAACACCTTCAAGCGCTGATAATCCGGAGACTTACCAAACAATTTGGTATAAGGAACTGCGCCTAATAAAGCAGTGGAAGGCTGTCTATTGATTAAATAAACCGCAGTTAAAATACAATCAGACCAAAAAATTTTGGGCAAACTTGCTTGAAACCTCAGATTTCTTGCGACCTCTAAAATATGTCTATGTCTCCTCTCTACAACACCATTTTGTTGTGAGGTTGCCACACAAGTACATTCATGCATAATTCCATGTTCCCGCAAGTACTTTTGGAAAAAAATTGAACTGAATTCAGAACCATTATCAGTTCTAAGTCGCTTAACATCTGAACTAAATTGCCTTTTTGCATAAGCAAAGAAATTTATTAAGATGTCAGACACTTGAGATTTACACTTCATCACATGAACCCATGTAAACTTGGAAAAATCATTTACTATTGTCCAAAAAAACAGAGCACTTGTCCTTGAGGGCACATGATGAGGCCCCCAAACGTCTACTTGTAAGAGTTCAATCAATGAACTAGTATAACTAGAACTTGAAGGAAATGAAATTCTAGTTTGTTTGCCAGTGGACAAACGGTACACTTGTATTGTGAATCTACTTTACGAAATATGATCTGTAAAATCTCCAATCGGCATTTGATGGATGTCCCATGCGCCTATGCCATATTCCAGTGCTGTGAGCAAGAGACTTTGAAAACAAGCATATAGCCTTCTGCGGACAAAAGAAGTATAACCCATTTTTCTCATGGCCCTGCCCAATCATCCTCTTGGTGACCAAGTCCTGAATCGCTTAAAATGATTTTTAAAAAAAGTGACGAACAATTCGGTTCTGTGTAAGCCGACTAACGACAACCAAATTAAAATTTGACTTAGGCAGCATGAAGAACATTTTTCAAAGCAATATCTGTCGTTAAGCTGTAAAGAGCCTGCTCCATCAACCGAAAGCAAATTATTATTTGGAAGTAGAATGTTACGATATGTGCTAGAAGTTGAACTGAGCTGGAAACAAGCGAATCTGGTGTGAGATGAATTGAAGCTCCAGAATCCATAATCCAAGATGAAGAAATTATGGCCCGAGTTACACAGTATCAGTTACCATATTCACTGATTCAGAAGTGGTGGCAGTTTTGAGTAGCTTAATTAACTGTGCATACTGCTCCGCAGTCAAAGTGTGCCCAGCAGCTGACTCATTCACTGGATCCTGAGCTTTGCTATAATTTTTCCGCACACCTTTGTAATGTGGTGGAAAACCAATCAACTTATAACACTGTTCCTTTGAATGACCAATCCGATGACAATAAGAACATTCTTCATTCGACCTTGGCTTTTTATTTTTTTCAACAGCCTTAAAAGCCATAGCCGAAGAATCCTGTTGAGGAGGAACATAAACTGCCCTTTGAGCCTCATCTTGAAGAACAAGAGAGTAGGCTTTTCCTATTGAAGGCAAAGGATCCATTAAAAGTATTTGACTCCGTACGTTGGAAAAAGTTTCATTCAACCCCATCAGGAACTGCATTAGCTGTTTTCGGTTTTGAATGGAAGAAGGCATATCCGGTTCAAACTGTGTTAACTCATCCCAAAAACCTTTCAAAACAGTAAAGAACTTAGTTACTGATTCATTGTCCTGACGCAGTCTGGAAATCGACTGTTCTAATGTATAGATTCTGGGTCCATTAGAAGGAGAATACCGCTCCTTCAGATCAACCCAAACCTGCCTAGCTGTATCAGCGTAAAGAACAGACGGAATGATATCTTGGTGTATGGAATTGAGTATCCAAGATAACACCATACTATTTGCCCTACGCCAGGAATCATAACATTCGTCACCCAGTAATGGCTCGCTAATTGAACCATCTACAAATCCAATTTTATTCTTAGCGGAAAGAGCAAGAATCATGGCTCTCTGCCATGTCAAGTAATTTCCTCCTATCAATAGAGAAGAAACGAGCACAATCCCTGGACTATCAGAGGGATGTAAAAAAAAAGAATCCCGTGCTCCTTCATTTTGGGAAACCTGCGACGACGAAGAACCTCCGACACGAACAGAGGGATTACCTCCACCTGCCGTATCACGATTTCCTGCACCGGTTGCCATTTTGCTCTGATACCAAGTGGAAAAGCGGCTAGATCGATCTGCAACCTGGTGAAGAAGACAAGAAGCAAGAACAGGAAAGCGCTGAAGAAGCTTCGCTCTGCCTCTGTGTTAAACAACCGAGCAGAATAACTCGGACTGACTGAACTACAGCCTTTATATTAAAACACAGTTGGCATGTACAGTCGAACACATAACAGAAACTGTACACGTGTAAATGACACAAAATAATTAGTAAACTAAATAAATGTAATATTCTCCTAATAGGGGCTGGTTTCACAGTATGCTGTCTAGGTAGAACTATGCGTGTCATATCTGATGATGTTGAGGTTAATATACCTAAATGTGAAAGCAAGATAATTTTCTGAATAGAATTGCTTTATTGATGTCTGAGCTGAGAATAAATGATTTAAGAGATCTTTTGCATTTTTTGGCAAGTTGAGTAGAAACATAAGGGATCAAAAACAATAAGGGCATGGTATCTTTACACTTTACCACAAGGATCAAGGATAGCTACGGATTGAACAAACTAGCTAGCTAGTATAATAGAAAACAAGCTTCAAGTAGATGGAAAAGGCTGGTACTTGATGATAGCACTGGTAGTGGCAATAATGGTAAGTGGCAATTGATTGTCATCATTCATATCTTTACACTTCACCACAAGGATCAAGGATAGCTATGGATTGAACAAACTAGCAAGCTAGTATAATAGAAAACAAACTTCAAGTAGATGGAAAAGGCTGGTACTTGATGATATCACTGGTAGTGGCAATAATGGTAAGAGTGGCAATTGATTGTCATCATTCATATTGCTACAAATGGTAGCCAATTTTTAGAAATCGAGTGCAGTGTCCTGTTTCCCTTCTTACAATGCGTTAAGATCGGGTTTTTTCTTCTGTTTAGCTGTCAATAGACATGGAATCTACTTGATTTTTGTCAGTGTGAGTTGCATTTTTGACAGTTGTTGGCTTGAGTCCATCGGTTCAGCATCTCTTATTAGACTCATCCAAGTTTTAACAGTAAAAATATCTAGGTTATATGTCATTTTTGTCTAAATTAATGCTTGTGAGTATTCATGGCTCTTGGTTGACTTAAAATATGAGAGTCTTTTGTCCTTTTGTTGTTTGTGTTTTGTCATTTTGTGGTTCATATGATAAAGCCGGTGATGAAAAGTAAGAATGGCTTGTCCTTACCTTTGTATTGTTGCAGATGTGCCATAAGCATGGGGTGATACATCGAGATCTTAAACCTGAAAACTTTCTATTTGCCAGCAAAAAGGAGAATTCTCCACTCAAGGCCATTGATTTTGGGCTCTCTGTATTTTTTAGGCCAGGTATGCCTCTATAATTTTTCTCAGCATCAGACAACAGGTTCTTTTCATCGAAATATCATTTTATTCTGTGTGGAAAATCAGAGCATACTTTTCTGAACCATATATTCTTCTCAGGTGAACGGTTTTCCGAAATTGTCGGAAGCCCTTACTACATGGCCCCAGAGGTTCTGAAACGAAATTATGGGCCTGAAGTGGATGTCTGGAGTGCAGGGGTAATACTGTATATTTTGCTCTGTGGAGTTCCACCTTTTTGGGCAGGTCAGTTCCTCTTCTAAAGGGTATACTTTTCTGTCCTTTCATGTGTGAAAATGGCCATAGTGATATTTTTACAGCTAAATGGTGGAATAACCTTCTCACTCTGTTGTGGCTATAGCTGAAGGTACATTTTGTAATTTCTGGGATTTATCATTTTGCTGTTGTTTCTGCAGAAACTGAACAGGGAATTGCTCAAGCAATCATTCGTGGTGTCATAGACTTTAACAGAGATCCCTGGCCCAGGGTTTCTGATAATGCAAAGGACCTAGTGCATCAGATGCTTGATCCAAATCCTAACAAGCGGTTGACAGCTCAAGCAGTTCTTGGTAATTTCTTTCAGCATTTTGTTTTGTAGCTATTAGACATAGGTGTTTGCCTGTAGTGATTTAAGATGATTGACACAACTGACTGTATGATCTCAGAACTCAAATAAAAGTTGATGTCAAAGTTTACCAAAATCTCTATAAGTGTTGGTTTTCAGTTATCATATAAAGGCATTCATGTTGTCAATTCTTTCATTTTGTTATAGAAAATTTGGCAGAGTTTTTGAGAAAACCTGTCTCATCTTCAAAACCCACTTAGGTGGTGTTTGATAAGGCTGAAATCTGAATTCTAAAATCTGAGATTCATCCCTTCTATTTGAATATGTATGACTAAGACTGTTCGATAAATAATGGCTAATATCCATATCTGAAAACTGAATAGATTATGATTGTTTGATTCAAAAACTTATATATGAATCTGAACATTCGATAGTCACAAATCACAAATATTTTTACAAAATATTTTTACTTCTTCAATCTTCAATACAAAGATTTAAAAAGAATGTTTCACTTTTATTTATATCTTGCCAACTAAAACCTACTTATATTCTTCAAGTTACTTAAATATTAAAATAATTTTAGACAAGAAATGATATATACATGAAGTCAAGTACAAAATCAATAGTAAACATATTAATTTGTATTAAGATTTAAGTTACCTTTTCCTTTCTTCACGTGCAATGGCAAGAGAAAGGTTCCTGCTTGTATGGTTCTTCGAGAAAGAGTGTGCAGCACGGCATGCTGAGTTCAGTGCTTGGTGGGCATCCACTGACTTAATAGTTCAAATGCTAACCGTCCAAAATAATCAAATTCTGCTCTTAATTCACAAAAAAACTATCAAACGCTCTGAAGTTAAAGTGGGACCAAATTAGGCTTCAAAGGCTATTATGTCCAAACAACCAGGGCCTTACTCTTCTAGCCGAATCTTGTCCATATGTGATGCCTCATTTGTCATTTACTTATCATGGCACTGTCATATTCCCATCATCTAGGCATAACAAGTAACTACTTGAACATGAATTGGTGTTAATTGAAAGACTGTTTACTCTGATTGATTTTCTGCAGATCATCCATGGTTACAGAATGCCAAAAAGGCGCCTAATGTTTCCCTTGGTGAAACTGTACGGGCAAGGCTAAAGCAATTTTCTGTAATGAACAAGTTCAAGAAGAAAGCTCTCAGGGTAAACCTTTGGTTATTTAATCAGGCAGTTTTCTTTGTTATCTTTACACTCGTAAATACTTCTGCTTACAAGACTACTAAAAGTTTTACTGGTGCCAAAAATGTTCTTTCAGGTGATAGCTCAACAGTTATCTGTAGAAGAAGTTGCAGGAATAAAGGATATGTTTCAAATGATGGATGTAAATAACAATGGAATGATAACATTGGAGGAATTGAAAATTGGCCTTCATAAATTGGGGCAAAATATTTCAGATCCTGATGTTCGGATATTAATGGATGCTGTAAGCATTCTCTATACCATTACACTTTTGTCCCAATGTCTTGCTTGTCATGTTTCATACACTGCTTCAAGCTGTAGGTCAACAGTCAATCATACTATCTCCAAGCCTTGTTGAAATTAGGTTTGCCTTACATATTTATAACCTCACACTAATTTTGCCTCACAAAGCCAACTTAAGCATTATCGTACAGTAACTATGCTAATAGTTAGATTGACATATGCTAGGTACATGCAACTAAATGATGCACAAAGCAAGCAATATTTAGAGCAATATTTGTTCATTTTCAGTAGCATCGAAGGACATGGTTGATGTGCTGTTTGGTTACATGTAAAGTTGCAGAATTTGTCATCTTACATTTGCAGTTCTGTTGAAATAAAACATTTCTGTGCCAGCAGTTTGTTCGATGTATATTAATGTAATGGTGTTTCTTACACTACTATTACAAGGCATTTACTAGTCTATTGCATGATGGTTCGTTACACTAGTTGTTTTTCCTTATTTTTATATTATTTGCATGCACGAAAGAATGCCCATCTCGGATTATGCATTCACCTGCATTTCCCATTTGTGTTTGATTGCTCTTCAACATCTGCAACAGGAATCATGGTTTCTATCTGGCTCATTACTGTGCTGATTGTAATTGTCATGTATCACAGGCTGATGTCGATGGGAATGGAACCTTGGATTATGGAGAATTTGTCGCAGTTTCTGTACATCTGAAAAAGATTGGTAACGATGAGCATCTGCATGAAGCTTTTAAATACTTCGATCAGAACAAGAGTGGATACATAGAAATTGAGGAGCTACGGGATTCCTTGGCTGATGATTTGGGGCCAGATCCTGAGGAAGTAATCAATGCCATCATTCATGATGTAGATACAGACAAGGTTAGCGAATCACTCTGTTTTTTGTTACCTCTTCCCAACTGAAAAGTTGCTGTGAATTCATTATTGTGCAATCAGGTAAAGCAACAATCCTTTCTTAGTAGATAGACCAGAATTGCAGACAAACTCTCCTAGTAGTCCTACCCAATTCATTTCTTGCTTTGTTTCTCACGTTCCGAGTCTCTCTGGTTTAAACCATTAAATTTAATCCAATTGACCTTTGTTGCCACTTTCATTTGTCATGTTGATAACTATGCGATATATATATATATATATGAATGCTCAAAGAAACAGAATAATTGGAAGAAATCCTACTCTGTTTTGCTTCCATTGCCATGGTTCTGGCCTTGAAGTTGGAAAACATTTTCAGGATGGGCGAATAAGCTATGAGGAATTTGCAGTAATGATGAAGGCAGGCACCGATTGGAGGAAGGCATCGAGACAGTACTCAAGGGAGAGGTTCAACAGTCTCAGCCTGAAGCTAATGAAGGATGGATCCTTGCAGGTACATGATGACAGCAAATGAAAAACATGGAGCAATTGGTGATGATTCAAATCCACATCTGGGTTGCAAGGAGACTCCGGGGATCTGCTCCAGCTGTTTTTGTCATGCCTTGATATTCATTTTGTTCTTCATTTCCGGTAACTTGGAAACTTCATTCAATTTAGACCAAGTTGAGCCTTTCTGTCAGCGTTATGTAGGGGATTCTCTTGGAGGATGCATGGGGAAGAAGTCGTGGTTTTAGTGAAGGTTTTGTGCTGTATATATGTGTATACTTGATCATCTTTAACATGAAGAATTTTCGTCATGTCATGTAGCCTGCAGCTGTAAGTAGTACTAGTAGTCCTGCTGTCCGTTTGGTTGCCTTTGCCCAAGTCAAAAGCTTGAAAATAATGAGAGCGTACTGTTAAAACAACAAGAACAGGAAAGCTGTAGCCATTCTTTCCGAAGCCAATTTTTTGCAGTATGTGTATTGTTTTAGGAGACATTTGAAAATACGTCATGAGGATCATCTATATTTTTGTGCATTTTTTAATTACCATCTACACTTCTTAATGGTCCAAAACGTTCGGAGAGCTGCAAATGGGTGAGATTCGGTGGCAAATAGGTTGAAAATTCGAGCAGAATCAATGTGATTAAATCAGAGCTTATGATATTCTAATTTCGTTCCAGTTTTGATACAGAATAGTAATTTATGTATATAATGACTTTTACGAAAATCTGATAAATAAATGCGAAATTTATGTATATAATTTCGACTCTTATAAGATAAAACTATGCTGGTGATCTGGAATCTGGATTTCCTGTTTGGGATGTTTGTCTGTCTAGGACCTCCGGAGCACCCCACTGATGTATCCACGGAAAGGAAAATCATTACATTACAACATCGTCAGATGACAAAACAAGATAAAATATCTCTTTTTAAAAAACAAGATGAACTTGTTAGAACAGATTTTTGGCAACTATTGCAAATTTATATCTTTTTTAAAAAAAATATATATTATCGGACCAAAAAGTAGTGAGACTTTATTATTATTATTATTATTATTATTATTCTGTGATCTTCCACCTCTTTTGATGCCCTCACACTTTCTTATTATCTCGCCTCTCCAAACATCACAATTTTTTTTTGTCATGGGTTAGCTCACGTTTCTCTTTGAAAAAAATGTTTCATAATCCAACTTCGCTCCAGTGCTTATGCAAAGTTATTCCCGAATAAGTAGTCACATGTTTTAAACCGAACAGAGGATTTTCTTTTATTATTATTATTATTATAATGCAGAGACATCCTCCTCGGCTACCCCAACGTCAAGGTCTGACTTGTGAGGGCCCGACAAGTTATTACAAGTTCAAGTAGAAGTGTCAAGAATCTTTTATTTCGTATAAAAAAAAGTATGAAAGAGATTTTGTTAAGTAGAAGGATAGATTTGTTACCTCGTCAATATAAGTTTTGAAACCTTTTCGACAGGATAATATAGTTGTTTCCAGAATTGGCCCCAAACGGCGGCTGAGATCGCGTTTGGTACGGATTTTAGGAGAGAGATTTTTGTCGGAAACTTTGGACAGCTCAAAATCTCAACTAGACAGAGATTCACATAATAATTTTTGTGAGACAAAAGTATAAAGGATATTGTTTTGAGAAGTGATCGAGAGATAGATACCAAGAATTTGAATGATAAGAGTCCCATGTGCACCCGTTTCTGAAGATTCTAGAAGAGATTTCTGACGCAATTTGAACTAAACTAACCCTAATTATTTCTTTCCCATAGACGTCTTTTTTTTTTGAACTAACAAGATCACGTACATATATATATATATATACACTAAACTTAAACCAGAAACGACACACACAAACTAAAACACGTACATATATATTTATATATATATACACACACTAAACTTAAACCAGAAACGACACACACAAACTAAAACAGATTAAAATTCTACCAAAACAAGTCAGTTGAAGGCCGCCGAAGGTATGGGGTGCAAACAAATTGATTGTTCAAAGTCAAGTTGGATCTTTGTTCAGATTTAATTCGTTATTTAATTAAATCGAGTTCAAGCTCGAGCAAAAAAAATTAATGTAAATTTATTTATAAAACTTGAAATTAATTTAAAATTACTTGTGAAACTCTAATTTTAATTTATTTAAATTTTTTAAATGTAGATTCAAATTTTAACCTATTTTATATACTTAACGATGATATATAATTATTAATAATTATAATTTAATTTTTAAAATTAAAATTTTAAATTAAATATTTAATCGAGATATTTTTACATTTATAGAATTAAGTAAAAGTTTATTTAAATTTATTTTTACAAATTTATTTATTTAATATAATAAATAATTTAAATTAGAAATGATGAATCTGACATCAACGTCAAGAAAATAGATATCAATCTAATTTTTCGATTTGAACCGTTTAATGCTCACCCTAACATGTATGTTACATCAGACACATCTTGTTACCTACGTAAGTAAACAACCTTTTCAATGTTTGATAAACCATCTGATCAGACGCTTGATGTGGTATTTATTTGCTCAAGAAAGAATAAAAACATCCTAACCAATTATACAGCATCAAGGAACTAAAACCATTATATTATAAACCGAAGCCGCTGTCAATTCTAACCTGAACCAAGTTGAAACTCAGCTAAATATTCTCAGAATAATTGCATATTAGATGTTATAAAAGAGTTAGTCAAAATATGATTATGGTATTTATATGAAGCTTTTGAATTTAAAGGTTCGATAAGTTAACAAGCTGTATTAATTCGAGATTAAACTCAAATAGGAATAATAAATAAACTAGAACTTGAGTTTGGGCTCGTATATAAGTCAACTTCCTATACAAGTTAAAGCTCGACTTAGTTCTAAAAATTTGAACTTGAACGCAACAAAATTGCAATGCACCAATATTATATAGGCAATGCTCTTTTTCATTGAATATTATGTCAAATTAGAGCTCAACTAAGAAGAAACGACTAAACTCAAGCAACATCTCCCTTGATTCTGCTCTAATTTTCAACCTATTTGCCATTTAGATCGCAAGTTACTCCCAGCCTATTACCAATGAAACATTTATGATGGAGTTGATAGAAATATATATCTTATGAGTCAATCATTCTTATTCAATATATAAATGACATATTCTTCATCATCTGCACTATTTAGATGTGAATATTATAATGAAGTCATGAATCACATACAATGATTTGGATCGTGATAAAATTTTCATAATCAGATTAATTATTTAAAGGTACATGATTAAACTATTCTTAGTCATATGATTGATAAGACGGAACATTAAAGATCCGAATAGACAAGTGTATGTGATATCTTTTCATATAACAATGATGATCGACTTTATTGACAATTAGTGTGAAGATATTGAGATACACATACATATACTTATTAGATGGATGAGTTTACTGAACTTACAAATTTAGAAACTTTAAATGATATCTTACTTGATTGTTTATCAAGGTATTTTATCATCATAGTTACACAGTTGGATATTTGACCTCAATTGCCAAAGATATATTACCAAACATACCTCGTGCTTTAACTCTTGACTTATAGATCACCTAGTTTGATGGTCCAATACAATTAATTGAATGTGTACAAGAGAAACCTAGTGGAGACAATTAGACAGACAACATGGGATCGTCCACTCTTATTAAGTGAGAAAGAATGCCTTATAAAATAGTACTTTGAATCCTTGGCCAAGGTAGAAAAAATAATTGTAAAATGGGTTTTCCAATTGATATGATCTTGAGCACAAGAATGTGGTTGACAGTTTGTGATAGAATGGCTTAATAAGGATAAGATTATCCCCAAAGTTATTTGGGATCACGGGATGTGGGTTGTACCATTTTTGATTGAAAGGTTGTTAAATATGTTATCGGACAACATATTTAATTTAAAAGAATGTGTTCTTTTGATTAGGTCTCAATCAAATAAACTCTTGAACCTAGTAGGTTACACACATGTGGATTGATTCGTTAGTATGGAGGCATAGAAGTAGTTTATAAAAATTGAGAGATTTTATGAAAAAGATATAAGTTTTATAAATAATAGAAAAGTGAGCATAAACTCTATCAAGCCATGGGTGCAAATTTTGTGGCCAACCTCCTCCTGCTCTCTCTTCCACCCCAGAGGTCACTAGAATGTGCCGAAGCTTCATCTTGGATAGGTTAGAAGGTCTGACGTGATAGAAATGTATACTTTATAAGTTAATCATATTTGATATGATTTGACATTTCTAAAAATATCACATTCAATTAATTAGGTAAATCTTCATTACTAGCTCTTATTAAATACATACATCGTAATGAAGTTCTTGATCATATGCAATGATGATTAGATCATGATGAGATCATGATAATGAGATCAATCATTTAAAGGTATGTTATATAAATGTTTTTAGTTATATGATTCTTGAGATGGGACTTCGAAGATCCAAATAAACTAGATATGATATCTTCTCATATGATAAGAATGATTCATATCATTAATCATTAGTGTGGAGACACTAAGATAAATATAGGTGCTCATTAGTGGAATGAGTTTACTAAATTGACCAAATTAGAAATCCTAAATGGTATATTACCAAACTATCAATCAGGATTTTCTATCATCATGATTGCATGATTGAACCTTTGACCTGAGTTGCCAATGATGTATTGTTGGGTGGCTTGTGCTTTAACCATTGACATATGGATCATCATTTAGATGGTCTAGTAAAATGATAGATTGGGTATGAGAGAAACCTGGTGTAGGCAATTGAGCAAACAACAAGGGATCGTCCACTCTCGGTAAGTAAGAGTGAATATCCTATGTGATAGTACTTTAAATCTCTGTCCAAGGTAGAGAGTGAATATTCTATGTGATAGCCAACACATTTTTCAAAGCCAGGGTGGCATTGGTGATGATCATCTTTACTTGTTCTAGCTCTAAAATTGCATTGGTGAGTTTTACTACCATTGCCCTCCATCTGTTAGCATATCTTATAAAATCTTCACCATTTCTCATATTTTCTACTATGAGGTATGTGATAGAATAAGTTGGGCTGACCCAATCTTGGTATCTCTACAAAAATTTTACCTTAACAATGTCAAAATTACCCACCTCCGAAGGGTCTATCGAATAGAACCATTCTAATGCCGAACTCTCCAATGATCTTCTAAATAGGAAAGCAAGGGCCCTCTGGTCATTCGGCCATATGACGAACTCATAGAAAAAATCCTTTATGTGAATAAAGGGGTTGCCAGTCCCATTGTAGCGGTGGTAAACTGGCATCTCAGAGGGAGACAAATGAAGAGTTGGGAGAGAAGGAAGTGATATTTAGGTGAGTGCTCTTGTGCCAATCAAACTCTTGAGTTCCTTGTATTGTTCATCTATCTAGTTGATTTTGTTCATCATTGCTTAATCAACGGAAGGTTCCCAAACAAGTGGAGGGGGAGTAGATGATTGGTGCACTAGCATGGGAATTGGATAGGTCGAAGCGGCCAGATAAGAGGGGTATGTCAAGGGAGGCATCTGTGGGCGGGCGGGATTGAGGTGATTATGAGAGTAGATCGGCGACCTAGAAGGTGTAGCAATGTTTGGATCGGGACGTTTTAAAGTGGCTACCAAGTGAGAAGAAATTGGGGTCATGAGTACGGTGTGAGAATGGCCATGTTTTGACATGTCAGATTGATTGGTCGCCAACCGGGGCATAGAAATATAGAGGCCACCCTTGAGAGGAGCATGGTCAACTGGTGATTTCCCCTTCAGGATAGCCTCTATGGCTTGGAGTTGAGTGGAGTCGGTGTGAGAGAATGCCTCTCAAAGTGGATTTGGGTGAGGTGGAGAGGAGATTTGACTCAGTTCGGGTAAACCTTCTGGTTCATTAACGACATACGCGACATTTAAGTGAAGTGATGGATCATCATATGGCCCATAGTAAGCTTAGTCATACTCCATTCGTTCATATTGCTAGTCCACCATATCAATGACACGTCCCGACCTTAGATTCATAAACATAAAGAAAGAGTACGTAACAAGTAAAAAAAGCACAAAGTTTTTTTGATTTGATTTTTAACCTTTTTGGTTTTTTCGGATTTCTGTTTGACAATAAAGTTGTAAAGCAAGTTAACCTCGAACAAGACTTCGTTTTAAGCTTTTTAAGTGATTTTGGAATTTTTGTTGGCAAAGAAGTAATGCGATATTATTGACTAGCACACTCACGGAAAAAGATGCCTTTGAATTATACACACAACGATTGTAAACGAACAACTCACGTCTATAATATAAATGTTATTCTAGAAATTGTGCAGAACCAACGTGAGAACACCAAAAACAACTTGGCATCACCAAGTCAGTCGACCACAAGACCACCATGGCTGTTGTGGATCATCCCATTTCCCACCACAATGTGCATGATGTGGTTCTAATTAATGGCCTTAACATTGGCATTTATATAGGCACACGACCCCAGATGACATCATATATACTCGGATATTCGCTAAGCTCTCACTACGGTCACTAACCGCTCCATCATCATGTGCCTTCGAAGAAAAGAAAAGAGAAGAGAAATAAAGACATGCATCATGGTCTTCGAATGACATCAACATTGACATTTAGGTACACGTCCACACGAGCTTCGATGTGGATAATGACATCATCATACTTGGATTTTTTTGCTCAGATAGCCCTCGCTAGGGCAACACCAAATTCAAGTATTATATGTTTGGCACCGGCTCTAGTGACATCAGACCGTTTGGACAAACAACTGACTTTGATGTTTGATGATGTCAGACGAGAGAGAGAGAGAGAGAGAGAGCAACCTAATCTAATGTGCTGTTTGATTGACCAACCAATCTAATGCGCTTTTGGTATTATATTGAACATTATTATCATTATCAATTTTAAAAATGATAGTGATAATAATAAATCATCAATAAGTGGTTGGCTATCAATATAAATATTAAAATTTTTAGTTCAAATCAATCAAGGTATATAATACAAGTGACCACTTGGGTCAATTTTGATTTTGATATACTTCACTTTCTACAAATGCCAATATCAAAACTGATAACAAAAAGGGTATAAGGTTATCATATTTGGTCTAACGTAATCTAAGATTTAATATCATGTTTGGTTAGAATATCAAAAAATAACAGTAGATCAATTTTGGTATTGATATTTGTAAAGGATAAAATATCAACAATCTATTACATAATACGCTTTGCTTGTATTATAAAATTGATTCTATTTGTCAAACACCTCTTGAGAATTTATGTCAATGTCAATTTAAAAATTAATAATGAGAGTATCTGATATTGTTACCAAACTAAGCCTAACGCCTTGTTTAGTAACACTATTAGGTACCTCTATCACTATCAATTTTAAAATTGATATTGATAGAAACCTTTAAGAGATGTTTGGTTAACTGTACCGATTTTAAAATGTGTAATGCTAACAAAGTATATTATGCAATACAAGTGTCAACTTGTATTGCTTTTGATATTGATACTCCTAACATTTGAAAATATTAATATCAATATTGATATAGTACCAAAAATGAAACTCTAACCCAAACAGGGCATAAGATATTCAAGATGATTTTATTTGAACAATAACTTATCGTCACCATTTCCCATATGATAGTCTTTGATCTCCACATGTCTAGATGCCTCGATATTTGAAAAGGAAGAGACTTGTTTTTACCAAAACTTGGGGTCTATGGCTTCAGTTAGTGATTGTTGTGAACATTTTTATCAATGTTCCATCCTGCTCTGAACATGTTGGCTTGGCCCTTTTCTCATTATCTCTTGCAGATCATGTCTACATGTCTTTTTGTCAAATGCCATTTATCCGTACTCTTACGTCTTATCTTGGGTCCATAATATAGTTTGTGATGTTTGTTTCATGTTCTCTAGTTGGGTTATACTCACCACGTCGTACCTGTTGCTCTTTGGTGCTCCCCATGTTTGGTATAATTTATAAAGCACCTCTCTCCATTTCTAGGAGTAATTTGAAACAAGAAAACTTTTTTTTTTGTTATCTTCTCTAGTCTGCGGGCACGTTGTTCTTCAGATTATGTTTTAAACGATAGGAAGTAGATTCTTTAGACACGTTGTGCTCACCATGGACATGTTCGGTGAGATATGATCACAAAAAGTCGACGCCATGTTCGGTAAATCTTCTTATCCAAGAAGGAACTGTAATACATTGTTTTTAACATGATTGCCAAACGTCTTTCTTGACAGATCTTGTTACAAAATTAATAATAATAACTATCAACATTTTTTGTAGAGACAATCTATCTTATCATACAACTAATCTCTCTCTCTCTCTCTCTCTCTCTCTCTCTCTCTCTCTCTCTCTCTCTCTCTCTCTCTCTCTCTCTCTCTCTCTCTCCTGAGTACCTTATCTATCTATCTCACTCTCTCTATATATAATTCATAACTGAAAAAAAATCTTTGAAGGTGCGTTTGGTTAGAAATGTAAGGGGAATAAATTACGAACAAATCTTTCCCGCTCAACCTTTCAGCGATGTAGATTTTGTAATAATTGATAATCAATATAATTCATCTCTCGATAACTTTCAAAAGTTGAGAGAGAAGATAACATTTTAAGTTCTTTCTCCCTTCTTTAAGAGTATAAATTCAAATCATTAAGTCAAAGGAAAATAGCATTTGTTTGATGAGCTTATGTGATGTTACTCAGCGATCGGAGACACCATAACTATCATTTTTGGTGACAAGAGTCTCTAGGCCATAATAACTTAATAGTGGGAGGCCACAACACAAAAAAATATCTTTCTTTATTACAATGTTATGTTTACGATTGCCAAAAGCTTTTCTTAACAGCTTTTGTTGCCAAAAAAAATAGTATCAACACGTTTCGTAGAAGATGATAATCTATATTATCGTGCAACCAAACGCCTTTAAAAATTCTTGAAATCTAACTAAGCTCTCTCTCTCTCTCCCTCCCCCCTCCTAAACCCCTAAAAGTGTGCATCTGATGAAAGTCCTAACATGGTGGTCTGTTCCTGCTCTCATGTTGTATGAATTTCGATCTTGGGCAGATGAGATCATGAGGGCATGACTGGGCAAACAGTCACCGTTGCTTCGATGGTGTTGCAAAAAGGTGAAAAAAACAAAACAATAATATGTCAATCACTTTTGACAGCACTCCCAGTAAACTTTCAGTTTGGTAAACTGATAGAACACAATACAGTACAAACAAACACGGAAGAATATGTAGACATAATGCAGGTCGATACTGTTTTGTTGATAGGAGACAGCTTATTTCGATCGGAGGATAAGAACCAAATTAGCAACAGTTGCAACAGAAAGTCTGCTGAGAACTGTGGCTGATGCCGTCCAGCTGCATCACTCCCGAAAGATCAGATTTTCCCTTGCTCTTTTAGTTGTTCCTGTTCAAGTTCAAGAAGCTAAGTGAAAAAGAAATGAACAAACTGATGCATCAGAGAGAAGGTGACATGGGAGTGCAGAAAAGAAAAGAAAAAGACTCACCCCAGCAGGCGACATAAGTTGTAGACTATATAAACACTTGATAGTGGGCAGTTAATTATGATATGGTTGCATTATCATTTAACAGATAATTCCAAAACGCAAGCTCCGATGACAGAAAAACTGGACATGAGCTGTCCGGTTTAGAATCTTAGGTAAGTTGCATTCTTGACCATTGTGTAATAGAAAGATACCAGCAACCCTTAGAACCCCTCTACGGTCACCATAAGAATCTTGCTCTCAGACACATGGAATAATTTTTGAAGCAATGCGCTTGGCTGACAACAAGCTTTTACAACCTTTATTATGTAGCTTCTCTAACATGTCAATTATACAATAAAGCTAATATCCATGTAATAACCAGACACCCTTTCCAACACAGATTTCATTGGATTACTAAGAGGTGGCCTTTGTTTTGGCTTAATATGAATCTGAACTCTCAGTTGGTGCTTGATTAGTCTAACAACACCTTTAACCTCTGATTCGGTCAAAGACATAATTGTCAAGGCAACAAGGCATCCAAGACTTTGAAGGATGTCAATTTCGCTAAGGCGACAAGGCGACCGCTTAAGCATTGCCTAAGTAGTCAAGATGGTAACATTGGACGTTCATATATACATATATACATATGCATGTACATATACACAATCATATATGTAATTAGATATTAGTATTATATATATTAATACATATATGCAAATTTATATATACATAAATATAATTATAGTTGTATGTTATAATTGAATATGAATGTTTTTATGTTCATACATTTAAATGTGATTTTATTTATATAATTATGTATACATATGTATATATTTATTTTAAGAAATAATTAATCTTGATAAACTTGACGTGTGAGAGACGATTTAAAATAGATTTTAATAAATTTTAAGTATACAATGTATTTTTATAATTATGAATCTTATATATATATGTGATAACATAAGTGATAGTAAAATATATTAATATACTTACACTATTATAAACTGACACTTGAGATTCGCGGATCGACCTATACAGTCGAGTCATAAGGGTCAAGGGGGCAATGTCCCTTGTGGGAGTTATCAGGCGGCAAAGCCCCCTGAAAGAAATTTTTTTTATTATGTATAAATGTTTGGGGGTGCCAAGGCGGGTACCTTGAGTGCCCTGGGCACCCAAGCGGGCACCTTGAGCGCCTTTTGGGTTTCCCAACAAGGCGTCCTGACAAGGTGCTGGCAAATTAGTGCCTTGCCGCTAGGCGGCGCCTAGGCAAGTGCCTTGACAACAGTGGTAAAGGTTGTGGTGAATAGATTGTTTGATAATGTCTTAGTTAACTTCTAAATTGCTCATTTATGCCTTAATACACCTTTTAAAAATAAAAGGTAAAGTTCAGCTTTTTAATTTTCAGATATAATACTTCATAAAGAATATAAGTAATGTGTAATATATATTCAACTAAACACTAAATCAATTAACATGTAAACATAGTAATTTGATAAGTACTTAATTTTATCAGAAACTAATAGGTTAGACATGAAATTAAGTTTTCATATTTTTCAGATTAAGACAAAACAAATAACAAACGCCACCTTAATTATTTCTAACCTATTAGTTTGTGGTAAAACAAGTACTTAATTTCATCAAGATGTTTACATATGAATCAATTTAGTGTTTATTTGAAGATATATTATATATGTTATTTATATTCTCTACAAAGTATTGAAACTGAAAAATAAAAAGCTAAACTATACAGCTTAATTTTAAGAGGCTTATTAAGATATGAGTGACCAATTTAGAGGTTAATTAAGACAATCAAACAGTCTAAATACTACAACCTCTGACAGAATCAGAGATCAGAGATTCAGAAGTATGATTAGACTAATCAAAACGGAGGCCAAGGCCTTTCTAAACCTGAGTATAGGCTACAGCCATGTATCCAAGGATTGTAGGTCCCTTGGATGGATTGGATGACAAGGAAGTTGAGAATCAGCTGAAGTCAAATGAGAAACAGACAAGTGGCCAAGATTCAATATGATTCGTCAGGAACAAGTCAATCACTGCTGAATCTAGCCGTAGAATGGCCAATAACAGCAGATTCTGGACAATCACAACGATTAAGGTGGATTGACCAACCCTTGTTTGGATCATTTGTTTGTGGCAGGAAACAGCCAGTGCTTGGCCTGTAGCCCGTTCCTGATCAAGATCAGCTGATCCTGTATTCTTGAGTGTATCACCACCAATCCAAACTACTAATAAATAACACTATTCTAGGTAGAAAACCGATCAGTGTTAAAAGAACGTTAACATAGATAAGAGGTGATAGAAACAACTAGTGCTTAAGGATGTCACTTACCTCTGTCACAAAAAATGCATGAAATCCCAAGGGAACTAAAGTTGGTAGTTCCACAACAGCGACTGGATCTGCTGACATTGTTTTGGCATCTACAACATTAACCTCTGATTTTCTGCAGTGATGAATTCATAGACAACAAAGATTATGCATAGAAAGAACAAAAGAAATGATTAAACCCACTATAGATGTGAATGTGAGAAGCTCTACGGCCAAAGATGTATCCCCTCTAACAATTCCTATCCTTTGTCCTAATGTTTAATAACAATGCGGACACTCAGCACTGTGGCCACTAATACGTTGACAAGGAGGTAATGGAAGAAGTAAACAAACAGAAAAAAGAAAAACCAAACAAAAAGTAGTCTTCTCATCTGCATGCTCAGTTTAGTTTAGCAACTATGATTGATTGTTAAGAAACTTCACTTGCCTCTAAATATCACGTCCAGCATTTTGGCTTAAAGAGCAAAGGATCCTTTAGAGACTTTATACACCAAGAAGAAAACATGTCTAGCTAATCCAGAAAAATTCACAAAGCTAGGTTGGTGAACAACAAGGTAGTTTCACATGCTTAAGTATGTACTTGAGTAGGGTGAAAGAAGAGGGGCAGAAAAAAATTAGATAAAAAAGAATACCCTGAATTTTCATCATGTACGAAAAATATCAAGTACCCATCATCCTCATCAGATGAAACTCCAGGTATACGAGGTACAAAAATTGCCTCAGAACCATATCTTCCAGGTCCCAGTCTAAAGATGCCTTGAACATTTCCCCCAAGTTCAAACTTTGTTTTCCCATTTATTTCTGGTTCAGCGTGTAGATCAAACTTCACAATGCCATTAACCTTTGCAATACCTTCAAGCGAGGTCCCATAGACAAACCGTTGTTTCCTGTACCCATTCATAATAACAAAGGAAACATAGATCACTCTAATATACTCATAAGAAAATACAAGTATCAACGATAAAATAAAAAAAACAATCAAGAAAACTGACCTGCCTGTGTAGAGTTCATTGATCCTAGGAAAGTCCACAGCAGAAACTGATAATTGTCTTTGTGATGCAACACCAGTTTTCATATTGAATCTCATTTCATACCTAACATCAAAAGAGAAAATTTTGAACTGAATGCAAGATATGGTAAAAAGTAGGGTATAACATCACATACAGCTCATTTTTAAAATGGTCTGGCCTTTCATTTTCAGTTCCATTGACCATGTCCAAGTCTGGATTCTCAAGACGGCAAGTGATTAGAACAACTTCATCCTCCTCCTCCCAAGCGTTAGCTGGCAAAAATCCCAAATTTATGTCATAAATGTGATTTCCAAATACCCCGTTGGATTGAGAACTAAGCACCCGTATCACTATTGATTTTGATATCTTGTAGTATCATTTCTAATGCTGCTGTGTGTCAATATCAAAATTAATATTACATTCATTTCAACGTCCTAACCAAAAAGGTGTTATGCAAACTGCTCTCACATGACTGACTTCTCATTTAACAAGCTACCACAAAATATTCATCATACGTAAGATAGTTGATGCATGGGAAAAGAAAACAGAACTATGATTCATATGAAAGAATTTTAACTGAACTAAATGAAGCCTTGATCCCAAATTATTAAAACTCACTAGTGGGTTTACCTTGAATGATTGGGCTACCCATAGAAACTTCTAATCCTTCTCAACAATGAAAGTCTTTTCAACATACTTAGACCTACACCCTTCCTTTCCTTCCAATGTCCTAATATTCTAGCCTAAGCAGCCAAACCCTTTCGAGGTCCAAAGTTGATATGTTTAAATAGTTTCAATCTCCCTTCTGCAAGTATAACCTTCACTGATACTATTCTCATCTTTTCATTAGTATACTCGTTAAATACTTGTTTAATCTAATTGTCACCACATCCACCTTAACATTTTCATCTTAACAACACATTATGAAAGTTTGTGGATTTTTGTCACACAATACTAGCTCCCAAACAGCATTATTCTATCACAAAGTAGAGTTTTCCTTGAAAATATCACGAATGGGATTTAAATACTGCACTATGTTATTAGAGGTGCTTAAGGTGCTCATTTAGACAATGAGGTAGGGGTCACCTCCTAGTTTGCTTCCCTGAAGTTTTCCTCAAGGGTCTTTGTGGCCATCTCTCTAAAAGAGCTAATTAAGCATTAAATAGGTTCTGTATACACAATTTTTGTTTGTGAAATGATGAGCTTGGTAATCTCCAGATATAATGATATCCTAGTTTATCAAAATTAGCAGTATAATTATACTTGTGTATCAGTATTATTATTTTTAATTAAAACATGGATCAGCTTTATGCAATTTAGGTCAATGGACCAATTTATGGTGTGTTTGTTTGAGGGTAAAAGATAAAAATGTTGAACATAATTTACTTAGGATCAGTTTTTCAGGAAAATTAAAATATAAATCTGTTGTTTGATTGAAATGAAAAATGTATTCCTGACATTATTATCAATTGTTTGTTTCCATGTAAAATATGTTATTATCATTTTAAATATTTATGTAAAATGTATTTTCATGACACAAGGTGATATGACTTCAAATATTATCAATTTATGAATCTTTAAAAATATTTTCAGTAAAAAATTTATATTACACCAAAACTATTTTAAAGTAGACATGAGATACACTAATATATTATTACCTAATTTATGTCATAACAGTAAGCTTATTTTATATTATAACTTATATTCTTGAGAAGGGGATCTTAGGCACATTTAGCTGCAGCTTCACCTTCCCCCTGGAGTCCTTATGTAATCTCATGGCCCTGCGCTGCCTGAAAATAGGATTCGGTAAAAATTGGAGGTGGGCAAAATCCAGCTGTTGATGCAGTCAATCGGAAATTGTTTCATTTGATGACAATTTTACAGAGAACCAAATGATTGATCAAATCCACTTTTTAGGAAAAACTTGATGCAAACACCTCTTTAACGTGTAATCAAATAGACCCTTAGTGGAAAAAACATAGATTACCTCAACTGCCTGAGATGGTTGAAGTGAGGCGACCCTTAATCTTCTCACCCTGCAGCATTTCCTGAATAAAACAGGTGACACAAGGCTCCAACGGTCAATCTACATTTTAAGCTTGAAACTTCCAATTTACTGCTAATGTCCATCCACCCCCATATTTTTGGATGATTGAAACTAAGACCTTTAATATGCTTGATGCTATATCATCCTATGCAAGCCAATGTTCTATTTATGTAAAAATAATATGACTATGTATCTGCTTTCCTTCACCACAGGGACACCTGCTCACGTCTCACTGTCCCAGCCCTTCTGTCATGTATGCACACCAGCACAGCCGCCTCCACCAACCTTATCTCTGTATGCCTGTTGTACCCCAAGCAAACCAGTCTTAGGACCCGCCCTTCTGTGAGCTGACATCCAATTTCCCAGCCACATCCTAACTGCCCAGTCAAAAACCACTGAGCCTGCCTTGTGGCCTCTAACGTTTGCCCCCACAATTCATGTGCCACCCTCCCTCTCTAATCTGTGTATGCCCTGACCTGCCTCCAAACCACCCCCGCTTCACTGCAGCCCGTCACCAACAGCGCACAGCAGCCACACATCAACTTCCACATGGTTACTGTCCCCAAAGCCATACCTACTGCACAACCCTCTGCTACACCCACATCCCCGAATGTACACAGCCACAAGCGCCCAGGCTACCTGTGCCTGTGCCCCCACTCTCCCATATGCCCCTTGTGCACCCATGATTCCCATGCGTGCATCAAAGGCATTGACTCCATAGCAGGATTCCCACCTCAACTGGTGGGTCTGGGCATGCAACCATCAGTTAGCACAAGCAGGCCTCCATTCCACCGCTCCGCTCCTCTCTCTTCCAACTCTCCCTCGCATGCAGTTTCCATCCTCGTGGGCATCTGCACACTCCTGTTCTCCCATAGAGCCGCACCCAAGCGCAGCCCTGTGAGAGCCAGAACCCTCTGGTCTGCCATCCCTGCATGGCTGCAACAAAGTCCATCAACACACCCCCACAACTGACCATGCTTTGAATTCCTTGTATGAATACCCACTCCCTTCTTTGTCTGGAGCACAACTGCAGCAGCATGGTTGTCTCCACCACTGCATCTTTCAGGCTGGGAGCATCGTGCAGCCTTTCTGCTCCCACACAGATGCACAATGAATTCCAGTATCAACACCAAAAACTGTAGGCTCTTCAGCCTTTCCAATCACCTCTTATCATCAGCCAGTCGGTTACATCATTCCCTTCTGCTTGGAGGCCAACATCGTCACACACTCACACCTGTGCCGAGCTTTGCTACAAACACAGTCATTATCAACCGTGAAGCTTATTATGTCCTGTATCTCTAAGCTCGCATGGCTGCCGTCTGATGCCCAGTGGAATCGGATCCTGTGGCTTAGAATTAAATTTGTGTGAGAATTGTGTACTATTATAATATTTGGTATTACTTAAAAAGTGATATTTATGGAGTACTCTTTGATTTCTATCAGTTTGTAACGAGCAGGATTAATGCAAGTTCACGTTCAGCCAACTCTGCTCCTATGTTCCGGAGCAGTTTGGAAACAGAGATGGTGTCAGCTTGTCTTAACAAGTTAATATCCTAGCGCTGTGCCAGACATTGTCATTTTGGATTTGAGGAAACTTTGCCCAAATATGAAGATGGAATGGGTTTCTTCTCTAAAAGGTTAAAGAACTACATCTCAAGGTCACTGCTTGATTCTTTTGCTTCAAGTTTTATTTGGTCAAGGGCGGGTGTGCCTATACACAGTTTGCATGGATGATGTGCGACAAGGCAGCAGAAGCCATTCAGTTTGTTCAGATGCATGTTTTGAGATCATTTCATGTGGTTGTTGTGAGTCTTTACATTTTGGGACATAACTAACTAGTTGAACAGCATTGCCAAGATGAATGCTCCCAGCCAGGAACTTATATTGCAATTTAAATAATACATATTTTATGGGTTGTCAATATATATATATATATATTTGCAGCACTTACCCGTTGTGTCCAGAGGTTGATGAGCTGAACATAGTGATATAGAGCCAAAATAGAAATCATCTTGAGGAATCCTCCTGACAAGCCATATATTAGGCCAGCCCAAAGCTCAAAGTGGAGTATTTCCTGCTGACCAGACAAGGACAAGATGGAGAAAAGCTCAAGGTGTTGAACAAGTCCTTCAGGATAGCGATAGCCAACCCTCTCCGATCAAGCTAGAGTTGGAACAGTTGGACCATTGGGGTCTAATAGTGACTCCGACAACTGACTGCATGTATGTATGCTACCCCAGGACCTTGGCAGACTTTTCTCGAGACAACCATCTATATTGACAGCATTTTGGCTCAAATTTTGTATCATTTATAGAACATTTGAGTTGTGCATTATTGTTGTGCTCAAACAGGATGAACTAGAAAGAAATCCAAGATAGAATCTATGCGGGCCGATTTTAGGGGGGTTTTCTGTTTTTTCTGGTTTGTATTTTTACATAGAATCTATTTGATGTAGATATAAAAAAAATAATATATAAAATAAAAAATAAAAACAAGAAGCACATAGATCATCTTTTTGGTATTGAGAGTGTTTTGTAATTGCTCATTCACACAATTGATGTACAAATATATTATATTTTTATGTAAATGCATTAATGCACTCCATCTTTATAAAATATTATGTTTCATTCATGCATGCATTTTAATCTGATATTTCAAGATCTGAACTCAGGAGATCTAATATGACAATCCTTGACTGTCTCTCACACCACTGCTCCCCTCTTCTCTCTTCCAACTCTCTCCCTTCCAGCCTCAGTCTGCATGGGCTTGCATCTCCGCGCTGACATCTCACTTACAGCCCTGGGCAAGCGGAAGCACTGCGAGAGCCTCAACCCTCTGGTCTGCCATTGCTGGACCGCTGCAATACAGCCCTGTCAGTATGCCGTCACATTTGACTTTAAACTGCTCCAATGAATCCCCCTCTCCCTTCCTAGTCCGGCAAACAACTGTAAAAGCATGGTTGTCTTCACTGCTGCGTTTTTTTTTTTCAAACCAGGATCACCGTGCTCCATGAATCTAAACAATAAATCCAACAGTCTCATGGTTTGCAGGTTCAGCTAATCAGGATTCTAGCTAGATCCAAGCCAAATGTTTTTTTTTGAGCCAATCTAAGCCGATCATGGATCAATTTTTCTGCCATAGCCAAGCCAGCCGATCCATTCCCGTCCCAGAAATCCTTGCATGGCCTCAACACCTATGTCATGGGCTATTCAGCCTCTCCAGCCACCTCTTATCATCCTGCCAGTTACAGTGTTCATCTGATGCTTGTTGGCCAATACCATCACCCTTGTGCTGAGCTATGCCACCTACTCAACCACTAACCGTGAAACTTTATTAGGCCATAGTACCTCTAAGCTTGCATGGCTGCCTGGGTGCCTGCATGCAGTTCCTGTAGCTCCGAATTGAATTGTGACACAATTGTGTACTTTCATGATATTTGGCACTGGAGGATGACTGATATGTATGGAGAAGTTTTAATTTCTATCACTGTGTGATGGCCGGGGGGACTGATGGGCGTTCACGTGCAGCCAGCTTTACCCTTTCGTTCCACAGCATGTGAACTTGCAATTTCTGATGCGGAACTGTCTCTAAAATCGGATTCCAGACAGCAAATTGGCATTATACGCACGTGCCTATATCGTGACATTCTAAAAACTACAAACGTCAACTAAGTAGAACTCATGGATTGAAGAATCGGTGAAATTGAATTGAAATCGGCTGATTCCTAAATTAGATCGGTCGATTTTAATCCGCTTCCACACTGAAGGACCGATTCCTCCAGGAATTCTGGAGGAATCGGTCTGAATCGATAGAATTTAGTAGGATCAATCCGATTCTACTGATTTTGACCCAAAATCGGTTGATCTGATCGATTATGTCTGGACAACTTAAGTCCCAACGGCGAATCGATACTGGGCCTAATGCAAACCCGGTATCAATCCGATTCCGGCCAATTTAGGTCCGGATCAACCGATTATAGCGGTCTTCTGCCCTAACAACAGAGCTCAATCAATTCCAGCCATTCCATCAACGATTTCACTGGTGATTCCCTTGATTTCGGCAGTGACGGCGCCGATCCACGTGATTCCTACGAGAAACGGTCGATTCTAGCAGTGATTCAGGTGATTACAGCGATTCTGGCAATCCAAAAAGTGATTCCGACGATCCAACCCTCGATTCCAGCTCCAAACAGGTCGTTGTCATCTTTTTAATAAGATTTCTTAACCGGAATTCCCATACACTCATTTCTACATTTTCCAACGACTCCGTAATGATTTAAACATACCGAGCAACCCGTCTAAAGGGATGTTCTCTTCCCGAACATCTCATAAACTAAATGTATTGATGTCTAATAACCATAATAAATTGTTTATGTATGTTGCAAGGTGCAAATAATGGCCGATCAGGACGAAGGTGATGTGTCGGCACATCCATCGGATGTCGATTGGGATCATGGACACATTGTAGACTTATCCAAAAAGCGAGTTAAATGCAAGTGGTGTGACAAGAAAATGAACGGGAGTGTTTTTCGCTCGAAACAACAAATTGCCAGTGTAAGTGACAATGTTAAGAAATATGACAAGGTGTTTACGGAGATGAGCAAAGAGATGAGAAGTTACCTCACAGGAAGAGTCTCACAACGAGAGATTAGGATTGAACAACAGGAGAAGTTGCAATGATGAGCTCTTTGAGAGGAGAAAGGGAGAGGGGTTGCAAAAACGGAAAGGGAAAGGGAAGGTAACAACGGATCCGGAGTTGGAGAGTGGGAATTTATCCACAGACTCCGAACTCAAGAAAATTATGCATGCAAGCCAATGTGCAGCAACAATGGAGAAGAGAGATGGGAGTAGGAAGGTCCAGAGCTGACTCTGTTTTTGGCAGATCAACATCGGCTCGACCTAGCCACACTGAGGGAGAAAGAGATGAGTCATTTTATCAGTCTGGTATTATGAGATCTACACTAGTAGATGAATATCATTTTAGGAAGCAAAGTGTCTCGCAGATGAACATTAAACAAGCAATGAAAGGAGTTAAAGTAATGGGAACAGCTGCAAAGAGAACAGCGAGGTACATTGTAAAGTGGGTTTTACATGCAAACATCAGTCTTAATATGTAATGTATGTATGTTTATTTTATTAACATTGTTTATGGCTAATAAATTGTTTTACCTTAATGTAGGCATCCCAGCACATTTAGCCATTAGCCCATACTTCTACACTATGATCGATGACATTGCTGAGACTAGACCGAGAATGCAAATCCCTACCAGCAGGCATATATATGCTAGGAGTTGAAGCAATGGATATAAGGTTTTAAGTTGGTATGGAAAGAGAGAGGTCGCACAATTACGTGTGATGGGTGAAAAGACATCACCAAGAGGAGCAAGATCAACTTCTTGCTATATTGCTCAAAAGGTACCACCTTTCTAAGTCGGATGATGCTTCGGGTAAGATAAAGAATATCAACTATATTTTTTCATTGATGGTTGTCGTAGTAGAGAATGGAGAGGATAATGTAGTTAAGTTTGTGACCGACAATGAACCCTTCTACAAGACAGTAGAGAAGAAATTGATAGAGAAAATGCATCACCTCTTCTGGATACCATGCGCAGTGCATTCTATTGACTTCATGTTAGAGGATATAGGCAGGGAGGCTACAGTTTTTACACTTGTCAGGTAGGCACAAATTATTACTTCTTTCATTTATTTACATCTCCGTCTATTGCACATCACGAGGGAGTACATTGCAGGACATGATTTTGTGAGGCCAGACCCTACTAGGTTTGCCACAAACTTCATTGCACTGGAGAGTTTATATCGGCACAGATATGCACTAGTCAGGTTCACCCAATATGAGAAGTACTATTAGTGATGATGGACCACCAACATAATAAGGAGAACCAGTTGGAGATTCTTGTCAAGGCTAAAAGACAAATCACATACAAGATATTTTGGGAGAGAATTGTCTATTACTTGACAATCATTGAGTCATTGGTAGTTGTCTTGAGGTTAATTGACTCAGATGACAGGAACTAGATGAAAACATTATATGATGCAATAAACCATACCAAATTGAAAATCAAATATTAGAATCCCAAAGGGTACAAGAAATGGTGGAAGATCATTGACAAAATATGGGATAGGACATTGCATCATGATGTACAATGTTGCAAGTCAATGAATCTTTTGTGCTTATTTACTTTCTACTTAGTTTGCATTTAGTTTGTTGATAATGAAGTATGCTTGAATGATTGCATGATATTTTTTGAACTCCCACGTCCAATATAGAGAACAAGTATTCAATGATAGTAAGGTGTTGAGGGATACTCTTCCGATCATTCAGCGTTTATGCTGATCTTAACAGAATAGGATAGAAGCTGAGTTAGAAGTAAGTGAAAGTTGTACCAATAATTACGAGTGAATAAATAATTGGGAACATTAATCATTTTTTATTTATTATTTTTTAGATGCAGCAGGTAGCACTATAAGATGAGGATTAGAGTATACTCAGATGCTAATATGAGATATTCATATGACAAAGTTTCTCCTAGTATGTTTATTTAACATCGTATTTTTATTACCTTTTTTATAATTCCATTAATTGCCTATAGATGACTGATTGTTTGATATTTTTTATAGCTTAGTGGTAGGTGCAACCACAGGTCAATGTGAGGAGTGAATGGAATCCATTAATTGCAATTGCTATCGGGATATCAAGCTAGAGCATTAATTCCTCACATTGTGAGAGAACCTAGAGTACATTCAACCTAAGACACATAAAGAGGAGGAACAGGCTGACATCAGATAGGCTAGATAAGCTTGTCTTCTGTCATTATAACATGAGACTGCGCATGAAAAATATCAAAGACCGATAAAAGATCTCAGAGGAGAGATTTGCAAGATTTGTAGGTGATCCATATGAGCAAAGATAGAGAGCACAAACACCACACGAGGAGGTTGACATAGACCAAATCTTTCAGAAGGAACATTCACTTACTTCTTGAATAGAGAAGAGGGCAGTCAGGGATCATCTAACAAAGTTTGATCCCGATGATCGTGCATGAACAAAAGGAAAATTAGATAACATTAAGGTTACCACCTACTCCTCAGGCTCAAGCAGGCCCATCTTTTGCCCCAACAGCCGTACAAGAACCACCTACAACCTTGGCCCCAACTCCAACCCTAGCCCCACCTACGCAACCCATTTACAATGCAAGGAGAACAAAACAAAAGTAACATCAAGAAAAATGAGATAGTTTGCACAGCTGAAAAAAACTATAGGTTATGGGTCATCACATAATATAGCAAAAGAAGTGAAGAGAAAGAAGCTAAATATTAGGCGACGTCCTATTAGCCCAAATGACAGCACACAGGCTCCTTCACACTCCTCAGTTGATGACATGGATTGCAGAATAGGCCGATCTAGATCGGGATCGGCCATGGCCGATCCGATTCTCGACGGAATCACCGATCCGGAGAAAATATCCATCGGAATCGATGTTTTTGGATAGAATCAGGGCCGAAATCATTCGAATCAGTCGATTACGGAACGATTCCGGTGATTCCGTGCTGGAATCAGCCGGAAATGGCTGAAATGGCGCCGCGGCGGCCCTACAAAAGTCATCGGGGCCTACTGGGTCCATCGGGACCCGGTAGCCTGGATTCAGTGACTTAGTCACCGGACTGGACCGGTCAGACCGGTGACTTAAGTCACCGGATCCAGGCTACCCGTCTTCCCCGCAGGCGGGGAAGACGGCCGCGGCAGCCGCGGCGGCCGCGGCAGCCGCAGCACCATTTTGGGGGCGATTTCAGGCCGATTTCGCCCCCAAAATGCTCTAGATAGGATCGGAATTCGATTTAGAGTGTTATTTTGGTATTTTTTTAGGTTTTACCACTTTTTGAAGGACCGATCCAGAACAATTCCGGATCGTTGTTTCTTCCGGTGGATCACTCAGAATCGGACCTATCCGATCCGATCCGGATCGGATCGGTACCCACCGATCCGGTGGCCGAATCCGATCCTACCATCCTTGGTTGATGATGACGAGGAGAGCATGCTAACCACCCAGCCAGGAGGAGGAGGAGGAGGGGGGAGATGTACGTGGAGCAGATGCAGGTATAGTAGCTCCAAACTCATCTACTTCACGACAGCAAAAATCATATTTCTATGATGAGCAGCCCCTACAGCATTATGAAGAGCCAGATTCTCCTGTGTTGGATGAGCTCCAACAGCCATAGATTCCACCTACTGAGCCTACTTACATGCCACATTCCGATGTTTATGACTTGACTGACATAGTGGATGCAATATTTTCATATGGATGTGTGCCCACATTGATAAGAAGACTAAAGACAATTCAGTCGTCGCAGGAGTAGGAGGAAGAAGATGAAGATCAATATCATAGATATTAGCGAACAAAAGTCATGAAATGTATATTTGTATTGTCATCTTATGTTGTTATTAGCATATTTTCATGTTTATTATCATCTTATTATGTTTTCATGTTACAATTATTAGCGTTATATTCTTATCATGTATGCGACTATGGATGGATACACTTTAAGCGTGTTAAATATTACATTTCAATTTTTAAAATTCTTTCAGTATATTTCCTATTCTTCTAAATTTTTTATGATTTTTATAAATTTTCCCTAAAAAATTTAAAAAAATTGATTCCGAATCAGTCGAAATCGGTTTTCCTTCCCAAAATCATCTGATACCGGCCAATCTGATTCGATTCAAATCAGATCGGTAGAGGCCAATTCTGGAATCCTTGGTAGAACTAAAGCAGCCCAGAGTATGTGGCCCTCTAGTGGATAGAACCAAGATAGTCTACTACCTGAGTTTAGGATGCTTAACTATCAACGCAAATCTAATTAACTCAAAATATGTTCGCTTAAAAGAATATACCGATAGTTAATAATCAAGCTAGGTGCCTACTCTCACGCAACACGGCAGTTGAACATATAATAAATAATCATGTATAACATGCAAAGAGAGAGAGTATGTGTATGGACGTGGGTGATGTCCCATGGCATCCACTAACCAATTGATGGGGGACAGGACCTAGACTTAGGGAATTAACAGAAAGACAATGCACAATTAGAGATTAACTAGCATTTAATCCAGAAAATTGTAAGAATTCACAAGCAGAATAATGAAACAGTTATCAATAGAAATTGGACCAGGAAAGACAGTCACAATTTAAAGAAATTTCAAAAAAAATGGCAATATGCAAATGCTATTAAAGTAAAACCACACTAACCGGTAAAATCCAATCAATTAACAATCATATTGTGAAAGCAATCAAGATGGCTACTGATGCGGGACGCGGCGGGACGGACCGGCGACGTGGCGCTGCAGCGGGCCTTCAAGAGGCGCAAAAGACCTAAGAAATGCAGGAAACAAGCAAAACCGGACTTAAACCGGTCAAAACGGGCCCAAAATATGTCGAACCATGCCCGAATCGCTCAAAACGGGCCTGAACCGGCCCCAAAATAGCTTGAACCGGCCTGAACCGGCCCAAAACAGGGTGAACCGGCCGGTTTAGGCCCTGAACCGGCTTCTGGACCGTCGAACCGGGCCGAACCGGCCCTGAACTAGTCTAAACCGGGCTGAACCGGCGGTCGGACCGGCTCGAGGCGAACCGCGGCCGGCTCACCGATTGGGCGGACCGGACCGCCGGGCGGGCGGGCGGGCGGCGGTTCGCACGAACCGCCACTTAACGGGGGGGGGGGCGTGGCCGCCCGCGATTGGAGGCGGGCCGCCGCGGCACCCCCGGGGGGGGGGGCGCCGTCGTCGACCTCGCGAGCGCGCGAGGGTGTCGCCTCGCGGATGCAGCCGCGGCCGCGGTGGCACCGCCTCGCGGGAGGAGGAGGCGCCGTAATCGGCGCCGGACGCCGCCGCCGCCGCCGCCGGGAGGGGAAGAGGGTGGCCGGGAGGGCCGTTGTCGCCGGGGCCCGGCCGTGTCCCAGAGAGCCGCCGTTGCGAAAGAGGAGACCGGGAGGCCGCCGAGCCCGGGCACGGCCGCGCGGGGACGGACAGAGCCGGCGACGCGGCTCTTCCTCCTCCTCCTCCTTCTTCTTCTCTCGCTATGGGTCCGACAGGGGTTCCTGCAAGGGATGGTGGGGTGTAGGTACTCCCGGGATCGCCGTGAGGTGGGGTGGACGGAGGGATGGAGATCGACGCGGTCGGAGGTGTCAAAACGGACGAAACGGGGGGCGACCCGGTGTCGATAGTGGCTTCAAAACGAACCGGTGAAGGGGGAAGGGGCAAGAATGGCTCGTGAGGCCGCCGGAGGAGGGGGGGAAGGCACCCACGCCGAGGGTCGCGAAGGGACCGGTCTGCACCGGAGGTGGGGCCGGACGACCTCCATCGCGCAGGGGTGAAGAGGAAGGGCAGCGCCCAAAGACAAGGGGGCAGCCCCTAGGGTTCCAAAAATTGGACACTAAAACTTCTCTCTCCTCATTGCAACAAGTGGCCCTCTTAAATAAAGGAGCCTATTACAAACAAGACATCGTAAATAACTAATTACATACATGTCCTCGTAAGGACCCAAATTAAAGGAAAAGACTAAAACAAACTTCAAATATTTACAAACAAGACCAAATGGACGTAAATACAACAGACCCAAAACGGACCGGACCGGGTCCCCATCATTCTCCTCTACCAGAGAAAACTCGTCCTCGAGTTTCTCATTTGTCTTCTGTTGCCGCTCGTCACGTTCCACCAAGCGCCGCCGCACTTCACTCCACATCCCGAGTCGGCTCACGAGAATGGGCCGATCCTGTGCTCGATACCATTCGATGCGGGACGCGGCGGGACGGACCCACGACGGCGCGCCGCGGCCTTCGCAGGCGCAAAAGACCCAAGAATGCAGAAACAAGCAAAATCGGACTTAAACCCGGTCGAAAACGGGCCCAAAATATGTCGAACCATGCCCGACCGCTCAAACGGGCTCGAACCGGCCCCAAAATAGCTTGAACCGGCACCGAACCGGCTCCAAAACAAAGGGGTGAACCGGCCGGTTAGGCCCCGAACCGGCCTGGACCGTCGAACCGGCCGAACCGGCCCCGGAACCGGTCTAAACCGGCCGAACCGGCGGTCGGACCGGCACGGAGGCGAACCGCGGCCGGCTCACCGATCGGCGGGACCGGACCGCCGGGCGGGGGCGGGCGGGCGGCGGTTCGCGCGAACCGCCACTTAACCGGGGGGGCGTGGCCGCCTGCGATCGTGAGGCGGGCGGAGAGACGCGGCCGGCTCGCCGGCCGCCGCGTACCCCTACGGCGGGCGCCGTCGTCGACCTCGCGAGCGCGCGAGGGTGTCGCCCCCGCGGATGCGGCCGCGCGCGGGCACCGCTCGCGGGAGGAGGAGGCGCCGGCGCCGGACGCCGCCGCCGCCGCCGTCGCAGGGGAAGAGGGCGGCCCGGGAGGGCCGTTGTCGCCGCCGCCGGCCGTGTCCGGTGGAGCCGCCGGCCGTGTCCGGTGGAGCCGCCGTTGCGGGAAGAGGAGACCCGGGAGGCCGCCTGGAGGCCCTGGCCGCGTCGCGGGGACGGACAGAGCCGCGCACGCGCTCTTCCTCCTCCTCCTCCTTCTTCTTCGCTACGGGTGGGTCCGACAGGGGGTTCCGGCGGCGGGACGGGCGTAGGTACTCCGGGATCGCCGGGAGGTGGGGGTGGACGGAGGGATGGAGATCGACGCGGTCGGAGGTGTCGAAACGGACGTAAACGAGGGCGAACCCGTGTCGATAGGCTTCAAAACGAACGGTGAAGGGAGAAGGGGCAAGAATGGCCTTGGAGGGCCGCCGACGGAGGAGAGAAGGGGAAGGCACCCACGCCGGAGGGTCGCGAAGGGACCGGTATGCACCGAGGTGGGCCGGACGACCTCCATCGCGAGGGGGTGAAGAGGAAGGGCAGCGTCCCCGAGCCGAAGAGGGCAGCCCCTAGGTTCCAAAAATCGACACTAAAACTTCTCTCTCCTCATTGCAACAAGTGGCCCTCTTAAATAGAGGAGCCTATTACAAACAAGACATCGTAAATAACTAATTACATACATGTCCTCGTAAGGACCCAAATTAAAGGAAAAGACTAAAACAAACTTCAAATATTTACAAACAAGTCCAAATAGACGTAAATACAAATAGACCCCAAAATGGACCGGACCGGGTCCCCATCAGCTACTCAATAACAGTGATATATGCCAACAACATGTATTGTAAGTAGCTAGAATTCCTACCACTCATGAGCAAAGCAATGAAGAATCGGTATAATAGAGAAATATACCAGGTACGCAAGCAACAGGAATGGTTCAGAAAGTACCTGACCACCTTAGGAATAGACAAAGAGATTTTCACCATAAGCAAACCCAAAAAGAATCAGCCGTATCGTTTCCTGTCAGAAAATTGACCATCGAGAATATTGCAGTGGAAATATACAATAACAGGACCCAAACAATGTATTCCGGGATATATAAGTGGCTCAGATTTGCATCATGGCCTATGAATCAGAGAATCCCTTTCTTCATTTTCAGAATCCACTTAGCTCAGGGAAGTCTTTGAGAAATGGTGTCGGCATCTTGGTTTTGTCAACCAGGACACTTCAAGGGACTTCACTCATCACTTTCAGATTTATGAATATAGATTCTCAATCAAAACAGAATTTCGATCCCCTTATCAGTTAAGCACAGTGTAGGACACTGTCATCACGGGATGGAAACAGGTTGCTCATGATCATCATAGCAATAAACGTACATGTATAAAGCAGGCAGAATATCCGACCATAAACTCAGTGAATATCATCATGTCAGAAGTTGTTCAGCATAACACAGAACTGAACTCTGTCCAAACCGAGTTATAAAAATGACTGGAAAGGGACCAGTCACCTGAACTTTTCAAATTCGGACCATTTTCTTAAAGCAACACATTCAACTTCAAACAAGACAGCAGACAATGAAATATATATTGCCGGAATACCCTTCCAAATCCATCAAACTACTCCGTAAAATGAGATCTAGGAGGGAGGAACTCGGAGACAGCATGGGATAGTTTAGGGTTACCATTTGAGCCAACCGTCATACCAACTCGAAGTTCCAGCTAATATTGAACTAGCTCAAACTGAATAAGAGCAGATCCGGTGCTGAGAACATCAAGGATGAAGCTCTCCTTTAGATCTTTCGCCATGGAGGACGTTTCCGGAACCAGCACATTGTAATATAGGGATTTCCGCCATAGAAACTATCCTCGTGTAGAATTGAGCTGAAGAGGAGGAAGAACCGGCGCAGAAGAATAGCTAACAGCAACTTCGGTTGCTGTGAATCTACCAAAACTTGCTCGAACAGAAAGATTAAGAGAGGGGAATGGTAGATCATGAGGAGAGGATCATCCTTCTCCAAAGGAGCCACCGGAGAGGGAGATCAGAAGGAGAATAGGGAGCTAGGGTTTCGTCATCGCCGGAGGGAGAGAGAAGACAGCATCGACCATCGAGACCGAATGAAAGAGAGAGACGACATCGCTTCGTTAAGTCGCGAAGACCACAGGGCAAAATCGGAAACAAGGAAGGTTCCGAAACCAACTTCAAAGGGGGGGACAGGGACAAAATCGGAATCAACATAATTTTTTCTCATTTCAGATTTGGTAGCTTATCAAGAACCAACAACTGAGCTTACTAGCCAACAATCACCTCCTTGGAGTGAACATGCTGAGAGCTGTGTAGTTAGAGGCGGTCGCCTCACCCGCCTAGGCGGTGAGGCGAGGCGGTTGAAAACCGCCTCGCGTTGGCTTTTCCCGCCTGAGGCGAGCGCCTCCAGCGCCTCGACCGTTGCAGCGAGCGCCTCAGGCGCCCTACCCGCCTCGCCCGCCTCCCCCTGCGGTCCGGTAAGAACCGGATCCGGTAAGACCGGATCCGGGTAACTTAAACACCCCATTCTTCTCTCTCCCTCCCTCCCGAACCCTCGTACGCCCAAAGAAGTCGCCCCGACGGCCGCCCCCGACGCTGCTCCTCCTCCTCCGGACCTAGCCGCCGCCTCGCGGGGCCTGCACCGCCGCCGCCGACGCCGCCCGGAGCTGCACCCGCCGCCGCCGCCGCCTGCGGCCGGGACCTGCCACCGCCGGAGCTGCACCCGCCGCCGCCGGCCGCCTGCGGCGGGACCCTGCCGCCGCCGCTGCCTGGAGCCGCACCCGCCGCCGCCGCCGCCGCCGCCACCGAGCTGCACCCGCCGCCGCCGCCGGCTGGCAGCTGTAAGGGTCCGCGAGTACCCCGAGCCGCCTTCGCGACTTGCAGCTTCGACTTGCGACCACCGCCGCCTCCGCCGGCCGCAACCGCACTCGCGGCCGCCCGCGGGGCGTAGGTATCTTTTTTTTTTGTTTTTTTCTCTCTTGGTTATTTCAAGCAAGCACCTAATTGATTACGTAGTTATGTTTATTGACATCGCTTTTATTCCATGTGTTTTATGTATTTTTTCAATTATCTAATATCACATATATCATTATTAAAATAAATATTATTATAATATTAAAAACGCCTCAGGCGCCTGAGGCGCCCGCCTTAGGCGCCTGAGGCGAGGCGCAGGGTCCCTCGCCTCAGGCGCCTCACGCCTCGGATAACATAGGCTGAGAGTCCACCAAAACAGCCAAAAATTTATGAGCATGAGCAGGTTGAGTGTATAATGGATGAACAGGTCAGCATTAGCAAGGATGGGATAATTCAAAAGTATCTAGTTCACTGGTAGGGTAGACCACAAACTGATGACACTTGCTGTCCAAGGATGAACTCTGAGGACAGACCCGGACTGCTTGGAAAAATACTATGCTAGTTCAGGACCTGATTCAACAATGTCGAATTCTCTCCAGCCCGGGAGAATTGGTGAGGACACTAGAACTAAAGACCGATTTGAAAAGACTTATCGGTGTAGACGACGCCAACTGGAGTCCATCTGGCTGTGAGAATATTTTTGAGTCTATACGATGATCAAAATAATTTTCAGAAGCATTTTGTGAATTTTCTAAAATTTTAGAGGCTTTAGTAATTTTTTTTAGTAATTACTGATGTCTTGGTATTTTCCTTTTAATTTTCTGAGCAAAGTCCTGTATTTTTGGCATTTTACGGTATTTTCTGGTAATTTTCAGATGTCCGCTCATTTTTTTTATTTCTGGGACTTTCATTTCCTTAGTTATCTCCTATAAATAGGAGACCCTCCGATTGTAATGTCATGAAGGAATGAAATGAGAAAAAATTATGTTGATTCCGATTTTGTCCCTGCCCCCTTCAGAGCTGGTTCTGGAACCTTCCTTGTTTCCGATTTTGCACTGCGGTCTTCGCGACTTAACGAAGCGATGTCGTCTCTCTCATTCAGTCCCGATAGTCAACACTGAGTTCTCTCTCTCCCTCCGGTGATGGCGAAACCCTAGCTCCCTATTCTCCTCCCGATCTCCCTCTCCGGTGGTCTTCTCCGGTGGCTCCTTTGGAGAAAGATGATCCTCTCCTCCTGATCTACCATTCCCCACTCTTAATCTTTCTGTTCGAGCAAGTTTTGGTAGATTCACAGCAACCGAAGTTACTGTTAGCTATTCTTTTGCGCCGATTCTTCCTCCTCTTCAGCTCAGTTCTACCTAAGCATAGTTTCTATGGCGGAAATCCCTATATTACAATGTGCTGGTTCCGGAAACGTCCTTCATGGCGAAAGATCTGAAGGAGAGCTTCATCCTTGATGTTCTTAGCACCAGATCTGCTCTTATTCAGTTCGAGCTAGTTCAATATTAGCTGGAACTTCGAGTTGGTATGATGGTTGGCTTAAATGGTAACCCTAAACTATCCCATGCTGTCTCCGAGTTCCTCCCTCCTAGATCTGATTTTACGGAGTAGTTTGATGGATTTGGAAGGGTATTCCGGCAATATAAATTTCATTGTCTGCTGTCTTGTTTGAAGTTGAATGTGTTGCTTTAAGAAAATGGTCTGGATTTGAAAAGTTCAGGTGACTGGTCCCTTTCCAGTCATTTTTATAACTCGGTTTGGACAGAGTTCAGTTCTGTGTTATGCTGAACAACTTCTGACATGATGATATTCACTGAGTTTATGGTCGGATATTCTGCCTGCTTTATACATGTACTCCTTGGGCCTGAAAACTTCTTAACAAACCCCATAGGGAGCCATTTTAGTATGACTCTGATCATAACATAATTGCTCATCCAAAATTCTTGTACTCGTAAGTAAAAATTGGCATGCTACTTATAACGCTCATTGTTGTCGTCAATCTAATGCCTACTAAGACCATGTAAACTTCTAAAATGCTCAACTAAGGACTCTACAAATGTTAACATGAGCTGAAATGGCCAAAGGTACAAGATCTATATTGGCTAGCATGTAAGTCGAGGTTGAGATGGATCAAAAAAGACTTCATCCTCATCCTAGAACCCAGGCAAGAGACTAATGTCATTCACATAAGTCATCTCCTCTAACAGATCAAACGGGTGCTAAACACACGTATCCTTAATATAAAGTGTACATGTAGGTAGGCATTGAACACGTGGCTATATCCATACGGCACTGGCACTAGAGGATGAGTTTTTTGCATGTGGAGATTGATGAATTTTCAACTTGACGACACATACAAAAAATGGGCTCCACAAGATCCCATGCAATTAGGCACATCTATTCTTCAAACTTGTATTATTTTAATAATATTAGAGACATGTTTATTTTTAAAGTACAATTTAAAAGTGTCAAAGTTAAATTAAAATTTAAAATATATCTAAATACATATTAAAGTTAAAAATTAGATAAATATTTTGAATATGTCAAGTTTAAGATATATATACGTGATTAGTCATATTTTCAAAGTGTTTCTCAAATTTTCTATCATGGGACTCTATAAAAGCATCCTCACCGAGGATTGCCATCTCGGATCTCAATTTCATCTCAGAAGGGTGAAAAAGAAGAAATCTTGCAAGATTCTCGAACAAATCTCGGGAGATCAAATCTCGGATTTCATTTATGTAGGGTATACCTTACCCATGGATTGCTTTCTCGTATCTATATTTTATCTCATAGAGATTGAATAGAATAGATCTCGAAAAAATCTCGAGAGATTGGACTCATAAATACCAATCAATGTGCATATTTAAATGTAAAATGTCATGTTATCTCTTCAAAAAGGACAAGAGAACTCATTTTAAACATCAAAATAAGTTGAGAGAGTATTAAAAGTTTAATACAGAGAATAAGAATTATTGTTAACAAAAGACATACAAGAAATATTATGTTAGACTAAGACTTCATCTTGAATAATATGGATAAGTGATTGGTGACATTTTGAGTCAATTGTACGTAAATAGTCATAAAAATATTAAGTTATAAAATTTTATCAAACAATAATATCTAGATGAATAGTTGGATGAATTTCATAATAAAATTGGCAATATATGAAGCAAACTTAACAAGGTCATCTAACAAGTTAGGAATAGTAATAGGCGCAGTATATCAAGGTACAAGAGGTACTATATAGATATTCTCATTTTGGTGATCTTATTTCTCGAACGTATGGAGAAAAAGAGATTCTCGAGAGATCTCGAGAGATTCTCAAAAGATTGCATTCATTGATCCTTACCCCTTGTTGAACCGGTTATTTTTGACAAAAAAATAAACCGACAAGCAACACATTTTTATAAACTAACTCAATGTGCACACATGTATTCCTTCATCAACATATTTGTACAACTTGCCGGAATTTAAATTCGAGAACACAAATCCCTCGAAATTCATCCGGATCGTGGTCAAAAAAAATGGTGAAAATAAATGACCACTAAGTACAATAGAAATAAAATAAAACAGAAGAGGATGTCGTCACCCTTTCCGATGTCGTCGCACCGGTGTTGGAGTTGTCGATAAAGACGGAACAAATATACGGAGCACCGCACGCTGCCGTTGATCTGTTTCCCTGACCGGTGTCGTCACAAGGTGTCGCGACAGGTTCTACGACCGCACGAACTGGGGCCGACGTCGAAAGGACTTCGACGCCACTGCCAAAGGCCACCGCCTATAGAAGCCCGTCAAGAGGAATGTCGCTGCCTGGGCTGTAAAAAAAAGGGGGGCGCTGAAAAAATCTGTCCCCGGCAGATTTGCTATGCGCAGGACCATTGACGAGTAGAGAAGAAGGGTCGAGAGAAAGATTCTCACCAAAATTTTCTAAAGCGAGCTCCGTCGAGACGTTCACCATCGAGAGAAGCCCCGCTGCCAGGTCCTTGCGCGCGCACCGGCACTGCTAGAAGGGATCTCCCCGCAAAGCCTTGCGCCGTAAGGTGAAGAAATGAAGAGAAAATCCTCTTCGTGGGGTCCTAACACCGTCGCCTAAATCCACCACCGCGGCTGTGGCCGGAAAACCAGACCTGCTGCCGCGAAGACGCACCCCACCAGGAGCCCGGTCGCCGTGAAGCTCGGCCGAGCAGCCGCACCCCCCCTGCGCGCACGCGCCGCCCGACGCCGCGAAGGCTGTCGCCGTCGGGAGAGGTCGCCGAAGAGAGCGTCGGGAGAGAGGGGGAGAGTCGAACCAGGAGGAGAGAGAGAGGGAGGGCTGCGGGCGGCAGTTCCGCGGCTGGCCGCGGCTGACAAAAGAAAAAAGAAAAAAAATGGGAAAAGCCGCGCGGGCGCGCGCGGCAGCGCGCAGCAGCCGCCGCTGCTGCGCGGGCCCTGGTCAACCCGGGGGCTGTTCCCGGTTGACCGGGGAGACCTATTCAAAAAAAAATAAAAAAAAATGGCAGGAGTGGGCCACGCGCGCGCCCACGCACGGGCGGCCGTGGCTCTGGCCAACTGGGGGGTGAACTTACCCCCCAGTTTGACTTAGTCAAACAGTGCCAGAAAAATCAAAAAAAATGTGGAAAATGGGGTAACTTCACCCCACTCCGGTCACCCCCCCACTCCCACGAAAATGGGCTCAGTGGGGTGAGTGTTGAGACCAAAATGCCCATGAAAATTCCCTATAAAAGGGCTTGAAGTGTTGTACGTAGATGGGTTGGCATTTGGTGTGAAAAGAGAGAGTTGAGAAGAGAGAGAAGCTCCACATTCTCACTCCTTAGAAGGTAAGAAATACCTTGATTTTGTGCTACCTTTTCATAAAAAGGGGCTGGTTTTGCGCTACCTTTCCATAAAAAGGGGCCCAAAATAGTAAACTATTTTGGATAGAAAATAGCCAACTCAACTCCGGTCCAGCCGAAATGCTGCCGAAATTAAGTGATTTTGCGCTACCTTTCCATTAAAAGAGGCCCAAAATAGTTCGCTATTTTGGATAAAAATAGAAAACCCAAGTCGGTCAAGCCGAAATGCCGGCCAAACCGAACGGGAATTCAAATAGAAAACCCAAGTCGGTCAAACCGAAATGCCGGTCAAACCGAGCGGGAATTCAAATAGAAAACCCAAGTCGGTCAAAGCCGAAATGCCGGTCAAACCGAACGGGAATTCTAAATGAAAACCCAAGTCGGTCAAGCCGAAATGCCGGTCAAACCGAACGGGAATTCTAAATGAAAACCCAAATCGGTCAAACCGAAATGCCGGTCAAACCGAACGGGAATTCTAAATGAAAACCCAAATCGGTCAAACCGAAATGCCGGTCAAACCGAACATAAGTCATGACATGTATTGAGGAGAAAGGCTGGAATGCCCTCTCATTTGTTGTACTTCCATGTACTCGGATCGACATGAAATGAAATTCAAGTTCGATTGATGTGTTATGTTACTCCAAAAGTGACATTAAATCCCCATGGACTCCAAGAGATGGAATAAATTAAATAAATCATTTAAACAATTTTCAAAGTTAATCAAATAATTAAATTTGGTTAAATCAAATCAAATAATTAAATCAAATTAAATAAGTAAATCTGATTAAATCAAATCAAATAATTACTTATTTATTAACAAAAATGCCATCATAATCAAATCAAATTCATGTCATAAAATCATACATAAAAAATGACTATAAATGGTTACAAAACATGTTAAGTTTAAATCCGACTTAACCATAAAAAATTAAATCAACCCAAATAGATAATGCTACTTAATTAAATAAGTATGTATAACTAAATTCAAATCAAATAAATGATAAAAACATTAATAAAATGTTAACATAATCCAACCAAAATTATGTCATTAAATAATGCATAAAAAATGTCAACCAATGACTACAAAAACAAGTTATGTTGGATTAAAATCAACCATGAAAAATTAGAGTGATCAATATTATTAAGAACAAACCTTAATAATAATAGTAAATTCACTCAAATCAAGCAAAAATGCTAACAAACACATAAAAAATGGAAATTAATTCCTACAAACATATAAAAAAAAGAGATCAACTCAAAATTGTCTAAGTCAACAAATGACCAAAGACATGAACAAAACAAATCAAATCAAATCCTAAATCAAGAAAAAAAATCAATGAACCCAAACTTAAAAGTTTGAATTAAGTTCAACCAAATTCCATCTCATAAGGCCATAGGGATATGTCTTCCAGCTTCCTTTATGTGGATGAATGACTTCCGATCAATATGTTGCTGTGACGGTCAATCAAATGTATTCGAGTGTTCGCTCGATGTAATTAACACCGGAATATCGCAAGTCCGGTGAAGAGAGGTCAAAATTTATTTTCAAAGAACTCAGATAACCTCATAAATTAAATTGTGGTTCAGATCATCTAAGTAGTGGGTGATACCCATATCGACGCTTAGCAAATCTGTGGAACCATCGGTGTTCCTATAAAATAATACCACATCAAATTAGCTAATACTCCTATGAATACCACATATTTTCATAGTAGTCAATGCTAGTCCAAAAGAAGGAAAAGAATTTCAAAAATGAATTCTAATCTCCAACAATAATTTCTTTTCCTCTTTAAAAAGAGAGGATGAGGAAATTCGAGGTTCCAACACCCCTGTAAATGAACATAAAATGAAATGAGATAAAAAAAATTGGACTGAATAAAAAGTTACTATTCTCTCTCTTCTGCATGTCTTCTCCTTCTTCCTCTTCCTCTCGCTTCTTCTTCTTCTTCTTCTTCTTCTTCTTCTTCTTCCCTGTCTCCTCTTCGTGTGTCTTCTTCCCTTCTCCTGTTTCTTCTTCTTCATCATCATCTCTTCCCGGATCCCTAGCCCCCTTCATGGCCCGCCGAAGACCCCACCCCACAGTCCACCCCTGCAGCACACCCACCACCCCCACAACATCCCTTTCATACCCAGAAACCACCTACAGTGAACCCCCCTCCTCCTCCCCTTCCTTTAAACTTTATAGGGCTCATAGCACAACCCCCTTCTGAGCCTCACCTTCCTGCCAGAAGCCCACCGGCTCGGAAGCTCACCAACTCCCCTCCACCCATCCCCCCTTCCTGCCATGACCGGCCATCACCTTGTTCCCGGCTGAAGACCACCCACACACACCCCTTTACAGACCCCCACAGCAGCTCCTCCCATGTTCCCGATCGTAGGCATTCCCAAAGACCACCTCGGCCTTTACAGCCCCTCAGTAGCCCCTACCCATCTCGGCCTTTACAGCCCCTCAGTAGCCCCTACCCATCTCGAACACCTCCCGCCCCTTGTTGGCTCCGAAAATCTCCGCCTTGCCACCCCGACATCTGGCTTCCCTGTGCAGGCCTACCCCAATACTCCACCCACCTCTGGCCCAGTTGCACAGAACACACCCCCTATTCTTGGCCCGCGCAAAAACCCTGACACCATAGATTGCAGAATCGGTGGAATCGGTCCGATTCCGACCGATTCCGGAATCGGATCGGAGTTCCCGGCGGAAGGACCGATTCCGGGAAGAATTCCGCGGAATCGGTATGAATCGCCTGGAATCGGTCAGAATCGATCCGATTCCAGGCGATTCTTTGTGGAATCGGTCGATCCGACCGATTCCTTCGGAAGACCGGGTCAACCGGCCCGGTTCGATTCTGGACCGGGAATCGAACCGATTCCGGCCCTTTTAGGGCCGGAATCGACCCGCGGCGGTCGATTCTCTCGATCCCGCGGCGGCCGGCGAGCGCAAGCGATTCGGCGCGATTCCACGACGTCGATCCGGCGTCGATTCCGGCCGATTCCGTCGATCCGGCGTCGATTCTGCCCGATTCCACCGATTCCGGCGGTCCGGCGGAGATTTCGGCGAAATTCCGGCGATTCCAAGCTAGGTCTTCAAGGGATTCCGCCGATTCGAAGCTCGGGACCGGCATCGAATCAACCTCTTCTTCGATCTTTGACCGGTTTTGGTAAGATTTCTTCGCCGAAAGCTTCGTACGTCCATTCTTACGCGTTTCTGACGAGTCTGAGCGTCGTTAAACATTGTGATTTCCGACCGAACAAGTCCGTCCAAGTTTTGAACTATCCGTTTAAGTCCATTTTGCACGGGAAAAATTCCGGATATCCCGTACGTTAATTTACGACCATTTCCGGCAAATACGTAACCCTTTAAACATACTGAATGGTGTGTTACTTAGGTTGTATGCAGCTTCCCAAAACAGCGTCTAAAATCAATTTTTATGTTATCTAATCATTTTTAGTGCATTGTTTACAATTTTGCGGATATAAGCGATGGCCGATCAACGTGATGCGGCGGCGGCACGTGCTTCCGACGTGGGTTGGGAACATGGGCGGATGGTAGACCTGGTCGGGAAAGAGGGTACGGTCTGAATGGTGTGGGAAGGAGATGAACGGGGAGTGTTCCGGCCGAAACAACATATTGCGGAACGGTGGGAATGTCAAGAAATGTGACAAGGTGCCCGGGGAGAAGAGTGAGGAGATGAGAGGCTACGTGACGGGTAGAGCCTCTCGACGGGGAACATTAGGATCGAGCGAGAGGGAGGAGTTGCGCGACGAGCTACTCCGGAAGGGAGGGACCGCGATTTGTCTACCTCCGAAGGGAAAGGCAAGGGGAAGGCACCAAGGGCGGCGGAGCCGGAGAGCGAGGACGAGTTCACGGACTCCGAGCGCTTGGACGTGCTAGGCACGCTAGCAAGCGTGCATTTCTTCCGAGGAGGAGGAGGGGAGGAGGGGAGCACGAGGGTCTCGGGTCCGAGTTGACCCCGGCTTTGGGCCGATCGCATCGGCTCGTCCGGACCGGGGACCGAGAGACCGACCCCGAGAGCCGGAGCCATACCGCCGTTCCACCTGCCAAAGACAATTTACACCAGTGACGAGTATTTATTTAGGAAACGAGTGTGGGCGGATGGGGATAAAGCAGTAATGAAAAGGGTGAAGGCAACGAGGCAGTACAAAGAAAGCCGTTCGCACATTGTGAAATGGTTTTTACATGCGGTATCACTTTTTAAATTAAAATTGACATTATGTGTGTTTTATTTACTTAAACTTAATTTTAGCCGATCCCGATTTTTTTTAACTTGATGTAGGCATCCCGACACACGTACGACACCGGCCCCCACTTCCGTACGATGGTGGATGCCGTGGGTGACGCGGACCGGGTTTGCGAGCCGAGACATGGAACACGCTATACGCGGCGGCTGGATGAGGAGGTCCGGGAGTTGAGGAGTGGATGGATGGGTTTAAGTTGGTGTGGAAGGAGAGGGGTTGCCACAATTATGTGCGATGGGTGGACAGTATCACCAAGAGGAGTATGATAAACTTCTTGGTGCGTTACGAGAGACTACATTCTTGAAGTCGGTAGATGCTTAAGGAAGATTAAAAAATGCCGACTTCATCTTTTCTCGATGGATGGGGTGGTGGAGGAGATCGGGGAGGACAATGTGGTTCGGGTTGTCACCGACAACGAACCATCGTATAAGGCGGGCGGGAGGAAGTTGATGGAGAAGAGGAAGCACATCTTCTAAGTGCCTGTACAAGACACGTTCCATAGATCTCATATTAGAGGATATAGGCAAGGAGGAGGGTGTATACTACACTTGTCGAGCGGCGCAGACCATCGCATCTTTTATTTTATTCCTCGCCTCTACATGTCATGAGATCTCGCGCGGGAGAGGGCACGATCTTGTTAGGCCCGGTCCGACACGATTGCCACGAACTTCATTCTGGAGAGTTTACGGCACACCGGCATGCATTAGTTGGGGGTTCGCTGAGAGTATTACAACTATATGGTAGACAACTGCATGCGAAGAGAACGTTGGAGATTCTTGTCGAGTTTGAGAAGCAGCAAGAGGTTTTGGGAGAGGATTGCCTACTACTTGGCAATCGTTGAGCCCTTTGGTAGTTGTTTTGAGGTTGGTAGACTCGGATGACGGGGACCGGATGGGCACGTTGTATGATGCCGTGAACCGGGCAAGGCGAAAATCAAAGAAAAAAATCACGAGAGGTTACAAGAAGTGGTGGAAGATCATAGATGACCGATGGGACAAGACCTTTTGCACCACGATGTCACGTGTAACTTGGTTAAAAAATTATTTTCTTTGTGTAATTGTCTTATATGCACGGTGTTAGGTAATAAAATCTTGCGGGATATTTTTTGAACCCCCGCATCAATGCGGAGGACGAGTGAACGACAACGAGGTGATGCGGGGTACGCTTGCGGTTATTCAGCGTTTGTGCCGATCTCGGCGGGACGGGATAGATAATTTGAGATAGAAATAAGTTAGAGTTCATTAAATACCTTGAAGTAGCCTTACCAGGCAACTAATATTTTTTTTATAAATTTTTCAGATGCAAAAATACAAGATGAGGGTCGGGGTATACTCAGATGCTGACCTTAAATATTCAGTTGACAAAGTGTCACCTGGTATAGTAATAGCTTGCTGAAGATTTTATTTTGTTTTCATATAAGTTATGGTAGATGATGGGCTAATTGTTTACCTTTTCTCTTCTTGTTTTATTTCTTGCGAGTGAGTAGTGGGTTCAGTGAACAGGAGTGGATGGAATCCACTTGCGCCATCGGTATCGAGGATACTCGACGGAGCACCGGTTCTCCTATTGTGAGAGGAAGCTGAGTACATTCAACTCGATACGTACGAAAAGAGGGAACAGGTTGACCTCGGACCATTGGAGAAGGCAGTGTACATCGTCTACAACGAGGCCGCGCATAAAGAACATCGAGGATCGACGAGAAGATCGACGAGGCACGATTTGCGCGGTCGCGGGTGGCCCGTACGAGCGAGAGGCATTCCTCCGCCGCCACCACCCGAGGAGGTGGACGTGGACCGGATATTCCGGGAGGGAGCATGCCTCTGGATAGAGGAGAGGAAGCCGGGGATCGTGCAGGAGTTTGATCCCGATGACCGTGCATGGGGCTGAGTTGGATGGTGTTGAAGTCGAGGAGGATGCTCCGGCTCCACCTCCCATCTACTTCTCGGGCTCGGGCGGGGCCTTGCTACCCACGGCGGTATGGAGCGACCACTGCCGGCTTTAGCCCGGCTCGACTCCGGTCCCCAGGCCGCTACCCGCCAGCCCATTGCGATCGGGAAAACGAAAACAAAGGTGACTGCTCGAAAAATGGGAGGATTTACAAAGTAGAAAAAAAACTTTAGGTTCCGGTCCTTCTGGTACTTCAGAGATGGCTGAAGAGGTGAAGAGAAAGAAGGCTGAGAGGTCAAGCGTCTGTCGGCCCGGATGACGACGCACGCGACTCAGCCTCTCGCTCCTCGGTGATGATGACGAGGAGTGCGCATACCGGCGACACGGCCATCGGCCCGCCGTTGGTCTCCGGTCTCTCGATTCACGCTGAAAGCCGTATTACACGCCGGATGAGCGGACACCGCATTCTTATATTATGGAGCCACGATGTCGCATTTGGCGGGCGCCCAGCAGTGGATTACACCACTAACTCCACCATCCTCTGCTTACGTCCCGGTCGTCCCGCAGTCCGACCCATACGACCTTGATGGCATGGCATCGGCATTATTTTCATATGGATATGGTCCCGGACAGTATACAAGACTGAGCACGAGGGAGGAGCATCACGGCGGGGAGAGGGAGGAAGACCCCATATCTATATCATGGATATTGGTAGTAGATTGATATGATGTAATTTTTTTTATGATGTATCAACTCTTTGATTTTTGAATCAATGGAATTGGAATATGTACTTAACTTCAAGTCTTCAATTGGAGTTCATTAGTATTTATTCGATGTGGTCCTGTGGATGAATGCATTGGTTATTTTTAAAAAAAATTCTAACTCATTTCCTATTTTTTTAGAATTTTTCCTGAATTTTTTGAATTTTTTTGACAAAAAAAAATTCAAAAAAAAAAAAACGATTCCGGACCGATCCGGAATCGATTCCCTTCCCAGGAATCGGCCGATTCCGGCCGATTCCTGGAACGATTCCGATTCCGATTCCGGAATCCTTGCCTGACACCCCTTTCACAAATTGCAATCAACAGAATCCTTGAGAAGATAACAGACCATACACCGTGTTTCTTACTGACCTCGGTGTTGTATAAATGAAAATGTAGATTTACAGATAAAAAAGGAGAAATCAACAAGCGGTCGGTTTCAACCCACCTGCTTTAACAGAAGGTCCGGTCACAATTTCAATTTAATGGAAGATCCGATTTGGAGGATTCTTTGCATTCCCGCTCCAAAAGTGACAGTGGCCGACTGAGAGACGTTAAAAGCCTAATAAAATGTCCATTTTGCCCTTTTAAAATATCTAAAATCAATCTTGCTCATCGGTGTTGTTTTCTTAAGATACTAAACGAACTGAATAAATTTTGAAATCTGATATATGATAAAATATCTTATCAATTATTTTAAAATATCAAATTTAATCATGATATTTAATGAAATATAAATGCAAATGTAAATGTAAATTTAAAAATAGATAATCATAAATTACTTTTTGTATCGTATTTAAGTCATGATATAAATAAAATATAATAATTTTACATTCCAAACATATTGATATTTTGTAGTTATAATTAACACATTTGTAATCATAACATTTTTACTCCATATTTAATAATATTTTGAAGTTATAAAATATATAATTAACATGGTATAACAAATAAATTATTATTAATCTATACTTACAAATTAGATATAATAAATTTTATTTATAAATCAAATATACTAAATTTTTGCCCAAAACATAACAACATTTTATAGTTATAAATCACATATAATTACCATGATATAAAAATATATTAGTATTCAACTCTAAACATAAAATACTTCGTAATTATAAATTACATGTAATAAATTGAATAATATTTAATATTTATATTAATCAAGTGTAATGATTTTTATCCCAAATATATTGATATTTTGTAATGAAAATAAGATATAATAAATATGATGTAATAAGTAGATTTATAGTCATAATATTTTTATTTCAAATATAATAATACTTTATAGTTAAAAGCTTTATATATTAAAAAATCATTCGATTTAAATTTTCATATAAATTAAATATAATAAATTTTACTTTAAATATAATAATATTTTACTTTATTATAATAAATAAAATAATATTTATTCAATTCATATGTCACCTTTGAAAAAATTTGCATCGTTATTTGTGTACAGCAACGTAAATACAAAAGAGTATTTTGGATATGTCAATATCTAGTTGACGTCAACCAGTCTGGACAGACCGGAGTGAGTGTTAAAATTTTTCTCTCCAGCGGACCGTCCGTGTAGAAGATTGGGTCAACGGACCATCCATCAAAGTGATTTTCTTAAATGGATGGAAAATTAATTTTCCCTAAAAAAATGAATTTCCCCTTTTTTCCGTTTCTATGTTCCCTTTCTTCAAATATTGCATTATACCCTTTTTTCAAAAGCTGGCAGAAAGGGGAAGTTTCATTATTATCCTTGGCTGATTTAAACACAAGTTATGTTGAGCAAATTTTTAATTTCTTACATGTTGCAAATACCCAGGGTGAGATCCTGAATCCACCTTAGCATCAATGAATTAAGTTTTCTAAAAACTAGAACACTAATCATTCCCAAGTCCTAACTACGAACTTCTTGTACCAAATGAGCCTATAGGCAACACTAACGTCAGAGAATTTAAAACTGCCAGTAGGTAAATGGAAAGAAAAAAAAGATGCATATGAGAGAGAGAGAGAGATCACCATTGTGGAATATGAAGCAATTGGGAAGCTCAAACCATTTAATTTGCAGCTCATCCTTAGCATATCTTGGAAGTATGCCAAATTTTGCTTTCTTCGTAGCATCAAATATATAAATAAGCTTTTTCTCTTTAACCATATCCTGAAAATAGATGTGGAAAATTCAAGGTGGATAAAACATGCAAGGAAATAAAAGAGAACAGAAATGCTTGGCAGTTGGCAAATTTTATCATTGGGAGAATTTTTAAAAACTTTAATTTTTGTGGTTATCTCTATTGTTTGTTCAGTTTATGCATGGTGAAAAGGAGCATTAGAATTGCCTTCCTGAATATTCAGGCAATAAAAAAGAAGATCAAGATACATTGAAACAGTTAATGAATTTGGCAATAAATTGCAAAACATAAATAACCTAATAATTAGACAACGATGGGTAGCCTGGTACGATGGGAGAAACATTCATACCAAGCTAGTTCATGATGATTTGGCGCACATAGTATGACATAATCACATAGAAGGATAGGTTATACAGCACCTTTGGGCGGAAATAAAGAGGTAGATCCATAAAGAGTGCATAGTTTTCAGTGATTGCAAAGTCATGCATCATGACTGATTCTGAAATTGTTATTTGAACTGGATCGTGCATGAAACCATCCTTGGTGATTACCCGATATGTAACATAAGGTGGAGTTTGTGAATATCCAAAAGTAAACATCTCATCTGCAATAAGCATGTACCATTAGAAAGAACATACCAGAAATCATATCAGCGTAGCTAAATATGTAAGCTGAGATAAATTGAAACAAGTACCAGTAAATTGATCAATCTTTGGATGAGCAGTAAACCTATGGGACAGCCGTTTGTCATAGTCTAACATCCCCAGGGTTTGCAGATCACCATCTTCCAGGACCTTGACAACATCTGCAAAATGAAGTAGATTCTATTAGCATAGCATTCTGACCTCTGAACCAGAGGAGACCCCATCAGGAAGCTAAGGTTATTTGTTTCTAGTGAACAAAAATTCTCAAAATGCAGATGTGTACTGGCGAGGACAAATATAATGGTGGCAATAGCTGTTATATCCTTAATTATAATAGCAATTTTGAACATTTTATAGAACACCTCATGTCAGTGCTGAAAAAAACATAACGTACACATTTGAAAAAAAATCCTTATTCCTGCTAAAAACAATTATCATCATTCAAAAGCACATAAAAGTTTGGCTCAGAGGAAAGTGCCTAAAACACCTTATGATTGTAAAGTGCTCAAACTAATTTATGTATTTCAATGATACATCAAAAATGTACTTATAAACGTCCAGTACTAAAGATTGTGCATAACACTTCATTTATAGACATATACCGTTTGCCCAATGAAACCTTGCCATCAGTATGTCACTGCCCAGACCAAAACAGATCTAAAATCACAGTTTCTGGATCCCTTCCTGGATTATTTGTTGTTTTTATCCCTCATTTTACACTGAAAAATTATCAACACCTTCCTACAAATAGAAGTGTGCTCAAGATGTCATATTATTCCCCATTGTTTTCAAAAGATCTCTGACTCTGAGAGACACCTCCCAAGCCCCTAACAAAAAAAATGGAACTGAAACCAAGGAGGTAAAAAGGTTCATGTTCTGTCATAACCTCATTTGTTTCACAAATAATTCCAATTACATGATAGTTTTCGCTATCCTATGCTGGCACCTGAATTTGACCTTTTCTCACATAAAGGTTCCGCGTCAATTATATTGACTGTAAAGTGTATTACCCTTGATTTCCCATCGTAACTGCATAACGTTGATAAAACCAAGGAAGGATAACTCCGGGGTCGGCCGCGGGTCGGCCGGCCCCCAACCCGGCCCGGTCGGGCCGGGTCGCCGACCCGGTCGCGACCCGGCCCGACCGGGTCGGTTTTTTTATTTTTTTTAAAAAAAAACAAAAAAAAACATGAAAAAGAAAAAATACCCAAAAATTAGAAAAAAATCAGAAAAAATACCCAAATTTTTTTTTAAGAATAAGAGATGTGATTCAACAAGATTCATTCAACATTCATTCAAACATTACATTAAATTGTTCTTCTACGTAATGTATGTACTCTCACTTACGAATGACATTGAGGAAGAGTACGACGCATTAAACATATGGACAAACCGATTATACTCTTCAACGCTCGTACAATTGTCCTACGATAATTCGAAAATGAACCACCATAACTATCATATGAATACGTACTAAAACTATCTAATGAAGGTCGCATCATCCCATAATCCTGTCCTTGATAAGATGGGCACCGGGAACCCCCGACGGTTCTAACTCGCACCACAGTGTTGTCTTGCCCCATGGTCATAATCTTGTGTTGCGTCGGGTAAACCGCTTCTCTTCCGTAAAGTGCGAGTCGTCGTGAAGGGGGTGTATGTGGATTGGTTCTCCTCGACCGTAAGTGGTGCCGCGGTGCTTCCTCTCGCCCTCGTTGTACGTGTTGTCATCTCCGTCACTACTACTTTTGAAGTTGAATCATCCGACGTCCGATGTGCACTCGGATGTTAGATTCCGATGTATCTTCCCTCGTCTCGTCGACCGTGTGTCGTCTCCGGCTATCGAGAGGGTTAGTTGCAACTGCTTACCTTTGCCCTTTCGATTGCCTACTTCGACGAGAAGATTGTCCAGTTTTTGCCTTTTCGCCACGTAAGGAGAGATCATTCCTCGGAAGAGGAACATTGTCAAGTTCCCCGAGCCCATTCCCGTCATCGGGGTCGAACTCCGGTTCACCCAACCCCTCACGTTCGCGTTGACCCGGGCTTGAGGAAGCCTCGTTGAAATATCTCATCTAAGTCAATCTCCGGTTCTTGTACGGTGGGCACCTCGATTCATCTTCCACTTGCTTGTTGTACCCATCTTTCGCTCCTCCCTCGGTTCTCTCTTATCTTCTCCAAATTTCTTAGCTTCAACCTCGTTATAGTGACGATGACTAGGCCGCTCAAGTCTTTGCGATGTTAGCCTATTCCTTTGCTTGGTATGAATAAGGCAAAACGTTGACCAATTTCTTTCACAAATGTGAAGCGACGTAGTTTGGCTTAGTACCGGATTGCGGCAACACTAGCCAAGTCTTCATATCCCTAGGCCCTTCCCGATCCATCCACCAAATACACGTACATTATCATTATGTCTTAGTACATAATGCTATTAATAAGTTAATTGCTTAATTAAAAAGTTGACTTAATTTAACTATACATACCTAGACTAAGAAGCATAACTGCTCGTTGCACCCTTCGTCCGAAATGAAATAACCTCGTCTATAATCGCATCTTATTTGTTCCGTATAATTGAATCGTCATCGTCCCCAAGCATTCTCCGAATGACTTCCTTTACGTTGTCCAACGTTCATTGATAGGCTTGAAGATGACCGTAGCAATATCTTAGGTTGAAAAAATGACTCCGGTAATCGACCGTACGGAAAAGTTTGCTATCAGCATCGATCAAAAAGGTAACAATTTGATTAAGAAATTTCATTTGATTAAGTTGTAAAAAACATACCAGCTGCATGTATAGGATGGTACAATGTTCTCTCCCACCGACGGTCAATGATATCCCACCACATACTAAAATCTGACACCCGTTTCGAAATTTCCTCTTTTGCCCGCTCAAGTGCGTGGTAAAGGTATCCATTGTCCGCCTTCTTATCTCCATCGACTATGCGAAGGACTTTGACTAGTGGACCAACAATATCCATTGTCTTCTTTACGAGCCGCCAAAAGTCTCCACTCTCTAATGTTTGTTCCACCTTCCTTCATTTTCGTTTGTCTGATGGATTGGACTCATGTAATCCGGTTAGCTCACCCCGAGAAAGTATCATTTGGGTTAGGCAACGCCTGTGTTCAAATAGGCTCTCCAAAGATATGTGTAGTCTGATGCAAACCGTGCAGCCGGGTCGTAGAGTTCTCGACCCTTTGTGTGCTCTCTCATTAGGTTCGAATGAAATTATGGTTATAAATGAAGGACGATATATTGTCCGGCCTTAACAACCCGATCAATTCCGAGGATCTTTGCGAATATCCTCTAAAGCGTTAAATCTATGGAATGGGCGGAGTATGGTGCCCAATATAACTTCGTTTTCTTGGCCATCAACATTTCGGCAGCTTTGTAGGCAAATGCGTTGTCCGTCACCACTTGGACAACTCGATCCTCACCAATCTCCTCGATAATACCATCAATTAAATCAAACGGGTATGTTGCATTTTTTACTCCGTCCATGCATCCACCGACTTCCAAAAGACGGTCCCGCCTGACGATGAAACGAGAAAGTTGATCATTGTCTTCCCGTAATACCTATTAAGAGGATAAAATGATATATCTAAGCTTAAAATTCATAAAGATTTATATCACAATTTTATGCTCAAAAGGACTAACGTGTCCAACCATTCGGTCATCAATGTGCGACCACGTTCGTCCCGTATACGTTCGAACGTCTCGACATATTCTCTAATGTCGGCACCTCCAATGGAAGATATGTGTTGTATATCTCACTCGAGTTGGTCCCGCACCCCCGACCAACGTCTGTTATCGTGTCAATCGTGGACTCATAGTAAGGCCCTTGCGGCGTTGGGTAGTATACTACTATGAAAGAACCATCCTGGAAGTTGCTCGCCGATCTTCTCCTTGCACAATTTCAAGTTCTTTAATGCTATGTTGATGGTGGTTTCGCTTTTGACGCGATCGTGTGATGACCGGATCTATACAATCGTCGTCCGGGTGAGATCGTGGACATGTTGTTCGTGGTCGGGATTTGATCCTCTCCCCGCTTTCACTTCACGTACACCCCAGCCGCGTAACCTTGACCCATAAACCACCCGGTACGTCGATACATGTCTTCGTCGGCGAATGACCTTCGCTTGCCTCCAGCAGCTCTTCTTAAGTCATCTTTCGCTATGTTAAATACGTATAATTTTGAAAAATATTAAATACTAATTATTACATACATTCGTCGATATCTTCGGTATTCACTTCTTTCGGTCTCTCTTGTCCTACCGTATATGTAGCGAACGTCTTGCGGGTTCCGCATTTCTTCACGCACAGTGTCCTCGATGCCTCTTTGAAGCTCCTTTGGATCTTCTAAGGATCGAAGATCTTTATCTAAATCGGGGCTCTTACCTCGGGCGGAGTCCGTGCCACGGTGCAACATCTCCCCGATACCGGCGAATGATGCTTAACCGTAAGTTCCACCATATAGAACTTTGTCACGATACTTGCGTTTACTTTCCTTTCGCTCCGTTGACACGGACCGTGCAATGGAGCCAAGCTCGGGCCGTCCCGGGTGGAGCGAAGTCTCACGGCTTGGGAAGGCATGTTAGAAAAATAATCCACAAAATAAATAACACGAAATAAAATTTAGAATGGCGAAAAAACCGCTCGAGCGTGTCAAAATAACGCTTTAAGGGTGTGAACGACACTAGGTGGAGCGGAAACTATCGAGCGAGGGGTGAGAAAAGGGACGGGACGAGCCGTTGACCGATGACCGAAAGAGTGATCGTCGAGGAGGGGGAGACCGAAAGTGATCGGTAGGAGAGGAAGAAGACCGAAAGAGTGATCAACTGTGGCCGGGAGGAGGCGGTAGTGTGGAGTTGGAGACTTGGAGTGAGTTGAACCCTCCCCTCGGGGCTATCATGGCCCCGCGGGGGCAGTAAGTAAATGGTGAGGAGGGGGGGAAAGTCCCCCCCACTAACTCTCTTAAATGGGGGGAAAAGCCCCCCCCAACTAACCCCCCCCATTAGTGGGGGCGGGGCGGTCAAAGAGTCGCGCCACCCGGCCACCGGGTCGCCGACATGCCGAGTCGCGCGACCCGGCCGGGTCGCGCGACCCCCTGCCGGGCCGGCTTGGAGTCGGCCCGGCAGGGTCGATTCCGGGCCGGTCGGCCCGGAATCCGGACGGGTCGGGCAACCCGGGCGACCGGGTCGCCGACCCGGCATACCATGGATAAAACATTCAAATTGAATGACATGAAGAAAGACACAATGTACAATGCAACCTCAATCTTCAAAGGTAACAATAGCCACATTTCATTCATGAAGTTTAGGTTAAGTACAAAAGAACAAGTTTTTGTAAGGAAACAGAAGGAAGGAATACCCTCCTGCTAAGATAGTAGGAACTAGGAGGAGTAAAATAGCAACACAATCATGTCTAAAAATTCTGCCATGCCTTATTCTTTTCTGTATAAACTCTATTGCCTAGGTTAACTCTAAAATACCAAAGAACCACCTTTTAACGAGGGTGGTTGTTGCTAAAGAACTACAGAAGTTGAAAGAGACTCAAAAAGATGAGCAAAGATAGAGAGATAAAGTTATGGATAAGCTAAATCCAATTATAGTTGACAAAGATATAGACATTGATAAAATCTTCAATGGGCAGCATGGAATGCGATCTCCCGAGAATCTCTCGAGATCTCCCGAGAATCTCTTTTCTTCTGTGCGTCCGAGAAACGAGATCGCCGAAACGAGAAAATCTATGTAGTACCTGTGATACCTTGATCTTCTCCGCCTATTATTATCCCCAACTTGTTAGATGATCTTTTATTATGGAATCCATCCAAATATTCATCTAAACATTATTATTTGATAAAATTTCATAGCTTAATATTTTAATGACTATATATGTACAATTGGCCCAAAATGTTATCAATCTCCTATCCATATTGTTCAAGATGAAACTTTGGTCTGACATAAGATCATTTGTATGTCTCGTGTTAACAATAGTTCACCATCTCTGTATTACACTTTTAATTCTCTCACAGCTTATTTTAATTTTTAATATGAGTTCTCTTGTCCTTTTCAAGGAGATTATATGACATTCTACATTTAAACATGCACATTGATTGGTATTTCTAAGATCTAATCTCTTGAGATTTTTTCGAGATCTTTTATCTTCAATCTCCGTGAGATAAAATATAGATGTGAGATGACAATCATTGGGTAAAGTATAAATGAAATCCGAGATCCGAGATCCCGAGATTTTTCCGAGAATCTCACGAGATATCTTCTCTTTCACGCTTCCGAGATGAAGCCGAGATCCGAGACGACAATCCTTGATGGGCAGAATACATTGCAAACATGGGTTAGTGATCAAGAAGAACAAAGAGAACCCAATTTCAACGTAAAAGACCAAGCTTGGGATGCATTGGATAATGTACCTATCATCCAATAAATCAAGTTCCTTCAACATTATCAAAGAAGCAGAAGACGAGAATCTTCAAAGCAAAGTAAGAAATCTAATAGTAAGACTAAGGGTAAATAGATTATGACTAATCCTTTGAATATTACAGATCAAGATACAATTGATGATAAAAGGTACATTGAAGTGAAACATCAACATTAGGGATCAAACAACAAATGATTTGACATCGAATAGTACCATCGATGATCCATTCAATAACAAAGATACATCAGCAAGACTAAGAAGAACGTCAAAAAATCTTCACCCTTTGTCTTCTTCACATGTGAAGAGCATTACACTCCTACAACACAAGATCATGATCACAACATGCAGACGCAAGACATAGAAGGCACACAAGTAGCCAACAATTATCAACATTACAAGTTCTATGAACTTATTTTCCCATGTATCACCAAGAACTTTATAAGATGTCTCAGGATAGCTATAAATCTGTTAGTTCCACGCACTCAACTTATGAGGGTGAAGCATGTAGAGAAGATCATAAAATAATTCGAGAGAGTGAATAATATAATCAATATGCATATGTTTTGTTTTTGAAGAGGCCCAAGAGACAGATTTCATTAATACTAAGAAAAAGAAATACAACGTGAAATAAAGAAAAATAAAAGGTAATAAAACACACTTAGCTACAGAGATAGTAAAGAAGCATCAAACTTATCAGAAGAAATATCTAAACGATAAAATCTATCCCTGAAAGTAGCAGCATCTGATTTGTTTCTGGAGTGTGCAAGCGACCAGTCTTTCACATAGTGTCATCAATTGGAGGATCATAGAAGAATTTTCAAAATGATCATAAAAAATTCATCTATATAGTGTGCCAAAGAAGCCCAAAACATAGCAGGTAGACCTAAACTCCATAACTTAACATGTGAGACCCAAGGATTCTAAGCAGGCCATTGAATTTTTCAGTGTTCGAACAATGTTCTCTAGAGGAATTGATAATCTCACAATTGAGAAAAAAGTGATCCAAATCTTCATTCTTTGTCCCTCAAAAATATAGATGGTGGAAATATCTGAAAAGATCTTATCGAGATAAGACCTGGTTGGAAGTCTACATTTACCAATATTTTATATAAAGACCTTGATTTTAAAAGGAACTGGAGACCCCCAAACTGCATGAAACCACGGGTCTTCCTCTCCTCCCAAAGATAGCCTACACAAAGCAAACTTCACAGTGAATACAACTTTACTACAGAGAAGACAAACAGGTTTATCCTCCCGACTCTTAATGAATCTAAGATCGTCAAAAAACGTTAACAAGTTTGAGATATCACTTAGTTTCTCATCCTCCAGGTCCCTTATAAAAGTTAAACACCACTTTAATCTGTTATCCCAATTGACACCTACCTAAAATTGTAGATTCTGACTAATCTTATAGAGCTTGGGGAACATGTCGGATAGGAGAGAATGACCAATTCAACGATTGTCACAAAAATTAGTTCTTTTGCCATTCTCCATCTTCATAAAAGTAGATGAGTTAAAAAATCCCTAGTCGTAAATAATATCTCTCCAAATATTCGAAATTCTGTCTGTCGCTAAAATCTCTAATCCATGACCCATTGTCGCCGATATCATACTTAAAGCACACAATTTTTGCCCACAAGAACACTACTATTATTCACCTTCCAGATCCATTTAGACAATAAAGCGAAGTTGTTGGTCTCCAAAGGCACAAGCATAGGCCCACTTAATAACGTAGAGACCGCTTCTATTATTTGTGCCTTGCCAAAAGAACCTAGCCCTGATACTCTCTAGCTTGTTACAGATACCTTTGGGGACTTTAAGCATTGAAAATAAAATATAGGAGAATTCTTTGCAGCACTGACTTTGAAAGAATCCATCTACCGGCAAATAACATCTTGTTTTTCCACCCTCGTAATTTGCATTCCATCATGTTTACCACACTGATACGGGACGAGACGGGACGGACCAGCGACATGGCGCTGCAGCAGGCCTTCAAGAGGCTCAAAATACCTAAAATGCATGAAATAAAGCAAAACCGGGCTTAAATCGGTCAAAACAGGCTCAAAATATGTCGAACCATGTCCGAACCGCTCAAAACGGGCCTGAACCGGCCTGAACCGTCCCCAAACAGGGTGAACCGGCCGGTTTAGACCTTGAACCGGGCTCTGGACCGTCGAACCGGGCCAAACCGGCCCAGAACCGGGTCTGGAGGCGAACCGGCCGATCGGGCGGACTGGGCGAGCGGAGGGACGTGAGCCAATGCGCCGGCCGGCCGGGCGGAGGCGAACTGGCGGCGGTTCGCCCGGTCCGCGACTTAACGGGGAGGGGGGGTCGTGGCGCGCCGTGGTTGGCGGCGGGGGCGAGAGCCGGCCGCCGCATACCCCGTCGGGGGTCTCGACCGTGATCGCCCACTCGTGAGGGCCTCCGTGGGGGCTTCAGCCGCGGCCGCCGCGCGAGGGCTCCGGGAGGCCGGAGGCGGAGAAGGGCAGAGCCAGCGGAGGCCGCCATCGCCGAAGGGGAAGGGGGTGGCCGGAGGGGCCGTGGTCGTCGCCGGACACCATCGCAGGAGGAGCACCAGGCGCCGGAGGCACCTGGTGGCGCCGGAGGCTCGCGGAAGCGGTGGAGGTCGAGCCGACAGAACTGGGACCGTCGACGGCCTACACAGGCCGACGTCTCTACCGGATGGCGAGGGGAAGACGTCCGGAGGAGCATCTGAGCTCGTTAGAAGGGGAAAAGGAGCCATCGGCCATCGGAGCCCTAGCCAGGCGGTGCGTACGGACAAGGCAGCCGGCACGGCTCTTCTTCATCCTCCTTTCTTCTTCGTCTAACAGGGGCCCAAATGGGAGCAAGGAGGTGGATGAAGGTACTCCGGGGATCACCGGAGGTGGGGGTGGGAGGGCGGAGGCGGTGGACGTCGTCGGAGATGTCGAAACGGACGGAAACGGAGGTGAACGGAGTCGGTAAGGGTCAAACTCGAACCGGTGAAGGGGGAAAGGGGAAGGAATGGCTCGGAGGCCGCTGGACGGAGGAGAAGGAGAAGGCACCCACGCCGGAGGGTTGCGAAGAGACCGGTCTTCACCGGAGGTGGAGCTGGGTGACCTCCATCGAGGAGGGGGTGAAGGGGAAAGGGGCAGCGCCCCAGCACAAGGGGCAGCCCCTCTAGGGTTCCAAAAATTGAACTAAAAACTCTCTCTTCATTCCAACAAGTGAGCCCTCTTAAATAGAGGAGCCCATTACAAATAAGACATCATAAACGACTATTTACATACATGTCCTCGTAAGGACCCAAATTAAAGGAAAAGACTAAAAACAAACTTCAAATATTTACAATGAAGTCCAAGAGGATGTAAACGCAAATAAACCCCAAAATGGACCGGATCGGGTCCCCATCACACACCCTACCAGTCCTTAGACTTAGTACCTTTGTTAGAGAGGAGTAGACAGAGATATTTAATCAATAAGGTCCAAGGTACATTGAAGATACTTTGTAGCTATCTCCATGCATCTCATCTATGTCAAGGTCAATGAGTTCACATTTCTCCTTGATAATCTTCAAACATGTTGCAGATTATAACATGAAAAGCAAAACTCTTAAATAAATACATTTCTCCACTCTCCCAGAGAAGAAAAGTAGAGTATCATCGGCAAATTGAAGATGTGTAATTCATTCTCTACTCCCACTTCAATGCTTGAATCAAATCAACTTGTTCGGCCTTATCCCACATGATACTAAGAATCTAACCAATGAGGACAAACAAAAGAGGGGATAAAGAATCTCCTTGTATGAGACCTCCCGAGGAAGTAAAGAAACTAAAAACTTTCCCATTGATGTCAACAAAAAATTTTGTTGTGCAAATACAGAACTTTATTCACCTTATCCACTGATTTTTAAAGCCCATAAGTTGCATGATTCCAAAAAACAATTCCAACTCACTCTATTATAACCTTTTTCAAAGTCCAGATTCGAGATAATACATTAGTTGTGTTTGAGTCTCTGATCATGAAGACATTCATATGCTACCATGAAGGTTTCCATAATATATCTTCCTGGGATGAAGGCAGATTGGAAGTGATTAGTGAGTTTATTATTGTGTCTACTAAATCTGATAGTTAGGACTTTCATAACAATCTTGTAACTATAGTTAAGCAAGTTGATTGGCCTCAGATCTGCAATAGCTTCAACATTCTCCTTTTTAAATAGCAACACCAGGTTGGTTGTGTTCAAATATCTAATGCACCTCGGATCATTCTCAAATTCACTAATAAAAACCATGTAGTCATTCTTGATAATATCCCAACAATGGATATAGAAGCCAATCGAGAAACCATCCAGACTCGGAGCTTTATAAGGATCCATATCCTTCATAGCACTTAGCACCTCCTGCTCTATGATCTTTCGAATCAGAGAGTAAGTTTCATCTTCATCTAATTTCATATTTAAGTTGACATTTAAAAAGGGCTTACAATGTTCATCCTCTTTGAAAAGGTTTCTATAAAACTGCAAAACCGAAAAGACCAATCTTATCAATCCCTTCACCTTTGTATATGTTTATAATGTAATATACTCTTCTAAACTATGTTATCTAAGGTGACTGCCTCAAGTGCCTAGGCACTAAGGTGAGGCGAGGCGAGGTGAGCTAAGGCAAGGCCTCATTGCCTCGTCTTGCCCACGACCACCTCAACCGGTCGCCTTTTCTGCCTCGACCGCCTAGGCAGTCACCTCAACTGCCTCAAAAGTATATACTTTTCTATTTTTATTTTCAGATTTATTTTTGATTTATTGTTTAGTTCAACTTAAGATCATATCTAGGAGCTTGCCCTACTGGCCAAGATTTAAGAAACAAACTTAATTTTATCAAAATTGCATTTTATCATTCCTGATATTTTTAAGTGTTGGGTTCACCTATGAAGGAACGAAATTCCTATCAATCACCTGCAGTTCACATATGGTACCATCCTTTTCTCCTCTTCAAATGAAAGAAAATGCATTCATACGAGAACTTTTACTTCAAATGCACATACTTTCCCATTTTTATTTTCGGTTTTATTTCTTTGTTTTGTTGTTTAGGTTAACTTACTTTGGCCATTAGCACACAACGATTTCTTTTTCCAGAATCCAATGAAGCCGACCATATCGGAAAGGTACAGTTTCAATTCTCTGGGCTGTTTTTAGATTTTCTTTTACTTAGTTCAACTTAGTTTGTTTATTACCACATCAATTTAGTTTTTCAAAATCTGGCGAAGCCACACCACATCGGAAAGGTGTATTTTCAGTTTTTTGGGATTGTTTTGTGTTTTTTTACTTAGTTCAACTAAGTTTGATCATTATACACTAATGCATTTAATTTATTCTTTTTGAGGTTCTTTCCTACATGTTTACATATATTTCACACTTTTTGCATGTATTTCCTATATTTTTAGAAACATTTCCTATTTTTAGCTTTTATATAACCCCAAATGTATAAATAATAATAATAAATTACCTCAGGCGCCTGAGGTGCCCACCTCAAGCACCCAAAGCGAGGCGAGGCTCCCCTCGCCTTGAGCGCCACTCGCCTCTTATTACATAGCTTCTAAATGTCTTGAGAAGAGTATATAATATAGAATATGCACAAAATGTAATAGTTAAATATAAATAAATAAATAATATTTTGGTTTTTTTATTTTTATTTTCAATTTTCAATTTTTGTCAATTTTTCCAAGTTTTTCCAACTTTCGAATCTGATTCGGGTCCAATCGGATCAGGATCGGCCCGGCCTCCCGACCCCCAACCCAGCCTACCTTCCATCAAAATACATTGAAAATGAGGAAGCATAAAAAACCATAATCCCTATTTTTTACATGAATAAGAGGTAAAAATGAATCATGATCCCATTAATAAATTTAAAGTAATTCTATAGGCATATTAAGAATGTTTAATTGACAAAATTAAAGTCAATTTAACCTTGTCATGTCAAATCCTTAACCTTTAGGATAACTATGATGAATTTAAGAGAATATGCCAAGGGTGTACCCTCCAATGTATTAATTCCCATTTAAATTCATGTCATTGACAAAATCTGAGCGTAATAACATATTAAATATGCATAACTCATAATGATGTAATAATATTCACATGATTTGAGCATCGTAGCATGATTTAATATGCATAGCTCATTATTTATGTGAATATTTATTCATGACATTAGGGAACGGCCTTATAGACTTAACTCATTTTGAATGACATAAATTTATGTCATTTAAATGGTGCAAGGTTTTTGAATGGCATATATTTATGTCATTTAAATGGCATGAGCTTAGTCATATAAACTTGACATATTTAATTGTCGATAAATGACATAATTTTATAGCATGAGGTGAAACTTTATTGGTTAAAACCCTTAATAGCTATTTAAATTTGCAAGTGTTCATCCTTGCATTTATTGCACAAGGGTTCTTCCTTATGACATTACTTTGCAAGAGGGTTCTTCCTTGCACTTTTTTCTATTAAGCAAGATTCTTCCTTGCATTTTATTCATTTGGCAAAGGTTCTTCCTTACACCTTTCACCTTTCCAAGCTCCAAAGAGCCTCACATAGCTTCTCTCACAGAATGTCTTCTCCTGGACTTGTGTTTTCTCGATTGAGACTTTGAAGGCCCTATTTATAAAGGAGTGAAAGGGTTTTTTGTCCAAAAGAAACAAGCCCCCTACTCTTACCATTTTCATAATGGGGAAGTGGCCCAAAAAGAGGTGGACATACCACCTTTCTCTGCCCTTTTATTGTTGTTTGGGGGGGTTACCCAGTCTTCCCTATCATCTTCTCTCTCCCAAAACTGTCTGGCCCTTTGATCAAGTCATCATGACACAGGAGGCGCAGGCTAGGGTTTCACCAGCAATGGTGGCAGCCTCTTTCCTCCCACGCCCCCCCTTCTTCGATCTATTAGCAAGTTAGCAGAGATAGAAGAAGGAAGAAGCTTATAATGGCATCAAAGACAAAGGTGGCGGCAGCATCAAACAATGGCTATGGCCACAGGTGATGGCGGCAAGGGGGGGGCACATGGCAGAAGCCTCTCCTCTTCTCCGGTGCTAGCTGGTAAGTTCTTTTTGTTTTCTCTTTTCTTTTGGTGGTCTCCTTCATCCTTTCTTCTTTCAATGTCCAACAAAGGTGGTGCTCCATTCTTGGAGGTGTGTAGAGGGGTCTCTCCCTCTTCTTTCTTTCTTTCTTTTTTTTGGTGCAACACACATCAACCACAAGATTGCCTTAAGGATCATCCACCAAGAAGCCATATCATCTTTCCTTCTCCAACCGGGAGCCATAAGATTTGTGACTCGTTAATTGAAAAGTTCTAAGTTGCTTACAGTTTAAAAGTAGAATTCTCTACCTAATTAAAGTAATATACATGTATAAACTGACAGTCTGACAATAATGTAGATTTATTACCTCTAAATGTTATTCTTAATGTTTGCCTATATAATGGGTGGCATCAAAAGGTAGCCACCCATTATGATATCACCAACATGGAATGCGATCTCCCGAGAATCGCTCAAGATCTCCCAAGAATCTCTTTCTCTCCATGCATCCGAGAAATGAGAACGTTGAAACGGAAAGATAGACACACTACTTTTGGTACCTTGATCTCCAATGCCTATTACTACCCCTAACTTGTTAGATGACATTGTTAAGTTCATTTCATATATTTTTAATTTTATTATGGAATCCATACAAATATTCATATAGACATTATTGTTTGATAAAATTTTATAATTTAATATTTTATGACTATATATGTACAATTGACTCAAGATGTCATCAATCTCCTATCTATATTGTTCAAGATGAAGTTTTAGTCTAATATAAGATCTCTTGTATGCCTCATGCTAACAATAGTTCACTCTCTTTATATTACACTTTTAATTCTCTCATAGCTTATTTTGATGTTTAATATGAGTTCTCTTATCCTTTTTGAAGAGATTACATGACATTTACACTTAAACATGTACATTGATTGGTATCTTTGAGATCCAATCTCTCGAAATTTTTCTAAGATCTCTTCTGCTCAGTCTCCATGAGATTAAATCTAGATGCGAAATAATAATACTTGAGTAAGGCATACCCTACATTAATGAAATTCGAGATCCGATCTCCCGAGATTTTTCCAAGAATCTCACGAGATCTCCTCTTTTCCCTTATAAGATGAAGCGGAGATCTGAGATGGCAATCCTTGATTATCATAGAGAACATCTAATTCAAAATACAATGATGGAAAACTAGGGTTGTAGAATACATAACAACTATTTTTGTCTCCATCAAAACAGTGACATCATCTGTATCAATAAAAGATTAGCATCATATGTCTATTAGCCTTCAAAACAATGTACATTTCATGCTACATTTTTCCTTTTGCATATTTATGTGCCTACAGATAAAATATGTTTGAATTTCAGAGTCAGAAATAAAAGTCAAAGAAAAGATTGACGCTGGAAGACTTACAAGGTTTATCTCCTTCTGAAAGAGCCAACATTTTACCATGATGATACACGAGAGCGGTGTTTGCTGGAATCATGTTCAGTAATCAAGTTTAATCAGGAAACACACAAAGATGGACTAACACGCAAAAACTGTTGCCCAAGCTTAAGTTATTTCATCAACAAAACAATAAAAAGTGCATTTGCAAATAAAAAAATCATTAGAATAAGTTGCAGATTTTCTACTCCAGTTTTCAGATTTGCACATAAACCACTAAGAATGCAAAATGAGCCTTTTGTCGTATATCCTATTCCTGGCAAAAAAACCTAACATAAGCAATAAAAATCATCATAATGTATAGGAGTCAATGCTAGGTAATGAAAGAGAAATTGTCTCCGAAAATAAGCATTGCCAAGATGAGAATGTTGAAGAGGCTGTGTGGAATAGGTAGAATAATACAAGTATATTACAGAGAATGTGGAATAGGAAAAGTAGAGAACAAATTGAGAGAAGGCAAGATGCCCAAAATACAGATGAATTGATATCCCAGGAAGCTTTAGTTGAAAAAGTGGAGTGTGCATATAAGGAGACTGGAGAGAAATTTGTAGACCTAAATTAGCTTAGAGTGAGATACACATGATTCTGTGATAGAAAGGTGATACAGAATCCATGTAGCAGATCAAAAATATTTGCAATTAGGACCTTGTAAGTAGAGATGATCTAAAATAAGAATTGTTGAAATGAAAATGTAAAGATGGATGAGTGATCATACTATATTAAATAGAATAAGAAATGAATAAATTAGGGAAAATGGTAGGAGTAGCGACAATTGTAAACAAATTGAAAGAAGAGAGATTGAAATAGTTTGCACACATTAAACGTAGACCTAAGGAGGCTCCAGTTAAAAAAGAATAAAATATTAAAATAACAAAAACAAAACAAAAGACGTGGTAGACCTAACTTAACTTAGAGGAGTGTAATTCAATATGATTTAGTTGTTTTAAATATCACTGAAGAATTAACTCAAAATTGGCATGAGTGGAGAAAGAGAATCCATATGACTGACCCCAAATAATTTGGGACTAAGGCTCAAGTTCAATTGAGTAAGTAGAGATTATCTGAGTTGTAACTTTGATGGGAATCGAATCCGGACATAAGAATCGATTCATGTTATTAATTGAATTGGGATGCAAGAACCGATTATTGATTTTCAAATCTCATGTAATTTTGATTTTTAGGTCATTAATGGGTCCATTTAGGTATTTTCCTAATTTTTAGGATTTTTAGTTGATTTGTTTGAGCATTTTTCAATTTTCTTAACATTTTCGGATTTTTTCTGATTTGTTGTCCTATAAATAGGACCCACACCCTTATGTACAGGAGATGGATAATGAGATGATGAATATACATTGATTTGAATTCCCGTCACTGTTTAGTTTTACAAGTTTACCCCTCTCTCTCTCTCGCTGGGCTTTTCCCCTTTACCCGAGCGACGGATCTTCTCTCTCCCCGATGGCTGTTCGGCGCTTCGTCCTCCCCCTCGCGATGGCGTAACCCTAGCGATGGGTCTCCTCTTCGATCCGCCTCCTCCCGCGGTGATATCGGCAAGCGGCTGAAGACAAACCTCTTCCCCTCGTCCTCCTCTAGCAGAGTTTCTTCAGTCCGGACGGCGATTGAGCTTTCTACGATCGTCACCTCCCTCGGATCAGCTAGATCCCTTTCTTCCGGTGGTTGTTCCGACGAGCTCCTGTGGAGATCTTTCTTCACTCGATCGGTTCCTCCTCCCGTCCCGATTGTGCTACCGGAGTTTCTTCAACTCCGTGTCCATCTATTGCTGCTATCGGTGATCGTTAATGGTCCTCCCGGAGACGGTCACTGCTCCATTAGCTCCGCGCCCCTCTGTTGATGTTAACGGTGATTAATCTTGGTCCTCCCAGAGATGTTCCTGTTCCGAAAGGTCAGTGCTACTCCTCCGAGCACTGTGGATACCACTGCGGATTCCTCTAGTTAACACGTCCTCCCGATGGTGATATGAAAGTGGAACTTCTTCCAAGTCCGTAGCTGCTTCTGTTCTAAAGAGATTCCGATCTGCTCGTATGAAGTATATTTCAAATGCTCAACTATTCCTCTACTACAAACCGGTAAACCCTATCTCTACGATGCGTCGAGTCCTGCTTTCGTAACAAGAGATCCGTGAACCGAGGTCCGAACCGATGATATTCGACTACCGTTTTGAGTTTAAGTCAACTTTCGGTTGAAGTTTGTTAGCCTCCGGAGTGTTGCCCGGATTTGTGTTCCGTTTGGTAGTCTCTAAGTTTCTCTTCCTACGGATATCATATGTTCGATCATTCTCGAAGGAGCTTTTACGCTTATCTCATCCAATTGCATTACTTGATTGATGATACATATCAGGACTGGTCCGTCTCCAGTTATTGACCTGATTACTTGATGGTTGATTTTTTTCTGTTCTGCTGTTCCGACTGTTTATATGAGAATGAATATGTCTGATATTAGTACTGGCTCAGTCTCTAGTCATTTTGGACTTTCGGTTTGGAAAATGAGCTCAGCTCATTAAGGGAAGATGGTTCTGTCTATGTACTATCAATTGGTCTGCTGATATTGGTTCTAATTACATACCATCAATTGGTCTGCTATAGTTGTTTTTGTTTACTTAATTACCAATTGGTCTGCTGATTGGATTGTCTAAAATCCATGGATGTTGCTGGAAAATGATGAGGACCAGTAAATTCCCAATCGCCTTGGTAGCTTCTTAAAGTTGCCGGCTGTGAGCTAGTTCTCCACTGGAAGGGAATTCTCCTTAAAAATCGGTCTCCCGATTTGCAAGATTGTGAGGAGATAAATTCTCTGAGTCTAAAATTCTGGTTGCTGTCCCTATTGCTGGAAATCGATATCATTGCTGGAAAATCAAGCAAGGTGCAGTTCATTTGGCTGTGATGATTTTAATCTGAGCCAATGTCCATTTATCTACTGTTCTCATGACTGTTGAGTTGCTTATCATTTTCACGAGGATTGTGTGCTATTGATATATCCTCCCTTTACTGATTGACACTGTCATGATGATAATTTGCATATTCTGTTCGGTTTAAACTGCTGGCCTGCTGTATTGTTGGAAACTGTTCATTTCGGGTCTGTTACCTGCTGGTTCATATCAGATTGCTGGTTCCTGTTATTTTTCTGTTTGGCATTATATCTGTTGGGTGATATCTTCTGGTTTATTTGGTATCCATGGGACCCCCGGTCCCGTCCCGCATCAAACTTGTAAGCAGTCATTTTTCTATAAAGAACGATTGGTTTACACTATACAATATCTGGACCTCAATAAGATATGCAAAATTAAGACAGTAGACTTAAAATCATGTAATCATCATTATAAGATACAAATAAAAAATAACCACATGTGCATACACAAAAAGAATACCTGTTCCTGTTCCATATGAAATATCTAATATCTTCAGTTTTGCACGTAGCTGTTGCATATAAACCATAAAGAGTCCAAACATTCCCTTCAAGTCCCCAATCTAAAAAAGAGAAAGAAAGCACAGCGACTCAAGCTAAGTTAAATAAGGGCACGACAAAAACAGAACCAGAAAGCTACAGATCTGGATAACATTTAATGTGCAGGCAGTTGAATGGGATGATAATTGTAGGAAACATACAAAACTAGGGGGATCTCCACCAGTATTTAATGGTTACATTAATGGTCTTCTTTCCTATTTGTTAAAGCATGTTATTTCATGAAGTTTGTTTAAAAATATCAAAATAAAATTTACATTAACAGAAACAGATCTATATAATTGCCCTACCATTTGATGCAACGATACCAAAAAATATCCATGTGAAAGGACAACTGAGTGTATAATATATCTACAAACCGAGCTCACTTTGAACAAGATGGAAAAAGTTTATCGAACCCAAATATTAGATGATTGATGGTTAGAACATAAGCCCGTTCTTACTACAAAAGATGTTCCGACCTTCCAATTGAAAGTGAACCCAGGTTTACAGGATCACATATCTGGATCGGGATCAGCCCCCTCCTTGATCCTGGCATATCCTGACAGATTCTGGTCAATTATCAACCAATGTGGAATGGATCGGCACCCTCCGATCAAGAGGAGCAATTGATCCAGCTATCCTCGAGTTGAAGTAATAAAGAACTATATTTAATTACCTTCATAAACTTTGCCCCTCCAAAGTATTCTTCTTGCTTAAGGCGTGAGGTCCTAACATATCGTGAAACATAGGTGGCCTTCCCATTTCTGATACGTACACCATGAATCATTCTTCACAACCAGCATAAAAAGAAACAAAAGATATAAAAAAGTAAGATAACTGAACTAAGTAATCCAAAACTAATAAATTAGTACTGGATTGTTTCAGACCAGAAATAATAGTTCAATAATTAGTAAAGAGAAAATGAAAACATCGATATCAAAATGACACAAGAAGTAACTAAAGATTTTGCAAAAGGAAGGACTGGAGACGTTCACACTAGCAACAAAGAAAGTCCTCTTTAAAGAATAGGCTGATATCAGAAAGTTCCAATACAGTCTGAGATGACCTACTGTAAAACATTTAGGAAAATCTCAACTAATCTATAAAAATAAAACTAATTGTTCTACATAATACTTTTAGCTGTAAAAAGTGAGACACCCCAAATGGACAGGAAAACTAATGGATAAGTGGGTTTGGGGGAGGGAAAAAATAAGCATGTTCATTTCTAGACATTGCTTGGTGAAGAATAATAACCCATCATATTAGTATCTTTCTCCATACCTCCATGAAAAGTAACACTATTTGGCTATGAGGCAAGAAAAAAGTGCATCTTTGAAACAAAACCTGATGACAAAATGGAACATGATAGGAACATAACACTGACAAGGCACATTTAAGATGACGCCTGAGATTCAACATTGTTTACAACCAATAATATGCAAGCGAAAGAACCATATGGAGTGAGGAAAGGCATTACGCACCCATCACCATCAAACCTGCAAAAAAAAATCGAAAACCATCTGATGTAATAGCAAGCCAAGCGGCATAACCTATTTTTAAAAACAATTTCTATGTAATTGAAGCCAAAGGCTTGATAACTACATTAATTCTTAACGATCCAACAATAATATAAAAAACTACTGTAATTTCAATGTGCCGATCAGTATCTCTTTCTTCTGGAAAGAATGGTAAATGACTCTACACCATCATAAAGAAGAACATCGTTGCATACACCTAAACGATAAAATAACAGTGCCCATGATATCAAGGTTAAAAAGTAATGGGGTGTTTGGTTGCACAATGTTGGAACCTCAAATTTTTTGGATGAAATTTCGGAAATTCATTTTCCCTTTTTTGATTTGGCTTTTGACTTAGCCTTAACTATTAAGAAAATAGGTGGTATTTCATAACAGTATTAGCTAGGTCAGTGGTATGCATAAAAATATATGTTGAGGTTATTAGGTTCTTTGAAAATTTGTTTTGACCCCTCCCCATCGGATGGTGCGAAGATCCGATGTTAATTACATCGAGAATACTCGAATACCCTTGATTAGCCACCATAGCAATTTTGTGAATAGAAGACATACATCCATACAATCAACACATGGGAGCAATAGCCCCATACACTTGATGGAATGCAAAACTTAGTATTTTGAACTTTAGTTTGATTTGATTTGAATTGATTTGAATTGTTTAAATTAGGTTTGTTGTTAAGATTTGTTTTTGTTTAAGTCGAGGATTTTTAATAGGGTTTGAAATTTGATGGATGTTCATGTTTTATTTAGTTTCTGATTTAGTTGGGTTTTGCATTTGAATTTTTAGATTAGGGGATTTTCAAGATTTGAATTGATTAAGACTTAGTATCTTTTAGTTGAGTGATTTGGTTTAAACTTGATTTGGATTTGTTTTAAAAAGTTTGATTTGTTTTTTTTTGTTTTAATTAGGACTTGATATCTTTTGGTTGAATCCAAATTATGATTTTTGTTTAGGTTGCATTTCATTTAAATGTCATTTTAAGTTAGGATTTAACACATTTTTTTAAATGAGGATCTGTTCCACAATTATTTTTTTGTTTTGGGTTTGATTTGAGTTGACTTCGTTTTTTTTTTTACTTGGGATTCTTTGCCGTTTTTTTTATGTTGTGGAGTAACTTAATGAATTTGGTGTTTTGAACCTGTTTGGGGTATTTTGGTTTATTTGGCTATATTTTATTATTTTTATTGGGTTTATTTGATTTATTTTTATTTTAATTGGCATTTTGATCCATTTCATATTTGGAGGTTTTTTAGATGTTTGGAGATTTGATTTGGTTTTGTCTTGACAGATTGTTTTTTTTTACATGAGATTATCTCTAGGTTTATCGGTTTGATTTGGCATTCCTAATTTGAGAATTATGTTTTAAATTGAGTTTGGACTTTGGAATGTTCAGACTTCTTGAAACGTACAGATTTCAGATTTTGTTTTGCTATGCCATTTTTAATACATTTGCATTCCTTCATTTTCATGGGGCTATTCTATAAGCTCCAATAACAATAAAGATATGCAAAATTCGAAACTTCCATTTATTGGCAAATTCGAATGCACATTACATGTGGGGGACATAGAAATGTCGTGTTTCCCATTGATGAATTTTTTCTTAGTCCTTGATGGACATAGGATGATCCTTCCTTGGCATATGTCTCTCATTTTTAATTTAAGGGGAAATTTTGACATGACCTCCCCTTAAATTGATGAGATATACCTCCTTTAGTAGGTGGAGTTTGATACTCCCTACTTTGGAGGAAGGATCGGTAGAATATGGGGACTTGCCCATTTCCCCGTCCAGGATCAAACACGCCGGGGACATGCCCGAGTGCCCGTCCCTTGAGGTAACCTATGTGAAATAGGCTAGCTCTTAAGTGATTTTTTTGTGTTTCAGATTTGATTAAGATTTTTTTTTTTCAGGCCATGGCCGGCCTTAATTCTTTCCTTGTCTTCATGTTTTGGCCCTGTCAGGCCTTGGGACACTTCGCCAAGGCAAGGCCCTCTTGATCTTGATGATCTTGGCGGATGGGGCCTTGGCAACTTTTGACAATTCTTGCAGAATCTGGCCTTGGCGGATTTGTAATCTTTTGCAGGATTTGGCCCTGACAGCCATGAATAATCCTTGCAGAATCTGGCCCTGGTGGCCTGATTGAGCTTCATTGAGGCCGTGTCGGCCTTGAAGTCTCTGGACAGAAATTGGCCCTGATGGCCCTTGACAGTTCGAGATTCTTTTCACATTTGATCATCCAGCAAGATAGTGGCCCAATTGGCCTGTTGACTTGTCTGACTGAGGAGACGTTTCTTTCAGATTTTTCCAGCAACAAATCTGGGCCCGGTTGGCCTTGGAGACATTAAAGAAATAATGCTTCATTTTCTCCATTCATTTTAAACCACAACAATCCCTCTGACCCTTGGAGCTCCTATGTGCGTGCAACAGAAAAAGGGGGGGTTCATATGCTGTAACAGTAGGAGAACAGCAACAACAGCCTCAATTACTCCGTATGGCAGACCCGACAGCTGCCTCTCTTCCCTTCTTTTCGCAGGCACTCAAGCAAGGCCAGCAACACAAAGAGAAGCATCTATCTTCTTCTCGTTCACCCTTCCTATGCAACAGGTGGGAACGGCAGAAACATCAATTCTTTCTTTTGCTCGGTTGGAGTTGAAGGAAGATAGACTTTCACCACCTCTCCATCATGACAGCATCTCGACAGCAAGGGGGTAGAGCAGTAACACCCACCTTATTTCCTTCTATCGATAGTAGGATGAAGGAGGTTGCAGTGGCACCATAGTAGCACGTCACCAACATCTCCTGCAGGCGCAGGGATCAACAGTAGGAGGAAAGATCTTCATCAGCATCTCCTCCTTGAACAAATGGCAAAGAGAGGATTGCAGCAGGGGCCATCTGGCAGCCTGATCTTCATTCTTCCCCCATAGATGCAACAGGCGGGAGCAATCGGGAGGATCGTTAATCCCTTGCCCTGCGCAGAAACTCTCCAACCCTCTCTCTCTATCCAGCAGGTCTCTTTTAAAGAGGAGAAATTGACCCGCGTGGCTTCCCCCTCGCCATGGAAGGAGTGGAGATAATGGGAGTAGTGGCCGCAGTGGGAGGAAAGGCAGTTTTCTGACCCCCCACGTTCCTTCCTTCTTCTTTTTTAAGTCTTTTGAAAGTTCTAGAAGCCAATATTTGACTCGGTCAGATGGTGGACAGCACGTGGCTGTCATCTGCCAGATGGTACGGTCTCTCCTCTTATTCCCATAATGCTAAGTTGAACTCAATCAAATATTTGATACCATTAAGACCCAATAAGAGGTGGATCCAGAACTTAAGTCATATTCAATCTGAGCCCTTGATTTAAATCTGATCATGAGATGGCATCCTGGCCCTTCTTTACTCTCCATGATCCAATACCAATAAGAAACTATTAAGATGGGATCCAATAACTTAAGTTATGTTGAATCTGAGCCATTGATCCAAATCGACCTTTATTTGTTTCAATCCCAGCTCTCCTTTATCTCCTATAGTCCAATTATTATTGAAGAAGCAGCACGAGAGAACCTAATAACCTAAACAGGTTCGATCCTCTTCTCATTTGATCCATCTGTTTCAAAGTGTGTGCTGACTTTGCAATTTTTCAAATTTTGTCCACAACTTTCCAAATATAGATTGGATTGATGATCCAACTTTGATGTTGTCTGCTTGGAAGTTAGGCGGATTCTTTCGGTGACGCCATATGTTAATGGGCATGTCCGGATTTGTTCGGGTCCAACAGGGGCAAAACGGTCATTTTTTGTCCGGAGTCGGATTGTGACATCCAAGGCACCGTTGTGAAGCTCTCTGTCGAGGCAATACTGTTGACACACTGGTTTGGTCATTTGGGCCCACCAAGCCCAGTAAGGACCGCCTAAAAGTCCACTTTCATTGTTTTGCCCATATCTTGCCGAATACAAGTCATATTTCTAATCTGACTTTAATGTTGCTCAATATGGAGCTTGGCGGACTTAATGATGCACCAAGGTATTATCGGGCCTATCCCGAATTGTCCAAACCTACCAAGGGCGAAAGAGGTCATTTTACCGTTCGGGTACCATCCGAAATCGGATTCGACATTCGCAGTACCGTCAGCCCTCAATCGGCATGTACCTACGGACCCACTTGTTTTGTTTTTCTTGACTTGATATGCCCTTATTAAGGCCATTCGAAAATCGACTTTCAAGTTGTTTTCCTCATAACTTTCCAAATACGAGTCGGATTGCCGATCCGACTCGTCATTGTTTATCTAAAAGTCAAGTAGACCTTTTGCGTGGTGCCACTTTTCGACCTTCCCTCAGACAAGGTTCGAATCCCACAAGGGCAAAACGGTCATTTTACTATCCGAAGCCAAATTTTGACATGCGAGGTGCCGTTGGAAATGTCTCTGACCGGCAGGTCGAGCCCACTTGTTTTGTTATTCGGCCCATTAAGCCTACCAAAGGCCATTCGGGAGTGTTTTCACCGTTCGACCCATAACTTGTTGAATTCAAGTCGGATTTTCGATCTGACTTCGTCGTTGCTCAAGTTTGAGCTAGACGGACAAGATGGTGATGTCTGACCGTTATCAAGTCATCATCTAGCTGGTCAGGCCCAATAAGGCTTATTGGGCCCATTTGGCCCGTTGGCCCTAAATGTGATGAAAAGTGGATCACACTTGCCTGTTCAATTTTCTTTCATGTATTTTGCCCAAAACTTGCTAGTTCTGGATGTCATGACATTTTTTGGGTGCCAACACACAATAATTTTTATATGCTGTCATGATATACAACTCAACTCAACTCAACTAAGCTCTTTATCCCAAATTACTTGGGGTCAGCCATATAGATTCTCTTTCTCCACTCATGTCGATTTTGTGTTATTTCTTCCGAGATATTTAAACCATCTAAATCATATTGAAGTACCCTCCTCCAAGTTAACTTAGGTCTACCATGCCTCTTTTTGTTTCTGTCATTTAATATTTTCTATCTTTCTAACTAGAGCCTCTTTAAATCTACGTTTAATATGTCCAAACCATCTCAATCTCCTTTCTTTCAATTTGTCTACAATTCTCGTTACTCCTACATTTTATCTAATATATTCATTCCTTATTTTATCTAATGTAGTGTGACCACTCATCCATCTTAACATTCTCATTTTGGCAACACTTATTTTAGAAATATATTTTTCTTTTATTGTCCAACATTCACTACCATACAACATTACGGGTCATATACTTGTACAATAAAAATTTTCTTTCAACTTTAATGGAATTTTATGATCACATAGAACCCCTGAAGCGAATCTCCACTTCATCCAATCTACTTTAATCCTATGATTAACGTCTACATCACATTCTCCATCTTTTTGAATAACTGATCAAAGATACTTGAACTGAGTTTTTTGAGACAATATTATCCCATCTAAACTGACGCCCTCACATACTTCTCTTTGGTTTTCGTTAAATTTACAATGCATATATTTTGTTTTAGTTCTACTTATCTTGAAACCTTTAGTCTCCAAAATATTTCTTCACATTTCTAACTTTTTATTCGCTTCTTGTGTTTCATCTATCAATACGATATCGTTTGCAAATATCATACACCAAGGTATATCATCTTGTATAGTCTTCATTAATTCATCTATAACTAATGCAAAAAGATAAGGACTTATTGCAGACCCTTGATGTAAGCCAATTAAAATAGGAAAATCTCTTGTTTCTCCATCAATTGTGCATACGCTAGTAGTTGCATCATTATACATGTCTTTTATCATTTGTATATATTTAACAGGCACCATCCTTCGTTCTAACACCCACCATAGAACCTCTCTTGGTATTCTATCATAAGTCTTTTCTAAATCAATGAACACCATATGTAAATCTTTCTTCATATCTCGATATTTTTCTATCAAACTTCTAATAAGAAAATTACTTTTAATTATAGATCGACCAGGCATAAATCCAAATTGATTAGCTAAAATATTTGTACAGCTCTGTAATCGCCGCTCAATAACTCTTTCCCATAATTTCATAGTATGACTCATGAGTTTGATCCCTCTATAATTTGCACAATCTTGTATATCTCCTTTTTTTCTTAAAAATAGGTATAATGATGATCTTTCTCCATTCATTCGGCATTCTTTTCAATATTAAGATTTTGTTAAAAAGTCGAGTTAACCATTCCACTCCTAAATCTTTCAAACACTTCCACACTTCAATAGGAATATTATCCGGACCACATGCCTTACTTATTTTCATCATTTTCAATACTTCCTTAACTTCTAAAAATTGAATTTTTCTAATATAATTTAAATTAAAGTTTGTCACATTCTCTATGTCGTCTATGTTTTTAGCAAAGTTGTCATTAAAAAAAGTATCAAAATAATTTTTCCATCTTTCTTTGATATCATCATCTTTAGTCAAAATTTTTCCTTCTTTATCCTTTATGCATCTATTTTTTTTTTGCCAAACGTATGCATCTAATTTGATTAAGATCTTAAGACCGTCTCTCTCTCATTCTTGCTAGTTTATAAATATCTTTTTCACCTTCTTTAGTTCCAAGTTTCTCATACATATGTTTAAAAGCATCATCTCTTGCTCTTCTAATAATCTTTTTTGCTTCTTTTTTTGCTATCTTGTATTGTTCATAAGCTTCATTGTTATCACATTTCGGCAATCTCTTATAACAATATCTTTTATTCTTTATCGTCTTTTGCACTTATTCATTCCACCACCAAGTCTCTTTTTTAAGTGGACCATGTCCTTTAGACTCTCCAAGTACTTTTTTAGCTATCTCTCTAATTTTTATAGTCATATTCATCCACATAGTATTAACGTCTATGTCTAACTTCCAATCATTTATCTTTAAAAGTTCAGTCTTAAATATTTGTTGTTTCATTCCTTTTAACTCCCACCATTTTATTTTAGGAGAAGACTTTCTTTTATATGTGTTTGTTTGTGTTTTAATCTTAACATCTAAAATCACTAACGTATGTTGGCTTGCTAAAGTTTCACTCGAAATTACTTTACAATCTTTGCAAATAGCACGATTGGATTTTCTAGTGAGAATAAAATCAATTCGACTTTTATTTTGTCCACTTTTAAATGTTATTAGATAAGATTATCTTTTAATAAAATGAGTATTTGTGAGAATAAGATCATAAGCCATAGCAAAATCTAAAATATTCTTCCCCTCTTCATTTAAATTTTCATATCCAAAACCTCCATGAACATTTCCATATTCATGACATTTGTTTCCAACATGTCCATTGAGATCTACAATAAATATATTTTCTTCATATGCTGTCATGATATATTAGAATAAAATCTAAGACAACTAAAGAGAAAAAATTATCATGGTTGGTAACATATGATTACAAAAGGAGTGAGGATTATGCATAACTATAAAAGGTGGGGAACCAAAATAAGGTCTCATCTTTTCTTTCTTTCTTTCTTTTGTGAGTTCAAGAAGGAATCTTCTATCAAAACATATTCTTGTAATGATTGCCAACACCCCATAAGGGTTTAAAAGAGTGCAGGTTTTTATCTTCACATGGGTGTTGTGTGCTCCTTACCAAAAACGTTAGGCAGGTCCTTCATTATTACTACCGCATATTAGAAGTAAAATCCCCGAGCATTTGGTGAGATGGGTTAGATGATCAGGCAATGACTAATCAGATAATCATTTTCAAAATTAAAACAACCTTTTCAGACAGAAATGGAACCCTTGTGGTTTACTTCACATTGCATTTATTAGAGAAGAAACAAAGAAGAGCTAGCATCCTCCTTTGAGCGGCCAAATGTGCCACCAGGTATCCTTCCAGAATGAGGTCCTATCATCACCATTCCCTATGTTTACTGCAATCCCACAATTCATGATAACCAAAAGCTATAATATATTTTCAAATTCTAGAACACATAATGCTGAAAATTGAAATAGCAAGTAGGCCCTTCTCCACAAAGGATATTTATTTTTAACAAGTTAACAACGTCAAACAAAGGGCCTTCTAAGCCCCTAGTCTCAGAACCTATGTACATAAAGAAACAAAGGCCCATACCACCTTCCTCTCCAAGCCTACAACTGCTGCTCCACCTAAACAAATGACCTACTTTCCATTTACAATCAGTGCCCTCCAAATATTTGATCCAGGAGCTTCAAGCTACTTACAGATATGATTCTGCCTTGATAACTTGAAAAATAGACATTAATTAAGAAGGACTCTTGAGAGCAGTGCCTTTAACATGGCCCATGTACCACCAGCTGAAAGAGGTTTACCTTCCAAAGACTGAAGCCTATTCTCATTTCTCAATTTTTTAACCACTGGTTCCCATTGTTAAAATCAAAGGCTCTATCAGCCAGCAGTACCCCTATACTTAAAAGAGAAGCAGTCCACAAGAATGTTTGGAATGCTGAAAGACTCCAATAGACCATATCCAGGGGCACGAAACCCCAAATTTTCATTTTTTCTCAAAGTTCTTCTTTAGATTTGTGCAAGCCTGAAGTAAGGCAATTGGACCCATCAAACTGAGACTTCCTCACTTAAGAAGGACAGAGAGAACACCGAAACAGTGTAGCATCCACATATTGGGTTTGAGTCAAAGTAATGCCCTTACTGCCAATCTGAATACCTTTAATGAGAGCATTATCAGCAGTTCTTTCCACACAAAGTTAACACCTGCCATACCAAAAGATCGACAAAGGGTCCCCTTGCCTCTTGAGACCCCTTGTACTTCCAAAAAACAGCCGACTTGCCATTCACAATGACTTAACCATCCGGTACCGAAACCCATTGAACCTAAACAGCCAACAAGATGTTAAAGGTGAAATACCAAAAGATGTATAAAAACAATTAAAATTATGACTTTTTGCCCAAATTAATCGGTTACTTGTTTCTCCAACCTCAGGATTTTTGCCAACAAACAGCAAAACGTTTTATGAAATAAGACTGTTTACTGAAAAATTGTATCCGTTGTCCAAATAGCATATAAACGAAAGGCAAACGTTGATAAAGAAATTACCAGTGGTACCCAGCTACCGGAGCAAATTTTGGGTTCGGCCCCACCCTGGCGAACTCCCCATTCAAACAATCCTGTGAACACCAGGAAGAAAAAGTATACACCTTGAAACAATAAAAAAACCTGCTTTGCCAATCTACGAACATGCCTACACATAAACGAACACACATACCGGAAGGGTTCCACGGACGGGGAGGTCGCGGCAGGGCGGGGTCTCCTCGCGGGCGGGAGCGAAGCTGCTGGTAAGGTAGAAGTTTGGCTTGGACGAATCATGCGCGAGGTGGACGATAAACTTCTCCAGAAAGTCCACCAGCGACGACACGATACCCTTTCTTGGCTTGGGTTCCACGACCACGATGCCACCAGGCGCCCTCCCATCGCCCTGCCGCTGCATGTCCTCCTCGGAGCCCATTTGCCCCATTCCTCGCACAGCCCACAGCCACTCCTCTCCCCCCCGCCTCTCCGTCACATAAAAGGCGCAATCTTTGATGGTGGGCTGTGATCGGATGCCTAAAAATCAGTGCGCGAGAGGACTAAGGAGGTAGATGTCAGCGATTGAGTCAGACAGTTGGCAGTATCGAAGAAGAAACTTAAAGGAGAATTTTTACGAAGCAGCAGCTTTGAAGCTCGAGGTACAGTTCTGGAACAGCTGCCTACGTGTATCCATACTTTTTTATGGACGTGTATCCATACTTGCGTGGTCGCGATCTCTCCGTTAAAACTTGTGGTGGACGGACAGCTATGTGGGGCCGCAGACCCTACCGTTGGAGTGACGGGGATAGGAATGCAAACGAGTCAATAGATTTTTGATAATAGGGTGTTTGGTTGCAAGATAATTTTTTGTACACTTTCATGATAAAAAATTGTATTAAAATAAAAAGTGAACCAACTCATGACATAAAATTATCATGTTTGGAGGGATGTGATTACAAAAAAGAGTAACCACCGCACATGACCAAATAAAGTGGGGGGACCACAAGAAAAAAGAAAGAAATGAGACCCTCTTTTTTTGTTTAAGAAGAAAATTACTTTCAAAACATAAAATTGTCATAGTTGTCAAACAACTCTTTTAACAAGTTTTCTTACAATTTTTAAAAATTAAAATAAAAATCTCAATTATCATGCAACCAAACACCCCATAAGTAATTTAAAATTTGACTTGATTTTTTTTATTAAATTAAATAAATAAATTTAAATAAAAAATAAATTTTAACTAAATCCAAGTTTATACGTATTGTTATTCGACTCGATAAATTCAAAAATAACATTAATTATTTATTTAAAAATTAAATTATAATTATTAATAATTATATATTTTTACTTAAATATATAAAATAAGTAAAATTTCAAAATTAAACTTAAATCCAATTTTATTTTATAAATGAGTTAAATTTAAAATTTTATTGATGACTTTATATTGATTTTAGGTTTTATAAATAAGTTTGTATCAAGTTTTAAATTAAATATGGATTGAAGTTGAGCTTAAGCAGTAACTACTCAAGCTCGAGCGCCGCCTGCGCGTACGGCAGGTTTTCGGCCAACGCGATCGATGTCCAGAAAAAAAACTGAGAGAGAGAGAGGGAGAGAAAAAAGACATCATTTTTTATTTTTTAAAAATGTGATATCTTCTTCCACTAGTTTAAATTATACCGGATACCTGAAAGTCTTTTTCTGGTATCGCATCTACTGAGAAGTGAGAACCTCGAAAAGGAAAAAAAAAGTATTGAAGTTTTGGAAAACAATATCTAACTTTGACGCATGTTAAAAGATCTCACAGGTTTTAGCAGCTGTTCTGGAACAAGAACTTCCTGCCCATCTGAACTGTGCACTCCCCAGTTACAACAGAGAAGACAGAGAATTACGGTGGCACACGGCGTCGGCATATTATCGTCTCCGACGACATTCTCCTGGTCCGAGCATTTCCGATCGGCCGAGGCCGCCAAACGTCCCTGCAATGCCTATGTTTCCACCTAATTTTGGCTGCCAGACAGAAACAAATGGATTAATTAAATAGACTACAAAGATTGCGAGAGGATCTGCCGTCGACGACGTCCAATGGATTAGGTGAACAAGTGTGACTTACGAGGTAGTTCTTGTGACGAGGAAGTCGTATGTCTCGGAGTTTTGATCGTTCCAGAGATTTATTCGAAGATATTTAACTTACATTTATCTGTCAGTACGTAATCTAGGTTTCTGGTATTCATTTTTCTTTGGCACTTAACTCCCAGTTCAGATGCAACTGTAAGCAGTAAGGTGATCTCCAGACTGTTCACAGGGAGTGTAAACGGAATCCAAAGTTCTCAAATTTAGATTTGATTCTAATAACAATTAATAAGTTTGAAACTTGTTTTTGGATTCTATAAATTATTGTAATCGAATATTCTAATTATTTGTTGAAATTGAAATCTGAATTAACTGCTTTTCTTTCTGTTTATTTGATTTAGTTTCGATTTCGGTAACGGGTCGGGTCGGATCGAAATCGAAACATAATAATTTCAAAATTATTAGAATCAAAATCGAAGAAATTGGAATCGAAACTCCTCGACCCTTTTTGGATTTAAAATTAAAATCTGATAATTTCACTGTCCAATCCAACCCGTTTACTCTTCACCTTCGTTGGATTTGATATTCTTTTCTATTTATTTATGATATTAGTACTCCTTTCATCTTATCTAATGGGGTTTTCTTCTTTTATTTGTTCCTTCGTGGTCGTGTTCTAATTCCTTCTATGCTTGTTTGTTCATGTCTTGATGTCTGACCAATGATTGGTTCACGAATGAGTATTTACATTGTTTGATTTAATATCTAATTCAATGTTAAACACATCTCTCATATCTTAACTCTTGAAATTCAATGGTATGTTTTAACTTTTTGTTTTCCAAATATAATCTTTTTATAGATAATAGTAGTTATATGCTAATATAATTTTAAGTAAAACATAAATGATTAATATATAAATATTTCAATCAACATAAGTAGGGGGGCAAACGAACCAATACACTCTCCAAGTAGTTTGAAACTCAACTCGATAAAAATTCGACTCAGCTGAACAAAAAATAAACTCGACTAATTAAAAGAGCCGAGCTTGAATAGACTCCTACTCGTCTTGATAAGTTCGTGAATAGCTCAATTAAATTTTCTATTAAATATTTATTTTTAAAAAATTATGAGTATTAATAGTTATATATTGTCATTTAAATATATTGAATAATTTAAAATTTGAGTTTTAACTTAGATTGAGTTTCATAAATGAGCTAAATCTAAAGTTTACTTTTCATTGATTTTGGGTTTTATAAAACGAGTTTGTTTATAGCTTAAGCTTGAATGTAAATTGAATTTTAGTTTAGCTACTATTCAAGCTCGACTAGATTAATAAACGAACCAAGCTTGAACAATGGTTCAACATACTCGTTAAAATTCAAGCTTAAACTTGGTGTAAAATAAATAAGCCAAGCTTGTACATCATATTACTCGGCTTGGCTCATTTGAACCTTTAAACATTAGTACTTTTGTCATAAACAAATAGGTTAGACATAAAAGTAAGACTTCAAATTTTAAATTACCCCAAAACAAGCACCACCTATGTTGAGCTATTATTCGACTAAAATGACTTATTAGTAAACAAAAAGGTCCTAATAATATAGGTGCAAACAAGTTTGAGTTAAGAAGTATATTGTTTAAGTTTAGCATGTTATCTTTAGTAAAGTTTGTACCCTATGAACAAGCTCGACTCATTATCCAATAAAGTTGAGTTTGAATAGAAACTTGGGTTAAGCTCAATCCAAACTCAACTTCAAACTTGGTATGAGCTTATTTATAACATACATGTTAGAATGGAATACCCAACAATGATCCAAATTCTATTGCGCTGCAAAAGACGACACCAGAGAATATCAATCGGATGGGAATTGTCTATCTCCTCCAGACAACCCTCTGGTTTCTTTTGTTTATTGAGCTCATATAGTGTAATTTCGAAAAAGTGTGGCATATGTGGGAAAGATACCTAAGAAAAAGGAGATGTTCAAAATAGCTTTGTTGCACAAGCATTTATCGACATCAAAATGTCTATGTTTGGATGTACCTACAAGATGGAATTCTACTTTTTTGATGTTATTGACTACCCTTGAGTTGAAAAATACTTTTATCCATCTTGCTAAAATTGATCATGATTATTGTTATTATTCTTCTCTACTTGATTGGCAAATAGGTTCAAATGTTACTCAATGTCTAAAAGTTTTTTACCAAGCCACATTGACACTTTCTAGGACAAAATGTTACTGCCATTCTACATTTTGGTGATATTTGTGATGTGCATATTAAGTTGCGTGCATAGATTAAAAGTGATGTTGAGTACGTATGTAACATAGCTATTGTAATGTTAACAAATTTTACTAAATATTGAGATGAATGTAGTCTATTATTTACCGTGGTTTGCATTCTTGATCATCGTTAAAAGCTTGATTTTGTTATTGTTCTTTATGAACAAATCTATAGTGATAGTGCACACATTTATATTAAATAAGTGAAATTGTTTCTTCATGAACTTTATAATGAGTATGCAATGAAAAGTTGTGATGAGCATGCGATATCTTTCAATGCTCTTAGCAAAACTTTTCTCTTAGAGGAGAAATGTAATGACATAATAGATCAGTTGAAAAATATGTTTAAAAAGTGTTTGAATGAAAGGACTTTTATGACTTGTCAAAAAACCAAGTTAGATGTCTATTTAGAAGAGTCTCATTCTCTGGATGAAGGACTATTTGATGTAACATGGTGGAAATGTTATGGCAAAAAAATTTTCATTCTCTTAAAAATAGTAAAGGATATTTTTGCAATTACAGTCACTAGTGTTGCTTCTAAGACATCTTTTAGAACAAGCTCACGAGTTGTAAATAATAGTCAATCATCTTTACTTACTGAAACCATTCAAGCATTAATTTGTACCCAATATTGGTTGCCTTCAACTAAAAAGAAATGTTAGTCATCGCAAATTGTTTATTCACCAATTTAGATATTAATTTGTACCCAAGAGTTGACATTACTTATTACTGTTATCATTTTTAGATGACTATTCTACAATTACCATTTGAGAAAGTAAGCATGAGTAAGAAAGTTTTGGTAAGTAAATTTCAAGATAGGATCATCTTAAGTGTATTCATTTTTCTTACATAGCTTGTTCTATTGTTTGCATATTGATGTCACTTATATATGAAGATCTAGTTCGATTATCTCAAAGATGAAGACATCTCTTATTGTATTTGACATTTGCATGTTGATGACACTTGGAATATCGTATTTTATGGCACTTGTTTTGTTGTTTGCATTTGACGGCACTAAAAGTATTGTATTTTATGGCATTTGTTTTCTTCTTTGTAGTTGATTGCACTTAGAATTAGAAACAACTATGGATTAGCTTTTGTAGTTGAATATTGTATACTTCAGAAAGGCTTTTAATTTTTATTTATATTATTAATGAATTATAAGGTAACTAGCATCCTCAACTATGGATTAGCTTATGTTTGCATAAGTATTTGTGCATGGAAGCACAACTTCAAAATTAGTTCCCTCTCTTATAACTCTTGCCAATTTTGGAGCATCAGTTAGTCAAATAGTATTGAAGTGGATCCTGTTTCAAACTCACCCAAGCCACCTCGTCCTAGTGACTTATATGTGTAGAAATCTAGCAACTATGATTTTTTTATATTTTTTGCTAATAAGGTTTATTTCTAATTGTTGTGATTAACTCGTCATTCTTGTCTATGTTATGTCATGTTTGAAATGTTTAATTTTTGCATTACTATCAGGACCTTGAGATGTAATGGATAGTGAGTTGATGTAAAGTGGCGGTGTGTCACTTGTATATAAAAAGTTGATCATATTTTCTCATTAATTTATAAGTTTTTGGAGTTTTTTTCCATATTTTTATAGTATATGCAAGTCATGGAAAACCATATATTTTTCATATCCGCTCTGCAAATCTGAGAAATATCTAATTTTGAAGATCCGCTCCGTATTCGAATTCTAAACAAAGTAGATACCCGATATTCGAATTGACTTGCGAAACGAATTCGAAAATCACATATCCGCTCAATATTTGCTCCGTTTATAGCCCTAGTTGTATGGGTAGTTTTTTTGAAAAAGGGAAACACTCCTTTGACCATGCCAAAACAAGGAATCCGACCCTCCAAAATTTGAGACATAAATCATTTTTTTATCTCTTACGTTTTCTATTAAACTTAATGATAATTAATATTTTGAATCATTATTTATGTTACTAAATAACTAATTTATTTTGAAATTATTTTTATAGACAAAATATCATTATTAAAATTTATTTTACCATACAAAATACTAATTTAATAAAATTTTAATTGAAACTTTAGTTTGTGTTTAAACTATTTTTAATTAAATTAGTTGTATATAGAAATTATAAGAACACTTTATGTTGTGCCATTAGGTAGTATATCTTTTATCTAGTTCAGTAAAATTTCCAAACTATGAATTATAAGTAAACCATTTTTTTATGAAAACGTCTAGTTTTTAAAAATATTTTATCATGCACTTAATTTAAATATTAGCTTGATATTTAGTAATTATTTATAAATATTTTACAGATATAGATATTTGAATGACTAAAAATAATTTAGTAAAATGATTTTAAAGTAACAAAATAATAAATCTTGTTTTAAAAAAATATTTTACTAATATATAAATAATAAACTTTGTTTTCAATTTCATCAAAAAATAATTTCATGCAAAATAATATTCTTAATTTATTTTTTATTAAAATGTTGTTATAAATAAATGATTTTATTATATAAATATTGATAAAATTATGTTGTGTTCAAATATGTTTCATATAGTTTTCTAGAAAAACAATTGCAAAAATCAATGTTTTCAATTTCCTTGAAAAGAGTTTTCTATGAAAGACTATTTCCTTATGGGGTGTTTGGTTGCGTGATAATGGAGGTTTTTATTTTAATTTTTAAAAATTGTGAGAAAAATTGGTAAAAGAGGTGTTTGGCAACCATGCCAAATTTTATGTATTGAAAGTGATTTTCTTCTTAAACAAAAAAAGTGGGTATCACCTCTTTCTTTTTTCTTGTGGTCCCCCACTTTGTTTGGTCATAGATGGTTGTTACTTTTTTTGTATCACATCCCTCCAAACATGATAATTTTATGTCATGAGTTGATTCTCTTTTTATTTTAATATAATTTTTTATCATGAAAGTGTACAAAAAATTATCATGCAACCAAACACCACATTAGTTTTGATTTTACATGAAACCAAATGGACCTATGTGTTATCAGGCACAATTGGTTCAAAATTTTTGTCATCTAAAATTGATTTTAAGATGCCAGGCTTTTTAAATGATACCCGAGCCTTTTTGCCTCGTGGTCTAAAAAGCCCATGTCCTATAACAATGAGAGGCTGGAGGATAAATTAAATTTTTATTATAATTTTATATTTTTGTGACAACATTTGTTGAAAGAGGTGCTTGACGGTCGCTGCAATTTTATGTTTTGAAATGAATTTCTTTCTTAGACAAAAAAAAAGAGTCTCGTCACTTTTTTTATCTGTGATCCTTCATCTTATTTGACTAGTTAAATTAACACGTGTTCCGTTAGATTAAAGATATTTTTAAATCAAAGAGACGTTTGTTATCAAGTTCCATGAGAACTATACAACGAATAAATTTTATGATGCATCAAATTTGCATTGGTTGATTAAAGATTCAACTTCTTCGTATAAATAAAAATTTTCATAGATAAAAAGTCATTAAAACAGAAAAGTGTGAATTAATGTTAATTGGAAACAGATTAAATCAAACACATTAGAAATAATTTTTCAATAGAAAAGGGTAAAAGAAAAATGAGCGATACATTACATTGGTAGTGAATTTATAAAGTTGGGAGAAATGCGAACGCACTACGCCTTATATAAGAGAATTCACTAAATGACTTCATGCAATAGGTATTCACTAAATGTCAAGATGACACATTCATAATTAAAAGTTCATCTTCGTAAACAGAATGCAACAGACAAAGTATGAGAATCTGGTCAAACTTTATACTAATAATTATCTAATAATATCAAATATCATGTAAAATTAATTATCAATTTATTTATCGTATATACGTAAATGATTAAGTATTTGAAACAACGATGATAGAAAAAATTAAAATTATCCAACAATACGTCACATACATTCGCACTTTTGTTTATAAATTTATAATATTTTTTGATATTATACTTATATATAATATATTTTATTTAATATTATAGTTACACAAGGTATATATATTTCATGTTAACATATTTACAAGTACGTGTCTCTAAAATTTATTTTGTTGTTATAAAGTACCCTATCAGAATATAATATCTTAAAATTTAAAATATTAAATATCTTGGTTAAAAGTAGATGTAATAATTTTAATTTAAATAAACTATATATATAATAAAGTAAGAAAATATGGTACTACTTCAAAACAACCAACTTTTAATCAATTAAGTAAATTGAACGTTGGGTAATTTAATAACAACGGTAGATGACTCTAATCTCTCTCCATGTCTCTTTATAGGAGACAACGAAATTGTCTGCCGAGATATCTTCGACTGGGTGGCCCTGCCTCTTCATTAGGACGTATGTTTATATGTTTCTTTCTTACAAGTACGATTTTGTTCCTCCCTGATTTCAGCTAGACACCTCTTGGAAACTAAACCAACTCCTTTCTTCCCTGTATGCCACTATGCTCACTTCATGAAGCTGAGCTACCAGCCTACCAGAGAACCTCCAGCCACTTCTGCCTGGATACCACCTCCGGCAACCATGGCACTTTGACCACTACTGACAGAACATCTTGGCTTCTGCAGTGACAGCTTCCTGAGGTTATAGAAGTGCCTTTCAACCAAAAGCCAACTCCAGTGACCTATACCCAGTAAGCTTGGCATCTGACTGCATACCAGCAGGGTGTTGCCCATTGACCATTGCTGGCATCAGTACATAGGCAGCTGTCAACATTTACTGCCAACATGTCATCCCTTGGCACCATAGCTCCTCACCATCGGCACCAAACGGATGCCTCTTCCTCCACCCTTCCCCATCTGACCCCCTTTGATCTGCACTTTTTCTCCACCTTTACTACCTCCATCTCACCAAGCCAAGACCCAAAGAGCTTCAGGCAAGGCAAATGGCTCTGCAACACGGTTCCAAGAACCCACCCCGAGCAAGGAGCTTCCCACAGCCACGTAATCAGACCTCTGGTTATCCTGGTATACTGGAACTATTAGGACATGAATTATCTCCTAATCCAACTCAACTTGTAAAATATATGTATCAAACATATTGAACTGTCTCTCTCTAATTAATTTACAAGGACAATTTTTCTTCTATCTTTTTTGCTTGTTCACCTCTTAGTTTGTTACTACCACAATTTTCGATGTCTTGTAATACACAAGTTATTTATATTTCTCTACTTTTGTATATACCATTAGATATAACCAGCCTGTGAATACACATAAATGCCAATATAAAGAATTCCCTCATTTCCATAGAAGACCTAAGTAAACAAATATGGAAGTTACCAACTTGTAAATCAAAGATACGAATAAGCAAGCATGTCCAGTGTCCTGCCCTGATTTAAAGGCAGAAATTGTTGGTTAATCTGCATTGTTTACCTCTCACAATAAAGTAATTACACCATTGGCTAGTATTCTTGTAGATTTTAAAGTAGGAATGTGACAACAAGTTGATACATTTTTGTTTGTCTCATTGGATTCTGTTTCCTAAAAGCATAGATACTGCGCAGACAAGAGAGAAATTTCTGACAGACTTGCACACCTTGAGAAGGCTTTGTGGTCTGAACGCCGTAGTACATATCTGTCATCATTACCCGCAATTCCACCACTTTCAACAGATCTTAACCTCTTCAGGCTTAGGTCAAAAGATGGAGGTTCTTTCACATCATCAATGTCTTTGTCCTCTATAATCTTATTAACAGAACTGGAAGCCTGAGCACTTGCAATTATCATAGAATCCTTGACAACTGTGCTGATCAAGTCAACAGCTTGAGGGATTAATCTACAGGTTGCATTACTATCACCAAGTTCCCCAGACGTAGCATCTGCTTGGTGGCAGTTTTTCTTAGTAATCTCAAATTTTGAACTCAACTGCTTTGTAGAATAATTGGAAAAAGTTTAAACAAACCAGAAACATCACACGAGATGCAAATTCACTCATTTCATAACTCAAGGTGAATTAAAAAAAACAAATAAAATAAGAAATGGAAAAGAAAACAGAGAATATGAAAATTAAATAGCTAAAAACTCTTTAAAATATTTCACTCATCTAAGTTGTGCCCATAAAACGTGAACACTTAGAAAACTTAGAATAACTTAACATCATAATTCACATAATACTATGGCTTAACAGTAATTTCAAAAGATCTCTCTAGACTATTACCACCATAAATACAAAAAATACTATCACACTTTATCACCATTCAACAAAATAAATAAATGTTCGTGAATTGACAAGTTCATCAAGGACTCAAGGGACCCATGTTTCTATTCATGTTCGGTGCAATAGATTTATGCTACAAGGAGAGGACAATCACATGAAACTCTTGGAAGGCAAGACAACAGAAAAAATATGAAATTTGAAACCGAACCTGTGAAACTAAAATAAAAAAATCTGAAACTATAAATCTGAAGCTTAATCTGAAAATTCAGAGATCCGTAAAATTCAGAATCTGTCATATAAACTGGAGAACACAATCTGAAGCTCATAAAAGCCTGCAGCCAAGAATCAGAAGTTAAAAAAATCTGCAATTTGTAGACCTGCAGTCTGCAATCTGAACTCTGCAGGAGATCCGAACTAAAAAAATTTGCAATATGAATTTCAGGAGATTTAAAAAAAAAATCTGAACTTCACATTCAATACAAGAAACCTTAGAGCGTAAAGATCTCTGGAGCAGGGGTTGATAAAAAAAATCTGAGTAATTCAAATAAAAGTGCAAAGTCAAATAAATTCCAACCAAACAAACTTAAATCAAACCAACAAACCGATTCACTTTTTTAAGACAAATTTAAAGCCATATTCCCTGGACCGAAATCAAATGGACCACCAATTTAAATAGCTTAGCATCAAAGGCTTCAATCATGATTAAATCATAAGATTAATTGGATCCAGAATGAGTTCCCAACATCTCAAATCTGACGGGATCTGAATTCTTAAAAGACATACTTAAGGCATCAAGCTCACAACCAAATATCCTCCCACAAATTGTAAGCTTACTCAAATTCACAAGTGGAACCCATCCGTCATACATCAATCTGAATTAAGTCAACCAGAACAAAAAAAAACAGTTTGACCAAGCAAACCAGCAATCTGTAAGTTTTCTGAGAAAAAACCTGAAAATGCCAACTCTCAAACCGGACAGATCAACAAATCCCAAACCGATATCAAAACTCAAAATCTGGAACCTGCATCTTCATACAATCAATCAAAACACCCTTAAACCAATTATAAACTCAATTAAATCCATAAGCAGAATCTGAACCAAATCCGAACAGCATATTTGAAGCCAAATTCCAATGAGAACTTAAAATAAATCAACTCTAAATCATGAGTCAGACATCCCCAAATCTGGAATTTCAAAGAGAATTTGGAAATGCCAATCAAGATTCAAATCCCATTGTTAAATAAGAAAATCAAATCATTTTTTTAAGCAAGCTTAAGCAAATTTAACTCATGTCAAATTAAATCAACTTGAATCATGGGATGCCAAACCAAACTGGAGTGGTGAAGTCATCCAAGAATAGAGGCAATCTAAATGCCATGTGAACCCTTCATCAGATCCTTTGGATGTCATTATTGTATCCTCCTTTGGCACTCTCCAGGTGTCAAATTATTTTGCATACTAATACCCTATTTAGTCAGAGTATTAAAAAAATACCATATCAATTTTGATATTGATATTTTCATAGGGTACAGTATCAATAAAAAAATCAATATAGCTGTACACTTGTATTACAATTCATGCCTTGTTTGTGCTAAAAAATTCAAAATTAACATTAATGGCCAACCATCTTGTGATGATCTATATTAATATCAATTTCAAAATTAATAGTGATAGAGGTGTTTAATATTGTTACCAAATAGGTTGTAAGAAGACACACATCAAGTATGCCACAACTGCATGATACCAAATGACCTGATCTAAACCTTATTTCATCAAGGAAAAAGTGCAATGGTCCTTTCACAAATTAGGAGAAGAGCCACCAGGTATCAAGGGAAACCACATGAAGAAGATGAAAAGAACAGAGAGAAGATTGGAAAGACGTGGAAGCTTAGTTTGATTGGGATTGAGATATGTTTTGATTTGAATTGCATGAAATTTGAGTTTAATGTTATGATATTTCAACTCCAATATCAAACCCTTTGTCATGCATGTTTTTCAGATTTGATATTTGTGACTTTCAAATCCCATATTTTCTCTTCTTTTTTTCTTACAACTCTCAAATTTAAGAATTTGACCTGGAGTTTCTGATTTTGGTGTCTTTTTGATTTGAAGAATTTTATTCCATTTTTGGGTTTAATGCCCTTGACTTTAGCTTTCTGATTTAGGAAAGTCTGATTTGAGATTTGTATTTTAAGGCCTGGCGCTTTGATTTTGAAATTTCTCAGATTCGAGGACTGAGGTTTGCAGTGTCAACTTTATACTTCAGATTTGGAAAAGTTTGCATTTTCCTATATTTGGAACTTTGATATTGAGACTTCAGATTTGGAATATGAATTTTTCATATTTGAAAACCTGAGATTCTGAGTTGAAAGTTTAATATTTAGTACCGTTCTATTTTGTAAATCTAGAAGTTCAAATAGGAAAGTTAATATTTAAAAACCTGAGATTCTAAGTTCAAATTTTTTATGTCTAAGAATTTTGAGATTTAGGTTTTTGATCAATGTTTCAGATTTGGGATTCAAGATGCTGGCTTAAATTTCCACGGTTCCATGGTTTGAGATCCCCTCATTCTTTTCAGTTGGAAACTCCAAGCCTCAAAACTCTTTTATTTTGGACTACATATTTGAATTATTATTGCTTTAGTTGTTTGTTTAGTTAAGACTTGGTTTTTTAGAGCTTGATTTGAATTAATCAAAGTTCATTTAGAATTTGTTTTTTACTTAATGTCCTGTATCTTTGAGATTTTTTGTTTTGAGATTTAAATTTCTGATTTAGATGCCAGGTTCTAAGACTATGATGCTTGGAATATTGAATTTGAGTTTCAGAATAGTACACTACATGATTTGAGGATTTGTACTTCATCATTTCAAAATTGGGAGTTGAGGATCCTGAGTTTTGATTTGAAGCCTTTGATCCTTTGGTCTGAAAAACACTAATCTGAGATTGCATATTACTATCTCAGATTTTGAACAAATCTCTTTTTTTTTTCAAGATCCCAAATTGATTGATTCCATAAACTTAGATTTAGATTTCTTTTTTCTTTTCTTTTTTTTTGGTCGACTGGCACAGTGGCCAACTGTGCGTCCAGCACAGGACGCGGCTGGATGTTCGAGCCCCAGCTCGGACATCACCGGTGGCCTGCCCCCCCAGGGGCAGGTGGCTTCAATGCCGGAGCGCAGTTCGAGCGCAGGCTCGAACCCGGGAGGCCTGCCCCCCGGCGGGCAGGCGGTACCAACCGACCCAAGGTCGGTCGGTTAGATTTAGATTTCACCTGCAAGAATATTGAAATTTATGATTTCTTAGATTTAAGGTCTGACATTTAGTAACGTTCTATTTTGTAAATCTAGAAGCTCAAATAGGAAAGTTATTGATCCTTAATGGTAAAGACTTTGGGAGCTTGAAACACTTCTGAAAGTTTAAAGAACCAAAAGAAAAAAAATAAAATATACTTTTGTTAAAAGAAAATCTTGTTATGAAAAAACTATTCAAAATACTTTAAAAAAGGCTGCTTAAGAAAGAGGGAAGGAAAAAAATAATTCAAAGAAATGGATAGAATAAAACAATACATCAAATAAACAAACATAGGACACAAGCAAAAAAATAAATTAGAAAATAAAATGATGAATCCAATATTTCTTACCTTCGCGACATCATAGTAGCTCCAAATTAACCTCCATAGAGAGAAGACCCCGGCCAGCGACTTGTCTATCCACCTTTGAGATGAAACCTAGCAAGCAGTACTTGTCCCCTTTTCGTGGCCTCCATTCCCTACATAATCTCACAAAAAATGCAAATTAACAAGTCAGCAATATCTGACAATTAAATCCCCAGAAAGAAAAGGAAAAAGCTTGCTTGAGAGCATCAAGGATGACCATCTTCTGTGTTTTGTCTTAGGGTGGGGAACTCCCTCATAGGCCTTGACCCACGCCAGCAAGCTTTGCACCTCTGTTATTCTGGTGCACGATCATCCTTATGTATTTTTGTGGATCAAACCCATTGATAGATCAACTGGCTGTCGACAAACGCAATAGTAAACACAATAGTAGTTGCATGAGACATCTACATATTCGAAATGAAACAATCATTTTCAAACAAAAACACGATTTTTCTGATCTATGAGTTACTTAAGTTGAAAAAAAAACTTCAATAAAACTTCAGAACAAAAGGTACCACAACATATAATATAACTTGAATTATCTCCAGAGGCAAAAGATAAAAATAAATCAAGATTAGACTTTTAGAACATACGTATGTGCCTGCAGATAAGAGAACCCATACAAGGATTTTTTTACTACATCTAGTAAATGAAGAGAAATGGAAAAAAGCCTTATGCAACATGATAGCCTGACTGATCTCATAACTTGTTTAGAAAGAAAGAATTTTAAAATATAGAAATGAAAGTAATTGTTAACAGAACACAAAACACACTAAACCTTTTAGTGTCTCCTCTAGGCATCGCATTGTGGCTTTTGGCTCATCGGCCACACTTTAAGTTCCAATTGAGAAGTCATGTATGACAACAGGTGGCGAAATAATAAGGTCCTCTATGAGTGCTATTAATTCAGGTACATAGCTCTTCTAATAGGCCCTTGAATTATCTGGAATAAGATCCTTGTTCCAGCCCATCAAAACACACAATGCTTAATGGAGGGCCAGGTGCTCTGTTCTTAGCCCAACTTTGAATAAACGGTATGCATGTGTCACCAAACTGTGTGTGACCTAAACTCCTTGGATAAGCTGAAAAAGACAAGCAAGAAACACCATTCACAAAAAAAACAAAAACATCCATCTCATGGGTCAACGCAATCAACCCCAGTAATTTGCAAGCCATAAAGAAATATGATGCATATTCTGTCCCTAGATAACCAGATATGACAACATATCCCTTCTACAATGGACCACTAATAAAAGTTGAACAAGTTATAGGCTTTGCTTTTTTGAGACAACAACCACACTAACTAAAATATCATGAATTTGTGATAAACTGGGCAAAAACACCAAGGATCTTAATTTGCTTGCAGATATGCAAGTAATTTGTAAACATTTGAATCTGGATCAGCAGTTGTCTCCCTTTATGGGCTAAACAATGATGGTATTTGCAGCACATTCCTTTCCCAGATGATTCCCCAGCATATCCATAAATAGAAGTGGCAGAGCTTGATGATACCTGCTTTGGTTGGGTTATCAAGTGCATTTTACACTTTCTATGACCCACTGTGCAGCTAAGAGCTACAAGACTATTATGGCATGTCTTTGTTTATAAGTAAATTACTTGCACCATATGCAATCCATTCATTGAATTAGGTAAGAAGAGCTTCGATCAAACTCAAAAGTATATATATGAAGCAAGTTTGATGGCTTAAGATCTTAGACAAGTTGAAGTCTCATCCCAAAATATAAATAATCAGTAAGAAGATTGAGCCAAGAGATCATACTTGGTTCAGTTTCACTATCTGTAATTTCATGAACAAAATATAAATGTCTTGCATACTCTACTCATCCCTTTAGAGAAGTTAGACTCCCTGTTTTTTTCATCTTCTCCATCATTTTGGCCATTGCTTCTGAATAAAGACACCTTACAAGGCTTTTCCTTAGGGAAAATAATTGACCGACCCCTGTCAACAACAAAGAAGACATTCTTACGAGATAACACGAACGAGAATAAATTAAGTACGTTTCGAATGAGGAAGTTGGACAAGGAATCGCAAGTAAATGAAGAAACTCATGCAAACAAAACTTCATTCTAGCATTAGACTCGTAAAGCAAAAAATTTATTTGAGGAATACTTTTTCTTCAATGAATAGAAGATCGCATGGTATAAAAGCAGATAGGAAGTTGCATGAACTCAGAAAAGAAAATTTGCTAAGGGCATGGATAGCCGTAATATTTTCTCTAAACAAAAGAGAAAGCAAAAACTGCACCAAGACACCTTACTACAATAAGTGGCTAAAAAAGAGGCAGTTTCAGTACGTGGGTGAAGAAAGGGCCGAAGAAGCTGCAGTAACATGGAACCAGGTTTCAGGCCGCTCGCTCTTGACTACACGGAATAGCACCGCTATCATAACCGGTAAAGCGCTGGGAAGATCGGAAAGTTACAGAGAATCGACGTGAAGAAACTCACCGGTTGCAGTCCATGTTCTTGGAGAGATGGGGTAGGGCAGAGCGCGCTGACGGCGGCATCCTTGATCCCCTTCGCCTCAGCGGCGGCGGCCTTCTGGAAGAGGCAGGCCTGGAGCTGGTCGGCGGACGGAGCGGGAGGAGCCGACGGCATCGGGTGAGCGGGTGACAGACCGAGACATTGTCGGCATGCCGTTGGAACGAACGTGGCGGAGGAAGCGCATCGCGAACGTCGCAACGGCGGAGAAGAAGAAGAATCGGGAAACATTGGATCAATCGGACATCAGACGGTCGAAAATAAAGGGCGAAAAATTGGACGGTCGAACATCAGAGGACGAAAAAAACCCATCGCCACTTCTATATACTAGGTTAGATTATATATGAAACTCACTCTCTTTTGTTATTACATCTCTCTCAAATTGATAATTTTAAGTTGTTAGCTAGTTTACATTTTATTTTAACACAAATTTTTATTGTAAAAGTGTATAAAAATTTATAGTGCAACCAAACACCCAATAATATATAATTATTAAATTAGATCCAAGCAAGAAACATATATTATATAATTTGACTAGATCATAATTTGATAGAGTAATAAATATCATAACTAAATTACGTGTCTTTTTATCACAATATAATCAAAAATAAACATCGCCTAATATATATATATATGTATGTATTTATGGGGACGAGCAGCTTCGAGCAGTGAGTAGTCTGCGACTCTGTCTAGGGCCTTGGCGACCCCCGACGGGTCTCGAGAGGGCATCCTTGTAGCAATCAACCTCCAAGATAAAGGCCGAGGGTGAGAAGTCGAGCACAAATCAGGAGGAAGCGAGGCATTTGCCGAACCTGTCAGCACCTGCTAGAATTGGGTGATGGCGTCGGCGGGGCGTCTGAGATCATGCCTTTCCCTCTTCTATAAGATTCCGAGGGCCGATGGCGTCCCCATCCACCGTGGTACCGGAAACTTTAGCACGGCGCTGAATCAGGTAGGCTCGAGGACCTAAGATAGCTCCTTGGTTGAACTGTGCACATTTCCTCGTCCTTCGATCCATACCCTTTCGATTGCAGCGATCCTCCTAGGATCACAGATGTTTGGCTCATTCCTGGCCATGGCGGTCCTTCGTAAATACGGTCGTCTTCATCCTCCTGTTCTCGTGATGTTAGATTCTGTCTCTTTTTTGTCACGTGCTAGATTCTACTTCTGGGTAACTTTTGCTTCGCTCAGAGGAATGGGAAAAAATACTCTTTTGGTGTGTTTATACGTTGAGGTTTGCTTATCTCGCATTTAAGCGACGCAACTGGAGAGGAAATGCAGTCTTTATTCGAAGTTAGTTGCAAATTCCACTTTGAAAATTCTTATCCATTGACAGTGATGACACTATCTATGTCTTAATGTTACCTCCGCGTGCATCTCCCTGAGGGTAATAACGAAAATCGGGGAATTTCTGCCTCCACGGTCTCGTTGGCATGTGTAGGTTTATCATGTTCATCATGTAACTTGTAACATCAAAATTTTTTTATCTTTCTTTCGCAGCGTACAAGGAATTATGCAACAGAGAAGAGCATCAAGGAAGAAAGTGTCAAGGTGAAAGTTTATGGTTTTCGGTTACGTCCCCGGAGATAACAGATTTTTGCGTGTGCTTCTCTTTTTCCCACTGCTTATATTGTTTCCTTTTATTCTATAGTTATGTTGTTTATATCAGATATTTCGGTAACATTGGCCAATACGAATTACCCCGGCCTCTTATACGATCATGTTACTTAAGTGGGTAATCTTTTTTGGTTTATGCTGGATGAAAATAACAGTGAGGCCAGTGCTCTAGCATTTTATATGAGATAGTGGCTTACGTGGTTTTGAGGAAAAGCTTCTATGAAGCTCACTTATAATTGCTGGTTTGAGATGATTATCACGTTAATTTTCAAGGATTTATTGGAGATACTTGCGAAGGACCTTTCGGCATAAAAGAATGTCCGGTCATACCTTTAAAAGAAAACTAATTTCCAATCCAAGTAGGTTATATCTTCACCATAAAAATTTAACCTTCTTTTTTAAATTTACAGGGAATTGTAACCTTCAGGATTCCTTAGTATTTTTCAATCAGATGGCTGAAGGGACGTGTGGTCCTGTACTATCTCTACTGTTGCATACACTTTGGATGTGTTGATGTACGTTCATTGTTCAATGATTTAATCTCCCACGTTTGGCACCTTGCCGACTCTAAATATTTTGACTCTGCTTCTGGCTCATCCTTCATTGCAAACTCACCTTCTCACGGACTAGCTGGTTGATTCTCTCCAAAGATTGCGGGATCAGAATCGAGGTCGGAGTTGGTGGGTACCAATCCCGACCGATTTGATGGAATAGAAACCAATCCAGAATTGGTTTGGATAGGTCTTTCTTATTTTTTTCAATACAAAATTAAGAAAAATCAGGAATTTTTCTAAAAAAACAGAAAAATAAGATTTTTTTTTAAATTTTTTATGATGTTGGAAAAGACTGATGTCATAAGTGACAAGTCTCTTATGATACTAGCAGTTGTTCTGGTCTCATGCTATTAAGAATTTGACATTTATTCTATTAAATAAAGAAGATGGTACAAGGATAAATCAAAATTCAAATATAATAGAAAAGATAATGCAAGTACAACTCAAAGAAACTGAAAAGATACATTCTCACCACCATGAATGAAATTGTTCCTCGTAGTTTTTGTCTTGTTGCTCATTTTCGTTCTCCTGGATGCTCCATTGACTCTGATCACTCATGATCGGCTCATATCCATTGGAAAATGTTGATTGAGTCATCTTACTAAAATTATATACACTATCTACTCCAGTCGCTAGAGGTGATGGTTAATAACAAGGCTCGAATTCAGAAGTAGGTTTTGAATAATGTGTTGTAGTGTACTCATCAAAGAATCTCATATGATTCCATCTTTGACATTTTCCACTAGAATGTTGTCTCTCACTCAAATCTTCTGTACCTGCTCCACTTGTATGTGCATACTAGAGTCACTCTCTTCTCCATCTCTATCTCCACCTCCTCTATGTGAACCTTCCACACCTTGTTGTTGAGTGGCTAAAATAAAATTTTGCTCATCATCATTATCTAATGAAGGTGCTTGGGTACTTATCTGTATGAATCAAATGTTTTCATTTGGTACTTAGCTTCTTCCTCTTCGTTGTTCTTCTTGATCTCTACCCATACCATTATTGTGCTGTACTACTCTCTTAAAGGCCTTGAAGCTTTCAAGGGTGCCACTTTTTTTAATGCTAGGTCTTGCACCTAAAATATGAGTTGGAGCAGCTAGAGCTATGGCTGAAGGTGTACTTTGTGGAGTTGAAGCTGGTTGTGGAACTAGAGCTGTGCGAGGAGCCTGGGTTTCTTACCCTTCTTCCATCTGTTCATTCTCACAAATAACATTGTTAATCTCACCTTCGGCCCAAGATCTATCATTTGGGTTGAACTCTGGCTTTCCCTTAGTGTCCTCCTTATCCAACCATGTACTTTGTGGAGTTGAAGCTGGTTGTGGAACTAGAGCTGTGCGAGGAGCCTGGGTTTCTTACCCTTCTTCCATCTGTTCATTCTCACAAATAACATTGTTAATCTCACCTTCGGCCCAAGATCTATCATTTGGGTTGAACTCTGGCTTTCCCTTAGTGTCCTCCTTATCCAACCATGTTGCAAGTTAATGTTCTTCTAGGAAAAAATATTCCAAATCCACATCATTCTGTGACTAGCTCTAATCATGGAATGCCATCTCGCGAGATCTCGCCGAGTTCTCGGTCTCGCCAAGGAGGCCAAGAAACGAGATCGCCAAGATCTGCGACTACTCTGTGTCTCGTTTATGATAGTGTAAACACATTTAATATATTTTACTATCACTTATACTATCACATAAAAATGTGTTACAAGTTTAATACCATATTAGTATTTAAATACGATTACATACAAGTTTAAATCTTTTAGAAGCACAAAAATTATCTTTTTGGTATTGAAAGTGCTTGTAATTGTTCATTCACATTGTTGATGTACAAAATTTGTTATATATTTTCATATAAATTCATTTATGTACTCTTATTTTTATAAGATATTATGTTATGTTTCACCCATATATACATTTTGATATAAGAATCCAAGATCCGATCTCCCGAGATTTTTCCGAGATCTCTCCGAGATCTCCTCTTTCACTTCCCCCGAGACGAAGCCAAGATCCGAGATGGCAATCCTTGGTTCTGATTGGCTTCATTTCAGCTATTTCTTGGTACAAATCACCTGTAAATTTAGCAAATTTCTCCTATGATATCTTCAGTCTATCCTTGATGTTTTTGATTCTCAACTTTGTGTTGTAATGACAATATTAATCTCTCAAATCTTACAGTCTTTAACCTATTAATTCTCTGTGTGTATGAGATTGACAGTGCTCTAATTTATTTTACATTGGGGAGAGTTGGTACTCTAGCTTAGTCTTTTAACTACAATAGCTATTAGTAGGTTCCATTCACTCCTATCGTTCACTTGAATCCACCAATCAGTTGTAAAAAACAAATATCATAGGAATTAGTAAGGGTAGTAAATCTCTAGCTAAGAATGTTTATCATGCTTGATATGTGCAATAGTCTATTAGGAGAAACTTTATCATATGAATAGGCAAGATTTAGATCCACATACACCTTAATTTTGTGCTTGTATGATGTCATCTGAAATACAATATGAAATGTATTTAAATTTATTTCTCATATTCAATGCTCAATAATCAATTAATAAAGAACAAATAATTCAATCTCAGTCTTTGTTCTATCACGTGCAGTTTTTGTTGAACATTTGATCACTGATAATGTGCCTGACAACATCTTTGCATCATTGCATACTTGGCCTCTGTATTGCATCCTTCGATTTAAGAGTTGTCAAAATAAATCTCGATCTAACCATTAAGACACTAACATATTGCTAAACAATTAAAATTATACTTGCAACTTGAATATCATGGTGAAGTGTCTTATCCCATCTGATGTTTATAATCTTCCACCATTTTTTGTAGCTCCTAGGATACTTTTCTTTGATCTTCATTTTAACCTTGTCCATGACATCATAGATCATACAAATATCTCATTTGATTTTTATCATTGGAATCAACCAATTTCAACGCTTGTACCATGGTGTCTATGACTGACATGTAATATTGCACATTTTCCACCACTTATGGTCCTCAATTAGGCTCTCCATGTTCAATAAAGTCTCATACTGGTCTATTGTGGTTCACGCTGTATCTATGTGGTTCTGATAAGCTATTGAGATTGAACATCTTAAAATAATTTTTGTATTTATGGAGGCCCTCTAATACAATGAATTGTGTAGCAATTTAGTCGAACCGGGTTGAACTAGATCATGACCATCAATGTGTTATCTCATACCGGTGAGCAGCCTAGGGTGCTCATAAATGAAAGTTGTAACAATTTAATCTTGACTCATTAAGGACCTCACAATTGGCTCCTTCCTAATGTCTTCCAACATCAAGCCAATAAAGTGCGTAACACATGACACCCAAAAAAAATGAAGACTTGCCTCCATCAGTTTCTTGCATGTAGCATTGTATGAAGGCTCATTGTCAGTGACAAACTACACAATGTTCTCCTTCTCAATGTCCTCCGCTATAGTGTTCATCAAACCAAACAAGTGATCTGTGTTTTTCACTTGGCTTAATGTTTCAATGGACTTCAAAAAGGTGGTGCTTTTAGAGCAATACAAAAAAAAGTTGATGAGTTGTTTCCTTGTGATTCTCGTCCATCCATCGCACATTACAATGCACTTCTTTTTATCTATATGGATTTAAATTTATCTATTTATGAGGTCAATTCATTGACCTGTGCATCTAACCCCTTCTTGTAAATGTACTTAGAGGTGGGGATTTTCAACCCTACTCTAGTCTCACCAATGACATCTACCATTATTTGAAAATATGTACTAGTTGTTAAATGTACTGAGACACCTACATGAAGAAAGATGAACACAACATTGTTAATGTTTAGTTGAAAATCATATGAGACATACAGTTAAAAGAATTTTACATTCATATACCTACATGTAGAAATCACTTGCAGATATGTTTGATTGCCTTCTTTACAGCCTCGATTGTAAACTTCACTTTTTTAAAGCTCTACCTAACAGACCTTTGCTCTCTATCTCTATGCATATACATGGTAGTGTCCATTGGCCGAACTGACTGCAACTGACATAACTCACTATCTCGCCCTGGCACCTGTGTAGGCTGGCTCCCTTCAACATCTAATCATCTGGCTCTGGCAGTGGCACTCGAACCTCCTGCCCCTCTTCTTCTTTTTTCATTCTCTTTGGTCCGATCCATACTAGCATACATGGCTCCCCTCATCTCTATCTTCTCTTCATGATCCGAAATTGATAAATCAACTTGCATACGAACTCGTGACTTTCCCTTCTTACCCCTTCCAGGCATGAGATTTGTGTCTCTCCGTTTGAGCAACTTATTATGCAATTTGGTATTATGCTTAATTTTAATATCTCTCTACAATGCTCTCCCATTAGATAACCTTTTATTTTTTCTCTCAACTCAGTCAGGACCTTGTCACACTTCTTCACATTCCCACCCACACTGGCTATATATTGCTTGAGACGGCAAACACCTCCATTTATATTCTTCTGACACAATTTACATCTTATCCTCATTTCCTCCACGTCTAACATGTGCCCATGTTGCCATCTAATATCTATTTGTCTAGCAACAATTTGTTCATCAGATATTTCATCTACATATACAACAGGAATAATTAAAAATTTGATCAAACTTAAAAAAAATTAACCGTCACCCTCAAAGGGGGGGGTGATATTGAGAAAACTCACCCCCGAAGGGGTGGCAACTTGGAAATAGTCCCCCTTTCAGGGGAGGGGGGAGAGGAGGTGGATCAGGGGAAGGGGAGGCTGGATCGCTGCATACCTAAGCTGGATCAGGGCTGGACAGAAGCATGATCGTTGGAGGAGATCGTCAGAGGGAAGCCCTGTCGCCGGAGGGGAGCTCTAGACAAGGGGGGGGGAGGACGTGTTACGTGTAGGAGGGAGAATGGGGGGATTGGACTGAAATCAGGTCTACCTGATTGCGGAAGTAATCGATTTTCAGGGAATGTCTTGATCGGCTGATTCTTGGATCGATTTGAGAGAATCGGGCGATCCGGCAACGATCCACCTGATTCTCACCGATCCCCCCTGGAAGTCGGAGTGTGGATCGGTAATTTCTGGGGGGGGGAGGCTGATCCGATTCCAGAATCACTGCCAACCATGGTTCTCTCTATATCCAGCCACCAGGATATGACAGTTCTTAGAAGTCCTTAGCCTTGTGTATCTTTGTTCCTGCAAGAATGTTTACTGGCATCCTTTGTCCACCTTAGATTGTGCTGGTAGGAAGGAGATACTAGACACCTGAAACACCATTTGCTCACAAGTACCACTGAATGCCAACCATCAGGTTTGCAATCTGGGAGGAGAGTCTCTTTACTAGTTCAAAAGCAGCCTGTAAAGAGTGGGCATCATCTTATTGGTATGACTTAGCCATCAGATTCCCAAAGCTGTCTTAGATGGTAAGAAAATAATGAGTGGCTGGGATGGAGCTAGAACAAGCACTAGAAGACCCATGTGTTTTCGTGAGTCCCTGGCCAAACTTGTGAGCTACCTAGGAATTTGACTTCTGGGGTCCTTGTTGGCTTTGTTGTGGATCATTTGAGAATGTTAGGTGTTTTGGATGGAACTTCTGTATCTCGGCTGTCTTAAGAAAAGCTTGGCACTGGCACCTGAATTTCTTCTTTTCTTTTCTCCTTAAAGGGTCTTGGGTCCAAGTGGAGATTATTACATTTTTTAATGTGGTTTTGAAGAGTGTAAAGGATGTCGCCTACCTAATAAGGAGAGAGAGTGGTAAAATGAAGCAGTGTTAAATGTGATAAGAATAAGAGAAATTTGTATAAAAGATTACTTAAGTGTGATAACAACAAAGCTTATGAACAATATAAGATACAAATTAAGTAAAAAAGATTGTTAGACGAACTAGTGATAAGATTTTCAAAGAAATGTATGAAAAAGTTAGAACTGAAGAACTTGAAAGAGTGAAAAATCTCATGATTTTAACCAAGTCAAATATTTCAAAGATAATGAAGGAAAATTTTGATCACAGTTTATGCCATTAAAAATATGAAGTAGTTGTTTTGATATTCTTTTTAATGATAATTTGCTAGAATATAGAAGGCAAAAAATATAATTGAACTTTAATATAAATTATATAATGGTGATTACATTTTCAGAACTTAAAACAACAATAAAAAGCTAAAAACATGCATGGCATATGGTCCTGGTAGAATCCCTATTGAAGTAAGTAATATTTGGAGGATTTATGGATGAAATGGCTGACTCTGCTATCAACAAAATCTTAATTTTTAAAAAAATGTTGATAAATTATAGAGAGATCGAGTTCATGTGTCACTACGAAATTGTGAGAGTTCTTTTTTTGGTCGACGAAATTGTGCGAGTTATGGAGGGTTGCTTATGGGTTATAATTATTTTAGCTTTTTGATAATGACCAAAATTCTATTGATAAGAGTAAAAGTTACATCGCAAGAAAGAAAACTAAGAAGGCAACATAAAGGGCAATGAAGGGATGAAACCAGACACTTAACTACCGAGATTGTAGAAAGGTGTCGGAGCTGTCGGTATCTCACAAAGAAAGAGCTGAGAGGTAAGAAATAATCCCTAAAAGTAAACCACTCCATGGGCCTTCCATTGTTGGCCAGAAACCAATCTTTGACATAGGTGGACATTAGATAGAGATAGAGAATGAGATTTGGATGCTCAAACTGTCTTCAAAATTACACTTGTTTCTAACACTTCAGATGGACCGAAGCATGGCCAGTAGAACAGGCTTCCACAGTGTAGTGTCCGAGGCCATGGATTCAAACCCGGCCAAGCATGCAAGAGAGACATAGAATCTGATGGTTTTGACTAAGCAATATGCCATCATGTGAAAACAGTCTACCATAGAAGTTAATGATCCCACACTTAATGAAAAGGCGATCCATGCTTTCTTTCCTAATGCCACAAAACACAACTTGTGGACCTAACCATGACAATCTTGTGCAAGTGGTTTCATGTAGGAAGGCGCTTCACATCAATCTTGACGCGGGACAACCTCTAGGTCGGACATTGGACAGCAACAAACTGATACTTGCACTTGTCGATTTACCGACGTTCGTAAGATTTCAAATTAATGGCTAAATTAAGTAGAAACAACCCGAGGTGTGGGGCCCATGAGTGGACGGGACCGAGGTAGTTTGACCACTACCCGAGTTTAGGATGCTCAAATCCAAACACTTATCTAGTAGAATCGAAATAGGTTTACTTAAACTCACGCCGACAGTGACTTCGAATTTACTAGCTAGGCACCTATTCACTCCAGCGGCACGACAATCGAATGAATAGTAAATAAGCAGAAGTAACTGTAGAGGGAGAGGGTAAGGGTCGTACTTCCATGCCGTGGCGTGGGTGTCGTCCACTCGACTGCTCTCGCTCCAACCGATTTTATCTTCTCGCTGCTCTCTTGTTAGTCGGCATGTCTCGAATCACGTGCCTCAAGGTGTGTTAAAATCTGAAATCTCGAGTCACGTGCACGGTTGCTTGGAGGTGATGGCGGCGGCGAACAGAGAGGGAGGCGTCGGCAGTGATAGCGGCAGGAGGTGGAGGACGCGGTGGCGGCGGCTAAACCGGCAACTGCAGGGGGATGGCAATGGAGGAGCTGGTGGAGGGGGCCGATGAAGCCGGCGGTGGCAGGGCTGTCGCGCGAAGATGCTGGTGGGGAAGATGGCACAGGCTGGTGGCGATGGAAGGGTTGGTGGAGGGCGGAGGCGAGGCCGATAGTGACAGCAGCTAGGGGGGGTGCTGGCAGCGGTTTAGAGGGGAGGAGGAGAGGAGGAAGAAGGAAGGGGAACCGGACAGAGGGTTCTTCCGGAGAGGGAGGAGGGAACCGGACAGGAGGAGGGGCCTTCCGGAGGGGGAGGAGAAAATCGGACAGCACTCCGGGGATGGAGAGGTAGGCACCTGACCTGGTCCGGGGGAGGAGAAGGCACACAACTTTTTTTTCACTCAAATTCTGCAGCATCATACATAGGGGGTATGAGGCTGTTTATATAGAGCCCAAGGGTACACAATTTAGAATAAACCCAAAAATTTAAAATACTTACATTTATACTCTATACTTGACATAATTAAAGACATATCCTATCTTAATTTAAGACTTTTAAAAGACACCTAATTTAAACTTTTAACTAGATATCCTAAGATTATTAAAATAATCTAATTTTGCCAATATTGATCCGATCGAATTAGCGACATCCATTCTTTCCGAATCCACTTTTCGTATGGATCACCCAGTCGGATCCCCATCATTTGATGTGGGACAGCAGGGAGCGGCGGGCCTGTCTCTCCAGGTCAAACTTGACTGATCCGTCTAATTGGTCCATACGTCGAATCAAGTCATCTCGATCTACATGCGTCATATATCACGTCGTACACGTCTTTTCATGAGTTGACTGATTTGACGGACAATTAATATTTTTTGAGATATGTTCATAAATAAGAAGGCAAGCTGAACTTGAATTCTTGTAGTATGTGCACCATTTGAACCTGACTACTTGAATAAAGTGTATGAATTGAATTTGACTTCTCAAAACATGTGCACAACTTGAACTTGACAACTTGTAAAAAGTGCACGAATTGAACTTGACTTCTTGAAATAAGTGCACAAAATGAACTTGACTTCTTAAAATAAGTGCACGAAATGAACTTGACTTCTTAAAATAAGTGCACAAATTGAACTTGTCTTCTTGTAAAAAGTGCACGAATTGAACTTGACCTTTTGAAATAAGTGCACAAAATGAACTTGACTTCTTGAAGTGCACGAAATAAATTTGACTTCTTAACATAAATGCATAAATTGAACTTGTCTTCTTGAGTTCAACGAACCTTAATTATTACCTTGAACTACGTGAAATCTCGAGCCACGTGTACTGTTGCTTGGAGGTGACGGCGGCGGCGAACAGAGAGGGAGGCATCGGCGGTGATAGCGGTAGGAGGTGGAGGACGCGGCGGCTGCAGGGGGATGGCAACGGAGGAGCTGGCGGAGGGGGCCGATGAAGCCGGCGGTGGCAGGGCTGTCGCGCGAAGATGCTGGCGGGGAAGATGGCACAGGCTGGTGGCGATGGAAGGGTTGGTGGAGGGCGGAGGCGAGGCCGATAGTGGCAGCGGCTAGGGGGGTGCTGGCAGCGGTTTAGAGGGGAGGAGGAGAGGAGGAAGAAGGAAGGGGAACCGGACAGAGGGTTCTTTCGGAGAGGGAGGAGGGAACCGGACAGGAGGAGGGGCCTTCTGGAGGGGGAGGAGAAAACCGGACAGCACTCCGGGGATGGAGAGGTAGGCACCGGACCTGGTCCGGGGGAGGAGAAGGCACACAACTTTTTTTTTCACTCAAATTCTGCAGCATCATACCTAGGGGGTATGGGGCTGTTTATATAGAGCCCAAGGGTACACAATTTAGAATAAACTCAAAAATTTAAAATACTTACATCTATACCCTATACTTGACATAATTAAAGACATATCCTATCTTAATTTAAGACTTTTAAAAGACACCTAATTTAAACTTTTAACTAGATATCCTAAGATTAATAAAATAATCTAATTTTGCCAATATTGATTCAATCGAATTAGCGACATCCATTCTTCTCGAATCCACTTTTCGTATGGATCACCCAGTCGGATCCCCATCAAATCTTCCATAGGAAAATCTTGAATTTGATGGGAACGGGTTGCTTCCAGACATCATGATGCCAAAGAAAAGCCACTCCACCGAAATTTAGCCTACTCAAGACATTTCACAGTGAAAGTTAATTTGTTGCATGGTATCCAAAGTCCAAACTAGTCTGTCTTCTCTACCATAACATTTTCAGTTATCTAAAAGTGCAAACATAATTGATAGCTCAGGAATCTTCTCATCCTTGAGGTTCCGTCTAAAAATGAGGCACTATATGGAACTTTTATCTTAGAGTTCACTAACTTCAGCTCGAGGGTTGCTAAGTTGCTACACATGCTGAAAAGAATGGAAAACATACTGGCCAACGTCACATACCAAATCCACTTTTCCATTCAGAATGAAGTTTTCTTCCGCCCCCTATCTCGATGGTAGTGGCAGAATTAAAGAGTTACCAGTTGTTGAGAATGCCTTTCTATATGTTTGTAGTCTGGTGTTGTTTCTGAAGTCTCCAATCCAAGAACCATTGACCCCAATATTGTATTTAAAGTAGACAATTTTAGCCCACGAGGAGTTTCTGTTATGGTTCAACTTCCAGAGCCATTTGGATAACATAGCATTGTTAGTAGCTTCAAGTGGGATAAAACCCACTCTCCCTTCAATGGTATTTCACTATTTCTGCATACATGGCATGGAATGCGATCTCCCGAGAATCTCTCGAGATCTCCCGAGAATCTCTTTTCTTCCTTGCATCCGAGAAACAAGATCGCCGAAACAAGAATATCTATGTAGTACCTGTGATACCTTGATCTTCTCCGCCTATTATTATCCCCAACTTGTTAGATGATCTTGTTAAGTTTCCTTCTTATATTACCAATTTTATTATGAAATCCTTCCAAATATTCATCTAAACATTATTGTTTGATAAAATTTCATAGCTTAATATTTTAATAACTATATATGTACAATTGACCCAAAATGTTATCAATTTCCTATCTATATTGTTCAAGATAAAACTTTGATCTGACATAAGATCCTTTGTATGTCTCATGCTAACAATAGTTCACAATTTCTGTATTACGTTTTTAATTCTCTCACAACTTATTTTAATATTTAATTTGAGTTCTCCTGTCCTTTTTAAAAAGATTATATGACATTCTACATCTAAACATGCACATTGATTGGTATTTCCAAAATCTAATCTCTTGAGATTTTTTCGAGATCTTTTATCTTCAATCTCCGTGAGATAAAATATAGATGTGAGATGGCAATCATTGGGTAAAGTATACCCTGCATAAATGAAATCCGAGATCCGATCTCCCGAGATTTTTCCGAGAATCTCACGAGATATCTTCTCTTTCACGTTTCCGAGATGAAGCCGAGATCCGAGACGACAATCCTTGATACATGGTTCCATTTAATAAGGTGTAGACTTTTACTTTTAATATTTTCTTTTCAGAAAAACCTAGCCTTGATACTCCCAATTTACTACAGATGTTTTAGGTATTCTGAGAATAGAAAAGAAATATAGTGCTAAACTTTGCAACGTTGACTTAGATAAGTCATAAGAGCCATCTACCTCCAGAAGATAGCATTTTACCTTTTCAACCACAACTTTTTTTTTCATACTTATGGATGATAACATTGCCAATCCTTGCTATTTGTACCCTTGTTTAACATATTGGGAAGGAGATCTATGGCATTTTGAAGATACAATTATTTTAGCTTAATTTAGATTCATGTATTGTTAGTTTACAATGAAAGCTATTTATCTTATGAGAAGACCCATGAATAAATATGAACTCAACTCAACTTAAGCCTTAATCTCACATTATAGATTCTCTTTCTTCACTCACATCGATTTTGCGTTATTTTTTCAGAGATATTTAAATCATCCAAATCATATTAAATTATCCTTCTCCAAATTAACTTAAGTCTACCACATTCTTTTTTGTTTATATTATTTTGATATTTTCTACTTTTTTAACTGGACCCTCTTTTGATCTACATTTAATGTCCCAAACCATCTCAATATTCCATCTTTCAATTTGTCTACAATTGTTGCTACTACCTCTTTTTCTTTAATATATTAAATTCTCATTCTATCTAATCTAGTATGATCACTCATCTATTTTAACATTCTCTTTCTAGTAAGACTTATTTTGGTAGCACATTTTTTATTTCTGGCGTTCACTACCATATCATACAACAGTACATGTCTTATAATTATACGATAATTTTTTCTTTCAACTTTAGTGAAATCTTTGATCATATAAAACCTCCATAATCAATCTCTACTTTATCTATCTTGTTTTAATCTTATAGTTAATATATTCATCACATTTTCTCTCTTTTTGAATAATTGATTCAAGATATTTGAATTGAGTACTTCAGTACTTTGAGATAATGTTTCTCCATTCAAACTAACTCATTCATTTTCTTCTCTTTGGTTTTTATTAAATTTAAAATGCATATTTGGAGTGTTCATTATTTGGTTCAGCTAGAAAAACAAAACCAAACAAGTAGTTTGGCTCGGTTTGGTTTGAACTACCAATCAATTTAGTTTGGTTTCTGATGTAACCTCAAAAATCTAAAGAGATTTTTTTTTTTTTTGGAAATTCATTTTCTTTTTGAATTTGGATTAGATTTGATTAGACCTTAGCATTGACTTTTTAGGAAAATAGATGGTATTCCATAAAAGTACTAGCTAGGGTCAAAATTATATGTTGAGGTTGTTAGGTTCTTTGAAAATTGATTTTGACCTCTCCCCGTCGGATGGTGCGAAGATCCGACGTTAATTACATCGAGATAACTCGAATACCCTTGATTAAGAGTCATAGCAATCCATGAAAACAGAAAACATGCATCCACAAAAATAAACATTCACACACATGGACATAGGAGAAAACAATCCCATAGAATTGATGGAATGCAAGCACCCAATCTTAGTTTGAATTTGAAGCAATCTGTTTTAAGATTTGATTTGAGTTCGAAAATTGACTTAATTTTAGTTTTGCTTTAGATTTGTTTGGCTAATTTGGATTTTGTTTTATTAAATTTGTCTTGAGTTTAATTGGTTGAATTTAACTGTTTCTGGTTTGGGTTGAAGTTAGATCTGTTGAATTAGATTTAATTGAGTTTGGGATGAATTTGACATTTTGGGAGTTTTATGCAACTTTCAGATTTATAAACTGATTTGGGTTTGAGTTTGCATTGATTTATGTTTGGTTGGAATGAGTTGAATTTGTTTGTTGATTTAAATTTGGTTTGAGTTAGAAAAAACAATTTATTTATTGCTTGATTTTGAATGAGATTTGGGCTCAACTTATGGAACATGGTTTGTCTGACATGAATTAAATTTGTGCTTGAATTCGGTTTGTTTTTTAAATCAAATTTGTTTGTTTGGGAAATTTGGGTTTGATCTGATTTTTGTTTGAATTTGAGTTTGTTTTGAGTTGGTTAAAATCAATTTGAATTTGTTTGGCTTAGATTGAAAATTGAATTGTTTTGAACTGGGCTGACTTGGATTGAATTGGCCTTATCTGATGGGTTAAATCAGATTTCTGTTAAATTCAGAAATTTTAATTTCATGAATTTGACGGAAGGCTGGGCTCGGGTTCCGCTAATGAATTTGATTGAATGGTAACTGATTCAAGAGTGCTTTGATTTATATAAGAGTTTAAGTTGCAGGTTTTAAATTTAATTTAAGTTTGACAGGTGATCAAGTCCACTTAGTTATGATTGGTTTTAACTTAGATTTTGATTTGTTTGATTTTTAAATCTAATCTGATCTTATTTGTTGAGATTGGATTATTTGGCTTTGGCTTGGTTTGAACCTGTTTGATTAACATTGATTGTAGTTTGATTCTTAACGGATTGGAAGTTATATGGATTGTGGGTTTGACTTATTCAATTATTTGATTTGAGTTCTGCTTCGAATTTGGCTTGAGGGTTCAATGAATTCCAGATTGGTGATTCAATTGGTTTCTTTAAGTTTGGACTTTCTTTCTTTACATATTTGGGCCCCTTGCAGAATTTTTACAGTTTCGGATCTTGCAAGTTCAGAATTGCTGCACTTCCCATTTCGGATTTTTGGTTGGAGGTCTTGATTATGGCTTGTCACCTGATTTCGTCGAGGATTGTATTTGGAACAAGTTGGAAATTTGCAGATTGGGGTTTATGATTCTCCAATTTCAGCTTAGGTTCACTTTTCAGAATTTTCTGTTTGTTACCTGAGTAAAGTTCAGATTGTCATCTCCAAATGTGAAGTTCAGATTTGGAATTAAGATTCCCTACAGATTCTATATGTTCCAAAATTTTCAGGTCCAGACTCTTGCAGAATTTTTACAACCTCAGATTTTCTGGTTCCTACATCCTGGTCTCTGACCCCTGATTTTCAAACTTCTATGCTCCAGACTTCAGATTTTGATTTCAAACTCTGGGATCTAATTCAAATTTCGGATTTTACAGTTTTGGATTTGCTTGAATTTCAGATTTATTAAACTTCAGACTCAATTTCCTTGTGAAGTTCAGATTAGCAATTTTTAATTTCTGATTTCTTTTGAAATGGGTTCTGAGCATAAATTCTGATTTCGGACCTTGGTGCATTCAGATTTTTTTATTCTTGTTTCCAGATGTTTCAATTGCAGGCTTTATATTTCAGCATTTCAGTTTCTGGACTCCAGCTCTTGGGTTTTTGATTTTAAATGTGCAGGTTTCGAATTTCAGACTTATATGCTTTAAGTCCAGATTTCAGATTTCAGATTTTTATGGTGTATTCAGATTTTCAAATTCCAGATTTAATTGCAGATCCTGCAGATTTCAGATTTTTAAATGGGTCAAGTTCAGATTTCAGATTTTTAATCTCTGAATTTCAGCTTTCGGAAAAATTCAGCTTCAAATCTGTTTTTCGGCTTGTGATTTTACAGATTGACAGATTTCAGATTTTCTGTATGTTTCAAACTTCAGAATTTCAATTTCAGGTCCTCTATGGAATGTGATTTATGGGGTTAAATTCTGTTTGTAAATCAGAACTGGATTGGTCAAAAACTTGGACCGGATTCCAGGTTTAATTACAGATTTATGTTCTGTTTCTTCTTTTTCTTCTTCTCTTTTTTTTTTCAATGCTTGGCATCCCATCGGATCAATAAGATCATTGACTCCTTTCAATGATATATTAAAAAATACAATCTTCTGAATGTCTGTCTTGGACGTTCATAGTCCAGAAAATACAACTTGTTTTGAAAATATTCTTGCTCCACTCTTGATGAGTATGGTCTGTCGATCCTTTGAAAGGAATACACCCGGTCTGTCATAGACTTATGGGTATTTCCCTCCACTTGTTCATGAGACAATTTGTAACCTGACCGGAAATTCAGTCCCCTGAATCCTTGATGGACTTGTCGATCCATGGGCGGCATGTACCCGGTCTTGATAGACTTATGGGCATCCCCCACTATTTTTTTGATGATTTCACTAGCATATGACCGGCATGATAGCATATTGATTATGCTTGAGCCTTGCATAGCTTGGTGAACTTGGTAAGACATTGGGGTCTTTTATAGACCTTTGTATGTCTACCTTAAGGACGTAGGGGCGGATGGTTAGTCGACCTCCCAACTAGTCCATATTTTGAATTCTTTTAAGTTAAGCCGAGACGTAGGGGCGGATGGTTAGTCGACCCCCCAACTAGTCCGGTTTGTTGATTTAAACATTTTTTTTATTTACTTTCCACTGTTTTGTTTATTTTTAAAATCTTTTTTTTTGTTGAAGAAGTCCCTGCGCACAGCGCAGGGCACTGCTCTGGCCAAAGGGGGGCTTCGGCACTGTTTGGACCGGGCCGGACACTGTTCCGGACCGGCAGCCTTCAGCGGAGGGAGGGGGCCAGCCGGCTTCGCCCGGCTGAGCCTCCTTTTCCTTTTTTTTTGCGCTTTTCTCCATCGGTGGGCCCCACTGTTTTCCACGGTGGCATATAGTTTGGGAGATATGATTTCTCCTGCTACAGTGCCCGCGCGGCCTCCTCCTCGGCACCCGACGGCATTGCGGCGGCCTCCGGCAGCAGCACCGGCCTTGCTCGGCTGCAGCAGCACCGAAGGGAGAAGGAGAAGGGGCCGACGGCCCTAGGGGAGAAGGAAGGAGCCCTCACCGGCGGTAGCGGGAGGGTCTTCCGGCTTCTACGGCACCCGCGGCGACTTGCCGAAGGGGCTTGCGGCGTCCGGAGGAAGAAGAAGAAGAGGGGGATCACTGCGCGACTTCAATAGGACTCCAAAGGGACCGGTAGACTTCTCCTTTCTCTTCCTTCTCTGCTGCTCTGCCCTCTGCGGCCTCTCCTCTCGCTCCTCTTCTCCTTTGCGCGGCGGCATCGCGGCTCTTTATACGCGTCGGGAGGGCTCCGTGCCTGGTTAGGAAGGTGGTTCCGGGTCCGAGAGGGACTCGGAACCTGCCATAAACTTAGCCCCGTAATCCCGTAAGGCAATCAGAATCTTTTCAAACGGAGATAACCTCCGTCGACTGCCGCCTCAATCATTCCCGAGTAGGACTCGGAACTGCCATGGATTTAGATATCGACCGGGATTCAGTGGCGTGTTGATATCCTGCTCCGGATTTTCTTCCTTCCTCCGATTTCTTGCCTTGTTCAACAAAATCTCCCTCCTTTCTGTCGAGCCCATCTTTGAGCAGGCCCGCGGGCAGCTTCCTTGGCCCATTTAGAAGACTGTCCGGCCCCCTCCTTTGAGCAGGCCCGTGGGCCGTGGAGATGGCTTGCAAATGGGCCTCTCCAGCCGGCCGAATTGGGCCAATCGGAGTCCCATCATGGGCTTTGTCGATGGGCATCCCCGGCGGACTGAATTGGGCCGATCAGGGTCTGTTTGTGTGTTTTTTGGGCCTGTTTAGGAGTCGGTTATGGACCTATAGATGGACCGCTCACAGACCAGATTTTGGGGAGACCGGTCATGTTATTTTCTTTCTTTCTTTCTTCTCTTCTTCTTTTTTTTTAGAAATTGACTTCATTTTGTTTATGTTCTTTTCTTCCATAAATTTGGGTGTCAACAGTTTCTATGGCCCTTCGAACTGGTAAACCAAATAACCCAAATTAGATTAAACAATATATTGGAAGCATGTTCTTTGATTGATAATGCATTTATTGATGTGAAATTCACTTGGAGAATTTCAAGGGTTTATATGTTTAAAGTCTACTAAGCTTTAGTTACTGGTACAACGAATATTGGGCTTACCTGCATGAAATTTAAAGTTTATAGTAGCCGTTCAAATACCATACTACATTTATAGCCAATGATCCTATCTGATTTATTCTGTGTAATGGTAAAAATTGTAGTCACCTTCAGGAAAAAGGTAATAAAAAGCATACTAAGGTTGTTCATTCTCTCGTTGTTGATTCATATCTCAACTTTTATCTATCCTAAATTTCTGGCATTTTCTGACTTTCTTTTGTAATCACAGGTGCCATTATCCTTGTTTGGAGTATCCGGCAACTACGCATCTGCATTGTTTATTGCAGCCTCAAAGGCAAACTTACTTGACATGGTTGAGGCAGAAGTGATAAAGGTTGTTGAGGCTTCCAAAAATGGTCCTGTTTTTTCTCAATTTATAAAGGATTTTTCTGTGCCCGCGGATGTTAGAGTAAAAGCTGTGCAGGAGATATTTTCTGAAGCAGGCTTTTCAGATATAACCAAGAACTTCCTAGGTATGAATTTAGAACTACTTGTTGCTTTGGAATAACTCTTCGAATTCATAAAGCTTTGATCATGTGCATTCAAAGATGATTGGGATTTGTTTGGCTAGCTCAGCTGATCAAAGGGAAGAAAATCTGATCTAGGATCAGCCTTGTTTGATTCTTTTAAAAGAAGAAAAATTCATCAAAATATTGAAAAAAACAGGAACATTCAGTAAAAATCTGGTCCACCAGCACCAGATTTTTATGGTCGCTGATGGAGGGACAGTGGTGGCTGGCATAGTTGTCAAGGCGACAAGGCGTCCAAGGCGCCCGAAGGGTATTTTACAGCTTGGGCGACAAGGCGTAAGCCTAGGCGTTAAGGCGAGGTATGAAGGGGAGTGGAGTGTATATGGCATTTTTTGAAACTATCATGACACTAAAATATATAAAAATTGAAATGAAACTTACAAATCTAATCAAATTGACATACATTCATAACCAAACTTGAATAAGATCAAGAACATAACATGTACAAAAAAATATAAACTTAAGACAATTTAAACCAAATGAACTTACCAAATAATGTAAACATTGTTTGAACTTCTTTTTTCTTTAAGAACCTGCATGATAGTGTTCACAATATATTTGCAAAATACAAGCTAACATAAGTAAAACTAACATAAGTAACATCAAAAGACAATACAACTAACATCACCATTTACTAAAAACATAAGTAACATCAAAAGAGTACTTAAAACATGAAAGTCGATAGATAAAACTTAAAAGCCAAGAATATTTAAAAGTTACATCACCAACTCAAAGTTTAAAACCAAACACAGCATTTTCTAAAATGTCAACATCATGTGCATTAGTTTCCTCTTCTTCGTTGTCTTCTTCATGTGTCTCGACTCTACGATGCACCTCCATCATCATCATCATCATCATGATCATCTATATTATCCCTTCCTGAAGCTCTTCATCACTATTTTCATCCTTTCGATCGCGTAAAATGCGTGATGCACTCGATTGTCCAATTATTCTTTCGAGGTCTACCCTCCGAAGCTCTTCATAGCATCATCCACATCTCTCCATGCGAGATCTTCTCCTTCACGCACTAAATCTTCATCTCCCTTTGTCATCCATTCATTTCCCCAATCTAGATCTTCAAAACAAATAGGATCATACTTTTGAGGATCTTTTTTCGTGCTATAAATCTATCACGAAGACGCCTTGTATCGTTACATACACCAAATCATTCAACCGCTTATGTTCGAAGCGGTTCCTCTTCTTAGTATGAAGCTGAAAAAAATGAATATAAAATTATGAGTTGAAATATAAATCATTTAATGTAGATCATGCTAGTTACATGTATGATGTATCACAATTTTAAATCTTACAAATTCAAAAGTGCTCCAATTCCGCTCACAACCCGATGAGCTACAACAAAGGCCTAGAACCTTCAATGCAAAAGCTCTCAACTCGTGTTTCGCCGCCATATTGTATCTACCAATCAACTATATTGACAAAGAGATATTAACCACAAGATGTACAAATAGTGTTAATCAAAAAAAATATAATGATACTTGTGCCCTTACTTGAAGCTTTTTATGACGTGACTCGATAGCGAAAGATATGCCAAATGTGCCTTTTGCTTCCATATAAGAGGAAAGTTATTCATCTATTTTTTCGTAAATCGAATCTCCCCACAATTCTCTCCATACAAGTGTAAAAAGCACCTTTCATCTTGGCGGTTGAAGTCGATCTCTTGCTTTAGCATCAAAGTAAAACTTAGGATTCGAAAATAGCCGTTAAATGTAGAGGGCGTTGCATTTGTACCTCCCATCGTCGATCCACAATTTTTAAGATAGGAGTGTATTTTGTTTCCTTTCCCGCAAAGTTTTCAATAATTTTCTCGCTTTGCACATTCCATCGTAGCATACAAATAGCCCATTGCCGGCTTTTCATCCCCATCCACTATCCTTAAAACTTGTAAAATTGGTTGACATGTTTTGAAGATTTCTTCTACTCCATGCCAAAATTTGATTTCAAACACAATGGACTGCACATTTTTTCCCATGTTTGTCTTTGCCCACACACTTCTATGCCAAGCATCGGAAGAAAATAATCTCCTCAATCCTCTTTTTACCACATCATCATTTAATCTGTCTAATGTGAGAAAAGATGTAGCAAACCATGTTACCCCGCCCGCACCTTACAAGTTCTTTTCCTTTTGTTTCCTTCCTCATGTAATCCAATAAACGTGAATGATTATACATGTAATTAGTTACCTTCTTAGCTTTTGAAATTGTACCTGCATAAGCTTTCATCTTTCCGATATCCTCCAACATTAAATCAAGACAATGTGTCGCACACTGTCCAATACAAATGTTTTCTTTTTCCATTAACAATCTCGCAACCAAACGTTGTACGATGCGTTGTCATACAATTGGAGCATATATTGCTCACCAATTTTCTCAACAACTTTGTCCAAAAGTTCATAAATAAGTATGGCATCTTCTTTCGGTCGAGACATCTACGGACTCTAGAAAGTAGGTCCTCCTGGGACAATCGACCAAGAAATTAAGTAATTTTCGTTGTCTTCTATCGGCTCCGACCATCACACATTACGGTACAACCATAAACTTTCCAACATTGCTCATACTCCGAACGCATTGCGCAATTTTTTCCACCGCTTTCTTAAGCAAAGGCACCCTCAAGCTATGATAACTCGAGGCCTACAACCCGGCCCAACTCGATCGGCGATTCACACATGACCTCGAAACTTCTCACTTTGTAGCATTGAATGAAATGCCGGCTTCATAGAACCAAGTGGTCGTACGTTCTTCAAACAATGCTTGCTCTTCTTTCTTCAATCGACTATTCAAAGTGCTTTGATATTTTTTGCCACTTCTTCTTGCATCAACAAAATCCTCACTCGACATACTTGTAAAGACATCCATAGGACCCTTATTTTTCTTGCTTTTATCCGGAAGTGAAACTAAATTTCCGTAGATTTAAGTACTTCCCACTTCCTTTCTCCGAACGTTGTATGTCACTCTTCGGGCATCTTCATCACTTTCGTAACATGCAAGAAAGTCATTTGTTCTTGAAGATGACAATTTTCTCTTCTTACTTTTATTCAACCAACTTAACATCTCATCGCAATTTCCTTGGTAGTTTTTTGGACATTTCTTAACATCGTCAATCCTCTAATCAAATGTTCCTTTTGTCTCTTGATTCCACCATTTGTCACCAAGCCACAAAGTTCACATTGAACTCTATTCTTGTCCTTATCATCCGGCCAAAAAGCATATTTCCAACCCGGATCGTTCGACTTCGCTTTCTTCTTTTCAACAACATTCATGTTGACTGATCCTGATCCAGATTCCATCAATCAACCAAAGAAAAAACTCACCGGCTGAACACATAAAAAAATTATCAATCTAACACATCCAGATTATATAAATCGACATAAACAATTAGACAACAATAGAAATAGAAAAATAAGAGAAAATAGAATTTTTTCGATCTCAAACCGTAGCATAAATGACTCCGGCGGAGATTGAGAGGATTTCAACTCTATTACGTATAATATAACAATCTCCGTACATTACACAATGTCAATGATCTATTTAGAATATATAAATATACTTGAAGAAGCAAGAACAAGGGAATCGGAAGTTAACGACGCACCGAAGACGTTTAAACATGAAATATTTTACATATTCATACATAGATAATACTTAAGAAGACTTAAGGCATCGTAAAAGATGCTATTACAACAAATCAGCGAGAATAAATGATAAGAATAACAAAAGAAATAAAAAAACTAGGTTTTAGAGAGAGTTGGAGGTCCGTACGGAGAGCTGAGCGGCTAGGGCTTCTCTTGGAGATGAAAATGCCACGTAGAAACCAGCCGCGGGGTGGAAGGAGCTGTGAGGCGTCGAGCTAGGGCCGCAGGAAGCCGTCGGGGACGAAGTGCTGCGGCGTCGGGCTGGAACTGCGGCTTCGCGTCTGCGGGAGGCGTCTTCGGCGTCTTCGGGCGAATGCAGGGGCCCGAGCGGCCCGGGCTGACTAAAAGGCCGGCTGGACCTGTGTTCGCGTGAACCGGTGGCACCGGTTCAATGCTGAACCGGCGGGCTCTCCGGACCAGGCGTCCGAGCGGCGCCTAAGCGGCGCCTTGGCCGCTTAAGCGGTCAAGGCGTACGCCTTTTCCAGGTCTCGCAAGGCGGACGGCCCAGGCGTTGATCCAAAACCGCCTTGTCGCCTAAGCGGCGCCTAGGCGCCGCTTAGGCGACCGCCTTGACAACTATGGTGGCTGGTGGAGGGGTGAGGGAGAGGTGAGCCACTGACAGTGTCCACATCGTCCCTACAACGGGCAACTTTCCTAGTTACTGGATTCCACATTGTTAGATTTACAACTTAAGTTGTGAATCTGTTTTTATTGGGCCCACAGTCCAAATTGGATCACTGGCCCCCACGTCTTTTGAGCCTGAAACTGAAATGGGTGAGGATGATGTAGGGGGCTGGCAGCGGCTGCTCCTCTGCCTTCATCTCCAGCAATCCCCATCGGTTTGGGGTTGTATTGGTCTCAAATCGACCGATCTATCTGAGTTTAACTGATGCTTGATAAAGTTTCATGGGATTAGGGTTGCATTGTCTAGAATCGACCAATCCAGCCAAGTACTCAACATGATGTGGGTAGGGCCCAACTGAGTGGTATTATCGAGGGCACTGACATCCAAGGTAGAAGTCGTTGAGCCACATGTAATTTGCTATGACTCTATACTTTTCTCCTCTCCGGATGCAACCAAGGTGATGACATTATACTCCTTAAAATGGCTGCAAAGTCAATTTGAATGAATGTGACTTGTTGGGCATGGACTTGAATGAGCAATCTAGGCATCTTATTTCCTCTATCTTGGGATCAAAATTGGAGGCCTTTCTCTGTGACATACCTGGGACTCCCATTGGCGCTTTGGGAACCAAAGCAAGCTGATTGGTCTCCTTTTATTAAGAATTTGAAAGAAAACTTAAGGGTTGGAAGGGTTTCTTTTTGCAAGAGGGTGGTTGATGTCTAAAGTAGTCTTGTCGAGCCTCCCTATCTAAAGCAGGTAAGAGAGGCCTTCATCTTGTCAAGTGGAAGCTTGTTTGTAGGAAGGAGGTGTGGGCTTAGTGCCACTGGGATCCCTCTTCCCCCACTCTGCTCTTATCTAAATGGATATGTAGACTCCAATGCGACAGTAAGAGATTATCAGAGCAAATTATGATCTACGAATTGATGGCATTTGAGTCAATGTGAATGGCTTCAATGGGTGGCTTTCTAATTTGTAGAGAAGATTGTGGAACATTCGGGATTGGTGATGTACCTTCGACAGATTATCCTTTTTTTATACAGGATAGCAACATCCCAAAGGATAAGAATTGGTAGCATGAGAGATGAAGAGGGGCCACAGCAACTTGGATGCTCAACTTCACTAGAAACATGAAAGATGGAGAATTTGGAGACTTCTTAAAGCTCTCTAATCTTCTGCACCGACAAAGCTGCAATACTTGTAGAGATGATCCCTAGTTTTGGAAGTTGGGAAATAGGAGCATTTTCAAAGTCCACTCTGCTTGTAGTGTGTTGTGGGGAGGGTTTAGAGATAGGGTTGAGCTTCCACCTAGGGGAATTACAAACTCTCAATTAGAATTAGTTTTTTTTATTGAATGATGCTCTCCATGTATGTACGGTCAGCCTGGCCTGAAGGCTCCTGGTTAAGACCCAGTCTATGAAATTTTAGGGTGGCTGGTCTATCTCATTATATTATTGGCCCGTTCAATAGGCAGCCCAGTCAAGGCTCAATCTATAAAATTTCAAGCTGACCAGTCTGGCTCATGTTATATTATTGGCCTGTCTATAAAAACTTGCAACTTGACTTGGCCTGGCCCCATTTGACCCAACATCTGTTTTTTATTTTATAATAAGATATACTCTATTACTAAATTTAACAAATTAAAACATGAAAGATTGCACTGTAAGGATGGCAATAATTTGATTTACAACCTATTTCTGAAGTGTTGATGTTGATAAGCGTAGGAAAGATGATTATTATTGAGAAAATGCTGTCATATGTTTGAATTGTACATAACTAGTTTTTATCAAGAATATTTTGTTGTGTTTCATTTGAGGAAAATAGCTATTCTGATATACATTTTATCTGCTATAGTACTATAGCTTGCGAATTGCTAATGCCTTCTTTTATCTATGAAAAACACTGTAATCTAGCATAAAAAGTGAATAATAGAAAGCGGCTAGGAAATATACTCTTCCAATACTATAAAACGGACAAATGCTCGTTTATGTCAATACAAGCTCTAAGGCAATGAAGCGTGGCACAGATCTAGTCTGGCCAGGTCTGATCAAATCATGCATCTCAGTATGATCTCATTATATAGAGTAAATGTGTTTGTGAATAGATAAATGAGGTGATTAACTGTACCTGACTTGGAAGTGTAGACACGGATGTCTCTTGCCTATATCTTCCAACATGAGGTCATTGGAGTGTGCTGCACATGAAACCCAAATAAAATATCGCCTCTTATCCATCAACTTCTTTCTTGCCATCTTATAGGAGAGTTCGTTATTTATGACGAACTATATAGTATTGTCTTCCCCAATCTCTTGTACAACGGCATCCACAAGTGATAATATATAGTTTGCATTCTTGATTTCACATGAAGCATCAATGTATTTAAAAAATGTAGTTTCCTTTGAACAGTAAACAAGAAAATTGATCATTGATCATTTTGTGATGCTTATTCATTTATCACATATCACTGTGCATGCTTTCTCACTCCAAACTAACTTAAATGTATCAATCTAGGCCTTGCTGGATCCAATTCATAGGAATCGGCAGATTCCACCGATCCAGGTTGATTTCGCTAGGAGTCGAGTATGGATCGGTGCTCTAGGCGATAATTGGATTGAGACCGACCGATTTGATCTAGGAATCAGCCAATCCCGATCTGATCCAGCCAATTCTGCCATCGATGTAGTGCCAAAATCTCTATGTAGGTTGCCATGCTTGAGATCACAATCCTATAACTTAAGTCATGGTCTTTGAGTCATATCTTCTTTATGTAGATGTAGTGTGCAATTTGTTTGGGCATTTCACTTATAAGCTTTAGCTTGCCAGAAAACCAGTAGCAGCCTTTTTGTTTATTTCTAGTTGTTACCGGTGGTAGCCTTTCTTTGAGTCCCTTTTACTGCCTGTGGGATTTGTATTTTTGGTTTTTGGGGCTGATATGTCTTTTGTATGTGCTCTCTGCATTTCATTTTGTTTCTACAATAAATTGCTATTACATTTGTTGTTAGCCTTCGTTGTTTTTTAAGCTTTAGCTTGTCAACTCTTTTTGATGGATACTTCATTGTTTCGTTCCCAAAAGCTACGGTAGCTGAGAATGGGAGGCTCAGATACCTTGAGAAGATTGCAAAGAGCTTTTCTGACTTGACAATGGCACACAAGGGCGTGGTGAAAGTTACTGTTACAAGTGTCATTGTAAGTTTCTTATCAGATATTCACCTGCAAATTACTGTCAATTATCTAGAATTTATGCATTTACGAACTTGGTTCTCCGTCAAATAAATTAACTTGTGCAAGTTGTGTGAACCTCTTTTTTCTGCGTCTGTTCTTTAGAAAGAAAGACATCTCCGGACTTTTCTAGGAAAATAGGTGATATCCTAAAAATATTAGGTAGTCCGGTGATAGTTTAAAAAAATATTAGAACCGAGGTTCGGGTTCTTTGAAAATTTCATTTTTGACCCTTCTCCGCCGGATGGTGCGAATATCCGGCGTTAACTTACATCGAGCAACGGCTCGAACGCCTTTGATTAACCGTCGTGGCAACCTGTTTTCGGAGACATGCACATCCACAAAATAAAGTAAAGAACTCAAAAGGGCAGCGGCCTTTTGGGTCCGATCAGATGCAAACCGATTTGTTCGGGTTGATTTCATTTGCCATTTTTTGGATGACTTTAATTTTTTTCTGATTTCTGAGCTTCATCTATTTTGAGTTCGATCAAAAATCTGATTTTTTGTTTAAGGACTGACTTGGGATTTCACCGAGCCACAAAGGGACTGGAGTGAATGGGTTATGATGGGCCAGAATGGGCCTGCATAGAGGGCTGATTTGGCACCGGGTCTAGGGCCTGGACGTGGGCTGAGCAAGGGCAGCTTCGGTCCTGTTTGAGGGAGTCTGTTCAGATGACTTTGAATAGACCGGTCGGGGACCTGTTTGAGACGTCCTTGGTAGGCCGGAACCGGGTCACAAGGGGGCTGGTTTTAGGCTATGGACATAGGCTTGCAGATGGGCTGATTATGGGCCTGTCTGAGATGTCCGCTGGATGGGCTGCAAAGGGGCCGAAGGTGGGCTGCCTGAAGGCCTTGTTTTGGGGCCAGCTTAGGGTAAGCCACAAAGGGGTGGAAGTTATCCACGTGAAGGCTGCCGGACTTGGGCTGAATTGGGGACAGTTCAAGGCCTGGATAAGGACCAGAAAATGGACCTGTTGTTGGTTTGAGGATGGGCTGGAATCAGGTTGGCCGGGCTCAGACTGTGGGCCAGGTAGGGGGTCCGATTGCAGGTTAAATTGAACTGGACTTGGGCCAGCTCTTGGGCCTGACCATATGGGCTCGAATTGGGCCTGAAAAGGGGGCAGCAGGTGGGCCGAACAGGGGGCTGTTCATGGGCCTGGATTGGGGTCCGCGCAGGTGGTTTTAGGTGGGCAGCCATGGGCCTAGGCAGGGCTTGATACAGAGTTGTGATCGAGACCTGCAGGCGGTTAAGAAATGTGGCAGTAAAATCCTATTTCGGACCCTACTTTGCTTTGTTTATTTTTTGATTGTTTGAAAAACAGTTTGCTTATTTGATTTCGGCGGTTTGCATCTGATCAGGCACATTGGGCTGCCAATCGGTGCCCACTTTCATGCATCGAATTGACTGAACTTCATTTCATTACAAGGTGAAGTGGAGTACATTGGTATGCAATATGATTGATCCTTCCCCCAATATAGGTTTATCTCCACTACTTTGGAAAAATTTTGGCATTACGACGGCATGCCGGCTATTTTTCCAACTTAGTGAAAATTTACCCATCCAAAATAGCCAGCCTTAGCTTAGCCATATTGGGGGAAGGAACCGCTGGCTACGGGAGCATGCCCACGCCACCGTCCGGATCGACATTCCGGGGCGGACCCGGGGGGAGTCGTCCAAGGTTGGAGTCCCCGCGAAGGGTGGAGTCCTTAATTTAATATTGCTTTCGCATTCTGGATTTTTATTTGTTCATTTTATGGAACAAGACCATGGAGGCCGGTTCAATTTCATCGGCGTTCCGAGCCGGCCTTCAATCTTCATAGGCCCGCTGGGCCTGTCTTGGGCTGTCTTTGGGCCGGATGGGCCTGTTGAGAAGCTGCTGCCCTGCTGATCCTGCTTGGCTGGACCGGCTTGGAAGGCCACCCGGCTATGCCCTTGGCCCGTCGGACGGTTTCCAAGGGGTGCCGGGCCGTCACCTTCAAGCCGGCCCACATTCTGGCTGCTGCCTTCCTGCTTGGAACTCTCTAGACCGCTGCCTTCTCCATGGACCACAAAGGGGTGTTTTTTGGTTTGGTTTTGGGTGGGCCGAGATGGACCTGCACAGAGGGCATTTCGGGCTCTGATTTGGGACCTGATTGGTGGGCTAAACAGGCCTGGATTTGGGATTGGTTTGAGGCCGGTGAATGGGCCTGTTTGGGGGCCGGAACTGGGTCACAAGGGGACCTGCTTTGGGCCTGAATTGGATGTCGGGACATGGTTTTGAATTGGGGTGCGCAGATAGCTAGGAGATGAAACAGGTGCAGTTCGGGGAGTATTTGAGTGGGCTGTAAGGGGGCCTGTTTTGGGCTGGTTATGGGCCTGAACAGAGGCCAGGTTATGGGCCAATTCTAGGTCTGAACAGAGGTCAGATTATGGGCCGAGATGGGAGCTTTCCCTACTGTGGGAGGGTGCTCGGCTGGGTCAAATGGGCCTGCGGATAGGCCTGTTAAATGGGCTGTATTTGGGCCTGAACATGGGCCTGGTTTGAGGCCTGCAGCAGGGGCTGTTCGGTAGGCTACATTGGGGCCGGATTTGGGCCTGAAGTGGGGTGTTTTGCTGGGCTGAAACAGGCCTGCGCAAGGGGGGTTTTCAGGGGGTCTGGACTAGGTCCGAACATGGGCTAAGCATGGTGACTTCTGCAGACATACTAGAGGCTAGAGACAGGCCTGGAATAAGCAGAAAAGAAGGCCCCCTTGAGGGGGGCCACATGGGCGCACCAAGCAGGCCTCTTTACCTTCTCTTTTTTCCTTCTTCTCCTTCCTTCTTCTGGTGGCAGCAGGTTGCAGGCGCAGAGGGCAGCAGCTCTGAGGTAGCAGTCCGGCAGCCTATCGGCGCTTCCAACTTCCTCCCCCTTGGCTGGTGCGTCCCCCTCCCTTTTATAGAGAGTGAAGAGGGCAGGTGAAGGGCCAGGAGTTGTGTGCGCAGGTGACCCTTGGCCTCCCCCATGGGAGTTACTCCACTTAATCACATTGATTGAGTGGCTGTCTCTTGGCTTTCCCTCTCCTTCAAGTGACTGTTGGGGGGCTGTGCTGGCAGCTGGGTGCGCACCAAGGAGCTGAGGTGGCAAGTGGGTGCGGCTGGGCTTTGATTGACCTGGCTGCTGAAGTGGGCCTGGCCCAATTGGGCCTGTTTTCTGGGCCAGCGGACTGAGGAGAAGCCCAGGCCCTCTTGTGGGCTGCGCACATGGCCTGAACATGGCCTAACTGTGCCAATGGTGGGCTGGATGAATCCGGCCCCTGCTGAGGTGCTTAATTGGGCCCAATTGTGGCCAATCTCATGGGCCATTGGGCCAGCTCCTAGGCTAGGCCGCCTGCTTTTACTTCTTTCTCTTCTTTTCTTCCTTTTTTTGGTTTGAAAAAAATGTACGCCAATTAAAATTGAGTAAGAAATGCAAATAGAAGGTGCGTTCTTATAGATAGTTGAAGATTGGTGCCTGTCCACAGCTACATGTAGGGGTGTTTGCTAACCCAAAAAGCCAAACCAAATTTGGTTTGGTTTGAAGTAGCAGCTAGTTTGGTTAGGTCTTGAAGGTTCTCCAAACCAAACGAAACTGGACCGGTAAACTCAAGGATCACAGGATCGGAATCGGGACCCGGATTGGTGGCTTCTGATCCAATCGGGATCAGATCGACAATCCTTGCCGATTCTCCAAGAGATTCCCGGTCCGGAATCGGTCTAGATCGAGATTTGCTTAAATTTTTTGTCTTAAAAAATGGAATAAACAGTAAAAATCATTAAAAGTAGTAAACCTCTAAAAATTGTTAAAAGTAAAAATGTAATATTTAATCACACTTTCATCAGTTCATGTTATTATGGGCAATTTAAAGACAAGTGGATATAAGTTTAACACCAATGATCATTCCTATAACAAGTTTACATAGTACACATGATATACCTTTCTATCATTAATATTTATAGCACTACCATTGGGACCCCTTGTTCTTTAGATTTTCTCAAATGTTCCATTGAGAATTGTCAGTCATGATTGTTCCGTATCCATATGCAAATAAGGATTTTGCCATGTCATTAAAATTAGATAATGTTGTATGTTGGAGCTGTGGGTGGAATATATGGCTGCAACCTGCAAGTCATCAGAGTTCTGGATAATATTGAGCCACATACTCATCAAAAAACCTCATTTGATTCTAATGCTGACTTAGGTCACTTGAATGCTGGCATTGACTTAAATTATCAACTCTTGCTCCACTTGTACATGCACTAATACCGGATCCTCCATCTCCATCCAAACCTCTTACATTTTGAGTTGGCAAAACAAATTCTTCTTGATCATCATCTGAGATGTTTGGATATTAGTTATGAGGCTCACAAGTCTTTGCTTGACCATTGGTTTCTTTTTCTTTTACACTTCTTGTGTACTACCTCCAATATTGTGCTAGTAGAACTTAAAAGATTTAAATATGTCAAATCTGCTTGTCTTCTACAAATTTTTTTGGACTCGTCAGAATTAGCTGTATCGGGCGATTCTGATCTGATTTGTGAAATCGGCTGATCCAGCCATTTAGGTCGATTCCTTTGGGAATCTATCCTAGATCGGTCCTCCTGGCGAAGATCGAATTGGCAGGGTCCGGGAATCGGCTGATCCCAATCCGGAACGGCTGATTATGCAAACTGTGTAAACCAAATAACCTGAATTAGAATAAATGTTTTAAATTAGGCATATTAGCAATATTTATAATCTTTTGCATGTAAGAATAAATATTTTTTGAGTAAAGCTATCTATATATATGAATATCTACGTTATATTTTTATAAATATGACTCAGAATAACCTAAATGAAACTATATATAAACATCTGTATTATATATTAGTAACTATGGTTTGAACCAACCACTTTGAACCAAAGCTAATTGGTTTGGCAGATATGTTTGGGTTGGTTTGATTTGGGAAAAAAAACTTAAAAACCAAACTAAACCATGCCATGAACACCCCTCTACATAGACTTTGCTTTATGTATCCGTCAGGGTACTCTCCTCTTCGTTATTGCATGAATCTTTTCTACATTACATGTGAAAGATGCTTAGTTGTAAGTTTATTTGAGTGCTCAGATTCTCAGAAGGCCCAATTTAGCTAATATAAAGACGATGTGCGTGCACACACATAAGCATAAAAGCTTTGTGTACGTATTTGCAAGTTTATTTGAGTGTGCTTATGTATGTTCGCATAAATACTAATGTTTACGTGTACAGATAAAATTAATAGACAAAATGAGCGAGAGAAAATGAGGTTTGCCAAAGCCAAAAAAAGGTGCCCTTAAATCTTGTTTGGCAGAAGACAGGTTGGCTCCTTTACACGTACAATAAGGGTCCATTTGGTTCCTCGTAAAATCAGGTGCATGCATGAGTTTTTCTAAAAAACTTTGGCGAAATCTTATTTTGTTTCTTGTTAAACAAAGGACAACCTAAATTATCAGTTGACCAGCTATTAGGCATGGATTTTGGCATCCGCAAACTTAGGGTGCGTTTGGCAATATGGTCGGAGTACTTCTTTTTGAAGGTCTTTTCGTTTACTAAAGTAGAAGGTGTTTGGTTCTATTTTTTGTTAAGAAAACGAAGGACCCTCCACCCCTGCATGCCCCACAGCCCACAACATCCCTCTGACACACCGTTCTCCCCTCCACCCCTGCTCTAGCCCCTACGGCCATAGCGTCCCCCCCAAGCGTATAAAACACATCACTGTCCCTACTACCATGATCGATGAAGTTCTCCTCTTTAACCCGACTATCTTGTCGCATATGGTAGTATTCCCAATAATAGTTATCGAGAGGAGATTTTGTGGAGTCGGAAGGAGGAAAATTTTTCTCCTTACTTCCACCTTCGTCCGGAAGGAGAAGTGCTCATGGTTAGCCATCCAAGCACGTCAGTTAAAATAAAGAGCACTTCTTTTTGAAGTAGAAGTTAAAAAAATGTCTTTTTGGTGGGTTGCCAAACGGACCCTTAGAGCGCATTGTCATTTTATGGAAGGTCTCACCATTTAAGCTTTTGGAAGGCCTCCCAGTCCTCACCATTTAAGCATAGTTGTCAAAACAATAAGGTGTCTAAGGTGTTGAAGGGTGTCAATTCTGCTTAGACGACAAGGCAGTCGCTTAGGCGATGTCTAAGCGGTCAAGACAATAACATTAGATATTTGTTTATATGTATATATATAAGCATATACATATACACAATTATATATAATTAGATGTTAATATTATACAGATTAATACATACATAAATATAATTATATTTGTATGTTATCATTGAATCTGTATGTTTACGTGTTCTGTTTATATGTTCGTACATTTAAATGTGATTTTATTTATTTAATATGCATATGCATATATTTATTTTAAAAAATAATTAATTTTGATACACTTGATGTGTGTGTGAGAAAAGAAGAGAGTTAAAATAAGTTTTTTAGAATTTAAGTATATAACATATATTTATAATCAGGAAAGTATAAGCGATAGTGAAATATATTAATATTTTTACACTATCACAAATGGGCACTTAGGAATCTCAGATCGACCTGCGTGGTCAGGTCGTAGGAGTCAAGGGGATAGTTCCCCTTGTGGGGGGTATCAAGGGAGCAAAGCCTCCCTGAAGAAATATTTTTATTACGTATAAATATTTGAGGTGCCTAGCTTGGGTGCCAAGGTAGGCGACTTGGGCACCTTTTGGGCTTCCCAAAAAGCGCCCTAGCAACGCGCTGACAGAGTAATGCCTTGCCGCCCTAGGCGCGCCTAGATGAGCGGTTTGACAACTATATTATAATTTATAAAGTATACAAAGGAATTATAAGTACTACTTGTATCAAATAGAAATATTTAAATAGATTAGAGTACGATTAATTTATTTCATTAAATAAAATAATTTTTAATAAATTTAATCACTTCAATAGATGGTTAAATTACACAGTCTTTAAAGTTATTTAGTATAGTACAACACGTGACACAGTGAATTTAAGAAGATATTTTAGAAAAAAATGTTTCAAAGATGCCAAATAACAGTAACGTGTTTCTAATTTGAAATATGTATAAATCAATCATCATAATTATTTATATTTATGAATATGATCTAAAAAATTAAAAATATTAAAAAATGTTTAAAATCATATGGCTTGAAAAATAAGAGTATCTAGTTATAAACACATAAAAAATGGTATTAGTTGAGGATTTTCTTATTTTCTTACCGAAAACATCCTCTCCTTCCTAGAGAAATAAAGAAGGCGTAAGAGAGACAAGGGAGAGATAATATTGTAGAAGAATAACTTCGTAAAAAATGAAACATTAACAAGCATTATTTTAAGAATTGAGGATTTATGGACTTATTTTTCAGCTCTAAAATGTTTTACACACTTTTTTGTGATTTTATTTTTTATAAGAATATAGTCAGAAATATGAATAATTATAAAGATGAATATGAAAAACCCTTCTAATTTTTATGAAAACTTGATCTCATGTAACTGTTTTTTTACTCTTACATGCGTCCAAATGGATTCATATTTGAGGTTTTTTGTAAAAAACAACTATCACATTAAAACACCACATGTTTGTTGGAAATTCTAAAAAAGTATTAAATATAATTAAATATATTTATTATAATTATAAATGTTTTTTGAAAATGAATAAGTTTTTAAAGTTGTGACTTCTAAATGGTACGTTATTTGCATAATGATTTTTAAATTATAGGTTTTTAGATTACTTTAGTTATAAAGTGCAGCTTATTTAATATATTTACATTATTTTATGTCACCATGATAAGATAAGTAAGACAATAAAAGGACCTTACACAGAATTCTTAAATTGTTAATATTTGGATAATTTTTTTTAAGAAAATAGTTTACGTGTAAACAAACATATGATCATTTACAAGGAAATATGAATACGTGTAACTAAATAACACAAGATGATTTTGGAATTCCCAGAAAAGTCACTTCATGAAAAGTACATTTTTAGATTTTAATTTTACATGCAACCAAACAGACCCTAAGTTGTGTAGATGTAAGTAGAAATATTCAATCATAGACTTGTCCAATTTACTTTCTACAATTTATGGGCTTTCTCTTACATATTTTACATTAGTCCTATGTTAATGACGTACAAAACGATGGCCAACAAAAATCATGCAGCATTAAAGCCTCTTCAGCCTTTAATTGAAATCTTCCTTTCTTGCTTTTAGGCTGTATTTTGTTAGATTATATGGTAAAAATGTGAAATTATCTCCTCTCTTTACTTTGCAAAAAATAAAAAAAGGTATTGTGATTAAATATTCTCAACAATTCATCTTTTGATAGCTTTTGGAGGTGGAGAGAGAGAGAGAGATATGAGCCTATATCTTTCCCTTTTTAAAATTTAAGCTCCATTAATGCAACACAAAAGCTAAAATGCTTGTGGTGCATTTGGATGTGATTGCATCTTGTGAGAGATTTCAGAGACTAAAATCCCTACACAAGTCTAACCAAACTCAGCCTTGATTTATCATTGTAGCATTAGTGATTGAAATATCGTGACCCCCTTAAGAACATTGTCATTGTTTTATTTTTACCGTAGTTTTAAAATTGATGACATTTTTTGCAAAAGTGGAAAGGTGAATATGGTAAACTATCGGGCATCTCAATGTTTTTTATGTACATGTTTCTTGCTTACAGCTGTTCCTTAGTTTTTCTGGTTTCAATGGAATAGTTTCGAAATGCTTTTAATCAGTTGAGCATTCCCATTTCTTCCAGCCTCTCCCTGCAGAGGAGGAGAAGGAACTGAAAGAGACATTGCAGGATATAATTGGACGTGGGAAGACTGTGGAAGTGGACCAGAAGGTTATCTCCTCTTTCTCTCTCTCTTTTGGTTCTGTGTCAAGGTTGTTTGTGTGCTAAACGTCAGCTGCCGTCATTATGACAATTTATTAGACGAAGACAATGCATTACCTCGTTCTTTCTTTTCTTTTAACTACAACTACATTATCCCCTTGATTTAGGAGAGACCCGCCATTGTGCATCATATTAGAAAGCAAAAACCATCAGTAATTCTGAAACACCAAAGGTGCTGCATTGTAAGCGACAATGCTGTGAGCAGTATTCCAAAGTCATAGCAATAATTTCTATTGACCAGACCCTTGAGTTTATGCTGTGAGAATTTGTGCTTCGGCGATGTACCCTTTGCTGAAACGGACCCAAGACTCAAACGCTGAATGCTTTAGAAGCTTATTCTTCGTGGACGCTGTCTCATATGTAACCTTCCATTTAAATTTGTCTCCCTTCGTTAGATTTCCAGATGATCTAAGTGCAACTTTCATTGCAGATCGATCCGAGCATCCTTGGCGGCTTGATTGTCGAATTTGGGCAGAAAGTCTTCGACATGTCAATAAAGACAAGGGCCAAACAGATGGAGAGGTTCCTGAGAGAGCCCATCAACTTTGAGAACTTCTAGAATCTTTTTGCCTCTGGCCATCAAGGTCGGAAATAAGTGTTTTGCTGATAACTCCATTTTCTTACTCCATCTTGACTGCGCTGAAAAATAAGCGGCGGCAATGAACTCGTTTCCATTTTAAAAGAATCCTGTTGTTGTGACTTGCGAGAACACCAGACATCCGAAATTTCGTGCATTTTTATTGTTTGCTTGTGTCTTGTTGCTGCTTTGCATCCCAGCCTTCAGTCATACCCGTGTATGCTGCTTTGTCACACCGTATTTGGGTGTTTTCGTTCAAGCAAGCCTGGATGACATCGAGAAGAAAACTCTTTTACGCAAGCTTTTCTTCTTAGTTCTACATGCAAGGAAAAGGTTGGTCCGTTTTAGCATTGGTTGACTGGATTTCCCTCATGGTGTGTAACATATCGAGTTTTTCTTACAAAATTTGATAAAAAGATGTTTGACAATTGTTACAAAAATATTTTTATAGAGATTTTTTTCTTGAACAAAAAAATTGGACACTATTTTTTTCTTATGATCTTTTATTTTTTGGCTATACATAATTCCCTCTTGAACTAAGGTGTCGAATTTTGCAGCGGAGTCAGGTCACAGGTGTGAAGTGGTGTCAAACACCAGCTTCTGCCCATTCCCCACTTTACCTCTCTTTTTTTTTTTTTTCTGAAGAGGTGGCTCAGTGATCTAACCCCTGCGATCAGTCCAGCCCCGGACGCTCTCGTGGGGAGTAATTAGGACTTTTTGTAACCAAACCACTCATGGGAGAGATTAATGGGGTGACTTTCCTGCACCACATTCAGGTGAACTTTTCAATAGTGCCAACAGTCATCTTCGGAAAGTTGCACCTGTAAAATGACTACCCAAAATCGATTTATACGTGTGGTTGGTTGGTGTTTGCGAGAGTCTTAAAAGAAGCTAGTCTGCGAAGTCACTATTTTGGAGTATTCTTCATCTCTGTGTATCCTCGTTTTACGTTCTTCATTCTTCCATTTTATCTTAAGCTTAGTTTGTAGTGAGAGAGAGAGAAGCATCATGCTTCCAATCGTTGTCACTAGGGGTGTAAATGAGTTGAGCAGATCCAAGTAGTATGATGTTCAAGCTCGACTCATTTATTTTACACGAGTTTGAGCTCAAGTTCGAGTTTTAACGAATATGTTGAACCCTTGTTCAAGTCTCGTTCGTTTATTAATTGAGCTGAGTCGAGTTCGAACTCGAGTAGTAGTTGAACTAAAATTCAATTCGAATTCAAGTTTAAGCTATGTACAAACTAATTTATAAAACTCAAAATCAATAAAAGGTTATTTGTGAAATTCTAGATTTAGCTCATGTATGAAACTCGATTTGAGTTTAAACTTAAATTTTAAATTAATTAATATATTTAAGTGACAATGTATAAATATTAATACTCATAATTGAATTTTTAAAAATAAATATTAAATAAAATATCTAATCGAGCTACTCGCGATTTTATCGAGCCAAGCAGGAGTCTGTTCAAGTTTGACTCGTTTAATGAATTAAACTTTATTTTTTGTTCAAACTTGTTTATTTAACGTAATAAACGAGCCGATTCGAGTTTTTATCAAGTCGAATTTCGAGTTACTTGTCAAGTGTATTGGTTCGTTTGCACCCCCAATTGTCATGTGCCATCTATAATTTACTATAAATTTATGTATGTTATAATTCATAACCCACAGTGCGTCATATACTGTGAAAAACCTCAAAATTTAAGTATTGAGGTAACAAGACCAGACTTAATAAATATGAGAATATTTTCTCCGGTATCCAATGTAGGACTAAGTCACTTAACACTCTCCCTCTTGGTCAGCCACTGTCAGAGTTACGATAGGAATAGACGGGCGATGCTGAGTGAATATAAGAGTGGGACCGGAGGGACAAAGTCCTAAAAGTCCACCTACTTTGATATTACATGAAACATCTCAAAACCTAGACATTGAGATAACCAGGATCAGACTTGATAAACATATGAATATTCTTTACTATATTCAATGTGAAACTAAACCACTTACCACATGGGGCTTGAGAACTATCATTGAATCAACAATCATATATATATTCTACCAGCATTGGGCAACGACATCTTGTAGGGATTCCTTTCCTATCTTTCATTTGAAAAAGCTGATTCGCCAAGAATAGAACTTGATCGACACTAGACTCCCTATTCAAATTAATTAGCTTTGATGGGCCTAGGCATCGGCCAAGGAGCTGAAGTCCTAATCTGCACGAAGGAGAATATCACAGCCAACCTGGAGAGCGGAAAAATCAAGCAACATGCTCGCAAGGTCCATGAAGCTGGGATCTGCAATATCAATTATATATATTGGCAAGAGATTAATTTCAAGCAAGCGTATGATTAATTGATTAAGATATATACTTCAGCGAGGGAGATATATATATATATATACACATACATTGGTTTGTGGCCATTCAAGAATCTTAATCTTGGCAACGGATAGCAATGACGTGCTAGTCAGACATTCCAAAGATGCACTCAGTAATCTTAGCATCAAGCAGCAGTTCATGCATGCCTGTCATTCACCCTTACGAAGACTAAGGGGCTGGTCAAGATTAGTTTTAATTCTCAACAAGATCATCCTACGTGTACAAGGTTTGAAGAAGAAACGACTTCACCTTAATTAATTACCGGCCGGGGAGCGCAGGCCAAAACAAGAACGTGAAGTCCTGCAATGTACTGCAAACTGCTAATTAAGAAGATTTCAACCGAAGAGAGAAACCCTTCGAGCTGGCATACGCATTCAGAACGGAAGCAAGTGGAAGCAGTGTCCCCGCTAGAGGTTTGACTACCCAGTCTCATGATTCAACAGTTTAACATTAAGGATTTAGGGGTGCAAACTAGCGGGTCTGAGCCAAATAGCTACAAATAATACATGTTAAAACATATCACTAAATACCTTGATGTCATTTTTAAAAATTATAACAAGCACTTCTTTCTTAGTTCTAATGGTCCTTTACTTGATTTGTTTTCTTTGCTTCGTGCAGCATCACAACATCTTCCAATGAAAAGAGCAAGATTGGGCTCTTCGTCTTCGTCCGGTCGAAGAAGAAGAAGTTTGAACCCTCACATCTCCCCCTATCTAAGGTATATTGTCAACAAACTCAACAGCACTCCATTTCTATTTTTTCCTTTTGGAGCCCATGGCTCCTGACGGCTACTTTACTATCTTTTTTTCCATTTCGATTCTCCGTCATCCTCTCCTTTCTTTTTCTATCTCCTTCCACACCACTCGAGCTAGTTCTTTGGTGTCCAACTAACATCAAGAGTCGAACATTTAGGGTTCAAGTTGAGTGTGGAAGAAGTGAGAGGAAGAAGAGAAGTGGTGGCGGTGAGAGTGACGGTTCAAAAGACCTCATTCACAAGTATGTGATCTAAATGTTCATAATTATAGGATCCTTAAGATAGGACATTAAGTATCTAAATAGATTAATATATGTAATATCTTCTGGTAAGATAAGGATAACCGATCTCGTTGGTCACTAGTGTGAAAATATTGAAATACATATGTAGGTGCTCATTAGTAGAATAAGTTCACTGAACTAATATGACTTAAAAAATTGAATGGTATCTTAACTAATGTCATATAAGAGTTTTATATTATCATGGTTGCATAATTAGACTTCTGACTCGAGTCATAAAGATATCATATCAGACATATCTTGTGATTTGGCTATTGTCTAATAAATCGCTGATACGATGGTTTAATATAGCCAATGGATTGGGTACATAAGAAATTTGGTGAAGGCAATCAAGCAAACAACAATATATTATTCACTATCGATAAGTGAGAGAGAATACATTATGGAATAATACTATAAAACCATATAGAGTATAATAAAAAAATTTTAATTGATTTGATTATGAGTATAAGATCATCTTCAAATTCATTTGGGATAATAAGGTATGACTTGTACTTTATATGATCGAAATGTCAACTAAATTCATTATCAAATAATATATTTAATTTAAAAAAAGTTGTTCTATTAATTAGTCCTTAACCAAAGAGACTATTAGACCTAGTGATTCACACACAATAAAATTGATCTATTAGTACATGGGTATAAACATAATTTATAAAAACTATTGATTTTTATGAAAACTTTTAATTTCTATAAAAATAATGAATTGAGTAAAAGCCTAACAAACCAGAGGAGTCATTTTTGTTTCAAGATGATGAGTGGAGTAGGCAAGTCACGTACATTTTGGTGAACTCTTTTCTAATAACCAGTTACATGCCCCTCACATCTAGACATAAATTTTATCAGGTACAGCCACAAGATAATATATATATATATATATATATATATATATATATATATAAGGTAGGTACTTGTAAATCAGTGGGCTTTGATACCACGTGACCAATTGAGAGGAGTTGTCTTCTCCGCTGCTATTGATGTGTCTTGCAAAATGTACAAAACGCACTCAGCCTAAAAGGCAATTACAAATTCCATTCTTAAAAAGGTGCAAAACATAAAAAAAAAACAGGATCTTGTACTAAATACTATTTCTAACACTTCGTATCTCAGTTCAAATACTAATTCAATAACCTGTTGTGAAAGATGTTTTCCTTCCTTACCGTGCAAAACACTTAAAAAGGGAAGTTCGAAGGTGTAGGACTTACATGGGGAGAGAAAGAGAGTGTGTATGTGAGGGAAAGGGAGGGCAGTGTATCGTTCACAGTAGTCAAACATTTGCTTCTACTTCACATAACCTTTATCCCCTTCTTCTACCCAACAAAAGTAATATCTCTGCTCTATTTAACCAATTGTACTTATAAGCAATAACCACATATCAAGGTAACAACACCGATCCCCCTCTCCCTCTCTCTCTGCACATATTTGAAGTATAATATAGAAGCTCCAAACATGATTATTACCTTGTGAGTGAAGGAAAATACATCCCAAAAGGGCAAGAGCTGGAGTCAAAGACAAGAATACCCACAGCCACACTGATATCCTCACTCACACTACTCAAACGCTTATCCAACTTCCGTTGATTTATCCTTTTAGCTACGTGCTATCTGATCCACATGTTTTCCTTAATTTTGAGTTGCATTTACTTGTGCAAGTTTGAAAACATGCATAGTTTAATAGGGTGCTTAGTTGCACAATATTTTTTCAATTAGCCAATAACATAAAATTATCTTGTCTGAGGAGATGTGATACCAGAAAGGAAATGGGTGAACCCCCCCCCCCCAAAAAAAAGAAGAGATGGTCTCATCACCTATTTTTTATATAAAAAAATATCTTTGAAAATATACATTTGTAGTGGTTGTCAAACATCTCTTTTAACAAGTTTTATTACAAAAACATAAAATTATATAAAAACTCAATTTATCATGCAATCAAACACTCCTTAAATGCAGTTCATCCGACTAGAATACTCTTGTTGACCTTAATAAATTTTAGTAATGTTTGTAATATGTTAGACTCTCTATTTGTTGGTAGTGCCCAAACGCGAAGAAGAAAAAACAAGATATACTAGACGTGATTGACTAAAAAAATAAGCGTCCAATTTAGCTGTTGGAGGTACATATCTAAGATTTTGTGTTCCACAAAAAATATTAGAGATGAATTTAAATTTTAAAATATTTTTATTAAGTCAAATCAAATGTCACCTAACTAAACAAGAAAAAATAGAGAAATAAGAAGGCTACCCTATCATTGGCTTATTTGGCTTCTAGTTTCGCTTTTAAGATTTCATATTCTTTAGGGCCTGTTTAGTGCTAGATTAATATGGTTTATTCTCAAAGTTTACAAATCAATTTTATCCCTTTGAAGAATCAACAAAAGACCAGTGATACGTAATTCAATTTTTTGTTTCTAGTTCTTTACATAGCCCTCATAAATTTGATGATTAACAGTACTGGTATACAAACAAAAGTATCTAATTACAATTTAAAAAGTGTACTTAAATAAAATATTGTTAGAACCATCACATAAATAAGTATATGATGCTATTATAACACTTGACACTATATTCAACTCATAGAAGTCATGCTCAAGTACGTACATTATGTAATGTTTGGCTCGTACAATCATGCTGAATTATAGTTGAATTTTTAAGACTCTTTTATGTGGAACTTGATTGGTAAAAGGGTTGCTACTGCAATACTCTTTAGGTGCTTTCATTTTTCACTTTCTGTTTACAGGGTGTTTACTTGCAGAAAGAAATACTTTAGACACTTTTGTGATAAAATTATATATTAAAATAAAGCTTAAGATAGCTCAAGACGTTGAATTATCATCTTTGAAGAAATGAGAAGAAAGGGTGGGGGACAATCTATTAGGGGACCTCAAGTAAAAAAGAAGAAGTTTTCACCTCTTTTTATCCGAGAAAAAACTCTCTATAAAATTGTATTTTAGTCATGATTGCCGAACACTTTTAGACATTTTTATTTCAAATACATAGTTTTAAGAGAAAATCTATTTCGTAATGCAACCAAAACATCCTATTAGTGTTTATCTCTGTACTTAATGTTATGAAAATATCTCTTCAATTACATGAGAAAAAGATGTTCAAACACCTCTTGCATTCTTGGAACATTTCAATAATTACTTTAAAAATAGTTTATACTTTACTCTTTCAAAACTAAACAAATATAAGTATTTTTTTCATGTTCTTATTTTGACAGTATGTGAAAGATGAATATTAACTTAAAATAATAGAAGAAAGTATTAAATTATTATTTTATAAAAAGATATATTTTTATTGCGCAATGGTTTTATATCCAGCTAGGTGGACATAACACTTGGATACAAACATCACAAACATTTTGTGAACACTTGGATATATCATGTGATATATTAATATAGATATCTTGTCAAGTAGAACAAAAATGGTCAAAAGGTTTTAAGGAACACTTGGATAACTAACGAACTAGATTGGTTCATATCAAACACCACCTACTTATGTGAGAAGTGGCAGAAAACCAGTTGGCAGCTTTTGAGGGAGTTGAAATATATATGTATATATCTTTGGATAAAAGTACATTTTATGAACAAGATAGCTGTAATACCTGGCTTTAAAAAAAAATGTAACGCCTCCCCCCTTTTCCCTCTCGCCGGTTACGTCCCCCCCCTCGCCAGTTACACCCGCGCCCCTCTCTCGCCGATGTCACCGCCCCGTCTCCCTCTCGTCTACGCAGCCCCCCCCTCATCAGGTCCCTGCTCGTCCGGACGTCGCCGCCGCAGTTGCCGCCCCGGCGCCAAGCTCCCTCCGCCGTCGCCCCCGCCGGCTTCCCGCCGCCGCCGGCCGGCCTCCGCCGGCGCCACCTCACCCGCACCGCCGTCGCCGCCGCGGACGTTCCTCCCCCCCCCCGTCGACCTCGCCGGGACTGCCGTCGCCCAGCCACCCCGTGCCACCCTCCGCCATCGACGCCGCCGGCGCTCTCTCCCCGCCGGCCACCTGCACCGCCCCGCGCCGCACTCGCGGCCGCCACCTCCTCCTCCCGGCCGTGGAGCCCCGCTGCGCCACCCGTGCACCAACCCCCCCCCCCTCCGCGGTATCACCCCCACTCTCTCTCTCATATCCCTCCCATGCTGCCATGCACGCCTAGCCGTTCCCCCCGGTTGCCATCGCCGTCGCCGGACCTCCCTGTTCCGGCCGGAACCGCCGCGAGCTCCGCCCGCCGTCGCCGCCGTCGCGAGCACCGCCGTGCCGCCGTCGCGAGCCGCCAAGGCGAACCGGCCAGTAGCCGCCCGGTCCATCTCCACCCGGTCCAGCCGCCCGGTTCAGCCGGTCGAACCACCCGGTTCGACGCCAGTTCGGAATTTTTCTGATTTTCGGAATTAATAAATCCGAAAATTAGATTTGAGGCCATAAAAATAGCAGTAAAATTCTAAAAATTCCTAAAAATTCACAGGAGCTTCCAGGTAGGTTTCTCAAGCTTGTCTATGTATTTTATCTCATTTTAATTAGAAAATATGCATGATTTAACTTATGGATCATAAGTTGACTAGTCTTAGACTTTGGACTTGTAATTATTGATTTTCACAAAATCTCTGAAATCAGAAACTTGAAATTAGTATTTTGTATATTATGGAACATGTTTAGCTTGATTATGCTTGGGTAGAAGCCTTTTCTATCAAATTTGATCTTATGAAAACCATGTAAGTGATTATATGCTAGTTTGGAACAAGAATTGAAGGTTAATTATGTGTAGACTTGAAAAACTCTTGGGTCATCAAATTATACCTTTTTGAACCTGTTTTGGTCAGATTATGATTGATTACATGAGATCTTAATTTGTTTAGTTTATGCCAAGCATTACTTAGGTTAAGTGTCTTGTACATATGTTTTAGTATGTCTAGTTCGGTTTGTCATTGCATGTGTGAGGATCGTGTAAATTTTGATTAGTATGATTTCAGATTATGTATTATGTCATGCATGATATGATTATGTTCATATGGTTAAGTTTGGTATATGTTTGATTCAGAATATGTCAATCAAGTCGATTAGTACAAGTCTTTGTCTAGTTATGGCAAAATATGTTTAATTTGGTTTCGTATCATGGGGTATGCTATGCATAGTTAGTCATGTCAATTTGATCATGAATAGTACGAGTTGTCATTCGACCAAGTTCAATTATGTCGGGTTATCATATGTCTTGTCAAGTTCGTGGTGGATGTTATGTCTTGCATGAAGGGCTATGAAATTGATGGTTATGTCATGTATGCATGGTATGATCAAGTATGTCATGATTTGAAATTATGTTATGAACTCTTGATATGACGTGCTATGAAGGCTTCACCAGCCTATGTTAGACAATCGCCCGTGGGCAGCGAGTAACTTAGATGAATCCGGCCCTCCCACAGATCCCGGATTACCGCGATTTTTCCCTTAGTGTCACCACTGCCTAGGTGCACTTTGGGCTAGCTTAGTATATGTTACTTCTATATATATATTAGAGCTGGTGAATGCATTTGTACATGTGAAGCAAGACGACCAATTCCTTGCTCTTTGGCTATGTGTTCTCGGGAAAGGATATGAAATATGTTACTTGTGTGTCATGTATGGATGTTAAACCATGTCATGTTAGAAAAATCAGATTTGTCTGCTTTAATTTGGTCATGTTAAGTCAAGTCTTGAGGTCATTTAGATGATATTTGTCTAGCTTGTATGGTCTTGTATGCATTGGTCTAGAATTAATTGGCTTTGGTATAATCTTTTCTTTGAAGATAATTATGTTCAGATATGGGTTGTGAGATTAATATAGAAGACATTCTATACTTTTGTATTACATCTCAATTTAGATATGTTACATACCATTGCTTGATTATATGTTATTTACCCGATTGATGGGTGAAGGGTGTAAATCCTACGGAGTCCCCGGACTCACCCCGTTGTGGGTTAAATTTTTTTAGCAGGTTTTGAAGATTTAAGAGCTTGAAGATGAGGATCAGGTGGAACCAAAGGAATCAGAGTCATTTGTACATGGAGATTCTTGGTATTCTCTACTTAGGTAGATGATCTTGGTTGTTTTTGAACAAGAGTGTGGATAGACTTAGAAGTATGATTCTATTCTCTTGTTTTGATGGATCTTAGGAAATTAATTGTTTAAGTTTGGGTTGTGGAATCCAAGTGTTGGGTTTCATCCCACTGTCACGACATTGTGTATTTCCGCTGCGTATTTGTGGTAATGTTATTTAAATTCCGGGTCGTGACAATAGCGATGTGCAGTGGCAGAAAACTTGGATATACAACACGCTCAGGAGTCTTACAAACAAAACAGATAGTTTTTTTTTATAAAATAAAAACAAAATAGCTGCTTTGATATATCTTCAACTCGTCACTGACATTACTGCAAAGATCACAATTTGATCAGAGCAACATAAGAAGTGCTCATGATGAAGCGCATGTTTTGATGCTTTTCTGGTTTGGGGTGATTTAGAGAAGGTTTGATCGGAGGGAACACACAGGGGCGTTGCACTTCATAGATGATATTCCGAAAGGACACTAGCTAAAAGGATCTTCTCCATAGCAAGGAACACCAGATCCGAAACGGAGTTCTCCAGGGCTGATTCGGACTCTAACTAGAATATTAGATCGATACCGGTTGCAGAAAAGAAGGTATTTTTGTGTGAAACAATAAACAAACTATTAACAAATGCTAAAAAAGTATAATATATATATTGTCTTTACAAAAGTACTATTAAAAATATAATATTTGGACCTCTTTTGAATAATAAGATGTTGCATTTTGAGTCTCTTTATATTTCCTAGAAAAATATAATGTATTTAGTCACTTGATTCTAATTATTTAATTTTACACAACAAAAAATATATTTAACAAGGTTTATTTTTTTAAAATATTTTATTTTATGTATTCTGATAATATTATGGTCATTAAATATCTTTCTTGAAAAAAAATTGTTCTTAAGTCTCTAAGGTGGGTCATTTCATGGTAGAAAAGAGAGAATAATTTAGAAGCATATTATTTTATAAATTTTATTTTACTGTTAACATTTTAATGCAATATGTTTAAAATTATATTTTATTTATATATATATTTTAAAATTTTATGTAATTTTTATTTTATTATAACATTAACATTTATAATTTTTTAAAAAAATTAAAAAATATATATATAATTGACTGTTTTCAATTCTGATAAACCAACCAAATATCCTATTTATAGTTTATATGATAAAAAATATGTGTTCCTAATTTATTAATTTTTATGGAAACCAAAATCAAAATTTACGGCAACACCCAAGAGCAAGCCAACTCTCCTCCCTCTCTCTCTCTCTCCTCTTTTCCATGTTCTACGCAAACACCACACCATCGCCATCATGGCCAGTGATATCAGGCCGTCACCATCATATCTCTCCCCCTCTCTCTCTCTCTCTCTCTTGCTCTCGTTAAGCATCTATATATATATATATATATCACCTCCTCTTGGCGCCGTGGGGGGGCGGGGGAGCTTGGAGGGCGCGGGAGGGACACCGAGAATATGAGGAAATCGTCCGACGCAGCCGCCCGGGGCAGCCCGGGCACGCCGGAGTGTGGCGGCGGCGCCAAGCTCAGGAAGGGGCTGTGGTCGCCGGAGGAGGACGACAAGCTGACGAGGTACATGCTCGGCAACGGGCAGGGCTGCTGGAGCGACGTCGCCCGGAACGCCGGACTGCAGAGGTGCGGCAAGAGCTGCCGCCTGCGGTGGATCAACTACCTGCGGCCCGACCTCAAGAGGGGGGCCTTCTCTCCGCAGGAGGAGGAGCTCGTCGTCCATCTGCACTCCATTCTCGGCAACAGGTTGATCGTCCCAGCTGTGCTCCGATCGATTACATTATTATTATTTATGCATACCACCGAGGGAAAATAATATTTTTTTTGCTATCAATTATATATATATTCTCCAACTAAACCAGATCAAAACCTAACTACCTCTCTCAGAACAAATCAAATTTGATCCGATTCAAATTAACCATGCACAGTACTTAACCAAGTGTATACCATATGCCATTAATGTACGTATAGTTAGTTTGGTTTGGTTTGTTTTAAATCATGTTCTGAAAAACTTTAGTGTGTGTTTGTACATTTTATTAGTTTTATCTTAATTTTTTTTAAAACCAATTTATCTTTACCATGAGAATATATAAATATTCGTTAATATATCTAAATTAAAATGAATGATTGATTTAATTGAAGTTATTCTATTCATCAATTTACTTTGATTTGAAAAAATTTAGAAGCCACGCTTGTGTTCCCGTTAAACCAAACTTAACCGAAGTATTGATTTAGTTTGGCGCCATTTCTTTGAACCAAACGTCAAACACCGTAGTACGTATATATCATCTGGAGGGTCGTCTAATTAAATAGGTGGGCGCTTATTTGGTGGTAAACTTAATTATATCATCCTCGCGCAATTATATCCACCATTCCACGACAATCGGCTTTGATACAAGAGTTTGGGTCATCTCAAGTGATCAACGGAGAGAGTATTTTTCACTAAAATATAAATATCCACCCGACTGAGATAGATTCTATCGATTAAATCAATATTTAAATCAGGATAGACTTGATTTTTATGTTTTGAGCGGAGAATACTCGTTCCATCGACTTCTCGAGACAACTAGAACTCCCGATACAAAATCCAAAACTATCAAAGGGCTATGAACAAACATTCTTATACATCGTCCACCCCCGAACTATATTTCCATTGTCCGTGTACGTGCTCCTTCGACTGCTGTCTCTACCTTGCTCTGCGGCGTCATAATTTCGTTGTTCGTGGATCTCAAGATTGCATGTGTGCAGGTGGTCTCAGATTGCCGCACGACTGCCAGGTCGCACCGACAACGAGATAAAGAACTACTGGAACTCCACCATCAAGAAGCGGCTCAACAACCCGGCGGCGGCGGCGGCGGCGGCGTCTCCTAACCCCTGCAACTTTGTGGAACTCCGGGGAACCATGGGAGGCCTCGTATCACGTCCTAGCGGTAACGGTATACTCGACGCGCATCTAAGCGTCGCCGCGGGATCCTCCACGTCGCCCATGCGCGCTACGCCCCCCTCGGCCGCCGCCGCCGCCGCTCAGTCGAGTACGCCGCCCGTCCTCCACTACGGCGCCGTCGCCGGCCTCGACGGCGGCTGCTTCGTTTCCCCCGCCGGCTGCCTGTCGCTGCAGGCTGATTGTCACGCCGGCTTCCACGGCAACGTTCCTGAGCCTTCAGAGGGCAACCTGCTGACGGGAAAGTCAGAGCTTTACCCCTGCGGCGGCGGCACCGATATCGGCAAGATGATCGGCATCGACGAGGAGGACCTCTGGGGAGGCGAGAACAATATGAGGGTGGTCGGAGACCACTGCTGGGACTTCGAAGATCTGATGCAAGATGCGTCCTCCTTTCCTTTCCTTGACTTCTAAGTCGAATGATTGATCCAGCCATATACGATCCGATCGATCCCATACTCGATCGAGAACAATATAATTTTCTTTTCCTTTTTTCCCCCTTCTATTCCTTCTACTTGGATGTATGGCCAAGAACTCCGTCGATATCTTTTGCCGGCCTCCCAGGTTGCTTGCCGGCGCTCCCTTTCCTTTCCCTTTCTTCCTAGCCTGCCATAGCTCTCTGCCTAGCTATTCTCCCTGCAATGATACGATAAAGAAGAGAAGGAGATGATAATTGCCTCCTCTCTAATTTGTTCAATTTTGTATATGAGAGGATCTTCCTTTTTCTTCTCTCCATCTCTTGAGCTTGAAAGTTGCCTTTGCTTGAAAGAGATGTGCTAAAATGTGTACAAATTAATGGAGCTAATTAAGAGTGCTCTTAATTCCTTCACTTGCGGATGGGGGTGTTATAGCATTTCAGTTCTTGAAGTGTTCCCTTTGCTTGTGATGTGATCCACAAATCCTATCATTTGGGTTGCGACATAAGAAAGAACGAATGCTGGTGTAAAAAATACGCATGATAAGACAAGAAGAGCTGATAAAGCCTTCTGTGTATCAGAGCTGAAAACCCTGATCTTTAGCTTGGTATCCTGATGCACAGTGAATTATCTTCATTTCCTTGTTTGGTATGAATTTTTAATAAATTCTTGTTCTATATTGTTAGCTTACATTAGAATAGTCACTAGAATTAGTTTATATTCTGAAATGAGTTTATATTCTATAATAATTACTCGCTGTTTTTATAAAAAAATTAACTTATTTTAAATTGGTAGTAAATATAATGGCACAAAGTAGGTTCTTTTCACTTGAAGACTAATCATTTTCTTAGGATATTTGATACTATTGTAATCAAATAAGGTAAATTAGTGTTTCTCGTTATAAAAAAATAATATTTTAAAAAATATTTATTAATAAATATTAATGTTAAATTATACTACTTAAAGTGTCTATTTTTTACTCAAAAATATGATAAATCAATTTTATTAAATTAAATATGACTATGTCATATGTTCACAAAGGTACAAGAATCATATTTTATTAGATCAAGTCAATTAAGTTTTTGAACTTCAACTTATATAACACTATCTTTCTTCTTTATTCATTTTGAATTGTGCCAACTGCCACTATCCCTCTTTTTACGAAACTAGGGATAGGTTTAACCTTTTAATTTATTCTACAATTACTATATTGATATCAAAATATATGAGAAGAATATAAAGTTATTATATTATCGTACACTTATTATATTAATTCTTATATTAATACCTCATAGAAAATATATGTCTTACAAATCAATCAGATGTGATATGATTAAATATTTCTTGTTATATATTATTCAATATATATGACATTTATTCGTTACTTGTATTATTTAAATGCATATATTGTAATAAAATTCTTGATCGCATATTGATGATTAAATCATAATGAAATCAATCATTTATAGATATGTTATCTAAATATTTCTATTTATAGGATCCTTGAGAGATGATATTTTTCTTAATATCTTGAGAGATGATATTAAGAATATGGATAGACTAGTGTATGCTTCATATGATGAGAATGACCGATCTTATATGTCATTAGTGTGAAGATACTGAGATACAAATATAAGTGCTTAGTAGAGGAATGAGTGCACTGAATTGACCGATTTAAAAATCACGAATGGTATCTTACCTAATTGTCTATCAAGATATTTTATCATCACAGTTGCATAGTTGGAACTTTGACCTGAGTCACAAAAATTGACTTATCGAATGTACCTTGTGCTTTGACTATCGACTTATAGATCACCCAGTTCAATAGTCCAATATAGTTATTAGATTGGGTAAAAGGAAACTTGGTAGAGGTAATTGAGTAACCAATAAGGAATCGTTCACTCTTAGTAAGTGATAGAAAATATCTCATGATATAATACTCTAAATCCTCGAGTATGGGATCCTGCAGAGTCATATACTAAAGGGTTTACAATTCATGCCATGCCCTTTTTAGATTAAGACATTGGATGGATAACGGTTTATATGTGTGATAACTAGTGATAGAAAGGTTCAATAGAGATGAGATCATCCTCGAAGTTTTTGGGGATCAGGAGTTATAGGTTGTGCCCTTTATGATCAGAAGGTTGTTAAAAATATGTTATCGGATAAATGATTTAATTTAAAAGAATGTGCTCTTCACTTATGTCTCAACCAAATGGACTCTTGGGTTAGCGGGTCACACACATAAATATTGATCAGTTACAGTGGGGGTATGGAAATGCTCAATAGAAATAAGATCATCCTCAAAGTTGTTGGGGATCAGTAATTATGACGTGTATCTTCATGATCAGAAGGTTGTTAAAAATATGTTATCAGATAAATGATTAAATTTAAAAGAATGTGCTCTTTCACTTAGGTCTCAACCAAATGGACTCTTGGGTTAGTGGGTCACACACATAAATATTGATTAGTTACTATGAGGGTATGGAAGTAATGTAAGGAATCATCCATTAAAATTTTGTGCAGTGGAAGCGACGATTCCTATGGGTTCCTTTAGAATCCGTCTCAATCAGAACCGAACGACGAAAATCGAAAACCGATCAAATCGGGTTTGAATATATCTGATAGGGATTCATATAATCCCATGGAGAGGAAGGAGATGAGCTTCTTAAGCTCTACAAACCGTTCAAGCGTCCGGTCTCCAGCAGTATCCACACGAACTTCATCCACAGCAGGTTCTCCCTTCGTGCCGGCCTCGAGAACTCTTCCCGAACGGAGCTCCATCGACCATGGACACCTTCTTAAGAGAGGAGGTAGGGAGGAGGCTTGGGACGTGGTTTCACCCTTGGCTTGATGGGGTTTGGCTGAAACCATTAGTATTTATAGAGAATTATGGAATTTTTCATAAAAACCCAAAATCTCTATAAATTACGCCCTTACCCCTGTACTTGTGGATAAGTCCTTTTGTGTGTGACCCACTAGGCCCAATAACCTATTTGGTTGAGGCCTAAATAAAATAGAACAATTCTATATAATTTTAATTAAATTCGTTATCCGATAACAGATTAATCGGTCTACCGATCATGAAGGGTACAAGCCACATACTATGATCCCAAATGGCTATGGGGATAATCTCATCTCCATTGAGCCTTTCCATCATCAGTTACCACATGGATATAAACCCTCATCCATCCAATGTCCCGGTCGGAAAGGAGTACGGCATCGACTGTCAACTCCTTAGTGTACCGACTCTATAGGATCATGTACTCGGAATTGGATGTTTTCCAATTATCCTATCTACCCTGGCCAGGAATTTAGAGTACTATCCCATAGGACATTCACTCTCACTTACCGAGAGTGGACGATCCCTTGTTGTCCGCTCAATTGCCTCCATCGGATTTTCCTTGTACCCGATCCATCGCTATATAGGACCATCTAAATTGTGATCCATAAGTCAATGGTCAAAGCACAAGTTCCACCCAACAAGGCATCTTTGGCGACTCAGGTCAAAGGTCCAACCATGCAACCGCGATGATAGAAAACCCTGATAGACAGTTCGGTAAAATACCATTCAGGGTTTCTAATTCGGTCAGTTCAGTGAACTCATTCAACTAATGAGCTCCTGTATGTGTATCTCAGTGTCTCCACACTAATGACCAATGAGATCGGTCGTCCTCATCATATGAGAAGACATCACATACACTAGTCTATCTGGATCCTTGATGTCCCGTCTCAAGTATCCTATGACTAGGAACATTTAGATCAAATACCTCTAGATGATCAATCTCATTATCATGATCTCATCATGATTTAATCATCATTATATTTGATCAAGGACTTCATTATGATATTCGCATCTAATAAGAGCTTATAATGAAGATTTGTCTAATTAATTGAATAAGATATATCTAGAAATGTCAAATCATATCATATATGATTGGCTTGTAGGGCATACATTTCTATAAAGTAATTTATAGAAATTGAGGGGTTCTTATGAAAAGCTCCAAGTTCTATAAATACTAACAAAGTTTGCACAAATCCTATCAAGCCAATGATTTTGATTTTGACCCAAGCCTCTCTCTAACACCTCTCCCATCGCGGAGGATGCCATGGGATGGTGGAGCTCTAATCAAGAAGAGACATCGAGGCTAGTGCGAGGGAGAAGCCATCTACGAAGGAGGTTTATGTGGACACTACTATAAGAGAAGTTGCACACTTAGTGACTCAAAGAGCATGAGAACACTCAATCTTATCTGATTTTTATGGATTACTTGAATCTTGCATAGGTAAACTCAAATTTGTTTGAATCCAGTTCCCAGTTATGCCAATTGGTTCCGATCAAGACAACAATAGTGATATTAGAGGAATCACTGCTTTTGTTCTGCCTAGATCGCTTCCTTACAAAAACAAACAAGCCAACTAGAGCTCATTTGGTGCAAGTTTAACTTGGAGATAAACCTAGCTAGTTTATACCTAAAAGTTTGGGTATTAAGGCCAATTTAGTTGAGATAGAGAATTTTAGCATAATATGCGTACGACATAACAAGTATAATTCAAATTAAAATGTATAATGTAAATAATTCTAAACTTTACACATGAAAAAAAAATATGTATAATGACATATAAATGAAAGTAGGAGAGTCAACTAGATTATATATTTAGGCAAAGGCATGGATAGATGTCGATCTGCCTTATGTTATGCTGAGGAAAAATCAGTCAACATCAGCAGCTATGCATGGTGTCACATAAGCGGTAGATCTTTGTGGATAAGTATGATCCTAATAGTATCTCACAATGTCATCATACCAAAGTTTCTCACCTTCTTCTAGTTCTCCAAATTCTACCAAATCAATCTCTTCTTTTGGCTCATGGTATTCTCTTATATCGAACTTCTCTCTGATCTTTAGGAAATGTTCATCCTCAACTACAAAAATAGATCATCTACAAATGTAGATGGTTCTAACTTGCCTTCCTAGGGGAACATATAGTGATAATGTTGTGGACAGGAAAAATGGTAGTCCTTGTGGTGTGAGGTGATGTGTTTATATGTAGTTGTCAAAACAAAGGGTTACAAATGTAAAGAATGAATGAAGGAATGGGATAATGATTAAAGGAGTGAAAGACTAAGAGACTAACTTTTGTAATGAGAGATTGTGTAAATTTTATCTTCTCCTACTTTAGCCGGTTGGAGATGAAGAGCTTGAAGTTCTATCAATTCTATTTCAATGTGCGTTCATGTACTTCACAAAGAAACAAGAAACAAAAGAGGCAACACAAGATTAGTTCTAAATAAGCATAGTAGCTATTCAAGGAGAAGACCATAAAATGAGAAAAGGAAGGATATGAACCAAATTGGGGAATGATTCCCATCCCCTTTTTGGGGTTTTTCTTTTATGGTTTATGCATGCATGCGATAAATAAAATAATAGAGGAGTTGAGAGACTGATGAAATAGGGGACTGAGCATGGAGAAAACCAAAGATAATGACAATACAGATACTCCCTCGTAGATGGGCCTAGAGTTTAGGTGCCTTAAAGACTATGTCCAAGTGTGCAAGTGCACGGTAATTAGCTTCCTTCATTTGGTTTCCTCTTGTTATCGACTCTTCAACGATTTCTACGAGCTTGGGTGTTTGTGGTGAGCCTCTTGTATGTTTGAAGAAGTTGTGGGAATGTTCGGTGGTCAAGAAACAAAAAGGGGGGATGGATTCTGCATTGTTAGAAATGGACATGACAATCCTATGGGAGCACATGTGGTCAGGGTAGTGGAGCATAGATGAACTGGTAGACGAAGAAGAAGGGGAGCATTTTTTGCTCTTTGGATGTTGGAGAAGCATGGCCACACTCTCTCTTCAGTTCCTCTCTTGTTTCTCATCAATAGGCACCTCTACTTATAAAGGAGAAACTCCAAATCTTCCCAAATCAAGAAAGATCGTGAAATGATAGAGATTTGACCTTATGTGCCCATGGTAGGGGTGCATCTATTGATGCGTTAGGGGAAGGGTGGTGCCTGCCACAAAACTCACCATGACGTTACCTTAGTCTTCAGAGGGATCTGGGTCAAAGACCTTTACTAAATGCACTCGGTAGGTAGCACATCTAGTTAAGGTGCTAATGTTGGTCTAGCATTGCATCATGGTAGGCCAATAAAAACAATAGAGTGATGTTATGTAGAAAGAACAAAATCTTTGAAATCCATGAGAAAAAAGGCAACAGAACTCCTGCCAAGTAGATGTGCCCTGGGTATGGGCGCATGCATGCACCCTATATGGGACACACTTCCTTGAGGGAATTGCGCTCCAAGTAATGCACCATTGTCTTAGGCACATGCACTTGTAGGTGGAGCCCACATGCCTTAGATTGAGGGCATTTCTAAGATAAATCACAAAATCTGCAAACAAAAGGCTCTTAATGAGAAATTTTAAATATTATCTGATATAACAAGTGTTCTGGCTCTATGATTAAACCAATTTGTCATGTCTACAATTTGCCTCACATGGGCATCGTCTTTGCAAAGGAGTGATATGGAGTGAAGCATAGATGAGTGCAGTGGAGTGCAAAGAGGTGTAGCAGAGTGAAATGGTGGCAAACTAAAAATGTGATGACAAGGTGTGAAAATTGCATACATGACAAATTGATAGGAGCTCCTACCTTCAATTATTGATGAGGTTGGATTGGCATGCCTAGTTTGCTTTCAATAACTAGCCTCAACTTTCTCAGTGTTCCTTGGACCCTATTGAAGAGGTCCTTCCAAGTTTACCTTACTTCTAATGTAGATATGTGCTTGGTTGTGAGTAATGAAATCATGTTGTACAACCCACATAAGTGTTTTTTATAGCTCGGTATCCCCTATCATAGTGTTCCTTTCATTTCATGATTGTCTCTAATCAAGGTGAGATGTTCATGGCCAAGGATGAGGAGGCAATGCAGAGTATCAAACCATCATGAATGATGGTCACATGAATATGAAAGAGGTGGAAGATGAGGGCATGATGGTTTCACAACACCCTTTTGACAAAGAAGATGATGGCCAAAGAGAAGAAGATTGGCGGGATTTTGACAAGGGATCTCCTCTTCTTTTGGGCATGTTGATGATGACAAAGAAGAGATTGTTAAAAAGAAAGGCTTAGTACATTGTAGAGCTTGAAATCAAGGTTTTGGAACCCTTCAACAATCAGGGGTCTCCTCTTTTTACAGAAGAATCCCTAAAAATCTAGCCCATTCCACATAGGATTCGGGTTTGACTTTCACGCAAATAACACACCTCGTAGATGAGGCATGTCCCCTTAGACATGTCCAACCAAAAAGATGCATATCGAATAGCCATTGATAAAGATGTGTAGACATACGAAAGATGTGCTGATCTTGGTATGGACTAACTAAAAATATTAAGTCATTGAGATGCATCTAGTTATGAATTGCATTAAATATGTGAGCGTGGCACTGGCAGCGACGACCTAGCTTATAAATGTGTATTGTCAGTGTGGCACCCTTAGTTAGGTCAAGAAGCCATTGCACGGAGATGGCAGTGTCAGGAGACCTTATTGTTTGTACACATCTCATCAGTAAGGCACATTGACAACTAGGTAAACGACAAAACACAAAAACCTACATAGCCTTGTACATGTGATTCTCCTACCAAACTAAGGCATCTTGCAGACCAAGCACTTGCGTATTATAGATGAGATGTTTCGCTTCCACCTTTGTAAGATTAGCTCATTCAACTAAAGAATCAAACACTATTCATGAAAACAAGAGTTTTAGGCTCTACAGTTAGGTTATTCTAGTTTATTTATAGCTTGTCTTACCTTGGCATCAACTTTGCAAGGGATTGATCATAGAGTGAAGTGTAACGGAACATAGGAAATAAAATAGTGACAAACTTAAAATGTGTTACTAAGTATAGATTAGACGAACTATCTGTAAGAAATCGTCCATAAAAGTTTGGTGCAGCGGAAGCGACGATTCTTATGGGTTCTTTTAGAATCCGTCTCAATTAGAACCGAACGACGAAAATAGAAAACCGATCAAATCGGGTTCGAATATACCTGATAGGGATTCATATAATCCCATGGAGAGGAAGGAGATGAGCTTCTTAAGCTCTACAAACCGTTCAAGCGTCCGGTCTCTAGCAGCATCCACACGAACTTCATCCACAGCAGGTTCTCCCTTCGCGCCGGCCTCGAGAACTCTTCCCGAGCGGAGCTCCATCGACCATGAACACCTTCTACAGAGAGGAGGAGGTAGGGAGGAGGCTAGGGACGTGGTTTTCACCCTTAGCTTGATAGGGTTTGGCTGAAACCATTAGTATTTATAGAGAATTATGGAATTTTTCATAAAAACCCAAAATCTCCATAAATTACGTCCTTGCCCCTGTACTTGTGGATAAGTCCTTTTGTGTGTGACCCACTAGGCCCAATAGCCTATTTGGTTGAGGCTTAAATAAAATAGAACAATTATATTTAATTAAATTAAATGCATTATCCGATAACAGATTAATCGGCCTACCGATCATGAAGGGTACAAGCCACATCCCATTATCCCAAATGGCTATGGGGATAATCTCATCTCCATTGAGCCTTTCCATCATCAGTTACCACATGGATATAAACCCTCATCCATCCAATGTCCCGGTCGGGAAGGAGTACGGCATCGACTGTCAACTCCTTAGTATACCGACTCTATAGGATCATGTACTCGGAATTGGATCAATTGGAAAGCTCCTTTTCCAATTATCCTATCTACCCTAGACAGGGATTTAGAGTACTATCCCATAGGACATTCACTCTCACTTACCGAGAGTGGACGATCCCTTATTGTCCGCTCAATTGCCTCCATCGGATTTTCCTTGTACCCGATCCATTGCTATACTGGACCATATAAATAGTGATCCATAAGTCAATGGTCAAAGCACAAGTTCCACCCAACAAGGCATCTTTGGCGACTCACGTCAAAGGTCCAACCATGCAACCGTGATGATAGAAAACCCTGATATACAGTTCGGTAAGATACCATTCAGGGTTTCTAATTTGGTCAGTTCAGTGAACTCATTCAACTAATGAGCACCTGTATCTGTATCTCAGTGTCTCCACACTAATGACCAATGAGATCGGTCGTCCTCATCACATGAGAAGACATCACATACACTAGTCTATCCGGATCCTTGATGTCCCATCTCAAGTATCCTATGACTAGGAACATTTGGATCAAATACCTCTAGATGATCACTCTCATTATCATGATCTCATCATGATTTAATCATCATTGTATTTGATCAAGGACTTCATTATGATATTCGCATCTAATAAGAGCTTATAATGAAGATTTGTCTGATTAATTGAATGAGATATTTCTAGAAATGTCGAATCATATCATATATGATTGACTTGTAGGGCATACATTTCTATTACTATCATGGTCTAACTGAGTAACACAAGTATCACCGGGGTCTAAGAATGTCATCATGTGCCATTTGATCCTTCCTCATTGTTGATTGGTAGGAGAATGCCTTGGGCACAAGATGATAATAGAAAGATGCCTCCCCACATAGTGGCCCTCCTAGTCACAAATTCATGAGTTCATCATTGGTTAGCAACCCAACTATGTGGTGTGCATGTACTGAGATGGGCTAAGGGGGATAAATGAATAGTAGAATTCTCCAATGGACCATGGTCCATCCTTCAAGTTCATTGGGACCTTGTTGTCAACGCCGCGAACAAGTCAGCACCTCAAGTGTAAAAAGAGACTCATACCTCACCTACACTCACCTTGTTCCTTAAACATTGGCCCTCGGAGTCACTTGGGTGCTAGAGAAACGGTTTAGGTCATGTGAAAAGAGATCGGAAAGTAAAAATAAATGACAATCGAATGAAATTAGAGAGATGGAAGAAAATGAGAATAGGTGGTAGCCAAGAGGCATGTGATCTAATTTATGCAACAATTAAATGAACTTAAAGGTTGACTGTGAGCATGTACCTTAGCGGGAAAATGGATGTAGGTTCTAGGTTCTCTTTCATCGGCCGATCGATGAAAAAGAGTCCCCAATTCGTGTATGCTTGATTCTCTGTGCAACTCAAAGACAATAAACATGTGAAACAAAGATCAGAACTGACTGGAGTTTAGTAAACGTAAAGAGAATAACATGAAAATAAGTAATGGGGTAAAAACAAACTAGATTGGAGGTTAGCCCTAACCCCTCTTTTTTTGATTTTTTTATCATATTAAAAATGATGTCAAAAATATGTAAAAATGATGAATATATAGTGAGGAAAAGTTAAAGCATGAGTGTAGAAGAGAAAGGAAGCAAATATGGGCCAATTTGGTGATGAATTGATGGAGTTCGGTGCCAAAAAAGATGTCTAATCAGAAACTAGAGTTTGGTGGCATGGCTTTGCTTCAAAATTTGTCATAGACACCGCAAAAGCCACAATTGATCCTCATTTGTTAAAAACAAAAGAGGACACCACAGGGCACAAAAATGGGAATTGGATAGGTCAGATCATTGACCACGGAGAAGAAGGAGGAGTGAGAAAATGGATAGGTAGTTGAGATGGAGTGACAAGATTAGGATTCAAGTGGCCAAGGATTTCTACCAGGTGTGGGAAAAGAGAGGTCACGGGCTTAGCATAGGAGTGGCCAAGTGGCACCGGGTCGACCTAACAAGCCAGTGACCGAAGAGTAGAAATTTGCTGACAAGTCTTAGGAGGAGGTGGTCAAGGGGGATTTTTCTTTTAAAATGGCTTAGATGGCCTGAAGTTGGACAATATCAGCGTGTGTGAGAGCTTCGAAGAGAGCATGAGGGTCGGTGGGAGGGGAAACAACAGTTGCCACTTCCGGCTAGGCTTGTAGCTCAACGATGGCATAAACAACATCCCGTAAGTTGACCGGATGTCATGTTGATCAGTGCATGCTTGGTCATATTATGTCTGGTTGTAGTGTTGGTCCGCCATACTAATTATTCGTCCTGACCTCAAAATAATGGACATGAAAATATGACCCAAGTGAAAGTTCATTTTCTTAGGTTTTGATTGTTTTGCATTTTTCTTTGAGGTTTTCAATTTTGTACGAGCACACAAGTTTTAGCCTCAAGCAAAGTTTTCTTTTGGGTGCTTGAAAATTTTTAAGAGTCTGTGTTGTTTTCAGTTTTTGTAAACACACAAGTTGTGGCCTCAAACAAAGTTTTTGTTTGGTATATTGTGACCTTTTGATTTTTTTCATAAGCAAGTTGTGGCAAAGAATTTTGAATGATTAACACAAATTTTTATTGAAACTTTAGGTTAAATGATTTGAAGAAAATGTTGTTCACTCAATAATAGGTGGGGTCGTATGCTCCAATAATACTGAGCGGCCTAGGGTTCTCACAACTCGTCACATATAGGAACTAGGTAGTACTAGGTTTTGAGAATAGAAAATGATACAACCAGCCTTAGTGAAGAGGAAATTCTTCATGACTGAGGACTTTATGGAAGTCATGATGGAAAAAAATCGAAAGGTTGGTAACTACCAAGATGGTGTTGGTAAACCCACCTCTTGAGGTGCCATTTTTTCTGGTATTCTCGCTTCTAAGTCGCATTTTAACATGTTTTACTTTGACCAACAGAATATTAACTCTGTAAATCATACATTCACCGAAAGGTTGAAAACACAAGGGTGGTATTGAGAAATCTTCAGCGCTTGGTCTCCCAATGAAGCACAGTTTTTTAACTGTTAGCTGTTGTTTCTCTCCGAAAAAAGTAGAATTGTCTATATTCTCTCTCTCTCTCTCCATCCAATATTAGCGGAAGCAATGAGTGGATTTTGAGCTACCAAAGCATCAAAAAATGTTCAACAAATATTTTATAGAGCTACTTTTACATGGAAACAAATAGACCCTTGAACATATGGGCACCAGGGCAAAGAAAATCATCTGTCTAGCATGCAAATGGAGTCTCATGGACATACTGGGAACATCCCCATCGTGAGCCCATCTCTTGGGGTGCCATTTCTTCTGGATATCCTCGCTTCTAAGTCATTTCAATATGTTTCACTTTGACCAACAAAATATTAACTCTGTGAGTCATACATTCATCGAGATGTTGGCAACACAAGGGTGGTATTGAGATATCTTCAACACACCGGACTCCGAAGATCGAGTGGAATCATCTCTCTCTCTCTCTCTCTCTCTCTCTCTCTCTCTCTCTCTCTCTCTCCGTCCAACATTAGCGGAAGCAATTAGTGGATTTTGAGCCACAAAAGCCTCTAGAAATGTTCAACAAATATTTTATATAGCATTTTGTTGCTCTGATACCATGTGAAATTCAAAAAACGCACGTGCGCTAAGGAGACCCAGGTCTAGGCTATGATAAATGTATGGAATACTCCTTCGGTGGCCAATATGGGATTAAACCCTTCAACACTCCCCCTCTCGGCCAGCCACCACCGACAGAGCCACGATAGGAATACACGGGGTAGGGCCGAGCAAAAATAGGAGCAAATCCACCGGAGGACAGAGCCTACAGCCTGACCAGCTCTGATACCAACTTGAAATGAACCTGAATGAAGAACTGCAACTCGTTGCGGACTAAGTGAATGACTTTCGCCAGACGCAGCCTGAAAACGCTCCAGCGTAACCGGAAAAACAAGAAGCTGAATGATGGATTTCACCGGCATACGACTGTAGCCGTCGGAATGACATATATATAAGTGTTTTACAAAGCCCGGTCCACCATGAGCCGGTAAATATAAAAGAGATGAACCGGCATCGGTTTAACTCTGTTACAAAACAAAAAAAAAACAGAACAAGAACGCACTTCTGTACAGAACAGAAAATGAATGGAAAACATGATAAAATCTAACAGTTTTATCATAAAAATACATTAGTGTAACAAAATTTATTTAAAACAATGTTTAACAATTGTTGCATATACATCTTTACACAGAAACCCCCTGGACAGAAATAGGGTGGAATTTTCATTTATGTTCTTTCACCGTTCTTATCTTATAGAGTTATCGTGAGCGTTGTTTGAATGTGAGAAAACATGTTTCCTCTTCGACAAAAACTGATTTTCTGTGTCAGTCGAGCAAACTAAATAGAAAGGAAAGAAAAATACAGCACGATTGGTATTACCGTTTGGCCGGAGCTGAATATGCGAAACTTTTGATTTATCGCCCAACAAATTTAGAAGAAAAAAAACATCACAACTACTTTTGATGGGCTGGAGTTTGATACTTGTTCTATCAAATTACAGTTATGCCCATAAAAGAGCTCACCAAAGGCCAAACCGTAATGGGGTGTTTGGTTGCGTGATAACGAAGATTTTTGTTTTAATTTTTAAAAATTGTAAGAAAACTTGTTAAAAGAGGTGTTTGGGAATCATGATAATTTTATGTTTTGAAAGTGATTTTCTTCTTAAACAAAAAAAGAGGGTCCCACCTTGTGATCCACCCACTTTGTTTGGTCATGTGTGGTAGTTACTCTTTTTTGTAATCATATCCCTCCAAACATGATAATTTTATGTCATGAGTTGGTTCACTTTTTATTTTAATACAATTTTTTATCATGAAAGTGTACAAAAAATTATCATACAACCAAATGGGGTGTTTGGTTGCATGAAAATTGAGGTTTTTATTTTAATTTTTAAAAATTGTAAGAAAACTTGTTAAAAGAGGTGTTTGACAACCATGACAATTTTATGTTTTGAAAGTGATTTTCTTCTTAAACAAAAAAAGAGGGTCTCACCTCTTTCTTTTTTCTTGTGGTCCCCCACTTTATTTGGTCATGTGCGGTGGTTACTCTTTTTTGTAATAACATCCCTCCAAACATGATAATTTTATGTCATGAGTTGGTTTACTTTTTATTTTAATACAATTTTTTATCATGAAAGTGTACAAAAAATTATCATGCAACCAAACACCCCATTAAGTACGAAAAAATCATTAACTTCTCGGTTCCCAATTGCCACTATGCTTTTGCTGATGTCATTAGCTCACCAAAGGCCAAACCGTAAGTGATTTTTTTTTTTTGCTTTGATGTAGGTTGAAAAGGCAAATCAAAACCATGCTCGGTCACCGGCAGTTTTTTGAAATGGGGATCAACTCTACTGAATCCCGAAATAAGATCGGAACTCTTTGACATCAGCTTGAAAGAACAAACTAGTATTTATATTATGTGGCTCCTAAGAAGGGAATATCTGCCCCCGGCCGGTACGTATCCAACCACATTTATCCACCCAAGCCCCCACCACCAGAAACAAACTTCTTTATGTATGCCTGGGAGATGATAACGGTAATAAAACAATAGATTACTCCCATCATAAAAGCAAGGGATGAAATGATGACTACCATGACGAGCAACGGTGAAATATTCTAGGTCCTATTTATTAATAATATAACAATATTTTATTATCACTTATGATTAAATATTTTATTATCACTTATGATTAAAATTTATGATTATAAATATATGATACATAATTAAAATTTATAAAATTATTTATTAACTATTTTTACTCTCTTGAGATTAACTCTTTCCCAACATATACTTATATGACATAATCACAAAATTGATATTTAATTATATTCACTGATAAATACTCATATTTAATTATAACATAAAATATAATTATATTTATATATATGTATATGAAATATATATTATAAAAATATTTTTTAAGAAAAATTTTCATGTAATTTTTATAAATTTTATATTTTTAAAAAAAAATAAATCCAACTCCGTCCCACCCAAGTCAGGACCCGGTCCGACTAAGTCGGTTATGGGGCCGACTGACCCCGGGCTGACCCCTGACCCGACCTTGTTCTTGATCACCCGATGGGTTGCCTTAGTTCTTCTTGGGTATTATCTCCTGCTCATGGTGCAACCTTACTGGGAAATCCACATGAAACAAAGAGACCGACCTGGAGAGTTTCTTATCTACAGCATACTAATGAGCTTGTGTTTTAAATTTGTCCACCATCTTCCGAAACTACCGAGGGAAGCAGCTCCACTTGTACACTTTCTGTTCACGCCCACCACACTACCAGGCGCTGCTTCCAGAGAGGGTAGTGATCCAACACCGGCCTTGCAGTCAGCATCTTGGTTCATTATCTTCACTGGTCGACCTAGTTTCGACTTGTCTTCCATTCTTGCAACCTCCAGGGCCTTGGCACAAATGGGGAAACCCTGGTCGTCCCATGAATCCAAGATCACACCAGAGCCTATGCAAGTGTCATCATGGTAGAAGGCGGCAAACTGTCCTGCTGCTAAGCCCTGGTCATCTTCAGACAAGTGAACAATCGCTTCGTCTTCTTGGCCTTCAGTTGACTCTATTATTATGCTGCAGTCATAGAAGCCAGGACCATGTCGAACCTGAAATGTTGGTCACTTCACATTAGTGTATTTCAAACTCATGATAAAGTAGTATTCAGATGGATCAATCTTACCAATTTGTGAGATAAATTAGACAGTAACCGTAATTTCTATCAGGAGTGAAAACAGTATAGACGGGAGCTTGCCAAGTTTGACCATCTTACTGCACAGCATGACAGAAAAATAGGTTGTACCTTACAACGTAGTTGATTACTCTGCCGTGGACGACCACTTATCCACTTCAAGGACCCAACACGGAATACCCTTCTCTTTTTATCAAACGAAAAGTAGTTTCTTGACACAAAAACAACATTGTTTTGGACATCCTTGGCAACAACGTACCTTCAAAGAGCGCAAAGGCAAGCTAACATTAAGCTTGAAATGGTCATTTGATAAGACATGCAATTTATGAGCTATAATAATTGCTATGTGAGATACCATGGTCCTCCAGGAAGCCGTAGTCCCTGGCGCTGTCCAATTGTATAAAACCAAAAGCCACGGTGTTTTCCCAGGAAATCTCCTGTCTCAGCTTCCAACAGAATACCTTCCATTTCTCCTATATGTTTTGCAACAAATTCTCTAAACTTAACCTGCAAAGCAACAAAATATAAAAAAAAAGTATTAAAACGTGACAGTTGAGAGAGGATATCTGCAAAGATATTACCATTTCAAAATCATGCAATCTACTCAGGTTGATGCACTCCTTAAAAGAAGTGTTCGTTGACAAGTAAAATAAAAAGAAAGTGGAGAGGCTTCTCTTGTTTAACAAAAAAAGGAGTAACTACAAAGATAAAATGACACTTCAGGTACATTCCATTGCCTCACAATTGTATAGATAACAATCATTCTCGTTAGACAACATAGAGCAGTCATTCACATTCAGATGCTTGAATTCCTCACGAAGTTGACAAAAGTGTATTATTTATACAGGACAGATTCTAGATCTCTATGTCCTCACAATTGTGTAGATAGCAATCATTCTCTTTAGACAACATAGAGAAGTCATACACAATCGGATGATGTTTGAATTTCTGATGAAGTTGAAAAAAGTGTATTATCTATAAAGGACAACACAATCATTCCTTTTGCCAATTGGGCTACTCATTCTAGCTGGTGAATGAGGATAACACAAATGGCACTCTTATCAGGGGCAATGGCCCTGGAAAAAAAAGTCATGTAGAAGGGCTTGGGGTGCCTAGGGAAGTGCTTGGGCACCTTCTAGGCTGACAAAAATGCCTTTGCGCCTAGACAACTATGGCAAGAAGTTCTTGGCTCAGACACAGGACAGCGTGCCCTGCTGGGGGTGTGGGGGATAAGCAGTGACGAGGGGATAACAGACTAGAGAGGGAAAGAAAGTAACTCGTGCACAAGAGGAAGTTGCAGGTGCATGGAACTTAGGCACTAGGCAATTGGTGGCGTGGGTAGGTTTTGCAGGGTGAGGTAGCTTTTACAGGGTGAGTTAACGATGGAGAAGAAAGAGTGATGAAGATAACAGAAGCTGCTGTAGAAGGGATCACCGGACTGAGGGAGGGTGGAGGATGTCAGACAAGGAGACCAATGGAGATGTGGCAGCTGCTGTCATGGTGCTGCGCTGCAGAATTGAGAGGAGGCAAAAGCCACTCCAAAGATTGCCAAAGGGTGCTGCTGAGGTGCCTGCAGGGTTGTAGGCCACTGGTTGGCACTAGACTGTCAAGCAGAAAAAGAAAAGGTGGACCAGATACTGTTGAGCACAGAGAAAGAAAGAGGAAATGGTGCAGACTGCCAAGGGAAGGAGGAAGAAGGTTAATGAGAAGAAAAGAGAATGCGGAACTCCAGGTCGACAAGAAGGGGAGGGGAAGGGAGAGGACCAGACACCTCCAAGATATTCAAAAAAAAAACTTCATTTTCCATTTCATCCTTGCTTGGGTTACAAGATGCACTCCATTAAATAGAGCCAACATGACATTTTTGACCCTCCAAATAAAAGTTAATTACAAATAGATCCTTTATAACAAAGGAAACTGATCAAACCGAAGTAACCCCAAAACCAAAATATTTTGATTTTAACATTCATTTCCCATCAGAAAGGCCTTCTTTGCCTGTGTGCAAGGGGGAGAGAGAAGGGGTAGAAGGGCTGCGGTGCACCTGTGGAGGTCTTGAAAAAGAACATAATTTTACATTTTAACCCTTCTAAAAACCTACACAAAAATGTGACATTTTCATTTTTACGAAATGTGACTCATAAACACTTCACATTTAAATTTATGCTTAGACAGTTACCCTATAAGAAAGACAAATAAAATTCTAAACCTATTGAAATATTCAAAAATTAATGTGGCCGTTGGTTAATCTCATCCGGTGACAACACACCTTTCCATGTTGAATGTCTGTACATGTTGTATGATCTCAAATGCATTGAAAACCATGAAAATCACACATGGTAGAATTGTTTTTGTTACAAAATTATTATTTTTCTAAAACTTGAATACAGGCAAGAAAAATTGACGAGGAGACATTCCTCCCAGAAATAGGAGAAATGAGAAGGAACACAAAGTTACAAAAAAAGTATCAGAATCAGCAAGCTGCCAAGATACAAGGGACATGAAATGTCAGTGAAACATCTCACCACCAGTATGCTGGAGGCTGCCAGAGAGAGCAAACCACAAGTCGAGAGGCTGAAGAATGTGAAATAGAAAACAGATCCAGGGCTGTTAAAGAGGGTGGTGGCACAAAAGGATTTCATCATCTTAGCATTTTTGAATAGTGAAGATCAAGATGGGCTGTGCTAGTCTTGATTGTCGGTCCTAGAACTGTCCTAATTGGATCTACATGCATGTCAACTATAGAAAATGCACCAGGAAGGATGTCTCTTGCAATTATTCATCCATATGTTTTTTTCAACAGAGATTTGTGAGAGAATTTGAACACCCAATCATGATCGAACCAACAAAAACATTGCAACATTTGTATTTTCCCTGTATCAGGTATTTACCTTTCCCAAAAAGCATATTCCTTGTGAATCCTTCCTATCCTTGTTAGGGAGATTCATGAGTGTAGCAAGCCTACGCACCTCATCCTAGAAAACATGATGAAAATATTAGATATAAATGGTACTAAAACATTCCATAAAAACATTTCAGATCAAAAGAGTACATGTTTTTGATACAAGCCATATAACAACTCTCGCATACAGAGAGAAAAAAAATAAAAAAATAAAAATATAACAAGTCCATCGGGTTCTTGACAATTATTCAGAAAGGTCAAAAGACCAATGCAATAAACTGGTTGGTTAACTCTTCCACAGGTGTCACAATATGTTCTGACAAAGATGCATAAGAATCTAATATTTTGAATGATTTGTTCCCTTGACGACACTTCTTTATTGCTACTTGGATTTTAGGTCAAGATTCCCAGACCCACATGATCCACTTTAGCTAGCTAAGTTGGGATACCAGGTCTGAGAATTTGAACCGACGCAGCCTGTCTTCCCAGTCCGATGGAAAGGGAAAGATACTGCTGAGGCACATGCTTCACACCTCCACCTCCCATCACTGCTCACCAGCCATCTCCCTCTGCCCCTCCAGCATCTGTCTCACCTTGATCTCGCAAGATCTCGTCTCTCCAACCTCTATGAAGGAACATGAGGAAAATATAAAGATGATCACTCATCTGCCTCCTTGTATTTTTTCCTACTCTGAAGAGGCCTTCCAATGGATGTTTACAAGTGTGTATGAACCACCGGCTAGAGAAGAAAAGAAAGCTTTGGGATAGTGATGTAACCTCAAATTTAAGAATTTATGTTTTTTGAAATTCACTTCTCTTTTGAATTTGGCCTTAGCGTTGACTTCTTAGGAAAATAGATGATATCCCATAGGAGTACTAGCTAGGGTCGATTGTATGTATAAATTATAGATTGAGGTTGTTAGGTTCTTTGAAATTTATTTTGACCTCTCCCCGTCAGATGGTGCGAAGATCCGACGTTAATTATATCGAGAATACTCGAATACCCTTGATTATCCGTCATAGCAATTCGTTGAAGTAGAAGAACGATGCATCCACAAAAAAAATAAACATTCATTCAAACACATAGGAGAAAACAACCCCATGAACTTGATGGACTGTAAACACTTAATTTGTTTTTGAGTTTGGTTTAAATTGGTTTGAATTTTGGTTGATTTGATCTGAATTTGATTTGATTTAAGTTGAATTTGATTGATCTGTGAGTTATTTGTTGATTTATATTCTGTTTGAGTTTGAGTTTGTTTTAATTGAATTTGACAGTTTATGGATTCTTTTTTTTTATGCAACTTTCAGATTTATATGAACTGATGTGGGATTTAATTGTTTTGAATTGAATTTGTTGATGGATTATTTATTAATTTAAATTCAGTTTGTTTTAGGTTAATCTTGTTTAGTTAAAGTTAACTCATTTAAGAATTGATTAATATGCAGATTTCATAGGGTTCAGATTAATAGTTCATTTGATTGATTCAACTTAATTTGGATTATCCGATTAAGACTGATTTGGGCTTAATTTAAAGATTTTTGATTTGAGCTTGACTTAATTTAATTGATTTGACCATGTTTAGAATAGAGTTGAATTTTTTGAGTTTGGTTTAGATTAATGCCTGACAGGTTATTAGATTTGTTTGGTTTGTTTGATTTGAATTTGGATTAGTTTTGTTTGATTTTAAAATCCGTCCTAATCTTGTTTGAAATGGATTTTGTTGAGATTGAATTTTTTAGATTTAGTTTAATTTGAGTTAAGTCTGTTTGATTAAAACGGATTGGTGCCTGATGTTATCACTTTACTTAATTCAAATTCTGTTTATGGATTTAATTGAGTTTGTGAAGACTCAGATTTCAGATTTTTAAATGGATTGAATTCAGATTTCAAGTCTTCAGAATTTTGAATTAGAAACAGCAGATTTCAATTTCAAGTTATGCTTCAGATTTTTAATTTGTTGCCTATTTGACTTCTGATTTGTTCAAATTTCAGATTTGACTATGCTTAGGATTAATTTAATTTGCTTGTTGGTTTAATTTGATTTGTTTTTTTCTTAGTTGGTTTAGATCTGTTTTGAGATGAACTTACTGCAGTTCATGATTTGATGTGAAAATTTAGTTTGATTAAGGTTCAATTAATGCCATCTGAAGTTTTGTTCAAGTTAATTAAAATTGGATTTAAGTTGTCTCAAGTTAATGTCCAGATTTCAATTTCAGGATTCGGGCTTCAATTTTGGAGTTCAGGTTTTAAACCTTCAGATTTCAGAAATTCAGAGTCCAGATTTTCCAGATTCTGCATGTTTCAATTTCACATTCAGATGTTTCCAGATTTCAGAGATTTAGAGTTCAGATTATGCTTTAGACTTCAGTTTTTAAATTTTGGACTTTCAGATTTTTTTTAATTGGCAGGCTTTACAGGTTTCGTATTCTTCAAATTAAACTTCAAGTTTTTAAATTCTCAGATTCCTGTAATTCTCAGCCTTCCAGATTCTGGTCTGGACATAGATTTTATGATTTTGAGCTGTTCAATTATTAAAGGCTATGTGTTATTGAATTGGGCCGGATTTGATTTTAATACTTGCAGATTTTAAGCTTCGGATTTAGGTTTCAGTTTTTGTATATTTCATATTTTATGCTTCTGATTTTGTATGCTTCCGATTTTTATATGTTTCAGAGTTTTTTTTTTTTTATATGTTGATATGACAGATTTTAGACTTTACAGATTCTGGTTTTTTGCGCACATTGCAGATTTTTGGTCTCCAAATTTCAGATTTACATAAGTCCCAGATTTTGATTTGGGGTCTTTCAGATTTTCTCTTTTTTTATTTTTTATTTTTTTAAACCGGCAGATCTTGGACCTTCCAATGCAGGCCTCGATCCCTGATTTTTTAAGTTTTCAAGTTTTGTTTAATTCATCATTTTTGTTTGCAATCCTCTCAATTTTATGGGATTATTGATCCTCCACCCAAAATTACTTGTATGCCGGTCATGCCATCTCATTGCTTAGTCCCATGTCATTACAACTTGATGGTTTTGAGACCATCTCCACTCAATCCTCATTGGATGTGATGAACCTGTCAATTTATGGGGAATATACCCGGTCCTTGCAGACTTATGGGTATTTCCTCCAATCCCCTCTTTTTTTAGCATATAATCGGCTTAATGGCATGTTGATCATGCACGGCCTCATATATAGCTAGATGGTAAGACATTGGGGTCTTTTTTTTTAAATAGACCTTTGTATGTCTACCTTAAAGGGTCAAGGGGCGTGCTTAAAGCCGGCCCATTGCTTTCTCTTGTGTTTGGAATTCTTTTAAATTAAGCCAAGACCATGAGGCGGGTTTTTAGCCGGCCGGATGCTCGTCTCGGTTTGTTGATTAATTAAGTAGATTGTTATTTAATTTTTATTAATTGTTTATTTTATTTTTATTTTTATTTTATGGGTCAAGAGGCGTGCTTAAAAGCCGGCCTATTGCTTTCCCATTTATTTTCATTCTTTTAAGTTATGCCGAGACCACGAGGCGGGTTTTTAGCCGGCCGGATGCTCGCCTCGGTGTGTTTAGTTAGTTAATGCATTTTTATTTACATTTTCACTTGATTGTTTCTTTTATAATTTCTCTTCCTCTTTTTTTTAGCTCCCGCAGTCCTGCGACTTCAACTTAACGGGCCTGGCCCATTCCCCTCGCGACCGCTGGCCCGCCCGGCGGTCTTCCTTTTTTTTTTTTTTTCAACCCCTTCTTCTTGGTGGGCCCCACATTATTGTTGACCCGTGGGTCAACCTCCCCTTCGCGCAGCAGCAGCCCCCTCACGCGCGGCCAGCCCCTCTCACGCGCGGCCAGCCCGGGGGCCCACGGTGGTTTTTCCACCGTGGACGTAAGTCGGGGGGGACATTATTCCCCCCCCCGACTGCTCCTTCCTCCCGGACGCGGCGGCGGCGGGGCCTGGCGACGGCGGGAGGCCGGCGGACAGCAGCCCCCGACGGCGGCGGAGGAGGCGGCCGGCGGTGGGGGAGGAGGGAATGGGCTTCACGGCGGCGGTGGAGGAGGAAGAGGGAGACCTCCTCCGGCGACGATGGCTTGGCGTCCGCGGTGGCTTGCGGCAGGGGACGACGGCTCGACGGCGGCGGAAGAAGAAGACGGGAGGGGAAGCGGGCTTCTCGGCTTCACGCAGAAAAGGGGACGGCTCCGGCGGAGGGAAGAGGTAGCTCTGGTAACCCTTCCTCTCGGCTCCCGACCTCGATCTCTCTCTCTTGGCTTCTCTCCCTTTTTTCACCCTTCTGGCCTCTCTCTCCCGCGACGACCTCCGCCCCTCCCTTTATAGCCGTCTCCGGGCATGTGGCTCCCTCGGAGGTCCGTGGGGACCTGGATGAGCCCCCGGTCGGTGCAAGGTGCCGCCGTAGGCATCTGGCAAAGGGGCTGGCCCCTATTCCGGAGATCCCGCAAGGGGGATCACCCCTCCTGCGCACCCAACCGCAGGTCGGCTGCGGTAAAGCAGCCGGTCGAGCTTCCGTTTGTGTTCGCCTCCCCTGCTCCTTCTTTGTCCGTTGGTCTTCATCGTTTTCTCCTCCTTTTCCTTTTCTTTTTTTTTTTGAAATTCCAGGTATCGACAAATGCCCCCCACGGGTGATTCCTTAGAGACAAAGGTCGTCAAGGAAATGCCCGTGCAAGATATTTAGGCCCCCTTTTATTCCATTGCCTGTCATTTGCCTGTTGTTTCATGACTGAACTATTCGGGGTTGCATGCCAAACTTAGTCGTGACTGAAAAACTTTAAAACTACTTGTGCACATAGAGCCATGTTTGCTTTGCTTCTGTCGTCTGTTTGCTTGACTGGAAATTGTAGTATTGCTTCTGTAAATGTATATGCATCATTTTGTCACTGCTTGTTGCTCCATGACTGAAATTTTTTTTTGCATTCCTTGCTGTGAATATAGTTGAACTATTCTCTTTTGTGTCATATTGTTACTCATTGCTCTCTATTTGCATTGTCTTGCCATAAACAGGCAACTGCATCACGTTCAAAAAGGTGGTTCTCTTGTGGTCATGCTTCTTGGTGTGGTGCTGATGCCAGGAGCTTTCGCGAGTGGGAGACCTTCAACCACGGAAGAGAATACTCTGGGGATTTATACATGTTTGTACTTGACAAACTGCTTTAAGCCAAACTTGGGCCTCGAGGGTTGTTCGAGCACGTTGTACTCTTTGTATAAAATGACTGAGCAATAAAATATCATTTATTTTGTTAAGGCTGTACATTTGTACTTTGTACCCTCTTGTATGAAATGATGAGCATTTGTTCTTTCCCATAGTGCCTGTTTCTCTTTTGGATGTTTCTACTCTTGTCTTCAATTTAATCGATCAGAATTGTGTGTTCTGTTATTTTTTCTGCACTGTGCTGCTTTTGTCTTGGTGCCAAGATAAAGATAAACTGCTCTTTTTTGCACTGTCTTTTGTTGGTTGCGCATTCTCGGGGCTGAGAAGGGCTTGGGCCCTCTTTGTTGACTCTTTGATGTAATGAATCGGAAAGGGAAACTTATGCCATGTTTGCTTCTGTACATGGTGTTCTTGCCTTGGCCCGTCGTGCTGTTGCTTTTAAGCACTGTTGTTGTTGTTTTGTCTTCTTTTTACCGACCCGACTGCCCCTTTTCGGGTTTTCACCCGAACCAACCTCCTTGATTCTTTTGCCTACATGCCTCAAGAGCGGTTTTCATGTAGCGGGGTTATCCGATTTTGCCTAGGGTGCCCTTTTTCAGGTTTTTTTTACTCTAGCCAGGGTTTCCTTTGACATCTTTACCCTCAACCGATCAATAAGGTGAGATCGGCTAAGACTGTCGGACCTCTCCATTTTTTTGGCCCATTCTCTTCTTCCTTCGAGCCAAAAAGTTGTTTTCGGGCGGTAAGGAATTAAGACTTCCCCTAGGCCAGAGTATCTTGGATGGAGAGGAATTAAGACTTCCCCAGGCCATATGATTTAGTGGCTTTGTGCTTGTGGCACCTGTAGGTTTGTAAGTATGAAAGGATCACACTTGGTTCATAGAGTATAAAATTTGGGATGGCTTGATGCCGAAAGACCCGTGGGACATGTGAGTGTGAGGAAATCACACTCGGCCTTTTGGGTATGAGTCTGTGGCTTGATGCCGAATAGGACCCGCAGGACATATGAGAATGAAAAAAAAAAAAAAAAAGCCATACTCGGCCTGTTAGGTTTAAACATGGCGGCTTGATGCCAGGCTTAACCCGTAGGCTACGTGAGCGTGAAGAAGTCACACCTGGCCTATTGGGCATGAGTTTGTGGCTTGATGCCGAAAAGGGATATTGTGGCTTAAGGCCATAATGGACCCGTAGGACATGTGAGTATGAAGAAATCGCACTCGGCCTCTTGGGTTCAGGTTTTGTATCTTAATGCCAAAAAGAGATGGTGGCTTAATGCCAAGAGGATATGGTTTGCTATAGCTTAATGCCTAACAGGATGTGGTGGCTTGGTGCCCAAAAAGAGATGATGGCTTAATGCCAGTTGGTTATGGTGGCTTGATGCCGAAAACGTGGTATGGAATGGCTTGATGCCGAGATGGTATGATGGCTTGATGCCGAAGAGAATGGATTGGCTTGATGCCCAAAAGCGATGGGATGACTTAATGCCAAAAGATACGCGTTGGCTCGATGCCAAAACGAATGGGATGGCTTCGATGCCGTAAAGGGTATGATGGCTTTTAATGCCAAAAGGAGGATCGTGGCTTGATGCCGAAGGTGGTTTGAATATGGAAAAGGCTTAATACCAGAGAGCTGGTGGCTTGATGCCGAAAAAGGGTTGTGGCTTGACGCCGAAAAAATGTTGTGGCTTGATGCCGAAAGAGTACGAAATGATCATACTCAGCTTAAGACATGAATATGGGATAAACTTGGGCCTGGGGGCTCAAAGTTTGAAGGATTGCCAGTGAGACTTGGGGCATATGGACCAAAAGCAACACTGACGTGGAATCAGATCCATATAGACCGAAAGGGTCATAACGGTATAGGATTTGATTTCAATAACCACCTAGACTAGGAGAGTCATGGTGGTATGGTGATGAAGCTTTTACAGTGCGAAATGTACGTCAAGACGTAAAGCCTATTTTTGTTGGACGAGGGGGATCCTTTCTCCCTTTGGGATGGTGTGCGAGACTTCCCAAAAATCTTATAGGCGGGAGGTGATCTTCCTCGTTGCCTCAGGTATGGTCTCCCCAGCATATTTCTACTACAAGGTAGATGCGCTTTATGGGAGCCGTTTCGTCATCGGCAACTCGGACCTCCTCCCTAATAAAATTAGGGGAAAACTCACCCATCCAACCCATTGGGTTAAGGGAGTCGGCCCTGCTTTGTTTTTTTTTGTTTTTTTTTTGTTTTTTTTTTTCTAAACTAATCTGACTGCCTCTTTCGAGGTTTTTTTTCACCCAGATCAGTCCCCCATTGATTTTTTCCTGTATGCCCTTTTGTAGGGTTTTCACACAGCGGGGTAACCCATTTTTGCTTAAAGTGCCCTGTTCGGGTTTTCACCTTAACCGGGTTTTTATTGACACTTTTGCCCTTAATCGATCAATGAGATCGACCAAGTCTGTCGGGCATCTTTGTTTTTTTAGCCCTCTCTTTTTTTCTTCTTTTTTTTTTTCAACATCATTCTTCATTCTCCAGTTGGTTCCTATGGAACTCATGCTCTGGAGCATAATACCTTTTGATGTGTTTGCCGTTGAGTGGAGGGAACATAATATTCCCTTTGCAATCAAGTACAGTGTAAGCACCTCCCTCGAACACCTTGTCGATGATGAATGGGCCGAGCCAATTTGGGAGAAACTTGTTTTTGGGGCGACCTGCCATAGTATCCTTTTCCTTGACCATGACAATGTCTCCTTTCTGGAATGATCTCTCCTTCACCAATTTATCGTAGGCTCGAGACATCCTAGCTTGATATACTTTGAGGTGTTCATAGGCTTTCAGCCTTTCCCCCTCCAATTTTTCTAACTCCATGAACCGCCTTTGCATTTCATCGGGTTCATCAGAAGGCAGACCATGGTGGATTGCTACTCGGTAAGAAGCTAATTCCACCTCCACGGGTATGACTGCCTCACTTCCATATACCAATGAAAACGGTGAGCAACCCGCGGGTGTTTTATATATGGTGCGGTAGGCCCAAAGTGCTTCCTCGCATCTTCTCGTCCCAACTCCGCTTCGCTTCCAACCACTTTGACTAGAAGCTTACAAAGGGTTTTATTAAATGCCTCTCTCGCTAGGCCATTTGCTTGTGGATTGTACACAGATGTCCGCCAATCAATATGAAATTTGGAGGCCAACTTGTATACCGTTTGGTTTCGAATGGTGTACCGTTGTCTGACATGATACGGCTCGGCACCCCATATCTGTATATGAGATTTTGTTGGACAAACCGAGCAGCCACCTCACCGGTTACCTCCCTGGCGGCTATAGCTTCTGCCCATCTGGAAAAGTAATCGGTAGCTGCAAGTACGAACTTACAACCTTTGGAGGATGGCTTAAAAGGTCCCACAATATCCATTCCCCATTCGGCGAAAGGCCATGTTGGGGTGGTAGGATGTAGTTGTGTTGGTGGACGCCTAGGGATAGGTGCAAATGCCTGGCATTCATGGCACGTTTTCGCAAATTTCTCACAGTCGGAGAACATACTTGGCCAGTAGTATCCTTTAAGCTTGATTGCTATCTTCATTTTGGGCCCGGATTGATGTGCTCCGCATAACCCGCTATGAACTTCCTTCATTACCTGAAATGCCTCCTTCATGGATAGACACCTGGCAAGGATTGATCTTTCCTTTTCGGGTACCAACCGGTATAACTCTCCACTAATGAGTTGGTAGGAGGCCGCCCTACGTGTTAATTGCACACGTTTGGCCCGGTCTTCAGGTAAGATCCCATTCTTGATGTTGATAATCGGCTGCCGCCAATCATTTCGTTCAGGGTGATCATCCTCACCCTCTTCTATGATGTTAGCTCCCACGTAGTCGGGTTGTCGTTGTCGATGACGGATGTTGGAAACAACCTTCTGTGCTTGACAACAATTTCTAACTTTCCTACCGGGGGTAGTTTGATCACAGAAGCCAATTTGGCCAAGGCATCGGCTTGCGAGTTTAACCCTCTTCTGACATGTTGTATGCTGAAGACGTAGAACTTTTCCGCCAATCGAGTAGCTATTGCGTGATAGACCATCAATTCTTCTTTTCGGACTTCAAATACCCCGAGCATTTGTTGCACGACTAGCATTGAATCCCCGAACACCTTGAGGCATCGGATTCCCATGTCGAGGGCAATTTCCAAGCCGATGACAAGGGCTTCATATTCGGCTTCATTGTTGGTAAGGGTTGTCGCGCAGTGCACGAGTGATGTAGAACTCCACCCTGTGGGCTTAAGAATACTATGCCTGCACCGGCCCTTGGTTTCAATTTTCCATCAGGTCTCCTTTCTGTGCTGGCTGCACCATCGAAGTACAACTGCCAGTATTTGATGTCCACCTGGTGGGCCTCCTGCTTTTCTTCCTCCCTCAAGGTCTCTTCGTCATGTAACTGGAGGTTAAGGGGGGAATCCTCGGGTATAGGATGGGCGGCAAGGAAGTCTGCCATCCCCTGTCCTTTGATCGCTTTCTGCGGGACATTTAATGTCGAATTCCATCAGCATCAATGCCCATTTCCCGAGGCATTCCGAAGGGACTGGTTGCTTCAACATGTACTTTATGGGGTCAAACTGGGATATCAAGGTGACCTCATGTGCCAGAGGTAGTGTCTCGCCTTTTGGCGAGAAACACCAAGGCCGTACACATCTTTTCCATCGGGGAGTAATTATGTTCGTGGCCTACCAATCTTCTACTCAGATAGTAGAGTGGTTGCTCCTTGCCTTCATCATTTAGTTGTGCTAACATAGCACCTGTGGATGTATCCAAATACAGTGATGTACGTAATAAGGGGTCTACCTTTAATAGGCGCCCCTAAAACAGGTGGATTCAGGAGATAGTGTTTAAGCCCGTCTAAGCCGGCTTGACTGCTATCATCCCATGTAAATGGGGCTCCCTTTTTGGCTAGTTTGGAAAACGGTTGACACCGGCCGGACAAGTTTGCGATAAAACGCCGGATGTACGCGACCTTGCCTTGGAGGGACCTCAGCTCCCGTATGTTGCGCGGAGGCGGCAGTCCCCTAATTGCTTTGATTTTATCGGGGTCAATTTCAATGCCCCGATATCTGACTATGAAGCCAAGAAATCTCCCGCTAGATACGCCGAAGGCGCACTTCATGGGATTCATTTTTAATTTGTATTGGCGGAGCCGCTCAAAGACTTTTCTTAGATCGTCCAAGTGATTCTCTCGCCTTCTTGTCTTGACGACTAAGTCATCGACATAGCATTCGACCAGATCATGTAACATTTCATCAAAGATACTGGTCATGGCCCTCTGGTAGGTTGCTCCTGCATTTTTGAGTCCAAACGGCATCCTTTTGTAGTTGAACACCCCTTTAGGAGTACGAAATGCCGTAAAACTTTTATCCTCCGTGGCCATCAAGATTTGATTGTAGCCCGACGAACCATCCATGAATGATAAGGCTTCATGCCCCATGGTCACGTCCACCATATTTTCTGGAATCGGCAGAGGGAAGTCATCCTTCGGGCAAGCTCTATTCAGGTCACGGTAATCAATGCAGACCCGAATCTGTCCATTTTTCTTCTTTACTGGCACAATGTTGGCGAGCCAAACAGGGTACATGCAAGGCTCGATGAAGTCGACTTCTATAAGCTTGTCGATTTCGCATTGACTTCGAGCTCCAAATCAGCCCGCACGCGTCTTTGTCCCCGTTCGATCGGCTTTACCGAGGAGAGTATGGCCGCTTATGGACCGGCCACCTCGGTGCTAATCCCGGCATTTCATTGTAAGTCCGGGCGAAGCAATCTTCGAATTCTTCCAAAGAAAGCTTGTATTGGACTTTTTCTTCCTCACTGAGGAGAGCACTGATGAAGGTGGGCCTCGGATCTTGCGCAGTCCCCAAATTAATTTCGAGGAGGTCGTCGACCGTAGCCTGACCACCATCCTCAATTTCTTCAGGTGCTGGCTGTAAATCAACCAATTCCTCACCCGCCTCTTCTTTGTTTTCTATCTCATGGGCCTCTGCCCGGATGTGGTCATTTTCACCCTGCGAATTCGGTTGCTGTGGATCTTGTTCCAAATTGCCTTGAATTTGCTGGGCATTTTCTTGTTGAGCTTCCTGCTCTGTCTCTTCTTCAGAAGATTCATCAAAGACAGGGGCAGCCTCTTCACTTTCATGAATGCTGACTAGGTTGACCGCATAATGCACTGCCGGCTCATAGCCAGAATCATAGCCCACTCCATACTTTTTATTTTCGTGTCTTTAACCGTTTTTCAAAGTTCCACATTTGTTTAAACATCCTGTCTCTCTTGCGGCTTTGCTTATCAGGAACGCCCTGCTCCTGGCACATTTGTCGCTTATTTCGAGACATGGCTTCTATTGGCTCCACCGGCACCATGTAGGAGTCAAGATCTTCAGGCCAACCGAAGTCATCATCTCGAGCTGGCTCGCGTGGGAACTCCTCCCGGTGGAACGTATGGCTTGGTCCATCAGGATAGGGGACGGTGAATATCTCCAGCTTTTGCACTGTTTGAAGTTCGCGCTCTCCGACCAGCCATATTAGATCTGGTGGCATGCATATGCTGTCTTCGAAGACTTTAGCGATAGAGTTGGCATTAAACTTGACGGGTCGCCACTCTTTCCTTTCGGAGCTTATCTTCAGCCTGTGCATCTTTGCTTTGACCTCATCGATGGTGATATCGGCATCAAGTTGTTCATCAACCATCTTTTGTTTTCCCTTATCGGCTTTGGCTTTGAAGGATTCTGCCTGGAGATATAGTTGTGCATCTGACAGATGACACTCGGCCACCTCGAAAGGGGCTTGGTCTGCATTTACTCTGTATTGCACACCTTCTTTGTTGTATTTAAGGCATTGATGAAGTGTTGACGGCACGACCCAATTTGCATGTAACCAGGGGCGGCCTAGGAGAGCCCTGTAGGTGGTATCAACATCTATGACATAGAATGTTGCTTTGGTGCTGAAGTCACCCAGCACCAAGTCCACCTCGACTTTTCCCATAGCTTCTTCTGAATCTTGGTTGAATCCGGATATAGTAACTCCCGAGACCTTCTGAAGGTAAGGCATAAGGTATAAAGCCCTAAAGGTCTTGAGTGGGAGTATGTTGACAGCCGAACCTGCGTCGACCATGATCCGGTTCAATTCATGCCCATTCACCAGCCCTTTCATATATAGCGGCCGGTTGTGGAATGCCGACGGATGCATCATATCCTCCTCGGTGAATGAGACCGATGCCGCATATGCTTCATATTGGCCCAACTCGGCCAAATGGGCTTCATAGGCCTCCGGTGCTTGAAGCACTGCCATAAGGGCTTCTCGGAGTTCTTTACTTAAAGATATGACTTCCCATAGGCTTAGGCGCACAGGGAGTCTCTTTAGTTGGAGAAGAACCTTTTGGTCCACCTTTTCCTTCACCTCGGCCAAAGGAGGCAGAGAACCCAGTTGAGATGGAAATAATTGTTCCAATATGTTCTCTGCCACCGTGTCACTCGGAACCAATCCCTCGGCTTCATTTTGTTGGGGTGGTTGCTGAGACGTGCTTGGTTGACTGGCTTTGTCCACCACGGACTCCTTTTGCACCTCCTCGGGCCTTGCTGGCGCCTCGGAAGTGGCATTTACTGTGTCATCATCCTCCTCGTCATCTGAGAAGGGTTGGAATTGAATTACCCGGCAGCGGCTGCCTTACCAATGGAGGTGGTACGGGCCTTGGTTGCTCATCCCGAAATAGATTGCTCTCGTTGTTGTTGGGGTGTTGCCCCCCGCCTCCACGACCTCCGCGGGTGTTTCGTTATTTCGCCTTTGGTAGGTGACCGCGGGACGAGAGGATTGCCCCCGGGTGCCCTTCCCCGGATTGTAGAAATCAGCGGGTGGTGGGATGCTTGCTAGATTGCATGACAGCCTATGGAAGCGGGATGCAAGGTCATGAGCATCCGGCTCTTCTTCACCTTCTCCCCGCACTCGATACGCTGTCAAATGGGATTTCTTCCCCTGCAGCCATCTTTCTTCTGATCTCTATGAGCCATTGCTTGAATGAAGCATATTTGGCCCACTCACCCCAGGGAATATATGCATCGAGAGGAGCCGGGCCCGAAGGCTGTTTTGGCTCGTATTCCTCGAGCTGATCAATGAGTTTCTGAAGCTTTTGGAGAGGTGTGGGATTTTGAAGGCGTGCCTCCATTTTTCGTAGTTTTTCCTCCTGGCGTTGTGCCCTTCTTTTATCTGCTTTCCTTCTGTTTTTCGCATGCTTTCTTTGGTTGGTGAGACCTCCTGGTCCTCTGTATGGTGCTGGTTGTGCGGCCTCCTCGGCTTGTGCAGCCTGCTCAGCTTGTAGTTGCTTAGCTTGTAGTTCTGCCTTCTTGCAGGCTGCTTCTGCCCTGGCTTGAGCTTTCTTTTCCCGGGTGGGGATTTTCTGCCATGGCCCATGGCTGGTCGGGCTCCTCAGGGACAATCTCTTTAGCTTTTTCTTCATAAAATTTGTTGGCCGCTTCAATGTTTCTTCGTATCACTTCCGGGGAGAGTGTTTGATAAGCCGAATAAACTTTAGTCAGACGGCTTTTGTGACTTGCCCCCGTATGCGATCTCCGTTGTGCGCTTGTTTCGGGGTGGCATGTATGACATACGCCGAGAGGTATGGCCCTCGGACGGCATGCGGCCGTGGCGGCTGGATCAGATGGCGTCCCAGGTTGAGTACCTCGCCCCTTATTAGATGTTCAATTTGTGCCCTGGCAGCTCTACAACTTTCCAAGGGGTGTCCCATGGTGAGGTGGTACATACACCCTTCTCGCGGAAACTGGAAGTTGTGTGGCCTGTCTTGGGAGTATGGGGCGATTAGACCCACCCTGGCGCAATATTGGAATAACGGGTACGTCATTCCCTGAGGGAATGAATATCGCTCATAACCGGGAAATGTAGGCGGATTCCTCGGTTCCTCCCTTCTTGGCTGTACATTAGGGACCATATAGGAGTCTGCATCGGACACCTCACGTTCCCTATTGTCTCGTGTTGGGGGTGCATTTAATGACTCCCAGATCCCCACGAACCGTGCCGGTTCACCGTATCTTCGGGGTTCCCGTATGTGACCCGTCGCTCGAGAAGTCCATCGACTCGTCATTGTCACCGGGTACGCTTCTTCCTCCACCACTTCACCTGTCATTAGTCCCGGCAAGTTGATTATGGTGAGCTGTAGGTCCCGTTCTAGGCGGGCACACCGCTGGCGAAACCTCTCCAATATGGCAGTGGTCCTGGCAGCCATGTTGTATATTTCAGGGTGCCGGTGATCATGCACGTCATGTTGCTGAGGTGGAGCCTGCACCCGTCTGTTAAATGAACGTCCCTGATGTATGACATTCACCGTGAAGTTTAGGGGCTGCTTGGGTTTGACATGTGACCGCGGTGGGTTGATCAAATGTTTGCCCATGTCGATGGTTCCATCTCGAATTAGGGCCTCCGCCTGGTCCTTGAATAGGTAGCAGTCTTCAAGAGCATGACCCAACATCCGATGATATGCGCAGAAGTTAGGCTCATCGGCTTTACTAGCATCACCGGGCCGTTTAGGTTGTGGGAGGGTGATCAAACCTTCCTTTAAGCACATATTGAACAACCTTTTGGTGTGCTCTCTGGGGTATGAGTATGGCTTCTTCAACCGATCAGCCAATGTGGTCACGGGACCGGGTTGATTAGAATTCTTGGGCGTTGAGGTTGAACCTTGCACCTCCTTCTTGCCCCCATTGCCATTGTTCTTGGCCGGAGAGAAGTCTACTGTATAGACATCTTTGGCCATAGGCTGTTTATCCTTTGATATTTTTTGCCTTGTGGTGAGAGCCACCGGGTTATCAGCATAGAAGAGCTCGAGTTCGGAGACCATCCGATTCAACTCGTCGAATGTCCGGATGTTGGCTATCAAAAGCCTTTCTAACATTTCCGGTCGTAGGCCCCTTTTGCATAGACCGACGGCCTCTTCATTTGCTGGTGGATTGGAACATTTCATGCACAGGTTCCTCCACCGCTTGATGTAATCTACCGCTGATTCGTCCCTATGTTGACGCAGGGAAGTCAACTCGACCAACGTGAATGGCCTTTCAGTCAACTTGAACCTTTCTATGAATTTTCTTTGCATATCCTCCCAGTTTGCTACCGAGTTCGGCTTCAACTTGGAGTACCACTCAAAGGCGGCTCCAGTTAGAGTAGTGGCAAAGTACCTGAGGAGGTATGACTCCTCAAGCGCCAGTTCACCCATGTGCGTGACATAAAGTGCCAAATGTTCCTTCGGGGATCCACGCCCATCGAACCTTGGACACTTGGGAATCTTGGTGATTTCTGCCGGCAGCTTCTTGAACTGATGGTGAACAGGGTATGGCACCCGGTATAAATCCACCGTGGCTAGTCCATCGTCGTGTTCAGCTAGTTTTGCTTCAATCAGGCGTTCGATCATCATTTTTTGAGATACCGCCGCATAGTCTTGAGGCGGTTGGTAAGCCTGAGATGTGACGTGGATCTCGTCCTCTGGTGCCACCCATTGTGGCGGTTGTTGAGGGGGAGGTGGATATACCACCGGTCGAGGAGGTGGTGCAAGAGGTTGTTCCCTACGCACAACACGTGGCTCTTCGGGGACTTCAGCCACCCCTGAATTTTGTGCCAATTGGGATTGTAGTAGTGTAAATTCCTTGAGAAGCCTCTTTAATTCTTGATTTTCCCTCAATATCTCGGCTAAGTCGAGATTTGGGGGTGCAGCTTCGACTTCTCGATCATCATGGGGTGCCTCCTCTTCCACTCCTTGCTGCGGGAGATCAACCATTGAGGGTTGTCGTGGAGGATTGGCAGCTGCGGCCTGGAGAGCACTATGACTGCGAGTGTTAGTCGCGCCGGGTCGAGTCGTGGTCTGCGGGGCCTCGGCATCGTCCTCTCGCCGACTTGAACTTGAAGCGGCCAAGCACGTGAAAACTTGCATCTTGCCCCCTGCCCCCAATGTTACATGTCTCTTTGGGGCTTTATGGGGGAGTGTAAACCGGGTAGAGACCGATTCTTTTTGTGGCAATGTCCGGGGGACCGTAAATCGGTCATCATGATAATATGACGCAAAGCAGCGTCTGAATGGAGGTGCAAATTGGACCGCCGGCCGAGGTGGAGTGGCCTTTGGTCGTGAGGATTTAACAGACCGGGAGCCGAAGAGCGACACCGTACGGTGATGATGGATAACTTTAGGCAAAGGCCCCGAGGTGGGAACTTTCGCCTTGGGCACCCATATTTGTTTAACTTTTTGGGTAGAGGATTTATTCCCCTGCCCCCTGTTTGTATGATGGACGTCTGGTTGATCCTTTGTCCGAACAATGCTGGAACATCCTGGAGGTTTGCCCCCAGTCGGATGAGTAGCATGTGAGGGTTGACTGGCGAACCGATCAACCATTGGCATATATTGGGCCGCCGATTGCTTCTGCCCCCGAACCTTGTCATGGTCATTGGATTGATTCCAAAACCAGGGTACGTCACCGAACTGGACCGGTAACTCGGTGTCTTCTTGCTTTTGGCGAGCGTAGGATTGATTCCTAGCCCGTTGAATCCTTTCGGGGGACGGAACCGTTGATCGGTTGTCCTTTCGGAAACGTTGAGTTGAGGGTTGACCCCTCACTTTGAAGGTAGTGTATGGGGGCGGAACCATTCTTCGGTTAGCCCAACCAAAACGAGGGGTTGTTGGCGGGTCCCTCACCCGAGCAGTGTAGTTAGCCGGTGACCGGCTAATTCCCTCAGTTCGAACAAGAGGGCTGCCCCCTCTTCTCGACCATTGATTGGTCAACAATGAGTTGGCGGGCGGAAGATTTCTTCTCCCCCCGGGTAGATGCAGCAGTATTGACACAAGGCTGGGAAGCAGCCTTGTTGTTTCCTTCTAACCGGGCCAGAGTGGCGAACCGGTTGGCCAGTGGTAATATTGTGAGCTTTGGCCTCTTTTGCCTCAGCTCGGCTTGAGTGTAAACCGGGACGGCAGGACGTCCGTTCCAGTAAATCCTCATAGAGCCCATTAAAAATGAGCGACGCGAGGATCGCGAAGTGGGGGTCCTCCCAACACGGAACCTTTGTGGTTTGAGTGGTGCGGGAGTCTCCTCGCAACCGAGATTTGGTCGACGCAAGTGGTGCTCGAGCTTGCACCGATTCTTCTTCTTTGCCTTGCTCTGTTTCATCAGTCCCTGTCATTTCACTTCCCAGAATAATCTGGCTAATAGGGTTGATGTCGGTGCGATCCGCAATGGGTGCGACCAGCTCCACGCCTAGATGGTGCGGGGGTAGGTACACCGCCGGATATGTCCCGAACATGACCGAGCACGGGGGAGCTGCCAGCTCCCCATTGATACGTGTGTGCACGTAGTGCTCGATCCAGAATACTCCCTTCGAAGACATCTTATCAATCTTCTTACCTGAAATAAACAAGGCAAGCTAGTTAGATGTAGAGAGTTTAGATTTGATTTAAGAATGCATATCTTCTTGGATTGCTATAACGGAGAGATGAAGGGAAGGAGAGCTCCCACTGGGCGTGCCAATTGATGTAACCTCAAATTTAAGAATTTATGTTTTTTGAAATTCACTTCTCTTTTGAATTTGGCCTTAGCGTTGACTTCTTAGGAAAATAGATGATATCCCATAGGAGTACTAGCTAGGGTCGATCGTATGTATAAATTATAGATTGAGGTTGTTAGGTTCTTTGAAATTTATTCTGACCTCTCCCCGTCGGACGGTGCGAAGATCCGACGTTAATTATATCGAGAATACTCGAATACCCTTGATTATCCGTCATAGCAATTCGTTGAAGTAGAAGAACGATGCATCCACAAAAAATAAACATTCATTCAAACACATAGGAGAAAACAACCCCATGAACTTGATGGACTGTAAACACTTAATTTGTTTTTGAGTTTGATTTAAATTGGTTTGAATTTTGGTTGATTTGATCTGAATTTGATTTGATTTAAGTTGGATTTGATTGATCTGTGAGTTATTTGTTGATTTATATTCTGTTTGAATTTGAGTTTGTTTAATTGAATTTGACAGTTTATGGATTCCTTTTTTATGCAACTTTCAGATTTATATGAACTGATGTGGGATTTAATTGTTTTGAATTGAATTTGTTGATGGATTATTTATTAATTTAAATTCAGTTTGTTTTAGGTTAATCTTGTTTAGTTAAAGTTAACTCATTTAAGAATTGATTAATATGCAGATTTCATAGGGTTCAGATTAATAGTTCATTTGATTGATTCAACTTAATTTGGATTATCCGATTAAGACTGATTTGGGCTTAATTTAAAGATTTTTGATTTGAGCTTGACTTAATTTAATTGATTTGACCATGTTTAGAATAGAGTTGAATTTTTTGAGTTTGGTTTAGATTAATGCCTGACAGGTTATTAGATTTGTTTGGTTTGTTTGATTTGAATTTGGATTAGTTTTGTTTGATTTTAAAATCCGTCCTAATCTTGTTTGAAATGGATTTTGTTGAGATTGAATTTTTTAGATTTAGTTTAATTTGAGTTAAGTCTGTTTGATTAAAACGGATTGGTGCCTGATGTTATCACTTTACTTAATTCAAATTCTGTTTATGGATTTAATTGAGTTTGTGAAGACTCAGATTTCAGATTTTTAAATGGATTGAATTCAGATTTCAAGTCTTCAGAATTTTGAATTAGAAACAGCAGATTTCAATTTCAAGTTATGCTTCAGATTTTTAATTTGTTGCCTATTTGACTTCTGATTTGTTCAAATTTCAGATTTGACTATGCTTAGGATTAATTTAATTTGCTTGTTGGTTTAATTTGATTTGTTTTTTTCTTAGTTGGTTTAGATCTGTTTTGAGATGAACTTACTGCAGTTCATGATTTGATGTGAAAATTTAGTTTGATTAAGGTTCAATTAATGCCATCTGAAGTTTTGTTCAAGTTAATTAAAATTGGATTTAAGTTGTCTCAAGTTAATGTCCAGATTTCAATTTCAGGATTCGGGCTTCAATTTTGGAGTTCAGGTTTTAAACCTTCAGATTTCAGAAATTCAGAGTCCAGATTTTCCAGATTCTGCATGTTTCAATTTCACATTCAGATGTTTCCAGATTTCAGAGATTTAGAGTTCAGATTATGCTTTAGACTTCAGTTTTTAAATTTTGGACTTTCAGATTTTTTTTAATTGGCAGGCTTTACAGGTTTCGTATTCTTCAAATTAAACTTCAAGTTTTTAAATTCTCAGATTCCTGTAATTCTCAGCCTTCCAGATTCTGGTCTGGACATAGATTTTATGATTTTGAGCTGTTCAATTATTAAAGGCTATGTGTTATTGAATTGGGCCGGATTTGATTTTTGTTTTTAATACTTGCAGATTTTAAGCTTCGGATTTAGGTTTCAGTTTTTGTATATTTCATATTTTATGCTTCTGATTTTGTATGCTTCCGATTTTTATATGTTTCAGAGTTTTTTTTTTTTATATGTTGATATGACAGATTTTAGACTTTACAGATTCTGGTTTTTTGCGCACATTGCAGATTTTTGGTCTCCAAATTTCAGATTTACATAAGTCCCAGATTTTGATTTGGGGTCTTTCAGATTTTCTCTTTTTTTATTTTTTATTTTTTTAAACCGGCAGATCTTGGACCTTCCAATGCAGGCCTCGATCCCTGATTTTTTAAGTTTTCAAGTTTTGTTTAATTCATCATTTTTGTTTGCAATCCTCTCAATTTTATGGGATTATTGATCCTCCACCCAAAATTACTTGTATGCCGGTCATGCCATCTCATTGCTTAGTCCCATGTCATTACAACTTGATGGTTTTGAGACCATCTCCACTCAATCCTCATTGGATGTGATGAACCTGTCAATTTATGGGGAATATACCCGGTCCTTGCAGACTTATGGGTATTTCCTCCAATCCCCTCTTTTTTAGCATATAATCGGCTTAATGGCATGTTGATCATGCACGGCCTCATATATAGCTAGATGGTAAGACATTGGGGTCTTTTTTAAATAGACCTTTGTATGTCTACCTTAAAGGGTCAAGGGGCGTGCTTAAAGCCGGCCCATTGCTTTCCCTTGTGTTTGGAATTCTTTTAAATTAAGCCAAGACCATGAGGCGGGTTTTTAGCCGGCCGGATGCTCGTCTCGGTTTGTTGATTAATTAAGTAGATTGTTATTTAATTTTTATTAATTGTTTATTTTATTTTTATTTTTATTTTATGGGTCAAGAGGCGTGCTTAAAAGCCGGCCTATTGCTTTCCCATTTATTTTTATTCTTTTAAGTTATGCCGAGACCATGAGGCGGGTTTTTAGCCGGCCGGATGCTCGCCTCGGTTTGTTTAATTAGTTAATGCATTTTTATTTACATTTTCACTTGATTGTTTCTTTTAAAATTTCTCTTCCTCTTTTTTTTTTAGCTCCCGCAGTCCTGCGACTTCAACTTAACGGGCCTGGCCCATTCCCCTCGCGACCGCTGGCCCGCCCGGCGGTCTTCCTTTTTTTTTTTTTTCAACCCCTTCTTCTTGGTGGGCCCCACATTATTGTTGACCCGTGGGTCAACCTCCCCTTCGCGCAGCAGCAGCCCCCTCACGCGCGGCCAGCCCGGGGGCCCACGGTGGTTTTTCCACCGTGGACGTAAGTCGGGGGGGACATTATTCCCCCCCCCCCGACTGCTCCTTCCTCCCGGACGCGGCGGCGACGGGGCCTGGCGACGGCGGCAGACCGGCGGACAGCAGCGCCCGACGACGGCGTAGGAGGCGGACGGCAGTGGCGGAGGAGGGAATGGGCTTCACGGCGGCGGTGGAGGAGGAAGAGGGAGACCTCCTCCGGCGACGATGACTTGGCGTCCGCGGTGGCTTGCGGCAGGGGACGACGGCTCGACGGCGGCGGAAGAAGAAGACGGGAGGGGAAGCGGGCTTCTCGGCTTCACGCAGAAAAGGGGACGGCTCCGGCGGAGGGAAGAGGTAGCTCTGGTAACCCTTCCTCTCGGCTCCCGACCTCGATCTCTCTCTCTTGGCTTCTCTCCCTTTTTCCCCCTTCTGGCCTCTGCCCCCCGCGACGACCTCCGCCCCTCCCTTTATAGCCGTCTCCGGGCATGTGGCTCCCTCGGAGGTCCGTGGGGACCTGGATGAGCCCCCGGTCGGTGCAAGGTGCCGCCGTAGGCATCTGGCAAAGGGGCTGGCCCCTATTCCGGAGATCCCGCAAGGGGGATCACCCCTCCTGCGCACCCAACCGCAGGTCGGCTGCGGTAAAGCAGCCGGTCGAGCTTCCGTTTGTGTTCGCCTCCCCTGCTCCTTCTTTGTCCGTTGGTCTTCATCGTTTTCTCCTCCTTTTCCTTTTCTTTTTTTTTTGAAATTCCAGGTGTCGACAGATAGTTTGCTGAACTTGTACAGACTTCAATGTTGTTTTATTGTTTCTGAGAGATTGCCCAGCAGACCACTCTATTTGAGTAGCATCGACTTTATAAAAATTTTGCAGGAAGAAGGGATGGAAGATATTGGCACATGCAACTATTGGTACACTTGATGGAATAGAAGGAGAGGTGCAACCACATCAAGGTTGAACAGGTTTCTGGCTTTATATAAAAGAGTCTTACTTTCCTTCAATCTCCACCACATGCCATGGTAGCTCAATGTCGGAGCATAGATCAGTCTTGCTGAAAGCTTCCTTCACAAGGACAAGGCAGAGAATTTTCAATTTTGAGAAGCATTGACTTAACAAGAGAGCTTTATGGACCCAGTTACCTCATCGTCAAACTCCCATAGCCACTCATCTTCAGCTATGGAAAGGATAGACTCTAAATTAGATCACGTAACTTCTCAATTGAGAGTGTGGGGCTGTGGGAATTTAATGAGTGGAACAGTAGGAATAGAAAGGATGCTTAATGGCCGAAATCCAATGGCTAAATTCATCAGAGAAAGTTGGTATGCTAGATGAAAAAGAGTGAAGGAGAAGAGCAAGGTTAAAGGTAGAATTGAACAGCATTCTTCTTAAAGAAGAGATCTTCTGGAAACTATGTTTCAGAGAGAAATAGCCAAAGAAGGGGCCCTAAGAACGGCATACTTCCATAAGGTGCTTCGGCTCACAGGAGAGGAAACCATATCTCCTTGTTCAAGCTAGAGGATTCTGTTCTTTCCACTAGAGAAGACATCAGTCACATCCTAGATTTCTATATGAAGTTTTTTTCTGCTGAGGATACTAGGCTTTCACAGTGGCATTTTTATTTCTTTCCTTCCATCTCAGAGAATGATACATTGTTGTTAGAGGCTCCGGTCTCAGCTGAAGAGGAGAAAAGGACAGTTCTTGATCTTCAAAGGGGCAAGGCTCCAAGCCCTCATGGTTTTCCCTCACCTTTTACCACACTTGCTGGGGCATCATCATTACAAACGCCATCCAAGCAGTTCAAAATATTTTTGCAGACAAGGCTTTGTTGGAAGGTATTGAGGCATAACATGTCTTATTCCTGAGAAGAAGGGATCCGATAATTTGAAGGGTTTCGAACTCATCATCCTTTTAAATGGAATGCATAAAATTATTGCCAATGAATTGGCCTCTAGAATGGTCTGTCATTTAAGATCTTATCCCTATTAGTCAGAGGGATTTTGTTAAAGGCAGATGAATTCAAGATTGCTTCTTGATTGCTGAAGACTGCATTCACGCCATGTCCAGTTCAAGGAAGCTAGGATTTGTTGTGAAGCTTGAATTTTGAGAAGGTGATGAACGGCTTAATTGGTCTTGCTTGTTTCACCTGTTGAAGTAAATGGCTGCTGGTGGCATATGGATAGGGTGGATACGCCAATGTGTTTCCTCTGCCTCCCTTTTCTGTTTTAAACAATGATGAACATCTGCCCTTCTTTCAAAGCGACAAAGGGTTGTGCCAAAGGGGATCCCCTATCTCCTCACATCCGCATATTGTACTTTTCTCTATTATATGGGCTATGGGGCAGACCCTAAGTCTTTGCTATGAGTGCATTGCCACCGGGTTGCTCCGGCGATTCTAGAGCACCTCACAGTGGCATTGGTCAGTGGGGGGTTTGGGATGATCGGTGTGGTGTGGAAGAGATTGTCCGTGTGCTGGGAGTGCCGGCATCTGAGCTGATGGCCTTGTTTCCTCTCCTACAGTGGTTGGGACAAGTATCCAGCCCCATTTTGTGGGGAAGGACGTCTTTGTCACCGGGGAGGAGGTCTCCCACCATCCCTCCTATCTTGAGGTGCTCCTTTCCGGGAGGGGTTTGGTTTGTAGCAAGAAATGGACCCACGGTCGATGTTCGGCTCCGACCATGTTCAATCTATGTGCAGGAATGGTTTGAGGTGTCGAAAATTCTGTAGCATCGGTCATCATGAACGTAACTGCTCGTATGCTTTGGTGATCCTCAACATGGTTCCCAAAGGTTGCCTGGCTCTGTTCTTAGTGATGGTGTCAGGGTGGGTTCAGAGATGGTGTCAATTCCTCTATCCAGTGAGATAAAGATCAAGAAGGATTGGTTGTACCTGTGGGAGGCCCTGCTTCTTTCCAAGAGAAAAAGAAAGTGCTAAATTATTTTCTTAAGCGAAACTAGCCAGAAACTTGCTCTTGGTAGATTGGGGTTTCATCACATGGGGATTTTGTGGTCCATAACAACAATTTCACCAACTGGTTGAGCTAGAAGGAGAGAAGGATCTTCTCTATTTAGGGTTTCAATGATATTGTTCTAGAGATTGCCATCCATCTATGGAAAGAAGAAGTGACAACTATAAATGTGTGGCTTAAGATTTGTGGTCTGCCAGTATATGCTCGTTCATCGTCTTCTATCACTGCCATTTAGAAGCCCTTTGGAAAAGTGATTTATGTTGACAGACAGCTTCTGTGGTGGCCGAACTCAGAAGCTGTGGTGGCTTGTATCGGAGCGTGGCAGGCTTCAGGAATGGCATCTCCATCCCAACATCGGGGATTTTCAATACAATGTGTCTAAGAATAATTCCAACGGCGCTTATTTTTGGAAAGGATGTTGCAAAGGCTGTTTTCCCTTCATTCCGAAGGGAATCATATTCCCTTTCCATCGCCAGGAGTTTTTCAGCAAGGATTCAAATCAGAGGCCCCCGTCCAACTCAGCAAGGAATGATTTTGGCAACTCTAGGGGGACTTTCCATCCTTGGCAGCCATCTTGCGCCAACATCCTCAGGTGGAGTTAGCAGGCAGAAAAGATGGATCTGTTCGATATCATGGCCAGGCTTCGAGTAATGGTGACCCAATTAGTCTCCCTTCAACAGGATCCGATTGACTTACCACAATAGGACAAACTGGTGCTGGTCCAGTTGGGCCTGATGTAATGGTGTCTTCCCAGCCTGCTAGCTCTTCTTTTGTGGTTCGGTTCCAAAATTTGCTACGAACGAACGAGGCATTGACCCAATCGGTTGTTTGAACCCGATCGTGTAGGAGGGCTGCTCTTCTTCGATTGTGCAGGTTGGAGATAATCTGCAGGGTCTTCCCATCATTCAGCAGACTCGTCAGTCCCCTTTGGCTGGTGGATCCAAGATGGAACCCACGGAATTTCTCCTCTGATTGCTGTGAAGCAAGGTTGGCTCCAGTGATAGAGATTGAGTCTCCCCAAGCCCGAACTTGATCTGGATATGGATGACCTATGAAGTCGCCAAGGAAATGTTGTCACAGTTACTGAAGGTGGCAGTGGAATTCTCTCTCCAGGCCAGGATCCTAATGACCGCGAACACAATACAGTGGTAAATAGAGAGAAGAATGGTGCAGCTTTTGGTGAAACACCACATGATAGCAATTTCTTTGATGATCTAGAGAGAGAGAGAGAGAATGCAACTTGTGGTCATTCCTACTGTCACTGAGGATGATGAAGATTTGGCCTGGGCAAAGGAAGTTGATGTTGTTTGGACCATCTCGGATGATAATGTCAAGTCCATTGGTAACATTATTGGTTTGAGTTTTCTAGGCAGATAACAGGACATTAAAAGCTTCTTCGACAACCATGGACAAAAATTAGTCATTCAAGGTGGAAGTAACACAGTTAAGAAACTTAACCAGCCAAGAGTCGGATCCAGAGAACTTAACTTTAATTTTTGTTATGCAATGATGTACTGCCTTAGGGTAGTAATAGAAGCAGGAAAGGTAAAGGTTATGTTATTTTCTAACCATCTTAAGTTGCAATTGGAGAGGTTTTTTAAGAAAAAAGTCAGAAAACTTCACATTATAGCTGGTATCAAATAACCAGACATTATTCTCCAAGAAATCAAGACTGATTTGCTACTAGTGATGTGAGTGATGCTTTAAAGATAGGCAGACTAAAGAGCTTTTCTCGTGTTCCCTTTAATGGTATGAGTGGAGGTATAGCTGTGATATGAGACATAATAAATTTATTTTTGAAGAATTTTGCAATGATAGCAACTTCCATATTCTCAAGGTGGATGACAATGGCAATGATAATGAATGATTTGTGTGCAATATTTATATGGTTATGTGGATGGGAATGACAAGGGCACATTCTTCTCTAACATCAAAAGAATTGTGGCAAATCACATTGAATTGGCGTGGTGTATTTGTGGTGATTTTAATGTTGCTCGCTAGTTGGGAGAAAGGATCAGGCAAGATTTTTTGGTGAAAAAAATGTTCTTTTGAATAAGGTTATTAAGGACTATGTACTTATGGACATCTCTAAATTTAACCAGGACTTGGTATAATGCTAGGTCCAAATCAAGACTTGACAGATTTCTTAGTCCTTCATGGATGCAAAAGTATTCATTGCCTGGAGGCTACCAACTTCCTAGGATAGTGATGTAGGACAACGCAGGTGGACCGATGGCTAAATGCCCGCGTAGGGAAACACCCTGAACCGGAGTGAACCGGCCGGTTTAGGTGGTGAACTAGTCACTAGTTGACCGAACTAGCCCTAAACTGTGTTGAACCAGGCTCGAACCTGATTGAACCAGCTTGGCCAAGCAGGCGGGCCAGTCGGGGCCAGGTGAACTAATGCCGACTAGGGTCAGTGCCACTTAATACCTGGCGCCCGTGGTTTGCCGCAGGGGTGGTGTCATGGCCAGTTGGCCGCGCGCTGCATACCCCGCATCGGGAGGGTCTTCGATCACACTCAGGCGCCAGGGCTTCCAGCCAGGTTCATCGCATCGTCTTCATCTGCAAGAGGAGGCAGAGGACGGGGCCTCTGTGGCGCAATGGTGCCCTCGCGCTGGGAGAAGAGGAGACATGGGGCTTCTTCTCCGCTGCCGCCTTCGTCGTTGCAGGAAGGAGGAGCCGGAGGGCCCCAGTGGTCACCATCGTCGCGCGAAGAGAAGCCGACCGGGAGGGGTGTGGACGGAGCTGTTCTCACCGCAGGTCCACTTATCCTTCTTCCTTCGTCTATTGGGGGGAGGAGATATTTCGAGGATCGTTGGAGATGGAGGCGGTCGAGGTGTAGACTAATGGTGGTAAAGACGGCGACAATTGAAGAGGGCGTTGATTTTCAAAGGTGTCGACAAGGGGTAAACAGGACCGGTGAAGGGGGAAAGGAGAGGTGAAGGGCACGGAGGCTGACTAGAGGGGAATGGGGTGTGAAGGCTCACTGGCCAAATGGAGGAGGAGGACCAACCATTGTCGGAGGTGGGATAGAGCTAACCGGTGCCGGAGACAAGGAAGGTAGCCTCCATCGTGGACGGGGTGAAGTGGATAACCAGGGGGCCAAGCCCCTTGTACACAAGAGGGCTCCAAAAATTCAAGACAACTCTCTCTATTTCCAACATATGAGCCCTCTTAAATAGATGAGCTATTTACAAAAAGACTTTCTAAATGACTAATTAAAAAATGAACAATAAATAAAAATTTCAAATATTTACAAACATGTTCAAGAGGATGTAAACAAAAATAAATCACAAAATAGACCGAACCGGATTCCCATCAGATAGTTTCTAATCATTTCGCAGTTGGTATCAATTGTATTGATCCTAACTTCTCTAAGGTTAAAAAATTCATATTTAACAAAGCCTAGTGTTGGGAGCTTGCTTTTAAAGATTTGGTTAGGAATTGGTGGAATGAAATAGGCCCCAATACTCAATCAACTACTAAAAATTTTGTTTATAAATTGTAGATGCTCCAGAAGTACTTTAAAAGGTGGGCAGGTGGGCACTTCACTATTTCGGCCAATAAGAGAAAAGAGTAGATTTCTAAGATCGACGAATTCGAAAAATTGAACCCAGAAGACCAAGCACATGAATGGCAAATAGTCAAAGCCAATTACAAAGAGTGGTGCTACAGGGGAAATTCAAGTGGAAACAACATCTAAGGAAATTTGGGTCAATAAGGGTGATAAAAATCCATGGTTCTTTCACACCCAAGTTAGTACTGGGAAAAAGAAATGTTCTATTCACAAATTACAAATCTTTAACTCTATTTTTGAAAGCACTGAACAGATAGGTTCGTAGGCTGCAAGGTTCTACTGTCACCTTTTTGTGGATGACAAAAAATAGAGTCCTTTGATTAATGTCATTCATCTTAAGAGGTTAGATGATTATGAGGCCGAGTCCCTTGTTGACAGCTGTTTTGAAAAGAAAGTACTTAATACTTTGAAGAAGATGGACCCATGTAGAAGTCTTGACACAAAGGGTTTCTCCGTTAGTTTCATTTGGGACATTATAAAGAAGGATTTTATGGCACTTATTAAAAAGTTTGAAATGAAGCCAGACAGTATCAAACTCCTCAATTCCACTAGCCTTGTCTTGATTCCAAATAAAGAAAATGTAGAAGACATCAAAGATCTTAGACCAATCAGTCTCATAAATTGCAATTATAAGATTATCACCGAGGAAAGAAGGATTGGAGGTCGGGCCAAGGTCAGTCGGGCCCAAAACAAACCGGATCGTGACCCGGTCTAATTGGGTCAAAAAATTATTTTTTTTATAAAAAGGCAAAATATATATATTCAATAAATATAAAAATTACTAAAAAAATCTGAAAAAATAGAGATATGACTAGAAATGTTTTCATTCATTTCTATTCAAATCTTATATTTTGTTGCTCTCCTACATAATTTATATACTCTCCCCGTGATATTTGAGAAGAATACATCACATTAAACATGTATACATGATGATTGCACTCGTCATTGTCTCATACAATAATCGTATGATAAAATCTCATAGATCCACCATAACTATCATATGCAAGGTGCATGGAAGTATCCGATGAGGATCCATGCGTAGGTTGAGTCAACCCATAATCTTTTAGGTGATATGTAAAAAATCAAGAGTTTTGAGATGAACAACTCCATAAGACTACTCGTAGCATGTACCGCCGACCTGTTGTGTGTGTTGGTCTTAACCACCTTGTAACTGTGCACCATGATATGTGCCTTGCATCACATGTGTGTATCATTCTTCTCCGGTGAACTATATCATTATAAGGTATATACATGGATCTATTGAACTCTTTGGACTAGAAATGTTTCCTTCCACTTCCAACACTCCATCGCTGCTACTCTTTGACATTGAATCTTTCGGCATCTAGTATTGAACTCGGATGTTTTGCTCCAACGTGTCATCTCATCCCTCATCAATCATTTCTTGATCTATAATGTCCAATAAATCAGTTACAACCTATTTCCATTTACCATTTGATTTTTTACCTTGACGAAAAGATTCTCCAGTATTCTATCTCTTTGCCACCAAATGAGAAATCTAGAATTTCTCGGACATCGTCGAGTTGTCATTGTGCTTATTATCGATTTTCCAGGTTGAACTCAGGTTCACTTAATCTTTTTTGTATCTTCTACCCACGCTTGCAATGAAATTTTACTCGTCAAAAATCTCCTCCAAATCAATATTAGGTTCTTATATAGTCACCACTATCTCACTTCGTCACCCAGACATTTCCTCTTTCCATGTTTGTATCTCCTTCTAATTATCTCTCATCCTCTCCAAATTCTTCAGCTTCAATTTTATATTGTAATGACAATACACCAATTGCTTTAGTCTTTTTGACGCCATATTTCATTGCTTTGTATGAATAAGATTAAATATTGACCATTTTTTTTTACATCCTGAAACCGATGTGGTTTGACTCAAAACTCATATTGTAACATCTGTCAAATCTTCATATCCTGGTACCTTATAGTGATCCATTCACTAGCCAGATAGATGATATCATTGTATTTTTAACATAATTAAAACAAGTTAATCATAACAATTGCATAAAAAGATCGAATAGTACATGTCCAAACTTAGGACATAATTGCTCAGTGTACTCATGATATCCCAAAATAGAATGACCTCATTCTACAATCATGTATCTTGTTGCATACTACAATTGATTTATCATCATCCCCAAACATTTTGTATATTACGTCTTTAACACTGACTAGAAGCTCATTAATTGGCTTGAACTATAACAATATTTACAAATTAAAAAAATGACCCGGCAAGCAACAAAATATCCATGTTAGTAGATAGTATAACAACAAAACATAAGACGTATGATTTGCTTAATTATAAAGAAAGCACATGCTGCATATTAGGGCGGTAAACGGGTCGGATTCGGTAGCGGATTCACCATAATCCGATTCCGATTCTGATAAGAGTTAAGGGGTTCCGATTCCGATTCCGATAATTTCGGAATCACTATGTTCCAATTTCGATCCGATTCCGATTCCATTATCGAAATCGGAACCGAATCCGATAAAATCCGAAATGCATATTAAATATTAATTTTTATTCAAAAGTGAGTCAATAATTTACATATAATTATTAAAATTTGATATAATCTTCTTAAAATTTTATTTTTATTATTTTATCAATTTATATATTATATTTTATAATTTATTTAACTTCATTTTATTTAATTTTATTTATATATAATTATTTTTTTATCGAAATCAGATTAACGGAAACGGAACCAACTGATTCCGATTCCGATAAGCTACCGGAATATCCGATTCCGATTCCGATAGCTTATATGATACAAAAACAAGTTCCAAACCTGTTAATTTTTATCGAAATCGAATCGGAATATCGGAATATCGGATTCCGTTTACACCCCTACTGCATATATTGGATGATACAATATATGTTCTCATCGACGGTCGATAACATCCCACCACTTGCTAAAGTCTAGCACTATCTTTGTTATTTCCTCTTTCACCCGCCCAAGTGCATCATACAGATAGCCTCTATGTTTGCCTTCCTAACTCCATATATTATTATGAGAACTTTGACTCAAGGAAGGCGGGGTCGGGGGTCGGGAACGGGTCGATCAGGTCTAAAATCGACCCAAGTCGGTTGGGGTCACGACCCGGGTCGGGCTGGGGTCGGGTCGGGCCAGTAAAAATAATAATAATAAATTTATTTAAATATATTAATCGGGTTGGGGTCATAGGGCCGGGTCGGGGTCGGTCGGCCCAAAAACCAACCAAGTTGCCGACCCCGTATACCACGCTTTGACTACTAGTTGCACTATGTGAAGGGTCTTCTGTACAATTCGCCAAAAATCTCCGCTTTATAAAATTGCCTCAACCTTCTTCTCTTACCTCTTATCTGAATGACTAGTCCTATTAATTCAACTAACACATCTCAACAAAAGTACTATTTGGGTAAGGGGACGTCTCTATTGCATAATACTCTCCAAAGAAATGTAATAAGAAGCAAATCGGGTTGTTCAGAATCGTAGGAGCTCTCAACCCTTTGTATGCTCCCTAATTAAGTTAAAGATGAAATTATGATTGTGTATAAAAGATGATATGAATTAGACTGCCTTAACTACTCGGTCAATTTAAGAATCATTGCATATATCCTATAACATCAAATCTAATAAATAGACAGAACATGGTATCCAACATAAACGTGATCTCTTGACCACCGGCAATTGTCCAACAAATTTTATATGTAGTTGTATTGTCCTTTACTACCTGGACAATTTGATCATCTCATATCTCTTTGATAACAACGTCACTTAATTTAAAGAGATAGTTCGCATTCTTTACTTGTCTGGATGCATCCATGAACTTTCAGAAGACAGTTCCAACTTGACAATATACTTAGAACTTGACCATTGTCTTCCTAGTTATCCTTACAAAGAAGAAGAATATACTATAAGTTACAAATTTTAAAGTTGAAAAGAGGCAGGAAATAAGTTTAAAAATTAAAGGTTACTAACATGTTCAACCTTCTATCATCAACATGCATCAATTTTCTTGTCAAATACATGCAAATTACTTGATATATTGTTTAATATCTTCTACCTCCATTGAAAGATAAGTGTTGTATATCTCTTTTGAAGTTGGTCCCGACACTCCCCTATCGACGTTGGATATGGTGTCGATAATGACTTTTTTACGACGTTCGCCAATATGCTACTATAGAAGAACCATATCGATGCTGTCAACTCAATTTTCTTCTTGTATATTCGTAAATTCTTCACTGTTGTCGTGATGGATGTTTATCTTTGTCGCAAACGTGTGATGATAGGATCCACAGGACCTATTGCTCGGTCGTCATCTCGTGTAAGATCAAAAATTTCCTCTTCTTCAAGTGTGTTCAATTCTCTAACTATGTAGTCAGAGGCGATAGGAGGAGCCCGAGACGAGGGGTTCTCGCCTCACTTGAGACGATTAAGGCAAGATTTTTTTAATGAAGAACTCCTCAAATATATATATATATAACATTGAATCTTTTGGGGAAGAACATAAAAAACAAAAAAAAACTCACTTCTAGGGCCTATGATGCATCAAGATATTAGAGCATCGGGGTGGAAGACTGAGCATTGGGGTTTCAGAGTGGGGAAAAATATTTAAGTTACCGAATGCGGCTCTCACTGGGTCTGGACTTGGGTGAGGCGAGATCTGTCAATGTGAGGAGTTTTGCCTTGCCTCGCCTCGGTTCAATGCCTAGGCACTTTGAGACGAGCACCTCAAATAACATAGTTTTTTGCCATTTCCGCATCCGCTCTCACTTCTCAAACATTGACACATGAATTGGCTGATCACCAATACATGTCTTCATCTGCATATGACTTACAACTTGCCTTTATCGCCCGTATTAAGCCATTTGTTTGTGAAAGCATGAATAATTAAATATTAAAGGTTACATAGATACATTGATTAAAATTTCATGACAACGTACCATCATTGAAACTTTCGCCTCAAGAAATTTTAGGGCACTACTGTCATGTCCTATAAATGTGGGTTAAACGCCTTGCAGGTTCGGAAATTTCTTCGTAGATGAGCCTTTATGCTACTTTGGAAATCTCTTTATTTGTTCTAAAGCTTGTAAATACCTAAGAAATTGAGCTCTTACCTTGGGTGGAGTCTGTATATATGATGCAACGTTATCCCTCATCCCAACAAGGTGATACTTCAACCAATAAGTCTCATTGATAATTTTTTTAAAACGATATCAACATGTAATGAAGTCAAGCTAGATCGTTTTGGGTCAAACCAATCATTTGAGTGTCATGGCTCGCTCAGAGAAGACATGTTGATGTAGAAAGCTTAAAAATACAACAATAGAAAAAATGGGTTAGCAACACAAGGGACAAAAAACGGGTTAGCAATAGTTTTAAACAAAAAAAGAGGTAACAACACAACTAAACAAAAAAGGAGTTAAGCACTAATTAATTACTTAAAATAAATAATGAACATTAATAATGTTTAGGAAAAAAAGTTGAGAGAGAGAACTTAAGAGAAAGTGAAGGGGGTGTGAGGGGAAGGGGTGGCCTCTTAGGGGCTTTATACAGCCCCCAATAGGCCTTGGGGGGGTGGCCTCTTAGTGTCATATGATTGTTCAGCAACCTAGTCAGCCAGGTCGTTGACCGGGTCACAGGCTCACATGACCCGGCACCTGGTTGAGCAACATGGCCGGTCACAACCAAAACCAACCACATTGTGGGCGACCCAACCCAACTCAGTCAAGACCCGACTTTCCATGATTATCACTAAGTTGTTGGCTTCCAGATTGAGTAGGTACATTGACAAATTGATTTACTCTTCTCAGACAACTTTTGTCCCAGGCAAATATATTTTAGAGAATTTCATGATAGCATATGAATGCATTCACAACCAAAGAGTTAGAAAGAGTGTGCGTGTACTACTGACATTGGACTCTAAGAAAACAAATGATATGATTAAGTGAGACTACCAACTTAGAGTGGTTATACTTGATGGGGTTCAAGAAGAGGTGAATCATACGGATTAAAACTTGTATCACACTGCAAAATTCTTGGTCAACATTAATGATAAGAATTTCAGTTTCTTTTCTTCCTCCAAATTCTTCAGGCAAGAGTACCTTATATCTCCTTTTATTTTAGTTATCATTAGCCAGGTTCTTAGTATGATGTGGAACAACAAAACAAAGCAAGCTGGTTTAATTGAAAGCATAGAAGTGGGCTTTGGAAGGGAAAAGATCTCGCATCTCCTGTTTGCATATGACACTCCTTTTCTCCACAGTTATACCAGTTAAATGTTTGTCTTTAAGGGTTATGCTCCACTTTTTGCAGGCAATTATTAGATTAAAGAAAAATCAAAAGAAGTGTGAACTTGTGGATGTGAATAATAGAGAAGATCGAAGGGCTGTGGTACAAAGAATTTTTAACATGCCCTGAACCTCCCCCTTTTGGATAAAGGTACCAAAGGCAAGGGCTGGCAGTATAAAAAGTGTAAGTCAAACTGCAAGGTTTGAAAAAAAAGAATGCTATCTACGAAAAGTAGATCGGTACTCTAATTCAGTGTTGCAAAGTATCCCCCTCTACTTTTCTATTCTTAAAGTCCCTAGAGGTATTTGTTACAAGCTTGAAAGAATCATAGCTAGATATTTTTGGCATGAGAGATTACACCTTGTTAAATGGAATCATGTTTGCAGGCCCATAAATGAAGGTGTAGCTTTGATTCCTATGGATACCATTAATGTTGCTTTACTCAATAAATGGTAAATGGTTGTGGAAGTTGAACAACAATGGTCATAGATTGTGGGCCAATGTGCTGATCTCCAAGAATGGTATAATGTGATAATCTCTAAGTATGGTATAGGGATGAATGGTACTTGAATTCGTGATTTCAAAGACAAATATAGACTTAAACATATTTGGAAAGGTATTTTGCACAATTGAGATTGTTTTTAACTCCTACGGTATTAAAGTTGGTAATGATATTGAGAATTCATTTTGGGACTAGCCTCCTTGTTTCCTACTCTTTACTGGTTAAGCTGTCATCCTCTTGCTACGATCCTTAACAACTGGGATAGCAGAGCTGAGTGGTGTTTACCCTTTAAAAAAGCTCTCAAGGAGAAGGAAATTTGTGACCTTTCGAACCTTCTATTCATTCTTGATAAATTCTAAGTGCAATGAAAATAAAGAGCATAAACTGGTGTGGTTGTCTGGCAAAAAGAAAGTCTTCACAGTTAAATCAACAACATATAAACTTTCAGTGGGAGCAAGGGTGTAAGAATCAGAATCAGAATCGATGGGGACCGATCCGATTTGAATTGGATCGATCCAACTAAATCCAACCAATTGCGAAGAAGAAAAACCAATTAGGAATCGGTCTGAATCAATTTTTGTAATTAAAAAATCATAAAATTCCGGATAAATATCAAAAAATAGAAAGTCACCTAAAAAATTATTAAAAATAAAAATGTAAAATTTACCATGTCTTCAGTCCAAAACATTGCAACATACTTTCACTTAACACATTTTTCATTCCATAACATTACAACATACTTTCACTTAACACATGTTTTCATTCCATAACATTGTGAGATACTTTCACTTAACATATATAGTAATTAACAAAATAAAATTGAGAATCATTGACATAAAATATAATTTAATATATTTTTCTTATTAATATCTATGAAATTTGTCTTCACCTTCTTACTCCTCTTGAGTCTCTTGAGCTTGAGTATTCTATTAAGATTTCCTTATCATTATCGGCCCGTATCCATATGAAAAAAATAAGTCAGCCATCTCATTAAAATCATATGTAGAGTCATGTTGCTCCTACACATGCACTAGTGGAGTATGGAATGTATGGCTCGAAATCGCAATGAGAAGCCAATTCTGGATATTGATATTCTGCAAACTCATCAAAAAATCTTGAATCATCATCTTTTAGGTCCCACTAGAATGTTGTGTGGAAGAGTCGCCATCTCCTCCACTCCCTCCATCTAGTTTTGTGACTGACAAGAACTCTTACTCATCATCATCTGAGGAGTGTAAGGGTAGCTATGTACCATCTGTTAGACTCATAGGACCTCACTTGATATCTAACTTTCTTTTCTTGACTCATTGTACTATATCATGGGATGAACTCTCAAATTCCATATTTTTCTTCAACAAAGCAAATTGTTTAATTTTTCTTGCTTTTGTTTGTCTTTTGCTTCATTAAGCTGGGATTTGGTTGTGTAGCTAGAGTAAGGGCAGGGCTTGGACTGAGGATGGAGCTTCCGCTAAAGTTGGAGCTACAACTAAGACTGCTGGGGCAGAAGATAGGACTGATTGTGATTGAGGAGTAGTAGTAACTTCCTTTTCTCTGCTCTCAACATTAACATCATCTAGTTCTCATTCTGTCCATACACAGTCCTCAGGATCAAATTCAGATGGCTCATCCTTAGCTACATTCTCTTCCATCCAAGCAGCAAGTGAGTGTTTCTCTTAAAAAATATAGTAAATGTCAACCACCTCAGGCGGTTCATGTGTTCTCTGTCACTCTTTGTATGCCCCACCTACAAATAGTGCAAATCTCTCATCTGATAATTTCTGGCGGTCTTTCATACTTTTATGCAGACAATATCGTATTGATAGATGAAACACAAGGAGTGAATAGAAAGTTAGAAATGTGGAGAAATATTTTGGAGACTAAATGTTTCAAGATAAATAGAACTAAAACAAAATATATGCATTGTAAATTTAATGAAAACCAAAGAGTAGTAGGTGAGGGCGTCAGTTTAGATAGGATAATATTATCTCAAAAAACTCAATTCAAGTATCTTGAATCAATTATTCAAAAAGATGGAGAATGTGATGAAGACGTTAATCATAGGATTAAAGCAGTTGGATAAAGTGGAGATTGACTTCAAGAGTTCTATGTGATCGTAAAATTCCATTAAAGTTGAAAGAAAAATTTTATCGTACAAGTATAAGACCCGCAATGTTGTATGGTAGTGAATGTTGGACAATAAAAGAAAAACATACTTCTAAAATAAGTGTTAACGAAATGAGAATGTTAAGATAGATGAATGGTCACACTATATTAAATAAAATAAAGAATGAATATATTAGAAAAATGTAAGAGTAACGAGAATTGTAGACAAATTGAAAGAAGGGAGATTGAGATGATTTGGACATATTAAACGTAGACCTAAAGAGGCTCCAGTTAGAAAGATAGAAAATATTAAAATGACAGAAACAAAAAAGGGACGTGGTAGACCTAAGTTAACTTGGAGGAGTAATTCAATATGATTTAGATGGTTTAAATATCTCTAAAGAAATAACACAAAATCGACATCAGTGGAGAAAGAGAATCCATATGGCTGACCCCAAGTAATTTGGGATAAAGGCCTTAGTTGAGTTGAGTTGAGTTGAGTTTCATACTTTTATGCACAGCCTCATGTTATAATGGCAAGAAACCAACTTCTACAGCCTATTAGATATTAGCATGTTCCTCCTTTTGGTGTGTATGAGGTTGAATGTACTCTAGTTCCTCTCACAATGAGAGGAACTGATACTCTGCCTCAAAATATTGATGGCAACATGTGCAAGTGGATTCCAACCACTTCTTGTTTTCTCATAAACCTACCACTCAGTTGAAAACAAAAAACAAATAGAAATGATTAATTTTTAAAATGAGAACATGCATAAAGTATTATTAACTATGCCAGGAGAAACTTTGTTAAAAACAAGGATTCCGGAATCAGAATCAGTCCATATAGATCTGATCTGATTCGAATCAAATTGGTTGGAATTGACCGATTCCAGAAAGAAAATCGATTCCGACTGATCCAAAATCAGTTTTTTCTACAGAAAATTTCAAAAAAATCTATAAAAATAGGAAATTCACTAAATAATGTGTAAAAAGTGAAATTTAACATTAAGCGCACGTAAAGTGTGATTTATACATGATAAAAATAAGATGTTAATAATCGTAACATAAAAACATGACAACATGTTAATAAACATGAAAAGATGCTAATAACATGATAAAATGCAAAAGATATAATAAGATGTAACATGATAACACGGAAAGATGATAATAACTCAATGTTCGCCAATATCTATAATATTGGCCTTCATCCACTTTTTCCTACTTTTGCCACGACTGAGTTGTCCCTTGTCTTTTTGTCAATGCAAGCGCATATCCATATGAAAATAATGCATCCGCCATCTCAGTTAAATTATAGGCATCGAACTATGACACGTAAGTAGGCTCAAGAGGTGGAATCCATCGCTATTAGAGGTCATCCAACACTAGAGAATCTAGCTCTACAAAATGCGTAGGTGGCCGCTCATCATAAAAATCTGGCCTTAGCTGCCATGAAGCAACAAGCAAGTGAGTTTGAAGCTGCTGCGCCTGCATCAACTCCACATACATCTCTCCCTCCTCCTCCTAACTGGGTGGCTGGTATGCACTCTCCGTCATCATCAACTAAGAAGTGTGAAAGAGCCTATGTGTTATCATCTAGGCTGATAAGACGTTGCCTAATATCCAGTTTCCTTCTCTTTGTTTCTTCTGCTACATCATGTGATGACTCACAACCCACAGTTTTTCATCCGTGCAAACCGTCCCATTTTTCTTGATGTCACTTTTATTTTTGTCCTTCTTAGATTGCGAATGGGCTACCTAGCTGGGGCTAGGGCTAGGGTTGAGCTAAGACTGGAGGCGGCTGTTGTACGGCTGCTCGGGCAGAATATGGGTTTGCCTGAGCCTACGGAATAGATGGAACATCCTCAGCCTCAACGCCATCTAATTCTCTTTCTGCCCATGCATAGTCATTAGGATCAAACTCTGCTTGATGATCCCACGTTGCCCTCTCCTTTATCCAAAAAGCAAGTGAATGCTCCTCCTGAAAGATTTGGTCCATGTCAACCTCCTCAAGTGGTGTATGTGCTCTCTGTATCTACTCATATGGACCACCTGCAAACCATGCAAATATCTCCTCTGAGATCTTTTGTCGGTCTTTAATGTTCTTTATGCACAACCTCATATTATAATGACATAAGACAAGTTTCTCCAATCTATCAAGGTCAACATGTTCCTCCTCTTTGTATATATCAGGTTGAATGTACTCTAATTCCTCTCACAATGAGAGCAACTGGTGCTCTAGCTCAATATCCTAATAGCAACTGCAGCCAATGGATTCCATCCACTTATCACATTGACCTACACCCACCACTCAGCTAAAAAAATAGCAAACAATTAGCATTCTCTAGGGAATTAATGGACTTATAAGTTATAAAAAAGGTAATAAAAATATGATCTTAAATAAACATACCAGGAGAGACTTTGTCACAATAATATCTCATATTAGCATCTGAATATATCCCAACACACATCATATAGTGCTGCGTCTAAAAATTGATAAATACAAAATAATTAGTTGTTCTTAATTATGTATTGACTCCTAATTATTAATACAACTTTCACTTACTTCTAGCTCAACTTCTGTTCTATCTTACTGAGATCGGCATAGACGTTGAATAATTGAGAGAGTACCCCGCAACACCTCATTATCACTGGACACCTATCCTCCATATTGAATACGATGGTTCAAAAATTATCTTGCAATCATTTAAACATATTACATTAGGAACAAACTAAATATTAACTAAGTGCAGAGTAAATAAGCTAAAGATATTCACTAACTAACCTGCAGTATGTATATCATGATGAAAATTTCTACTCCATCGGTTATGTATGATCTTCCACCATTTCTTGTACCCTCTGGGATTCTTGTCTTTGATTTTTAATTTGTCATAGTCCATTGCATCGTACAATGTGCCCATCTAGCTCCTATCATCTGAGTCAACCAATCTCAAGATAACTACCGGTGGCTCAATGATTGCCAAGTAGTAGGCAATCATCTCCTAGATTCTCTTGTTAGTGATTTGTCTTTCAATATTGACAAGAATTTTCAATTAGTCCTCCTTGTTATGCAAGTGATTCATCATATATTGATAGTACTCCTTAGATTGAATAAACCTGATCAGTGCATGACTGTGCCAATGCAAAATCTCCAGTGTAATGAAGTTTATGGCAAATCTAGTAGGGCCTGACCTGACAAGATCATGCCCTCCAGTGTACTCCATCATGAAGTGTGGCAAACGAGGACGTGAATAAATGAAAAAAGTGATAATCTGCGCCTAACTAACAAGTGTGGAAACTATAGTCTCCCTGCCTATATCCTCTAATATGAGGTCAATGGAGTGCATTGTGCAAGGTACCCAGAAGAGATGTCTCTTCTCCATCAATTTTTTCTTTGCTATCTTTTAGGAGGGTTCATTATCAGTCACAAACTGAACCACATTGTCCTTCTTAATCTCTTCCACTACAACATACATCAATGAAAAAATATAGTTGGCGTTCTTTATCTGACCCAAAACATCAACCAAGTTCAAAAATGTGGCACTCTCTAAACAATACACCAAGAAGTTTAGCATACTCCTCTTGGTGATACCTGTCCACTCATCACATATAATTGTGTAGCTCATCTCCTTCCATACCAATTTGAAACCCTCTATCGATTGTCTCAACTCCTAAATCTCCTCATCTAGTTCACCAACATATATATGCATACTGGTAGGGACTTGCATTTCTCGTCTAGCCTAAGCAACGACATCAATCATAGTGCGGAAGTAAGGACTGGTGGTTGTATGTACTGGGATGCCTACATTAAGGTAAAAAAATATATTAGTCATAAAAAATGTTAAATAAATAAAACACATACATCACATTTTAAAACTTATACCTGCATGTAAAAATCACTTTATAATGTGTCTCACTTCACTGCTCTCTTTGAAATTGTTCATGTTACCTTTACCTCTTTCATAACTTGTTTAATGTTCATCTACGAGATAAAACTACTTCTCATGGATTGCAGAATCAGCCCATCCAGATCGGGATCGGCCGATTCTTGAATCGGATCGGCCATGGCCGATCTGATTCTCGATGGAATCACCAATCCGGAGAAAACAACCATCGGAATTGGTGTTTTTGGATAGAATCGGGACCAGAATCGTTCGAATCAGTCGATTCCGATGATTCTGTGCGGAATCGGCTGGAAATGGCGCCGCGGCGGCCCTATGGTCGCCTTGGCCATCTTCCTCGCCCTATTAGGCGGGGAAGACAGGGCTACCGGGTCCATCGGGACCCGGTAGCCCAGGATCCAGTGACTTAAGTCACCGGACCGACTAGACCGGACCGGTCCGGTCCGGTGACTTAAGTCACCAGATTCCCCACCCGATAAGGTGGGGAAGACGGCCGCGGCACCATTTTTGGGGCGATTTAAGGCCGATTTTGCCCTCAAAATGCTATAAATAGGATCGGAATCCGATCTAGAGTGTTATTTTTTAGGTTTTACCACTTTTTGAAGGACCGATCTAGAATGATTCCAGATCGTTGTTTCTTCCGACGGATCGCTTAGAATCGGATCGATCCGGTGGCTGATTCTGATCCTACCATCCTTGCTGCTTCTTAAAAAGATACTCATCTGTTGGTGTAGATCTCATACCACCAGACTGATGAAATGACTTGTCTTCCTCCCTCAATATGGCTAAAACTGTTAGGTTGAGCCAATGCTGATCAGCCAAAAACAAGATCAGGTATGGACCCTCCTACTCCCCACCTCGTCTCTTCCTCCATTGTTGTTGCACGCTTGCTTGCATGCCTAGCACTCCTGAGTTCAAAGTCTGTGGATGAGTCCTAACTCTCCGACTCCCATTCGGCTCTTGTCTTGCCTTTCCTTTTCCCTTTGTGGGTTGCCACTTCTCCCCTCCTCCTCTCATGAAGCTCGTCCTGTAAGGTAACCTCTCACCTCTTCGTTCATCTCCCTAGACACCTTATCACATTTTTTTAACATTGCCATCTACTCCAGCAATGTGTTATTTTAACCGAAAAACATCTCCGTTCATTTCCTTACCGCACAGCCGAATTTAACCCTCTTTCTGGACACATCTACTATGTGTCTATGATCCCAACTAACATCAAATAGACGTGCCAGCACATCACCTTCATCATGGTCGGCCATTGCTTACACCTACAACGTACGAAAATAATTTATCATGGTTATTAGACATGCATAAAATTAGTTTAAGAGATGTTCGAGAAAAGAATATAATGTTAAACAAGGTTTTCGGTATGTTTAAACGATTACGGAGTCGTCAAAAATGCATAGAAATGAGCATATAGACATTCTGGCGCTAAAATCTTACCAAGAACATAAAAACGATGAAGGAACGGCCTGATTGGAATTGCTCGGGAAGAGAACAGCTCGTTAGATGGGTTGTTCGGTATAAACAAATACGAAGCCGTTGGAAACATGTAGAAATGAGCATATGGGCATTCCAGTGAAAAAATCTTACCAAGAAAATGAGAAGAATGAAGAAACGTCCTGAACAGAGCTAGAATCGAGGGTTGGATCATCGGAATCAATTTTTGGATCGCCAAAATTGCCCTGGAATTGCCTGGATTGCCGCCGGAATTGACCGATTCTCCCCTGAATCATCGGGATCGACACCACAGTGGCAAGGATCGATGGAGAAATCACCTGGATCGTTGTCAATCGCCCTGGAATCAATCGAGATTTCCTGCTAGGACAGGAGACCGTCAGAATCGGTCGATCTGGCCCTAAAATGGTCGAAATCAGATCGATACTGGGTCTGCATCAAGCCCGGTATCAATCCAATACCGGAACTTAACTCCTTCCACTAGAATCGGTTGGGGATCGATCCAATTCCACCGGTTCAGACTAATTCCTCCAGAATTCCAAGAGAAATCGATCCTTCAACCCGGAATCGGATCAATATATTCAAGAATCGACCAATTCCGATCCGATTTGGCCAATTCCGTAATCAATGGTCAAAAGAGTATCTCAGATTTGGATCTAAATACACTCCAACTCTCATCCTATAGTGTTGCATCTGAAAATTAAAAAATATGAAAAGATAAGAGTTCTAAAAAATTATTAAAATCATTTGCAAATAATTAAAAATCACTTGCCTCCATATTAGATGCGGGGTTTAAAAAATATCCTGTCATCGTGCAATCAAATGTTAACGTCACATATAATGTTTAAATTAAAATACAATAGGCACAAACACACTAAAATACCAGTTACATGTACATCATGATGTAATGTCCTATCCTATCTTGCATCAATTATTTTCCAACATTTTATGAAGTCTCTAGGATTCTTCTCTTTGATCTTGAGTTTTGCACGGTCCATTGCATCCATAGTTGTCAAGGCGCCCGCCTAGGCAGCGCCTAGGCGGCAAGGCGCCTTTCCAAGGGCGCCTTGCCAGGGCGCCTTGTCTGGGGCCAAAAAGGCGCCCAAGGCGCCCAAGGCGCCAGCCTAGGCGCCCAAGGCGCCCAAGCAAGGCGCCTTGGATATTTTTACATCATTAAAAAAAGTTTTTGAGGAGTTTTTCTCCCTTGATACCCCTCACAAGGGACACTTATTTAATAATATTAAATAACAATATTATAACAATATTTTACCATCACTTATACTATTGCACATATATAAATTTTATAATCATAAATAAGTTATATACTTAATTTTTATAAAAATTTATTTAACTTTCTTCTCTTTCACACACACATCATATTTACTTATGTGCATTGATAAAACACTCATATTCAATTATAACATAACAAATATAATTATATTTATGTTTTGTTTATACATAACAACCTCCCGACTCAGCCTTCCTTGAATACCGCCTTGACCGCCTAGGCGACGCCTAAGCGGCCGCCTTGTCGCCTAAGCGGAATCGGTACCCTTCAACGCCTTGGGCGCCTTGTCGCCTTGACAACTATGATTGCATCATAAAGAGTCTTCATCTAGTTCCTGTCATATGAGTCAAATAACTTACAAACAACTATCAGTGACTCAATAATTGTCAAGTAGTAGGCAATTTTCTCTCAAAATCTCTTGTCCGTGATCAAATTTTTCATCTTCACAAGATTTTTCAATTAATCATCTTTGTTGTGTAGGTTGTCAACCATGTAATTATAGTAAGCTTCGGTATTTACAAACCTAACCAATGTATGTACATGCCGATGCAAACTCTCCAAAACAATAAAGTTTGTAACAAATCTCGTATGCCCTAGTCTAATCAAATCATGCCCTCAGTATGTTCCATCATAACATGCAGTAAACAAGGGTGTGAATAAATAAAAAATGTGATCACTTGAGCTTGCCAGATACTGAAGCCTCATTGCCTATGTCGTCCAACATGAGATCGATGGAGTGTGTTGTACACGATACCCAAAAGAGATATTGTCTTTTCTCCATCAATTTCTTCCCTATTGGCTTATAGGATAGTTCATTGACAGTCACAAACTAAACAATATTTTCTTCTTCAATCTTTTCTATAATAGAATCCATCAAGGAAAAGATGTAGTCAACATTCTTGATATGACTCGAAGCATCAACTGATTTCAAGAAAGTTGTACCCTCTTGGTGATGCTTATCCACCCTTCACACATTATCATGCAGCCTCTCTCAATTCACACCAACTTGAAACTATCTATCCATGTCTTCAGCTCATCCACCTCCTGCTCTAGTCCTGTAATGTAAAAAAATCTACTACTTGGGACTTGTAATCCCAGTCTGACTTCAACAATGACATCAATCATAGTCTGAAAGTATGGACTAGTGGATGCGTGTACTGGAATACCTGCATTCAGGTAGATTGAAAAATTATTATTGCCTTCATTCCCAATTAATTATAGTAAAATAAAGTTGAGAACAAATAAAACTATTTAAAATTTATACATACATAAAAACAACTTCACCGTATATCTCACTGCTCTCTTTGCAGATGTTCCTGTTGCCTTCACCCCTTTTATTGCTTGCCAAATAGACTTTTGCAAGAATCTTTGGGTGCGTTTGGGAACTCGTCGGAAGCACTTTTTTTCACTTCTCCTTTATTAAAAAGTACTTTTTATTTTAATTAGGGTGTTTAGATACATGATAATATTCACTTATCCTTTCTATTGAAGGCAGAAGTAAAAAGGAGTTTTCTTCTCCTTCTGACTTCACAAAATCTCCTCTCAACCACCAGTCGGCTAGCATGAGCCCCCCTGCGGCGAGCCTCCTACGCGACCCCCCCTCCGCCGGTGAGCCCCCCTTCCCCCTCGCTCACCCCGCCGCCGACCCCCCCCCCCGGCGATGAGCCTCCTACGTGATCCCCCCTCTCGCCGTGAGCCCCCTTCCCCCTCGCTCACCCCGCAAGCGAGCCCACCCCCCCCCCCGAATGCAAGCCTCCTACGCGACCCCCTCCGCCGGTGAGCCCCCTTCCCCCCTCGCTCACCCCACCGCCGATCCCCCCGACGGCGAGCCTCCTACGCGACCCCCTCCCCCCGCTCACCCCGCCGCCGACCCCCCCGGCGACGAGCCTCACACGCGTGACCCCCTCGCCGCGAGCCCCCTTCCCCCCTTGCTCACCCCGCCAACGAGCCCCCCTTCCGCCCGCACGCATGTCACCGGTGAGCACAACCCCCTTCGACGGCAAGTCCCCTCGGCGAGCACCCCTCCCCCCCGCAGCGAGCCCACCGGTGAGCCCCCCTTGCGCACTGCACCCCGCCGGCGAGCCCCCTTCCACCCGCACGTACATCGCCGGTGAGCACGAGCCCCTTCCAGTTGCGAGTCCCCTCGGCGAGCACCCCTCCCCCCGGTAGCGAGCCCCCTCCGCGAGTCCCTCTTCCCCCCAAGCGCACCCTGTCGACGAGAACGAGAAGCACTTCTTCTTTTTACGATTTCAAACAATTTTCACTCCAATTAAAAAGAAGGTCTTCCGATTGAAGTGGCCTTTAGAAGAAGGTGCTTCTCCGCGAAGGACTCCAATTAATTTGCCAAACGCACTATTTGTTTCCTAAACAAATACTCATCTCCTCCTATTGTTGCCAAGGTCGGGCGTGTCAATTCAGATTGACAATATAGTCCCTCCTCTGCTCTCAAACCCACACCCTTACAAAGTGTAGATCATTTCGAATGTGATCGACAAAAATATGGGTCAACTCCAGACTCCCTGCTCCCTCCTTTCCACGTCCTCCTTTTGTGCATGCTTGCTTGCATGCCTAGCCTTCCTTAATTCAAAGTCTAGGGATGAGTCGTCACTCTCAGGTTGAGGCTCATACTTAAATCTTGCCTTCCCTTTCCCTTTAAAGGTTGGCACTTCTTCTTTCCTCCTCCCTACAAGTTCATTGTGCAACTCCTCCCTTTGCTTGATTCTAATCTCCTTTTGTGAGACTCTTAACGTGAGGTAGTCACTAATGTTTTCACCCGTCTCCTTGGGCACCTTATCATATTTTTTAACATTACCGCCAACCCCGATAATGTATTGTCAATCGATATACTCTTTCATTCATCTCCTTCCCACAACACTTCCACTTTACCCTTTTCTTGGCCATATCCACCATATGTCCATGCTCCCACCCAATACCACGCGCAGTCATGGAAACATTGCCTTCACCATGGTTAGCCATTGGTTGTAACTACAAGTAAAGAAAAATCGATTAAAAAATTAAACAACCAAATTAAAAAATGAAATAATTAAATTAAATAGAAGTATGAGCTATTTATGGAGTAGTCGGGAAAAGAACAATCCATTAAAGGGGTTGTTCAACTATTTAGGGAGTCGGTGGAAACTGAACACCTCCTTGAGGGTGTGGTTTGGGCTGTTTAGGGAGTTGACGGAAACCAAATAGCATCATACGGAGCTATTCGACAGTTCAAGAAAGTGAACAGCCAATTAAGAGAGTTGTTTGGCCTTACGGCAAAGTGAACAAAGGGTCAGGATAGGGTAGGGAACCCTAAACACATTTTTAGAGTGTTACAGGAAAAGAAAACTCACAAAGGACTTGAAACGATAGATCGTCGAAAAAGAATTGTCGCCAAATACACCACACGACGCCGGAATTGCTACCGTAATCGTTGTTGGAAGAGCTGGATCGCTAGCATGAATTGCAGAATCAGCCGATCCGGATCGGGATTAGCCGATTCTTGGATCGGATCGGTATCTGCCAATCCAATTTTAGCCGAAACTGCCAATCCGGCCCAGACTTCCGGTTGGATCAGTTGGAATCGTTGGAATCGGTCAATCCTCGACCGATCTAACTGGATCGATCCTGGAATCAAGGTCCAAAATCGGATCGATTCAGGACCCGATTCCGGACCATTTTCCGGTCCGATTCCCCCCAATAAGGAGGAGATCAGACCGATTCTCCCTTTCCACCCCTCATTCTCACTTCCCTCTCCCCTTCATCGTCTAGAGCTCCCCCTGGACCCCTCCCCCCAATGATCCGCCTTGAGTAGTGACTGATCCCCCCTAAACAAGTAAATTTAGGAGTTTGGAGGGGGAAGGGGGACCTGTGATCCCTTCTTCCCCCTCCCCTATGCCACCATAAAAAAAAATTCCTCGGGGGGCATTTCCCCCTTGATATCCCCTCAAAAGGGGCGCTGCCCCCTTGACCCTCGAGACCTGACCGTGCAAATCGATCTGCAACTACTATGCGCCTCACTTATGATAGTGTAAACATATTAATATATTTCACTATAATTATACTATCACATATATAAAAAATTCATAATCATAAATGTATATTATATACTTAAATTTTATAAAGATTTATTTTAATTATCTCATCTCTCTTATATAATAGTTTGTACTTATATGATAATTTCTTGAAAGGAACTTACTTTGTATGGCATTATTTGACAGAATGTCTTTCACATTGTTTTTCATTTTTAAAATTTTTTATTTATTCTTATGATTTTCCTGATTTTTTATGATTTTTTAAGAATTTTTATAATTAAAAAATATAAAAAAAATTAGTCGATCCAGACCGATCCGAGATCACCCTTTCTTCCGGAGGATCAGCCGATCCAGACCAATCCAGTGGCCACCGATCTCGATCTTGATCCCGTGATCCTTCTAGAATCGCTAGAAAAGCCCATACAATCATTGGATCACCCTTGGAATCACCCAAATCGCCACCGGAATTGCCTAGATTGCTGCCAAAATCACCTAGATCCAACCGAAATTGACTAATGGCTGTCGAAATTACCACAAATTGAGAGCCCTAAGTGTGAATAGGCCCTTCAAGGCCGATATCGGCCTTAAACGGCCGATGATATTGGATCGTTGTTAGGTTTGGATTGGGCCCGATATCAATCTACCATTTAGACTTCAGTTATCCTGACAAAATTGATCAAATCAATAGATTCAATGTCAAAATCAGTTGAATTGGATTGATCTAGGCCAATTCGAATGATTTTGACTGATTCCTCCTTAATTCCTTCCATAATCGTTCTTTCTGCCCAAAATCTGATCGAGACCGACCGATCCGATTCAGACATCGGCCAATTTCGATCCAATCCAGCCGATTCCGTAATTTATAAGTGGGAGAGGTTAGAGTAATATAGTACATGTAAAAATCACTTCTACCAATCAAGATTAAGTTGTTCTTGTGGAAGATTTGTAGATAAAGATTGCCTACTATATGTTATTTGAAATCCATTTTCCCTGCTATGTCAAATGAACGTGTATCAAGAATGAATATTTCGACCATATTTTTATTAAATGTGGGTGATCAACTTTCTTTAGAAAGTTTTATTCAAAGTGTGGAAGATTTCTTGGTGCGAGGAGGTTAATATTCCATGGATACTACAAAAATGGCCACTCTTGAACCCTTGGCTTTCAGAACCTATTTTGTGGGACGTCACCTTACCTGCAATGCTCCAAGCTATTTGGTGTACAAGGAATAGGCGAGTTTTTAAGGAAGAATTCAACCATCCAAGGCACATCAATACATCATCCTTCACGGTTCACATGTCCTTATCAAAGATTGGTACTTCGTATCGAGGCACTATTCTAGAGGAGGTTACATTCAAAAAGAGATTTCAGATTCTCTCCTCTGTCTTCTCATAGTGCCCCTAACCCAACTACCACCTCGGTAGTTGCATTTTTTAAGATTTTCTTATCTTATCTTTTCTTTTGCTCTCTGTTGAATTGCTTACCTTTATTTTAAAAAATAAATTATGCCCTTGGCCACCTTCAAAAAAAATGGGCTATGGGGCAGAGTTGAAAGTAACAACCCTGTTCAAGGAGGCAAACCCAAGAATCCTACTACATCACCTGAGACGCATGCTGGGAATTCTTAAAGAGATTAGAGGGCAGTATTGATGCTCACCTAAGGGTTCCCAACTTGAATGGTGCTCACCTAAGTGGCACAAAGACGCTCCTCGAGAGGCCAAGTGTGTCATTGCCCTATTGAGCCACTAAAAGATGATCACATAGATTGCCTCGGAGCCAAGGCATCCACTTGGATCACCAAGAGCGGCCTGACAACTTCCTATGTCAGCACTATCAGGTTGGTTGGATTAGTCAGATTGTAACACCAATAGCCTACCTATTATCATTTCAGGACTATAAGCCCTCTCACGAGAGCACCTGAGGCATGAAACCTCTTGGTGCTCAGTGACAAGTTATATTGTGAAGAGCTAGGTTCTTTGCCCCTTTATCATCAATAAGGCTGCTTGTCAACGCGGCTGCATTGCTATCACCATTGTCACCACATTGTTGACGCCATTGTGTTGCCATCAAGGTTCAACATCACTATTGCCTAGCCATCGAGGGTTCATCATTGACGTTGTCGTCACCACTACTTGTACCAACTACTCGGTTGAACCTTTTGGTCTCGGGTCACCCATCTTTTGTACCTGTATCTCTTCATTACGAAATTGTGGTACCAATCACTTTCGACAAAAACTTGAAACAACAAAATGGGAGGTGTCACCAATCATTTAATTTAAAAACTATTATTCAAAATAAACAATACTCAAATTAAACAAAAGCCCACAAAGTATCAACACTTTTAAAGCTTATAAAATAAAAGATTTATCACAGCCCCCTATAGGCAATCAGGTGACGTGGCACCAACAAAGGACTTCCATCCCCCCTCCCCCAGTACCAGATCCAGAAGTCCTTGTCAAGAAAGGATATATTAATAAGGCTATGAAGAGTAAAATCTCCATACATAATGAGAGATTAACTGCCAATCAAACACTGATACAGGTATGTGAAAGGATTATGATACTCTCCAACACATCCTCCCCCACCAAATGTATATTCAATAGATCCTTGTACCACATGAATTTTATAGATGATACTCCTCCAATTAACAACTCTCAAAAAATGTAAATATCAAAGATAGGTAGGTCATCCAGTACTGATTGCAACACATCACAATATACAGAATTCAAAAGTAAACAAATTAATTAATAAGGTACAACCAGAAACAAAAGGCCTAACCTTTGGTAGACAACCAAGAGGAAAAATAAGGCGTCGAAGCTGGCTCTGTGAAAGATGTGACAAAAAGTAGGTCTGATCCTTGACCTGAAAGAAGACACGCTAACATCAATAAATTGAATGGAAGCATGCAGAACAAACTGTTCCAAAGAATTAGCATGTATGAACCCTATATGTCCCAACGAGATCACTATGGAAGCTGGAAAAAGTCTTGCAATTCTAACAAAGATCCCTTGAAAATAATGTACAATATTTTTCTATTGTTTGAAATTCCCTTTTATGATTCACATTTCGAGAGTTTGTCAAAAGACCTTCAGAGATGTCTAGCATGTTAGATCATAAGATAAAACATCTGGGCAGCTGGTATCTAAAAGATAGTGGAGACAATTAACCTAAGGAAGTTACAAATAGAAAGAGAACAGAAATGACAAAAATTTAAACAAACATTCATAGACTAGTCAATGCCAGGTAAGAAAGAAACCCTAGGTAAACAAAGAACAAGAAAATAAAAAAGCAGTAAAATAGAAATTAAAAACATCCTTTGTTACCATGTCACAAGACAATTTTAGCACAGAAAATCCTTCAAGTTCTGATGCTGAGTGAATGATATGAGCATAATGTCCAGAAGCAACATAATCAAAACCCATGCTTCCTATTGCATCCAAAAAGGCCCCTGCATTTAAAATACAAAATAATAATTACATAAACTTACTAGGCCAACGAACTAAGGTCTAAAAGCTCATTACCTACCAAATTTGATTCTAGTATTGCAAAGAACATCAGGATTAGGTGTTCGGCCAGAACGATACTCAGAGATAATGTGAGACACCTAAGACAGCTTAAGGAGATTAGTCAGGCAAAAGAGAGATTTTCGTCATTTGTGGATAAGTCTAGAAAAGACCAAAAATTATGTTTTGTAAATGGAAGCTGCAAGGCGACATCAATACCATTAAAAAAATAGACTGCTTTTGTTAGATGTTTGGATAATAAGTTACAGTTGTAATGGAGATGCAACACAGTAAAATAAGTGAAACTAAAGATTCATATGCGAAGTGCTGAATCAATTGCTCAAATTGACTCCTAATGTGGGGGACATATAATCCATACACCTACCACATTGTTCCAGTACTCGTCTGTTAAATGAACAACTTCCAAAGGTACATCAACCTATAAAGCACAGAGAAAATAGGTTAACTGAATTTCTTTCTTTAATCAAAGCCATATCAAGATATTGTACCAACTCATGCTACCCAGAGTAGGGGTGGGCACGGTTCGGTTTGGTCCGGTTTGGACCATTTTTTTTCCAAACCGAACCAAACCGAATCACCCTCCCAAACCGAACCGAACCAAACCGAATCAATTCGGTTTGGTTCGGTTTGGTTCGGTTTAAACCGAAAATAAATAAAAATATTTAAATTAATTATTTTTTACATATATATACTAATTTTTATGTTTAAATTAATGAAAATAAATATTGTTTTATTATAAAATTTATAAAAATATTATTTTATTAATACTATAATAGTTTTTTATTTTTTTGATTAAATCGGTTTAAACGGTTTGGTTTGGTTTAAATCGGTTTGGAGATTTTTCAAACCGAACCAAACCGAAAGGGGGTCCAAACCGAACCAAACCGAACCGAATGGACTGGTTCGGTTTGGTTTCTCGGTTTGAACCGTTTTGTGCCCACCCCTAACCCAGAGGCCAGAGGCCTAACAGCTTCACAGAATTAAATAGAGAAAATACAAGTATAGAATAAAAATGATGACAGAGAAAGAAACAATGAGCATTCATAGATCACACTGAAACATACCCGAGGGCAATTTGGACAATTTAATAATTACCCAGAATATCACTTCACCCGGTTGTACTGTTATAATGTACGTTATATATTAGCAGCATTTCATGTTCTCTATACAGAACAGGATAGATAGTACTCATCAATATTTATTGAAAAATTGATTCAACTATTTCAGCAGCATACCGGGTAATTCAATTGAAGGATGTTTTCACACATTTGGTATTGCAAATTCATGATATTGAATGGGCAGTTTCTTGTGATGCAATGTAGTGTGAAGGTTCTCTGCTGATGGTTAAGCTGTGTACTTGAGAGTTGAGACAGCTCTTTTGTCCAACTGTTTTCAGCTTTGGGACATCTGGTTCTTTTATTTCTTTGGTTTATCTTCTGAATAGACCATTCTCTACTTTTCTGTTCTATCCTGTCAGTTGTATAGTTTCCTTTCATTAGTAACGAGGTGTGGCTTGTTATTCTAGTGATCATTTCCTTTGGCAGACTTGCTTCATATTTCCATGTGGCCATGAATAGAATTCATGATATTAGGGAATGGCAGTTAAGTACGGTCATCGGCATGGTCATTTTATATTTCAATATCATGATAACAAATGAATCAGGTGGATTAAATGTTGTATCTCTACTGCCAAGTTCTTGAATGGCATCAATGGCAATAGCTTTGGCTTCTTTTCTTCTTCCTGAGGTCTAAGGCAGGGTGAGCCCATATCTCCTCTTATGTTTGCCCTTACTGCACAGGTCCTCAGCATCATGTGGGAAAAGGATGAACAGGCAAGTCTCATTCAAGGCATTGAAGTGGGAGAAAACAAGGAACATATTACCCGCTTACAGTTTACAAATGATACCTTGCTCCCCTCTTGTGGAAGTTTGGAGAAGTGTCTCAAGCTTAGAATTCTGTTGTTGTCACAAGCTTCAAGGTCAACAAGGAAAAATGCACGCTCATTGGTATTAAAATCAACTACAACATGTATTCAATATGCCTTGGACTTCTTTTCCCATCAAATACTTCGATCTACCACTTTCAGACAAAGGTACCAAAAGCAAGGACTACCAAGGTGTGATTCAGAAGATGGAGTGTAAATTACAAAGGTGGAAAAGCGTTGCTTTCAGCAGGTGGTAGATGGGTGTTGCTCAAGACGGTGTTGCAAAGCATTCCTTTAATCTACTTTTCTATCATTAAAGCTCCTAAGGAAATTTGTAACAAACAGGGACCAATGACAAAAAAGGCATCCATCTGTAAATTGGGAGAAGGGGTGTGGGTTTGGCATCGTTAAGGTCTATCAACATCGCCCACCTCTCCAAATGGTTGTGGAAATAGAATGTTAACGGAGATGCCTTGTAGGCAAAAATCACATGTTCCAAATATGACATTGGGGTCAATTTTTTCGTGGATCATTGACTTCAGGGATAAAGGCAAAATGGAGAATATTTGGACAAGTATCCTTGATAGTTGGAACTTTTTCAACTCATCTTCTATTATAGAGGGGAGCAATGGCAAGAGAACTTCCTTTTGGAAGGATCTCTGGCTCCATTATGCTCCCTTGGCAGTTATGTTTCCCAACCTCTTCAGACTGTATCGTAATCCTCTGGATAAGATGTATTGTGAATGGGATGTCAGAAATAAATGGTGTCTTAATTTCCATTGTGATTTGAAGGATGAGGAGAATGGAGAGTTTTCTCACATGCTGATGATTCTTGAAGACTGCTCGTGTGTTGATGGATGGGTGGACAGATTAATTTGGATGCCCTGCAATAAAGCTACATTCACTGTGAAGTCCGCTATGTGAAAACTCTCATTGGGAGGGGTAGAGGTTCTGTGGCATCAAGTTGTTTGGAGAAACCAGTGCCTACTAAAATTAAACTCCAGCTTTCAAAGATCGATAAATGGAGAGTTCCTACGAGGAATTACGTAAAAAGATTTTCCCAATATCCCTTATGTCTGTGTTTTCTGCAGTATGTGGGCAGAAACTACGGACCAGCTGTTCGTCAAATGTGGGGTTATCAATTTTCTATGGAAAGCTCTTTTCAACTTTTGAAAGACTTGACGGACAGAACCAGGCAACATCATCCGACTGCTGCGAGAATGGCCTTCTTTAAATCCATGGATCGATGACCATTACATGTGGAATATGGTTCTACCTGCTACCCAGTGGTCTATTTGGCATTCAAGGAATAGACAGATTTTTTAGGATCACTTTGAGAATCCCAGGTTTATTCTTAATATGATGGCCGAGGATTGGATGTTTGCTCACTGTGCCTACAGTTTAGATGGTGTTGCTTTTAAGGACAAGCTCTCTGCCAACCTCTTTTTTCTTGTATCAGGGATACTTGACTACCTCCTTGGTAGTTGAGTGTCTCTTTGCTTTATTTTCCTTATTTTTTTCCTGCCCAACACTCTTATGTACTTTTTATTTTCTTATTAAATAGAATTTTGGCTCTTAGACATTATCAAAAAAAAAAAAGTTCACCTTGTTGAGGAAGAGATCATTTGTGGACATTTTTGTTCAAAGCTGCGTATTTCCTGTAATCATTAGGTTGCTGTTTAACAGCAAATTAAATGGAATCCTGCCTTGTGCCATAAAAAGACAGACACACACAGAGAGATTGGCTGATGATCTCTAATTGGCTTCCTTCATTGCCACTTTGTGTTCTCTATTTTAGTATGCGCTACATTTTGCCAACTCCACTTGGGTACATTAACTTGATAGACTTAAACATTCCTTGTTCCCCTTATTTTCCATTTTTGTTTCCTACTTTCGATGTTCACCATCTTTTATTACAATTAGCTATTCTCATGACACAGGGTTTTATCTTCTTGATTAGAAGGATGGCAATGGAGAAAAATTAACCTGATCACAAACAACTTTTGCATACTTCAAATCTTCATCCCACGGGCATTCAGTCCAGAAATTCTCAAAGTCTTCCTACAAATGAAAAACAAAAGTAAGAAACAAAGATCATGTTGGAAAACAAATAAAGGGAAATAATATGACGTATATCGACCTTTTGTTATAATATTGTGTTGGTTGATATGAACCATAAAATGAAACTTTCATACAAAATTGCTACCACATCTCACAACTGCTGAATACATAATTCATGAATCAGCCAACATGATCCTGATTGGAATCAGATCACCGGCTCCGCCGATGTGAGGAAAGAAAAGCTGATCCAGGATTAGCTTAGATCCTTGCATAACAAGCCTCCCCACCGTCAAGGTGCAGCCTCCCCCGCCCCCCAATGTGCCATAACCAATGCCAAGACAATCCACCCTGGATCAGTCCAGAATCAGCAATCCCAGTCAATCCGACCTAGGTTAGCCAATCATGGTGTAAATCTGCCCTGGATCCCCCTCAGCATCAGTCAGCACCTGCCGATCCCAATACAGGATTGTCTGATCCTGTAAACAGTGGCATGAATCCAGTATCCATTCTAGTGTTGTTTCAGGATTGTATGAAATGGAACCAGACAATGACAGAATACATGCTGGCTGATTCACTGGTGAACTCACTACTTTTGAGCCCTCGCATATTTCTCAACAGGTAAGCATATTATCAGGTACTTATCATGTCATATAGCTCATACCATCCATACATATAGATTTGCTTAATGCATATATGGTCCGCATATTTTCACTTCTCTGTGAAATTGTCCCCAGAAATTGTCCCCATTAACCTACATTCCTAGCTCAACCCAGATGTCCAAGGGTATTGGATATTTTTCTAAAAGCGGATCATTCATTCTATAAGAACCTATGAGCTTCATCATTCTATAATATGAGCAACTAGAAATATCTTGCTTGTTTTTAAATATATATGACAGTTCATCTAGCATTTTATTAGAGACTAGAGTCATGTTAAATGTTATGTTTTCTACTCTTATATCTTCAAACATTTTTGCACTTTAATAATTGAAGCCACATGTTCCATCTAGTTTCATCATTTTCAATGTCTCTTTAAACATTGCCAAGGACTTCTTGGTTTGGTTCGGCCCTTAGAATCATAGATTGCGGAATCGGCCAATCCGGATTGAAATCGGCTGATCCAATTCTCGGCCGAAGGACCGATCCGGAAAAAAGTTCAGGCAGAATCGGTCAAGATCGGCTAGATCGGTCAGGATCGGATTGGAATCAAAATTGGGATCGGTGTTTTTTATTTACCGATTCTAGATTAATTTTGTTCCAGTGGATCAATTGGGATCAGACCGATCCGATCCGATCCATATCAGATCAGTACCCACCGATCCCGACTTAGATTCCGATCCTGCGATCCTTGCTTGGAATGGATAGGCATATCTCAATCCGGTTTGAGATTAAATCGGTGAGCTCGCTAATCCACTAAATAAAATTCATCCAGACTTGGGATAAATCATTTCTTCCAAAATGAAGAAAACAAAAAAAAGCTTAAAATATGCATCTAGGGTGGCAATCATCATGGGATCATTGCGTTTAGGGGTGGAGGGGTGACAGTGCCACTACCCCTTTGCATCTTCAATCACCAATTCAACCCTAATTGGGGTTGGATTAGACAGGAATCAGTCAATCTAGGCCAATTTGGCAACTTAGAACCTGATACCAGTGGAAAGTCCTTGCGAGATTGTGCTCCCTCATATCGGGTGAGCAGGCCAATCCCAGATCAGCCGCAAACCTTGATCATTGTAAACCTAATCCTCCTTGTGCAGTTCACATAATTCTTTAATGTAAGTTTTACATGCATTTTGCTTCTATTACAATCATTCTAATGATTTTCAAAATAAATTCTCTACCCACCAAAAATTTTCATTTATCATCCATCATCCTTAATACACCTAATTCGGTCAAGATCTTGACACCTCCTCCTCCTCCTCCTCCTCCTCCTCCTCCTCTCTCTCTCTCTCTAAACCTCCTCCTCATCCTTCTATATATCCTCATTATTCTCAATATTCTCATACAAATTTTCAAAAGCCTCATCTCTTGCCTGCCTAATAATCTTTTTTATCTTATTTTTCTGTCTTGTAAAGCTCCAGCTTAATTCACTAAACCATTGTTAACCCTAAACCCCAAGTATATACCACCAACCAGGTACCGCAAATATCATTTTTCATGAGTATAGAGTTTATGATACTCGATAGTATCAATTTTGATATCATTACTAGAAAATTCAAAACTAAAACTTTAAACGCTGACATGTTCCGTACGTTCTCCAAAAAAAAGGCATTCGTCGCAATGCACCAAATTTTCCGTCAAAAAAGTATTTAAGCTACAAGTTCAAGCGCTTTTTCAACTTCCATTCCGCTTGGGAAAGGGTTGGATTAGTCTTCAGCCCTTAATGGAGCGTAAGAAAGGGAAAAAAACGGAAAAGGGTACCTGGAACCAGATCTTGAGGTAAAACGCCGTGCAAGCGTGACCAGCCGCGTGTAGGAGGCGTAGGGCAACGCTGCTGTCAACGCCGCCACTGACGAGGACCGCGACTTTTAATCGCCTCCCGGGCATTGAGCACGCCACGTAAGGCTGAAGATCGCAAACAGGAAATATGCGCGGCTCCAGAAGATCCGCAACCGCGACAACACTAGAGAGAGAAGCTCGACACGGTGAAGCAAAAGGAGAAGGCGCACACTGGAGGCGTCCGGGAAGCTTCCCGAGCCTCTGGACGGTATTCTGAATAGGATAACGGCTAAAGGGAACCGACGGGGCTGTCCGAGACGAGGAATTCGCTGCTGGCAAGAAGATGGGACGGGGAGCCGCAGCCGCTGCCATGCTTCGCCACCGCATGCTGACTGCGAGCTCCGGTCGCGGTGGAGACGGATATGCTTTTCAGTTTCCAGAGAGGGGATCACCTCAGTCCCCGGTGGAGTGGAGGAGCTCTCGCAGAGTGACAACATTTGACGTCACGGAAAACGAAGCGTAGTGAATTTTAAAGATGACACGACCTGTTTTCAACTTCCCAAGAACTTACTACCGAGCTCATTTAACCTGCTACCGAGCATTTAAGAATTTGCTACCGAAATCTGCTACAATTGTTACCGAATTTTGAAGATCCACTACCGATCGTCTATCAACTCGCTACCGAGTTACTGAGACTCCGTTTGACAACTTGACCAAAGGGCTTCCCTTAAAAATGCCTTCTTCTTGAAGTCACTTCAATTAGAAGGTTTTTTCATTTACCGAAACGAAAGTTGTTTGGTTATATTTTAAGTCCAAAAGCCCTTCTTACCGCTGAAGTATGGTCATATTTTGGACCATATTGATGGTGCCAGAGAAGTGTTCGGTGCCTTGCTGGTTGTTCAGCCATACGGAATGAAGGTTGGAACCAGCGAAAGAAGGAAGAGAGCCGTGAAGAAGGCTGTACGCTAGAGCGAGGTTGACAAGGGCGGAAGCGTCAGCCAAGGAGCAGGGAAGTTCCCATGGGGAAAAGGGATTGTTAACAAGGGAGACGGACTGGAGGGCGGAGAGAGAAGAAAAGAAGCTGAGGGGCAGAGAAGAGAACGGGTTGCCATGGAGAAGGAGAACCTGTAGAGAGGTGAGGCCGGCCAGGGAAGGAACAGGGCCGGAGAGGCGATTTTCCTGGAGCTTCAGGCGGACAAGGGAGGTGAGGTTGCAGACGGTGGCGAAGAGAGAACTCGAGAGGGACTGACTATCGAGTTGGATAGCGATGATGTGGGAGCCGGTGTAGCAGACGCGGGTCCAAGCACAGGGATTAGAATCGGGGGACCAGCCCACCCGTGACCTCAGCTATGAGAGACTTCGCGAGAGTGTGCGTTGTGGCCTTGTCTCCGAAGGACGCTGACTGACAGTGGGCGGTGGGGAGGAAGAAGAGAACGATGAGGGGAAAGAGAGAGGCGGGGCGTGCTGGGCGGTGGGCTTGGCCCCAGCGCTGGCGTGACCAAAGACAATAGTAGCATGGGCGTAGACAGTTATTGAGGGAACAGTGATCAGGAGGACATTTCATGGAGTCGGAAGGAGAAAAAATCTCCTCCTTCCTTCTATCTTCAGGTGGGAGGAGAAGTGTAAATAATTAACCATCCAAACAGGTATGTTCAAATAAAAAACACTTTTCTTCGGAGTAGAAGTAAAAAAAGAGTGCTTCCGATGGGTTGCCAAACGGACCCTGAGGCTCCAAAGATTCACTACCAAGCTACCGAAGTTTCAAAGACTCACTACCGACTCTATTAACCCACTACTGAGCCTCGAGAATTTACTACCGACCGATTATCAACTCGCTACTGAGTTACTGAGACTCCAGAGACCCACTATCGAGCTACCGAGACTTCAAAGACCCACTACCGACCTTTTATTTACCTACTACCAAGCGACGCCATATCTACTTTACGTCCTCTTTAAAGCGCACTGACGCTTCGTTTTTCGCGACAATAGGTGTCCTCACGCTATTGAAGACTGCGAAAACTCTCTCCACCCGGGGACTGAAGTGATTTCGCTCTCTTTCACTGTACCATCGCCTGTGACTAAAAAAAGAGTTTTCAATTTTTAGTCCAAAAAAATAATCGCTGTATTATTTAGTCCCAAGAGAACTTATTTTTACCTCGCAGCACCCGTCACATTTTTTTCCTTTCATCCTCTCTGTCACGATAGATTGAACATACCGATTTTACCCTCTCAACCTTCACTTGATGGCGGAAGGAGGAAAACCTGAAGGTTGATGGCGCGCTCCCTGGCACCCCAGGACTCTTCCCCGAGGACGCACTCCCAAACGCCCCTAGGGCTTGCGGAGTTCTTCCTCGACGGTGTGCTCCCAGACGGCCCTGTGGCTTGCGGAGTTCTTCTCCAATGACACCCAGTTGGTGGCACTCTCCCCCTACAGTGTGCGGAGTTCTTCTGATCGACGGTGACGACGCTCTCCCCTGAGCATGTGCCGTCCAGAGCCACCTTCTTCGTGCAACACTTGATTCCCTCCTCCGCGGTGCGAACGCTGCAGCGGTGCATCACCGCATGCATCTTGGCCGCCGCCGCCGATGTGTCAACCTCCTTGTTGCACCGACCAGCGCTGCCTTGTCCGGCTACTTGGGACATTTTCCCTCTTTTGCTCAGTCGTAGCCAACCTCCTCCATCGCTATAACCACCAAGCCGACCAGCACCTTCTCCACTCGATACGTCTCTTTGGACTTCATTGACACTTTGTGGTGGCATCGGTTTTTCCCGGCCTCTGCGATGAGCACCGTCGCCCCCAGAAGTCAATAAGCTTTTCTCAATTTCTGCAACCACGATTCTGTACGGCAAATAACTTTTTTTATCTAAGATAAATTTCACAGCAATTTAATTGAGTGGGGAGGGTATTCTCAATTTTAACGTGAGAACCGCCGGTCACCGGTAGGGGTGGCAATGGGCCGGGCCGGCCCACGGGTTCGCGGGTCGGGCCGGCTGCGGGTCATTTGATGGGCCAAACATTTTGGCCCGCGGGTTTTAGTCGGGCCGACATACGGGCCGAAGCGGGCCGACGCGGGCTAAAATGGGCCAAATAACTTTCAATTTTTTACGTCAAAAACATCATTTTTACTTATTAAAAATATTTTTTAATTAAACTATTATTAATTTTATGATGTTATCTTAAATAATTAAATTTATCACATTTAATAAATATTTATTTATAAAATATATAGTTGGGCCGGGCCGGGCCGGGTCGGGCCAAGTCAATAATTTTTGGGGACCGGGCCGGGCTGGGCCAACAATGTAGTGCGGGCCGGATTAGGCCGGGCCAACATATTTTGGACCGGGCCCTAAACGGGCCGATCTCGGGCCGGGCCGGGCCCGGCCCATTGACACCCCTAATTGACACTTTGTGGTGGCATCGGTTTTTCCCGGCCTCTGCGATGAGCACCGTCGCCCCCAGAAGTCAATAAGCTTTTCTCAATTTCTCCAACCACGATTCTGTACGGCAAATAACTCACCGGGCCTGCGAGAAGGGGATTCTCGGGTGGCACACACACCTGGGAAGGGGGGTAAAAGTGAAAATTTTAGAATCATTCGAGAATAATTGACGGTGTGAGAATGCTGCAGGGGCGGGCGTTAGATAAATGTGCAAAATGGGACTAAAAAATAAAGTGGACACAGCGTGGAACCAAAAAAAAAAAGAAGAGATAGAAGCAGCGGGGGCGGGAGTTGATTTCCTCCCCCCCCCCCCCCCAAAAAAAAACAATACCATTGCCGGCTGCAAAGAACCTCTGACTTTTTACCCCAAAAAAACTCGACTAATTTTTTATGTTCAATGAAAAATATAATTTAACTTATTAAATGAATCAAATTTAAACATATTTTTACTCTAAAATAAAATTAAACATTTAATTAAATGTTTATTTAAAATTAAAATGTTACGAACGATTATTTTGAATTTTATAAAAAAAATTGAGTCAAATTACTACTGAAATAAAATTAAACATTCAATTAAATGTTTATTTAAAATTAAAATGTTACGAACGATTATTTTGAATTTTATAAAAAAATTTGGGGCAAATTACTACCGGAAATTAAACTCGAGATTGACTCTATTAAATAACAAATCAAATTTGAATAAAAACTTAACGCATACTTGAACTTGGGTAAAATAAATAAGTTAAACTTCAACAAGGTATCACTTAACTTAACTCTGACTAATCTGCATCCCTACTCATAACAAACATATGTTATTCTAATAAAATATTAAAAATATCAATCTATATTATTTAAATTGAATAAAATATTTTTTACATATTAGTTTACGATACTAATTAGAAAATAAATTAATGTATGATCCGTTCATCAAATAATTTTACACTCACTGTAGCAGTTTAAATTTTTTAGCTCTAGGTTGATTCTGTCATCTTCTTTTACTACCAAATTTGCCATTCACAATGTTGTTAGATTAACAAAAAATTAAATAAACTTTACTTATTTTTATATGATATTTTTTTCTTTTAAGAAGATCTAGAAAAGGACATCGATTTCGTTGGGCCAATGTAATATCTACGGTTCCCTCTAAACAAGTTTTAAACTTCATAAATATAAAAATTATAAAAATCATAATTGTAAAAAACACAAATTCTCAAGCATCCGAAAGGCAAAAAATAGACAATTCCACGAAATTATTTTAAAAAAAATAAAAAACTAAAAAAATACAAAAATACAAAGAAGGGAAATTTGACAACACAAAAATATAAAATCCAAAACAACAAAAAATCCCAAATCATAAGAAAATGAAAAGTTCAAACTCATAAATTTTAACATATCTTAATTCATGTCTTTTATTTACATTTAATTTTCAATCTTGCACTTTTTTATGAATCACATGTTAAAGAAAATTCATGTCTGTTGACAAAAGATGAAGCATTGCAATTATCATATTGCAAGTGATTGAATCAAAATAAAAAACTAACCTTTTTTTTACTCAGGCAGTAATAAGAAGTAAATGTTCCTCCTCGTTCCACTCATTATACAGCTGATTTAACCAAATGATTTAAATAATAATAATAATCAGTAATTTCCTAACCTCTTTTTGTCTTGCATTAGTTTATCAAAAGACCATAAGTGTGATGGGGTGTTTGGTTGCACAATAAATTTTTATATACATTCATTATAAAAAAATTTATTAAAATAAAGTGTGAGTTAGCCAATGATATATAATTGTCATGTTTGGGAGAGATGTAATAATAAAAATGAGTGAGTCTTATATATAACCAAACAGGTGGGAGACCATAAGATAAATCTCTTTCAAAGCATAAAATTGTAAAGGTGGCTAAACACCTTATTTAACAAGTTTTATTATGAAAACATAAAATTCTAACAAAAACCCATGCAACCAAACACTGCATAAAAGAAGTTACATCCTAGAGCCCTTTTAATGAAATCAATGACCAACTTAGTCTATTCCATGAGTAGGGATAAGGCAAAATTACATGTACACGGACGAAGACTTCCAAACAAATATAATGACAAATGTTGTATAATCTATTTTGGTTAACTATTTTTCTAAGTTTATGACTTTCTATTTCTTTGCACCACCTTGCATTGTATAGATATCTTCGAGCTCAAATGGTCTGTGGCATCAAAGGATAATTGAATTGATATCAATGCTTAAAATAAAAGACATTCTATTCTTTATTTAACTAGTTGGACATTGCTAGACAATGGCAAGAATCACAAGCATGTGATTCGGGATACCTTCTCATAGGGAGAGCGATCACCTCAGTTCTTTGGTGGAAAGAACCGTCTCAATCCTCAATCAGAAATGCTCACAACCCGCACACCACTTAAGTGACAGTTCAGTAATGGTTTACTGAACTGTTATTGAAAATAGTTGAACCACTACTATCAGTACAGAGTTGCACTAGGTTCAATAACGGATTAATAAAATATCAATAAAAGTTCAACAACAGTTTTCTAACACTTACTATTCCAAAAATATAAATGACTAAACCGTTAATGATGCCTCACTGATGACTTACTAACTTGTTACTAAACTGTTACTAATGTCTTACTAACTTGTTACTGAACCTAGTACAACTTGTTACTGATAGTGACGGTTCAACTATTTTCAGTAATGGTTCAATGAACCACTACTGAACCGTCACTTAAGTGGCTTGCGGATTGTGATTGATTCTAATTTAGAATTGAGATTTTTTCTCCACCAGATAATTGAGGTGATCTGGACTCTCCTGTAGGAGGTTGGCTCTTCTATCCTATCCCATTTGCGCGTGCAGCACAATTCCCACCAATTGATTTATGAGTTATTCTTAACCGAATACATTTGGCAATCCCTAAAACTTTTAAAATTTATTTGATTTGTTTAGATCTCTATTGAGTGTGTCTCGTCTACACATTAGCATCACATGTTTGATTCATCACTATTCCACTTCACTATAATTTCTTACACTCACTTTCTATTTTATTACGTGTCATTATTTTGCAAAACCATCATTAAGACAAAAAAAATTGTAGACACACAAATTAGTCCATCACTAATGCAAAATTCTCATTGTCATCTATAACATCCTACAATACATCCTCCAAATTCATTCAAAATAATTTGTTTGTAATTTCATCTAATTTAAATAATTTGGCATGAAAACATCATTGTTAAGGGCACTTTTTTTGAAAATGTTCTTAACAAAGAAGTCTCTAGTTAAGCCAATGAAAAAAATCAATTGGGGGCTTCTTCTTGAAAGTGCCAAATTGTCCTATTTTGACTTTGAGCATGCTAATCACCCAAAATTTTGTTGGTACTAATTACACTCGGCCTAAAACAATGTGGTCGTCATAGATATTCACAACATTGAAAGTGCTTTAATTATGTGACGAGCTCATTCCTTTGTCAATAGATTACACACAATTTGATCTCTTAAAAAATTGGAAACTCTCATCTCTATTTAATGAACTCATTTTCCTATGCAAGAGGCAAGGTGGGAGGTCCGAAAAGCAAATTCTAGATAGAGAGTTTTGCACATTTCAAGTTTGAGAGAGTGAGAAGAGTTCCTTTCCCTTGAATATATTATTCTTTAATATTCTTTCAATTTTGAAGGCTTCTGGGGAGGTCATTATATATCTTGAGGGATTACAAATCCCCCATCACACTTCTCCAACTCATCCTTGGGCTTGTAGTAGGGTTTAATCTTTCATTAGGAGTGGTCTCAAACTAGACCACTTCTATCAAGGAGTTATTAAGGAGTTATTCTAATTTGTCCACTTAGATTTATTTGCATTTTGCATTAGTTTGGAATTCTTCTAGTGCAAATGTGAGCACAAATTTTAGTGGGGGTAAGAACTATTCATTGCTTTAGTATAAAGTGCTCTTCCTCCTCATTCCACACACATTAATCTTCAAACTTTCGACCCTCAACATCACTTGGATGTCGGAAGAGGAGTTCAAGTCATGTGGAAAAAAGGAGTGGGAAAGATCAAGAGGAAATGAAATGTTTTAAATACCACGAGATGTATGATGTGCTTATCGTCATCAAAAGCCATGACTCTGAATGAAGAAAGAAGATAAAAATGTTTAGAAGTTTGATTGTGTACCAAAATGGGAGAGTTGTGTTTAGTGGGTTCTAACTTCTTTCTCTTCGGCTAGCCAAGAAGAAGGAGCTTGAGATGTTCCTCTTGTTGAATTCGCCAAGATGAATGAGACTAACTTTAATCAATTTCTCTTGAAATGTCTAACAAGAAACAAGAAACAAATGAAGAGGGGTTAGATCTAAAAGAAAGTGTAGTAATCAAACTCAAAATGAACATAAAATGACTAAATGAAAAGAACATGTAAAATAGATACTTAAATACATGTAAAATGATGCGTAAATACAAGTAAATGACAAAGAAAATATTAGAAGATTGAAAAATGGGGTGAAATGCATTGTCGGCTGAAGATCCATGATTCTAGAAATTATTGCACTCCGACATCAGAGCATCAATTCCCTGTATTGGGTATCGGTGGAAGATGATTTCTTTGCTCTTTTTGACTTGTTCATGACCTCATATGTGCTGAAGCAACTTATTGGAGTTCTTTTAACATCTAAGAATGTGTAAGAAGAGGAGAAGATCCTCCAATAGAGGGATTGAAAAGGGGAGCCTCCAAGAAGAGGGAGATGGGCAAGGGAAGAGATCAGGATGCCCAATCTCTCTAGCTTCTTGGAGGGGTTCTCAAGACAAGGGGCTTGAAGGAGGGCTTTTGAAATTAAGTGGATGAATAAGAAAGGTGGACAACTAGAGAGAGAACCAAAAAGAGAACCCTAAAAACATTTGAAAGAGCCCCTATCATAGCCTCTCAAAGTGGCACTTCAGAAAGCAAAAAACTCCTTGTTGGTACAATGTCCTTATATAAGGACTCTTTGACCTAGTGGTGCATTTAATGCACTGTGCACACCTTTGATATGGTGCCATTCCGATGTCAGACGAAAGTTGACATTAGGACATGACATTCTGATATTAAGACATCATGTTGGAGCAACGTAGTTAATGTGTTGTACACACTTCTGACACTACAGAATTCGGGCAGTCAAATCAGCCATTTGGGTCAAATTGACTATCATACATCTCAATGTCAAGATGTTAGGAGTATTGTACTTGAAACTTGCACAAACCTCTGTCAACATCAAGTGAGAAAAGACTTATCAAAATTTCCATTCAGGGCCTGACATTATGATGGTTAGGGACGTTTGATGTCCTAACATCGAGACACCTTGATGTTGGACCAATAGTCCTCTAGATGTAAAAGCACATGGAAAACTCAAATTTTTGAAAAACTCAATTTCTTCATCAACAAATTTGATTGTTATTTATAAATCAAGAGTGTTTAGCTTCTCAATTAAGCTATTTTGGAGTGTCTACACCAGATAGGTTCCCATTCGACTGGACTTGGCGAGTCTAAGTGAACTCACCATATAGATCTAATTGAGCCATTAAAAAGAAAACTGGGAGGGATGTGGATCTGCTTAGTGGGGTCGCAGGTTTCAGATAAGGATTTGTTAATGCCTTTTTCTTTTTATATGAATTTTAAATTGTTTAAACTTCAATAAAATTTGGAGGAAATTGTAGGCACCCGGATGAGCCGGCTCGGCTCGCGTGTGTCGGTGAGAGAGAGAGAAGAAGAGGAGGATGTAGTGAAAGGTGAAGTGTGTGGTCGCCAGGAGCTGAAGGCTCCAAAGTGTGATTAAGTATTAAGCAAATGAATTAGAAGAAGAAAGAGTTTGACCGCCGTACCTTGGGGATGTAAACATGGGGAGATTGTTAGGTTCTAACTTCTCCTCTCTCGGCCGGCCGAGAGGGGAGAGCTTTAGGGAGTTCTTTCACCTACGATCGGACTGAAGCTTCACTCCGATCGATTCACCTAAGAATGTCCTGCATAAAACATGAAGAAAACAAATGAAGATCATTAGCTCTGGCGTAAGTATAGCATCATGCTTGATAAAGACTCTGAATCATGCAAAAGGGAATGAACTAACCGGATCAGGACGGAATCCCAACCCCTATTTTTGGTAGATTTTCAAACATATATGAGATGCAAAATGATCTAATGCATGCCAAACAACATGATAAACAGTGCTAAGACGAAAAAGGAAGACAAAAACTCGATTAAATGGGTGATCGGACTCCGAAAATGGAAAAACGAGCTTCTGCTCCTGCTGGTGCCCTATATATAGGGCGCTAGCTGCAGGTGCCCCCCTTATGGGGCGCGTTGACCAAGGTCAAAGCGCCTTGTATATGGGGAACTAAGTCTGGCTCGAACAGATTTTCTTCCCCTCTTCGCGACGTCGCTCCGGAGTGCTGGGCGGCTTCCGGGACGAAGTAGGGGCTCCTCCTTGTAGACAATACGCAAATGAAGCCAATGGAAGGTGGTTTGGATGCTGGATGAAAGAGGAAAAACGGAGAAAAGCTCTCAAAGTTGGAGAAAAAACATGTTTCTGGATGACAGAAACAGAAGGTTTTTGGGTTTTTGGTGGATGATTTTTGGATCGGTTTGAAAGGTTATGAGAGGAGGAAGTGGCTTGAAAACGTGGTCTTGGATAGGTTCTAGGGTGGTACGGACTTGGAACCTCTTCCAAGCTCCAAATAGAGGTCTATTTATAGCTCAAAAGAGGACACTTTGGCCATTTCCAAAAAGCAGTGCCACGCGGCATTGCGCCCTATATATAGGGCGCCAGCATCATGAGGTCTGTCAGGTCGACAAGACGAGTCACCGCGGGGGGTCAAATCAACCGGTTGAATTGATTTGATTTGGTGCCAGGCGCCCTGTATATAGGGCACAGGTGCCCTATATACAGGGTGTTCAGCCCGGCTGATTGTTCTATTGATCTCCTTTGAAATGTGCCAAAAACTTGATCCGTCCGGAAAACACGAATTGCTTTAAATATTCTTCATGAAAACAAGAATTTAAACTCTCCAACTAGGCCAAAATTGCATGTCTACAGAAATGTAAAAAAATTCTAAAAAAATACTACATTGTAAAATGTTTAATTATATTTTAAATTATTCGAAAACTATTTTCATAGTATCAATGATAGTTTGATTTTAAACTTAAAACTCAAACTTAAAGCCTTAGTCCCAAATGATTAGGGTCGGCAATATGGATGTCTTTTTCATTCTCCATAATCATCTGCTAGCTCCACATGTATACTTGTTCCTCCAAATCATACTAAATATGCCTATGCCAAGTTAACTTCAGCCTACCGCTATGTCTCTTTTGCATTGGCAACATAAGGGTCACAACTTGTCTAATAGGCTCCTTAAGGGTAGGGGTGGGCACGGTTCGGTTTGGTCCGGTTTGGACCATTTTTTTCCCAAACCGAACCAAACCGAATCACCCTCCCAAACCGAACCGAACCAAACCGAATCAATTCGGTTTGGTTCGGTTTGGTTCGGTTTAAACCAAAAATAAATAAAAATATTTAAATTAATTATTTTTTACATATATATACTAGTTTTTATGTTAAAAATAATGAAAATAAATATTATTTTATTATAAAATTTATAAAAAATCATTTTTATTAATACTATAATAATTTTTTATATTTTTTTGATTGAATCGGTTTAAACGGTTTGGAGATTTTCCAAACCGAACCAAACCGAAGGGGGGTCCAAACCGAACCAAACCGAACCGAATGGGCTAGTTCGGTTTGGTTTCTCGGTTTGAACCGTTTTGTGCCCACCCCTACTTAAGGGGGCATCGCCTGCAATGTCCAAACCAACAAAGTTTTCTCTTTTTTGTAATATCCTCGATTCTCACAGCTTTCACTTTATCACTAATGCACTCGTTGCACATTCTATCTACCCTTGTGTGATCACATATCCATCTTAGCATCCACATTTCAGCTACACTCAATTCAGCAATATGTTTCTTCTTAGTTGTTCAACACTCGCTACTGTAAAGCATGGCAAGTCTTATAGCCGTGTAGTAGAATTTTCCTTCCAATTTTAGTTAGGAGTTTTCGATCACATAGAATCCCAGTGCCTACCTCCATTTTAGCCATCCCACTTTAATCTTATGATTTACATCATTGTCACATTCCCCATTCTTATGTAAGATTTAACCCAAATATTTAAATTGGGTACCTAGTGTTAGAACCTTTCCATCTAAGGTTACTTTAACCTCTTCAACTCCCAGGGTTTTACTAAATCTGAAGTGCATATTCTTCGTCTTTGTCCTGCTATTCTTAAACTCCTTAACTTTTAACATAGTTCTCTATCATTCAAGTTTCCTATTAATACCTTCTTGATTCTCGTCAATTAAAATAATATTATTTGTGAACATCAATTAAAAGAGAGTGAGACCACTTGGAGAAACATGTTTTAAAAAATGGAGACACATCTACAATAACATATAATAGTAGCTCTTTATGATGCACATCATTTTGGCTTAAGCATTGCATAATTAAGGTTAAAGTTTATGATCATCTATTTTATTCTTGCATATGTGATATGTGGTTGTGTGCTATTTATTATACATTAGATATATGATATTAAGTGTATGCAATGTTATTTATTTATGTCTCCATTGTAGAATTAGATGATAAACTATCAACTGCGTGGCATACATGATGCTAATAGGCTCATTGGCCCAAACTTCTCTAACTAGCTCAAGTACATAGAATTATTCTCATAGTTGAGTAGATTGCTTACGTGAGAAGTCGATGCTTTTTAATCATCTGATGACGTAGAAGAAGATGAGATCTTCTTCTTTCAATCACAAATAAGATGTATTGTTTATCTTACACACTATATGTTAGTCTCTATTAGCAAATAAGTTGCACAAGCAATATGAATAGATAGATATTAGATTCATCATGTCTTATCTCAATGGGCTAGTTGAGGGCACAATGAACAATATAAAATTTCTTGTGTTTCTTGTTGGTAAGACCAATGGAAAGAGAAAATGTCATCACATGAAGAAGAAAAACAAAATTAAAGTCAAGAATGTAACCAAGAAGATAGCCCAAATAAGATGAAGGATAGTACTTCTAGTACTATGATGATCGTCACTCAAAGAGGAATTGCAAATTTTCTTGTAAATGAAGCAAAGGTGAAACTTGAGAAGATCCTATCATATGTGTGGATGCTCATTTTAAGAAGAAAATGAATGATATAGATCAATCCCAACTTTGGCATTATAAACTTTGTCATATTAATGAGAAAAAACCTAAAAAGTTTCATAAAGTGGATATATTCAGTTAAATGATTTTGAATCATTAATTATATATGAGTCTTATCTCATTGGGAAAATGGCCAACTTTCCATTTACTAGACATGAGGAGAATGCCAATGAGTTACTAAAGCTTATACATTAAAATATATGTTGGCTTATGTCTATGTTGGCCAAAGGTAGATATTTTTACTTCATTATTTTCATTGTTGATTTCTCTATGGATGGGTACATGCACTTAATGAAGTACAAATCCAAGGATTTTTGAGATATTCTCAGAGTTCAAGTAAAAAGTACAGAAATAAATAGAAAGAGTATTGTGACTCTTTGATAAATCGAGAAGAATACTTGAGATTTTTCACACATCATTTGAATAAAAATAGAATCTTATCTCAGTGAACACCTTTGTATACTCTGCATCTTAATAAAGTAGATGAAAGGAGAAACCGTATTTTATATGACATAGTATGGGTAATGACAACTTTTATTGAATTGCATGTCATTTTGGGGCCATGTATTTGATATTGCCAGTACTTATATCTTAAATAATGTACCTTCTAAGTTTATTCTAACAACTCCCCACAAGATATGGAATAGGATAAAGCTAGATCTTAAGCATGTTAAGGTTTGGGTATATAATGTCCTTGTAAAGGGACATAACTCTAACAAGTTACAATATAAGATTAAGTAGGTGTGGGCTTGTGGAATATCCTAAGAAATCTTAGAAATATTATATCTACCACCCTAATTAAAAGAGTCTATGTTGCTTAGTGCACTATATTTCTAGAGGAAGAGTTCATCTATAAGGAAAACAATGTGAGCATGGTAGAGTTGGAAGAGGCTCCAATTCCAAAACTCGAGAACACTTCTACCGAGGCACTAGTTGATAATTATACAAATGCGTCTCATAGGTCTTCAATTGTACCTATTCAACCTAAAAGATACGTGGGACATATCTATGATAGAAGAAGTTAGATATAATATAGTGAGAATGATAATCTAAAGATCTATGAAGCAGCAATATTATACATTGATTCCAAAAGATGGAAAGAGGCAATAAAATCTAAAATAAACTTTATATATTTTAATCAAGTTTTGAACTTAGTAGATCCACCTGAGGGTAGAGTACCGTTAGGTGTAAAGGAATTTATAAACAAAAGATTAGAGTGAATGGGTATGTAGAGACCTTCAAGGCAAAGTTGGTAGTGAAAGAATATCATTAAAGATAATGAGTCGACTATGATGAGACATTTTCGCCTATTGCCATGGTTATAAACATTCGGATTTTATTTGTTGTTGTTGCACATTATGACTATTAGATATGTCAATTTGATATTATGAAAATATTCCTCAATGTAACTTTGATGAAGATGTGTGTATGATACAACACCATGAATACAATTCCCAATAACATCTGTTGAGATCCATTTATGAACTGAAATGTGTTCCTCATAGATGGAATAATAGATGTGACGAGATTAAATCTCACAACTTCATTAAGAATGAAGAGCCCTTCATGTAAAAAAAGAGAAATGGGAGTACTATTACTTTCTTGATGCTATGAGTGGTTTGGTTTTATCTGTCACCGACTTGCCTTCAAAATTAGCTATAGAACAAGATATTATTGCTAGAAGAAAAGGACTAGAGGCAAACTTAGAAGAGACTAACACAATGAACTGAAGGCCTATTGCTCAAAATCGATTCCATAAGCCACAGAAGCCGCAGTTCAAGAATAAATTTCAAAACAAAGGTAAGAAGGTTCCTAAAGGTGCTTGCTATACATGTGGGAAATTTGGTCACTTTAAGGCTAATTGTCCCAACAAGTAAGAGAATAAAGGTGTAAATAGGCACCCGGGTAACAAAGGAGCCGGAAAGCAAGATTTATTGGAGTAACTGAATGCAACGCCGCTTTGGTAGATTCAAATGAGTGGTGGATAGATTCAGGAGCAACAAGGCACATTGCAAAGACAAAGAAAGGACTTGTCTCCTTTCAGAAGCTTAATGTTGGTGAGCAGAGGATATATGTGGGGAACAACACCTATCTTGATGTGGATGGTGTTGGAACTTATAAGCTGGATCTAAGGGATAACATCATAGTTTTCAAGGATGTGTTCTATGCACCAAAAATCCGGCGGAACCTCATATCTATGCCAGCATTGATGAAGAAGGACCTCGAAGTCAAATTCTATAATCAGAAGGTATCTATAGGGAAAGAAAAGAAAGTGCTTGCTATGGGAAAATTTGTTCCCGAGCATGATTTATTTTGTATCCCTGTAGTAGAAACTGAAATAAATGAAATCAAAACTTCTGATTATTCTTTGTGTGTCTTGTCTGAATATGATCTATGGCATTTTAGATTGGGTCGTCCCGAAAAATCTAAAATAGAAAAATTAATAAAGATGAATTTGCTATCGGGTTTAACTAAGGTTGAGTTATCACCTTGTGAACATTGCTTGGTCAGAAAGATGACTAAGAAATCATTCTCGGGAGGACATAGATCACAAGAATTGTTAGAATTGGTCCACTCAGATATTTGTGGCCCATTAAGAATAAAGACAGACAATAACAAAGAATATTTCATAAGTTTCATAGATGACTACTCAAAGTATGCCTATGTATATCTTATTTCTGCTAAGTCTGAGGCAATCAGCTGTTTTAAAAGATATAGAGCAGAAGTAGAAATGCAATTGGGTAGAGATATTAAGGTGTTAAGAACATATAGAGGTGTAGAATATAACTCGAAAGAGTTTGAATTATATTGCCAAGAGCATGGAATAAAACAACATGTAACAATGTAAATTCATAGGATATTGTGAAAAATCTTATGTCTATAGGTTCTTTCATAAAGAAAAAGGGGTTATTGAATATTGGGATGCTACAGTCCTAGAAAGTCTAGAGGAAGAGGAATCTTATGAAAATGAGAAGGAATCTCTAATTGTGATAGATGATGACTATTACAATGATAACTTTAGAAATTATCCAATAATTGAGGAAGAACCTAGGATAGCAGAATCATCTCAACGAGAAATAGTTGAGGAACAAAATGATCCTATGATAGAAACACAACCTGATGTACCTGCAATTGGCAACAAAGGAAATAGAATTCTACCTGTGTGGATGGATGATTTCTATTTATACTCATGTGAGCCTTCATGTCTGATAATAGATATAGATGAGGAAAATCACATAGATCCGGTAAACTATAATGATGCCATGAAATCATGCGAATCAGAATTATGGATAGATGCTATGAAAGAAGAAATGAACTCCATGAAAATTAATGGAGTGTGGGAACTGTATGATTTGCTTAGGAATAGGAAGGCTATTGAGTGTAAATGGGTATTTAAGAAAAAGCTTCGAGCTGATGGGTCTATAAAAAAATTTAAGGCCCGGTTAGTTGCCAAAGGTTATAATCAGAAAGCATATATATATTATCGAGAAACCTACTCACCAGTTGCAAAATTTGCATTAATAAGAATTATTTTGGCTATTGTACTGCATCTTGACCTGGAATTACACTAGATCGATGTCAAGACTACATTCCTTAACGGAGAGTTAAGGGAGGATATTTATATGCTACAGCCTGAAGGATTTCAGGAGGAAGGTCAAAAGGAAAAGGTATGTAAATTAAAAAGTTCAATTTATGGTTTGAAACAGTCATCTAGACAATGGTATCTCAAATTTCATGATGTTGTTATTCAACTCGGCTTCATTCCAAATCAGTTGAATAGCTATGTGTATGTCATGAAGAGTGGGAGCATGGTGATTATATTATCCTTATATGTAGATGATATATTGCTCACCGGTAATGATATCAAAATGTTGAATAAGGTAAAAACTGAGCTTAATGAGAAATTTGAAATGAAGGATATCGGAGAGGTGTCCTATGTCCTTGGTGTTCATATACAAAGGGACAGGAAGTCTAAATTGTTAAGTATAAACTAAGAAAAATACTTAAGGTCTGTACTCAATAAATTTGGAATGCATAATTGCAATCCAACACCTACACCATTAGTGTATGGAAAATGGATGGGAAAAGAGCAATGTCCTAGAGAAGGACAATGTCCGCTCAAGGTGTCGTATGCTGAGGTAATTGGAAGCCTAATGTATGCAATGATGAGTACAAGACCGGACATAGCATATCCTATGAGCTTGGTTAGTAGGTACCAAGCTAATCCTGGTCCAGCACATTGGGAAGCTGTTAAAAGGATAATGATGTACCTAAAGGGTACGGTGCACCATAAGTTAGTTTACCAAGCGAAAACACTTGATGTGCGTGGTTACTCTGATGCAGATTTCGGAGGGGATAAAGATGACGAAAAGTCCACTTCGGGACACTTGTTCATATTTGGTGGTGCAACTATTTCTTGGGGAAGTAAGAAACAAGTGTGTGTGGCACGATACACACAAGAAGCTGAGTATATTGTCTGTAGTGTAGCTACTACTCATGTCGTCTGGATTAGGCGATTTTTGATAGATTTAGGTCTTAATTTGGTTGATGGGCCAATTGAGATCTATTGCGATAATCAAACTGTCATCAACTTGATTAATAGTGGAGCAAATAGCTCAAAAGGAAAACATATAGAAATACAATATCATTATATTTGGGATATTGTACTGAAAGGGGAAGTAAAGGTAACTAATATCCCCACCAGTGATATGATTGCCGATCCTTTAACAAAAAGAATGCCGGTGAAAAATTTTATTAAGCATGTAGGCTTGATGGGACTCAAGAATATATGAGTCAAAGAAAATGATTATGCATCCCACGGATAATGAGAATGTATAGGAATATATATGTATCCCATAAATAGTGGGAGTATATGGAAATATATATATACATCTCATGGACAGTAGAAATACATAGAAATATTATAAATCTCATGGATAGTGAGATAGGAATATCATTGTATCTCATAGATAGTGGGAGTACATGAGAATGTCTATGTATTTCATGAATAGTGAGAATACATAAGAAAACTATATGTATCTAATAGATAGGTGAAGTATAAAATATTTTTGCTTTACAAAAAGAGGGAGTATGTTTATTTATTGGCCAAGTGGGAGATGTAAGAACGTTACCCAACATTTTAGAAATGGCCAACAAATAGAAACCAAAACCAATAGTAAGCATTCCCTTCTTTGAAATCGGTATTGATGATACATAATATTCTCCTTGGTGTTAAGGAAGAAATGGAATTAATGGGCGGTATTGATTTGGGATGGAGGGAATGGGGGTCACAAGCCCTATAAATAGGTGGCTAATCCTTATGGGATGGACACAAGCAACATCCCCATCGTCGGAGTCCCAAATCGATCTCATCATTGATCCGTTGGTCAATGATGAGATCGTTGTGGCGACCACGGTGGGACATCTGTTGTGGTAACATGTGCAATTGACCTTATAATGATGCCGGGTCTTTAAAAGTTGATTTGGAGCTTCGCCGAACAAAATCGGATGATTTCCGAAGTTTTCTGAAAAGGAGAGTATCCGTTGTGGCGACCACGGTGGGACATCTCAAAATTAGAAAATGAACCCCTCAGGTTAGAAAAAAGAAAAATGATCAACCTGTCTGAATGAGTACCCAGAATGATAGTCAAGGCAAAAGGTACTAAAATATGGGCAATGTCCCCACGGGTCAAAAAACCTGTCCAAATATGTGCCACATAGAAAAGAGCAAAAAATAAGAAAAACCCAAAGAGGCCGAACCCCAATGGGTAATTTGAGTGAGAGTAGAGAAATCCCTCTCAACATCTTCAAACCCTATCAAGGACTTCCTCTATACTCTTCCTTCTTAAACCCCTTGGGTAGGGTAAACCGACCAAATCTAGGTGGAATCCAAGCCGATCAAAGGAAGAAGGTTAGAAGGATTCTAGGTAGGGAACTTTATTTTTGCACGTGGTATCTACCACTTGAGTCTTGACAAACCCCAAAGACCGATGAAATTGTCTCAAATACCAGCATTTTCTCCACAAAAAATGCATATTTTAAAAACCCCAAAAAGTGAATATTTCTAAAAAACCTAAAAAAGTGAATATTTTCAAAATCCAAAAAAATGAATATTTCAAAACCCCCCCAAAAAGTTGAATATTTAAAAAAAACAAAAAAATGCATATTTCAAAAAATCAAAAAAATGCATATTTCAACAATCCAAAAAAACAATTTGAACACTTTTGAAAATTCAAAAAAAGTGAATATTTCTAAGAAACCAAAAAAAATTTTGCTCATTTGCTCAGTCATGATCATTGCCTTAGTTGCATCCATGTTTATTTGACTGTCATGCATATTTCCATTTATGCACTACATATCCATTTTTGTTTTAATTACCTTGTTAAGAAGGCTCTTCCCTTTGACCTAAGTCAAAGGTTGGCCATAATGGGCAAAGGGATGAGTCGTGGTGAAGATCTAATCCCCTTTTATCAAGTGTTTCAGGCATTTCAATGTAGGAGAGGAGAGGATTCACACCACGACAGGTAAGTTCTCTCAACCCTTACATTTCATTTAAGTCATTTTTTTTATACCACCTTGTTAAGAAGGCTCCTCCCTTTGACTCAAAATCAAGGCAAATGATATACAGGCAAAGGGATGAGTCATAATGAAAATTTAATCATCTTTGATAAGTGTTTTCAGGAGCTGAAGAAGCAAAAGAGAAGGGCCATCAGGCAACCTCTGAAGTCCAATAGGTGAATTGGTGAGATCAGTGTTCACCAAGGAAGGTCATGCCAACCTTGTGGCGAAAAGAGAGAAAGCACTACCTATCGTGATGCTGTATTCCGTCAGAAGGCAAGACAAGGATGGACCAGAGATGCTGATGAATCAGGCAGTTGATGCAAGATGATAGACCACACCTGAGGACTTCACTTAGCTTCACATCAATTTCACATCATAACCATCACTTCATTTTTTGCACTTCACATCACTTCTACTATTGTCACCTAGTTATATTAGGGCCATTTGATACATATTATATGCATTAATGTTGAAGACCTTGAGAGTGAAAATGACTGGACCCGAGATCCCCTTCAACAAAATCTACGACGGCTTGGTCATTTCTTCACACTCACGGATAAGCCAAAATTGAACATTGGAGGGACGATGGTTCCTAATCAGCTGTCTTGACCTCCAATAGACAATATATATCTTCAACTATTTTCTACATATTTTTCTATGTTTTCACATCCATCTCCTTTTTATTCTTCATCATTACTAATTTTATCCCTTCATGTTTTATTCCTTTCTTTTTATTCCACCATGTTTTATTCTGTCCTTTCTTTTATCCCACCGTGTCTTTTATTTTATCCCACCATGGCAATTGTCATGCCATTGTTTCTTCTTTCCCATCATTCTATGTTAGTCCCACCATTATCTTTCAATCCCACTATGGCTTAAGTTTGTTTTGTCGTTTTCCGAATACTCGGTTTTCTAACAGAGCGTGATTCATGGTTTTCACGATACCCGAGCAATTTTGTTATGCTTAAAAACGAACCCTTTAAGAACTTGAGATTATTCCACTCAGAATTAAACTGAGTATTTTGGTGAAACTTGAATGAACTTGAGATTCCAAATACGATGAATTGGTATTCTTTTTATTTTAAGATCAGATTTCTCTTTTAAAAACTTTAGCCCATCACAGTACAAGAACACCGCAAAGTTCGGGTTGCTGGCTGATGATGAACCTACGAATTCGAGGGCTCCTCACCACGCTGAGGGTTGGCTACATCCTTTTATCCTTTATCATTTACTTTTTCATCTCTCGTGCCAAGGGCATGTCTTTTACCAATCAATTATGTGAGGTTTTGATAGAACATGAAAGCGATATAGAATACTCAGTGAGATTCATATTGCTGGATCAGGTAGATAAGCGTGTCTATATCTACACCTTGATGCCACCTTTTCAGTCCATCATCATTCCATTCCGCTACATTCATCTACGCTCACTTGCATTCCATTACAGTTCGCTACGAATCACTCCACTTCATTACATGCCACTCCCTTACAAAGTCGACATCAAGGCGAGGCAAGCTGTAGACACGCCAAATTCGCCTAATTCAGAGCATAAAACTCATGTTTTATAGGGTAACATGTGCGATTGACCTTATAATGATGCCGGGTCTTTAAAAGTTGATTTGGAGCTTCGCCGAACAAAATCGGATGATTTTCGAAGTTTTCTGCAAAAAGCCGTAATTTCCAAGCGAATGCCACACGTAAATCGTGTAAACACGGAAATTGGCTGAATGACCAATGCCTAATGATCATGCATTGAAGGTTATGGTCATATTCACACCCCGGACAAGTTTTGTTGCATACCGTGCCTTTCCGGTTTGCCGTCGGAGTCATTTTGACGAGTATCGGATCTTCTGTTCATTGTCCTAACTTCCGGAAAAAATTATGAAGTTTTGGAGGGTGTTATGGCTGATCCGATGCTATATAAAGCTTCTTCGTCCTGTTATCTTTCCAACGCAACAAACGGCGTCGAATTCCGAGTTCGGGAGTGTTCGCAATGGCTTCCGGAAGAAGAACGCGCAAAAACAGTCTCATGCGCCCGGGTTCCTGGTCACATGCGCCCGGGACCCATGGCACGTGCCCATACGCCCTACCAATGAGGCACGTGACATCGTGCCCTCACTTGAGGGCACATGCGCCCTACCCTTGAGGCACGAGGGAACCAGTTTTTCACCGGGACTCTACCACTGAACCGATCGACCGGATAAGGACAACTTTTTCGGGAATAGTGCCATGCGCCCACACTGGGAGGCACATGCGCCCCTCAGTGGGGCGCATGCGCCCTGCACCAGGGCGCATGCGCCCAGGGGTAGGGTGCAAGGTACCCTATTTTTTAGTCTGGATTGCGCCGTCTGTTCTCCTATAAATTGACTCTGATTCTGGTCGTTCCAGAAGCAGGAGCACGACCCCCCAGGCATCTCAAGACGTCCAACCACCCTCCTGCATTGATTTTGTGATTTTTAGAGAGAGAATTTCGAGTTTTAAGAGAGAGAAAAGTCGGTTCAAGAGAGAGGAAGGCTGTTCTGCAGGTGATCTGCCAGGTCTCTCTTCTACGACCTCTACAGCAGTGTGTGGACGTCTGCTGCCCGAGCTCTCTTCATCAAAGTTCTTCATCTCCAAGTCTTATTCAGTTTTCAATTGACGGCACTCAATTCCAAGGTCGGGGCTGGTCGTGACCCGTGCAGAAGAAAAGTCGCGCCTGGCAGATCCTGGACTGCTGCTCAGCTTTTTCGACAACCCAGATTTGGCTATATCTTTCTCTATTCAACTCAGAATCTTTCTGGTTTTTTTCCTATCTCTTTGTTTAGTGATTATCCATCCTCCTATCATTTTTTTACATTTTTTTAGTCTGTTTATCCGAAAATAAAAAGGGGTTGGAGATAACCCGAATCCGGTCAGTTTCTTGTCATTTGTGTGTTTTATGTTATTCTCTTTACATATACTCCACTTTGTTTAGTTCTAATAGTCTATTTAACTTGTTTATTTGTCTAGTTGCACAGAAGATCAAGCACCCACCACGTTGAGGACTCTTCTTCATCGGCCAGCCGAAGAAGGAGAATCTTTAACCCGCACTCTTCACGCTAAGGTACACACGGTCATTTTAATTCTATAAGTCGGAACCCACGGTTCCTGGAGACCACATTTCTTTCTTCTCATACTCCTCCCACATGACCCAAATCGTCTCTTTGGTGATCGAGCGACGCCAAGGGATGAAAGTTTGGGGATCAATGTGAGTGTGGGACCGAGGTGAGAGTTGTTTTCCGAGTTTTATTCCTTTCTTTTCTCATCCCCTCTTGAGGTGACGATCTGGATTCACGGACTTCCCTGAAAAAGAGAAGGCCTCGTCGAGTTTTCAGAGTCGACAATCATGTCTCCCCCTTAAAAATCATTAAAATAGAGAGTAAATCAGTAGTTTTCTATGCCTTTTCATATGGTCTATCATGTATGATATGCTATGTACATGGCCTAATGAGGCACGTGCTCTAAGTTTTATGAGTAGGAATCAAGTAAATCTTAGTGAGAGTCACTGAATTACTATGAAATACATCTTTAAGTACTTAAGGATGACTGATGATATATTTTCAATATATGGAAGAGAGGACTTGAGGCTTCATGGTTTTACACACTCAAGTTTCCAGTTAGAAAATAATGATAACAAGACAACATTAGAGTACATGTTTACCCTAAATGGTGGTGCAATAAGCTATAAGAGTTACAAACAAAGAGCAATATGAATTCTACAACCAAAATAAAGTTTACAGTTGTTGCAAAGACTGCTTAAAAAGATGTCAAGATTAAGAAGTTCATCTTGGGAGCCATCCCTTCTATATTTGATCATGTCCTATTATGTTATGAAAACAATGATCTGTTGCATATGCAATGGATCTAATGTCTTATCGTAGAATTAACAACTGAAAAGAAATAATATAAGATATACAATCATCAGTTGATAATATTGCAAATCTACTAATTAAAATTTTAACTCAAAGTTTATTTGAGCATCACCTTGAGTTGATGAAAAACATACAGATGTGTGATTAGTTTTAGTGCAAGTGGAAGATTAATGGAAATGTGTCCTATAAGTTAATCATATTTGATATGATCCAACATTTTTTTTGAAATTTCTTATTCAATTTTTTTGCATATATTCGTTCCTTGCACTAATTAGATACATAACATAATGAAGACATTTATCACATGTAGTGATAACTAAATCAGGTTAATAAGATCAATTATCTATAGCTATACAATCTAAACATTCCTAGTTGTATGATCCTTGAAATGAGATATTAAGAATCTTGATAGACTAGTGTATGTGATGTCTTCTCATAATGAGAGAGTGATCAATCTTATTACTCATTAATGTGGAGACACTGAGATACATGTATTAGTACTCATTAGTGAAATGAGTTCATTAAATAAATATAACTTAGAAACCTTGAATGATATCTAACCAAACTGTCAATCAAGATTTTCTATCATCACAATTGTTTGGTTAAATCTTTTACTTGATTCATCAAAGATGCCTTATCAAGTATATTTTGTGCTTTAACTATTGACTTATGGATCACCAATACGACGATCTAGTATAATTAATGAATCACATACAATAAAACATAGTGAAGGTAATTATGCAGACGATAATGAATAATTTACTATTGGTAAGTGAGAATGTCCTATAAAATAGTGCTCTAAATTCATGGTTGGGATAATGAGAATAATTAAAAATTGAGTTTTTTAATCAATTTGATTTTGAGTACAATATTATAAAGTGTTAGCATACTAAGGCATTAACGGTTGATGTCTTATATTTATTCAACTGGGGCATTAAATAAACGAGGATGTATATTCTTACAATAACTGATGATGAAAATGTTAAATAGAGATAAAATTATCCCAAAAGTTACTTGAGATCATAGTGAGTGACTTGTACCTTACATGATTAGAAGTTTGTTGAGTATGCTATCGAATAATAGATTAAATTTACAAAAAAATTTAAAATTATGTTTTAACTAAATAGACTTTTAGGTCTAGTGTATTAGAATTGGTTTATTAGTATGGGGTTATGGACATAATTTATAAAAATTATAAGTTTTTTGTAAAAAAATAATTTTTAAAAATAATAGCAAATTGAGTCAAACTTGGATAAGTGAAGGGTGCTAATTTTGTGACCAACATTTACTAATATCCTCTCCCACCTTAGACGTTGCTTGTACAGGTGGAGTGTTGTCTATGATAAGTTGGAATGTACGACATGCGTGAGAACTCATTTAAATGAAGTTTGTATGGATATCGCTAGAGGTTGTTCACATTGACAACTTGGAGAGTACAAGCACATTCATTTTTACGTGATCTTGAGAGATTAGTTGAACCCCATAGAAGTATATTCAAATTTGGTTTTCAATAATGTCTTTCGGTTCCAATCGAGATAATAACTATGAAATCTAAGGCATCATCACATCTGCTATCTATAGAACAATTCCTCACAATAAGATGTTATTTAAGAGGTCAAGACAATAACATGTAAGATAACAATGTAAAAAAATACTTGAATATCATATATCGTACAAAAAAATATAAATTATCTATCATTTCAAGATACATATATATAGTTATAAGAAAGATGGGAGATAATATTAGGAGTGTGCACGGATTAGTTTGATCGGATTTGGATCATGTTTTTTTTTCAAATTGGATTGAACTGAATTAGGTCTTCCTAACCAATTGAATCAAACCAATTTGGTTTGGTTTGATTTAGATTGAAAATAAATAAAATATTCAAAATAATTATTCTTTACATGTATATTTATTTAATAGTTATAAATAATATTTCATTGTAAACTATGTACCTATCATTTTTATTAATAATATAATATTTTTAACAATATTTTATTTAATTTGGTTTAAATGATTTGATTTGGTTTGGACACCTTTTAGATTAGTGACATTGAAAAGGGGTTCCAACCAAAACAAACAAACTAGTTAGGTTCGGTTGGGAGGTTTAAACCATTTAATGCAGACCCTAGATAAGATTATACTCAATGCACCACATTGCTGGTGTGACTTACGAATAGCTTTGTTAATATTTTTATTGGGTTTTGAGGATCGGGTCTCGAGGGTGGAAGTAAAAAAGGGCACAACTTTATGCAGGTCCGTTTGTTTGTCCGCAAATTTTCAGGAAAATAGTGTCAACTCACTTATTTGTTTACGTATAAAAGATGAATCGTGCAAAACAAATTACAAATCTCTAACAACTTTGATTTTGGCATTCACCTAGTGTCAGGTGGTCACCGTTTTCGACGAGTGGTCTCGAGTCTTTTTTAAGACTTATTACTTAAAATATTATTAATATATATTATCAATTTTAATAAATTTATTGTTTGAGCTTAATTTTATAAAGACATATACCAGTAGATAAAAATTTTATTTTATCCTTATGTACTTGACAAATAAAATAAATTTATTAAAAAGCTATTTTATCATACGAGTTACTTATGTGATAAATTTATTAATAAAAATTTAACTCAAATTTGAATTTGCAAATGTTTGAACTATTTTTAATTAATTTTTTTATAAAAATTACAACACTTTACATTGTACTATTACGTAATATATATTTTATTTAGTTGCCAGTGTATTGTCCTAGGTTTTCAAAATATAAATTTTAAGTAAACCATTTCATAAGAAACTTTTTAGCTTTAAAAATTTTTTGTTATATGCTAATGTATAAACTTGATATGTAATAATTATTTATAAATATTTAAGTAAATAAATAAAGATACTATGGTAAAACCTTGTATAAAATTTATATAAATAATTTAACAATAAAAATAATAAATCTTGTTTTACAATTTTTTTTGACTAATATATAAATAATAAATTGTATTTTTAGTTTTGTTAAAAAATAATTTTATGTAAAATAATTTTTTCAAAATTTACTTTTTATTAAGCTTTTGTTATAAATAAATAATTTAATTACATAAATATGATAAAATTATTTATAACCAATATGCTCTCATTAAAGTTTTTGGTGAAATATTATGGAAATAGAATTACAGACAAACAAATGACTAATGTTGTTTTTAGATTCATTGGAAAATGACATTCGATGAAAAACTTTTTCATCAATTTTAGTTTTACGTAAAATCAAATGGACCCTTAAGTGGAGAGAGACTTTATGTGGAGAGCGACGTGATCATCACTCTTACCTTGTTTGTTTTGTATTTAAAGGAGTTGGATCATGAGCGATCAAAAGTCAGTTTTGTCTTGTTTATTTATATCTTTTGGAGTTAATTTATATTTAATTATTTATCATCATGAAAAACTTCTAAGGTGTTTATTGTTGTACCAATTATCTTGCTTCAATGATTAATAATTATATTGAATAAATATGTTCCTGTCAATCTTAAAATTGACGGTGATAAAGAATAATAATAGATATTTAATTAACATTATCAAATTTTAAACTTCTAATACAAAGAAAATATGGTATGTAATGTAAGTGCACTCCATTTTCTAATCAATGTAAAACAATGTATTTTGTTAGATATTATCGAGGACACTGTGACATGATTTGGGATCGCGGCCGTTTTAACGAGAGGCAAGCAAGAATGGAAACTCTTCGTCGGCGGCGGAAACCCTCTCTCGCGGCACCTCGTCGGTGGCAACAACTTGCGGCGGCCCCCTCGGTTGGCAGCGGAACTCCGTGGCGGTACCTCACTCGTGGCAGCGGAAACCCTCGCTCGCGGCCCCTCGTCGGCGGCGGAAACCCTCGCTCGCAGTCCCTTGTCGACGGTGGAACCTCGCGGCGGCACCCTCCGTCGGCGACCAAACTCTTGCTCGCGGACCCCTCAGTTGGCGGCGGAGCCCTTGGGAGGCTACCCCGGACCCCCTGCGGCGGCGCTTTCGGAAGTCCTCTCGCTTGTCCTGCGGCATCTCGCGGCTCCCTTAACACCACCTTCGCAGCGGCCTCTTCTGGCAAAATCTCAAGGGTGAAACTTGCACCCATCGGTTTTCTGCTGTCAATTTTCAGTTGTTGCATCATCCTCGCCACTCATTTTTGAATCCCTGTGAAATTTCTTTTTGTCATTTTGTAGTTGTTTTTGTTCCGGGAGGGACGAATGTTCGTCCCTCCCACGCTCCCTCTTCAGTGCTCTACCTAAACACGGGTTTAGGTGTTTTGACTCCTTTGTTGCGCTGGAGATGCGGAGTCCGGCTTACGTATGTTGACCTGTGTTATTAGGTTCTATGTATTTGTTTGTTGTCGTGTGGTCTAGTTCCTTGATGATATCTTTTCTAGTTATCTACATAGTCACTTATTTTATCTCGAGATCGATGGCCTGGGCGATATTCACATCTTTTTGGTGTGATCTTCCGGTCTCAGGACAATTATCAAACCCTTTTAATGGAGTCGCTTTATCTATTGTTCAATCATATAAATATTTATATGTGTTGGTCGATTTGTAACTATGTTTGAGTCACTTAGAAAATATAAGTTCTCTTAGAACTTTCGTTATGTATAGTTTAGTTTTTTATCTTTTCTTTAGTTTAAGTCTCCCGATCTATCTTCATGTATGTACTCTTTTACGTTAGGAATGAATCAGATTGTGGTGTTGTTCAAGACGACGACGACGACAATGGAGAAGTCATGGGTTGTATTCACGACATACGGATGACCCTTCATTTGGCGGTGAGGTGACTATGTGGTGAAAAATTGACTAAATTTTATGTAGATATTGTAATTAAATATTGTTTGACAATTGCTTTGAACGACATATTATTCAAAATATGAAAGGCTCTTTTAAAAACAATCATAATTAAGGATGTGTTTGATAAATCGTCGATATCAACATCCTATTAAAACTATAGTCTACATTTTTAATGATAATCATAATTTTAATGGGGTGTTTGATATCAGGATAACTTAGAGATAATTATATTTTATCCTCAAATTTAAAAAGATAAATTATGTTTATTCTCAATTTTTTTATGCCAAACGGGCCCTTATAGGATATCATTAAAATATTTAAATGCCAGTTTGATTTGAATATAAAAATTAATAAAAACACTTTTGATATCTGACATCAAACACAACTGTTCAACTGACTACTCGATATTAAAAATAATACTAATACAAGTTTAACCTCGAGCTTATTAAGTTAAAGCTCAAAACTCAAATCTGTCCCAGATGAATCTGTAGTTTAATGTTGGCATTGAGATTTTACCATTCAAACTAGAGAAAGTCAACAATCATCTATCTACATGTTTATGATTATTCAAATATTTATTAATTATTCAAAGAAATATATAATCAACTATTGGACTAGTTCTTTTCGTTTTCAACTTTATTCAAATTTTTACCGTTGTTTGCACCAGTGTTTACGACGGTCAAATTTTTCCATTTTTTTTGCAGTTTTCCACCCTCCCTTCTTATTTATGTCAAGAGCGATCTCACGTAATAGACGGCTCAGATCACTGGAAAAGCCACATTGGGCGCCCCCGCCTTATCCAAACTGTCCTCATTTCTTCTTTCCTCGCTCCCTCCGCCTTTTCTCTTTCCTCCCCCAGCCCGGTTCTGCCGTCTGACCTCTCAAAGAGGCCAGGAGAGTCGGTAGTGCGGCAACGATGGCGGCAGTACACGGGCTCTCGTCAACCGGCACGACCTCTCTGCGGCCTCTTCGTGGTGACGCCCCCTCGGCCTTCCTCCTACATCAAACTCGCCGGATATGCAGATCCACTCAAACGAGTGCAATGGCGACGGCCGCAGGTAGACCACTCACCGTCTCTACGTGTCGTTTCTGGATTAGCTCTGTAGAATGGTGCATTTGGAGGTGGTGCATCGGGGATACTGTTTTATCCTCGGTGTTCTTTGTTTTAAATGGGCAGACGGAGTGTCTAAGCACTCAGCAGTTCTTATGTATTTGTGGTTGGCATCTTTTAGGTAATATTCTAGGCCGAAGTGTGAAACTAAATGTATAGAGCAAAGCATTGCTTCTTTATCTGTGGATTAGGTATCGGGGAAGAAGCAATTTACATGCACGTTACATGGGGTTTCTCAGGCGAGGCCTGGCAACGGTAAGATAGTATCCCTGCGCATGAAGCAATTGGAAAGCTTTCCTTGCTTCTTAGATAAGGGTCTAAGGCCTTATGGGATAGTAACATCTGGCATCACTTGGTGACGGTTTGAAATAAACTTCATGGTCAGAGATGTATTTTCCTATTTTGCTGATTTTGATCTGCTGTCCGTCCTTGTCACTTCTCGGTGAGAACTACTTTCCCAAGATAATCATATATTGTATTGTTATGCAGGACATAGCTGCGTGTCCAACAAAGTCCCTCTCTTGAGATCAGCTTCTCATTATGCTAGTCTACAGTATGGTTCAAGTGCATTTTTAGGCAGATATGCCTCATCTGGACATATTTTTCAGAAGGGGTAAGTGTCATAAGCTGTTATTTGATGTTTATTCTTTTGTGTGTGTGTGTGTGCATGTATGTTTTAATTTTATCATTCTCCGTGTTTTTTGCCTACTTTTCAGATCAGGAAGCATCAAGTGTGCCACAATTGAAGAAATTGAAGCTGAGAAGGCTTTGATTGAAAAAGTTGCTGTAGGTGTTTTATGCATAAGTATCTCACATTTTCACTTTGTTATTTTATAATTTTTGTGTTAGGAGTGATGCACTAAATTTACATTACTATTCTTGGTGTTACATGTTGAAATGTTTCAGAAACAAAGGATGGAGAAGACCATTGAATCCATTCGGGCTAATTTTAATGCTGTCAGGACAGGAAGAGCAAATCCTGCGATGCTTGATAGGATCGAGGTATGTGTGTCTTGTACTAGCATTTTTGAACTTGAGTTGCTTCTTACCTTTTTACACAGTTACATGGATATGGAGAGCATTACTGTACTATTAGATTAGAAGGATGCTAGCTTTAGATTTTTAAAAAGGGACAAGTTGAATAATAATAATGCTATTAAAGGATGCTAATTGAATATGATTAATGATATTAAAAATTGAATTTGACAGACCCACTTTTTTGATAAAGAGAGGCTGGCACTGCCACTTAAGTTAAGTGCATTGATTATCTTATTGAGAGGAATAATCTTGTTTTAGTGTTAATCAGTGTTTGGAAAAGTTACCTGAGTGGTTGAGCAATCGGATTTTGGTTGAGAAAAACTAGTATGTGGTCAATATATGCTTGTACCACTCATGTACGTGTATTCACGTATATATGCACGATAATATATCCTTGTAGTTTTACTACCTATCGTATCTTTTTTTTTTCCTGAAACTTGTGCTCTTAATTAATTTGCGTGAGCATTCAGGTTATCTACTTAGGATATGCCAAGCAAAACATGTGATGATGGCATAATCCAGTTCCATATACAAATGGGGGATCTGGATTGCTTGTGCCTTTCTCACCAATTTTTTTGGAGTAAGATAGTTCTCAGTTTGTATCTACAACCTTCTAGTTATGGAGGCTGGAGGATCAAGCTATTTCATTAATTTTTATTTTCTGTTACTGCAGAAAAGTTATTTTGCTTTTCCAACATTTCTGCTAATTTATATTTGGTTGAGAAAGATGCTGAACAGAGAGTGAGGAGAGAGGTCTGGAGATTTAGCTGCCGGGGCTACCCGCCGGACCTGGTTTTGCAGGGAAGGATTACCCCTATGGAGATATTCCAGTCATCCCCAGGCTGTTGGGTCACTTGGAGGCTGGAGGTATTTCGGGGAGGCACTTGGGAGTGTCCAGCCATCCTTAACTGGAGATTCAAGTGGGGGTAAGCCGGAGGATGGGTGGTCTCAGGTGAGTTGGATCATGGATGAAACAGCTTCCTGCCCATTCTGCCCCATTGCTATGCTAGGATGAAGCTTCCCTGATACCTGGATGCTTGTTTCACAGGAACGTATGAGGAAGGTGCTATGGCAAGAGCCACTGGGCCAGGGATTTTAGGACTTGGTTAAGGTGTATGGTGTTGGGCCAGAGATTAAGAAGCAATTAGTTCATTCCCTACCGGCATTGGAGGCAGATGTGGTAGATGGATTCATGGATGCTTTATGGGGTCCAGAAGCATGCATGTGAGTTCAATGATTGGAGGAATGCCTTGTCGTCTCAGTTGGCAACATAGACCCTTTGGTTGCTGGCGAGATGGATATTAGAGAATTTCAACAATCACAATGGCCAGGTTCACCCTTTTGGTAGATTTCAGGTGATGGCTGCGTGAGCCGTGTTGTTTGGAACTTGTCCTCTAGCGGCTGGCACAAGACTGCAGCAAAACCTTTAATGGCACCTGTGGTACCGTGTTCTCCTTTAGTGATTGTTGCCAGAGTTTGTGTGGCCCTAGCTGAGCATCCTCCATCATCATGGTGTACCTGTCTGGGCTACCTGCCCACCTTTGGTCAGTCATCACCATTAGTGCCTTAGTCAATCAAATTGGGAGGTTGGTTGCTATTGAGAAAAGAACTTTGAAAGCACCGACATTGAGATCTCTGAGAATTATGGTGAAACTTCGTAACCTGAAAGTGGTCATGATTAAGCTTAGATCCTGGAAGCTATGCTATTAGAACTGGATTTTGGAGATGGTAAACATGGTTAAAGGTCCTAAGGAACCTTGTGCGGTTAACCTTGGGGCCCAGGACCACCGGAGCCAAGTCGAACTATCCTGTTTTTAGCAACAAGTAATGTTCTATGTTTCCATTTTTTAATTAGTGTAATCAGGATGCTGATCCTCGGATGGTCCTAGAGAAGCTGAGAAGGTGCTTTCAAGACCTTCTAATCGTGAGTGAGCCAATTTTTGTAATGGCCTTTTGGCCAGCAACAAGGAGTGGCTTATTTGGTGCTCTGTTTTTTGTGCCAGGCTAGGGAGATGAAGTTTATCTGCATCCCACGGAGCTGGTAGGGATGTCAGGTCTAGATAGTGAGCGGAATCTGTTATGCTTTAAGTCTCTCCCGGTCGGCCAGGATTCTAAATTGTGCTAGAACCCTTTAGGTGCTCAAACTGGGAACCTTCTTTTTGTGGGTTTGTACCTACTAGTTCTTGTACCGGTTGGGGAGCTTGGAGAATTGTGTTCTAACTGTCCAATGGTGCTCGGTGGGGGCTGGTGGTTCATGCTTACTACTTCTTCGGACTGGGCCAATTGCAATTTTGCTCTTCTATTCTGGTTGATCATGGGTTGCAGGTGCACCAAACATCCAGAGGTGAGGGGAATGATGCTATCTCAGTGTCAGAGAGGGCACCAGATCTAGATGGTTGGGTCTGAAGGGTATCAGTATCTGGGAGGTGGGGACCTCCTTCACCCTCGGGGGGGGGGTGAACAGCAGGAAGAATAAAGAAGGTTGAACAGTAATAAGAACACTGTAGTGTGGACTGAGACTGATTGGAGGAAGGGCTCTGACCAACCTATGGAATATGCACCAGAAGATTTGAAGTTCATCCCGGTTAGTTCTATTATTGAAATGAGGTAACAGGTAACATTGGTTCATGCTTCATATGTAGGTAGGAGACAGAAATTTCCTGGTTCAATTTAAGAATGATTTGGGATTGAAAGTGTGTGTATGCGATCAAGAAGAAGACAGATTCTTCAAAAGTTGGATCTAGAGAGCTTCAATTTCTTCTGGCAAATGGTCATATTGAGGAGTCTAGGAGAATGCCAAAAGTGGCAAAGGGTGTCATTATTTCATTCTTGATGAGGTTCTTGAACTGGAACCTCGGGTCTGAATGGTGTTACAAAATCAGAGAGCTGAACTAAATATTTCATGGGGGCAATTTTGAGATAGTGGCTATTCAGGAAATGAATATGGATATGGTAGACTCTTTGTTGATGAATAAAGTTAGTAATTAAATAAAATTGGAATTTTCTTTTTTTCCTACTTCAAGCAGAAGTGGAGGAATTCTCATACTATGGAAAGCGGACTTTGTTGAAGGATCCACTACGTTTTGCAATCAACACCTCGTCTAAATTCTCTTCAAGGGGAAGTTAGATAATTTAAACTGGCACTTTTTGGGGGTCTATGGACCATTGATTGAAGGGGAGAAAACTTGTGTTTTAGAAATCTTTAAAAATCTAATATTTTAGAATCAGCAGAATGCATAGTGTATTTGCGGTGATTTCAATGCGGTTAGGAAGGCTGGTGAACATTCAAATCAAGCTTAGTGGACAACAAAAGTGCAACATATTGATAATTGGATCAACCAATGTGGGTTAATGAAACTGGACTTTGTACATATGTAATTTACTCAGTCCAATTTTTTCTCTAAATCGAAGTTGGATAGGTTTTTTGTCTCTGCAGATTGGTTCTATCAGTTTGTTCATGCATCTACCTTTTCTTATCACACTGATTTCAGATCACTTTCCATTTGAATTTAGATGTGTGCGGTTGTCTCAAGAATAGAAGACCATTTGGATATGAATTAGCATGTGTCAGACACCTGGACTTCTCTGAGCTCTTAAAGAAGTGGAAACTTCAGCGACAAAAGGTTCCTCAGGAAGTTACACTTAGTTAGAAATGAGATGAAAAATGGAGCTCATTTACTTTTGGGATATGTAGAGAGACAACTTTAGTTGAGAGAATTGGTATATTTTATTTTCTAAATGGTAAGGGAATCATTTCTGATTTGGGAAGGGAGTAACGGGAAGAAGCAAAGGCGTATGATGAATGATTTTCGAGAGAAGAAACAAAATGGAAAAAAAGGGCCAAAGAGAACTGGCTGAAAAGAGATAAAATACATGTTTTTTTTTTCACGCGCGAGCATGCAACCGAAAGAGGCAAAATTTCTATCATTCAATTGTTAGTGGAAAACAATCAAATCGTTGGAACTGCAGAGATTGGGAAGGCTGGAGTTCAATATTTTACAGGTGCTTATTCATGGATGAAACTCAGTGGAACTTTTTAATAATTTTGACTTTTTGCAAACTGTGTTACGATGATGTGATCTTCTTTACCAACTCATTTACAGAAGAGGAAGTTAGAATGGCTTTGGAGAGCATGGACTTTAACAAGTCTCTATGACCAGATGGCAGATGAGTTATCTGCAGGCTTTTATCAACACTTGGAGCATCATCAAAGAGGATATCATGGAGGTTTTGAAGGAATTTGAAGCAAATCTGAAAATGATGCATCTTTTTAATGCAACATCCATTGTTCTTATCTCCAAGAAGGCCAATTAGTCTCTTTTATTGCAGCTACAAGCTATGTTATCAAAGGTGACAGCCTCGGTTGTTCAGGTGATGAGGTGAGATGAGGTGAGGTGGTGGTTTTTTGTCTCTTCTTGGCTGATTTTGCCTCAGGCGACCACCCTAAGTGCCTCACACGTCTTATCTGCCTCACTTACTCACTTGATCCAAGACCTAGACCACCTATAGGATCTGGACTTGTTATCGGCCTATATCTGATAAACTAAAATTTATTACACATTTGATTTGGAGAGTCTTGGACTTCAAGTTTGGTTAATATAACTTTCAATACTTCTTCTTAGTTGATGTTATGTAGTTTTCATATGTTGCTTATTGTCGCATTTTAAATTTTTGTTGATGTTATTAATGTGTTATAAATTAATTCAATTAAGTTCCTACATTTTTAAATTTTAAATTGTTGTTATTGCTCTCTTATGTTTTAATTTTTTGTAATTTTTATATTGTTTATTACTGCATTTTTAAATTTTTTACTACTGTTATTAAATTATTCATTATTTATATAATATTTTTAGTTTTTTGGCCCTATTTAGCTATTCAAGATGTTGAACTATCTTTACTTTTGATTTTAAATCTTCTCTTTTAAGTTACATGTTACCGTGTTGCTGTATCTTTCAGATTTTAAATTGATGTTGTTGATCTATTTTTTTAATTGATTCTTGATTAATTGTTGTCACTGTTTTAGGTTTGTTGTATTTTTGTTGTTTTATATTCAGATTTGAATTTATAAGTTATTAGTATCTCATATATACATATATTAAATAATAAAATATAAATATGTATTAAAAAATAAATTTCACTTTAGGTGCTTAAGGCGCCCGCCTTAAGCGCTTGAGGTGAGGTGAGCCTCTCCTCATCTCAGGCACCTTGCACCTCGGATAACATATGCTACAAGGTTGATGCATGTGGACAAGTTGGCTAGTGGGAATAGGGTTGTTCATTGTTTGGTTTGGTTTGGTTTATACCTATTTTTTCCAACCCAAACCAAACCAAACGAAGACCTCAAACCAATCCAGACCGAACTGAAATTTTTGCAAACCAATCCAAACCAAACCATGTTTGGAGTTATTAATGAGCCTCATTGTATCACCAAAATTTTCTTTCACCACATAATCATACACAAACTACACTTTATTTTTTTTCTCCTAAAAGCTTTAACATTCCTAAAACTAAGCTTATCATGTGAACGTGGCTTCTATGATAAGACAAAAGAATGCATCACAAATAATAAATAAATTTTATGTATAAATAATAACAATTTATGTTATCACTTACATTAACCGATCCATTAATTGAAGCTATGTTTAAATCACTCCATGCAATAGGAGACAATTTAAAGTCCTCCTAATATTCTAAAATTTAAAATTGGAGTTTACAAAATTTAACAGACATCTACAACTTTAATAAAAAAAAGTCTAACAAAGCACATTTCTGAGTTCACCTATTGGCATGAGAGATGATAATCAAACCTGTTGGGTGTCCCTCTTCCTACTCCATTTTTTACTCATCCTCGACTTACAGAGGAAATATTGCTCCTATTTCTAATCTTTCCTCCAAGTTCGGAGTGAATTAGATTTTAATCTGTCCGATATTCTTCTTGAGGTCACTAGTCAATTTTAGTCATTTACTATGCTTTAATTAAAATTTTCTATTTTTTAGAGAATTTAGGGTAATTTCGGCATTTATTCTCTTATAAATGGAGGCTCTTGACGATGTAATAGTTTGTGAACCTCTTTTTTACCTCTGTTTTGAGAAAGAAAGACTTTTATGTCGATACCCCGGACTTATTTAGCAAAATAGATGATACCCTAGAAATTATTAGGTAGCCCGGTGGTAGTTTACAAATAATAGAACCGTGGTTCGTGTTCTTTGAAAATTTTGATTTTTGACCCCTCTCCGCCGGATGGTGCGAATATCTGATGTTAACTTATATCGAGCTACGGCTCGAATGTCCTTGATTAACCATCGTGGCAACCTGTTTTCGAAGAATGTGCACATCCACAAAAAAACAATAAACTCAAAAGGGCAGCGGCCTTTTGGACCCGATGAAATGCAAACCTGTTGTTTTGAATTTGTTTTATTTGTTTGTTGTTTGATTGTGATTGACTTAGAGTCGGTTTCATGATTTTTAGTTTTAAATGAAGTTGTTTGATTGGTTTTATATTTGGTTTCGGTTTGGCCTTTGATTTGTTTTCAGTTGAGTTTGATTGGGTTAACTTGTTTTGATTTCAAATTTGATTAGTTCGAAATGTTTTAAACATTGTAGGGTTTTGGTTTGATTGATTTTTTTAAGTTTCAGATTTGGTTAACAATCTGATTTTTTTTGTTCTTTATGTTGGTTTTGGTATGTTTTGGGTGTTGAAGATGTTGGTTATTTAATTTCTTTGAAATTAACCATTTGTTGTCCACTCAGGTGAAGTTCGGTGCCCTTTTTAAATGGATTTTCAGATTTATTAGACCTGATTTTTGTGTGTGGTGACAAGTTGGTTACAATCTGAAGTTGGTGGTTTTTCTATTCAATTCCCAGATTTTTAAATCTGACTTTTTTGTGTTTATCGGATTGGTTAAGATCTGATTTCTTGTCTTAAGATTGAATTTTCTGTTTTGACATCTTTGTTATGGTTCAGTTTCTTTTATTGAATTGATGTTTTGGGTTAAATTTCAGATTTGTTTTAATTTTGATTTTTTTTGTTTTTAATTAGATTTTCAGATTTGTTTATGTTGTTTTTTTTTTGTTTTGGCGGTTTGCATCACATCCGGCCCTTGTAGGCTACCGTTCGGTGTCCGACTTCGTGCATTCCAAGTTGACATTGGAGGCCATTTCATTTCATTTATGGTGAGTTACAATGATGTAAAAAAGATAGGCAATTCCTTCCCCCAACATAGGTTCTTCACCAATTTAGGAAAATTTCGGCATTACGACGGCATGCCGGTCATTTCCAACTTGTGAAGTTTTATCCATCCAAAATGGTCAACCTTAACTTAGCCATATTGGGGGAAGAATTGCCTGCTACGGGAGCATGCTTGTGCCACCGTCCGGATCGACATTCCGGAAGTGTGTCCGGGGGAGTTGTCCAAGGTGGAGTACCTGTTGGGGTGAAACTCCTTAATTTAGTTTGGCTTTCGCGTTCTGATTTTTTATTTTTTTTATTTTTTTGAAAGCCATTTAGGCCGGTTCAAATTCCATCGGCGTTCAAAGCCGGTCTTCGATTTCCTTGAGTCCGGTAAACTCTTTCTTGGAGGCGAAAGCTGGACCCGTGAAAGGGCCGTTGAAGCTTATTTCCTTCTTTGCTGGCTCGAGCCACAAGGGGGTTGCTGTACCTTCTTTTCATTTCTTTTTTTGCAAGGCTGCAAGGGGGCTGTCAAGGGGGGGCGTTTTTGAGAATTGGCTGGACCCGTGAAAGGGTCATTCGATTGAGCCACAAAGGGGCTGGAATTTGGCCGAAAGGGGGCTGTCGATGACCTGCTTTAGGGGGTCTTCTGGATGGGCCGAAAGGGGCCTGAACATAGGCTGAATAGGGGGCCACTTATGGACCTGTTTAGGGGTCTGTTTAGGGTGCCTGCAGGTAGGCCGAACAGGAGCTGGAAAGGGGCCTGCTTAGGGGTCTGAAAGTGGGCCTGATTAGGGGATTTCCAGGTGGGCCGAACAGGGACTGAGCAGGGGCTATTCAGGGGCCTGCAAATGGCCTGATTAGGGGCCTGTTTAGGGGCCGGAAAGGGACCTGTTTAGGGGGTCCGGCTTTGGGCTGAACCGGCCCTAAAGGGGCTCATAGGCTGCAGATTTTGGTAAGGGCCGGTTTGGGCTATGGATGGGATTTAGAAGAGGCGGCTAGCAAGGATTGCCGTCTTGGATCTCGACTTCGTCTCGGAAAGGTGAAAGAGAAGAGATCTCACGAAATTCTCAGAAAAATCTCGGGAGATCGGATCTCGAATTTCATTTATGTAGGGTATACTACGTAATAATATAAATTTGAAAATACAAGAAAAAAAACTTAAAAATAAACCCACCGATAGGTTTCTATGGAGCTTACAGTCTGATTTGATCCATTTTTGGTCACATTGGCACTGTATTCTGGCGCCGAGGCTGCACAATCGCCGCAGCACACCGCTGCGGCTCTTCCCCACCTCATCGGGCAGGGAAGACGCTCATACGGGTCCAGAGGACCTGGTACGAGCGGGATCCAGTCACTTAAGTGACTAGATCCCACTTTCAAGAGATATTGGGTCCAAGATCCGGTCCCTCTTTTAGGAATTATCGGGTCAAGAAGACCCGATATCTCTAAGATCCGGTCACTTCCTGCTCGTATCGGGTCCAGAAGAAGAGCTGCAGCAGCGGCTTTGCCGTCTCTTGGCCGATGTTGGCCCCTGGACTTCCGAAACAGTCTATTTCGGCTGTTCCGGATCTCGCAAGGCTGCCGAGACCGAGATTCTCGCGAGATTTCGCGAGATGGCAAACCATGGCGGCTAGAAGATGAAGAAGAAAGACCCTTAGAGGGCTACATAGCTAGTATGCATAAGCTTCCTCCTACCTTGCTTTTGATGTCGGATGTGATAGGGGAATGAAGGAATAGGCCGCAGGTACCCCTCCTCTAAGAGGAAGTGGCGCCAAGAGGAACTCCTCTCCTTCTTCTTTTCTTCTTCTTCTCTTCTTCTTCCTCTTTTGGCTGCTGGCAGGTGCAGGTGCGCTGGAGGGGGGGCAACAGCTCTCTTCTTCTTCTTCTTCGCTTGGCAGCTGGCAGGTGCAAGTGCAGACGTACAGCAGCAGGCAGAGGGGCAGCCTGACGGCGTCTTCAGAAGCTCCTCTCTTTGGCTTGGGCGCCCTACCTTTTTTATAGGAGATGAGGGGGAGATGAAGGGGCAGGCCAGGTGGTGTACGTAGGATGGCTTTTGGTCTGTCTTAGGTAGTTTTAATTAAACTTGACTCCTTGAATTCTCCTAGGACATTCAATATTTGACTTGGCCTTTGAGTTCTCCCATGGCATTAAGTGTTGAGCTGTCCCTTGGCCTTCCCCACACCATAAATGAGTCAAAGCTGAGGTGTCAGCTGAGGTGGACTGGACGGTGGGACCTGCTGAGGTGGAGGCTGAGCTGGACAGGTCGGCTGGGTCTGAATTGGGCCTGCTTTCTTCCTCCCATGTGCTGTACGTAGGTGGGCTATGGGAGAGCTAAGAAAAGAATTTTTTAAATAAGAAAGTGGGTTGGGCCAGCTGGAAAAGACGCCAATGAGACATCCTATGGTCTGATTGGGCCTAAATGGGAGCTTGTCCAATTGAGAATTGGCCCAATGAGGGGTCGATCTAGCTAGAAATTGGCCTGGACCAATTCTTCTGTTTTCTTCTCTTTTTTTGCTGTGCTGCGCCTTTTTTTCTGAAAAATCTATCGCCAACAAATAGTATGATGGAATAAACTGAAATTTTGACTTCTTTTATTTTACCCAAATTGCTTCCCTCTTCTCTTTTAAAAATTTCCCCATTCAAGGATTGTCGTCTCGGATCTCGGTTTCGTCTCGGGAGGATGAAAGAGAAGAGATCTCGGAGAGATTTCGAAAAAAATCTCGGGAGATCGGATCTCGGATTCTAGGATCAAAATGTATATATGCATGAAACATAACATAATATCTCATAAAGATAAGAGTGCATCAATGAATTTACATGAAAATATATTACACATTTATACATCAACTGTGTGAATGAACAATTACAAAGCACTCTCAATACCAAAAAGATGATCTTTGTGCTTCTAAAAGATTTAAACTTGTATACAATCTTATTTAAATACTAATATGGTATTAAACTTGTAGCACATTTTTTATGTGATAGTATAAGTGATAGTGAGATATATTAATATGTTTACACTATCATAAACAAGGGGCTCAGAATAGTCGTGGATCGTTTTCGGACTAGGCACATGGGGCGAGATCTCGGTGATCTCGTTTCTCAGCCCCCTTAGCGAGACCGAGATCTCGCCAAGATCTCGGCGAGATGGCATTCCATGCCCCCATTCTCCTCGGTCGGCAGTCACACCTGAAACTCCTTCTTCTCTTGGTTTTCTCCTCTCGATGGTGATAAACCCTAGCTTTCAATACTTCTCCCGATCTCCATCTCCCGGCGCTCCTTTCTCCTCGGAGATGAAGGAAGATCTCTTCCACTCCCTCTCCTCTATACTCTCTCTACCATAGATTGCGGAATCGGCCGATTCCTGGATGGGATCGGCCATCGTCGATCCGATTCTTGGCTAAAGAACCGATCCGGAAAAAAGTTCTGGCAGAATCAGTCGGGATTGGCCGAATCGGTCGGAATCGGTCCGGAATCGGATTGGAATTGGAATTGGATCGGCCGAATCGGTCAGCATCGGAATCGGAATCGGAATCGGATCGTTTTTTTTCTTTTTTTGCTATTTGTTGGCATCAGAATTTTCAAAAAAAACAACAGGAGGGGCAGCGCAGCAAAAAATGAAAAAAAAAATAAAAGAACTGGTCCAGGTCAACTGCCAACTAGATTGGCCCTCAATTGGGTCAAATCAAGTCCAGTCATGCTCAAAACAGGCCCTAAATTGGGCCCATTGGCAGCCCATTTCCAGCTCTGGCCGGCCAGCCCATAATCAGGCCATGTTCAGGCCATGTTCAGGCCATGTGCGCAGCCCACAGGAGGGCCTGGGCTTCTCCTCAGTCCGCTGGCCCAGAAACCAGGCCCAATTGGGCCAGGCCCACTTCAATTCCAATGAGAACAGGCCCAGCTGCTGTCACCTGCCACCTCAGCACCCCTGTACGCACCAAGCCAGCCACCTGCCACCTCAGCCCATTCATTAGTCAATTTATGGAGGGGGGAAACCGAAGAGGCCAGGGGGAGATCAAGGGACAGCATGTCAATAAATTGGAATAAATGGAGTAACTGCATGGGGGAGGCCAAGAGGCCTACGTACAGGCCACCTGCTGGCTCTTCACCTCCCCCTCCAGCCTCTATAAGAAGAGGGGGGCGCACCAGCCAGAGAGGGGCTGCTGAAGACGCCGGGAGGCTGCTGGATTGCGCCCTGCTCCTGCTGCTTGTGCCCTGTCCCTGCTGCTGCTCCCTTGTGCGCCTGCTGCAAGACCTGCCTGCTGCTGTACGTCTGCACCTGCCAGCAGCCAAGAGAAGGAGAAGAAGAGAGCTGCTGCTCTCCTCCTGCCCACGTGCATACCTGCCAGCAGAAGAAGAAGAGAAGAAGAAGAACAGGTGGGTCAATATTCTATAAATATGTAGCCCTCTAAAGGGCACCCCTCCCCTGGTCTTTCTCTCCCTCTGGCCGGCCCATTTTCAGCCCTCACTTGGCCCAGCCGAACACCCCCCCCACAGCAGGAGAAAACTCCCCATAATCGGCCCATAACCTGACCTCTGATCAGACCTGGAATTGGCCCACAACCAGCCCACGTCTGGCCTTAAACAGGCCCATGTTCAGCCCCCTAAACAGGCCATTTGCAGGCCCAATGCCAGCCGTCTGCGACCCCTGCATAGGCCACCTGCAGGCCCAAACCGGCCCATTTGCAGGCCCAACCAGAGCCCAATTTCGGCCCATTTCCAGACCTATTATCAGGCCCATGGATAGCCCATAACCGCCTACCTGTAGGTCCAGGTTATAAGCCCATATTCGGTCCCCTCCTGACCTGGCTTAGACCACCTGCAGGTACCCTCAATCCAGGCCCGCGGATAGCCCCTGTCCGGCCCACCTACTGGCCCTTCTACAGGCTCAGTCCGAGCCCACATATCAGGCCCAAGAGCTGGCCCTTGCCCAGTCCAATTCAGGACCTGTTCAGCCCATCCAGAGGCACTCTAAACAGACCCCAAACCGGTCCATTTCCAGCCCATGTTCGGCACCCAATTCAGGCCCAAAACAGGTTCAATTGCGGCTCCTTTGCAGCCAGAAAACAGGTTCAATCTCGGCTCCCATGCAGCCGGGCGCCAGCCCCCTTTGCGGCTCAACCTAGTGGCCCTTTCACGGGTCCAATCCGCTTCCCAAGAAGCCCTACAGCAGCTCCCTTGCAGCAGAAAACAGAAGCAGAGGTTGCAGCAGCCCCCTTGTGGCATGTTCCGGCAAAGTGAGGGATGAACCTCAACGGCCCTTTCACGGGTCCGGTTCTCCCCTCAATCCATCAAGGAGAAGAGAGCCTCAACGGCCCTTTCACGGGTCCGGCTTTCCCTCCTAGAAGCTGTCCTCATGACATCACAACCGGGGGCATTCCAACCGACTCCCCCACAGGAGTCACTTCCGGTGGACCAAACCATCGACAACTCCGGGCCTGCGCCCGCACCACAACAATGGACCATCAAGAAGCTCAAGATCGAGCACAATTCCCGCCAAACCCTCAAAGTCAGGGACATCCAATGCCCAGGGGGTGAGGCACATCCTCCAACTCTGGATGAAACATCCATCATGCTCGCGAAGGACAAACGCCGCCAACCACAGCCCGGCACCTTACTGCTGCACAACCGATTCTCCATCCTAGATCGGTTGAAATGGATCAACGGGGACATAATGATACCCGCAGCAGCTGCTGCACCAAACACTCGGGGAAGGGGCAAGCCCTCTGTTTACTCCAAGAAGACCGGCCAACCAGCGGCCGACAAAGCAAAGGAAAGGGGACAGCCCTTTCATATGAACAACCAAAGCTCGAGCCGGCCATCAACTCAGAGGAAAAACGCCGCCAGGGCAAGGGACCAGCCCTTGGTCCATATTCTACAAACGGGCCGACCAGCGGTCCCAATCAAGGAAAATCGACAGGGGCAGTCGCGTGCCATCCTGAAAACTCCATCAAGCGGTCGGTCCGCCGATCGATCTTGTCGGCACCTTATACTGCCAAATGATAAGAAATTCCTCAGCAAGACTCTACACCGGGTCAACAACTCGGCAGATGTCCTGCCAACTGGGGGCAAGCTCCCCAACAAGCCCACTCCACAGCGGGCCAATAGATCGAACAATGCTCGTGCCAACCGGGGGCAAGGTCCCAAACCCTCTGCCCCGAAACTCAAGCAAGTATGGCTTCCAAAAGCCGAGGCTTCCACGCGAGCTCCACGGTTCAGGTCCGCCCGACCAGTCCGAGATGGACTCCTCCCTCTGCCCTCCGTGCAGGGGGCATATTCTGCCCAGAACAGGGAATGGGGGCATCGCCCCGGAAGCCCCAACAACAACTACCGGCACCGGGCCGGCGCCGTATCAAGGCCCCACCTCCCGTGGGGTACGGGGTTCCAACACAAAAGAACTTCGTCTGTCTTGTCACGTCAAGGAGCAACGTGCTTGAAGATGCGCCGGAGGCATCCCGGACCGCCGTCCGAACAAAACCTCGGACCCGCGCCGACACAGCCCAGGAATCGGCCGCAGCTGCCGAGAGGGCCCAGAAAGCTAATAATGAGGCAGTTTTCCAAGAACAAGAAGATGACGCGCCTCTCACGCCCACATTTGAAGATCTACAGAGGGAGAACCAACGGCTAAGAGCTTTTATAGCCAACGCCGGGTTCTTACGCCCTCAGCCGGTTTATGAATCGGAAGAAGATGAGGCCTCCAGGGACCCTCATTTGGCTCGAGCGGAGACGCCGCCACTGCCGCCGCTCCCGGTCATGCCCCAACCGCCGGTCCCGAGACCGCCAGCCGACGATGCTATTTTCGAGGGACGGCGCTATCAGCCACCCCCGCCACCTCCGCAGGAACTGTTAGACCCGGCTCAAAGGGCCATCATCGATCAGTTGATTGTTGCGCGCCTCGCTCAACACGACGAGGGGCATAACGTCATGGGCCTCTACCAGGTCCCTTACCCGCCACACCATCAATACGTCCGGCTCCCGCAGGACGTTTCAAAGATCCCGAAGTGCTCCAAGTTCGACGGGCGCGGATCTCCGAGAGAACATCTGGCGTTATACTTCGCCCACACGTGGGGATTCGCTTACAACGAGTCGTATCTTCTGAAGTACTTCGCCACCACTCTCACTGGAACCGCTTTCGAGTGGTATTCAAAATTGAAGCCAAACTCGGTCGCCGACTGGGCGGATATGCAACGGAAGTTCGTGGAGAGATTCAGCTTCTCCGAGCGACCACACGTTGGTCGAGCTCGCCACGATGACACAGGGGCATAACGAGACCGCCATTGACTACATCCGGCGGTGGCGTGACATCCGTACGAAGTGCGCCAACCCACCCCTCGGCCGAGGAGGCGGTGGCTCTTCGCAAGAGAGGGCTCCGGCCCGACATCCAAAAGAAGGTGCTGGGTACCAGGATCCAGACCTTCGATGATCTGAACATTACGGTGGCCGACATCGAGCATTTCTACTACAGCTATCCGTCGACCGCCAGCGCCCGCCCGAGGCCGTCCAAGGACAAACAACCAACTTCAACTCCAAGAGAGGTAAACACTATTGATGTTGCCTCACCCTCAAAAAATGTTAACAGGGGAAATGAGAGAGCCGCCACAGCGCCCCCTCCTCGGAAGCCCGGCAACGTTCCTCCAAGACCAACGTGGGAGGAGCGCTCTCAGAAGCCGTACTCCTTTACGCGCGATTACACGCGCAAGCTGTTCGAGGTCTGCATGCAGAATGACCTCATTAGCCTGCCTGCCAGCCGGCGCCCTGACGACGCCAAAAGGAGTAATGAGGCCAACTACTGCCCCTACCACAGGCTGGTGGGGCATGTCATCGAGGACTGCTACCAGTTCAAAGATCTGGCGGAGAAGATGATCCACGACAGGGTCTTCAACCTGGGCAATCGGCTAGTTCAGCCGCCTCAGCCACATCAGAGTGCCCGTCAGCAGGCAAATTTCGCCGTCAACGTGGTGCATCAACGTCACCCAGGCTCCGGGCCTAAGCGCCCTAGGACGGCACATTATCAGAAGTCTGCCGGCCACGGCAGCCCCCACGCCCCCCTGAGCCATCGGCCACAGGATCGCGGCAAACAATCGAGTAGCCTCTAGATTTGTACAATGATCAGGGCGAAGACATCGAGCACCCTCCGAAGCCAGGCCCGCGAGCCAAGCTTGTCTACCGGAGGAAGGAAAGCAAGAAGAACCAGGCACCAAACAAGCAGGGCAGAAATCTAGCCCTGACCGAGTCATCTATCTCGGAGAGGGGGAGCCTGGGATCCCGAATTCCACCCTCAATAAACCCTGCCAGGTGGGCGACCACTCAACCTGGAGTCCGGACAGCGACTCCGAGTCAGCAGAAGAAGAAAAATGACAGACTTGGTTAGCCAAGCATAAACAGCTAACCGAGGGCAAAAAGTGTCAAAAAAAAAGAAAAAAAAAAGAGAAAGAAATCCAGTCGAGGCAAAAAAAAAAAAAAAAAAAAAACCTGTAAAGGCGCCTCGGGCAAAATCGGATAACCCCGCTGTGTGAAAATCCCGCAAAGAGGCGCACAGGCAAAATTCAAAGGGGGTCGACTCGGGTGAAGACTCTTGATAAGGAGCACTCGGGCCGATAAAAGAGAGAAGAAAGAGAAAAAAAAAGAGAAAAAAGAAGAAAAAGAAGAAAGACCAACGACGTAAGCAAGTCAAACGACCCTCACGCCAAGTTGCCCTCCGCACTTGGATTGGTCAATCTCCATTAGAACCCTCGTGCCGATTCGCTTTCCGCGTTCGGACTGGTTCAAATTAAAACGACCCTCACGCCAAGTTGCCCTCCGCACTTGGATTGGTCATCTCCTTTCGAACCCTCGAGCCGGTTTGCCTTCCGCAACTCGGACTGGTTCAAAACAAACGACCCTCATGCCAAGTCGCCTCCCGCGCTTGGATTGGTCACTCTCCTTTCGAACCCTCGAGCCGGTTTGCCTTCCGCAACTCGGACTGGTTCAAAACAAACGACCCTCATGCCAAGTCGCCTCCCGCGCTTGGATTGGTCACTCTCCTTTCGAACCCTCGAGCCGGTTTGCCTTCCGCAACTCGGACTGGTTCAAAACAAACGACCCTCATGCCAAGTCGCCTCCCGCGCTTGGATTGGTCACTCTCCTTTCGAACCCTCGAGCCGGTTTGCCTTCCGCAACTCGGACTGGTTCAAAACAAACGACCCTCATGCCAAGTCGCCTCCCGCGCTTGGATTGGTCACTCTCCTTTCGAACCCTCGAGCCGGTTTGCCTTCCGCAACTCGGACTGGTTCAAAACAAACGACCCTCATGCCAAGTCGCCTCCCGCGCTTGGATTGGTCAATCTCCTTTGGAACCCTCGCGCCGATTCGCTTTCCGCGTTCGGACTGGTTCAAATTAAAACGACCCTCACGCCAAGTTGCCCTCCGCACTTGGATTGGTCAATCTCCTTTGGAACCCTCGCGCCGATTCGCTTTCCGCGTTCGGACTGGTTCAAATTAAAACGACCCTCACGCCAAGTCGCCTTTCGCGCTTGGATTGGTCAATCTCCTTTGGAACCCTCGTGCCGATTCGCTTTCCGCGTTCGGACTGGTTCAAATTAAAACGACCCTCACGCCAGGTTGCCCTCCGCGCTTGGATTGGTCAATCTCCATTCGAACCCCCGCCTTTCGAACCCTCGAGCCGGTTTGCCTTCCGCAACTCGGACTGGTTCAAAACAAACGACCCTCACGCCAAGTTGCCCTCCGCACTTGGATTGGTCAGTCTCCTTTCGAACCCTCGTGCCGATTCGCTTTCCGCGTTCGGACTGGTTCAAATTAAAAACGACCCTCACGCCAAGTTGCCCTCCGCACTTGGATTGGTCAGTCTCCTTTCGAACCCTCGTGCCGATTCGCTTTCCGCGTTCGGACTGGTTCAAATTAAAACGACCCTCACGCCAAGTTGCCCTCCGCACTTGGATTGGTCAATCTCCTTTGGAACCCTCGTGCCGATTCGCTTTCCGCGTTCGGACTGGTTCAAATTAAAACGACCCTCACGCCAAGTTGCCCTCCGCACTTGGATTGGTCAATCTCCTTTGGAACCCTCGTGCCGATTCGCTTTCCGCGTTCGGACTGGTTCAAATTAAAACGACCCTCACGCCAAGTTGCCCTCCGCACTTGGATTGGTCAATCTCCTTTGGAACCCTCGCGCCGATTCGCTTTCCGCGTTCGGACTGGTTCAAATTAAAACGACCCTCACGCCAAGTTGCCCTCCGCACTTGGATTGGTCAATCTCCTTTGGAACCCTCGCGCCGATTCGCTTTCCGCGTTCGGACTGGTTCAAATTAAAACGACCCTCACGCCAAGTCGCCTTTCGCGCTTGCATTGGTCAATCTCCTTTGGAACCCTCGTGCCGATTCGCTTTCCGCGTTCGGACTGGTTCAAATTAAAACGACCCTCACGCCAGGTTGCCCTCCGCGCTTGGATTGGTCAATCTCCATTCGAACCCCCGCACCGATTTGCCCTCTTGCATTCGGTCTGGTTCAAACCTTTCGAACCCTCGAGCCGGTTTGCCTTCCGCAACTCGGACTGGTTCAAAACAAACGACCCTCACGCCAAGTTGCCCTCCGCACTTGGATTGGTAAATCTCCTTTGGAACCCTCGTGCCGATTCGCTTTCCGCGTTCGGACTGGTTCAAATTAAAACGACCCTCACGCCAAGTTGCCCTCCGCACTTGGATTGGTAAATCTCCTTTGGAACCCTCGTGCCGATTCGCTTTCCGCGTTCGGACTGGTTCAAATTAAAACGACCCTCACGCCAAGTTGCCCTCCGCACTTGGATTGGTCAATCTCCTTTGGAACCCTCGTGCCGATTCGCTTTCCGCGTTCGGACTGGTTCAAATTAAAACGACCCTCACGCCAAGTTGCCCTCCGCACTTGGATTGGTCAATCTCCTTTGGAACCCTCGCGCCGATTCGCTTTCCGCGTTCGGACTGGTTCAAATTAAAACGACCCTCACGCCAAGTTGCCCTCCGCACTTGGATTGGTCAATCTCCTTTGGAACCCTCGCGCCGATTCGCTTTCCGCGTTCGGACTGGTTCAAATTAAAACGACCCTCACGCCAAGTTGCCCTCCGCACTTGGATTGGTCAATCTCCTTTGGAACCCTCGCGCCGATTCGCTTTCCACGTTCGGACTGGTTCAAATTAAAACGACCCTCACGCCAGGTTGCCCTCCACGCTTGGATTGGTCAATCTCCATTGGAACCCTCGCGCCGATTTGCCTTCTGCATTCGGACTGGTTCAAACCAAAATGACCCCCGTGCCAAGTCGCACCTTGCGCTTGGATCGGTCACCCTCCCTTTTTGTTCTTGAAAGGTTCCCCGTACCAGGCCATCTCTCAAAGTCTGGGAGACGCCCGCCTTCTATCGTGGGACTTTAAAATAATGTCTCCAGCTGCACTTTGATTCCGCATCCCCCTACCCCAAAAAAAAAAGGAAAGGAAAGGAAAAAAATCCAGTCGAGGCGAAAACCTGCAAAGGCGCCTCGGGCAAAATCGGATAACTCCGCTGTGTGAAAATCCCGCAAAGGGACGCACAGGCAAAATACAAAGGGGGTCGACCTGAGTGAAAACTCTACAAAGGAGCAGTTAGGTCGATAAAAAAAATCAAACAAAAAATCAAACAAAACTCCTCCGAAGGACCGAGTGGATACACAAACCCACTCACATGCTCCTTAGGACCCTCTGATCCCTTGTTCTGGGTCATTTCAAAAAATATATATTTCTCGCCATCCTGACTATTCCAGTCTCGATGGTCCACAAAAAATTCTCATCATCAACTTTCCCGAAGGACCGAGTGGTCACAAAACCCCGCTCCCATGTTCCTTAGGGCATTTTTCAAACAAAATTCCCACCATCTCGACTATTCCAAGTCTTGATGGTCTACCAAGAATCCTCATCATTAACCTCTCCGAAGGACCGAGCAGACACATAGCCCTGCTCACATGATCCTTAGGAACATCCGGAGCCCTCATTCTGGATGATCTTCAAACCAAAAAGTCCCCACCATCTTGATCACCCCGGTCTCGATGGTCTACAAAATTCTCACCATCTTGACTACTCCGGTCTTGATGGTCTACTAAAAGATTCCACGTCGCTCCGACCCTTCAGGTCTCGACGATCATCAAAGATTTTCCGAAGGACCGAGTGGACACAAACCCACCCACATGTTCCTTAGGATCCTTTCAAACAAAAATTCCCACCATCCTGACTGCTCCAGTCTTGATGGTCTACAAAAAATTTCTTATGTCAAAACTTTTCCGAAGGACCGAGTGGACACATAAATCCACTCACATGTTCCTTAGGACTCTTTCAAACAAAAATTCCCACCATCCTGGCTATTCCAGCCTTGATGGTCCACCAAAATTCTCATCATCAAAATTTTCCGAAGGACCGAGTGGACACATAAATCCACTCACATGTTCCTTAGGACTCTTTCAAACAAAAATTCCCACCATCCTGGCTATTCCAGTCTTGACGGTCCATCAAAATTCTCATCATCAAAACTTTCCGAAGGACCGAGTGGACACATAAATCCACTTACATGTTCCGTAGGATTCTTTCAAACAAAAAATTTCACCATCCTGGCCACTTCAGCCTCGATGGTCTACCAAGAATCCCATCATCACAATTTTTTCCGAAGGACCGGGTCGGTACATATCCCCCACTCACATGCTCCCTAGGATCTTTTACACTCTTGTTTCACGAGGTGGAATCCAGACTCGGCAAGATCCCCCCACAACTCATAGGTCAGGTTGAAATCCATACTTGACCCAAAATCTTCCCGAATGACCGAGTGGACACATAGCCCCGCTCACATGTTCCGTAGGATCCAAACTTTTTCCGAAGGACCGAGTAGACACATAGCCCTACTCACATGTTCCTTAGGATTTGAACATTTTCCGAGGGACCGAGTAGACACATAGCCCTGCTCACATGTTCCGTAGGATACAAAAAATTTTCCGGAGGACCGAGCGGACACATAGCCCCGCTCACATGCTCCGAAGGATCCAAACCTCTTCCGAAGAACCGAGTAGACACATAGCCCTGCTCACATGTTTCTTAGGATTCAAAACCTTTTTCGAAGGACCGAGTGGACACATAGCCCCGCTCACATGTTCCCTAGAACCAAAACATCAAAAAATTTCTCCGAAGGACCAAGTGGGCACATATCCCCCACTCACATGTTCCCTAGGATCCTTCAACCCTTGCTCCACGAGGTGAAATCCAGACTCGGCAAGGGATCCCCACAATGCATAGGTCAGGTTGAAATCCATACTTGACCCAAATTTTTTTTCCGAAGGACCGAGTGGACACATAGCCCCGCTCACCTGTTCCTTAGGATCAAATCAAATTCCCAGGACCGAGTGGTCACAAAACCCCACTCATAGGTTCCTCAGAAGTCTAAGCACCTATCCGGTGGACCTCAATGCTCCATAGGACTTCCAAACATCCAAAGTCAAGTCAAGAACTCACTCCTGACTTAATCCATCCAAAATCTTTGCATACGGCTTGAGGGAAGCCTTAATTCCTTGCAAAAAAAAAAAAAAAAAAAAGAGAGAGAAAAAATGATGAAAAAAATGGATGAAAAAAAAATTTGAATTGAAAAAAAGAACAGGCAGACACAACTGCATACCGTCTTTAACCATTCCGGTAAAGATGGTTCACAAACCTTACGCTATCTTGATCATCCCGGTCTTGATGGCACCACCAAAAACTTCATATCGTCTTGATTCCTCCAATCCTGACGATTCCTCAAAAAAAACAAAAACAAAAACAAAAACAAAAAACCTCCTTGCCATCGAGATATCCTTGATGGCATTCAAAGTCTCCACTGTCCCGACCTTTCGGCCTTTACATTTGTCAAGTCTTACCGTGACAGCCACTCCGGCCCGCCACGGTCTACAAAAGCCTCCGCGCCATTGGTCGGACCAAACAAGCCCTATTTTCCTACAAGCCGGGTCTCTTTGACAAGTTGAACTCAAGTCCATCTGATGGATCGAGTGGACACATAGCCCCACTCGCAAGATCCTTAAGATGTAAAGTCCTCATGCCACTGACCAAGTTGAAATCCATACTTGGTCAAACCCACAATGAGACTTTCTTGACCACGAGTTGAAATTCATACCCGTACAAAAAATCCATACAAAATGATTCCCTGTTTTCGAGTTGAAACCCATACTCGGCAGGCCTTTTACCATCAAGTTACAAAAAATCATACTTGGTCAAATTCACCATTGAATTTTCTGACATCAGGTTGAAATCCATATCCATAGAAAGCCCCATATTCCATGCTGACTACGTTGAAATTCATACGTAGCCAAATCCAATTGTGCATGCGGCTTGAGGGAAGCCCTAATTCCCCACAAAAAAAACAAAAAGGGCTGAAAAAGGAAAGGTGCCCGACGGGCTTGGCCGATCACCCAAATAGCGACCGACCAAGAGCAAAAGTGTCAAAAAAAAAGGAGAGCCTTGCTAGAGTGAAAACCTGAAAAGGCGCTCTAGGCAAAATCAGGCAACCCCGCTATATGAAAACCTCTTCGGAGGCATGTAGGCAAAACATCAAGGGGGCTGATCCGGGTGAAAACCTAAAAGTAGGCAGCCGGGTCAGTAAAAACTACAAAAAAAGAGAAAAAGAAAAGAAAAAAGAAAAGAAGAGAAAACCTTTTTCAAGAAAAAAATGCCGAGCGAAAAGGATGCGGCAACAAGTCTGCATCAACCATGGCGGAAAGCTTCAAGCAGAGCCCCACAAATCAAGGGAGAACAACGGCAAAATTCAATATGACGAGGAACATTCATCTCTGAGGGCCCAAGCCCTTCTTGATCCAGAGAAGTTTCGAAACAAGACAAGCTAGTCGCCAACTACACGGACGACTCCTTGTCAACCTTCGTCTCCAAGAAATCGTCCGTGGGGGGCATTTGTTGGCATCAGAATTTTCAAAAAAAACAACAGGAGGGGCAGCGCAGCAAAAAATGAAAAAAAAAATAAAAGAACTGGTCCAGGTCAACTGCCAACTAGATTGGCCCTCAATTGGGTCAAATCAAGTCCAGTCATGCTCAAAACAGGCCCTAAATTGGGCCCATTGGCAGCCCATTTCCAGCTCTGGCCGGCCAGCCCATAATCAGGCCATGTTCAGGCCATGTTCAGGCCATGTGCGCAGCCCACAGGAGGGCCTGGGCTTCTCCTCAGTCCGCTGGCCCAGAAACCAGGCCCAATTGGGCCAGGCCCACTTCAATTCCAATGAGAACAGGCCCAGCTGGTGTCACCTGCCACCTCAGCACCCCTGTACGCACCAAGCCAGCCACCTGCCACCTCAGCCCATTCATTAGTCAATTTATGGAGGGGGAAACCGAAGAGGCCAGGGGGAGATCAAGGGACAGCATGTCAATAAATTGGAATAAATGGAGTAACTGCATGGGGGAGGCCAAGAGGCCTACGTACAGGCCACCTGCTGGCTCTTCACCTCCCCCTCCAGCCTCTATAAGAAGAGGGGGGCGCACCAGCCAGAGAGGGGCTGCTGAAGACGCCGGGAGGCTGCTGGATTGCGCCCTGCTCCTGCTGCTTGTGCCCTGTCCCTGCTGCTGCTCCCTTGTGCGCCTGCTGCAAGACCTGCCTGCTGCTGTACGTCTGCACCTGCCAGCAGCCAAGAGAAGGAGAAGAAGAGAGCTGCTGCTCTCCTCCTGCCCACGTGCATACCTGCCAGCAGAAGAAGAAGAGAAGAAGAAGAACAGGTGGGTCAATATTCTATAAATATGTAGCCCTCTAAAGGGCACCCCTCCCCTGGTCTTTCTCTCCCTCTGGCCGGCCCATTTTCAGCCCTCACTTGGCCCAGCCGAACACCCCCCCACAGCAGGAGAAAACTCCCCATAATCGGCCCATAACCTGACCTCTGATCAGACCTGGAATTGGCCCACAACCAGCCCACGTCTGGCCTTAAACAGGCCCATGTTCAGCCCCCTAAACAGGCCATTTGCAGGCCCAATGCCAGCCTTGTGCGACCCCCTGCATAGGCCACCTGCAGGCCCAAACCGGCCCATTTGCAGGCCCAACCAGAGCCCAATTTCGGCCCATTTCCAGACCTATTATCAGGCCCATGGATAGCCCATAACCGCCTACCTGTAGGTCCAGGTTATAAGCCCATATTCGGTCCCCTCCTGACCTGGCTTAGACCACCTGCAGGTACCCTCAATCCAGGCCCGCGGATAGCCCCTGTCCGGCCCACCTACTGGCCCTTCTACAGGCTCAGTCCGAGCCCACATATCAGGCCCAAGAGCTGGCCCTTGCCCAGTCCAATTCAGGACCTGTTCAGCCCATCCAGAGGCACTCTAAACAGACCCCAAACCGGTCCATTTCCAGCCCATGTTCGGCACCCAATTCAGGCCCAAAACAGGTTCAATTGCGGCTCCTTTGCAGCCAGAAAACAGGTTCAATCTCGGCTCCCATGCAGCCGGGCGCCAGCCCCCTTTGCGGCTCAACCTAGTGGCCCTTTCACGGGTCCAATCCGCTTCCCAAGAAGCCCTACAGCAGCTCCCTTGCAGCAGAAAACAGAAGCAGAGGTTGCAGCAGCCCCCTTGTGGCATGTTCCGGCAAAGTGAGGGATGAACCTCAACGGCCCTTTCACGGGTCCGGTTCTCCCCTCAATCCATCAAGGAGAAGAGAGCCTCAACGGCCCTTTCACGGGTCCGGCTTTCCCTCCTAGAAGCTGTCCTCCCAAAAAATGACAAACCCGAGCAAATCGGTTTGCATCTGATCGGACCCAAAAGGCCGCTGCCCTTTTGAGTTCTATACTTTACTTTGTGGATGTGCATGTCTCCGAAAACAGGTTGCCGCGACGGTTAATCAAAGGCATTCGAGCCGTTGCTCGATGTAAGTTAACGCCGGATACTCGCACCATCCGGCGGAGAGGGGTCAAAAATAAAATTTTCAAAGAACCCGAACCTCGGTTCTAATATTTTTAAAACTATCACCGGACTACCTAATATTTTTAGGATACCACATATTTTCCTAGAAAAGTCCGGAGATGTCTTTCTTTCTAAAGAACAGACGCAGAAAAAAGAGGTTCACACAAATGGCACGCCCGGTGGGACCCTTCTTTCCTTTCATCTCTCCGTCGTGGCAACCTGGAGATATGCACATCCACTATCTTCAATTCAATGAAAAAAAAAAATCTCTGCATTTGATCGAGCCAGTCTTGTTGTCTACAGGACTTATGGACGTCAACAGCGGTGTCGCCCATGCTGAGCCATACGGCGAACGACGTGACATCGGTGCAGCCACTCCCGGCATCGCCTTCGGCAACTTCCCGAGGGTTGTTTTGCTCCCCAACCGACTGGGGGCAATGCTGGAAACTCCGATCGCCAACGAAGAGAAGATATATCCCTTCCGGCTGCTCCGGGCAACCTTCAGGGCACCCTGCCTGCCTACAAAGACATCACAACCGGGGGCATTCCAACTGACTCCCCCACAAGAGTCACTTCCGATGGACCAAGTCATCGACCACTCCGGGCCTGCGCCCGCACCACAACAATGGACCATCAAGAAGCTCAAGATCGAGCACAATTCCGGCCAAACCCTCAAAGTCAGGGACACCCAATACCCAAGGGGTGAGGCGCACCCTCCAACCCTAAATGAAACATCCATCGTGCTCGTGAAGGACAAACGCCGCCAGCCACAGCTCGGCACCTTACTGCTGCACAACCGATTCTCCATCCTAGATCGGTTGAAAGGAATCAACGGGGACATAATAATATCCACAGCAGCTGCTGCACTAAACACTTGGGGAAGGGGCAAACCCTCTGTTCACTCCGAGAAGACCGGCCGACCAGCGGCCGACAAAGCAAAGGAAAGGGGACAGCCCTTTCATATGAAGAACCAAAGCTCAAGCCGGCCATCAACTCAAAAGAAAAACGCCGCCAGGGCAAGGGACCAGCCCTTGGTCCCTATTCTACAAACGGGCCGACCAGCGGTCCAAATCAAGGAAAATCGACAGGGGCAGTCGCCTGCCATTCAGAAAACTCCATCAGGCGGTCGGTCCGCCGACCAATCTTATCGGCACCTTATACTGCCAATTGATAGGAAATTCCTCAACAAGACTCTACATCGGGTCAGCAAGTTGGCAGATGTTCTGCCAACTGGGGGCAAGCTCCCGAACAAGCCCACTCCACAGCGGGCTAATAAAACAAACAATGCTCCTGCCAACTGGGGGCAAGGTCCCAAACCCTCTGCCCCGAAACTCAAGCAAGTATGTCTTCCAAAAGCCGATGTTTCCTCGGCAGGACCATCCCCTCTGAAATCTAGTCATCCGCGATGCCCCGATATGGGCCTTCGCGGGTCAAAATCCCGAACTCACCCCCAACCCGAAGCCACTACATCTCAACCACAGGGGGCAGAAAACAAGGTACGTATTTTTGCTTGCCATGTTATTTCAGCGAGCAACCGTCATGACGACGACCCGGAAGCCTCCAAGGCCACAGCCCGACCAGGGCCCGCAACACGCGGCCATTCGGCACGACGCTCGGCCGCAATTGTCGAGTCTTCTCGGCACAATGATAACAATGAGGACGCACCCTCCGCCCTCGCACCAGAGGATCCGCCGAGAGAAAATCAGCACCGAGGGCTCTTATTGCCAGTGCCGGTCTACTTCGACCTCAGCCCACTCAAGATTCAGGGGAAGACGAAGTTGCTGACGACCCCTGCGTCGCCCAAGTCGAGCCACTACCTCCTCCGCCACAACCTCTGGTTCACCAGCCGCCGACACCGAGGATGCTTGGGGATGACGACGTACAGGTAATGCACCATTACCAGCCGCCTCCTCCGCAGAATTTCATGGAGCCCGCTCAACGGGATATGATTGAGCAACTCATTGCCATTGGGCGGCACAACATAACGGAGGCCACATCATGATGGGCCAATATCAAGCTCCCTATCCATTGCATCACCAATACGTGAGGCTACCCCAGGGAATTTCTAAAGTTCCAAAATGTTCCAAGTTTGATGGGCACGGGTCCCCGAGAGAACATTTGGCTCTCTATTTCACTCATATGGGAGAGCTGTCATACAACGAGTCATATTTACTCAAATACTTCGCCACCACTCTCACCGGCACAGCGTTTGAGTGGTATTCAAAGCTCAGGCCGAACTCGATAGCCGACTGGGCAGACATGCAACGAAAATTCATTGAGAGATTCAATTTCTCAGAACGGCCATACACTTTGGTCGAACTAACCACCATGCTCCAGGAACGAAACGAAACAACGGTCGAATACAGACGCCGCTGGAGTGATGCTTGCATGAAATGGGCCAATCCGCCATTAAAGGAAGAGGCGGTGGCACTTTGCGGGGCCTACGGCCCGAAATCGAAGGTCTTGGGAACCGTAATCCGGACCTTCGATGACCTAAACATCACGGTGGCGAAATCGAACGCTTCTACTTCAATAGTCCACCAACGGCAACAAAGTCGAAGTCAACAAAGGACAAGCAATCGACGGATGTCAATACAATCGATGTTTTCTCCTCCTCAAGAAACAAGAACAACAATGGGGGCGGGGAAAGACGCCGCTGACATCTCTTCCTACTTCAGAAACTCCTGACAACACGAGGACGAGGATCTCGTTGGAGGAACGTTGGTCTAAGCCATATTCATTCCGACAAGAATACACAAGGAGGTTGTTCGATGCCTGCATGGAGAGCAACCTAATCAACCTTCCACAAATCAAGCGCCCCCAAGAGGCCGGAAGGATTGATGAACCCAACTTCTGTCCCTACCACAGAATGTTGGGGCACACAATTGAAGACTGCTTCTGTTTCAAGGACTTGGCCGAAGCTATGATCCGTGACAAGGTCATCAACATAGGGGAGCAACTGGTATACCCTCCTCAGGTTCACCCAAAACTGGGCAACCAAGCAACTACACCGTAAACATGATACATCATCGGTGTCTGCAGGCTAGTCAATAAAACATCATCCAACCATCATGTCCTCCCGACATAGAGCCGGCCAATGCATCATAGGCCGCTGTTGTCGCCAAAAAAAAAAAAGAATGAAAAAATGACAGACTTGGTTAGCCAGGCATAAACAGCTAGCCGAGGGCAAAAGTGTCAAAAAAAAAAATCCAGTTGAGGCGAAAACCTGCAAAGGCGCCTTAGGCAAAATCGGATAACCCCGCTGTGTGAAAATCCCGCGAGGGACGCGCGAGAGCGAAATACAAAGTGGGTCGACCTGAGTGAAAACTCTACAAAAGTGCAGTTAGGTCGATATATAAAAAAAAAATCAAAAAAAAAACAACAACAACCTCAAACAAAACTTCTCCAAAGGACCGGGTGGATACACAAACCCACTCACATGCTCCTTAGGACCCTCTAATCCCTTGTTCTGGGTCGTTTAAAAAAATCCCCACCCTCTTGAGTACACCAAGTCTTGGTGGTCTACAAAATTTTCATCATCAAAATTTTCCGAAGGACCGAGTGATCACAATACCCCACTCCCATGTTCCTTACGGCCTTTTCAAACAAAAAAAACACCATCCTGACTATTACAAGTCTCGATGGTTTACCAAAATTTTCAAACTTCTCCGAAGGACCGAGTGAACACATAAATCCACTCACATGTTTCTTAGGACTCTTTCCAACAAAAATTCCCACCATCCTGACTACTACGATCTTGATAGTCTACAAAAAATCAAACAAACCTTCTCCAAAGGACCGAGTGGATACACAAACTCACTCACACGCTCCCAGGACCCTCTGAACCCTTGTTCTGGGTCATTTCAAAAATCCGCCATCCTTGACTATTTCAGTCTTGATGGTCAACAAAAAGTTCTTATCATCAACTTCCCCGAAGGACCGAGTGGTCACAAAACCCCACTCATATGTTCCTCAGGGCCTTTTTCAAACAAAATCCCCACCATCGTGACTACTACAGTCTTGATGGTCTATCAAAAAAATCAATCAAAACCCCTCCGAAGGACCGAGTGGATACACAAACCCACCCACACGTTCCTTAGGATCTTTTCAAACAAAATCTCACCATCTTGGGCTCCAAATCTTGATGGTCTCAAAACATTCCCTTTGTCGAAATTTTCCGAAGGACCGAGTGGACACATAAATCCACTCACGTTCCTTAGGACCCTTTCAAACAAAAATCTCACCATCCCGACTACTCCAGGTCTTCGTGGTCTCATTGAAAGATTCCACGTCGCTCTGACCCTTTAGGTCTCGACGATCATCAAAAATTTTTTCCGAAGGACCAAGTGGACACAAACCCACCAACATGTTCCTTAGGATCTTTTTTAAGCAAAAAATCCCCACCATCCTGACTGCTCCAGTCTTGATGGTCTACAAAAAAAATCCTTTTGTTAAAAATTTTCCGAAGGACCGAGTGGACACATAAATACACTCACATGTTCCTTAGGACTCTTTTCAAACAAAAATTCCCACCATCCTGGCTATTCCAGCTTTGATGGTCCACCAAAATTCTCATCATCAAAACTTTCCCGAAGGACCGAGTGGTCACAAAACCCCGCTCCCATGTTCCTTAGGGCCCTTTTCAAACAAAAATCCCACCATCTCGACTATTCCAAGTCTTGATGGTCTACCAAGAATCCTCGTCATTAACCTCTCCGAAGGACCGAGCGGACACATAGCCCTCGCTCACGATCATAGGAACATCCGGAGCCCTCATTCTGGATGATCTTCAAACCAAAAAGTCCCCACCATCTTGATCACCCCGGTCTCGATGGTCTACAAAATTCTCACCATCTTGACTACTTCGGTCTTGATGGTCTACTAAAAGATTCCACGTCACTCCGACCCTTCAGGTCTCGACGATCATCAAAAAAATTTCCGAAGGACCGAGTGGACACATAAATCCACTCACATGTTCACTAGGACTTTTTTCAAACAAAAATCTCCCCATCACATTTGCTCCAGTCTTGATGGTCTACAAAACATTCTCTTTGTCAAAACTTCTCCGAAGGACCGAGTGGACACATAAATCCACTCACATGTTCCTTAGGACCCCTTCAAACAAAAATTCTCACCATCCTGACTACTCCAGTCTTGATGGTCTACCGAAAGATTCCACGTCGCTCCGACCCTTCAGGTCTCGACGATCATCAAAAAAATTTTCCGAAGGACCGGGTGGATACACAAACCCACCAACATGTTCCTTAGGATCTTTTTTAAGCAAAAAAATCCCCACCATCCTGACTGCTCCAGTCTTGATGGTCTACAAAAAATTCCTTTTGTCAAAAATTTTCCGAAGGACCGAGTGGACACATAAATCCACTCACATGTTCCTTAGGACTCTTTCAAACAAAAAATTCCCACCATCCTGGCTATTCCAGTCTTGATGGTCCACCAAAATTCTCATCATCAAAACTTTCCGAAGGACCGAGTGGACACATAAATCCACTCACATGTTCCGTAGGATTCTTTCAAACAAAATTCTCACCATCCTGGCCACTCCAGCCTCGATGGTCTACCAAGAATCCCATCATCAAAATTTTTTCCGAAGGACCGAGTGGACACATAAATCCACTCACGCTCCCAGGATCTTTTCACTCTGCTTCACGAGGTGGAATCCAGACTCGGCAAGATCCCCCCACAACTCATAGGTCAGGTTGAAATCCATACTTGACCCAAAAATTTTCCGAAGGACCGAGTGGACACATAGCCCCGCTCACATGTTCCGAAGGATACAAACCTCTTCCGAAGGACCGAGTAGACACATAGCCCTGCTCACATGTTCCGTAGGATCCAAATTTTTTTCTGAAGGACCGAGCGGACACATAGCCCCGCTCGCGTGTTCCGAAGGATCCAAACCTCTTCGAAGGACCGAGTGGACACATAGCCCCGCTCGCGTATTCCGTGGGATCAAAAAAAAAAAAAAAAAAAAAATTCTCCGAAGGACCGAGCGACACATAGCCCCGCTCACATGTTCGAAAGGATCCAAACCTTATTCTCGAAGGACCAAGCGGACACATAGCCCTGCTCACATGTTCCGAATGACCCAAATTTTCTCCAAAGGACCGAGCGGACACATAGCCCCGCTCACATGTTCCGAAGGATCCAAACCTTATTCTGAAGGATCAAGCGGACACATAGCCCTGCTCACATGTTCCGAATGACCCAAATTTTCTCCAAAGGACCGAGTGGACACATAGCCCCGCTCACATGTTCCCTAGAACCAAAACATCAAAAAATTTCTCCGAAGGACCGAGTGGGCACATATCCCCCACTGACATGTTCCCTAGGATCTTTCAAACTCTTGTTCCACGAGGTGAAATCCAAACTCGGCAAGGGATCCCCACAATACATAGGTCAGGTTGAAATCCATACTTGACCCAAATTTTCTCCAAAGGACCTAGCGGACACATAGCCCCGCTCACATGTTCCTTAGGATCAAATCAAATTCCCAGGACCGAGTGGACACATAACCCCACTCATAGGTTCCTCAGAAATCCAAGTACCAATCCAGTGGACCTCAATGCTCCATAGGACTTCCAAACATCCAAGGTCAAGTCAAGAATTCATTCCTGACTTGATCCATCCAAAATCTTCGCATACGGCTTGAGGGAAGCCTTAATTCCCTGCAAAAAAAAAGAGAAAAGGAAAGGAAAAAAGAAAAAAAAAGAGAAAAAAAAATGATGATGAAAAAAATGGAAAAAAGAAGAAGCAGACACAACTGCTTACCGTCTTTAACCATTCCAGTAAAGATGGTTCACAAACCTTACACTATCTTGATCATCCCGGTCTTGATGGCACCACCAAAAAACTTCATATCGTCTTGATTCCTCCAATCTTGACGATTCCAAAAAAAAAAAAAACTCCTGGCCATCGAAATATCCTTTGCTCTTGATGGCATTCAAAGTCTCCATCGTCCCGACCTTTTGGTCTTTACATTTGTCAAGTCTTACCGTGACAGCCACTCCGGCCCGCCACGGTCTACAAAAGCCTCCGCGCCATTGGTCGGACCGAACAAGCCATATTTTCCTACAAGCCGGGTCTCTTTAAAAAGTTGAACTCAAGTCCATCTGATGGATCGAGTGGACACATAGCCCCACTCGCAAGATCCTTAAGATGTAAAGTCCTACGTACCATCGACCAAGTTGAAATCCATACTTGGTCAAACCCACAATGAGACTTTCTTGACCACGAGTTGAAATTCATACCCGTACAAAAATCCATACCAAATGATTCCTTGTTTTCGAGTTGAAACTCATACTCGGCAGGCATTTTACCATCAAGTTACAAAAAATCATACTTGGTCAAATTCACCATTGAATTTTCTGACATCAGGTTGAAATCCATATCCACAGAAAGCCCCACATTCCATGCTGACTACGTTGAAATTCATACGTAGTCAAATCCAATTGTGCATGCGGCTTGAGGGAAGCCCTAATTCCCCACACAAAAAACAAAAATGGCTGAAAAAAAGAAAAGTGCCCGACGGGCTTGGCCGATCGCCCAAATAGCGACCGACCAAGAGCAAAAGTGTCAAAAAAAAAGAGCCTTGCTAGAGTGAAAACCTAAAAAGGCACTCTAGGCAAAATCAGGCAACCCCGCTACATGAAAACCTCTTCGGAGGCATGTAGGCAAAACATCAGGGGGGCTGATCCGGGTGAAAACCTAAAAAATAAGGCAGCCGGGTCAGTAAAAGAAAAACAAAAAACAAAAAAAAAAACAAAAAAGAGAAAATTTCAAAAAACGTTGGGTGAAGAGAAAACGGCGGCAAGTCTGCATCAACCATGGCGGAAAGCTTCAAGCAAAGTCCCGCAAGTCAAGGGAGATTAACGGCCGAGCTCAACATAACAAAAATACCGTTCATCTCGGAGGGCCCAAGCCCTTCTTGATCCAAAGACATTCAAGCAACACTAAACTCATCAGCTGGTCAGCAAAAGACAGAGACGTCCAAGTGCCAACTTACACGGGCGATCCCTTGTCGTCTCCCATCTCCCATGTCAACACTCGCCTCCAAGCAACCGCCCGTGGGGGGCATTTGTTGGCGTCAGAATTTTCAGAAAAAAAAACCCGAGCAAGTCTTGTTGTGAGCCGTCCTAGGGCGCTTAGGCCCGGAGCCTGGGTGAACCAATAGCCTCCCGGCGTCCATACGTACTGCTCCTTCCTACCTTGTCTTCTTCTAAAAGACAGATTGTGTGAACCTCTGTTGGGGTTTGGACGTGCTTTGTAAATGGGCGATTTGTCTATCCAATCTCCTTTGATGTGTTGAGGGGAGAACCGGACCCGTGAAAGGGCCGTTGAGGTTCATCCCTCACTTTGCCGGTACATGCCACAAGGGGGCTGCTGCAACTTCTTCTATTTTTTTTGCTGCAAAGGGGGCTGCTGTGGAGCTTCTTGGGATTGGTAAATCTCCATTAGAACCCTCGTGCCGATTCGCTTTTCGCGTTCGGACTGGCCATTTGTGACAGGCCCCTACACAAATGGCCATTTGTGTGAACCTCTTTTTTCTGCGTCTGGAGACACTTCACGGATGGACTGGCCATTTACTGCGTCTGTTCTCTTTACAAAGCACGTCCAAACCCCAACTTCACGGTTTCATGCAATCCAAATTGACATCGAACTTCATTTCATTGAAAGGTGGGGTGAAGTACATCGGTGTACAATGTGATTGATCCTTCCCCCAATATAGGTTTATCTTCACTACTTTGGAAAAATTTTGGCATTACGACGGCATGCCGGCTATTTTTCCAACTTAGTGAAAATTTACCCATCCAAAATAGCCAGCCTTAGCTTAGCCATATTGGGGGAAGGAAGCGCTGGCTACGGGAGCATGCCCGCGCCACCGTCCGGATCGACATTCCGGGGCGGACCCGGGGGGAGTCGTCCATTTCTTTTTAGTTTTATTTCTGTTTTTGTTATTTTTTTTAAAGGGCACTTGGGCCGGTTTTGAGTTCCATCGGCGTTCAAAGCCGGTCTTCAATCTTCATGGGCCCACTGGGCCTGTCTTGTGCTGCTTTTTGGGCCGGAAGGGCCTGTTGGGAAGCTGCTGCTCTGCTGGCCCTGCTTGGCTGGACCGGCTTGGAAGGCCACCCGGCTATGCCCTTGGCCCGTCGGACGGTTTCCAAGGGGTGCCGGGCTGTCACCTTCAAGTCGGCCCACCTTCTGGCTGCTGTCCACCGCTTCATTGGACCTCTGCAGAACCTGTTTTGGGAGTTTTCTCCCCTGCTGCAGCGGCCTGGAGTGTGGGCGGTAGAGGCTGAGACATGACCTGTGTAGGGGTCTGATTTTGGGGCCGGACCGGGCCTGTGTAGGGGTCTGGTTTGGAGACCGAACAGGACCTGGTTGGGGTCTGATTTAGGGACCGGACAGGGCCTGTGTAGGGGTCTGGTTTGGAGACCGAACAGGACCTGGTTGGGGTCTGATTTAGGGACCGGACCGGGCCTGTGTAGGGGTCTGGTTTGGAGACCGAACAGGACCTGGTTGGGGTCTGATTTAGGGACCGGACAGGGCCTGTGTAGGGGTCTGATTTAGGGACCGGACCGGGCCTGTGTAGGGGTCTGGTTTGGAGACCGAACAGGACCTGGTTGGGGTCTGATTTAGGGACCGGACAGGGCCTGTGTAGGGGTCTGGTTTGGAGACCGAACAGAACCTGGTTGGGGTCTGATTTAGGGACCGGACAGGGCCTGTGTAGGGGTCTGGTTTGGAGACCGAACAGGACCTGGTTGGGGTCTGATTTAGGGACCGGACAGGGCCTGTGTAGGGGTCTCGTTTGGAGACCGAACAGGACCTGGTTGGGGTCTGATTTAGGGACCGGACAGGGCCTGGTTGGGGTCCGATTTAGGGACCTGTTTTGGGCCTTGGTGATGGGCCGAACATGGGCTGTATATGGACCTGGATTGGGGTCGAGCATGGGCTGGGAATGGACCTGTTTGGGGACCTAAAAATGGCCTATGCTGGGGGTCGGCCAAGGCTGGGATTGGACCAGCAGGTGGCCTGCTTTAGGGGCCTGAACATGGACTGATTATGGGCCTGAACAGGGGCTGATTATGGGCCTGAGCAGGGATAGGCCATGGGCTCGCAGAAGGGGCCTGTACATGGGCCTGATTATGGGTCAGCCATGAGCTGGAATAGGCCTGCGCAAGGGAGTTTTTAGAGGGTTTGACCTGGGTCCGAACATGGGCTATACAGGCTGATCCCTACAGGCCTATGGAGGGCAGGAGATGGGCCTGGAATAAGCAAAAAGAAGGCCCCATCAAGGGGCTGTATGGGCGCACCCAGCAGTTCTCTTTACCTTTTTCTTCTTTCCTTCTTCTCCTTCTTTCCCTCTGGCGGCAGCAGGTTGCAGGCAGCAGGTGGCAGCAGGTGCAGGTGCAATTTGGCAGCCTCCCGGCGTCTGAAGCAGCCCCCCCTTTTCAGCCTGGCGCGCCCTCCCTTTTATAGGAGATGAGGGGGAGATGGAGAGGCAGCTGGGGAGTACGTAGGATGGCCTTGGGTGGTAGTTAATAGGCTTTACTTCCTTGAAATTCTCCTAGGCCATTCAATATTTGACTTGACCCTTGAGTTCTCCCATGGCATTAAGTGTTGAGCTGTCTCTTGGCCTTCCCCATGCAATTAATAGGTCAAGGATGAGGTGGCAGGTTATGTGCGCACAAGGCCTTGTTCAGACTGCCACTGAAGTGAGCCTGGTCCAATTGGGCCTGGTTTCTGGGCCAGCGGGCTGAGAGGAGGCCCAGGCCCTCCTATGGGCTGCGCACATGGCCTGAACATGGCCTGATTATGGGCTGGCCGGCCAGAGCTGGAAATGGGCTGCCAATGGGCCCAATTTAGGGCCTGTTTTGAGTATGACTGGACTTGATTTGACCCAATTGAGGGCCAATCTAGTTGGCAGTTGACCTGGACCAGTTCTTTTATTTTTTTTCATTTTTTTGCTGCGCTGCCCCTCCTGTTGTTTTTTTGAAAATTCTGACGCCAACAAATGCCCCCCACGGACGATTTCTTGTAGACGAAGGTTGACAAGGAGTCGTCCGTGTAGTTGGCGACTGGTTTGTTCTTCTTTGAAGTTTCTCTGGATCGAGAAGGGCTTGGGCCCTTGGAGACGAACAGTCCTTGTCATGTTTGAACTCCGCCGTTGCTCTCCCTTGATTTGTGGGGCCTTGCTTGAAGCTTTCTGCCATGCTTGATGTAGACTTGTTGCCGCATCCTTTTCGCTCGGTATTTTTTTCTTGAAAAAGGTTTTCTCTTCCTTTTTTTTTGTAGTTTTTTTTACTGACCCGGCTGCCTACTTTTAGGTTTTCAACCGGATCAGCCCCCTTGATGTTTTGCCTACATGCCTCCGAAGAGGTTTTCGTATGGCGAGAGATGCACGATTTTGCACAAGCGCCCTTTCAGGTTTTCACTTTAGCAAGACCCTTTTTCCTTTTTTTATTATTTTTTTTGACTCTTTTGCCCTTGGTCGGTCACTGTTTGGGTGATCGGCCAAGCCCGTCGGGCACTTTTTCTTTTTCAGCCCTTTTTGTTTTGTTTTGTTTTTTTTTTGTGGGGAATTAGGGCTTCCCTCAAGCCGCATGCACAATTGGATTTGACTACGTATGAATTTCAACGCGGTCAACATGGAATGTGGGGCTTTCTGTAAGTATGGATTTCAACCTGATGTTAGAAAATTCAATGGTGAATTTGACCAAGTATGATTTTTTTGTAACTTGATGGTAAAATACCTGCCGAGTATGAGTTTCAACTCGAAAACAGGAAATCATTTTGTATGAATTTTTTGTGCGGGTATGAATTTCAACTCGTGGTCAAGAGAGTCTCATTGCGGGTTTGACCAAGTATGGATTTCAACTTGGTCAGTGGCACGAGGACTTTACATCTTAAGGATCTTGCGAGTGGGGCTATGTGTCCACTCGATCCATCAGATGGACTTGAGTTCAACTTGTCAAAGAGACCCGGCTTGTAGGAAAATAGGGCTTGTTTGGTCCGACCAATGGCGCGGAGGCTTTTGTAGACCGTGGCGGGCCGGAGTGGGCATCGCGGTAAGACTTGACAAATGTAAAGACCAAAAGGTCGGGACGATGGAGACTTTGAATGCCATCGAAGCGAAAGGATATTTCGATGGCCGAGTTTTTTTTTTGGAATCGTCGAATTGGAGGAATCGAAGACGATATGAAGTTTTTTGGTGGTGCCATCAAGACCGGGATGATCAAGATAGTGTAAGGTTTGTGAACCATCTTTACCGGAATGGTTAAAGACGGTATGCAGTTGTGTCTGCTTCTTCTTTTTTCAATTTTTTTTTCCATTTTTTTCATCATTTTTTTTTCTTTCTTTTTTTTTTTCTTTTTTTTTTCTTTTTTTTTTTGCAGGGAATTAAGGCTTCCCTCAAGCCGTATGCGAAGATTTTGGATGGATCAAGTCAGGAATGAATTCTTGACTTGACCTTGGATGTTTGGAAGTCCTATGGAGCATTGAGGTCCACTGGATTGGTACTTGGATTTCTGAGGAACCTATGAGTGGGGTTATGTGTCCACTCGGTCCTGGGAATTTGATTTGATCCTAAGGAACATGTGAGCGGGGCTATGTGTCCGCTAGGTCCTTTGGAGAAAATTTGGGTCAAGTATGGATTTCAACCTGACCTATGTATTGTGGGGATCCCTTGCCGAGTTTGGATTTCACCTCGTGGAACAAGAGTTTGAAAGATCCTAGAACGTGTCGGTGGGGGATATGTGCCCACTCGGTCCTTCGGAGAAATTTTTTGATGTTTTGGTTCTAGGGAACATGTGAGCGGGGCTATGTGTCCACTCGGTCCTTTGGAGAAAATTTGGGTCATTCGGAACATGTGAGCAGGGCTATGTGTCCGCTTGATCCTTCAGAATAAGGTTTGGATCCTTCGGAACATGTGAGCGGGGCTATGTGTCCGCTCGGTCCTTTGGAGAAAATTTGGGTCATTCGGAACATGTGAGCAGGGCTATGTGTCCGCTTGGTCCTTCAGAATAAGGTTTGGATCCTTCGGAACATGTGAGCGGGGCTATGTGTCCGCTCGGTCCTTCGGAGAATTTTTTTTTTGATCCTACGGAACATGTGAGCGGGGCTATGTGTCCACTCGGTCCTTCAGAAGAGGTTTGGATCCTTCGGAACATGTGAGCGGGGCTATGTGTCCGCTCGGTCCTTCAGAAAAAAATTTGGATCCTACGGAACATGTGAGCAGGGCTATGTGTCCACTCGGTCCTTCGGAAGAGGTTTGTATCCTTCGGAACATGTGAGCGGGGCTATGTGTCCACTCGGTCCTTCGGAAAATTTTTGGGTCCTACGGAACATGTGAGCGGGGCTATGTGTCCACTCGGTCCTTCGGAAAATTTTTTGGGTCAAGTATGGATTTCAACCTGACCTATGAATTGTGGGGGGATCTTGCCGAGTCTGGATTCCACCTCGTGAAGCAAGAGTGAAAAGATCCTAGGGAGCATGTGAGTGGATTTATGTGTCCACTCGGTCCTTCGGAAAAAATTTTGATGATGGGATTCTTGGTAGACCATCGAGGCTGGAGTGGCCAGGATGGTGAGAATTTTGTTTGAAAGAATCCTACGGAACATGTGAGTGGATTTATGTGTCCACTCGGTCCTTCGGAAAGTTTTGATGATGAGAATTTTGGTGGACCATCAAGACTTTTTGTTTGAAAGAGTCCTAAGGAACATGTGAGTGGATTTATGTGTCCACCCGGTCCTTCGGAAAAGTTTTGACAAAAGGAATTTTTTTGTAGACCATCAAGACTGGAGCAGTCAGGATGGTGGGGATTTTTTTGCTTAAAAAAGATCCTAAGGAACATGTTGGTGGGTTTGTGTATCCACCCGGTCCTTCGGAAAATTTTTTTGATGATCGTCGAGACCTGAAGGGTCGGAGCGACGTGGAATCTTTCGGTAGACCATCAAGACTGGAGTAGTCAGGATGGTGAGAATTTTTGTTTGAAGGGGTCCTAAGGAACATGTGAGTGGATTTATGTGTCCACTCGGTCCTTCGGAGAAGTTTTGACAAAGAGAATGTTTTGTAGACCATCAAGACTGGAGCAGCCAGGATGGGGAGATTTTTGTTTGAAAAAAGTCCTAGTGAACATGTGAGTGGATTTATGTGTCCACTCGGTCCTTCGGAAATTTTTTTGATGATCGTCGAGACCTGAAGGGTCGGAGTGACGTGGAATCTTTTAGTAGACCATCGAAGACGGAGTAGTCAAGATGGTGAGAATTTTGTAGACCATCGAGACCCGGGGTGATCGAGATGGTGGGGACTTTTTGGTTTGAAGATCATCCGGAATGAGGGCTCCGGATGTTCCTAAGGATCATGTGAGCAGGGCTATGTGTCTGCTCGGTCCTTCGGAGAGGTTAATGATGAGGATTCTTGGTAGACCATCAAGACTTGGAATAGTCGAGATGGTGGGAATTTTGTTTGAAAAGGGCCCTAAGGAACATGGGAGCGGGGTTTTGTGACCACTCGATCCTTTGGGAAAGTTTTGATGATGAGAATTTTGGTGGACCATCAAGGCTGGAATAGCCAGGATGGTGGGAATTTTTGTTTGAAAGAGTCCTAAGGAACATGTGAGTGGATTTATGTGTCCACTCGGTCCTTCGGAAAATTTTTGACAAAAGGATTTTTTTTGTAGACCATCAAGACTGGAGCAGTCAGGATGGTGGGGATTTTTTGCTTAAAAAGATCCTAAGGAACATGTTGGTGGGTTTGTGTCCACTTGGTCCTTCGGAAATTTTTTGATGATCGTCGAGACCTTAAGGGTCGGAGCGACGTGGAATCTTTCAGTAGACCATGAAGACTGGAGTAGTCAGGATGGTGAGAATTTTTGTTTGAAAGGGTCCTAAGGAACATGTGAGTGGATTTATGTGTCCACTCGGTCCTTCGGAAAATTTTGACAAAGGGAATGTTTTGTAGACCATCAAGACTGGAGCAGCCAAGATGGTGAGATTTTTTGTTTGAAAAGATCCTAAGGAACATGTGGGTGGGTTTGTGTATCCACTCGGTCCTTCGGAGGGGTTTTGATTGATTTTTTTGATAGACCATCAAGACTGTAGTAGTCACGATGGTGGGGATTTTGTTTGAAAAAGGCCCTAAGGAACATGTGAGTGGGGTTTTGTGACCACTCGGTCCTTCAGGGAAGTTGATAAGAATTTTTTGTGGACCATCGAGACTGGAATAGTCAGGATGGCGGATTTTTGAAATGACCCAGAACAAGGGTTCAGAGGGTCCTAAGGAGCATGTGAGTGAGTTTGTGTATCCACTCGGTCCTTTGGAGAAGGTTTGTTTGATTTTTTTTGTAGACTATCAAGACTGTAGTAGTCAGGATGGTGGGAATTTTTGTTGGAAAGAGTCCTAAGAAACATGTGAGTGGATTTATGTGTTCACTCGGTCCTTCGGAGAAGTTTGAAAATTTTGGTAAACCATCGAGACTTGTAATAGTCAGGATGGTGTTTTTTTTGTTTGAAAAGGCCGTAAGGAACATGGGAGTGGGGTATTGTGATCACTCGGTCCTTCGGAAAATTTTGATGATGAAAATTTTGTAGACCACCAAGACTTGGAGTAGTCAAGATGGTGGGAATTTTTTGAAATGACCCAGAACAAGGGATTAGAGGGTCCTAAGGAGCATGTGAGTGGGTTTGTGTATCCACCCGGTCCTTTGGAGCAGTTTTGATTGATGTTGTTGTTGTTTTTTTTTTGATTTTTTTTTTATATATCGACCTAACTGCTCTTTTGTAGAGTTTTCACTCAGGTCGACCCCCTTTGTATTTTGCCTGTGCGTCCCTTTGCGGGATTTTCACACAGCGGGGTTATCCGATTTTGCCCAAGGCGCCTTTGCAGGTTTTCGCCTCAACTGGATTTTTTTTTTTGACACTTTTGCCCTCGGCTAGCTGTTTATGCCTGGCTAACCAAGTCTGTCATTTTTTCATTCTTTTTTTTTTTTGGCGACAACAGCGGCCTATGATGCATTGGCCGGCTCTATGTCGGGAGGACATGATGGTTGGATGATGTTTTATTGACTAGCCTGCAGACACCGATGATGTATCATGTTTACGGTGTAGTTGCTTGGTTGCCCAGTTTTGGGTGAACCCGAGGAGGGTATACCGGTTATGCTCCCTATGTTGATGACCTTGTCACGGATCATAGCTTCGGCCAAGTCCTTGAAACAGAAGCAGTCTTCAATTGTGTGCCCCAACATTCTGTGGTAGGGACAGAAGTTGGGTTCATCAATCCTTCCGGCCTCTTGGGGGCGCTTGATTTGTGGAAGGTTGATTAGGTTGCTCTCCATGCAGGCATCGAACAACCTCCTTGTGTATTCTTGTCGGAATGAATATGGCTTAGACCGACGTTCCTCCAACGAGATCCTCGTCCTCGTGTTGTCAGGAGTTTCTGAAGTAGGAAGAGATGTCATGGCGTCTTTCCTGCCCCCATTGTTGTTCTTGTTTCTTGAGGAGGAGAAAACATCGACTGTATTGACATCTGTCGATTGCTTGTCCTTTGTTGACTTTGACCTGGCTGTTGCCGTTGGTGGACTATTGAAGTAGAAGCGTTCAATTTCTGCCACCGTGATGTTTAGGTCATCGAAGGTCTGGATTCTGGTTCCCAAGACCTTCTTTTGGATTTCGGGCCGTAGGCCCCTTTTGCAAAGTGCCACTGCCTCTTCATTTAATGGTGGATTGGCACATTTCATGCAAGCATCCCTCCAGCGGCGTATGTAATCGACCGCCGTTTCGTTCCGTTCCTGGAACATGGTGGTTAGTTCGACCAAAGTGTATGGCCGTTCTGAGAAATTGAATCTCTCAATGAATTTTCGTTGCATATCTGCCCAGTCGACTATCGAGTTCGGCCTGAGCTTTGAATACCACTCAAACGCTGTGCCGGTGAGAGTGGTGGCGAAGTATTTGAGTAGATATGACTCGTTGTATGCCAGCTCTCCCATATGAGTGAAATAGAGAGCCAGATGTTCCCTTGGGGACCCGTGCCCGTCAAATTTGGAACATTTTGGAACTTTAGAAATTCCCTGGGGCAGCCTCACGTATTGGTGATGCAATGGATAGGGAGCTTGATATTGGCCCATCATGATGTGGCCTTCGTTATGTTGTGCCAGTCTATTGGCAATGAGTTGCTCAATCATATCCCGTTGAGCGGGCTCCATGAAATTCTGTGGAGGAGGCGGCTGGTAATGGTGCATTACCTGTACGTCGTCATCCCCAAGCATCCTCGGTGTCGGCGGCTGGTGAACCTGAGGTTGTGGCGGAGGAGGTAGTGGCTCGACTTGGGCGACGCAGGGGTCGTCAGCAACTTCGTCTTCCCCTGAATCTTGAGTGGGCTGAGGTCGAAGTAGACCGGCACTGGCAATAAGAGCCCTCAATTGCTGATTTTCTCTCAGCAGATCCTCTAGTGTGAGGGCGGAGGGTGCGTCCTCATTGTTATCATTGTGCCGAGAAGACTCGACAATTGCAGCCGGCTGTCGTGCCGAATGGCCGCGTGTTGCGGGCCCTGGTCGGGCTGTGGTCTTGGAGGCTTCCGGGTCGTCGTCATGACGGTTGCTCGCTGAAATAACATGGCAAGCAAAAATACGTACCTTGTTTTCTGCCCCCTGTGGTTGAGATGTAGTGGCTTCGGGTTGGGGGTGAGTTCGGGATTTTGACCCGCAATGGCCCATATCAGAGCATCGCGGATGACCAGATTTCAGAGGGATGGTCCCGCCGAGGAAACATCGGCTTTTGGAAGACATACTTGCTTGAGTTTCGGGGCGAGAGGGTTTGGGACCTTGCCCCTGTTGGCGGTGAGCATTGTTTGTTTTATTAGCCCGTGTGGAGTGGGCTTGTTCGGGAGCTTGCCCCGGTTGGCGTAACATCCGCCAACTTGGCGACCCGATGTAGAGTCTTGTTGAGGAATTTCCTATCAATTGGCAGTATAAGGTGCCGATAAGATTGGTCGGCGGACCGACCGCCTGATGGAGTTTTCTGAATGGCAGGCGACTGCCCCTGTCGATTTTCCTTGATTTGGACCGCTGGTCGGCCCGTTTGTAGAATAGGGACCAAGGGCTGGTCCCTTGCCCTGGCGGCGTTTTTCTTTTGAGTTGATGGCCGGCTTGAGCTTTGGTTCTTCATATGAAAGGGCTGTCCCCTTTCCTTTGCTTTGTCGGCCGCTGGTCGGCCGGTCTTCTCAGAGTGAACAGAGGGCTTGCCCATTCCCCGAGTGTTTGGTGCAGCAGCTGCTATGGGTATTATTATGTCCCCGTCGATCCCTTTCAACCGATGTAGGATGAAGAATCGGTTGTGCAGCAGTAAGGTGCCGAGCTGTGGTTGGCGGCGTTCGTCCTTCACGAGCACGATGGATGTTTCATCTAGGGTTGGAGGGTGCGCCTCACCCCTTGGGTATTGGATGTCCTTGACTTTGAGGGTTTGGCGGGAATTGTGCTCGATCTTGAGCTCCTTGATGTTCTATTGTTGTGGTGCAGGCGCGGGCCCGGAGTTGTCGATGGCTTGGTCCACCGGAAGTGACTCCTGTGGGAGAGTCGGTTGGAATGCCCCGGTTGTGATGTCTTTGTAGGCGGGCGGGGTGCCACGAAGGTTGCCCGGAGCAGCCGGAAGGGATATATCTTCTCTTCGTTGGCGATCGGAGTTTCCAGCATTGCCCCCAGTCGGTTGGGGAGCAAAACAACCCTCGGGAAGTTGCCGAAGGCGATGCCGGGAGTGACTGCACCGATGTCACGTCGTTCGACGTATGCCTCAGAATGGGCGACACCGCTGTTGATGTCCATAAGTCCTGTAGACAACAAGACTGGCTCGATCAAATGCAGAGATTTTTTTTTGTTTTCATTGAATTGAAGATAGTGGATGTGCATATCTCCAGGTTGCCACGACGGAGAGATGAAAGGAAAGAAGGGTCCCACCGGGCGTGCCATTTGTGTGAACCTCTTTTTTCTGCGTCTGTTCTTTTAGAAAGAAAGACATCTCCGGACTTTTCTAGGAAAATATGTGATATCCTAAAAATATTAAGTAGTCCGGTGATAGTTTTAAAAATATTAGAACCGAGGTTCGGGTTCTTTGAAAATTTCATTTTTTGACCCTTCTCCGCCGGATGGTGCGAGTATCCGGCGTTAACTTACATCGAGCAACGGCTCGAACGCCTTTGATTAACCGTCGCGGCAACTTGTTTTTGGAGACATGCACATCCACAAAATAAAGTAAAGAACTCAAAAGGGCAGCGGCCTTTTGGGTTCGATCAGATGCAAACCGTTTTGTTTGGGTTTGTTGATTTGTTATTTGGTTGATTTTTGGATTGACTTGAAAGTCGGTTTTGAGTTTTGAAATTTGAATCAATTTGTTTGATTGATTTGGTTTTTGATTTGTTTTGGATTGAATTTGGTTGATTCAAGTTGTTTTGGTTTGAATCTGTTTGATCTTTGGACTTAATTGGTTCAAGTTTTTGTTTTGATTTCAGTTTTGATGTGCTTAAAGTTTTAAGCAATTTGGTATTTGTTGTCTGGTTGGTTTTATGAATTTCCAGATTTCTGATTTTTCTGAATTTGAGTTGATTTTTGTTTTAGCTGGATTTTCATCCACTTTTTGACATGTCGTAACATTGCTTATTTAGTTTCTTTTTGGGATTGATTTTTTGTTCGGTTGAAGGTTTGGTTGAATGAATTTTCCAGATTATTGAAATCCGATTTTTTTTTGAGTTGACAGATTTGATTTAAATCTGAATTTTGTTTTGGCAGATTTTGTGTTTGAAATCTGATTTCGGTTTGATTTGCTTCAAAAACCGGTTCAATCTTGTTGAAGATCGGTTGTTTGTTGAACCGGAATAAGTTGAATTTCAGATTCTGATTTAATTCTGTTTTTTTTATTGTTTCTGTTTGAATTTCCAGCTTGAGTTTGAAATGATTTTATTTTTGGTTTGGCGGTTTGCATCGCCTCCGACCCATCGGGCCACTTTGAGCGCCCGGTTTCATGCAATCCAAATTGACATCGAACTTCATTTCATTGAAAGGTGGGGTGAAGTACATCGGTGTACAATGTGATTGATCCTTCCCCCAATATAGGTTTATCTTCACTACTTTGGAAAAATTTTGGCATTACGACGGCATGCCGGCTATTTTTCCAACTTAGTGAAAATTTATCCATCCAAAATAGCCAGCCTTAGCTTAGCCATATTGGGGGAAGGAACCGCTGGCTACGGGAGCATGCCCGCGCCACCGTCCGGATCGACATTCCGGGGCGGACCCGGGGGGAGTCGTCCATTTCTTTTTAGTTTTATTTCTGTTTTTGTTATTTTTTTTTAAAGGGCACTTGGGCCGGTTTTGAGTTCCATCGGCGTTCAAAGCCGGTCTTCAATCTTCATGGGCCCACTGGGCCTGTCTTGTGCTGCTTTTTGGGCCGGAAGGGCCTGTTGGGAAGCTGCTGCTCTGCTGGCCCTGCTTGGCTGGACCGGCTTGGAAGGCCACCCGGCTATGCCCTTGGCCCGTCGGACGGTTTCCAAGGGGTGCCGGGCTGTCACCTTCAAGTCGGCCCACCTTCTGGCTGCTGTCCACCGCTTCATTGGACCTCTGCAGAACCTGTTTTGGGAGTTTTCTCCCCTGCTGCAGCGGCCTGGAGTGTGGGCGGTAGAGGCTGAGACATGACCTGTGTAGGGGTCTGATTTTGGGGCCGGACCGGGCCTGTGTAGGGGTCTGGTTTGGAGACCGAACAGGACCTGGTTGGGGTCTGATTTAGGGACCGGACAGGGCCTGTGTAGGGGTCTGGTTTGGAGACCGAACAGGACCTGGTTGGGGTCTGATTTAGGGACCGGACCGGGCCTGTGTAGGGGTCTGGTTTGGAGACCGAACAGGACCTGGTTGGGGTCTGATTTAGGGACCGGACAGGGCCTGTGTAGGGGTCTGATTTAGGGACCGGACCGGGCCTGTGTAGGGGTCTGGTTTGGAGACCGAACAGGACCTGGTTGGGGTCTGATTTAGGGACCGGACAGGGCCTGTGTAGGGGTCTGGTTTGGAGACCGAACAGGGCCTGGTTGGGGTCTGATTTAGGGACCGGACAGGGCCTGTGTAGGGGTCTGATTTAGGGACCGGACCGGGCCTGTGTAGGGGTCTGGTTTGGAGACCGAACAGGACCTGGTTGGGGTCTGATTTAGGGACCGGACAGGGCCTGTGTAGGGGTCTGGTTTGGAGACCGAACAGGACCTGGGGATGGGCCGAACATGGGCTGTACATGGACCTGGATTGGGGTCGAGCATGGGCTGGGAATGGACCTGTTTGGGGACCTAAAAATGGCCTGTTCAGAGGTCAGTGTAGTCCACTCTAAGGGGGTTTAGTTGGGCCGAGATGAGGCATTTTCTGGAGATGAAGAAAGGATAGAAAAAGGGCTGCTAGAACAGGTTGAAAAGAGTGCCCTTAGAGGGCTACATAGCTAGTACGTACTGCTCCTTCCTACCTTGTCTTCTTCTTCTCTTCTTTCTCTTCTTCCTCTTGGCGGCAGGCAGCAGGTGCAGTGGGCAGCAGGTGCACAGTGGGCAGCAGGCGCAGTGGGCAGCAGGTGCACAGTGGGCAGCAGGTGCAGTGGACAAAATGGCAGCCTATCGGCGGCTGGAGCAGGCCCCCTCCGGGTGGGGCGCCCCCCTCTCTTTTATAGAGGCTGGAGGGGGAGGTGAAGAGCCAGCAGGTGGCCTGTACGTAGGCCTCTTGGCCTTCCCCATGCAATTACTCCATTTATTGCAATTTAATGGCTGGCTGTCCCTTGATCTCCCCAACTCTTTGAATTCCCACCAGTCTTCAATGTTGGACTGACCCTTGGTATCTCCCACGTAGGCTGGCCTCATTGGCTTCTCCACCTCATAAATGGGTCAAGGATGAGGTGGCAGGTTATGTGCGTACAAGGCTTGCTGAGGTGGCAAAACTGGGCCTGTTTTTTCAATGGCTGCGGCCCACTTCCTCCCTCTCTTATGGGCCAGTACGGTTGCTCGTCATCACCAAGGCCCAAAACAGGTCCCTAAATCGGACCCCAACCAGGTCCTGTTCGGTCTCCAAACCAGACCCCTACACAGGCCCTGTCCGGTCCCTAAATCAGACCCCAACCAGGTTCTGTTCGGTCTCCAAACCAGACCCCTACACAGGCCTTCTCCGGTCCCCAAACCAGACCCCTACACTGGCCCTGTCCGGTCCCTAAATCAGACCCCAACCAGGTCCTGTTCGGTCTCCAAACCAGACCCCTACACAGGCCCTGTCCGGTCCCTAAATCAGACCCCAACCAGGTTCTGTTCGGTCTCCAAACCAGACCCCTACACAGGCCTTCTCCGGTCTCCAAACCAGACCCCTACACTGGCCCTGTCCGGTCCCAAAATCAGACCCCTACACAGGTCATGTCTCAGCCTCTACCGCCCACACTCCAGGCCGCTGCAGCAGGAGAGAGAACTCCCAAAACAGGTTCTGCAGAGGTCCAATGAAGCGGTGGACAGCAGCCAGAAAGTGGGCCGGCTTGAAGGTGACAGCCCGGCACCCCTTGGAAACCGTCCGACGGGCCAAGGGCATAGCCGGGTGGCCTTCCAAGCCGGTCCAGCCAAGCAGGGCCAACAGAGCAGCAGCTTCCCAACAGGCCCATCCGGCCCAAAGACAGTCCAAGACAGGCCCGGCGGGCCTATGAAGACTGAAGGCCGGCTCGGAACGCCGATGGAATTGAACCGGCCTCCATGGCCTATGTTTCAAAAAGTGAACAAAATAAAACAGAAATAAAACTAAAAAGAAATGGACGACTCCCCCCGGGTCCGCCCCGGAATGTCGATCCGGACGGTGGCGCGGGCATGCTCCCGTAGCCATCGGTTCCTTCCCCCAATATGGCTAAGCTAAGGCTAGCTATTTTGGATGGGTAAATTTTCACTAAGTTGAAAAATAGCCGGTATACCGTTGTAATGCCGAAATTTTTCCAAAGTAGTGGGGATGAACCTATATTGGGGGAAGGACCAACTATGTTGTACACCGATGTACCTTACTCATATTTCAATGAAACAAAGTTCAAAGTCGATTCGATGCGTGAAGTGGGCACCGATTGGCAGCCCAATGTGCCCGATCAGATGCAAACCACCAAAATCAAATGAGCAAAACTCTTTTACAAACAAAAAATAAAGTAATGCAGGTCTGAAAATGGGATTTCACTGCCTCAGCTTCCTGATAGCCTGCTGCAAACCCTGTTCGGCCCAATAACCAGCCCGCTGCAAACCCTGTCTAGGCCCATGGCTGCCCACCTGAAACCACCTGTGCAGACTTCAGTCCAGGCCCATGAACAGCACCCTGTTCGGCCTACTTGCTGCCCCCCTTTTCAGACCCAATCTGAACCCATGCGCCGGGCACAAATCTAGCCCAAATCCTGCCTGCGATCAGCCCTTCCTGTCTGGCCCAAACCGGCCCATTTGCAGGCCTATGCCCAGAGCCCAAAAACAGTCCCCTTTGCGACCTAGTTTTCAGTCCATCAAGGACCTCCTGAACAGGCCCCTTTGTGGCCCATTCAGCCAACCTCCAAACAGGCCCCCAACCAGCCCACTTGCAGGCCTATGCTCCACCCCTCCGAAGCTTACCTAAAGCCGGTCTAGAACAGGTCTTCAGGCGACCCATTTTCGGGCTCATGATCAGCCCATCTAGCAGACCTCCGAATAGGCCCATATCAGCCCATTTGCAGGCATATGTCCAGAGCTTAAAACCAGTCCCTTTGTGACCCGGTTTCAGCCCATCCAGGACATCCCAGACAGGCCTGTATTCTGGCCCACCTGCAGGCCTATGTCCAGATCCTAAAACCAGTCCCCTTGTGACCCGGTTTCAGCCTATTCAGGACATCTCAAACAGGTCCCCGACCGGTCTATTCAAAGTCATCTGAACAGACCCCTAAGCAGGTCCGACGCTGCCCTTGCTCAGCCCACGTTCAGGTCCTACGACCGGTTCCAAACCAGCCCTCTGTCCAGGCCCATCTCGGCCCATCTTAATCCATTCACTCCAACCCCTTTGTGGCCCGGTGAAATCCCAAACCAGTCCTTAAACAAAAAAAATCAGATTTTGATCGAATTTAAAGCAGATGAAGCTCAAAAATCAGAAAGAATCAAAGTCATCCAAAAAATGACAAACCCGAGCAAATCGGTTTGCATCTGATCGGACCCAAAAGGCCGCTGCCCTTTTGAGTTCTATACTTTACTTTGTGGATGTGCATGTCTCCGAAAACAGGTTGCCGCGACGGTTAATCAAAGGCGTTCGAGCCGTTGCTCGATGTAAGTTAACGCCGGATACTCGCACCATCCGGCGGAGAGGGGTCAAAAATAAAATTTTCAAAGAACCCGAACCTCGGTTCTAATATTTTTAAAACTATCACCGGACTACCTAATATTTTTAGGATACCACATATTTTCCTAGAAAAGTCCGGAGATGTCTTTCTTTCTAAAGAACGTACGCGAGAAAAAGAGGTTCACACAAATGGCACGCCCGGTGGGACGATTGATTTGTCTCCGTACTTTTACCGACTTATGGACGCCGGTCACTAAATCGGTCCACCGGAAGTGACTCGGCCAAATGTGTAGACAAATCGCCCATTTACAAAGCACGTCCAAACCCCAACAGAGGTTCACACAATCTGTCTTTTAGAAGAAGACAAGGTAGGAAGGAGCAGTACGTATGGAAAAATCGCCTTGCTCGTTTATAAAGAGAACGTACGCGATAAATGGCCATCCACCCGTGAAGTGTCTCCAGACGCAGAAAAAAGAGGTTCACACAAATGGCCATTTGTGTAGGGGCCTGTCACAAATGGCCAGTCCGAACGCGAAAAGCGAATCGGCACGAGGGTTCTAATGGAGATTTACCAATCCCAAGAAGCTCCACAGCAGCCCCCTTTGCAGCAAAAAAAATAGAAGAAGTTGCAGCAGCCCCCTTGTGGCATGTACCGGCAAAGTGAGGGATGAACCTCAACGGCCCTTTCACGGGTCCGGTTCTCCCCTCAACACATCAAAGGAGAAGAGAGCCTCAACGGCCCTTTCACGGGTCCGGCTTTCCCTCCTAGAAGCTGCCCTCCCAAATTCAAGCAAAAAGTGAAGCCCGGCTTTGAACGCCGAAGGAATGGACCGGCCCGAAGTGGCCTTCATAAAAATCAACCAATAAAAATCAAAAAGGCGAAAGCCACATTAAATTAAGGACTTCACCCCTACCGGGGGAACTCCACCTTGGGCGGAGGCGCGGGCATGCATCCCGTAGCTTACGACCCGGACGTCGGCGCGGGCATGCTCCCGTAGCCGATGATCCTTCCCCAATTTTGGCTAAGTCATTGACTAGCCTTATTGGATGGGTAAACTTCATCACATTAGAAATCTGTCGGTATACCGTTGTAATGCCGAAATTTTTCTAAGGTAGTGAAGAACCTAAATTGGGGGAAGGGTCATCACTTATTGTACACTGATGTACCCCCATTCATACTTCAATGAAATGAATTCTAAGTCAATTCGATGCATGGAAATGGGCACCGATTGGCAGCCCAATGGGCCCGATCAGATGCAAACCGCCAACAATCAAATGAGCAAAACTCTTTTACAAACAAAAAATAAAGTAATGCAGGTCTGAAATGGGATCTCACTGCCTCAGCTTCCGGATAGCCTGCTGCAAACCCTGTTCGGCCCAATAATCAGCCCACCTGAAACCACCTGCGCAGACTTCAGTCCTGACCCATGAACAGCACCCTGTCCGGCCTACTTGCTGCCCCCTTTTGAACCTATGCGCCAGGCACAAATCTAGCCCAAATCCTGCCTGCGGTCAGCCCTTTCTGTCCGGCCCAAACCGGCCCATTTGCAGGCCTATGCCCAGAGCCCAAAAACAGTCTCCTTTGAGACCCAATGTTCAGTCCATCAAGGACCTCCTGGACAGCCCCCTTTGCGGCCCATTCAGCCAACCTCCCAATCAGGCCCATATTCCGGCCCTCCAGCAGACACCCCAAGCAGGCTCATATATCAGCCCATTTGCAGGCATATGTCCAGAGCTTAAAACCAGTCCCTTTGTGACCCGGTTTCAGTCCATCTAGGACATCCCAGACAGGCCCGTATTCTGGCCCACCAGCAGGCCCTTGTCCAGAGCCTAAAACCAGTCCCCTTGTGACCCGGTTTCAGCCTATCCAGGACGTCTCAAACAGGTCCCCGACCGGTCTATTCAAAGTCATCTGAACAGACTCCTAAGCAGATCCGACGCTGCCCTTGCTCAGCCCACGTTCAGGTCCTAGAGCCGGTTCCAAACCAGCCCTCTGTCCAGGTCCATCTCGGCCCATCTTAATCCATTCACTCCAACCCCTTTGTGGCCCAGTGAAATCCCAAACCAGCCCTTGAACAAAAAAAATCAGATTTTGATCAAATTTAAAGCAGAGGAAACTTAGAAATCAGAAAGAATCAAGGTCATCCAAAAACGACAAATAAAACAAACTCGAGCAAATCAGTTTGCATCTGATCGGACCCAAAAGGCCGCTGCCCTTTTGAGTTCTTTATTTTCATGTTGTGGATGTGCATGTCTCCGAAAACAGGTTGCCGCGACGGTTAATCAAAGGCGTTCGAGCCGTTGCTCGATGTAAGTTAACGCCGGATACTCGCACCATCCGGCGGAGAAGGGTCAAAAATAAAATTTTCAAAGAACCCGAACCTCGGTTCTAATATTTTTAAACTATCGCCGGACTACATAATATTTTTAGGATATCACCTATTTTCCTAGAAAAGTCCGGAGATGTCTTTCTTTCTAAAGAACAGACGCAGAAAAAAAGAGGTTCACACAAATGGCACGCCCGGTGGTTTTCATCCGGCAATTAATTGAGCACAATCGGCCAGTCTCCCCTCTTTCTCCTAGCAGCAGGGGGCAGGGCGCAAGGCAGCAACGGCTCGAACGCCTTTGATTACCCTTTTGTTGGCGTCAGAATTTTCAAAAAAACAACAGGAGGGGCAGCGCAGCAAAAAAATGAAAAAAAATAAAAGAACTGGTCCAGGTCAACTGCCAACTAGATTGGCCCTCAATTGGGTCAAATCAAGTCCAGTCATACTCAAAACAGGCCCTAAATTGGGCCCATTGGCAGCCCATTTCCAGCTCTGGCCGGCCAGCCCATAATCAGGCCATGTTCAGGCCATGTGCGCAGCCCATAGGAGGGCCTGGGCCTCCTCTCAGCCCGCTGGCCCAGAAACCAGGCCCAATTGGACCAGGCTCACTTCAGTGGCAGTCTGAACAAGGCCTTGTGCGCACATAACCTGCCACCTCATCCTTGACCTATTAATTGCATGGGGAAGGCCAAGAGACAGCTCAACACTTAATGCCATGGGAGAACTCAAGGGTCAAGTCAAATATTGAATGGCCTAGGAGAATTTCAAGGAAGTAAAGCCTATTAACTACCACCCAAGGCCATCCTACGTACTCCCCAGCTGCCTCTCCATCTCCCCCTCATCTCCTATAAAAGGGAGGGCGCGCCAGGCTGAAAAGGGGGGGCTGCTTCAGACGCCGGGAGGCTGCCAAATTGCACCTGCACCTGCTGCCACCTGCTGCCTGCAACCTGCTGCCGCCAGAGGGAAAGGAGAAGAAGGAAAGAAGAAAAAGGTAAAGAGAACTGCTGGGTGCGCCCATACAGCCCCTTGATGGGGCCTTCTTTTTGCTTATTCCAGGCCCATCTCCTGCCCTCCATAGGCCTGTAGGGATCAGCCTGTATAGCCCATGTTCGGACCCAGGTCAAACCCTCTAAAAACTCCCTTGCGCAGGCCTATTCCAGCTCATGGCTGACCCATAATCAGGCCCATGTACAGGCCCCTTCTGCGAGCCCATGGCCTATCCCTGCTCAGGCCCATAATCAGCCCCTGTTCAGGCCCATAATCAGTCCATGTTCAGGCCCCTAAAGCAGGCCACCTGCTGGTCCAATCCCAGCCTTGGCCGACCCCCAGCATAGGCCATTTTTAGGTCCCCAAACAGGTCCATTCCCAGCCCATGCTCGACCCCAATCCAGGTCCATATACAGCCCATGTTCGGCCCATCACCAAGGCCCAAAACAGGTCCCTAAATCGGACCCCAACCAGGCCCTGTCCGGTCCCTAAATCAGACCCCAACCAGGTCCTGTTCGGTCTCCAAACGAGACCCCTACACAGGCCCTGTCCGGTCCCTAAATCAGACCCCAACCAGGTCCTGTTCGGTCTCCAAACCAGACCCCTACACAGGCCCTGTCCGGTCCCTAAATCAGACCCCAACCAGGTTCTGTTCGGTCTCCAAACCAGACCCCTACACAGGCCCTGTCCGGTCCCTAAATCAGACCCCAACCAGGTCCTGTTCGGTCTCCAAACCAGACCCCTACACAGGCCCGGTCCGGTCCCTAAATCAGACCCCTACACAGGCCCTGTCCGGTCCCTAAATCAGACCCCAACCAGGTCCTGTTCGGTCTCCAAACCAGACCCCTACACAGGCCCGGTCCGGTCCCTAAATCAGACCCCAACCAGGTCCTGTTCGGTCTCCAAACCAGACCCCTACACAGGCCCTGTCCGGTCCCTAAATCAGACCCCAACCAGGTCCTGTTCGGTCTCCAAACCAGACCCCTACACAGGCCCGGTCCGGCCCCAAAATCAGACCCCTACACAGGTCATGTCTCAGCCTCTACCGCCCACACTCCAGGCCGCTGCAGCAGGGGAGAAAACTCCCAAAACAGGTTCTGCAGAGGTCCAATGAAGCGGTGGACAGCAGCCAGAAGGTGGGCCGACTTGAAGGTGACAGCCCGGCACCCCTTGGAAACCGTCCGACGGGCCAAGGGCATAGCCGGGTGGCCTTCCAAGCCGGTCCAGCCAAGCAGGGCCAGCAGAGCAGCAGCTTCCCAACAGGCCCTTCCGGCCCAAAAAGCAGCACAAGACAGGCCCAGTGGGCCCATGAAGATTGAAGACCGGCTTTGAACGCCGATGGAACTCAAAACCGGCCCAAGTGCCCTTTAAAAAAAATAACAAAAACAGAAATAAAACTAAAAAGAAATGGACGACTCCCCCCGGGTCCGCCCCGGAATGTCGATCCGGACGGTGGCGCGGGCATGCTCCCGTAGCCAGCGGTTCCTTCCCCCAATATGGCTAAGCTAAGGCTGGCTATTTTGGATGGATAAATTTTCACTAAGTTGGAAAAATAGCCGGCATGCCGTCGTAATGCCAAAATTTTTCCAAAGTAGTGAAGATAAACCTATATTGGGGGAAGGATCAATCACATTGTACACCGATGTACTTCACCCCACCTTTCAATGAAATGAAGTTCGATGTCAATTTGGATTGCATGAAACCGGGCGCTCAAAGTGGCCCGATGGGTCGGAGGCGATGCAAACCGCCAAACCAAAAATAAAATCATTTCAAACTCAAGCTGGAAATTCAAACAGAAACAATAAAAAAAACAGAATTAAATCAGAATCTGAAATTCAACTTATTCCGGTTCAACAAACAACCGATCTTCAACAAGATTGAACCGGTTTTTGAAGCAAATCAAACCGAAATCAGATTTCAAACACAAAATCTGCCAAAACAAAATTCAGATTTAAATCAAATCTGTCAACTCAAAAAAAAATCGGATTTCAATAATCTGGAAAATTCATTCAACCAAACCTTCAACCGAACAAAAAATCAATCCCAAAAAGAAACTAAATAAGCAATGTTTCGACATCTCAAAACATGGATCAAAATCCACCTAAAACAAAAATCAACTCAAATTCAGAAAAATCAGAAATCTGAAAATTCATAAAACCAGCCAAACAACAAATACCAAATTGCTTAAAACTTTAAGCACATCAAAACCGAAATCAAAACAAAAACTTGAACCAATTAAGTCCAAAGATCAAACAGATTCAAACCAAAACAACTTGAATCAACCAAATTCAATCCAAAACAAATCAAAAACCAAATCAATCAAACAAATTGATTCAAATTTCAAAACTCAAAACCGACTTTCAAGTCAATCCAAAAATCAACCAAATAACAAATCAACAAACCCAAAACAAAACGGTTTGCGTCGATCGGACCCAAAAGGCCGCTGCCCTTTTGAGTTCTTTACTTTATTTTGTGGATGTGCATGTCTCCAAAAACAGGTTGCCGCGACGGTTAATCAAAGGCGTTCGAGCCGTTGCTCGATGTAAGTTAACGCCGGATACTCGCACCATCCGGCGGAGAAGGGTCAAAAAATGAAATTTTCAAAGAACCCGAACCTCGGTTCTAATATTTTTAAAACTATCACCGGACTACTTAATATTTTTAGGATATCACATATTTTCCTAGAAAAGTCCGGAGATGTCTTTCTTTCTAAAAGAACAGACGCAGAAAAAAGAGGTTCACACAAATGGCACGCCCGGTGGGACCCTTCTTTCCTTTCATCTCTCCGTCGTGGCAACCTGGAGATATGCACATCCACTATCTTCAATTCAATGAAAACAAAAAAAAATCTCTGCATTTGATCGAGCCAGTCTTGTTGTCTACAGGACTTATGGACATCAACAGCGGTGTCGCCCATTCTGAGGCATACGTCGAACGACGTGACATCGGTGCAGTCACTCCCGGCATCGCCTTCGGCAACTTCCCGAGGGTTGTTTTGCTCCCCAACCGACTGGGGGCAATGCTGGAAACTCCGATCGCCAACGAAGAGAAGATATATCCCTTCCGGCTGCTCCGGGCAACCTTCAGGGCACCCTGCCTGCCTACAAAGACATCACAACCGGGGGCATTCCAACTGACTCCCCCACAAGAGTCACTTCCGGTGGACCAAGCCATCGACAACTCCGGGCCTGCGCCCGCACCACAACAATGGACCATCAAGGAGCTCAAGATCGAGCACAATTCCGGCCAAACCCTCAAAGTCAGGGACACCCAATACCCAAGGGGTGAGGCGCACCCTCCAACCCTAAATGAAACATCCATCGTGCTCGTGAAGGACAAACGCCGCCAACCACAGCTCGGCACCTTACCGCTGCACAACCGATTCTCCATCCTAAATCGGTTGAAAGGAATCAACGGGGACATAATAATACCCACAACAGCTGCTGCACCAAACACTCGGGGAAGGGGCAAGCCCTCTGTTCACTCTGAGAAGACCGGCCGACCAGCGGCCGACAAAGCAAAGGAAAGGGGACAGCCCTTTCATATGAAGAACCAAAGCTCAAGCCGGCCATCAACTCAAAAGAAAAACGCCGCCAGGGCAAGGGACCAGCCCTTGGTCCCTATTCTACAAACGGGCCGACCAGCGGTCCAAATCAAGGAAAATCGACGAGGGCGGTCGCTCCGCCATTCGTAAAACTCCATCGGGCGGTCGGTCCGCCGACCAATCTTATCGGCACCTTATACCGCCAATTGATAGGAAATTCCTCAACAAGACTCTACATCGGGTCGCCAGTTGGCGGATGTTGCGCCAACGGGGCAAGCTCCCGAACAAGCCCACTCCGCGGCGGGCTAATAAAACAAACAATGCTCACCGCCCAGGGGCAAGGTCCCAAACCCTGCGCCCCGAAACTCGAGCAAGTATGTCTTCCAAAAGCCGATGTTTCCTCGGCGGGACCATCCCCTCGAAATCTGGTCATCCGCGATGCTCCGATATGGGCCATTGCGGGTTAAAATCCCGAACTCACCCCCAACCCGAAGCCACTACATCTCAACCACGGGGGCGAGGAAAACAAGGTACGTATTTTTGCTTGCCATGTTATTTCGACGAGCAACCGTCGTGACGACGACCCGAAGCCTCCAAGGCCACGGCCCGACCAGGCCCGCAACACGCGGCCATTCGGCACGACGGCCGCCGCAATTGTCGAGTCTTCTCGGCACAATGATAACAATGAGGACGCACCCTCCGCCCTCACACCCCAGAGGATCCGCCGAGAGAAAATCAGCACCGAGGGCTCTTATTGCCAGTGCCGGCCTACTTCGACCTCAGCCCACTCAAGATTCAGGGGAAGACGAAGTTGCTGACGACCCCTGCGTCGCCCAAGTCGAGCCACTACCTCCTCCACCACAACCTCTGGTTCACCAGCCGCCGACACCGAGGATGCTTGGGGATGACGACGTACAGGTAATGCACCATTACCAGCCGCCTCCTCCACAGAATTTCATGGAGCCCGCTCAACGGGATATGATTGAGCAACTCATTGCCATTAGACTGGCACAACATAACGAAGGCCACATCATGATGGGCCAATATCAAGCTCCCTATCCATTGCATCACCAATACGTGAGGCTGCCCCAGGGAATTTCTAAAGTTCCAAAATGTTCCAAATTTGACGGGCACGGGTCCCCAAGGGAACATCTGGCTCTCTATTTCACTCATATGGGAGAGCTGGCATACAACGAGTCATATCTACTCAAATACTTCGCCACCACTCTCACCGGCACAGCGTTTGAGTGGTATTCAAAGCTCAGGCCGAACTCGATAGTCGGCGGCGCGTATATGCAACGAAAATTCATTGAGAGATTCAATTTCTCGAACGGCCATACACTTTGGTCGAACTAACCACCATGTTCCAGGAACGGAACGAAACGGCGGTCGATTACATACGCCGCTGGAGGGATGCTTGCATGAAATGTGCCAATCCGCCATTAAATGAAGAGGCAGTGGCACTTTGCAAAAGGGGCCTACGGCCCGAAATTCAAAAGAAGGTCTGGGGAACCGAATCCGGACCTTCGATGACCTAAACATCACGGTGGCGAGGAAATCGAACGCTTCTACTTCAATAGTCCACCAACGGCAACGACAAAGTCAAAGTCAACAAAGGACAAGCAATCGACAGATGTCAATACAGTCGATGTTTTCTCCTCCTCAAGAAACAAGAACAACAATGGGGGCAGGAAAGACGCCATGACATCTCTTCCTACTTCAGAAACTCCTGACAACACGAGGACGAGGATCTCGTTGGAGGAACGTCGGTCTAAGCCATATTCATTCCGACAAGAATACACAAGGAGGTTGTTCGATGCCTGCATGGAGAGCAACCTAATCAACCTTCCACAAATCAAGCGCCCCCAAGAGGCCGGAAGGATTGATGAGCCCAATTTCTGTCCCTACCACAGAATGTTGGGGCACACAATTGAGGGTTGCTTCTGTTTCAAGGACCAGGCCGAAGCCATGATCCGGGGCAAGGTCATCGATATAGGGGAGCAACTGGTATACCCTCCTCAGGTTCACCCGAAGCCGGGCAACCAAGCAACCACACCGTGAACACGGCACATCATCGGTGTCTGCAGGCTGGTCAACGGGTTACATCATCCAGCCATCATGTCCTCACGACATAGAGCCGGCCAATTCATCATAGGCCGTTGCTGTCGCCTACAAAAGGCAAAAAGAAAAAAAAAATGAAAAAATGACGGACTTGGTTAGCCGAGCATAAACAAATAATCGAGGGCAAAAGTGTCGAAAAAAAAAGGAAAAAAATGAAAAATGAAAAAATAAAAAAAGAAATCCAGGTCGGCGAAAACCTGCAAAGGCGTCTCGGGCAAAATCGGATAACCCCGCTGTGTGAAAATCCCGCAAAGGGACGCACAGGCAAAATACAAAGGGGGTCGACCTGAGTGAAAACTCTACAAAGGAGCAGTTAGGTCGATAAAAAAAATCAAAACTAGGAGGTTACATAAGAGAACCCGAACCTCGGTTCTAATATTTTTAAACTATCACCGGACTACATAATATTTTTAGGATATCACCTATTTTCCTAGAAAAGTCCGGAGATGTCTTTCTTTCTAAAGAACAGACGCAGAAAAAAGAGGTTCACACAAATGGCACGCCCGGTGGGACTTTTTTTTTTTTTTTTTTTTTTTTTTTTTTTTTAGCCTGACCACCCGTTTCCGGGTTCTTTTGGTCGGACCAGTCCCCTTACAATTTTGCCTATGCGCCCCCGAAGGGGTTTTCGCGTAGCGGGGTAGCCGGATTTTGCCTGGAATGTTTCCCATTTTTTATTTCACATCCCAGCCAGGCTTTTCTCCTTTTTCCTTTGAATGGGGTAGTGGTATGCGGAGTCGAGCGCGGCCCGCGAGGCATTATTTTCGAAGTCCAACGATAAAAGGCGGACTTTTCCCGGACTTTGAGAGGTGGCCTGGTATGGGGAATCTTTAAAGAACAAAAAGGAGAGCGACCGATCCAAGCGCAAGGTGCGACTTGGCACAAGGGTCATTTTGGTTTGAACCAGTCCGAATGCAGAAGGCAAATCGGCGCGAGGGTCCGAAAGGTTTGAACCAGTCCGAATGCGGAAAGCGAATCGGCGCGAGGGTTCCAAAGGTTTGAACCAGACCGAATGCAAGGGGGCAAATCGGTACGAGGGTTCCAATGGAGATTGACCAATCCAAGCGCGGAGGGCAACTTGGCGTGAGGGTCGTTTTTTAACTTAAACCAGTCCGAACGCGGAAAGCGAATCGGCACGAGGGTTCGAAAGGAGATGACCAATCCAAGTGCGGAGGGCAACTTGGCGTGAGGGTCGTTTTAATTTGAACCAGTCCGAACGCGGAAGCGAATCGGCACGAGCGTTCCAATGGAGATGACCAATCCAAGTGCGGAGGGCAACTTGGCGTGAGGGTCGTTTTTTAACTTAAACCAGTCCGAACGCGGAAAGCGAATCGGCACGAGGGTTCGAAAGGAGATGACCAATCCAAGTGCGGAGGGCAACTTGGCGTGAGGGTCGTTTTAATTTGAACCAGTCCGAACGCGGAAAGCGAATCGGCACGAGGGTTCCAATGGAGATGACCAATCCAAGTGCGGAGGGCAACTTGGCGTGAGGGTCGTTTTAATTTGAACCAGTCCGAACGCGGAAAGCGAATCGGCACGAGGGTTCCAATGGAGATTGACCAATCCAAGTGCGGAGGGCAACTTGGCGTGAGGGTCGTTTGACTTGCTTACGTCGTTGGCTCTCCTTTTTTGTTTTCTCATCGGCCCGACTGCTCTTATAAAGAGTTTTCATCCGGGTCGACCCCCTTTGAATTTTGCCTGTGTGCCTCTTTGCGGGGTTTTCACACAGCCGGGGTCATCCGATTTGGCCAGAGGCGCCCTTTCGGGTTTTCACCTCTGCCGGATTTTTTTTTTTTTTGCAGGGAATTAAGGCTTCCCTCAAGCCGTATGCGAAGATTTTGGATGGATTAAGTCAGGAATGAGTTCTTGACTTGACTTTGGAGTTTGGAAGTCCTATGGAGCATTGAGGTCCACGGGATTGGTGCTTGGATTCCTGAGGAACCTATGAGTGGAGTTATGTGTCCACTCGGTCCTGGGAAGTTGGTTTGATCCTAAGGAACATGTGAGCGGGGCTATGTGACCACTCGGTCCTTTGAAAAAAAGTTTGGGTCAAGTATGGATTTCAACCTGACCTATGCATCGTGGGGATCCCTTGCCAAGTTTGGATTTTACCTCATGGACCAAGAGTTTGAAAGGTCCTAGGGAACATGTGAGTGGGGGATACGTGCCAACTCGGTCCTTTGAGAAAAGTTTGGATGGTTTGAATCCTAAGAAACATGTGAGCATGACTATGTGTCTACTCGGTCCTTCGGAAGAGGTTTGGATCCTTCGGAACATGTGAGCGGGGCTATGTGTCCGCTAGGTCTTTCGGAAAAAATTTGAATCCTAAGGAATATGTGAGCAGGGCTATGAGTCCGCTCGGTCCTTCGGAAAGGATTGTATCCTACGGAACATGTGAGCGGGGCTATGTGTCCGCTCGGTCCTTCGGAAAAAATTTTGGGTCAAGTATGGATTTCAACCTGACCTATGAATTGTGGGGGGATCTTGCCGAGTCTGGATTCCACCTCGTGAAGCAAGAGTGAAAAGATCCTAGGGAGCATGTGAGCGGGGGATATGTACCCACTCGGTCCTTCGGAAAATTTTTTGATGATGGGATTCTTGGTAGACCATCGAGGCTGGAGTGGCCAGGATGGTGAGAATTTTGTTTGAAAGAGTCCTAAGGAACATGTGAGTGGATTTATGTGTCCACTCGGCCCTTCGGAAAATTTTGACAAAGGGAATGTTTTGTAGACCATCAAGACTGGAGCAGTCAGGATGATGGGAATTTTTGTTTGAAAAGATCCTAAGGAACATGTGAGTGGATTTATGTGTTCACTCGGTCCTTCGGAGAGGTTTTGACAAAGGGAATTTTTTTGTAGACCATCAAGACTGGAGCAGTCAGGATGGTGGGGATTTTTTGTTTGAAAAGATCCTAAGGAACATGTGGGTGGGTTTGTGTATCCACCTGGTCCTTCGGAAAATTTCTTGATGATCGTCGAGACCTGAAGGGTCGGAGCGACGTGGAATCTTTCAGGAGACCATGAAGACTGGAGTAGTCAGGATGGTGAGATTTTTTTGTTTGAAAGGGTCCTAAGGAACATGTGAGTGGATTTATGTGTCCACTCGGTCCTTCGGAGAAGTTTTTTTTTTTTTTTTTTGAAAAGATCCTGAGGAACATGTGGGTGGGTTTGTGTCCACTCGGTCCTTCGGAAAATTTTGATGATCACTGAGACCTGAAGGGTCGGAGTGACGTGGAATCCTTCAGTAGACCATCAAGACTGGAGTAGTCAGGATGGTGAGAATTTTTTTTGAAAAGGGTCCTAAGGAACATGTGAGTGGATTTATGTGTCCACTCGGTCCTTCGGAGAAGTTTTGACAAAAGGAATTTTTTGTAGACCATCAAGACTGAAGCAGCCAGGATGGCGAGATTTTTTTGAAAAGATCCTTAGGAACATGTGGGTGGGTTTGTGTCCACTCGGTCCTTCGGAAAATTTTTGATGATCACTGAGACCTGAAGGGTCGGAGTGACGTGGAATCTTTCAATAGACCATCAAGACTGGAGTAGTCAAGATGGTGAGAATTTTTGTAGACCATTAAGACCAGGGTGGTCAAGATGGTGGGGACTTTTTGGTTTGAAAATCATCCGGAATAAGGGCTCCGGATGTTCCTAGAGAAGCGTACGAGCGGGGCTATGTGTACGCTCGGTCCTTCGGAGAGGTTAATGATGAGGATTTTTGGTAGACCATCGAGACATGGAATAGTCGAGACAGTGGGAATTTTGTTTGAAAAATGCCCTAAGGAACATGGGAGCGGGGTTTTGTGACCACTCGGTCCTTCGGGAAAAGTTGATGATGAGAATTTTTGTGGACCATCGAGACTGGAATAGTCAGGATGTCGGGAAATATTTTTTTGAAATGACCCAGAACAAGGGATCAGAGGGTCCTAAGGAGCATGTGAGTGGGATTGTGTATCCACTCGGTCCTTCGGAGGAGTTTTGTTTGATTTTTTTTGTAGACCATCAAGACTGTAGTAGTCAGGATGGTGGGAATTTTTGTTTGAAAAAGTCCTAAGGAACATGTGAGTGGATTTGTGTATCTACCCGGTCCTTTGGAGAAGTTTTGATTTTTTTTATCGACCTAACTGCTCCTTTGTAGAGTTTTCACTCAGGTCGACCCCCTTTGTATTTTGCCTGTGCGTCCCTTTGCGGGATTTTCACACAGCGGGGTTATCCGATTTTGCCCGAGACGCCTTTGCAGGTTTTCGCCTCGACTGGATTTCTTTTTTTTTATTTTTTCATTTTTCATTTTTTTCCTTTTTTTTTTTGACACTTTTGCCCTCGATTAGCTGTTTATGCCTGGCTAACCAAGTCTGTCATTTTTTCATTTTTTTTTTCTTTTTGCCTTTTGTAGGCGACAGCAACGGCCTATGATGAATTGGCCGGCTCTATGTCGTGAGGACATGATGGCTGGATGATGTAACCCGTTGACCAGCCTGCAGACACCGATGATGTGCCGTGTTCACGGTGTGGTTGCTTGGTTGCCCGGCTTCGGGTGAACCTGAGGAGGGTATACCAGTTGCTCCCCTATGTCGATGACCTTGTCCCGGATCATGGCTTCGGCCTGGTCCTTGAAACAGAAGCAACCCTCAATTGTGTGCCCCAACATTCTGTGGTAGGGACGTAAATCGGCTCATCAATCCTTCCGGCCGCTTGGGGGCGCTTGATTTGTGGAAGGTTGATTAGGTTGCTCTCCACGCAGGCATCGAACAACCTTCTTGTGTATTCTTGTCGGAATGAATATGGCTTAGACCGACGTTCCTCCAACGAGATCCTTGTCCTCGTGTTGTCAGGAGTTTCTGAAGTAGGAAGAGATGTCATGGCGTCTTTCTGCCCCCATTGTTGTTCTTGTTTCTTGAGAAGGAGAAAACATCGATCGTATTGACATCCGTCGATTGCTTGTCCTTTGTTAACTTTGACTGTTGTTGCCGTGGGTGGACTATTGAAGTAGAAGCGTTCAATTTCGGCCACCGTGATGTTTAGGTCATCGAAGGTCTGGATTCTGGTTCCCAAGACCTTCTTTTGGATTTCGGGCCGTAGGCCCCTTTTGCAAAGTGCCACTGCCTCTTCATTTAATGGCGGATTGGCACATTTCATGCAGATGTCGCGCCACCGCCGGATGTAGTCGACGGCCATTTCATTGCGCGCCTGCGTCATTGTGGCGAGCTCGACCAATGTGTGTGGTCGCTCGGAGAAGCTGAATCTCTCCACGAACTTCCGTTGCATATCTGCCCAGTCGGCGACGGAGTTTGGCTTCAGCTTTGAGTACCACTCGAAAGCGGTTCCAGTGAGAGTGGTGGCGAAGTACTTCAGGAGATACGACTCGTTGTAAGCCAAATCTCCCATGTGGGCGAAGTATAACGCCAGATTTTCTCTCGGAGATCCGCGCCCGTCGAACCTGGAGCACTTTGGGATCTTTGAAACGTCCTGCGGGAGCCGGACGTATTGATGGTGTGGCGGGTAAGGGACCTGGTAGAGGCCCATGACGTTATGCCCCTCGTCATGTTGAGCGAGGCGCACAGCGATCAACTGATCGATGATGGCCCTCTGGGCCGGGTCTAACAGCTCCTGCGGAGGTGGCGAGGGAGGCTGATAGTGCTGTCCCTCGAAAATGTCATCATTGGCAGGCGGTCTCAGGACCGACGGTTGGGGCATGACCGGGAGCGGCGGCAGTGGCGGCGTCCCCACTCGAGCCAAATGAGGGTCCCTGGAGGCCTTATCTTCTTCCGATTCATAAATCGGCTGAGGGCGTAAGAGCCCGGCATTAGCTATCAGAGCTCTTAGCCGTTGATTCTCCCTTTGTAGGTCTTCAAATGTGGGCGTGAGAGGCGCGTCATCTTCTTGTTCTTGGAGAACTGGCTCATTATTAGCTTTCTGGGCCCTCTCGGCAGCTGCGGCCGATTCCTGGGTTGTGTCGGCGCGGGTCCGGGGTTTTGTTCAGACGGCGGTCCGGGATGCCTCCGGCGCATCTTCAGGCACGTTGCTCCTTGACGTGACAAGACAGACGAAGTTCTTTTGTGTTGGAACCCCGTACCCCACGGGAGGTGGGGCCTTCAATACAGCGCCGACCTGGTGCCGGTAGTTGTTGTTGGGGCTTCCGGGGCGATGCCCCCATTCCCTGTTCTGGGCAGAATATGCCCCCTGCACGGAGGGCAGAGGGAGGAGTCCATCTCGGACTGGTCGGGCGGACCTGAACCGTGGAGCTCGCGGGGAAGCATCGGCTTTTGGAAGCCATACTTGCTTGAGTTTCGGGGCAGAGGGTTTGGGACCTTGCCCCCGGTTGGCACGAGCATTGTTTGATCTATTAGCCCGCTGTGGAGTGGGCTTGTTGGGGAGCTTGCCCCCAGTTGGCAGGACATCTGCCGAGTTGTTGACCCGGTGTAGAGTCTTGTTGAGGAATTTCCTATCATTTGGCAGTATGAAGTGCCGATAAGATCGGTCGGCGGACCGACCGCTTGATTGAGCTTTCTGGATGGCAGGCGACTGCCCTTGTCGATTTTCTTTGATTTGGACCGCTGGTCGGCCCGTTTGTAGAATAGGGACCAAGGGCTGGTCCCTTGCCCTGGCGGCGTTTTTCCTTTGAGTTGATGGCCGGCTTGAGCTTTGGTTCTTCATATGAAAGGGCTGTCCCCTTTCCTTTGCTTTGTCGGCCGCTGGTCGGCCGGTCTTCTCGGAGTGAACAGAGGGCTTGCCATTTCCCCGAGTGTTTGGTGCAGCAGCTGCTGTGGGTATTATTATGTCCCCATTGATCCCTTTCAACCGATCTAGGATGGAGAATCGGTTGTGCAGCAGTAAGGTGCCGAGCTGTGGTTGGCGGCGTTTGTCTTTCGCGAGCATGATGGATGTTTCAAAAGGGCAGCGGCCTTTTGGGTCCGATCAGATGCAAACTGATTTGCTCGAGTTTGTTTTATTTGTCGTTTTTGGATGACCTTGATTCTTTCTGATTTCTAAGTTTCCTCTGCTTTAAATTTGATCAAAATCTGATTTTTTTTGTTCAAGGGCTGGTTTGGGATTTCACTGGGCCACAAAGGGGTTGGAGTGAATGGATTAAGATGGGCCGAGATGGACCTGGACAGAGGGCTGGTTTGGAACCGGCTCTAGGACCTGAACGTGGGCTGAGCAAGGGCAGCGTCGGATCTGCTTAGGAGTCTGTTCAGATGACTTTGAATAGACCGGTCGGGGACCTGTTTGAGACGTCCTGGATAGGCTGAAACCGGGTCACAAGGGGACTGGTTTTAGGCTCTGGACAAGGGCCTGCTGGTGGGCCAGAATACGGGCCTGTCTGGGATGTCCTAGATGGACTGAAACCGGGTCACAAAGGGACTGGTTTTAAGCTCTGGACATATGCCTGCAAATGGGCTGATATATGAGCCTGCTTGGGGTGTCTGCTGGAGGGCCGGAATATGGGCCTGATTGGGAGGTTGGCTGAATGGGCCGCAAAAGGGGGCTGTCCAGGAGGTCCTTGATGGACTGAACATTGGGTCTCAAAGGAGACTGTTTTTGGGCTCTGGGCATAGGCCTGCAAATGGGCCGGTTTGGGCCGGACAGAAAGGGCTGACCGCAGGCAGGATTTGGGCTAGATTTGTGCCTGGCGCATAGGTTCAAAAGGGGGCAGCAAGTAGGCCGGACAGGGTGCTGTTCATGGGTCAGGACTGAAGTCTGCGCAGGTGGTTTCAGGTGGGCTGATTATTGGGCCGAACAGGGTTTGCAGCAGGCTATCCGGAAGCTGAGGCAGTGAGATCCCATTTCAGACCTGCATTACTTTATTTTTTGTTTGTAAAAGAGTTTTGCTCATTTGATTGTTGGCGGTTTGCATCTGATCGGGCCCATTGGGCTGCCAATCGGTGCCCATTTCCATGCATCGAATTGACTTAGAATTCATTTCATTGAAGTATGAATGGGGGTACATCAGTGTACAATAAGTGATGACCCTTCCCCCAATTTAGGTTCTTCACTACCTTAGAAAAATTTCGGCATTACAACGGTATACCGACAGATTTCTAATGTGATGAAGTTTACCCATCCAATAAGGCTAGTCAATGACTTAGCCAAAATTGGGGGAAGGATCATCGGCTACGGGAGCATGCCCGCGCCGACGTCCGGGTCGTAAGCTACGGGATGCATGCCCGCGCCTCCGCCCAAGGTGGAGTGCCCGCGGTAGGGGTGAAGTCCTTAATTTAATGTGGCTTTCGCCTTTTTGATTTTTATTGGTTGATTTTTATGAAGGCCACTTCGGGCCGGTCCATTCCTTCGGCGTTCAAAGCCGGGCTTCACTTTTTGCTTGAATTTGGGAGGGCAGCTTCTAGGAGGGAAAGCCGGACCCGTGAAAGGGCCGTTGAGGCTCTCTTCTCCTTTGATGTGTTGAGGGGAGAACCGGACCCGTGAAAGGGCCGTTGAGGTTCATCCCTCACTTTGCCGGTACATGCCACAAGGGGGCTGCTGCAACTTCTTCTATTTTTTTTGCTGCAAAGGGGGCTGCTGTGGAGCTTCTTGGGATTGGTAAATCTCCATTAGAACCCTCGTGCCGATTCGCTTTTCGCGTTCGGACTGGCCATTTGTGACAGGCCCCTACACAAATGGCCATTTGTGTGAACCTCTTTTTTCTGCGTCTGGAGACACTTCACGGATGGACTGGCCATTTACTGCGTCTGTTCTCTTTATAAACGAGCAAGGCGATTTTTCCATACGTACTGCTCCTTCCTACCTTGTCTTCTTCTAAAAGACAGATTGTGTGAACCTCTGTTGGGGTTTGGACGTGCTTTGTAAATGGGCGATTTGTCTACACATTTGGCTGAGTCACTTCCGGTGGACCGATTTAGTGACCGGCGTCCATAAGTCGGTAAAAGTCTGGAGACAAATCAACTGTCCCACCGGGCGTGCCATTTGTGTGAACCTCTTTTTTCTGCGTCTGTTCTTTAGAAAGAAAGACATCTCCGGACTTTTCTAGGAAAATATGTGGTATCCTAAAAATATTAGGTAGTCCGGTGATAGTTTTAAAAATATTAGAACCGAGGTTCGGGTTCTTTGAAAATTTTATTTTTGACCCCTCTCCGCCGGATGGTGCGAGTATCCGGCGTTAACTTACATCGAGCAACGGCTCGAACGCCTTTGATTAACCGTCGCGGCAACCTGTTTTCGGAGACATGCACATCCACAAAGTAAAGTATAGAACTCAAAAGGGCAGCGGCCTTTTGGGTCCGATCAGATGCAAACCGATTTGCTCGGGTTTGTCATTTTTTGGATGACTTTGATTCTTTCTGATTTTTGAGCTTCATCTGCTTTAAATTCGATCAAAATCTGATTTTTTTTGTTTAAGGACTGGTTTGGGATTTCACCGGGCCACAAAGGGGTTGGAGTGAATGGATTAAGATGGGCCGAGATGGGCCTGGACAGAGGGCTGGTTTGGAACCGGTCGTAGGACCTGAACGTGGGCTGAGCAAGGGCAGCGTCGGACCTGCTTAGGGGTCTGTTCAGATGACTTTGAATAGACCGGTCGGGGACCTGTTTGAGATGTCCTGAATAGGCTGAAACCGGGTCACAAGGGGACTGGTTTTAGGATCTGGACATAGGCCTGCAGGTGGGCCAGAATACAGGCCTGTCTGGGATGTCCTGGATGGGCTGAAACCGGGTCACAAAGGGACTGGTTTTAAGCTCTGGACATATGCCTGCAAATGGGCTGATATGGGCCTATTCGGAGGTCTGCTAGATGGGCTGATCATGAGCCCGAAAATGGGTCGCCTGAAGACCTGTTCTAGACCGGCTTTAGGTAAGCTTCGGAGGGGTGGAGCATAGGCCTGCAAGTGGGCTGGTTGGGGGCCTGTTTGGAGGTTGGCTGAATGGGCCACAAAGGGGCCTGTTCAGGAGGTCCTTGATGGACTGAAAACTAGGTCGCAAAGGGGACTGTTTTTGGGCTCTGGGCATAGGCCTGCAAATGGGCCGGTTTGGGCCAGACAGGAAGGGCTGATCGCAGGCAGGATTTGGGCTAGATTTGTGCCCGGCGCATGGGTTCAGATTGGGTCTGAAAAGGGGGGCAGCAAGTAGGCCGAACAGGGTGCTGTTCATGGGCCTGGACTGAAGTCTGCACAGGTGGTTTCAGGTGGGCAGCCATGGGCCTAGACAGGGTTTGCAGCGGGCTGGTTATTGGGCCGAACAGGGTTTGCAGCAGGCTATCAGGAAGCTGAGGCAGTGAAATCCCATTTTCAGACCTGCATTACTTTATTTTTTGTTTGTAAAAGAGTTTTGCTCATTTGATTTTGGTGGTTTGCATCTGATCGGGCACATTGGGCTGCCAATCGGTGCCCACTTCACGCATCGAATCGACTTTGAACTTTGTTTCATTGAAATATGAGTAAGGTACATCGGTGTACAACATAGTTGGTCCTTCCCCCAATATAGGTTCATCCCCACTACTTTGGAAAAATTTCGGCATTACAACGGTATACCGGCTATTTTTCAACTTAGTGAAAATTTACCCATCCAAAATAGCTAGCCTTAGCTTAGCCATATTCGGGGAGGGAGCCGATGGCTACGGGAGCATGCCCGCGCCACCGTCCCGATCGCCATTCCGGGGCGGACCCGGGGGGAGTCGTCCATTTCTTTTTAGTTTTATTTCTGTTTTTGTTATTTTTTGAAAGGGCACTTGGGCCGGTTTTGAGTTCCATCGGCGTTCAAAGCCGGTCTTCAATTTGTAGGGCTCGGGATGCCCATCTTAGTCTTCTTGGGCCGGATGGGCCTGTTTTGGGAAGCTGCTGCACTGCTGGAGCTTCTGGGCAGGACCGACTTGGAAGGCCACCCGGCTATGCCCTTGGCCCGTCGGACGGTTTCCAAGGGGTGCCGGGCCGTCACCTTCAAGTCGGCCCACCTTCTGGCTGCTGTCCTCCTGTTTGGAGCTTCCTGGACTGCTGTCCTCTCAGTAGGCCACAATGGGGCTGTTTTGGTTTGGGTTTAGGTAGGCCAGAATGGGCCTGCACAAAGGGCAATGTGGCCAGGCCTGGGTCTGATTTTGGAGACCGATCAGGGTGCTGCGAGGGGTCTGCTTAATGGGCCGCTAGGAGGACCAGGACAGCAGGCTGAAAGAAAGCCGATTGGGGACCTGTTTTGGGTGCCGAACATGGGCTGGAAATGGACCGGTTTGGGGTCTGTTTAGAGTGCCTCTGGATGGGCTGAACAGGTCCTGAATTGGACTGGGCAAGGGCCAGATCTTGGGCCTGATATGTGGGCTCGGACTGGGCCTGGATTGGGGGTACCTGCAGGTGGTCTAAGCCAGGTCGGGAGGGGACCGAATATGGGCTTATAACCTGGGCCTGCAGGTAGGCGGTTATGGGTCTGGGTAGAGACCAGGGAATGGGCCGGTTATGGACCTGAACAGAAGGTCAGGTTATGGGCCTGCAATAGAGAATTTTCTCCTGCTGTGGCGCCAGTGTTCGGCTGGGCCAAGTGGGCCTGCAGGTGGCCAAAAATGGGCTACATGAGAGGCCAGATTTCTGGGCTTGGGAAGGGGGTGTTCGGTTGGCCTGAAATAGGCCTGCGCAAAGGGGCTTTTAGGGGCCTGGTTTAGGTCCGAACATGGGCTATACAGGCTGATCCCTACAGGCCTACGAAGGGCAGGAGATGGGCCTGGAATAAGCAAAAAGAAGGCCGATTCAAGGGGCTGTATGGGCGCACCCAGCAGTTCTCTTTACCTTTCTTTTTCTTTCCTTCTTCTCCTTCCTTCCCTCTGGCGGCAGCAGCAGGTGCAGCGGGCAGGTGCAGCAGGTACAGCAGTAGCAGGGGGCAGGGCGCAAGGCAGCAGTCTCCCCTCTTTCTCCTAGCAGTAGGTGCAGGCGCAGGTGCAATTTGGCAGCCTCCCGGCGTCTGAAGCCGCCCCTCCTCTGGCTGGTGCGCCCCCCTCTTTTTATAGAGGGTGGAGGGGGAGGTGAAGAGCCAGCAGGTGGCTGTACGTGGATGCCTCTTGGCCTCCCCCATGCAGTTATTGCATTAAACTAAATTTATTGATTGGCTGTCCCTTGATCTCCCCCTGGCCTCTTCGGTTTCCCCCCTCCATAAATTGACTAATGAATTGGCTGGGGTGGCTGCATGGTGCGTACAGGGGTGCTGAGGTGGCAGGTGAGTGCGGCTGGGCCTGCTGATGTGGCAGGTGGGGGCCAGTGTGGCATGTTCACACTAGACTGCAAGTGAGCTGGCATATGGGCTGCGCACAGGCCTTTTGGCATGGGTTAATTGGGCTGGCTGGGGGGCTGCGCACAGGCCTTTTTGGCATGGAATTTGGCCCAATTCTAGGATGGGATGATGGACTTCTTATAGGGCCTATGTGGGCTCCTGATTGGGCTTGTTTTGGCCAAAATGTGGGCTGTCCGGTCTGCTCTTGGGCCTGCCCATTTGTCTCTCTTTTTCTTTTGCGAGAAAAAAAAAATGGATGCCAACAAATGCCCCCCACGGACGATTTCTTGGAGACGAAGGTTGACAAGGAGTCGTCCGTGTAGTTGGCGACTGGTTTGCTCTTCTTTGAAGTTTCTCTGGATCGAGAAGGGCTTGGGCCCTTGGAGACAAACGGTCCTTGTCATGTTGAGCTCCGCCGTTGCTCTCCTTTGATTTGCGGGGGCTTTGCTCGAAGTTTTCCACTATGGTTGATGCAGACTTGTCGCCACATCCCTTCCACCCAATCTTTTTTCGAAGTTTTTTTTTTCTTTCTTTTTTTTTGCGACCCGATTGCCTATTTTTAGGTTTTCACCCGAGTCGGCTCCTCGATATTTTGCCTACATGCCTCCGGAGAGGTTTTCGTGTAAGCGGGGTAGCTCGATTTTGCACAGAGTGCCTTTTCGTGTTTTCACTTCTGGAAGGCTTTGTTTTCTTATTATTTTTTTTGACATTTTTTGCTCTTGGTCAGTCACTATTTGGGTGATCGGCCAAGCCCGTCGGGCACTTTTCTTTTTTGGCCCTTTTTTTTGTTTTTTTTGTTTTTTTTGTTTTTTTTTTGTGGGGAATTAGGGCTTCCCTCAAGCCGCATGCGCTATTGGATTTGACTACGTATGAATTTCAACGTAGTCAGCATGGAATGTGGGGCTTCTGTGGATATGAATTTCAACGTGATGTCAGGAATTTTGCAACTTGATGGTAAAAGGCACTCGCCGAGTATGGGTTTCAACTCGAAAACGAGGAATCATTTGGTATGGATTTTTGTACGGGTATGAATTTCAACTCGCGGTCGAAGAAAGTCTCATTGTGGGTTTGACCAAGTATGGATTTCAACTTGGTCAGTGGCATGAGGACTTTACATCTTAAGGATCTTGCGAGTGGGGCTATGTGTCCACTCGATCCATCAGATGGACTTGAGTTCAACTTGTCAAAGAGACCCGGCTTGTAGGAAAATATGGCTTGTTCGGTCCGACCAATGGCGCGGAGGCTTTTGTAGACCGTGGCGGGCCGGAGTGGTCATCGCGGTAAGACTTGACAAATGTAAAGACCGAAAGGTCGGGACGATGGAGACTTTGAATGCCATCAAGAGCGAAGGATATTTCAATGGCCAGGAGTTTTTTTTTTTTTTTTTTTTTTGGAATCGTCAAGATTGGAGGAATCAAGACGATATGAAGTTTTTTGGTGGTGCCATCAAGACCGGGATGATCAAGATAGTGTAAGGTTTGTGAACCATCTTTACCGGAATGGTTAAAGACGGTATGCAGTTGTGTCTGCTTCTTCTTTTTTTTTCAATTTTTTTTTCATCCATTTTTTTCATCATTTTTTTTTCTTTTTTTTTTCTTCTTTTTCTTTTTTTTTTGCAGGGAATTAAGGCTTCCCTCAGGCCGTATGCAAAGATTTTGAATGGATCAAGTCAGGAATGAATTCTTGACTTGACTTTGAATGTTTGGAAGTCCTATGGAGCATTGAGGTCCACTGGATTGGTGCTTGGATTTCTGAGGAACATATGAGTGGGGTTATGTGTCCACTCGGTCCTGGGAATTTGATTTGATCCTAAGGAACATGTGAGCGGGGCTATGTGTCCGCTAGGTCCTTTGGAGAAAATTTGGGTCAAGTATGGATTTCAACCTGACCTATGTATTGTGGGGATCCCTTGCCGAGTTTGGATTTCACCTCGTGGAACAAGAGTTTGAAAGATCCTAGGGAACATGTGAGTGGGGGATATGTGCCCACTCGGTCCTTCGGAGAAATTTTTTGATGTTTTGGTTCTAGGGAACATGTGAGCGGGGCTATGTGTCCACTCGGTCCTTTGGAGAAAATTTGGGTCATTCGGAACATGTGAGCAGGGCTATGTGTCCGCTTGGTCCTTCAGAATAAGGTTTGGATCCTTCGGAACATGTGAGCGGGGCTATGTGTCCGCTCGGTCCTTCGGAGAATTTTTTTTTGATCCTACGGAACATGTGAGCGGGGCTATGTGTCCACTCGGTCCTTCAGAAGAGGTTTGGATCCTCCGGAACATGTGAGCGGGGCTATGTGTCCGCTCGGTCCTTCGGAAAAAAATTTTGGATTCTTCGGAACATGTGAGCGGGGCTATGTGTCCGCTCGGTCCTTCGGAAGAGGTTTAGATCCTTCGGAACATGTGAGCGGGGCTATGTGTCTGCTCGGTCCTTCGGAAAAATTTTGTATCCTACGGAACATGTGAGCGGGGCTATGATTCCGCTCGGTCCTTCGGAAAGGATTTTGGGTCAAGTATGGATTTCAACCTGACCTATGAATTGTGGGGGGGGATCTTGCCGAGTCTGGATTCCACCTCGTGAAGCAAGAGTGAAAAGATCCTAGGGAGCATGTGAGCGGGGGATATGTGTCCACTCGGTCCTTCGGAAAATTTTTTGATGATGGGATTCTCGGTAGACCATCGAGGCTGGAGTGGCCAGGATGGTGAGAATTTTTTTGTTTGAAAAAGTCCCAAGGAACAAGTGAGTGGATTTATGTGTCCACTCGGTCCTTCGGAAAAGTTTGATGATGAGAACTTTGGTGGACAAGGCTGGAATAGCCAGGATGGTGGGAATTATTGTTTGAAAGAGTCCTAAGGAACATGTGAGTGGATTTATGTGTCCACTCGGTCCTTCGGAAAAGTTTTGACAAAGGGAATTTTTGTAGACCATCAAGACTGGAGCAGTCAGGATGGTGGGGACTTTTGTTTGAAAAGATCCTAAGGAACATGTGAGTGGATTTATGTGTCCACTTGGTCCTTCGGGGAAATTTGATGATGAGAATTTTTTGTAGACCACCAAGACTTGGAATAGTCAATGATGGTGGGAATTTTTGTTTGAAAAAGTCCTAAGGAACATGTGAGTGGATTTATGTGTCCACTCGGTCCTTCGGAGAATTTTTAATGATCGTCGAGACCTGAAGGGTCGGAGCGACGTGGAATCTTTTAGTAGACCATCAAGACTGGAGTAGTCAGGATGGTGAGAATTTTTGTTTGAAAGGGTCCTAAGGAACATGTGAGTGGATTTATGTGTTCACTCGGTCCTTCGGAGAAAATTTTTGATGAGAATTTTCGTGGACCATCGAGACTGGGATAGTCAGGATGGCGGAATTTTCTGAAATGACCCAGAGCAAGGGTTCAGAGAGTCCTAAGGAGCATGTGGGTGGGTTTGTGTATCCACTCGGTCCTTCGGAGAAGTTGATAAGAATTTTTGTGGACCATCGAAATTTGGAATAGCCAAGATGGTGAGAATTTTTGTGGACCATCGAGGCCCGGGATAGTCGGGATGGCGGAATTTTCTAAAATGACCCCGGAGCGAGGGTTCGAGAGAGTCCAAGGAGCGTGTGGGTGGGTTTGTGTATCCACTCGGTCCTTCGGAGAAGTTGATAAGAATTTTTTGTGGACCATCAAGATTTGGAATAGCCAAGATGGTGAGAATTTTTGTTTGGAAAAAGGTCCTGGGAACATGTGAGTGGGTTTGTGACCACTCGGTCCTTTGGAGAAGTTTTGACAAAGGGAATTTTTGTAGACCATCGAAATTTGGAGCGATCGGGATGGTGGGGATTTTTGTTTGGAAAAGTCCTAGGGAACATGGGAGTGGGGTTTTGTGACCACTCGGTCCTTCGGAGAAGTTGATAAGAATTTTTTGTGGACCATCGAGACTGGAATAGTCAGGATGGCGGATTTTTTGAAATGACCCAGAACAAGGGTTCAGAGGGTCCTAAGGAGCATGTGAGTGAGTTTGTGAATCCACTCGGTCCTTCGGAGGAGTTTTGTTTGATTTTTTTGGTAGACCATCAAGACTGTAGTAGTCAGGATGGTGGGAATTTGGGTTTGCCCTCTGTTCCTTTCAAGGTAGATTAAGGAGAAGAACCCCTCCATCCTGTTAGGTTGGAGGGCTCGACCAGGTTGCTGATTGTTTTTTTTTTATCGACCTGACTGCTCATTTGCGGAGTTTTCACTCAGGTCGACCCCCTTTGTATTTTGCCTGTGCGTCCTTTTGTGGGATTTTCACACAGCGGGGTTATCCGATTTTGCCCGAGGCGCCTTTGCAGGTTTTCACCTCGACTGGATTTCTTTCTTTTCTTTTCTTTTCCTTTTTTTTTTTTTTCATTTTTTTTTCTTTTCTTTTTGCCTTTTGTAGGCGACAGCAACGGCCTATGATGAATTGGCCGGCTCTATGTCGTGAGGACATGATGGCTGGATGATGTAACCCGTTGACCAGCATGTAGACATGGATGATGTGCCGTGTTCACAGTGTGGTTGCTTGGTTGCCCGGCTTCGGGTGAACCTGAGGAGGGTATACCAGTTGCTCCCCTATGTCGATGACCTTGTCCCGGATCATGGCTTCGGCCTGGTCCTTGAAACAGAAGCAACCCTCAATTGTGTGCCCCAACATTCTGTGGTAGGGACAGAAATTGGGCTCATCAATCCTTCCGGCCTCTTGGGGGCGCTTGATTTGTGGAAGGTTGATTAGGTTGCTCTCCATACAGGCATCGAACAACCTTCTTGTGTATTCTTGTCGGAATGAATATGGCTTAGACCGACGTTCCTCCAACGAGATCCTTGTCCTCGTGTTGTCAGGAGTTTCTGAAGTAGGAAGAGATGTCATGGCGTCTTTCCTGCCCCCATTGTTGTTCTTGTTTCTTGAGAAGGAGAAAACATCGACTGTATTGACATCAGGCGATTGCTTGTCCTTTGTTAACTTTGACTTGGCATTGCCGTGGGTGGACTATTGAAGTAGAAGCGTTCAATTTCGGCCACCGTGATGTTTAGGTCATCGAAGGTCTGGATTCTGGTTCCCAAGACCTTCTTTTGAATTTCGGGCCGTAGGCCCCTTTTGCAAAGTGCCACTGCCTCTTCATTTAATGGTGGATTGGCACATTTCATGCAAATGTCGCGCCACCGCCAAATGTAGTCGACGGCCATTTCATTGCGCGCCTGCGTCATTGTGGCGAGCTCGACCAATGTGTTTGGCTTCAGCTTTGAGTACCACTCAAACGCTGTGCTGGTGAGAGTGGTGGCGAAGTATTTGAGTAGATATGACTCATTGTATGCCAGCTCTCCCATATGAGTGAAATAAAGAGCCAGATGTTCCCTTGGGGACCCGTGCCCATCAAATTTGGAACATTTTGGAACTTTAGAAATTCCCTGGGGCAGCCTCACGTATTGGTGATGCAATGGATAGGGAGCTTGATATTGGCCCATCATGATGTGGCCTTCGTTATGTTGTGCCAGCCTAGTGGCAATGAGTTGCTCGATCATATCCCGTTGAGCGGGCTCCATGAAATTCTGTGGAGGAGGCGGCTGGTAATGGTGCATTACCTGTACGTCGTCATCCCCAAGCATCCTCGGTGCCGGCGGCCGGTGAACCTGAGGTTGTGGCGGAGGAGGCAGTGGCTCGACCTGGGCGACGCAGGGGTCGTCAGCAGCTTCATCTGCCCCTGAATCTTGACTCGGCTGAGGTCGAAGTAGACCGGCACTGGCAATAAGAGCCCTCAATTGCTGATTTTCTCTCAGCAGATCCTCTAGTGTGAGGGCGGAGGGTGCGTCCTCATTGTTATCATTGTGCCGAGAAGACTCGACAATTGCAGCCGGCTGTCGTGCCGAATGGCCGCGTGTTGCGGGCTCTGGTCGGGCTGTGGTCTTGGAGGCTTCCGGGTCGTCGTCATGACGGTTGCTCGCTGAAATAACATGACAAGCAAAAATACGTACCTTGTTTTCTGCCCCCTGTGTCACTTGTTCTTTGGGTGTATTCCCCAGGACGACGGGCCAGCTCGAGACCGATGCCGTGTTGACGACGAAGTTCGTTTGCCGTCGGGGCTTGCAGTGGGGTTGTGGTGGGTGCACCAAATGTTCCCCCAATATGAGAACCCTGTCACGGATTAGGGCTTCAGCCAAATCTTTGAACTGATAGCAGTCCTCAATTTTGTGCCCCACCAGCCTGTGGTATGGGCAGAAGTTTGACTCCCGACTCCTGGCGGCGTCTTCTGGGCGTCTGCTCTTTGGTAGGCAAATTAGCCCATTTTCCATGCAAGTGCTGAACAATTTTGGCGTGAATTCCCGTCGGAAGGAGTACGGTTTCATTGCACGCTCCTCCCAAGTTGGCCTTGGCTCGGGATTAGCAAATTCCTTGCGAGAGGGAGCCATAGTGGCATTCTTGCCCCCATTTTGGCCTGAAGAAGAGGGGACGTTGATTGGGTTGACGCCTGAGACCGTTGGCTGCTTGCCCTTGACCGGTCTTGATTTGGCTGCCGCCATCAGTGGACTATTGTCCTGGGGGTGTTGCCACTGGTGACGTGGAGTAGACTGAGGGTGGGTGCCACGGTAGGGCGCCACCGTATTGTGTCTTCTTCCATGTTGAGCCAACTTTAGGTCGATCAGGCCTATGCTCCACCCCTCCGAAGCTTACCTAAAGATGGGCGACACACTATTCCATGTATGCCTCAGAATGGGCGACACACTATTCCAGTCGGATCGGCCAGAATCGGTCCGAATCGGTCCGGAATCAGATCGGAATCGGAATTGGATCGTTTTTTTTTACTTTTTTTTCTTACTGATTCTGGATCGATTTTCTTCCATTGGATCGGTCGGAATTGGTCCGATCCGGATCGGATCGGTACCCACCGATCCCGATCCCGATTCCGATCCCGCGATCCTTGCTCTCTACGGTGCTATTTCCATCGGATGCTGTCTTTGGTGGATATCTCCTCCGTCGCCACCAGATGTTGAAAATGGTTTTGGTCGTTGAACTCTTTCCTCTGTGACTTATCTCTGCTGTGCCATCTTGGTTTCTTCTACCGTTCGACTGTTGCTTGAGTTTGCTATTTGCTATAGATGCTTCTCTGCTGTGCACAGCTATGGTTTCGAAACCTTCTCTTCTTAGTTGCTGATATTTGAAGTGGCTATTGCTTATGGAAGTAGAATACTGATCTACTTGGAGATGAGGTATTTTGATAACTACCTTGACATCTATGATGCAAAACTGAGATGCAAAGCTAGTGATGCTGTCGGATGTCTATCTAGGCATTCTGGGTGGTGACGCGGCTATTTGATAAGATTTGACTCTTGTTCTCTAAACCTTAGTTGCTGTTCAATATTCTGAGTTGGATTTTTGGTTACTCCATGTTCTGTTATCACTTCCGTAAGAGCTTGCTAAGGCTGGGATTGGCCTTTGAGATATCTCCAAAATTGGTTTTCTGCTTTGGAAATCAATGATTACCTCAGTTCTTCTATACCGAAGGTTGATGCTCAGATTTGGTCTCTTAAATATGTAAGGATTTCGTTGGATATCATTGTTCTCGATTTGTTCTGCTGATCACTTCTGGAGAATCTTGATCTTGGTTCTATATTGAGAGTCTTCTGACTGAAACACTGTCTTTAAGATTTCTTGTTGGTTTGCTACTTCAATTTATCTTCTGGTTTTATTTATTAAGACCTGAGATCTTCAAGGATTGAGGATGTTGAGGTTGAATGATGCTAGTTACTAAGCAACTGTGAGGATGTCCAATACATCCGAGTTGTTATGGTTAGCTACCGATGACACTGGCCTTTGATGTTATTTCTCCAAGCTAGATATGAAGATTTGTGACATAGCAGTGGGAAATGAAATATGGCAGCGCTATTTGGAAATGTTACTGTTGGCGTACATTTTTTTTCAAAAAAAAAGAGAGCAGAGGGGCTGACTTAGGAGCTGGGCTAACAGCCCATTAATCAGCCACAATTGGGCCCAATTGGACACCCCAGCAGGGGCCGGATTCATCCAGCCCATAATTGGCACAATTGGGCCAAGTTCAGGCCATGTGCGCAGCCCATAGGAGGGCCTGGGTCATTCCTCAGCCTGCTGGCCCAGAAACCAGGCCCAATTGGGCCAGGCCCACTTCAACAGCAGTGTGAACAAGGCTCATGCGCACCCACCTGCCACCTCAGCAGCCCTGTACGCACCATGCAGCCACCTCAGCCCATTCATTAGTCAGTTTATGGAGGGGGGAAACCGAAGAGGCTAGGGGGGAGATCAAGGGACAGCCAGCCAATAAATTGCAATAAATGGAGTAATTGCATGGGGGAGGCTAAGAGGCCTACGTACAGGCCACCTGCTGGCTCTTCACCTCCCCCTCCAGCCTCTATAAGAAGAGGGGGGCGCACCAGCCAGAGGGGGGGCTGCTTCAGACGCCGGGAGGCTGCCGGACTGTGCTCTGCATCTGCTGCCAACTGTGCCCCTGCACCTGCTGCACCTGCTGCCCGTGGCCAAGAAGAAGAGAAGGAAAAGGAGAAGAACAGGTGGGTCAATATTCTATAAATATGTAGCCCTCTAAGGGCACCCCCCTTGGCCTTTCTCTCTTCCTTCTGCTCAGCCCTCTCCATGGCCCAATCCGATCCACACATAGCAGGGTCTTAGTACCTTCTGTTGGAAGCCCCTCGGCCAACCATTCAGGCTCTAAACAATGCCCAGTTCGGCCCCCATATACAGTCTCTTTTCAGCCCATAAAAAGATGCTCCGAACAGGAACTATTCAGCCCCTCTCGCAGCTCAGCCAAAGGCCATTGCATTCCATTGTTGGTGCCTGCTTCACCCACGGAAATCCCCCTCAAACAGGCTACTGTTCGACCCATTGGACAGCAACTTGCCCAGCTCATTTAATTCCCTAAGCTGCACCTGTTCTAGCCTATTGAGCACCCTCTTTAGCAGGTCATTTCTGCCCCTTTGCGCACCTCTTGGGCAGGTCCAAGGCCCCTCTGTTCGGCCCATGATCTGACCCCTGTTCAGGCCCCTCTGCAGCCTATGTTCAGGCCCCTGTCGGCCCACCTGCGCAGACCCTAAACAGGCCCATAACCGGCCCAATTCTGCACACTGAACAGGCCCCTTGCCCAAGCTCATGACCGGGTCCATATAGGCCCTCGCCAGGCCCATTCTGGCCCAACCAGAGCCCCATCAATCAGGCCTCAGCCGGTCTCCAAACCAGACCCCAAAGCCGGTCCCAAATCTGATCTCCAAAATAGCCCTTTGTGCAGGCCCATTCTGGCCCACCTAAACCCAAACCAAAACAGCCCCATTGTGGCCTACTGAGAGGACAGCAGTCCCGGAAGCTCCAAACAGGAGGACAGCAGTCCAGGAAGCTCCAAATAGGAGGACAGCAGCCAGAAGTGGGCCGGCTGGAAGGTGACGGCCCGGCACCCCTTGGAAACCGTCCGACGGGCCAAGGGCATAGCCGGGTGGCCTTCCAAGCCGGTCCAGCCAAGCAGGGTCAGCAGAGCAGCAGCTTCTCAACAGGCCCATCCGGCCCAAAGACAGTCCAAGACAGGCCCAGTGGGCCCATGAAGATTGAAGACCGGCTCTGAACGCCAATGGAACTCAAAATCGGCCCAAGTGCCCCTTTTTTAAAAAAAAAAAGATAACAAAAACAGAAATAAAACTAAAAGAAATGGACGACTCCCCCGGGTCCGCCCCGGAATGTCGATCCGGACGGTGGCGCGGGCATGCTCCCGTAGCCAGCGGTTCCTTCCCCCAATATGGCCAAGCTAAGGCTAGCTATTTTGGATGGGTAAATTTTCACTAAGTTGGAAAATAGCCGGCATACCGTCGTAATGCCGAAATTTTTTCAAAGTAGTGGAAATGAACCTATATTGGGGGAAGGACCAACTATGTTGTACACCGATGTACCTTACTCATATTTCAATGAAACAAAGTTCAAAGTCAATTCGATGCATGAAGTGGGCACCGATTGGCAGCCCAATGTGCCCGATCAGATGCAAACCACCAAAATCAAATGAGCAAAACTCTTTTACAAACAAAAAATAAAGTAATGCAGGTCTGAAATGGGATTTCACTGCCTCAGCTTCCTGATAGCCTGCTGCAAACCCTGTCTAGGCCCATGGCTGCCCACCTGAAACCACCTGCGCAGACTTTAGTCCAGGCCCATGAACAGCACCCTGTTCGGCCTACTTGCTGCCCCCCTTTTCAGACCCAATCTGAACCCATGCGCCAGGCACAAATCTAGCCCAAATCCTGCCTGCGATCAGCCCTTTCTGTCTGGCCCAAACCGGCCCGTTTGCAGGCCTATGCCCAGAGCCCAAAAACATTCCCCTTTGCGACCCAGTTTTCAGTCCATCAAAGACCTCCTGAACAGGCCCCTTTGTGGTCCATTCAGCCAACCTCCAAACAGGCCCACAACCGGCCCGCTTGCAGGCCTATGCTCCACCCCTCCGAAGCTTACCTAAAGCCGGTCTAGAACAGGTCTTCAGGCGGCCCATTTTCAGGCTCATGATCAGCCCATCTAGCAGACCTCCAAATAGGCCCATATCAGCCCATTTGCAGGCATATGTCCAGAGCTTAAAACCAGTCCCTTTGTGACCCGGTTTCAGCCCATCTAGGACATCCCAGACAGGCCCGTATTCTGGCCCACCAGCAGGCCCTTGTCCAGAGCCTAAAACCAGTCCCCTTGTGACCCGGTTTCAGCCTATCCAGGACATCTCAAACAGGTCCCCGACCGGTCTATTCAAAGTCATCTGAACAGACCCCTAAGCAAATCCGACGCTGCCCTTGCTCAGCCCACGTTCAGGTCCTAGAGCCGGTTCCAAACCAGCCCTCCGTCCAGGCCCATTTAGGTCCACCTTAATCCATTCATTCCAGCCCCTTTGTGGCCCGGTGAAATCCCAAACCAGTCCTTAAACAAAAATCAGATTTTGATCGAATTCGAAACAGATGAAGCTCAAAAATCAGAAAGAATCAAAGTCGTCCAAAAAAAATGACAAATAAAACAAACCCGAGCAAAACGGTTTGCATCTGATCGGACCCAAAAGGCCGCTGCCCTTTTGAGTTCTTTACTTTATTTTGTGGATGTGCATGTCTCCGAAAACAGGTTGCCGCGACGGTTAATCAAAGGCGTTCGAGCCGTTGCTCGATGTAAGTTAACGCCGGATACTCGCACCATCCGGCGGAGAAGGGTCAAAAAATGAAATTTTCAAAGAACCCGAACCTCGGTTCTAATATTTTTAAACTATCACCGGACTACCTAATATTTTTAGGATATCACCTATTTTCCTAGAAAGGTCCGGGGATGTCTTTCTTCCTAAAGAATAGACGCAGAAAAAAGAGGTTCACACAAATGGCACGCCCGGTGGGACCCTTCTTTCCTTTCATCTCTCCGTCGTGGCAACCTGGAGATATGCACATCCACTATCTTCAATTCAATGAAAAAAAAATCTCTGCATTTGATCGAGCCAGTCTTGTTGTCTACAGGACTTATGGACGTCAACAGCGGTGTCGCCCATTCCGAGGCATGCGTCGGACGACATGACATCGGTGCAGTCACTCCCGGCATCGCCTTTGGCAACTTCCCGAGGGTTGTTTTGCTCCCCAACCGACTGGGGGCAATGCTGGAAACTCCGATCGCCAACGAAGAGAAGATATATCCCTTCCGGCTGCTCCAGGCTACCTTTAGGGCACCCCGCCTGCCCATAAAGACATCGCAACAGGGGGCATTCCAACCGACTCCCCCACAGGAGTCACTTCCGGTGGACCAAGCCATCGACAACTCCGGGCCTGCGCCCGCACCACAACAATGGACCATCAAGAAGCTCAAGATCGAGCACAATTCCCGCCAAACCCTCAAAATCAGGGGCGTCCAATGCCCAGGGGGTGAGGCGCATCCTCCAACTCTGGATGAAACATCCATCATGCTCGCGAAGGACAAACGCCGCCAACCACAGCTCGGCACCTTACTGCTGCACAACCGATTCTCCATCCTAGATCGGTTGAAGGGCATCGACGGGGACATAATAATACCCACAGCAGCTGCCGCACCAAACACTCGGGGAAGGGGCAAGCCCTCTGTTCACTCCGAGAAGACCGGCCGACCAGCGGCTGACAAAGCAAAGGAAATGGGACAGCCCTTTCATATGAAGAACCAAAGCTCGAGCCGGCCATCAACTCAAAGGAAAAACGCCGCCAGGGCAAGAGGCCAGCCCTTGGTCCATATTCTACAAACGGGCCGACCAGCGGTCCGAATCAAGGAAAATCGGCAGGGGCAGTCGCCCGCCATCCAGAAGACTCCATCAAGCGGTCGGTCCGCCGACCGATCTTATCGGCACCTTATATTGCCAAATGATAGGAAATTCCTTAGCAAGACTCTACATCGGGTCAACAACTCGGCAGATGTCCTGCCAACTGGGGGCAAGCTCCCCAACAAGCCCACTCCACAGCGGGCTAATAAATCAAACAATGCTCGTGCCAACTGGGGGCAATGTCCCAAACCCTCTGCCCCGAAACTCAAACAAGTATGGCTTCCAAAAGCCGATGTTCCTCCAGCAGGACCATCCCCTCCAAAAGCTGGTCACCCGCGATGCTCCGATATGGGCCATTGCGGGTCAAAATCCCGAACTCACCCCCAACCCAAAGCCACTACAGCTCAGCCAAAGGGGACAAGGGGCAAGATGCAGTTTTCACCTGCTACACTACTTCTGAAACTGATTGTCCGGGCGATACCCCGCAAGATCCAGGGACCAAAGTCCATCATGAACCAATGACATGTAGCCAGGACAGTCAACCACCGGCTGCTGTCAAATCAACACAACATAGTAACAATGCAAATGTCGCTCAGCACGATGAACGCGAGGACATACCTCCCAACCTGACAATGGAGGACCTCTGGCGAGAAAATCAGCAGCTCAAAGCTCTTCTAGCTAGTGCAAGCCTACTTCAAGCCCAGTTGGCACAAAATTCAACTGCCGCTAAAATTTCTAATGAGCCTCGTGTCGCTCTAAATGGGCCACCCCTTACGGTGCCGTCTCAGCCTGCCATCCATCAACAGCCGGCTCCAAGGTTACAATCAGACGACGAGGTGTCTGTGGCACCTCAATATCTGCCACCCCCTCTTCTACCTCAACAATATATGGAGCCCTCTCACAGAGCAATGATCGAACAGCTGATCGACCTGAAGTTGGCTCAACATGAAAGAAAACATACGGTGGCGCCCTACCGTGGCACCCACCCTCAGTCTACTTCACGTCACCAGTGGCAACACCCCCAGGACAATAGTCGGGATAAGCGACGACGAATCAAGACCGGTCAAGGGCAAGCAGCCAACGGTCTCAGGCGTCAACCCAATCAACGTCCCCTCTTCCTCAAGCCAAAATGGGGGCAAGAATGCCACTATGGCTCCCTCTCGCAAGGCATTTGCTAATCTCGTGCCAAGGCCAACTTGGGAGGAGCGTGCAACAAAGCCGTACTCCTTCCCGCGGGAATTCACGACAAAATTGTTCAACACCTGCGTGGAAAATGGGCTAATTTGCCTACCAAAGAGCAGACGCCCAGAAGACGCCGCCAAGAGTCGGGAGTCAAACTTCTGCCCATACCACAGGCTGGTGGGGCACAAAATTGAGGACTGCTATCGCTCAAAGATTTGGTCGAAGCCCTAATCCGTGACAGGTTCTCATATTGGGGGAACATTTGGTGCACCCACCACAACCCCACTGCAAGCCCCGACGGCAAACGAACTTCATCGTCAACACGACATCGGTCTCGAGCTGGCCCGTCGTCCTGGGGAATACACCCAAAGAACAAGTGACACAGGGGGCAGAAAACAAGGTACGCATTTTTGCCTGTCATGTTATTTCGACGAAGCAACCGTCGTGACGACGACCCGGAAGCCTCCCAAGACCACGGCCCGACCGGGGCTGCAACACGCGGCCATTCGGCGCGACGGCCGGGCTGCCCCGGTGTCGTGTCTCCTCGACACAATGATAACAATGAGGACGCACCCTCCGCCCTCACACTAGAGGATCTGCTGAGAGAAAATCAGCAGTTGAAGGCTCTTATTGCCAGGGCCGGTCTACTTCGGCCCCAGTCGACTCGGGTCGAGGGCAGACGAAGCTGCTGACGACCCCTGCGTCGCCCAGGTCGAGCCACTACCTCCTCCGCCACAACCTCAGGTTCACCAGCCGCCGACACCGAGGATGCTTGGGGACGACGATGTGCAGGTAATGCACCATTACCAGCCGCCGCCTCCGCAGAATTTCATGGAGCCCGCTCAACGAGATATGATTGAGCAACTCATTGCCACTAGGCTGGCACAACATAACGGAGGCCACATCATGATGGGCCAATATCAAGTTCCCTATCCATTGCATCACCAATACGCGAGGTCGCCCTGTGGAATTTCTAAAGTTCCAAAATGTTCCAAATTTGACGGGCACGGGTCCCCAAGGGAACATCTGGCTCTCTATTTCACTCATATGGGAGAGCTGGCATACAACGAGTTATATCTACTCAAATACTTCGCCACCACTCTCACCGGCACAGCGTTTGAGTGGTATTCAAAGCTCAGGCCGAACTCGATAATCGACTGGGCAGACATGCAACGAAAATTCATTGAGAGATTCAATTTCTCAGAACGGCCATACACTTTGGTCGAACTAACCACCGTGTTCCAGAACGGAACGAAACGGCGGTCGATTACATACGCCGGCCCCGGAGGGATGCTTGCATGAAATGTGCCAATCCACCGTTAAATGAAGAGGCAGTGGCACTTTGCAAAAGGGGCCTACGGCCCGAAATCCAAAAGAAGGTCTTGGGAACCAGAATCCAGACCTTCGATGACCTAAATATCACGGTGGCCGAAATTGAACGCTTCTACTTCAATAGTCCACCAATGGCAACAGCCAGGTCAAAGTCAACAAAGGACAAGCAATCGACAGATGTCAATACAGTCGATGTCTTCTCCTCCTCAAGAAACAAGAACAACAACGGGGGTAGGAAAAATGCTACGGCATCTTCCTCCATAATGGAAACTCCTGACAACACGAGGACAAGGATCTCGTTGGAGGAGCGTCGGTCTAAGCCATACTCATTCCGACAAGAATACACAAGAAAGTTGTTCGAAACTTGTATGGAGAACAACTTAGTCGACCTTCCACAAATCAAGCGCCCCCACGAGGCCGGAAGGATTGATGAGCCCAATTTCTGTCCCTACCACAGAATGTTGGGGCACACAATTGAGGGCTGCTTCTGTTTCAAGGACCAGGCCGAAGCCATGATCCGGGACAAGGTCATCGATATAGGGGAGCAACTGGTATACCCTCCTCAGGTTCACCCAAAACTGGGCAACCAAGCAACTACACCGTAAACATGATAAATCATCGGTGTCTGCAGGCTAGTCAATAAAACATCTCACCTAGCCATCATGTCCTCCCGACATAGAGCCGGCCAACGCATCATAGGCCGCTGTTGTCACCAAAAAAAAAAAAAAATGACAGACTTGGTTAGCCAGGCATAAACAGCTAACCGAGGGCAAAAGTGTCAAAAAAAAATCCGGTCGAGGCGAAAACACGCAAAGGCGCCTCGGGGCATCCGGATAACCCCGCTGTGTGAAAATTCCGCAAAGGGACGCACGGGCAAAATACAAAGGGGGTCGACCTGAGTGAAAACTCTACAAAGGAGCAGTTAGGTCGATAAAAAAAATCAAAAAAAGAGAAAATCAAAACTCCTCCGAAGGACCAAGTGGATACACAAACCCACTCCCATGTTCCTTAGAACTTTTTTTCAAACAAAATTCTCACCATCCTGGCTATTCCAAGTCTTGATGGTCTACCAACAACAAAACTTCTCCGAAGGACCGAGTGAACACATAAATCCACTCACATGCTCCTTAGGACCCTCTGAACCCTTGTTCTGGGTCATTTCAAAAAATCCGCCATCTTGACTATCCCAGTCTCGATGGTACACAAAAATTCTCACCATCCTGACTATTCCAGTCTTGATGGTCTTCCAAAATTTTCACACTGTCTTAATCCTTCAGGACTTGGCAGTCATCAAACTTCTCCAAAGGACCGGGTGGACACATAAATCCACTCACATGTTCCCTAGGATTTTTCCAAACAAAAATCCCCACCATCCTGACTGCTCCAGTCTTGATGGTCTACAAAAAATTCACTTTGTCAAAACTTCTCCAAAGGACCGAGTGGACACAAACCCACTCACATGTTCCTTAGGACCTTTTTCCAAACAAAAATTCTCACCATCTTGGCTATTCCAGTCTTGATGGTCCACAAAAAATTCTTATCAACTTCTCCGAAGGACCGAGTGGATACACAAACCCACCCACATGCTCCTTAGGACTCTCTGAACCCTTGCTCTGGGTCATTTCAGAAAATTCCGCCATCCTGACTATCCCAGTCTCGATGGTCCACAAAAATTCTCATCATCAAATTTCCCCGAAGGACCGAGTGGACACATAAATCCACTCACATGTTCCCTAGGACTCTTTCAAACAAAAAATTCCCACCATCATTGACTATTCCAAGTCTTGGTGGTCTACCAAAAATTCTCATCATCAAATTTCTCCGAAGGACCGAGTGAACACATAAATCCACTCACATGTTCCTTAGGACCCTTTCAAACAAAAATTCTCACCATCCTGACTACTCCAGTGTTGATGGTCTACTGAAAGATTCCATGTCACTCCGACCCTTCAGGTCTCAGTGATCATCAAAAATTTTCCGAAGGACCGAGTGGACACAAACCCACCCACATGTTCCTTAGGATCTTTTCAAACAAAAAATCTCGCCATCCTGGCTGCTCCAGTCTTGATGGTCTACAAAACATTCCCTTTGTCAAAACTTCTCCGAAGGACCGAGTGGACACATAAATCCACTCACATGTTCCTTAGGACCCTTTCAAACAAAAATTCTCACCATCCTGACTACTCCAGTCTTGATGGTCTACCGAAAGATTCCACGTCGCTCCGACCCTTCAGGTCTCGACGATCATCAAAAAATTTTTCCGAAGGACCGGGTGGATACACAAATCCACTCACATGTTCCCTAGGACTTTTTCAAACAAAATTCCCACCATCCTGACTGCTCCAGTCTTGATGGTCCACAAAAAATTCCCTTTGTCAAAACTTCTCCAAAGGACCGAGTGGATACACAAACCCACTCACATGTTCCTTAGGACTTTTTTTCAAACAAAAATTCTCACCATCCTGGCTATTCCAATCTTGATGGTCCACCGTATTTTTCATCATCAAACTTCTCCGAAGGACCGAGTGGATACACAAACTCACTCATATACTCCTTAGGACTTTTTGAACCCCTGTTTTGAATTATTTTCAAAAAAAAAAAAAAAAAACCACAAAACACCATCCTGACTATTCCAAGTCTTGATGGTCTACCAACAAAAAAAACTCCTCCGAAGGACCGAGTGGATACACAAACTCACTCACATGCTCCTTAGGACCCTCTGAACCCTTGTTCTGGGTCATTTCAAAAATCCGCCATCCTGACTATTCTAGTCTCGATGGTCCACAAAAAATTCTTATCAACTTCTCCGAAGGACCGAGTGGTCACAAAACCCCACTCCCATGTTCCTTAAGGGCATTTTTCAAACAAAAATTCTCACCATCCTGACTACTCCAGTCTTGATGGTCTACTGAAAGATTCCACGTCGCTCCGACCCTCCAGGTCTCGACGATCATCAGAAATTTTCCGAAAGACCGAGTGGTCACACAAACCCACCCACATGTTCCTTAGGTCTACAAAAAATTCTCATCATCAAACTTTCCCGAAGGACCGAGTGGATACATAAATCCACTCACATGTTCCCTAGGACTTTTTCAAACAAAAATCCCCACCATCCTGACTGCTCCAGTCTTGATGGTCTACAAAAATTCCCTTCATCAAAATTTTCCGAAGGACCGAGTGAACACATAAATCCACTCACATGTTCCTTAGGACTCTTTCAAAAAAAAATTCTCACCATCATGGCCACTCCAGCCTCGATGATCTACCAAGATTCCCATCATCAAAAATTTTTCCCGAAGGACCGAGTGGGCACATATCCCCTGCTCACATGCTCCCTAGGATCTTTTCACTCTTACTTCACGAGGTGGAATCCAGACTCGGCAAGATCCCCCTACAATTCATAGGTCAGGTTGAAATCCATACTTGACCCAATTTTTTTTCCGAAGGACCGAGTAGACACATAGCCCTGCTCACATGTTCCGTAGGATCCAAAATCTTTTCTGAAGGACCGAGTGGACACATAGCTCCGCTCACATGTTCCGTAGGATCCAAAATCTTTTCCGAAGGACCGAGCGGACACATAGCCCCGCTCACATGTTCCTTAGGATTCAAACCTCTTCCGAAGGACCGAGTAGACACATAGCCCTGCTCACATGTTCCGTAGGATCCAAAATTTTTTCCGAAGGACCGAGCGGACACATAGCCCCGCTCACATGTTCCGAAGGATCTAAACCTCTTCTGAAGGACCGAGTGGTCACATAGCCCCGCTCACATGCTCCGTAGGATCCAAAATTTTTTTCCGAAGGACCGAGCGGACACAGCCCCGCTCACATGTTCCTTAGGATTCAAACCTCTTCCGAAGGACCGAGTAGACACATAGCCCTGCTCACATGTTCCGTAGGATCCAAAATTTTTTCCGAAGGACCGAGCGGACACATAGCCCCGCTCACATGTTCCGAAGGATCTAAACATCTTCCGAAGGACCGAGCGGACACATAGCCCCGCTCACATGTTCCGTAGGATCCAAAAATTTTTCTCGAAGGACCGAGCGGACACATAGCCCCGCTCACATGTTCCGAAGGATACAAACCTCTTCCGAAGGACCGAGTAGACACATAGCCCTGCTCACATGTTTCTTAGGATTCAAACCTTCTCAAAAGGACCGAGTAGACACATGACCCTGCTCACATGTTCCTTGACATCAAAAAAATTCTCCGAAGGACCGAGCGGACACATAGCCCCGCTCACATGTTCCGAAGGATACAAACCTCTTCCGAAGGACCGAGTAGACACATAGCCCTGCTCACATGTTTCTTAGGATTAAAACCTTCTCAAAAGGACCGAGTAGACACATGACCCTGCTCACATGTTCCTTGACATCAAAAAATTCTCCGAAGGACCGAGTGGGCACGTACCCCCCACTCACATGTTCCCTAGGATCTTTCAACCCTTGCCCCACGAGGTGAAATCCAGACTTGGCAAGAGATCCCCACAATGCATAGGTCAGGTTGAAATCCATACTTGACCCAAATTTTTTTCAAAGGGACCGAGTGGTCACATAGCCCCGCTCACATGTTCCTTAGGATCAAACCCACTTCGCACGACCCAGTTGACACATAATCCCGCTCATAGGTTCCTCAGAAATCCAAGCACCAAGCCGGTGGACCTCAATGCTCCATAGGACTTCCAAACGTCCAAAGTCAAGTCGAGAACTCATTCCTGACTTGATCCATCCAAAATTTTTGCATACGGCTTGAGGGAAGCCTTAATTCCCTGCAAAAAAGAAAGGGAAGAAAAAATCATGGAAAAAAGAAGATGAAAAAAAAAAGAGAAAAAAGGGGAAATGAAAAAAGGAAAAAAAGAAAGATGAAAAAAAATGAAAGAAAAAAAAAGGGGAGCAAACACAACTGCATACCGTCTTAACCATTCCGGTAAAGATGGTTCACAAATCTTACACTATCTTGATCATCCCGGTCTTGATGGCACCACCAAAAACTTCATATCGTCATGATTCCTCCAATCCTGACGATTCCAAAAAAAAAAAACCTCCTTGCCGTCGAAATATCCTTCGCTCTTGATGGCATTCAAAGTCTCCACCGTCCCAACCTTTCGGCCTTTACATTTGTCAAGTCTCACCGTGACAGCCACTCCGGCCCGCCACGGTCTACAAAAGCCTCCGAGCCATTGGTCGGACCGAACAAGCCCTATTTTCCTACAATTCGGGTCTCTTTGACAAGTTGAACTCAAGTCCATCTGATGGATCGAGTGGACACATAGCCCCACTCGCAAGGTCCTTAAGATGCAAAGTCCTCGTGCCACTGACCAAGTTGAAATCCATACTTGGTCAAACCCACAATGAGACTTTCTTGACCACGAGTTGAAATTCATACCCGTACAAAAGAATCCATACAAAATGATTCCCTGTTTTCGAGTTGAAACCCATACTCGGCAGGCCTTTTACCATCAAGTTACAAAAAATCATACTTGGTCAAATTCACCATTGAATTTTCTGACATCAGGTTGAAATCCATATCCGTAGAAAGCCCCACATTCCATGCTGACTACGTTGAAATTCATACGTAGCCAAATCCAATTGTGCATGCGGCTTGAGGGAAGCCCTAATTCCCCACAAAAAAAACAAAAAGGGGCTAAAAAAAAAAGTGCCCGACGGGCTTGGCTGATCACCCAAATAGCGACCGGCCAAGAGCAAAAGAGTCAAAAAAAAGAAGAAAAAGAAAAGAAAAGAAAAAAGCCTTGCTAAAGTGAAAACCTGAAAGGGCGCTTTAGGCAAAATCAGGCATCTCCGCTACATGAAAACCTCCTCGGAGGCATATAGGCAAAAAAAATCAAGGAGGCTGACCCAGGTGAAAACCTAAAAATAGGCAGTCGGGTCAGTAAAAAAAAAACAAAAAAAAACAAAAAAAAACAAAAAAAAACAAAAACAAAAAAGATAACTTCAAAAAGGATTGGGTGAAAGGGATGTGGCGACAAGTCTGCATCAACCATGGTGAAAAAACTTCAAGCAAAGCCCCCACAAATCAAGGGAGAGCAACGGCAGAATTCAACATGACGAGGGACATTCATCTCTGAGGGCCCAAGCCCTTCTTTATCCAGAAAAGCTTCGAAACAAGACAAGCTAGTCGCCAACTACACGGACGACTCCTTGCCGACGTCCGTCTTCAAGAAATCATCCGTGGGGGGCATTTGTTGGCGTACATTTTTTTTCAAAAAAAAAGAGAGCAGAGGGGCTAACTTAGGAGCTGGGCTAACAGCCCATTAATCAGCCACAATTGGGCCCAATTGGACACCCCAGCAGGGGCCGGATTCATCCAGCCCATAATTGGCACAATTGGGCCAAGTTCAGGCCATGTGCGCAGCCCATAGGAGGGCCTGGGTCATTCCTCAGCCTGCTGGCCCAGAAACCAGGCCCAATTGGGCCAGGCCCACTTCAACAGCAGTGTGAACAAGGCTCATGCGCACCCACCTGCCACCTCAGCAGCCCTGTACGCACCATGCAGCCACCTCAGCCCATTCATTAGTCAGTTTATGGAGGGGGGAAACCGAAGAGGCCAGGGGGGAGATCAAGGGACAGCCAGCCAATAAATTGCAATAAATGGAGTAATTGCATGGGGGAGGCTAAGAGGCCTACGTACAGGCCACCTGCTGGCTCTTCACCTCCCCCTCCAGCCTCTATAAGAAGAGGGGGGCGCACCAGCCAGAGGGGGGGCTGCTTCAGACGCCGGGAGGCTGCCGGACTGTGCTCTGCATCTGCTGCCAACTGTGCCCCTGCACCTGCTGCACCTGCTGCACCTGCTGCCCGTGGCCAAGAAGAAGAGAAGGAAAAGGAGAAGAACAGGTGGGTCAATATTCTATAAATATGTAGCCCTCTAAGGGCACCCCCCTTGGTCTTTCTCTCTTCCTTCTGCTCAGCCCTCTCCATGGCCCAATCCGATCCACACATAGCAGGGTCTTAGTACCTTCTGTTGGAAGCCCCTCGGCCAACCATTCAGGCTCTAAACAATGCCCAGTTCGGCCCCCATATACAGTCTCTTTTCAGCCCATAAAAAGATGCTCCGAACAGGAACTATTCAGCCCCTCTCGCAGCTCAGCCAAAGGCCATTGCATTCCATTGTTGGTGCCTGCTTCACCCACGGAAATCCCCCTCAAACAGGCTACTGTTCGACCCATTGGACAGCAACTTGCCCAGCTCATTTAATTCCCTAAGCTGCACCTGTTCTAGCCTATTGAGCACCCTCTTTAGCAGGTCATTTCTGCCCCTTTGCGCACCTCTTGGGCAGGTCCAAGGCCCCTCTGTTCGGCCCATGATCTGACCCCTGTTCAGGCCCCTCTGCAGCCTATGTTCAGGCCCCTGTCGGCCCACCTGCGCAGACCCTAAACAGGCCCATAACCGGCCCAATTCTGCACACTGAACAGGCCCCTTGCCCAAGCTCATGACCGGGTCCATATAGGCCCTCGCCAGGCCCATTCTGGCCCAACCAGAGCCCCATCAATCAGGCCTCAGCCGGTCTCCAAACCAGACCCCAAAGCCGGTCCCAAATCTGATCTCCAAAATAGCCCTTTGTGCAGGCCCATTCTGGCCCACCTAAACCCAAACCAAAACAGCCCCATTGTGGCCTACTGAGAGGACAGCAGTCCCGGAAGCTCCAAACAGGAGGACAGCAGTCCAGGAAGCTCCAAATAGGAGGACAGCAGCCAGAAGTGGGCCGGCTGGAAGGTGACGGCCCGGCACCCCTTGGAAACCGTCCGACGGGCCAAGGGCATAGCCGGGTGGCCTTCCAAGCCGGTCCAGCCAAGCAGGGTCAGCAGAGCAGCAGCTTCTCAACAGGCCCATCCGGCCCAAAGACAGTCCAAGACAGGCCCAGTGGGCCCATGAAGATTGAAGACCGGCTCTGAACGCCAATGGAACTCAAAATCGGCCCAAGTGCCCCTTTTTTAAAAAAAAAAAAGATAACAAAAACAGAAATAAAACTAAAAGAAATGGACGACTCCCCCGGGTCCGCCCCGGAATGTCGATCCGGACGGTGGCGCGGGCATGCTCCCGTAGCCAGCGGTTCCTTCCCCCAATATGGCCAAGCTAAGGCTAGCTATTTTGGATGGGTAAATTTTCACTAAGTTGGAAAATAGCCGGCATACCGTCGTAATGCCGAAATTTTTTCAAAGTAGTGGAAATGAACCTATATTGGGGGAAGGACCAACTATGTTGTACACCGATGTACCTTACTCATATTTCAATGAAACAAAGTTCAAAGTCAATTCGATGCATGAAGTGGGCACCGATTGGCAGCCCAATGTGCCCGATCAGATGCAAACCACCAAAATCAAATGAGCAAAACTCTTTTACAAACAAAAAATAAAGTAATGCAGGTCTGAAATGGGATTTCACTGCCTCAGCTTCCTGATAGCCTGCTGCAAACCCTGTCTAGGCCCATGGCTGCCCACCTGAAACCACCTGCGCAGACTTTAGTCCAGGCCCATGAACAGCACCCTGTTCGGCCTACTTGCTGCCCCCTTTTCAGACCCAATCTGAACCCATGCGCCAGGCACAAATCTAGCCCAAATCCTGCCTGCGATCAGCCCTTTCTGTCTGGCCCAAACCGGCCCGTTTGCAGGCCTATGCCCAGAGCCCAAAAACATTCCCCTTTGCGACCCAGTTTTCAGTCCATCAAAGACCTCCTGAACAGGCCCCTTTGTGGCCCATTCAGCCAACCTCCAAACAGGCCCACAACCGGCCCGCTTGCAGGCCTATGCTCCACCCCTCCGAAGCTTACCTAAAGCCGGTCTAGAACAGGTCTTCAGGCGGCCCATTTTCAGGCTCATGATCAGCCCATCTAGCAGACCTCCAAATAGGCCCATATCAGCCCATTTGCAGGCATATGTCCAGAGCTTAAAACCAGTCCCTTTGTGACCCGGTTTCAGCCCATCTAGGACATCCCAGACAGGCCCGTATTCTGGCCCACCAGCAGGCCCTTGTCCAGAGCCTAAAACCAGTCCCCTTGTGACCCGGTTTCAGCCTATCCAGGACATCTCAAACAGGTCCCCGACCGGTCTATTCAAAGTCATCTGAACAGACCCCTAAGCAGATCCGACGCTGCCCTTGCTCAGCCCACGTTCAGGTCCTAGAGCCGGTTCCAAACCAGCCCTCCGTCCAGGCCCATTTCGGTCCACCTTAATCCATTCATTCCAGCCCCTTTGTGGCCCGGTGAAATCCCAAACCAGTCCTTAAACAAAAATCAGATTTTGATCGAATTCGAAACAGATGAAGCTCAAAAATCAGAAAGAATCAAAGTCGTCCAAAAAAATGACAAATAAAACAAACCCGAGCAAAACGGTTTGCATCTGATCGGACCCAAAAGGCCGCTGCCCTTTTGAGTTCTTTACTTTATTTTGTGGATGTGCATGTCTCCGAAAACAGGTTGCCGCGACGGTTAATCAAAGGCGTTCGAGCCGTTGCTCGATGTAAGTTAACGCCGGATACTCGCACCATCCGGCGGAGAAGGGTCAAAAAATGAAATTTTCAAAGAACCCGAACCTCGGTTCTAATATTTTTAAACTATCACCGGACTACCTAATATTTTTAGGATATCACCTATTTTCCTAGAAAGGTCCGGGGATGTCTTTCTTCCTAAAGAATAGACGCAGAAAAAAGAGGTTCACACAGTTACCTTCGATTCTCTATAGTTCCCGATCAGTTTTGGTGACTTCCTTAGACTGTTACCATCATTTCCTTCCTTGTCATACATGGCGATGATCAACTTGAGCTTATCATTGAATTTGTCAAACTGAGGCCTAGCTGGAAACACGCTGAAGACCTTCATTGCTGAATTGGAGATACGTGGACGAGCTGCCGATGCACTTGTCATCCTGAGCTTATTATGGTACCATTAAATCCTTGTTGCATGTTACCGTCTTGTGAGACGTGGGCATTTTATCGCTGGTTCTGTAAATTCCTTTAATCTTGATATTGGTTATTTAAGGAACGGTAATAACCCCTAAGCCGAGTGGTCTTTCCCATGTTAAAACATGGAGGTAATTTCTGGAAAGATTCTATCCCTCTTTGTTTCATTATGTTTTCTATTATGTCATCTTGAAATGCCATGCTCAAAGAGGGAATGGTAGGTCCTAGCTCGATTATCTCAGTGTTGTCGGTATCGAAGTGGGCACATTAAGATACCTCTATGTTGAACTATTAAAGTTTGAATTGTTATTTGAAAAGTTTGCCTAGGTTAGAGAGTTAATTCATAAATACTACATTCTTATTGTTAAAAATTGCTTTGAATCAACCTTATAGGAAAAGTGACTTGTTCCAATTTCCAGTCACAACAAAATCAAATGAGATTGCTAATTCCGAAATTCAATTTGAAGGCAACATTTAATTCTTTTAAAGCACATTAGACAGTCCTCCCTATTTCTAGATGCTTTGTTTCTCGTCAGAAACTCATACTTCCAGGCTCCAGCTATGTTATGGTCCATTTTTGGCACACCAGGAACAATCGTATTTTTGAGGATTGTTTTGTTAACCCGAAACAGATCCTCCATCTTATGTTTACCTTTGTTAATGACTGGTATTTGGCTTATTCCGGGTGTTCGCTGGAGGTGGCGTCGTTCAGAGACAAGTTTTTGGGTTTCACTTTAGTGATGCTGTAATTGGTTGTGACTCTACCATCTTGGTAGATGAGTTGCCACCTCTTCTTTGCTCGCTCTTTTTTTTATGTTCTACTATGGTAGGGTAACTCTTTTTGTACATCTTCAACAAGAGAGAGTAAATGTATACCCTAAATACTTATTTATTTATCTATATATTCTATGAAAATTATCTGTGGTCGACTAGTCATCCATTTCTTGATCCATAGCATGGAATGCATTGTCGTGAGATTTTGCAAAAATATCAGTCTTGGCGGTCCCGCAAGAACTAGAATAGCCGAAATTGGCTGTTCTGGTGGCCTAGTAGCCTCTGCCGGTGGCGGCCAGGCAGAGCTGCTGCAGCCACTCCGCCGCCATTTTCTCCACCCTATTGGGTGGGGATTGGACTTGGTATGATGGGATCTGGTCACTAAGTAACATTAAATATGCAATATCAAGTCTCTCTCTGGTCACTTAAATGACCGGATCACTATGTACCTGGTCCATCTGGACCAGTACAAGGCATCTACCCGCCCTCCCGGTCAGGGAAGACACAACATCTGCTGCGGTGGTTCCACCACCTGGCATTGATTCAACCCGGGTTGAATTGAGCGGAATCTCTCTAGGCTCTTTCCTGTTTGATTAGTTTTTGGTTATATGTACCTATATAAATCATAACTGAGATTTGGTCTCCTGAGTTTTCCCATGAAGCTCCCAAAATCTCTTCTTTTTCACCTTGTAGAGACGAAGTTGATATCCGATATGGCAGTCCTTGATCCATAGGGAGACCACGATCCGGTGACGGTGTCAGTACATGTAATTTGGATCGAAATGGATCTGAGCTTGGGTGTCCTTACCAGATATTCCATCTGCTTGCTTACCAAAGAGATGCCAAAATGATAGTAGCGATTATATGTTATGTTGTCTTACTCTAAGCTTGGTCTTTTTCCCTTGAATTTGTTGTTTGTTTAACCATTAGTGTTGTCGAATGTTGAAAATACAATTTTGAAGTAAAAATCACTGCTTGTGTTAGTTAAAGTTTCTCTTAATTTCTTTGTTTGGACTTTTATTTTATGTTTCTTAATGATTCTGTGTGTTGTGTGGAGTATCCTATACCCAGTTTATCAGGAAATTTGTTCATGCCATATTATATAGATTTATGCTTTTGTGCAGGTTCAGCTGATATTAGCCATTTTATTCGGTTCTCTGTACTAAAATGTTTCTATTTAGGTTGAATACTATGGGAGTCCAGTCAGCCTGAAGAGCATTGCGCAAATCAGTACCCCAGATGCTAGTTCCTTGCTTGTTCAACCTTATGACAAGTCTAGGTAAGGCATGTTTAGTTCGTAATTTGGCTGGCGATGTTCTCTCCATGCATGCACTTTGCCTGTTTATAAGATTTTAAGGAGATGTACAATTATGATATTGTCGAAAGAATAAGTGAGTCATGTAGAATAATCATACCTTGAGACATCGGTGAAAAAGGAACTAGGTACGAGGGGAAAAAAATATAACGTATGCTTGTGTTTTGCTACCAACCATCTCCGTCAAACAATATTTGTTTCTTTGGTACACTAAACCAATGTTGTCAAAGCGGGCGCTTAAGCGCCTGAGTGGATTTTCAGGTCTTGAGTGGGCCTTTGGGTGCTTAAGTGCCTGAGCGGATCTTCAGGTCTGTGTGAACCTCTTTTTTCTGCGTCGTCTGTTCTTTTGAAAGAAAGACATCTCCGGACTTTTCTAGGAAAATAGGTAATATCCTAAAAATATTAGGCAATCCGGTGATAGTTTTAAAAATATTAGAACCGAGGTTCGGGTTCTTTGAAAATTTCATTTTTGACCCTTCTCCGCCGGATGGTGCGAGTACCCGGCGTTAACTTACATCGAGCAACGGCTCGAACGCCTTTGATTAACCGTCGCGGCAACCTATTTTTGGAGACATGCACGTCCACAAAAAGTAAAGAACTCAAAAGGGCAGCGGCCTTTTGGGTCCGATGAGATGCAAACCGATTTGGTTCGGGTTTGTTTTATTTGTTTGTTAGTTGACTTGAAAGTCTATTTTGAGGGTTTGAGTTTGAATCAATTGTTTTGATTGATTTGGTTTTGTTGTTTATTTTGGTTTGGTTTTGATTTGTTTAATTTTGGACTTGATTGGTTCAAGTTTTTTTGTTTTGATTTCAGTTTTGATGTGCTTAAAGTTTTAAGCATGTTTGGATTTTTTATTTGGTTGATTTTGATTTTTCTGATTTCTGAATTTTCTGATTTTGAGTTGATTTTTGATCCATTTTGGATGTTTGAAATGTTGTTTATTTGATTTCTTTTGGGAAGAAGCTTAGTTGATTTTAAGTGAATTTTCAGATTGCTAAAATCAGATTTTTGAAGCTGGCTATAATCTGTTTTAGTAGATTGTTCAAATCTGGATTTTTGGTTGCAGACTTAATTGGAACCTGGTTTTTGTGGTTGACAGATTTAATTTGAATCCGAATTTTATCTGTTTTGGATTCGGTCAGGATCTGATTTTTCCTTTTGGTTTAATGAGTTTCAAGACCGGTTCAATCTTGTTAAAGATCGGTTGTCGGATTTAACCGGGATGAGCTTCAAGTTTGTTTTCATATTTCTTTAAATTCTGATTTCTGTTTTGACTTTCAAGTTTAATTTTCTGTTTTAATTTTCTGTTTGAATTTCCAGATTGATTTTGAAATAGATTTTATTTTGGTTTGGCGGTTTGCATCGCCTCCGACCCATCGGGCCACTTTGAATGCCCGGTTTCATGCATCGATATGAACATCAAAGTTTCATTCATTGAAAGTTGGAGTACATGGAGTACAATGAGAGGTGATCCTTCCCCCAACTTAGGTTCTTCACCGGTTTAGAAAAATTTCGGCATTACAACGGCATACCGACAAGTTTCTAACTTGGCAAAGTTTACCCATCCAATAAGGCTAGTCAATGACTTAGCCAAAATTGGGGGAAGGATCATCGGCTACGGGAGCATGCCCGCGCCGACGTCCGGATCGACATCCCAGGACGTACCCGGGGGAGCCGTCCATTTCTTTTTAGTTTTATTTCTGTTTTTGTTATTTTTAAAAGGGCACTTGGGCCGGTTTTGAGTTCCATCGGCGTTCAAAGCCGGTCTTCGGTCTTCTTGGGCCGGAAGGGCCTGTCTTGGGCTGTTCTTGGGCCGGAAGGAACCATCTTGGACTTGTGCGCCCCCCTCCGTCTTGATGGTAGGGTAAGGACCCGCCCGGACAAAACAATCGGCCCGTCGTACGGATTCCGAGAGGGTCCGGGACATCGCCCCTACCCACCATTGCTGAAAATGGCAGAATTTGTAGCTTCTGCTGAACCGCAAATATGCTGCATCTTGAGCCACAAGGGGGATGCTGTTTGCCTTCTTTTTGGTATGCCGCAAAGGGGGCTGGACAGAACCTGTTTTGGGGTTGTCGGTCATGCCACAAGGGGGCTGTTTGGGACCTGTTTTGGGGTCGGTTTTGATGGGCCACAAGGGGGCTGATCAGGTTGCTTTAATTAGGCTGAAAGTAGGCCTGCGCAAGGGGCATTTTTGGGCCTGATTTGGGACCGATTTGGGGTCTGTTTGAGTGGGCTCAGGTGGGCCGGAATGGGCCTGCACAAGGGGGCGTTTGGCTAAACCAAAAGTGGACCTGCAGGGGTTTGTTAGCAGGTCTGAAATGGGGACCGAACAGGACCTGTGCAGAGCTCTGAAGTGGGACCGGGTGAGGTCTGTACATGGGTCTGGTTTGGAGACCGGACAGGGCCTGCTGGGGTCTGATTTTGGAGGCATTTCAGGGCCTGAATGAGTGCTGAACAGGGGTCCGATTTGGGGTGTCCTGGCAGATTAAGAGGGGTCTAAATGGGGTCTGTTTGAGGGGCCTACAGAGAGAGTTTTTTTTTTTTGCCTGTTCAGTGGGGTGCACAAAGGGCCAGAACAGGGACTGTTTAGGTGGTCCGAACAGGGACTGGTAGGGACCAATCTTCTGGGTCATGGGTTGCCGATGACGATGAAGACCGGTTTAGGCCATGAGAGGGGTTGAAAAGAGAACTTAGAAGGGGAGGAAGGGGTGCCCTTAGAGGGCTACATAGTTAGTATGTGTATGCCCCTACCTTTTCTTCTCCTTCTTCTTTGGCCGCTGGCAGGTATGCACGTGGGCAGGAGGAGAGCAGCAGCAGCTTTGTTCTTCTTCTCTTGGCTGCTAGCAGGTGCGTACAGCAGGTGTGCACAGGAGCAGCAGAGGTGAGCAGCAAATCCAGCAGCCTGTCGGCCCTCTCTCCCTCTCTCCCTGGCCTTGGGCGCATATGGTCTTCTTATAGGGATGAGAGGGGAGGCCAAGGGACTGGTCATTCACGTAAGATGGCCATTGGCTTCTCCAAGACTGTTTTAATTGGCCTTGACCAGACCTTTGAGTTCTCCCATAGAAGGCTTAATGGCCATGCATTAATCCTTGAGTTCTCCCATGTTGACCTGCCTTTTGGGTTTCCCCATGCAATTAATGGGTCAAAGATGAGGTGGCAGGTTATGTGCGCAAGGAGGAGTGAGCTGAGGTGGCAGGTGGGCCAGTGTGGCATGTTCACACTAGGCCGCAGGTGGCCTTAGAGATGGGCTGCGCACAGGCTTCTTTTACATGGGCCAATTGGGCCAGCTGGAGGCTGCGGCCCAGCTTCTGCTGTGGGCTGCGCAGGGCCTGGATTTAGGATGGAATTTGGCCCAATTTTAGGATGGGATCATGGGCTTCTGATTGGACATACATGGGCCCCTGATTGGGCCCAATTTGGCTGAACTGTGGGCTGTCCGGCCTACTCCTAGGCCTGCCCCATTGTCCCTTTTTTGTTTGTAAAAATTGGACGCCAACAAGGTCTTGAGCGGGCCTCCGTTTTATTGGTCATTAAAAAAGTGTCCGCTTTGGGTGCTTTGAGTGGCAAAGCGGGTGCTTTGCCCACTTAAGCACCCGACTGCATCCATTTAATCCGGATCCATCTGCCTGTTACCCCACCCTGTTCATCGTGGCATATTTCTAATTTCTTGTCTTTTTTATGGTTTTGAAGACTGTTTTAATTGTTTTAACTTGTATACCGTTTTGTCCTCCTAGCCTATATCAACCTCCCATTCATCTCATTTAACTTGTATACTATTTTAATTAATACTTGTATTGACTGTATACTTATATTTATTCTCCATTTCCACCGAAGATTATTTTAACTGTTTATTATATTATGTATAGCGTATACTATTTTATCTTTTAAGTCAAGTGTCTCACATGTCTCACATGTTTAAGGGAAAAGGAAGTTAATGGTCACATGTCTCACATGTTTATGTTAACAGGCTGTAGCCAATAAAAGACAATATAGATCCTCATGAAAATAAATTTTTTTATGGGCTAACAGAACGATGTTAGATTTAGGGTTTAGTTGATTAAAGGTGTATACAGATTTGTCGAAAATAGACAAACAAATTTGCAATCACATAAGTACATTATTCACTGATAGCTCAATCTGACAATGTTAAAAACAAATTAAAAAATGTACTTAGTAGTATAATGAACCTTTTCTCTTTGGAATTTTGTACAGCTTGAAGTCTATTGAGAAAGCAATTGTCAACTCAGATCTTGGTTTAACTCCAAATAATGATGGAGAAGTAATACGCTTGAGCATCCCACAGTTGACATCAGAAAGAAGAAAGGTATGTGCAGCATGTCTCCTAATAAACTGTCATGGTAAATGTAGATGCTTTAGATATTTACCTTATGATTAACATGTGGAATTTATGCAACGTGAAAGTGGTCTATGACAGCTAAACTATATTATTGTATATCTTTGAATGGACCATTCCGTTCATGCATATGATACATAACACGTTCTTGTGTCCTAGTTTCCTGTTACAGACCAATGCATTTGGCCAATGGTTTGTGCTTGGATTGACCCAAAGCTTATCAAAAAGTAAGTCTCACCAATAGATGCATTTTTATTTTTGAATGAGCTTATACAGAGCTGAAGGGTCATTAGGTCAGGGTTATGTTGAGAAGGCTGGTAAGTCAAGTGAAAAGGGTGATGGTTTGAATACTTGTCACTGGATCGTGGAATGGTTTGGTTCTGCTCTATTTTTGGATCTAAACAAGGAACAAAGGGTTCCAACTTTGGTCAGTTATACGGAGTGTGTTGGCACCGAAAATTCTCAAAATATTATGGGATTGGGATTAAATCCAATCCAACCCAATCTCCATGGAGCATAGATTGCGGAATCGACCGATTTGGATCAGGATCTACCGATTCCCGAATCAGATTGGCTATTGCCAATCCGATTCTTGGCCGAAGGACCGATCCGGAAAAAAGTTCTAGCAGAATTGGTCAGGATCGGCCAGATCAGTAGGGATCGGATCGGAATTGAATTGGTTCTTTTTCTTTTGCTATTCTGGCCGGATTGGCCGGGATCGGTCTGGATTGGTCAAGATAGGTCCAGATTGGATCAGATGGATTTGGGATCAGTGTTTTTTTTATCGATTCTGGCTCAATTTTGTTCTAGTGGATTGATCGGGATCAGACTGATCTTGACTCCGATTCCGATCCCACAATCCTTGCCATGGAGCTTCAATGCTCAATTCTTAGATATATACCTTCAATTGGAGCCCATTTTCAATGCCATGCCATTGATAAGTGACCCATTTTTAAAGGTCAATTGCTCAGCCCACATGTCAACCCATTAGTGGGCTGTAGTTTGATTCCAAGATAAGCCCACTTTGATCTTATTCCAATGAGAAATAGGCCTATGTATTATATCATTTATACAGTCTATTTCTACCCTATTTAATGGGCTATCTTCTAATTTTCATAGCAGGCCCATCTACATGTCAAATGATGGCCCATTTACCATTATCTGCACAAGCAATTGCTTGGTCTAATTCCAGCTCAGTTTGCCACATCAGCAAGCAATTCCGATGGAGTCTCTCCATATTTTTGAAGCATGCGGTCTTGCCACGTCACCTCGGCTCTTCTTCTACAAATTAGGGTGCTATTGGAGAGGGAAAAATAAAAAATGATACCACCAGAGGCTTTTAAGGAGGAGGAGCAACTGGGTATGTAACTGCCATCAGAACTCCCTACAAATCAGGGAGCCACCACAGCACTCCCCATCCCACCGAAGACTCCTAAAGAGTAGGGGATGCAACCAGCCATCCATTTCTAATTGGATATCTCAAGAGAAGAGTCCACATGGAGGACTCTCCTTTGATGGCAGGGGAGGCACTGGATCTGCCATCTGAGCTTGCCACCTGGCCCGGTGGTCAAAACAAACTACTGAGGATTCCTAAATGATAGGAAGATGTGTACCGAAGCTGCAACTGCCCATTGTGGGCCCCTAAAACCAAGTGAGGTACCCCATGACACCGACATCTCATTGAAACTGCCTAAGGGAGAGTCCGCTAGGCATGTGGCTCTCCCATGATGACATGGAAGTGCTCACAGCCCTGCCAAGGCTGCCACCTGTCCTTGAAAGTCAAAGAATTTCCACCGGAAGCTCCTATGGATTAGGAGGCCACTGCAGCACTCTTCGTAAGATTGGAACTGCCATTCTTTCTTCCAATGGCCCATAGGCCATTTGCCTTTAAGTATAGGTACTGCACAACAGGGCCAAGGGTTGAAGACACTCAGCATGGCACCCAACCGCTGCCAACATCTTCTTGCCCTGCTTGCTCCAGTGCACATGGAAGATGAAGGAGATGAAGGTGATGGATGCTCCTGATGGAATTGAGGGAGGAAGATGATTCTTTGTTGGCCCCAAAATTTTCTGTTCAGCTCGCTCAACACAGATTTGAGCAATGCCGAAGTCGGTCCGGAAATTCGACCTAGATTCTGTAAAACAAAGACCAGATGATGTAAGCAAGTTGTAGAAATGCCTTGGCATGACTTAATATGCTCAAAATGGCAAAGAGAATGTCTCATTGCATGGATCCGGTTGAGAGCTTCGCAATGGTACCCAAAACATAGAAAACGGACATTGAAAGACCAAAATGACCATTTTTGTGCCCGACACTTTGGGACAAGTTGGGACTCTATCAAGAAAATCCAACTTCACCATATTGTCAGTATTAGATAGGGGTGGACAACGCTCGAAATGGACCGAAAATCCGACCACCGGTTGGAAAGTTCTTCAAGGAATATCAAATCCGGGCAAAGTCCATTTCAATCACACTAAGGACATGATGGTTCAAATAATTTTTAGATCAGCCTACATGCTGAAAATTTCAATTTCCGGGTCCATGACTATGGTCTCAGGAATATTAATACTTTGGAATTAAAATTCAGCTAACGGAAGAATTTAATTGCACTCAATTACAGTTTCCGACATTATCAACGGCCGAGGTCTCGCCGATCGGAGAAATTGGTAAAATAAAAAATTCAATGCAATTCAGGAGATCTTAGTCATATATCTTGATGGATCACATGATCAATGGTTAGCAGAGCAAGTTCTAGATTTTTCTGAGTCAATTCAGGTTTTATTTAATTGATTCCGGTCAAAATTTACGGTAGCCATCAGATCGAGAGCACTTTGATCAATCCCGCGTCATGATTAACCCAATATGGGCTAACCCATGCCTTATCTGGCTGAACCTAGCTCCCACCTTCTTGCCTTGTGCGCTCAATCTCCTAGAATGTAGGATTGGGTGCGTCAACACCTCAACCTATCATCATCTTATCTTGAAGAATATCTCACTTTATTACCATTTTATTTAAAATAAATTTTACTCCCAACCACCTTATCTCCTATTTGGCTTATCCTTATCTCCCTTAGCCTTATCTTACCCATCAGATGGCCATCATCTGGCCGAACATCAGCCTTCTCCCAGCTGGTTTGTGCACTAGATGCCCTACAAAGTAGGGGTAGGTGTGCCATCTTCTTAACTCTCACACACACCCAGTTGATGATATATCTTCTTGCACAAGGACTCTTGCTAAAGTAGAACTCTTTGGGTATTAGGACTCTCAACACCTCAGCCTTATCCTCATCTGCAGATGGTGCCCCATTCCCTATAAAAGGCTTGCCATCTCGCCTTGGCTGCACCCAAGTTTGAGTGACCTGTGCGTCAGCCTTACTCCTCTCTTCCCCCACTTGTAGGTGTGCGCCAACTCCTGCTCTCTCTTCTCTCTTTGGCATTCCAATTTCATCAATTCCTGATCTCCTTTCTCTAGCATCATCTTCACAAGGAGAAGCAGGAGAAGGGTGCCAATCAACTGTCATCCTCCTGTAGCACCTACGCCAAGTGGAGGAGGAGGAGGAGGAGACCACCTGCGGCCTTCGCCTCACTAGCAGCAGTAGGAGCCTTGCTTCTTACCCTTGTGTGTCTTGCCATCTTCAGTATCACCTGAAGCAAAGAGAAGAAGAAAAAGGTGTGGGCACACTTCCCTTTCCATCTCCACCTGCAGCACAATGAGGAACAAGAAAGAAGAAGTAAAGAAAAGGTAAGTGAAGGTGTTTTCCATGTAGCCTTTCATTTCTTTCCTTCTACACTTCATTCTCTACCTTCGGCCTTCCCTTTGGCCATTCAAAAGACTCCATTTCAGCTATCAATAAGTCCATGTTTGACCCTTACCTATGCTGGTCCCATAGGCAATCAGAGATCAGCACCTTGGGCATCCCTTGTTGTCACAATTCAAGCCCACTGGTGTCCATGTGCACACAGCTCCTAGATGGCCTGCAAAAAGCTCCCTTGGGCACCCCCATTTGGCCGCTACAAAAACAGCCCTGGCTATTTTTTTTACACCAGTCTTTGTTGTCTCCTAATCAGACCCCTTGTTGTCCCTTAATCAGGTCCCCATTAGATCACCTGATCAGGCCTCCTTTGTGTGCCCCATGTTCAGCCCCTTCTGAGCATCTCAATTAGGTCTTCCTAGTGCCCTTAATCCCATTCACAATTAAGCCCCCTGTGTGCCTTAACATGTCCCTTAATCAGGCCCCTTGTGTGCCCATAAGCCTGTCCCTTAACCAGACTCCCTTGGACAGCCCCTTGACTTCTCCATTTGGCCATCCAATTGGCCCCAATTCTGCCTACCCGTGCAGCAGCCGAACAGTAGCCCCATCATCTCATATTTTGGCTCATCAGAACTCTCCTTAAACACGTCCCTATGTGCCCCTCTGTTGGCTTCCTAGGACAGCATCTGGTTGGTCACAAAACAACACCAAAAACAGGCCATCCTTCCAGCTCTCTACATGAGGTGCACACCTTCTTCTGCTGCAGCAAGCACAACAAAAAAATGACTAAGGCACACAGGTTGCAAAATAGGCCTTGCTGGCCTTTGAAGTGCAAAGAACAGGCCTTGCTGGCTCATGAAGCTAAAACAAGCCTCTTTGGCCCAAGGAATTGAAGACTGGCCCATGGTGCTGATGAGACATGAACTGGCCCATTGGGCATTGGATAAAAATGACTAAATTTGGGGAGTTTGTCCACAACTGGATATTGCCTTAGGCACATCAAACTTGAGTTTAAGGAAAATTGACTAAGTCTGAGGAGTTAGCCCATCACTGAGCGCTGTCTTAAGCTTCACACTAAAAAATAACTAAGTTTGGATATTTAACTCACAACTGGGTGCTATCTTAGGCGGTCTTAAAAAAAAACTAAGTTTGTGGAGTTAGCCTAGCACTGGGTGCTACCTTAAACTTCACACCTTAAAAAAATTTAAGTTTAAGTAGTTAGTCCACCATTAGATGTTGTCTCAGGCTTAGCCAAAAACAACTAAGTTGAGTAGTTAGTTCACAACTAGATGCTTTATTAGGCGGTTAGTTCGGACACACTTCTGGTATGCTGACCCGGGTTTACGCATGTGACATACTTCCTATGCGGACGGACCCTTCTCACTACGTGGAAAAGTCAAAAAAGACTTAACTATAATAAGATGGGTAAATTTTCACATTGATCGAAAAACAAGTTGGTATGTTGTAGAAATGTTACTGATCTTGTGTGAGTTTATACATCAAGAAGGAAATCTCTTAATAGGTTAAAGTATTTTACACTTGAACATTTATGAACATGGCATATGAACTGCCGATATTGTTGAACTAAGCATATGAATTGCCTATGTACTATGTACTTCCACATGAACAAATTCTATGAATTTCAAGTGTTGACTCGATTGCATGTGACTGAACATCAATGCTTGACCGATAGACCGGATGTGATATGGACTGAACTTAAAACTAAGTATGAACATATTTAATCAAATTTGAAAGAACACTTAAACACATTTATTTAACCAAATTCAAAGACAGACTTGATCAAATCTTAAGATAAAATTAAGTCTAAAAACATTTAGACAAATTTGAACATTTGAATCAAAACACTTAAGTGAAAGATAACTTCTTAAAGAAGACAAGTGAAACATGCTAAAAACACTTCAAAACACTTATAATTTATTTTAAAATATGAAAAAACATATCACTTAACAATCTGAATTTAAATTTAATCAAGTTGAGTTGAAACTTAAAACACTTAAAATATACCGAATACACTTAAATTAGTATTAAAATACCAACCAACATAAAAAAGACTTGACACATGCGAACAAGACTTGAACAAAAACATCTCAAGTTTATCAACATTTAAACAATTTCATCAACAACTTCAATTGAAACCGATTCGAAATTTAACTAAGTTAAAATCAAGTAATTCAACTTGAACACAAAAGCCAACCCTTAATATTCAAATTTGAAATTAACACTTCAAATCTGAATTCAAACCAACTCTGAACAAACCAAACTTTCAACAAATATAAAGACTTAACCAAAATTGTTTGCATCTCATTGAGTCCGAAAAGCCGGAGCCCTTTGTGTTCTTTATACATTGTGGATGTCAACACTCTCGACAAAATGATCGCTATGATTGTTAATGAAAGGTATTCGAGTAGTTGTTTGATGCAAAATGAACATTGGATATTTGCACTATCCGATGGAGATGGGTCAAAAATATTTTCACAGAATTCGAATCTCGGTTCTTTTTTTATCATATCACCCGACTATCTAGTATTTTTATGGTCCATCACCTATTTTGCTAGAAAACTTGGATGTCGATATTTCAAACATACAAAACAAAACTCTTTTCAAAACAAGATCGAGGTTCTCACATTCTCCTACTGTTGCTGATGCACATGGAGGAACATGGAGGAGTGCCCCTGCTGCCGCCAGGTCTTCATGAAGATTATACTACTGCCGGTGCTTGAAGATGATACCTCTGCTGTTGCTGCTGCTTCCTCCAGGCCTATCTAGTGGCTGCTCACATAGAAGGAGCTAACGGCTCCTCTTACACTAGTTAATGCTACCGCCCAGGAATCATCCACTTCTCTCTCCAGTGTTGGTGCTCTATGCTATTGATGCTGCCAGGGCATCCAAATGAGGTTGAAGCCCTCTCCCAATCTCCTACCTGCTGCGCACATATACTTCCTTCCCCATCTAAATGCCCATGACCCGATGGCTTAAATCCACATACATAGCCCCTGTTTGGCCTACCATCATTGGTCATATGCTAGCCTGTTGGATATGCCAATGCCATGCCCTTTGTGCAGCTTATGATAGCCATCTATGCACACCCCTAGAATTATAGAATCCAGGCATGTTTGGTCCCTTAAATGCTCAATACTTTGAGCTTAAAAGGGGTACCCAACTGCCTTGATATCATGCCTACGTAGAACCCATCCAGGGTCTCTATTTTCTTTTGAACCAAGCCTATATATAGCTCCCATACATAGCTGATATTCCTTTAACTTAAGCCTATCTCGGCCCATCATACCCAGCTCATGCTTTCCACCAAGCTAAGCCAATTTCAGATGTCTTAGTGTCATGGGACTTAGAATGAAATCCAGCCTTCATCCTACTCCTGACATGTCTTAGCGCAGCCGGTAAGTATACCTATTTTGGATTTGGGGTATCTTTCTGCCAACTCCTATATTCAAGCCATGCTCCCCCCCTCTCTTTAGATCCGACCCAAGTATGCACATCAGACTGCAGCTGACTGCCTGTTTAGAACATTTCTCCACTCTTGCACGGCAGTAAACTCAAAGTCAGCAATCGAAATCATCATTCATTGATGATGGCAATATGTCAAAGCCCATCAAGATAGATGGAAGAAGAAGACCATAGCAAGATGAAGCCATGATAGGCCACCATAATTGATATGACATGATGATAGGCCGATGGGGCCCATATGACAAAACATACATGTTAAAGGTTGAAATCAAATGAAAATGTTAAGAGGCTAAGCCTATTCAGTTAGGCTTCTTCATAATTTTGGACGGACACAGGGGTATGTCCCCAGGTGTACCAATCCTAGATGGGTATGTGGGCACACCCCCACCATACATTGATCCTTCCCCAATGTAGGGAGTCCATCTACCAAGGGGGAAATTTTTACTTGATATATGGAAGGTCATACGTATCACCATGCTAAACTGATCCTATGATCTTAGTAGGGAGATGGAGAAATATCTTATGCCCACATAGGGCTAAGGAGATATCCCATATATGTTGATTTGAGAGAGTTATGGCTATACATGCCTTTCCATGTAATCCGATGTATCCCATATTTATTTGTCAAATGTCTTCATGTTCATGATTAGGGAGCATTATTATAACTCACATAAGCCATGTGGAATGCAAACATGGAACGATAAAATAAAAAATTCTAAATTCGAATGAGATGAATTATAAAAATGTCAAAGCCATATTGATGGGGACAAAAATATGTAAATATTTGTTTTGTCATTTTAGGTTTATTTTTCTGCCAATGTCATTTTTTTACGTCTTTAAGGAGTCTTTAAATATTTTCTTCAAGTCTTGAAATGGACATATTTGTAAATATTTTATTTGGATTGTCCAGTCCTGTAATTAGTCTCCTCTATATAAGAGGAGGAGCTCCATCGGAAGGAACAGTGATTGGAATTTTTAGAAAAGGCATTGGCCTGGTTCTCCCGAGCAGGGGCTCTGCCCCGGTCCTTCCCCCCGTTCCCCCCCCATGGCGATGTCTCTTTTCCTCTCCCACCCTCCGGATCTGGCAGGTGGCCAGTCTACCTCCCTCCTCATCCTCTGGCCTCCGTGCCATTCTTCTCATCTTCCCCTTCTCGGTTCGATAACAACGACGCGCCAGCAACAATCTCCGTCTTCCTCCTCCGGCGGCCTCCTCCCTCGATGATGGCGGTGGACCTTCCTCCCTTTGCGGATGCAGACGAAAGAAGAAGCAGAAGCGAAAGGAGAAAACGGTGAAGAGGGAAGAGGATCCGGCGATCCTCGGATCCTCCTCCCCTGCGGCTCCCTCCCGGCGTCATCCCCGGCTCCACCCGCCTGCACGCAGCAATCGCCGGACGCAACCGCCGTCCCCTTCTCCGTCGTCCGCGAGGGAGCCGGCCGGACAACGCTGCGACCATCTTCCCCCCTGCTCCACGCGGCCTCGGCTCGTCCGGACGGGAACGACGACGACGCGGCCTCGGGGCCATCCGGACAACGACGACGTTGCGAACGCCGCCCGCCCTCGCTTTTGTCATGGTCCGCTCCCTCGCGGGACCGCCGCGATGCCGCCACGGCGACGAACGGCGACGGCGGGATGGTCGGCCACGCGACCACCCCTGCAGCGATGTGCGGACGCCACGAACCCCCCCTGGTGCACACACGCGGGTGACGCTCGCGACCGGCCGACGTTGATTCGTCCGTTCCGGTTCGCGGCCTAGACCGGCCGGTCTGACCGGTCCGGCCGGGTTCGGACTCGGTTCGATCCGGTTCAGGTCCTAAACTGGCCGGTTCGCCCTGTTCTGGGCCGGTCCAGGCCATTTTGGGTCCGGTTCGACCTGTTCCGGGGCTGTTTCGACTGGTTCGAGGCCATTTTGGGTTCGTTTAGGTCGTTTAGTTGAGCTCAGCGCCAGTCCATTTTGTTTTCGGTCCGTTTAGCCCGGTCTAGCTGGTTTGTCCCGCATCACATATGCAAAGCTCTAATCCCAGATACTCAAACTAATCCTGAATGATGATTAAGATAAAGAGCTTGTCAATCTGAAATCTATGAAGATAGCAAATCTGAAAAAAATGTGAAGACAATGAGAATCTAGAAGATAATAAGCTCAATGATAAAAATCCTGACCAAATAATGACTCTGGGCAGTAAAATGCAATTGGATCATATTTGAAATATTCAAAATTTAAATTGATGGGGTTCTAAGATGAATATTTGCCAATCTTGTTGGGTACGAGATGCTCATAGTCAGAATGTTTGGAGGGAGATCCGAAATCTATGGAAATCATGTTCACCCATATTGATTTCAGATTTGGAAGAGTCTTGGCCTCCTTAAGCTAATCCGTGAATCGATGATGAAGATGTTCAGTTCATGCTTGAACATAAATGCCAATTGCGGAGTTTAATAGGCTGATGTCTGATCCTCGAATCATGATGGAAGTTTGCTAATTCTCACGTATAAGGTTTGGATACATGAGATATGCTAAATGATGGGACTAAGGATGTTAATCCTTGGGTATTTAAGATCTAGAAAGACTTCAAATTTGATGTTTCAGATTCGAACATCTAAGTTTCATCTCACAGATGGTGGGGTATCCAAATTGGTGAATGGGAAGTCAATCTCAAGATTAAAACTCAGATCTGATGGGGTCTGAAATCTGGGCATTTAGGACCTAGGTCCTAAAGAATGGTGATCCGAAATGATTAAGGAACAAGGCCATGATATGAAGATGCCTTGATCTGAAAATGACATCAGAAAATGGCATCATCTGGGGACAAGATCTCAAATCTGAAACTCTCAAGGGACTAAATATCTCGCTAGATGTTTAATAGGAAGTGAGGAGATCAAATTTGAATGATCTGAAATCCACTAAGCCCTAATGCCTTGATCTGAATGTGGAAAGATTGTTGGACGGAGAAGCTTTGAATCTTCCAAGTTCTAAGGTTCCAATCATGCCTTGAATGGAAGGATTGCAATCTGATGCTTAATTTGAAGTGCCATGAAATCAGACTCTGTTATGGTCATTTCAATCCTAAGTCCAAGAAGTTTAATGCCACGGTTGTGTTTAAACAGAATGCCTTGAGATGTTGATGAATCTGATCTTTCAGGTAAAAACTGCTACCTAGATCCTAAATCTCCAATGAATGAGCTATGGAATCATAATGAATATGATCTGAACGGATAACATGACTGATGGGATCAAATCTTTTTAGTCAACCACCTGGATTTGCCTCTAGTTAGAATCAAATTAATTAAATTAAATGGTTTGTTGGATCTATCAAATTAATTAAATAAAGAAATTGATCATTTTCCCTCTGCTCACTGCTATCATTTAAGGTAGTTGCTAGGTTACTTGAGGCAATGCGATCCTTTCCTCTCCTAAGGTGCCTCATGCCTACAACCACATAGCCCACGGTAAGCAAAAAGGAGAAAGCTGGCATTAGGCTTTGATGGTGATATATTTTTGACCAGTTTATGTACTTTCCTCATTTCTATGATAGTTCAACTATCTAAAAGAAGCTGTTCAGATATAAGTAAACATGGCTTTCATATGAAAGTGCTTTTACTAGGCCAAGACAGTGGGAACTAGAAGGTTGGTTAATACCATCATGCGTATGAGATAGATAGCCTTTCTGAGCCATGAAATGGTAGTTATTTTGCATGCAAGTGGATTTGATCAAGATTTGTTTTCAAGTTTCATAATGTGATCATTCTATGACCTGATTTTTTTCCTTTTTCCTGGATGTAGGAACTATCAAAAGTTGTTGCAAAGCAGGTTGAAGAAGGACGGGTAAGAAAACATGCTATATGCTTGGTTCGAGCAGAATTTAATTTTTCTGCATGTATATGGTGGAATTTTGACAAATTCAAACATATCAGAGATAGAATTGGAGCTAGTCAATTATACATAATGAGTTCATAGCTAAAGGTGTTTGGGAAAAGCTTGCACACATTCTTCCCTTTGTGGATTAAACATATAGTTAGGAGAAACTATGAGCAGGAAAAGAAGATCTTGCGCACTCATGATTAAATATTTAGTAAGAAAATCTACTGTTTTGTAATTGTATCTAGAATGAATAGAAAAGTGAAAACAAGATCAGTTACATGGGCCAAGCCAAATCATTTAACCTATAATTTTAATGTAAAATGCTACATCATCCAATTCTGATCTGATCTGATCTGATCTGATCTGATCTAAATTATATTTTAGAAAATATGAATTATTTTAACAAAATGTGAATATTACATAAAATAGAAGTAGAAATAAAATGAATATTAGTATTAAACATCTCCAAAACACTACGCATGTGCATATAAGTATTTATGATCTATAAATATGTAAATATAAATAAAAATATGAAAATATATATAATAGCAATTTACATGTTATTCCTGTTAGAAACTTTACATTTTACGTAAGTATTAATCTTTCTATAAGTGCTTTCATCCAAGTAGCCGATATTAGATTGGGAGATGAAAATGTGGGGACTACTTTATCGTATTTCAGTTCCTAGTTTCCTACAAAAGCATGAAATGGGAAGAATATCTCTGTCACATGTTTTTAGTCTTTTCTTCGCATAATCCTTTATTTAGTCCCACATTTCAGTTCAACCCCTCCCTCTTCTTTTGTATGTGCATGTGTGCTTGGGTGCATGCATACCAATCCTTAGTCGCGAAGTGAGAAAATGAGACATGATGGGAATTTCCATATTATTACTATCTTTTTCTCCTTGCATCTTCTATCACCTATTTCACATATCCTTGTCTCCCCAGTCCTCTTGGTTGCTTGTGGCCACATTGCTGAATTGCCATGAAGATGTGTGTGGAAAAAGGATACTGCCTGTTAATATTGAGGCATGTTGGATTGACAGGGTAGGCAGTGCAGAATAGGTTAGCATGTGAGTATTCAAGGTGGGAGACAGCTGAGTGGAGTTGCAGATGGTGGTCCTGAGGTACTTGTGGTAATGTTTTATGAAGCTGGCTTAAAGGGTTGAAGCTGTGGAGAGGTGAACTGGGGTATTAGAAAGTGGGACAGCATTCCTAGCTAGTAACCATAATGGAGGCTGGGTTGATGGTGGGCTAATGCTTGGGGATAGAACATGAGGATGGCATCTTGGTTTTACAGGCGATAACAGAATACAATGCTGCCTAGTGCCTATATAAGGTTCATTGTGCAGATTCCAAGATAGCTAGGAGCAACTTTGGCTGTGGCATGGGATGCAAACAGTTTTTCCTAACCACGTACAGTGATAAATCAACTTTATCTAACCTCTCCTTGTGTAGTTGCAGTTTCAAATGCTAAACTTTGTTATCCAGAAAAGGGTAATGCCTCTTGGCAGATTCTTCAATCATAGGACCCTATATTGTTATTATGGGTGGATGTGGTTGTAAAGGATTACTGACCCTTACCCCAGTTATTCACTTTGATTTATCACATGAAATAATCTGGCAGGCTTCTTGGATATCCGAGATGTTCTCAGTATATGCCACTAGACCTTTTGGGGTGGAATAACCTGTTCCAGGAATTAGAAAATGTTGCAGTAGGGAATAATGTATACATATTTTCTGCATTAGCCATCCAGGAATTGGCATTTATCAAGAGTCTTTTTATTCTACGGTGGCTTGTGTATCTAATGGGTTTTTATATTTTCAGTATGAACAAGGGGTACTGACCTTTTCTTTTTTCATTTATCTTTCATTCCATGTCTGCAAGGTTTTTCAATTTCATATTTTTATTAGATTTTTTTCACACGGTTTACTTGATATTTGATTGATACCTTATGTCAACTATAGGTTGCCATTAGGAATATCAGGAGGGATGCAATTAAAGCATATGAGAAGCTTGAGAAAGTGAGTCTGAAAATAGAATTTTTGAAATCATATTTTTTGCTTTCTTATTTTCTTTGAAATGCACGTTACTGTGTTGTATGTCCAGGAGAAGAAGCTCTCTGAAGATAATGTTAAGGACTTATCTGGTGATCTACAGGTTCTATAAGCTTCGTTTTAGCTACTTGTTTATCAGAAAAGATAGTTTCATTCAATCTTACTTTCAATTGATGCAACATTTTTGAGTTTATATTTACCTCTATTGTTCTGAATTTCATTTTACATGGACTTAGACTTCAGTTTCCCTTGTGCAGAAAGTTACAGATGACTACATGAAGAAGATAGATTCCATTCAGAAACAGAAGGAGAAGGTATGTATGTTTGTCAATCAGTATTATTTAGAGGGAAATAAGGGTCTTATCTGGATTTAGAAGCTTTATTCATATCATTTGCCTTTTCGTACTTGCACCAGAATTTTGTTTTTTTAGTTTCAAGTGGAAAATTTATCGTTGCATGTATCCTTTAAAACTGTGCACCTCATGTTTTTATTTGCAAGTGGATCCCAGTTGAAGCACATCCTTGTGTCCATGCATGTCAGGTGGCTAAGAAAAGGGGGTTGGTAGAAGTTATGGTTGTGCCTTTTGACTGCCACTTTTCACGTTAAAGGATTAAAGTAGTTATTTGTTATCATGGGTGGATGTGATTGTAAAAATTAGGCTACCTTACTTCTTTCAGTTGTGGTAGCTTCTGGTTGTATTTTTTTTACTTCTACTGAAAGATATTTGAGTTCTCTACAAACAAATTCAAGGGCCTATCTGCAAACAAGTAATCCAAAAGCATTCCCAGAAGCTACATGTTGGTTGATCTATCATCAGGCCACCTAACCAAATTTGTGTCTCCTGCTGCTACCGCCAGAAGTGATAGTGAGAAGCTGAACGGGAGATGAAAGTGAGAAATGAGGTTTGCACCTTAAGCATAATTGTCAAGGCAACAAGACACCCAAGGTGTTGAAGGGTGCAATTCCACTCAAGGCGGCCGCTTAGGTGTTGCCTAGGTGGTCAAGGCAGTATCATTAGATGTGTATTTATATTCATATATATATGTGTGTGTGTGTGTAGTTACATATGTATTTGGATATATACACTCATATATAATTAGATGCTAACACTATATATATTTATGCATACATACAAACATATATACATAAATATTATTATATTTGTATGTTATTAGTAGAATGTGTATGTTTATGTCTACATACATATAAATGTGATTTTATATATGTAATTATGAATGTGTGTATATATATTTTTGGAAAGGAGTTAATCTTGATAAACTAAGTGAGAGGTAGAGAAAAAAGAGTTAGTAGAGACCTTTATAATTTTAAGTATATAATATATATTTATAATTATAAATATTAAATATACATGATAGTATAAGTGACCGTGAAATATATTGTAATGTTCAAACTATCGTTAAATGGGTACCCCTTGTGGGTGGGTATTAGGGGGGCAAAACTTCTGAAATAAATTTTTTTAATCATGTAAAACGATCTGGTGTGCCCAGCCTGGGCACCTAGCTGGGTGTTGTGGATGCCTTGGGCGCCTAGGCGGACACCTTGGGCACCTTTTGGGCTCCCCAAAAGGCGCTCTGGCAAAAGTGCCTAGGTGCCTGCCTTGACAACTATAACCTTAACCTTAAGGTAAGGAGAAAGGAAAAGCATGAGTAACAAGAGGGGTCAGGGAGTTACCTGCAAGTGCAGACTGTACTCCCATATTCAGCGTTGACCTTATCCATATCCACTTCTTCAAAGGAAAGCCCTGCTGTTGGGAGACCCCTCAACATCATAACTCTCCAACAGAGCTCCTCATTTGGAAGAACGTCTCTGCCCCGCACCTCCTCTTGTACCTCTCTTTTGTTTTTGATCATAACTTGCTAAATGACTTATTATGTTACTTCTTTTAGGAATCATTCTATTGTATAACAAGCGTACTTTTTACTTTGAATCATTGTCTTTGAATGAGGATTGGTGGCGCACTTGCGAAATTTTAAAACACATTTTCTTGATGCCTTACTGATGGGGACGATTTTTAGAAGCTTTTAAGAAGTCTTGAATTTTAAGAGATTTAACGTTTTTTTTGCTTTGAGGTCCAAAAGGACAAGTTTGTAAATATTAATTTTAATTTTCTTCTTTTGTAATACGCCACCTATTATGAAAAGGGGCATCGATCAACAGTTGAATACAGAAGATATTGAAATTTTTGGAGAATTATCGGGTGTTCCTGCGTAGTGTAGGGGCTGCGGCCCTCTTTTCCTCTTCATCCTTCCTTGATCGGCTGAGGTGGCCTCCGATCTTCTTCCTCTTGTTCCTGGCGAGGTCGTCATTCCTCTCCTCCCCTCTATCTTCTGGCCTCCGAGCCATTCGTCCAACATTCCCTCTTCTCGGTTCCCCTTCATTGACATCGCGACGACGTGGCAGCAACAATCTTCTTCGTCAGATCTGAATGGCAGGACGAAGGTTTCAGATTGGAAACTGTGGAGGAGTCGGTTCTGGCAATTCCCGGATCTGTCGATGTCCTCGTCACCATCCTGTTCCCTGAACTTCTTCATCGACAACCACACGAGTTCAGTTCTGAGCAGCGCCCGACGATTCCTGGACTATCGATCGTGGAGCTCCGATGAGCCAAAACCGGAACAGAGCCCGACCTCCGTCAGTTCTGAAGAACCAGATTGTGTTGAAGGAGACGGACCCCGGCAATTCCCGGATTCCATCCTCTGTGAGCTCTTCCAGCAGTTCCTGCAACACCTCCTCTGTCTTCCTCCGATCTGCTGATCGACGGTCCAGTCGAAAGAGGAGATGAAGGGAACAAGAGAAAATCCAGCATCAGTGGCGGCATCACTATGCCACTCTGGTTCCTCCACAGCGCGATCGTTGGCACGAAGATGACGGCAAGGCGATGCTGCAGTGAAAGCTGCAAACCCTCACATTCGAGCAGCAGCAATGAGATCCTTCATCCTCGCGTTCAAGCAATCGAAGAAGCCTCCCACAGGATATGCGGCGTTTCCCCTGTGCATCCACGATCCCCACCGGAATCCCTCATGCACCTGTGTCCACCCCAAAACCACCTGGCAGATCTCCGGATACATGCACATGAGCCACCCCTCATTTGGCCACGCCCTGACATGTCTTCTGCCACCTTGCGTGCTGTCGGATGACAACTCAGTTCGGGTCCGTCTTTCTGTCATCACGCGACAATCAACAGAGTGCCATGGCCTTTGGTTTTGGATCGTCGAAGCGCAATTGCAGGCCCAAAACAGTGCAGACCAATCCCAGATTTGGTTGAAAAAAGAGGATTTGGGAGTTTTAAAATTTAGTTTTAACATTTTAGTTGATTTGGTCTTTTTAATTCATACTTCAGTTGTTTTCCGGTTTAGTCGATTTTAAACAGATTCTGTCCCGCATCACTTACATATCAATTGAAGTCAACGTGACATCATATATAGAATCATAAACTTCAGCTCTCTCAGTCTCATGAACAGATTCAAGATAAATAGGGTGGATAAAATCAAGATCATTTTCATGAATTTTACATTAACAGTCGTGGCAGTCTTGAGGACTGTGTAATTGATGGGATAAGTACTGAAAGATCTACAGGCAGGATGACAGTGGTAAACAATATGGTTTATAGTTAGGTAGGCCAATCATTGAGTGAGCCAAACCTTTATCCTAGGAGGAAAACTCACATTATGAGCTTCAGTTCTAGATTTATTTGCAGTGTACTATTTGTTGCTCTTTTAAATATCAGTAGTTGTATCTAACCTAGATGGGATAGAATTATACTTCTTCTTGCGTGGAAACAGAGATCTAGTTACAGGCTGACATGACATGAATTGGGGATGGGTTTGCAAGCCCAAGGAGGTCAACGGCTTGGGTGTGTCAAGGACCTTAACTAAGGCGCTCGCCTCAGGTGCCTAGGCGCTGAGGCGAGGTGAGGCGAGGCAAAAACATCTCGCCTCGGTAGATATTGCCTCGCCCGGGTCAAGACCCTGTGAAAGTCAAATTTGGTAACTTAAATCCTCCTTCCCCACCCGAAAACCCCCAATGCCCAATCTTCCACCTTAAAATTCTGATATCTTGATACATTACAGGCCCTAGAAGTGAGTTTTTTGTATTTTTTATGTTCTTCTTCAAAAGTTTCAATGTTATATATATATATATTTTAAGAAGTTCTTCAATAAAAAAATGTTGCCTCGGGCGCCTAAGGCGCCTGCCTTAAGCGCCTGAGGCAAGGCGAGCCCTCCCTCGCCTCGGTTGTCTCTCGCCTCTGACTACATAGGTGTCAAGGACATTAAACAATTCAAGTTGACTCTTCTAGCAACATGGACGTGGAGATTGAAAGCAGATGAAACAGGGCTTCGGAAGGTGTTTGTGCCTGCCAAATACTTCTCAGGGAACCTAAGAAATCAGAACCACCTACTTCAGGTGTCAAGAATTCCTTCACTCCGAAAAGGAATCCTAGAAGTTGATTTTGTGATGGCTAGAACTAGAGTGCATTTGCAATGGCAGAAATACACCTTTTTTGGGCAGAGACATGGTGCAGAGATGTTCTACCAACAGTATTCCCAACCCTGTGCTTTTTAGTAATAAATATGATCTTTTGTTGAGGATTGTCTGGGCAATGATGGAACTAGAACTTGGACCCCAATTTTTAGAAAAAACAAATCTACGATGAAGAAATAACTCAGCTTCTGAAACTTGCTGTCTTTTTTACACGATGTCTCCTCTACATCAGACTGGCAAAATACGAGCAAGTGGATATGGGTTGTTAACATTAAATTCTCAGTGATTACAGTGTACAATACTCTGAATTCTGTGTTCATCCTTCCCTTTTGCTGATCTAGTTTGCAAGAATCCATCTCCCATGAAAGTCAAGGTATTTATTTTACAGAGCATAATGCTTGTGGCATACTACCAGCTTGCAACCAGTGAAAAGGTTCTTTCACGTCAAGGACTCTTTGTTGCTTTAGTTGTGATGAGGATGTAGGATGTATCTCTCTAGATCACACCCTTCTCCAATGCTCTATGCTCATATGAGGATGATTTTGCACCAGCTAATGTCACATATCACATTTAATCTCACCTTGCCAAATCTATTAGTAGACTTATTCTTTTTAAATGCAAGGCAGAGGTGCAAAGGAGACTCCCAAGTCTTGTGATCGATCGCGAAGTTAAGAGAAATAGGAGACATGTCAAATGGGAATCATCTTCCACCGACCTTGTAGCTACTTTTGTTTGAATTTGTGGTACCAACTTCAAGTCTCTACTCTCTGGAGTTTGGACCTTCTTCTCCGAGGTCATTTTGGCTGTTGTATTGTCAGGGATTTCCAAATTTGAAAGGAGATAAGCCATGAATTATGGTTCATGGAATCAGTTGATTTTGGGATCAGTTCAACATAAGCCAACCTTGTTTTTGGGCCGGGGGGGATCGATCCACCCTCGGATTCTTGTCAGAGTTGGCTTGGATTGGGCTCTGCAAGGCACCCCAAGACCGGTTAAGGCGAGGGGTGCCTAGGCGACCAGGGGTATTTAGAGTTATTTTAGATAATTTAATTATAAATAATGCTAATTAAGTATCAATGTCACTTAATTAAGTGATTTTGAGGTAAAAATAACTAGTTATAATGGTTAATTTGATTATAAATAGACATTTTGATGGAATAATAACTAGGATTAAATAATTTTATAAATGTTGATTATTAGTTAATACAAATCAAGTGCTAAAATTAGCTTATATTCTAGTTATTTAGTTTATGCAACTATGCGCTTGCACATTATTAATTGATTTACAAGGTGTCATAGCTATTTTGTTTTATTTGTCATTCATGTATTTGTTATTTTATCAATTTTATTATATAAAAAAGATGTTGCCCTAACATCTCATCTTATCACCAAGGCACCAAGACAGTACTATGTCGCTTTGAAAATCATGGGATCGGGACCAATTCAAATCAAATTTGGCCTATTCCAACGACTCCTTACCGGAATTGGCTGTTGAGGTGGTGCGGTGCCCCTACGACACTGCAACGTCTTCCCCGCCCAATTAGACCAAGAACCAAGAACTAAGTTACTGTCTTGATGCAGCGACCGCCTTGCACCATGACCGCCATGATTCCCGGCCAATTCCAACTCCAAAGAATCGAATCGGATTGGAATTTGTGGGAAAGCTACTTCTACAGATTTTTTATGTTTTTTTTGTGTTTTTGAAAAATCAAGTTGGATCGATTCTCGGCACTATCCATAGTTGTAAAGGTACCCACCCAGGCGACAAGGCGCTATTCTACCAGCACCTTGCCAGGGACCTTTTGGGCAGCCCAAAAGGTGCCCAAGATTTTATGATATTTTACTATCACTTATACTATCACATATATATATAATTTATAATTATAAATATATGTTATATACTTAAATTTTATAAAGATCTATTTTAATTCTCTTTTTTCTCTCCCACACACATCAAGTTTATCAAGATGAATTATTTTTCAAAATAAATATATACCTATGCATACATAATTACATAAATAAGATCACATTTAAATACATGAACACATAAACATGCACATTCAATTATAGCATACAAATATAATTATATTTATATATATTTGCATGTATGCATAAATATATATAATACTGATATCTAATTAAATATATGATTGTGTATATGTATATACACATGTATATACATGTATATATAAACATCCAATTTACCACCTTGACCACCTAAGCGGCTGCCTTGACCACCTAAGCGAAGTTGACACCTTTCAATGCTTTGGGCGCCTTGTTGCCTTGACAACTATGGCACTATCTGATCCAGTGACTGATTCCGATTCCACACTCCTTGTCATGAATTGCAAATAAGCTGTCATTTCAATGGGGTTTATCTCATTTTGTGGTTTCTAGAGTGATACATTTTGACCACTTGTGCTATTTTATCATCACCCCGTTGTTAACATTAAGTTGCATATCCATCTTTATAATCATTTGACATTCCAAATATATATCCCTATAATCTTGAATTCTTGATTAACTTCTTATACTTTTTGAATCTCACTCTGTTTAAAAGTAAGTCATTATATAACTTTAATGTAGAACTTAACCCGACTAAACATAATCTAACTTAAGTTGCTTTTATTAACTCTCTCTCTCTCTCTCTCTCTCTCTCTCTCTCTCTCTTGCTCGCTCGCTCTCGCACAGAGTTACACTTGCCGGAGTTGCGAGGACAATGAGCTGTGGGTATGGAACCGGTTTAAGGCAGAGGCTTGCTGCGATGCTGATAGGGCCCACCCTTGCCAGCTATTTGTTTGCCATGGTGCTGTTGCACCCATATCTGGCACAATTGCTCTTGTTCCACCTCGCCAACAAGCTATCCTCCACCTCCTTTCCACTCTCTCCTCCAACAGCTTTGTTGAGACATCCTCTTCTTGCCTCTATCTGCGCCGCCCCGACCTGCTCACTGTCCGCAATTGTGACCCTTGTGTTTGCTGGCTACTCTTATTCCCTCCTTAACTACAAGGGCTTCCTCGCAATCCAGGCTTACACTCCCACATGCTCTGGTCTGAGTCTTGCTTCTCCTTGGTGGTCGCACTCCAGTTCCACATCTTGGATGTCTTCACGATAGAGAGAGAGCATATGGATGCAACGCGTACAGCCTCCCAAAAACCAGTCACAAAGTTCAGTAACAAAACCTTGAAAATAACGATAGGAACATGTCTTCCTGTTCAAAGAAATGAAATAATGAAGTGTAATGATTTAAGAGTTTTTGCATTTAAGAGGTACTGGGATATATTATTAGATTTAGAAATCCTAATTTTAACATATTTTGAACAAATATATCTGTACTGTATGTTTTTGAAATTTCTTGATTTTTTTGTCAGTTATCCCTCTTCGTGCATTTTTTTAATATCACGATCGCTATGGTCTCCTGCTACTGTGCCAAAAATAGATGTTCTTTCTGCCTTAAGATGCTATCATCGTATGTTCTTTCCAGCTACGAGGTTACATGTTTTTTCTATGATCTTTAATGATTATGGCAACACAGTATTTGTGAGTCTGCACATGCTATCCGTCTTTCATTTTCTTCCTGTTGTTTTCTGATTACCACAACACGTCACTTGGTTACAAATTTAAGGCTTACAGTTATACCAGTATTACGAGGTTCTACTAGTAATATAATGTGTGAATAAAAGAGTTGAAATAAACTTTCTTCATTATGAACTTTGGATTGTAGTCAAAAGTGATTAAATGGTTGTCATTTATGGTCAAATGCATGCTTTTTTTTACTTCCCATTTAAATTTTTTGCGGGTTTCTGACTTTCTGTGGCATATAACTCCACTTGAGTATACATTTAGCTGTTTTACCGCTTCCAAGTCTAGATAAAGAAGTGAGTTTGGTAGGTAGCAATCAGTGTAAAAATATTTTCATCTCATGGATTTAAATGATATGAACATTAAAGAGTTCTCAGTTGCACCAGAGCCCGAGTGCAAGGAAAAGAACATTAAGGGTGAGGACATTTTCCATATACGACACAGCAAATATGTGCTTGAATGTGGTGCTAATTAAGGGTTCACGAATCAAGAACAATTATAGGTAAAGAAACTAGTTAATAGTAAGAGGCAGGACATAAGTTTTAGAAGAAACTTCAGACCAAATATATATTATTATAGAAATAAATTTAAGAAAGAAAATAATGAAAGAAATATGAGATAGGTACTTGTATTATTAGGTTTCTTATTGTAAAATTTATAGAACTTGTTGATAGTATGGAGATAAAAAAATGGTATTACTTGCATTTAAGAAATCAAATGGAATAGAGAAAAATGCAAACAAGAAATACATATTATAAACCATAGTATTTTAAAAATGGGGATATGTATTATTGCTGATAAAATATTGAAAGATATAGTGGCGTTGGCTTGAAGAGTAGGGAATTTGATTGTTTTGATAAAAATAATTATAAAAAGAGAAGTAATTAATGTGGTTAGTATTTATGCTTCATAAATTTGATTATGAAGTAAGATCAATGAAAAGTTTTGAGAGGATTTTTTTGACTTACACTTAGTATATCAAGTGTAAAGAATATATTTATTTAAGAAGATGTCGATGGACATATTAAAAATGATGTCACGGATATGAAAAAATTCATGAAGATGAACATTTCATGTTTAAAATTCTAACTAAAGAGAAAAGTATCATTGTTTGTTTGAGCATATGATTATATACCAAAGAATACTTTATATTAAAATAATTTATCATTTAATAATATTTAAAAGTAGAATTAAAAGTCAAATCATTTTTTTTTCATAAAAAAATTAACTGTGCTCTTTAGAAATATTGTAAAGCTAATCCTAGTGAACTTAAGGTGTTAAGATAAAGATTAATATTTAAAATAAAGTGTTTTCTTAGAATAAAATAGTAAAAATCGAAAGTTGTAATGTAAGAGACATTGAATAATGAACTTTTTAAATTAAATGATTGGAAGTCATGCATAGAAGACAATGTGATGCGGGATGGCGTGGGTGGACCGACCGCTAATCATTGCAAAACAGCGTCAAGAAGCTCAAAATAACTAAAATATGTCAAAATTAAAGCGATCTGGACTTAAACCGGTCGAACTGGAGCGGAACCAACCAAAAGTCACCCAAAATGAGGCTGAACCAGCCCCAAAATGTCCTAAACCACACTGAACTGGCCTCAAAATGGCTTGAACAAGTTTAAACTGGATTGAGCTGACCTTGAACCAGTCTAAAATGGGACGAACCGGTCGAATTGGCATGAACCGAATGGTCTGCCGATTGGCCCAATGATGGGGACATATTTTGAATATTTTGGGTTTTTCTTTTATTTTTATGTCCATACGTGGACAAGTCTGTAAATAGGGAATTTAGGGGTCTTTTATTAAAATTTCCCACTCCTTTATAAGGAGGAGTCATGTACAGAGTTCAACAATCAATAGAGTGAAGAATTTTTGGAAGCCTCCGGGTTGGTTCTCCCGTGAGAGGGGCTCGCCCGTCTCTTCCCCACCCCGGCCGGTGAGGGCCGTCCCTCTCCCACCTCCGCACGAGGCCGGCTCCCTCTTCACCTCCGGAAGGAGTCCCGGCTTATCTTCTCCACCTCCGGTATCGCGAGACCGGTTCCTTCCCTTCCCCGGCCCCGCGCCGTTCACCTCTTCCCCCCTTCTCGGTTTTCCCCCCTCCCCTTCGACGGCACCGACCCCCCGCGTCGACCCATCGTCCTCCGTGGAAGTGCTTTCGGCGATCCCCGGAAGGACCCTCCACCGTCGCCCCCGTCATTCGGCTCCGCGCAGCATCCAATGCAGTCTCCTACGCACGCCACGGAACCCCGGCCTCGACTTCCTTCCCGTCCACCATTGGCGTCGTCGAGGCAGCACCGTGAAGCGAAGAAGATGCGGCAGAGAAGAGGATGGAGCTGCGGGAGGAGGCGGTCCGGCGATCCCCGGTTCGCCTCCCTCCCTCCGCGGCTCTATTGTCCCCGCGCTCCTCCCATAGCGACGGCGGCCTCATCCAGCGTTCCCTCCGTCGGCCGGACAACGCCAAGGTCTCGGCTCCATCGCCTGCAGCTTTTCTTCCTCCCCCTGCTCCGCCGTCTGCACGCGGCTTCGTCTGGAAGGCGACTCCGATCTGGCTCTCGTTCGCGACGGTGGCGATGCCCTCGCTTCCGCGAGGTCGTTGGTGGTGACCACTCTGCGGCAGCGACCGGACGGCGTTGGCGTTTGTGCTCGGCCCCCTCTGCCCGGACAAACGGCGACGACGACGCGGGCATCGCCCGCTCTCTCCCGCGTTTTGTCGCGGTCTTCCCCCACGCGGCCACCCGCGATGAAGCCACGACGGCGAGGCGTCGACGGCGCCGATCGGGGCCACGCGACCACGGCGGCCACCCTCTCCGCGTGCCACGACCCCCCTGGGGTTATTCGCGCGACCGCGCGGCCGGCGACCGGGTTCACGCGCGCGGCCGGCTCCCGCAACCTCGCACCCGGCCGGTTCGCAGCCAGGCCGGCCGGCTGGCCGGTTCAACCGGGTCCAGACCCGGCCCAAGGCCGGTGCAGCGCCTGACCCGCCCGCTCCAGGCCGGTTCAGGCCGGTGCGGGCCATCTTGAGCCGGTTTAGACCGGTTCAGCTTGGTTCGACCCGGTTCTGACCCGGTTCGGGACTGTTTTGGACCGGTTCGGACCGGTTTTGCTCAATTTTGGGTTCTTTAGATGTTTTAGCGGCGATTAGCGCCGATTTTTCTCGTTTTCGGTCGGTTTAGCCCGGATTAGCCGGTTTGTCCCGCATCACCCAAGCCTCTGGGCAAATCGGCGTCAGCCGGTCGCATGGCCGCGTGCGACTAACCCCTCAGGGGGCTCGTGGTAGCCGAGGGAGGCCACCGGGGTCGTGGGCAAGCAGCCGAATGTCGTGTACCCCTTGGGAGATGTCTTTGCTCGCATACAGGCGCAAAGGTTTCTGGCCAGGGCTTGTCGCATTGTCTTCGTCCGCGAGAGGAGGTGGAGGATCCGCAACATAATGATGTCCTCACACGGGGAAAAGAGTAGCCGTGGGGCTCCTTCGTCGCCACCGTCATCGCCATCCCGAGAAGGAGGAGCTAGAGGGCCCCGGTGGTCACAGTTGTCGCATGAAGAGAAACCGACCTGGAGGGGTGTGGATGGAGTTGTCCTCACCATGGGTCCTTTTCTTCTTCCTTCGTCTGTTGGGAGGTATGAAGGTACTCCAGGGATCGTCGGAGATGGAGGCGGTGGAGGTGTGGACTAACGGTGGTGAAGACGTGGGTGATCGGAGGGGGCGTCGACTTTCAAAGTTGTCGACAAGGGGTTAATCGGGACCGATAAAAGGGGAAAGGAGAGATGAAGGGCACAAAGGCCGACCGGAGGGAAAGGGGTGTGAAGGCTCACTAGCCGAAGGGAGGACCAACCATTGTCAAAGGTGGGATAGAGCCAACCTATGTCAGAGACAAGGAAGGTAGCCTCCATCGTGGAGGGGGTGAAGCAGATAACCGGGGAGCTAAGTCTCTTACACACTGGAGGGCTTCAAAAATTCAATACAACTCTTTATTTCCAACATATGAACCCTCTTAAATATAGGAGCTAATTACAATTAAGACTTTCTAAATGACTATTTACAAACATGGATAATATATAAAAAATGATCCAAAAGACTTCAAATATTTATAGACATGTTTAAGAGGTCGTAAACGAAAATAAACCCCAAATAGACCGGACCAGACCCATCATTCTCTTTCACCAGGAGAAAACTCATCCTTGAGTTTTGATCTGCTTTTCAAATGCCACCGTCACATCTTTCACTGAGTGCCATAGTCATCGAAAGCATCTCAAGAGTTAGCTCATGAGAATGGACCATTCTCAGGCTCTGATACTTATTTGATGCGGGACGGCACGAGTGGACCAATGCCTAAATGTTACATTGTGATGAGTTGACCTCATGGATAGATGAGTTCAAAACAATATGGAAAGAGAAGGGTTACATTGTGATGTGCGATGAATGGATAGAAATAATAAAGAGATCGATGATTAGCTTTCTCATCTACTGTTATAAGGGCACCACGATTTTGAAATCTGTTGATGCATTTGAGCAAATCAAGATTGTAGATTATTTGTTTGGTCTCATGAATGATGTTGTCGAGGACATATATGAAGGCAACATTATTCAATTCATCACTAGCAATGAAACTTCCTAAAGATTGTAGGGAAGAAGTTGATGGAGGCAATATCACACTTGTTTTAGGTGTCATGTGCTGCATACTCCATCAACTTGATATTGGAAGACATTTGGACGGAGCTATTTGTCAAAACATTGATGAGTCAAGGACAGTAACATTATTTATATATGGGTATTCTAAACTCATGCATATCATAAGAGAACATACTGATGGTCGTGATTTAGTGTGACCTGGTTCAAGAAGATTTACCATGTTTTTTTGTATTAGAAAGCCTATTGAGACATTGACATGATTTGAAGAGATTTATATTTTTATTATCATACATCGATTACATGGCTGACCTTCATAGCAAAATGGACTAATTTGATATATTGGCAAAGATGGAGCATGATATCGAGGACAACAGGTGATGGGAAAGAGTGCAATACTACTTGTTCGTGATAGAACCCTTTGTACATATGCTGACATTGGTTGATTCAAATGACAAAAGCTTAATGGGGGCACTTATATGATGCAATGGGCAAAGTCAAGATGAAAAGCAAAAAAGAAACATCCAAAGGGTTATAAGAAATGGTGGAAGATAATAGATAATAAATGGGATTAAATGCTCCAACATGATATCTATATTTGCAAGTATTTGTTTTGTGTTATATTTCATGCTTTTCATTGTGATTAATGTGTAAAATGTCATTAATGATTGTCTTCCCCTTTTAGCAAGATATTTCTCGAATCCAATGATATAATATGGCGAGCAAGTATCCAATTACTTAGTGGTTATACGAGTCACGTTGTTAGTGATACAACATTTATGTTAGACTGTACAAGACAAAACATAAAAAAATTGAAGTGTAATTATGAGTCATTGAGTTTTGAATGTCATCCATAAATTAATTTTTATTTCATATCGTATTTCAGATGACATCGTATAAGTATTATATTGGAATGTACGGAGATCTTGATTTTTAATACTCATATGATCAGGTTTCTCTTGATATGTTTACTTATATTTGGATTATGTTAATAATTTTAGTGTTGAAATTACACACTATTATCTGTCTTCTTTGCAACTGAGTGGTAAATCTAAGTATCTAACATAAGTGGATGGAATCTACTCATCGATATTGTTGTACGACTTTTGAGTCAAAGCACTTGTTCTTCACAATGTGAGAGGAATTAGAACACTTTCAACCTAATACATAAAAAATGAACATGCTAAAGAATGAGAGATTAGACAAACTAGTATTTATGCAACTGAGAATCAAAACATTAAGAATCTACAAAATTTTTGAAGAACGATTTTTAAGATTTGTAGATGGTCTTTATGAGCAGAGGTACAATGTAGGTGGTTAGGGACTATTACGGGAGGATGTTTATTTGGAATATCTATTTCAAGAAGAACATCCGCTATTAACATGGATGCATAATAATAATATTGAATCAGCTCTTGAGTTTGACTCCAATGATCGAGCATGGGCCGAAGGAGCACTTGACATTGTACTTGATAAGGATGATGATGATAAACAAAAATAAAAACAAGGAGATACTCGTGTTTCTTGTATAGCTCTAGTTCAATATGATTCATATCACACCACAACTCCAGAGTCAACTCCAAAGTCTCCAGCCGCAACTTCAAGTCTTTTTACTATCTAGAAGAGTACACACAAGAAAGAAAGATTTCGAGGATCTAAATCATCGAAGAACGTTTACCAACACAACACTGGACAAGGAATGCAAGAAGAGGAACTGGATAAGAGGAGAAAACTAGTTGTTAAGCATAGATTTGAGAGTCCTATATAGACAGTACCCAGGCACCCTCTTCAGATAATGATGAGGAAGAGTTCATTCCACGTACACAACAACAATATCAAGATAGTTCAAGTGAAGGTAGAGGTTGAGGAGGAGAAAGTGGTTTCAAATTTAGCAGTGCACGTACGAGTGGAGCATGGCCTAATGTTTTGCGTCACCGCCAACATTTAAGTAGAAAAAGTCACTATTAGAATCAGATGTGTTTCTTTGATGAGCATGCAACGACACATTATTTAGAATTCATTCTAGACTTAGAGTCATGTTATTCATTTATGCCTCCACCTCTACGCTTAGACACTGTATATGATTTTAATCAAATGGTCGAGTCATTATTTTTATATAAATACAGGCAAATCATGACTGACCAATCTTAGTGGAACATTCAAGAAAACTATGAGAATGAAGTCTATAAGGACCAATACTGTAGATGGTGGTGATGGGAATATATCATTTTTTTCGTATGAATTGTACATTTTCTATATTTATTAGAATGAATATTGGTATTGTCTTGTATCCACATGTCTCAATGTCTCATGAATGTGTGTTCATGTTATTTTCATAGTTTTTTAAAATTTTCCTAGGTGCTCTCATATTTTTTTTAGGATTTAACATGATTTTTCCAAATTTTTTGAAAATAAAAATAAATTTTTTTGATATGGATCGATTTTGGATCGGGAATCTTCTCGAAGAATCAATCCAGATTGGTCTGATCTGATCTGATATGGATCAACACTGGCCAATCTTGGGATTGATTTTGATCCGGTGATCTTTGGTCGTGTGGCTAGTTGTTGGCGACCCAACGAGACCCCTGGCTCGGATCCACCTAGGTTAGGGGTCTTGGGTTGAGACTGGGCCAGTCGGCCCAAATTCGGACCGGTTCAGGTCGCGTCGTGCAACCCGGTACCATCCCGACATTCCATGATCTACACAATTGATGGATAAACAAAAAAAATCACATTTCAATTGACTTGCATAAGCATCAAATGGCCGGGGCATTTGAATTTCTTAACACCTCGCATGTGGCATTTGAATTCCTTATGGGCTTTAGCTTTAATAAAAATCTTCAAATAACCCCATTGGGGGCATTTGAATTCCTCAAGTACTTTAGCCCTAACAAAAATAAACCTCAAAGCAATTCATCATTGCATGACGCATTTGAATTTCTTATTTGTTCCACCTAAATCCTCAATGGCCCCAAGGGGACAATTGAATTCCTTACCCTTTGCCTTGATCTAACGCTCCCTTAATCTAACGCTCCTGCAAGGGATTTCTCCTTGCAGAAACCATTTCCCGGTTGAGTATAGCAGCCAGTTGGCTTGGGTTTATAGGGGATCTAAATTCTCTCATTTGCATTAGTTATGGATGTAATTAACAAGGAATATATCTCTGATGACACACAATGATGAATGATATTTACATGAGATCTTGTTTTGATAGATGAGACACAAGAAAAAGTTTTAATGAAGTTAGAAATTTGTAGAAACTTCAGAGTTCATGCGTTTTAAATTTTCAGTACAAGCAGAATTAATATAGAATATATGTATTGTAAATTTAATGAAAATCAAAGAAAAAATGATAAAGGAGTTATTTTGGATTCAGTAATATTATTTCAAGTTACTTAATTTAAATATTTTGATTCAATTATTCAAAAAAATAGAAGATGTGATGATGGTATCTCTGATTTAAAGTAAGATGGATAAAGTGGACATTACTAAAACTGAAAGGAAAATTTTATTATACAACTATAAAACTTTATGCTGCACGTTAATGAATATTGGACAACAAAAGAAAATTTTATGTTCAAAATAAATGTTTCTGAAATGAAAACGTTTTAAAACTGATTTGTGGTTATAGTGGGATAAATATATAGAGGAAATGTGGACGTAGTGGGAGTTGTAGATAAATTGAAGAAAATGAGAGGATTGTACATATCAAATTTAGACACAAGGAAACTCCATTCAGAAAAAGAAAAAATATTAAAATAATAGAACAAAAAAGGCACCATAGGCCAAAGTTAACTTGGATGACATTAATTTGGATGACTGTAATTCAACATGACTTGATTTGAATATCTCGGAATAAATAAATTCAACATTGATATGAGTGAAGAAATAAAATTGATAGACTGGTCTCAAATCAAGGCTTGAGTTGAATTTAGCATTCTGTGGCATATGGCTTTAGTTTTATGCAGAAATTAAGAAACATTTCTTAGTTTGTTTCTTTCACCAACAAGTTGGCCTTTCCGGCGCTTGGCTGCTTCTTTTTCTCTCCAAAAATGATGTATCATGCTTTGTTGCTAACAATTATGACTCTGCATTTCAGGAATTACTCACCGTCTAGAGACGTGTAAGGCAACTGTTCCACCTTTTCCCCCAACTGCCAAGGATGCAACAGGCGAATTGTGAATATGGACCGCAAAACGGCAGGAGGAAGTCACATTGGTTTTTAGATTTTGATCACTTTGTATTTTCTCTCATGTGGAGCTTGTCCATGTAGTCAGATGCTCTCTTTAGTTGGGATTTTTTGACAGTTCGTCTATTTTTCCAATTTTTTATGTTCATGGTCACAAGCATCCATCCTTTTGAATCTAAACAGATGATGCTAATTCTAGGATCTCCGACGCGTCAAGGTTTAGCACCCAATAGTCAAATGACCCTCGGCGTCGATCAATTTTTCCTTTGCATCGGATTTCCATGAACATAACCGGCGTTCTCGTTTTCTAATTACGCGATTTATATGCAATTCAAGAAGAGCTAATGCTGATGATTTTCACTGTTGCTTACGTCTAGGTGTTTCCGGGGTGAAATGATGTTGAGGTTGGATGTGTTCGTATGTTTTTTTTTTAGTGTGTAGTAGGTGTGGAAATCAGCAAAGATGCCGCCTTGGTTGGCGTGGCGACCGGGTATTATTCAAGTTTGAAAGATATCTTGAGCGCTACGTCGCCTCTGCTCTGTGAATGTCAGCAGCGCAACTTTTTTTTTTTTGGACAGTGTGGCCGAGTGGCCAAGGGGCACGTTGCTCCGTGCACTGATGAGAGACGAGAGATCAAGTCTCCACTTGATCCTCACAAGTAACTGTCCCCTCAAAGATGATTGGCTCAGTTGATCTTCGAACCCCGTCTCTGCTCTCCATGAGTAGGAGAAGTGTCAACCGATAGGTTGGCATCAGTGGCGTAACTACATCTAAATTCTTAGTATTATTCTTAAGGGACTAAAAATGCCATTCGCGACAAGGTGAGTTTAGGCTCATAATTTAAGTAACTGAAGTCTGAGCTACCTCGGTATATGACAATCCATTTATACATTAAAAGTCAAGTGCACCCTTCGGTCGCTCAGGGTTAACAAATAGACCATTCTTAAGACTGTAAATGGCAAATTTATTATTTACGCGTCAGTATTTACAAACATGCGCGCCCATGCACATAATTTGCTCATTTTCATCTAGAATGATCATGAGCCTGGGTCATCTGCGGTGTCTCCCGGTAGATTTGCCTCCTTCCTTAATAAGTGGTCAGCGTGGCGGACGCCGGGAAAGAGAGAGGGCGAGGGAGAGAGAGAAAGAAAAAGGACGAGAGAGATAGATGTGTGCGCGTGTGTGCATGTTTCTCCTTCCTTACGGTCTTGATAGGGTGGGTTTATGTTGATCACGCCATAGGCACGGTCGTGGATGATTCCAACGAACCAGTCTATTGCCCGCTTCTCTTCCTTCTTTCCTTCTCCGCACTCACCTTGATCCCCGGACTACTCAACCCTTGATGTCACTTGGGCATCGAAGGACCGGTTCGGGTTGTGAGGAGAATCGAGGGGAAAGAAGATCAGATAGCCGGTGGCATTATCAATACTAACTTAACCTACTAACCGAAAGAGGAAGGGATGGTGTGGTCGCCAGGAGCCAGAGAGGCTCCGATGATAGAAGTAAAAGAGATAAACTGGTAAAGAAAGTGAGAATGACCGGTTACCTCGATGAACTGGGGAGATTGCGGGGGTTCTATCTTCTCCTTCCTCGGCCGGCCGGGGAAGAAGAGCCTTGGAGAAACTCGCTTGCCTGAAAAGAAAGTATGAACGAAAGCACAACGATTAGAACTAAATATGGAGTGGTAACTATTCGTAAGAAAGAAGAGCAATGGCAAAAGGGGTTGAACGAACCGGATTAGGACTAACTCCTAACCCCTCTTAAGGGAGGATCTAAATGACCTAAGAGTAAGATGCGTTATGCCATACTAATGCAACATGCGTAATGTAACACAAATGAACGATAAAGGAAAGGGTAAGGTAAGGAAGAAGATCGTAGAGAAGCCCGGTGCTTCTGGCTTTTGGAAATTGCAGGCGCTCCGTCCACGGGTCGCCTGACGTCGCGTTGGAGGAGCGCTTAAGTCCTTCTGCGGCAGTCTTCAATACAATATTCTCCCGGTTCCAATGACGAGGGATCGGATTCCTAGCCTGTTTTGGAGGTTTCTTGGTACTCTTCGTAATGGTTTGCAATGGCTTTTAATGGCGTGATGGCAGGGGTCTTGAATGGTTTCTGAGTGGTATTGAATGAGCGGAGTGGAAGAGATGTAATGGAGGATGGAAAGGCTTGAGAGTGGGATGGTAGACTCTGATGGGGCTTGGAAGGTGGTGGGAGGATATTGGAATGCTCAAGAAAACTCTTAGGAAGTTAAGGCTCTGGGAATCCCTCTTTAAGCTCCTTGGAATCTCTCTCTTGGAACCTCTTAAATGTGGGAGAAGGGTCTCCTTTTATAGATGCACAAAAGTGACCATGGCGCTCCGTCCTGAGGACGCCTGGCGTCGCGACATGGGAGCGCCTGCAAATCCGCCGACAAGTCGGCGGGTCAGCACGTCCGACCATACCTGTCGCCACCTACCACCCTGCGTGTCAGGCGGCGGTTGTCAGCGGAAATCCTGGCGCTCTGACAGGGGAGCACCTACGACCTACGGCTGTCATACTGTAAATTCGGCGCACGCGGAGCCTGCGGTGACAGTTGTCAGGCGGGAATCCAGGTGCTCCGACGGCGGAGCGCCTGGACCCTCGGTACAATTTCGACAACGCATCGCTGACCGTCTGAAAAGTCGTCTGTCACGGGCGGAATTGCAAGCGCTCCGGCAGAGTAGCGCTTGTACTTTCATACGTCTCTACGTGCGGTGTCGTCCGGCCGGACGAAGAGGGTGAAAAGGTGGGAAATGCCAGGCGCTCTGACGTCGCGACGCCAGGCGTCGCGACATCGGGACGCTTACATATTTTCTGGAATTTGATCATCTTTATGTCAAATCGACCTCTCCGATCGGGAGAAAACAAGTGTTATCTATAGAAATGAGGTTGCACTTTCTGTAATCGGGCCGAATTCGCGTATCTACAGTTTGCCTCGCCTTGACGTTGGTTTTGCAAGGGAGTGGCACGGAGTGTAGCGGAAGTGACCGTAGCGAGATGAAGCGGAGTGAAGTGGTGGCGGATCGAAAACTGACGTCAAGGCGTAGATTTAGATACGCGACTCCTGACCTGACCAGGTGAATTGAGCCTTTTCAAGATCCGCAATTCCCTTTTGTATCTTCCGGACTGCTTCCGTGGTTGATTGGAGATGAGATGTGCCGTGGGCACGAGAGAGGAAAATAAAAGCCTGCTCCCTGCGTGCGGGGAACCTCCGAGCGCGGCTCGTGAGTTCATCTTGGTTAGCGGCTCAGCTTTGTGGTGTGCTTGTACCAAGGAGGGCTGAACGGAAGTTGATTTTAAAATCAAAAGAACCTCCAATCAACGGGGATTAAGTCTTTAGGATTCATCCGGGTTCTTGCTGGAACCTGATTTAGCTCGGAGTGGAATAACCTCTCAACTCAATAGAAACACTTGTTTGCCTTGTCAGAGAAAACGACCTTTCACGAAGACAACCACAATGATGATAGCCAAATGCAGATGATGCATGTAGATGTATGTTGGGTGAAAGAAAGAAATAAAAATTAATATTAAGAAACATAGTTGAAGATATAGATCATGAGTAATGGGTCAGGACACTGATCAGGAACCGTCGTCCCCATAACTCGTGATTTTGGCTTATCCGCAAGTTCATTGAACAACCGTTACGTCCTTGATTTTGTTGGAGAGGTTCTCGGGCACGGTGTTTTCAGAACTTGTGGTCTTCAACATTTCAAATACTACTATAGTTAACATGCAAAAAATACCAATTTTTTAACTATTTTTAATTATTTTTCTTCCTTTTTCCGGATTTATTCAAAACGCTCATTCGACGCGACGCCAGGCGTCGCACTGTCAGAGCGCCTGCAACCTTGCGCAGCTTTCCGTCAAGGGTCTGTCGCCCGTCTCGTTGTGGGTAATGGGGGGCTCCCCCTCTCTCTTCCCCGCCCCTATATGTGCCCTAGGTCGCCCAAGGGGGAGGGAAACCTTCTCTACTCTCCTTGGACCGCCCCTTGCTTCATTCCTCTCTCATTTCCTGCTTGCCACTGCTGCCATGGAGCTCCCTCATCGACCCGATACTCCATTGAAGGCGAGGCGGTTCTCAGGCATTCCGGGGCACATTCGGAACCGAGTCTCAGCGGGAGTGATAAGTTTCTGCCTTCATTTGGCATTTGAAAATTCGTTTATATCGTTTTGCTCCCTTGTGGGCCCTCTCTTTGGCCGGTTTTTCCTTCCATTTCTGCCCTTTTCTGGTTTTCTGTCGGATTCATCCAAGCGCTCTGTCTTCAAGACGCCAAGCATCGCGTCGTCGGAGCGCCTGCTATTTCCGATGACAGTTTCTGATTCTGTCCAAACTTGTTCTGTGCAGGAGCCTCCTCCATTTCCGGGTGCGCGCTGCCGGGGTTTGTTTGGCTGGATGGACCGCCTCATCGTCTGCCTCTTTTATCACAACCGCGCCTTCCTTCGTGAGTGGGGTCTCCTAGGCATCCTCACCCATGCCCGCAACATACTGAAATACCATTGGGATTTCTTCCTCCTTGCCGCCTTAGTGGAGTGTTGGCATCCTGAGACCAACACTTTCATCATGGGCACCTATGAGTGCACCATTCTCCTGGAGGAGGCCGAGATCCTTCTCGGTCTTCAAGCAGTCCCTAGTCATCAGGAGCTTTTCACCTTTGTCCCCTCTGATCTCTTGTCTTCTCAGGAATTTCTTGAGGAGTTCATGAGTCCTACCTCAGCCCGCCAAATCACCCTAGGGGACAGGATTAGTGTAGAGGGCCTCCTGAAATGGACCATTGGCGCCATAGAAGGGGCGAGTAGTGACGTTGACCTCCTCCCCGGCATGAAAGGGGCTGCCACCCTTCTTGTCTCTACTCTTCTCTTTCCGACCGAGGATGGCTGGATCCACCCCGGGTGCCTATCTAGTATCCGGGGTGTTTGGCGGAGGGAGAGGATCATCACCTCCGTCCTCGATTTCTTGTATGATGGCCTATCCTCGGCCTGCATTGGCCGACCTATGCATGGCAGTCTCCTTTTGTTAGCATCATGGGCCGACTGGCATTTTAAGTTCAGCGTGACTGATCATCGCGTGTCTTCTTCCCGTTATTTCCTTCATAGCCCTCTCCACACCATTACCCATGTCTTGGGTATGGAGGAGAGGGTTGTGAACACTTGTCCATCGGTGAAGACTCGCCAAGATTGGCGTGCATATTTCCTGGCCAATGACCTTTCTGCCTTTCTGTGCCCTCCTCCTCCCATGGTAGGGAGAGAGGTTCGAGTCTGCCACTCTCCTGGTGTGGACCTGAGGCTGATCACCAGTTCATCATTTGTTTTGTACAACCCACACCGCTGCTTTCCACAGATCAGTGTCCCTCGGTCCAGGGTGCCCTGTCTTTCTCACCTCCCTGCGATCAAGGATCGCCACTTTGGTACCCCTGATGATGCGGAGGAGTGTCGCAGCATCATCGAGCTCCGGAGGGCCTGCAGGACTTTCCGGGTGGGTGAGGCGGTGCAGGAGGACGGCGATCGAGTGGCACGTTACTCTGCCAGACTGCGGGTCCTCCTTCAGTGATCGGGCCTGGCGTGTGGTCTTTTCTGGGCCGTGTGTGGCCAAATTATGTTCTGTTGTTCTTCCGGGCCCTGCGTGGCCGTTTATGCTATCTTTGTCTTTCTGGGCCCTGCGTGGCCATTTATCTTGGTTGTTGTATTTCTGGGCCCTGCGCGGCCGTTGTGTTGTTGTACTTTCAGGCCGGGTGCGGCTGTTTGTATCAAACTTGCTTTTTCTGCAAAATTGTCAGAATTTTCCAAAAGAGTGCATGTGCATGGATATGTGTAGTTATGATATCGTGAATCGAGTAGAAAATGTTATGACATTTAGCTAACAAAAGGCAAGAAATGTTAAAACAAGGATTTTGGATACTGAATTTACAGGCGCTCCGGTAACAGGCCGCCTGGCGTCGCGATAGGACGATGCCAGGCGTCCCGGATCCGGACTACCGGGCTTTTCAGTGACCCTTCACATTCCCCTCGATTTTCGACCCATTTGTTGACGGGAAATTCTCGAGGTTGGTGGTTTTGTGACTTTTGTAATTTTTAGGGAATTATGGAGATTTTTCCAGATTTTTTTTGGATTTTTTTCAAAAAATTTTACCTTCACTATATATACAGAGTTACTGTAGTAACTTCATTTTCACGCGAGCATTTTCCAGCTCCAGTTAAAAAAAAAGTCACATCTTCGGGGGCTTCGTGCGTCCTCCACGTACATCCAGGCCAGTTGATTCCTTCTTGGAAGTTGTAGAATAGGTTGTAAACTTTTCGTTTGCACGAGTTTTCCTAGATTTCCGGAAATTTTCGACCGGATTCGATGTCGTCGAAGTCGGTCGAATCTGGCTATCCTGGCGTCGCGAAGCGGCGACGCCGGGAGCCTGGCGTCGCGAAGGCAGAGCGCTATTCAAGCGCTCTGTCTTCGCGGCGCTTTCGGTAGCGTCGCGAAGCTGGAGCGTTAAGCTAGCGCTCTGACATTAGGACGTCAGCGCAAGCGCCCCGAAGGGGGAGCGCCTGATATTTCCGGAAACTGGGTTTCTTCTGATTTCTGTTCATTCCTGCATGATACTGACCTGTTGATGCCTTGCCTTGCAGATGGCGCGGCGACCACGCTCCTCCCGAGCACGCCGGAGGTCTCCCCCGCCGGCCCCAGAGTCACCTCCCCCAGCCGAGGAGGTTCCTTTGGTTGCGCCAGAGGCCCGGCCGCACCCCCGCCTTGAGGTAAGTCCCTTTTCTTGCCTTGCTTTTGACAATTCACCTGTACTTTCATGAAACTAACAAAAATATTCTTTTCTGTATGCCCCCAAGCTCCGCTCCCGCATCTCGTGGGAGTTGGTCATTTGCGTGTACGAGGGCCTGCAGGAGTTCCAAAAGAGCAGACTGGGTGCCATGGGCTTCGGTCTGCTCCTTTCCTGCACTGCGATCTGGGAGGACCTCTCCCTGATCCAGGCCCTGAGGGAGCGGTGGGACTCGGTCTCCCGCTCCTTCATCTTCCCCTGGGTGGCACATGGTGCCTTCTTTGGAGGACGTGGCCCGTATTACGGGCCTACGCGTACACGGCCGGCCGGTGACCGGCAAGACCTACGAGGACTACTCCGGTTTTTGCCGGGACCTCTTGGGTCTTGACATTCCGACCCTCCCCGGTGGCATGAGGATGCTGGAGCGAGAGGCAATTGGGCAGATGGTGGGATTCCGCTCGGCAGCGGTCCCCAAGGAGGGTGCCCTTCTCTCAGAGGTCAGGGGTCGCCTGACCACTGAGGTGAAGGAGAAGCTCTGTGGCGAGGAGGGCACGGAGCAGGCAGACAGGGACCTCCGTCGGTTCCTGTTGTTCTTGCTTACCCGGCTTTTGCTGGGCAGCAAGGGTTATAGGATCCACTTGAGGTGCCTGCCTTTACTCGCCCGCCTTTCATGGGTAGGCGAGTATGCCTGGGGTGCTGCCATGCTGGCGCACCTCTTCTCCTCCCTTGCCATGGAGTCGGGCCCCATCGGCGTTGCCGGCTTCACCCGTTTCCTCCAGGTAATCACTTTTAAACAGTCTATTAAATAAATTGCATATTTCATACATGTGTATCTGACACTTTTGCCATGTCTAGGTCTGGAGTTACCTGCACTTGCCCCTCCGGCGGGCGGTGCGACAGACGGGTCCAGTCCGCTACCCGCTTCTCCGGCAGTGGGTGGCACACCGATCCGCGTCTCCCCACCAGTACCAGGTGGAGAGCCTGCGGAAGGCCCTGCTCCACCTCCCCCACGACCGGGTAAGTGTTTTGCTTTTGCTCCTTTGGTTCTTTAGCTTGTCTAGTGCTGTTTTCTGACATTTGTTTGCCTCCCTTGCAGGTGGTGTGGAGGCCCTATCTCCTGGAGGATGACACTGCCCAGCCTTGGGTGGTGGAGTCCCGGGCAGTGTTTGGTAGGGACACCTACCTTATCTACCTGAACGAGATTGAGCCCCTGTGGCAGCGTCTCTCGATGTGGTCACTGGGGTTCAACCAGGAGTGGGTGACCCTTCCTCCCTACCCGAAGATGGGGAGGAGCACTCGTGGGCTGGTCCACAAGGTGGACTGGCGGGAGTCGGGCCGGCTGGCCCTGGAGATCTGGGATCGGGGCGGCACCCCGGTGGTTTCCCAGGCGACCGACTGCTCGGAGTATCTACGGCAGTTCTCCGAGTTTTACGGTCACCTATTCGCAGTGACCGATACGGTACGTTGCTTCACCTTCTGATTATCCTTGTGTTTGCTTGTTCTGCTCTGACCAACCCTTCCTTGTAGGCGACCCAGACAGAGCTCACCCGTCTTCGCGACCAGATCACGGAGCGGGATGACAGGATTCGGGAGCTGGAGGCCCAGCTCGCTCAGGTACGGTCTTTTCCTGATCATTCGCTTGTGATGACTCTTTCCTCGTCTTCACATTGTCTTTTTCTTCAGCATGCCACGGCTCCATCTCCGAGATCACAGGGGGAGGTGGGGCCGCGTGGCATTTGGCGGCCCCCGCGAGTGTGCAGACGTTGCCGCACTTCTCAGGGGGCTCCCTCGATGGAGGAGGGGGAGCCATCCACTCGTGGTTCTCCCGAGCAGGAGGAAGAGCCGGCGGCTTCCGAGCCGGCAGTAGGGAGTCCGGCGACGGTGGAGCCGACAGCGTACTTCCCGGCGGCAGTAGAGCCGAAGGTGGAGGTTCCGTCGGTGGCAGAGCTGGCAGTGGAGGTCCTGGCAGAGGGACCGTCAGAGGCGGAGACCCTACTCCGCGAGGAGGTGAGTCTCTGCTTTTCTTCCTTTTACTGTTTAGTTGCACTGCTCTAACCCTTGTTTCGTGCAGGTTCGAGAGGTACGGGCCCGAGTGGCCGAACTAGATGGTGCCCGAGGAGCTACCGAGGAGACGGAGCGAGCCCTCCGGGATCAGGTATGCTCCCTGCTTTGCTTCATTCTGCTTCGTTGTGGTATCTAATCCCGTTCTCTGCAGGTCGCTCGACTTCAGGCCCAGGTGGCCGATTTGGAGAGTCGACCTCCTCCGGCCGATTCCGCCCTTCTGACGGAGGTGAGTTTCTTGAGTTTGTTCCAGTCTTGTTTCTTCCCTTGCTGGTCGTTGCTGATCTTTGTTTGACCTTGCAGCTGGAGCAGTTGAGGGCCCGGGCCCTCCTCGAGAGTGAGCAGATCCTCCGTCTACGGGTCCAGCATCTGGAGGAGATGCAGGCACTGGAGTCGCGGCGGGCGACGGAGCTGCTGGAGCTGGCCCGCTCCCGGTCACAGGGTCGGTCATACCGGACCGACTCTCGGCGGACGACGCTTCACGGCCCGAGCCGGTCGGGTACCACCTCTCGAGCGGGCGGCGAGAGGACTCCCCTCCCCCCTCCTGTAGCAGAGCCAGCTCCTCAGGAGCCGGCGACGGAGGGAGGCGGTGATTCTGATGTGCCGGCCCCCTCTGCCACATGATACACTTGTACATTTTGAGCTTATAGTGGGTTTATTTTGGCCATCTGTTTCTCCCTCTTTTCCTATTTTCGCACCTGTTGACTGTTTTACTGAACCAGAAGAGTGGTTAGATTTCGTTTTAGGCTTAGCCTCTTGCAAGATGTCAAGAGGCATGGGCCTTCTTAACTAGGCGAATAAGAAATATAACTATGTAATGCAGAAACGAAACGTGCATGACACAAAATTAAACATGAATGCAACTAGACATGCGGTCAATTTACCAGCACTAACTCTTTTAGTTTTGGGGATTTTCCTATTTTTGGATTTTGAATTTTATAGATTTTTTTTTTGGTTTCGGATATTCAGATTTGTAAGAGGTTTTGAAAATTTTGCAGATTTTTTTTGTTCTTTTGAAATTTCTAGATTTGTTTGGATTTTGGATATATTCATTTTTTTGGTTCGTGGATGGAGTAGATGTTCTCACCATTTGCCCTGCTTGCAACTGGGTTCCCCTTTCACAGTACGTGTGGTAGCTAAGAATAAGCGCCACGTGTAGGTGATGTGCCTTTTCCGGGATTCTCAGGTCTGCTGCCTTCAATATACCAGGGTCTTGCTTGGACTTAGTCGATCAACCCTACTCATGGTGGCTGGAGAAGGAAGAAATTGAGGCAAACCTTCGGTCAAACTCGAAGGACATCAAGCGGGTTTCCGTACTAATGCCCGTCTGTCAAGTTTAAATCCTTTTGGGTCATTCTTTCTTGCCCATTTTTGTGGCCCACATTCAGACAGGTCATTTTTGCCTGAGGGGTTCATTGCCCATCTTTTGGAGCCTTTCCTTTTCTTGGGGCTATTCTAGGCACTCATTCGGACAGGTCTATGTACTTCTTTTCGGTTGACCTGAGGGGTTCATTGCCCATCTTTTGGTGCCTTTTTCTTTTAAGAAGTCAGACCCTCTAGGATTTTCCACTCTTCCCAGATGGTGGACATTTTCGGTATTCCTCGCCTGAAATCCCTCGAATCTTTCCTTGGGCCGAAACGAGAGAAGAATAGGGCATAGTTGATCTTCTTTGCCTAGCGCCACCTGGTTTTTATTTTCTGGCTTTGACCGTCGAATCCCGGAGCCTAGGCGTGCGATGTGCATAGTGTGATGCTTATCCTTAACTTTCACTTGAACGGGTGAGCCTAATAGCAAGCAAGGACAGGTGAGAATGGACTTCTTCCACAATTTTGAGTGTTTTACATCTTTTTTTGTCATTTTTAGGGAAAATATTTCTTAAGGTAGAGTCCATTCCAAGGGTGAGTTAATTCGTCTCCATCTGCGTTAACTAGCTTATAAGAATTGCCAGGATAAGTTTCTGATATTACAAAGGGTCCCTCCCAGTTTGGTTGAAGCTTTGAGCGGGGACCGCCCGGCTTTACGAAAATTCTTTTAATCACAACCTCACCGATTTCAAATTTTATCTCAACCACCCTTTTCTGATAAAATCTTTTAAGCCTATTCTGATAAGTCCGGGCATGTTCGGCGGCGGCCAGCCTCCTTTCGTCCAAGAGTTCTAGTTGGGCCAGGAGAGATTCCTGCCGATCATCCGTAGGGATGTCTCGATCGATCTGAACTCGGAGGGAGGGAACAAGTACTTCATATGGGACTACTGCCTCCATTCCGTATGCCAAGGCATAAGGAGTCTGGCCCGTTGGAGTTCGGACCGAAGTGCGGTAGGCCCATAGAGCATCGATCAACTTATCTGGCCAATCCGCGAACCTGCTGGACTCACATGTTTTCTTAATGATTTTTATCAGGGTTTTGTTAGTGTCTTCTGCTTGACCGTTGCCTTGCGGGTAATATGGGGATGAATGAGGCAATTTTATGCGATACATGTTGCAAAGGTCTTGCAGCTCCTGAGAGACAAACTGAGGTCCATTGTCGGTGACGATATCGCCGGGGATTCCAAATCTAGACAGGATGTTGCGCCTGATGAATGTGCACACCGTCGATGCCTTGATCTCTGTGTAAGCTTCTGCTTTGGCCCATTTGGTGAAGTACTCCGTTGCGGTGAGAATAAAAGACTTGGTTTTGTTCGTGGAGTTGGGATCACCAAGGGGACCGATGATATCAAAAGCCCACATAGCGAAAGGCCAGGGGGCGTGGATAGGATGGAGAGAAGATGCCGGAGAGTGGATTTTGTCGGCATGGAGTTGACATTGGTGGCAGTGCCGAACAAAGATTGAGCAATCTTCCTCCAATGTGGGCCAGTAATACCCCTGCCGAATGATCTTTTTGGCAAGGGCTTGGGCACTAACGTGGCCCCCACACACCCCTGAGTGAGCTTCTTCAAGCACTATTTCAGCTTCTTTTTCATCTACACAACGCAACAGAATCCCCGTCATGCTTCTTTTAAAGAGTGTTCCGCCCAGCACTAGATATTTCTGGGAAATCCTTCTGACGGCTTTTCTTTCGTCGACCGTAAGCTCGGGTGGGTAGGTCTGATTCTGGCAATATTGAGCAATCTCATGGTACCATGGCCTCTCTTCTTCTTCATTTAACTCTTCAACCTCAATGATTGACAATTCCTCCTTTTGCTCAAGCAATTCCTTCCTTGCGAACTTCTCTTGGATATCGAGAAATCGAGCATCCTTAATAGCAGGTATCATCTTTCGCCGGACAGAAATGGTCCTATCAGACATGCCTAGCGGGATTGATAAAGAGGATGCCAACGATGCTAGAGAATCGGCAAGGATATTCTGAGCACGAGGGATATGGACAAATTCGAGTTTAGTGAAGAGCTTGATGTAAGAAGAAGTGAGTTCTTGATATGGCTTGAGTCCAAGATGAGATGTTCGATATCTGGAGAGCACTTGCCGAAGAATCAGTTGGCTGTCGCCTATAATTCTTAACTTGGTGGCTCCGTGGAAGCGAGCAGCCTTTAATCCAGCTAAGAGAGCCTCGTATTCAGCAATGTTGTTGGTGGCGGGAAAGCAGAGTTGGAAGGCTTGGGGAATAACAACCCCTTCCGGGGACAGAAGGGCAACTCCGATTCCTCTTCCTTGGGAATTTAAACCACCATCAAAATAAGGGTCCATAATTCAGAATGATGGAGGGACAAGAGTCCTTCATCGGGCAGTTCAGACTGGACTGGGTAAAAGTTAGGGATGGGATGGTGAGCCAGGTGCTCGGCAATGGCGTACCCTCTGATTGATTTCTGTTGGACATAAGTGATGTCAAATTGGGAGAGAAAACTTTGCCATCTGGCGAGTCGGTCAGTGAGGACAGATTTCTCGAGGAGGAATTTGATAGGATTCATTCGGGCGATGAGATTGACCTCGTGAGCAAGAAAGTAGTGCTTGAGTTTTTGTACCACCCAAACTAGAGAGACACAGGTCTTCTCCATGGCGGTGTAGTTCATCTCACAAGGGTCAAAGATTTTAGAAAGATAGTAAGCGGCCCGTTCTTTCCCTTCCTCGTCTATTTGTGCTAACACAGCACCCAAGGATTCATTTATAACCGAGATGTACAAAATCAAAGGCTTGCCTGGATTCGGGGGTTGGAGCACAGGAGGGCTAGAAAGATATTTCTTCAAACCGTCAAAAGCCTCCTGACATTTCTGATCCCATTTGAATTCTGTTTTTGCCCTGGTTAACTCATAAAAAGGCTTACACCTTTGAGAATGTTGCGAGATAAACCGGCGGACAAATTGTAGCCTTCCAATTAACCCCCTAAGTTCCTTCAAATTTCTTGGCGGGGGCATATCAATAATGGCCTTGGCTTTATTGGGATCAATCTCAATCCCCCTTTTGCTAACAATGAAACCCAACAATTTGTCGGATGCCACACCAAACACGCATTTCTTCGGGTTCATCTTTAGCTTAAACTCTCGAGCTCTCTGCAAGACCCTTCTTAAAACCTCGGCATGTTCATCTCGGGTTTGGGATTTGACCACCAAATCGTCCACGTACACCTCTACACATTGATGCATCATATCATGAAAAATCGCCATCATTGCCCTCTGGTAGGTTGCTCCTGCATTCTTTAGTCCGAAAGGCATGACGACATAACAATACGTTCCCCAAGGTGTAGTGAACGATGTTTTCTCCTGATCCTCTTCTGCTAGCCAAATTTGATTATACCCGGAATATCCATCCATGAATGAGAGGGTTTCAAAACTGGCTGTATTATCAACAAGCACATCGACGTGAGGGAGAGGAAAATAATCCTTAGGGCAAGCTTTGTTCAAATCTCTAAAATCAATGCAGATGCGGACTTTGCCATCCTTCTTCATTACCAGGACGATGTTAGCCACCCATTGAGGATAAAGGACGACTCTAATGAATTTGGCTTGATGCAATTTATCGACCTCTTCTTTCATTTTCAAGGCCAGTTCTGGGTGGAATCTTCTAAGCTTTTGTTTTACCGGGACGGCCCCATCCTTAAGTGTCAAACGATGTTCAACCAGTGAACTGTCTAGTCCCGGCATATCCTGATAAGTCCATGCAAATGTATCCCGGTATTCCTACAAAGTCCCTATCAAATCTGATTCTTGGGATGGAGATAGGCTAGCACTGATGAGAACAACTTTTGGATCATCCAACGTCCCAAGATTAAGTTCTTTCGTAGGCTCATCAGCAGAAGCTAGGGGTTCTTCAAACCTCCTTAAGCCTGAAGCATAGGCATCTGCTACATCCTCTTCCTCGTCTGTATCAACGTCCTTTTCTGAACCGACTTCATACACTCCCAAAGATTGATCCATGTTTTCTTTGTCCTCATAGAAGACTTCATCCAGCTGAATACTGTTATCCCAAAAACCTGGCAATTTCGCACATTCTAAGCTCTTGCCAGCCAGTTGATATAAATACCGATTCGGTACCCTCTTACCCTTAGCCTGGACTCTCTTGGACACTAACCCTAGGGGAAATGAATGAGATGATGAAGAGGGGAGATTGGGAGAAATAATATCTACAGGGGGTGAAAGACAGAGCAACTCGTTCAAGAATTCGGTCCCCGAGATTGGAAGGTCCTCGGGGGCAAAGATGGAGGTTTCCTCGATCGAAATGCGAGTTGTGTGAAGGGCATTTTTTTTTGGGTGGTGCCAACCACATGTACGGGACGGGTCATGGCACCGTTTTCACCACGAAGGGAAAGGAATGTGAAAGTTTGAGAAAGATTTTGGATGGGGTCGTAATCCTCCTTGATCGGAGATGAGTCGGTCGACCCTAGAAGGGGAAGATTTAGTGGATCGGGCGGGCCATCTGGTCTGACCCAGGATTGAACTGGCTTAATGGCCAAAGAGGCAAAAGCCTCGAACAACGTAGAATGGAGAGGGCTCTCAGGCCCGATGGTGATGGTTGTGCGAAACGGAGGTGGTGTATTCCTTGCATGGGCCGCGAAGGGCCTGTCATAGAAGGGCATTGGGAGCCCATGGGAGAGACTTAACTGAAAGAGGGGCTTAGCCCTAGAGAATGAGAGGTTGAGGAAAGGTCCTCGCGGAATGGTCAGGGAGGAATGGCAAATTTGACTCTCGGGGCACCTACTGATCCATGGTGACCTAAGTGGTTCTTTCCTTGATTCTTCTTCCTCGACCAGAAACAATAATGATAAAGGTAAGAACAATTCATCCTCACCTTCGTCGATCCTCTGCCTTTTCCGTGGACGATTGTTGATGTCGTTGAGATAGCCTGGCCCCTCTTCTTTGATTTGGATCACTTCCCCTCTTAGAAAGTATTTTGCAAGTCCTTCTGCCACTGCCTGTTGTCCAGGCCTCTTGCCGTTTTGGATTGTCCCATCGTACCCCAGGCCGGCCTTAGTAAGTCGACTGGTGGGGTTGATGGGTTCTGTGATGCCTTGCAAGAACTTGCCCAACCCTTGGCCCTCTTGATACCCCAGAATTCTCATAATGTGCCACCCTACCGGCTCTTCTGTGTTCTTCCTCTTTTGCTTTGGCTGCCATTTTTTCTTTGGTGGTTCTATTAATGTGAATACTGGTTGGTTTGGTAATCCGGTAGTTGGCGTCATTGTCACATAACTGGTCACCTTTACAACCTGCCCTTTGTGAGGGAACTTGATACACTGGTGATTAGTAGATGCCACTGCCTCTAATGCTTCGAGATAAGGACGGCCCAAAATGACCCGGTAGGTAGGATCCATCTCCAGCACATGGAAGTCAACTGCGACTGTCTTGGGACCGAGCTCGACATCAAGGAGAATGGTGCCATGCGCGGGTCGTTTCATATTATCAAATGCCGTCACAGTGATGTGAGAAGGCTGGATCTCTGTTTCTGAAATGCCGCAACAGTTTAATGTCTCAGGAGGTATTTAAGGAGGCACCGGTGTCTATCAAGCATGAATCTACTGGGGTGCCTCGAATGTTCACCGTCAAGCATAATGCATACTTTCTGACTTCGGGGGCCGCCAATTCTTCATTAGTGAAAGTTAGGGCTGGATGTTCACTTCGGGGGGCCAAGACAACGGTGATTCTCTCGGGCGGGAGGCTTTCACTGACAAGCACCTTTTGTAAATACTGTTGAAGTACCTCTTGGTGAACTTTGGACCGCTTGATTAATTCGAGAATAAAATTCTGGCTGGTGTTTTATCAAGGTGTTTCAGCAGATCATATGTAGTTCCTGGCACTGGTTCCTCGACTGGTTCCTCCTCGATCTCTGGGGCTGCTTGTGTTGCACCGGCCTGGGGAAAGACGTGTTGGACCATACGTCCGCTTCGTAGGATGGCAGCAAGAGGTGGTGTAGGCCCGGCAGGTGATGTTTCGACGGGGACTGGCGTGTGATCGACGTGACTGGACTGGGTATGCTTGGGCGGAGGTGGTGGGGCATTGACAGGGCTAAGCGGGGTCATTACTGGGCTAATGGGCCGGATGATGATGGATGCTGGACTGGTTAATGGGGGAGCTGGTCTAATGATGGGTGGTAGAGGGGGTGTGGTAGCTAATGAAGGTGGTGCACGTGGTCGGATAATTGGCCCTAAGGGGAGAGGGGTTGCGGCGACAGACCCCTCCGTAGGTCGTGGCGGCGCACGGATGATAGGTGGTAGGTTGGGGGAGGTGCGGGGAATGGACAAGATGGCCCTATCAGGGTGGTGAGAGGCGTATGTTTGAAAGGAGGCGGTAGCCGGGTCCATTTGCCAGTCTTGTCCTCGGCTGGACGATTCTTTAGCCGGGGCTAGGATAGGATTGATGGGGTGGCGAGGGGTGCTGCTATTGGGGCGAGCGCATGGTTCGGCAAAGGGTTGCGCACTATCCCAAGGCCCTGATCGTGCGGCTGTTGTTGCTGTTGTTGTTGTTGTTGCTGCTGCTGCTGTTGCTGCTGCTGCTGCCCTCGAGGTCTTGACTGTTGTGTTTTCAATGACTCAATGTATACCCCCATTTGTGCCCAATCAATACTCCCTTGGTCGTGAAGATCATGAATGTAGTCTCTGAATTGAAAACAATCCTCGATCATGTGACCCGGGTATCGGTGATACATGCAATATCGTCCAGTGTTTGCCGTGCCTGGCCAGACAGGTCTTTCTTTTGGGAGCTCTATCTGTTGTGCGGCCATCAAGGCATTGAAGATATCCGTGAGTGAATAGGGCAATGGGGGGTAATTTTCCCGTCGGGGACCGGTTTTTCTTGGTTGATGTGCAACTGGAGGAGGGGCCTAGTAGTAGGTTTCTGGGGCCCTGGGTTGTGGGGCTCGAGGCATCAAGGGTTGTTGGTTCTGAGGTCGGTATTGTTGGACCTGGTATTGGGGAGGCCGTGGGGGAAGTTGAGGCCGGGACTGGTGCTGGAGGACCGGAGCATTCCTGTTTGGAGGAGGGTTTCTATATTGATGTTGGTAATTGTTAGGGGGATTCCCTACAACATTAACATGCTCATGGTTTACTATCCCCTCAGTTACTGGTCCGGAGGCGGAAGGGAAGGTTTTCTTGGCGACCCGGGGTCGTGGATCAAATAGGTTCATGATAGGTGAATCCCGGAGCTGGGTCTGGATGTAACGTGCCTTTTCATATAGCTCACTCATGGAAGTGGGATGGTGAAGGGCAAGCATGTTCTTCATGGCCGGGGTTGCATTTGTTATGATCAGCTTGACCTGCTCTGGTTCTGACATCGGATCTGTGAGCTTCTCTGCCATGGCTCTCCATCTGTCAGCATACCTGATGAAATCCTCGTCTGATTTCATTTTCTCAGCTACGAGGTCGGTGATGGAGTAGGCTATTCCAACTCGGTCTTGATACCTCTGCAAAAATTTGGCTTTGACAATATCAAAGTTACCGGCCTCTGTTGAATCAAGTGAATAAAACCACTCAAGTGCTGAGCCCTCCAATGATCTTCTAAATAGAAAAGCAAGGGCTCTTGGATCGTTTTGCCATGTGACAGACTCGTACAGGAAATTTTTGACGTGGAGAAAGGGGTTGTCGGACCCGTTGTAGCGGCGGAACACCGGCATTTCAGAGTGGGGAAGATGGAAAGTAGGGAGCGAGGGAAGAGATATTTCGGGGGCAGCTTTGGTGCTAACCAGGCGGCGAATTTCTTTGTACTGCTCCTCCATCTGACTTAGGCGGTTTAGCATGGCCTGGTCAATAGAGGGCTCTCGAACAATTGGGGGAGGAGGGGGTGTTTGATACACCGGAGGGGGAGCTAAGTAGGCCGAATCGGCCGGACATGGAACGTGGGTTGGTGGACACATTGCTTGACGGGGAAAATTAAGATGATTAGAAGAGAAGACTGGTGGCCGTGATGGTGCGGCCAAATTTGGATCCGGGTGGTTTAGGATAGCCACCGGATGAGGGGAACTTGGGGGCGATGGCCCGGTATAGGAATGGCCATGGGCGGCCGCATCGGGTCGACGTGCCACTGAATGGGGGGTAGAAACACGAAGACCGCCGGTGAGGGGGTCATGATCGGCGGGCGACTTACCCTTGAGGATAGCCTCGATTGCTTGAAGTTGGATGGGGTCAGCATGAGAGAATGCCTCCCAAAGGGAACCCGGGTTGGGTGGAGGAGAAATTTGATCCGGCTCAGCGGGAGCTCCTGGTTCGTTAACGGCATAGACGGCGTCGGAAGGAGTGACGGCTCGCCTTCTGCCCCAAAGTAGGCCTGTTCATACGCTGCTTGCTCGCAGTGTTGATCCATGATGACTCGTCCGGACCTAAGCGACACATGCATAAAGCAAAGAAAGACGAAGTTTTCTTTTTTGGGTGTTTTTCTTTTAAGCGGATTTTTTTTTTCTTTTGGGTTATCAATTCTAGAAGACAAGTTTTTATCTGAAAGCAAAGTTTTCTTTGACAAAGATTTTTGGGATTGCTTCTTAGAGGTTATTTTCTTTGATTGTTGTGATCAGAGAAGTTTTGTTACCTCAAAGAAACAATTTCCTTTGGTGATTTTTTTTTAGATTTTTTGTGTAGGAGAAAGCCTCCTCCCTCCTTTGTTTTTCTTTCTCTTTTGGTTGCACAAACAAGTTAAAGCAAAGACTGGGAATGCTTAACGCAATTTTTTTGTTCCAACCTTAGATTAGTGGCTTGTTTAGAAAAGTATTGTCCACTCAAATAAATGGGTGGGATCCTACGCTCACACAACGCCGAGCAACGTAAGGTGAAATGATTTCTCGCACGGATAGGTGATGGGTAAACTTCGGGTTTTGAGGAAATGGTACAACCAGCCCGATCGGTGAAGAGGGAATCCTTCACGTCTGGGGACTTACGGAGGCCTTGGCGGAAACCAACTTAGTCAACCGAGAGGGAATCCCCGGAAGAGAAGTCGAGATCCACCAAGAATGGTGTTTTGGATGTGTATGGCTTTGGGAGGAGAGTGAGCCCCCCTTCTCGGATGACCTACGAGACCGGATGGAACCGGTACCTCGATGCAAGCTAATGCAAGAGAATAGGCAAGGATAAAGAAGCAAGCAACAATAAAATAAAAGCAACACAACGTGAGAGAAGTACAAAGAAGCTTAAAAGATGATGGTGCACAAAGAAATTTAAACACTAAGACAGGTTTGCATGCTGAAAATTAAAAGGTAGTAAGAGTGATAATGGTTGGAAGTGAAACAAGAAGCAGGAACTAAAAGCAGTTTCGGGGAATTGCAGGCGCTCCGGTACCGCGCCGCCAGGCGTCGCGGTATCAGGACGCTTTTGATGTGAATCAGCAAATTTTAAGAAAAGCTAGAAAGCAAGGGTCCCGCGGGGACACAAAAGTGATATGATGCTGATAAAGCAGTAAATGACGATGCTTTTTAAATGAAAAAGTACTAAAAGTAGAGTTGACTCACGCGGGAGTCGATGCTTGTAGAGGCTTTGAGCTCGTGGAGCTCGGTTTGCAAATGTCCTAGCAAAGGGAAGCAGCTGGTGCCCCTCCGATAGGACTAACAGAAAGAGATGGCCACGCGGGGGCCGATAATGTACCACTCACGCGGTGAGTGGGGAAATGAGAGGTGGCTCACGCGGGAGCCAAGGAGTAGTGGCCCACGCGGTGAGCAAGAGAGGTTCCGACTTTTAAAAGGAAAAGAACTAAATACGAATAAACGTGTAGATAAAGAGAGTGAATAGAAGACTTACTTGATGGAAGAGGCTTTCATTCAAAGAAATATGGCAAGCGACTTTCCCTTGGCTTTAGAGGTCCCACCGTGGTCGCCAAAGGATGTGGACGCCGGGAAAGAGAGAGGGCGAGGGAGAGAGAGAAAGAAAAAGGACAAGAGAGATAGATGTGTGCGCGTGTGTGTGTATGTTTCTCCTTCCTTACGGTCTTGATAGGGTGGGTTTGTGTTGATCACGCCGTAGGCTCGGTCGTGGATGATTCCAACGAACCAGTCTATTGCCCGCTTCTCTTCCTTCTTTCCTTCTCCGCACTCACCTTGATCCCCGGACTACTCAACCCTTGATGTCACTTGGGCATCGAAGGACCGGTCCGGGTCGTGAGGAGAATCGAGGGGAAAGAAGATCAGATAGCCGGTGGCATTATCAATACTAACTTAACCTACTAACCGAAAGAGGAAGGGATGGTGTGGTCGCCAGGAGCCAGAGAGGCTCCGATGATAGAAGTAAAAGAGATAATCTGGTAAAGAAAGTGAGAATGACCGGTTACCTCGATGAACTGGGGAGATTGCGGGGGGTTCTATCTTCTCCTTCCTCGGCCGGCCGGGGAAGAAGAGCCTTGGAGAAACTCGCTTGCCTGAAAAGAAAGTATGAACGAAAGCACAACGATTAGAACTAAATATGGAGCGGTAACTATTCGTAAGAAAGAAGAGCAATGGCAAAAGGGGTTGAACGAACCGGATTAGGACTAACTCCTAACCTCTCTTAAGGGAGGATCTAAATGACCTAAGAGTAAGATGCGTTATGCCATACTAATGCAACATGCGTAATGTAACCCAAATGAACGATAAAGGAAAGGGTAAGGTAAGGAAGAAGATCGTAGAGAAGCCCGGTGCTTCTGGCTTTTGGAAATTGCAGGCGCTCCGGCCACGGGTCGCCTGGCGTCGCGTCGGAGGAGCGCTTAAGTCCTTCTGCGGCAGTCTTCAATACAATCTTCTCCCGGTTCCAATGACGAGGGATCGGATTCCTAGCCTGTTTTGGAGGTTTCTTGGTACTCTTCGTAATGGTTTGCAATGGCTTTTAATGGCGTGATGGCAGGGGTCTTGAATGGTTTCTGAGTGGTATTGAATGAGCGGAGTGGAAGAGGTGTAATGGAGGATGGAAAGGCTTGGGAGTGGGATGGTAGACTCTAATGGGGCTTGGAAGGTGGTGGGAGGATATTGGAATGCTCAAGAAAACTCTTAGGAAGTTAAGGATCTGGGAATCCCTCTTTAAGCTCCTTGGAATCTCTCTCTTAGAACCTCTTAAATGTGGGAGAAGGGTCTCCTTTTATAGATGCACAAAAGTGACCATGGCGCTCCGTCTTGAGGACGCCTGGCGTCACGACATGGGAGCGCCTGCAAATCCGCCGACAAGTTGGCGGGTCAGCACGTCCGACCATACCTGTCGCCACCTACCACCCTGCGTGTCAGGCGGCGGTTGTCAGCGGAAATCCTGGCGCTTTGACAGGGGAGCACCTACAACCTACGGCTGTCAGACTGTAAATTCGGTGCACACGGAGCCTGCGGTGACAGTTGTCAGGCGGGAATCCAGGTGCTCCGACGGCGGAGTACCTGGACCCTCGGTACGATTTCGACAACGCATCGCTGACCGTCTGAAAAACCGTCTGTCACGGGCGGAATTGCAGGCGCTCCGGCAGAGGAGCGCTTGTACTTTCGTACGTCTCTACGTCTGGTGTCGTCCGGCCGGACGAAGAGGGTGAAAAGGTGGGAAATGCCAGGCGCTCTGACGTCGCGACGCCAGGCGTCGCGACATTGGGACGCTTACAGATTTTCTGGAATTTGATCATCTTTATGTCAAATCGACCTCTCCGATCGGGAGAAAACAAGTGTTATCTATAGAAATGAGGTTGCACTTTCTGTAATCGGGCCGAATTCGCGTATCTACAGTCACCTGTGATGGGGTGACTGTAGAGGGTTTGAGGCGCATAAGAATGTTGAATTAACTTTTATTGAGGACCAACATCCCTTTTCAAAATTAATCGGAAGGTTGTGGAGGCGTTGACCCAGTTGAACGAAATTTCTGGAGGAAAATAATTCAAGATACGTGATTTTAGGCCTATCAGCTTCAAGAAGACCATATAGTATACTGCTCTAGTGCTCACCCGACTTAAGTATCCATTTGGTTGCATGGAAGGAGTAGTAAAACAAGAGAAAATATTTTTCCAAAAGATTATACTTTTAAAGAAAATTGAGAACTTGATTCATCAGTCGATCAGCATGAAAATCTCTTTCCAGAAAATATTCAATCATCCATTTCATAATCTGTATGTCGTTTTTGTTGCATTTAAAACTTGGAATCAATATGGATTCGGACAAGTCCTTTTCCTACGGGATCAAACTCAATCAAAGACATTTTTGAAAGACATCTTACAATTTAAAACATAAATAACTACAATAAGATTACACTTTTAACAGTTGTTCTCACAAATTTAATTAATCTAATAGCTGGCAACTTCAAAGTTGAAGACTGAAGTGTGCAAAGTCCCGAATGGACGGTCTTTTGGGCCGGCTGACAATGGTCCTGGAAACAGGTTCTAGATTAAAATTCTAAATTCTACTGAGTCCACAAAAATCATTGTCATTTTTCTGACATAAATGTCATAGATAGTAAACCTTACAATAAAGTCCAACGGTTCAACCTACGGAGAAACATGTTGCTACTATTCATCTACACTTTTTTTTCAGACTTTACATGTATCCCGACGAAGAGCAAACAATCCTACGGACAAACGTTCGATAATTTAGATCGGTGAAATATGTTACGACTTGAATTGTCAATCTGTTAAACAGACGATTTTCTATAGACTAATCATGCTTAAAAAATTTAGCAGATTATATCTAAAATTGACATTAAACTTCCACTTTTTAGGTGGAACGTTTTGATAACGTGCCATCCTTTCCTAATATTTCTTATTCTGAAATCTTTAATTTCACCGAAAACTACATTTGGGTTGCGCTTTTAAACAACGCAGCCTTCACGAATTAATAATCACCTTCGGAAAAAATCAGCAACCGATATTGTGATGCTTTCTCACTCCTACCAACACTCGACAGGTCCCGAGACGCTGCACAATCTTCAGCCTGCTTCTCCCCCCCCCCTCTCTTCGACTACCTTCAGCCTGCTTCTTTCTCTCACGCATTTGAAGCTCCAGACCGATGAAGATCCATCATCCCGAAAACAAAAAGAAAAACAGATTCCGATTCTGCGAGAATCAAACGAAAAGATCGCGCAGGAAGTGCTTCCATTTCATAGGAGCGCGTTAGAAGAGTGGATTAACTCGAAGGAGGGAGCGACATAAGGCGCAGCACTCGATACCTCGGTGAACATCACGATTTCATCCTACAAGGTAGAAACATCAAACCATGACAGGACAGTCTTACAATCCAAATCGACATGAATCTGAGAGCCCAGGAATCGTGTAATGTAAATATCGCAACCATCATTCATGTAAAGCTGACACTGGAGTAAGGAAAAGACAAAATAAGATATTGATCCAAATGACATCTTCTAATACAAAGAAGAAACATTTATATCCCTGATTTAATCCAACGGAGGGTGCGAGAGCATAGCAATTTGAGGCGGAAAGTCAGCTGAGCTACCCACTAACAGGAGGAATCACCAATGCTACTTCGTCTTCCTGGTAGCCAACTGCGTTTCAGGCTGGAAAAATGGAGAGCAGGACGGTTCAGCAAAGTCCAAATTTTAACCAAGCAAAGCAGGAGATTGCACGATCAACGAAGGGCATATAAACGATAAATGATAAACCATTGTCAACTGTTTAAAAAAAAGGCAAATTTCAAATCCTAGTTTCTTTAACAGAGACGTGACAAAATAAGCACATTGAAATAGACGTGACAAATGAACTTAAGATCTGCCAGAATGACGAAGAACGTACCTCTTTCTTGACTGGTTCTTCCTTCTCAGACAAGACTAATTCAATGTGACAGGGAGAAGACATATATGCTGTGCAAAATTGACAAACAAGGTGGTAAGCAACACAGAAAATCTCGCCACCAAGTGCTCCATATGCAAGACAAACTCACGGTTGATTCGCCCATGAGCACGGTAGGTACGGCGCCTCTGTTTCTGAGCTTGATTAACCTGTATATGTGATATGTGTAGGGTATCCACATCCAAACCTTTGACCTGCGATTTGTGAAACGCATAGTTCAAGTCAACCCTAATCGACAACAAAAGTTCCTTACATTAGGAGAAATTCCAGTTCCTATGAAGCACCTCTGCATTGCTTTCGGCATTTTTGAGCAAGTCAAGGATGAATCTTGCAGATTTCACAGGCCACCGTCCCTGTCCATTTGGATGCCTGTTCTTTGCTTGAGCAGTGCGGCCGACACCACGACAAAATCTTGTGAAGGGGATTGCTTGTTTATGAGCAACAACATCCTCAAGGTACCTCTTAGCCTTGCCCAAAGACAGTTTCCTGATGGCATGGGCGGTTTCTCTGGTATTCTGTTAGCAAACTGAAAAATGTCAAACGGAACATCCTTCACCATATAAGTGAAAAATTATTGCATTTAACATCGGATACAAATTGCTACTTTGAGTAAGCTACTATAAAATATAAACAACATAAAAAGTGTGGAGAATACATAAAATAGAATTAAATAATACAATCATTAAAATATTATAATGAACAAAGTCATCACTTGAAGACATCATTTCATGTTTGTTTGTAAACTGGTGGACAGCAAATTATAGAAACTTGGCAAAAAACATCAAAAATTAACTGAGGGCAGTAGCAAGCTAACCATAACACAGTAGTACGGTCAGCATAGCAATACGCATAAGTTTTAAAAAATTTAGAAACTGAACTACTCAAGCTTGTCACTGTTTTTATCAAAAAAATACTCAAAACATCTTATTACTGCAAAATGGAGGTAAAATGATACTCATGAAATAACCGAAGGACCATTCTGGACCAACCGTAGTGTATATAAGCCATAATCTACAACAAAGACTAAATACAAGCAACAGAAAACATATTTCATTATCACTTATTTAATAATTTTGTAAACATATTTCTTTGTCACTTATACTATTATATATGGTAAAAATTTGTGATTATAAATATATGTTAAAAAACTCAAGTTCTCTCTTAATCATCTTTACACTTTCACTTTGATATTAGCTATTTCTCATAAAATATATATCAATATATTCATAATTACAAAAATAAAATCATATTTACGTAAATATGTATACATGTATATATGTTTGTATGCATGGTTTGCCAGGTCGCGACCCGGCCCCGACCCGGTCGGGTTTACTCCCGACCGGCCCGATCGCGAACTGGCCAGGCCGACTCTCCCGGCCGGGTCGCAGGGTCGCGGGTGGGTCGTGCGACCCACCCGGCCGGGTCGCGCAACCCGGCCAGCAACGGTCATGTGACCGTTGCTGACCGTTGGCAACGGTCATGGGGGGCCGCAGCCCCCCCCCCCCATTCAGCCCCTTGGGTGCTATAAAATAGCCCCCAAGGGGCTCCCCTTACTCTCACCCCCCACTCTCACTCCCAAGCTCTCATTTTTGCTCTCATTGCTCTCATTTTGTTCTTCATTTACTTAATTATTTCATTAAGCATTTCATTAGTTCATTTATTTAATATTTGTTTCATTGATTAGTTAGTTAAGTAGTTTCTTCTTTTTAATACTTATTTGCTTACTTACATAGTTAGCTAGAAGATTAGTTAGATATTTAGTTTAGTAGTTACTTAACACATCATTAGTTGGAAGGTATAGTTAATTACTTACTTAATCATATAATTAGTTAATCATTCATTTTACATAATTAAAAGTATACTTACATTAGTGGTCACTAATTAACGTCATTAGCTTTTTAAATAATTAATTACTTACTTAAGTAATTATTTAATTAAAAAAATGTCTTCTCCAAGCCAAACAACCCAAACTACCGACGCGACCCGGAGTGATCCGGCTTGGTTGCATTGCAATTTGATCTCCATGGCGGAGAGAAAAGTGCAATGTAAATATTGCGACAAAGTAATATTCGGTTGACATTCAGCTTGATTCACACAAAGCAAAGAAATAGGTTGACATCAAGGAGGCTTGAAGACCTCGTGTATTGTCACTACAACATGAGGTTAAAGTTGAGGAATTTGGAAAGAATGAAGCAGAACCAGATGGAACAAAAGAGTTGGATATCACAGGCGGCGGGACGTTCGGTCGAGGAGCCGCAAATTGAAGAGGAGGACATCGATTTGGATCAAATATTCTACGCGAAGAACTCCTTAGAAGCTTGGGTGAACGACCGAGAAGGGCTGGGAGAACCGGAGTTCAACCCAGAAGACCGACAATGGGCTGAAGAAGTGCTCGACGATGTCCCTTTGGCCGGAGAATTCAAGATCCCTCCCTCTCTAGCAAAGCGCCAGAGGACCGGAGAAGGAACTAGTCAAGGTACGCAAAGTAGGCGAAAAGGTAAACAAGTTATGACTGATCCTTTTGATATTGCAGATGCTGATACGGTCGAAGACGATCGAGAAGATACGCCGGAGCCGAACATCCGAGTGCAGTACCAGACATTCGAGGATTCGTCGTCAAAGAGTAGCAGCAATGATGGTGCTGGATACGGGGGCGCGAACACTTTACAAGTAGAAGGGACCTCAGATCCTCTCATATCTCCTACAACGTCGTTACGTTTTACCGACGAGGAGAAATATACTCATGTGACCCAAGATACCGATCATGGTAGAAGGCCACAAGGTAGAGGAGGTCATCGTAGCCATGGAGTTGGAGCAAAATACCACGATGCCTCCGACTATATGTATGATTCATCTATAGTTGTCAAGGCGACAAGGCACCCAAGGCGTTGAAGGGTACCGATTCCGCTTAGGCGACAAGGCGGCCGCTTAGGCGTCGCCTAGACGGTCAAGGCGGTATTCAAGGAAGGCTGAGTCAGGAGGTTGTTATATATAAATATAAAAAAACATAAATATAATTATATTTGTTATGTTATAATTGAATACGAGTGTTTTATCAATGCACATAAGTAAATATGATGTGTGAAAGAGAAGAAAGTTAAATAAATATTTATAAAATTTAAGTATATAACTCATTTATGATTATAAAATTTATATATGTGCAATAGTATAAGTGATGATAAAATATTGTTATAATATTATTAAATGGGGGGCGTAGAGTAGTCGCGGATCGACCTACGCGGTCAGGTCGCGGGGGTCAAGGGGGCAACACCCCTTGTGGGGGGTTGTCAGGGGGGCGAAGCCCCCCGAACCCCAAAAAGTATGTAATAGTATAAGTGAGACAAAGAGAGAGGGAGGAAAGAGTTGAAAAAGAACTTAATTAAGTATATAATATATATTTATAATCATAAATCTTAAATATGTATGATAGTATAAGTGATAATACAATATATTAATATATTGAAACTATCATTAAATAAGTGTCCCTTGTGAGGGGTATCAAGGAAGAAAAATTCCTCAAAAACTTTTTTTAATGATGTAAAAATACCCAAGGCACCTTGACAACTATGGATTCATCCCAAGGCTCTTGGTTCCCTACATATGATCAAGAGTATTGTGGAATGAATTATGTGGAGTCATCGGATACTTCGATCCAATCGACCTATAGTTATGGTGACTCGTTTGGATCAAGTCTTATGATAGTTTCCCGAGGGACTGACGAATATGATTGTCATGTGTACATGTATCAAACTTTGTACTCAACCCAAATGACATGGGGAGAGTACATCAACTACCTACAAAGTGTATAACACATCACGTTAGAATAAAATTGATGTATTATTTATTTAAATCATGTCATTTAATTTTTCCAATTTTTATGTATTTTTTCAGATTTTATTCGCATTTTTCTTATTTTTTGAAATTTTCAAAAAAAATAATTAAAAAATAAAGTCACGACCCGGGTCGCGACCGGGTCGGCCTGGGGGTCCCGCGACCCGGTCGCGACCCGCGACCCCTCCCTCCTTGTTTGTATGTATACATATATATACATATATATATAAACATCTAATACCACCGTCTTGACCACTTAAGTGATACCTAAGTGGCTGTCTTATCGCCTAAGCAGATTTGGCACTCTTTGACATCTTGAGCGCCTTGTCACCTTGACAACTACATAAATTATACATCTTATTTCATATTATTATGCTCTCTATTGATATTGATATGTTAACACTTGCTATGTCAATTTTTAATGCTAAACATCGTTATAGTCAAATATTAAAACCAATTAACGAGTTACTAAACATTGTAAAAAAGGTAATATGCAAAATACTTAAGAATGACGATAAACCAACTATAATATGCAACAAAAGGTATGACTATAGAATAAGATCATTCCACTTTGAGTCATCAAAGGTACAATGAACAATTATACTATTAAGTCTTGGTACGTATCATTCGACCATTTTTCTTGTGATTTAAATGACTAATCTATTTCAATTTTCTTTTAATATACAATGATCGCATACAATTAATTAGCCAATGAATCACGACTAAATATCAGAATATAAAAATTTGATAAATATTGTAACAAGAGTCTTGAGTAAAACTAAATCGGCTTAGATATGTGAAAGAAATTGGTCAACATTCAATCTTATTCGTACAAACAGAGAAGTAGGCTGACGTAAAAAAAATGGAGCAATTAATATACTGTCATTACAACATGAGATTGAAATTTAAAAGTTTGAAAAAAATGAGAGACGACCAAAGAAGGAACAAATGTAAAGAGAAGAAGTGTCTGGATAGCGAAATGAGATAGTGACTATACAAGAACCCGACATCAATTTCAAATAGATCTTCAACGAGCAAAATTCATTGCAAACTTGGATGAAAAATTAAACTTAAGTTCAACCTAGAAGATTGAGAATAGTTTCAAATATAACTCTACAACGTACCTCAATCCAAAGAATTCCAAATTCCTCATTCAGTGGCAAAAAATAGAAAACCGGAATCTCTCACTAAGGTAAAAAATCAAAGAGTAAAGATAAAACACGTTGTAATTGATTCATTCAATATTACATATCAAAAAATAATCAATAAGGGACGAGAAGACACGTCGAAGCTGAATATCTGAGTTTAATACCAGATGTCAGTGGATTCAACCAAGGTCAGGAGGGTCGGGGGTCGCGACTGGGACGGTCGACCCCCAAGCTGACCTGGTCGGGACCCCTATATTTTATTTTTTTTCAAAAATTTTAAAAAAAAATAAAAAAAATAAAGAGGAAAAAATAAATGACATGATTTAAATAATTAATTCATGAACTTCATTCCAATATGACATGTTCTATATTTTGTAGCTAGTTAAATACTTTTCCTATGTCATTTAAGTTGAGAACAAAACTCGATATATGTATACATAACGATCATACTCATCGGTCCCTTATGAAATCATTCTAAGATTTAATTCAAACGAGTCACTATAGCTATCGTAGTCATAAGTCAATTGAATCGAAGTGTCTAATGATTCCACATAAGTCATTCCATAATGCTTTTGGCCATATGTGGGAAACCAAGAGCCTTGGGATAAATCATATGTACAATTGGAGGTATTGTGATATTGTCCTCAAACTCCATAGGTACAGTGAGCTCCTCCACGTTGCGACCTTGTACCATGATCAACATCTTAGGTCGCATGGGTGTATTGCTCCTCACCGATAAAGCGTAGAGACGCTGTAAGAGATATAGGAGGATTTGAGATCCTTTGTATTTATGAAGCGATAGTGCCCTCGTATCCATCTCCACTGTCGCTACTACTTTTTAACGAAGAATCTTGAGAAGTTTGGTACTGCACTCGAATGTTTGGCTCTAGCATGTCTTCTCGATCGTCTTCAACTGTATCAGCATCTACAATATCAAGAAGATCGGTCATAACTTATTTATCTTTTCTTTTTCCTTGCGTATCTCAACTAGTTCCTTCTCCAATTCTCTATCACTTTGCTAGAGAAAAAATGATATGAAATTCTTCGGTCAAAGGGACATCTTCAAACACTCCTTCAACCCATTGTCAAACTTCCAGGTTGAACTCCGGTTCTCCCAACCCTTCTCAGTCGTTGACCCAAACTTCTAAGGAGTTCTTCTCGTAGAAGATTTAATCCAAATCGATGTCCTCTTCAATTGACGGCTCCTCGACTTGACGTCCCGCCACCTGTGATATCTAACTCTTTTATTTCATCTAGTTTTGTTTCATTCTCTCCAAATTCTTCAACTTTAACCTCATATTGTAGTGACAATAAACGATATCTTTGAGTCTCTTTGATGTCAACATGTTCCTTTACTTCGTGTGAATCAAGCTGAACGTAAACCAATTTCTCTCACAGCCCGAAGCCAAAGTGATTTGACTTAGGACCCTGATGGCTACATCCACCAAATCCTTGTACCCTGGTACTTTACCATTGTTTATCCACTAATCAGCTGCATAAATTGAATATGATACATCATTATATCGTACATTTTGAACAATTAAGTAAATGTTGAAAAATAATACTACATACCTGAACTTAGTAGCATCTCAGCTCATTCCACTCTACTCGTACCAAAGTGAAATAACTGCATTTAGTAATCGTACATCTTGTTACAGGCGATAATAGCCCAATCGTCGTCACCAAGCATCCGTCGGATGACGCACTTCACGTCATCTAATAGCTCGTTCGTTGCTTTGAAATATGAACGGTAGCAATACCTTGGGTTGAAAAAGTAACCTACGAACCAAATAATATTAGTAAACAACTTAAATGTTTGAACAATGTAAAAAAATGTTAGTAAATGACTAACAAAATATACTTGTTGCATGTATAGGTTGATGTAATGTACGTTCCCAACGACGATCTATGATGTCCCACCACTTGGCGAAGTCGGACACTTATCTTCGAGATTTCTTTCACTCTCAATCACATCATATAAATATCTCATGTCTGCTGGACAATGTTTAACGTCTTCTTTACAATTTTCCAAAAATCTCCACTCTTTATTGTCTCCTCCTCTACCTTTCTCCCCTTTGTCTTATCCGATGGGTTACATCTAGCTATTCAATAATCCCAACCCGGTAAAATTACCATATGAGTTAGAGTTCTCCTTTGACTCGACAAATTTTCTAGCAAAATATAGTGGGAGGCGAACCAAGTTGTACCGGGTTGTAGTAACTCTCGACCCTTGGTATGTTCACTCATAAGTGCAAGAACAAAGTTGTAGATGTAGATAAAAGAAGAAATAAATTAAACTAATTTAATTACCCTATCTATTTAAGGATCCTTGCATATATCCTCCAACATCAAGTCTAAAGAGTGGGTAGAGTAGAACAAGGTGTCAAATACAACTTTGGTCTTTTGACCATCAGTATTTATCCAACCGATTTGTATGCGACCGCATTGTCTGACTACTTGAACTATCCGATTATCTCTTATTTCTTCTATTACTCCATTTATTAATTGGTAAAGATACTCCGTATTTTTTACTTGTCCCAATGTATCGACTAACATTCAAAAGACTGTGTCAGTTTGACTGTATACTAGGAAATTGATCATCGTCATCTTTCCTCTCAAATACGTTCAAATGAAGCCACATACTTCATATCTTGCACCTTCATGGGAAGTAAACATTGTATATCTCCTTTGGGTTTGGCCCAGGCACTCCTCTCTCGATATCTACGATCGTGTCGATCATGTTCTCGTAGTACGGTCCTCTCGCAGCATTTGCTGGTATGCTGTGGTGAAAGAACCATTTTGATGTTGCTCGACCAATTCTTTCCTTACACAACTTGAGATTCTTCATTGCCGTTGTAATTGTGCTTTGATGTTGTCGTGGTCTGGTGATAACAGGATCCACGGGACCTACTGCCGGGTTGTTATCTTGGTTGAGATCATGAATCTCATCCTACAGTTGGTTATTGGATCCTCTTCTACTTTCTCGACCGCTTTCACTTCCCGACCCTTGACCCATCATTCGACCAGTGCATCTATATAACTCTTCGTCGACGAAAGATCTTTGACTTGCTTTTATTCCCCGTAAGATGTCATCTATTTAAGAAAATATTGAACTACTTAACGATCAATAAAATAAGCAAGTAAACTACTATTATGAGTAATGCAAACATACCGTCGTCGTAGTCTTTGTCTCAGAGAATATCCGATCACTCTTGTCCGATCCCATAAATGTGCACGGAATGTCTCGCCGATTGTGACAATTCTTCCCAAACGATCCCCTTATGTCATTTGCTAGTTCTCTTCGCTTGCTCCATCACTTGTAAGTGCTTACGAAATTGATCTCTCACCTCCGGTAGAAGAACATTGTCTTTCATGCCTGCAAGATGAAATTTCAAATGGTAAATACCATCGAAAATAACTGTCACAATATTTACATCGTATTTTTCTATCCATCATGGAGATCAAGTTACAATGTAACCAAGCCGGATCACTCCGACTTGCACCGGTAATTTAGGTTATTTAGCTTAGAGATGACATGTCTAAATAACAAAAATAAGTAACTAGTTAATACTAATTAAGTATCTAATTAAGTAACTAATGAAGCAATTAAATAAGTAATGAACTATTAAGTAAACTACTTAAAACTAAAATAATAATAAAATAACTAATTGAGTTACTAATTAAGTAATTAGCAACTTAATTAAGCAAATGATGAACTAGTTAACAAACTAGTAGAATATCTAATTAAATAAATAAGTACTAACTAACTATTAACTAATAAGCTAAATAACTAAAACAAATAAAAGAATCAAATATTTAATGAACTAATAAAATAATTAAAGAAGCAAAAGAGTAAAAAATTGAAATCAAAGAACATTTAATGAGCAAGAGTGAATTGAGCAAGGTGTGGGGAAAAAGAGATCCCCTAGGAGCCTTAAATAGGCCCCCAAAGGGCTGGAATGGGGGGAGGGGGAGTTTAAGCCCCCGTTTTTGCTGGCAACGGACCTTGCCAGCATGCAACAGTCATATGACTATTGTTGTTGTGACCATTGCAGGCGGGGTCGTGTGACCCCTCCCACAGGTCCGCGGGTCACGCGACCCGGCCGACGGATCAAGTCAACCAGGTCGTGACCGGGCCAGCCGCGACCAAAACTATTCAAGTCAATCCCAAGTCGCGACCCGCATCCCAACTTGGTTTTCCATGGATTCAACATTAAAGAGCAACAATGATGGAGCATTGGAAGTGAAAGAAAACAATAGTAGTCCAAAGAGGTCAACAGATCCACGAATACACTCTACAATGATGCAATTCATCAAAGAACGAAACATACGAGACACAAAACAGACCATGATGCGCAATAGCAAAGTGGTCAAGATCAACACACACTGAGGCGATAGTCAATACTACGAGTAGTCTTATGGAGTTGATTTATCTCAAAACTCTTGATTTCTTACATATCACCAAGAGAATTATGAGATGACTCAATCTACATATGGATCCTCATCGGACACTTCAACGCATATAGTCACAATGGATTATTGACATCTTTTCCTATGATGATTGTATGAGGCAATGAGTACAATTATCATATAATATGTTCAATATTATGTACTCTTCACAAATATCATCGGAAAAGTGTATAAATTAGGTAAAAGAACAACAAAATGTAAAATTTGAATAAAAATGAATGACACTTTTTCTAGTCATATCCCCTATTTCCAATTTTTATATTTTTCATATTTTTCTATACATTTTGCTTTAAAAAAAATTTTCCCGCCCTAGTTGGACTAGGTTGACTAGGTCTGCTTTGAGCCCAACCATGGTTTACGGAATCGGTGGAATCGGACCGATTCCGACCGATTCCAGAATCGGATCGGTGGATTCCGATCCGATTCCTGGCGGAAGGACCGATTCCGGGAATAATTCCGCGGAATCGGTATGAATCACCTGGAATCGGTCGGAATCGATCCGTTTCCGACTGATTCCATGTGGAATGGACCGATTCTTCGGAAGGCCGGGTTGACCCGGCCCCGGTTCGATTCCCGGTTCACTCTGGACCGGGAATCGAACCGATTCCGGCCCTTTTTGTGTCGGGAATCGACCCGCGTAGCTGGCCCCCGCCGATCCCGCGGCGGAAGGAGGAAGCGCAGGCGATTCCGGCGCGATTCCGGCGATTCCGGCCTCGATTCCGGCGATCCACCGTCGATTCCGGCCGATTTCGTCGATCCAGGGTAGATTCCGGCCCGATTCCACTGATTCCGGCGATTCCAGAGGCGATTCCGGCGATTCCAAGCTCGTTCTTCAAAGGATTCCGCCGATTCAAGCTCGGATCGGCATCGAATCAACCTCTTATTCGATCTTTGTAAGGTTTTTGTTAAGATTTCTCCGCCAAAACTTCGTACGTCCATTCTTACGCGTTTCCGACGAGTTTGAGTGTCGTTAAACTTTACGATTTCTGTCCGAACAAGTTCATTTAAGTTTTGAACTATCCGGATATGTCCATTTTGCACGGGAAAAATTCCGGATATCCCGTACGTTGATTTCCGACAAATACGTAACCCATACCGAATGGTGTGTTTCTTGGGTTGTCTGCTACACGAACAGCGTCTAAAACAATTTGTATGTTATCTAATCATTTTTAGTGCATTGTTTACAATTTTTGCAGATTTAAGCAATGGCCGATCAAGGTGACGCAAAGACCAAGCACGTGCTTTCGACGGGTCGGGAACACGGGCATACGGTAGACCTAGTCGTGAAGAGGGTACAAAGGTGTTGGTGGGAAGGAGATGAACGGGAGGGTGTTCCTACGAAACAACATATTGCGAACGGAATGTAAAGAAATGTGACAAGGTGCCCGTGGAGAAGAGCGAGGAGATGAGAGGATACACGACAGAGAGCCTCTCAACGGGTCGTTCGGATCGAGCGCAGGGAGGAGTTGCAGGACGAGCTACTCCAGAGGAGGAGGGACCGCGATTTGCCTACCTCCAAAGGTAAAGGCAAGGGGAAGGCAGCAGCTCAGCCGGAGCCAGAGAGCGAGGACGAGTCCACGGACTCCGAGCTGAGACGTACTAAGCACGCTAGCAAGCGTGCATTTGTTGAGAAGGAGGACAGGAGGAGGGGAGCAGGAGGGTCTGGGTCCGTAGTTGACCCAGCCTTTGGGCCGACCGCATCGGCTCGCTCACTGGGGACCGAGAGCTCGACCCCGAAGACAAGAGCCATACCGCCGTTCCACTTACCAAAGACTCGATTTACACCGAGTGACGAGTATTTATTTAGGAAACAGAGTGCTGGGCAGATGGGGATAAAGCAGGCAATGAAAGGGGTGAAGGCTACAGGAACGGCTGCAAAGAGAGCCGTTCTCCACATTGTCAAATGGTTTTTACATACAGGTATCACTTTTTAAATTAAATTTGACATTATGCCTCGTTTTTTATTTAATAAAACTTAATTTTACCCCCGATCCCATTTTTTTTTTAACCTTGATGTAAGCATCTCGAAGACATGCACCACCACACACCTACTTCCGTACGATGGTAGATGCCGCGGGGTGAGAGACCGGGGATTTGTCGAAAGCCCGGCAAATGGCACACATATACGGCGCCGGCTCCGGACGAGGAGGTCCAGGAGCCGAGGGAGTGGACGGACGGGTTCAAGTTGGTGTGGAAAGAGAGGGGTTGCACAATCATGTGCGACGGGTGTGCAGTATCACCAAGAGAGTATGATAAATTTCTGGTGTACCGTTCGAGGGGACTACATTCTTCGAAGTCGGTAGATGCTTCTCGGGAAGATAAAAATGCCGACTTCATCTTTTCTCCGATGGATGGGCTAGGTGGAGGAGCTCGGGAGGACAATGTGGTTCCGATTGTCACCGACAACGAACCATCATATAAGGCGAGCCGGTAGGAAGTTGACGGAGAAGAGGAACCACATCTTCCTAGGGTGCCCCGTGCGCACATTCCATAGATCTCATTTTAGAGGATATAGGCAAGGAGGAGGGTGTATTCTACACTTGTCGTGCAAAGGCATACGATCACATCTTTTATTTATTCACATCCCCGCCTCACTACATATCACGAGATCTCACACAGAGGGCACGATTCGCGATCTTGGCCGTCCGACACGATTTCGCACGAACTTCATTGCGATGGAGAGTTTACACCGCACGTACAGCATGCATTGGTTAGGTTCACACAGTCCGAGGAGTATTACAACTATACGCAGTGGACAACTCCGTACGACAAAAAAGAGCAAGTTGGAGATTCTTTGTCGTGTCCGAGAAGCGCATCACCGACAAGAGGTTTTTGGAGAGAATTGCTTACTTCGGCAATCATCGAGCCACCGGTAGTTGTCTCGAGGTTGGTAGACTCGACGACAGGGACCGAGACGGGCACACCGTACGATGCTATGGACCGGCAAAGCTGAAAATTAAAGAAAAAAATCCCCGTAGGTTACAAAAGTGGTGGAAGATCATCGATGACCGATGGGACAAGACCTCGCACCACGATGTCCACGCTCACAGATAACTTCGTTAAAAAATTATTTTGCCGTATAATTGTCTTATACGCACAAGTTGTTAACTAATAAAATCTTGCAAGATACTAACCCCCGCATCCAATACGGATGACAAAGTGAACGACAACGAGGTGATGCGGAGTACACTTCATAGCTATCCAACAATGTCGCGCCGATCTCACAGGACAGATAGAGGCCGAGATGTGTTGTAGTTCATTAAATACCTCGACTAGCATTACCAGGCAACTAATTTTTTTTTTTAAATGTTTCAGTACGTGTACAAGATATGGCCTGTGTATACTCGTATGCCGACCTCGAAATATTCAAATGACAAAGTGTCACCTCGGTATAAGAATAGTTTGACGAGGAATTTCTTTTCTTTTCATAAGTTTTGTGACGATGGGCTAATTGTTTTCCTTTTTCTCTTCGTGTTTTTCTTGCCGAGTGGTGGGTTCAGTGAACACACTGTGAGGGATGGAATCCACTTGCGACCATCGGGGTATCGTGATACCGAGTTGCAGCACCGCTCCTCCCACCGCGAGAGGAACTCGGAGTACATTCAACACGACATACCAAAAGGAGGAACAAAGTTGACCTCGCACCTACCGGCCGCGAGAAGTTGGTCTTCGTCATTACAACACGAGGCCGCGCATAAAGAACATCGTCGATCGCGTAAGATCGCCGAGACACGATTTCGCACGTATTCGCAGTGGCCCGTACGAGCGCGATGCATTCCTCCGCCACACCACCACCCGAGGAGGTGGACATGACCGATATTCCGGGGTGGAGCACGCACTTGCCTCCGGATGAGGAGAGGGAAGCCGGGGATCACGCACCGAGTTTGATCCCGATGACCGGTACGGCGTACGAGTTGGATGATGTTGAAGCCGAGGAGGATACTCCAGCTCCACCTCCATCTACTTCTCGTGCTCAAAGTGTGGCCTTCTTCTCGCTCAAAGAACATGAGCGGGCCCACACGTAGCTTTAGCCCTCGCTCCACTTCTCCAGCAAGAAAGCTACCTGTACCATTCGCGTCCGGGAGAACGAAAACAAAGGCATCGCACGGAAAATGGGAGGATTTGCAAAGTTGAAAAAAACTTTGGGTTCCGGTAGTTCGTAGATGGTCAAGAGGTAAAAAGAAGGAAGTTAAAGGTCAGGCGTCCTGTCAGCCTAGATGACAACACGCAGGCTCCTCACTCCTCAGGTGATGATGACGAAGAGTGTATACCAGCGACGCAGCCCATCAAGAAACACCGAGTCACCCGATTCACGGCCTTCAAAGCCGTATTACACGCTGGATGCGCAGACACCTGATTCTTATATTACAGCCACAAGATCCAAAGATTCGGCCAAAGCCGACTCAAGAAAGGGGATTACACCACCAGCCTCCACCATCCTCTCGCTTACGTCCCGGACGTCCCGCGATCCGATCCATTCGACCTCGATGGCATGGCATCGACATTATTTTCATATGGAATGGGTCCCGGACAAGATACAAGATCGATACGAGGAGGAGCGTTGAAGCGCAAACAGGAGAGGAGGAAAACCCATATCTTTATCCTAGATATTGGTAGTAGATTGATATGATGTAATTTTTTTTTCGATGATGTATCAACTATTTGATATTTGAATAAATGGAATTGGAATATGTACTTAACTTCAAGTCTTCAAGTCTTCAATTGGTGTTCATTAGTATTTGTATGATGTGGTCTTGTGAATATCATGCATTGGTTATTTTTTAAAATGTTTCTAACTCATTTCCTATTTTTTAAAAAAATTTTCTGAATTTTCTGAATTTTTTTGACGAAAAAAAAAACGATTCCGGATTGATCCGGAATCAATTCCCTTCCCGCCGGAATCGGAATCGGTCCCAATTCCGATTCCGATTCCGATTCCGGAATCCTTGAGCCCAACAGACCCCGGCCCACCCCATGACTCTTTCTTGTTGAGAATCTTTGCAAATGAATACACCCGAGGTTGGAAGTTCAGGCTTCCAACGATCAATTATGTCACATCACTGACAGTACCGTAAGACATGATTTCTAAACTACAAGGGTTCGCACAATAGAGATGGCATCTCTATTTCCCTGAGATCAACAAGGTACAATGTTAACATATCCAGCTAGCAACCCAGGCAGCAGCAGAAGGCATCAACACCCGAAGCACTCTCTCCCCAATGACAATCGCATCAAAAGAAGTTCAATTTTCTGAAACACCAATAACAACTGAATTTTATGAAATTAATAATGCCCCAAAGTTAAACAAAAAATATTGTTCTTACTTTTATTGGATGCAGAAGAATGATTCTCACATTTTGGCACCCAAGCTAATTGGGAAAATGAGAAAGAAATAAGAAAAAGATAGAGAAGGCATTTGTTAAAGGAAGGCAGCCTGTAGCATGGAAAGGGATCTTTCAAAAAAGCATTATATAGTTGATAGAACCGTAAGCATTAATGTACAGTGATAACCCAATACAAATCATCATTTCATTTACCAGAGAATTAAGAAATGCACATATACACCAAAAACAATTCCACCACTGAGTACTGAGATGGATTTTGAAAAACTGAATGCTGCACCAAGAAGTGACAGTACATTTAGGAATGTAGAAAATCATATTCTATCGCACTTTATTTATTAACATACAGGAAAGAACTTATGACAAAAGCAGCATAGTATTTCTGACGCTCAAATAAATATATCGTGGGACTTGAAAAATAAAGCAAAACAAACAGATAGAATCATTAAAATACATTGAGGGAAGGGGATATGAAAATTTGAGAATAATCAATAATATGAAAGTAGCTGAAGAGGAAGATTCCGGGCTTCAAAAGTAAACAAATGTCCCATCACTGATTGAATCACGAGTCAATGATTTATCTACAAGGATTCACCCAATAGAAATGTTATCTCAATTTGCCTGAGAACTACGAGGGATATGCATATGCACAGATGACAGATCCCTGCTTTTGACTCAGGGTAAACACATGACACCTGAAGTAAAACAGGTACAAATAGAACAAAAGAATATAAATTTAGCAGCATACTCCAGAAAACCAGACTATACAGAATCTTTCAATATTAACAAAAACATTCCCTAAACAATAGAACCGTAAGCATTAATGTACAGTGATAACCCAATACAAATTATCATTTCATTTACCAGAGAACTAAGAAATGCACATATACACCAAAAACAATTCCACCACTGAGTACTGAGATGGATTTTGAAAAACTGAATGCTGCACCAAGAAGTGACAGGACATTTAGGAATGTAGAAAATCATATTCTATCGCACTTTATTTATTAACATACAGGAAAGAACTTATGACAAAAGCAGCATAGTATTTCTGACGCTCAAATAAATATATCGTGGGACTTGAAAAATAAAGCAAAACAAACAGATAAAATCATTAAAATACATTGAGAGAAGGGGATATGAAATTTTGAGAATAATCAATAATATGAAAGTAGCTGAAGAGGAAGATTACGGGCTTCAAAAGTAAACAAATGTCCCATCACTGATTGAATCACGAGTCAATGATTTATCTACAAGGATTCACCCAATAGAAATGTTATCTCAATTTGCCTGAGAACTACGAGGGATATGCATATGCACAGATGACAGATCCCTGCCTGACTCAGGGTAAACACACGACACCTGAAGTAAAACAGGTACAAATAGAACAAAAGAATATAAATTTAGCAGCATACTCCAGAAAACCAGACTATACAAAATCTTTCAATATTAACAAAAACATTCCCTAAACAATAGCATGAAACTGGGGTCATGAGACTATTATTGGAGATGCCACTAGCCATATCAGGCCATCAACAAAAAAGCATAAAAAGTTCGCTGAACTTTTCACGTGATTCAGTACACAAGACTTGCAGGATTGGAGCCGATCAAGATTCAAAATAGGGATCAACGCACAGAGATCATGCCTAGGTCAACTGATCCCAGGCAGACCACATCAAGATTGCCACTGATTGATCAAGTGGGGATCAATCCTCAATTTCTTTAGAAAGTTTTGCACATTGTCTAACGTATAAACCGAGCATAAAAAAGGAAAACATAACGAGAACAATTATTTTATACAAATAGCATCACAGTAGAAGATTCTGGGCTTTGTAAGTTGAACAATGTCACATAACTGATTGAATCACGAGTCAATGATTTGACTACAAGGATTCACCCAATAGATATGGTGTTTCAATTTCCCTGAGAGTTACGAAGGATGTGCACATATTCACTAGATAAACACATTCCTGCTTTTAACTCAGGTGAATATAAGTATGGTAGTATTGGTGTTCAGATTGGCTAGTACCAATTCTATGACTCTTCCAAACATAGAAAAAATAAAAAATAAAAAACATAATATACATACGAGGAAAGGTCCATCAATTTTGGAACCAACAGTGCTAGGGTCAGTTTGAATCTGGAATCGGCCAGCTCTGGTCCAATTCTGGTGTAATAGGCACTGGATCATCTGAGTAAGGCTGATCCAGCACCGATTTGGGTCAGAATTGACTAACTCAGGGGGAACCCTCCCTTGGATAGGAGTCCCTCCCCCCGAAATCAGGTTGGCATATGTGGATACCAATTTGGATAGGATGATTCTGAGAACCATGAGTGAATACAAAAGAATTTAAAAATTAAAAAAATAAACACATCATAAAATATAAAATGATGTTAATAGTGCAAAGACAATCCAAAAATCCTGTTGAACAAAACCTTAGACCACGAACAAAAAGGGCAGAGTAACAGAACAGACAATACAACCAAAATATCAGAAGTCACTAAATAAAGTAAGCTTAAAACATAAAAATATAAAAAAAAACTTTTGAAACTGATTGGCATATCACTGATTGAACCACAGCCTAACGTTTGACCTACAAAGATTCACCCAATAGATGTGCATGTCAGTTTATGTGAAGAACATGAAGGGCAGACAGGTCACTGAAGAATAAGTCATTTAAGTCCTGCTCTTATCTTAGGTAAGTGCAAAAGTAGTGCAAACATAAAATAAATAAATATATCGAACCATATGAAATGTTGTCAATAGTACAAAGACAATACAAGAATCATGTTTAACAGAATCTTCTACCATGCACAAACAGAATGGGATAATGGAACATGTAACACAACCAAAAGATCAGAGATCACTAAATATAGTAAGCCCGGAACATAAAATTATAAAAAAACTGCCAAAATTGGTTCAAACGGCTCAATTTTTTATTTTTGTTTTGTCCAGTATAAATTTGGTAACAGAGCTAGAAATTGGCTTATTTTTATGAGTTGGTCTGGATTGTTTATCAGTTGCATTGAATAGAAGAAACATAGACAGTGAAGAAGTTAAGCTAAAACACTAGGTTGAGTTTTTGTCAGGCAAGGAAAATTAAGTGATTGCAATTAGACAGAATTGCAAATCAGTTTATATCAACTTAACAATTTTTTGAAGGTGCTTAAGTTGAACAGTCATCTTGTAAACTTAGAGATGTGTTTATAAACAGTTTTTGTTAAAAGTTAAGATATTCATGTTGTACTTAATAGAGCCTATCTTGTAACAGCTTTTGTTAAATTTAAGATCTTTATGTTGATATTTAATAAAGCCTATCTTGTAACTCAACTTCAAGTAAGAAATGGAGCGAGAGTTCTTGGGACCCAATCAGGTGCTGCCCCTGTTATCTCTCTTCTACTATCTTCCCCCTTGTTTGACCGCGAGGGGATCCTTCATATCACTCACCATTCTTTGGCCGCCTACATCTCCCTTTCCCCGTTCTCGACTGTGAGGGCATTGTTCACCCTCCCCCTCCTCCCCCGGTAGTCTGCCATTAAATCTTTCTTCCCCTCTATTTGACAGTCCATCAGTCCTCCCCCCCTCTCTTCTTCTACTTCCAAACAAGCCACCTGTGCAGCTGCTGGGCAGAATCAACTGACAGTTCCAGGTGGCTGATGGAACAGTCTTGGAAGTAAGCCATAGAGTTGCAATGAGTAGCAAGTTCAATTGAACAAGGTTTACATATGACCCTTTCTGTCCCATTAGCTACTTTTACGTCAGAACCTTAGCTTGTTTTACGTCCAAACCTTTTGGAAAACCTATAGAGAATAAAATTAAATAGGTGAGATCTGCTGGCAAACCAGCCCAGCCTGTCAGCCATCACAGCCAGCCAACCACCCAGCCAGATCATGGTTCTCTAATAAATCCTATGATGGGCCAGATTGGCAGACTCACTTGCTGGTGATGGCTGATCATCTTCACAACAAAATTCATCATAAGAATGGCTTAACCCTTACCAGACTCGAATCTAGATAAAACAATTCAGCCATTGAAGGTGTGCCTTGTGGAAGGCTGGCCCTTCTATGCATACCTAGCTTGTGCCTCCTGCCACCTCTGCCCCACTACACACTGTATGGGCCCCACCTTGGTGGCAATCGAGCTCATATCATACATTCTAGAAATAGAAAAATTAGGAAGGCCGAAGGCCTTAATTAACCAATGCATGCGGGCAGAAAACAACAACTCGGCTCTTCTTGATATAGATGCACACGGTAACATAATAGATAGATTAAAAAATAACAGATATTATACGGATAAAACTAGATTGGGAGTTTAACAGACGAACCTTAAAGTGAACTCTCAGGTCCTGCCCCATCGCCTTGGCCGCTGTGGAGTAAGCAAAGATATAACAGGTGTCAAAGGGAAACTTGTCAGCTAAAAGATGACAGTTTGCACCAAACGATCAAAAGAAGATCACCTATCTACATGCCGTGATGAAGCGTCGGGAGTTAAAAAAAATTGTAAAATAAAGAGGGCAACTATCAAAAAAAGGATAACTCGATCTTCTATCTGCTTCAAATGCACGTTAGTCACGTCTAGAAAACAAACATAAAGAACGGAATTGACGCAGTTCGTGCTGCACTATACTCAAACTAGGAATATAAACCAGCAAATCAAAAGATCATTCTCCAGCCGCGTTCTAAGCGCTGTAAAGAAACCCACGGAGAAGGCAAACAAAATGGGACAACATCCAGAAGAAAGATGGATGGCAAGAAGGCAACATAGTAGGAAGAAGATCTGAGAAGCTTACACTTGGTAGGGTTGCCCGGCTCCCTCGAGTACTTCACCTGAAAAACACGATCGGCGAACGTCAGGATGGGCTTCCAAATGAAAACGGCTTTAAGCAGAAAAGAAAGGATGGAGAAGGAATAACAGTGGAAAGATCGAAGAAGAGAGAAGGTACAACCATGGCGGCAGCGCAGTGGAGGCGCCGCTTCTCCTGCTATTCTCCCAGAGGAGAAGACAAAGGGCGGCCGAAGTTATGCAGCTTTATAGCGGAAAGAAAACAGGGCTGACGTGGAAACATCGGCGCCCGTGCCCTTTCTAATTTGAATTAGATAGATTTTACGTTGGTCCTCGTATTATCAACTAAAGACCAAAATACATAAATATGATTGTATGAAAAATTATATTTTTTTCTCGAAAGAATGACGTATTAGCTATAAGACATTATTTTCAATAGTTCTCGCTATAATCATAAAATATTATTTAAAGAACATACTTACTTTACTTTAGGTTTGAACAATTCTTGTTAGATTAGATGTATCCTGTGTGGGAAATAAGCGACTTAATGATACGTTCCTTTCTCGTTATTTCTTGTCTTGTACTATCTTCTTTGTATAAATCAAAGTACATAGGATGTGGAGGACAACATTTGGCATTGCTTTCTTTTTCTCCTTCTTTAATTTTTTTTTAAGGAAATGACGCGGAGGTCAGCAGCCGAGACCACATCCATCTTGTCACCTGGACGAGAGCTCAGGGTTGAACCCAAGAAGCCTCTGGTGTAGGAGACAGTGGCGGATGTAAGATTTTAGTTTAGTGGGTCACAAACTTAAATAATCAATAATAATTTATCATATATATTTTTATATAAATATTATAACAAATTTTCAGATAAGAAAGATTTTTGATACAATATTTTTCTTACGAATAAATTTGATGAACCTTTTTATATTCTGAAATGTCTCGATAATATAATTGTTACTTAGGGTCTCGAATATATCTTTCTCAATATATGTAAGTAGACAATCATTCATTCATCACGCATTCGATTCTGTAGTTTATTCTTGATATATGTCATCGAAGAGAAAATTATTTTAACATTTGCATTAGCTACCGGTAATAGTAAAACCAACTTTATGAGCAAATATACTATTGGATACACCATATGTTTTTTGGTTGTCACCAATTTTATTGCAAGTTCACTGATACCAAGTAAGTTAGAAAATCTTTTATCTGATCTCGTATCATAAACGTAGTTCTCAAACTGATAATGGAGTAGTACAAGATCATTCATCTTTTGAATAAATAGAAATATACGTCAATTAAAATATAACTATACCCTATATCTAAGATTTTAAATGATAGATATGAGTGATAAATAAAAAATGAAAACTCACCTAATGATAGTCTTTCAACTTAGTTAAAACTCATCCAATTTATATGTGACAACCTATATTAATAAAATAGAAAATTTTATTGTTCACAAACTCCGAACGTAAAGACCTTATTCATGAATATAAAATTTCATAGGAGAATAAAAGATTACCTTGAATCATCCTTCGTTGTCTATAACGTTAATATTCAAGAGATAACTTCAATGCCTCCAAACTATACGATTATATGTGCATATGCTTTACGGACGAATCGATAAAGAAATCTCTCTCTTTTTCTTGGAGCAAAAATCCAATGATCTTGATTCCAGAAGACACCATCGACCTACGTGTAGTGGTAGCGTTGCCGGCAGCCCTGCAAAGATTTCAAACGCAACAGCGAGCGACAAGCAACTATGCAATTAAGTTAATACTCGTACGACGATTATGCAACCCGTGGCACACGGCGATTATGTAACCCATAGTGTTGATCTTTTACCAACTTAAGTAAAATTTATATTTTGATTAAAAATAAAAGATTTTAAATGTGGCAGCGTCTTGTACTCTCACATGGGTATTAAAAAAGGTTACTAAAATTTTAGTGGGGTCACGTGACCCCACAACCATCAACGTGGATCCGCCACTGGTAGGAGGTATTGGTGCCTCTAACGTGAAAACACCGGCAAAACAACAGCATTCAATCCCACGCCTTTCCTAACGGGTGGAGGTAGATAATGTCCACTCTGCCATTGCGGGGTAGGGCTGTAAATCGAGCGGATACAGAACGGATATGGCACTTCAGTATCCGCTCCGTTTAACTATTCGGATAATCCGTATCCGGTTCGAATCGGATGCGAATACTGGTTGGATATTATAAATCGGATAATCTTCGAATTCGGAGCAGATACAGATAATATCCGCTTAGAAATGTTAATTAAATATTATTTAATTAATATATATATAATAATATACAAATACATAAAAATAAAAGTATAAAATATAAAATTTATCATATATTTATTAACATTAACTTAGTATATTAATATATGATAAATAATATTTAATTATATTTGTAAATATAATGATTTTAAATATATAATTATATATATTATACATATATTATCAAAGATGGATTCAGAGCGGATCTTAAACGGAGCGGAGCGGGTATTTCTGTGTCCGCTCCGATTAACATTCGGATAATATCCGTATCAGGATATCCGCTCCGACAGATATATAAAATCAAATGCTATCCGCTAAACGGATATGAATTCGGAACGAATCCGGATTTTATCCGTATCCATTTACGGCCCTATTGCGGGGGAGGGACGCAACATTTGGCTTTTCACACATACTTGATAACCTTGGTTGAGAGAATGCGATTAACTACTTTCTTCCATCAAACATGAACTTAAAACAAATAAGTACCATCTAAATAAATATTTATTTTAAATATTTTTATCAAAATATATAATAAAAATATCATTAAAGAGTTCGAATAATTAATTGTATAATAAAACTGACTTATTTTCCTACTTTTCGTTTCTTGTTGTGCCAATGAAACTACAATAAAGTTATATATATATATATATATCTATCAAAATATGAAATAATATAATCATATTCAATAAAAGAATGATCATAGGTTGGGCACCGGTCAGCTCGACCCAACCTGGCTCGGGTCACCCATGGTCGTTGACCCCGATCAACCCCGATCTAAGTCCAATCGGACACGGATCATTTCCGAAATCCCCAGTGTTTCGTGATACAGGGGTGACTTCGACAGCCCAGAACCGGCCGGGTCAGTAGACTTGGCTTGATCCACTCCGACCCGGCTGAGCCAGCCAACCCGGGTGGTTGGATCGATCGATCCGACATGGAGTTAGATCCGTCGGGTCTTTAGCCAAGCATGTGGGGCCAGGGAGTCCGGATCCCCTCAGGAGGGCTCCTGAGGGGACCCGGTCAGCCCCTCTCACATGGGGGGCTGACAAGATGTGATTTGACCCCCTCAAATCACATCTTGTCAATGTCTTGTCAGCCCCCAATGTGAGGGGGCTGACCGGGTCCCCTCAGGAGCCCTCCTGAGGGGATCCGGACTCGGGGCCAGGTCATGTTGACCCGACTTCATCCAACATTCTATGATTATAATAGGGGTAAACTATCACATTGTGGCATGTATCCCCAAATATCATTTGTTATTTCCAATATTTTTGTTATTGCGGTCCAACCAGGTTCATTCTGTCTTCGCGACACATGACCTCAGTGCCGGAAGTTACTCAACAAAAATAGTTGATTAAACTTTCTTTGAAATGAATCGAACATATATATATATATATATGAGCATGTTTCCATTGTTTCTATCGTTTATCTCATTTGTTTATAATCATACAGCTAATAATAGGGTGAAGGGTACAACTACGTACATTCATCTAAATGATGCATACTGCCCATGCGAAGCAATAATTTTAACATATCTGTCTGTCATTAACGGTACCGAACATTGCAACACTCTTCCACGACACCATCTGCTTAATCTTCTCTTAACTTGGTGATCAATAGTTCTGTGTGGTTAAATAACGTCGCATGCTCTTTCAATACGCTTGTTTCCTCCCACATAAAAATTTTCACGCTTGTGTACTTCATGAAAAACTGGTGAAGCCTGCTTGAGGGGAAGATGACGCTCGTAACACATGCATCCTGATCACTTGCTCTCACACTTATGTCACTTTCACCCGTACTAATCCAAGCAATTACCTCTTGCCTTGTTTTCTTATTCTGAATGTGACAACAAGATAAAAAAAATGGGACAACTTTTCTAGTGACCAAGAAAACGCCACTTATCCCCCACGAGATGATAACAACATTGTATCCTTTCCCCAAAAGTTGAGGGCTAACTCGTCTCAAAGTATTGAATGTTCATGTTTTTGGGATGAGTCTGGTTTCTCTTAAATGGGTGAAAGTAGACGGGGTGAAAGTAGAGGTGTCGATGGGCTGGGCCAGGCCCAACCTGAAGCTGACCCAATAAAGGCCCAATTCAAAATATAACGGGCCAGCCCGGCCCGGCCTGTATTGTATTTTTGACCTGGTCCACGTAAAATTTAAATTTGACTCGACCCGACCTGGTGCAATCTTTCTAATATAAAAAATATATAAAGTTCAAAATATTTTTTTATAAATATGATAAAAAAACCCATAATATGATAGAAATTGTATAAATATGTCTAATATGATATAGCATGGTAACGCATGTTCACGTAAAGAAAACAACGCTGAACACCTGCTTAATTTGAAAATAAAAAAATAGTTGTCACTCAAAGTAAAATGCTTTGAGCCTCTGGAATCACCAACCAATCTGTTTGCATACCAGGAAATGTTCTACTTCACATGATTTGACAATTTACATACTGAAGTTTTATAAAAGAATATGAAAATTTTGGATCTCTCATGTATGCTTGTATATCCTATCAACTAGAGCTTGAGTCTTGAGAGCAAGATTGTGTGATATTTTGACTTGGTCAAAGGGTATTTTGGCCTTTTCCCATTTCTCTTATTTACCCTATTTTGATTATCACGTTGATACGTGATGGTGTGGGCTTCTACGGCAACAGCAGCCAACATGTTCTTGTGAACGTGAGGTGCGTAGCCGCCGTGAGAGAGAGAAAGAGAAGAGAGAGGAGTCTGCTAGGAGACTTCGACGTCATGCTCTTCGATTCTTCTTATCTTCCACATTCTCTTCTATCATGGAGATCGTGGTGTTCGTGGAAACGCCTATTCGGTGCTCTACGGAGCTATTTAAAGGCATATCGTCAAGAAGGAGATTTGGGAATGAGTCTGCTAGGAGACTTCGCGTCGTGCTCTTCGATTCTTCTTGTCTTCCACGTTCTCTTCTATTGTGGAGATCGTGGTGTTCGTGGAAACGCCTATTCGGTGCTCTACGGAGCTATTTAAAGGCATATCGTCAAGAAGGAGATTTGGGGATGAGTCTGCTAGGAGACTTCGACGTCGTGCTCTTCGATTCTTCTTGTCTTCTACGTTCTCTTCTATCGTGGAGATCGTGGTGTTCATGGAAACGCCTATTCGGTGCTCTACGGAGCTATTTAAAGGCGTATCGTCAAGAAGAAGATTGGGGATTCGGGATTGCTCCATCTTGGGAAAGATCACTCCGTGTCGGTGTAAGAGTATCTTCCCACTTTGTATTTTTCTACATCTAGTGGATTCTCTCTGCTCTCCCCGTGGACGTAGGAAGGCGTATCGTCTCTCCGAACCACGTAAATCTGGTGTCTGTGTGGTTTGCTTGTCTACCTTATTCTCGATTTGTATTTAATCTTTGCTACACGAGTAGCTTGCTGGGTTGCACATTTGTTTCGCTGCGGGAGCGTTCCGACGCTCCGACGTCTAACATCTGGTATTAGAGCCGTGTTTGGTTATTTGTGTGATTCAGCAAGTATTTAGGTGTTGGAAAGATGTCGGCAAAATTCGATATTGAGAAGTTCGACCGAAGTATCAACTTCAGTTTGTGGCAGATCAAAATGAAAGCGCTTCTAACCCATCAGGGATTACAGAAGGCTTTGCTCGGGAAGGAAAGGATGCTGGTAACTATGTCTGACGATGAGAAACAAGATTTAGATGATAAGGCTTTAGCTTCAATTCAGTTAAGCTTGTCAAACAAAGTTCTCCGAGAGGTTATTCACGAGAAAACAACGGCTGCGTTGTGGCTAAAATTGGAGTCGTTGTATATGACGAAATCTCTGACCAGCAAGCTTTATTTGAAGCAGCGTCTTTTCATGCTCAGGATGGCAGAAGGTACCTCTATTAAATCACATCTTGATGAATTTAATTCTATTCTGATAGATTTGGAAAGTAGCGATGTGAAGATAGAAGAGGAAGACCAAGCTCTGCTCCTGCTTTGTTCTCTACCACCATCGTACAAGACTTTTCGAGAATCTATGTTATGTAGTAGAGATTCTATATCCATTGAGGATGTGAAATCTCATTTGTTCTCGAAAGAATTGATGGACAAAGACATAACTAGTGGCAGTTCAAGCGGACAACATTCTGAAGGTCTTATTGCCAGAGGAAGATCAAAAGAAAGAAATCAGTCAGGTGGAAATCGCAACAAGAAAAATTGGTCCAGGTCAAAGTCAAAGATGAAGGACAACAAAGTCGTTCTTGCAAAGAAGATGGACACGGAAGGCCGATTGTCCCAAGTTGAAGGAAAAATCCAAGCGAAAAGGGAAGGAGCCGGTTGAGGCCGGCGTGGCTTCTCGATTCGTAAAGGAAGGAGATGTTCTCACCATCTCCTCAGGTATGGATTCTTGATTCTGGATGTTCCTATCATATGTGCCCATATAGAGACTGGTTTGATTCATATAAGTCCTATGATGGGGGGAGAGTTCTGATGGAAAATAATACTGAGTGCAGAATTGTTGGGATAGGAAAGATTAAAATCAAGATGTTTGACGGGGTTGTTAGAACTTTGGCAGAAGTCAGGCATGTCCCAGATTTGAGAAAAAGTCTTATCTCCCTTGGTGCACTTGATGATTTTGGTTGCACCTTTAGTGGTGTTAATAGCATGTTAAAAGTGACACATGGTGCTTTAGTTATTATGAAAGGAGAAAATGCAGGTTCTTTGTATAAATTGCTTGGTAAGACCATTACAGGTGATGCTGCAGTTTCCTCCTCTTCTGACGATGATGCTACTTTGTTATGGCATGCTAGGCTTGGCCATATTAGTGAGAGAGGATTACTTGAACTGCACAACAGGAATCTACTCAAGGGTATTAAATCTTGCAAACTTAACTTTTGTGAATCTTGTGTTCTTGGCAAATAGTGCAAGGTTAAATTTGTTACTTCTAGTCACAGAAGTAAAAATATTCTTGAGTATATTCACTCTGACGTTTGGGGTGCATCGCCAGTTACTTCTTTAGGTGTAGCTCGATACTTTGTCACTTTTATTGATGATTTCTCCAGGAAAGTTTGGGTCTACTTCTTGAAGCATAAGTCAGAGGTGTTTGAGACATTCAAAAGCTGGAAAGCTAGAGTTGAAAAAGATACAGGTAAACAGGTGAAAGTCCTGCGGACCGACAATAGTGGTGAGTACACGTCAAGAGAGTTTGAAAACTTTTGTAGAAAAGAAGGTATTACTCGGCATTTCACTATTCCAGGCAAGGCACAGCAAATGGAGTAGCTAAAGAATGAACAAGACACTGCTAGAAAGAGCTCGTTGTATGAGATTGTTTGCTAATCTTCCTAAGCAGTTTTGGGCTGAGGTAGTTAACATGGCTTGTTATATTGTTAATAGATCACCTTTTACTTCTCTTGATTTGAAGACACCGTTTGACATTTGGTCTGGTAAGCCAGCTAATTATTCAGATTCACATATATTTAGATGTCCTGCTTTTGTGTTGTTGCAGGATGATGAAAGGACTAAGCTTGATGCCAAGTCCAAGAAGTGTATCTTCTTGGGTTATAGGTCTGGTGTGAAAGGGTTCAAGTTCTAGAACCCAGAAACAAAGAAAATTGAGCTCAGCAGGGATGTTGTATTTGATGAAGCATCATTGTTGAAAAATTTTCAGCAACAAGTGAAGAAGCCCAGTAGTTCGGTCCAGGTGGAGTTTGAAAGTGATATTCCTTCTACCAGCTCAGATTCAGGGGAATCTTCACATCAGAATGAAGAAAATGTACAACCAGATGATGAGCCTTATTCTATTGCAAAAGGAAAAGCCAGAAGGGAAGTTAAATTGCCATTAAGGTTACAGGATACTGTTGCTTATGCATTTCCTATTTTGTCTTCTGATCCTTCTAGCTTTCAGGAAGCAGTAGAAAGCAAGGACACTGAGATGTGGCTGAATGCTATGAAGGAAGAGATGAATTCTCTTCAGAAAAATCAGACTTGGGATTTAGTCAAACTTCCCAAGGGTAAGAAAGCTATTGGCTGCAAATGGGTGTACAGAAAAAAGGAAGCTTTATCAAACATAGAACCAGCAAAGTATAAGGCAAGACTTGTAGCTAAGGGCTACGCTCAGAGGAAAGGTGTTGATTTTACTGAGATTTTTTCTCCAGTGGTCAAACATTGTTCTATTCGTGTCATGCTAGCTATGGTAGCCATGTTTGATTTAGAGTTGGAGCAGCTTGATGTAAAGACAGCATTTCTACATGGCAGTCTTGATGAGGAGATCTGTATGTTGCAGCCAGACGGTTTTGCTCAGAAAAATAATGAGAAATTGGTTTGCAAATTGAATAGGTCTCTGTATGGTTTGAAACAGGCTCCACGTCAGTGGTATAAAAGGTTTGACACCTTTATGTTGGCACATGGTTACAGTCGGAGCAGGTATGACAGTTGTGTTTACTTCTGTTTTCTTAGTGATGGTTCTATTATCCTGCTGATGCTTTATGTTGATGATATGCTTATTGCTTGTAAGCATATGTTAGAAATTGCCAAGTTGAAATAGGAACTCAATTTAGAGTTTGAGATGAAAGACCTGGGTGGTGCTCAAAAAATCCTAGGCATGGAGATCCATAGAGATCGTGAAGTTGGTAAGCTTTGGTTAACCTAGAAGGGGGTTATATTGAAAAGGTATTGGCTAAATTTAATTTGAATGATTCAAAGTCAGTTAGCACACCTTTAGCTCAGCATTTTAGATTGTCATTGCAGCAATGTCCTAAGTAAGATGAAGAACATCAGTAAATGCTCAAAATTCCATATGCTAATGCAGTTGGTTGTCTGATGTATGCTATGGTTTGCACTAGGCCAGATTTGGCTCAGGCAGTTAGTGTGGTTAGCAGGTATATGTCAAATCCAGGAAAAGAGCATTGGAATGCGGTTAAATGGATCTTCGCATTACCTCGAAGGGTACATCGATTTTGGTTTATTATTTTAGAGGAGCATTGACGATCGATGTTTTAGTTGGCTTTGTTGACTCGAGATTATGCGGGTGACCTTGACAGAGGAAGATCTACCACGGGGTATATCTTTACTCTAGGTGGAGGCCCTATCAGTTGGAAGGCTATGTTGCAGGACATAGTTGCTTTGTCAACAACTGAGGCCGAGTATATTGCTGCGGTGGAGGCTGCTAAAGAGGCAGTTTGGCTTAAAGGTTTGGTTAAGGAGCTTGGTGTTTCTTAGAGAAATATTAGTCTGAATTGTGATAGCCAGAGTGCTATTTGTCTTGCAAAGGACCCAATGTACCATGCAAGAACCAAGCACATTGATGTCAAATATCATAAGCTCAGAGAATTAGTTGCAAGTGGAGATATCCAGCTTTTGAAGATTTCAACTAAGGAGAACACTGCAGATATGATGACCAAGCCACTTCCAACGGTCAAGTTCCAGCATTGTCTGGACTTGGCTAATGTTCGAGCTTGCTGAGTTTTGAAGGCCCTGTGGAGAGGGGGTAATTTTAGAGAGAGTTGTTTAGTCTTTTGTTTGACCATGTCAAATAGGTGGAGAATGTGATATTTTGACTTGGTCAAAAGGTATTTTGGTCTTTTCCCATTTCTCTTATTTACCCTATTTTGATTATCACGTTGATACGTGATGGTGTGGGCTTCTACGGCAACAACAGCCAACACGTTCTTGCGAACGTGAGGTGCGTAGCCGCCGTGAGAGAGAGAAAGAGAAGAGAGAGGAGTCTGCTAGGAGACTTAGACGTCATGCTCTTTGATTCTTATTGTCTTCCACGTTCTCTTCTATCATGGAGATCGTGGTGTTCGTGGAAACGCCTATTCGGTGCTCTACAGAGGTATTTAAAGGCGTATCGTCAGGAAGAAGATTGGAGATTCGGGATTGCTCCGTCTTGGGAAAGATCACTCCGTGTCGGTGTAAGAGTATCTTCCCACTTTGTATTTTTCTACATCTAGTGGATTCTCTCTGCTCTCCCCGTGGACGTAGGAAGACGTATCGTCTCTCCGAACCACATAAATCTGGTGTCTGTGTGGTTTGCTTGTCTACCTTATTCTCGATTCGTATTTAATCTTTGCTACACGAGTTGCTTGCTCGGTTGCACGTTTGTTCCGCTGCGGGAGAGTTCCGACGCTCCGACGTCTAACAAGATTGCTGAGCTTTAGTCTGAGAACCAACTACTCCATAGTCAACCTATAACTGTAGTGCAACCCATAGCTAATGCCAAACCGGTTCAACTAACACTAACCGAGGTATATCAAAATACTCACTTTCTTTCCTGGTACATTCATTTGATGTCATTGTTACTACAGATATGTGACAAGTTCAACCAACTTCTTGATAATCTAGAACCTTGAAAATGGCCATCAAGTTGAAGAAGAGCATAACCCAATGAAAGTACGTGCAATATCTAGTACACACCAATCCATTAGATTAACCCAAACTATAAACGTCACATAAAATTGAGTATAGATTCAATTCAAGAATCTTCAGTTGTTGCTCCTCCTACCCCTTTCCTGAGCAAACATAAGTCATTAACTTACAGACAACGGGTATCAACTTACATGATAACTGTATGATGAGAAAGCTTTTACTCCTTATTTTGTCTATGGATCGACAACAGAGACAACATGTTAGCATCCAACAACTAGAGCTGAAAACTAAAAAGTGAGCTACATATAGACTCCTAGCAATTACAAACTCATATAATAAGAAATGTCCGGTAGCAAAATGACATCAACAAAATTAACCTCTGTACTTGGGCAAGCAAACAAAATTAACAAGATTTCCACCCATGTTTGTGGGTATATAAAGATAGATAGGCAAGCAAATAAATAGAAGCAAACATCACCATAAGAAAATGCAATACAACTATGAACTATGTAATTTTGTTGAGCATCATACACAACCCCTCCAATTTTGACAACAGTACCATAGGAATATCAATTATAGAGTGTAATAAAGAAAATGATGCTTGATAGAGTTACCTCTGTACTCTTCAACTTTATTTACCTAATTATAATTTCTTTGGATCTGGAACAATGAAGATATCACTAACTGTATTTGTAGAAATTGACCCTAACATTCAAAAAGATTAAAATTTTATCATGCTTAAAAAAATAAAATAAAATAAATGCACATATATAAATACCTTTAGTAGTATTTCTTAATCAATCTTGGGTACATATCAATGCCTCAACAGTATCTAAAAGTAATGAACTACAAAAGCCAGACAAGATTCTGTCTTGTACTAAAAGCTAACTCAGATGCAAAAGTTGAAGCTAAAATTGCTAAAATATTGTGTGCCATCCGTGAAAGAGTATGATACATTGATCTCTTAGCTGACCACCAATTAAGTATATTAAAACTAGACTCTATGAAATGCATTTTCCTCGAGCTATTCATTTAACTCTTTGTTTTTGCGTTGTCTTATTTTCTTTGATAAAAATGACTCTATCCTTTAAGATATCCAAATCGAATTTCTCCACAATATTACTCGAAGAAGTATACTCATTTGTCTCACTTATAGATGTATCTAGTGTTGGAGTTTTAGGAATACCTGATGACGATCCAAACTCCATAGCGCTGCGGAAGACAAGAACAAGGAAGATTTGCCGGATAGGAATCGCCTGTCTCCTTCAGATGATCCTCTGATTTCCTCTCTCTATTGAGCCTGTATGGTGCAACCGTATGGGGAGTCACAGCCCTGCCTGTGCTTATATAGAGAGAAGGGACCAATCCGAGTTCGACTAAGACTAGGATCCTACCCATAGTCGGATCCTGGGCCTAACAGAAGATTAAGCCCAATAAGCCATGTTCCATCTTATAGACCTAATAGTGTGCTAAGCCGAGCCCATTAATAAGTGGATCACTTAATAAATATTGGGCTAACCCAACATCTAGCTCTCGTGACAAAGAAACTTGATATTCACCAAATAATGAATGAATAGCCTCATTCAATTGTGTAATATACATTTGTGTCTTGTCTCCATATAATACTCTAAAATAGGACTAAAAAAATTGCATCTTAGAACGTGGATCAAGTATAACAGGAATAGTTAAACACAAATCACAATCTTTCCAATATTTATTAAATTTCATCTTTATTCTCTTTGTCATTGCGTGAATAAATTCATATGAATATCACACTTTACTATCCAATAGTAATGTCACCTTGAACATTTCATGAAAATACATATTCGCTGTCGAGTATTTCATTCTAGACACTACATTGATTGCATTATAAAATTTTCTCAATAAATTACATACAATTTCAACATTTTTTTTGCTTTTCTATCGTAGGTGCATAATAATAATTTGGATCATACAAATCCAAATAAGAGAAAGCTTTCTTAAATTGGATAGCTATATCTAGCATATCATATGTAGAGTTCCAACGTGTTGGAACATATAAACACACTCATCTTTCAATTGATAATCCAACATCCTCAATGCACTTCTCAAATGTATGACGACGTGATGGAGAATCCTTTGCATGTTGCTTACATGTTGAACATTACGAATGACACTTGTAATAACATTCAATCCATCTTAGACAACCAAATGAAGAACATGATAAGCACGTCTTACATGAAATTTTTTTTCATCAAAGGGTATCTTTTTATGCTCCATAATATTTGAAGTGAGAAGTGGAATGCACGTATCATTAACTGAAGCATTACCTAATGTGATACTTAAAATCTTTAACTCAAGACTCCAATCTCTTATACAGTTCCAAATTCTATTGGCCAAGACATGTTCTAGATGTGGTGTTTCAACCATTGAAAAATTTAAGATCTTTTAATGCAACCTCCAATCATTGTCAATGAAATGAGTAGTAATAGATCAATAACTGATGTCTTGGTTAGATGTCCACATATTAGATGTAAATGATAGACTAATACATGATGTCTGCAAGAAATCTTTAAATGTCAACTTTTCAATTTTGTATATTTACAAACAATCATCACTGATAGTGTTCCTAGTTACCATCTTAAATTTCGGATTCAAACTTCTTACAAATTTACAGATTCCATCATAGTCCACAATTGAAAAAGGAAACTCATGTAATATAATTACTCTGACTATTTTGTATATGCCAATATCTGAATCAAATCTCCAATGAGAAGAACTTTTACCTTCTTGAAACAATGCAGTGCTTGGAGAAACTAAGGGTTGGTTCTTTTCACCACCAATAAGTGGACATGAAATTTGTATGTGACTAGTCAAATGACTTGTCCCTGATCTAGGATTCGTAAAAAATATAATTTTGCATGTATTACATTGTGCTTTTTTTATCATCATCAAATAATCTAGTAAAGTACTTCCATACTTTTGATTTTAGTTCCCTGGAACATTTTCTTGAACCACGTGCTTGGGTGGAAGTGTCACGACCCGGAATTTAAATAACATTACCACAAATACGCAGCGGAAATACACAATGTCGTGACAGTGGGATGAAACCCAACACTTGGATTCCACAACCCAAACTTAAATAATTAATTTCCTAAGATCTATCAAAACAAGATAATAGAATCATACTTCTAAGTCTATCCACACTATTGTTCAAAAAAACAAGCAAGATCATCTACCTAAGTAGAGAATACCAAGAATCTCTAAGTGCAAATGACTCTGATTCCTTTGGTTCCACCTGATCCTCATCTTCAAGCTCTTAAATCTTCAAAACCTGCTGAAAAATTTAACCCACAACGGGGTGAGTCCGGGGACTCCGTAGGATTTACACCCTTCACCCATTAATCGGGTAAATAACATATAATCAAGCAATGGTATGTAACATATCTAAATTGAGGTGTAATACAAAAGTATAGAATGTCTTCTATATTAATCTCACAACCCATATCTGAACATAATTATCTTCAAAGAAAAGATTATGCCAAAGCCAATTAATTCTAGACCAATGCACACAAGACCATACAAGCTAGACAAATATCATCTAAATGACCTCAAGACTTAACTTAACATGACCAAATTAAAACAGACAAATCTGAATTTTCTAACATGACATGGTTTAACATCCATACATGACACACAAGTAACATATTTCATATCATTTCCAGAACACATAGCTAAAGAGCAAGGAATTGGTCGTATTGCTTCACATGTACAAAATGCATTCACCAGCTCTAATATATATATAGAAGTAACATATACTAAGCTAGCCCAAAGTGCACCTAGGCAGTGGTGACACTAAGGGAAAAACCACTGATATCCTAGATCTGTGAGGGCCGGATTCATCTAAGTTACACGTCGCCCACGGGCGATCGTCTAACATAGGTCGGTGAAGCCTTCATAGCACGTCATATCAAGAGTTCATAACATAATTTCAAATCATGACATACTTGATCATACCATGCATACATGACATAACCATCACCTCTTTCATAGCCCTTCATGCAACACATAACATCCCCCTCGAACTTGACAAGACATATGATAACCCGACATAATTGAACTTGTTCTGAATGACAACTCGTACTATTCATGATCAAATTGACATGACTAACTATGCATAGCATACCCCACGTGATCGAAACCAAATTAAACATATTTTAGCATAACTAGACAAGACTTGTACTAATCGACTTGATTGACATATTCTGAATCAAACATATACCAAACTTAACCATATGAACATAATCATATCATGCATGACATAATACATAATCTGAAATCATACTAATCAAAATTTACTTGATCCTCACACATGCAATGACAAACCGAACTAGACATACTAAAACATATGTACAAGACACTTAACCTAAGTAATGCTTGGCATAAACTAAACAAATTAAGATCTCATGTAATCAATCATAATCTGACCAAAACAGGTTCAAAAAGGTATAATTTGATGACCCAAGAGTTTTTCAAGTCTACACATAATTAACCTTCAATTCTTGTTCCAAACTAGCATATAATCACTTACATGGTTTCTATAAGATCAAATTTGATAGAAAAGGCTTCTACCCAAGCATAATCAAGCTAAACATGTTCCACAATACACAAAATACTAATTTCAAGCTTCTGATTTCAGAGATTTTGTGAAAATCAATATTTACAAGTCCAAAGTCTAAGACTAGTCAACTTATGATCCATAAGTTAAATCATGCATATTTTCTAATCAAAATGGGATCAAATACATAGACAAGCTTGAGAAACCTACCTGGAAGCTTCTGCGAATTTTCTAGAATTTTCTGGATTTTCCTGCTATTTTTCTGGCCTCAAATCTAATTTCCGGATTTATTAATTCCGAAAATCAGAAAAAGAACTTGAACCGGCGTTGAACCGGGCGGTTCGACTGGCTGAACCGGGGGGGGGCTGGACCGGGCGGAGCTAGCCGGCTCGACTGGTGGCTCGCGACGGAGGGCACGGCGGCGCTCGCCACGGCGATGGCCCGGCGGTGTTCGCGACGGCGGCGATGGCTGGCGGAGCTCGCGGCGGAGGAGGCTGCCGGGCGCGCTCGACGGCCGGCGGATGTGGCCGTGCGCGGGAGGTGGGGGGGACTGGCAGGGGCGGGGGCGGGGGAGGGAGCTCCCCGCGGTGGCATTCCGGCGGAACAGGGGAGTGGGCTCGCGGCGACGATGGCGACGCGGCGGCAAACGGCGGCGATCGCTGGCGGCGGTGCGGTGTGCGCAGGAGCCGGCGGACGCGCGGGAGGATGGCTGGCGGCGGCGTCGCGCGGAAGGGTGGCCGGCGACCAGGTGGCAGCGGCGGCGATCGGTGGTGACGATCGACGGCACGCAGCGGCGAGGGAGGAGAAGAGGAGGGCGCGCGGCTCTCCACACGCTGGCCGGGTGGCGGGTGGCGCCGGCGACCGCGTGGTCGCGTGGGCATGCGGTGTCAGCGGAGAAGCGGGGCGGCGGCTACGGTTTGACGTGCGACCGAACGACGAGGGGCGGCGACGACGAGGGTGGCTGAGGATGACGATAATCGGCATGGAGGATGCCGGTATCCATAACGGTGAAGGCAAGGGGGACGAAGGCCGACAACGGCGACGAAGGGGGGTTCACCGGCTACGCGTCCGGGCAGGCGACGCCCGGGAAGGAAAGGGGGGTTGCGGGCGATGGCCTCCAACAAAGCACAAGGGGACACGGTGATGGGGGAGGTGGGCAGGTGTACGCAGCGATGGGGGGTGAAGCGAGACGTTCGCCGAGCGAGCGTGCGATGCTCGGCCGGCGGCATGGCGCTGGTCGCGCGGGCGACGCGCGGGGAAGACGGCGGCCCGGGCACGGGGGTGCGCACGACGGAGGTGGCCGAGCAGCGCGCACGACGAAAGGGGGGCGGCAACAGGGTGGCTGGCAGCGGCGACGAAGGGGGGGGGGAGAACATCTCGGCAAGAGAGAGACGGGAGAGATAGAGAGACAGAGAGAGAGGGGGGCGGTGAAACCGGCGAGAGAGAGGGGTGCGGGCGGGGCGGGCGTAACCGACGAGAGAGAGAGAGAGAGGGCGGGGCGGAGCGGGTGTTACAAAAAGAAAAAAAAACTTTTTTTTTTCGAAATGTTACAGGAAGTTTCTTCACGTGTACTATTATTCATATACACGCCTAACATCTTGATTTAGTGTCCTCTTTAAAGATAAAAACACATGCAAAAGTATAGACACATGTAAGGTTCTTTGGCACAATATTCCCAGTCTTAGGATGACACACAAGAACTTTTCACAAAATCAAGCATGTAAAGGGCAAATTGATTACCGATCCAATTAAGGAAGTGACTTTAACGTCTAGTCCGTTGACCAAATTTCATTTACCATACATCTGAAATTCAAAATTTTTTTAGCGCGCAGTCCGTTCCGTCGTGGTCTGTTTCTCTTTCGTTAACTCCTTTTTCATGTTCCTATTGTGCCCTTCTGGGATCTCACCTCCTTTTCGGTGTCTCTCCTTGATCTCTTCGTCGATGCTGCACTTGACCCGTAAGGAATAGAAGATGTCAGTCGCACAGCGAGATTGAGGGGAACTCAAAAATATTATATTACAAATTTATTTATTACGTCATATTTTATATTTTATTTATGACCACAAAATATCAATATATTTGAAGTAAAAAATTATTCATTCTATTTATATCAAAATTCGAATATAATACAAATAATAATTTATGTTTGTCTATTTTATATTTATTTTTTGTTGGACGCAAAAAAAATAAATATAAACAATATTTTATTGTGACATATCAATTTATAATTCATCAAATATAAAAATTTATTTTCTATATTTTTAAATAGTTGATTGAAGATGTTATCAATTTAGATAAATTTTATTTAACAGTTTATTTAATTATATTATAATAATTAAATTTTGATGTTTTAAATTTTTAATATATTATTTATCTTATCACATGTCCTATCAAGAAAGTAACGTGGAAAATTAGAAGAAAGGGTGAGGAGATTTTGAATTTCTTGACGGCTGTTTAGAGGGTAAAAACGACATTTTATGTACCCTTGGATGGCACTCACCACGTCATCGTCTTTTTTGGAGCTGGAATGTAAGAAATTGCAAAAATCGGATCTACAGTTAACTCAAATGTCTAATCGGATCTTTCGTAAAAGCGGGACCGTTGAAATGGACCCGATGTTAATTTTCTCGCATATAAATGAACCAGAAGAAAACATCTTGTTTCCTGATTGTTCTCCGATGACTATAGATATATAGACAAATTTAAGAAAACATATCGTTTCGTGATTGTTCTCCACCACAGGTAAGGTAATAGCAATATAAACAATTTACAAGAGCCATATACTAATATCTTAAATATTATACATAAATGAAAATTTATAGATGCTTCCTTGAAGGTATTGCCTTAGTCCTGCTCAAATAAAATTTATGAAATATTTTATGGGTCGCCAAGGGTAGGGTTGCTCATTTCATGACCTGACTAGAGTGGTCGAAATCAAAATCGAGCAAGTCGGGTCGAGTGGGCCGAACTAATCCCGACCCGGCATTCCAAGCATAAAATTATGTTGTGGTGGTATGCCAAAAGGTGCAAGTGTTGGTTTACAACTATTTAAATCTACAACCCAATAAAAATTAATCAATTGTAGAATACCTTCTACGCCAACTTCATAATCTAGAGAGAAAATAGTCTTGAATAGGTCCTCAATGAAGATCTTTAAAAGCTAACTTTGTGAGCGTTTGTAGATTATGAATAAAGAAGAGAAAAGATACAAATTGCAATAAAGTTACAGATTAGAATGCGTGGGCCACATCACAAATAATTAAAATTCATATTGATTATTAAGGACCCATCCAAATAGAGGTTCTAAAAAATTCATTTAAATCGTTTATCTCCCTCCTATCAATTCATTGCCAGCCACCCCCAATCAGAGATACATTCTGCCTACAGAAATTTGAACCAAAAAATTACTCCTCCCCTGATAAAAATCTACTTGATTTACCAATGACTGGGAGGGTCGGCAGGCAAACAAGCCAGTAGGCCATCTCTAGAAGGGAGGCTCATCAACTGCCACTGCCTCCGCTTGCTAGCGCTCATAGTAGCCACCCCATTAGATTATTCCTAGTAGGCCGAGTTGACGACGACAGAGGGTCTAATCGAACAGAGGGAGAGAAATAGCGCATTAAACACGCAAAGAGACTACACTAGTATCACCACGACATTGTCACCGCAAGGATGAACCTTGTCATCCGTTGTCCTAAGGTAGCGATAGGATTGCAGGGTGGGGAGGCAATGGGGGTCAGGTTTGCTAGGGGCGGGGTCTCCCCATTCAGCGACACGAAGGGAGGTAGAGGCAGAGAAGAGGAGACGAAGATGAGAAGAAAAGAGGTGGATAGGAAAAGAGGAGCGAGGTCGGATGAAGGCCGGGAGGGTGTAACCTTGTAAATTGAAGGGCAACTTGGAGATCTTCGCCATGGAGAAGGACGGGGACGTCATTGGCGAAAACGGAGAAGATGAAAGTGCAAAGCAGGCATGGCAGGAGGGGGGAAGAGCTCTCCCATGTCAGATTTGACCTTTGCACTACGATTGGGCTCCGCTCCCAATTTGCCACCAATCTTTGCCTTGCAGACGAGGTCGACTGACCACAAACTCCGTTGCTACTATCAAAAATTGAAGGATGGAGAGGGGGGGGGGAGGTTCGGGAGGAGGAGGTGTTTGGGGATCGCTTGCTTATACCTAGGTGAATATTGCATTGCATTGCGTCGGGTCATCGACCCACTCTCGACCTGAACAAAACCTGCCGTGAGCCCACAGTCTCAAATCGACGGCCCGATTTCAGGTCCACACTTGGCTTGGCCCGAGGGCCCGACGGCCATCCCGTCCCGTTGACAGCCTTAGGTGAAAAGGGGGGGAGTCGCAATCCCCAATTGGGTGACACCATGCTTTTTCATTAGTATTAGAAAAAAATCAGATTTTTGGAATCCACCTGGCCGTCGAGTATAAACCAACTTGACAAGAGGACTTCTTCACCCACCTTCAACGCATATAGAAGACTAATCATATGATCACGAGATCATATATAAGCCGCGTCAAATGGTTTGAAGGTGCACAAATATGTTCTACACATAATGTGGCCGGCGCTTAATTACTTGCTAATTTGCCGCTTCTTGGTCTTTCAGACATCCGATCAATCTTTTAATTATTTAATTACGGATAAGCTTGTACACCAATTCACCGATCACCTGCAGTGTATATTTGATTATTTTTATCTTAATAACTTTGCAATGTTCGTTTTTAGGTAAAATGACTTACGAATATATAAATATATATATATACACACACGCAAATGTTGCTGACAACACACCATGTTTATAAAAATAAGATAGATATAATATTTTTTAGAAATCACATCCGGCAACGTGGTCATCTGAGAACCGTTGATCTGATTGATGAACCCCCTTCGCCATTTATCTGCGACTGCGAGGTTCTTGCCGATCCGACCCGGTGAGTCCGGAGACGAGTGAACGATGGGGAGAAGGGCACCCGGCGGCCGCCAGGCGGGCGGTGGCGGCGGAGGGAGGCAGCAGGCGGCGGAGCTGCCGCTTCACGCCGCCGCGAGGACGGGAGATATGGCCACCGTTCGGTCCGTATCCAGCTCCAATCCCTTAGCGATCAACGACAGGGACAAGCACTCCCGAACACCGTATCCTTCCTGATGTTGTTCGGCTGCTCGCTCTTCTCGTCGTTTGGGCTAATCGCGTGAGAACCGAGCGTTCTGCTAGTGCCAGACGTGTTCAGAAGTTGAGCCAGACGTGTTCAGAAGTTGATTATGTTGGGTGTCGGAGGAGATGACCTTGGTCTGGAAAACTTTTGAGAGATTTTCGGTGTTTATTAGTGGTTGTCAGTTGACGTAGTGAGTGACTATTAAATTAAGATCACGAACTTTTGCAGGTTCGCTGGCAATGCTGTTGTTGGGTGATTGCTGTCTAGTTTGGGGCCAATCTTAGGTGATAGTGATATTAGGCGTGTGATTGCTCTCTAGTTTGGGCGATTGCTTTCTTGTTGGGGCCATCGAGGCTCTCCGTTTCCCCCACTTTCCAGCGTGCAAGGACGAAAGGAAAAGGAAAATAGGTTGGATCCTCGCTCAGGCATTATGATATTAGCTGCTTATCGAGTTATTTGTAGGTCCAGAAAATAATGGAAGCATTGGGCAGCATATGGTTATGATGCTTTCCATCTGTGTAATGGAAGCATTGGGCAGCATATGGTTAAAAATGGCATGGTTGAGATCCATTCTTTTTTTCATCAACTTGAACATTTCTGTGTTTCACGGAGGAAGGATTAGGAGTTGCTTGATGCTCATCTCACCTTGTCTTACGTGATATTTTGTTAAAAGTATTTCTTTCACATATTTTTCCGGTTAGGTGTTGGAATTTCCGTGTTCTCATATGACCTCATTTAGCTCATAGATAGAAAATTTATTTAGGTAAATTGGTTAGCTGTCAGAAATGTTTCTTGGATCTGTTCTCACGGAACACCTCCCTTAGTCCCATATATATATATCCCTTGTCCACTATTTTAAGCCTGAACGCTGGTACTGTCCAATTAAGCAGATTACATGCCAACTTAGATTTCCGGCCAAGCAAATTACTAGGCCCTTAGCTAGCTCAGAATTGCTGCTACTATGGATCTCTGGAGTTGGTTCCCAGGCATCTTTTGTCTTTCTTTCTATGTGCTTCTATTTCCTACTTGTGTCAAATTTTAAACGTTATATTCAACTTCTTAATGTTCGTGGAGAATTTCTTTTCTCTTTCTTGCAATATGTGCATGCTTGGTCTCATTGATATCCATATCTCATTTTTACTTCATTCTTTGGCTACTCTGCTAATTCAAGAATATAACATGTGCATCAAATTAGGAAATTAGGATCTTACGGCTTTGTTTAAAATTCTTTTCGAATGGGGAAACTTTCTGAGGATCTCCGGATGAATAGACTAAGATCCCCCACCAACCCCTTGAGATCCTTTGAAAATCCATCATCGCCATAGTTAATTTTGCTAGGTAGTTGGCATTATGTCGCAGAGGATTTGCATCTGTGATTAACTACCGAGGAAAACAAAATCCCCATTTTATTAAAGATGTCCAACGACGGAGTGAAATAAGGGTGATAATTCGGATGATCTAAGGTCACCTTTCAATATATGACTCTTCCTCGGTGAAAGGTGGTACAGGTTTTGGGTTCTAACTTCTAAGTTACCCGCACGAGTCCAGCTTTCAAGTGTTAGCTTCTTTCCTAAAGAAATATGAGCAATGGAAAAGGTGGGTAATCGAGCAATCAAATGAACTAAAAAAATAGTCTGTTGCTGGGACATTATAACGAGCCCAAGCATAAAAGAAACAATACATGCATGAAACTTGAAGGTGGGCACCATGCCGTGCGTCAAGAAGGTTTTGGAGATACTGTTTTCTGGATTTGGTACTGGAACAGAGTCCATCAGTGTCTTGAAGACTTTAAATCGTGCAACTCTAGACCCTCCAATCCAAATTACGTATTCAATTGTCATTCAGATCTAACAGGATGTCATGATTAGAATATTGAACTGACCACAATAAGTAAAATAAGTATAGCTTTTTCGATCTTCTCAACTTATCTTCATAAAAATGTGCATATTATAACATGAAAATTTCACTGTTTGCTCGCCAGGCATGCCTAACTCTTTCTTTACCCCAGTTGCATACTACCTGTTCAAAATCTACCGATTTGAACCCTTGACACTGATATTTCTGAGGCTTCATTTGGCTGCGTGGTCTGGCCATACGGAGGTTGTCAGCTACCTCTGCCGCCACAAGGCAGATGTTGGTGCAGCTGCAATGGATGACATGGGCGCAATCCATTTTGCTTCTCAGAAGGGTCATCTAGATATAGTGAGGATACTTGTCTCTTCAGGAGTGTCTGCCAAAGCTGCCAACAGGAAGGGATTCACTCCTCTTCATTTTGCCGTCCGAGGTTCTCATATGGACCTTGCGAAGTACCTGATCAGGAAAGGTGCAAGCCTCAGTGCCAAGACAAAAGGAGGGGAGACACCACTTGACTTTGCTGGCAGTGATGAAGTCCGTTCAACGCTCACCGAGATGGAGAAATTGTCGAAGGAAGAACAGCATACCGCTAAAAGCAAGAAACCTGCTGAATGGAGTTCTGACCATGGAAGAGATGGAGATACTGGAGGCCGAGACATGGCCAAGGATGATGAAAAGGGCACTGGGGATGAAAGGGAGAAGAGGAAATCCAGTGATGCAATAACAGCAGGAGATGCTTCCGTGTCCAAGAAGCCCAGAGTTACACTTGGGCACCTTGCCGAGGATGATTTGCAAGAAGAGGCAGAGTAACATAATTCTGTAAGAATCGTTTGTTGAATTTGTAAGAGGATAATGCTTTCTTTTTCTGGTGTATACCGACTTTTTTCTGCTTGCAAGCAGCCTTCTTTTTCGGTAGAAATTTATCCATTCGCCTGACCATATTTGAATTTCCATGTGCGCTTAGGATGTTGATGCTGACTTTTATCCAGAAATATACTATTCCTATTAATCGGACAACATGGGGGTTCTTAACAAATTGTGTAAATATAAGTGCAAGAATGATGGATGAGAGATTTTTTTGTTATATTATTTGATATAAATCATTTTTTCGGTTGGCTAATTTGTACCGATCTCATTGATATAGTTACCATTTTATCAAGAAATGTACTATTCCTATAATTGAACAACATGGGATTTTTTTAACAAATTGTGTAAATATAAGTGCAAGAATGATGAATGAGAAATTTATTTGTTATACATTTATAATAATACACTATAAATCTATATTTAAAATTGGAATAGTATAAAAATAAATTATATGGACAACCGCCTATGCAGCCAGAGAAGGTCGCCATGACTGGCCAAACCTCTTTGAGAAGGTAGTTATTAAACACTCTCATGAGGTGTTTGGTTGCATGATAATGGGAGTTTTTATTTTAATTTTTAAAATTTGTAAGAAAACTTGTCAAAAAAATGTTTGGCAACCTTGTCAATTTTATATTTTGAAAGTGATTTTCTTCTTAAATAAAAAAGAAGGTCTCACTTTTTTCTTTTTTCTTGTGGTCCCCACTTTGTTTGATCATGAATGATAGTTACTCTTTTTTGTTATCACATCCTTCCAAACATGATAATTTTACGTAATGAGTTAGTTCATTTTTTATTTTAATATCATTTTTTATCATGAATATGTACAAAAAAATTATCATGCAACCAAACACCCCATTAGCATATCATAATTCGGCTTGCGTAAAGAAACATAGCAGGTCCACAGAGAGAGAGAGGACCGTTGTTAATTTATCATCTAGTCATGTATCATAGGCAAATATATTATAGAGAAAATGAATAGAAGATCCGTTTTCAAAAGCGCTTTAACCGGTGCTCCACTTTTTCAAATTTTCATCGTCCCCGATCCATATTCCAAGAATGACGTAGATCTATGTAAATGGTATCCGGTATTCAACTCGATTTCAATTAAATTATTCTTAAATAAAAGTTCAGTAATATTTTTGATTAAATTAAATATTAACAAAAATAAATTTAAACCGTTGATTTGTTAGATCGAACGGTTGTTAACATAACACTAACTCCCTTTGTGACGCCAAGGCCAAGATCCCTGATGTGATGCCTCTTCTCGAACTTTCCCCGTTAGGAGAGTAAACTGGTCGAATTCGATAACAAAATCACTAGAATTTGATTCTCATTTCGATAAAAGTTAAAATATTTTGATTCCAATTTTAATAATTTCGGAATCATTATATTCTAATTTCAATTATGTTATTGGAATCAAAATTGAATTTGATAATTTTCGATATACATATTAAATAGTAATTTTTATTTACAAATAAATTAATAATTTACATATAATTACTAAAATAAATTTTATTTTCATTATTTATTAATTAATATATTAAATTTAATAATTATTTTACTTTATTTAATTTAATTTATTTATATAATATACTTATTTTTTATTAAAATGAGATTAACGAAAATAAAATCAACTCATTTCAAAATCGAATCGAAATATAAATATATCACATTCTCTTTACACCCCCACTCCTAGAACTGTAACGGGTCAAATTCGGTAGCGGAATCATCAAAATTTGATTTCAATTTCGATAAGGGTTAAGGGGTTCCGATTCCGATAATTTTGGAATCACTATGTTCCGATTTCGATTCGGTTCCGATTTCGATAACGAAATCAGATCCGAATTCGATAATTTTCGAAATATATATTAAATATTAATTTTTATTCAAAAATAAGTTAATAATTTACATATAATTACTAAAATTTGATATTATCTCTTTAAAATTTTATTTTTACCATGTTATCGATTTATATAACATATTTTATAATTTATTTAACTTTATTTTATTTTATTTAGAATCAACTAATTTTGATTTCGATAAATTATCGAAATATTCAATTTTGATTTCGATAATTTATAGAATACAAAAATAAGTATCAGACCCGTTAATTTTTATCGAAATTGAATAGAAATATCAGATTCAGTTTACAACCTGCTCACTCCCCATCCCTGCCCGTGCCCTAGTTCCCTTTCTCGGCAGTCGGCACTTCGGCAGGTAGTCCGCCTGCAGCAGCACTACCAGCGTTGCAACCCTGGTATGTCCTTCTTTGGGTTGCACTAAACCCTATACCTCGCCTCCGGACGTTTGGCGGTCCTTCACGGGATCAGTTGTCAGTCAGTCCGGGAAGAGATTACCACGGCCAGCGGCTCATTTGGCCTCCATCTTCCCTTCAAACAACAACGCACCACCTTCGCTCAGTGTGCCTCAGCAGAATCCCCGGGCTGTGGCTACCCGCATCCCCTCGGCAGCTGTCCTCAACGAAGGTCAATTCTCTGCTGCTATCTGGCCCACCTCTACTCTTCGCACTTACTACTTCGGTGTTTTGCCTCCGGCACCAGCGCGTTACAGTCTAGACCGTGTTTGAGGATATGACAACAAGTAAATATAGGCACGTCGAGGAGTTGGAACGCAGTGACAGGCTGCCAAACTACAACTGGATTGTTGTCAGGATCGATGGGTGGCATTTCCACCGGTGAGTGCACCATCCTTCTCTTTAAACAAGATTGTGCACTTGCCTTTTATTTTACTTCTTGCGTCACATTGTGTAGATGAAACTTCGAATTGAACATTGTGTTCTTGTTTTTGTCCATCGGAAATCAATTTTACAAAACGATATAATGAATCATGCTGACAAAAACAAAATTATGAACAATCATATTATCAAGAATCAACACATAAATAATACAAAAAATGTTAAATTGTGCAAATGTTTTTATGTATGATAATAAACTTCCAAAGATTTGTTCTTTGTTCTTCAGGTTCTCAGATGCCCATGGATTTGAAAAGCCAAATGACATCCGTGCTTTGAGCCTAATGAATGCATGTGCGGTGTCAATGTTAGAGCACTTTCCTGATATAGTTTTTGCATATGGTGATAGCGATGAATTCAGGTATATTTGTTGAATTTAAAGTTGACTTTCAAGATTAACTGAGCATGCAAATTGGTTACTCACGAATCACGATTTTCTTAAATGGGTCAATGGATAGACTGCATACTTTGAACCCATTGAGAATTTGAGATTGTGCAGATATCAATTTTTTTGTTTTTTATTTTTCCTGTATAATGGCCACATATCGAAAAATAAGCTCCAGAATCTATATCTGTATTCTGTTTAATGACATTCTGCATGTCGGCACTTGGAGCATTGAGATTTCCTTTTGCTTAAAGAACTGCAGCTTCTAAATTCTATTCATTTTGTAGTTTCTCTTTATATGTTTTTAGAATCTTCAATGGTTCTATAGCCATAGTATTGTCTTGATTAGAGAAATCATTTAGTAGGTTTTATCCTCTTGTGTTGGAGTTCTTTTTAAGTTCAATAACTTATTTCTCAGTTGTTTATCAGGTGGATTATTATCTTTTAATCTTCTATACAGTACAATCACTTTAATAGCTAAGAGTGTTAGGAGCATGGTAAAGCTATTGGACTATCTTAGCGATCTTTATGTTCTTAAGAAATTTAGGATCAAACCCCCTTCCTCCGGATTGACAAATGTTGATTCTAATCTGCATTGTCCTAGATAGCCAATCCTGGCTGGATCAGGGGTGCCGATCGTAGTCTAGATTGGTTGTTCCTGCCATGGATTGCAGAATCGGCCGATCCGGATCGGGATTGACCGATTCTTGGATCGGATCGGTACCCACCGATCCGATTCCAGCCCGAACTACCGATCCAGCTGGGACTCCCGGCTGGATCGGTCTGAATCGACCGGATCGGTCGATCCTGGACCGATCCAGGTGGATCGATCCGGGAATCGGTCGATCCGGACCGATTCCCTAGAACCCGGAAGGGTCCAGAATCGGATCGATTCAGGACCCGATTCCGGACCATTTTCTGGTCCGATCCCCCCCAATAAGGGGGAGATCGGACCGATTCCCCCTTCCCACCCCTCATTCTCACTTCCCCCCCTCTTCTTCATTGTCTAGGGCTCCCCCTAGGCCTCTCCCCCCAACAATCCACCTTAAACAGTGGCCGATCCCCCCTAAACAGGTAAATTTAGGGGGGGACCTATCCCTTCTTCCCCCTTCCCTTTACCACCATAAAAATAATTTTTCTTCGGGGGCGTTGCCCCCCTGATACCCCCCACAAGGGGCGCTGCCCCCTTGACCCCCGCGACCTAACCGCGCAGGTCGATCCGCGACTACTCTGCGTCCCGCTGATGATAGTGTAAACATATTAATATATTTCACTATCACTTACACTATCATGTATATAGAAGATTCATATCTATATATATTATATACTTAAATTTACATAAAGATCTATTTAACTCTTTTCTCTCTCTCTCTATATGTAATAATTTATACTTATATGATAGTTTCTTGAAAGGAACTTACGTTGTATGACATTATTTGATAGAATGTCATCCATATTATTTTTTATTTTTTTAAAATTTTTTATTTATTCCTATGATTTTTACTGATTTTTTATGATTTTTTGAGGATTTTTATGATTTAAAAAAATTAAACAAATTGCCCCCGATCCGGACCGATCCAGGACGCCCTTTTCCGGAGGATCGACCGATCCGGACCGATCCGATCCCGATCCCGATCCCGCGATCCTTGGTTCCTGTGAACCATGGATTTTTTATTTTATTTCTATTTTATTCAAAAGAGTCGAGTAAGAGAGAAAATAAGCCTATTCATGTCTGTATATTCTATTCATTTGGCTTTTCATTTAAGAACTCAATGTATGTCAAATGAGATGGGATAGATAGTTGATGTAAAAAAATGACTGTCATGGTTCCTTTTTCATAAACAGGATGGGATTCATGGCCTGATGCAAATATAAACTCTACAAACATTAATGCTTTCATCTTCCATTGCAGTCCCTTTGATGCATGGATTGCAGAATCGGTCGATCCGGATCGGGATCGATCGATTCTTGGATCGGATCGGTACCTACCGATCCGATTCCTATCGGAATTAGCGATCCAGCCGGGAGTCCCGGCTGGATCGGCCGGAATCGATAGGATCGGTCGATCCCGGACCGATCCACCCGGATCGATCCCAAAATCGGTCGATCCGGACCGATTCGCCGGAAAACCGGAAGACCCGGAATCGAACCGATTCCGGGATCGATCCGGTCCTCGTTTTAAGGTCCGATCACCCCCAGGGTCGATCCGGACCGATTCTCCCCCCCCACTTGCCCCCTTCGGCTTCTTCTCCTTCCCCCCAAGGCGCCTTCGAGATCTAGGGCTTCCGCATCCGGCGATCCAGCATTCGGGAGGGGCGATCCAGCCTATTCGGCCAAGGCTCGGGGGAGGGGCGATCCACTGGGAGGGGCGATCCACCCTAAACAAGACAAGGTTTGTGGGGGGGTTTTCGATCTCCTCCCCCCCCCCCCCCCCCCCTAGGTGGGGGGGGCTCGGCAAGATAAAATCCCCCCATTGGGGGGATTATTTCACCCCCCAATGGGGGTGGGAATTGCACCCCCGGAGGGGGTGATTAGCACCCCTTCTGGTAAAACTAACACCCTCGGGGTGTTAACAATCACCCCCTCGGGTGATCGTTTTTAGCCCCCCCCCCCCTAGGTGGGGGGCTGCAGCATAAAATCCCCCATCGGGATTATTTCACCCCCAACGGGGTGGAATCGCACCCGAAGGGGTGATTAGCACCCCTTCGGGGTGGGGCCAACGTCACCCCGAAGGGGGTGATCGTTTACGCTCCCCCTAGGTGGGGGCTGCAAGCATAAAATCCCCCCCATTGGGGGGGATTATTTCACCCCCGACGGGGTGGAATTGCACCCCGAAGGGGTGATTAGCACCCCTTCGGGGGTGTTCAGCCACCCCCGAAGGGGGTGATCGTTATTTCTGATCCCCACAGGTGGGGGGGGGGCTGCGCATAAAATCCCCCACGGGGGGATTATTTCACCCCCACCCGGGGGTGGAATCGCACCCCCAAGGGGAGATTAGCACCCCTTCGGGGTAGTTCAACGCACCCCGTAAGGGGTGATCGTTTTACCCCCCCTAGGTGGGGGGGGCTGCACATAAAATCCCCCACTTGGGGGTTATTTCACCCCCGATGGGGGTGGAATTGCACCCCGAAGGGGTATTTTACGGTCCCCACCCAGGTGGGCCGGAAATCGCTCGCTCATTATCGTGTATGGTTTTGTGTTGTAGATAAGATGTCGGACGAGGAGCATGGCACCGGACCCGAGAATTTCGTGACATTGGATGGCAACATGGCCATCTCTTTGATTCTGAATAAGAAGAGAGTTAGATGCGAAGTGCCAAAAAGAGATGAATGGAGGTGTGTATCGGCTCGAAGCAACATATAAGCCGGGACGGGTGGCAATGTAAAGAAGTGTGATAAAGTACCTACCAGGGCGAGGGAGGAGATGAGGGCTTATATAACCGGGAAGGGCATCACGAGAGGAGGCGAGAATCGTCGAGAGACAAGACCTACGACGATTTGCTAGGTCGGAGAGACGCCGATCTTATGGCCGGAAAGAGCAAGAAAGGAAAGGGCCGACACGTGAAAGGGTCCAAGTTGATTCTTCATCTTCATCGACGAGGAAGATGCCCAAAGTTGGGGAGAGTCGTTCACGAGAGTAGGGCTCGGGCCGTGAGGACGAGGAACGAAGACGAGAGCGAGGAGGTTCGGCTTCTGGACGATCCGATGTGGGGGCGGGGACAAGGCACATTCGAGAGCCCCGAAATTCGGAGGACACATTCGTTCGACCGATGCCGACAGGAGACACCGCGCCATAGGGAGAGTGGCGAGAGGTCGCAGGGTATAAGACAAGCATTTAAAGGGGTGAAGGCATCGGCGTGGGCAAACAAAGAAAGCCCTTAAGCATACGGTCAAGTTCTTTCTACGTACGAGGTAAAGATTTGTTGAAGTTGTGGTTAGCATTTGCTTGTCGATATGAATTTCTTATTAAAGGTTAGCTATTATTAACAATCCTCTCTTTTCCCTTATCTTGTTTTTGAATTTGAGGTGTCCCGCACACGTGACCGACCATATTTCCGTATGGTTGATGCGATTGGTGAGGCCGGGCCGGGGGTTGAAAGCCCCACATCAAAGTATATATATGAAACAGAGGCTTGGATGAGGAGGTCGATGAGTTGACCTCGTGGATAGATGGATTCAAAACCATCCTAAGGAGAGGGGGTGCACCGTAATGTGCGATGGATGGGCCGGAATCACAAGAGGTCACTTATAAACTTCCTTGTGTATTGTTCGAGGGCACCGTATTTCGAAGTCGGTTGATGCATCGGGCCGGTGAAAAATGCAGACATTACTGTTCGGGCTTGACGAACAATGTGGTGGATGAGATAGGGAGGCCAACATTGTGCGGTTGTCACCACAATGAGGCCTCATATAAGGCTGCGGGAAAGAAGCTAATGGAGGCTCGACCTCGCTTATTTTGGGTGCCTGTGCGCACATTCTATTGACACGATGTTAGAAGATATTGGTAGGATGCTAATGTCAAGTCCTTGGTCAACCAAGGACAACTTATCACCTCATTTATCAGCGGCCATCCACGACTTTTACATATTATGAGCGAGGGCGACACCGATGGTCGCGATTGATCGACCGGGTCCCACAAGATTTCGCTCATTTTATTGCACAGAGAGCCTATACAGGTACAAGGCTAGTTTAAAAAGGTTCATTCTCTCCACTTGCTTATCGAGTACATGGATACATACGAGCTCCCTTGGATCGGTATGAGATACTCGCTAAAGATGAGCAACCGATAGAAGATAACAGTGGTGGGAGAAGGTGCGTACTATTTGTCGTCATAGAACCTTTTGCGGGTGTACTTAGGTTGGTGGATTCAAATGACAAAAATCGAATGGGGTACCGTACGATGCTATGGATAAAGCTAAGTTGAAAATTAAAGAGAAGCATCCCAAGGGTTACAAAAAGTGGTGGAAGGTGATCGACAACGGATGGGACAAAACCCTACATCACGACATTCATGCCGTGTATAATTTAGTAGTGTAATATGCTAATGATTACAAGTTATATTTTATGTATTACCCCCACTGTCTTTAAACTAATGGAGTAATAATGTTGTTACAGGGTACTTCTTGAACCCAAGGATACAGTATGGTGGCCAAGTATGTAATGATGGTGAAGTATTATCAGGCACACTATCTGTAATTAAACGACTATGTAAGACCCAAGAAGACAGAACGTGCGCTGAGGTTGAAGTAAGTAATACGTTTCATATTAATTAAACTTTTAACTTTATCTCAAGAGAAGATAAAAGTTTTAGTGTGTGTTTTCAGATGACTTCATACAGCACAAGATTAGGGTGTACGGGGATCTAGATTTATACTCATACGATGATAGGGTCCCCCCTAGTAATATGCTTACCCGAATTAATGACTCTTTGGTTAATTGACTTTTTTTTACATAACGTTACTGATGCATGTAATTGTCTTCTTTACAATTACAGCTGAGTGGTGGATTATGGTGACAAACAATGAATCGGATGGAATCCACTACGTCGCTAGATTGCAATTGGTGCTAAGTCGAGCACATCGTCATCCCAGTGAGAGAGAAATTCGAGCACCTTCAACCTTATTCATACGAAGAGGAGAAATAGGTTGAAGACGAAGATCGGAGAAGCTGGTTCACTTGCCATTACAATACGAGGTGAGGATAAAGAATATCAAAGATAGGCGGGTAAGACATCGGAGCAGTAGATTTCGACGCTCATTGCGGGTGGATTGTACCAAGAAAGAGCACAGTCCAAGCTACTCGGGGGCTTGTCTCAAGTGGCGGATGTGGACTTGGAATATCTATTCCAAGAAGAACATCCACTGCGACGGGTGGAAGACAAGGATGCCGAGGGAGAGCCGCAGTTCGACCCGAACGACGGATCACGTGGGCCGAAGGAGAGCTGACGCGTTGTTGGTGAGGATGAAGACATGCAGAAGTTGAAGAAAGTCAAGTTCCGTGCGCGGCTCCACTTCCCGATCCACCCCGACTACGGCTTCTGCAGAGACATCCGACTCCGCCCCGCCGCAATGCTCTCCTGCTCGAATTCCAGTTTTGGGTCCTTCTACCACCACCACCACCAAGAAGACGGGTGGATTATTTGGCTTTAAAGAAAGCATGCTTACCTTCACAAAGAAGCAAGTCAAGGAGATCCTACATTGAAGAGGAAGAAGATAAGTATCAAACGGCGACATCATCTCCTTGACACCGAGACCACTCGGCCACCTTCATCGATGAGGATGAAGAAGAATTTGCGCCACCCACACAACAACGTATAGGGGGTGGAGGTGGAGGTGGGGGTGGCGGAGGTGAGGGTGGCTCTACTAGTAGTGCTCGGACGAGTGGAGCAGTCCGAGATGATTTGAGTGATAAAAGACACTCGTGCTCGAGTGGCGGGCGACGGACGGTGGACGAGGTTGAATGTTCTAGACGAGTTTGCATCTTCCTATCCAGAGCCTGCCTCAGACAGTGAGCCTGGCTATCCACCTCCACCATCTTTTTTACCTCCACCTCCGACTGATCAAGGAGTCTATGAGTTTACCGACATGGCCCGATCTTTATTTTCTTATGGATACGGGTCAATTATGGACCGACCCTAATCAATGGAGATTTGCGTAAAATCGAATGACCCGGGACGGATGAGATCCAGATCCAGATCCATCCTACTCCGGACGTTACCATAGTTGGTGGTGATGCATATGTATAATGTATTTCTTTGTTTATTTCACGTAATGTAATATGAGTGGTAAGAAGAATATGTGTTGTACAATTTGTGGAGTTGGGTATGATTGTTTGTTTGGTAAAAACATGTATCTTATTTGATGCATGATGTGTTCTATTGTGTGATTGGATATGATATGTGTTCTATATGATTGATTGTTAATTTGTTATATGAATGAGTGTTCCCTATATGTTTTTCACATTTTTCCTGAGTCCTATGTATTTTTATTGATTTTTTGGCGATTTTTCCATATTTTTTCGAAAAGCAAAAAAAAAAAAAAACCGATCCAGACCGATTCTGGATCGGTCTGGCTCCATTGGAATCGGCCTGGATCGGTCCGATCCGATCTGATCCGGATCGGATCGGACCCGACCGATCCAGGATCCGATCCCGATCCGGCGATCCTTGCTTTGATGATATAATAAAATAATGTATCATATCAGTGAGAGCTTTAATCTCCTCTCATGTCTCTTGCTATCCCTTTCAGTTTTATCTGGACTGAGAAAACCAACTTCCATGAAAGACGGGAGAGGTATTTTTTCTGACAATGGTTTTCATTTTATTTGAAGCATTTTTTTTACTTTTGTAACTTGCATTTCATGTTTAATGATGTTAAGCATTTTTCCTTTTGAAAAGTATACTTCATGAGCCTTTTTAATTTGTTATCTGTTGGACTGTAAGCTAGATCTGATTATGTCTACTTTTTGTCTCGTTTTTTTCAGCAAGATACTTTCTCTGAGTGTATCCTTTTTTACTTCTGTTTATGTGATGAAGTGGAGAGACTTTTTTCCCACACAAGATTTATCATATCCGCCGGCATTTGATGGGCGCGTAGTGTGCTATCCACGAGTTAAAATTATTAGAGATTACCTAAAATGGAGGCAAGCAGATTGTGAGTATGACATCCATATCACACATCTTAATTTGATCTAACACCATCTATAATGCATTCCCTATTTTCTACATTTGGTTATCTTATCTCAGACTATATATAACATGATTCCATCTCCAAATCCTATCTGACCTGGGTTGAAGAATTCATTTGTTTTTGATACACAAGCATGCAAATTTATGTACATTTTATTTTGCAATATAATACATTTGATCATAATTTTGATTTTTACAAAGGTATAATTTATCGACATCTATCAATTGAAAACCCTCCTCTTCAGGAAATCTTAAGATAAATATTTCTAGGAGGTTCAAAATGTTTAATTTTTCAAGGAATCCATATTTCTAGCCATATACTATGGGCATATTGGACTAGTGGTTAGTAGTATTATGCATTCATTAACCACTGCTTAATTGTACTCAACTCGACAACTTGTTTACTAGAATATATACTTTAGGAATACATAAATTTTTTTCTCTAATAGTTAATTCCGCTCTCATGGTACTATCCCCTTACTTCTCATTGTCCAACAAACAACATGAACATGGTAATAATGTGGAAGGAGGATTTGTCCAGTGCAGAAATCACTCTTATTGTACTTTACCTCTTTGTTTCCTTGCATAAATTGGCAGGTCATATTAACAATCAGTTTAATACATGTTTCTGGATGCTAGTCAAGTCTGGGAAGACAAAAAGACAGGCTCAAAAATTTTTGGAGGTATATCTCCTCTCGCTGCTTTTGACTTGTGTTGTTCCCCATATTGCTAAATTTTAATTGGTGTATTTTAACTTTTGGTTCTCAGAAATGCCATTAATCATCATAAAGTTTCTTTTTCTTGCATTCTACTGGCCAACTTCAGTATTTTGCATTTGTTTGTCTTGCTCAAGTTGAAGGTTCTATGAGATATTGGTACACCTTTTTTATGGACGAGGACATGCTTTTTTACTACTTGACATAAAAATCTATTGTCAATCCATTCTTATAGAGAAAAGCCAATTGGATGGTGCAAATGTGGACAGCATCTGTAGAACTTAATAGACGCCTTGTTTTTTGTGATTGGGGGTGTAAACCAAGGAAGGTCAGGTCTGGTTGACCCAAATCCGACTTGGGTCCAATTGGGCCCATTTTGGATCCAAAACTTGAAAGTTTCAAAATTAAAAAAAATCTACAAAAATTAAAAATCATTTTTTACTCAAATCTTACATTTTGAGGGAAACTTCCATTTCCTTGAATTTGAAGGCAACTTTCGTCTCCCCTATTCCGTGGGTAACTTCCGCCTCCCCTCCATTCCACACTATAATTTGAACTCCACTTAGCGAAATTTTCATATATAATTTTTTGTTCAAGTACCATTTTACCAAACATTCTTAATTTTTTATCTATAATTTAATCTTACTAATGAAATAAAAAAATACAAGCATATTTGTGAAAATGTAACTTCGGAATTAAGGCCTGGAGGTTTGAAATCTGAATATTAAGTCTTGAAATCTGAATCAACTTGTAAATATGAAAAAATTCATGGGACTGATTGCTAGAGTGTATGTGTGTGTGTGTGAGAGAGAGAGAGAGAGAGAGTGGCGGAAGGGTGTGGGGATGTAAGAAGGCCCCTTGGGGATCTTATATAGGTACCCCAAGGGGCCTTGGGGGTACAAGATGTGCCCCCAGGTCACTGATGGTTGGGGCAGTTCTCCCAACCCAGCCACTAGCCAGCCAGGTCGGGCATTTTGGGTCCCAACCAGAGTGGTTGGGACCAAAACTAACTGGGTAAGGTCGGGTCGACCAACCTGGTCATGATCTGGCATTCTACAGTGAAACTGTAAGCATGCTCTTCAATGTTAGTTATGAAACTCTGAAATAGTGAAGTCTGAAACTAGTTGCAGTGTTTGTGTGGTCAAAAGTAAGTTTTGATATAGTTATCAAGATACGAGGCATCCCATCTTTAAAGTATTTTTTTGCATGAAAACCTTCTTTATGTTTCTCTATACAGATTATGCTTTGTCTTGTTTAAGAATGCCTTTTTCTAATAAACATGACGTGGTGTTGTTACATTCTCCAAGTGTTGTCTAAAAAATACAAAGTAGTTTCAAATATCAGTTCAGAAGTTGCTGCAGTAAAAGAATTTGTTCAAAGCCTTAGGTTTTGAGAAGACCAAATCTATGTTCCTTATAAGGGGATTCCAAACTTAAACTGATAAATTTGTTGAATTGTAGTTTAAAGATGAGATCAACAAGGAGCAGTCTGATTTTCTTAGAGGTAATATAATTCTAGACGATTTTGTGGTTTCACATGCACTTCTTCATGAGCTGAAGTACATGAAAGTGTATTGGCATAGTGTCTACAATATTGATTTTTATAAGGTCTACGATAGAGTTAATTGAAGATGTACATACAAGGTGATGCAACTCATATGGATTTGACGGTAAAAATGTATTTCTTGGATTAAATGGTTTATAATGACTTTAATGAAGTGTGGCTGGTTGTTGTCCGCAGCCTTTAAAAGAAAGGTCAGTCCACCTATCCAATGTCCCTGGAATGTATACATTGGAAAAAACTGTGAATGTGCTGGACAATGCATACAAGAGACCTGTTAAATTTGAACGTTATGTTTTGCAGTCAATTTCTTAAATGATCATATGCATAGAGTACTTGTGTCAGTCGTTTGAGCAGAATCATTCACATCAATTATCTTACTTCTCTTTCAAAAATCAGTTACCTTTTGTGCATATTTTCATCACCTATTTTGAATGATGCAGGGTACCCAGACAAGTGAGAAAAACGAACTGCTCTTTAAGGATTTTGGCACTAGTTACAACTCCCTTTCTGCCATATTTCGAAAGGGATCTTGTGTATTCAGAGACAAGGTAGGGTTCCTTCTCCCCAGAGTTTTGTAGAGGAAATTGTTAATTTGTTTGATGTACCTTTTTATGAATATTAGTGAAAGCAATTACTAACATCATTGAATATCTTTATTGTATTTTATAATCCTAAACGGCTAACAATGCTGCTACGTTCAACAATTGTAGTTTTAAGTTCTATTTCATTTTGCATACAATTTCTTCCTGGTTTCTGCTGATATAACTGTAGGTATATATATTTTCACTTTGCAGGTTGAACAGAGTGAACATTTGAATGATGATGGGAATCTCATTAAGAGTTGCGACAAGGTAAAAGTGGAGCACTGCGATATAATTGGGGAAGATTTCTGGAAAGAGCACCCTCACATTTTGGTAGAGGACTAATTGTTGGTAAAAAATATTGGTATATAATGTGTTATTATGTTACCCTTTAACGTATATCACCCTATGTAAAAATAAAATCGTTTCAGACAGTTTATTGTGATGCAATAAATCTTTTTTTACTGACATCATTGGATATCTTTAAGGTAATATGGCTAAAAATCTTTTATGTGATTTTGGCCGATGCACAAATTAAACAAAAGAAGAATACAAAGAACAAAATGAAGGATGCACATTATAAAGTTCCAGTGTATCATTTCCCAACATATATAATTGTCTTCAATTAGTTTTGCAACTCTTAAAACACTGCTTTCAGAAATCCTCAATCTCTTCATAGCTGCAACTAGAGGCTTGTATGGGTGCTGATTGTTCAGAACAAACTCCACAGTTGACAATCCCAGCCTCTCTCCCATCCAAATTAGCTCCTGCTTCTCATAAGCATCCTTAGAGCATAAGAAAAAAAAAGGAACGAACAATGCCACTTGATGATTAAAGAGGTGAACACATCAGCAATAAGTATCATATGACGTGGGTAGAGCACCTTAAACTGGATCGTTTTAACTGCTTTATGATCCTTTTGGTGACCCATTTCATATGATGTGTATAAAATGCATCGTTCTTCAACCTTAGAAGCAAGGAATATACACTGTTGCAATGGTCTGCAGAAAATGCATCGTTCAAATTCCAGAAATGGTGAACGTTCACAGCATTTAGTTCCTGAAATACACTTCCAATCATGCATTTACCCATATATTGGTAAAATAAATAAAAAATAGTAGCATGACTTCTTATACATGTATCATACTTGATTGTTTGACCTGGTTTTATCTTTTCAAAACCAAATTATGTATTCTGAAAATATAAGCATATTCACTTTCATATCCATTAGCAACAGTGCTCCTTGAAGCCCAATTGTCTAATTGAGAAGATGGAAGTGAAATTTAAGGTGGCTACCATCCTGACCTCTTATCTTATCCCCTTTGCATAATATCATGATTCCTTGGCAAATATTTCATAAAGCGGTGCGGAGTTCCTTTTGTGGTGAGGTGGGGAAAAGAACTCTTCTAGCATGGAATTAGTCACCTATGGAAAGAACTAGAAAATGGAAGGCTCTTGAGGCTAGCTGCTCTAAGAATAAGAGGACATCCACCCTGCCGCTTAACTAGAAAAGATAATGTGATTTGTGCGTTATCTGCAGGAGCTTCTTTAATTAGTAAAGAACATACTGGTTGTAACAACTAATAACATATACTTTAAAGTAAACAAAAAATGGATGAACAAAAGATTAGTTTGTGCAATTACCTAAAATGAAAGGGCACGCCCTCCAATCACCTGTGCCCTCCTTTTGAATAGGATTACCATTCATATCAACTGGACCATCACCAGTATATGGTCCTCTGATTTCAGCCTACAAAATAATTCCATCACTAAAAGAGAAAAACTTGCCAGAGTACACAACTCCAACCACCCTTTTTACCTAGAAAGTGCATCTTTTGATCAAGGACACAAGTAGCAGTCTAAACAATGAAAATGATTAATCATGTACAAGTACAGATGGTGCCTTCCATTTCCTGAGTAATGTTTGATTTCGCCACTGAACTGTAATGAAAGAAACGCACGCAACCCATCTCCTAAACAACAAGGTTAACACTGCTAGAGTAATTGTAAGGAAAGAAATGCACACAACAAAAGCCTAATACAGTGCATAGACAAACTACTATATTAATGTACAGGAATGGATGAATGCTGAAAGAAAAGGGTAGAGAATCTTCCGGTGAATCTCATTTAACCTGATGCAACACAAAATGTGCTCTGGCAACTTTTCTGGTTTGTTTTCTTGCACCACATGATAAGCATGGAGGGAATAAGAATCTGTCTTAACGTCTCTTAAATTGAGAGATAAATGTTCACATGAATTGTCAAGTCAACATCCAAGTTGCAGATCTTCGACCTTTCCTTGATATGTAACTAAATCTGTGCGTTTCTATGTCAATCTCAACATAGTCTTCCCCCTGCCACAATACACAGATCGAAGTGGAACGGATAGCTAGGTCAGCCGTATCCAGTCCATGGACCCAAATACATGTTTTTCTTTAAAAAGCAAGTTCATATAACAGCCATGAAGAGAGTTAAATCCCTATTATTAATTTGCACCGCCTTCTTCCACTATGCCATGCACCGGAGTAAGGTTCATTGATAGGCATCCATCTTGACCATCATTTTTTTTTTGTTTAAACAGTATGCATGTATGAAGCACATATCAGAAAGATACATTTTCAATAATGGAACCTTGATAATCATCCAACGTTGTCCAAGGACAAGGACAATATCTTGATATCTAGAAGTTTAAGGGGATACTTGCCAAGTAAAATTCATGCTGAGGACGAGACAGAACAGGCTTTTCATTGTAAGCATGCATAAGTTTCCGTGTTCTTCTGCACTTAAATGAAGACCTTCACTATTTACAACACGATCTAGTATCTTGAGTCTTTCTCGAACAGGTACAATTGTATCGACAGGGAAACCCTTGTACCTTCTCTACTCCGTCATCGATCAACTCCTGTTGCATAAAGTAGCATGTGTTGTTATACACATGATAACCCAAACACAATCTTTAAATCAGGTGCACTGATATACTATAAAACAGCTTCAAGGTCGTGGTGAGAAGCATGTGTGAATTCATAGCAATAAACACAACAAACATTTCCTGCACACTGTATCACAAGCACCACTTGATTCAAACAAAATCAATCAAATAAACTTATGAGATGTTTGGTTGCACAATAATTTTTTGTAGATTTTCATGATAAAAAATGATATTAAGAGAAAATGAGAACCAACCAATGACAAATAATTATCATGTTTGGAGGGATGTGATAACAAAAAAGTGTAACCGCCATACGTGACCAAATAAAGTGGGGGACCACAAGAAAAAAAAGAGGTAAGATCCTTTTTTTTTGTCTAAGAAGAAAATCACTTTCAAAATATAAAATTTTCATGCATGTCAAGCACCTTTTTTAACAAAATTTAGTATAATTTTTAAAAATTAAAATAAAAACCTCCATGATCATACAACCAAACACTCCCTTATGCTTCTGGATATGTTCATGCTTGTAGTTGAGCCAGAGTGCAGCCTTTTCATATAAGAGCAATACCATCTACGCATTTGCAGTTCTGCATTTATAGAGATGATAATCAATCGAAGTAGAACTATGCAAGTCAGTTTAATCGATTCACCTTTGCTATTCTTTCTTTATCTGTTCTGAACTTTCACAAGGCAACCTACTTTTTCTTGTGCTCTTACAGAAAACTTGCACAAGCTACCCTCAAAACTTGCAATAAGCAGTTTTCTGCTCAAGTGTTTATTTCAGCAAGTAACATCCTACATACTGGCTGCATGCCAGAAGTACATGGACTCAAAGTTAGGTAAACTCCTGGTTTATTTCATGAAGTGTGGCAGCTAGGGGTGTAAACGGTTCGGTTCAGTTCGGTTTGGGCGTTTTTTTTTTTCCAAACCGAAATTGAACCGATAAGGGGAACCGAACCGAACCGAACCGGTTCAGTGAAGCCTGAACCGATTGTGGTTCGGTTCGGTTCGGTTCGGTTAATCGGTTTAATGCATATTTAAATAAATATAAATAAACATAAACTAAAATATACATTATAATAATTATTTAAGATTAATATGAAGACTAATACTTTATTTATAATATATAATTATATATTTATACTAATTAACTTAAATTTATATTAATATATATTTAAAATTGATATAATATATATTTAGATGTAATATAATATGTAAATAGAGTGGGTCAAACTTTGCCAAATTGGGTCAACCGGTTTACCAGTTCGGTTCGGTTTGGGGAGATGCCGAACCGAACCAAACCGATAAGAAATTATCTGTTCGGTTCGGTTCAAGAAACCGAATGGATAACTTGTCGAACCGAACCGAACCGATCGGTTCGGTTCGGTTTACCGGTTTACCGGTCTTACTTGAACACCCCTAGTGGCAGCAGGTGCCAAAAAACAGAGAGGGCCCAACAGATCTCCTGGTTTCAGCATCAGAAGAAGATACACGAGACCAACAACAAACAGATGACGCTACTCATCTTCAGAATTACCAATCTCGGAATTTTTTCCACGAAACCATATTACCGACAACATATAAATAGATTCCGACATTACTAAAATAAAACATAAAATAACTCGACTCGAAGCAAGACATCTGAAAAGAAGACTTAAATCTAATCTACTATTTCTTCTTACTCGTTCCAAACGAAAAACCGATCAACCTCTCAGTAGTTCTTATGTTTTATGAAAATAATCAAAATATAATGTACCTATTTCTATGAACTACCCGCGGCCAGAACGAACGAGGTGATCATCCAGGAAGAACCTAAAATGTATTCCTCGAGAAATGTCCTAGTAATTGCTTCAACTTATGTAGTAACTTTTTGATTGCCAAGAAAGTAGGGTGTTCATGGTTTGATTTGGTTTGATTTCTAAGTATTTTTTCTCAAATCAAACCAAACCAAACTATCTCCCAAACCAAACTGAACCGAACCAAATTAATTCGGTTTGGTTTGGTTTGATCTGGTTCAAACCATATTTTATTAAGGTATAATAAATATGTCAATATATAATTTTATTTTATTTATTTTAAATCACATTCTATTAAAATTTACTGTATTTGTTTATACATTTCATTGATTTGTCTTAAAAACTCTTGAAACAAGTTTATTTTCATAAGAAAAGACACGTAAATATTGTATTATATATAACTTAAAATAAAATCTTTAATCTAATTCGTGTTATTCGGTTTAGCGGTTTGGTTTGAAGAGCCAAAGAAACCAAATCAAATCGATCGGTAGTTCAAACCGAACCAAACTCCTAGTTTGGTTTTATTTTTCGGGTTGAACCAAAGAGTGAACAGCCCTACAAGAAAATGACAGTACAAAACGTGGTTGGAAACAAAAAAATGCATATGAATATGTTGTCATTTAGGTGCTGAGAATTGCATTGATATGCAAAGCATATATTAGATCGGTTGTGTCAGGACCAAATATATTACATCATGGTTCTTTGTTTTGAATCCTTAAAGATAAACGAAACTAGGAATAACTTTCTGTATCTCTAATATTTCGTCTTTAGTTCTACAAATATCCCAAAAATAAGATTTAGGTTCTAGGAGATATTTTAAATATACGGTTTAAAATGTAACTCATACAAACTTCGGGGATCGAAATATAAAAATAAAGAAAGTTACGTCTAATTTCTAATGTTTGCGGGGACTGGATGATGAAAAGATCTTTGAAGAAAACCTAGTCGGCGGTAACGAGAGGAGATGCATGCGATGCATCACACACCACGCGGAAGTGCGGGTCGCCGGACTATGGCTGCCGTCCCCGGCGGAGGAGGAGGAGGAGGAGCAGGAGGGGGCGACGAGACCCGGGACTGGTCGGAGATGACTCCGTTATGCCTGACCGCCGTATTTCGCAAGCTGAGCCTAGAGGACCTATGGAAGGGCGCGATGCGGGCGTGCCGCTCCTGGCGCGAGGCAGCGAAGGACCCGTCCCTCTTTACATCCTTTGATCTGGAGCCCTCCTTCGACGCCGAGGGGAGCGGCAACCCGTCGGATGCCTCCGCCTGGTGGACACCAGCGTTCCAGAGCCGCATCGCTTCCATGCTTCGCTCCGTCGCCGAATGGGCCGGTGAGTCCCTTCGGGAGGTCCGTGTCCGCCACTGCTCCAACGCTTCGCTGGCCTTCGTTGCTGAGAGGTAAGGGTCATACTTTCTTCGGATCAACGACGATGTGTGGCAGATGGCTTATGTTAAGATCTCGGTTAACGGATTAGAACTGTGCTTTTAGGCTGTAATACTACGTCCTCCAGGTCTCTGGAGCTATTTGATCGATCGGGCACTTTATGGGATGTATCTAACTACGGAATTGCGAGGAAAGGCTTATGAGATGGGGTTGTTTATGCTTTTGTTGACGAAGCGATGTGTGATTTTTAATCGAGTGGGTCAATAGCTATGATGAGATGGCATCTCTGTTGCAGCCAATTCATAGTAATATGAGCACTATCTATCTAAAGATATAAATGGAAGACAACATGCGGACGAGGAGAAATCAGGGAGTTTCTATTTTAGAAGACTTTGGCCAAGAAAGTACGAGATATAGGGCTATTAAGTTGAGAGCATGTCGCTGGTGGGAGGTTGGATAATCTTTTCCAGAAGAAACTGTGCATGGTCGAAGAGGAATATTCATCAGGAATCATACCGTATAAACTTTCCTGAATCCTAAGACATGGTAACTATCACAAATTTGCAGTAAGGAGTTAGTTAACCAGGCTTCTAATATCCACATAATTCAATTAGCTTGGTTGCCATTTCTGTCGAATTCTACTTCAATCATTAAAAACTGAATCACAGCAACACAAACTTTCTCCTTCACTGTTTGATTCAAACGAGTGGATGGTTTAGATGATAATCTGGCATACCAAGACATGATAAGTCATGAAGTGATTTCAAGGGGAGTAAAATGGAGAATATTTGACACCAAGGTGTATATTTCTTTTATATTTGATGTAGGTTTATGCGTAATGTCTTCCTCAGATTTGCCTATTTCACCCTTGCTCGTTATTGGTGGGTTGCTTTGTTTGTTTATGGTTTTCCTCGGGTGTTAGGGATTTTCATCCCCAAGCTGCTATGTGTTTCCATTTTGTTAATAACTGAGTACGACCTTCCTTCTTTCAAAAATAGAAATAAAAAGAACAACATGGTCAGATTTATTCTTTCAAATCACTACCTGTTGACTCCTCTGGCTTGGCAAAAAAAAATAAATCCTGAAAGCATGGGTTTATAATCATAGCATATTAATGACCTTCCGACCTTAATGTCATGTATCTTTTTTATCTCAAGGAAGCAATAACCCTATAGACATTTCTTCTAACAGGAAAAATGAAAAGTGTTCTTCTTGACTTGAGCCTTTTGTCAGTGGCCTGCTGTAAATCACAATGCCTACCCTGGTATTATGTTGTTTCATCTCTCTCTCTCTCTCCCTCCCTCTTTAAGAGCCAGGAAAGTAATTTATGGTTAGAAGTTAGAACAGAAATTTTATGGACATGAACCATTGTAGTGGCTAGCAGAGCTTACCGAGAGTTAGATGGGAGTATGGCATTTAGGTGGTTGACTTGAGGCTATGATTTCAGAATCATACTAGTGTCTCATTTCTACATGACTTGGTTTGGATCAACGAAGTCAGCCAGTCAGCATGAAGCCAAGAGAATCCTCGATTGACCTGACAAAAGAGAAAATAGAGAAGTAAACAAATCATCTGCCACTTTTTCCATGATTTGGAAGCAGAAGATTTCAAAAAATGTAACTTACCACAGATTACTAGTGTTCCGTACTTCCGTCATCTGAAAGAGGCATCAATGCCATAATGGAGGGATGTATACAGCCAGAGGTTCCATGGTTGGGAGGACTGTTCTCTAAGGCTCCCTCTGCCTGGGTCCCTACTGTCCCTGAGATTCCCACTGTGGGAAGTCCACAGGTTTCAAACAGTAACAAGATACTTGTTGCTAAGACCCGGCTACAAGCCCAAGCAGAACTACTTTTTTTCTTCCTCCTGTTGCAGAAAAGGATCAGTTGGTAGCCAATTTATCAGTTGGTGATTCTACAAATCATGGATCTAAGTTTACTGCTTTAGGTCAAGATCTGAATTGGCTGACAAAAATATTGGAACCGACTGAACTCTAGTCAGCTAATGCTGCACTAATCTTTGAACTTTTCGTCTGTTTTTTTTACTAAAGTATAGATCACTTCCCTATTAAAATATGATCAGAGTAGTTAGTGTGGATCAGAATCAACAGATTATGCATGCAACATTTTGCAGGCATGGGGTTGAAGTGGCTTCTGTGTTGCCACACGCTCCCTGTGATACAAATCCTAAGGTTGCTCTGATTTTTGATTTTCCTCAGTGGTGCACAAAATTTGGTTCACATGGTTGTGACATAGTGATGGGCAGCCTGAGTGGAAATACAAGATCATTTAAACCTCTGTTGATGAAACAAAACTGTATTGAATTAGTTCCCTTTACTCCTTCAATTTTATCAAGGATACTGCATGTTTAGGTTCTTTTATATTCTTTTATGATCAAAAGATCCAGGCTCACACGGATGTCCAGAATCCAGAATCAATTGGTTGAATACACTGAATCCCCTCTCTTCTGACTGGTCTTGTGCCACAATCCTGACCATAATGCTAACAACTCCACCACTCAAGCTTCTTCAGTACCCTACATATCAGGCTTCCTCTTCTTCCTCACCAACTCTCTACCCCATTTTGCCAGTTGTTGGACTTCCCGTCTGCATTTCAAGATTTCTCTCTATTCATACCACTTGTTCACACCTTTCTAAACTCACTCACCGGAGATGTAGAGGTGCTTCCTGCATCCATAGTGCTCAACAGGGGCCACTCCTCCAGCTAAAAGAAGCCAAAGAACTCCACTAGTGGATGACCCATTTCATTGCTCATTAAAAGCTCCCCCCCCCAATCCTTTCTTGCTTCATCATTATCTACTAAATGCCTCCTTTATGTTCAGGTGACCCTACTACAAACCAGCCCTACCTGTGGTTCACAACCCATCCCCAGAATGCCTCTCCTACTTGAGCCTTATTGAATCATCACTCTCCTTTGCTATGTGGTCGCTAAAACCTCCTTTACTCAGGATCTCCAGAGCAACCGCAGAAGTCGACCATTGCACATGCTTACATATTTCTATTGAGGACGAAATGTAGTGATCGGGTACACGCAACATCTTTGAAGGTACATATGACAATATCACTCATTTTCAATCGCAACATTTACTCAAGTGCTCTCTGTACTTCCTTCCATTTCTCATTCTCCGTACGTGAGTTTCTGCTGAAAACAAAAACAAAAACAAAAACTCTAGTGCAGAAAGTGTCTTGGCCATTTTTATAAATTCTTCTTTTCTGTGTTTGATGGTTAATGCAGGTCGCCTAATCTCCAGATTCTCTCCATCAGAAGTTCGCGGAATGTGACAACTTCATCAATGGCAAAGATCGCACGTTTCTGTCCCAAGCTGCAGGAGCTTGATATAAGCTACTGTTATGATATTTCTTTCACGTCCCTCGAGCTCATCGGACAGGCTTGCCCTCACATGCAAATATTGAAAAGGAATTCATTAAATTGGTTAGATCCTTTTCAGCATATAAGCACGGTTCCTGCAGGATACCTGATTGCCTGCCCTCGAGATGGGGATGAGGATGCTGCTGCCATGGCCATCGCGAAGTTCATGCCCAAGCTGAGGCAGCTTGAGATGCGGTTTTCACAGCTGACAGCCTGGGGACTCAGCTGGATCGCCGAGGGATGCAGAGACCTGGAGAGCCTGGATCTATTCGGATGTGCGAACCTGACTAGCAGGGCGATCGAGCAGGCTACCCTCAACCTGAAGAATCTGAAATCACTTGTGAAACCTAATTTCTACAACCCGCGGGACGTCTTCCTCCCAGGAAGGTACGGCCGTTGGCCCCGGTATAATGAGCGCGTCCGGACGAATGTTTTCTGGATCTAACTGGGCATGGATAGTTTCGTCGTGTGGCTTCAATTTCACTTGGTTTCTGTATGAACCCTAGGCTGCATCCAGGATTTCTCCCCGTAATGGCGGGTCTTGGCTTTGCTAATAGAGCATTTGATGAGGTTGGTATTGAGTTAAACTGATGCATGTTCCAGATCAGGCGATTCCAATCTAAAATCGGAATCTGATTTTCTTTCGGTTCAATCTTTCTGAGGCAAGAGCCGAGGCCCGAGGATAACACCCATATAATTTGTCTATTTTCAAGGCTTTTATTATTAGGCAAGAAATTATTATCCTAACTTTTCTTCTGATATAGTGACTCTTCGATCGAAGAAAAACTCTTGCTACGCAGCATATTTTTGATCCTTGTTGAATAAACACTGATAAATTTTTTTTTGTGAGGACTGGTTGCTGCAACACACAGAAAGAGAGAGAGATGTATAAAAACTTCATCTTTCTTCACATTTTAAAATTGTGAATTTTATAATAATTGATGATATAATTTATTTTCTGCTGTAGAAGTTGAGAGAGAATATAAGTAATCTGCGAAAACTTTTAAAACTTAAGCACTGAGATAACTAGGATCAGACATATAAACATGTGAATATTCTCTTTGGTACTCAATATGGGACTAAATCTTTCAACACTCTCCCTCTTGGCCAGTTATCATTGTCAGAGTCACGATAGAAATACATGGGACATAACCGAGTGAAAATAGGAGGTTGACTCACCAAAGGGACAGAGTTCGAGTTCATCTACTCTGATATCACGTTAACTAACTCAAAATCACGGCCTTGAGTTAGAGTGGCACAGATTTTTAAACATGGGTACTTTCCCTATCTAGTTAATATGGAACTATTTTAACTCACCTCCTTACGTGTAAGCTCTTTTGACTGTCACATGTACACTATTTACGGGTGACGGTCGACGGAGGAGGTCCACAACTCTTGACTTTAATATCATGCGAAAAATCTTAAAATCTAGACATTGAGATAACCAAAATCAAGTTTATAAACACGAGAATACTTCCTATGGTATCTAATATGGGACCAAATTCTTCAACACGGTCTCTATCGAAAGGAGAAAAAAAAGAAGTAACTTAGATTGTTTCAATCTAAAAGTCTCACATACATTGGAATGAGATTATGTTCTGTCATAGATATCAATGATTAAAACATTTTTCCATCGTCTGAATCAAACGCATACGAAGTCGTTCAACCTCTTGACGAAGAAAAACCGAGTGCAAAGCATAATTTTCATTACTTATTTTTTAAGAAAACACGGAACTTCGAGAGTTTTTTTTTTCTTAGAGGAGGCGAAAATTACTCATTTTCTTTCCATTTCAAAACAAGACCACGAAAACAACGGTAGGCATCTCCAAGGCCGAGCTTTATTTCCTCATCTCCTATCTCGCCGAGCCGACCTTGGAGGACTCGAGCTCCTCGTTCTTCTGCCTTGGATGCAAGCAAACGTCGAACCAATAGAATCTCAAGTAACTCAAAGTTTGACTAATAAATTTTTTGACTATGTTCATTTATTACGCTAAAAGATTAAGTTTTAACAACAAAATAAAATTTGACTCATTTAATGAGTCAAGGCTCAATAAATTTACGGACAATTCGATTAAATATTTTATTAAATAATAATAATTTATTATCATTTAAATATATTAAATAATTTAAATTAAATTTAGTAAATGAGTTAAATCTAAAATTTTAATTAATTCTAAATTTTATAAATAGATTTATATATAATTTAAATTTGTATTTGTATTAAATTTTTAGTTCAATTATTGATTTACTTCAAATTTAGTTCGTTTATTTGTATTAAATTAGATCAAATTTATATAAAATAAGTAAATCAAATTTGAACAAAAATTTAAAGACTTGATCTAATTAATAAACGAACTAAATTTGAACAAAAATTCACAACACTAGTTGAAACTCAAACCTATATAAAATAAGTAAATCAAATTTGAACGGCTCAGACTCGACATTACTCGTGTGCACCCTTATGGGGTGTTTGGTTGCATTTTAATTTTTAAAAAGGTTTCATGATAAAAAATTAAAATATATTACCAAACAAGATAATTTTTAAAAGTGAAAACGTGACAATAAATGTGTTTGACAAAAATATTTTAATTTTTAAAAATGATAATGAGGTGTTTGGTAGCATTTTAAATTCAATTTTCATCAACTTTGTAAACATCACATAAAATGATAATGAGGTGTTTGGTATCGGGATAAAATGGATGGGGATAGGGATAAACCAATCCGTGTGATTGACCCTATTCCCATTATGTTTGGCTTGATTTAGGATAGGTTTAGGGATAATCCTATCCCATGTTTGGTATGTTAACAATAAATTCGAAGATAACTTTAAATTTTTATATTTTATCTTTATTTTTTATATTATCTTATTATATTATTCATAACATATTTATAAATATCTTAACTCATTTACACATTTATATAATAAATTTAAAATATTATTTAAATATATAAATAAAAATAAGTTTACACGCGGACGGAACTCAACCCGCCCCCCCTCCGGACATAAGCCGGCGGACGGAGACGGATGGTGCTCCCCGCGGAGCCGCTCCCCGACCCTCCTTCTCGGCTACGGGTGGGCACAAAACGGTTCAAACTGAGAAATTAAATCGAACCAACTCATTCGGTTCGATTTGTGATCTCTTTCGATTTGATTCGATTTGAAAAATCTTTAAACTATTTTAAACTAAATTTTAAACTGACTTAATTGAAAAATATAAAAAATTATTAAAATATTAATAAAACAACCCCCCGCCGGACGCTCCCCCCGCGGACGCCGCAGCCCCTCCCCCCGGCGGACGGAGCCCCCCTCCTCCCCCGATGGACGCCGCGCCCTCCTCCCCGGCGGACGGATCCCCCCTCCTCTCCCGGTGGATGCCGCTCCCCTCCCCCCGGCGGACGGAGCCCCCCCCCTCCTCTCCCCGGCGGACGCCGCTCCCCTCCCCCCCCCCCCCCTCCTCTCCCCGCGGACGCCTCCCCTCCCCCCGGCGGACGCGAGCCCCCCCCCCTCCTCTCCCGGCGGACGCCGGCTCCCCCTCCCCCGGCGGACGGATCCCCCCACCCCCCGGCGGACGGAGCCCCCGCTCCCCCTCCCCCGGCGGATGCTCCCCCCCTCCCCCCGGCGGGAGGATCCCCCCCTGCCCCCCCGCGGCGGACGGCGCCGCCGCACGAAGGACGCCGGCAGCCCCTCCCCGCCGGACGGAGCCCCTCGCTCCCCCCTCCCCCGGCGGATGCTCCCCCTCTCCCCCCGACGGGAGGATCCCCCCGCCCCCTCCTCGAGACCGGGGGGACCAGGGGCCTGGATGGGGCCGCCGTCGACAAGATCCCCAGAATCCCCATCACGGCGGAGAACCGCGCGGACGCCGCCGGCGAGCGACCCGCCGCACCGTTTGCTCAGGTCAGCACACATACACCCCCTCCCCCCCTCCGCATCTGGTCCGGGCCCACCGTTGTCGGTGTCGATCGAAACGGCTCCTCCCTCTCCTTCCTCCTCCACCATGCAGACCTTCAACCGGGGAGACGGCGCGCCCCCTCCGGCCCTGCTTGCCCATGTCCCACCAGCCCTGCATTGATGGGTGGCTGACCGGGCCCGGACCCCCCCCCCCCGCCGGCGACGTCGAATTACGGCCGCCGCCGCCAGCAACGCCTCCGACGGCAACATCGGCGGCTTCGCCCTGGCTAGGCCTCGCTGTGGTCATCTCTCTCTCCCCCCTTCTCTCCCTCGCGAGCCGCCGCGGCGATGTCGTATGCGAGGCGTATAATGTGCTGATCGCCGGAATCGCCGCCACCGTCGGAGAGGATCCGTGCGCGAAGCAGTCCGAAGAGCCGTCTTGGAGAAGCATCGTGAGGAGTCCGCCGTCTGGAGGCCGCCGTCTTGGAGAAGCATCGCGAAGAAGGAGCTGCCGCGAGCTCTTGGAGAAGGGGCGAAGAAGCGGGCGAGAAGGAGGCCGCCGTCTTGGAGAAGCATCGTGAAGAAGAAGCTACCGCGGCGAAGATCGAGACCGAACGAGGGTTTGTCGGGGACCAAGCGAGACCGTTTTTGAAAATAAAAGAGGTGAATACCTCTTTTTTTTCCTTACAACGTGCAGGGCGTGAAAATGTTTTCAAAACAAAAAATTAAAAGATGGACCAAACATATTTTTAAGACCACTTTCGTTACAATTTTTAAAAATTAAAATAAAAGTGTTCATTATCACGTAACCAAACACCCCATTAGCCTGCCACGTCCGCTCACCGAGCCACGACTTGGGCAGTCCCCCGGGACGCTGGACCGCCGCAAGGAAGCGGATGAAGTTCGGAAAGTTCTCGTGTTGCCCCCTCACCCAATCGGGAAAAAAAACTCCAGATAAAAAAACTGCCTTGATGATTCCGACGGCGGCGGACCTGGCCGTCTCTCTGCCCCGGGCTCCCGACGCCTGGTCAGGTGGCTGAGTGGCCCGGAAACATGCAACACAGCACGTCGGTGAGCATCGAGCCCTAGTCGAGAGCGGATCACCTCGGTCTTCGAGCGGAGGGAGAAGTCACGGTCCCCAATCAGAAATGGTCATATACCTCTGCCACTGGTGGCAGTTCAAGAATCGGTTCGGTGAATCGCTACCGAAAAGGGCTGAATCGTTACCGACGCCTTACTAATTCGTTACCAACGGATAGAGAGTTACGAAAACGTCGGTAACAGTTCAGCTGTTTTCGGTAGCGATTCACTGAATTGGTTCTTGAACCGTCACTAAGTGAGATGATCCACTCTCAACCCCAACTCATAGCGAAACAGGTTCGAGCGGCCGAGCTCTGCGACCCCCTGCTCCCCGTGAGCGGTGGGTCTGGAACGGTGGCGCCTAGAATATATACACACTCGAATCTCGCTCCCACCCAGCTTTTCTTCGTCGTCTTCTCCCTCCCTCCACCTGTTCTATCCTCCTCTTCTCTCGCTATTCGTCACCAGTGGTCGCCGTATCGTCCGGTCTTCTCTTCTCACCTTGCGAGTACGTACGCTCTCCATCCGTCGGCTTCATATTTATGTTCTCCAGCCATCCTTGATCGCTGGGACTGGTCAGCTACTTCACCGTTCCTTAAACTTAAACATCTTTTTTTTTTCAACCTTTTTGCCGCGTCGTTACCTGCGAGGCATTCTAGTGTTTCTCTTCTTCTTGATGATCTGGCGAATACACGTTGGACGGAGTATTTATGCCAGGGGCTGGACTTACAAATAGCATATATATCTGGGCATCTTTATTAGATTATCAGTTGCATTAATCATATGGTCCCGAATGTTGCCGTCAAAATTTAAGCTTATTGGTTCTTCTTACTTTCCTCAGCTATTAGCTTTTTGCTGTGTAGTTTTCCACCTAAAGTTAATTTGACAGTGTCACGACCCGGATTTTTAACATGCACAGCGGAAGATAATCCGGCGACGTAATGGGAAAGGATATCGGTCTGGAACCAAATAAGACTAAAATCACAATCCAATTAAATAATTCCATACTGTACAACATATTAACACTAAACAAAATAAATACTAACATTTAACAATTGAATCACTAGCTCCTCAAACTCCAAAACACCACTACGCTTCTGCTGCGCTAAACCTGCAATCCTGAAAATATTAACAAAGAAAGGGGTGAGTCACCACAGACTCAGTAGGATTTACACCCGAACTACCCCACTATAATAGTGATTCTAGTGGTATACAATACATATTAAGCCTAAAAATCAGATTATCATACATAAGATTAAGCTAATTATATATCTTCAATTAAGTGATTACAAGATCATTCTACTACCCCATATGATAACATGACTCTATGTGCATTAGAACCAACATATCCTACACATTAGACTACTCTAGGTATGCTCATAACACACACAACCTGATATAAAACCAATGACACATTTAGAACACTAACATCTATGCCAAAATACACAACTAGACACCTATCTGACTAAATACCATGCTCCATCTGAAAAATGTAGTCACATCACAAAACTAGCACCAGATTTACCATATAGTAGGAAGTAACATATAGTAACTAAATCCCATAGTACCCCTAGGCAGGGGAGTACTTAGGATAAACCGCGGTATCCGGGATCGAAGGATGCTCTGGATTCAACTAATCTCCGCTGCCCACGGGCCACTAATTTAGTCTGGTGAAGTACAATTCAACCACAATGCAGCTCAGTGCACTAACCACATTCCACACCATGCAAGCATATAATTAACTCAGACAGTAAACATGAACATTTAATTGGTAAATCAAACATGAAATACATAGATGAACACCCATGGTTCTATGCACCATATATTTGCATACCACACCACAATTTAACACAAACTAATGCATATAAATAGGATCATGCAAATTACAACCTAAACATGACAATTACATGCTTAAACAGAACTACCTATTACATAAAAAAAATAAACTAAAATCTAACAACATTATGCCTAAACCTTACATCGGCTTTTTATCAAATCGAGATATAAATGATTAAGGTTAATCGCGATGCAATCATCTAAACTAACTAGGTTAAAACATATAAAAACCTATCATGCCGACTAACGTACATGGATAATTAAATCAACCTAACTATGCATAGTTGAACAAGCTAATCTAACTCTATTTAAACATGCTAATAAATCCAAAACAACCCATTAATTACAATCTTTTAATCCTGGTGATCTAAGCATAATTCTTACGGTTTAATCAAATATATTAGAGTGCTAAGAATAGCCGAGACGCCTACCTTGACAGCGACGGCGAACGGCGCACAGAATTCCAAGGAAATTGAATCAGGCGACAAAACTGCCGCGGTTGCGTCGGCGACGAAAAATCAAGCCGGGTAGGTGTTCTTAAAATCTGTCGGCAGAAGAGAAATAATAAACTAGGGAGGTTGATAGAGGATAATAGGAGAGAGAGCGATAGGAGAGTGGATGAGAGAGTACCGCGCAGGAGAGAGAGGAGCGGCGCACAGCGGCGGTGCCGCACGGGCAGGTGGCGCAGGCGGGCGCACGGGCTGCGGGGCTGACGGGGCGGCGGGGCTGGCGTCCGCGGTGCGGCGGCGCCGGCGGGTGACGCGGCGGCGACGCGCGTGCGAGGTGGCGGGCCACGGCGTGGCGGCGCGGCGCGAGCGCGCGGGCGGGCGGGGCGGCGGGCTGGCGTGGCGGGGCCACGCGGCGGCTGCGGAGGGGTCGGCCGTGAGGCGGCGTCAACGCGGCGGGCGGCCGTGCGGGCGCGCGCGCGGGACATGCGGCACGCCGGCGACGGCGAGGCGAACGCGCGGCGCGCGCGCGGAACGAGGCGGCGGTCGGCGTCACCGCGGCGAGCGCGGGCACGAGGGCGGCGGTGGAGGCGAGGCGCGCGGGCGCGCGGGACGGACGGCGACGCGTGCGTGGCGGCGGCGCGTCAACGCGCACACGCGCGGCGGAGGGAAAAAGGCGGGGGGGGGGAAGGGAAATAGGGTTTCACGGGGGAGAAAAAGCGGCGCCGGGAGCTCGTACGGGGGAGGGAGAGAGGAGCGAGGGGAGGATATATAGAGAGAGAAAAGGGAGTAAAATAATAATAAATAATTATTAACAATATATTTTTTTTATTTAAATAATCAGGGTATTACAGACAGTCACTTTCGACTCCTTGTATATTTGCACTCTCAGTCGGCTACAAGATCCAACCTGTGAGGCTAGGCCTTAACCTGCAGAACCTGAACCTGTTGGAGGATATTCAGAGACTTTGAGACCATGTTTGGTACCAAGATAACTTGAGAATAAATCAGATTTATCCCCAAAATTTGGGGATAAATCTGATTTATCCTAAAAAAATGGGTGCCAAACAAGACCTGTAGCCTCATTTTGTACGGGGATAATTAGGGATAGACCTAATTTATCCCTAACACTCTCTCTGGTGATCAAATAATTTTTATGTAATCTTGATTTTACTTAATCTAAATTATCCTTAAAAATAAGGATAAGAGCATGGTTAAGTCATCTCAAGCTGCGCTGCCTGATGTTGATGGCGACGGGGACAATGTGGTCGGTGAGCTCGGCGAACAGGGCCCTGAAGCGGAGGAGGAAGGGCTCCTGGCAGGTCGTCCCCTCGGGGCAGATGACCAGGTCGCCCTCGTCGAGCAGCCTGCGGTTGTTGGCGACGTCCCGGTGGCGCTCCCGGGAGAGGGCGACGGCGGTGACGACGGGGTGCCACCGGGACCCCCGGGCGGTCCTTCTGCAGGGGTGGCGGGGGCTGCTCCGGACCACCAGGTTGATGCCCATGAGCTCATAGTTGTAGTAGACGATGCGCTTGGGGAGATGAATGTTGATGTCGATGCGGAGGAAGGGCGAGCAGGAAGCCGACGGGCATCCACGGGAAGGTGAGGAGGGCTACCAGCGGCATTGGCCGTTGCACCATCCGCCCGTCGTGCAGGATGATGCGGCTCAACAGCTTCTCCCGGAACGCGGATCACCTCAATCTCAGGGTGGAGGGAGAAGACTCGGTCCTCAATCAGAGGCGGCCACATACCCCGGTTACTTAAGTGGCGGTTCAAGTTATGTTACTGAACCGGTTCGGTGAACAACTACTGAAAAAGGTTGAACCGCTACCGAGCTCTTTGTAAATCACTATCCGTCGATAACATAACTTGGCCGCCTCTGATTGGGGACCGAGGTTTCTCCCTTCACCCCGGGGACTGTGGTGATCCGCTCTCCTTCTCCCGTGGTGCCACCGCCACTACCTCGCTGTGCTTCCTCTCGATGGCACCACGTACCCCTCCTGCCATGCACATATTTATATCATATATATATTGCGTTGCATTGCATGCCATGGCACGGCATGCACCCCCTCCCTAAGTTGCAAATATATATTAATACGTACTGCTAGTTAATTATTAATGGCCACTGTGTGCATGTGTTTCTCTGTGTACATATATAAGATTATCAGAAAGGGGGATAAAAGTTATAAAAATGTCATTTATGTTATTAATTCAAAATGAACACAAAACTATTAATTCCAACCGATCTGTTTAAATATTATTAATTTAATTCTATTTGGCTCCTCTCTAAAGGGCACTGTCGAATCAAATTGATAAATTGATTAAGTTATCCTAAAATTTATCTTTAACATACCAAATATACGATAAGTTATCCTTAAAATTTATCTAAGTCAAATCAAACGTAACAAGGATAAAGATAGTCACCGGGAATGATTTATCTCTATTCCCATCAATTTTATCCCAATATCAAATGAGGCCCGAAGGTGTATGCTCATATATACTTTTGCACCTCATAAAAGGGTTTCACATGGTTTTATAAAGAAAATGTACTAGTTGATATTAGCGTTGATGCTTCCGATCTTTTGTGAGCAGATGGAATCTATCCTAGTTCTCCTAAAACTGATAAATTATCTGACACTGGTGAAAGTGGGAGGCTTGGGTTTGGTTTATCATCTATGCAAGGATGGCGTGCCACCATGGAACATACAGTGAGTTCTAACCTAACCTTTTTGCATGGTATTTTTTCCTTTCCCCTTTAAAAAGCAGATATTTGGAGATGTTAAAGAGCCAAGGAAGGAAAAAAAAAACATAGTCTCGCTTTAACGGATAATGAGCACCTTAGGCACCATGACCATGGTAGGCTGTTAGAGGTACGTACCCAATTTCCAATTCATTCAGTTTTTAACAGAAGAAAGGCATTGCCCTTTCCGAATCAATTTGCGCTCAATGGAAAGTGCATAATTTCCATGTAACTAATGGATGAAGGCACTCAAGAATGTTGGCTTCTCTTCTTCTGAAGTTCAAGTTCAAGATGCATGCAGCTTCAAAAGAAGCCAGACTAGGAAAAGGACTGAATAAAACTCTTATTGTGGATTTTTTTTTGTGCTCACCATTGTTCACAAACAACAGCCAAATTCTGTCAAAACCCCATCTCTAGTTTATTCAGGTTGACATCATTTTCTTTACTTTCCTGTTTTTCTTTTCCGTGTAGAGAATGATAAGATGTGGTAGGGATTGTCAAAGGTTGTCTATGTAACCAAAGGCTTGAGGCATGAAAGGCGAGGGACACCTTGCCTCGCTTCATCACCCGCATGGTTATCTCCCAGGCAGCATTCCGCCTGCATGGTTATCTCCCAGGCGACATGGGCCAACGCTAATGGGATGTTTAGTTGCATGATAATTTTTTGTACATTTTCATGACAAAAAATTATATTAAAATAAAAAATGAGCCAACTCATGACATAAAATTATCATGTTTGGAGGGATATGATAACAAAAAAGAGTAACTATAATTCATGACCAAACAAAGTGATGGACCACAAGAAAAAAGAAAAAGATGAGAACCTCTTTTTTGTTTAAGAAGAAAATCATTTTCAAAACATAAAATTGTCAAGGTTGTCAAACACATCTTTTAACAAATTTTCTTACAATTTTTAAAAATAAAAATAAAAACTTTCATTATCATGCAACCAAACACCCCATAAATGATTTTGCCTCGCCTCCTCGCCTAGGCGACTTTGGCACTTGCCTCCGATAACATAGAAGGTTGCCTTGCCTTAATAGTCTATGTGATCATCTCAGATTCATATTTGCATGAATTATTAATGTATAACATTAGTATGTTAAAAAAATACACAAAAAGTCGTCAATGCATTAAGGATATGCATTCTAAACATTAATACATGATATAGTTTAAAATTTAAATATATTAAGAGTATGGCTGCTTTAGGACCTTCAGGCAAAGGAGGTCCCTCACCTCATGCAGTAGCCTCAACTGCGACCATTCTTCATGAGCCGTCCAGATTATGACATACATTCTCCTTTTTTTTGCATAGGTATCTTCACACTACAAATGATGCTTTGGTAAATCAGTGCCATCACAAGCACCTATGTTTGTGTGTATTGTTATCCTTTTATGACACAATCCATCGTCAAGGACATGTCCAGTTCACCAGAAACCAACCAGTCTTATTATTTATAGAAGTATAATGAAAATACTCACAGATTTTACAAAGAAATAAAACTGTGAATCACGAGGTGACCACTAGCATTTCCCCTGTTAACCATTTGTGAAAAAAATAATCAATTTCGTGATGGTACCTGGTTAAGTTCAGTAGACATTTATTCTGGAAAAAGAAAGGAAAGTCTGTTAGGTACTTAGATTAATGCCCCAGCTTCGTTTGCACGAGATGGTAAATGTTCCTTTGCACCCCTACCCCAGATCGATCTGCAACCTTAGTATGCCCTTCTTTCGGTTGCACTAAACCCTAGATCTCGCCTCCGACCGTTTGGTGTTACGAACCGGAATTTATCATACACAGTGAAATATAATCCGACGATGTAACCGAGGAACTAACCCCTAAAAATACATCAGTTTGGAGCAAAACAAGATTAATTTCAAAATCTAATAAATAATTTCAATAATTCTATTCAACTTGTCTCTATAAAAATTATAATTTAAATACCAATATTTAACAAGTAATCAACTAACTTTTTTGATTCTAAAACACCATTACGTTTTTGTTGCGCTAAACCTATAATCTTGAAAAATATAAAATATTAAAGATTAGAAGGGGTGAGTCACACAAACCCAGTTAAGACTTACACCCAACCATCCTATTATATTAAACAAGTCCTATTGATAATAAAGATATAAAGTCTCAAACAAAAAATCAGATTATAATAACAATAAGTAAGGCTAATTATCAAGATTCAATTAATTAAATATGATACTTTTTCTACCTATTGCATAGATTAGCATGATTTCTAAATGCATGCTATTCTAACTATAACAAGAAACCACTAGTATATCTACATGCAGCTACCATATAGACCTATCATGAAAGATGAATTAATATAATAATTCACTAATCTACATGTCATAATACAAACAAACTAAACTATTTATCATAGTAAACCACATACTTCACTTGAAGATTGTAGTTATGTCACAGGACTAACACTAGATTTACTATATAATAGAATGCAACATTTAGTAAGCTAGATCCTATAGTACACTTAGGTAGGATGTACTTGTGATAAATCGCTGTATCTGGGATCAAAGGATGTTCCGGACTGTACTATTTCATCTGTTGCCCACGGACCACTAAGCATAATCTAGTAAAGTACAATTACATCACAGAATGTAGCACACTACATCAACTACATCTCATAAACTAAAAACATATAATATTTAGACATACACTAACTAATCCAATTAAACATGCTAAGAGCAAACTAACATAAAACATAACTATATGCAATCTTATGTAATAACATAATTAAAAAGACTACAATTTCACCTATATGTATGTTAAGTCATGACTAACCAATCTAATACACAGCTAACAAGGTAATAGAGTGGCAACCGACGACCCCTACAAGCCTAGGGTTCCTTCTGGGGTGACCAGCGACTGGGGAGTGGCGACCTCTACATTGCCTGGTAGCAGGGTCCCCTGTTTCTAGCTAGCTTACGGGCTGGATCGACCTGAAGAGAGATGGAGACAATCAATATTTCACCACACCATCTGATCGAGCACGCACACATGTGAGTTCTTATCATCTATTCTCCCCCTTTTTCGAATTTGTTCTTGGGTTAATTTGTTCTTTATGATTGCCCAAGTACAAGAGAAAGTACTAGAGAATATAGGTGCATTAATTATTTAATTGGGTCAAAACCTTATTTGGTTTCTCTCTTTATTCTTTTCCGAACCTAGTGGCGTTCATACGCCGGTAGCCATATCTATGCTGCTGGTTGCTTCTCCTGATTCATCAGCCAACTGTGTGTGTACAATAACAAGCCGGTTTGTCCAAGTGTCCATGGAGCTAGACTGGGGTTTCCATAGTGTTTTCCTTCTTGAAAGGCATTCCAGAACTATCTCCCGATGCTACTTGCTTGTGCCTGATGTCTTAATCCATTTCTTGCTAGGTGTCAGCCGTGGACAATACTACTTACAGAGCTAGTGGTAACCGTATGTAGCTAACTAGCTGGGAAATTCTGCATTATGTAATCATTTCATCTGTCGTTTTCAACTTGATTTGTGCATGGTGGCTCATTTTTCTATATGCTTATCCCAAGGTTTGTTATGCATACTGTCACAATTTTTATGGGCTTCTTTTATAAACATTGCAAAAATCATAATTTGCTTGCATTTCACATCCAGGTCCAACGAATCTACTAATTGATCTAGTTAAGATGTGTCTGCCTTGTGTTTTCAAGTGTGATTGTTCTCCTAGGCCCAATGAAGGAAGTGGAAAACATATTCTTCTTTCTAGAAATATAGACGCTCTTTGATATCCATTCAGTGCACTTGGAGACACAAAGTTGCGAGGAAAGAATTATAGAAGCTTAAATATTTTTCTTTTAAATAATAATTTCTTTTTTAAGTAAAAGATGCACTTGTTTGACTAGTCCAGTGAACGGGAAGTGCCTGAAGTATCATTTTGTTGAATAAAAATAGGGGTACAAATAAGTTGAGCCAAGTCAAGAAGTTTGTTGTTTGATCTCGATTTATTTATTTATTTTAAAGCATGTGCTTGATTTAATAATCAACAAACAGAGTTGATGTGTTCAAATTTACAGTTCCATTAATCTTTTATTATGACTTTTAATCAAGCATCAAGTTGATCCTGCATATCCATTTACATTCAGATTCACGTAACATTTTAAATGGCCACATGATGGTTACCATATGTTCATTTTTTTTCCTGCCATTTCTAATTTATTTACTTTTTTTGCTGAGGTCAGCATTATTTCAGTCAGTTTGCTGGTTTGGCCAACCTGATCCAATCAGAATCTGGTCTGGCCTATCCAACATTATTATCCATTCTATGGAATCGTAGTAGTTAATAACTCTTGCTTACATTATTTTACCAATATTTTGGTATATGTTGTCAAGGGTAAGATCTTATGACTGTGTGATGCATTACTGATCTTATGACTTCTAATTTTATTGTTATTTGTTTCAGATGAGGTGAGAATTTACTATCTTTGACAAGTAGATTGAACACCCTCTTGTTAATGTCATTCTTTTCTTCTGCACATTGTATATTTCTTTCTTTTAATTTCTTTATGTAATTGATTATCTCTAACTTCTTTTTTACGCTGAGGCTTTCTACTTTTAGCTTATTTGGTACCATTAGTATGTATTTTTCCTTTAGTGCTTTTTGATTCTTACATTATTTCATAATATTTTACTTGTCAAGTAAAGATGCCTGATTTTGTGGTTTCTAATCAAATGACTTTTGTTATGTACTTATAATGGAAGGTAAAAGAGAATCTCAGATGAAAACTTGAGCAATGCAGAAAAGATTCGATGCAAAGTTAGGGTTGATCAGACATGACACTGTTTTATCTCCGTTCTCAAGTGATTGATATGAAAGATGTGTTTCCCGTCAATTTAGCCCATGGATTGCATATGTATACTCTAACAACAATGTAAATGAAATGGGTTTAGGTATTGAGATGAGAATTTCTAGAATTTGTAATTTTACTTTGTATTTCTATTTTAGTTACAGGAGTGATGTGTTTCTAAATTTTTATAAAATTTGTTTTGTAATTTTTATTTCATAACACTGTCTGAATTTTGTAATTTTACTTTATATTTCTATTTTAGTTAGAAGACGTGATGTGTTTCTAAATTTTTATTTTATAATATTGTTTGAATTTTGTATTTTTAATTTATATATTTATTTTAGTTTCAAGACGTGTTGTGTTTCTAAATTCTTATGAAATTTGTTTTGTAATTTTTATTCCATAACATTGATATATTTTAATGGTGAATGGTTGACTTTCAATAGCATTGTAGCTAGGGGTGTCAATGGGCCAGGCCAGGCCCAACCCGGCCCGGCCCAGCCTGGGGTCGACCCGCTTATGGTCCAGTTCAAAATATATTGGCCCGGCCCGACCCGGCCCGTACTACATTGTTGACCCAGCCCGACTCGACACGCAAAAATTATTAACTTGACTCGGCCCAACCCAGCCTGACCCAACTTTATATTTTATAAATAAATATTTATTAAATATGATAAATTTAATTATTTAAGAAAATATTATAAAATTGAGAGTAATTTAATTAAAATGTATTTTCAATAAGTAAAAGTGATACTTATGACATAAAAAATTGAAAATTCTTTGGCCCGTTTTGACCCGCATCGGCCCGCTTCAGCCAGTATGTCAACTCAACTAAAACTTGCGACCCAAAACTTTTGGCCCGTCATATAGCCCGCAGTCGACCGGGCCTACGAACCCGTGGGCCGGCCCGGCCCATTGCCACCCCTACTTGTGGCAAACATGTTTGGGTGTTCTGTACGTGGCGAATGTTTTTACACCACATATAGTTTCCTAATAGGTAGATCCATATCCAAAAATAATGTTGGATCCGGATCTAGGTGTAGATCCGAAATCCATCAAGTTATATGGTATATTATTGGATTTGAATTTTTCTTATTGGATCCGGGTTTGGATCCAAAACCATTCGACCTAATAAAGATCCATTGACGGGTCTTACGGTAAGAACTAACCGAATCCAAGGAGAATATTGGACGGTGAGTACAGGCAACAAAAAAATGAAGATGATATTAACCAAGTAGAATCTGTCAAACAGAGGAAAAAAATAATAATAATAAAATAGAAGAGAAATTAAGAGAACATATGTTGTTAGATAAGAGAGAGAGAGAGACAATAGATGGGAGAGAGAAAAGGGATGAGCGAGAGGGCAGTGCACTAAAGTAGAGAGTGTTCATAGTTTGATTTGGTTTGATTTTTAAATATTTTTTCTCGAACCAAATCAAACCAAACCAAACCAAACTATATCCCAAACCAAACCAAACCGAACCAAATTAATTCGGTTTGGTTCGATCGGTTCAAATCATATTTTATTAAGATATAGTAGATATATCAATATATAATTTTATTTTATTTGTTTTAAATCATATTCTATTAAAATTTTGTGTATATGTTTATACATTAGATTAATTTTGCCTTAAAAACTCTTGAAACAAATTTAATTTTATAAGAAAAGTTGCATAAATACTATCTTATATATAACTTAAACTAAAATATTTAATTTACTTTAGGTTATTCGGTTTATCAATTTAGTTTAGTTTGAAAAATCTTAGAAAACAAACCAAATCGATCAGTAGTCCAAATCGAACCAAATCAAACCAAAGTACTGGTGTGATTTGATTTTTCATGTTGAATCGAACAGTGAATAGCCCTACACAGAAGTTCAGGTGTGCGAGTGCGGCACTAAGCGGCCACTGCAAACACTGCCATGCGGGTGAGCGCGGGTCAACGCATGGGCAATGCGCAGCTAGGGCTGACGAAGGTAATGACTGTTGGACAAGGAGTAGAGACGGCGTCAGGGCGCTAGCAACAACGACATGCAGACGAGACTGCACGAGTGGCAACTCTTCAAGCGGACAGCTGGTTGAAGGAGGGTGCAGGTGGACGACGTTGACAATGCGGCAAGGCCGCTAGCTGACTATGATGGCGGTTGTCGACAATAGGAGGATGCCAAGTGCATGAGAAGGGGGTGGCCGATGCCGAGGGGACGACACAGGGCGGCGAGAGGCATAGCCGCCGCCGCCGCCGGCAATGCACGCGTAGGGCCAAAGGCTACTGGCGATGGGTCGCGTGCTTGTACGCGATGGAGAGTGGTTCGTGGTCGAGTGGTGATGGCAGCATCAACACGGCAACGCAACTGGCTGGGGGTGGAAACAACCTGGTGCATGCGGAGTCGTGGCACATGGCCAAGCGGACAACGACAACGATGCCACACACAGGCAACGGTCGCAAGAGCGAGAAAGAAAAAGAAAGGGAGAAGGTGCGGCGAAACACGGACGTGCGGCTGTGCGCAGACAACGAGGAATTAACACGCTTACAATGGCAAAAAAAAAGAAAAACAATAAAACAATTGTGATAGAGATTAGGGTATTTAATAAGAAAACTACGGTGGAAAGAAATAGTTGACGATAAAGGAGTTCTATGAGGATAAAGGTTTCACCGGGAGAAGAGTTGTAAATGTGAAACAAGTTGACGAGAGAAGTCTTAACTTGCAAAGTTGCTAGTTAACGTTGGAAGAAAGAAGAAATAAAATAATTATTATATAATTTTTAATCTTATCTTTACAATAATATTATATTCAATATATATCTACTTTATTAAAGACACACTTAATACATTTGGCACTCCTTCCTCTCTGCGATCGCGGTTGTCAGTCGGTCCAGGAAGAGATTACCATGGCCAGCGGCAAGCGCCATAGCCAGCGGCACACTCAGCCTCCATCTGCCCTTCAAACGACAACGCACCACCCTCGCTCGGTGCGCCTTGACAGACTCCTCGGACCATCGCTGCCCGCATCTCCTCGACAGCTACCCTCGACGATGGTCAATTCTCTGTTACCATCTGGCACCACCCGTATTCTTTGCACCCACCGTCGCAGTGTTTTGCCTTCGGCGCCAACGCATTACAGTCTAGACCGTGTTTGAGGATATGACAACAAGTAAATATAAGCAAGTTGAGGAGTTGGAACACAATGATAGGCTGCCAACCTACAACCGAATTGTTGTCGGGATTGATGGATGGCATTTCCACCGGTGAGCGCACCATCCTTCTCCTTGAACAAGATTGTGCGTTTGCCTCATGTTTATTTCTTGCATGAATTTGTGTAGATGCAACTTCGAATCGAACATTGTGTTCTCTTTCTTTTTTTTGTCTAAAATTCTACTATTGCATTGCTTATGAGGTGTATGGTTGCATGATAATGAAAGTTTTTATTTTAATTTTTAAAAATTGTAAGAAACCTTGTTAAAAGAGGTGTTTGGTAACCATGACAATTTTATGTTTTAAAAATGATTTTCTTCTTAAACAAAAAAAGTGGATCTCACCTCTTTCTTTTTTCTTGTGGTCCCCCACTTTGTTTGATATTGTGTGGTAGTTACTCTTTTTTGTAATCACATCCCTCCAAACATGATAATTTTATGTCATGAGTTGGTTCACTTTTTATTTTAATACAATTTTTTATCATGAAAGTGTACAAAAAATTATCATGCAACCAAACACCCCATTAGCTTTCCTGCGTTTCATTGTCCCCATTCCACTGCATTTGTAGAAATCCAACGAGACTCAAAATATCCCTTTAAAGGAAATCACAACTGCACCTAAGACTCAAGCTGAGGGCACTTCCTACGGAAGGAGAAACAGAACAAAAATATTTACATGGTTCATTACGACGTGTGGTACATTCACAGAGATCTCTTCCTATGTTTTTGCCTCTTCCTTCCACTACGAGAAAACCAGAACAGCTTAGCCCGACTAGGGTATCCTGTTCCCATCTCACTAAAGAAAAACTATCTAACTCAAGTTCGACTTGTTTATTTTACACGAGTTCATGTTCAAGTTCGAACTCAAATTTTAACGAATATATATAAAACCTTTGTTCAAACTTGGTTCATTTATTAATCGAACTGAGTCAAACTTGAACTCAGAGTATTTAAACTAAAATTCAATTCACATTCAAACCTAAGTTATATACAAACTTGTTAATAAATTCAAAATCAATAAAAAATCATTTATGAAACTTTAAATTTAACTTATTTATAAAACTCAATCTTGGTTTAAACTCAATTTTTAAATTATTTAATATATTTAAATGACAAAATATAATTATTAATACTCAAATTTTAATATTTAAAAATAAATATATAATATATTATTTAATCAAGTTGTTGATGAGTTTATCAAGTGGAGCAAGAGTCTGTTCAAACTCAACTTGTTTAATGAGTCAACATTTATTTTTTATTCAAACTTGTTTATTTAACATAATAAACAAGCCGAGTCAAATTTTTATAGAGCCAAGTTTCAAGTTACTTGTCGAGTGTATTAATTCATTTGCACCCCCTATGAAGCGGTATGAAGTTGTCCATTGGAAAGGTTTGTACTGTGGTGCCTTCAGCAGAATGATGGGACCTGCCAAAAGTCCTGATTGCATTACTACAAGGAGGCTCTATGCATTTGAACCACACACAGCAAGATGGAATGCAAATAATACTGCTTCAAGCGATTCCAAATGCGATTGCTAATTTGCTACCTAGAATATTCGCATGCATAATAACAACAAAAAAACCACAACTTATACAATCCCATTTATACAAGTGAAAACAACCGAAGATTAGTGCCAAACCTACTGGGTCACAATTACAAAACCAATTATGTAAGTACAAGGGTGCCAGTACACTAGCAATTATTTAAAATTTTAGAAGGATTTCAGATCACCTATAAGCCAGACAGCTAGATATTTCAGTTCACACATTTTATGGCAGTTTCCTCTCTAAACCGATAGCATACAGGCTAGATATTTGACTGACTGCTCAGGATTTTTTGGTGTTAATGTAGAAAATTTAATAAAAACATTACATAAAGTGTATCTGCTGAGCAAAGAAATGGCTAAAAATTCAAAATAAATCATAAATAAATAAAATGTTAAAAATAAAGAAGTGAATGTATACGGGTCCACAAGAGGTAAAAATTTTTAATCACATTCTGATGCATCTGCCCGGGCATTTATAAATCACCATTGCAAATACTGGTTGTGTATCAGCCGTATCTGATGTGCAGGATTTTTATTCTCTTTTCTGGCCCAAGGAGAGGGGGGACTCGTCTCGGCACTTGAGACAGGTGCCTTAGGTGCCCAAGGTGAGATTTTTTTATTAAAGAATTCAAAAAAACATATAAATATAACATTTAAGCTTTTAGAGAAAACATAAAAAAATTAAAACACTCAATTCTAAGGCCTACAATGCATCAAAATATCAGAACCTTAGAGTAAGACTAGGCATTGAGGGTTTCAGGGTGGAAAAACAACTCCACATTCTAGCCTTCCACTTCCATCTAAAGACAGTCTCCATGATACCTACATTTTTTGTCATCCTCCCATGACCTCTATTTGGACCTTCTGATATGTGCAGTTGTTGACGACCCTCGTGATGAAGCTGGCATAGTAGCAGTCCTGCAAATCCTGTCAGTTAGATCCATGCTTCTTGGCATAGCACTGGCAGAAATTTTCCCATTTATAATCCCAGGCCACCGATGTTGATCCCGTACATTGCTGCATGTGTTTCCCGTGAACTTTAAATTTTCTGATTGATCAGTGATGTTCTTCCCTCTTGAAGGAGTTAGTTTCCCCTCTGTTGTCACATCCTCGGTAGAGTTTGACCTAAAATTGGAGATGATAGAATTTGAAACTCTTTTTGTGGTTCTTAGATACACCATTCGACATGGTTTCAAACTGAGAAGAAGCGGACAGGCTACAGATGGCAGGCCATAACCCATCGCCAAAATGGCCATTGCCTAAACGCCTAGAAGTAGTCTGAAAGTCTGCCACCAGGGCCACCTCAGCCTTTTAAAAATTGCGGATCACCGCAAGTGAAAGAAGCAAAGCGTCAGTGACTGCTGCCACCGGGGCCACCTAGCGCTGACGGAGAAGCACCACTTCTGTTATGACCTAGTGCAGGGAGGGAAACTTAAAGCGGAACGTTGAGGCTCTCCAAAGCAGAGGTTCAAAGGTCCCTCCTACTGAGATTAAGACAAATTAGAAAGCTTGCTTTTCTTCCATGTAACGGCCTACGTGCCTAGAGGACGGCACCACCTCAGTTACTGGCACCTCCGTTGCCAATTAAACGTCGATCTGGCTGACTATTTTACTTGGCCGGGTCAGGTTAAATTCTACCTAACTATGTTGTTCAATGATTCGTTGTCCAATAAGAGATTTTTAAATTGCCAAACTTCTCACGTGGCTGCAGCCAGCTTACCAAAGTTGCACAACGAGAGTAGGGTTACCCAGTTACATGATTTGCTTACAAGACACACTTGAAGTTGAAGTTGAACCATCAGCATAGTCCCAGTGACATCACTAAAACCTTACGAGTTCTTCAATCTGAGAGTAGAATAATCATTCATTACCCTCTTTACAACCAAAACATTTAACATGGAAGAAGATAAACAACAGCCTACTTCTACAAAATAGTAAATTTAAAGAGTGTCCCACTGATCAAGTGGCTGTGTTTGACAATACACAAAATAGATTGGTATTTTCCTCCAAATTGAGAAACCTTGTTTAATCCATGAAATACTGAGAGATGTGGAATGGAATCAGTAGATAAATGATAGTGAGAATCACTTATCTGTGGATCCATGCCTACGGTTGTCTGGCCGCTGCTGAGCAAACAGCTATTTATCTGTGCATCATATTTCAAGGCCATACTATTTGACTAGTCAAGCCTTATTTGTTAACATGAGCAGGTCACACCAAAGAAATTTGGGCAGGCCGTAGTAGTCCAGCATGTGAAAGTTACTTGGGATTTTCGAGATAACATTAAACATTAAATAAACAAATGTTAAAACTGGAATAATAGACAAAACTATTGTTAATTTATTATCCAGACACGCATCCTGGACCAATATATTATATAACAATGACATTGAGTTCAAAGATCCAACACTAGTTCCCCAAAAGATTATAGAATCTTGGTGAAAGGTTGAGCACTTCTTAACCGAAAGTGGCTGGTTGATGGCATGAATCTCTTATAAATAAAGAAACAAGGAACAAGTGTTACAGTAAAAAAAATCAAAGAAAAAAGTAGAGCAGGACGACTTTTATTCCCTGGAATGAGTGTGTGCCAGTGGCATGATCTGCATGAAGGTGTGTCTCTACATGATCATATTTTGCTTACATAATACCTGATTCCCGTTTTGGTGTTACCTGCGAGGCATTTTAGTTTCTCTTCTTCTTGATGATTTAGCGAATATGCATTAGACATAGTATGTATGCCAGGGGATGGGCTTACAAATCACATATCTGGGTATCTTTATCAGATTATCAGTTGCATTAATCATATGGTCCTGAATGTTGCTGTCAAAATTTAAGCTTATCGGTTCTTACTTTCCTCAGCTATTAGCTTTTTGTGAGAGGACAATGGGTTCCATGACTGTATAGTTTTCCACCTAAAGTCAATTTGACACACTTTGACTCCTTGTATGCACTCTCAGTTGGATACAATATCCAACCTGTGAGGTTAGGCCTTAACCATAACCTGTTGGAGGATATCCAGAGACTTTGAAGGTGTGCTCATATACTTTTGCACTTCCTTCATAAAGTGTTTCTCATGGTTTTATAAAGAAAATGTACTAGTTGATATTTGACTAGATATTTGACTGTGACTGCTCGGGATTTTTTTTGGTGTTAATGTAGAAAAGTTAATAAAAACATTACATAAAGTGTATCTGCCGAGCAGAAGAATGGCTAAAAATTCAAAATAAATCATAAATAAATAAAATGTTAAAAGTAAACAAGTGAATGTATATGGGCCCACAAAAGGTAAAAACTTTTAATCACATTCTGAAGACAACTGAAGGGTAATAAATAATGTTATGGACAATCAAAAGAGAAGCATGTAAGCAGATATCCATGTAAAATATATAGAAATGTCTAGGTTGGGAGTTATTACAATCTATGTTATCTGCCTCACCCAAATTCAGACCCAAAAAGGGCCAGATCCGGTAACTTAAAATTCTCTTCCTCTATCCCAAAACCCCCAATGCCTAGTCTTCCACCCTGAGACTCTGACATCTTGAAGCCCTGCAGGCCCTATAGGTGAGTTTTGTGTTTTTTTATGTTCTTCTTCAAAAGTTTTAATGTTATATATAATTATATATTATTAAATATATTAAAAAATATGCCTTGCCTCAAATGCTTGAGGCACCTCACCTCATGCACCTGAGGCAAGGCGACCATCCCCTCTCCTCGGGCGTCTCATGCCTCCGATAACAAAGATTACAATATACACAATTCTAGAATCCAGAATCCAAAGACAGGAGAAAACAAGTGTGGCTTGAACTTGACAAGAAACTTAAGATAAATGAAGAAGAACACTGATTAAACATTCCATGAGAGAATAAAGATGACAGAAAACCTGAAAGAAAGAAAGATGGGAACAAAATGTGAGAAATCTATCACAAAGCTACAAAATTCCCATTATGCAATGTACACATAAATTACAAGCTATGGGAACAGAACACTGACTATAGACAAGCTTAAGTGAACATAAAAGCAGAGTGTGCATATTTATTTATACAGTTAAAACACTTTTTTACAAAAAACAGAACAAGGGAAAAAATAAAAATAGGGCTCTGCTGGAAATAATATGAAATAAGAAATGGTGAATTCAGTTCCCTACCTCTAAGGTAAATTTCTGGATGGATTCTGATGCATCTGCCCGGGAATTTATGAAGTGCCATTGCAAATACTGGTTGTGTATCAGCCATGACTGATGTGCATTCTCTATGTTAGGATTTTTATTCCCTTTGCTGGCATCAAGAATATAACTTAGGACTGAAGATGAAATTCCAGTTCGGCCAACAAGGCAGCTTGGTGAAGGAGATAATAGCCTTGTGCGTATGGACTTGCAATGCTTCTGGAGGAAGAGGGTGATGTCATTAGAACCTTGGTTGGAGAAGCAGAAGTGGATGGTCTCATACAGGATGGACTGGCAATGCACCAGAAAAAAGATGTGGACGTCAAAGCCTTGTTTGGTGAGGCTGGATGAGGTGATCCGGGTGATGGAAGTGAGAATGTCCTACTCAGAATGGTCAATGGTGGAGATCTGTCAGAAAGATGTACACAGGCATTAGTGATAGCACTGAGTTCACATTCTAGCCTTCCACTTCCATCTAAAGACATTCTCCGTGATACTTCATTTTTTGTCATCCTCCGATGACCTCTGCTTGGACCTTCTGATATCTGTGGCGTTGTTATTGACATCCCTCATGATGAAGCCGGCATAGTAGCAGTCCTGCAAATCCTGTCAGCTAGATCCATGCTTCTTGACATAGCACTGGCAGAAATTTTCCCATTTATAATCCCATGCCATCGATGTTGATCCCGTACTTTGCTGCATGTGTTTCCCGTCAACTTTAAATTTTCTGATTGATCAGTGTTCTTCCCTCTTGAAGAAGTTAGTTTCCCCTCTGTTGTTACATCCTCGGTAGAGTTTGACCTAAAATTGGAGTTGATAGAATTTGAAACTCTTTTTGTGGTTCTTAGATACACCATTCGACATGGTTTCAAACTGAAAAGAAGCGGACAGGCTACGGATGGCAGGTCATAACCCATCGCCAAAATGGCCATTGCCTAAATGCCTAGAAGTAGTCTGAAAGTCTGCCGCCAGGGCCACCGCAACCTTTTAAAAATTGCCAATCGCCGTGAGCGAAAGAAGCAAAGCATCAGGGACTGCTGCCACCAGGGCCACCTGGTGCCAATGGAGGAGCACCACTTCTGTTATGACCCAGCACTGGGAAGGAAACTTAAAGCAGAATGTTGAGGCTCTCCAAGGCGGAGGTTCAAAGGTCCCTCCTGAGATTAAGACAAATTAGGAAACTTGCTTTTCTTCCATGTAACAACCTACACGCCTAGAGGACATCACCACCTCAGTTACTGGCACCTCTGTTACCAATTCAACGTCGATCTAGCTCTTTTACTTGGCTGGGTCAGGTTAAATTCTACCTATCTATGTTGTTCAATGATTCGTTGTCCAATGTGAACTTTTTGAATTGCCAAACTTCTCACATAGCTGCAGCCGGCTTACCAAAGTTGCACAACCAGGGTTATCCAGTTACATAATTTGCTTACAAGACACTTGAAATTGAACCATCAACATAGTCCCAGTGATATCACTAAAACCTCACGAGTTCTTCAATCTGAGAGTAGAATAATCATTCATTACCCTGTTTACAACCAAAACATATAACATGGAAGAAGGTAAACAACAGCCTTCTTCTACAAAATAGTGAATATAAGGAGTGTCCCACTGATCAAGTGGCTGTGTTTAACAATACACAAAGTAGATTGTTATTTTCCTCCAAATAGAGAAACCTTGTGTAATCGACAGAATACTGAGAGATGTGGAATGGAATCAGTAGATAAATGATATTGAGAATCACTTATCTGTGGATCCATGCCTACGGTTGTCTGGCCGCTGCTGAGCAAACAGCTATTTATCTGTGCATAATATTTCAAGGCCTAACTATTTGACTAGTCAAGCCTTATTTGTTAACATGTGCAGGTCGCACCAAAAGAATTCGGACAGCCCGTAGTAGTCCAGCATGTAAAAGTTACTTGACATTTTCGAGATAAAATTAAACATAAAATAAACAAATGTTAAAACTGGAATAATAGACAAAACTATTGTTAATTTATTATCCAGACATGCATCCTGGGCCAATATATTATATAACAATGACATTGAGTTCAAAGAATCAAAGATCCAACCCTAGTTCCCCAAAAGATTGTAGAATCTTGGTGAAAGGTTGAGCATGTAACATCTTGCATTGTCCAAGGTGTTTCTTAGCCGAAAGTGGCTGGTTGATGTCATGAATCTCTTATTAATAAAGGAACAAGGAACAAGGAACAAGTAAGTGTTACAGTAAAAAAAACAAAAAAAAACAGAGCAGGATGACTTGTCAGGAATAGGTTTCACAATAAAATTCAAATAGATGTGAAATAGAATCAGTAGACAAATGGAATTATGAGCCACCTACCTGTGGATCCCGATCCATTCTTACAATTGTCTGGCCATTGCTTAGAAAAAAGCTATTTTCTATGCTGGCATGAATCTCTTATTAATAAAGAAACAACGAACAAGTAAGCATTAGATTAAAAAAATCAAAGAAAAAAATAGAGCAGGATATAAAATTCAAATAAATGTGAAATGGAATCAGTAGACAAACGGTATTATGAACCACCTACCTGTGGATCCATTCCTCCAGTTGTTTGGCATTTGCTGAGAAAACAACTATTTTCAAAGCACCATATTTCAAGGACTCACTATTGACTAGAGATCCCTAATTGCTCAGAGATGCAAGCTAGGAACAATTTAGGGATCCATCAACAGATAAAAGTTAAATAATATAATTAAACTTGACATTTCCATTTGAGGGTCCAGACCCTTGGACTGGCAAGGACTGTTTCCCTGTCAAACTAGAGTATCCTAGAGACTACATTAAAACACCATGGCATCAAACGACCCCCTCCCTCAGCCCCCACCGAGGTCATTGACAACTCCCTTGTTCCCCTTTCAACTCCCAAATTAAATAGATAAAAACCACATCTTTGCTTAGGGTTCGCTATTGACTAGAGATCCCTAATTTCTCACAAATGCAAGCTAAAAAATTAGTGATCTACCAACATATAACAGTTAAAATAATATACTTAAGCATGATATTTCTATTGGAGGGTCCAGATCTGTTGGACTGGCAAAGATTGTTTCCCTGTTGAATTAGGGTATCCTAGAGACTGCAGTAAAGCACCACAGCATCCAACAACTCCCTCCCCCAATCCCCACCAAGGCCACTAACAACTCCTTTGTTCCCCTCTTAACCCCAAAAAAATTAGGGGTGTAAACGGAATCCGATATTCCGAAATTTTGATTAATTCCGATAAAAATTAACAGATTTGGAAATTTTTGTATCCTATAAGCTATCGGAATCAGAATCGGAATCCGAATCCGAATCAAGTGATTCCATTTCCATTTATCCGATCTCTATAAAAAATAAATAAATAAAAATAAAAATAATTAACATAAAGTTAAATAAATCATAAAATATAATATATAAAATAATAAAAATAAACTTTTCAAAATTTTTTATCAAAATTTATTAATTATATGTAAATTATTAATTTAATATTGAATAAAAATTAAAATTTTATATTGGAATCAGAAATTATTGGATTTGATTCCGATTTCAATAATGGAATCGGAATCGGATCAAAATCGAAACACAGTGATTCCGAAATTATCAGAATCAGAACATCTTAACCCTTATCAGATTCGGAATCAGAACATCTTAACCCTTATCAGAATTGGAATCAGATTCTATGATTCCGTTATCAAATCCGACCCTAAATATATAGATAAAAATCACATTTGCCTAAAACTATGAGTTGTTGGCTGCATAGACCAGAGCACGGATCAGAGGTGTTCAACATTACCATGTCAGTAGAGGCTCTTTCGCAGCTGAGGGAAGGGCAGAGAACTGGCCAAAGATATGAAGACGAATATGAGGGGGTGAAACAACTATTCCAGGGAAGGTGTCGGAAAGAGGAAATGCAAAATGGCAGATGCCGACTGTAATGGATGCACCGAGCACACTTGATGACTATCAGACTGCAAAAAATAGGACGACAAAGTCGATGACCCGTTTCACATCATCTGGTGAGTACACCCTCTCCGGAGAGTAGACTCCCTTAAGGGCAAGGTCAGGCTTGAAGGGGAGCATCTTGTGAAAGGAGTGAGAGTCCGTGATGTGCCAATGGAAGACGTTCAGCTTGTTGGCAGCCATGGAGCTGACAATGCGCATGATATCCTTCACCAGGTAGTAGTTCCTTGATGTGTCCAGCAGCAGGCCCTAGTGGGGAAGGGCAGCACGTTGGAGATAGTGACCCCCACAGGCACCGACGGTGGATCTCCCCAGACCATCTGGGAGAATATTTCAAGTCCCCGCATAGCACCCCAAGGGGTTCCCGCAGCCAAGGTAGCGATGGTCCCAAAGCCGGGTGGCGGGCTGGTGAGGGTGAGGATCTCACTGGTGAGAAGAAGTGCATGACAGGGATGGCAGAGGGAACGGAGCGGGGGTGACGTAGCGGAAGGGGGTGGGGCTCAGATCGGGTTAGGAGGCGGCCATGGCGAATCAGTTAGACGGCAGAATCATATCTTTATAAGCTGTCAGGAGATGCCTTTATGTACGTCAAATGCGCATACAAACAACTATGGCACGGTGATAAGAATAAACGATGTTCAGTTCAACAAACATCAGATCTATGTATCGATGTATTCTACCAAGTTGAACAAAATTTCATATGACGACTCAGGATCACATCCAAAAGCAAAAAGATGAAAACACAGGCACGGATAAAAAGCAACAAATAGCAAAACAGTAAAAACGCATCATCCAGACAGAACTCACTAGGCGAAGACGGTGTTGATGGGATTCATGGTGACCTGGTTCTTGGCGGCACCGCCGATGAGGCGCTCCGTGTCGGTGAATCCAACGTAGGAAGGGGTCGTGCGGTTCCCCAGGTCATTGGCGATGATCTCAACTACACCGACGCATGAGTAGGTTGTGCCAAGGTCGATGCCGATCGCTGGCGGAGAGAAGGGGCGGAAAGCAGATAGACAGCGCGGCGCGGCGGCGCCGGTAAAAGCGGCAGGGGCGCGAGAGGGATGTATAAGCCGTCGCCAAGGCGAGATATTTATAGAAAACGATTAGGGTTCTAGACACGGGCCACGGACATACTTAGTGGCGGGTGCAAATAAGTCTATGGTGTTTAAATTTAGAGTTCGAGTTCAAATTTTAACTAATATATTATATTTTTGTTATTGATTAAGTTGAGTCCAGTTCGAATTTAAATAGTAATTAGATTAAAATTTAATTCACAAACTTGAGATATATAGCAATTCGTTTATAAAATTTAAAATTAATAAAAATTATTTATAATTTTAATTTTAATTTATTTATGTACTTTGAACTAAATTTAAACTTAAAATTTACATTATTTATTATATTTAAGTTATAATATATTATTATTAATACTTTTATTTTAATTTTTAATAATAAATATTTAATGAAATATTTAATAAAATTACGTATCAATTTATCTAGTCAAGCAAGAATCTGTTTAAATTCAACCCATTTAATAAAGTAAATTTTATTTTTTATTTTTATTTAACATAATAAATAAACTAAATAGAAATTTTATTCAAGATGAGTTTTGAGTTATTTGTCCAAGTGTATTGACTAGTTTGCATCGCTAGACGTACTACTTTGAAGGTCCTCCTAAGCCAGGTATCGTAACATTTGACAGGATTTTCTTTACCTAACATGGGTTTTTTAGTGGCACCCAAATCTCTTTTTGTTTATGCAAATAAAAATTGTTGGATAAAGTTGCTATCAAAAATTCCCACTTTAGACCAAGATATTAAAGTCAGAATTTTTAATTTTGACTTCGATAAAAAGTCAAACTTTTCATATCCGACTTCTATTAAACATTAGTTGTTCCAAATGTCCGTGCGGCTGTGCCGCAATGGACATGTCTGCCCTGGGGGCAGGCGGGCCGTGATCGAGCTGGTGCTCGAACACACTGTGCTGTGGATCCTCCGTGGCCACTGAGCCACCTTCCAAAAAAAAAATTTGTTCGAAACACCGACATATAACGATGATTATGTATAAGAATTCTTAACGTGAAAATCGCATACATACACAGTATATTTTAATAGAATATGGTAGAAATCAAACTAAATAAAATAACACATGAACACCTGTGTTATGTGTAATGACCAGGATATTTATATAAAAAAATAGAAAATAGTTAATAGATATTTATTATTATTACTCTACTTCCTTCTTTTCCTATTTATTTTTTCCGTCGGTTACTCTCCCTCCCCATCAAAATCCAGCGTCTGCCGTTTTCTCTCCCGAGCCCTAAAATTTTCCCCTTCCGGACGTCGCCGCCGCAACCCCCGTGTCGCCTTCTCTTTCCGCCACGCACATGCGCGTTGATGCGCCCGCTAGCGCCGTGCTCGGCCGCCCGTGCGACCGCGCTCGCCAATGCCGTCGCGGCCCGCCGCGTGTCCAGCAGCCTCGCGGCCGCCCGCCGCGCACCCAGCCGCCTCGGTCACCTCACCGCCCGAGCTCGCGACTGCCCGCCGTCGCCACATGTCGGCCGCCGTTCCCGCCCTCGCCCACCGCGCTCGGTCGCTGCCCCTCCCTAGCGCCTCTGTCGCGACCTGCCGCGTGTCCGCTGGCGGCCACCCACCGCCGCCTTCCGCATGTCAGCCCCGTGCGACCGCGCTCGCCTGTGCCGCCTTCCGCGTGTCAGCCCCGTGCGCCAAGCCCTCCGCGGTACCCTCTCTTCCTCTCTCTCCTATCACCCCTCTTTATTAATCTCTCTAGTTCATATTTTTCTCTTCTTCCAACAGATTTTGGGACCAACTATCCGGCTTGATTTTTCGTCGCCTTCGTGACCGCGGTAGTTTCGTCACCCGATTCGCTTTCCTTGAAATTCCATGCGCTGTTCGTCGTCGCCGTAAAGATAGGCGTCTCGGCTATTCTTAGCACTCTAATATACTTGATTAAACCGTAAAAAATCATGTTTAGATAACCAGGATTAAAAGATTGTAATTAGTGGGCTGTTTTTGATTTATTAGCATGATTAGATAGAGTTTAGATTAACTTGTTTAAACATATATGTTTAGATTGTTTTATATCTATGATTATTCATCATGTTGGATAATTATTCAACTATGCATGTTAGCATGTTAGGTATGTCTTTATAGTTGAACCAAGTTAGTTTAGCATTGTTTGCATCGTGGTAAATCTTAAACATGTATATCTCGATTTGATAAAAAGCCGATGTAAGGTTTAGGCATAGTGATGGTAGAGTTTAGTCTATTTTCTTTTATGTAATAGATAGTTCTGTTTAAGTATGTGATTGATATGTTTAGTTTGTAGCTTGCATGATCCTATTTAGATGCATCATATGATAGACTGGTTCTGGTTTATGCTAGATTGTGGTGTGGTATGCATAGAACCATGGGTGTTCATCTATGTGTTTCATGTTTGGATTACCAATTTCATATTCATGGTTACTGTCTGAGTTATTTATATGCTTGCATTGTGTGAAATGTGGTTAATGCAGTGAGCTGCATTGTGATGCAAATTTACTTCACCAGACTATGTTATTGGCCCGTGGGCAGCGGATATTAGTTGAATCCGGAGCATCATTCGATCCCTGATACTGCGGTTTATCCTAAGTACTCCCATGCCTAAGGGTACTATGGGATTTAGTTACTATATGTTACTTCCTACAATATGGTAAATCTGGTGCTAGTTTTGTGATGTGGCTACATTATTTAAATGGAGCATGATATTTACTCAGACATGTGTTTAGTTGTGCATTTTGACATAGATATTAGTGGTCTAGTTGTGTCTTTGGTTTTATGTCAGGTGTATGTGTTATGAGCATACTTAGAGTAGTTAATTGTGCAGGATGTGTTGGTTGTAGTGCATAGAGTCATATTATCATCTGGGCTAGAAAAAAAACATTGTAATAACTTAATTGAAGATATATAATTAGTTTAAATCCTATGTATTATAATTTGATTTTTAGGTTTAATATATTTAATATCAATAGAGAATCACTAATATAGTGGGGTAGTTCGGGTGTAAGTCCTACTAAGTCTAAGGTGACTCACCCCTTCAGTTGTTAATATTTTCAGGATTACAGGTTTAGAGCAGCAGAAACGTAGTGGTGTTTTGGAATCCGAGGAGCTAGTGGAGTACTTATTTAATGTTGGTATTTAATTTGTTTAGATATATGTTTGATTGTTGTGTTAGTAGATTGTAATGTTTGGATTTGTGATTTTGGATTGTGATTTTAGTCTTATTTGGTTTTAAACCGATATTCTTTCCCGTTATGTCGCCGAATTATCTTCTGCTGTGCATGTTAAAAATCCGAGTCGTGACATTATGCCTTGATAAACATGGTCCAAACCAAACCGGTAAAGAAAATTGAATCAAATGGAGTCTGTTTAGAAAGGACTGAGTCCGACGGTAAACACGTTCGTCAAGAATAATACGAAATTAGCTATTTTTCTCTTAAATAATTAGTTTTAAGATGTTAAACGGAGAGGACATCAGTATTTTATTTATAGATTTTTTATTTTAGGTTTCTAATAATAAGTGAAATAAAAAGTACTTTTCTTTTGATACTTGTTTGTCAACCCCCGTAGATAAATTTGTGCAGGATTATACATCACCTATAAGATGAAATTGTTTTTAACTTAAAAGAATTAGAAAAGTACTGCCTTTGGTGGCCTAGATCAAGACGGTTTCAATCTTTGAATTGATCAAAAATTAATTTCAAAATATTTAGTAAAAAATTTGAATAAAATGACAAGTTTTTATAAATTACTTGATTTTAAGTGTCCACTGTAAGTTTTTATTTTTAGTGATAAATAATTAAAATTTTATTATTCACAAAAAATAGAGATGACATTAATGGGGTGTTTGGTTGCATGATAATATAAATTTTTATTTTAATTTTTAAAAATTGTAAGAAAACTTGTTAAAAGAGGTGTTTGGCAACCTCACAATTTTATGTTTTGAAAGTGATTTTCTTCTTAAACAAAAAAGAGGATCTCACCTCTTTCTTTTTTCTTGTGGTCCCCCATTTTATTTGGTCATGAATGATAGTAACTCTTTTTTGTTATCACATCCCTCCAAACATGATAATTTTATGTCATGAGTTGGTTCACTCTTTATTTTAATATAATTTTTTATCATGAAAGTGTACAAAAAATTATCATGCAACCAAACACCCCATAAGATATTAAACATTCTGTTAAGTCAAATCAAATATCAATTACGACTCACGATCAAGGCACACAACCCATGCTATTTATGATTTTAAAATATTTAAAATAAGAATCATACATTTTTAGTCAACTATCTTAACTATATTTTGTGCACTTATACACGAGAGCAAATGTTTCAATGTAATCAATTACCTTTGTTTGAGAAAATTCTTTTGTTACCAATCTAGCTTTATGTATAGTTACAGTACCATCTGAATTGAATTTCAATTTGTACACCCATTTCTAGTAGATAGGCTTTTTTCCTTGTGGCAACTTAGTTAATCTCCCAATTCTATTCTTATGCAAAGTTTCAATTTTCTCTTTCATAGCATGTTGTCATTCTGATGACTTAAAGACTTCGGAGATAGTAGTTGGGTCATGTGAAGTGGTCAGATTTGAAATGAATGCAGTATGAGAAGAATGTGTTTGTTTATGTTATGAAAAATTACTAAGAGGATACTGAACAATACTAGAATCTGGTTTCGTTGAATCTATCTTGGTAGAAATTAATGTAATGTAGTCCTGTAGATAAGATGGTGGCTTTCTAATACATTTTGAATGTCTTCTAGTGCTAGTATTTTGGTTGGCAAATGGTATGTTTTCATGTTTTGTAATAATTATGTTTGTTGTGGCACTATTGGTTGGTATTTTTGTGGCATGACTTTCAAGTTCAACAATAAAGTAGGAATTGGAAAATCTTTATTTGTGGATTGGCTATTAGGATAAGAAAATTGTTCTCATAAAAAATAACATTAGACCTATAAAAATTTAACTTGTGGCAAGATGATAGAGGTGATGAGCCTTTTGTAATAAAGGATACCCGATAAAAATGCATGAAATGGCTCTAGGATTTAATTTGTCATTCTCTAAGTGACTAGTAGAACCAAAACAAAGACATCCAAAGCTTTGAGACGAAGATAACTAGGAGGCTTTTGGAAAAATTTTGTAAAAGGAATTTCTTCATTTAAAAGAGAAGAAGGTTGCTTGTTTATTAGAAAATTGATAGTAAGAATGTAGTCTCCCTAAAAAGGATTGGGAAGTTTAGCTTGAAAACGAAGATTTCAAGCAACCTCCAAGATATGATGATGCTTTCTTTCAACACTCCATTTTGTTGAAAAGTATGGACACAAGTATGTTCATAAAGAATACTATTCTTCTCAATAAAAGACTAAACATTTCTATAAAAAAATTATGCTCCATTATGAGTCCTTATGAGAAGAAGTTTTCTATTAAACTGTCTTTGAACATAGTAGTGGAAAGAAAGAAAAATATTGTATGTTTGAGATTTAAATTGCATCAAGAAAACCCATGAGAAGTAGGAGTGGTCATCAACAATAGAAAGAAAGAAGAGAGCACCATTTCTACTAGAAGCATTATATAGTTTCCAGGTATCAATATGAAGTAAGTCAAATACATTCGAAGAACAAGAAGTATTTGAAAAAAAATGTAATTCTACATTATTTTTCTAACGATCAGCTTTCACAAATGAAATTATATTTTATTTCACACTTATGAGAAGCCACAAGAGAAGCTAGATGAACATTCGAAGGATGCTCAAGATGATGATGCCACATTTCATTTTCTTCAGTGGTGGTAGCCAAACATAGGTTGGTTTTGGTGTTAAGGACATATAATTCATCATTTCCATGGCCCTCCCCAATCAAATTCTTGGTCACCAGACCCCATATAATGAAATGGGTAGAAAAAAAAGTAACGGAACAACCATTCTTTTTGGTTAGTTTGTTGACAAAAAGCAAATTAATCTTTGACTTTGGAACATGCAAAATGGAATTCAAAGTAATGTTTGAACTTATGGAGAAGTCACATGAGCAGATGCATCTGAATCTAATATCCAATTCTATGTAAATTACATGCTAAATTGACCAGAACTTGAGGTGTCTTCATTACACCTAGTAATTTGATCATTGAGCATATTCATCAGATAAGTGTGTGAGAAGTATCAACTAGCTAAAATTTCTTAATAGTATCTGAATGTTCCCTTTGAGTTAGAGCTAAGAATTCCTTGCTCTTACGTACATTTTTGTAGTGAGAAGGAAAATGAATAAGTTGATAGCATTGTTTTTTTGAATGTCCTTATAAATGGCAATAGCTGCACTCTACTTTTGATTTTTGTTTCTTAAACTTTCCTGATGTCTTCGTCATCATAGTATATGCATCAATCGATCTAGGATGATATAAAATCCTTTGCGCTTCACCTTGAAGTAAAGAAAATTATGCCTTACCAATTGTTGGTAATGGTTCCATAAGTAAAATTTGGCTTCAAACATTTACAAATGTGTTATTTAATGTCATAAAAAATGGATAAGTTGTCTTCTCTGATAAGATGTTGATAGCAAATTAAGTTCAAAATGTGCAAACTTGTCCCAAAACCCTTTTGAGTGTTGCATAATATTTTGCAACATGATCATTTCCTTGTTTACAAACAACAATCGCTTGCTCTAGGGCATAAATCTTTGGTCTGCTTGAAGGAGAATAAGCCCCTTCAACTCCAACCAGACTTGAAATGCCATTTCATAGTATTGAACAGATGGAACGGTATCGAAATTGAGTGAATTTAAAAGCCACAAAAGAACCATATTATTCACTGTATTCCACACTAAAAACATACCATCACCCATGCTAGGTTTCAAGAAGATTCCGTCAACGAAACCATACTTGTTCTTCACTGAAAGTACTACAGACATAGATCTTTGCCAAGCTGAGATATTACCTCCATTCAATTTTGAAGTGACTAGGACGGCACTTGCGATATCAGAAGGATGAAGAAAGAAAGGGTTACCTAAATGCTCTAATACCAAGTGAGATTCAAAAATAACCTAGTTGTGGAGAAGATGGAACAAATACCTGGAATGTGAAAGATGAAAAGGGAACTAAGCTTGAACCTCCAACAGATTTCACATTAAAACAAAATATGTTACAATGTGTGGCTTATATAGACTGTACAATGAAGTGAAGATGCCCCCGGAGGATTCAATATTAGTTATGCCAACTAATTAGCCCATGTGATGTGCAGCTGTAAACAATTACAACAATGACAATAACGGTAAGAAATTTTATCTCAACATGTCATAGCTATAAATAACAGATGAATTTTTTTATTTCTTATCTTTTGGGAAATGGAGAGTTCTTCCTTACAATTGTGCCTTTACCACCCAACTTCTATTTCTCTAGCTCTTCGTCTCATTCTTTCTTTGTTGTTGACATGGGTGAGAACGAGTCGAGCAATGTGTTTTTCAATTTCAACTAATTTATTTTACAAGTACGAGTTCACTCTCTAATTTTCACGAATATGTTAAACTCTTGTTCGAACTTGATTGATTACTTAATTGACGCAAACCCGAGTATGAGCTCGACTCAAAGTTAAGTTCACATTCAAACTCGAATTCAATATAAATCTGTTTATAAAACTCAAAATTAATAAAAAAATATATGTTAAATTCTAATTTTAACACATTTAAAAAATTTAATTTGAGTTTAAACTTAAATTTTGATTTATTTTATATATTTAAATGATAATACATAACTATTAATATTTATCATTTAAACTTTATATTAATATTTAATCCAATATTTATTTAAGTTATTCGTGAGTTTATCGAACGAGAGTCTCTTCAAATTTTAGTCGCTTAATGAATTTAAATTATTTTTTTATTCAAATTCATGACTGAAGTCAAATTCTTTATCCGGTGTTATATTTCGAATCACTTACTGGTCGTTCATTTACACCCGTAGTTGCTCTGCTCCTGCTTGTCAAGGATCTCGCCGCCCGGGATCTGGATTTGCTACGTTCTTCGTTAGAACTGTCGTCAGCTGTCACATCTCCCCTCGCCGCTTCCTCCAGAGTGGAACTAAAGGATCTCGCCGCTCTCAGACCCACCTCCTCTGTCTTCTTCTCCCCCGTGATCTTTTGCTGTCCGCGCTCCCCCACCTTGTCCGGGATTCCATCAACATCAATATGCCCAGCCATCACCGGATGTCTTTTCTTGCCCATTCAGAGGAATAATGGCGTTCTGATTTTGCTGATTGTGCGGGAGATCCGAGCATTGCTCTTGTGCAGGCACGAGATCTTTTGGTAACTCCAATCTGTGCTTGATTTTGGTGTTCCAGACGGGATGCTACCTTCCTAGCTGCCGCAGGTGAGGCGTCCCGTCCTTTTCCTTCCGTCTTAGTTGGGTGTCTGCCGAAGAAACGCTTGATTCTATTTTTCCCCTGGAGAAGATCGGAGATCGGTCTTTCGCAATCTGGATTCTCGGCTCGCTTCAAGAACCGTGAAATTTGATCTATGCTGGAAGTACTTCATCGATCGACTCTCTGAAGAGCTTTCAAAATGAGGGACTTCCCTTCTTGTTTCGGTGAAAGTGGAGTTCAAGTGGCGGACTCGTCATCTGTTGGCAGGAATGCCCAGAATCTAGTGGCCTGCGTCTACCGGACGCGGCTCTCCGGCCGGCGGCACTTGATCACGGTCACCTGGAGCAAGAACATGATGGGCCAAGGCTTCAGCATTGGCATCGACGATTCTTCCTGCCAATGCCTCTGCAAGGTGGACATCAAACCCTGGCCGTTCTCTAAGAGGAAGGGGTCCAAGAGCTTGGAGGCCGAGAACGGCAACTTCGACATTTTCTGGGACCTCTCAGCTGCCAAGTTCGGATCTGGGGCTGAGCCAGTAGAGGGCTTCTATCTTGCTGTGATATTTGACCTTGAGATGGTCCTCCTTCTTGGTGATCTGCGCAAGGAGGCATACAGGAAAACAAATGCCAACCGTCCCCAATCTGATGCTACCTTCGTCGCGAAGAGGGAGCATATATATGGGAAGAGGATTTTCTGCACCAGCGCCCGACTTTGCGATCAAGGGAAGGTCCACGACATCACGATCGAGTATGAGGAGGCGGGGCTTAAAGATCCCTTGCTAGAAATCCGCATAGACAATAAGAGGGTCGTGCAGATTAAACATCTGGCTTGGAAATTTCGGGGAAATCAGACGATCGTGGTGGATGGCGTCCCCGTTGATGTGTTCTGGGATGTACATAATTGGCTTTTTGGTGCTTCTACAGGGAATGCAGTTTTCATGTTTCAGGCTTCCTTTTCAGCCGTTGCTAACTCTTGCTCGCAGACGATCAGAGACAAAAAGGTTGAAGGCCTTGGTTTCTCATTGATTTTACATGCATGGAAGGAATGAATGACTGCAACACCAGACCGTTAGATTTCTCTTCAGGGGAAAACACTAACACTTGCTTCAAGCAAGTCTTTCTTTGAATTTCCCAAGGGATAAAACATACTGCTAGAGTTCACTCCTGTAGTCTCTTAACTATTAAGAGAAAAGCACTTGCTCATGCACATAGCAAGCTTTATCTAGCTCAAACTAGAGGGACACGAAACAACAATAGTATCAGGGAATAAATGGTTGATATGCCGACCAGCTTATAGTGAAGACTAGCAGAAATACAAAGAGGAGAGTAGAAGATTTTCCAACAATATGCACTCTCCATACTCTTGTGGCAGATGGCATCTTGATGAAGAGCCACACCTCCTTGAGGAATGAGGAGGACTGCGTGTGGCTCAATCTTGTCTTTGTAGCACTTGGATCCCAATGCAAACACCTCCAATGTGCCTCTTAATGCCTCTTCTTCACTTGTAGGAATAATAACTCAGATTGATCTTCTATGTGCACATACTTGCTTAATTACCACTTGTATTTTCGCGTCTGGATAGAATTCTTTTACTGCGTCTTCATTCTCTTGGGTGCTGACATGACACTTTAGTGAGTGATTTTTTTTTAGCATGGTGCCTAAGGCACAGATTTTATTTTTCTGTTTCCTTGGCCAAGTTGAACTATTAAATACGTCGATGTCCATTTTGTGCTATACTGGATTTTTCTCCAGGGCATCACAATTCACACATGAATATTGATTCTTTCTCTAGAAATCTAGCCTCTGGTTGGTTACGGTCCATCCGGTTCTACTTGAATGCACTATTTTTGGCAACTTTACTATTATTTTTTTCTTCGAAAGACAAGGTTGATGTTGGATCTTAATAGGGTGTTTGATAGCGCTTTTAATTTTAAGACAACCTTATTTTTGAAATTAAGATTATTTGACTTCTCAATTTTATTTTTAAAATCAAAACAGTCTAATTACTTTGTGTTTGGCAAAATTATCATAATTTTTAAAAATTAGACAGTAATATTTGGTCATGACCTGTGGCTCCGCGAAACTCCCCTGGCTCCCTCTGCAGAGAGGACCTGCGGCTCCGTGAAGTCTCCCCCCTGCGGCGTCATCCGCCTCCCTCCCCCCGGCGGCGGCGCTCTCCCCCGACGGTAGCGTCGGACAGCGAAGCCCCCCCTTCACGTCGTCCGCCTCCCTCCCCCCTGGCGTCGGCCAGCGAAGCCTCCACCCCCGTCGTCGTCCATCTGCCTCCCCTCCGCGGCGTCGTCCACCTGCCTCCCCCCGCGGCGGTGCTCCCCCCGGTGGCGGCAGCGGCCCGCCAACCCCCCCCCCCCCCCGCGGCGTCCGTCTCCCTCCCTGGAACGTATGTACGTGTCGCCTCCCCTCCGCGTCTATCTCAAAAATAAAACAATACTTGTCTTGTTTTTATTTTAAAAGAGATTATGTACATGGAGTATCTCACTTTTAAAAATAAGACAGTAGTTAAAAATTACAACTAAACACCTTATCTCTTTTATTTTTAAAATTTAGATCAAAAAGAGATAAAAAAACGTAACCAAACACTCTATAAAGCAAATTAAGAGAGAGAACAAGCATATCCATAATATTGATTCTCATCCATTTTAAGAAAAATGGAGCTGCATCCTACTATTGATTCTGTTTATAGGGCATAATTGTCAAGACGACAAGGTGTCCAAGAGGTTGAAAGGTGTCAATTTCGCTTTGGCGATAAGAGACCACTTAGGTGTCACCTAAGAGGTCAAGACGGTAATATTAGATGTATATATATACATATATACATACATATGTATATATATACATATGTACATACATATGTATATATATATATACACAATCATATATATATAATTAGTTGTTAGTATTATAATGCATACATACAAATATATATTCATAAATATATATAATTATATTTGTATGTTATAATTGAATCTATGCCTTTGTGTTAGTATATTTAAATGTTATATTATTTATGTAATTATGTATACATATGTATATATTTATTTTGAGAAATAATTAATCTTGATAAACTTGATGTGTGAGAGACAGATAAGTAAGTTAAAATAAATTTTAAATATATAAGATATATTTATAATTATGAATCATATATATACGTCAATATGTGATAGTATAAGTAACAGTAAAATATACTAATATGTTTACATTATTACAAACGAACGTTTGAAATTCACAGATCAACTTGTGCGGTCAAGTCTCAGGGGTCAAGAGGACAACATCCCTTTTGAGGGGTATCAGAAGGCAAAACTCTGCAAAAGATTTTTTTTATAATGTATAAATATTTGGAGGTGCCTAGCTTGGATGCCTTGGGGCTTGTGCCTTGGGGCGCCAAGCGGGCACCTTGGGCACCTTTTGGGCTTCCCACAAGATGCCTAGCGCTTGAAAATTTTTAGTGTTTTAAAGACATGTATCAAAGTACATGAATAATTGTGAGAAAAATAAAAAATATATCTTATCCATGTAAAGCACCGTAAAGCACCGTATATGTTAGTTAAAAACTCTAAAATTTTTATCGAATATAACACAAATAAATATACTTGTTTTATTTAATATTTATCTATTTTTAACAAATGTTACTTCTCTTTTTTTGGTCACATCGCCACGTTGGCCAGCTGCCCGCCGCGCGCGCGGGTCGATGAGGGATCGAGCCCCTAAACCCGTGGCTCGATCCCCACCTGATGAGGCCTCCCCCCCAGGGGATGGCCGGGCGTCTCTTGGCACCCTCGTACCCCCGCCCTCCCCCAAACCCGGCGGGAGGGGGTGCCAACTATGCTCGGCCGGTAACAAATGTTACTTCTCAATAATATTTTGTCGCATAGTGATTTTAATTGTCTTGCACCCATACATCAAAAATCTTATAGAGATTTTGAACATGATATAAATTTAACGGACATCAATTGTTTTCGGGAAGCTGACAATATACGTGCAACCAAATGAGAGAAGTCATTTTTTATTTTTCCGAAAGGTCGGTCCGTTCAAACAGGTTGGGATAAGTTAGTTTTTTATTAGATCCAATTATTAGGACTTGATTTTAAGTTCGGTTGGATCTGATAAGGTTAGGTTGTTAGGTCTGGGTTTTAGATAGGATTGTTGGGTCACGTCTGTACCCGTTAACAGGATCCGAACTTGGAAGGAGCGAACTTATCGATCGGGCGGCCGAGGTTGTTTCGGCTTGATCGGGGGCGTTCGGTGTCAGAATCAGGTGATCAAGAAGTCCAAGCCTAGGTTTTTAGGTGCTCCAAGTTCATTGGACGGTCTGGATCAGGCAATTTCCAAACCGACAGTATGATTTGTGCAGGTGCAGGTGTGCGTCGATATCGATCAAGGGCGTACTTGATCAGGATTGATCGATGGCAAGGCAGGAAGGCACAAGCCAGAGATCCGTTGGAAGGGTTACAAGCTTCTCCGTAAAACCCTTCAACAGTTATGGAGATTTCACACTATGGCAGCAACGTGTGAAGAATATTCTTAAGCGGAAATGACTGGTCAAGGCTCTTGGCAAAGCGGCAGACAAACCGGAGAAGCTGACAAAGGAGGAGTGGGTTGAAAAGCAGGCGCTAGCAAATAGCACGATTTAGCTATTCTTGGCAGATAACACACTCCGAGAGGTGATTGACATAGAAGATCTGGCAGATGTCTGGGAAAAGCTCAAGAGTAGGTACATGTCTAAGTCGCTAACAAACAAGTTGCTAGCAAAGAAGCGGCTATATGGCTTGAAGATGATCGAGGGAACAAGGATCGAAGCTCATCTCGACGACTTCAACAGGATTCTGACGGAGGTGCTGTCTCTGGGTGAGGAAATTAAGGAAAAGGATTGAGCACTTCTCCTGTTGTCGTCGTTGCCGATGTTGTACGATCACATCGTGACGACCATGCTGTATAAGACTGACACTCTCAGGCTAGATGATGTCATAACCTCGTTGCTTTCGAACGAGTCTCGTTGGAAGAGTAACGAAGTAGGAACGTCAAGTGGGAGTCAGGCTTTGATTACAGGTGGATGTCGTGGAAGATCGGACAACCGACAGGGGAGACGAGATGACAAAGGACGATCCAAGACGCGGGGCCGTAGGTGCTACTACTGTGACGAGGAAGGTCACTTCAAGCAGGAATGCCCACAGTGTAAGAAGAGTGAACGGCTGCAGGAGGCTAAAATGGAGAAGGCAGAGGCATCAACAGCAGAAGACAGTGAGGAGAGTGTGGATGACGTTCTCTGTACGACATCTGCAGAAGAGGGAGATTCAGATTGGATCTTAGATTCTGGCTACTCATTTCATGTATGCTCGGATAGGACGATGTTTCACAGGTATCAGACATGCAGAGGTGACTCGGTCTGATTGGCAAACGGAACATACTGCTCGGTTGCTAGTATCGGATCCGTGAGAATACACATGTTTGATGGAAAGGTGCGAAAGCTCGTGGAGGTCCGACATGTTTCAGATCTAAAAAAGAACCTGATCTCACTGGGAGCCGTGTGTTCAAGAGGATACTGATGCACTCTTGAAGGTGGAGCTCTCAGGGTGTGCAGAGGAGCACGGATTGTGCTAAAGTGGCTGCTAACGAAAGGTTTGTACATGCTCATATGGAGGGTTGACACCGGTGTAGCTACAAATTCCCTGGTGAGTAGTATGGTTCAGCGGAGGACGATATCTGCTGAAGGTGGAACGCGAAGGAAGCGTGTGACGTTTGCTTCCAATGATGGTGGTCGATATCTCTCGCGTCAACCAAGAGAAGAGGGAACATGTCGGGGCGTGCAGTGGAATCAGGCTGTGCGGGTGGGCACTTGGTCTTAGTGCAGGCCATGCTAGTAGAGATGGTCACTTGTGGAGTTAACCCAAGGTGGAGAATGTTACGTAATTAGTTACGTACGTACGTATGTGTTAATCCCAAGTGGGGATAAGGATCCAGTGGTTGTTAAACGGATAAGCATCGGGGCTATCCAAGTCGATCAAGACTCTGGATAGGGATTAGGAGAGTTCTAGTCCGGATGGGTTTCCTGGGTTGTTCTCCCTATAAATAGCCCAGGCCGGTGGCTCATTCGGGATGTCAGGTGTCGAGGGAGCCACCGGAAGGAGAGGTTGTACGTCTGCGGTTTAGTGGAATTTGACTTCTCCGAGATCTCGTCTTCTTCGTGGTGTGTGCGTCTTGCTCCGTGGGTGATCGATCGCCGGATTTTCCGCAACATAGGTGTTCAGAACTCCGACTGACTTATTGGGGTTGTGAAATTTGAAACTGAGTCCCCACTGTCCTAGACAAAGCATCTTAGCGATTTTCTTTATGTCAAAAGTTGAAATATTCAAATATGATTTTAATTTGGACTCTAAACAAAATTTGAATCATCTCTCATTTCTTGTGGAATTTTTAGTTGAATGATAAATTGAGTTTTTGTTACAATTTTAATTTCTTACAACAAACTTGTTAATAGAGGTCTTTGGTAATTAATATTTTTAAAGTGATTTCTTTTTTAGACAAAAAAAGTCTTCTTCTTTATCTTGTGGTCCACATTTTTTGGTCATATATATATATGATATCTACTTTTTTTGTTGTCACATCTCTTCAAATATGACAATTTATGTTAATGGCTGGTTCACATTTTATTTTAATACAATTTTTTATCTGTTGTTAGTTTTGTAAAAAAAACTTTTTGAACTGTGTTATTGTTATAATAAAAACCTAAAGTGTGTTCTTTAAAGAGACCCCATCGACAACATATATATATAAATATAAAGAGAAGAAGATAATGTTGTGGGTCATAATCAGATATGCCTTTCGATTCTGATATATAATTGATTAACTTTGTGATTAATTTGGTGATAGATTGTATCTCTATAGCAAGCGGTTCTCGGTATGTGACTGCTACCAACATAGTTTGCGGACCAGGCCATGGAATCAGGTACAAACAAATATATATCAAGGACTTTTCTTTTTTATTCTAAAAAAACACAGTGCAAGGAGAGAATTTAATGAACAAATAACCTGGTTTTTATCTCTAAAAAATTTAATTTGTGCATGCGTTATTCTATAGTAAGAACACAAAAGTTGATAAAATATTTATTGGTGATACCATGACATATATTGTTTTATTTGTATCAACACTTCAGATTAATCGTGAATGTGTGAAAGGAAAACCTTGTAATCTTCTCGGTAGAGGACAACCCAGTCGACATCTGATAGGGGGGTAACGTAGTATGAAGTATGAACTTCCCACGACAGCAAATTTCAAGTCAGTCGTTATTATATGATCTATTTACATATATATATATATATTTAACATTCTAAAGACAAACTTCTTGTATATATATATTTAAAATAAAAAAATGTTTGTGATGGTAAGCATTAATGAACACTTCAACAAGGTTTCACGGGTTATTTTAATTGAAGAGCTTAAATGGTCTGGCGCTAGCTTTCTCCCCAGACAATGCTCTCCGATCAAAGTGTGCTGCACTACTACTTGGTCAATATCTCTTAAAACCTGTGCCATACTTAAAGAAAATTAAAGGAAAAAAAAAGTCTTCATCTAACTTCAATCAGCATGTTCCGCACTTGATCATAAAGCTTTGTTATCAGCCGATTATACATGCATGTACGCGACCGTATGATCTTTAACATGTCTCTCATATGAATACGCCCCTTGGGAGCTGTTACAATTCATATTTTTACATTCATTTCTTACATTTCTCTGCTCATTCAGATTGTGTACATTCATTTCTTACTATCCTTTTAGTTTTAGGTAGGAAGCACCTTTCTGGAACGGCGGCGGGACCCTCGCCGGCGACCCTCCAACCGCGCGGCGGCCCCTCGCCGGACGTCCTCGCACCGGCGGAACCCCTCGCCGGCGACCCTCCAACCGCGCGGCGGCCCCTCGCCGGACGTCCTCGCACCGGCGGAACCCCTCGCCCGGCATCCTCGCCCCGGCGGCCCCCCTCGCACGCGGATCCCCTCCGCGGCGGAACCCTCCCGGCGGACCCCCTCTGTGGCAGTCCGGCGGCCCCTCGTCGCAGCTCCCCTCTACGCGGAACCCCTCGCCGGCGACCCTCTAACCGCGCGGCGGCCTCTCGCCTGCCATCCTCGCCCGGCGGCCTCCTCGCAAGCGGTTTTCCTCTCGGCGGCTTCCGTCTCCGGCGGAACACCCCGGCGGAACCCCCGCGTACACTCCTTCCCCCGGCGGAATCCCACCCCCCGAGTGATTTCTGCTCCGGCGGCTCCCTCCGGCGGACCTCCTCGAGCGCGGCATCCTCTGCAGCGCCCTCCCCCCCCGGTCGACCTCCTTCTCTAGGGGGCCTCCTTCCGGCGGAACCCCTGCCCGGCGGACCTTTCTTTGTGGTTTTTTCATATCGCCGTTTTGAGGTCGTTTTTAGTCTAGGGAGGGAGGCCCTCCCTCCCCATCTCCCTTCTCCAACACGTCGCCTAAAATTATTTTTAGGTATTTTGTATCTCTCTGTGGTGTTGGATTTGTGGAGTTCGGATTATCTAAGTTTTTCTTGTTTTTCTTCTTGTTTGTCGGTGTTAGTAGTGTGGCGACCGAGTTATGAATCTGGCTCAAAATCTGCTCCTTTTAGCGTTTTAGATGCTAAACTTCTCTCAAGATCGTTTGTCTGGGTTTTATCCACTCCCCTTTGGAGTGATCTTCCGGTCTTGACACAAACATCAAACTCCTATGAAGGAGTTCTTATCTACCACCCGACCACGTTCGCACTCGTGTGTGTGTTGGTCATCTCGCGGTGGTTTGGTCATCTCTTGGAAATTTATTTTTCCAAGATTACTCTTTTGTTCACTCGATCAAGTATCTTCGTCGTTGTCTTTATGTGGATGTACAAACTTTGTATCCTTCCTAGTTTATTATAAATAGAAGTGGTACTGTTTTCTTCAAAAAAAAAAAAAATTCAATTAAACCGACTTCTGTATTATCTGTACACACATATAAATACAAACAGAGAAAACAGGGCAAGGCTCATTCGAGCCATTTTCCCCAGTTCGCTGTCACTGCGTTCCCGCCTTCGACAAGTCTTCTTCAGGATCTGGCCGCAGCATCTCTTCTTCATTTTCTTCACTGGAGCTTAGGAGCCCATGGCTCCACAGAAGCTGTGTCAGACATAACCGTGAACACCGTGCAGCTGATCGGAACAACAAATGGAGTCAGGATCAAGACCTGGCAGGTGATTGAATAGTTTTTAAGGGTTAAACTTTATATGCATGAAGAGACGTTTCTTCTGCAATATAACATTGTTAATTATATGACAGACGACTCATTTAAATTTCTTGCAGGGAGGGAGAGAATACGCTAGAAACATCACCTTCCAAAACGTGGTGATGAAGGACGTCCGGAACGCCATAATCATCGACCAGAACTACTGCGACTCCAAGATACCGTGCGATAAACAGGTAAATATATATATATACATATATTATACAGGCCTTCGTGGTTTGGTTAGGTTTTCAATAAATCTTTTTCTCAACCAAACTCATATACCTTGTTAATATATAATATATATGTATAACCGTAGTTTCTTTTGCTTTTACTTTAAATCATAATTTATGAAAACATAGTGTATTTATATTCGGTGTATCTGAACGATTTTATCTTTGGAACTCTAAAAATATTTACTTTTACGTAAAAAATACAAAAATATTATTATTATTATATCTAATTGAACATAAATGTTTAATCTAATTTGAGTCACGGGATTTACTCGATTGGTTTGGTTGAAACAATTTTAGGTTCCTTTGACATCAACTTTTTTTTTGAAGATAAATTTGATTTATCTTCTAAATTTAAGAGATAAATCAGATTTATCCCGAGTTAATCTCATACCAAACAATCTCTTAATACTTCGAACCAAACTGAACCGTCAAAACCAAACCATTCATGCACATAGTTAGGTTTGGTTTCTCGGGTGAGCACAGATTAGTAAGATTCTCTCTTTCTCTCTCTATGTATGTATGTATGTATGTATGTGTTTTTTGTATTGTGGCAGATGTGTCTTGTTTTTTCAGAGATCGGCCGTAGCAGTAATTAAGCAGGGTGGCTTACAAGAACAACGTCATAAGAGGGACGAGCGCCACCGAGGTCGCCATGGCTTTGGCTGCAGCAGAAGCTTCCCCTGCCGTCATATAATGCAGCTGGAAGACATCAATCTCTACAGGGATCTTCGGAGGGGCGCCACACCAGCAAGTGTTCATCTGAGAACGCCCAGTCGATCGAGTCGGGGACTTAATGGTCGATCTACCTACACATTAAGTGCGTAGCATGATTAATCGTGTATCCATGCATCCGTTGGTTCTATAGTTTTCATCGATATGCATGCGTGAGTTTCATCTCATGCATCCGGCCGATTGCGTTGTACGTAATTCCAACGAAAGTAATGAATCATTTGTATGCGCAAATATATCATTGATTGCATGTGTATATATATACTTTTTGTGCAAAATTAGATGTCTAGCTATCAGTTTGGGCTCTGCATATGATTGGAAGTATATATATATATGATGATAATGAGAGGCGTTATATATACAATTCGGGAATATATAGTTTTTTGCTACTGTTTAATTTACAACGTGATGTGCTTATTAAAAAAACCATATGGGATATCAATTTTGGGTATGGACAAGCAGAGATTAGCAGTTTATATAGACAACATCAGATACTGAAACCTGGCACAATGGTGAACACCGCCTCGAAGGAGGTTTCTTCCTCCTAGTTTGAACCTGAGACGGTGATGAATGCCACAAGGTGCGATGTATGTCACAAGGTGCACGACCATATATAGAGAGACACTGAAGAAAAAAGAAAAAGAAAAAGAGGAGGAAAAACTCACAGTGAGACACCTGCGCGCTAGCTACCCAAACAAGACTGCTAGCTGACACCTAGTAAAAGAGATGATATAACTACCATGTCTATGTAAACTGAGAAGTCCTTGAGAAATTATTCGTTCACGTTTTCAGAGCTAGAAAACGTTTAAGTAAGGTCATGTTTATTTTGACCTAATTGATGTCTAGTATGTGAATCGGTCAGAGTCTTGTATAGAGATTGCTTGGTAAAATATACAAATACAACAGTAACTTCTCAATAAATTATTTTATTTTAAGTGGTTCACTCTATTTTTTTAATTTTCAAAGACAAATGATTAAAATTTTGTGTTTCACATGAAAGATTACATATATAAGTAAGACTTTAGACATTTAAAACAAAATCAAATCAAACACCCGGCCCCTAAGCAAAGGAAATCTCATATATTTTACTGTGTTTGACTAGTACTCTTGGGCATCTGACAGTGGGTCCTAGATTTTTTCTTTCTTTTTTTGGGAGCAAACTTGGTTCTATATTTTGGCTGGATCTCATGACACTCTCTTCCAACATTTTTATGTTCAATGAGAGAGCGGGCGCGCTCACTACCGGTCGTCGTCCTAAATATATTATTGCCTCTTATTACTGCACTGCAGTTGCAATTTGCAACATATAATCTACGTCCACATCTTGGACACTACAAAGATGAAGATAAAATTAAGCATGGACCCATATAACCTTGCTCGACGCAAAGGGATCCTAGGTTATTATTATATCACAAATATATATGAAAAGAGGCGCCAAGAAATTTTTACACTATATATATACTAATAACAAAACAAGGTATATATCATAATGAGAAATATGGTTAATGCATCTAATTTTATAATTAGCATATCTCATAAACCATTGTTCCATTTACAGCACGTAACTTTTGTGATGCCTTAATGTCACTTTCAAGAAGGTATCAGATTACTGGTTTAGCGACGACTTAATACCGTCGTCAATAATTACTTCAGCGATGACTAAAGGTTAGTTACAATGACCTTATGCCATCACTAAAACAGCTAATCCCACTCTCAGAAAATCTTCGGCAGTCGAGGTAACAGTTTCGTGATGGCCGTAAGTTGTCATTATTAATTTATTGGCGATCGTCAATAAACATATTCTTTTCTCAAATATCCTCTTGCTATAGATGGAAGCTGTCACCAAGAAAGTTAAATATGATGGTTCCCAAATATCGCAAATAATATTACTGTTGACAGCCCTTTAACAATCGCCAATAACTTTAGTTGCAACAGTTGATAGCCATCGCAAATAACTATCTTGGCGACGACTTTCAATAAGTTGTTTCTAATATTAATGACGAAAGACTTATTGTGATAGGCTTGCTAAGGTTCTGGAGCCATCACCAATATGTATTAACGATGACTTTTTAATTGTTGGTGACGTCTTTTTGATTGTTGTCGCCAACAACCTTTTTTCCTATAGTGTATGGTGCTCCTCTTTTGGCTTTTGATTTTGGATGATCTGGTGCTCTTTCCTATTTACGGACTCTCGTCGCTTTAGCGAGATTTGCCATGGAGCCTGTTGCCTTTTTATCTAGCCTCGTTTTCCTTCGCTTCTTCTCCTTTGGGATATAAGTTTTTAGTCTAATATTCTTGGGGACGGATGCAATGTGGATATTGATCCTTCTGGTGTTCGACGTTGAATTGAGTAGTGTGCTAATTGCATCTCTTTTATCAAGTAGTGTACCTTTCGATCCTCAAAGAGTCAAGAACTAGCTCTTCTCTTCAGATTGATTAATTTTTAGAATTTTTTCGCTTTTGGGCCTGCTTCGAGTTAGGTGGTGGTAAACGAGTGCAATTGAAACTAGAAGCAGGTAGTCGGCAGTAATAGTGTGAGAACTCTTATGCCACATCTTCCAAGGGATTTTGTTTCCCTGAGTCATATTGTACTACTATGAGGCATCGTTTGGTATCGGGATAAAATTGATAAGGATAGGGATAAACCAGTTCTTATGGTTAATTCTATTCTCATCATGTTTAGTTGAACTTAGGATAAGTTTAGGGATAATCCTATCCTATGTTTAGTATGTTAACAATAAATTCTAGGATAATCCTATATTTTTATATTTTTACCTTGTTTATATTATCTTATTTTATTATTCATAACATATTTATAAAAATTCTAACCAACTTATATATTTATATAATAAATATAAATATAAATATAAATTTGAAGATATAAATAAAATAATTTTAAAAATATGACAGTTAAAATCAAATTTGAATTTCGTTTTAAAAATCTAATTAAATTAGAAACATTGTAACTAAATACTCTTCAAATCAATCTACATCTGGTAATTCAAATTTAATTCCAATCATATACAACCTGTAGTTTTGATTATTCTATTATTTATAACATATTCATAAACATCTTAACCCACTTACACATTTATATAATAAATTTAAAGTATAATTTAAATATATAAATAAAAATAAGCTTAAACGCGGACGGAGCTCAGCCCGCCCCCCTTCGGACAGAACCCGGCGGACGGAGACAGATGATGCTCCCCGCCCCCCCTTCCCGGCTAGGGGTGGGTACAAAACGGTTCAAATCGAGAAACCAAACCGAACCAACCCATTCAGTTCGGTTCGGTTCGGGACCCGTTCAGTTTAGTTCGGTTTGGAAAATCTCTAAATCGATTTAAATCAAACCAAATCGTTTAAATCGACTTAATAAAAAATATAAAAAAATTATTATAATATTAATAAAAAAACTATTCCCAGACATACCCCCCCTCCCGGCGCACAGAGTGCCCCCCTCCCTCCCGCGTACACCCCCTTCCTTCCCCGGCGGTCCGCCCTCCATCCCGCAAACCCCCCTCCCGCCGGCTTCCGCCCCCGTGCCCCCCCCCCGTCACCCCGCGCGCCCCCCCTCCCCCCGGAGCTCCCAGCCCCCCGGCACCGCGGCGTTCACCCCCGAGCTCCCAGCCCCCCGGGCACCGCGACGTTCGCCCCCCCTTCCCCGTGGAGGTGTCCCCCTCCCGCCGGCTTCCGCCCCCGTGCCCCCCCGTCCCCCCGAGCTCCCAGCCCCCCGTCACCCCGCGCGCCCCTCCCCCCCGGAGCTCCCAGCCCCCCCGGCACCGCGGCGTTCACCCCCCCCCCCCCCCGAGCTCCCGCCCCCCGGGCACCGCGACGTTCGCCCCCCTTCCCCGCGGAGGTGTCCCCCCCCCCCCCCCGGCGCCCCCCGCGCGCCCCCGCCCCCCGAGCTCCCGCCCCCCCGTCACCCCGCGCGCCCCCCGAGCTCCCAGCCCCCTCCCCCCCGCGGACGACAGAGCTGCCTGACCGCAGCTCCCGCAGGTCATATCCTCTAAATCTTATTTTGGGAGTAAAATATCCCAAGTATTAGATGGGATGACTTATCTCTACACTTATCCTTAATTTTGGGAATAGCATGGATTAACTTAATCCAGGTTAAACTCATTTTTAAGTGTGTACCAAACAGGGAATTGGGGATAAACCAGGTCTATCCTGAGTTATCCCTATACCAAACCGGGCCTGAAAGATTGGTCCCAGCCCCCTGATTAGTCAAAATAAAAAACGAGGTACTCTAAGTTGTTTGTCAATGGGGCATTTGGTTGCGTAAGAAATTGAATTTTTATTACAATTGTACGTTTTTGTAATAAAATTTGTTAAAAAAATATTTGGCAACAATGACAATTTTATATTTAAGGAGTTTTTCTTATTGAACAAAAAATGTGTCACCGTTTTTTTTATCGTGTAGTCCTCCACCTTATTTAGTCAAATATGATATTCACTCTTCTTTTATTATCATATCTTTTCAAACATGATAATTTTATGTCATTGATTAGTTCATATTTTATTTTAATATATTTTTTTATCTTAAAGATGTTTAGAAATTTGTTGTGCAACGATACCTCTTATAAGTTCTCTTCGGTGATAATTTTGAAAATGGTACAAAGAGTATTGTCAGAATGTTCCTTGTTTTGATTAATACTTTACCCACGTTTGTTTGTTACTAAATAAAACTATCCTTTTCAAATTAAGCATTTGCTTGTTTAGAACCATTTTGCTATAGCAAAACGGAGGGCACCCCCTCTTCTCATTTCTAGTCCCAAAGTCAAGACCTCACCCTGATCCACTTCTTACACTGTTACGCACTCATGAGCCGACCTTCAAAATATTACAGTTTCATTTGCTATGCTCGACTCAAGATAATACATATTTAAAAAACTCTATATATTGCATCGAACTTCGGGAGAACTTCGGGAGCAGTAGCATTAACAAAAATTGTCACGTCCTGGATTTCCTAACCAGCGCAGCGGAATAAATCCGGAGACGGGACCGGGGAATTAACCCCAAAACTACGTCGGTTTGGAAAAATAAAGAATAACAGGTCCCAGTTAATAAAACAAATGATTCAATCCAAATATATACCATACCTTGATTTCAATAAACCAAATTCTCTAAACCTCTTCTGCACTAATCCTGATCCACTACGCTTCTGCTGCGCTATCTGATTTCCTGAAAAATGTTAAAAGATTTGGAATGAGTCACACAGACTCAGTAGGACTTATACCCAACTTTCCTATTATATTAATCAACTTAAATGGTAGCAATAAATGATAAAATTAACACAAATCAGATTATATCATACTTACTAAACTAATTATCAAGATTATATTACTTAGTTGGGTCCTTTCCAAAATCGATTAACCGAATGACCCTAACTCTACATGAACCAAACTTTCTATCACTTAATCAACTGATCTATTCTATATGCCATGCCACCTGGACTTACATGAGTCTACTGTGCATGCATTAATACCATTTCAATCCCATTTGTCTGAGTAGATCATATGCTATACTTGACGATCGTCACTCCAGCTCTAAATATACATAAGTACCATATAGTAAGCTAAATCCCAAAGTACGTCTAGGCAAGGGCGTACTTAGGATAAACCACGGTATCCGGGATCGAAGGATGCACCGGATCAATCTATTTCCACCGCTGCCCACGGGCGATTCTATCATAGGCTGGAGGAGCAAACATTACATCACATGCATCACAGCATCAATAACATTTCACAAGCAAGCCATATAATTACTCAGACAATACCATTTCAATAACCAATTATGCAATGTAACTCAATCAATAGCCAAATCATTAAACCATGCCAATATTCTATTCAATCACAAAATTATGCACTTAATCACAATCATGCCATTAATCACAATCAGGTCGACACATGCAGACCTTTCAATTAATGCAAATATTCATGCAATAGACCCAATCAAAAGTATGCAACATAATTATACAGATTAACTTTAATTGATCGCAATTTAATATCAATTCATAAAATGATACATATTACATGATTATGCAGCTATTAGAATTAATCAATCATATTCCTTCGTAATCAAGCAATTCCAAAGTTATCATAATTAACTTTAAATAAATCAAGATCATTTGTAACATAGATCAGATATAAATATGATCATAAAAGAACTATAATTCCATTTCCATAATTTAATACAATCGACACATTTAATCATAATCATATTTGACTAACTTCTAATAATTACTAACTCATGATCAAACATAATTACCACTATCTGATGCATGCCATGAAAATAGTTAAAACTATACATGAATAACATGAATGACATTTAAATGAATCTATACAGGCAATCAAATAATTAAATTACCATTTAATCAGTAATTTCTAACTATTTATCTAATAGTCACATTTTAATATTTTAATTAAAATCTCGAGATGCTATGAAAAGTTGGGATGCCTACCTCAATCAAGGAACAATCAACCCAAATCCGATGAGAGTCAACTGGACGACGATCATGAAACGACAACGACAGACGACGACGACAAACTAGAAAGATATCAATAATTAATAAATTATGAATATATCTAAATATCTCAAATTAAAATAGAAATTAGAAATGCCCAGACTCACATTACGGCCGAGAGCTTGGTAATGACATTAGTAGGCGAGGTACGCGGGATGTCGCGTAGGAGGCCGGCCGGTGGCCAAGTGAGCAAGAGGGGAAGAGAGAGAGAGAGAGAGAGAGAGAAGAGTGCGTGAGAGAGAGAGAGATAGAGAGTGGCGGAGAGATAGAGAGAGAGAAAACAAGGAGGGAGAGAAGCGAGAGATAGAGAGAGAGAGAGAGACAGCGGGAGAGAGAGAGGCATCGGGGGGGGGGGGGGGGGGGGGAACAGGAGGGAGAGCGGGAGAGAGAGAGACTGAGAGAGAGAGCGGCTGGGGGGGGCGGACCCGGTGGCGTGCACGCGGAGGCAGAGGGGGGGGGCGGTGGTGTGCCGCCGATGCACGGGCCGCGTGGAGGCGGCCGACGGGCGACGCCCGCACGCGCGGGCTCGCGTGGCACGAAAGAAACAGGGGGGAAGAGAGAGAGAGGGAGGGCGCGGACGGCGGACAACGGCGACACGGAGGGGGCGGCGGCGTCCGCAGCGGGTGCTGGAGGGTGGCGGACACGCGCGGGTGGCAGCAGCCGGTTGGCCGGCGACGGCGTCGCGCGGGAGGCCGGCGGCGGCGACGCGTGGGAGGCGGCGGGGCCGCGGCGGCACGAGAGAGAGGGGCTCAGGCCGGACAAGGGGGCGGGGGTCTTGCAGCTGCACCGCGTTTGCGCGGGCACAGCGACGGGAGAGAGAGAGAGGAGAGCAGGGGGGAAGGAGAGAGCGGCAGAAGGGAGAGCGGGAGCGATGGCGACGCCGGCGGCGGCGGAAGAAAAAGAAGAAGAAGAAGAGAGGGGGAACCGGCGGCCGCACCGGGGGGGTGGGAGACAGTGGCGTCGGAGGCGGTGGCGAGAAAGTTCTGGAGGGGGAGGGGCGGTGGCGAGCAAAGTTTCGAGAGATTTTTTTTTTTCGCCGGATGTTACAAAAATCAAATCAATTAGTTATCTATAATTAAATTTACTAGATTATCTTGTTTTCCTACCCTTCTCTCTTTTGAAACTGTACCTTTTAGTGTTTTATCCATTGTTCGCCGGGTTGGACCGGTCCAACCGTGACCCGGTCGGACCGACCAGGTCCAACCTTAGTAGGGTTAGGCGACTTGGTTTGTTTTGCCGACCAGTTATCTGGTCGCTAGATCTCATAACTTCATTTGTTTTGCCGACTAGTTGCCTTAGATCGTTAGGTTTTGTAACTTCATTTTTTTTCTTTCGATGGATTTTGCCCCCCGATACCCTCACCAGAGACACTGCCCCTTTGACCCCTCAACTTAACTGTACAAGTCGATCCACGATTCTCGAGTACCCCACTTATTGGTAGTATAACAATATTTCACTATCATTTATACTATTACATATAATTAATATTTAGGATTATAAATGTATGATGCATACTTAAAACTTATAAAATTATTTCTTAACCATCTTTATTCTCTCACTTAATATTAACTCTTTTACAACATATACTAATATAACATAATCACAAAAGAACCATATTTACTTGTATACACAGATAAATACCCATATTCAATTATAATATAAAAATATATTTATATTTATATATGTATAAATATATAATATAAAAATAGTTTTTCTTATTTTTTATTACTTATTTTTTTAATATTTACAAAATATAAATAAATCCTACGCTGTCTGACCCGGGTCACAATTCGGTCCGATTGGGTAAGATTTGGGGCAGACCGTCTCCGGCCGACCCCCCACCTGGCCTTTCTTGGTTTTATCAATAGAGCTTAACTTGTTCTTGTATTGTCTCCTGTATGCTGGAACTTAAAAGTTGCATTCTTCATCTCTGCATTAAAGCAAGTTGCACAAGTGACTTGATGCTCTAAATATCTTTTTTTTTTTGATTCCTTCGGTCTGCTGTTTCTTAACATTCAATCATCCATCATAAAATAGAATATGAAGATGGAATTGATGCGACATGCATGTGATTGATCATGCATAAGGCTCTAGGCATCTGGGAGGTAAGAAGTGATTTTTGTGTAATTACTAATGGGGTGTTTGGTTGCATGATAATTGAGGTTTTTAGTTTAATTTTTGAAAATTGTAAGAAAACTTGTTAAAAGAGGTGTTTGACAACCATGACAATTTTATGTTTTGAAAGTGATTTTCTTCTTAAACAAAAAAAGAGGGTCTCACCTCTTTCTTTTTCCTTGTGGTCCCCCACTTTATTTGGTCATGTGCCGTGGTTACTCTTTTTTGTAATCACATCCCTCCAAACATGATAATTTTATGTCATGAGTTGGTTTACTTTTTATTTTAATACAAGTTTTTATCATGAAAGTGTACAAAAAATTATCATGCAACCAAACACCCCATAATTCTCATGCCACGGCCAGTTGATTTAGGAGAGGTGCAAAGTTCAAATATTAGAGTAAACTGGTGACGGTTGAAATGGACTGGTAAAAGAAAATTGTTTGTAAAGTCACTAAAACATTTTACTAAATAACGGAAATCTAATTGGCATTTAAAAAGTTGTTCGACAAGAAAAATGCCACTTCGAGCCCAGCCTCTCAGGATTGCTCTTCGTGGACTTCCCATAATTGTCAAAAAAATATGTTTAGTTCACTGTGTTGTGCTTATAACGAGAGGATGCTTCACACTTGGATCATATACACTTTCCATGAGGTGCTGATGTACCCTTGAAAAACTACATCACGATCATGTCATAAGTAGGGGTGCAAACAAATCGACCTGAGTCGAGAAATATGATGTTCAAACTCGACTCACGAGTTCGAATTCGAGCTCGAGTTTTAACGAATACGTTAAACTCTTGTTTAAACTTGATTCGTTTATTAATCAAGTTGAGTCGAATTCGATCTCGAGTAATAATTGAGTCGAGCTCGAACTCAAACTTAAGTTACATACAAACTCGTTTATAAAACTCAAAATTAATAAAAAAAATATTTGTGAAACTCTATATTTAACTCGTTAAAACTGGATCTAAATTTAAACTCAAAATTCGATATACAAACTCGTTTATAAAACTTAAAATTAATAAAAAATTATTTATAAAAACTTTATCTCTTCTTCGAACTTATTCATTTAACATAATAAATGAGTTGAGTCAAATTTTTATCGAGTCAAGCTACAAGTTACTTGTCAAATGTATTAATTCCTCCCCCCCCCCTAGTGATAAGAATCATAAGATATAGAACCAACTGTTAGCCTATCAGAATGGTTTGAGTACTCTGTTTAAAACAAGTTCCTCGGGCGTGCCGTAGTGGGCTTTTTCTCTGTAGGTATCTATCCATGTTTTGCCTTCCACGTTTTCTCCTACTTTTTCCCGATGAACTGAAATAGGCACCGTACGTCGGACCCAAGGACGAGACTGCTTTATGCTAAACACTGACGTTCTTAAACACATCAGGTATCTTCAAAACAATCATGTTCAGAGGAACTTATCCCTGAGGAATACGACTGTTGTCTTAAAATAAAGCGAGTACTGGCGTGATTCATGGATGCAGATTTTGGAGAACATGGCTTTCTCCAATTCGGTTGCCTTCCTATTTGTGTGTTGATCCTATCAAGATGTTGTTGTAAATCCAAGTTCGGATGAGGATTATGTATGCGTGTTTAGTAGTGTCTGTTCCATTGTGCTTATATTCAACTTGTAAGTACTTTTGTAAACGAAAATATTACTTAAAATACATCTAACAAAACTATGGCAAAATCAATTTTTTGCTTTAATTTTATTATTTTAATTAGAGTTTATAAACATGTTTTATATTTTTACAAATATCATTAATATTTTTAAATTTTTAATAACATACTTTGGCATTAATATTTTATTTTGATATTAGTAACAATATTTACTCTATCATCCAACAAATATCTAATAATCAATTTTAATATTCTATTGGATGGCTAATATATCTAATGCCAATATAAAAAACGATATTAGTGCCAGTCTAATATTACAACCAAAAAGACCTAACAATCTATTTGGAAGTAATATTAAACATCTCTACATGTATTGATTTTGAAATTGTTATTTATATAAATCATCATAAAATGTTTGACCGTTAAAATTGATTTTAAAATTTGTGAAAAAACTTTCCAAAACTTAAGCATTGGACTTATAAACATAAAAATATTCTCTCTGGTATCCAATGAGAGACTAAACCATTTAACATTCTTCCTCTCGGCCAACTACCGTTAAAGTCACGCGATTAAAATACACGAGACAATGCCGAACGCACATAGGAGTAGACCCACCGGAAAGACAAACTCTAAAAGTCTACCTATTATGATACTATGTGAAAAATCTCAAAACTTAGATATTGAGATAACTAGGACTAGACTTATAAGTATGAGAATACTCTCTCTAATATCCAATATGAGACTAAACCACTTAATAAAATTTGCACTAAAAACAAAATATATATTGAAATACAAGTGTCCACTTGTATCATTTTTATTATTGATATTCTATCCTCTTGATATATCAAATCAAAATTGACAAGATAAAATTTTAATAGCTACCGGTCACTCAGGTTTTTATTTTGAATGTGGCAGTGTTATTGATTCCATTAAACAAAATAACGTAGTAGTACATAAAGAAGTAAATAGAAAAAAATATAGAAGACAAAAGAAAGATCCTTAGCTCTACTATCGAGGTGATAGGAAAAAATGTTACATGAAGAAAGAATTGGACTAGAGAAATAAATCTTGAAAGTAGTCTCCTCCATCCAGTTGTCAGTGTGCCTCTAACCAACAAAGATAGCCGGTGGAAAATAAGCCGCGCATGCTCGAAATGCTCCTAAAAACTCCTATTCTCTGTGCACCAAATAGATTATAACATTATAGAAAAAGTGAGATCCCATATTTTTGGATTTGAATACCACATATTAATACTCGATCAGGCATACATGAGAGAGCGTAAATTGATAGGGTATATCCATTGTAACTTCCAACTTCTAAAGAAGACCTTCCACAAAGAGTTGGTAATACCTCAATTGTTGAACAAATGATCAATGTCTTCACCTTGTTGCCACACAAAACACATGCACCGGAAATATCTGAGCAAATCAATTCATTTAACCCTTTGTTGGGAGACGATGCTCGCAAATCTTCCATAAGAAAAGTTTGATCTTAATAGGAAGAAACAATTTCTAGACATGATGATACCACGGAACTCTCACCCCTCCTATAGTTACGTTGGTCGTCGCTGATTTGACTACAAAAGTAGATTTCTTACAAGGTAGTTAGATAAAGCTCATCCACCTTGTGAGTAATACACAATTATGATTGATGGGGACTGAATCAGATCGGATGGATCAATTATTTGGAGATGATATTTTCAGGTCCCGGAAAGATGGCACGCTTCTTTCCTTTTATCTAGTAGTTTCAGTGATTAATTTTACATTTTATTTAAATATTTAGAGTTCTTTTAAAGTTATTTTGAGTCTTCCTTGAACGAGAATGAAGATGAATGGAATTTAGAAAATGCTTGTCCTCCTCCATTCCCCTAGGAGAGTCTTATTCTTCTTCCTCACCTCCAGCAAAGGTCGGCCTCCGTTCAACCCCATAGGCCAGTTCCAATGAACTCTCCTCCCCATCCTCTCTTCTGGCCTTCACGCCAATTCCCCTTCTCAATTATAGCATCATCTTCACCCTCGGTCCTACATTGACACACTACCACCTCCTGGAGCTTCCGCCTAAGCACCCATGACACACCGCCCTCTTCTCGGACTCATCCCCTGGGCCTCCTTATCTCCATTGTCTCCCTTTGTTCTCCAATTCATCTTGTTGGACTGTTGCAATGCTCCCACCATCCCTGCTAGAATATCCTTCCCACCCCGACAACCCCAATAACTTTGATGGGGACCTCTTCTCCCGCAATCGTAGTCCCCTAACCCTTCCCACCCCAGAACCCCCACACTGTCTACATGCTTGCGACCAACCACCCTCTTCGTTTCCCTATTGCCATCGTCCGCCCTCCATGTTGCTATGTTGTCATCATCCCTCTCCTTCCTCACCGTTGTTTGCGTCCCCCTCACCTGTCCGAATACCCCCACGAAAGTCCCATCCCCCTTGCTCCCTTCCATCAGACGAAGGAGATGAAAGGGAAAGAAGGAGACAAGAGAAGGAGAAGCCGATGATGACGTGCAGAGCCCCTCCCCCAAGCCTTCTATCCTCCCGGCCACACTGCCGCCGGCATCGCAGTGCCATCTGCCCCGCTGCACCTTGCCGGACAAGTCAACAGAGGAACCTCGACGAGGACGAAAGAGCCCTGACTTGTCAGAACTCCGTGGCTCCCCTTTCAAGTGATCTGGCAGCCACCACAGTGATGCTACAACCCCGCCTCTCACTCGGAGGATGTCACTGCCCTCCATGAGTCCCACGGCCTTTATGCCAGCCAGTCCAAATCAGCTCCCATGTGCCGGGCCTTCACACTCAATTGGGCATATGCTCTGGGCCGCTTCACACCCTGCAAATGCCACAATACCCTCCGCCAGGGGTATCTTCCTGTTGTGCTTGCATACTTGTGGGCAGCCTATCAGCTCTCCACGCACCTCCCAAGGGTTTAGCCGGATCAGCCTCCTGTCGAGCCGGCCCACGGGAGTTCTGCAGCTGATTCAGCAAGTTAAGGAGTTAAACAGACCCTTTTTTTCCCGGTTCAAGTAAGTTCCGGTCTGATTCAGCACCTTTCGGCTTGGTTCAGGACCCAAGATGCTTGGATGGAGAATATTCTTTACTTTCACTCAGATTAAAGAAAGATGGCTAAACTTGGTTGCCAATAATAGTTCTTGTTGTCCTGCATCCGTGACACTGTAGACATCTGTACCTCACCTGCTGGAGAGGTTGTGGGTTCGGCCCACGCAGCTTGTTGCCTCCATCCGAGGCTGCCTGCCCTCGGGGCCCTAGCTGCACCAGTTGTGGCAACTGACCAAAAACAATAATAGTTCTTGTTACATGAAAAGGATATCCTCATGCAACAGTATGAATGGTATTCCTTAGGAAGTAATCAAGATCTATAGGCTCAAGATTATACCAGTCAAAGTGCAGATATAGACAAGCCAGACGGATAGAATTTCTGTATTATGATTTAGTTAGTGGTGAAGCTCACGTTTCTCAGAATCAAAAGAGAACTCCATACCATTTTGAACAGATTGTTTACATCACCAAAAGTCAGCTGAATCAACCTATCTGCGCAGAGATTGGCATTGGTTGATCCTCTCTGCACAGGAAATTTAATTAAAAAGGTGAGCATTAATCTGACTAGGTTGGTAAGCTCCTGACTAAGACCGACTTGGACCAACTTGATCCAAAACTAAATGTCAGATGAATTCTGTCTGACTTTGGGACCAAGTTTGAAACTCCTTTATACTTCTATAAAATGCTAAGAAATGTCCCGATATCTGCTGGTTCAGTTGATTCCCCTGGATTAGAATCATCCAATCCTACCGAGTCCAGACCAAGTTAGGCTAATCAGACAGGTTCCCAGGTAAGTCAGACAGTAGTGGCTTCCAAGTGATCAGTTGACTCACCTAATCTGTTCCTGGTGAACTTTGAATATCCTGCCTATAGTAGGCACAGAAGGGCGAAAAGGTATGCCACCTATTGGGATATTCCAAAGCATGAATTACCATAGGCGGTAAGACAGAAGGCAGGTTTCTCTTCACGCAGGGAGAATGAGAGTTGGATAGCATTAACTATTCTCCTTTGACTACAGTATATGAAGTATATGCACAGTGAATAATTATTATATAAGAGCAGTCTTAGGCACTGCCGCAAGGGACATAATGATATGGACTATGATATACCATAGAGGGAGGCCTGAAAGCTGAAAAATATTATTGTCAAGAAACTAGGTTGGCATTCACCACGGTCACCATGGATTGCAGAAATCTCTGATTCCTAGATCAGATCGGCCTGTGGCGATCCGATATTCACCGAAGGGGCGATCCAAGATAGAATCCCAGTGGAATCAACCTGAATGAGCCAATTCCATAGAATTAGATCAGAATTGACCAATTCCGCCAGAAATAACTTAACTCCCTGGGTTTCTCAGAATTAGACCCAATTGTGATCCAATATCCCCTCTATCCCGATTCCCTCCCCCAGTCCGGTCTCCCTCCTGATTCTATGGTTCCCCCTCCCCCCACCCCACCCCACCCCATGGCTGAGGCCCCCGTAGTGGAAGAACCCCTTTTCCAATAAGAAATGGGCTTCTACCCCTTCTATCTCCCCTTTTTGGCTCCCCCATGCTTGTAGGGCACCCCCATGGCTAGGGGTGCAAATGAGCCGAGCCGAGCCGAGTAGTATGGTGTTCAAGTTCGGCTCGTTTATTTTGCACGAGTTCGAGTTCGAACTTGAGTTTTACCGAGTATGTGAAACCCTTGTTCAAGTTTGGTTCGTTTATTAATCGAGCCGAGTCAAGCTCGAACTCAAGTAGTAGTTAGACTAAAATTCAATTCACATTCAAACTTAAACTATATACAAACTCGTTTATAAAACTCAAAATCAATGAAAAATCATCTGTGAAACTCCAGATTTAGCTTATTTATGGAACTGAATCTAAGTTTAAACTCAATTTTTGAATTATTTAATATATTTTAAGTGACAATATATAATTATTAAAATTTATAATTTACTTTTTAAAAATAAATATTTAACATAATATTTAATCGAACTACTCATGAGTTTATCGAGCCAAGCAGGAGTCTATTCAAGCTCCACTCGTTTAATGAGTCAAGCTTTATTTTTTGTTCACACTTGTTCATTTAACATAATAAACGAGCCGAGTCGAGTTTTTATCGAACTGAGCTTCGAGCTACTTGTCGAGTGTATTGGTTCTTTTGCATCCCTACCCATGGCAGAGTACTCTCCCCTAAGACAGAGCAACCCCCCTCCATGGTGGAACCACACCCCCACTGCCACTCAGCCCCTCTGTAGTCCCCGTGCCCCCACACTGGCATAGTCACCCGAGGGGTAACTATCAACCCTGTGGCCCCCTCCCCCCATAGTCACCCCAAGAGATGACTGTCATCCACATTCCCTTCAGAGCATAGATTACGGAATCGGTGGAATCGGACCGATTCCGACCGATTCCGGAATCGGATCGGTGGTTTCCGATCCGATTCCTGGCGGAAGGACCGATTCCGGGAATAATTCCGCGGAATCGGTATGAATCGACTGGAATCGGTCGGAATCGATCCGATTCCGACCGATTCCTTGTGGAATCGGTCGATCCGACCGATTCCGATGGAAGACCGGTCGAACCGGCCCCGGTTCGATTCCCGGTTCGATTCTCGGGACCGGGAATCGAACCGATTCCGGCCCTAAAAGGGCCGGAATCGACCCGCGGTCGATTCCTTCGATCCCGCGGCGGTAGGGCTCGTCTCCGGCGATTCCGCGGACGATTCCTGCAGCCGATTCCGCATCGATCCGGCGATCCAGGCTCGATCCGAGCGATTCAGCCCGATTCCGCAGCGATCCGTCGATCCGGGGGCGATTCGACTGACCGATTCCGGCGATTCCGCGATTCCTCGGGCGATTCCGCGATTCCAGCCAGATTCGACCGATTCCTTCAGCCGATTCCGCCGATCCAAGCTCCGATCCGCCTTGAATCAACGTCTTCTTCGATCTTTCGACCGATTTTGGTAAGATTTCTTCGCCGAACACTTCGTACGTCCATTCTTACGCGTTTCCGACGAGTCCGAGCGTCGTTAAACCTTGCGATTTCCGACCGAATTAGTCCGTCCAAGTTTTAAACTATCCGTTTAAGTTCATTTTGCACGGAAAAATTCCGGATATCCCGTACGTTATTTTCGCGACGATTTCCGGCAACTACGTAACCCTTTAAACATACCGAATGGTGTTACTTGTCGTCCGCTTCCCGAACAGCGTCAAATCATTTTTTATGTTATCTAATCAATTTTAAAGTGCATTGTTTACAATTTTTGCAGATATAAGCAATGGCCGATCGCAAAGCACGCGCTTCCGACGCGTGGGTCGGGAACACGGGCGTATAGTAGACCTAGTCGGGGAAGAGGGTGCGCAAGTGGTGCGGGAAGGAGATGAACGGGGGGTGTTCCTACCGAAACAACATATCGTCGAACAAAGGGAATGTAAAGAAATGCGACAAGGTGCCCAGCAGAAGAGTGAGGAGACGAGGAGGATACACGACGGTGCAGCCTCTCAACGGGCCGTTCGGATCGAGCGAGAGGGAGGAGTCACAGGACGAGCTACTCGAGAGGAGGAGGGACGCGATTTCGCCTACCTCCAAAGAGAAAGGCAAGGGGGAAGGCAACAGCCACCGAGCCGAGAGCGAGGACGAGTCCACGGACTCCGAGCCGAGACGTGCTGGCACGCCAGCAAGCGTGCACGGCCGAGGAGGAGGACAGAGGAGGGGAGCGGGGAGGGTCCGGGGTCCGTAGTTGACCCGCCCGGGCCGATCCGCATCGGCTCGCCCCTACTCGGGACCGAGAGCCCGACCCCGTGAGACAGAGCCCTACCGCCGCGTTCCACTTCCACCAAGACTCGATTTACACCGAGTGACGAGTTTTTATTTAGGAAACAGAGTCGGGCGGACGGGGATAAAGCAGTAATGAAAGGGGTGAAGGCTACAGAACGGCCGCAAAGAGAGCCGTTCGCCACATTGTCGTGGTTTTTACATACGCAGTATCACTTTTTAAATTAAATTTGACATTATGCCTCGTTTCATTTACTAAAACTTAATTTTACCCCGATCCCATTTTTTTTAACTTCGATGTAGGCATCCCAAACACACGTGCCCACCCGGCCCTACTTCCGTACGATGGTGGATGCCGCGGGTGAGGCCGGACCGGGCTCGGTTGCAAGCCCCGGCACAGACACATATACGGCGCCGGCTCCGACGAGGAGGTCCGGGAAGTCGAGGGAGTGGACGGACGGGTTCAAGTTGGTGTGGAAGGAGAGGGGTTGCACAATCACGTGCGACGGTATCACCGAGGAGTATGATAAACTTCTTGGTGTACCGTTCGAGGGGACTACATTCTCGAAGTCGTAGATAGCTTCCGGAAGATTAAAAATGCCGACTTCATTTTTTCTCTCGACGATGGAGTGGTGAGGAGACGGGGAGGAGAATGTGGTTCGGTTGTCACCGACAACGAACCATCATATAAGGCGGCCGGGAGGAAGTTGATGGAGAAGATAAGCACATCTTCGGGTGCCCCGTGCAAAGACATTCCATAGATCTCATTTTAGGATATAGGCAAGGAGGAGGGTGTATCTACACTTGTCGGGCGTGTGCGCGGACCATCGGCCTTTATTTATTCGCATCCCCGCCTCCTACATATCATGAGATCTCGCAGAGGGCACGATCTTGTCGTGCCCGGTCCGACACGATTCGGCCACGAACTTCATTGCATACGGAGAGTTTACACCGGCACAGATTTGCATTGGTTCAGTTCACACACCGAGGAGTATTACAACTATATGGTGGACAACCTCCGTACGACAAAAAAGAGCAAGAGATTCTTGTCGGTGTCCGAGAAGCGCATCAACCGACAAGAGGTTTTTGGAGAGGATTGCCTACTATTTGGCAATCATTCGAGCCACCGGTAGTTGTCTTCGAGGTTGGTAGACTCTTGGGACATTGGGGGACCGATGGGCACACCGTATGATGCTACGGACCGGCAAAGCGCCGAAAATTAAAGAAAAAAATCCCGCAGGTTACAAAAAGTGGTGGAAAATCATCGATGACCGATGGGACAAGACCTTGCACCACGATGTCCACGTCGCAGTAACTTGGTTCTTAAATTATTTTTGATGTATAATTATCTTATATGCGCACAGGTTAACTAATAAAATTCGCAGATACTTTAACCCCCGCATCCAATATGGAGGACAAAGTGAACGACAACGAGGTGACATGCGGGGTACACTTGCAGCTATCCACGGGTCAGTGCCGATCTCGACAGACGGGATGCAGGCCGAGATAGAAGTAAGTTAGAGTTCATTAAATACCTTGGACTAGCATTAGCAGGCAACTAAATTTTTTATTTAAATGTTTCAGATGCGAAGGTACGCGAGGGCTTCCGTGTATACTCGCATGTCGACTGAAATATTCATTGACAAAGTGTCACCCGGTATAGTAATAGTTACGAGCAATTTCTTTTCTTTTCATACAAGTTATTCTTGATGACGGGCTAATTGTTTTCCTTTTCTCTTCTTCGTGTTTTTCTCACCGAGTGGTGGACTCGGTGAACACCCGTAGTGGATGGAATCCACTTGCGCCATCGGGTATCGGGATTCTCCGAGCAGCACCGTCTCCTCCCACCGGCGAGAGGAACCGGAGTACATTCAACCTCGATACATACCAAAAGGAGGAACAAAGTTGACCTCGTACCGGTTTGGAGAAGTCGGTCTTTCGTCATTATAACGTCACGAGGGCCGCGCATAAAGAACATCGCGGATCGGCAGAAGATCGGCCGAGGAGCGATTTGCGCACGGTTCGCGAGGTGGCCCGTACGAGCGAGGCATTCCTCCGCCACACCACCACCCGAGGAGGTGGACACGGACCGTATTTTCCGTGGGAGGAGCATGCACTTGCCTCCCGGATGAGGGAGAGGAAGCCAGGATCACGCACCGAGTTTCGATCCCGATGACCGTGCACGGGCGAGAAGGAGAGTTGATGGTGTTGAAGCCGAGGAGGATGCTCCAGCCTCCACCTCCATCTACTACCACGACTCGTGTGTGGCCTTCTTCGCCCCTGCCACGATGGGCGCACCACTCGCCCAAAATTTCCTAGGCCAAATTCAAAGGCGGAAAGCACCGGCCCGGCCCATTCGCGTCCGGGAGGACGAAAACAAAGGTGCATTTACCGGAGAATGGGAGGATTTGCAAAGTTGAAAAAACTTTGGGTTCCTGGACTTTCTGGTAGTTCGCAGATGGTCGAAGAGGTAAAGAGAAGGAAGTTAGAGGTCGTCCCGTCGTGCCCGTACGCACAAGACGCGGGCTCCTTCTCACTCCTCGTGTGATGACGACGAGGAGTGTATACCGGCGACGTGCCATCGAAGAATGAGTCACCCGATTCACGGTTTCCCAAAGCCGTATTACACGCCTGACGAGCACACCGCGCAGCCTTATATTAGCCGAGCCACGTATCCGGCATTTGTCGGACTCCGGGCGGCGATTACACCACCGGCCACCATCCTCTCGCTACGTCCCGGTCGTCCCGCGTCCGATCCATACGACCTCGATGGCATGGCATCGGCATTATTTTCATACGGATACGGTCCCTACGTATTCAAGACCGAAAGCGCACGAGGGAGGAGCGTCACGAGCAAGTTAGTGGAGAGAGGAGGACGACCCACATCTTTATCCTAGATATTGGTAGTAGATTGATACGATGTAATTTTTTTTTTGATGTATCAACTCTTTCGATATTCGAATAAATGGAATTGGAATACGTACTTAACTTTCAAGTCTTCAAGTCTTCAATTGGTGTTCATTAGTATTTGTATGATGTGGTTTTGTGGATATCATGCATCGGTGATTTTTTAAAATTTTTCTAACTCATTTCCTATTTTTTTAGAATTTTTTCTGAATTTTTTGAATTTTTTTGACGAAAAAAAAAATCCAAAAAAAAAAACCGATTCCGACCGATTCCGGAATCGATTCCCTTCCCAGGAATCGGCCGATTCCGGCCGATTCTGGGAATCGGAATCGGAATCGGTCCCAACCGATTCCGATTCCGATTCCGATTCCGGAATCCTTGCTTCAGAGTCCTTCAAGCTAGATTTAAAAAAAAAATAAAAAAAATTTAGACTAAAAATCTTTTATGTGTTGTGTGTGCAAGAAAATGTCAAATGAGAACATAATGTCTCTACCACTGGATCTAATGATCTTGGATGGATACATAGATTTATGATAGATGTGGATAAGAAATAAGTTCGATATAAATGATGCAGAAAACAAATGAATGAAAGTGTTATTTGCCTCAAACAATATATAGGTGAGATAACTGGGAATGTGATAAAATTATTGCATAGCTACAAGAAGAAATGGAAGCTTATTTAATAAGAAAAACATCTCATAGGGAGATACAGATTGAGCAAAAGTATACTTGCATGATTGAAGAAAGAGTTGGTATTTACTCAAATCTAGATCTAAGATATTCATATAACCAGGCTGGTATGAAATACTCATTTATTTTACATTAACTTATTCAAATGGCAAGATCCCATACATAGTATTTATGTGTTATTCTTGCAACTTAGTGATAGATATAAGTGGATGGAATCCATTTGTAGCTCTTGCAAGTTATATATGGAACAAAAGCACAAGTTCATCATAGTGCGACAATAATTGGTGCACACTCACCCTCATGCGCAAACAGAAGGAATGAGCTGAAGAGTGATAGATTAGATAAACTGGTCTTCTGCCACTACAATATGTAATTGAGGATTAAATATATCAAAGAGTGACAAAGAATATCAAAAACAAGATTTGCAAGACTTACAAGTGGATTATATCAACAAAGAGATGAAGCAGGAGAACAAGAATTCACACATTGATGTTAACTTGGAATATATTTTCCAAGACAAACATCAACTTGTAGCATGGATAGAGAACAAACATGTTGGAACACCTTAAAGTTTGACCCAAATGATTGTGCATGGGCCGAAGATGAACTTGATAGTGTACATAATGAAGATGAAGAGATGCAACAACAAGCACACCCAACAATAGTTTCTGATCCAGCTCCCACTCTAACTCTAGCTCCTTTTACAAAGAAAACTTCATAGAAGACAAGCAAATTTGAAGGATTTAAACATTTGAAGAAGGTCTGCCAATTATGGTTGTCAAGGTGCCTGTCAAGGCGACAAGATGATTTTCAAGGGGCACTTTATAGGGGGCCCAAAAGGTGATGGCCTAGGCATTCAAGGCGACCAAGGTGCATAGCTAGGTGCCCCAAGTCTCATTTCTAATTAGGAAATTTCTTTCTTGGGCCTTTGCCCCTTGATACCCCTCGCAAGAGATGCTACCCCCTTAACCCCTACGACCTAACAACACAGGTCAGTTTGCAATTCATGGATGCCCATTTAACGATAATGTAAACAAATTTCACTACCACTTACTATTATATATAGTTAAGATTTGTGATTACAAGTATATGTTGTATACTTAAAATTTATAAAGTTCTCTCTTAATTCTCTTTTCTCTCTCACTCGAGATTAGCTCTTTCCAATAAAATATATACCAATATATACATAATCACACAAAAAATCATATATTCATATATGCACACATAAACACACATACTTAATTATAACATAAAAAATTAATTGTATTTATGTATATATGTTTGTATGTATACATAACTATATATAGTATTAACATCTAATTATATATATGTATACACATATAAATACACATCTAATGCAATCACCTAAGCGGTCGTCTTGTCGTCTAAGCAGATTCAACACCATTTAACGCTTTGGGCACCTTGTCACATTGACAACTATATGCTACCAGTGCAATATTGAAGCGAGTTCACAGCAAAAAAAACTTAGTAAAAAAACAAATTAGAAATTAGGAAAACACCTGAGTCTAAGGAAGAGTACACAAACACCCTATTTAGATGAAAGTGACTCATAATTTATTATAGCAACTCTACAGTAACATGAAGGTGGTTCAAGTGCACGTACAAGTGGGGTGATTGAGCTGATTTGGACCAACGTCAACATTGAAGTGGCTAAAGTTGGTGTTGGGCACTAATGGGATTTTTTTATGAGTATACAGCACAACGTCATCCAAATCCCCCAAAAGGCATGCAGACACATATTCCATCCACACAATCAACACAAGATGAGGTGTACGAATCTAGTGAGATGTCTCAATCATTATTTGGATATAGATGTGGGCCACTTATGAGTTCCCATTCACAATGAATCTTAAAAAATCCACAAAAGGAGCCCCATGCAATTTATATTGCATATCATTGGTACCGTATATCCTTGTTAGATCAATTCATTGATGTTCACATACTAGTCCACTCACTTAACACCTCTCAAAATGATATGTATATATGATTAAATGTTACTTTTTATTTTTACCAATCTTTTACAAACTTTCCCATTTTTATGAATTTTATTGATTTTTTATTGTTTAAAACATAACCAATCCGGACTGATTCTAAATCACTTTCCTCCTTAGGAATTGGCCAATTCCCCTGATCCAATCCAATCCCATATGGGAATCAGGACCCACCATTCCTATTCCGCAATCCTTGATGTGAACATGGGAGTATCCTAGGCATCCTTGATAGGCGTTCTTTTATAACCAAGCACGAAGCATGGCAGCCTCTAGGTAGAAGAAGAAGACATGTATGCGATGTAATGTCCAGGGAAAAAGATACTTGTTATGCCGGGGAAGTGTTTCAATGGCAAAAAAATCTTCGAATTAAATGTTAAATGAGCAAGAATTATTTTCATTGCCTCCACATTTAGCAGAGCTTCTTTGGATTGATAAATAGGTTACACCAAATTCAAATACTACCTATAGTGTCTGGGGAATTGGTGATGGTGGGAAAGTTAAATAGTGACAGGCCTGCACAAGGAAGCTTGGCTTTATGATTCAGGACTCGTGGGGTATGAGCATCTTCCAACTAATAGAATTTTTGCTTTCCCTAAATTTCCTGTCATCCACAGTGCTTAACAGAATATAGCAGTAACGGGAACCCACACATCTGGGCAGTCAGCAGGGAAAATGACATAACTAGCAAAGATCATCCTGTGAAAATGGCTCACTCCTTGAAGATGTGAATAGGACATGCAGATCTCACCTACAACAGGACCAATATCCAAATTTTAGATGGTGAGATGGATATAACTAAGCTTCCAAGACAAATAAGCCGTCAAAAAAACAGAAGATGTCGGAACTAGCATCGCTTGGTCAATCCAGTTTGGGTTCCAAGGGCCCCTACAGTACGCTGTTTGAAAAGTAAGAAACAGTAAATTGACCATTTCCACCATAGATATAAGGAAAGCTAACTTGTACATTATTTGACATTCTGAACAATTATTTGTACTCTCAGCTTTGTTGTTTAGGATGACAACAATTATTGATAACCTACAAGTCCCATAAATCATTTTTTATTTCTCATGGAGCTTTTAATCATTTGACCCAGCTACTTGGGGTATATTCCTATATCTCAGCTCATGCACTTTGAGAATGCTATGACAGCTCTTCATCCTTTCGGTGAGGAAGATGAACCCTTGGGACATTACTTTCTGATGAGATCTGGCAGCAAATGTCGGGAGGGTTCATTGCATGTCACTGCAGACTAACAAGTAGAAATATTGATAGAAAAGCTATTCCCATCTCAAAGAAATATGAAAATGCAAGCATCTAAGAAAATTTTCTGGTGACTATCACAACAAAAGCTAGCAAGATGGAAACCCTTGATAAAGAATAAAAAGGAACAATTCCACAGCTCAATGAAACAAATATAAATTCGTCATTTTGTAGTAATGAACATGTAGAGCTTAGGGACCAACAGACAGGTGATACAGGCCTACTTCATACTTAAATAGTAGTATAATCTTCAGAAAAGGATAGAAATCACCTATAAAAACTAGAAAATACCTTTAAGATATATGCAATCAAGAAAAATAGAACTAAAAGGAGATCGAAAAAACAAGTGGTTGTTTTTTTCACTTGATTCGAGATTTCAAGTGGAATAAGATGCATATTCACAAGAAAATAGACAATAATGCAAGCAAGATATCAGCTTACACTGGACATATTCTGGCAAAATGAAAGTGTAACAAAACAGTTACATTTACACTGAAAGGAAAAAGATAAAAGGAAAAGCATTCATGATTACAGAGAGTGAGAAATGAATTGAGCAGATAATACCTCTGCACCTAAAAGCATCATACAGACACTCCCCATTGATCAACCAGAATTGACACCTCTTAGAAGCCCTTATCTTAGGCTCTTTCGGCTAGAAAATAAGCTGGCTTACTTAGACAAGTGCACTAAACAGGTCAAATACCAAGGACTATGAATGAAATTGGAAGAATAATCCACTAGAATAAACGAATGTTACAACAGATTCACAGCTAAACGGGGCGGACCTTCCCGAAGTAGCCGATCTTCATCACACGACGAAACAGAAACAGATCGAAAAAAAAAATATTTCCACCAATAATCAACTCATACGAAGAGATCACAATCATAGAACCGCAGAGGAATCCCGATCCCTCTCCACTTTCATCCAAGCCCTCAGTTGGAGAGTGAGTCGTATGCGGTGTAATCATCGTCAGAGTCGTCGGAAGACGAGGAAGAGGAAGAGGAAGAGGAAGGGGCGGGCCAGCGGCGGAAGCGGGCGGCCGGCGAGTTGCGGAAGCCGACGGGGAAGCAGAAGAATGAGAAGAGACGGAGTGCAAGGCGACCGACGTGTTGGAGCGGCAGGCAGAAAAGGAGGTAGAGGACCTCGCCGCTGGGCAGCCGCTCCGGGTTGCAGGCCACGTGCTGGCACAGGTCCGCCGAGAGCGTCGCCACCGCTGCCACCCACGAGGCGTTGAAGACCATCTCCACCCCTCACCCGGCGCCCGCACCGCCGCCGGTGTCGAGCGTTGCTCGGGGCAAGCCGGATCCTCGTCTCTGCTCCGCCGTATCGTGCTTCCCGGCGCCGTCGCGGTCTGCGGGGTTTGCCAGGCTCTTCTGCGATTGGGAAGCGTGACGGAGCTTCCTTGTGCAGACGATTGCAGTGCTTTCTTGGACCGCGGTGCATTGTGCCTGTACTCATCATCATCCCGCAACTGTATTATCTTATCTGTTTATTGATTAAATTTTTACTAAATAAAATTTTAAAATAATACTTCAAGATCCGCGCACTTACGAACCGCCTAATCAGCGGTGCAAACTAACAAATACGCTCCACAAACGTTTCAAAACCCGATTATAAAAAAATTTGATTTAACTTATTTATTATGTTAAATAAATAAATTTTAATCAGAAATAAATTTTAAATTATTAAACGACGAGTTTGAACAGACTCTTACTCAACTTGATAAATTCATAAATAAGTCGATTAAGTATTATATAGATTTTTTATTTTTAAAATTTTAATTATAAATATTAATAATTATATATTGTCACTTAAATATATTAAATAATTAAAATTTAAATTGAGTTTCATAAATGAGCTAAATCTAGAATTTCACAAATAATTTTTGTTGATTTCAATTTTATAAACAAGTTTGTATACATCATGAGTTTGAATGTGGATTGAACTCTAGTTATTACTCGAGCTCGACTCAATTAGGCTCGATTCATAAATGAATCAAATTTGAAAAAAAGTTCAACATATTCGTTAAAACTCAAGTCTGAACTTGAACTCATGTAAAATAAATAATCTGAACTTCAATATCATACTACCCGACTCGATTTGTTTGCATCCCTATACATAATAATAATAAAAATAATTTGAAAATTTTATTCTACCTAAATCATTAAAATTTAAACATCAATTTTACTCATATATTGCTATTCTTTCCTTACCATTTTTTTATCATAACGGTCATTCCCATCAAAATATCACAAATTTGATAATAAAAAATAATTAATTTGAGTTAAAGATTAAGTATCGGACCATTAACGATGAGTTAAAAAGTTCGAAGTAAAAATTGAAAGAAGCACCGTACTTATAAGAAAAAAAAGGTTTCTGACCGCTATCAATAATGCTATCAATAATTATTGAGGATGACTCATGATTGAGTCTTTTTTTTGTCCACTTGTACTTCCCCATGGAGAAGTCGGGCTCTTACGACCCTCGAATCTCTCCCACCTGTCCACGGGACAGGAGAGATGCCAACCAGGTGACAGCCGGCCGACAACTTATGATTGACTCGTCGTCAATAATAACATTTGAGACGACTCGACCAATGGTATCGAAGAACTCATTGGTGAAGATGAGTTCAACTATCACCAATAATATACCAAGGATGGATCCATCTGTCGTATAAAATAAATATGTCATCAATACTTTGTTATTTAAAATAAAAATAAATCATGTACAAGTGAAATAACTTGCTATAATAATATATACACATTTATATACAATAAACATCATGTATTAATAAAATAATATGTTCATATAATAAATAATATGTTCATATAACAAATTCGAGCGTTCCGTTTACAACAAAATATGTCTATACAACAAATCATCTGTTCATATAATAATTCAAATTTCTGCAAAATGTATTTGAAAAAGAACTTATCAACATGAGAACACTATAATTAATTTTATTAATGTTGGAAGGGCATAAATAAATTTTACAAGTGATTAAATATTGTGACAAGAGATATCCACATATTACACATACCAATGTCATGTCCTTTTTAACTCTTAGAAAATACCCATCTCTGAGAAGTAGGTGCTTTGCTTCTCACTTCTATGTTGGTTGCGAAGAGTTTGCGGAATTAACAACTCAATTCCCTGAAATACCCAAAAACAATGATGATAAGCAAAAAATCATATTAAGCAAAAAATATCGCAAAATCTAGGTCAAACAAGTGCAATCATATTGTTAGAACTTTTTTTGACATAATGATACACACGTATATGCAATACATTTTTGTTAGAAGAGTTTGTTCTCATAAAAGATCTTTTTTAGTCACATGAACTTTCTATGATAGGAATTTTTAAGAAGAAGAAGAAGAAGAAGAGGAAGAAGATGACGACGACGACGACGGCGGCGGCGGCGGCGGCGATGATGACATCAACGACAAGGAAGAAGAAGAAGATAAAGAAGTAGAAAAAATGGTAGAAGGAGAAAAATGACAAATAGAAAAAATGAAGAAGAATAATGACACTACAAGAAAAAAAACTTAGTGGCGACAGTTTGTAAAAGCTATCATCACTGAATTTTTATGATGACTTCATAATTTTATTATCTTTCCAAAAAAGAATACAATCATTTTTACATACATCAATTTTCTAATAACTAAGTCACAAGTCTTTGTCAAATTTTTTTTAAGTTCATACTTATTATTAGGAACACTTGCATTAGTAGGTAAGATTTCCTTTAATAAAGATAATATCATATCTATATATTTTTAATGAGATAATTTATCAACTTTTGTTGAATCAATTTTAAACTAAATTTTAATTTGTACGCATCTTTGCAACCTTCGTATAAATGTGTTTATACATCTTTTAGTGACTTAAAATATTTTAGGATTTTTTCATTTGATTCATCCTTGTTATATTAGGCAGATGCTTGATTATTTTGAATATCTCAAAATATTTCCATCAATTCATCTTGTATATTTTCATCTTGTGGTTCATTTAACTGTGCATCATAGTCGTTAATAAAAATAAGTTCAATTCCGCCATAGTATATCCTAGTTCATTAATTTAACTATATGCCATCATATATTAAGTGTTATTTCACATCATTTCCTTTTAAACTTTAGGTGTTACAACAATTTTTACAAGGGTATTGGATTAAATCATTATGTTGTCTATATTTACATTGAGTCATACATTCTTGAAAAGTGTAGTTTAAGAATTCTTCAATCCCTTAAAGAAACATAGAATATTTATCAAATATTTTTTTAAGCTACTCATTTGGTCTAATAAAAACATAAAATGCAGATAAAATAATATGTTTAATAAACAATTACCAAAAGATGTACACAAAATTATAATGTAAGCAATAGTACTATATAAAATAAAATACAAAAAACATCAAATCTAACCGAATTTCCTCCGGATAAAACAAGTCTCAAACAATAATCTTGTTTAAAACTTCTTGGTAAGATGAAGAAGAGAAATATAATTAGATAAATACTTGATTTGATTGATTTAGGAGGTCTTAAAAATCAAAATACTTCTTTTATTCAATTTACTAGTTTGGTTTAGTTTGAAAAGGCTTAGAAACCTAACTAAATTTGGTATTTATTTAGTTTGGAATAAAAGGCCAGTTTGGTTTGAAAGCTTTTAGAAATCAAATCAAATATTTTTTTTTGATTTACTGATTTTTTTGGTTTGAAAAGACTTAAAAATAATATTTTAGTTTGGTTTGAAAGGGCTTAGAATTACAAGTTTAGTTTGATTTAAAAGGACTTACAAATCAAACTAAACAGTGGTTTGGTTTCAAAAGCCATATAAATCAAACCAAATAGGTTTTGAAGGGCATTATAAACCAAATTGGTTTGATTTGATTTCTTTATTTGGTTTGGTTTGGTTTGAAAGGTCTTAAAAATCAAATCATGGTTAGGTTTCAAAGGCCTTGAAAATAAAATCAATTTATCATTGGTTTGGTTTTCACCCCTCATCATATAATTTGAAATAAAAATCATTGTTTTAAAAATATAATATTTTTTTAATCTAAAATTGATAATATCATTTGTTTATTAAATTTATAAAAAAATGTACAGACCACATGTGATTAGTGACACTAAATTTATTTTTTTTATTTTAAAGATTATTTTTACAATTAAATTAAACAATGAAACTAAGAAACTAACAAATTTAACATTTTATTTTTTTTGATATAAACCCTAAAGCAGTGAAATTACGAACTCAAGCTCAAGTAAATCCTAACAAACTAAAGAGTAAAAACTACACTTGAAAATCAAACCAAATAAATTAAGGGTTGTAGGTACCTCAATAAGAAGATTCGGGCATGGACACGAGGAGCCAGGAATGCTACGATGGTGATGGTGGCAACGGTGTCAAGCAAGAGAGGAAATAGCTGGTGGTCTTGCGAGCGAGCGAGCGAGCGAGAGTGAGAGAGAGAGAATGATGTTTGAATGATCAACTTTTGTTAATGGTGGTCCGTCGCCATTAAAATCTAACTGTTGAATGATCAACTTTTGTTATGCTTCTTTAGCCATCACCACCATTTGTGTGAATATGTTGAACTTCTATCTAGGAATTTTTATTAAGCACTAGCAATGACTGTTGCTAGGCATTGCCGATATTGGTCTATTGGTGACAATTTTGCTATAGCCATTGCCAGTATGCATATAGTGGCGATGGCTTTAAAACAACCATAGCAAAACACTCTTATTCCAGATGATGTTTATGAGCCATCACAAATAACCATATTTCTTGTAGTGTGAGAAAGAGAAAAAAAATGAAGAAGAAGGAGGAGGAGAAAAATTAAGAAGAAGAATAAGAATGATTGTGGTAATTGCCACCTTCAACAAAAAAGGTAATAACACATATGAACTAAGTTTAAGATTTGTCTAGAGGGTTTGATGATTTTTATGCTTAAAATGCAAAAATAACAACTTATTTCAAGGTTGGTCTACAATATTAGTAATAGTTGTAATTAGACTTCGTAGTAAATAATCAATTCCGATTTGAACCGGTTAGCTTTACTTCAGTCAAGTTTTAGTCATTTCTAGCATTATATTTTGGTTTTTTACTACATTTGTCCGGCATTCACTCATCCTGTAAAAATTAGTATCAACCATTCTTGAAATGGAGAGGTAAAAATAGGCAAACCATGCCTAATTCTTAATTAAAGAAGGTACAGTGCATTAAAATCCTATAAGAAATCATATCATGCATTCTTCAATTGACTACCATTTGATACCAAGCTACATTATTTTCTTGCATAACTTCTATATATAATCTATATTGTAAAAGATACCATAAATATCATGCAACAATGATAATATTATGTAATCTATATTATCATCTATCACTTACGGTCCTGCCTCAAGCTCCTATCAATTTATCATTATCATCTTATTATACGTACGTGCATATATTATTATTAAATTATAGAACTCCTATAAAAGAGCTAGGATATGCAACCCCTTTATATCAACTAAACTATCTTTCACATTTGAAATATAAAACAAATTATGTGTAGGATAACATGAGGTTTTCTGATGGGGACAAAGATCTAGACTAAGAGTATTACAATTAAATTGATTACCCATGAGTTCTTTTATGAACAATTCCACGAGAGGTAAGAAAGGTACAAAGTTTTGTGTTGTAAAATTTATAATGTTCTTGATTTTGATTCTTTTTACATTCACCCTAAAGAAACATTGTACATAAGCAAAGAAGTGTGAAAGAATTTTAGACATCGGATTTGAATTTCAACATATATATCCACACAAACCAAGAGTGGTCATCCATTGTAATAAAAAAATTTCTTACACTTGGTATGGCTGGAATAGATTAAGGTCTCCAAACATCACATAACAAAAGATCAAAAGATTGTTTTGTCTAGTTTTGACTAAGCATGAAGGGAAGAAGAGGTTGTTTGGCCATTGGGCATATGAGACATTTGGTGGGCTTGAGCGAAAAATGGAACTTCTTGGAAAGGTTCCTAAGCTTTCCATCTGAGGGGTGGCCGAGATGCTGGTGATAAGTTTGACATTGTTCATCCTCTATTGTTAAGCAAAATGGTCCAATGTTATGTACAAAGTAGTAGATGCCTCATGTTTCAAGGCCCTGACCAATCATTGCTTGGCGATAGGAAGGAAACAAAGTTATGGAGCATTGGTTTTCATGGGACAATTGGCTAATAGACAGAAGATTATGTTTGAGAGTTGAGGCGTGGATTACAATGTTAATATTGATGTGGTCATTTAATATGATAGGATATGTTTTGAAAATTTGTACTAAAGTTCCATTCAAAAGTTGTATACTTGTGGAGTTGGCTTGTGGATTTGTGTAGTGGTAGGGGCTCATGATCGAGAATCCAAATCCTCATCTAACTAGAATCAAAACCAACAATCTTATCAGTGGGAAGAAATGCAAGAGTTATTAGATTCTAGCAAGTGGATAAGGTTGGTATATTGTTCTTCATTCAAGCTTGGTTGAGCATTATGCTCACCTGGACCCTTTTATGACTTAGTTTTGGGCATACCTGTGGAGCTTGTAGCATTAGTCCCTACTATGTCTTGGTATTTGGCAAAATGAACAACATACGACATCCACTTGAAGCAATTGTCTTTCATGTGCCTTGCAATGTTGTAGTGAGAACACCATCCTCTTCGGTCTCCAAATCTATTGTTCTTTAGTTCCCCTTAATCATCATGGCAGAAAATTCTTGTGTGGGTGGTGTTTGGATCATCCTTTGCGCTTGTTGAAGTAGTTTAGAATAGTCCTATATTGGGGACAATGAAAGAAGATTTGAAAATATAAGAAAAATGCCTACTCTACTCATTGCCTCAGAGTTTTGAGTTGGATGACCTATTTATTTAACATGATAATAGAGCCCATGGTTCAATTTGGACCTATGCACACAGTTAAGGTTCACATGACAGAGTTGAAATCAACCTGCATATGAGGAGGCATGTTAGAATAATCACATATTGGAGACAATGAAATAAGATTTGAAAATATAAGAACGTGTCTACTCCACTCATTGCCTTAAAGTTTTGAGTTGGATGCCATTTTCTTTAACGGTGCTTCATCTTGGAGAACAACAAACTATGCATTTCCAATGTTAGGAAGAGGATTCATAAGTAGGATTTGTGATCTTACAGTAGCTTAAGGCTCCATTTGGTTCCATGTAAAAGTAAAATCATGGAAAATGTTTTTCATGGAGCACCTTTTCCAAGGAAATCAAAACATCATTTATCATTTGGTTCCTTGTAATTTATTTTCCTTGAAAACATTTTCGGTCATTTGGTTGTTCGTAAATTATTTTCCCGAAAATATTTTCATTCATTTGGTTGTATGTAAATCTATTTAAATAATTTCATATATTAAAACTTAATATAAAAAGAATTATAAAGTAATAAAAAATTAATAAAAAATTATTTTTATAACAATTAACTATTGTATCCATTATTAATAAAATTTCCATAAATTATTATTTTAAAATTTTATTGCCTTGTTTAAAATTATACATTTTTTTTACTTATACCATCTTATCAATAAAAGAACACAATTTTGTCATCGTACCACATTAAAATGGAATATATTATGAATATACTATGTTCAAACAATTTGATAGATTGATAGATTTCCCAAGGACCATGCTTGATAAAGGTTAAAGTTCATCTTGCATAATGATGAAATGCATAAACATCATGAAGGACATCGGATATGATATTTTCTTAATACATAGTATCATACAAGAATATCCCAAAAACATATGCATGAGGAAAAATAAAAAACTAGGAGATTATTATATCCCAAATAAGCTACAGATCTATTTTTGCTTCCCAAAAGGTTAAAATATCTCCATTTTTTTTGAACTCAAAAAAATATCTCCATTTTTTTTGAACTCGAAAAAATATCTCCATTCAAGCATTACTATTTGCATTCAAACATTACTACCTACATTGCATTTATATCACACAAACGGAACTAAAAATTTTCAATCCAACTTTACTACCTGCATTCAAGCATTACGGGGTTAACATACCATTTTTCTTTTGGCTGTATTCCATTACCAAAAGCATGATCCATTCATCCAAAGTGCCATAAAGAATATGCAATGAAAATTGAAGCACAATGAAGAGCAGGCTCAACTGCCAGCATTCAGACAACCAGAACAGAAACACAAAAAAACAACCAAGTATTTTAAAAGCATTCTGACCATTCAACAATGTAGTTTTGTCCTTTATCATCAGGAGACGGGTGTGATGCTTACAGTAAACAGAAATCTGTGCAACTTTCCTTCAAATATTAGATGAATGAAGCAAAAATCAACAACCACACCAAAGGTTTGACATATACCCGAAGAGCCATCTCTCCTCTCCTTACTTCCCTGATGAATGGCGCCCTCTCTTCTTCTTAAATCTGACATAGTAGCAATTCAGCAATATTTTGCTATGAAAAATATTGAGAGATGCCAATATAGAAATTAGAGAATGAAGTCATGTAATAGAGCATGGGATAGGTATCTAATCTGGGAATAAAATTGATCGTACATGTCCCTACAGTAGAGAGAGAAATTGGTTGGAAATAACATCTGGGAATAAAATTTCATTTTATTGATGAGTCAGGAATTAGGGAATTGAAGAAGGATGCCTTCTAGGCGGTCGAATTGATTGTCTAGGCATCCTACTTTTGAACACATTTGACAACTTGATGATCTCAAGACTCAAGGACTTCGATTCTAGTCCTAATTCAAAGCATTTGAACACATTAGCCCACCTTCTGGCTCAGAAATTCAGAGCATACAGATATTGTAGGACCGAAAGCAGCAGGAGACATGATTTTAGCCCAATCAGTCGACAACTAAGATCGACAACAACCCTTTGGGCCCGGACAGTGCTTAAAAAAGATCGGATGGACATTAAAATTCATAAAATCAGTAATTAATCTAGTTGACAATGATACTAAGGCCAGTCCTAAACACATGCTATGTCTCAACCAAATTTAAATAACTCACAAATTAATCAAACAATCAAAGAATAGTTGGGAGCTAGCCCTAGACAAGCTCCTACGTCTTGACATAGGTGAGGATGACTTGAAAATTCACTAGACAAGACCCCAATATCAATTCCGAAATTTCAATTGCCCAAATATCAAAATCTCAAATTCCTAATTCAGAAACCTCTAACTTTTAATAACAAAACAAGAGAGTCAGAATCCATGCAATTCAAGCATTAACAAACCACAAATTCTCAGATTAAAAATATGGAATCTGAAACTTAAAATTCTAAAACCTGGAAGTTTCAAAATCTAAAAATCTGAAACTCAAACTCAAATTAAAACCCTTAAAATACATCCAAGTTTGAAAGACAAGAAATCGAGTAAGATAAAAACCAAAATGTCTCAAATTGAAAACCCCAAAAGTTAAGACATTAATTGTTAAATCCATTTATGTTAGCTCGTGTGTTCAATGGGTACACTTCAAATCTATACGGTTCTCACCCCCCCAAACCACTCTGCCCCCGGCCAATTTGGGACAAATTCTGTTGTGACTTAATACTATGTGAGAACTAATGAATTTGTTCCCTTTTCAAACAAATATGATATGGCTGACCATGCATCTATGCTCGAAAAAATGGGTAAGAAATGTTAGAATTAACCCGTAAGGTGGCCTTTATAAAATAAAGCCTTTGTATTATATTTAAGGAACCCATTAGTGTAAAGGACATATCTACAATTCTAATAACTTAAGGGTTTGAGTCATGATGGGATGACTCTATTTATTTGAGACCGAGTCTTGGTCCCCTCATTCTCACGAAAAGGTGCTCTCGAGTTCCCCATCGACTACGAGACTGTACGGGAGACGTGAGGAGGGAAGACCTCGTACTCGCTCGGTCCGACGTGATCGATAGGTCGTCTCGAACGATTTGTTAATGATGGATTCAGGTACGCTTCCGCAAATCCAACAATTGGTATCAGAGCCCCGTTAAGATCTAGGGGATTTGATATATGAAAATCGGAGTTTGTTATTTTCCGATTTTCTGTTTGAACTTTGAATCGAGGTACGGTGACTGGAGCAATACCGTTCCTTTGTCGGACATGGTCTTGATCTCATGAGCGATGCAACGTCTGTGGCGAGATATTTTTTTATGCATCTTGACACTGCTAAAGACTCCTTCAGGCGGCGCCAACCGGAGGTGTTGGCGGCAAGCGGCGGTGGCCGATTGTGCAGTGCCTTCTCCGTCGCAGGGCGGCGGTTACCGTCGCCGCGAGAAGTGAACAGTCGCGGCGGCTGCCCCGGTCGGTTACTGTTCACGCGAATCGCGTGAACAGTAACCGTGAAAAGTGCACTTGTGAATTCCCTTTTTATTCACAAGTTTGCCATTGACTATTTACGGTTATGCCATTGTTTCATTTAAATGCAATAAAATGAATATCTAAGATGATTTTGGATCCAGATTTTAATATGAGAGCTTGGATCCATTAAGGAGGATCCAGACTTTTCAAAATTTCATGCATATTGCTTTTAGAATCATTCAAAATTGCATATATACCCTGTTTTAATAGAAATCATGATTTATGACCTTGTTAATGTTATAATTAGGTCTATTATGAGATTAAATCATGATGTTAGTGATAAATCATGATCAACAGGGATTGATTGACATCTTATCATGCTTATTTACTGTGATTAAAGATTTACACAGTAAATTAATATTATTGCATTAATATCCTTTATGTTTTGGATATTACTTTTTTATATATTTAAATTGTCAATCAATTAAGGTATAATTCTTTCATATTTTCATGGTTGATGAGGGATCATGCAATATTAAAGTTTTGATATGCCATGTTCTAAAATTGCATATGAACCTTATGCATTTTTATAATTGCTTTCATACCCTTATTCTTATATATTGGTTTATAAGTGTATGAATTAGAGGTTATCTTATTGTGCAATTTTATATATTAATAGCTTTGAGTTTCTTTTGTGGTTTTAGTTGCCCCGAAGGGTCTAGAATCATGTTAGTACTTAAAATTATTGATAGAGAGAATCATGGATACTCTCTCATAAAAGAAAATTGCATAATAATTTGTTTATTCATGTTAAGCAATTGTATTGATGACTTTAAGTTCTTTTATGATTTTAGTTGCCCCAAAGGGTCTTGGATCATGTTAGTACTTGAAGTTATGATAGAGAGAATTAAGGTGCCTCTCTCATCATAAATAAATTGCATCAAGGTATATTTCGTAATGTATACATTGATTCAATGTATATATTGAAAGGAATCAATAATTAACTAATTATCGCTTAAGCACGTAAATCTTTGCCCGAAGGTGAAATATCCCCGCTCATGCATTCTTAGTTGATTGTTGAATTAAAGTGAATTGTCATGAATTATTGATTGTCATGATATTATAGATCTTTGTCAGCGATATATTATTTTATCTCGCATCTTGATAGTAATGCGAGCTCTTTATGGTTATTTCAGCTATGACTCCTCGCTTCTCTTCATTCTCATTTGTCTATGATTCCTCCACCGAATGGGTCAAATTATGTTGATTGGCATGAGCAACTTCTCATCACTTTAGGTTGTCTAGACCTTGATTTGGCTCTTCGTGATCGAGAAACCCGCCGAGATTACAGATGAAAGTAGCACCGATCAAAAGGTTCAATTTGAAAAGTGGGAGCCGTTCAAACCGATTGTCATTAATGATAATCAAGAGTTCTATTGCAAAAACCATCATGGGTTCTAATATAGTGAAAGGGCAAGAGAATTTCTTGGTTCCATCAACAACAGCGGGATCCGATAAGGCAATGGTCGGAATGCTCACAAATAAATTGACTTCTATGAAATATAATGGAACGCGGAGTGCGCAAGCACATTATGGAAATGTCCGACATTGCCGGAAAGCTCAAAGCATCAAGTATGACTATTGATGAAACCTTCCCGGTTACATTTGTTCTTAACTCTCTTCCATCACGCTTTTCTCAATTTAAAATCTCTTATAACACACATAAGGAATCATGGAAATTGAATGAGTTAATTTCCATGTGTGTGCAAGAGGAAGTGAGATTAGCAGAAGGATCACCGGTGGTCAATTATGCTTCTACTTCTCAACGGTTCAAACCCAAAAGGGGAAAGGAAAATTCATTCCACCAAAGAAAGGGAAAGAGGAAATGAAGAAAGTAGCGTAAAAGAAATGCTATTTCGTTGCAAGACCGGACATTTTAAGGTCAATGTCCAAAACGTAGAAATTGGTTTGAGAAGAAAGGTAACTCTCATTGTATGTTTGCTTTCAAACCAATTTCGTTAATGTACCCTCTAATACTTTACTGTGGATTGATTCTGTGCCTCTATTCATGTTACCAATTCTACGCAGTATTCCTTTCCAGCAGAGGCCAACCCTTAGCGAGTCTTCCATCTTCACGGGCACCGACCAAGTCTAAAGTCAAAGCTATAGGGTCTTGCAGTGCTTCGTCTTGAGATCGGATATCATCTAGATCTTAATGATGTCTTTTATGTTCCATCGTTGTCTAGGAACTTGATTTCCTTACCAAAACTTGATGTATTAGGTTATTCATTTAGTTTTGGTAACTTAAAGTTTAATCAGATAAAGACTCGTTTTTGTTGGTTCGATCTTTATGTGATGGTCTTTATAAAATAAATGCAGATTGCTCTTATTGTGATGTTTTCATCCACTCAATGTGAATGTTAGTGTCAAACGTGGTATGATTGATGATAGTTCCTCAATTCTATGGCATAAAAGATTGGGTCACATATCGAAGGAAAGAATGCTAAGATTGGTGAAAGATGGAGTGTTACCCACTTCGACTTTACCGATTTTGGTACTTGTATCGATTGTATAAAAGGAAAACAAATCAAAACCTTAAAAGAATGCCTTAAGGTCCGAGGAACTTCGAGTTAATCCACACTGACATTTGTATTCCTCTTCTTCTGCATAGGAGGTGAACAAGATTTTATCACATTCATTGATGATTTCTCACGGTATGGTTATATTTTCCTGCTAAAAGAAAAGTCCGATTCTTCAAGTCTTTTAAGATTTTCAAAGATCTTGTAGAGAATAAATTGAACAGAAAATTAAGGTCGTGAGATCTCGATAGAGGTGGAGAATTTTATGGTAGGCAAGGTCAATTAGGTAGAATTCCCGGACCTTTTGCTAAATTCTTGGAAGAGAATGTGATTGAACCTCAAGATACAATGCCAGGTACTCCCCAAGAAATGGTGTGGTCAAAGGCGAAATTGTACTCTCATGGATATGGTGAGAAGTATGATTAGTAACTCATCTTTACCCTTAAATTTGTGGAATGAGGCTTTGAAAACCGCTATGTATATCCTTAATAGGGTTCCTAGTAAGGCGCGCCTAAAACTCCTTTCGAGTTGTGGACAGTAGGAAACCAACTGAGGCATATGCATGTTTGGGGTTGTAAAGCAGAAGCCAGAATGTATAATCCACAAGAAAAGAAATTGGATCCTAGAACAATTAGTTGTTTCTTTATTGGGTATCCAGAATGGTCTAAAGGGTATAGATTTTATTGTCCAACCCACACTATGCGAATTATGTAAACCTGTACAAACAAATTTATAGAGAATGGAGAGGTTAGTGGGAGTTCTACACCACGTATTGTGGAGTTTGGGGAAATCACTGCATATATTCCCTCGCTACTCCTATTTGTGGATGTTAGATTCCGATCAAGTAAATCATGATACGATAGATTTACAACTCGATCATAATGTCATTCCCATTGAAGAGGAAAACCTTAATAATGCACCAATTGAAGATCATACTCATAATGAAAATGTAGTTCCACATCTGGAAGTAAGGAGGTCTCGTAGAGTCGAGACCAAATTATTTCAGCATGACTACATTGTATACTTGCAAGAGTGTGATTATGATATTGGTGATGATGATGATCCATTCTCATTTAAGGATGCCAGTCAAGGTAAAAGGTCCTAATTATGGATTGGATGCCATGAAAGAAGAGATTGAATCCATGCATAAAAATGAAGTTTGGGATATTGTTGCATTGCCTAAAGGATATAAACCTCGTTGGTTGTAAATGGATATTTAAAACCAAACGCGATCCTAAAGGCAAGGTAAGGTATAAGTCCAGACTTGTCAAGTAAAAGGATTCACTCAAATAGAAGGCATTGATTATAGAGAGACTTTTGCCCCAGCCTCTAGAAAGGACTCATTCGTAATCATAATGGCATTAAGTGGCTACATTTGATTTAGAATTACATCGATGGATGTAAGAACAAATTTTCTTGAATGGGGATTTGGAAGAAGAGGTATACATGATGCAACCTCGAAGGGTTTGAAATGTAAGGAAAGAAAAATTTAGAATGCAAATGAAAGAAATCCATATATGGACTGAAACAGGCTTCCCGACAATGGGACTTAAAGGTCAATCAGATCATTGTGGCCTTCGGATTTACGTAAACATTGCCGATCAATGTATATATCTCGAAGGTCAAGGGGAGTAAGTTCATTGTGTTAATTCTATATGTGGATGATATACTCGCTTGCTATTAATGATTTGGGGCTATTATAATGAAACTAAAAGTTTTCTTTCCGATCATTTTGATATGAAGGATATGGGTAATGCATCATGTGTTGTTGGCATTGAGGTTCATCGTGATAGGTCTAAGGGGTTGCTTGGTTTGTCTCGTAAAGTTTATATCTCCAAGGTCTTAGAAAGGTTTGGGATGTCTAGTTGCTCATCTTGTGTTGTGCCAATCTTTAAAGGTCATAAATTTGGTCTCCACGTTGTCCTAAGAATGAGATTGAAAAGGCAGGAAATGAAGGTTCTTCCATACGTCGTCTGGGAGTACATGATGTATGCTCAAGTTCCGTACTCGGCCTGATATTAGCTTTGCATTGGGAATGTTAGCAAGATACCAAAGCAATCCAGGAATGGAGCACGGGAAAGCTTTAAAGAAAGTGATGAGATATCTTCAAGGGACTAAAGATTTTGAGCTCACGTATGGCAAGACTGATCATCTTGAAGTGATTGGTTATACATATGCATTTTGGCAAAGCTGCCCCCGATGCCAGTAAAGTCTACTTCGGTTATGTGTTCTTATTGGCCGGTGGAGTCAAGCGTTTCATGGAAAAGCACCAAACAAGATATAGTTGCCACCTCCACCATGGAAGCAGACTTATTACCGTCATGAGGCATCTTCACATGCATTATGGGCCGAGGAAATTCATCTCGTGGCTTACTGCGTTATAGATTCAATATCTAAACCTCGAGACTTCATTGCGATAATTCCTCTCAGTTGTTCTTATCCAATTATAGTCGGTCAACTAGTGCTAATAAGCACATTGACATTAAGTATCTTTCTGTTCAAGAAAGGATAAACAATCATCTTGTATCAATTAGTTTTGTTAATGGTGTTGATATGGTTGCTGATCCCATGACTAAGGCCCTTGCACCTAAGGTCTTTTCAGACATGTAAAGGGCATGGGTCTTCTTGTTCGGGATTAGTGAATGGTATAATTGATACATTAGAGATCTCTCGTAATGTGATGATGATTGTGTGTTCTCTTCCATTTTGTTATGGTATTTGTTAACATTTATGGTTGAAATGGAAGAACTTGTCCGTATGACATTAAAGTGGGGACATTATGTGTACTCGATGACATGTGCTTAGTTAAGTGAATTTGTTGATATTATGGTGCATGGAAGGAAGTATGTTAATGATTATGCATAACCGCCATGACCTATATTGACAAGTTCTCTTAGCTAGGTTCAGGCATGAAAGGAGAATTGTAGATATACTAATGGGCATGTTTTCAAATGTGCGCACTTATGGAATTTGTTTTCAAATCGATAATCCAAAGGCTGTTTTGAAATATATATTTATTATTTTTATAAGGCCAAGTGGGAGAATGTTAGAATTAACCCGTAAGGTGGCCTTTATAAAATAAAGCCTTTGTATTATATTTAAGGAACCCATTAGTGTAAAGGACATATCTACAATTCTAATAACTTAAGGGTTTGAGTCATGATGGGTTGACTCTATTTATTTGAGACTGAGTCTTGGTCCCCCTCATTCTCACGAAAAGGTGCTATCGAGTTCCCCATCGACTACGAGACTGTACGGGAGACGTGAGGAGGGAAGACCTCGTACTCGCTCGGTCCGACGTGATCGAGAGGTCGTCTCGAACGGTTTGTTAATGATGGATTCAGGTAGGCTTCCGCAAATCCAACAAGAAAGACCCGACAACGAAGAGCTGCTCGGTGATGCTGCTATGTGCGACAGGGACGACAGTCGCCTCCCCCACCAGCGGCCGATCTGCTACAGACTAGTCACTGGCGAGAGAGGGAATAGGGATGGCAGCAGCAGCAACAACAGGGATGGTGACCCCTCTTCCTCGTCACACCGTCGACATTGATGTTTCTGAGATATACATGTCGTCGCCGGAGAAGTGCGCAGCGCAGATCACTGGCAAGTTGACGTTGTCGACCTCTCTTCCTCGTCACACCGCCAAAGCGTTGAGCCCTCAGTCAAGCACATGGTATGCCGGGTCGGCGACCCGGTCGCCCGGGTCGCCCGACCCGGCCGGATTCCGGGCCGACCGGCCCGGAATCGACCCTGCCGGGCCGACTCCAAGCCGGCCCGGCAGGGGGTCGCGCGACCCGGCTTCGGGTCGCGCGACCCGACGACCCGGTCGGCGACCCGGCCGACCAGGTCGCGCGGCTCTTTTTGGCCGCCCCCCCCACTAACAGCTTAGTGGGGGGTTAGTGGGGGGGGGGCTTTTCCCCCCATTTAAGAGAGTTAGTGGGGGGGACTTTCCCCCCCACTCACCCTTCACCATTTACTAATTTGCCCCCCCTTGGGGGGCTATAAATAGCCCCCAAGGGGGAGGGTTCAACTCACTCCAAGTCTCCAACTCCACACCTCACCTCCTCCCCGGCCCTGGTTGATCACTCTTTCGATCTTCTTCCTCTCCTACCGATCACTTTTCGGTCTCCCCCTCCTCGCGATCACTCTTTCGGTCATCACCGGTCAACGGCTCGTCCCTCCACTCGCTCTCACCCCTCGCTCGGATAGTTTCCGCTCCACCTAGTGTCGTTCACACCCTTAAAGCGTTATTTTTGACACTGTCAAAGCGGTTTTTTCGCCATTCTAAATTTTATTTCGTGTTATTTATTTTGTGGATTATTTTTCTAACATGTCTTCCCCAAGCCGTGAGACTTCCCGCTCCACCCGGAATGACACAGCTTGGCTCCATTGCACGGTCGTGTCAATGGAGCAAAGAAAGTAAATGCAAGTATTGCGACAAAGTTCTATACGGTGGAACTTACCGGTTAAAGCATCATCTTGCCGGTATCAAGGGAGATGTTGCACCGTGCACACGGACTCCGCCTGAGGTAAGAACCCAATTTAGACAGCATCTTCAATCTTTAGAAAGATTCAAAGGAGCTTCAAAGAGGCATCAGACATCATGCATGAAGAAATTGCGGAACCCGCAAGACGTTCGCTACACATATACGGCACCGGACAAGAGAGACCAGAAAGAAGTGAATACCAAGATATTGACGAAGGTATGTAATAATTAGTATTTAATATTTTTCAAAATTATACGTATTTAACATAGCAAACAGATGACTTAGTAAGAGCCATGGAGACAAGTCGAAGATCATTCGCCGACAAAGACATGTATCGACGTACCGGGCGGTTTATGGGTCAAGGTTCTGGCAGTGGGAGTGGACGTGGAAGTGAAAGCGGGAGAGGATCAAATCCTGACCCTTAACAACATGTCCACGATCTCACCCGGGATGACGACCCAGCAGTTGGCCCTATAGATCCGGTCATCACACGACCGCGTCAAAGGCAAACCACCATCAACACAGCATTAAAGAACTTGAGACTGGGCAAGGAGAAGATCGGGCGAGCAACTTCCAGATGGCCCTTTCATAGTAGTATACCAGCAACGCTGCAAAGGGGCCTTACTATGAGTCCATGATTGACACAATAGCAGACGTTGGTCGGGGGGTGCCGGGACCAACTCCAAAGGAGATATACAACACATATCTTCCATTGGAGGTAGCTGACATTAGAGAATATGTCAAGATGTTCGAACGTATCTGGGACGAACGTGGCTGCACACTGATGACCGATGGTTGGACAGGTTAGTCCTTTTGAGCATAAAATTGTGATACAAATCTTTATGAATTTTAAGCTTAGATATATCATTTTATCCTCTTAATAGGTATTACCAGGAAGACAATGATCAACTTTCTCGTTTACTGTCAAGCTGGGACCGTCTTTTGGAAGTCGGTGGATGCATCTGGACAGGAAAAAATGCAACATACCTGTTTGATTCAAATGCAGGTATTATCGAGGAGATTGGTGAGGATCGAGTTGTCCAGTGGTGACGGACAACGGTACCTACAAAGCCGCCGGCCAAATGTTGATGGCCAAGAGACAAGTTATATTGGGCACCATGCTCCGCCCATTCCATAGATTTAATGCTAGAGGATATTTGCAAAGATCCTCAAATTGATCGGGTTGTTAAGGCCGGACAATATATTGCATCCTTCATCTATAACCATAATTTCATTCTGAACCTAATGAGAGAGCACACAAAGGGTCGAGAACTCTTACGACCCGGCGCTACACGGTTTGCATCACACTACATATCTTTGGAGAGCCTATTTGAACATAGACGTTGCCTAACCCAAATGATACTTTCTCCGTGGAGCTAATCGGATTGCTAGAGCCAATCCATTAGACAAACGAAAGGGATGGAAGGTGGAACAAACATTAGAGAGTGGAGACTTTTGGCGGCTCGTAAAGAAGACAATGGATATTGTTGGTCCATTAGTCAAAGTCCTTCGCATAGTCGATGGAGATAAGAAGGCGGACAATGGATACCTTTACGATGCACTGGAGCGGGCAAAAGAAGAAATTTAGAAAAGGGTGTCAGATTTTAGCATGTGGTGGGATATCATTGACCGTCGGTGGGAGAGAACATTGTACCATCCTATACATGCAGCTGGTATGTTTTTTACAACTTAATCAAATGAAATTTCTTAATCAAATTGTTACCTTTTTGGTCGATGCTGATAGCAAACTTTTCCATGGTCAATTACCAGGTCATTTTTTCAACCCAAGATATTGCTACAGTCCAATCTTCAAGCTTATCAATGAACTATTGGACAGTGTAAAGGAAGTCATTCGGAGAATGCTTGGGGACGATGACCGTTCAATTATTGCAACAAATAAGATGCATGATTATAGGATGAGGTTATTTCATTTCGGGACAGCAAGGGTGCAACGAGCAGTTATGCTTCTTAGTCCAGGTATGTATAGTTAAATTAAATCAACTTTTTAATTAAGTAATTAACTTATTAATAGCATTATGTACTAAGACATAATGATAATGCACTGATCGGTGGATGGATCATGAAAGGGCACCGGGATATGAAGACTTGGCTAGTGTTGCAATCCGAGTACTAAGCCAAACTACGTACGCTCCGCGAAAGAAATTGGTCAACGTTTAGCCTTATTCATACCAAGCAAAGGAATAGGCTAACATCACAAAGACTTGAGTAGCTAGTCTACTGTCACTATAACATGAGGTTGAAGCTAAGAAATTTGAAGAAGATAAGAGAGAACCAGAGGGAGGAGCAAAGATGGGTACAACAAGCAAGTGGAAGACGAATTGAGGTGCCCACCACAAGAACCGGAGATTGACTTAGATGAGATATTTCAACAGAGGCTTCCTCTAAACGAACGTGAGGGGTTGGGTGAACCGGAGTTCAACCCCGATGATCGGGAATGGGCTCAAGGGGAACTTGACAATGTTCCTCTTTCCGAGGAATTTCGGATCCCTCCTTCTGTGGCGAAAAGGCAAAAAACTGGACAATCTTCTCGTCAGTAGGCAATCAAAGGGCAAAGGTAAACAGATTGCAACTAACCCTCTTGATATTGCTCGATCAGACACACTGACGAGACAAGGGAAGATACACGGAGCCTAACATCCGAGTGCAATATCGTACGTCGGATGATTCAACTTCAAAAAGTAGTAGTTACGGAGATGACAACACGTACAGCAGAGGCAGAGGAAGCACCGCCGGCACCACTTCTGGTCAAGGGAGAACCAATCCACAGACACCCCCTTCACAGCAACAGCCGCACTTTACGGAAGAGGAGCAGTTTACCCACGCAACACAGGATTATGACCACGGGGCAAGACAACATGGGTATGGTGCAGAGTTAGAACCATCACAGGGTTCTTGGTGCCCATCTTATCAAGGACAGGATTATGGGATGATGCAGCCTTCATTAGATAGTTCTAGTACGTATTCATATGATAGTTATGGTGGTTCATTTTCGAATTATCGTAGAACAATTGTACGAGGCAGTGAAGAGTATAATCAGTTTGTCTATATGTTTAATGCGTCGTATTCTTCCTCAATATCATGGGCAGAGTACATACATTACGTAGAAGAACAATTTAATGTAATGTTTGAATGAATGTTGAATGAATCTTGTTGAATCACATCTCTTATTCTTAAAAAAAATTGGGTATTTTTTCTGATTTTTTTCTAATTTTTGGGTATTTTTTCTGATTTTTTCATGTTTTTTTTTGTTTTTTTTCAAAAAAAAATAAAAAAACCGACCCGGTCGGGCCGGGTTGGGGGCCGGCCGACCCGCGGCCGACCCCCGAGTTATCCTTCGTTGGTCAAGCACTCCTTCTCGCCTCCTGGTCGATGCCTCGATCCCCTTCGCAGCGTAGAACCCTGGTCAGAAGAACCAAATGGTCGACGTTGTCGACCCCTCTTCCTCGTCGCAGCGTCGCAGCTTCAAGCCCTCGTCGAGCACTTCTCCTCGCCTCGATCCCCCTAGCTGATGCCTCAACCCCCTCGGGAAACCCTCGTTCACTCGCTCAAAAAGACCCTCCGTGGAAAACGGCGTCCGCACGATTTGCTCGGAGGCCAAAATCCCTCCGTAAGGGCCGTCGATGGAATAAGTTTTACGGTAACAATAGTTTTACGGGTAAACAAATGACGCGGTGAAAAATAAAATTGGAAAAATGGACGCCATGCACCGGTTTTACATGCAACCAAACGGACCCTAAGTGTTGGCAAGTGCCATCAAAACTTGGATAAGGCATCACTTTTTACCATAATTAAATACCTTTAACTTGCTGCTCTAGCTGAAACAACTCATCCCACAAGGCTTTCAAGTAGTTGAAATATTTTGAAACGGACTTAGAATTCTGTCTCAGAGTAGACTCGAGGATGTAAATCCCTGGCCCCTCTGCCCCTCGTAGTTCGCGCACCGATTCTAATTTATAAGGAGTTGTCAATGAACAGAACAAATATAAATGTGTACAAAATAAATGGTACAGAAGAAAAGGCAAGGCGGAGAACATCCTATGTGAAAATAGACGGCAGCAACCGTGGGTGCTCCTCGTGCAGACCGTGTCCCAGCATCATCAGGCATCATAGTGGTTGCTTATAATTGTTGTAAATAGCATGCCACTGAAATGCGCATAGAACGCCGATGTAGTCATGAGGAGTTTTTTTAAAACTAACGCGCTTTTTTTTATTATAAAACTAACACGCAAATTATATTTTTTTTTTGCAAATCTAGCACGGTTTGCTCAAAGTTGAGTTTTCAAAACTCGACTTGTGAGGAAGACCACATTTTTATTAACAGCCAGCCACTAATGACGCGAGGCGGGGGGGTTTAAAGTACGCATAAAAATCGAGTTTATATTACTCGATTTGTAGAAGTCGAGTTAACAAAACTCGATTTTTAAACGTAACCAACTATAGTCGAAAGTCGAGTTTCCAGAACTCGACTTTCCCACAGAAACTCTTCTGAGCAAACGGCCGGAGAGTTGGTTTAAAGTCGAGTTCTGAGAACTCGACTTTGCCACATGTGTTAAGTGTGAACTCGACTTTCCCACAGAAACTCTTCTGAGCAAATGGCCGGAGAGTTGGTTTAAAGTCGAGTTCTGAGAACTCGACTTTGCCACATGCGTTAAGTGTGAAAGAACTCGACTTTCCCACAGAAAGTTTATTGAGAAAAACAGGCCCATGGGTCGCATGAAAGTCGAGTTCCCAGAACTCGACTTTCAGATAGGTTGTGCCTGAAAGTCGAGTTCCCAGAACTCGACTTTAAGGCAGAACTTTAAAAATAAAAGTGCAGTTCGCAGGACTGCACTTCCTTTTGTACAAACTACATAACCTGCGGACTACACTTTTTTCCAACATGTATACTCAACTCATATGAGTGACAACTTCATACAAAGTTGGTTCAAACAAATTACATTGAGATTCATCCATTCAAATCATACAATAGAACTTCAATCAAATGATACAAGTTCAACCAAATGATACAACTTCATTCATTCCAATACAAATATACATGGCATGCAAGTTTCATCCTCAAATGGAATCAAAGCCATTCAAAACAACTCCATTCGAAACAAATCAAACAAAGTTGGTTCAAACAAATTACATTGACATACCTGCATTCAATTCATACAATACAACTTCAATCAAATGATACAAGTTCAACCAAATGATACAACTTCATTCATTCCAATACAAATATACATGGCATGCAAGGTTCATTCTCAAATGGAATCAAAGCCATTCAAAACAACTCCATTCGAAACAACTATAGTCAATACAACCTATCAACACTTATAATATAAAAGGGGTACAACTCTCCATTACTTAACCACATGCATATTTGATATGAAAACATAAGTTATAACACTTCATACATAATTTTGTTCAAAAAATATTACATCACCCTCTCCGTCCTCTCCTTGGACGTCTTCTCCGAACAAGTCGACCTTCCTCTTCTTCGGTAGGAGATAATTCCAACCGACTTGGTTGGACATCGGCCACTACATTTTTGCCGTGTCGACTTGGCCGCATCGGTGCCGATGGAGTGGGATTGTGAATCACGTAGCCGGCATCTGTCGGAGTGATCATCGAAGGATCACGCGGTCTTCTTCGATGATAGGTAGACGGTCCCGCCCCCGTAGATGGTCCTGCCCCCATAGATGGTCCCGTAGTTGAAGGTCCAGCACCCTCCTGTCCACTCCAACCGAAAGGCGGTTGTAGCCGGTGTCCGGATGAAGAATGCAGTGGATCTAATGTGGGCCCATATGACGGCATCGTGATACGGAGCTTCTCGTGCATATGTCGTTGTAAATCCAAAATGTCTACCCTTGTTTGCTCAAGCTGGTACGCATGCCGAGATTGAAGCAACCGTTGAATTTCATGATGAGTGTGTAGCTGAACAAACTCTTATAAAATGACAATCTTACCATTTCTCGCTCCACGGGACCCCTTGGATAATATTGCTCCGGAGGTTCGGGGGTTTCTTGAACAAGATATGGGACAGTTCGTTGTGTATACCATTGTTCGTATTGCTGAGTTTGTTCCTCGATATCAATGTCCCCTTCAGGAGGTTCATAAACAAATTCCTCCCGGCGATTCCACCAATTAACATAATAGGCATATACCTGGGTCCAATCGGTACCCCAACGACCACGTCCATCTTTGCGCTCATACTGCTTCCTATTCTTAGGCGTTCTTTGGACGTGGCCGAACTACCTAAGCACACGTTCGGGTGCATGTATCTCCATGACTGAACAACATAAAAGGGGTACCGATGCTAACCAAAGTCGGGTGTTTTCCACGGACACATCGGGTACAAATTCCAAAATCTGTTGTGTATAAGGCTCCCATGTGATCTACAAGGAGCAAAATTTATTAAAAAAATTATAAACTCATCTATTTCTTGGAAATTGAAATAAGTAATTCAAATAAAATATTAAACAAATTTAAATATACCTGACTAGCCTCCTCGGTGTCAAGTTCATTTCTATAGAATAGAAGTGTAAATTTGTGTTGAGGTCGATTCGGCTGTGGATTCCACCTGTATCAATTACACATTATGAACAAACATCAATATAGTGTCTAAAAAAATATGTCAACATGTTTACATGGCTATAAATTATCGGTAACCAAGCGGTCGCCTTGCTTCGCCACCTATAACGGGTAGTGGCATATGAGGCCGACCGACGTGAATATGTTCCCATGACCAACATTGTTGTAAAGAAGAAGTTAACATAACACTTATTTGGGTAAAACTTTGATAACATTTAAATTTTTATTAAGTTATACGTACTTGTAACAAATGAAGACATCCACCAATTCGGTTGCGCTTCATAGATGTGGCGGCACATAATTGGCGATACAAATAAGCTAGTACCGCGGCACCCCATGCCAACCTCCCACAATCCTCAAGGTCCTCCATGAAAAATAAATATTGCATATGAACTTCTGTTCCTAAGGTATCTGGTAGTAGGAGTGTACCGATGTACATGAGCATAAGAGCCCTAGTATGGTATACACATACGGCGCGGGACTCCTCACTATCATCGGTGGGTAACTCACCCGCCCTCTGTCCAAAAGTGGAATATAACCACTGCAGCCGTAATGTAGACGGACTCTGACCACATGGTGAGATTTCTTCCCCTTCTACTGAACGTACACCCAAGTAACGGTGGCAAACGTCCTCCCAGGTCATGAACTCCCTAGACGGTACCTGAGGTGGGCAAATGACGGGTGGACCATCTACCCTAAGACCCATGATAATAGATACATCCTGTAGTGTGACGGTCATCTCTCCCCGAGGCAAATGGAAAGTAGATGTCTCGGGACGCCATCGTTCCGCGAGAGCTATAATCAACTGTCTATCTAAAGTAAACGAGTGTAGATGGCGTAAATGAACAAAACCACCCAATTCTAATAACTCCAAAACTATAGGATTTTCGATCGGCCATAACGACATCTGACGGAAGTGAGAAACTAGAAAGAGAGTGGTACCATCCTGTAACATATAAGTGTAATCAATAAAAATATGATGAAGTTGAATACAATGAAGCTTTAATTTAAATACATGTGGGAACATAATAAGTACCTCAGGATTCGCCGATCAATGGCGAGACTGATCTCGTAATAGAGAAGTATCACGAGGACCTTGCTCCATGTCTACAATACAAATTTAAACATGTAAGTAATTGAATGAACCAACTATATTTATAACAAGTTAACAAAAAAAGCGGTAAAACAGTTACAAATGCTAAAAATTCATAATCGTAAATTTCAAGTACAATCTATACGCACCGTGGATTCATACGGCAAGTGGATCGATTGTTTCCTCGTTCTTTACAAATGCTACATTTATTCTGTTGTCTATTTGGGTCACGGTCCATCACCATTGGTAATCATTTATTTCTTGGTCTACCACTCCTTCGAACATTAGCGGTGGTAACAACGGTACTATATTTCTATCTGGATCAAATGACGGCCAATGACTAGCATCTAGAATAGTGTGAAATTCATGCTCATAGTTTGATCTATAGTAATCAGCACTATACCACTTGGATGCGTATGCGTATGGATCCCAATTCACTGACCCGATAGCAACTATAACATGTTTACAAGGGAAATGCCTAAGCATAGGCTCACAACATGTGCATGAAATTGAATCACGATCAACGTCAACTCGGAATACACGGCCGTAAGCATCATTTAAATCCCACTCACCAACATTTACTCGAGCTTGAATGATTATTTCTCGACTTTTCTCTTTCAACTCTATCATTTTCTTCTCAAATTTAGTGGCAAGCTGTGATTCTATACTCATGCCACTTGTACGACGTTGATAAAACATGAGTCTAAGCCGATGGTACGTCATGTGAACTAAAGCATGAATGGGCAAACCCCGTGCTATTTTCAAAACACTATTGAAGCATTCTGAATAATTAGTTGTCATTATCCCATATCTTTTACCATCGGTATCAAAAGCTAGAGCCCAATACTCTGGATTGACCTGCAATAACCAATCATATGCCTCTGGACAACGCAATTTGATGTCATCCATCCGATTGTTAAAATCCAAAGTATCAGTTGCCATGCCTGCATTGTACATCCTTCTATATAGTTCTTGACCACTGAAATGAGATTATTTTGACGATAATGTCGGAGACAATAACGATGTGCTGCTAGAGAAAACCAACGTTCAACTACATTTTTTATACTAACATGTCTATCAGATATTATACACAGTTCATGACGTCTTTCTTGAACAGATGGAACATGGTATAATAGTTGCTGTAAAAACCATGACCATGATAGATCATTTTCACTGTTTACAATAGCAAATGCAATGGGAAATAAACCCTGATAGGCATCGACACCGCAAGCAACCAAAAGTGTACCGCGGTATTTGCCATGAAGGAATGTACCATCCACACTTATAACTGGGCGACATGATCGCCATCCTTGAATAGAAGGCATAAAACTCCAAGAAGAAAGAACAATCTCTGGCTATCACCTTTTGTCAAGTAGGTATACACCTTTGTCACGAACGCGGTAAATTTTCTTGCTTCCATATATCTCAACAAATGAGTGTAAGAACTTTCCCAGTCACCAAATAATTTTTCGAAGGCTTTTCTCCGAGCATTCCAAGCCTTGTAATAAGAAGGTTTTAGAGAATATTTTATTTGCACCATATCTATTATGTCCCTTGGTCTAATATCTAGACGGGATCGAACAATAGGCATGATTAGATGACAAATTGATGTACATGTCAACTGTCTGTGAGCCATGTTATGAATGGGAGTGGAGCAAGTGTGATTATTCTCGAAACTCATAATTTTCCACAATCCTCCGACCCGAGTGCTAACATGTGCATGCAATCTCCAGTTACACCCTTCAGCTCTTGAGGAACAAATCAAAGTAAGATTAGTCTTTGTTGATCTATCCGTTCGATGTTGCACGTTACGTTTGAGTGCCCATGTAGCAACAGCTTGTATAAGATCTTCTTTACATTTAAAGACATCTCCGACTGAAAGTTCATCAAGATTCTCTCCTTCCCCTCTTACTACAATTGTGTCTTCCCCTTCGACATCATCTTCATCACTCTCTATAAAAACATTTGTTGCAACGACTTTATTTATCCAAGTTGTATCTTCAACCTCATGAAATTCATCGACCGCCGAGATACTATTAACCAGCTCGTACGGTACTTCTTCGTTATCACTTGAAGACCCTTCGGTCTCAACGTGTTCATCATGGACTTCGTATTGCTCATTCAAATTAATTTCATTGTTCTGTCCACTAATTACATTCCACGGACTAATGTTACTCTCAACTTGAGATAACAATTGGCTCATGGATGGTTGATTATAACTTTGTGAGTTCCAAGCACTGCATCCAGCCTAGGTTGTGATGTCGATGTTATCTTTTACAATGTACAATATAATATCATCAACCTCAACAATTCTCGTCAATAGAGTTTGAGTAGTTGATTCATCGATAACCTCGTTGACACCATCAAAGTAATTATAAACTAACTTCAATTTTGTTGATCCTGGATTACACCCGATTGCATCGAGTATATAACTCTTTAGGTCTTCGTGACAACATCCTCTCAATACCTTAATATTACGTTCAAATCCACTGTAATAATTTGCATAATCATTACTTATTGAAAGCATCCCATCAAACATTATACGAACATTAATTATTCTGGATGTCATATCTTTAAATTGTTCACGGTAACCTGAAAATATAAAGCCGTTAATTGTCTATATGGGAATGAAATTTTGAATTATGAATGTATCGATTTTTAATCTCGGAACTCGACTCGGAAAGGAATTAGATTCCCAATATAAAAACTGTGTTGTTTGGAAACTAATGATTATTTAATCACATTTTAACCTAATTTGCTATATTCAACATATTGTTTTCCCTCATGTTTGATTTACTTCTATTAGCCCTTTTATACATTTATTACTCATCATAAATAAGAGTCAGTTTGAGTTGAATACATAATCTACATGTACACGATATACTTTCTGGCAATTGAGGGAGTTCTATTGCACTCCAAATAGGTGCTCAAGACTAATATATATATACATATATATATATATACATGGTAGATCAGTACCACCACCTATATGGAACAACTAGCTTTGTGATGTGGCCAAACTTGAAGAAAAAAACTCACAAACGGAAGAACTAATTATCCCAGTCATCTGAATCTCCGAAGCTGCCAGCATGACGTTTGAGAGCATATAGTTTGCCTTATATGAACAATTTATTATATATATAAAATAAACTCTAGTGAATCTCCGAAGCTGCCAACTGGGCTGTTGTTTATGCATGCTGACGAGCCCCCATCCTAATCATGATCTCTAGTGATTAATTAATTATATAAGAGTGTGACGCCATCCTTCCTTTGTTTTAAATAATAATAATAATATAGGTGATATGAGTCTTCTACCACTGATCATTTAGAGATCTTTTGTATGCTCTCCTTTGTCTAGCTATTTTAATCTCACATTAACTAATTAATTAATTAATGTGGTGTAGCTGGTCTGATCATATATATAAATATGTTCAGTTCTAACAAGCAATCCAGAGCTAACTTCAACGGGTGACAACATATAATTCTATCCGGAGGAGAAAATATTCTCTCGGACGGGAATCGGACTAAAAACATGGTTCAACTTCAATCAGAATTCAGCAATATAATTAAACAATATGATATACACAAAACAACTAAAAACATGGTTCAACATCAATAAAAAACTAACAATTATAAAACTTTCAATTGATAAACACCCATTCTAATTAACCAACTAAACAATTATAATTCTAATTAAACAATTAAAATTCATGTTCATCTAAATCTATGTTAGATTTACAAATTTAAGTCATCTAAAATATAATTTCAAACTTCAATTTCATCTAAAAAAATCTTAAGCATTACCTTCCACGACCAATCGAGCCCTAATGTTGAAGGAGTCGCCTCGCCGGATTTTGCAACCAATCTTACCGTTGAAGCCCTCTTTGCCGCTACAGCACTTCAGCCGGAGCCCTCCCCGCCGGAAGCCCCTTGAACCGGAGCCCTCCCCGCCTCGGTGAGAACCCTGTCCGCCGGCGCCCTAAGTCGAGCTCAGCCGCCGCCGTCCTCAGCCGCCACCTTCAGCCGCCGTCCGCCGCCGTCCGCCGCCCTAGCCGCCGCCCCCGTGGGTCACGCCGCCGCAGCCGCCGTGGAGGAGTTACGCCGCCGCCGTGAAAGGGTAAGAACGGTAGGGTAAGAAGCGTAGGAGGAGGAAGGGGAAAAGAAGTTATGATCCAACAAAACAAACAACATGATTAAATACCAACTTCTAGACATGGTAAATTAATTAGTAGTGATATCCATTCATGCATCTTATCCTTTTGTAGCATGTGGAATAAAAAACAATTCAATTTTTAATTATGTGGCCAAGCACTATTCTCAAGGGCTTGATTCATGATATAAGTTTAGTTTAATTAATGCCGGTTTGGATGCAATACTAAACTGCATGCTAACTTCATATCAAATTTAATATTTGGTATATATATCTAGTAATCATATCAAAATTAGTATAATATTAAACTCAGTACTTCATGTGCGGCCCATACGATGACAGTATTATTATAATTGTGAAGTGTTTGACTAATAATATCAATTTTGAAACATATATATGTACGAATAAATTAAGTTTTATAATATTAGTGCTCTTAGGTATCAATTTTGATATCAATATTTTATGTTATATTTGATTTAAACATCAAAAATAATATTAACTATATCAATTTTGATATCGATCGATATTTCTAAACCACGAAATATTAATATCAAGATTGATAAAGATGGATCATTGTATTACATAGACATAATTTGCTTAGATTATAAATTTTAAAATTAATATTAACAACCATCGATATCAATTTTAAAATGGATAAAGAAATGTGTATTACCGTACTGTTACCAAACATGTCGGTATCTACCACAAATATCAATAACATAACCTCAATTTTTTTTCTTTGATACTCTAGCAAAAAAGGCTGCTCTTTTTTTGGATACCATGGCCCGATGGCCAAACCACAGGTGCAGCACAGCGCCAGCGAGGGTTCGAGCGTTGCCGGTGCAGCACTCGAACCCCACAAGATACCACCCCCCCGGGGGTGGTCCCGGCTGTCCACAGCCGGGATCGAACCCCCACCACCCCCCCGCCCCGCGCGGGGGTGGCGTCGTGCCAACAGCCACGCTCGGTCGGCAAAAAAGGCTGCTCTTGACCGAACAGAGAGTGCTTTGTGGATAATTCTAATAAAATCTTTTAACTTACAGATAAATTAATTTTTTTTATAAATTAAGGCCCTGGCGATGGGCCCCACCGAAACTCGAGACGCCGAGCAGAGAAAATGCCCGCATCCGCATGGCACATGACACGGAGTGGTGGCGTAGAGGGCAGATGACGTGTTCGCCTTGCGTCCGATAAGGGAGCCAATAACGTATTAGGGTTAAATAACGACCCCCGACGTCAACGGTGCATGTGCATATGCGACTTTCTTTATATATTTTTCTAGCTTCGAGCCGAAGGACGCCAGCAGCGTACTAGGAGTACGTACTACGTAGATCACACCTTCATACCTGAACGTGGTGCACGTGCATCTTTGACTTTGGGACGTGTGCCATCTGATGAATAAATTAATGTCGATCTTCATAGTTACCATGCTTAGTTAATGATTAACGGCCAAAGGCAGTTTCTGCTCTACATTCATCACCTTTCCGGTGGAGGCCATGCAAAGGGTCGTTTGTGTTTGGACTTAATTAAATCGATGTATAACCCCTGAATCTGATAAGACCAATTAATTTTAAGTGGTTCGTTGTAGTTTTTTTTCTTCAAAATTGATAAATACGATTTTATGTTTTACGAGAGGGATTAGTGACGAAATTAAATTAAATATTTCATTAAATCAAATTAAACACCACCTTACTCCGCCGTCCCCTTGGGTGCCTTTGTGCTTATGCCACATAGACCCCATTTATTTTGCCTTTATTAGTATCTAACGGATCCAAAATCAAACATTGAGATCGACTTCTGATAAAATATGTAACTTTTTGGAAAACTATTTGGTTTTATATGATTCACTATAATTTATTTTATTTCCGGAGATAGATAACAAAATTTTTGTGTTCCGCAGGAGAGATTAGAGATGAAATTAAGATTTTAGGTATTTTATTAAATCAAATCAAATTCCACCTAAGATAGGTCTAGAGTTCAAGACATTCTTTGGAGTTGGAGATGCTTGGTTCCCACAAGGAGAGAGAGCGTGGCACAAGAGGATCAGTTAGAGCTACTTGAGCCATTAAGCCACGTGGATCCAATCGAATAGATAATATTAGGGGCGGCAATGGGCCGGGTTTGCCCATGGACTCTCGGGCCGGGTTAGCGTCGGGCCTTGTTTCGGGCCAAGAGAAATAGCCCGCGGGCTGAAGTCGGGCCAGTTCTCGGGCCGACGGAAGAACCCAACTCGCGAGCTGTTTTCCCTCCCGTCTGGCGTGATGGCGGAGAGCGAAGCTTTCTTTTGTTGTCCTTGTGTGGTTAAAAAAATATCGAGTCCTTGATCCGCCGCCGCCGCCCACCACCGACCCCTCCGACTCCTCCGCATCGGGCTGCAGCCCGAGGAACCACCTCCGGGCTCGAGATCCGCCGCTTCGGCTCCGCCTCTGCTCCAGAGCCGCCGGGGGTGAGTCGAAGTAGAAGCCGTCGCCGCAAGAGGACGGGTCGGGGGACGGCGGCGCCGCCCGGGGCCGCTTCGCCGGCGGGGACGGCGAGACGGTGCCGGGAAAGTTGAGCTTGGCCTTGGCGCCGCGGATCTTGCGCGCGGCGTCGTCGTAGGCGTGGGCGGCCGCCTCCGGGGTGCCGTAGGTGCCCAGCCACACCCGCACGCCCTTCCGAGGGTCGCGGATCTCCGCCGCCCACTTTCCCCACGGCCGCCGCCGGATGCCTCTGTACGCCGGCTTCCGGGCTCGCCGCCGCCCTCCTCCTTCCCCTTCTCGGCACGACCTGCGGAGGAGTTCGGGGGGGTCATATATATCGCATACACAAGCCGGGCTGGCGCGTGGCGGACAGCCGAAGCTTTTACCGTGGGCGGAGGAGTGCGCGGAAGGATGAGCTCCGAGGCTTCGCGGCGGCGGCGCGCCGCTGCGCCTTTGGGCGAGGGTGGGGAAGGGTCCGGGAAGCCGGAGAGGGCGTCGAAGTCGGACCGAGGTCGTCCGGCGCGGCGGCGGCACGGCGGCGGGCCTCCTCCTTGAAGGCGACGAACTCGGAGATGATGGATCCTCCGCACATCTTTCTCTGCCTCCCCGGCCGAGCTTCTTCTCCTGCACGGACGGCAAGCACCGGTGGTGATCGGAGAAGACGGAATGCACGGCGGTGGCGGGCAGCTCGCCTCCGTCCTCTCAGACGGATGCCGAATATATCAGAGGCGCCGCCGTCGGTGGTTCCGGCCCTCGGGCGTCGCGATCGGCTGGAGCCGGATTATATATAATTCCAGATTACCTTTTTTTATCCATTACATTATCACATATTTATATCCATACATGCGCCGTAAAATAATTTACATTAATAATTTTAAAAGCTTGATGTGCATAGAATCCGAAAATAGAAGAGCGCTGCGGGACTGTTTTACGCTAAAAATGGTTTTTTTTCTGAAGTTGATATAGAACGTTGGAATTTTGATTGCGCACTCTAGAAATTATTTTATATGTCCAAAAATGTGTAAAATAGATATATATATATATAAGGTTTCTTCAGATTGCACTGTTGTTATATATAACGGGCTTTTATCAGATTGATGGTGTGCGATTAATTCCTGTCATTTCATATTTATTATCTAATTTTGATTCTTATTTATTAATAATCACAAATTTATTAATTTATTAATTATCTAATTTTGATTCTGATTTATTAATAGATCATGTAGTTATTGATTTTTATCTAAATCAAATCAATATTTATATCTCTAGTCACTCAGTTGCTATAATAATTAAATAATTAAATTAATTTTTCATTTTTTTAGTTGGTATTATTTTTTATCACAAATACAAAGATCACCATTAATAAGACACATCATTGGTAAGATCATAGAAGTTATTAAAGTTTTTTGGATTGATGTTTAAAAAATTTAAAAAATATAAAATATATCTTATAATAAGTTGAAAAGAACGGGCCGGGCCGGGTCGGGCCGGGCCAAACTTATATTTTTTCTGGGCCGGGCCGGGTCGGGCCGAAATGTAATACGGGCCGGGCCGGGCCGGCCCATTATATATTGGAGCGGGCTTTGTTGGGCCAGCTGCGGGCCGGGCCGGGCCCAACCCATTGACACCCCTAGATAATATATCTATTTAAAGAAAGAAGTCAACTTATAATGCCTCATCTAAATACATACACTACTTATCTTTTTTAAGTAATACATTGGTATACACATCGTCCATATATAGATTGCATCAATAACATATGCCATGATCCTTATTAGTTGCAGGTAGCGCCGTAACCGGAATTTATTTTATCCCTTGGACACTTCCGTCATCTACTACTACTGCATGATTACAATCTAGATCTCCTTTATATAATATCTTAGATTCTGTACATGGTATAGTCAATGTGACTCGATCACAAACATAAAATCTAGTCAATATGACTCACCAACATAAAATCTTATTATATCCAGGTTGTGTCTTTGACTGGATACATTCAGAAAACTCCTCCTCTCTTAATCCTAATTAAGCACGTTGGTCCAGAGAGTAGTCGTAGGCACTAAACGGTTCAAACCGAAAAATCAAATCAATTAGTCTGTTCAGTTCGGCTCGGTTTAGTTTGAACCACTTTCGGTTTGATTTAGTTTGGGAGTCCTCCAAACTAACTTAAACCAAACCAAACCGTCTAAACTGATTTAATTAAAAAATATAAAAATTATTATATTATTAATAAAACTAAATTTTATATATTAAAATAATATTTATTTTGATTATTTTAACTTAAAAACTAATATATATATAAATTTTAGTTAATTAAAATATTCTTATTTTTAGTTTAAACCAAACCAAATTGAATTTCAATATGATTCGGTTAGAGGGGTTGTTTCAATTCGGTTCGATTTAAGAAAAAAATAATTTAAACTGGATCAAACCGAACCATGCTCATCCCTACCGGGGAGAGCTTCTATCACCTTGAGAGCTTATTACATTGGCCTAGTGAGATCCATGATGATTGCATGACAAGGCTTATCTCGCTATTTGTACCAATGGTCAAGCCAAATTGATCAATGAAAATAACGCATATTGGTTATTTGTTCTTAATTTGGTGTGCTTGGTTGAATCTGATAGAAATATATGCCCTACAAGCCAATCATATATGATATGATTCGACATTTCTAGGAATATCTCATTCAATTAAATAGGCAAAACTTCGTTACTAGCTTTTATTAGAAGCGTATATCGTAATGAAGTCCTTAATCACATGCAATGATGATTGAATCATGATGAGATCATGATAATGAGATCGATCATCTAGAGGTATGTGATCTAAATGTTCCTAGTCATAGGATCCTTGAGACGGGACATCAAGAATCCGGATAGACTAGTGTGTATGATGTCTTCTCATATGATGAGAATGACCGATCTCATTGGTCATCAGTGTGGGGACACTTAGATACACACACATGTGCTCATTAGTGGAATGAGTTCACTGAACTGACCAATTTAGGAAAACCTGATCGGTATCTTACCGAACTGTCTATCAGGTTATTCTTACATCTCAATAGCACGGTTGGATCTTTGACCTGAGTCGCCAAAGTTGTCTTGCCATGCGTACTATGTACTTTGACTATTGACTGATGGATCACTTAGTATTATGGTCCTATATAGTTAATGGATTGGGTATATGGGAAACCTAGTGGAGGCAATTGAGCGGACAATACGGGATCGTTCACTCTCAGTAGGAGAGAGAGAATGTCCTATGGATAGTACTCTAAATCCTTGGCCAATGTAGATAGGATAATTGGAAAAGGAGTTTTCCAGTTGATCCATTCCTGAGTACAAGATTTCATAGAGTTGGAATACTTAGGGGTTGACAGTCAGTGCCGAACCCCTGACCGAACGGGACATTGTATGAACGAGGATTTAAATCCATGTGGTAATTGATGATGGAAAGGCTCAATGGATGTTATTTAACTTCCCAAAGTCATTTGGGATCATAGGATGTGGCTTGTACCCTTTATGATCAGAATGCCGTAAAAACTGTTATCGAATAACGGTTTTGATTTAATTTAAAGGAATTATTCTTTTAAATTAATTAAGGCTTCAACCAAATTGACTATTGGGCCTAGTGGGTCACACACATTAGATCTGGTCAATAAGATGAGGGCATGGACACAATTTTATAGAAGTTTTGGGTTCTTGTGAAAAATTCCATCTTCTATATATAAATGGCTTATGAAGCCAAACACTAACAAGCCATAGGGCTGGAGCACGTCCCAAGCCTCCTCTCTTCCTCCTCTCTCCTCTAGAAGGTGATCTCCCATGGTCAAGCTTGGATCTGGAAGGTTTCTGGAGGCCCGAAGGAAGGGAGAACTCGTCTATTGAAGCAGATCGTGTGGATACCGCTAGAGACCGGACACTTGAACGGTTTTCATCAAGGAGGAATGTCCTCTCTTCATCCATTGTGAGGGATTTTAGAAATCCCATGAGGTACTCTCGTTCTACTTCATATTCGGTTCCCAGTTTTACTCGTTCGGCATCGATCAAGGCAAAGATCATGGTTTTATGGAATCAAAATTTTTCCGCTGTCATGTATTGATTCCTTACAGAATCATGGGATACCGGGTTGCGACCCAGGTTGCAACTTGGGCCCGACCCAATCCATTTTTTGGGTTACCACCTAGTTCTAACCCTAGGTCCCAGACCCGCTTGATACTCGAGTCACAATTGAGTTGCCCATGGCTAGCCATGAACATTTCAAAATACATTGCAAGATTGAGTTAATGATCATGAAATACTAGACAGTTCTTAGTTTGATGTAGAAGATCAATAATGAGTTGGAAGAGAGCTCAACAACGTATCTCTAGCCAAGGAATTCCAAATTCCTCCTTCACTGACAAAGAGTCCTGTCTCAAGGATCCTACGACTATTAATATTTAGAATGTATGCTTGTAGATGATTGATCTCATTATCATGATCTCATTATGATTCAATCATCATTGCATGTAACTTAAGACTTTATTACGATAGATGTATCTAGATAGTACAAGTAATGAAGATTATGCCATTAATACTGAATAAGTTATTATATGAAATGTAAAACTATATCACATATGATTGACTTGTAGGACATACATTTCTATCAGTAATGACTTTTGTAAGCTGTCACCAGTAAAATTATTCGTGTTGGCTTTCATCATCATGAACTCAGAAACCCCCCCAATCTCTTACTAGGTTAATTGAGGAATACATTTGTCATGGCTATAGGAAGTCGTTGCAATTATTTGACTGGACATAGATTTTATGTCAACCATTAAATGTCAAAACTCATTAGCAAGCTAACTTTATAAGCACTAGTGGTGATGGCCAACTAAAGTCATTGCCAATGTCTTTACCTTGTGCAATGCCCTTTCTTCCTCCCCGTTTGCACACTCTCTTACACACACAAAAGTGTAAGAAATCGTCCATGAAAGTTTGGTGCAGCGGAAGCGACGATTCATATGGGTTCCTCTAGAATCCGTCTCAATCAGAACCGAACGACGAAAATCGAAAACCGATCAAATAGGGTTCGAATATACCTGATAGGGATTCATATAATCCCATGGAGAGGAAGGATATGAGCTTCTTAAGCTCTTAAAACCGTTCAAGTGTCCGGTCTCCAGCAGTATCCACACGAACTTCATCCATAGCAGGTTCTCCCTTCGCGCCGGCCTCGAGAACTCTTCCCGAATGGAGCTCCATCGACCATGGACACCTTCTTGAGAGAGGAGGAGGTAGGGAGGAGGCTTGGGACGTGGTTTTCACCCTTGGCTTGATGGGGTTTGGCTGAAACCATTAGTATTTATAGAGAATTATGGAATTTTTCATAAAAATCCAAAATCTCCATAAATTACGTCCTTGCCCCTGTACTTGTGGATAAGTCCTTTTGTGTGTGACCCACTAGGCCCAATAGCCTATTTGGTTGAGGCTTAAATAAAATAAAACATTTCTATTTAATTTAATTAAATTCATTATCCGATAACAGATTAATCGGCCTACCGATCATGAATGGTACAAGCCACATCCCATGATCCCAAATGGCTATGGGGATAATCTCATCTCCATTGATCCTTTCCATCATCAGTTACCACATGGATATAAACCCTCATCCATCCAATGTCCCGGTCGGAAAGGAGTACGGCATCGACTGTCAACTCCTTAGTGTACCGACTCTATAGGATCATGTACTCGGAATTGGATCAATTGGAAAACTCCTTTTCCAATTATCCTATCTACCCCGGCCAGGGATTTAGAGTACTATCCCATAGGACATTCACTCTCACTTACCGAGAGTGGACGATCCCTTGTTGTCCGCTCAATTGCCTCCATCGTATTTTCCTTGTACCCGATCCATCGCTATATAGGACCATCTAAATTGTGATCCATAAGTCAATGGTCAAAGCACAAGTTCCACCCAACAAGGCATCTTTGGCGACTCAGGTCAAAGGTCCAACCATGCAACCGTGATGATAGAAAACCCCGATAGACAGTTCGGTAAGATACCATTCAGGGTTTCTAATTCGGTCAGTTCAGTGAACTCATTCAACTAATGAGCACATGTATGTGTATCTCAGTGTCTCCACACTAATGACCAATGAGATCGGTCGTCCTCATCACATGAGAAGACATCACATACACTAGTCTATCCGGATCCTTGATGTCCCGTCTCAAGTATCCTATGACTAGGAACATTTGGATCAAATACCTTTAGATGATCAATCTCATTATCATGATCTCATCATGATTTAATCATCATTGTATTTGATCAAGGACTTCATTATGATATTCGCATCTAATAAGAGCTTATAATGAAGATTTTCCTGATTAATTGAATGAGATATTTCTAGAAATGTCGAATCATATCATATATGATTGGCTTGTAGGGCATACATTTCTATCAAAAAGAACTCCTACAAAATGTGCCATCACTGTCGTTGCTATTAGATGTTGTTGCCACCATCGCATAAGGATGTCATCACCGTCGCTATTACCCTAGATTTCCTTGTCACTAAGTATAAACCCTAGATTTGATTTTTGATCCAATTTCATTTATCCTTCATCTACATACACATATCGTTGATGGGTATTTGATTTATGATTATTGCTTCATCCTTTCTTATATGTTCTTTTTTTTAACTTCTGTGTTTAATTTGGTTGCAAATAGAGGTGTTCACAATTTGCTTTACATCATTGCATAATAGCTACATTAGATTTGGTTGTGGTTTAAATCATTGGTTAGAACACAAGGATATTTTTGGTTGTGTGGGATATGAAGTATTCAGAGGCCTTCTTAATAAGTTACATTAGACTATTTTTGAACCTCAAGTTTGTGGCTTTCTAAACTAAAAATTGATTTGTCAATGACTATGTATTCTTTGTAGTCTACGGTAAATGGGCCCATTGTTGTCTTGATATAAAAGTCAAAATTATGTTTTATTTTGACTGCATAGAGGTTTTACTCCTCAACTCTAGTGTCTAGATCACCTACTCTTATCAAGTTTAGGAAATTGAACTTGCTATCTATAATACTTATACCCTACTTTGAACTCTTTTCGTGTAAAACTATGTTGTTTGTAGAGTGTTTTGATTGAATGATAAAAATAAGTTTCTTCTAAAAGTTATATTTTGTTACAAAGTTTGTCAATATAAGAGTTTAGCAATCATGATAAAAAATAGTTCAATCTTGATATTTTTTTCTTGCAGTTCATCACATTTTTTGTTACACAGTCTTTATTACAAGATATTATTTACCATGCAAATATGATTGTTTTTGTTTTTTTATTTATATTATTTTTTTATTTCAATGTATTATTGTTTCATATAACACTACAAAAAACATATTATGACAAACATTTCAACAATGTCATTGATTCTTGACAAAAGATATTTGTTCTTGACGATTACTTGATTGAGTTTCTTATAATTAATGCATATTCTTAACTATTCATTATATTTATTTACAAATAATAAAGAAGTTTCCCATGAAGATACACTTGGTCTAATAATTTTTAAGAGTTTTTGTAGAAATTTCTTGAGTTTTTCAAGCTCTACTAGGCCACACGAGTATGAGAACAAGTAAAGGTGTAATGGTGACATCGTCAATCATTTATTGCCTAACTCCTCAACAAAGAATATAGAAATGAAATAAAACATTGCTACAATATCAAAAAGAGTCCATGGTTGAATGTTTAAGCTAGTTAAGGTACCTTATCATGCTCTATCATTTTCTTAGAGAGAGAGAGAGAGAGAATATTTGAGCTAGTCTTTCAATTGTGGCTTGAAGTTATTTGGGCATTTTCTCTTCATATTCCATGCATTTCCATAGCTAGAGCAACGATCTATTCCCCACAAACAAGCCCATATAATGTGTCATTTTGTATAATGGGTGCATTTCAGAGTTCGGATACATGATAGGGGATATTGATGGTACTTGCTTATAAGTTGGGGTTTTCATTTCTTCTTCTAGTTTTCTATAAAAATTGAACCATTCATGGAGTTGAGCTAATAATTCATGCACCTAAACCTAATATGCTTGATATAATATTTCATCAAAATTTAAGTATCTTCTTTTCTTTCCAAGAAACTTATACCTAAACCCAAACAAACTATAAATGTTTTAAAGATCTAATGATCATCCCATTTTTACATGTTGTTCTAAGTTTTGTAGAGTGACTTTTGTTAGTTTATATTTACTCTTGCTATTAGAAGAATCAGATGTTAGGTTATCTAAATCTTCATTTAGTCCTGAGGATGCATTTATATCCATCTTTGATAGAGATAGATGGGGACATATCAAATGAGGTGGGTGAGGCTAGACTTGCAACACATAGTATGGTAGGTCTAGTGGACGCACTTCTATCTCCATGATTCAAGAGGTTTAGGACCTTGAAGAGAAGGTGGACAAGGTGGAGAAGTAAAGTCAAACGTATATTGAATACGAATATGAGATTACTTATATGATGTAGCAGCTAAACAAGCTGATGGAAATGTATGCCCTACAAGCCAATCATATGTGATATGATTTTACATTTCTTATAATATCTTATTCAGTATAAATGGCATAATCTTCATTACTTGCACTATCTAGATGCGACTATCGTAATGAAGTCCTAGGTTGCAATGCAATGATGATTGAATCATGATGAGATCATGATAATGAGATCAATCATCTAGAAGCATGTAATCTAAATGTTCCTAGTCGTAGGATTCTCGAGACGGGACATCAAGGATCCGGTAAGACTAGTGTATATGATATCTTCTCATATGATGAGAATGACCGATCTCATTGGTCATCAGTGTGGGGACACTGAGATACATGTACAGGTGCTCGTTAGGGGAATGAGTTCACCGAATCGACCCGGTATAGAATCCCCGAATGGTATCTTACCGAACTGTCGATCGTGGTATTCTATCATCACGGTTGCATGGTTGGATCTTTGACCCGAGTCGCCAAAGATGTCTTGCGGGCGTACCATGTACTTTGACTATTGACTTATGGATCACTTAGTATTGTGGTCCCGTATAGTTAATGGATTGGGTATATGGGAAACCCGGTGGAGGCAATTGAGCGGACAATAAGGGATCGTCCACTCTCGGTAGGAGAGAGAGAATGTCCTATGGATAGTACTCTAAATCCTTGGCCAAGGTAGATAGGATAATTGGAAAAGAGTTTTCCAATTGATCCAATTACGAGTACAAGATTCCATAGTGTCGGCATTTTTAGGAGTTGACGGTCAATGCCGTACTCCTATCCGACCGGGACATTGAATGGATGAAGTTTTATATCCGTGTGGTAACCGATGATGGAAAGGCTCTTTGGAGAGGAGTTTATCCCCGAACCCGTTTGGGATCACAGGATGTGGCTTGTACCCTTCATGATCGGTAGGCCGTTAAATCTATTATGAGATAATAGATTTAATTTAAAAGAAGTTGTTCTTTTAATTAGGCCTCAACCAAATGAGCTATTGGGCCTAGTGGGTCACACACATAAGGGCTAATCCATAAGTTTGGGGGCAAGGGTGTAAATATAGAGAAAGGAGGGGTTTTTGTGAAAATCTCCAAATTCTCTATATAATAGCGAATTGAGCATGAGCCCCACAAGCCAAGGCTGCAAAATTCGTCCCTACCTCTCTCCTTCACGTTTTCCCATGCTGGAGACCATCGAGAGTCGATGGGACTTCATCCGGGGCGAGTCGGAAGGTTCGACGCGAAGGAGAACCCGACTATGGAGGCGGCTCGTGTGGATACGACTAGAGGCTGCACACTTGAGTAGCTGAATGAGCGTAAGAACGCTCGATCTTCTCCGGCTTTTAGGGATTATTTGAATCCCGCAAAGGTACGTATTCGAAATCGTTTCGAATACCAGTTTTATCGACGTTGTTCGGTTTCGATCGAGACCAAGACAATGATATACATAGAATCGAATTATTCCGCTGCGCCAATCTGATTGGGCCGATTCCCCAACACAAGCAACAAAAATCATATCAAAAAACTATTGAATGACTAACTCAACAAATCTTAACCATGATAGATCAAAGACTCCCGAGACCAACTGATATATCTGATGGAAATGTATGCCCTACAAGCCAATCATATGTGATATGGTTTTACATTTCTTGTAATATCTTATTCAATATTAATGGCATTGTCCTCATTACTTGCACTATCTAGATGCGTTTATTGTAATGAAGTCCTAAATTGCATGCAATGATGATTGGATCATGATGAGATCATGATAATGAGATCAATCATCTAGAAGCATGTGATCTAAATTGTTCTTAGTCGTAGGATCCTTGAGATAGGACATCACGGATCCGATAAGACTAGTGTATATGATATCTTCTCATATGATGAGGATGACCGATCTCATTGGTCATCAGTGTGGGACACTGAGATACATGTACAGGTGCTCATTAGAGGAATGAGTTCACTGAACTGACCAGTATAGAATCCTTGAATGGTATCTTACCGAACTGTCGATCGGGGTATTCTATCATGGCGGTTGCACGGTTGGATCTTTGACCTGAGTCGCCAAAGATGTCTTGCCAAGCGTACCATGTACTTTGACTATTGACTTATGGATCACTTAGTATTGTGATCATATATAGTTAATGGATTGGGTATATGGGAAACCTGGTGGAGGTAATTGAGCGGACAATAAGGGATCGTTCACTCTCGGTAGAAGAGAGAGAATGTCCTATGAATAGTACTCTAAAATCCTTGGCCAAGGTAGATAGGATAATTGGAAAAGGAGTTTTCCAGTTCATCCATTCAAGAGTACAAGATTTCATAGAGTCAGATTATTAAAGGTGTTGACAGTCAATGCCGAACCCCTGACCGACCGGGACATTGCTTGGACGAGGGTTTATATCCGTGTGGTAACTGATGATGGAAAGGCTCAATGGATGTTATTTAACTCCCCAAAGTCATTTGGGATCATAGGATGTGGCTTGTACCCTTTATGATCGGAAAGCCGTCAAATCTGTCATTAGATAATAGATTTGATTTAATTTAAAAGAATTGTTCTTTTTAAATTTGGCTTCAACCAAATTGACTTTTGGGCCTAGTGGGTCACACACATTAGAACTAATTCTAAGGACAAGGGCAAGGATGTAAATATATAGAAGATTTGGGTTTTTGTGAAAAATTGCATCTTCTATATATAATATGCTTAAGAAGCTAAACCCTATCAAGCCAAAGGGTTGGAGAACGTCCTTGGCAGCCTCCCTCTCTCCTCTCTTCTCTAGAAGGAGTCCCCGCATGGTCCAACTCCGTTCTGGTAGAGTTTTCGAGCTTGGAGCGAAGGAGAACCGGTCCTTAGAAGAAGTTCGTGTGGATACCGCTAGAGGCCGTCCACTTGAACGGTTTGAAGCAGCAAGGAACATCCACTCTTCATCTCTGGTGAGGGATTTTTCAAATCCCAAGAAGGTATATTCGATTTCCTTCTTAATCGGTTCCCGATTTTGTCGTTTTGGTTTCAATAAAGGCTAAGACCATGGATTCAAGGAATCAAAAATATTTTAAATACTTAGAATGATTCCTTACAATATCCACATCAATACCACCTCTTAGACAAAGTGATGATGACAATGATGATGATGATGACGCGGAGGGGTCTTTTAGAAAGGATGAGTGATTGTATAGCCTTTACCTCATTTCATTTTATATAAATAATTGATTTATCAACTTTTCATATTTATTTATATTTATCTATTAAGTTGACGTTGAATGTTGTTTGATTTAATATTATATAAACATGTTATTGAATATTGTTAAGTTGTTGTTGCCTCACTTGTCTTATATGGTTGTGAATGAATCTTTTATTGAATGAATGAAGTCATTTGAATGAATGGTATATTGAATGGATGCATGTTATTTGAATGAGTGGTCGTGAATGAATGAATGAGACAAAGAATGAATATATGTATATTTAATAGGTTGTGCATAAATGAATTAATTGTTGTGAATAAATGAACAAATGAATGTGAATGACCTAATGAACGGTATGTAGAATGAATATACATGTTGAATTACTTCTTATGAACATGTTCTCTTGAATGTAAAATTTTCAAGTACAAGTGTTGTATAACCCATGTAATAATCATAGATTTTTACATCTCAAAATGCCAATTGTTATGCTTTGAATAAAAATATTGGCGACAAAGTCGTCACTAATTTTATAATAATGGTTTAGGCCGTTGAAAATACATACTGGTGACGACTTAAGCCGTTGCCAAAGCCAGTTAGACTACCTCTAAAATAATGTTCAAGGATATTTTGTATATCTTTGGTGACGACTCCATAAAAGTTGTTGCCAAAGATGTGCAGAATGTCCTTGAATGTTACTTTAAGGCATTTTAACATACTTTGACATGGCTTAAGTCGTCATCAGTAACTTGTGGCAATGGCTTAAGCCGTTGCTAATATCATTAGTGACAAGCTTATTTGCGATGGCTAGGTGACAACTTTAAATTTGCCATCACTAATTATTTTTCTAGTAGTGGTTAGGGCAATATAAATGAAAGTACATGGGAAGAGCCACCAAAATTTATGTATTAATGAGTTGTTTGGTTGGACAATAGATCTTTATACATCAGGACAAAAAATGTATTAAAATAAAATATAAGCTAACCAATGACATAAAATTATCATGCTTGAAGAGGTGTGATAACTAAAGTGTGGTAGTCATGTAAGACCAAGTGAGGTGGGGAACCACTAGATAGAAGAGGAGAGTCTTACCTTTTTCTTTGTTAAAGGAGAAAATCTCTTTGAAAACATAAATCCGTAATGGTTGCTAAACACCTCCTTTAACAAGTTCTTTTACAAAAAAACAAAATTGTAAACAAAATTACTTTATCATGCAAGTAAACACCCTATAAGAAATGACATGCAAGAAAGCCAAACCATCTAAATTGATCGAAGGAAAAGTAGATAGGTCATATAGCTATGGATGTTAGTGGCAATGGTAGTAGTGGTGGTGTCTAGGTGGCAATGGTGACATCAACAACTAGGTGGCAGCAATGGTGGTGGTTGTTGGACAGTGGCAATGGTGACATCAACAACTAGGTGGTAGCAATGGTGGTGGTTGTTGGACAATGGCAATTGCTAAGTCAATATATCAACCAAAGTAGTGGCAGTGGTGGATGGGAAAAGGGTATTGGCCATGCGAGGTCACCCATCTTGGGCATACTCCCAATAGAGTATACTTAACTTTGGTGTTCTTTCAACTCAACTTCCGAAAAATATTTGACCAGTGTTATTGATAATCCATTGAATTAATCTCTTAACATATTCACAAATCAAGGTATTATAATCTCTCTCTCTTAAAGACTTGACATCCTTGTCAAAACCACATACACATCACATATCATATACCTAGGTGAGTCACAACCGACCTTTCGGTTGGGTTATGCTCTAATACTATATGTAGCGATTAGCTGATTGACTCAACAACCATGTTAATTAGTAGTCTTCCCAGGAGATCGCTCATCCTGGGCCTACTCCCAGCAGAGCATACTTAACTTTGGAGTTCTTTCAACTTAATCTTTGAAAAATAGTTAATTGGTGTTATTGGTAGTCCAATGATTTAATCTCTTAACATATTCACCGATCAGGATGTTACAGTGATAGATGGGACTAGGGTAATGGCCAAGTGAGGTGAGGTGGCCAAGATAGCCAAGTGCAATGAAGTAGGGCAATGCAAGGCCAGGAAGGGTAATACACATATAGGGGCATACAATGTGCGGTTGAGATGGGTGTAGTTGGTGGGCTGCTAGGGGTAGCGTGGACAGGGAGTAAATGGGTGTATGCGAGGGTAGCCAAGTTGTTGGGGGTAGTGCATAGAGTGGGGGTGGGGTGGGGTTATCCTAGAGGCAGGCATGATTGGAAATAGAGGTGTAAATGAGTCGAGCTATGCCAAGTAACATACTTTGGTACTAGGCTTATTTATCTCTACTGAAGCTTGAGTGTTGATGAGTAGGCTCAACTTATGTTCGAGCTTAGACTAAAGTTTGAACCATGGAAAGCCAGGTCGCCTAGAGTTTGGACCGAGTTAGGCGACTCGGTCAGAATCTGGGTTGACCGATTTGGCCCAATCGAGGTGACCTTGTGGAGGCCAGGCGTGGGGTCATGCGAGCCGGCATCAGGTCGGGTGACTAGGTACAGCCCCATTTATTAATAGTATAGCAATATTTTACTATCACTTATATTATTACATATGGTTAAGATTTGTGATTATAAATATATAATACATACTTAAATATTTTAAAATTGTTTCTTAACCATCTTTACTCTTTTACTTGAGATTAACACTTTCCCAACATATACTAGTACAACATAATCACAAAAAAATTTCATGTTTACTTGTTATTCACAAATAAACACTCATATTCAGTTATAACATAAAAATATAATTATATTTATATAGATATATTTTTATGTATATGTAAATGTATAGTATAAAAATATACTTTTTTATATTTATTCTTATTTTTCATGTAATTATTATATTTTTACATTTTTTAAAAATAAATAAATAAATCCATCCCTATCCGAATTGAGTCGTGACCCTATCCGACCGGATTAGATTTGGGGCCAACCAACCCCAGATTGACCCTTGACCTAGCCTTCCTTGGTTTGAACTTAACTAAGCTCGGTATAAATGTGGCTTGTCTCTTAATAGTAATTTACAAAAAAAAGAGTGTCTCCTACTTCTACAAGGAGCAATGTGCTACTAAAGATGCGTCTCACACCCAATGACCAACATGATAGTGTGAGAATAGGGCTGAGAGTTTTGACAACATTATGTGGCGGGCACCAAACAATGGGCAAGGCCCTATCATTGTAAGTAGGGGTGTTCAAGCAAGCCGGGCAATCTGGTAAACCAAATCGAATTGAACCAATAAGGTCAGTTCGGTTAAGTTTAAGGACTCAAGCATTTAGTTTGTTGAACCTAACCGAACCGATATCATCTTAGCAATTTGGTTGAGTTTGATACCTCTTCAAACTGAACTAGACCAACAAACTAGTTAATCCCGTTTGACCCATTTTATTACATATTATATTAATTATAAATATATATTATTTTAATCATAAATATATTTTATTAATAGATTTAGGTTAAGTAAGGTAAAAAACATAATTATCCCTTGTAAATAAAAAATTAATTTTAATCTTAATCTTAATTAATTATTATAACTTAATTCATTTTATTTTAATAAATGTTAAATCAATGAACCATTCATTTCGGTTCACATTCAGTTTGGGCCAAATCGAACAGGTTCGATTGAGTTTGGTTCCATTATCCGCTTAGTTTTGATTTCGAAAAAAAAGGTTTTGATAAGTTTAAATCGGTTGTTCATTTAAACAAACCAATTAGTTAGATCCAGGGTGCCTATGTATTAATCTTTCTGATTCTACTAGGATTATGATAACAAATTGTACTTTATTTAAGTATATAATCCTACCAGGATTATAAAAAATCTTATTTTTTTAAATATTTGTTTTTTAATCAAGCTATCAACTTCTATTTTTTACTAGGACAATGATAAACCATGAATCAATAATTAAACTTTACTTTCTCATGTATTAATCTCTTACCAAACATTATGATTTACCTTCTAGTGTAATTAAGATTAAGTTAATCATAGTTTTAGTAACTATATTCTATATTCCTATTATTAAAATAATATCCACTATTTAATTTCTATTATTTTGCCATAAATACTAAATAGTACACATTTTATTTATATCTTATCATGTGTCAAGATATCTTAAGTTCTAAAATTTGGAAAAGTTACAATACGAAAAAGTTAAATTTAGATATCACAACTTATATTTTATCGGTAAAGACATTGCTAGAAGACACTAATAAGGGTGATCACTTATCGGATGTATGGTGTAGGGACAAAATGAGTTTTTGTTATAAAATATGTTTTAGTAGCAACACTTGTTGAAAACTTGAAAGTGTGATTGATAATCATCGAAGCAAATTGTTTTTATAAAGGATACTTTTTAGACAGAAGAGAGGTGAGATTTTTTCCCTTGTCATATTTCATCTTTTATAATGATCGTATCTCATCAAATATGATAAATTTGTCTTTGTAACAAATGATAACCCACTTAGAAATAAACTCGAAGCACTCCTTAACACAAGTGGCGTCTGTAATATCCTAAAAAAAGGGCTCTCTCTCTCTCTCTCTCTCTCTCTCTCTCTCTCTCTCTCTCTCTCTCTCTCTCTCTCTCTCTCTCTCTCTCTCTTGTAATGCCCATGGTTCTTCTTTCCCTCATTCCCTTTTCATTGTTACAAATGGGTCGCCACTTTCTTGCATGCATCGTGATAGAAATATATGACTTACAAGTCATTAACATTTGATGTGATTTGAGATTTGTAAAATATCGCATTCATTTAATTGACATATCATTATTACTAATTCTAATGAGATGTTTGAATCATGATAAGATCATGATAATCAAATCAACCATTTAGAGACATGTGATCTAAATATTCTTAATCATATAATTCTTAAGACGAGATATTAAGAATCTTGATAGATTAGTGTGTTGGATGCCTTCTCATATGATGATGATGACTGATCTCTTTAGTCATTAATGTGAAGATACTGAGATAAACATGCATGTGCTCATTAGATGAATGAGTTCATTGGACTGACCGAATTAGAAACCCTGAATGGTATCTTGTCTCACTGTCAATCATGATTTTCAATCATCACACTTGCACGGTTGGACCTTTGACACGAGTCACCAAAGATATCCCGATAGGTGTATCTTGTGCTTTGACTATTGACTCATGGTCACACTGTTCAATGGTCTAATACAGTTAATGAATTGGGTACAAGAGAAACTTGGTGGAGACAAGTGACCAAACAACAATGAATTATTCTCTCTCGGTAAGTGAGAGAGAATGACTATGGGATAATTATCCTTTAAAAGGATAATTAGAAAAAGAGTTTTCCAATTGATTCGATACTAAGTACAAGATCTCGAACTGTTGGGTTATTAAGGGATTGACAGTCAATATTGTATCCCTATCCTATCGGGGCATTGGATGGACAAAGATTTATATCTATGCGGTAACTAATGATAGAAAAGCTCAATAAAAATGAAATCATCTCTAAAGTCATGGCTTGTACCCTTTATGATTAGAAAGTCGTTAAACCTATTTTTAGATAATAAATTCAATTTAAAGTAAATTGTTATTTTAATTAGGTTTCAATCAAATAGACTATTAGGCCTAGTGGGTCACATATATGAGAATTGATCTGTAAGTATGGGAGCATGGGCATAATTTAGATAAATTTAGGAGTTTTTATAAAAAATCCAAATTTTATAAATATAAGTGAATTTGGCCAAACCTATCAAGTCAAGGGAGCCAATTTCATTGCCAGCCTCCTCCTGTTATTTCTTCCTTTCCAAAGCACATTTTTAGCTCTGTCTAGGATGAGTTGGAAGGTCCAACATGCGGGAGAACTCATTTGCAGAGGAAGTTCATGTGGATACTGCTATAGGCCGTGTGCTTCGATGGCTTGAAGAGCATGGAGTATCCTATGCTTGTTCTTTTCTGGTTCTTGAAATTGGTTGAATCTCATAAAAGTATAATCAATCAAATCAAATTTCATTTTTGGTTTTCGGTTCTAATTAATACTACAATCATGATATTTAAAGAAATCATCGCTTCTACTGTACTAAATTTTGTAAAACGATTCTTTACGCATTCTTCCATCCCTTATTTCTTCACAATGCCCAACTAAAAGTCCCTCGTCATCTCTTGTCCCTCCATTGTGAGCGCCACCCCTGGGAGACCCTCATCGTCACACCCCTATTCATATCACTTTGTTTTCTAGAGCTGCGCCCAACCACTACCCCTTCCTCCCTCCGTCTGTGTCAGCCTGAGCACCCATGCTAACCGAGTGCAACATTGCCTCGTCCCTTCCTCTCTTGTCCACCTTCGTTTGCTAAGAGGAACAACCACCCAGTTTTCTTTTCTCATGTGCATTTGCAAGCTATATTGTCCACTTTTCTCTCTCTTCTCCCCCTGGGCTGCAACTCATTGGGTGTTTCTATGGAGCCCCTTCACCACCTTTGTCATGTCGGCCCCAAGCCCACCATTGCGGCATCAACTATCCATGTGTGCCACTGTCTTTCTCTTTACTCTCTTTCTCCTCCCAAATGCAAATGTCTCCACCCAAGTAGGATTTTTGTCTTCTTGCGCATGCATGCAGAGTCAACATCGCAGCCTTGCCACGTACCCGAGGGCATAGCGCTACAGCTCACCTTGCCTCCTTGCCCCAAGGCATTGATCGGCTCCGGACATCGCTCATGAGCCCACTGCCTTGTGAATTTAATCCAGGCCACCCCAGTTACACCCCGCCAACAAACTGCCTAGCTTCGTGCTGACTTCACTATACTTTTTTGCTCAATCACTTGATCAACTGAGGGTACACCAATTAGCAACTTGATCATCATCAAATCTGATCGTTGGCACCTGTAATATCGTGGAAAAAAAAAGGGGGGTTTTAAAAAAAAAAAAAACGAAAATTTTTACCTCTTGCCACGTACCCCTTCTTCACCGCCTCTGTTCGCCGCCTCTCTTCCCTCTCTCGAATCTTCTCCTCCACCGCCTCCGTCCCGTTTTCTTCCGTCGGACACCGCCTCGCCGCCGCCTCACCGCCTCGCCACTTCTCCGTCGTCGTCTTCCCGAGCCAACCCCCCCTTGTCGATCATCGACGCCGTCTGCCTCCTCTCTCTTTGTCGACGCCGTCGACGCCTTCACCACCACGAGCCGCCGTCGTGAGGTCGCCGCCGCGACCGCCTCTCCTCCCTCCTATTCTTCTCCGTTTCTTCTTCTTCCTCTTCTTCCGCCGTAGCCGGCGATGCCGTGGGCCGCCGTCGACATCGCCGTCCCCTTTCCTCCTTCCCGCGGTCCCCCCCGCCTCTGTCTCCCCCCTCTTCTTCTTCTTCTTCTTCCTCCGCTGTCGACGTCGGCGACCGCCACTGTCGCTGCCGCGTTTCCCCCTCCGCCATGTTGCCTCCTCCTCTGCTTCCTCCTTCCGCCACGGCCGGCGTTGCCCCGCCTCCTCCGTCGCGCACCCCCTGCTCCTCTTCTTCTTCTTCCGCCATCGGCGTTGATGCCGTCGCCGTCGACCGCCGCCGGCGACGCCCCGCCTCCACCGCTCGCCTCCCCCTCTCTCCCGCGCCTCGCTCTCTCCCTCTTTCCCTTCTCTTCCTCTCTTCCCCCCCCCCGACTGATTTACCGCGTGGGGGGGCGGTGTGCGCGCGCTGCGCATGCGGCTGTGCCGCAGAGAGGAGCGGCGCAAGCGCCGCTCTCCCATCCCCCGTCTCTCTCCTCCCCCCCCGGACGCACTCTCTCTCCCTTCTCTCCCTTCTTTCTCTCCCCGCTCGCTCTCTCTCTTCTCTCTCTCTCTCTCTCTCTCTCGCACATTCTCTTTCTCTCTCCTATTTAATTCTTTCTCTCTCCTTCTAATTATTTTATTAATTATATTGGGTGAGTTGATTAACCCTTTTACCATTTTTAATGCCTATAGGATCGGAGGATATCCCGGTGCCGCAATCGACTCGGTCACCTTGGGATTGAATCGATTTGGGTTTTTCTGGATTCGAAAATTCACGGGACTCCTTGAGGTAGGCATCCCAACTTATCCTTAGCACATGATATTGTAATTAATGTGTTAAAATATGATTATTAGATTATTAGTTAGAAAATGATGAATAATGATGTGGTGTAATTGTTTAATTGTGTGCATGTGTTTAATTAAATATCATCCATGTCATTCATGCATAGTTTTAGTTATATTCATGAATTGCATTGGTCTGAGATAAATGTGGTTGATTATGTGTTGTAATTATCAAAAATTAGTTAGATATTATTGATGGTTAATTGTGTTGATTGTATTAAATTATGCAAATGAAAATTATGACCTTTGCTATTAATATTTAAATCCGATTCATGTCAAGAATAATTTTAAGTCATAAATACTGTTATTTTTGGACATGACAATTCTGGAGCATAATTGAATAATATTAGTGGTTGCATAAATTTGTAATATGCATCATTTGATGAACTGGTATTGACTTGTGATTAATTGAAGTTAATATGTCTCATTGTTGCATATTCTTTTCTGATTGGGTCAATTGCATAAATTGGTGTGAAATTGAATTATGTGAGTGATATTGCATATTCTGTTCTGATTGGGTCTATTGCATAATTTGTTGGTATAATGAAATGGTTGTGCATGACTTGATAATTGGCATATCTGGTTGATTGAATTGGTTATGTCTGAGTAAATATATGGCTTTTACTTGTTGAGGTCCTCCAGCCTACATTAGTGGTCCTGGGGCAGCAGATGACGTAGTTAATCCGGTGCATCCTTCGATCCCGGATACCGCGGTTTATCCTAAGTACGCCCTGCCTAGGTGTACTAAGGATCTAGCTTACTATATGGTACTTCTTATATATATTTAGAGTTGGAGTTGAGAAGTCCAAGTATGGCATATGATTTATTCAGACATATGGAATGGAAATGGTATGGAAACATGCACAGTTGGCTCATGCAGGTCTAGATGGCATAAACATATAGTTTAGTCTAGTTGGTAGCTAAATCCATGTAGAGGCATGTTTAAATGGGTAATTTAGTGAAAGAAATCCCATTTAAATAAATAGACATGGTAAATAGCCTATATGATATTATAGCAATTGATGGGTCTGGTTTATGCTTATAATTAGCAGTGGATTGGTTAGTATATTAGGATAGTTGGGTATAAGTCCTACTGAGTCATGATGGACTCACCCCTTTCCTTTTATATATTTTACGGCCGATTTTGAGCACCCATCCCCTGAAGATCTGTTTGTTGGAGACTTGACTCCCACTCCGGGTTCAGGCGAGGTGTGACTTGCTGATCCAGGTTAGTATTAATCTTTTGTACCCGAAATGGTTGAATCGGGTTGGCCGTGTGGAAACGGACTTTTGGTGGCTGTGTTGGCCGGTGTTGTGAATATGTTTATATCGGTTTTTATGTTGTGTAAATGGATATATGAACCGATTTTTGGTTACCAGTTGTAGAAATTGCAGTTATATGAATATCAGGTTGTTTTCCTATCACGGGTTTATTAATTTAAACCCAGCTGTCGCGTTCTCGAGTTGCCGTGTTTTCCGCTGCGCGTGTTTATGATGTGGTAATTCGGGGGCGTGACAGCAGTTGGTATCAGAGCAAATATCCGGCCGTAAGATCATTATTGATCTGCCTGGATATAATAATTGGATAAGGAAAACAATACCTGGTTTGGATTGGATTGAGTTTAGGAATCGGATGTCAGTTATTGACTAACTTTTATGGAACGTGTGTGCTGTCAGTAACTGATTGGTGATTGGATTTCTGTAACAGGATGGCTTCTCGAGGAGGTAGCCGTAGGCATGGGAATGATGATCTTCAGGATGTCCCAATTGTGGAAGGAAGCCAACCGGGCCGGCGTAATCAAAATCCCGGTCCGAATGGAGGCCAGATACCGGATGCAACAGGCATCCTGGGTGCTATCCATGAGCTATTCCAGACAGTCCAGGCCCAGGTTCAGGCCCAGCAAGGAAGGAACCAGCAGGCACACGATAGGGTTGATCGTCCTCAGGGCAGCACACTTGAAGAATTTAAGAGGATGAGTCCACCAGCATTTAGAGGAGAAAGAGATCCAGCAGTTGCAGAAGATTGGCTTAGAGAAGTTGGAAATATTTTCAGGGCAATGCAGTGCCCAGCAGAAGACATGGTTCGACTTGCAGCCCATATGCTTCAGCAATCTGCTGGGGCATGGTGGGAATCAATGCTTCGCACTCGCTACGCTGGTGCTACCGAGGCAGAGATCGATTGGGACGACTTTATCCAAATCTTTAAGGACAAATACATCCCTGAACATGTCAGATATGCCAAGAAGCGCGAGTTCTTACTTCTGGAGCAGGGCAGCATGACAGTTATGGAGTATGAAACCAAATTTGTGGAACTTGAGGCATATGCACCAAATATGTGTGAAAATGAGAGAGAAAGGGCAAAGAAATTTGTGGACGGGTTGAGAGGACCTATCAGGGACCGCTTGGTATCCAAGGCATGGCGCAGCATGGCAGCAGTTTATGAGGCAGCATGCAGAGTAGAGGAAAGTATGGGGCCTTATCGACCACCATCACAGTTTCAGAAGGTTCCAACTCGTGCTCAGCAGGCAATAGATCGGAAGAGGAAGATGCCAGAGTTTGTTGCACCATGTACTAGGTGCAAGAGGTACCACCCAGGTACCTCATGTCGGTATAGCAGAGGGGTTTGCTTTGGATGTGGGCAACCAGGACATTTGGTGGCGAACTGTCCAAATCAGGGAAGAGGCACAGCATCAACATCAACAAGTCAAGCCAGAGGAGAGGTTTACCGCCAGTCACCTCGCCAACCAGCTCTACTGCCGCTTCCTGCTCCTCCACCACGATTTGCATCACAGCCGCGACCTGCACCACCGAGGAGACCGTTTGTAGCTCCTCGAGCACCCCAGCCGCCACCACAGAGTTCGCAGGCCAAGGTTTTTGCCCTGGAGCACCAGGACCTTCCCGAGGCAGCCACCGCAGCAGAAGGTACACTCCGAGTTGCTGGATTCCATGCTAGAGTTCTGTTTGATTCTGGTGCTACAGATTCTTTCATATCTTTCCGCTTCGCTGCATTTTTATTTAAATTCTGTAAGCACCCAGTAGAACAATGCAAACCTGTTAGTGTTAGTGTGCCATCGGGGAAAACGGTAGAAGTTTCTTTTTGCATACCTCAGTGTGACATTAAGATCGGTGGAAATATTTTAAGGGCCAGGCTATTTGTGCTAGAAATGGAAGGGTTTGATGTTATTTTGGGAATGGATTGGTTGGAACACCATCATGCTCTCCTTGACTGCTTCAAGAAGAAGGTGACTTTTCAAATACCTGGATATGACACTTTTACATATAAATGTCCTAATTATGGCAAGACACGGATGCTAATCTCTGCATTGAAAACTTCTAAGCTGATGGAGATGCAATGTGAAGCATATCTAGCTTGTGTCACCAAGATCAACAAGTCGGAGGATAAGCAGTCTCTGGAGGAGGTACCCATAGTTAAAGAGTTCCCTGATGTGTTTCCTGAAGAACTGCCAGGTTTGCCGCCAGTTCGAGACATCGATTTTGCTATTGATCTCGTCCCAGGGGCAGCACCCATTTCTATTGCACCATACAGAATGGCACCAGCAGAATTAAAAGAACTGAAGAAGCAATTACAAGAGTTGCTGGATCAGGGATTTATACGCCCCAGTGTGTCTCCATGGGGTGCACCAGTTTTATTTGTGAGAAAGAAAGATGGCTCATTGAGATTATGCATTGATTATCGGAAACTGAATCAGTTAACTATCAAGAACAAATACCCGTTACCTCGCATTGATGACTTGTTTGATCAGCTTCAAAATGCAAGAATATTTTCCAAGATTGATTTGAGGTCAGGGTATCACCAGTTGAGAATTAAAGAAGAGGACATCTCCAAGACTGCTTTCAGAACACGTTACGGGCATTATGAGTTTTTGGTAATGCCGTTCGGACTGACCAATGCACCTGCGGCATTTATGAGCCTGATGAATCAGATTTTTCGGGAATATCTGGATCAGTTTGTAGTGGTATTTATTGATGATATATTGATATATTCACCTGGTGAAGAGGAACACAGCCAACATTTGAGAACAGTTTTACAAATTTTAAGGGAGCAGCAGCTATATGCAAAATTCAGTAAATGTGCATTCTGGCTTCGCAGTGTAAATTTCTTGGGCCATATTATTTCTGAGGCAGGAGTACAAGTTGACCCAGCTAAAGTTGAGGCAGTGCAAAAGCGGGAACGACCAACTAATCCCACGAGAGGTGAGAAGTTTTCTTGGCTTAGCGAGGTTATTATCGTCGATTTATAAAAGGATTTGCAACCATTTCTCGCTCCATTAATCGCTTTGACCAAGAAAGGAGGTTTCAAATGGAATGAGAAATGTGAAGAAAGTTTCCAAACTTTAAAAGAAAAGGCGACTACGGCACCGATTCGGTACTACCATCCGGTTCAGGTGGATTTGTTATATATACAGATGCTTCCAGAGTTGGTTTGGGCTGTGTCCTGATGCAACATAACCGAGTAGTAGCTTATGCTTCTAGACAGTTGAAGCCACACGAAAAGAACTATCCTGTGCATGATTTGGAAATGGCTGCAGTAGTTCATGCATTAAAGGTTTGGAGACATTATTTATATGGTGAAACTTTCCAGGTATACACAGATCATAAGAGCTTAAAGTATATTTTTACTCAGAAAGATCTTAACTTGAGGCAAAGAAGATGGATAGAGTACATGAAAGATTATGATTTTAGTCTGCACTACCACCCTGGAAAAGCCAATGCTGTAGCAGATGCTTTAAGTAGGAAGAAGCTTATGGCTATGCAATTACACCAGACCTGGAAGAGTATGGAAGCAATAGCATATTGTGCACCCATTGTGGCAGTTGACAGTTTAGCACCATTTATGGCACAACTTTCTATCGGGTCAACACTTGTGGACAAAGTAAAAGATGCTCAAATCGGGAACCAGGAAGTCCAGGATTTGGTAAAAAGGCCAGAAATTTCAAAATATGAGGATGGAACCATAAGATATCAAGGCAGACTATGTGTGCCCAATGATGCTGAGTTGAGACAGGAGATCCTGACTGAGGCCCATAGATCACAGTATGCTATTCACCCAGGAGCAACCAAAATGTATCAGGATCTTAAGAGGCAGTTCTGGTGGGAAGGAATGAAGAAGGACGTTGCTGAATTTGTATCCAGATGCTTGGTGTGTCAGCAGGTTAAAGCAGAGCATAGAAAACCGGCAGGACCTCTTCAGCCATTGGAAATTCCACAGTGGAAATGGGAACACATTACTATGGACTTTGTAACTGGGTTACCTAAAACCAAGAAGCAGCATGATGCCATTTGGGTGGTCGTGGATCGGCTTACTAAAGCAGCCCACTTTTTGCCGATCAAGGAAGCCCAGTCGACAGAAAGTTTAGTCAGAATATACTTTGATGGTATAGTCAAGTATCATGGTGTACCAGTTTCCATTGTATCTGATCGAGATCCCCGCTTCACGGGACGGGTATGGAAAGGGTTGCAAGAGGCATTTGGTTCACAGCTCAAGTTTAGCTCAGCCTATCATCCCCAGACCGATGGTCAATCGGAACGAACTATTCAGACCTTGGAAGATATGCTGAGAGCCGGGGCTCTTGAATGGCAAGAAAGCTGGGATTTACAGTTGCCCTTGATCGAATTTGCTTATAATAATAGCTATCATTCAAGTATTGGGATGGCACCATTTGAAGCTTTATATGGAAGGCCATGTAGGTCACCTTTATGCTGGGAGGAACTGGGGGATAGAAGTTTGGTTGGACCCTATTGGGTGCAAGATAGTAACGAGAAAATCAAAGTGATTCGCCAGAAATTGCTTACGGCCCAGAGTCGACAGAAAAGCTATGCTGATTTGAAGCGCCGTGATATACAGTTTGAAGAAGGGGATCATGTCTTCTTAAAAGTATCTCCTTCCAAAGGAGTCATCAGATTTGGACGGCGTGGGAAGCTAAACCCAAGATATATAGGCCCGTTCCAGATCGAGAAGCGTATTGGAGAGGTTGCATATCGGTTAGCTCTACCACCAGCCATGGCAAGGATACATCCGGTGTTCCATGTTTCTTTGCTAAGGAAGTACGTGCCAGATCCGACACATGTGATTGATTTTAGAGAGATCGATGTGCAGCCGAACTTGACTTTCGAGGAAAGGCCGATTAGAATCACAGATCGAATGGTGAAGCAATTAAGGAAGAAGAGTATTCCAATGGTTAAAGTGTTATGGAAGCATCATTCTTCTGAGGAGTCTACATGGGAGATCGAAGAAGAGATGAGGCGATTGTATCCACATTTATTTGGTAAGTTTGATTAGAAATTTCGAGGACGAAATTTTATTTTAAGGGGGAGTGAATGTAATATCGTGGAAAAAAAGGGGGGTTTAAAAAAAAAAAACGAAAAATTTTACCTCTTGCCACGTACCCCTTCTTCACCGCCTCCGTTCGCCGCCTCTCTTCCCTCTCTCGAATCTTCTCCTCCACCGCCTCTGTCCCGTTTTCTTCCGTCGGACACCGCCTCGCCGCCGCCTCACCGCCTCGCCACTTCGCCGTCGTCGTCTTCCCGAGCCAGCCCTCCCTTGTCGATCATCGACGCCGTCTGCCTCCTCTCTCTTTGTCGACGCCGTCGACGCCTTCACCACCACGAGCCGCCGTCGTGAGGTCGCCGCCGCGACCGCCTCTCCTCCCTCCTATTCTTCTCCGTTTCTTCTTCTTCCTCTTCTTCCGCCGTAGCCGGCGATGCCGTGGGCCGCCGTCGACATCGCCGTCCCCTTTCCTCCTTCCCGCGGTCGACGCCGCCTCTGTCTCCCCCCTCTTCTTCTTCTTCTTCTTCCTCCGCTGTCGACGTCGGCGACCGCCACTGTCGCCGCCGCGTTTCCCCCTCCGCCATGTCGCCTCCTCCTCTGCTTCCTCCCTCCGCCATGGCCGGCGTTGCCCCGCCTCCTCCGTCGCGCACCCCCTGCTCCTCTTCTTCTTCTTCCGCCATCGGCGTTGATGCCGTCGCCGTCGACCGCCGCCGGCGACGCCCCGCCTCCACCGCTCGCCTCCCCCTCTCTCCCGCGCCTCGCTCTCTCCCTCTTTCCCTTCTCTTCCTCTCTTTCCCCCCCCCCCCCCGACTGATTTACCGCGTGTGGGCGCGGTGTGCGCGCGCTGCGCATGCAGCTGTGCCGCAAAGAGGAGTGGCGCAAGCGCCGCTCTCCCATCCCCCATCCCCCGTCTCTCTCCTCCCCCCGGACGCACTCTCTCTCCCTTCTCTCCCTTCTTTCTCTCCCCGCTAGCTCTCTCTCTTCTCTCTCTCTCTCTCTCTCTCTCTCTCGCACATTCTCTTTCTCTCTCCTATTTAATTCTTTCTCTCTCCTTCTAATTATTTTATTAATTATATTGGGTGAGTTGATTAACCCTTTTACCATTTTTAATGCCTATAGGATCGGAGGATATCCCGGTGCCGCAATCGACTCGGTCACCTTGGGATTGAATCGATTTGGGTTTTTCTGGATTCGAAAATTCACGGGACTCCTTGAGGTAGGCATCCCAACTTATCCTTAGCACATGATATTGTAATTAATGTGTTAAAATATGATTATTAGATTATTAGTTAGAAAATGATGAATAATGATGTGGTGTAATTGTTTAATTGTGTGCATGTGTTTAATTAAATATCATCCATGTCATTCATGCATAGTTTTAGTTATATTCATGAATTGCATTGGTCTGAGATAAATGTGGTTGATTATGTGTTGTAATTATCAAAAATTAGTTAGATATTATTGATGGTTAATTGTGTTGATTGTATTAAATTATGCAAATGAAAATTATGACCTTTGCTATTAATATTTAAATCCGATTCATGTCAAGAATAATTTTAAGTCATAAATACTGTTATTTTTGGACATGATAATTCTGGAGCATAATTGAATAATATTAGTGGTTGCATAAATTTGTAATATGCATCATTTGATGAACTGGTATTGACTTGTGATTAATTGAAGTTAATATGTCTCATTGTTGCATATTCTTTTCTGATTGGGTCAATTGCATAAATTGGTGTGAAATTGAATTATGTGAGTGATATTGCATATTCTGTTCTGATTGGTCTATTGCATAAATTGTTGGTATAATGAAATGGTTGTGCATGACTTGATAATTGGCATATCTGGTTGATTGAATTGGTTATGTCTGAGTAAATATATGGCTTTTACTTGTTGAGGTCCTCCAGCCTACATTAGTGGTCCTGGGGCAGCAGATGACGTTGTTAATCTGGTGCATCCTTCGATCCCGGATACCGCGGTTTATCCTAAGTACGCCCTGCCTAGGTGTACTAAGGATCTAGCTTACTATATGGTACTTCTTATATATATTTAGAGCTGGAGTTGAGAAGTCCAAGTATGGCATATGATTTATTCAGACATATGGAATGGAAATGGTATGGAAACACGCACAGTTGGCTCATGCAGGTCTAGATGGCATAAACATATAGTTTAGTCTAGTTGGTAGCTAAGTCCATGTAGAGGCATGTTTAAATGGGTAATTTAGTGAAAGAAATCCCATTTAAATAAATAGACATGGTAAATAGCCTATATGATATTATAGCAATTGATGGGTCTGGTTTATGCTTATAATTAGCAGTGGATTGGTTAGTATATTAGGATAGTTGGGTATAAGTCCTACTGAGTCCGTGTGACTCATCCCAAATTGTTTAACATTTTTCAGGTAATCAGGTAGCGCAGCAGAAGCGTAGTGGATCAGGATTAGTGCCGAAGAGGTTTAGAGAATTTGGTTTATGAATAGTTTATATTGAAATCAAGGTATGGTATATATTTGGATTGAATCATTTGTTTTAATGAACTGGGACCTGTTAGTCTTTAATTTTTTTCCAAACCGACGTAGTTTTGGGGTTAACTCCCCGGTCCCGTCTCCGGATTAGTTCCGCTGCGTGTTTGAAAATCCGGGGCGTGACAGGTAATCAGCAATTGGATCAATTGTCTTGGTTCATCTCCAACCACATCCAACTTTCAGATGTGTAAGAGATTGTGAATTTGGAAACTGATTTGGCAAATTGGTAGGCTTTTTCTAGTTATTTTCATTTATGCTTTTGTACGTATTAATTTAAAGTGTGTATAGATATGTTAGATGCCATAGATCATATACACCTATGTCTTAACAATGTTTTATGAGATTACTTGCTAATAAGTCGATAAAAGAAAAGAAAAGAAAATCTAATTTTGGCTATATGATGCATTCAAGTCAATATATGTGAAAATGGCATTCTATATGAATCAAGCAGAAGATATCCAATGTATTAAAATTGTTTATTTGAATCCTCTAGTTATGTCAAACCTGTTAAATAAAGGAATATCTCGAGAATATGCCAATCTCTTGGTATATGTCTAGAGACAGGGTCATTGCATGTAATTTAATCTTGTTTAGGTTCTCTTAGATTGTGTATTTAGATCCCTTTGTCATGCATATGATTAGAGTTTTTTGACTAGATGCTTATATTTGTATCAGTTATTAGGATTATGACATGTATGGTATGTAGGCACCTTGAGCTTGCTTACCTATTTTACTCAATAAATATGAAAAACTTGCATGAAGTTATCTAGAATTTAATGAAATTTCATGACACAAATATATTTTAAACTTTCATGACAACTTGATAACAGAATAGAACATTTGTAGAAATATTATATATAAGTCTAGTATATATGTAGGAGTAGAAGTTAATGTGACCAATATCATGTCAAACAAATATACATATTTAGTGATAACTTAAAAGTCAAAAAGAAAATTTTATGTCTTGATCATGAATGAACCATGAGAATAGAATCATGATTTTTTAGTCATGTGTGTCAACCTTATGTTGAAAATCAGGAATATGACATGTATGACATAAATTCTGTTTGAATCTTGTTGACATGCATGTAGTATCTTGTGATATAGATATTATGTCACAACTACATAAATTAAAGATATGAATTGATATGTCATGAGAAAATTTGCATGATACATGTTGTGTTATTAAATTTCATCAAAATATCTAGGTAAGTTTGTAGGCAGTGAAAATTATACCAATCTAGAACATCCACTATCTTAGATTATATACTTTACCCTAAATGCATCACTACCTGGATGCACTTTGAGTCTAGTCTAATTATATTTATTTTTATTTATATTAGATCCAATGTAAGTATTTATATATGTGATATGTAAAAGCAAGACGACAAATATCTTGTAATCAAGTGAATGTGCTTGAAAACAATAAAATCGACTACTTGTATGTCATGGAGTGTGAAATCTATCTTAGTACATGTCTAAAGAACTCATGTATTTTGAAAAAAAAATTATGACTTGTTTAGGATTAGTCTCTAATATGTATTCTATTTAAGCTCAGTTAGTCTAACATATTATACTTTTCTAATATAATGAAAACTCTAATAACTTGTGAATGAAAAGATATAAGTAAGTTGACATGTGTGCAAACCATATTTTCATGTGTCGACATGAGGCTTTAAAAAAATATTTGTATGTCTCATGTTAAAAAATAGTAAACTATGATAACTTGTTTGAAGGTCACAAAGTATACGTGAAGTCTTATATTTAATTTTTCTAGTTTGTCTTGAGTATATATTTGTATGAATTATAATCTCTCATGTAATAAAAGAGAAATTAGTGAATATGTAGATAGGATTTGATCTTGATTAAAAGAAATATTGACATGATATATATGCTTGATCTAGAAACGGTATTTGAATGCCTCTAATTTATGATTATCTTTTTATGATATCATGCATATTTGTGATCACATGATGTGAGTATATATATTTGATATTTTTTGTAGTGCCTATAAGCAAAAAAGAACATGTTGTGGTGAGCCTAACGAGTCCATGTAACTCATTCCAATCTTTTAAAAATTTTAAGTACTTAAAATATAATAGTATAATCATGTTGGAATCATAATTCAAAAAGTTAGTTAATCCTTAATTTGAGGTGTCTTGAATTTTATATGATAGATTAGTTTAAATTAGTTAGTTTGTAGACTTATGATCTTTTGTATAAATTTTAGATATTGTTTATTGAGAACGAATTTGGATGTCAACATTTCTTTTCCAAACTGATATATTTCTAAGTTAGACATTATTTTCTTTGATTAGGTCGTCGAACATATTCCGTTGTGTAATTACATTGGAGTCATAACATAGCCAAACAAAAAAATACCCAACGATTGTTTCTTTGCAAAATAAATTTTTAAACATTTTTATCATAAATTGCATGTAAAAATGAAATATACCGTAACTAAAGAAATAAAATAATATTCAGTAAAATATAATAACACAAATGGTGGATATCATGATTGTCAAACACTTTTATGTGAGATCACAGGAAAAAAATATCCGATCTTCTGTCTTATCGTAGAAGAAATGTATATAAAAATACTTTATAATGATTGACAAAGAATAAGTTATATTTTATTTTTTCATGAATCCAAACACCTATTACACAGTGAGATGGGACTGCTGGTGACCATTCAGGGAGGTAAACGAAATTCGATAGTCTGATATTTTGATTTGATTTCAATAAAAAACTAATAGATTTGGAACTTATTTTTGTATTCTATAAAGTATAGGAATCAAAATCGGATATTTCGATAACTTATCAGAATCAGAATTGGAATCAGTTAATTCATTCTTCGTTAATCCAATTTTGATAAAAAATAAGTATATATAAATAAACTAAAGTTAAATAAATTATAAAATATAATATATAAAATAATAAAAATAAAGTTTTAAAAGATTATAACAATTTTTAGTAATTATATATAAATTATTAACTTATTTTTGCATAAAAATAATATTTAATATATATTTTAAAAATTATAGAATTCGATTCCAATTTTTATAATGAAATCGGAATCAGTTCAAAATCGGAACATAATAATTTTGAAATTACCAGAATCGGAATCGAAACCTCTTTTTGACTCTTATCAAAATTGAAATTAAAATCAAATTCGGATGATTTTACTACTGCATTTGACTCGTTTATCGCCCTAATTTTGACCGGGTTGGATCCATAGGGTATAGACGTTCCCTATCGGGTACCACGTTATACCGAATGGGAGGTCTAAACTTTGTTAATAGGCATAGTGGCCTAAGTTGCCCATAAAATCCTATGTCAAACTGAATCAACGGCTATGATCACCGGACTGAACGAACGGGTCAGATTTTTCGGCGCATAAGGGAACGAAGAGCTGCCGTCATCCTCAAAACTAGGGTTTCGGAGCGCTCACACTCTCCGCCGCCGATTTCTCTCGGTAAGTGCTCCCTCTCCTTCCCAACAGCTACACGCCCTCTCTTTTGCGGGATTTCGCCCGATAGCCATTTCCTGCGTCTGTTTTTTCTTCTTATTGGATCCCCCTTCCCCCAACTTGTTTTTCCGTTGCTGCGGGATTCTGTTTCTCTTTGCAGTTGTTCGAGAACTTTGGTCTTTTGCTGATTTTTTGGTTGTCTTCTCTGAAGGGGGGTGAAAAGCGTCTACCCGTAGAAGGGTCTTGGCTGGCTTACAGCTGCAGTCATGAGGTAATGTCTGCGACTTACACGAACTCTTTTGCTGTTTTGGTCCAGTGATTCAAGTCTCGTGTTCTCTCAATTGTTTCTTACATCGTATTTCTATCCGTTGTTGAGGCTTAGAAGAATCTCTTTTGAGGCAAATAGTTAGCAGGGCAGCCTTGATTCAAGTAGTCGAAGTCGACCGTGGTTGTGTGTGCATTAATTAATTAGAAATTTTATTTTTTAGCTGAATTTGTTGGGTTTGCTTCCCTGATTTCTGTAAGACGGTCGTTTGCTGTTAGATTGGTTTTCTCCAGTTTTTATTATTTGTTAGCGTCAGAACCTTGTTAGCTTAAACAAAAGAACTACATCTTTTAGTTGTTATGGGCAGTGTTGTCAAGTGGCACTTCAGCCGTAAAGCAGTCCGGACAAGCTAAAGTGGCCACTTTTCTCTAACACAACAAAGCACCCGCATTGGACTGCTTGAGCAGTATAGCGGCCGAAATTGCCCGCTCCGGTGGTTTTGGGCCACTTACGTTAACCAGATCTTCTTATGTCATATTCAAATATTTTTTATTGTGTCTATATTGTTAAACTTGTTTAGCTGTTTGTATTAGTATCATTTTTTTTTCTATTTCTATGTACTATTGAATGTGTTTTTATCGTTGTTATTTACTTGCTATACTTTTTACATTGGCAAAAATGGATTGTATGTTGCATGTTGTGGATAAATGGTTTACATATTTAATAAAGAATGATGTCAAAAATATTTTGTAAGACACCTTTTCTTTTTCTATTTACATATGCATTTTATTTTTATATATACTTCATTGCTAGGATTTTTTTTATTACATTTGGTGAGCTGACCGCTCACTCCAACTAGTCAGGATGTTTTGTCTCTTAAGCAGTAAAAGGACCCTTAGTTCTTATGGTCACTTTGTTGCCTTTGACAACTATGGTTATAGGAGAAATGATTTATAACTCTTTGTTACTTATTTACTGCATGATAAAGTTATTAATGTTGTCTGTATTAAATTATTAATGTTGTCTAAGTTCTTCTTATTATAAGTGGCTATATGTCTTACCTACCACAAGCATGAGTTTAAGTGGCAGGAAAATTTTATGAATTGTTAAGGTTTAAGCAACTATAACGCTGCTTTGGGAGTATTGGGTGTTGCTTGGGTCTCACCTTCTTGAGTAGCCTCCTCATTGGCATTGGTTGTTTGAGAATGGGGTTCCTTGCTGATTTTACATAGAGGATATGGCGTAATAAGGTGATAGAGTGCAATGAGTAAGGAGGGGTACTTGCAAAGTTGTTTTGTTGTAGCTTTAGGGTTTATCTTGAAGGAGGTGCAAATAGTATTAGCAATGGTGCGAGAGCTATCGAGAATTTAGAAATTATGGACCTTAATGATGTCGGCAGTGTCATTACTCTCAATATTCATTTAGTTGTTTGACATCACAGCATTTGCTGATGACATTATTTTGATTCAAATCTTCTTATCTATAGCAAGCTGCAGAGTGATGTTCTGAGGGAGGCCATTACCCAAGTTGTTACTGACTCAAGAGAGAAGAAAAGGAAGTTCACTGAAACTATTGAGCTACAGATTGGTCTCAAGAATTATGATCCCCAGAAGGACAAACGGTTCAGCGGTTCTGTGAAGCTCCCACATATACCTCGCCCTAAGATGAAAGTTTGCATGTTAGGGGATGCTCAGCATGTTGAAGAGGTACGTAATACAATATAATTAATTCAGGTCAAACATGGTTTATTTATGCATTTATGACAGATCAAGCTATTCTGTATATTTAATTTATTTATATGCGTGTATATTTTTATGTTCTTTTCTTGCTCATAATGCCACCCATGACAGGTGTTCTTGAACTCTGATTGTTTGCATAATGCTTCATGATATGATGTCACGTGCAGGCTGAGAAGATTGGATTAGATTACATGGATGTTGAGGGACTAAAGAAGATGAACAAGAACAAGAAACTTGTAAAAAAGCTCGCAAAGAAGTATCATGCATTCCTTGCATCCGAAGCTGTTATAAAACAGATTCCTAGGCTTTTGGGCCCTGGTCTTAACAAGGCAGGCAAGTATAGTGCTTTACTTGTTTCATGCATTCTCGGGGATTTTTCAGGAGTTGGGATTGCAAGGTGTATTAAGCGTACATTAGCAGCAAGTGATATAGGGGGAACAAGGCCTATATTTTGTTCCTCTGAATAATATTTGTAGTATGACTCAATAAACTTGCAACAATGAGATGCAGGTGGGTTAAAGCTTTGTCAGGGTTTTTGAATAGGGGCCTATCATTGAACTGACGTGTGTCCTTTTACACTTACATTGCCCTACGAATTTTGTATACAACTAGAAAGATCAGATGGATTGAACCACTTAACCTAGCAGTATTGGCATGGTGTTTTACCGAGGAGCAAATAGCATAAGGTGTTTCTGATTTTTTTTGATATTGGCATGGTATGTATGTAAGATGCGTATGCAGATGTGTGCATGCATGTCTGTTACTTGTTTGTGCATTAGTGCATAATCATTCTTACTATCCCTGTTCTGGTGTGTTCACGTGCGTATGTGCATGCACTTTTGCACATGTGCTCTAAAAGGGAACCGGTTGACTAGGTCTTGTTGTTTTTACATTTCTGTCCTCTGGGACTTATTTGTAAATATTAAGAATTGCTTTTGAGTCATTTTCATTTTTTTAGTCCTTAGAGGACGTGCTTGTAAATAGTTGTTTTAAGGTGTCCTTTTGTAATTTGGCACCTCTATAAGTTGGGAGCCACATATGTCAATGAGCAACAAGCAAGAATTGAAAACTTTTGGAGAAGGGAGGCTTCAGCCTTGGTGTCCTGTGTAGAGGGGCGTTGCCCCCGTAGCTTTTCCCCCCCTCCATCGTGGAGGTTTTTCTCACCCTTGGTGGAGGTCAGTCTTGATCCACCTCGGGCATCGGCAGGATTTTGACATCTCCCCCTTTCTTCCTTTGGGCTTCCGTTCCCTTCCCTTCACCATTCCCCTTTCCCTGTTACAGCAGCACCCCCACGGACTTCGTCCCTTGCCTCCATTGTCAATATTGGCATCCTGTAAACCATGGTGGTGGTGTCAAACCTTCACAAGTCTGTGTTCGTTGGCATTAGCATCTGGCATCAATGACAACTTATGTTATCCGAGGCGTGAGGTGCCTGAGGCGAGGGACCCAGCGCCTCGCCTCAGGCGCCTAAGGCGGGCGCCTTAGACGCCTGAGACGTTTTGAATATTTTAATAATATTTATTTTAATAATGATATATGTGATATTAAATAATTGAAAAAATACATAAAAACATGAAATCATTAACTAACAAGAGTGATAATTAAATATAGCATTAGAAAGACGAATACAACCATACAATAAGAAAAGAATACAACCATACAACCAAACATATTACATAAAGTAAGTCTAATTTGAATACAACCATACAAATACAAACATCACTCACTAGTCAGTAGTCACTATCAATCACTATCATAATCAAGATTGGTGGGAGCTTCTTGATCATCATTACTGGTATCGTCCGAATCTTCATTAGAAAGACGAACTCTTTTCTCAGAAGACCTAGAAATTCATTTCAAACATGTAAAAACATAACATCAAAATTAGAACAAAAAAAACAACCAAACTCAACAACTAGAATTAAGACATGTAGTGCTTAAAATACGGCCTCGTACTTGGACCCTCCTCTTCATCCATTCCAGTAGCAAGTTCTACATCTCTCCATCTCAAGTCTTCGCCTTCATGGACAAGTTCTTCATCTTCATTTGCAATCCACTCACTTGATTCATCAATGTCATCTAAAGATATTGGGTCTAGACCCGATTTCTCCAACCTTAGATGTCTTTCCCTAAGCCTTTGGTTGTATTGGACGAATACTAAATTATTCAATTTCTTTTGTTCCAATCTATTCCTCTTTTTTGTATGAATCTATACAACAACAAATAAAAATGAAAATATGATTCTATTAATCAAACAAATGATATTGGATTAGTTCAAATGCCTTGAAATTGGAAAAGAATATTACCTGCTCAAATGTGCTCCAATTACGTTCACAACTAGAGGCACTACATGTTAAGCTCAATATGCGTATTGCCAACTTTTGTAATTGAAGGGTCATGCTTCCCCAATCTACCCACCAATTTACTACAAAATAACAAATTGATATTAAAGTACACTAGAGTGATTGATACAAGTTTAGAAATAAATAAGCAAATAATCATACCCGGAGTAGATGTCTTTCGAAGACTGATAGCCATGTCCCTACCAAACATACCTTGGGCCTCTCTATACATTGCCAATTGCCTAAAAATTTGATCTTGGTCTTCACGCAAAGGTACCAACTTTTCAATACAATCATACAACTCGCTTGATTTCATTGTCGCTCTCAATATCGGGATTGGCATAGTGAAACTGTGGATTTAGATAATATCCTGCAGCATGCAACGGACGATGTAACTGAAAATCCCATCTTCTATCAATGATATCCCAAATTGGGCCATATTTATCTATTTTATCATCCCATGCATTTTTTATTCCTTTCTTGACACGATTCATGGCTTCATATATATATATGTATATATATATATATCCCATTGCAGGCTTTTCACCATCAACTAGCCTTAATACAAGGACAAATGGTTTGAAGATCTTCAAAACATAAGCCACTCTTTTCCAGAATGTTGTCTTCAATACAATTTCACAACTCTTTTTTTTTCAACTTTTTTATTCTATCGATTGTTGTTATTTGTTCAATCCTGCGAGGTGAACATACGTCGCAATTCATCCTTGCATGTGTTTAAGCTGTCCAAACTCAGATAGTTAGTTGCAAATCTAGTTACAGCTGCACGAACAAGGTTCTTATCATTTGTGTATTTCCTCGTAAGAGCTAGAACCTTGGTGTGGCCATAAATGAAGTTTGTGACATATTTTGCATGTCGAATTGTGGACTTTATTGGTGATAACTTCAAAATATCTTGAGCATTAAATCAAGACAGTGAGCACCACATGGTGTCCAAAACAAATGGCGGTGTGTCCATCAAAATGCGACCTGTAGCCACATAGCTCGCCTCATTGTCCGTAACAATTTATGGGACATTAAATGGACCAACCTCCTCTACAATCTTATCAAGAAGACCTGCTAGTAGCCTGGCATCTTTGACCTCTGATGAAGCATCAACTGATCTTAAAAAAACTGTACCAGTAGGAGTGTTTACCAAAAAGTTAATTAATGATCTACCCCTTCTATCTGTCCACGCATCAGACATGATAGTACAACCAAATTTCACCCAACTGCCGTTCTCCTTCTCCACCAACTTTTGGGTGGTCTCAATCTCCTTAGGCAAGAGAGTCTCTCTTACTTCATGATAACTAGGTCCTTTCAAGCCCGGACCAAACTGACCAACTGTCTCTAGCATTGTTTGAAAACTATTAAGGCGGACAGTGTTGAAAGAAATGCTTGCTTGGTACATCCATCTAGCGATGTACTGAATACATCGCTCTCTTTCTTCTTTCAAATATTTCTTGTCCTTTATTGTTTTTGCCTTGGACTCCTTAGGAGGTGCACAAAAACGATCCATTGGTCCTTTCATCCGTGGAGGAAAAAATTGGAGTGAAAGTTCATCTACACTTTGTCTTGTGCTCCATCTGTTGTACTCCTTGCCCAAGGAGGTCGTCCCTCCCTTCTATCTCTCTAATGTTCATTACCTTTTCAACTCTCGTTTGTTTTGCTTGTTGCATACACTGTTTTATCTCTTCCTTAGCCTCCTTGCTTGCTTTCTTGTAAGCAGTCACATTCGTCCCCAAGCATGCAATGTGTTGTTTCAAACAATAAATGCCTCCTTTGCACTCTTTTTGGCAAAATTGACACTTAACAAGATCCCGGTTCCGAGAATCTACTAAAATCCCATATTTCCATCCAACATCTTTGGATTTAGGAGGTGCTCTTGATATGGAACCGGATGCTTCAGTTATAGACATGGGTGCAGAAGGTTGACTATTATAACCTGTCCCTGATCCATGGTCTTCACGTGTTTGAGACATGATAAAATATAACCTAAAATGAACAAAAATAATAAAACAAAAGAACAAAGCAAAATGTTAAAAATCAACTCAAAAAATGTTAACTTTTGACTCCAACGAATGAAAATGATGTAATATTTAACAAACATAAATATCTAATCAAATATGTGCTACATGAAATAACCAAATGAATAAAAAATAAACAAAAAAAATCACCTTTGCACAGACCCACGACAGCAGCGGCGTCTGCTGGTGGCAGCGGCGTCGACAGCTTTCGGCAACGTCCAACTGCGACAGCGATGTTGTCCGACACAGGCGAGGCGGTATCTGACGCCTGCAGCGGCGTCTAGCAACAACGACAGTAGCGTTGGTTGCTTCCGGCGTTGGCGGCGGTGACAGCGGCTGCCGGTGGCGTCAAGGGCGACTTCCGGCGGTGTCGAGGGCGGCGGCGGCGTCTGCTGGAGGCAGCGGCGTCGACTGCGGCGTTGACGGTGGCGTCAACTGCGGCGTCAACTGCGGCGTCCGACAGCTGCAGCGGCGGCGGCAACACCTTCCGGCGGCAGCAGCGGAACCACAAGGAGAGGGGGGGAACCCTTGTTCCGTCGGGAGGCTTGGGCGCGATGGGGAGAGAGAGAACCGAAGGGTGGGGGGGACGTTTAAGTTAAACGGATCCGGTTCTTACCGGACAGGGGGGAGAGGCGGGCGAGGCGCACAAGGCGCCCGAAGCGTTCGCCTCAGGAGACAGCGGCCAAAGCGAGGCGGTTTTGAACCGCCTCGCCTCGCCTCGCCTCACCGCCTAGGCGGTTGAGGCGACCGCCTCTAACTACATAGATGACAACACACTTGACCCACCCGAGGCACCCCAACACCCAGCCATTTCCATGACCTTCATGGCCAACTCCGGCAATCCCTAGAGGGTTGTCAACCACCCCTCAGTGCCTATGTCATCGCCATCAGCATCTTCAGCAATGACTGGCGATTCCTGTTCTCCTTCCCTCCCTCCCTCCCTCCATCCAGTTCCTCCGGAATGCATTGTAGGGCCCCGCTATCTTCTGCGACCTCACCGTCAAGCACTGTACCAATGACGATCGCTCCCCCTTCAACGACCTTGGCTCCCATCGGCACTGCCATTATCCGAGCACCCCTGATTGCCCTATCCCCTCTCCTCCAGACCCCTTCATCACTTTCAACCACTTCTCAGCTTCGAAGGACTCAATGCCCCTCCCCTACCAACCCTGTCTGCTCTGAACCCTCTTCTGCCTCCCCTACTCCTTACATCCGGACAATGGCAACGATGACGGAGATGGAGAAGAGGAGAAGAGATGATAGTGAAGATGAAGAGGCTTCCTGAGACCTTTCTCCGCATTGGCGCAGTCTCTGGCGATGTTACATCTGCAGGATGCCTTTGCTCCTGTGCCAGTCTGCTCTGCTGCCTACACTCCCTTCCTGGTCTGTTCAAAGCGAGAAGGCGACGGAGAGGGATGAAGATGCCCTCAGCCCTTGGCTCCTTCCTCACGTATGGGCACAACGCTTGATGCCTTCCACAAGCCCGAGATCTGGCCACTCGGTCACGATGCCCCCACCGGGGTGGCCGCAATCACGCCACTACTCCCATGCCAGCTCCTCACCCACAACACCTCCATGACCCCCTCTCCTGGAAGCCATGCGATGACGCCTCGCACCCCGCTGGGTTCTCCGTCCTTGCGTGACCATGCATGCATGGGCTGCCATGGCCTCGTTATGCGCTGTCGCCCATGGCTTGCCGCAGTGGCCACGCGCCCCTCATGTACACTGCCAGTCCAGAAGCTGCCCTGAACAGTCTCTCACTCTCTCCTCATGCTGCCATGCACACCCCACTGGGACTTCCCCCCTGTTGCCACTGTCAACAGATGCCGATCCAGCACCGATCGATCAAGTCAGCCCATTCGGACTGGAACCAGCTCAGGGAATAACTGGCATTTGGTTCCATTTAGGCTGTGGTTTAAACCCGGTCAATTTCATTTTAGCATACTTTAGTTTGTTTTGAGCATTCTAATCAAGTTTTCTGCTGTATTTAGCCCAGTCCTCTCATGCCATCCCGCATCATGTTCACATGTATTGCATCTTCTATTTTGAAATGCCATTGTGTTACTTAGTTCAATAATCAGCTCTTTGTTTTGAGCATTCTAATCAAGTTTTCTGCTGTTTTTAGCCCAATCCTCCCATGCCATCCCGCATCATGTTCACATGTATTGCATCTTCTATTTTGAAATGCCATTGTGTTACTTAGTTCAATAATCAGCTCTTTGTTGTTATTCTTTGTGGTTTGTTGACAATATTTTTTTGGTGCACCTGTCTTTGAGATGTCATTATATTTCTTTTCTTATTCTTAACGAGCAGCTCATTCCTGTCACTCTTTTCTCCTTCTGTCCAGTTGTTGCTAATCTGTTATTTCTCTGCACAGGGAAATTTCCTACCTTGGTCACTCATCAGGAGTCTCTGGAGTCGAAGGTGAATGAGACAAAAGCAATGGTGAAATTTCAGCTAAAAAAGGTCCTCTGCATGGGTGTCGCAGTGGGTAATTGTGGGATGGAGGAAAAGCAGATTTTCCAGAATGTGCAGCTCTCAGTCAACTTCCTTGTCTCACTTTTGAAAAAGAACTGGCAAAATGTAAGCTCATTCCTTGCCGTTCATTGCATTGCAAAATTTTTTGCTTCTGATTGAAATGTTCTTGGGTTTTTTTTTTGGCATCATCTGCACGACATAGTCTGATCTGACATATGTGAATCAGGTTAGGTGCTTGTACCTGAAGAGCACGATGGGAAAGCCGATTCGTGTCTTCTAAGCTGTTGCAGAACCACTGTTGCTTGTCGATGTCTGGATTGGATGTTCTTGAGCTATATTTGAGCAAAGTAGTAGTCTTGAGCGCCCATTACATACGCTTGATGATGCCTTTTTTCTCTTTCTCAAGTTAGTTCGGTTTTTGCTGCGGTTATGTTTTTCGTCAGGATTTTTGATCTATACTAGCCAACTTTCTTCTTGATTAGACACGGCGTGCTATTTGTTGTGGTTCATGTGTTAAGTCTGAAAATCTTTCCGAATTGGTTTCCTCAAGTTTGACTTTGACGATTCATATTCGGAATACAAATTTGAGATTTTGTAGTGCAAACGAGACAATGATTCTAATACACAGGTATCAATTTTGTTATTGATATTTCATTTTTTTTTAAAATATCAATATCAAAATCGGCATGGTGTCATTTTTAATATTCTGACCAAACATGTCAGTGTTAAATGGTACGGGTGTTGATTTGATGAATCGAATTGATCAGTCATTTTGGTTTGTGTTGAGCTTTTTTTTTTCCTAGTGTGACAGAAGTCACAATTTATTAAAAAAAGACGCAAAATTATTTTTACGTCCAAAATTTGATTCTGAACAAAGAAAAATTAGTCTTTAACTAATTTATTGGTATGCTGCCTTGGATTATCAAAGCTGTTAGTGAAAGATCCTCTTGTTTTACGTTATCCAGATAGAGCACAATATTGTAGTCAAAGATGGGTTCTAAACTCTGGTTTTCTTTTATGTTATTGATGGATGAGCTCAGATATTCTGTCAGGTTCATGGAGTTTTCCAACTCGAGGATATACTATTGATAGTTATCTTCTAAATGCGAGATACAAATCATACGCTTATGTGATATTACCGAAAAAATCTCAAACAAGCTTTAGAAGATAATTCATCTCTACAATTCTACGGCAATATTCTGATTTTGAAAGGGAACCAAAGGACCCATATTGCTTTCAAGTATACAACTTTCACTTCCCCTCAATGGAGTCTGCTAGAGGTGAATCTAACAGAGTATGTAGTCCCCCGCCTCGTGGCGGAGTGGGACACCATCGCCCTGCTGGGCGTCTGATCCCGGGTTCGAACCCGGCGTATCCGCCCCGCCGTGGGTGGCATCCTCGCGCAGAATACCACTGCGCCATGACCAAAAAAAAAAAAAACAGAGTATGTAATATCTTGTTGGGATATTATAACATGCCTTTCTTAGTGTACACCAAGGAAGGAATAGTCGGGGGTCGGCCCCGGGTCGGTCGGCCCCAAAACCGACCCGGGTCGGTTGGGGTCGCGACCCGGGTCGGGTCGGGGTCGGAAAAAAATATAATAAAAAATTCAATTTAAAATAATAACCGGGTCGGGGGGTCGGGGCCGGGTCGGGGTCGGTCGGCCCAAAAAGCGACCGGGTCGGGCGACCCGGCCGACCGGGTCGCCGACCCGGCGAACCATGGTGTACACAACTGAATTTTTAAAATTTTCATCAAGCAAAACTGTTAATTTTTTTCTCTTTCAAGCTCATGAACGAAAAAGTTCTCTCTTTTGGTGCATTGCTGTCACACATGGTTCTAACCATTGCGCCTCGATTCTTTGTTGTACTAGCATCATAGGGAAACTAGCAACAAATGGTATATGACTCGGATCGTAAATGGAGTGAATATGAACTTTTCGACTCCGCTCCAGATGAAATTAGGATATCATATATTCGCTTTGGTTACAATTTGGATATGGAGTTAATATTAAATCTTAGATATGATCTCAGATATCTCTTAAATTCGGAACAAATATGATAATATATGTTATGCTTATCTACCAATTAATGCTTTGTCTTCTTTGTTTGGTCTATCGATTTGCCAAAGTTGGAAACAAAAAAATTGGGGAACTAAGACTGATACTGAGAATTTGAGATAGAGATGGAGATTCAGAAAATGAGCCAAGATGAGGAAGTGGGAAATGGGGAACCACCGGAGATTGAGACCACCAAGGGTCTCGATGATGGTGACTGGTTGGAGTGGAGGAGAGGTGGGTTGAGGCTGAAGTGGAGAGGATGAACGGTAGGCTGTGGTTGGACCGTTGAAGTGGAGGTGATGATGGCAACTGGCCGCAACTACATTGACAACGAGGGTGTGATTGGACACAGAGGGGTAAATAGAATGTGACTGATCACTGTTGGAGAGCATAGTGTAGGCCAGGCTAGAAGTGGGTGTGTGTGGAGGCTGCAAGCTAGCAAGATAGCGACAAATTTTCGACGATGGCAATAGCTTGGAGGTTGTTCCCGACATGGCACCAACTTCCGGTCTTTATAGATATCTGATGATGGCAACATGTTGGAGGTTGAGATCTATGTGTGTCATGCAAGCCTGCAACAGTAATGGTGACTTGCTAGAGGTTGAGATCTATATGTAGTATAAGTGGCAATTTCTTGAAATTTAATATCGTTGTCTCGATTAGAACTGAAATCGGATTCGAACAAAATCTAATATACCTTCGTAGGAGTCGAGCAATCTCTCAAGAATGGAGAAGAATGAGTATAAGATAATTCATGCTCTCTAAATTGTCAGAGTGCATGGTTTTTAGTAGTATCTCCACAAACTTTTTTCGTTGACGGGTTCTCTTGCACACTAGACCTTTTGACTTATTCCAAATGAAGTTCAATTGCTTTTTGGTAGCCTCCAAGGTGGGAGAACTTGCTGGAGAGGGCTTGGGTCGAAATCAACTCCCTTGACTTGATGTCATTATGCCCATTTCACTATTATTTATAGAAATTAGAAACTTTCATAAAAACTCAATTTCTAAAAATTACATCCATGCTTCCTTATTAACAAATTAATTCTAATGTGTATAACCTACTAGACGTAATAGTCTATTCGATTGATGTCTAACTAAAAGAACAACTTCTTTTCAATTAAATATGTTATTCAATAACTTAGTTATCGACCTTCCAATCATGTAAACGCCTCATGTTCACAAACAACTTTGGAGATAATCTCATATCCATTGAGCTTTTCCATCATCATTTTATCACACAGATGTAAACCTTCGTCCATTCACTATCCTTATCGGATAGGGATATGACATCAACTATTAACCTCTTATTTAACCAAAACTTTGGAATTTTATACTCGGGAATCATATCAAATGAAAAACTCAATTTTTAATTATCCTCTCTACCTTGATCAACACTTTATAGTCGTATCTCATAAGATTTTTTTTCTCACTTATCAAGAATGATTGATTCTTTGTTGTTTGCTCAATTATCTTTACTGGACTTTCCTTGTACCCAATTCATTAGTTGTACAGGATCATTGAGCTGGTGATCCATAAGTCAATAGTTAAAATACAATATACACTTGATAAGATATCTTTGGTGATTCAAGTCAGAGGTTAAATCGTGTAACCGTGATAATAGAAAACACCGATCGAGAGTTAGGTAAGATACTATTCAAGATTTATAATTCAAATCTAGTTAATAAATTTATTCTACTAATGAGTACTTGTTAGTGTATCTTAATGTTTTCACACTAATGACAAATAAGATTGATCATCATCATTTGTTGAGAAGATAACATATACACTAATCTATATAAGTTTTAATATCACGTCTTAAGGATCTCATGACTAATAATATTTAAATTACACGATTGAAATTTCGTTTTTTCAAATCAACCTTTAACAGTTTAAATATTCATTATAAGAGAGATGAGTTCCATTTCACAGTCTACTTGGATAAAGTAACAATCATAAATATAATATTACTTTTGATATTAAATATGAAATGTCAAATATTGATGTATGTGTTAAAAAATTAAAAATAATAATATTATATCTAATACTCCAGTCAATTAAGTTCTTAACTTTTTTTAAATATATATTTTAAAAAGTATTTTAATTTTTTATTATTTTGGTTATAAAAATATCAGATATATAAATTAGTTAAGGCCTGCTCCAGAACCTATTTAATAGTTAGACCGGCAGCCGTGCATTTAACGCTAGCTATAAATATACAATTAGGGTTACTGGCCGTTCTTTTTACCACTCCTCGCAGCCCCCGTCGGCGGCGCACTTTCCCTACAGTGCAGGCGCGAATCTAATAGTCTGCAAGTTTGTCCCTCGTCCTTTTGTTTCCAATTACCTTGTATGGTTTTGCACCTTATTTTTGATTGCTTCTCACTTTGTCACCGTGTTGCAAACAATTTTTCCGTTACATTTGGATAGTTCCCGAGAAGTAAGTTGGATGAACTAGTCTTTTTCGTTGGTCCTCCACTGTGTTATGTACCCGGATCTTCATAGTTAGAACCCGTCGACGGTCAGTGAAGTCTCTTGACCTACAGTATGGATAAGCACATCAATATCGTGGGTTTTATTTGTTTTTCCGATCGAACCCTCGTGTTTTTTGAGACCCTTGAGGACTTTCGCCGTATTTTTACATGAAAAACCGAACTTTTATGAGTGCAGTCTACACCTCAAGCGCCTTCAAGTTGTGTGTGGGGCCCTTCCCCGATGGTTGTTCTGGATGTACTGATTGTACGCAGACAGTGATTATTTCTCTTCATTACATAGACGCACTTTGCATAATAAGTGGATTTGTTCTAATTCTTAGTTACACGTAGCAAATCTTAGGTGGACGTGCATTACAAGAATATGCTGATTATTCAGTGTAATTTAGGTCCTGAGTTATAGAAGCGGGCTGTAGTAGATTCAGTCATAATGCCAAATGATAGTCTGTTCAGCAGGTTTGAGTAACTGGCGTTGTGCAGTTTTGCTTGGTCCAAGATAGGGCCAGAATGTGATATTGGTATGTTTTTAAATTGCTATGATGATCAACGAGAACTGAAGTTTTAATGGCAGAAATTACTGTGATGTTAGTAAAATGATTTAATGGATCAAGATCATAGTCATCACTTGTCAAGGTGACAAGGTGTCCAAGACGTTCGAAAGTGCCCTTTCTGCTTAAGTGACAAGACGACCGCTCACCCATTGTTTAACACATAATTAGTTGTTTATATCATATGTATGCATAGAACTATTGGGAAAGTATGAAACAGACTTTAAAAGGTTTATATATAAGAGGGTTTTAGATACAAACATACACGCTTGTGTGTATAATTGGACATATGTATTGTGTGTGGATGCATATGAATGTGTTTAATACTTTAATGTATGTACCTATGCATGTGTTTATATCGTTATTGGAAAAGAGATGGTATTGGTAAACTAGTTGAGAGAGAGAAAATAAGGTTGAAAGGAAATTTTATAAATTTTAATTAAAAATTTTAATTATATTTGATAGTGCATGCTATGATGAAATATTTTGATATAATTTCACTATCATTTTATTGATGACCTTTATAAATGGATTGACTTGTGCAGCTCCTTGTTTGTCTTTTGGGCCCTCAATTTGGCAACCTTTCCCTTTGGCTCTGTAAAGTCACTTTGTTGCTTGGGCCTTGACAAGTATGATAACATGGGATACTGTCATAATTTTTCTGGTGGTTGGATCCAATTGGTTGGATGTTTCTTTCTTGTTGTTGAAAAGCAGGAAATTTTTTTCTTTTACGGTCATAGATTGTTGGGTCGTAGTTGGTACCGGGATTGGATCGGATTTGTCAAACCCAACCAATTTTTTGGTAACAAAACTGATTTGGAATTGTTCCGGATCAGTCACTTTTGTAATTTTTTTGTTGTAAAAATATATAAAATTCATTAAAAAATTATAGAAAAAGAACCTTTAAAAAAATTATTAAAATTAAAATTATAACATCTAATATATTTTCATGTCATTTTAAGAGAGTTTAAAACAAGTAGATTTACTCTAATGGCAACAATCATTTGATTAAATAAAGGTAACATGATATAAATACAGTACCATTTTAAATCATTCATAGTGTCATACATTGGAGATGTGGTTGTAATATATTATTGGAAGTTCTTAAGGGATTTTGGATAATTGGCTGTCGTGTACTGATAAAAAGATTCTTGATTTCATTGTTGACTTCTACTATTTAAATGATGTTTCAAAATCAAATCATCAGCAACTGTCCACTTGTATACGTTGCTGGAAGAACCTACTTCTCCTCATCCTTCTCCACCACCTCCATCTCCACATGAACCCCCTAGTAGGAGGAATGATCTCTTTTTTTTCATCATTATTTGAGAAGGGTGTTTATGTATAGCTTGTTGGACTAATAGGTTTTCGCTTGATTTTCATTTTTTTTGTTATTTTTTATGCTTGACATGAAGATCTTCCAAATCCCATGTCACGTTCATAAATCTTTTTCAATTGTGAAAAGCAACCCAATATATTTGCTATGGTGATTGTCTCGGGGAGAGTTGGTCGTGAGGTTGGAGCTAGGTCTATAGTTAGGGCTGGAGTTAGAACTGTGACTGAAGTTGGGACTAGAGGTGGAGTAGTAAAGACTTCCTCTTGTATCTCTTCATTTTCAAGTTCAACATTATCAAGTTCTCTTTTAGCTCATATACGATTTTTAGGATCGAACTCTGGTGGTATTTTGGCTGCCTTCTCTTTTACCCACTTAGCAAGTGGGTGTTTATGGAAATGGTAATCCACATCAACGTTTTCATTTTCATTAAGTAGTTCATGTGCTTCATCTCTTTGTTCTTATAGTGTATTTGTAAATTTTGCAAATATCTGAACTGTAATTTTTTAGTGTTATTTGATGTTTTTTATCTTCAACTACATAATATAATGACAGAAAACAAGTTTTTTTTATCTTATCAGATATTAACATATTCTTTCTTTTGATATGGATTTAGGCTAAATGATCTTCAGTTCCTCTCGTATTGGGAGAAACTTATGTTTTGACTTAAAATTTAAATCACAAGTGTAGTAAATCTTTTTGTATTCACTTACACCTAACACTCTGGCAAAAACAATGATATAAGATAACATTACTGTTATAAGAATATTAAATATCATTACAAAACAACATATTCTTTCAACGTACCTAGAGCAACCTTGTCAAATGAATAACTTAGATTTGGGTCTGAGTAAACTTCAACTTTCATTTTATAAGATTACATTAGTGGAGTAACACAAGTACTTAGTGGTGGTATGTAAAAATAAAAATGATTGATAAATTACAATTTTCATTTACTTTTAATCTCTGTTATCTACAAAGGTGAGCGTCTAGGCTTTGAGGTGAGGTGGGATAGTCGACAACCACCTCGCTTTGGTCAAAAACTTTGAGGCATTTGCCTTGAATGCCTCCAGTTCATAAGTGCATGAGGTTTGGCGAAGCTCTTGCCTTTGCCTTATCCATAACTCAATCTTGTTCACATAATAACCCCCCATTCTTGTAACCCCCTATCTCCCGAGCCCTCTTGATGGTCCCAAGACTATTGATAGAAGGGAACCATTGTCAGTCAGTTGCATGGAGACGTTGCTGCCACCACTGGCGACATTGTTTGCCGATGCCACCACCATCAGTTGATGCTGCCATTGTAAGTTGTTGATGCCTCCTCTGTTGTTGCAGATTGTGCCATCTTCATAATGATCGTAAGGTGGCTTTTTCTTATCACATTTTATAATATTTTTATTATTCATAGTGGTGGTTTTAGGGTTCTTAGAATCCCCAACTCTTGGGTTACTAACTAATACACAGCCGACTTGTAGAGGTGAGTTTTTTTTGTTCTTTTCAGCATGTAAATTCAGAGAATATTATAACTTTTATTGTTATAGCATATGTGCATGGTTTTTATTTTTGCTCTAATATCTTACCTCTTTGGAACTGAGATGCATATAAATCGGTTACAATTGACCCATAATTTAGGTATTTTACATGGCTCATCCAAACTGATTTAGGATTCAGATGTACGCATCTGATTGCTGACACCTATATGCATTTTCTCATTTATATCTTAAAATTTTGAAATGGTGTTATATTTATGCCTATATATTTTTTAAAACCTTACATTCCTTTCAATTTTTACAAGTATTTTGTATTTATTTTATTTATTTCTATTATATATATCTATTATTAAATTAAAAAATTAAAATAATATATATTGGCTTATACTCTAAGGCACTTGCCTTGGCGCCTAAGGTAAGGCAAGGGGTCCCTCGTCTTAAGTATCTTGTGCCTCAGATAACATAGCTTCCAACTCAACTTCTATTTAATCCTGTTGAGTTTTTGACATCCATTATATTATTGATAAAATATCTCTTAATACATTTTGATCATTGTTCACTTCTCTTTTACGATGTATTTGGGAGTTTAAAAATATTTAGTATTTATGACATATTACATAAGAACATGTCTTTAACATCATATAAACATACGATTAAATCAAAGATAAGAAATAAAAATTATTACTTGTTGCATACACATCATAGTCTAGTGTTCTATCTCATCTAGCAAGTATGATCTTCCAACACTTCTTATGACCTTTACGATGCTTCTTTTTTATTTTTAATTTTGCTTTGCCCATTGCATCATATAGATATCTTATTTGGTTCTTCTCTTTTGAATCCACTAATCTCAACACTTGTATATGTGGCTTATTGAAGGATAAGTAATACAAAATTCTTTCCCTAAAGTGTTTGTATATTATTAGATGCTTCATCAATGTAAAGATTTTCAATTGATTCATCCTAACGTAGAGGTCAGCCATATACATAATATACTCCTACGATTGTGTGAAATAAACCGGTATGTATCTATGTTGGTGCAAGCTCTATTAGGCAATGAAGTGTGTGACGAATCTAGTGGGACCAGGTGTGATAAGATTGTGTCTCTCAGTATGATCTCTCATTATGTGGAGCAACCGTGGATATGAATTCATTAATTGTGTTTGTGACTGGCTTTTAAATGTAGAAATTGAAGTCTCGTTGTCTATATCCTCTATCATGAGGTTAACGGAATGTGTTGCATATGGAACTCAAAATAGATGTGATCTTCTGTGCATCAATTTTTTTCTTACCATTTTGTATAAGGGTTTGTTATCTCTGACAATATGTACAATGTTGTTCTCCCCAATCTCTTTTACTACATCATTTATAAGTGAAAAGATGTAATCTACAATTTTTATTTTTCCCAAAATATCAGTAGATTCTAAAAAATGTTGTCCTCTGAATAATAAATAATAAAAATTATCATTGATCTTTTTGTGATGTCTATCCACCCAGCACATATCACCATGCATCTCCCCTCTCTTCAAACCTACTTAATTCCTTCTATGTAGACCTTGAGTTCATCCACTTATAGGGTGTTTGGTAGTGTATTTAATTTTAAGACAACCTAGTTTTTGAAATAAAGATTATTTGACTTCTCAATTTTATTTTTAAAATCAAAATAGTCTAATTTGTTTGTGTTTGGCAAACTATCATAATTTTTAAAAATTAGACAGTAGTGTTTGGTTATGACCTGCGGCTCCGCTAAGTCCCCCCCCACGCGGCGGCACTCCCCCGGCGATGGTGTCGGCCGGCGAAGCCCCCCCTCCCCCTCTCGCTCCGCCCCTCGAAACGTACCCATGTCTCGCTTGCCACGTCCTGCCTCTGCATCTATCTCAAAAATAAAACAAGATCTACCTTGTTTTTATTTTAGAAGAGATTATGTACATAGAGTATCTCACTTTTAAAAATGAGACATTATTTAAAAATTGTAACCAAACACCTTATCTCTTATATTTTTAAAAATTAGATCAAAAAGAGAGAAAAAAACGTAACCAAACACCTTATTATTCCTCTAAGTCGGCAACATAAATATATCTACTGGTTGAGACTTGCAATCTCGGTCTGGCCTTCCCAATTGTATTAACTATGGTTTAGAAGTATAGACAGGTTACAGTGTATGTTGAAACATCTACATTATGTTAAGTTGAAATTGTTATTACCAAACTCAAGAAGTTGATATAATAAGTATGCTTAAGGTAAAAAAATAACAATGTTACTAGCAAATAAAAATCTATGTTATTCAAGGCGTGAGGCACTTTAGGCGAGGTGGGACTTGCCTTGTCTCAGACACTTAATACAATCGTCTTAGGCATTTGAGGTAAAATATATTTTTAATATATGTTTATATTTTATTAATTTATCTATGACATATTAATAAATCATAAATTTGAAATTGAAGTATAAAGTAAAAAGTATAACTGACATGAAATAATGACAACAATTAAGTGAATCAATGTAAAACAAAATCGGTCAACAACATCAATAATTCAACATATATGAATGACTAAATATGACCAATAAACTAAAAAAATTATAGAAATGATGATTAAATTAATAACAAAAGTAAAATTTTTAAGATTCCAATACTTAACAACATATAAATATTATTAAAATTTAAAATGATGAGAGTAATAACATCAATTTAAAATTGAAAAATACATAAACTTAATTGAATTAATTATAACATGCTACTGACATATTGTGGGCGAGGTGCATGGGCAGTTGCCTGGTGACTGAGTCAGCTAAGTCAATCGCCCGAGGCAAGATTGGCCAAGGCGATTTGTCTTGCCTTACCTCATCTCATCGCCTAGGCGACGGTAACCAACGTGATCGTCGTTGTTAACATAAGTATGCTTGTAAATATGTCTAACTACTTGTTTTGCCGTTGTAGTGATTGCTTTTACCTCTTTAAATTATTGTTTGATGGTTCTTTAAAAGTTAGTATGCTTTTTAAACAAATGATCATCTAATGGTATGGGTTGTGTTGAAGTTGATCGACTAAATGCTCCCTCTCTTGTTTTGACACTCAGTGGGGTGGGTGGGTCGAGTTGATTGTGATCGATGAAATGCTTCCACTCTTGTTTTGACACTCAGTGGGGTGGGTCGTGTTGATTGTGATCGACGAAATGGTGTATCTTTGGCTCTAGTGCTTCCTTTAGTATCTTCTCATTTTTCTCTATGACTACTTGCTAGCATGCCAAGCTCCCCTTAGTTGTTCATTTAGTTCCTTATTAGTATCTATGGATGATTGAGGTTCAACTCTTCAATTCTTTGTGTTTTTGGGTCGGCCTTTCATCTTTTATTTTTTAAATGTTTCTCATGCAACTCTTTTTTTTGTTCAATGTGAATTCTCTTTTGTGTCGTTTTATTTGTGAGGTAGACTCTTACAACTTCATTGTCCTAGATATCTTGTCACATTTTGTCATATTTTCACCTACCCTATCTCTATGTTGTTTTAATTGGAATACTTTCTTATTTATTTGTTTGCCACATCAGTTATATTTTTTATTTTTCTTATCAAGGTCTACCAAGAAGCCATGTTTTCATCCGATATCATGGGGAGGAGATACATCTCCTTCGTCAACCATTACTATAGTTTGTAATATTAACACATTACAAGAAATTAGATTATTGGAACATTAACCCCAGCGTGTGAGGACAGGGGAGGAAGAAGATAACATCCCCTTAGGGGGTTACCCTGTGGTGCTTGGGTGATTGTTTAGGGGGTTAAGGTGGGACCAGCAGGGCCTGTAGGGGGAAGGAGGAGAGAAGAGAACAACTCCTGAAGGGACTGTTCTAACCTTAGGAACCAGGAGGGAGGAAGGATCCCTGCAGAGGGCGGGTGCGTCAAACTGTCATCTTCAGGTAACTGTTTAGGTGAGGGGAGAAGGGGGTAGAGATGGGGTTGGGAGTAACAACCTCTTCATTTGGGTTCCAGAGGGAAAGTAGTCATGGGAAGGGGGAGATTGATGTCAGGAGAAGGGGAATCACCCCTCCATGAGGCTATATTGTCAAAGGGATGGGAGGATCAATGCCAGATTGCTTGGAATTGCCCTACACAGCTCGGGATCACACCCAAATTGCCAGATCAAAGGAATTACCGTGAAATCATTGGAATCTTGCCATAAGATTGCCGGAATTGTCGAACCATAGGGGTATCAGGATGCTGAGCGGGGGGGGGGGATTGACGATTCGGGGCTGATATCATCCAGATAGGGGTGATATCAAATCAATATCTACCACAAAGTGGGATTGATATCAATTCTTTGTCCGGGTGAAATTGTCTGATTCTGATCCTATTTGAAAGATTTTTGGCTGATTCCACCGATCCAGACTGATTCTGCCATGAGTCAAGTCTGGACCAGCCCTCCAGGTGATAATCGGATCGAGACCAGCCGATACCTACCTGATCAAGCAAATTCTCCAAACCATGTCTACAGTTGTTTAAAAGGTGAATTAATATATGGCCTGTGTGGTAAGTTTGGGTACCCCAGGTGGTCAGACCTAATGCACATTCTTTCTTCGTTCCTGTGACTTCGCTGAAATGTGTTATTGGGCTTGCCAGGGATGATTTGATGCTTACAGCATTATAGGCAGGATGGACTTAATTTTTTTTATATAATATAAGTTTTGAATTAATTGTTAACAGTCATTCCAATTACAGCCTAGTGATGATTGACACAACGCTAGGGGAAAAATGAATCTTTTCTATTTTTTTATCTTGTCCCTAAGCAGATATTTTCTTTAATATAATATAAACTTTTATCTACTTTGGGTGCTTTTGTCAGTTTGTGGTATCCTATTTATGAACAAATATATACTGGACTTTGTTTCATGAAATATGGTAATCTATATTTTTTCTAGATTAATGGTTACAAGCTTCCCAAGCAATTGAAACATATACGCAGAGGTTGTCCTTGTAAAAGGTGCTAGTTTTAAATTATGAATGCTGAATAAACAAGCACCGTGCTTTCATATTGGAAGTATGCAAGGAAGAAATGTTAGTCCATCTTGTGAAATGTATTCTGTGATGCTTCACCATTTTATTCACTAGAGCGGAGGTGTGCTTTGTTGACTCAGTTAAAGTGGGGAAAAGAGAGGAGGCTGGTGCCTTGGGCTGCCGATGCTTCTGAATCATGTGTTGGATTAATATTTGACTAGTCAAAATATCCATTAAGCATCTTCCAAATGTATATTCTGTCTGAATGCCTATGTACATAGACATTGCTTATAAGATGTTTGGTTGCACAATGAATTTTTATACACTTTCGTGATAAAAGGTTGTATTAAAATAAAGTGTGAGCTGGCCAATGACATGAAATTGTTGTGTCTGGGAGATATGTAATAACAAAAAAGATAATAACAAAAAAGAGTGGGTACCATTTATGACCAAACAAGGTGGGGAATTACAAGATTAAAAAGAGGTAAGACCCTCTTTTTTTTGTCCAGGAAGGAAATCTCTTTCAAAACATAAAATTATATGGTTGAACAAACACCTTTTTTAACAAGTTTTGTTACAAAAATATAAAATTGTAACAAAAACTCAATTTATCATGCAACCAAACGCCCATTAAGTTTCCTCTTTTTTGCAAATAGTGTCTGGTGATCTTTTTGTTTCTGTCTGCAGTTTTTTTCAGGACTATTTAGTGTTGGTTTTGATTTATCTGTTCATTTCCTTCTCTCATCTCTCGACATATGGCTGGCATAGTGATGCTCCACCTGCCAAATTTCTTTTGATCACATCGCCTCAACATTGTTATTAGCCATCTACTTGTTGAAATTGTGGGAAACACCTGTTACTTTTTTTGTTTCTTGTGGAATGAAGTCCACATGTGTAGGCAATTTTTACTTACTGTTTTATTATTCTAGGTTGTCATGTCCACCCTGTGACCGCGGACGTGTATTAGGCACCCTTGTTCTTTTATTTACTAAGCAGTTTTCACGAGTGTTTATGCCTGCTTATTTTGCCTTTTTTCTGCTTTATGTGAAATTCTCTTTCCACATTTATTATGTGAAGTTGCTTTGTTAATTTATCATATTTCTTGATTACACAGATCAATACCCTCGATCACCATTAGATGAAAAAAGTTGTCTACAATCTCTGTAGTTCACACAGATCAATACTCAACTTGTACCCTAAGTTCTGGATGTGCTTCTAGCCTGCTGTCTTTTGGTAATATGTTCCAAATCTTGTGCAGGATGGACAGTCAGGTGAAGCTCGCCGTTGTTGTGAAGGTGATCGGACGGACTGGGTCAAGAGGGCAAGTGACTCAGGTCAGGGTCAAGTTCTTGGATGATCAAAACAGGCTTATTATGAGAAATGTGAAGGGACCAGTTAGGGAAGGTGACATCCTCACCCTGCTGGAGTCGGAAAGAGAAGCTAGGAGACTGCGCTGATGGGATCATGTGAGTGCAATCAAACACAAGTTTTTGCTGCGGTCATTGGCAGTGGTCTCTTGTGCTCATCATTTTTATGTGGATTCCCTTGTTGCAGGCAGAATGTTTTACTTCCATCTATTCCTTCTCGCTAGCTAACCGGATGTGTGCCATTTTTCTAGAGCAAAGAACAGTTGGCCTTCTATAGTTCTATTGTGGTACCCATATGCCATAGACATTGGCTTTGTTTTAATTTTGTTTCCATGTTGCTGATCGCAATGGAAATCAAGCGTTCTGTGTCTGTTGGCAATGCCTTCTCGATTTTCAATATTCTGCAAGGATGTTGCTCAGGTGCCTTGGTTCATATCCAGTAAGATGGTGCAGAATCTGGGCGTGTTCCGTGGCGATCCATTTGGTTGTATTGTATTGACAAAAAATTAGTACTCGGACGTGCCAGCAGGTTGGGTTTGTATTCGATCCACAGATATTCGAATCGAAAATCAATTTGTTGAAGATTTTGATCCGATTTGTGACTCAAAATCTGAAATGACTTTGAAGATGATCTCTTTTACAGATTTGTCAGAGGAATTTTAAAATCTACCCGGCATTGTTGTCATGGTGAAACTTAAAACCAAATCTAGAAATTTTAAGCTCAAATATGCTGAAGAACAGGTACGTCCAAGTAATAATGATGTATACCTCAGCGATGGTGATAAACTAATAATCCATAGCATACCAACAACAAAATATGCTGCAATATAAAATGAGAGGACCACTTAACGAGGGGTGGCTAGCTAGTGATGTATATCTGCATTCAAGATGAAATAGTTATTCGGAAGCTTTCTGGCTACAAATGGCTTGCGCTCGAGAGGCTGTTCAAGGGATGCGGGGGCTCTTAACGAGGGATGCAGGATATTTGCTTGATTGAGACACTATGTTGAAAGTAGGCTTGGAAATAGTGGTCTTTTGCAATTGCACTAAATATTGTTTGTCTTACGTCCAATGTTATTTGAGGTGTCCGAGACAAGAGGAGGGTCCCCTTGCCTTAAATGTTTGAGACAAATATATTTAATAATATATAATTATGTATAATATTAAATTTGTTGAAGAACATAAAAGACAAAAAATTCACTTCTAAGACTTGTAGGGCATCAAGATGTTGGAGCTTTGGGGTGGAGGATTGGACATTGAAGGTTTCTAAGTGGGGGCAGAGGATTTTGAGTTACCGGATCTAACTCTTATTGAGTCTAGATCCATAAGAGACGAGAATTGTTGAGGTGAAGTAAATACCGCCGTTAACTAACTGATATTCTTAGTCATCTTTCCATTGTAAATACTATATTTTATGGATGACTATTTTGATTACAATCAAATCTTGGGAAACCTATATATATGTCGTCATTATTTGGATTGAAGAATACTGGTGTTACCTATCAAAAGACCATGATGGCTATATTCCATGCATATGTATAAACTTATATAAAATATATGTGGATAACTTGATTGTCAAGTCTTAGACCCCAAGAAGATCACCCAAAAGTTTTGAGAAGGGTCCTACAAAGACGATGAATCCTAAGAAATGCATGTTTGGTGTTTCATCTAAAAAATTGTTATAGTTCATAGCAAGCAAAAGAGACATTGAGATCAATTCCAACAAGACAAGACTATCATTGATATGTCTCCTCCAAATAATATATAAGGAATTTGGGGATTAAATAGTTATTCAGAAGCTTTCTAGATACAAATGACTTACACTCATGAGTCTAATCAAGAGGTGCGAAGACTCTTATTAAGGTTACAAAATGCTTGCTTGATTGAGCTAATATGTTGAAAGTAGACTAGAAATTATTTTGTGCAATTACACTAAATATTGTCGTCTTACATCCTATGTTATTTGAGGTGCGCGAGACGAGAGGAGGGTCATTTCGTTTTAAATGTTTAAGAAAATATATTTAATAATATATAATTATGTATAATATTAAAATTTTTGAAGAACATAAAAAACAAAAAAAAATCACTTCTAAGACATGTAGGGCATCAAGATGTTGAGCCATGGGGTGGAGGGCTCGGCATTGGAGGTTTGGAGTAGGGGAAAAGGATTTTGAGTTGCCGAATTTGACCCTTATTGAGTTTGGATCCATAAGAGGCAAAACCTGTTGACCTCGCCTCAACACCTAGGCACTTGAGGCAAAAGATAACATAGCTTACCTAAGAGATCTAAGGCAAGATTATAAGGAAATGTACCTATTATTCATTCAAAGGTTGATAGAGATCTTTCATTGTTGAGATTTGTTGCTTAGAAGGAGATTTACTGCGAGGAACTCTCGAGAAGTGATGGTCATCATCAAGTTAAGGCTCAAGAACATGTTTGTGCCACTACATTGTGCACTTGGATAGTTGATAGAACCTTAGAAGGGGTGTTGGGTTACCGGTGCTTTACAGAGGAATCTATAATTGACCACAGAGGAACCCAAAATAAATTTTCTTTTCTTGACTTGAGTCAAAGCCTAAATACACTGAAATCTGAAAGTGCTCTTATTTATTCTACACCCATCAAGACTTTTAAGAACTATGTGGTACAAGATTAATATGGGGATAATCTTAGTTTATCCCCAAATTAATTTGGTACCAAACAGCTCCTTAGATTGGGGTCAGACTATCAATCCGTGGATCAATTTCTAGGTTTAGCTGTACATGCGTTTTTTTGCAACTTTGTGTTGGTGACATAAACGAAGATAGCTAGGTTGAGAGTGGATCGGTTGGGTCCCAACCCACTTGGATGGTTCACCCTTGGCTGACCCCACCCGACATTCCATGATGTAAACCCTTTCAAGCGGGAAGGTCATGGCCTCATCACGCACTATGCTACCACTAGAGATAAGGAAAAAAACAAGCTCAAGGATAACTTGTGATTGAAGAGCCCCTCAAGGAAGTGACTATGTGCCTCTTTTTTAAGGCTGTCAAATGATGGGCCTAACATGTTATCTCCACTCTGTGGACTGTCGTGACATGGGCTACTTTTTTTTGGCTGTCGAGTTGACATTTGGCACCCATTTAATAAGTTTAGATTATTAGGCGGCTTGAGTTAACTTGTCTTGGTTGAGCTGTAGATCTCTGGGACCATTTGGCACAAGTTTATTTTAAGGATAAATTTGATTTACTCTCAAAATTTAGGTGCTGTTTGGTATGGGTAGAACATGGAAATAAAGTTAGGTTATCCCCAAAATTTTATGATACCAAACATGCCCTTAAAGATAGACTAGGTTTATTCCCTAATTAATCTTTTACCGAACAAGTCCATAAATAATTACTATTTACTTGATGACTCCTCCCATCGCCTATGTTGCTACTTGCTGAGGATTGGAATGCAGCCTTTTGACATGACGTAGTTTGGCTGTTGCTTTCTCTAATATGGGTCTATTTAGTTACTGTAAAATTGGTCACATGAATCAAATTTTCTGAAAATCTAATCCACAATGTCACTTGGTTACCATGGTCAACAGAAGACTAATCTGTTGGTGGGTTTTTTTTTTTTTTGGTCGTTGTCATTTCTCACGCAAATATTGTTCGGACATGTGCCTTCGGGAAAGTTAAGCTATAATATAATATTATTTTATTTTAAAAATAAAAAATTTATAAATGATGAACTTTGTAGTTACAAGGTTCAAAACCTATTTTAAGAAATTAAGTACCAAATTACCCAAAAATATTTTACAATCAATCAAAGAGTTAAAAGTTTTTATAATAATTATTTGAGATTTACCAAATCATTTATATTTTATTTTTCTTAAAAACTTAGCCATGTAAAATATTTTCACATATTTTCATAACAGAATGGACCCTAAGCTTGTGAGGTATATCGTTTAAAGATAGAATTTTAAAAATTTATATTCAGCTTTTCATGTTCTTTATCCCACTAAACTGTTAGGATAGGGGCCGGTTGGTACCAGATTATTTTGAGAATAAATCTGACTTATCCCAAAATTAATTTTGCACCAAACAGAACCATGGTGCTTCAATTTGTAACTTGGGTTGTATTTTGAAAGACAATTTGAACTTTGGGTTGGTCATATTTTTGTGTATGGTTTTTAGATAATATCTCTGACTTAAAAGTATTTATGATCATTATTGACAAATATTATTTGAAAACTCAATATACAATAGCTAACAAAGGGGTTTAACATTTTTTATAACATTGTTTGTCTTGTTTGATTAGAGTATCAAAAATGATAATATATCAATTTTGATATTGATATGTTAAGAATTACTTTGTCATCTCTTGTTAACCTTTATTTATTTATTATTATCTTCTCTTTATTAATTTTCTCTTTTCTGTCCGAACAAACCTTAGTGTATTATCATTTCTTTTGGACTATTATCATAGGCATGGCAGTGAGCCACCGTATGTAATTTGGGACCTATAAATAAAGAAATGAAAAGGTGCAGCTGACAGGATTTTAGGGCTTCGTCGTTCCTCTTCGTTGCTGTGCGTTTTCCACCTGCTCGACGTCAAGGTTCTGTGCGTAGGATTCTTTTGGGTGCTCTCACGGCCTCATCCGAGGGAGCAGGGTCCTTTACTTTGCAACTTGGTATCAGAGCGGGTTCTGTGTCAGAGTAATGGAAGGAGTTGACGGAGGAGCAAGCTAAAAATATGAAATCAATGATCCTTACTATCTTCATTCTTCGAACAATCTAGGAACTACCCTCGTCAGCGCGCTATTAACCGGCAACAATTATATCACTTGGCAACGAGGAATGTGCGTTACCTTGTCTGCTAAAATTAAAATAGATTTTGTCAATGGAAAGATCATTAAGTTAGATCACTTTGATCCTACCTTCAAGTCATGAGAACGTGTTAACTATATGATGATATCATGGCTATTAAATTCCATAGGCAAAGATATAGTATGTTCGGTGCTATACATTGAAACAACCTATGAAATTTGGAATGATCTTAAAGTCCACTTTTCTCCTGTGGATGGGCCTATAATCTACAACCTAGAGAGGGCCATATCAACCCTTAAGCAAGGGAATGAGCTGGTAGCCAAGTATTTCAATATTTTAAAGGGACATTGGGATGAGCTACCCCAGTTGGTTTCCTCTTCTGGAGATGACTACAATGAAAAGAGGAAGCTTATGCAATTTCTCATGGGGCTTAATGACACATATATGGCTGTTCGTAGCCAAATCCTATTGATGGGCCCCCTTCCTTTAGTCGGCAAGGCCTACTCTTTGATCCTCCAAGATGAATCTCAAAGGATGGTGCATACTCCAAGCACTAACGAATATTCTGTCATGATGGCCAAGGAGACTGTCAAGATATGCAAGGACAAAAGGACATGGTGCTCACGTTGTAACATAACCGGTCATACCAAGGAGAATTGTTACAAGTCTAATAGAGTTAAATGCTCCCAATGCCTGATTGTGGGACACCCAAAGGAAAAGTGTATTAAGCTCCATGGATACCCACAAAACCAATGCAAAAAAGTTTCACAACAAAGAAGGAAGCCACCCAACTCTTATCGAAGAACAATATGCAAATTTGATTAGGCTTTTGGACTCTAGTATGTTTAATCCTTGTCTTAATTTTTCTAATAATAAATGTTCTAAGGCTAACCTTGGAGATTGTTGGATCATTGACTCAGGAGCTACAACTCATGTTTCCTCTAATCCCCTTCCTTCTATTGCTGGTCCGAGTCAAAATAATCAAGCACCACCAGTAGGTATTCGAATACCTAATGACTCCTTGGCCGAAATCCACAACAAAGGCCCTTCTAAACTAAATGACAACATATATTTAGTTGAAGTATTTCATGTTCCTACTTTCATTTATAATCTTCTATCTGTTAGTCAACTGACCCAGAGTGCTCATTGCTCTATCACCTTTTTTCCCACATATGGTGTCTTTCAGGACTTAAGAACGGGGAAGTTGATTGGTCAAGGCTGTGAGATTGGTGACTTGTATTACCTTTTTGGGGATGAATTTGGCCATGTATGCCTCAATTTTGAAGCTCCCAACAACTTGTGGCACATGCGTCTTGGACATCCTTCTTGGAGTAAATTGCATTGGTTGACCAAAGAGCTAAATTTGACAAAAATTTCATTTTAGTGCCTCATTTGCCCAAGAGCTAAACAAGCAAGACTGCCTTTCCATCAAAGCAAGAACCGGAGTTCCTCCTCTTTTGACCTTTTGCTTTTTGATGTATGGGGTCCCTATCACGTTCAAGCTGTATCTGGGGCTAGATATTTCTTGACCATAATTGATGATCATTCCCATTTTGTTTGGATGTACATGCTCAATTCCAAATCTCAAGTTGCTAAAATTGTAAAAAAATTTATAGCTTATGTTCAAAGAAAATTTAGCATTCTTGTCAAAAGTATTAGAAACGACAATGGGTCGGAATTTCTTAATATGAATCTTAAAAATTTTTTCACAGACCATCAACGTACATGTATTTATACATCCCAACAAAATAGAATCATTGAAAGAAAACATAGGCATATCTTGAACGTTGCCCGTGCCCTCTGTTTCCAAAGCAACCTATCAAAGACATTGGAATTATTGTGTCCTTGCTGCAGGATATCTCATAAATAGGCACCCCATGAAAAAATTGAAAAACAAAACTCCATACAAAATTCTCTTCGAAGCATTTCCTAATTACAATCAATTGAGAGTTTTTGGTTGTTTATGTTTCTCCTCCACATCTCACTTAGAAAAATATAAGTTTTATCCAAGAGCTAGATATTGTATCTTCCTTGGATATCCCCCACATTAAAAGGCATATCTACTTATGGATTTGGAAACAAAGCATGTATTTACAAGTAGGGATATGGTCTTCCATGAAAAAATCTTCCCTTATAAATATGAAAAGGTTGTTGATGATACACCTATTCCTATATCTGTTGAAGAAGTCGAAGGACTTCAAGAAGAAATTGAACTTGCACATCCTCAGCATGCCATGGAGAGCACCACACCTTTTAACCCACAAGTGCTTGAGCATGAGAATGATCTTGCCAAGACATCCAGCATACCCCAAGTCGAAGTCACCTCTAGGGAGCAAAGAAATAGAAGAAGGTTGGATTACCTAAAGGACTATGTCACCAATCTTTGTGCCTTTGTTGAAGCTTCCTCAAGTAAGACCCCTTATCCTTTATCCAATTACATTTCATATCATAATTTTTCTACTAACCACTATGGCTTCATGAGCTCCTTGGATAAGTCCATAGAACCAACAACCTATGAGGAAGCCAGGGAAAATGCTTATTGGCAAGAGGCAATGGATATTGAGCTAAAAGCACTTGAACAAAACAAGACTTGGGTAATTTATGAACTTCCGAAAGGTAAGAAACTTGCGAGATGCAAGTGGGTCTTCAGGGTGAAATATGATTCTAATGGTAGTATTTCAAGATATAAAGCTAGGCTTGTCGCCAAGGGATATAGTCAAATGGAGGGTCTAGATTATCATGACACATTTGCTCTAGTAGCAAAGTTGGTTACTTTTAGATGTTTAATATCCATGGCTGTCATGCAAGGATGGATGATGCTCCAATTGGATGTAAACAATGCTTTCCTCCATGGGGAACTAGAGGAAGAAGTTTATATGAGTTTGCCCTCGGGACACAGTAGACAGGGGGAGGGACTTGCTTGTAAGTTACTCAAATCCATATATGGGCTCAAGCAGGCTTCCAGAAATTGGTTTGCCAAACTTAGGTCCACCTTGGTCTCTCTTGGATATGCTCAATCAAAGGCGGATTATACCTTGTTCATCAAGAAAAATGAAAGGGGCATAACAAGAGTCCTAGTATATGTGGACGACATTCCAATCACAGGAAGCCAAGAGGATGAAATAACATAGCTCAAAGAAGATCTATTTATGGCTTTCCAAATGAGAAATTTGGGAAGACCAAAATACTTCCTTGGAATTGAGTTTGCCATAGCTACTTATGGGTTATTCTTAAGCCAAAGAAAATATACATTAGATATTATATCATATGTTGGTTTGTTGGGAGCAAAACCAACACGAACCCCTGTAGAACAAAAAACATAATTTTTGAATCAACTTCGAGCATGGAGAACCCAAGCCCTCTTAGGCAGCTGATTGGAAGGTTGATGTACTTAACTGTCACAAGGCCCAACATCATGTACACAATCAATTTGCTATCTCAATTCATGACAAGCCCAACACAAAATCACATGTCAGCTGCCTTACATATTGTTAAGTACTTAAAAGGAAGCCCAGGTGAAAGTTTGCTCTACAGATTAGATAATGGCAGAAACATATTCATTTACACTGATGCCGACTGGGGTGCTTGTCCAATCTCTAGACGATCAACCACAGGATATGTTAATTTTATTAGCAGCCATCCCATTTGTTGAAAACCCAAAAAACAGCAAACAATCTCTCGTTCATCAGCAGAATCAGAATACAGAAGCATGGCAATAGGCGTGGTAGAGATTCAATGGTTATGTTATCTTTTTATGGATCTTGGACTGTCTAGACATTCAATTAAACTATATTGTGAAGCAAAGCTGCCAAACACATTGTAGAAAATCCAGCCTTATTCCATGTGAGGACCAAACACATAGAGATGGATTGTCACTTTCGTAAGAGAAAAAAGTTCAAGATGGTTTAATTAACTTAGAGCATATATCTTCATGCAAACAAATTGCAGACATATTCACAAAACCATTGACCAAAGATAAATTTCATGCACATGCTAGCAAGTTGATTCATGACATTCACTCCTCAACTTGAGATGGAGTGTTAAGAATTACTTTGTCATCTCTTGTTAACCTTTTTTTATTTATTATTTTCTTCTCTTTATTATTTTTCTTTTTTCTGTCCGGTCAAACCTTAATGTATTATCATTTCTTTTGACCTATCATCATAGACATGGCGGTGAGACACCATATATAATTTGGGACCTATAAATAAAGAAATGAAAAGGTGCAGCCGACATGATTATTTTAGGGCTTCATCATTCCCCTTCGTTGCTGTGTGTTTTCCACCTGCTCGATGTCAAGGTTCTGTGCGCAGGATTCTTTTGGGAGCTCTCACAGCCTCATCCGGGGGAACTGGGTCCTCTGCTTTGCAACTTGATATTTTTAGAGATTAGAATATTAATATCAAATTGATATAAGTTAACGCTTGTACTCAAAATTGATATTATTAGTAAAACATCTCTTAATTGTCTATATCAATATTAACTTTAAAATTGACAGAGTCAGAAGTCCCTAATATTGTTATCAAAGAGAGTCTTAACTAAAGTTATTTGAAAAATTCCATGTGCAAGGAACTGCTTTTGCAGTGAAACTTGCATCTCAAAAGTAATCATTGAATAATATTTATCGTACAATAATAATTCGATAAAACAAGTAGATGCTGAAACAGATTTGTTGGTTTGAAAATAGCCCCCCAGCAGGTTGAAGGCGATCCTTTATGGTGCATTTAGGTTTTCATCATCTGACCCATAAAGTGTAGGCTTAATTTGACCATTCCAGCAAGGGCCAACCTGAGCTCCCCCAAACCCTACTCGTTGGCTCTCCAAGGTGGGCATAGTTTTGGCAAATTTGCATAAAAGTTCATTCATTTTGTTCACTAATTAAATTTCTTTCTTTACGAGAATGTCTCCTTCTAAAAAAATAAAGATAAAGGTTCTTACAAATGGGAAGGCAAATTTCCTTCCATACACATACATTAAACATAGCTTTTGTTCAAGTTACCCCATTTTTGATGGTTGGACGACCCGGTCAGGTAGGGTCCCGTTGTAGTCGTAGAGTTGTGCAACCCAATTGAATCCCAACACTGTGTCAGAGACACGGGTCGAGACCTAGCTAGTCAACTAGATTTCCAACCAGGTCAGACAACTCAACCCAACGTGGTCGAGACCCGGCAAAACCATGGTCCTAGGTTTAAACATTTTAGTACCCAACATATTTTGTCAAAAGATCTTTAAGGGCCTGTTTGGATACTCTACTAGACATATATATTGATATTAAATTTGTATTATAGTGTCAATTATAGTGCTAAATGTATCTAGTGTCAATATCTAAAGTTATGAAGTATCAAACTTAGGGTTTTTTTGTTTGGCTATAAAATATGTTCCCTGGCCTGTTTAAGGAAAGCTTTGTAACCTCTACTCTTTGACTATCTGACTCTTTGGATATCTTAAAAAGCTCCACATGTTGACTCCATGAACTCTCAACTTTTGTTGTTCTCCGTTTTATTCGAAGGCCATTTTACGAAGACAAGTTGGAGAGTGTTTATTAAAATATTTTGTAAAGAAATCTATTATAATAAAAAGATATATAAAAATGATGTAAAATTAAAATATCAACATAAAACTCATAATATTAAATAAAATAAATTATTTTTAAATTCAAGGTTATAAGTTAACAATTATTTATGAAACCGATATTCTTTTTCTTATCACAATCATGTGTCCTGAAAACTAATCTTATTAAATGAATTACTTTTATTTAGAACTACGATAACACATTAGAAAAACTCATTTTAAATTATGAGTGATGTCAACAGATGTTAAAAACCATTTTAGCACTAAAAAATATTACTCAAATGTTAAATTAAGGATGACATGTCTATGCTAAAAATATCTTGAAATAATGAATACATGGGATATTTGACCTTTGACAAGAGACTTTTCAGAAAAAAAATATACTTAGTTTATGACATATTTATCTATTTTTAAAAACATGACTTTTCAATAATATTTTATTACATAGTGATTTAGCTATCTCTTTAGCTATTATAAATGTAAAAAATAACTCAACAATATTTATTGTCATTATTGGTATGATCAAAAATCTTAGGTAGAATTTCAAAAATAACAAAAAGTTGATGTACAACATGTGATCATGTTTTTGGAAAGATGGATATGCGTGTAACCAAACAAGGGAAGTTGTTTTTGGTTTCCCCGAAAAGTCACTCCCTCAGAAACTATTTTGAAATTTTTTTTACCTAGAACCAAAAGGACCCTTACTACTTCAACCAAACAAGCATTATACATTGACAAGGCATGGCATGTAGATGTAGGCTAATGTAATATAACCTTCTCATAAGTCATTATCAGCCAACAACTTTTAGCACTCCTCAACACAATAAATAAACAAAAAGGACATGGCATGTTATTTGGCAGATGATTATTTAGGAAAATATCAAGGGGGGGGGTATAGCAAGTTGATTTGTTTCTCTGTCTTATACTCAATCCTTACCATAAAATCAGTCTGATAATATGACCCAGGAACATCAGTGTCATAAATCAAATTGAAGCCCAGTGAGGAATTTCAGAATCTAACAGAGTTATGTAAGGCCAATGGCCTTGGGAGAAAGAATGATGATGCCTCCTCCGGCAGCCTTATCTTCTGTTGCGGCCTCTTTGAGTCCATGCTGTTCCTTTGACCCTTCAGTGCCTTGCATGATCTCATGTGAGAATGCAGCCTTTCTGGTCTAAATGACCTCCCACATTGCCTGAAGATCGTTCAAAATATTAATGTGGTGTTTGGTTGCATGATAAATTGAAGTTTTGTGACGATATTATATTTTTGTAACAAAACTTGTTGAGAAATAGTTGGCAACCATTATAAGTTTTTTTTTATAGTGACTTCCTTTCTGGACCAAAAAAATGGTCTCATCTCTTATTTTATCTTGTGGTACCCTCATTTTGTTTGGTCATATATTTACATGATACCCACTAGTTTTTTTATTACATCTTTTCCAAACATGACAATTTGATGTCATTGACTACCTTACATTTTATTTTAATATAATTTTTTATCTTTGAAGTATATAAAAATTTGTTGCGTAACCAAACATCTATTTGGTCAGTGTATCTTAAGAATAAGATGTTCCCGTCTTTGAATTTGGTTCATAGTGTATGAACTGTAAGTGTTGCTTGCTTTTATAGTGGGTTAGAGTTAATCCTGGCATAGTTTCCTAAGGTGATTTAACCTAATCTTCATGGTAGGCAGACCTACACTTAATTTGCTTCTACTCTCTTATCTCATGTAAAAAAGATGTTAATTTAATTTAGTTGATGCATTTATTGAGTAAAAGGTCTAATCTTAGTCAAAGCTAGTATGTGTAAACACATTTTCCTTGTTTTATCTCAAATAAACAGGTAAAATTTGAACAAAAGAAGCTGTAATTTGTAGGTTTCACATGGCAAAAGAGGCAAAATAATAGAAATGCTCGAACAATCTAAAATTCTCAACATCTGACTTGAGGCTAGCTAGCTAGAGAATAGGTTGTTGAGTTTGGTGACATTCTTGAGAGAAGATTATCGAGCACTCCAACAACCCAAACCAAATGAGCCATTATAAACCTTTCAACTTCATTTATTTTGTGTGCTGCAAAATCAATTGGGGAGGATAAGCAAGCACACGCTCGTGCCTGAGCAAAAAAAGGTAAAGAATGCTCTCCCCCCATCCCCCACCTCTCTCTCTCTCTCTATTTGTGTGTGTATATATAAGGCCTCCAAAGTATGTTACAAATGAAAACAACATAAGATGTGTGATGCTGATCTTGTAAGGTGGTTCTTGGCACCAACCACAACCAATAACCTTGTATAGCAACCCCCCACCGTCGCCTGCCTCAGTTTTAGGTGGGCGACTGAGCTTGCAAGATAATGAGATAATATCTTATATATGCCGTTCAAGGGAAGGGCACGAAAGCAAACATACGGGCTTGAAGCAAGCAAGCAGGGTCATTCTGAACGGGCGAAAGCAATATCAACTCCTCGCTTGGTAATTCTGAAAGGCACGGGTAAATTAAAGGACTTACGAGCAATTAGGCCCCGCCGCCGCCGCGCGTGCTGCCTTCTTCCTCCTCTCTCCTCCGTCGAACCCGTCCTTCGTCGAGCTGCTTCTGCTGCACGTCGTCTGATCTCAGTTACCTCCGCTCCACCGGGGTTGAGCTAGATCAAATCCTACGTTCTTGGCACTTGTTACCTGGCCTGGCCTTCCGGCGGTCTCCGCTGCTGGTCCCTGCTGCCGTTGCCGCCGGACGCACCGGACCTGCGCGGGGTCACCGGGATCAGCGCAGAGTCGTAGGTCCGCACGGCGTCGGTGCCGCAGCTCAAGAGGCGCCTGAACACCAGTGACGCGTGGCCGCTACGGCCACCGCCGGTATTTCCGCCCGGAACGAAACTGCCCCTCTTGTCCGGTTCCTCGCCGGCGGTCCCTTCCTTCTTCTCTGCAAGGTCGGCCGAACCAAGAGTATCTGGCGATGGGGAGGATGCTGGGCGGCGGCTAGTGGTGCGGGCACTGGCGTGCGGTGGCGGCGAAAGAGACCCGGCGATATACCATTGGTGGTGCTCGCTCTTTTCATCATCGTCGCCGTTGGCGCATGGTGTTGGGGGAAGGTCGCCGTCAGCGTCCTCCGCCGCTGGTGCCGCACCTTGCAATACGAGGAACATTTAAAACGTTTAAACAAGATAGAGTAGGTCATCGTGGGCAGCAGGTCGATGACATGCTCTGGGTGTGACTCGGGTTGACTCACATCAAATCCGATTAGTCAATACAATGTGAAGTTATTAAGGGCGGCACCTGGGTGGTGTATATTCGGTTCTTTTCACAAAATATATTAAATATATTATTAAATATATATTTAATAATTTATCAAATTATATATTTAATAAATTTTTGTGAGAGAATCGAGAGTACATTTAAGATGAGTATACGAAGTTATTTGACTATTTGAGACTAGCTTGCCAAATTTCAGACTAACTCTGTTCGACCTCCAGCCGACTTAGCTGACCGGGTTTGTCGATCTTGAGCCGACGGACTGATCTAATCGACTCTGGTTGGATTGACGGATTCAGACTCGAATGAGATTAGTTTTTTCAATAGAAGGAATAGTCGCAAGTTCCCAATGAAAAATAATCATAATTTATTAATCACTTAAGTGATGATTTAATTAATTGAATCAAAATTATGATTATTTTTTATTTAAGACTGAGACTACACTCAAATGGGATTGGTTGGGCCCATTTTTGATTAGAACAGTCAGTTGACTAACCCCACCCCCATCCGGTGTTACATGATTTTATCCGCTAACAGTCTTCTCATTCGTCAAATTTAGGGGCGGCAATGGGGCGGGCTGACTCGCGGGTCTTCGGGCCGGGCCAAATGTGGACCTGATATCGGGCCATCGACTTGGGCCCGCGGGCTTACACCGGGTTCTGTTCGGGTCAAGCGCGGGCCGACGTCGCCAGTTCGCCTAGGGCGTGGGTGAGCGCCGAGCGGCCGCCGCTCCTTCTCCTCCCCTCTTTGTCCGTCGAACTTGGAGAACTCCATCGTCGGCGCCCGATCGCCTTGGGAACGGTGGCGTCGATGAGGGCGTCCAGCGTCGGGAACCCGCAGGCCTCGGCCATCTTCACCTGTTCGTCGGGGGTGGCCGAGTTGTGGCGTCGCGGGAAGGTGTCACCGGGCTTGGAGGGCCTCCACCGAGATGGATCTGCGCCGACGCGCGAAGGCGGCGGCGGTCCGTGGCAGCAGATCCGCGGAGGAGGGAAGCGGATTGGAGGATCTCGCTGCGGAAGACGGAGGGAGGGACGGAGGAGACATAGCGAGCGGAGGTGAGGTGGTGCGGGCGGAGGGGTAGCGGGGAGTGCTCCGCCCGGTGGAGGAGGCGGCTCGGCCGTGGCGCGGTTGGCGATCCCGCGTGCCCGCTCCATGGCGATCTCGACCGCCGCGGGCGTCCAACGGAGGAAGAATGTAAACGGAAGAGGGGCAACAGGTGGCGCACTTTCCGCCGCCGCGCCTGCCTCCGCCTTCGCCCTCGAACGCCGCCCACAGCGCAGCTCCACTCCTCGATGCCCCGGAATTCGCAACCCTCATTTATGCCGGCCGCGAGCTCGTCGGCTGGCGGGCGGCTCTCACATCATTAGTTTCCTAACCGAGCCTAATCGGTTCAGTTAAATCTCAGAGGCATAATGGTATGCTGGTCTTTGGCAGAGATGATATGCCCCCCCATAATGGTATGCTGGTCTTTTGGCAGAGATGATATATGTATGTTTCCACTTTTGGCAGAGGCATCATGTATTCTATCTTTTGTTCAAGTCAAATTTGTTGTTTTTAAGAATTTAGAAACATTACGATTTTTTTGACAGTTTTCATAATTTAGCGATTTTCAGGTCTCTAGAGTTTCTCTAATTTTATGATTATTTTTTGTATTCAAAGATTCTCGATTTGTGAAAATTTTTAGACTTTATTAACTACAAATCTCTTTGTTTTTACATTTTCATGCAATTTTCAGACCATTAAAATATTTTGATTTGGTAGAAATTTAAATTTTGTATCATATTTATATTTTTTATTCTGAATTTTATACATTTTTATATTAGAAAAGATCGGGCCGGGCCGGGCCAAATTTAAATTTTATGCGGGCCGGGCCGGGCCGGGCCAGAAATACAATGCGGGCCGGGTCGGGCCGGCCCGTTCTATTTTGAACTGGGCCTGTATTGGGCCGACTTCGGGCCGGGCCGGCCCGGCCCATTGACAGCCCTAGTCAAATTCCAGAGCAAAGAGACACGTTATTAATTATCGGTACTTCTCAAATCCAATTATATTTACCCGTGGCGGCGGCAACCGAGGTGGAAGAGGAGGCGGCGGAAGAGGAAGAAGTGGAGTTGGACCGTTCGGTGGTAGTGACGGCGGCCACCTCCACGGCAGCCGAGACACGGGTGGTGACCAGGGAGCCCTTGAGGACGTACTCCCCGCCGGAGCTGGGGGTGACGAGGTCGTCGTCTGCAAGGTCCTCCCACACATGCCCCTTCTTGTACCTCCTGCAATCGAGTTGTAATTAAAGAAATTCTGCATTCAGGGCTGAAGTGATAACATCACTCTCTCCCCCTCTCTCTCCTACCTCTTGCAGGCCCAGGCGAAGGAGTCCGGCATCCCCGGCCCCCTCAGCTCCGATAGCCACCTCTTCACATCTGCAAGAGAACACATATGCAAGGCCTAGCTGAAAGGAAGGGGGCGGGGAGGAGTGTGTGTGTATGTATATATATATATGCCCAGATGGAGGGGAGGAAAAGGGCTTGGAATGGAACCAGGACAAGATCACCTCGGAGACGGACGCCGTCCGGCGCCTGGTGGCGGCGACGGCGAACGACGCGGATGAGGTGGGGCTGCTCCTCCTTCCCGTCGCGGCTGAGGAAGTACAAGATGTTCACCTTCTCCTCCTCCTCCTCCTCCTCCTCCTCCGCTGCGTCTCCTCCTCTTCTCATGTCTCTCTCCTCGGATGCCGGCGTCCTCACCGCTTCCCCGTGGCTGTCGGGCGAAGAGTTCACCGGCGGCGCACGAGGCGCGTGCATCTTCTTCTAAGGGGTACGTACACGCACGCGGCTCATCGGCGAAGGTGGAGGAAGAAACAAGAAATCCCGTCGGTGGCTACCAGCCCCTTGTTGTCTTCTTCGACCTCTTCGCCACCGGTGCGTGCGGGGCTCAATCCGTCGCGCGCGGAGCTAGATACATAGAAAAGAGCGTTAGGACGTCGAAGGACTTAGTCTCGTATTCAGTACGAGAGTATTTTTATAAGTCTGATTTTATTATCTCAATATCTAAAATTTAAAGTTTTCACGTAAAATTAAAATAGATAAACTCTAGTTCTGTCTTTCCGGTGAGTTCATCTTCTATTTTTGCTCGACTCTATATCGGGTATTTTTATTGTGACTTCGACAGTGATGATTGACCGATAGAAAAAAATGTTGAAAGACTTAATCTCATATTAAATACCGTAGAGAGTATTTTCATATTTATAAATTTGATTCTAATTATCTCAATATTTAAATTTTGAGATTTTTCACGTCGAACTGTGACTTCCTTCGTCCATGACTTACGGGCCCGGTGGGTGTCAGGAAGGAAGATCGTAAAAGGGGCTCGGGTGATTTTTGTGTTACAAAGCAATGCAACGCTTCTTCATATTTGGCAAAATACCCATGTTGTGCGCACGTAAAACCCACACATATATTCTCGCTTGAACTCAAATCTCGCTCTCATTCTCTATATATATATGCTCCCCTTAATCTCTATGTTTCTCCATTCTGGAGCTCCATTCCAGTGTCATCTGGGGTTTGATTATCAATTGTTTGCATTGTCGTCTTGAGCATCTTCTTCATCTCCTCGAGTTGGTATTAGAGCTACAGATTCATGAAAAATTCTTCAACGATTTCCGCTACAAACACATCTTTGTGTCAAAATTTCGTTTGCTATCTTATTTCTACCAAATATTTCTTACCGTATATTAGTGAAACTTAACGGTGACAACTGCCTACCTTGGAGAGTTTAGCTAGTTTCATTTTTAAGGAGATCGAATCTTCTCAGGAGATCTCCTGAGAGGGTCAGGTTAGATCACATACATACTTTTGATGTGATAGATATTATATCATTTTTAATGTTCATCTCATCATCTGTCACATTAAAAATACATATGATCTGACCTAATCTTCTGCTCAAGGATCCAATCTCATTTTTAAAACACTTACAAGTTGACGAGACTTGTGATGGGAGTATCTCATGTGCATCTCCTTATATTCTAGATCCTCGTGATCTGACGAACAAGATTCTTAATCCAGATGCAAAGATTTGGAATTAATGCGATTACTTAGGGCCCGTTTGTTTGCACGTAGAAGGTGTTGCATGCGTTGGTTTTCGGGAAAATAATGACAAAATGTTATTTGCTTGTACGTAAAATGTAAATCATGGAAAACAAGCTACGGAGCACGTCGTATCAATCTGGACACCGTTTTTGACAAATGATGGTTGACACATTTCTAATATATATTATATATTTTAAAAATTACTATTTAAAATTAATTTTATAAATACATATAACAGTGGTTAAAAGTTTATTTTATTTTTATGTACTTGAAAAATAAAATAAATTTATCGAAAAACTAATTTATCATACAAATTACTCTTATAACAAATGATGAACATATATTCAAATGACCAAAAATAATTTAAAAATAACAAAATAATAGATCATGTTTTCTAAAAATATTTGATTGATATATAAATAATAGAATATGTATTAAATTTTATTAAAAATAAATTAAAAAAACGATTAATTTAATTTATTTTTACATTAATATTTTGTTATAAATAAATAATTTAATTATATAAATATTTATAAAATTATATTTACTGTTTTGAAACATTTGACGAAACTTCGTGAAAATCAACTACATGCAACTAAATGGCTAATATTGTTTTGAGTTTTCTTGAAAGTAATATCCAATGAAAAAAAATTGATTTTAAATTTACATGAAACCAAATAGACCCTTTTATCATTTCTTTTGTTAATTTTACCTCTAGTTATTGAATATTCTATATCTCTACTCGCATCTCAAAAGCAATTATTGATATATACGTATGCTAATATTTCTGAGTAGGGGTGCAATCGTGCCAAGTTGAGTCGAGCCAAGTCAAGTAGGCACAATTCAAGTTTGACTTGGTGAAATTTACCACTATTTGAATTTGGCTCTGTACTTGTCGAGCTTTCTCGTGTCTTGATCGAACTTGATTTGATTTGAGCTCAACGAGTTCGAGCTCACATCGTGGACCCTCTCGTTCAAATCTCAAAGTCAAACAAAATCTTGTTCAAGCTCGAATGAAAACTAAGCTTGAGATCAAGCACTGTCCATTAAAACTCGAGACAAGAAAAAAACAAATCCTTGAGAGATACGATACATGACTGTTAAATGGAGAAGGGAAAATTGTGTTGGCTGCTGGATGATACCCGGAAGAGAACTGCTGGTCAACGGAGGAGAACCTAGATGCGACTGCACACACTGTCTAGGGGACCATCGTTGGGGCTCGACAGGTTCTTCAATGATGAGATGAATAAAGAGAGAGACAAAGGAGGAGGTGACCGTGGATGTTAGAGAGAGAGAGAGAGAGAGAGAGAGAGAGAGAGAGAGAGAGAGAGAGAGTCAATGGAGGAGGTGAAGGTGGCAGAGAAACAATGCTCGGCTGGTTCTCCTTCTTGGCGACACGGTGGAGAGAGAGAGAGATGGGAATGGATATGAGCAGGGGATTGGGGGAAGGAGAAATGAGAGCAGCTATCTGACTATGTTGGTTGATGGGGCCTTCATTCCCAATACCATTTGATAGGGGATTGGCATCCGCGATGTCAATTCTTTTGGTGGTAATCGCAAGATAGTTGAAAATATTCAAAAAAATAACTCCTTCGCACTTTTAATAATGCAGAGAGTAACATATACAAAAATTTATACATAATCTTCTTGGCACTCAACAAATAATTAGACCAATATTTAAACAAAGTAATTAATCAAACTGTTCGCCAATTTATCAAGCCAAATAGATCTTATGTTCAAACTTGACTCATTTATGAAACAAGTTTTTTTTGTTCAAACTTGTTTATTTAACTTAATAAAAAGTTGAGTCAATTTTTTATCGAATTGAGTATTGAGCTATACTCAACGAGTGTATTAGTTTGTTTGCACCCGTACTTCTAAGACAAGGATCTTATAGTTGCATCTTCAACTTTAGCAACTCAAGAAATGATCAATGAAAATTAGCGAATACAATAAAAAATTTAAGTATATTTCAAAATTCTAGTTGTTACTTTAAATCTAGTTTTTCCAAGTGATATGTTGTTATGTGTTTCTGCTACTGAATTCAACCCATTTACAACCCTACTCATATAACAAGAGGTTTAAACTCTGACACTAGCCAATTTGCTTGTCTATAGGTGTATGTATGAGCTTTCTTTAACATAAAATGTAGACATCTTAAAACATATAAAATTGAAAGAAATTCTACACAATAAGACATTGAATCTCCTTAAATCGATCTTTGATTTTATTTCTCAAAATTGGAGTGCTAGATGTGAGAACCTCGGATTGTCCTTTAAAGAGAGAATAATGAGAAAGGGAGGAATGTTTTGCAACTAAGAGTGCTTGACTCTTCTCCCCCTCACATCACACTTATAAGTTAAACAAATTAACACATTAACCTGATAAAGGTGGAACTATAGGGGTGCCTTGAGGGATTGTCAAAATTGCTAAAATCTTAGGGGAATCAGTAGGGGTCTGGGAGGGAATTGGCCTTTGGCAACTGATATCATACTTATCTAGTTGATATTGGACTAATATTTGGCTTGATTATGAGAACATAGGTGGATTTAAGTCCTCCAAGTGGAATCAGCCAATTTTGTTGATCCTGATCTATTCTACCAATAATTCTATCTAGATTGGTCATTGTCAACCAATGCAAGTTGAAATTTTAAAAAAAATTAATTATATATTATATTTTAACTTAGTAATAATGATTTTTTATCATGTGGTAGATGAAAAGATTCAGTAAAGGTTGATAGACATCTCATGCTGGTGGGTGTCACACACGTGGATCCAAATCTCAGCCAAATGGAGCCTAGATTTATTCTCAGTCTCAACCAAATTCATCTTAGTTTGGAACTGCTTTGCCTAGTCTATTTTAGCTAGGTGGTTCTTAGACTGCTCTATCTTGTCTACCTTACCATATAAATAGTCTATCTTTGTATGCCTATGGTATATATATATATTACTAATATCTTATCATTTTTATGTTTAATTAGTTTCATCTAATAAACATAGAAGACGTCCTTCGACATTACCTCTTGGATAGTCTCTGACAATCTATTTGGTAGGGGGTTGATTGTTGGGCCTAGTGCTTTGCATTTTCAACTTATCTTGGAGTTTATAATAGAGTGCAATGTAATTTATGATAACAAAATTGTAGCACTTTTCTTCTAGAGAAGTTATCTTATGAGAGCTTAAGTAAAACAATTATCTTTTAATATTTAATAATTAATAGATAATTTTTTTTTAAAAAATATTAATCACCTTAAATACAATCATTAACACTTTAGGTATTAGGGGATGCGTCCACCAATGCATAGATATTAAAACACACGGGTGAAATGCATTGCTTAGATATTAATATGTTTAGCTTATTTCTATTCATCATTGTCTATTATGACTAATAATACTTGTATATTCATTATTTTATAGGACATCTACTAGAAGAGACATATGAGAATATATCTCCGTAGATTGAGATGAATCAGTGGCATCATATATGTGACTTATGGATGTGAGATGACAATAAGATAATATCTTTTATTTTCTCAATTTAAGTATGATGCTCATCTATTTTTAAACTCTTATGAATTTTATAGTAGACACTTAATGACATATATAAAGGTAATAAAGCTAACTTATCTATGTCTTATAGAAGAAGAATGATTAACATTCATCAATTTCAAAAATAGTTTGTCAATATTTATTGTATATGTTAATTTTTTATTGATTTAACATGTCTTAAACTGATCTTAAAGTATATGCACAGATATCAAAACAATGTTGTCCTTCTATACATCCAAAGATCTTTTATATTACACATACCTATGAAAATCTTGTTGGATCCGATGTCTAGATCAACAAAAAAAGTTATCAAATGATGGCAATTAATTTTGCTATAAATCTTAATTTTATTATTAAATTTTACCTTTTAAATTCAAATATTATAAGTAATATATTTTTTAGCATAATATGACATAATTGATGATTGCCTTAGCAACTGAGGAATCAGATTCTATGGTATCATCAGCATTTAGTCCCAAAGAGGATTTTGTTGCCATCATGTAGAGACAAACATGACGGAACCGATATGCAAAATGAGAACATACTCGCACCACCTAGTAAAGTGGAAATAGTGGAGTTGGTACAAGCTCCACGATTCATGAGTTGATGAAAAAGGTGAAGAAGCAATCTTAGATGAAGATTCATTATGAATATGAGATTTCTGGTTTAAAGCAACAACTATTGGATCAACAAAAGTTATTGGAGAACAAGTTTGAATGGCTAACAGAACAAATATTAGCCCAACCAGTTGATCCATCGACATCATCATTGCTTATGGGATAAAGAGAGAAGGATAGAGATGATAATGATGAGGATGAAGAGAATAAGGAGAGGTCTTATGGAAAGGATAAGTGAAATATTTATGATTTTTATGATGTATATTATTTCTAACTTTCTATTAAATGAACATATTGATTGTATGTAACTATGACTACTATTTATTAATCATGCTATTGATTTTCCTTTTATGAATTACGCGTAGTCTTAGCATTTGAAATTGTCTATACACATTATGTATGTTATATGAACATGTTGGATCTTGTATAAATAAGTTACATGAACTTATTGAATGTACATGGTGAATGAATGAGTAAATTGTAAATGTACAAATTGATAGTTGTATATAAATATATTGCGTATATAATTGATAGGTTGTATGAATAGATTGTGGTTATATTAACAAGTTGTATGAGATATATCTTTTTATGATTGAATGTGGTTATATGAATATATTGCGTAAAACATGTAGATTGTGGTTGAATGATGGTTCATTTGACAGAGTTGAATATGAATGTACAAGTTATGAGTTATTCTGAACCTATTTGAATTTTTACAAGTTACAAATGTATAAATTCGTATATTAATGGATTTTTATTTTAAAAATTAAAATATTTTTAATTAATAAGTTATTAGTGATGACTTATAACCAACACAAGTGCGATCATTGATAAACTTACTAATGAAGACTTAAGTTGCCACCAAAGCATATTCGAATGACAGTGACGGGGAATTTTGATTTACTTTGACAATGGCCTAAGTTGTAGTTGGTAATTTTATGGGTGACAATTAAACCGTCGCCACTAATTAGTTGTGATAACTTAAGCCGTCACCACAAACTTATTGGCGACGACTCTAGCTATTGTTGATAATTAATTGGAGATAGTTGATAAGTTGTCTTGAATAGCATTAGCGGTGATAACTTTTCATTAACTTGTCCCTAATATCATTGATGACAAGTTTATTTGCGATGACCAAGAGATAGCTTTAAAGTTGTCACAAAAAATTATGACGATAGGTTTTGCTTTGTGGCAACAACTTTAAGATGTCGCCCCTAATTGTGTTTATCTTATAATGAATAGTCAATTCTATAGATCTTCCAACACCTCATTTTCAAGTTTTCAAGCATGAATGGATGTGAAGTCTCGACAAAGAACAACCTGTGATTCTTCTTTTAGTGAGATATAGTCTAAAGAAGGTATTTCCTCGGTCATTAGTTGAAGGAGAGAATTCTTCGATCAGATATAAATAAATAAGAGTTAAGGATGATAAATGAAATGCATCACACATGTGAATTTCACTTATGTGAAGAGCATATCAAATTCTCTAAGTACAGATTAGGGACGTCAACGGGTTAATTAGTTATTAATCGGCTAACAACATTATCCATATCCTACTCTTGGAGCAAAATGTGTATCCACTTACTGTTAGATGGAGAAGGAATATATCTGCCAATCATTTTCTACTGTCCATTAATAAGTAGTTAACTATCAGTTTAAGCCTTTAAGGATATATAAAGATAGACACGTAAATATCTAATTAGACATGTTTACTGGTTGGATTAATAATTACCAAATTTGTCAAAAACTATGATTACATTTCGAATCTATACAGAGTATTCTAAATTAAATCCAAATCTAAAAACTGATTTAGACATACCTAACAACGACACTTAGGTATTCTTATATTTTCTCCAACTTAATTTTCTATGTATTTTAGTAAATTAAAATTAAGAAAAAAATTATATCTTTTTAAGATTTGAACAGTTAGATTTTTGTACCCCAATATTTGACTCATCAGACTATTTTGTCATAATTTATATATGAAGTTTTTAGTGAAATCGATTTTATATCAACCTATAAATTCAAGATGACACATTAATAATATAAAAACGCCAGATTGGAGATCAATATTTAAATCTATATTTACTTTTTTGTACGAGATATTAAATTTTAATTAATAGCATGTTGGAATAGTTGACTGAATATAGAGTTCGGATCACCTCAATCTTCGCGTGGAGAAAGTACTCTCAGTTTTTAATAAAAATCGATCATGATCCTAGGTCACTTAAGTAGTGATTCAAGTAACAAATTTAGTGAATCGCCGTCGAAAAAATAAAATGCTTTATTAACTCATTACTCATCGATAACAAATTATATTAAATTTGATAATAAATTTGTAAGACATTGATAATAATTCAGTAATAATTTATTAATTTATTAACTCGCTGTCCAAAGAATTGAACTTTACCGGCTGTTATGTTCGCCCCCGAGACGTCTCTTCGTCAGAGCAGAGCAGTTCCAATCTTTCGAGGGACCGTCAGCTATACCCTCCGCACCATGACTGATCAAGAGGATTTGGACCCATCGCCCACCGTGCCCACCCTCCACCTTGCCTCCCTTTAAAGCTCTTTCATCCTCCTCCACTGCCTATCTAGCTACCTTTTTGCCGGTATATACGTACGTCAGCCGAAGGAACCTTGTGCGTCGGGGATCTTGTGTGGCCGCCGGCGAAGCCCTCCTCCTCGGATGCTTTCCTCTCCTCGACATGCGTGGCCGGCTTGCTACGGTGTTGGAGGAACCGGTAGCGGCGGAGGACGGGGCCGGGCGCGGGGCGCGGCGGCGCCGCCCCCTGCGGCAGCTGATCAGATGGAAGCTGCCGCCGTTGCTCTTCCAGAGGAGGTCGATGGACCACGACCTCAGGTTGCTCCTCAGCGTCCTCGGTTGCCCGCTCTCCCCCGTCGCGGCCGCCTCACCGACGTCGCCGCCGCCGGTCCATGAGCTCGCAGAAAAACCACAGCACCAGGTAAGAAGATGAAACATGGTGCGTGTTCAGTTCTCTCTGTGTATAGGAGAAGGAGGAGGAGGGAGAAAGAGGGGGGTGTTCTATGCCCAAGCTTGTCTCGTCGGTGTTGCCTTTCAGGTGTGCTCCAAGGCGGAGTACATAATCAGACAGTTCCGTGCGACGACGGGCTGCGCCAGGATCGGCGGCGCGGCCGCGGCGGCCCGGAGCATCTATGCTTCCGGGAAGCTGAGGATGTCGACGGGCTCCAACGCCGCCCGCGGACCCTGCCGCGAAGGTTGCTTCGTGCTGTGGCACATGGCTCCCAGCATGTGGCTGGCGGAGCTCGTGGTGGCCGGCAGGAAGGTGACGGCCGGCAGCGACGGCGGCGTGGCCTGGAGACGGACCCCGTGGCTCGGCACCCACGTCGCCAAGGGCGGCGCTAGGCCCCTGCGCCGCTTTCTACAGGCAAGGCCCTGAAACGTACTCATGTTTTTGAGAGGAGGATTTTCTCGGTTTTCACACAAATAAGAGTATAAGAATAATTTAAAACCTTCTTTCAACCATGATTTAATAAATTTTATGTGAATACGTATAAGAAACGTACTCATGTTTTTGTGAGTTGATCCCAGAAAGTCTTCTAACAAGATTTTCTCAATTTTTTCACACAAATAAAAATATATAAATAATATAATATCTTCGTTCAACGATGATTTAATAATTTTATATTTTTATTTATACGAAAGAATCGAGAAAATTCTCTCAAGAGTTATAATTTATAAAATTTGTTCTCCATATTTTTAGGGTAAATTTTATTTATTACTTTTTGTCTGGGACAAACGAAATTTATTCTCTAATTTATCTTATAACAAGCGGCAGGCCCTCTCATTTGGTATTGGGATAGTTATAAATATATTGAGTTATCCTTCATTTTCTTGTTTCGTATAAAAATTTAATAAATTTTTATTTTAAATTATCCTTAGATTAGATTAGTCACTAGAATGTTGTTACCTTTGTTCCTCTCACCTTATTAGGATATTTGATATCATTGGAATCAAATTAGGCGACTTAGTTATGCCAGTTATAAAAAAATGCATAGAATTTATTTCTAAAAATATTACTTAATACTAAAGTATATTACATGTAAAATGTTTAATTTTTTACTTTAAAAATTAATTTTTTTAAATCAAATATGATTATGTTGTAATGCTCACAAAGAAGCAAGAATTATACTTTATTAAATCAAATTCTCTAGAGCTTTACTCTATATACTACTATCCTTCTTATTTATTCATTCTAATTTATATGACTATCCGTCTTTTTATCAAACTAAGAATGAGCTTAACATCTCAATTTTTCATCATCATCATCATCATCATCATCATCATCATCATCATCATCATCATCATCATCATCATCATCATCATCATCATCATCATCATCATCATCATCATCATCATCATCATCATCATCATCATCATCATCATCATCATCATCATCATCATCATCATCATCATCATCATCATCATCATCATCATCATCATCATCATCATCATCATCATCATCATCATCATCATCATCATCATCATCATCATCATCATCATCATCATCATCATCATCATCATCATCATCATCATCATCATCATCATCATCATCATCATCATCATCATCATCATCATCATCATCATCATCATCATCATCTTGTTACTAAACAACACGTACTACAACATATATATAAGGTGATTAGAATTTTGTTACCTATTTTAATCATTATTATCCCGGTATCAAATAAGTTATTTAATTAAGTAAGATCTGTTTACTTGCCAGAAAAATGGGACACTCATATCAAATTTTGTGAAAAATCAAATCTCAACAATCATTTGGTTGTCTGTAGAATTAAAACTCTCAGGAAAAGAATATTCTCCTTTCTTGGCCAGCCCCCCATTCTAGACGGAATGCGATCTTCTTGGTCCTTCCATCACCCTATCTCTGTTGCCAATAGAAGGGGTAGCTCGATAAGCATCAGCAGGTGCTTCACGGTTGTTACATCTAAGAATAAAACAGATACAAAATTTTAATTAAAACAGAAAAGGAAAGAACATTTCCTCAAATAAAAAACAAATAAAATATATAAATATAATAACTGTTCAGAGATTCTAAGATATTTACTACGTGTTTTAGAAAACATAAAATTCCAGGGACGAAGAAAGCATAAAATTTGAGGGACCTATTAAGGGTTTCAAGTTTTACAAAGCACGCCTTTAAAAATACGATTAAAATTTTTAACACTACTATAGAATTATTTTTAAATTATTTTATATTTTATTGACAAAATTAAACTTTAAAGGGAAAATATCTTGTGGTCTACACAGTATCAAAGTGTCCTTAAAGAAATTAAGCATCAAAAGTATCTAAAATTTTTTAACAAACAACCAAATAATTGAAAATGGTTTTTGAGAAAACTAATTTTAGGCGTAGTATAGGAATATTTTTTTTATTTTATCTAAACAAATGGACCCTTTTACTATATCAAGTTTTAAGATAGGAAATTGTAAAGAATGATTTACGAACTACCCATTGATCGTAAACATTTTCAAGAAATAAATTATAGATAATTAAAAAAATTATTTATTTAGGAAAAGTCAATTACATGTAGCCATATGGTGGATTAGATATTCTATTCCTTTGAAGGAATTACTCCATAAAAACATTTTTTTATTTTACTTCTACACAGATCCGAATGGACCCGTAGCCACTCACTTACGTCCTCTCCGTCTTCAGTGGATTAGTTGTTCTTGCATCATCCTTGCATCATGGTGGAATTGTAGTAGGTAGTGCTATCCTTACATCTGTTCTTTCAATGACATGGGAATAGCTGTGTTGTTACCTTTGGTTTCTCCTTCATGGATAACACATGTCTAGCTTCTTATATGGCGCATCTAATAAAGACTACTCTCTCCAACAAATTATTGAGGGAATCTGCTCTCCTTCCTGAGACCTGTCCTCATCCATGAATTTCCTTCTGTTGAATGTATCCTACCAGTTCATGTTCATCAGAGAACCTTTATCTACAACATTGCATAGTCTATACAATCTTATTCTATTTGAGAATTCCTCACATTCCTACGTAAGATAAATCTTCAGCGTATTTTCAGTTTTTGAACTAATATAACACAATTTTATAATTTATTAATTTTCAGCATCAACATGGTGAAAATCAACATGGATATTAATTGATTAGCATATGCTGACTTCTAAAACTTGTATCTTTAAATAAAGCAAGAACAGAGAGATATATCAATATATAGTTCAGGCCGGTTTTTATACTTTGCTGCGTTCTTCACAAATGTCTCCAGTTCATCCAAATTCATGAGAAGAACGTTTTCAGGATGGTCTTGTGACTCTTGTCTCTATATATCGCTGGAAGTGGACAAAAGGTGGGGAGTTAGAAATCATTATAGTGAAAGTTTATAGTTTTCTCTCTCCACTACAAAAAGCCTTCTTTATGCAAAGTTGAGAAAGACTTTCCCTATTATTTTTAAAGGTAAAACTGATCTTCAAAGTCCTTGCATCCTGACATCCACAAGATATACTGCAAAATCTATAAAAACATTTCACAAATTGTTCTAGTTACATATATGTACCTTACTAGCTTGTTCATTTCTAAACGAGTCCGAATCCTATCATGCAGGTATTTGAGAGGACTCTCTCGGTCCAAAACTCAATCAGATAGAACTTATACATTTAGTTAAGTGGATTTCACACTTGTATGATGTACATAAAACTCATCTCATTGAATATGAGAGTAGAGTTGATAGAGTCCCCTCGAATGGTTCACCTCCACCCGTGGTGAAGGGACTCCCCACAACCTCGGAGGGGACGAGATGTCCTTATTTAATGAAAGAGAAGGGGATGAGGACGGTGTCGGAAGTGAATTGCACTCTCATGTATAACAACATTTCCGGAAGAAGACCGGATCCTCTCAGAAGACTTCCTGAGGGAGTTCGGTCAGGTCATACACATGTTTTTGATGTGACAGATATCACATCATATTTAATACCTATCACATCGTCGATCACATCAAAAATATGTGTGTGACCTGACCAGACTCTCTCAGAAGACCTCCTAAGGAGATCCGGTCTCGGAAGGAGACCAAGAGACGTTGGCTTTGACTTACTGACCTAAAGGGTGTATCCAGGGACTAGATCCTTTGCTGGTTGCAGCCACCTTCTCCTCTGGCCAGTTCACGGGGGAGAAGGACGTCGGAGACGAGGAATGCTTCGTGCTGAAGCTGGCGGCGGACCACCACGCGCTGTCGAGCCGGAGCGACGACACCGCGGACGTCATCAAGCACGTCATGCTCGGTTTCTTCAGCCAGAGGAGCGGCCTGCTCGTCCGTCTGGAGGACTCCCAGATCACCAGAGTCCAGTCCGTCGGCGACCCGCCGACGTACTGGGAGACGACAGCCTGCTCCCACCTCGGCGACTACCGGCCCGTCGACGGCGTCGCGGTCGCCCACGCCGGGCGGTCCGAAGTGAGCCTGACGAGGCTGGGGGACGGCGTGAGGGTGAGCCCGGAGGGGACGGAGATGGAGGAGACGTGGGCCATCGACGACGTCGCCTTCGACGTCCGGGGCCTGTCCTCCGACTGCTTCCTCCTGCCGGAGGAGATCAGAGGGGACAGAAGCTTGGTTTCCTTCGACGGATGAATGAATTGATGTGGTCTACGCTTCGATCTTGTGGGTGAATGCGGTTTCTTTCTACACAATTAATCGAGTGTTGCGGCGGCGCAGCACGATGCTTCTTGCTTGTGCATGCAGTTACATGAACACACTGAATGCCCCTCTTTTGTATATATAATAAGAGGTTATTTTTCTCCCTCTCACTATGTTTTTCAATATCAAACTAATCTATGGTTAAATCTAGGGAGAGAGTGTTTTTATCTTGAAAATTTTGACTTTGCTAGGGTTAAAGTTAAGTGATCTTAATAAGATTTAAGTGATACATATATATATATATGCTGCACAAGTGTATTGTTATCACACACTCCTTTGTCTTGAATCTTCATCACTTGTCATATCATCGTTTGATATTGATTTGTTTGATGTCCCGCACCGGACATTAATCCTCGGCTCTCATGTGTCTTCATTGGAATCTTCAATCATATCTAGATATGCAATATTCAAATGATCAATTAAAACTTATTTACTCTTATTCTAGTTTTTTAATTTTATGACAATCTTGGAAGAATTTGAATTATTCGGATAATAACATATTATCCAATTCTCTTTTTGCTTAAGTTGGGCCATCTTCATTGAACTTGGGTTTTTTAGATCTTTCTTGATCATTAACTCATATTTTCTAAGTATTCTACTCACACCTATTGAATCCTCACCCATAGATTAGAATTGGTGAGTAAATATACTTTTACCCACCTTATATACCTACTACATGAATAGCCTGCAGGTAAATATATTAATACCTACTAATTACCTATAGACTCACCTTAGTCGATAAATGTTAGATCAAATAAATTGATGTTAACCATCATCAAAATCGATGGACGGCTAATATTCACCCATCAAAATATATATATATATATCTTCAAACCTAAACCCTCACCCCGCCACCTAAATCTTAGCTTCTGCCTCCGAAAAATCTCTCACTCATAAACCCCCCCTCCCCCCGCTAAAGTGAACGTCTGCAAGCAATAATTGGCAGTAGGAAAATCCTATGAAGATAGAAGATTCATTAATGGTTGACCTTCTGCTGGAAAGAAATGCATACATAGAATTTGTAATATAAATGGAGGCACAAAAATCAATCTACCAAGTATTAGAGGGTACATCATGAAATTGATTTGGAAACAAACATGAACATGAGAGTTACCATTCTCCTCAAGCCAACTTCTACATTTTAGATAGTCAACCTTAAAATGTCATGTCTTGCGATAGAAATAACATTTCTTTTCTATCATTTCCAATACTTTCTCTTTCTTTTCTTTGGTGAAATAGATTTTTCTTTTCTCCTTTCTAGGTTTGAATCACCAAAAAGTAGAAGCATAATTAACAACCAGTGATCTTTTCTTACTTTAATCTCTCTTCCTCTTGCAAACACATGAAAATTAACGTATTCAATTTCCATGATTTCTTTTATGTTATAAGAGATTATGAACGAAGAAAACTATGATGCAAGAGAGTTAAAGATAAATGTAACTTGAAAAGTTTCATCAATACTCATGCCCAATGTTTTAAGCTTTCAAACAATGTCGAACATTTCCATAATGTGTTTTTACTCACCACTGGTTCCATTATCTATAACTAATCTATAGAAACAAATATCCTATTTTTTTGTCACTTTTTGCTCTCACGTACACCCCATCGCGTCTCTCCAGGATGCATCCTTTCCGTAGCCACCTCTTCATCAACCGACGTTTAATAACCTTACTTCAGCCCTCGTCTCGACAACAACCCAATCCATATATGTAGATGAGGTTTCTCTCTCTCTATCTCTCTCTCCGTGGATCTCGCTCTATATTGTCGGCCGTAATCCCCCTGACTCTCTTTCTCTCCTTCGCTGCAGTCGACGTAGTGTCGTACAAAGGAAGCCAACTCTACGCTACCATGTACCGACTTGCATGTGGTGCCTCCCCACCCCTGAATGCTTTGATGACTATTGCCGTATTGTGGCTGTAAGTATATGTCTTTTGAGCTTTTGTTCGTTCCAACGTATTTTTATGCATCTCCTCCCTCACGTTTTCTCTCTCTCTCTCTCTAGATCTCCCTTGCCGTCGATGTGGTGTCGCCTCTTTCAGAGGAAGTTTGCCGCCGAATTTCACCCTCCTCATTCTGCTGCTTCAACCCTCTCTATTTGTGTGAACTCTCCCATTCTACCAAGGCCCGAAGAAACTTTGATGTGAAAGCATAGACATTAATAATTATCTAGGATGGTGATAGATTATTAACATGCATGTTTGGTAGAAGTATAGTCAACTATAGGTAAATTTTGTATGGCTGCTAATTTACAGGTTGAGTTTTTTTGCGTGAAGGATACAAAACCTGCTTAATGATTTTTCTTTACGATTTTTATGTATTTCACCTCACTAAGATTTTTACTTTCATTTTCTTAATCACTTACTCATTTAACAATAACGTTCTTGACATTGGTTAAATGTTGCAAACTTAAACTTTGCCTTCGTTATAGTTATTACAATGGAGCCAAAATTTGTTGCAGTCACCAATTCCCTTAAGGGTGAGCACAAAATGGTTCAAACCGAGAAATCAAATCAAACTATCTCATTCGGTTCAGTTTGGTTCGATTTGGACCTTTTCTGTTTGGTTCGGTTTGAAAATTTTTCAAACTAATTTAAATCAAATCAAATCGTTTTAATCAAAAAATTATAAAAAATTATTATAGTATTAATAAAATAATATTTTTATAAGTTTTATAATAAAATAATATTTATTTTGATTATTTTTAACTTAAAAATCATTATATATGTGTAAAAATAATTAATTTAAATATTTTCATACATTTTTAGTTTAAACCGAACCAAATTAATTTCAAATTGGTTTGATTAGGTTCGATTTGAAAGGTTGATTCGGTTTGATTTGAAAAAAAATAGTTTAAATCGGATCAAACCGAACCGTGCCCACCCCTATTCCCTTACTCCTTTGGGTAGTGCGTGGAAAAAGGTTGGGAGACCTCCAATCTGGCTCATAAGACAAGCAAGAAAGTACATGAAAACAAGTCTATGAACTGTTGATAGACTTTGTTTTAATGCGATATCATTTTGGTGATGTTTCTGTTCCTTTATAGTGAAAATTTCCCTCTTAGTTAACTTCAACCGGTGAAGAAAGATATATATGTATTACATTATATGGTTAACATTGTCAGTTTCCGCACTTGGACAAGGTCTCTAGGTGTGTTTGGAGGCAAGTGTTGTACTTTTATTTTGTAAGATGAGTTTTATATTAGTTTTGACTTTTGACAATTGTCTTTCATCTCTCACTATTAAATAAAAAATATTTTTTCGTTATGGCTGTAATGTAGACTCCTAATTAAAACTTAGGCCTTGATGCAACCTGGTTAACTCAGGTTACTATGTTTAAAAATGGGTGATAAGCATTGCACTCTATGAACTATTTAAACCTAGATTTCATAGTTATTACCATATTAGCATCTCTCTTCCACTTCAAAAGTGATGTGCTTAAGCAACTATATGTATTACCATATATCATTTTATTTGTATGGGTTTATGTCTATAAATTGTATATATTTAGATTTAGTTTGGATTTCACATTTAAGATTTGGAAATTTTAACCTTGATGTTTCAACTTAAGAATTTAAAATTCTTACTCCCCTTCTTTTTCTTTGTTATTTAAGGATTGGGATTTCGTATTGGGAATTTGAGATTTCAAGTATTTGATTTGAATTTTGGAGTTTTAGATGTAAGGAATATTGTAATCTTATAATAATTTTTTATTTCAACTTGACATGTGACTCCTTACAGCTCCAACAATACGAAGTCCGGAAAGAAAAAGATAGAGCACGATTAACTTATCCACATTGATATTCGAAAAGAATAATGAGTTAATGGTAAATTATACCAAACCAAACAGGTCTTTATGAAGATATTTGCCAAGTGGTTTACCGAAATTGCAATAAAACTTAATTTGAAAAAACTTTGACCTCTCACAAATTGCACCTTTCAGGATGCATTTTCTTGACATCTTGCTTTTCAATTGAGAAATTCATCTACGGTTAGTAATGGCCACAATCGAAATGATTACTATTTTTATACTTCTTGTTATACAAATTTTGATGCTTTTTGTGTTTGTCCTTATTTAATTAAATATATCCATGTTAACCGCAAATGTACATAAAAAATTAAAATTGTTTATGTACTTACGTAGTTTAACAAAAAATTTAAAATTTAATTCATTTATATTTGTTTCCGTGTGATTAGAGAATAAACATTGGTTATATAATTTGTGTTAAATAAAAGAATTTTAAATATTTAAATTTATCAAGTTGCTAAATATTGGTCAATACCTCCAAGTTGGGAAGGACTCTCAGTGCTTTTTTTGTTGATCAAAAAATTTGACAGAGATATGAGACATTAAACGTGTAATTTTTTTGTAATTTTCTTTATTTTATCTTTTATACAACTAAAATATTTTACCAAATATTTATTTTTAAATATTCTCCTTACATGAATATTCTTAACATATTCCTCAATTTCTGATGTCGGATTGATATTTTTTGGTTCCTTTTTTAAATTGGAAAAAATAAAGATTACCTTATTTAAATTTTTGGTAATAGAGTTGTGATGGTAATTAATTAATTTTTATATTAAATACAATTGTTGAATATTTTTTTATTTTTATCAAAATTTTTCATGATCTTTTAAAATTTGTGAATGTTAATTTCAACATGCCAATAGTTGTCTGCAATTGACTGGTTACCAGAGGGTTATAAGCTTTTCGTTGTTGTTTATTTTTTTTCTTTTAAGTTGTCAAGACACATCTAAATTAATGGTACTATTTATTAATTATTAAATATAAAATAAATAATCTAAATTTTATAAAAATTTAAAGTCTAAATTTGTGATGTGTGACGTCTACGTAGTATCGATAAGACCGTTGAAATCTAAATAAATAATTATAACAACTTGACCTAAAATGCTAATTATATTAATTTTTAATAGATACACTGAGATAAATAATTTATATTTTAAATACATACATACATTCAACAAATTAATTATGATATTTTTATGAGATACTTTTAAAATTAAAAATTATAAATATTACACGGATACGTCCGAAGCACGTTGTCTTTTGACTAGTATTTCATAGAAGTAAATTTATTGGTGAGCATTTTAGCCATTGCCTTATCTGATCCACTGAACTGTCATTCAATGGAGGCAAGATATTCTATTGTTCTTTCACTATTAGGTATAGAACCCATAATGGTTTTTGCAAAAGAACTTTTGATTATCATTAATGACAATCTGTTTGAATGCTTTCACTTTTTAAATTGAACTTTATGATCATTAGTGCTTTAGCTGTAATCTCAATAGGTTTCTTGAGAGGTTGGGACTGGGTCAATCGGCCCAAAAATCGACTGGGTTGGTTGACCTAGTCCAACCCAATGGCAACTCGATGAACCATGGTAGGAATCATAAATAAATGAGAATGAAGTGAAACATGAGTCATAGGTAAAATAACCATAAAAAGCTCACATTACCATTATGATGCAGATATAATATATCATAGAAAAGATCTAAAATATCATGGCAATCAATAATTCATGATAATTCACTTTAATTTAATAATCAACTAAGAATACGTAAGGTGGGGATATCTCACCTATGGGAAAAAGATTATTAGTGCTTAAGTAATTTGTTAGTTAATGATTTTATTTGAAATATACATTGAATCAAAGACACCAACGGGTGGAGCTTTAATCCATTTAATGAATCAAATGGCAAACTTGTAATAGGACTGATGACAAATATGTAAATACTATCTCACTTGATCATCACCCGTTCACCCATCTCTTTCTTCCTTCCAGAGAAAACCGACCGATATGTTTTAAATCAGGGATGTCAACGGGTCGGATACGGGTCGAATAATAGTATTATTCGTATCCGTATCCTATAATAAAAAGGTGTATCCACTTGCTGTTCGTTAACTATCGGTATCGGGTGTATCCGTGAACCGCATTGTTCTATCCGCTTAAAAACGGTTTACGGTCGGATAACAGACGGTTATCGAATATATAAAGAGATAACATGTGTATGATACAACCCAGCAAAATAAAAAAGTAAAGATAATTTTACCGATAAAAACACACATAAATATAAATATATATTACAATTAAAACATCTATTTATAGCAATGAACAAAAAGAAAATAAGATTTACAAGTATATAGTAACAATAATTTTTTAGTGTGTGGTAAATAATTAGATGTACAACACAAAATATGAGATAGAAAAAAATCTTAATTACATATCCAAAATAATACATGTCTAACATAAAACATGTCTATGCAGGGCAAGGTTTGTCCAATGTTAAGGTCTCAAGGAGGAGGGTGAACCGGTGAGTTAAGGACAATAAGATTTTCTAGATGGGACATATATATGCTTAGATGCCATAAATTGTGAGTTATTGTATTATATATTAATTAACGAATACGGATAACGATTTTCGGGTTCGGTTTATGGTGTATCCATGACCGCATCCGCTAAGATAACGGTTAATCGGTAAACGAACGCGGATAGCTTATTCGGAAAATTTTAACTATCCATTAACTGTTCGTTAACTAACGAACGGGTCGGATAATCGGATAATCGGTAACCATTGACATCCCTATTTTAAATGCAATAAGGGCAAACAAGTAAATGACCTTGTATCTCCCCACAAGTAAATGACCTGGTATCGGAACGTGAGAAATCTCGCCGCTTAAATAATTTATTGTTAATATATTATTTTAATGATTTCAAATGTACAAATACATCGTTCATTTTGTAAAATATTGAAATAAAATAAAAATTTAAAAATATAACTTACTTCAACTGAAACATGTTCTATATATATTTAGATTAATATTAAATAAAATAATATATAATATTTTATTTTATAGTTTGTTAACTTTATGACTATAATTTTATCTTATGTATTTTATAAAGTAAAAATAATCAATATTTTTATTGTATGATAATATCAGTTTTTAAGATAATTTAATTAAATTTATATTTAACAATTTTATTTTAATATTTTTAATGATATAAAATTACATATTATTTTTAAATATTTAAATAAAAATATAACAAAAAAATACGTTGAGGTGAAACTGTGACAGGCAATCACGATTTCAGTTGAAACATGGGTCTGCGGTCACCTTTTCAGTGATTTCAGGTTGGACATGGTGAAACGGTGCTATAATTCCAATTAAATTTTAGTTGGTGTCATTTGTTATATATATATATTTAAACAATGTTACTTCAAAATAAAACACAACATCAAACGACAGATGCTGCCTGAAGCCCTCTTCGCCAGTGAGTGAGGATCACCTCAGGTGACTTTCTAAGAGAGCTCCATCAGATTCTTCACATATGTATATTAAATGTATGATGTAATGGTCAATTAATACATGACAAGATGAATATTTAATGTAAATATGTGAGAGACCTGAGAGAACTCTTAAAAAGAGCCTCTGAGGTGATCCTCCTGAGATGATCCTCACTCTTCGCCGGCTGAGAACAAAACCAAAGGCGTCGTTGGATCTTTCGGCGCAGAGTTCTTCGCATATCACTTAATGGCCCGTTTGGTTAGAGTTTCAAATTTGATACTATATCAATTTTGATATTGATATTTCAATATGATGGAATATCAATATCAAAAGTAATAGTATCAAATCTCTTTAAACGTTTGGTAATACTATACAATATTAAAATTGATATTACATGTTTGGTAATACAATATCAATATCGAAATCATTACTATTTGATTGATTAAACATATAATTATTATTAATAATAAAATAAAATATAAAACATAATAAATATTATTAAAATATAAAAAAGTAATGATATTTACAAAATTACAAAACATGTTTATAAACTTTAATTTTTATAATACAATTAAAGTAAAATATGATAATATCATCATTGTTTGACTCTCCAACCAATAAAATATTTACAAAAATGATGACAATATAACACTTTGAAATATATCATCATTGCTTGACTCTCCAACCAACTTTCTATATTCAATAAATAAAAAAAAACTTTACAAAAATGATGACAATATAGCACTGAGATATATCAACAGGTGTTTTTTCATCTAATATGGAAGCATCTTCATATGCAAGCACAACCCCTCTATTGTGGTAAGACTGCAGAAAAAAGAATATCAAGGTCTACAACACTTTGATCCATAGACACCTGACCAATAAATGCAATGTTATAACTTACAATTGATGATAGTAAGAAACATACACTTATTATGAGTAATAAATAATGGGGTGTTTGGTTGCATGATAATGAGCATTTTAATTTTAATTTTTAAAAATTATAGTAAAAGTTTATTTTAAAAGTGTTTGGCATGTGTTACAATTTTTTATCTTAAAAATTTTTTCACCCTCCTCCACGTGATGGAGAAAAAAAGAGGTATTGAGCATTTTTTATTTCAAAAGGGCACAACCAATGCACATGGTCCACAAGCCTAATGGGGTGTTTGGTTGCATGATAACGAAGATTTTTGTTTTAATTTTTAAAAATTGTAAGAAAACTTGTTAAAAGAGGTGTTTGGTAACCATGACAATTTTATGTTTTAAAAGTGATTTTCTTCTTAAACAAAAAAAGAGGCTCTCACCTCTTTCTTTTTTCTTGTGGTCCCCCACTTTGTTTGGTCATGTGTGGTAGTTACTCTTTTTTGTAATCACATCCCTCCAAACATGATAATTTTATGACATGAGTTGGTTCACTTTTTATTTTAATACAATTTTTTATCATGAAAGTGTACAAAAAATTATCATGCAACCAAACACCCTATAACCCATGTGCTACATAAGTGACTTTTCATTTATGCACCAAACACCTTACCATCATTTCTAAAAATGATAATGTTTTCGCCAAACATTATATTTTTATAGTTTTTAATTTTAAAATTTGTCAAGTTTCAATGTGTGATATCATTTTTTATCATGAAACCATATAAAAAAATAAAATGCAACCAAACACCCCATAAGACACATACACTTATCATGAGCAACAAAGAAAAGTGGCACGATAGTTAGTGCACCCTGTTCAATATACACCTAGAAGGAGTAGAGTCAAAATAAGACATAGGAGCATGAAAGATACTCCTCAACATGAACTCCCAAATGTGAGGAACATATAAACAAGAAGAAGAACCATGCTGCTTGTTTTTGGCTTGTCTCCCAAGATTTGTGGGTTTGCCCAGGCGATCCACAAATTACTTGCTATATGAAGCACCTGAAATGTAAGCACAATAAATGGGATCAAGATTCCTTTATATGCTGCAGCCATCTAGGATAAATACACCTGAAGTCCACAGATGATTAGCTGAAACAAAGACATCAAAATCAGTCCAAGTACTACAAAGAAAAACAAAAACAGTCCAGGTAATTAAATGGAAAATTTTACTTCTTGAGCTTAGAGCTTGGAGGTGAATTTTTTATATACTTCAAAAAGATTGAATAAGATGTTTCAACACTCCAAGTACTGCCACGAAAAATTCAGATCTTAATAAGTTCAATAACAAATTAAATACTCATCATTGTTCTATCATTTATCCTTTGTATTATTTTCATTCTCCAAATAAGTAATAATTATTATAAGCATTCATTTCCAGACGTGTCAAGACTCAAGAGTGAATAGTTTTCAAGAAAAAATAAAGAATATGCAATGAAAAGACAAGTAGAAAAAGCTAGAAATGCATCAAACAAATGAAATCTACAGAGATAAATACATCACAGCCGTCTTTCCCCAGAATCCCCACCAGAAAAAAAGATTGTAAACTGTTCAGTGTTGAGAAAAGAATATAAAAAAACAAACTAAACAATGGGGTAGTTCTCAATCAAACCATAAAATTCATCACGGTAATCAAATAGTATCAACATAGTAAGGGAATAAATATGCAAGAGTAACTAGACCCTTTCTCAACAAATGCAAAACTCTATGCAGTAATTCAACTTATTTTGAGTGTACTACCATTCAGAACAATCATATGCTCATCACTACTGTCAACAAGAGACCCCATAAAGTCCACAAGAAGGACAAAGGAGAGTTTATCATAAAGTCAACTTATGCTAAGAAGATGACAACCTCACTAGCTACTTTAAAAATGGTATTTGCATAGAACATGACTGCATTAATACTACTGAAGTTTTGAAGGACAAGTAGACCAATTCCTATCTACATGAAATTAATGTGATGAACTGTGTTCATAATGCACAGTTAAGGAACAATTAGAACAATCCATGAGATTTATTACTATGAGAGGAAACCAGTAATGCCTCAGTTTCAGATCTGCCAATCAAATTATATGTCTTCTACTTGTTGAAGCTAGTGACCTTTATTCTCAAAAAGATAATAGAGAAATTGGGTTCATTGAAAGAAACACATGTTCTCTTAAACAAAACATCTAGGAGGGGAGTTTTAGAGGCATCCACCTTTATTTCAATTAGTATTTTTATCTGATATATATATATTTTTTGTAGTGCTTACCAGAATCCAAATTTTACTGTTATCCCTTCATAGATTTTTGTTGCTCTACGATACATGATAAGTCACTGTAGTAATTTGAACAGCTCGGTAACTGCTTTGGTACTCTGGTGCTTTGCTGAAGGGAAATGCACCGTTACTCTTGAAGCAAAGATACACGGGTGAAAGCATGGTCAAACCTTACTTGATGCTTACAACTACCTTGAAATCACCCAACTATTTATTGAAAGAACTTACAGAAATAAAGCCATGGCGCATCGTCAAATAATTTGTTTTACGAACAAAATGAAAAAAATTCCGAAAGAAGCTAATCTCTACAAAACAGAATAGAATAGACTGCAGTGGGGGTGGGCCGTGGGTGGTCTGGTGAAACAGAGGGAGGCGGTGATGGGAGAAGGAGAGAGATGGAATGCGGCCAAGAATGTAGGATCCAGGTGTGCATCTGCCACCAACACCAACACTGGCAAGGGGGTTTATCTTTATCCGAGCTTTCTCCGATTCCAGATTCGCACAGCCGCCATAGGATCTTGGCAAAGAGAGGGTATGAAATCCATGCATCAACGAGGCCTGTAAGCACATGTGGAAGTTGGAGCCGCAAAGAATCGCTGGTCCTTGCGTTGGCATCCAGGGCGAGTGGGGAAGATAAAAAGTCCACTCCAAAGCGGCGAAAACAAAAAGGGGATCAATAAGAAATCGGAGGGAGATGTCCAGCCACCGGAAGGAATAGATTGAGTTGAGTTACCTTCGCTGAGGAGGAGAAGGAGGAGGAAGGCAGACGATGGCTGCCGCAGATGCAAGAACCGGCCGCCGCAGATGCAAGTCGGAGCTTCAGCCATGGGCGGAGAGGCACGGCCTTGAGTGAGCATCAACAACCACGGGCGGAGAGCCGCGGCCTCGACGAGAGCTTCAACAGCCGCGGGCTGAGAGGTGCGCGCTCGACGGGCTTCAATGGAGCGAGCTCGAGGGTTTCAACGGGAGTCAGCCACGAGCGGAGAGATGTGATCGGGGGTAGGTCGAAACAATTGATATCGTTTTTAATACAGCTACGTGGTTGTATTAAAATTAATACATGTTGTTACTATTAATTTTAAAATTATTATTGTTATCCAAACACATTAATATCATGTATCAATATTATTTTTAAAACTAATACTGATACAGATAACTAATACAGTTACCAAACAGACCATAAATATGTGAATCTTATTTTTCTTGTGAGAAGATGAAAGATGTTCTATCGAGCTAGTGAAGAAATCCGAACGCAAGATGAATAGGTCCGAATGAAAACCGAAGAAGAAACTCAGGTTTTGATCTCAGCTGTTGGTTTTAAGAAAATGTATTTAAATTTATGGAGAATAAATCGGTCAGATGGAACGAGTTCAAAATCATTCCTCTTCACAGTTTCTTCGTATGATCTTAGGAAACTAGTAAATATTTTCTCACGAGTACACCTAGCTAGTATTTATATATTGAGTCAACTCATTCTAGCTCAACTTTTAAATTATTAAAACTGTAAATATGTCTTTATTTTAATTATGTCAGCATAATTCTAACGATTTATTCTTTCTTTTTGATCCAAAAAAATTCTACATATTAACTTATTCTGGATGCATAACACAAACATGTTTGATCGATTCAAAAGTTTGCAAAAAATAGGAGTTATAATTAAAAAAAGAAAATTCTGTTAATTTTAATTAAATTTGACTCTCTACTTGAATAAACAATTCAACTTGACCTTCTAATTGAGAAACAACATATAAATATAGACTGCTCAGCATCTATGCAGTAATTTGATTTTATTCAATATAAATTATTTCATCTAATAGCTTGAACTTTAGACATCAACAAACTAAAATTTTACATAAAAATATGACTGAATATCTAATAGGTGATTTTCAACATTTTTTTTCTTGAAATCATGCCCTTTTACAAAATCTATCCGGTATCGAAAAACGGCGTCCGCTCAAAATATACGGACGCCAAAATCCCGATCATGCGTAAATATTTTTACATTGATTCGAATTCTACCGGTTACCGGACAACGGTCTACAACCTATATTCAGCAAAAGTCATACATGAAATATGTTCTTAAACCCAACGAAGCATGCAAGCCTGTTTGATTATATATATGTAAAACATGTAAAATGTTTTTCATGAATCGACTTTTCAAGAAAATTGAAAACTCATTCTGCCATTCGAGTTTTTTTTTTCGTACATTGTTTTCTTTGAAAACAAGATCCTTCCTTCATAAGTACCTAGCTTTAAACTAATCTTTTCATTTGATCATGCATATACCATTAGATGTTTGTACAATTCTAGCAAGAAATAAGAATCAGCCGGCTATCTAAGATGGACCATAAGTATCATAAAAGACGAAACAAACAAATAAAACTTATTCAGTACTAATTTAATGACTTATATTTTAAATAATAATAATAATAATAATAATAATAATAATAATAATAATAATAATAATAATAATAATACCATACATTGATGGGCCGATTCTGGGCCGTAGCCGAACAGGTCAAAAGATTCGTGTTGTTATCACGGCGCCACGGCTTCGGATGTACGCTACAGACGCGGAAGAAACCTAGAAGGAGAGTACACATGCATGCAAGACCATGCCGATACGGAAGCGTACGGACAGGTACTGATAGCATGCCCGGCATTGGTAAATCCAGAAACCCTAGTTACAGTCGAGGAGGAGGCGGCGGCGGTGGCGGAGCCCATGGGCCTTCACGCGACGTCCAGATCGACCGCCGCTGCGGAGTTCCTCGACCTTCTTCTCCTGCAGGAGGGGACTCGATCGAACATGGAAAGGGGGAGCTTCTCGGAGAAGAAGCCAACCTGCAACTCCAGAAACCCTAGTTACAGTCGAGGAGGAGGAGCCGCGGAAGCGGCGGAGCCCATGGGCCTTCACGCGACGTCCAGAGCGACCGCCGCCGCGGAGTTCCTCGACCTTCTTCTCCTGCAGGAGGGAACTCGATCGAACATGGAAAGGGGGAGCTTCTCGGAGAAGAAGCCGACCTGCAGCTCCAGGGCCTCGCCCTCGGGGTCGACGGCCACGCTTGTGACGGGGAACCAGGCGAAGAACTTCCTGAGCTTGACGCCGGTGAGGTCGGCGACAGCCCCGTGGGTGACCCTGCCCCGGATGGTGCGATCGTAGAAGACGAGCTTGGCGGCGGCGAACCTGACGTAGCAGCGGGCGGTCAGCCCCAGCACGAACTCGCCGTTCTTGGACATGCGGAAGCGCCCGACGGCGGCCGGAAGGATGCCCCGGGGAAGACCGTACTCGGACAGGCCATCGTGGACGCTGTCTCCCAGCGCGGGAATGGCGGCGCCGGGAGGGACGGAGCATTTGTCGGCGGTGACGGCCGGGAACAGGAGGAGGAGGAGGAGCGGTGAGAGGAGTGACGACGGCATCGATCTCACTACCTTTCTTCGTCGATGAAATGGGGAGGAAGAAGATAAAACATTGCTTCTCACTCTTTTTAAGGGCGCCTAATCGGATCGGGTGGGCAATCGGATACCGGTGCAACGAGTCGCGGATCCGAACAATGTGTTATTTCTTCGTGGGATGTCAGTTCTTCAGCTACTCAGGATAGTTTATCAACATTTTAAAATGGCAAAATACACACTAGGCCCGTTGTAAGGGGGAGCACTTTATCACTAGGTCGATTTTCAAAACCACTTTACTATTAGGTCAGTTTTTTCAAAATATCATCACACCCACTCCAATTTTCAATGAAAATATCTTTTTTATCCTTTCATGTTAAACAAAATAGTGAGTACTTTCTATTAATGTAAGATTTCAAGAAATTTGAAATTTAATAGTTATTTAGAATCTCCAATTTTATTTTCATCTTTTAGAACTACTTTATAATTTTCATTTAATTTATGATGACAAAATATTGATGTATTTTTTGAATAAAAATTTATCATATTTTATTCATATCAAAATTTAAATATGATATAAATTATTAAATATCATGTTATTTATTACAACATGTCAATTAATTTAATTTATAAATATAAATTATTATTATGGTTAAGACAATAAATTATCACATCTTATTTATATCAAAATTTAAATTTATTATAAAATATTAATTTATTTATTACATCAAGTTAAACATATTTTATTTTAATTGCATGATATTGTTTTGTTTAGTGTAAAAATATGATAACTAAACTTTTATTTATCAAGACATATTTAATATAATTTTTTATTATAAAATATTAAGACCGTTCGACCGTAGGTCGAATGGTATCCCCCCTATTCACGGGGAGTAGGGGTCGTAGGATCGAGCGACCGAGCGGCGCCTCGGTTGCTCGAACCTCTTCGGCTGTCTTGGACAGCCGGCTGCCCCAGGAGGGCAGTATCTAGTGGCGATCGAGCTGGGGGCTCGATCACTCATCCATGCGCTGTGCTGCACGCCCCTCCAGACCACTCGGCCACATGACCAAAAAAAGACTATAAAATATTAAGAATAATCTATTTAGTATATCATGGTAATTATATAAATATTTTAACAATAAAATATTATTATATTTTGAATAAAAGAATATCATGATTAAAACTCTATTGGCATTACGTTATCTAATTATTTTTGAGGGCAAAACAAGGATATGCTATGGTCATTAGAGTGGGTGGTAAGTGAAATAGAAGTCAACAAATTAAACGAGATGAAAATTTGGTCAATGAAATTTTTGATAAACTGATTTTGTTAGATGAAATGGGTGGTAATTCTTCCTTTTAAAATTGATATTGATATTGGTATCAATTTGAAATTTCAAACAAAGTATACTCATGTTACATGTCGTGTAATCCATCGGTGACCACATGCATCATTTTCTTTATATTTATACTCTCTATCTTTGTCTATAAATATGAATATCAAAATTCATGTAGTAATATTTTTATATCATAATCAAACATGGCATAAACAAAATAGCATTAATTGGCTCCGTTTGATTAGGCTTATTGAAGCTCTTAACTCTGAATCGGTCAGTGTTCAGATGTTTAGGAACGTTTGATAAAATAGCTGAACCCCCCTCTAAACTAAGCTCTGAAGTCTTAATATCATCTGAGCCATTCAGATCGGCGCCCTAGCTTTTTCATTTTCAGACGCCGTCTCGCTCGTCCGCGCGGTCACCCCCGAGATCGACATCGCAGCCGATCGTGTCCATCCAGTCGGGCAGGCGCGGAGGGGGGGGGGCTGCGCGGGGGGCTCCGGCGGCGGGGGGAGGGGCTGCGCGGAGGCGGGGGGCTGTGCGGAGGCGGGGGGCTGCACGGGGGCTCCGGCGGCGGGGGGCTGCGCGGAGGCGGGGGGCTGCGCGGCGGGGCTCCGGCGGGGGGCGGGGCGGGGGGGCGGGGGGCCTGCGCGGAGGGGGGGGGGCTCCGGTGGGGGGCTGCGCGGAGGGGCTGCGCGCGGGGGGCTCCGGCGGGGGGCTGCGCGGAGGGGCTGCGCGGAGGGGGGGCTGTGCGGGGGGCACCGGCGGGGGGCTGCGCGGGGGGCTCCGGCGGGGGGCTGCGCGGAGGGGCGGGGGGACTGCGCAGAGGGGGGGGGGGCTGCGCGAGCAGGGGCCTGCGCGGAGGGGCGGGGGGACTGCGCAGAGGGGGGGGCTGCACGAGCAGGGGCCTGCGCGGAGGGGCGGGGGGACTGCGCAGAGGGGGGCTGCGCGGAGGGGCTGCGCGGGGGGGAGGGGCTGCGCGGAGGGGGGAGGGGGCCTGCGGGGAGGGGGGGACGCGCAGGGGGCTCCGGACGGGGAGGGGGGGTGCGCAGCGGGGGGACGCGCGGCGCCGCGAGGGGGGGGGGACGCCGCATGGGAAAAGTGATTGATTCAGATTTTTTATCAAACAACTTAAAGCACTTATATCTAAAACAAATTAAGTACCTTTTTACCACTCATTATGAGGTTAGATGTAAAATTAAGAATTTAAATTTTCAGATTAAGTCTAATCAAACGTCTCTAATCAAACGTCACCTAAGTCTGAACTTAATATCTGTTATAATCAAGATGTATATATATACAAGGGTTTAAAATATGGCATGCACAATGCCAGTAACTCTACATCTCTTTTCTCTCGTCCCTGCGCATCCCACACCTACTCTAATATACCATCATGGCACTTTTTCCGTGCAACCCCAATCTTTGATGTTGGTGATCACCCCCATCTTTTTTCTTTTTCTCTATGTAACAATTAAATTAAACTAACTAATATGACAATCACGCTGAATAAAAGTCTTTTCAAGATGTCACACATTTTTGGACTACTTTCAACCGAACATTTTTTATTTTAGAATTCTTTTGAATCAAATTTTAAAATATGATTAACCAGAGTTATTAAGGGTTCACCGATTTAATCTTGGGAAAATTACCACTAGGTCCATTTAAAAAAATCAATTTTATAAAAAATCCGTTGACCATATTTTCATCTTCTTGAGTCCGTTGATAGCAAAAATCCTTTCCACCCGGTCCGATTCCCTCACTTTTGATTCCCGAATCCCAAACGTACCCTTTACCCTAACATTCGTTCCTCTCCCCCCCACCCGTTCAGGCATCGCTGGGCGCATCCCTTCCATTCGGCGGCGGGATGATGCTTCTACTTGTGCTGCTTATTTGATTAATAGACTTCCTACTCCGGTTCTTGGCAATCTGTCACCGTATGAGAAACTGTTCAGTAAATAGCCGGATTACTCTTTCTTGAAAGTTTTTGGATGTGCTTGCTATCCACATTTAAGACCGTATAGCTCTCACAAATTTACTTTTCGGTCTGAGTGCTGCATATTCTTGGGATATAGTAATCGTCACAAGAGATATAAATTCTATCTTCCACGTACTGGCAGAACATACATTGCTATCAATGTTGTCTTTGATGAGCACTCTTTCCCTTACAATACTCTTGTTAGCATGGAGTAATCTGATTCTGGTTCACATATAGTCAGTTTACCACTTCCAGCTGTTTCACCTTCTTCTGCTACTCCTGTGCCGGTTTGCTCTTCAGTCCCTGATTCTGCATGTGCTCATCATGTTTCCTATTCTGCTGCCAGTCCGCAGCTCATTGATTCCACTCGGACACCACCTGAACAGCCTATTTCAGTGGGTGATCAGATGGTAGACACTTCTATGCAGGAGATTTCCAGCTCTCCATCAACCAGCACACATTCTGGTTCTGTGCTTCACCTTCAGCATCATACTGCTGCAGGCAGCTCTCATGATACTCCCTCTCCCAAAAAGTTTCGGTCCATTAATGAAATCATGGCAGCACCTCCACCGAACTTGGTGAAGAAGACTAGTAAATATGCTATGGTTGTTGAAACTGTTTCTGAGCATGAACCTACCTGTTTTTCGGCTGCAAACAAATCATTATGCTGGAGACAATCCATGTCAGAGGAATTCTCAGCACTTCAACACAATGGCACCTGGATTCTTGTACCTCCTCCAACTAATGCTAACATCATTGGTTGCAAGTGGATATATAAGATCAAAAGAAATTCTAATGGGTCCATAGCTAGATATAAATCTCGGTTGGTTGCCAAGGGATTCACACAGGAGTATGGTCTGGACTATAATGAGACATTCAGTCCTGTTATCAAACCGGCTACAATCCGGTTGGTGTTATCTATTGCTATCAGTAAGAATTGGGTTATACGACAACTGGATGTCAATAATGCATTTCTACATGGCAAATTGGAAGAAAACATTTTTATGATGCAACCTCCAAGTTTTGTTGACAAAATTTTTTCTAATTATGTTTGCAAGTTACTGAAGTCTCTCTATGGTTTAAAACAAGCTCCTAGAGCTTGGTTCTTTCGTCTATATACTCACCTTATGTCTATTGGCTTCAGTGCTTCAATTTGTGATCCCTCTTTGTTTCTGTTTTCAAAGAATGGCATTCAATTTTATTTGTTGATTTATGTCGATGACATCATACTCACCGGAAACAACCCTACGGCAGTCTCTTCTCTTATTTCCATCTTGTTAGCTACCTTTGCCTTGAAGGATTTAGGCGATCTACATTTCTTTTTGGGGATTGAGGTCTCTCGGTCTTCACATGGGTTGTATCTCAGTCAGTCAAGATATATTCTTGATATCTTAAGGAAGGCGGCTCTTCTTGATTCTAAGCCTGTATCTACTCCCTTAGCTGCAGGCATTCAAATATCTCAACATGATGGAGAAACTTTATCTGACCCCACTTATTATCGAAGTCTTCTGGGGTCCCTTCAATACATAACCATCACTAGGCCGGATGTTGCTTTTGCTCTCAACAAGGTGTGCCAGTTCTTGGCAGCCCCATCCGATAGTCATTTGGTGTTGGTTAAGAGGATAATTCGATACCTCAAGGCTACCTATCAGTTTCAACTGTTGCTCAAATCTTCTATATTTGATCTTCATGTGTTCTTGGATGCTGATTGGGCAGGCTGCCCCGATGACAGACGATCCACAGGAGGTTATGGCATTTATTTAGGTGACAATTTGATTTCTTGGTCTGCCAAGAAGCTGAGAACAGTGGCCCGGTCCAGCACAGAAGCCGAAATGAGGTCTTTGGCTGTTGCAGTAACTGAACTTCTGTGGACTTTACAGTTGGCAAAGGAACTCAATTTACCAATGGCCACACAACCTACAGTGTGGTGTGACAACATCTCTGCCATTTATCTAAGTGCCAACCCGGTTTTTAAGGCTAGGACTAGACATGTTGAAGTCGATTATCATTTCATCCGTCAATTAGTCCAAGACAAAACCATTGTCATCAAGCACATCGCCACCAAGGATCAAACAGCTGATATTTTTACTAAGTCTTTGGCAATTCAACCATTTGAATTTTTTAGGTCCAAGTTAAACATGCACCTCCCGCTTAACTTGAGGGGGCGTGTTGACCAAAATAATATGACATGGCATCCAGGTTGACATTCGTAGCAAATGCTCTGCAATGTACATTTCATTTAGCTTTTCATTTCATGTACACGGCCGGGTTCAATTGAACCGGCTTCTGTAATTGTGACATTGAGGAATATATAAATACAAAAGGGAGTCAGAGAGGACCCCCGATGAAAGGGTCACTCTGAGTTTTTCTTCCCGCGCTTCCTTCTCTGGTTCTCCTCTCTACAGATCTCTGTGAATTCTTCAGATTGGCTTTCCCATTGCTCGGTGGAGTTCAATTGCAGATGTGAATGTGGCTGATTCAACTTCTGCAGCAGTACGCAGAGTATCTCTGTTCTGGTCGATCATAAGAAGGTCTTCATCATCCCTTCTGACTTGGCAGACCCTTGACCGACGGACCCCATCTTGGCGGTGCCTCACCCCGGCAAAGCCCTCACCCGGCGGACTTCCTTTCGGGCGGAACCCTCGCCTCCTAGCAGCTAGCTTGCCAGGTGGATGGAACCCTTGGCCCGACGAAGCCCTCGCCCAACGGTGCCTCGCCCGGTGGACCCTCCTCAACAGGACCTCGTCTCGATGGTGCCTCGCCCCGGCGTAGCCCTCACCTGGTGGACTTCCTGGCTCGGTAGACCCTCCTCAGGGACCCTCGTCTCGGCAGTGCCTCACTTAGGCAGTGCCTCCTCGCCCCGGCGTAGCCCTCACCTGGTGGACTTCCTGGCTCGGTAGACCCTCCTCAGGGACCCTCGTCTCGGCAGTGCCTCCTCGCCCCGGCGAAGCCCTCGTCCAGGTGGACTCTTATCCGGGCACTCTTCCTCACCCAGGGGGTGCCTCGCCCTCCCGGTGGAGCCCTCGCCTCTATGAATCGCTTCCCCTATCGGAACCCTCTTGTCCCCCTCCCCCCTTCGACCTTGGCAAAGCCCCCATAGTCTTTCAAACACCCTCAGGCCTCCAACTTACCCTTCTTTGCTCCACCTTCGGTAGCCCCCTCCGCCCAGGTCCCCTCACCCTTGTAAATCTCTCCGCCCCTTGTCCATCCCCATAGACGTAGCTTGGGAATTTCTGTGAAGGGGATTTTTTTTAGCTATTTTGAGGTTGTCTTCAGTTGGGGGAGGGATGGATGTTCTTCCGTCCCTTGCTCTCTTTCCAACATTTTGTCTAAATATATTTTTAAATATTTTATCTTTTTTTTGTTGTGTTAGAAGAATCGTAAGTTCAACTTATTTATATTTATTATGTCTTTTTATTTTTAATATCTTTTATTGTTATTTGTCTTAGTTCCGTCACGTCATCGCTCCTTGTTAGTTATATAGTCACTATTCTTATTATGAAATTATTAGTTTGGGTGATATTCACGTCTTCGTTGTGTGATCATCCAGTCTTGTGGTGGCTATCAAACTTCTCGGATGGAGTCTTTAACTCTGTTGTTCAACCATCTATGCACCTTTGTGTGCTAGTTGACTTGTGACTATCTTTCCTTCTTAGAAGTGATAATTTTCAACCGTGCCTTTTCTATGTTTAGTATAATTAGATGTCTTTTCTCTTTTAAATTTGTCTCCGTTGTAGTTTCATGTTTGTACTCACAATGAAATGATTATATTTTATTTCATAAAAAAAGAAATTGATATGCTCCCATTTCAATATGGGGTAAAGATGCATCGTTTTTTATTTGATTTTGATAATATAAATTTTTTTAGATTTTGATTTGCTTCTGATCTTAATATCAAAATTGAAAGTATTTTTAACGACATTATTAACTGATAAATTACTAGTTTATATTTAAAATAAATGTAAAAGTAAACACCCTTATAATTAAAACACTATTTTGAAGTTCTAAATATTTTAATATATCTTTCACTACACGAATGTTCATGAATAATTTTTATCCTACTAAAAGCCAACTTTCAAGCATCAAGACTGGAAAATATTTTAGTCCATACACCAAACAACAACAGTATTTTCTTCTAGTAAAGCAGCTTGTCAGCTTTAATCGCTCATCACAAAGACCTACATAAAGAAGGTGTGAGAAGCAGAGCCGAGGAACCAGTAAAACGGTGGGTGAAGGTACAGGATGCATGTAACGTTCGTTTTTTTATATATAGGTTAAAGATATTTTAAATTAATTTATATGAGCATTTTATTGTTATTTAAACCCTTCCCCATTTATCCTCCATTTTTACCAAATTTTCCCCCCTCTCCGTACCCTAGTTTGATCGTTGCCGTCTTCCCCTCGCGAAACCGTCTTCGCCTTCGCGAGCAGCGCCGTCGGCCTCCTCGTTTCCCTCTCTCTGTCGCTGCTTTTTCTCTCTGTGCGAGCGTCTCCGCCGAGCGCCTTTGTCGCCGACGTCACCTTCGACATCCGCCGCCTCGCCGTCCGCGCGCGCATGCGCACGCGCGAGCACCCTCGTCAACTCCGCGCGGCGCCGCCTCGCCGTCAACCGCCACTCACCCGGTCAACGCCATCGCGCGGCCGCCCCCGCCTCGCGCGGCCAGCCACCGCCCGCGGTGCCAAGCCGCCACCGCCCCGGTCAACCCGCGGCCTCCGCGCGACCGCCCCCCTCTCGGCGCAGTCAGCGCCGACGCCGCCCACGCGGCCGCTGTGCGCCCCCTAGCCGCGGTACGCCCGCCGTGCACCGCCCCTATCAGCCGCCGTAAGCTCTCTCTCTCCTACCCTATTCCCCCTCATTCTTCTATACTTTGCCTATATCATAATATTATGCTCTTCAATTATTTTTCTAAATTTTTTCCCTTGATCCAACAATTTATATTTCCTTGTGTATACTCTTTTTCCAACAACCTAAATGGTGAGAATTTAACCCTTTTCGACCGGTTCAAGCGGTGCTTTGCGTAGCCGACGTTCGATGCCCTTTTCGGTCGCCGATTCTCGAGTTCCTTAACGCCGATCAGGTAGACACTCTTGACGTGTCTACTATCATTAAAAATTCTATAATAAACTACCCATGACCCGTAGTGAATATCATTATTTTAATTAGCCGGTTTTGTTGTATACGTTGTGGGTAATTAGTGAAAATAGTGGTGGTATTGTTCCTTTTTGCATAATGTAGTTTTTGTTAATTTTGAAGTGGGTTATCTCCAGCATGTTAAACGTCATATTCTGATTGATTTCAGCCCCTTTTAATAACTTGTCTAGTTAGTCTACTAATATTTCCTTTAAGTACTATTGTTATATATATATGGTGATAGGATAATCCAACAAGACTTTGGTTAGTTAGCTTACCTAACTCATGTATTTTCCAGCCATGTTTATGTCATTAAATAAGGTGTTAAGGTCTGATTTTTTTTAGTCATATCATATTGGGTTGAATGTGTGATGTAGTACATGAGTTAGCTCTCATTTAATCTCATCATTTTATGGTCTTAGCGTCATGAACAGGTTATGTAGTTGTGGTTTTCTCATGTTATTTTTGCATTGTTAATACGTTATCATGGCATGGCATGATTGATATGGATGCATGATGCATTGAAAACTGTGAATGGAAACTGAGCTACACCAGACTAGTTAGTCGTGACTCGAGGGCAGCGAGGGGTTAGAACCGTCTGGTGCATCCTTCGATCCCAGACCCCACGGGCATCCTAAGTGCCACCACTGCCTAGGTGCACTATGGGATTTCGATTAGTATATGGTACTTTATATATGATAGATCTGGTGCTAGCTAGTTGAGGTGGCAAGACGACGCTTTCCTTGCCAATATGAAAGGATGTAATTTCTTTTGTAAAGGATAGGTGTATGTTTGCATTGTATGGCATAGTTGGTTTGGGGAGGTAGTTTATTTTTTTGTCATTTATCACTTTGTGTTGCATAGGGTAGGTTTGAATGTCTCATTTATAGTATATTGTCTGTGGAGCATATACTAGATGTCTATGCATGTAGGTGTCTATGTTTATTCAGTCTTTTTTAGAACATATCAATTTGCCTAATGGTCATAAAACCTAAAAACAAAGGGTTAGAATTCACCATGACACCAATTAAAACAAACCGATTCTAGTTTGGACTAGCTTAAATGGTCATAAACCCCAAAAAATGATAAAGAATCTAAAACACGACTGATTAGGCTAATCCAATCTAATAACTAGTTTGGATTGGCTTAAACGACCTTAAAACCCCCAAAAAAGAAATACAACCTAAAACATAGCCAATTAGGTCTATCCAAATTGGTTTTTGGTTTGGATTTACCTAATGGCCATAAAACACAAAAAATGGGTTAGAACCTAAATTGGCGCCAATTAGGCCAATCCAAACTGGTTTTTGGCTTGGATTGGCTTAAATGGCCATAAAACCCAAAAAAAGATAAAGATCCCTAAAAAAATGGTTGGTTAGGCTAATACAAATCGGTTTCTAGTTTGGATTTGCTTAAATGATCATAAAACTAGAAAAATGGTGAAAGAACCCAAAACATGGCCAGTTTGGCAATCTAAACCAATTTTTGGTTTGAATTTGCTTAAATGGTTATAAAACCCATAAAAATGAGATAGAACCCTCAAGCATCCAATTAGGCCAATCCAAACTTATGGATATGTCCTATGTGTGAAACCCACTAGACCCAATACCTTATTTGATTGAGGCCTAATTAAAATAGATCAATTCTATTTATTTAAATTTAATTTTCTATTTGATACCAGATTAATCGACCTACCAATCATGAAAAGCACAAACCATATCTCATGATTCCAAACAACTATGGGAATAATCTTATCTCCATTGAGCCTTTCTATTAACAGTTACCACATTGATATAAATTCTCATCCATTCAATATCCTAGTCGAAAAAGAGTACATCATCGACTATAAACTCCTTAATATAGTGACTCTATATGATCTTTAATCTGGATCAGATCAATAGAAAAACTCATTTTCCAATTATCTTCTTTATCATGACCACGTATTTAGAGTATTATCCTATAGGATATTCACTCTCACTAATTGAGAGTGGACGATCCCTTGTTGTCTGCTCAATTGCCTCCTTTGGGTTTCTCTTATATTTAATCTATCGCTATATTGGACCATCTAAATGGTGATCCATAAGTTAATGGTCAACACATAAGTTTCACCCAACAAGACATCTTTGACGACTTAAGTCAAAGATTCAACCATACAACTATGATGTTAGATAATCAAGATTTATAGTTCAGTAAAATACTATTTAGGGTCTCTAATTCGGTCAGTTAAGTGAACTCATTCGACTAATAAACATTTATATTTATATCTTAGTGTTTCCACACTAATGACTAATGAGATCAGTCATTCTCATCACATGGAAAAAATATCTTATACGCTAGTTTATCTAAATCCTTGATGTCCCGTCTCGAAGATCCTATGACTAGAAATATTTAGATCACATACCTCTATATGATCAATCTTGTTATCATGATCTCATCATGATTCAATGATCATTATATATGATTTATGATTTCATTACAATGTATGCATCTAATAAGAGCTAATAATGAATATTTATCTATTTAATTAAATGAAATATTTGCAAAAATGTCGAATCACATCATATATGATTGATTTGTAGAGCATACATTTCTATCAGAGACATATATGAAAGTGCGATCGCCCAAGTTTCTTCCCTTGGAGGGGAGTTAGAAGCTTTCTCCGTACCCGTCGAGCTACACCAAGTATGCACTCTCAACCCGTATCTTCTTGTCCTCATCATGGATGAAATAACTAAGAATATACAACAGAGTGTACCCAAGTGTATGATGTTCGCAAATGATATTATTCTGATTGAAAAGACTCGAGACAACATCACTAGGAAACTTAAACAATGGAGAGCCAAGTTAGAAACTAAGGGGTTCAAAATTAGCAGGACAAAGAGTATATACACTTTAGATTTAGTGAAACCCAATAGTTGAGGAGGTTGAAATAACCTTAGACGAAAAGGTCCTCGCATTGAGTACTCAATTTAAATACTTGGGTTCAATCTTATATATGGATGGAGAATGTGATGAAGATGTCAGCCATAGGATTAAAGTGAGATGGCTAAAATAAGGCAAGCGACCGGGATTCCTTATGATCATAAAATCCCCAAAAATTAAAAGAAAAATTCTATCATATGATTATAAGACCTGCCACGTTCTCTAGTAGTGAATGTTGGACAACTAAAAAGAAATATATTACTAAATTGAGTGTAGCTAAAATGCAGATGTTACGGTGTGACCACACACGAGTAAACAGAATTCATAATAAGTGCATTAAGAATAAAGTGAGAGTTACAAGAATCGAGGATATAATAAAAGAGAAAAACTTCGTTGGTTTGGGCATATCTAGTGGCATCCTCTTGAGATGCCTATTAGACAAGTCAAGACCATGTTATTGCTGGCACAGAAGAAGCAGAGAGGTAGGCCCAAGTTATTGTGACGTAGATAAATCCAGTATGACTTGAAAGAGCTAGGCATACGAGATGAACTAGCTAAGGATCATGTAGAATGAAAAAAAATCCATGAAATCAACCATAATCATTTGGGATCAAGATTTTAAGTTTGAGTTTGAGTCTACATTATACACTTAGACGAACAATGCCATCCTACATGTAGCTTGCTTAGTAGAGGCCGAGCAAGCTAAGTTGCAAGTCAAGGGCAAGATTGTTAATGAAACTTTTCAAGACTTGTAAGGGAAGACTCACATCAAGAAATGAAAACACCAACATACAAAACGACTTCGCTAACTAAATCTCATTATTTAGCCAAGTGTCACCTGATGTGGAAAATGACATCTTAGAGAAGCTTGCCTCAACAAGATAAAATGTTGTTATAAGGTTGACCAATCTAGACACATCGTAATAAGATGTATGAACACTCCCAAGTCGCTTATGAGATTTAGATGGAGTCTTCATCCTCACTTGATAGGAAGTAGAAGACACGACTAAGGTTCATCCCCACGCTATCACCTTCTGGTAGCATGACAACAACTCAATTTACTCAAGTCTTAATTAATTGAAATTAATTAAAAGTGTAGATTCTCTTTCTTCACTAATGTTGATTTTGAGTTCCATTTTCATAAATATTCAAAGGATTCAAATCATATTGAAATATCATTCTCTAAGTTAACTTAGGTCTACCATATTCTTTTTTATTTCTATTATGTTAATATTTTTTACTTTTCTAATTAAACTTTTGTTAGGTTTATATTTAACATGACTAAATATCGCAATCACTCTTCTTTCAATTTATTTATAATTTCCACTACTTCCATGGTAACTACAATTTAAAAAAACTGCAAAATCTTGACTGTCACTTGAGAATGCATCTTCGCCATCTGAAAGCACCAAAATCTTCAACTTCATCATTTATTAGCCATTCAAATGAAAGTTAATCGAATTTGTAATATGTTAAAAGCTTTTCAAAAGGGATTTAGCCCAACAATAAAGAAAGAAAATAAGATTTCCCAAAAAAGTCTTAGAGGATGGCGCTAATTTTGTTAGAACCCACATTTTTTACATTGCATTGGATTTCATGGTAATTGGCACAATGCATGACAAGTGGTGCTAGAAAGTCCGAAGCCATAGAATCAACATCAAGATTGGGATCATGACTATGCATGCTGACTATGCATCACACATGCATAGATGCAACTTGGACAAAATTCATCACCACCCAAAAATACCAATGCATAACATTACATATGACAAAACAACATAAATTTTGATGGAGCAACAACTTGGCACTAGAACAACTATAAAGAATCAACTTATGTGTAAAAAATAATACTTCTTTGAATTCTATCATCGTTGTCACGATCAAAACTAAACTATTCTAAAAATTTTGACTTGAATGAATTTAAATTTATCTACATGAGATTTGAGAAATCTTCCAAACTTAAAAATGATCAAAGTAAAAAATAATACATATTCATTTAGTCGTCCAAGTACACGACTTCTAATAATATCCATAATAACTTGCTCTATTAATTTTTATATCGCACACACTGGACTCTATACCTCACCTTGATCAAAGTTTCACCTTCCATTGGGAAGTGTCCGAAGAGAGAAAAAGATATTAGAGAGAGGAGGGGAGATACTCAGACTTCCTTGATTAATCAAGATTTGATATGATCTCTAATATTTATAAAAACTTAAATTTTTTTTATAAAAAACTAATAAGATTTCTATAAATTGACCCTCATCTCATACAAGAATGTCCTATCGGATGTGGCCCACCCCATCTAATAGTTTATTTTAGTTTATTTAGTTTGAGACCTGATACAAATTTTTAAAATAAAAAATATTATTTGATAAAAGATTTAACTAATCTATCGATCATGTAAACATCACATTCTAAATGACATTAACGACAAAATTATAACCTTTTGTGTATCAAACTCCTTTAAGTGTGTCAACATTTTAAGATCCAATCATATTAATTAAAAATTATTTTTTCATTATTCTATTTAATCTAGACAAAGATCTAGAATAAGTACTATTTTTTCATTATTCTATTTAATCTAGACAAAGATCTTGAGTAAAAGACATTCTTTCTTTTATTTTCTTATCGAACAATCTCTTGTTATCTACGTAATTACATTTATCAGATTTCTTTGTGCTCAATCTACCGGATATATTTGACTATTATATTGATGATGTATGAGCCTATAGTTAAAATACAGAATAACAAATAATTAAGAACTCTAGTAAAAAATTTTGACTATATAATTGTGACAATAAAAAATCTTAATTGATATTTATGTAAGATTGTTTATGGCCTGTTTGTTTACAGTATCAAGCACCTGTATTGATATCAGTTTTAAAACTGATATTGATACTTTGTATCAATAGGTGTTTGGATACCAATATTAATTTTAAAATTAATAGTTAAAAAAATATCATTTTTAATACAGGTGAAGACCTGTATTAAAAGTGATAGAGACGTCTACAGAGAGGAGACGTCTCCAGCAGAGAGGAGCCGGAGCCCCGGAGCCCCCGGTCGCTCCCCCGCAGCCCCCCCCCCCCCCCGGAGTCCCCCGTCGCCCCCCGCCGGATGTCCGTTCCCATTTCCATGCGGGGAACGCGCTCCACGCTCTGGGAAGGTATAGCGAATCCAAGGAGGAGTTTCTGCTGGCCCTGGAGGCCGCTGAGGCTAGCGGCAACTAGTGGGCATATCTGCTTCCGCAGGTCCACATCAATTTGGGGATAGCCAAGGAAGGGGAGGGAATGCTCCTTAGCGCTTGCGAGCACTATCGCGAGGCGGCGATCCTCTGCCCAACTCACTTCAGGGCCTTGAAGTTGCTGGGCAGTGCGCTGTTTGGAGTTGGAGAGTACAGGGCTGCCAAGAAGGCCCTGGAGGAGTCAATTTTCCTCAGCCCCGAATATGCCGATGCACACTGTGATCTTGGTTCTGCTTTGCACGCCCTTGGAGAGGACGAGAGGGCGATCCAGGAGTTCCTCCACAGGGAGTGCACCTGCAGCGCCCACGCCCGCACCTCCGGATGCTCCACCCGCGGCAGGAACCCTTGGGGCTCCGGCACGAAATCCGGGGGCGCCGCGTACACCATGTCCGATCCAGCCGCCCCAAAGTACTCGCCGAGGAATCGATTCAGGTCGCCGGCGGGGATCACGCCGTTGGCGGGGGACCGGGGGAGGGCGGCGAAGGCGGCCTCGGCGTCGGTGAGGTCGCGGCGGAGGGGGAGGTCGACATAGAGCTTGGGATCGAAGGACCGGGGTCCCCAACGTACGAGGGCGGCCGGCCGGACGCGGCCGGAGGAAGACGATGAGCGCGGTGGAGGCCTTCACCGGCCCCCCTCTCGGCGAGCCGCAGGCGTGGGAGGAGGAAGGGGATAGAGCGACCATGGCCAATGTGGCGAGGCCGAGGAGACAGAGGAGGAAGAAAGGGAGATGGAAGGGAAAGGGAAAGGGTACCGCGCCGCGGCGGAGGATGCCGTGGTGGTTGTAATATTACACAGTTGATCTCTCTCTGTATTAGAATATTAAATTAAATATAAGATGTATAATCATGTTAGTGGATATTATAGATCAAAATATTTTATAAATATATATTTAATTTTGTAAATAATATAGATATTTTTATATTTTAACAATAATTTTGATATTAAAATATAATTTTGACACTAATTAATCAAAATATTTAATAGTGATTTTCATATTGATATTGTATTACCAAACTCCTAATATCAATTTTAATATTGATATAACATTACCAAACACTTAAAGAAACTTGATATTATCACTTTTGATATTGATATTACATCTTCTTGGAATATCAATATCAAAATTGATATTGTATCAATTTTGATACTCTAACCAAACATGCCGTTAGGTAAGAAGCCTAGGTTACCTCATGTGTTTGTGAAAGATATTTCTGTGCATGGTATTGGACAAGTAAAAGTTATTACAAAGAACCTATTATGACTCATCGTGATCATTTAATATTTTTTTAAGTAATCTAGCGTAAAATAGTAAAAAACTAAAAAATTAAACTTTCATTAGTCGATTTATTCTTAGCTGGATTACCTCAAATAATAATTATTAGATCAATTTAACTTATTCAAAACGCTCAGATCCCAATTTAAATTGTTTTTTAGGCTGTGCCATTTCGTTAATTGGGTAAATAATACTATCAGAAAAACCAACATGGATAGATATCCAAAAAATTGGACAATCATTTTCTCGACCACCTTTCTAGACTCTTTCAAACGATTACATTACATAATATTATGGCAGTGATAGCTTCAATAATTAATTTCGATTGTGAAACATAAATTAAGCATAATTAATTCCTGACTTCCGGTGGAAGCTTTTTAAAAGAAATCAGGGATGCAAAGAAAACGGAACCGCCGTGATGTGCAGATCAAGAACAAGAACCAGGCCTCGAATCTGACAGAACTTGACATCTCGAACTGTCAACGTCAGGTGCAAGAATACTCCGATTTCATTCAGAAAATTATTCCACAGATATGGGTGATATTCATATACCCGCTGGAATCAGAGCACGAAACACATCTCGCTCGTACACAGGGAAGGACATCGGCGAACAGGACGATCCATGGGCAATACATAGGTGCGTCGGCGCAATGCCGGAGGGGTAATAATCCCTGATTGCCGGGGTGAGCAAAGGGCAAAGGGAGATCACACGGCCGCCAGAGCGGCGGCGGCGCCGTCTTGGCAGCCGGCGGAGCCCTTCCTGCAGCTAGGGATCTCGGCGAACATGGAGGCGGGAAGCTTCTCGGAGAGGAAGCCTACCTGGAACTCGATGGACTGGCCGTCGGCGTCGGCGACCATGCCGCTGATGGGGAGCCAGACGAAGAATTTCTGGACCTGGACGCCGGAGATGTCGGTGATGGAACCGTAGGAGATCTTCCCCTTGATGACGCGGTCGTAGTAAACCAGGTCGGTGAACTTGACGTAGCAGGGGGCCGCCAGCTCCACCACGAAGTGGTCCTTGTCGGTCAGGTAATAGTTCGTCACCGACTCCGGGAGGAGGCCGCGCGGGAGGCCGTACGTCGGCAGCATGTCGTGGACGGTATCGCCCAAGAAGGGAAAGGCGGTGGCGGCGCTGCCTTCGTCTTCCATTGCCTCCGTATGAAGCCTCCCAGCCGATGCGGCGGCGGCGGCGCAGAGGAGCAGGAGGACGAAGGGGGCGGTCGACATCTCTCTCTCTCTCCCTCCCTCTCTCTCCTCGTTTAGTGTGGTGATTTGGAAGGGGATGAACGGGCGGCCATTGATATAGTGGGAGAGGAGGCTGGGGTCAGTGACCCCACTGCGGACTGAAGGCGCATTGAGCCGAACCAGTAAAAAAAGGATAAAATGGCGGGAAACCACGAGATGACGTCAGCGTAGGTGACCTATTCCTCTGCTGATATGCGTGAACCATCTGATTTTAATCCTACGGTGCACCTCTTCTTAGTCTTTAATAGTGCTGCTCGTTGGGAAGGTGACCGGTAGTTGTAGAAGGATGGTGACGTCACATTTATTGGGGGGGAGGACGCGAACGGGTCCCGCATAAGGAACAGGGTGAATCAGATATTTAGTTATTTTAATCTAATTCTGATAAAAGTCGGTAGGTTCGAAAAAATTATTAAAATGTAAATCAGATATCTCAATAATTTATCAAAATAAAAATTAAAAATAATCAATTTTATATTTATTTATTTATTTATATTTAAAATTAAAATATTATAATAAAAGGTATATAAATTATAATAATATCGTTTATACATGTTAAAAACTTAAAATATACTATGTATAAAAGTTAATATTTATGTTATATACTTTAAAAATTATTAAATTACTTTAATTAAGACAGTGGAATGGATACTTGAGCGAAACTAAAATATCATAGTTTCTTTTTAAGCAGAATCAAAATGGTAATCGTGGAATCGAAAGGGGATCCAAAACGAATAACGGATCCAAGTAAAGACCAGAATTATTATCCGATAACAAATAAGCTGTTATTCACGTGACACACACGTGCATTAGCATTTTGTGTATGCATCCCCCAGTCAACTACTTATTGATGAGCACGGCAGACATAAAATTTTATTTGTGTACGTAACCAAGTTACATTCTAGTCTTTTTTTTAAGAGTGGAGTATGAGGTAATCACGTCCGTTGATTTCGAAAACTTTTCTATTGTTGGACCACATGAGCCAGTCGGTTAATATGTGTGTATTTGTTGATCAATCTAATATTTATTAAAAATTACAATATGTACAACTATCTTACCTTTTTATTTTAAGTAAAGAGATCAAAGTATGAAAGTAAGCTAAAAATTGAATTTAAGGAGTTATTTCGGACGCAAGAGAAGAATTTGGGTAGCTCAGATGAAATGTTCCGAGGATTCTAACATTTAATGTCGTGTTTGATTCGAGTTTCATTTTTAGTACTATATCAATATCGATATTAATCTTTTCAAATGTTAGAATATCAATACCAAAAGTAATACAAGTTGACAGTACTTGTATTACATAATATATTTTGTTTGCACTACGAACTTTAAAATTGATACAATTAACTAAACACTTCTTAAAGATTCTTATTAATATTAATTTTAAAATTGATAGTGATAGACTTACTTAATAGTTTTACTAAACAGGTGTAAATAGACAAGTCTAAAGATAAATTTGTTGAGATTTCAAGAAAAAAAATGATGAAGTAAATTTTATATATATATTTTTTAATAAGTGTTGATTGTAAGATACTTAAAAATATTTGTAACTTATTTTTTAGTAGTTTTTAGATGCTGAGAAGGAAGAGAAGACAAGAGATAAACCCATCTCTTATTTTTTTAAAAAAAATTCAAAACCGGTCAAGATTCATTTGAATGCGATAGTGAGTGTGTTGACTCAGCGATTATGTGGGAAAGAAATAGATGGTCGAATAATCTTTCTCTATCTACAATTTTCAAACATTTATAATTTCTAATAATCGATTATCTCCACAATTATTTGTCTCTTCGTAGTTTGTGGATGCTGAGAGAAAGTTAGAAAATGGGTCTGTGGAGTTCTCAAATGTTCAAATTTTCATTTCAATCAAAAAGTCAAAAAGGGAAATTATATTTGAAAAGATTTATATATGGTTAATTAGGCATTTTCAACAGTTAAACCTTCCCCACAATATCAACCAAGTGAGCCCTACATGCAATTAGATATTTTATTGATTAAAAATATTTCTATGGTCCAACCAGATGCAACTTATGCGATGGCTCTGACAAAATCTAAATGAGTGTATTATTTTTTTATTATTAGTCTTCCTTTGTCGGTTCAACTTCTCCACCGGGAATTACTTGGAAAGAATAAAACATGTAGAACGTTTTACTCTAAAAATTATGTAAGATGACATCGCATCAGGAGGGTTAGACGTTGGTTGTTGCCTTGTTGGTGAGTCGTTGGAAGGCATGTACGAAATGAAATGTTTAAGTGGCGGTAGTCTTATTAAGAGATGCGCAAATTAATAAGCCTATCGGCTTCTTTCTTACTAACGTTGTCCTAAAAAATATGTACATCTACACATTGAATGCTGGGTGGGTGCCTGGTAGGGCTACCACCGGATCCTCAAGGACGTTTTGAAAGCGGATCGCCCAGGCGGAGCCCCATCGTTTGGCGGAGCCCTTCGCCTCGGCGGAAGCTCCATCGCCCCGGCGGAGCCCCGTCGCCCCAGCGGAAGCCTCGCCTTGCCCATCGTCCGGCGGAGCCCCATCGCCCCGGCGGAGTCCCATCGTCCGGCGGAGCCCTTCGCCCCAATGGAACCCTCGCCCAGGCGGTGCCCCTTCACCCCGACGGAACCCATCGTCCGGTGGAGCCCTTCGCCCAAGTGGTCCTTCTCAACCCGGCGGAGTCCCATCATCCCTACGGAGCCAACAGAGCCCTTTGCCAGTTCAGCGAAGCCCCTCGCCTGGCTGTCCCCCTCGCCCTAGCGTGCAGGGCTGTTCACTGTTTGGGTTGACCCGACAACCCGAACCAAACCAGCGGCTTTGGATCGGTTTGGTTCGGGTCAAACAGAGTCTTCATACGGGTTATGACCCGAACCGAACCGAATATCATGAGATGGTTTGGATCGGTTTGTAAGATGACGTAACCCGATCCAACCCGTATTAACCCGAACAGATGTATGATATTTTTAATTATTACGTTACACGGTCGATTTCCCTCCCTCTGTCCCCCGGCCTCGAATCCGAAAGTCGTCTGGATATCTCCCGAAGACTCCAGAATACCAACTTTCGAGGGTGCGTTTCGATCGAAGCTGCAGGCTGCGTCTGGGACTGGGAGCCGGCACCGCAGCATGGCATCTCCGAGACTTTGACTGGGAGCCCGGTACCGCAGCACCGCAGTGGCATGGGCCGGCATCCCCGACCCCCGCCAGGCGACTCTACGCATCGACTCTGCGCATCTCCAGCCTCCGGCCCGGGCCGGCATCTCCCGCCAGGCGACGAACGGAGGTTACGGAGGACCGCACGGGAGCGCTCTACGCTCTTTGCCTCTTCCCCTGTCGACTTGGACTGAGGAGGTGAGGAGGCGACTGGCGAGGACCGAGGAGGTAGTGCCGAGTCTGCCGACTGCTGACGGGCGACGGTTGCAGCCGTAGGGGTTCACGACCGGTGCTGGGAGCGAGCCTGAGACTGGAAGGCCTGCCGACTGCCGAAGGCCCTGCTGACGACCGAAGGCCCGCGCATCTCCGGCCTCCGCAGGACCGCAGCAATCACAGACCTCCGGCCTCCGTTGGCGTTGGCCGTTGGGTGGGTGTGCACCCACCCAACGGCCTCTGCTGAAGAGCTGGTCGCGCACCCACCCAACGGCCAACGCCAACGGAGGCCGGAGGTCTGTGATTGCTGCAGTCCTGCGGAGGCCGGAGATGCGCGGGCCTTCGGTCGTCAGCAGGGCCTTCGGCAGTCGGCAGGCCTTCCAGTCTCAGGCTCGCTCCCAGCACCGGTCGTGAACCCCTACGGCTGCAACCGTCGCCCGTCAGCAGTCGGCAGACTCGGCACTACCTCCTCGGTCCTCGCCAGTCGCCTCCTCACCTCCTCAGTCCAAGTCGACAGGGGAAGAGGCAAAGAGCGTAGAGCGCTCCCGTGCGGTCCTCCGTAACCTCCGTTCGTCGCCTGGCGGGGGATGCCGGCCCGGGCCGGAGGCTGGAGATGCACAGAGTCGATGCGCAGAGTCGCCTGGAGGGGGTCAGGGATGCCGGCCCGTGCCACTACGGTGCTGCGGTGCCGGGCTCCCAGTCGGAGTCTCGGAGATGCCGTGCTGCGGTGCCGGGCTCCCAGTCCCAGACGCAGCCTGCAGCTTCGATCGAAACGCACCCTCGAAAGTTGGTATTCTGGAGTCTTCGGGAGATATCCAGACGACTTTCGGATTCGAGGCCGAGGGACGGAGGGAGGGAAATCGACCGCGTAACGTAATAATTAAAAATATCATACATCTGTTCGGGTTAATACGGGTTGGATCGGGTTACGTCATCTTACAAACCGATCCAAACCATCTCATGATATTCGGTTCGGTTCGGGTCATAACCTGTATGAAGACTCTGTTTGACCCGAACCAAACCGATCCAAAGCCGCTGGTTTGGTTCGGGTTGTCGGGTCAACCCAAACAGTGAACAACCCTGCCCACCGGGCTGGTCTGCAATATTCTTGTTAGATATATATATATATATGCATATTGCGTGTTTTATATATTGAATTGAACTTGTTTAAGCAATTTTTTTGCATGCATTCTTTTTTTATTTTTGATACATAAGATTGTTTTATTAATTTGTGATGTATTTTGTTGTCTTATCATAGATGGCTCAGTCGAGTGATAATCCTATGCCAATTGTTGTAGAGACTAATTCTGATCCTAACACATCAACTTTAGTAAATGTTGAACTTTCAAGAACCTTGAAGCGAAAAAACATAAAAAAAGAGAGCTGAAGTATGGGAACATTTCACTTTGCTTGACAAAGATGAAAATGGACAAGAAAAGTGTAAATGCAACTATTGTGGGTTTATTTATAATTGTGATCCTCGATTATGCGGCACTAGCACTCTTAGGACACATTTGACTTTGAGATGCAAAAGGTATCATCTTAGTAAGGCTAGTGCACAAATTCAGGGTCAATCTCATCTTATTTTTCATCATTCAGAAAGTAATGATAGAGTTGAAAATAGAAATACAAGTCTCACACATTGGAAATTTGATCAAGACCTCATTAGAAAAGCTTTAGCCAAAATGATTATCACTGATGAGCTTCCTTTTAGGGCTGTTGAAGCTGAAGGTTTTAAGCACTTTGTTAGTGTTGCCCAACCTCGATTCCTTATTCCATCGAGGATCACAGTTGCTAGAGATTGTTATTCATTGTTTGTGGATGAGAGACAAAAGTTGAAGAAATTTTTAGCAATAAATTGTAAGAGAGTTTGTCTAACAACTGATACATGGACTTCTGTGCAAAGAATTAACTATATGTGTTTGACGGCACATTTCATTGATGATGATTGGAAATTGAATAAAAGAATTCTAAATTTCTGTCCAATTTCTAGTCACAAAGGTGAAATAATTGGAAAAGCTATTGAAAAGTGCTTGAATATGTAGGAAATTGAGAAGGTTATGACTATTACCGTTGATAATGCATCTTCAAATGACATCGCTATTGCATATTTGAAAAGAAGAGTTACCAATTAAGGCGGATGCATTTTAAAAGGTGATTTTCTTCATGTTAGGTGTGTTGCACATATTATGAATTTAGTTGTAAATGATGGTTTAAAATTAGCAAATGACTCAATTGCTCATGTGCGCAATGCAATCAGATATGTGAGACAATCTCCATCTCGCTTACAAAAGTTCAAAGCTTGTGTTGATGAAGAAAAAATACAATACAAGAACTTATTATGTTTAGATGTTCCAACTAGGTGGAACTCTACTTATCTTATGCTTGACACGGCTCAAAAGTTTCAAAGAGCATTTGAAAGATTCGAGGAGCAAGATCCATTTTTTTATAATGAACTTTCAAATGGAGAAGGATTAGGAGTACCTAGAGATGAAGATTGGTCAAAAGTTAGAAATTTAACAAAATTATTGGAGAGTTTTTATGATCTGACTTTAAGAGTTTCTGGTTCTTTTTATGTGACTTCTAACTTATATTTTCATGAAATCAGTGGGGTTGATTGTCTTTTAAAAGATTGGTGTGATGGTGACAACATTGAGTTTTGTGATATGGCTTTTAAAATGAAACAAAAATGTGACAAGTATTGGGGCAATCCAGAAAAAATAAATATGCTGATTTTATTGATGTTGTACTTGATCCTCGATATAAAGTCGACTTTGTAGAGTTTGGTCTTTCACAGATATATGAATATGACAAAGCATTGGCTATGAAGAAACGATTGAAAACAACTCTCAATTCTTTATTTGAAGAATACAAAAATGCAAGCTTACTTTCAAGTGGGCAAATCAGACCAATTGAAAATTCTCATGTGGGAGTTTCTACTTCAACTACAAGTGTTAAAGAACTAATACAAACTGCCCAAAATATGAAATCTTTAATGAAGTCTAAATTCAAGCAACAACGAGCAGAAAGGGAAAGTGGAGATGCAAAATCAGAACTAGATAAATATTTGGATGAAGATATGGAAGATGATGATGACTCTTTTGATATTTTAGCTTGGTGGAAAAATAATGCTTCAAGATTTCCTATTCTTTCACAAGTGGCACGTGACATTTTAGCAATTCCTATTTCCACCGTTGCATCAGAGTCGGCATTTAGCACGGGAGGACGTGTGCTTGATCCATTTAGGAGTTCATTATCTCCTAAAATTGTAGAAGCACTTATTTGCACCCAAGATTGGTTTTAGAGCATCAAAGGAGTTGTTAAGTGTTGAAGAAAAATTAGATGTGATTGAACAACTAAACAATGGTATGATCTCTTCTCTCTAATTTTTTTGTTGATGAAATTTTACATCCAACTTAATGACTTATTGTGGTGTTTTATTAATTTAGATCTTTCAACTATCAAATTGGCTCCAAATGTAATTGATATTTGATATGGGCATTGGATAGAGTAAGGTTTGTCTTATAGATTTTATTTTTTCCTTTTTGTAAAGTTCATGCTGATTCTAAATTTTTTGTGTGAATAGGTTTGTAATTTTGGTGGTGGCATGATACATGCAGTTTTGAAAAAAAAAACGCTTATGTGAACCCAAACTACTTAGTATCTTGGGAAATTGAAAACATTCTCTACTTTTTGAACCCAAACTATGTAGTATCTTGGGAAATTGAGGCCAAAAGTTCAAGGTTTGTCTTGTCCCTTTCTCCTTAATGAAGTGATCTCCCGAGTTTTATTTCTCCATGATAAGATCATGTTTCTAAGATCTTTCTTCTAGGTTGCTGCAAAAATTGATTGCATGAAGGAATTTGTGGTGAAAACAAGTCTAGAATGATAAAATGGTTATTTGCTCAAGTTTGGCTCCTACTGCTATTACTAATTTGTAAAGTTAATGTAATATCTTATGTTTTGAATTTGGTGATTAGGTTTGAATTTCGGTGGTAACATGGTGCACGTGTTATTGAAGCCTTGAAGGATCTCTTTATGTTATTGATAGTTGACATGTGAATGGTGTAAGATTTTTCTTATGTATTTTATTTTTTCTAATTTGTAAAGGTTAGATCTTATGTTTTCTTTTTGTCAATAGGTTTTGAGCTGTGGTATGGTGCATGCATTCTCGGAGGAAGACTATGTTTCATATGGATGATGCACAGTAAGTATTGTCATAATTATGTATTGATTTTATTTCAAAAGGTTGTAAAATTAAGATTTTTTTTAATAAACAGATTTTGAATTATGATCGTGGCATGATGCGGATGCATGAAGTTCTGGAAGACTAATGTGATTGATATTTGTTAGAGAAATGAGTGTTGATTATCTTTTTGTAGATTATTATATGAACGTGTGTTCTAGGTTTATGGATGCTCATTTGTGTTAGTTTTTTACTATAGATGATATACTTTTTGTGTTCGGTATGTTAAGGTCTGTATTGACCCTTACCGTTGTTACAATTATTAGGATTGTTAAACGAATATTTTGCATAAACTCCACTTTTAACTTGTTATTTCCAAGTCAGGAATTTGTTCTTGAAGAATCAAGTTTTCTATGTACATTGCCGAAATTTAGAAGTAAGTGGGTATTCCTCTAAATTTTTTATTATAAAATGTTTCTATGACATTATCATGATGTTTTAAGGGTTTTTTTAATAAAAGTTTTGTCTCGGTCAAAAAATATTATATGGAAATTAATAAAGTTTATGTTCATGTACATTTCATACGTTTCTCATTGGTGTATTTTTATTTTTGAATTCAACGTTACAAAAATTTTGTGGGGTTCAAAATATCATAGGCATTATTTGAATGTTGAATATAGTAGGATTGTTAAGTAGATCTAATATTATATTCAAACCGAAGACCAAACCAAACCAACCAACTTGGTTTGGTTTGGTTTCAGAATATTTTGGTTTGGTTTGGTTTGGTTTGAGATTTTTATTTGGTTTGGTTTGGTTTAGAAAAAAGTAGGCATAAACCAAACCAAACCAAACCGTGAACAGCCCTACTAGCGTGAACCCCCTCACCTCGAGGCACCCCCTGCCAAAGCCAATCGCCCTCCAGTGAAGCCCCTCGCCTGGTCATCCCTCCCCCACTTAGGACTCTCACTCCTACAGTCTCTTGGCCATTTTCCTCAGTTGCCGTTTGGTGATTTTTTTTGTGTGGTGGTTTGTTTTGCTATTTTGAGGTCATTTTTGGTTTGGGAGGGAGGATTCCTCCCTCCCATACTCTCATGCTCCCTTTTCAGTGTTTTGCCTAAATGTACTTTTAGGCTTTTTATCTCTTTTTGTGGCACTGGAATTGTGGAGTCGGCTTTATCTATGTTTGTTCTGTGTCGTTTATCTTTGTTTTCATATGTTGTAGTTTGGTCTAGTTCTGTATTGTTATCTTTCCTTGTTAGCTCCATAGCTGTTAATGTTAATCCGAGACTGTTAGTCTGGGCGATATTTACACTCTCTTGGTGTGTTCATCCAGTCTCGTGGCAAATGTCAAACTTCTCTTATGGAGTTCTTCACTTTGCTCTTCGATCGTCTACGCACTCGTATGTGTGGGTCAATTTATGGCTAAAGGTAGGGCTACCACCCAGTCGCATTTGGTCCCAGTTGCTAGGCCAGTCGGGACCGTAGTCCCTGACCTTTCATTGGATTTGGGGCCAAGTCGTGTAACCCGACACCGAGTAATGTGACTCAAAGACCTGGTTGGGACCATGCCCAATTGAGTCGGGCCAACGACTAATCGCAACTAACCATTGGAGGGACTTTCAAAACCACCCGAGGGGCCTCCTCTTACCCCCTACCCCTCCCTCACTCTCTCTCTCTCTCTCTCAACTCTCTTCTCACTTAAAATCACTCTCTCTCATGATTTTGAATAGTGAATTTTCTCTCTCTAAAACATTTTTAAATAGTTCATTTTTTGATTCATTTCAAGATTTTTTAGAGATCAATTTTTATTTAATTGTGTTACTAACCTATTCTTTTAAATCTTTATGTCTTTTTAACTTTCTACTTTCTAATGTCTTCTTCAAGCCATGACACTGAAACTTTTGATGCAGCTCGAAATGATCCGGCTTGATTGCATTACAATATGATATCTATGGTGGAGAGAAAAATTCAATATAAGTATTTTAAAAAGATAATATACAACAGGATTTTCTGGTTGAAGCACCACCTTGCCAAGATGAAGGACAACGTTGCATCGTACATACGGACTCCACCAGAGGTAAGAGTTCAATTGTGTAAACATTTACAATCATTTGACTAAGCAAAAGAAGCTTCAAAATGGCATATGGAGATAGTCTAGGAAGAAATTTTAAAATTGTTAGGTGTTTGATTCACATAGACAGGACCAGACAGAAGCACTTGAAAATTTCTCAAGATGAAAGTTTTGACTATGGTACGTTGCCATCAATGTTTACCCAATCATATTAATGTCTATATTATTTTAATATTTAATCATTATTATTAAAAATAGATGACTTGATATAGGATATGGAGGCAAGCACAAGTCATTTGTGGATGAAGATAGGTATCGACATACCTGTGAATTAATGGGACAAGGTTCGAGAAATGGGAGCGGACTTAGAAGTGGGAGATGATCGAACAACTGAGAAGCAGACGAGGAGATTCATGATCTCACAAGAGATGACGATGCAGTAGTAGGTCTCGTGGATCCATCATCACACGTCTACGATAAATATAAACTACCATCATGATAGTAATGAAGAACTTGCGAATATGCAAGAAGAAGATTGGGCACGTGACATCAAGATTATTCTTCTTTAGTAGCATACCTGCCAATACTATAAATGGGCCATATTACAAGTCCATGATCGACACCATGGTCGGCTTCGATAGGGGAGTGAAAAATCATCTCCAAAAGAAATATATAATACTTTTCTTTCCATGGAGGTGACAATACACATTGGGACAAGTAAATAATCTGAACCATCTATCTGAATCAATCGATGGTGTTGTCAAAGAGATAGAAAAGGATTAAGTTGTCCAAATAATAGTAGATAACATAGTTGAATATAAAGTAGCCAGGGCAATTCGGATGGCAAAGAGACCACATTTGTATTGGGCACTAAATTCTACACATTCCCTGTATTTGATGCTAGAGGATACATGCATTGATCCTCAAATTAATTGGTAGTTAAGATAGCCCAATTCATATCATCCTTCATATACAACCATAATTTCACCTTGAACCTGATGAGGGAGCATATGAAGGGCCGAGATAGCCCTAGGCAACCTGATTCACTTCCCATCATATTTTCTTGAAGAGTTTAATACAACAGAGTGTCCCCTTACACAAGTGATATTTTCACTAGGATGGGTTAGTTGGATTGCTAAAGCTTCTCCTTCAGATAAGAGAAAATGAAGAAAGGTCGAGGAGATCTTAGAGAGTGGAGACTTGTAGTAAGTGGTAAATAAGATGCTTCATATAGTGAAATTGTTAGTCAAAGTTTTTAGAATATTAGATAGTGATAGAAAGGCAAACATATGTTATCTCTATGATACACTTGAGTTGGAGAAGGATGAAATTGCGAAGATGGTGTCAGTCTGCAACAAGTGATGGGATGCTATTGATTGTCGATGAGAACAAACATTGTATTTATCCAATACATGCAACATGTACTTTCTGTATCATTAAGTTATATCATGTATCACGTTTATATTGTTATGATCTCTACTGGCGTAGATATTGTTGCCACTTGTTAGGTAATTTTTTAATCTTAGATATTGTTATAGTTAGAGAGTAAAGCCAATTAATAAGTTTCTAAATACTGTGAAAATGATCATCCATAATAAGATTGATCTATTATAGTATTCAACAAGGTACATGACTATAAATGAAAGCATTCAACTTTGGGATATTAATGATACAATGAGTATCTATACTCCTAAGTCATGGTACGAAGAATTTGATCTCTCTTACAAGTTAGATGATTAACGTATTCCATTTATCTTCTAACATACGATGATATCATGCAGCTAACTAGTGGATAGACCATAGCAAACATCAAAATACGAGAACTTGACAGATGTTGAAATAAGAATCTTGAGCCAAACCACATTAACTTCAGGATGTGAAAGAAATTGATCACCCTTTAGGTTAATTTATACAAAGTAGAGGAATAGACTGATATCAAGAAAACTAAAGTAGTTGGTGTATTGTCATTACAACATGAGGTTGAAGTAGAAGAATTTAGAGAAGATGAGAGAGAACCATAAGAAGAAAAAAGGTACAGAGAGGAAGTGTCTGGATGGCAAAGTGAGATACAGAGTATACAAGATGATGACATCAATTTGGATGAAATATTCAACGAGCAAAATGAATTTCAAGTTTAAGTGAACGATCAAGAAAGATTAGGCAAACATGAGTTCAACTCAAAAGATCAAGAAAGACTTCAAGGAGAACTTGATGATATACCTCTAGCTGAGGAATTTCATATTCCTTTTTTCGGTGACAGAGACAAAAGAACAAACAATTTTCTCTTAGGACATGAAATCTAAAGGTAAAAATAAACATATTATAACTGATTCTTTGGACCCTGTAGATGAAGAAACAATTGACGAGACATGAGAAAAAATGCCCGAGCCAAACTTTAGAGTTCAATACCAGACGTCAGAAGATTTAACATCTAAGAGTAGTAGTGATGGATCATTGAAAGTGAAAGAAACCAATGTTGGTCCAAGGAGGACAACACATACAAAGATATATCCTACAGTGAGATAGTTCATTGAACAAGAATGGTACACACATGCAATGCAAGACACCAATCATGGTACGCAGTCTCAAGGTGGTGAAGATTAGCACACAATGGTGTGAAGGTCAATACTAAGTGCAGTCTTATAGAGTTAAACTTATCTCAAGACTCTTAATTTCCTACACATCACCAAAAGAGTTATAAGATGACTCAACCAATGTATGGATCCTCATCGGATACTTCCATGCACTCCATATATGGCAGTTATAGTATCTTTCAGATCATATATTAAGATGATTATACGAGCAAGTGACATGTACAATAAGCATGTAAACATTTTCAATGTTATGTATTCTTCCCGAATATTATGAGGACATTATATAAATTATGCAAAGGAATTAAAAACATAAGATTTGACTAGAAATGAATCCAAAAATATCAAGTCATATTCTCTATTTTTCAATATTTGTTGGCAATTTTTTATTTCTTACATTTTCTTACATTTTTACATTTTTTAATATTTAAAAATTAATTTAAGATCTAGTTTGATGAGGTCCTATTTGGGCTGGACCAACCCGATCCCAACCCACGACTTGGCCTTGAGGAGCTTAAGATCAATGTTTTTCTAGAAGGTACTTGAGTTTTCCGATAGGCAAACCGGATCACCAAGAAAACGTCCCAAAAAAAATTTCTAGAGGGGAGATGACCCGTCTGACGAGTCGCCCAGGCGACCCATCTGCCGGGTCCCAGGCCCCCCTGCCGGGTCGCCCAGGCGACCCGTCTGAATGGTCATTTGCCAATTCGTCCGTTCTGACGGTGGTAGGTGAGATGTCAAATCCGGACAGGTACGGGAAGTGACCCGGTCGACGGGTCGCCTGCCAGAACAGTGTATGGACTGAACGAAGTGACCCGTGAATGGCGCACACTCGTCCGGACAGTCGGAATAGACGACTGACGGGTCGCCTGCCACTGTAGCAGTTTTCGGACGGCGGCCGACCAACTTTCGGCGCACGCACATTTAATGCATTTATGGTTCCGCAGGTGACCCGTCAGGCGGGTCGCCCAGGCGACGCGGCAGACGGGTCATTTGCTGATTCCGAAAAGTTTTTTTATGCCTGAAATGCCCCTGTAACCCTTTTGCCTATAAAAAGGGACCCCCTAACCACTTTTTCAAGGGTTGGAAGAGTGTTAGAAGGGGGAGAACGTCCCAAGCTCCTAAGAGAGAGCCTTAGAGAGCTTCAAGCCTCCTCCATCCTCCAATCTTCATTGCCCAAGAGATTGAGAGCTTCCCACTTCCATCCACCTCCGTAAATTGACGTTCTTCATCCCGTTTCTTCATCGGCATCCATTTCGAAGCTTCTGAAGCTCCTACATCCAAGGGGGGATCATCATCCACGTCCTAGGAGCTTCCGTGAGTTGTCATCAAGTTTTCAAAACCATCCGAAAGCATCGCGGGAGCATCCAGGAGTAAACCGAATCCTGGTGTAGGAAGTGACCCGCCTGCCGGGTCGCCCAGGTGACCCGTTTACCAGGTCGCCCAGGCGACCCCCCTGCCGGGTCGCCCAGGTGACCCCCTGCCGGGTCGCCTAGGGCTCCAGATCGCCGTCTTTGGAGCCGAAACCCATTTTTCTTCCCTTATCTCTTAGTATTACTTTGTTTCTATATTTCCTATCATGAATCATCATTTTTGCATGCATATTTAACTTAGTAATATCATCTATTATCATCCGAAAACACATAAAAAGGGGGGTTAGGAGTTATTTTCAATCCGGTTAGTCCATCTCCATTTATGGTTTTTAGCTTATTTCTTTTGTAAGATGCTTCACTGTTTTAGTTCTAATCCACTTTCACTTGTTTTCGTGGCTTACTTGTTTTTGTAAGAACAACTAAAATGCTTCAAGCTCTTTCTTCTCGGCCGGCCGAAAAGGAAGAAGATGGAACCCATAATCTCCCAACACGATCTCTCCGCTTAGGTACGTTTGGTCATTTCTTTAATACTTACATCATTTCTTGTCTTTTACTCTCGGAGCTCGCGGCTCCTGGCGACCACAACCCTACACCACCCGCGAAACCGAAAGGAGGAGCGGCGCTCATCGTTCCGATCCGGGGAAGCAAAGAGAAGAAGAAGAACCAGCTGGTCTGGATCGGGAGTTCCACAATGTTAAGAGATTAAATTACTGGACTACCAACAACTCTGGTTAAGTACTTCGGATGTTGAGTTGAAAGAACTCAAAAATTAAACATGTTTTTTTGAGAGTAGTCCAAATATGAGTGACCTTCTAAAACAACTACTATTTAGAGTTGTTGTTAAGTCAATCAGATTTAATCATTGCATATGGTGTCAAAGTATGACCCATCCAAAAAATATGTTGTGACCTTTCTAGATATGTGATATGTATATGATCTTAACAAGAATGCCAAGTTTTTGAAGAGGTAAATTTTAACACCTCAGTTTGTGAATATGTTCAAAGATTAAATCAATAGACTATCAAGTAATCCAGTTAACTATTTTTCAAATGTTGAGTTGAGAGAATGGGTGACCTCCTCTAAAGGCTACTAATTAATGTGGTTATTAGATTAGTCAGCTAATTTAATTGTCACGGTTAAGACCCTGCTAATACATAAGCATATGTAAAATATACAAAAAGAGATAAGATTCAAAAAGGTGTCTTAATAATTTCACATTAAAAGTAATAAAAAATAACCTATTAAATCACATATGTCTTGATAAAGATAAATTTAAATTTCAGAAATTTAAAATTTAAAAATATAGAGATATATTCAAATTGATAGAAATCGCACGGATGAATTTGTAAAAATATGCTAAAAAGCTTATGAGGTGTTTAGATGAATTGTCTCTTTCTTATCTTATAATAAAATGTATGAATGAGAGGTATAGCTAGAGTTATTTGGCCACAACCTCTTCGGTTTCCGGGGTGAATCCTTTTACTTGTAAAGCTCTATAAAATTTAAAACAATAATGTACTCATTTTATTTCAAGATAATTGCATAACTTGTCTATCTTGTGGGGGGTGGGGTGACAATAAATTGAGCCAAATCTGAGTTTATTAGCTTTGCCAAGTGCGGGCCAACAAATGAACTTAAAGTTTTCGCTCACGGCTCTTAATGGGGCCACAGTTTTTACAACATAATTTGACGAAAAATACCATTTCTACTGATTAAAAGTATAAATTAATTTAAACTATTAGTTTTATTCAGTGTTATTTTTATGATTGAATTTATTAAATTTGATAGTACCTAATATATTATTAGAAAGAAAATTGGATCAGCCCGTACCAATTTAACATTTTGTATATATTATTATTAGCCGGACTGGGTCACAGTTTTTATCTATTCCATATATCTAGGATTTGTTTTTTTTTTTTGTGTGAAGTGGATATCCGATTGTTCGAGATGAGATGAGAATCGGATAAGAAAATGACATTTCCGCACCATATTAATTGACGACCTATCTGACGAAGTATCCGTCGATTATTTAATAAAAGTCTTTCTCGGTCGTTGGACGTAACGTCGATTAAATAATGACATTTTATTCTTTTATTTTTAGACAAGGGAAGACGTGTCAAGAAAGTTATAGCCATGTGTATGTATATATTAAATAATTTTTGTTCTCATTGAATTTACATACAATTTATTGTCTCTTTACAAGTGTACGTAGTAGTTGGCAACTGGTTCAATTAGTCTCCTTTGAATGGATCTTTTCTTATAAGGTTTCATTTAGGTAACATTCCTTTTAACTTGTTTTCAAAAAAAAATGCACATTTTAGGTTTCATGACTCCTTTATCCTATGCAAATAAAGATATATATATATATATCTAGTTCCACCTTGTGTGGAGGTGAGGTCTTTATCCACACCAGGGAATTAGATTAGTCTCAAATTTTTTCATACTTTTTATGAATTCATAGGTGATGGGCCTATCTAAAAATCCTTATTCATCTACCTTGAAAAGTTATCTGGTCATGATTATTTTTTTCGTTAAACATGTTTGCCCAAAATATTTGTGAGTACATCTTAACTCGCCATTTATCACAGTTATATATGCACTTCATATACAGACATTTTGACATAATATAAGATGTTCGGAACAACAGAATTAAAACACATTAATTAAAGTTTTCATCATGATCAAATACTTGACAATCTTGACCACATCAAGCAATCAAATATCAAACTAGTACTCTGTCAGTCTAGATAGACACAACCGCCTAACTCTTAATCAAATACAATCAACTTATTTGAACACAAAATAATAAGATGAAAGTCACTCATCTATGAAATATGAGAACTGCAGCCTCCTTGTTCCTCTTCTTCCACCGGGATGGGCTCCTCAAAATCTGGAGACACTTTTTGACAACAATGGCTTGAGTCACACGATGTGATCCAATAAGCATCGAATAGCTATAAAACCTGGTCATGGTAAGTTATTTAATTATATCTTGTGTCATACCATATATTACCAAGTTTGATGCCAAATTGTCTTTCATTTTCTCTCTTTTCCATACAAGATTATTCTTCAGTTCTTTCACTCTAGTTTTTTTTTTTTTTACTTTGAGAGATTATCTTCTAATCATTAGAATCCCTTATATTCCATACAAATACATCAATTGTGACAAACAAGGATAATCTATGGCAATATGTAAATTCACATAAGAAATGATGTCCATTGAGATGACCTATTTTACTTGACCATATTTCAAACTAACATGTGCAAGATGATGCAGAGAAAATTAACACCATGTTCGATTCAAACAATTCACTTTCACAGTAGATCCGTCTCCAATATCACTTTAAGACTATATCTGGTATTTTGAACTATCCTAACTTGCATTCCATTTTTTTTTTTGACTTCAATGGTAGCTTTGGTGTTGAAAGATCAAGGAATTTCCAAATTTATCTCTCCCCTATAAACATTGATGGCACATATTGAATTAGAGCTTGTCAAAGAAAGATGTTCATGCTTTGAAGCAAGGCATAATTAAGATCCCACGTTCGAAGTAGTGTTACCCAAAAGGGAATGAGTAAGTATTTCTTCGCCTTTCACATTGGAAAATCGCTGAAGAACCACAAAACATTGACTGCCATTGCAGTTGATAGCACCAACGACTATCATTTCTCATCTTTCTTTCATTACAATAGCATGTTGCCTCTCTCAGGAATAAGTCATTCAGTTCCTCATTGGATGCTTGGGCACCCTTGCCTCTCTCCACCCTCTCAACAACTTGTGCGCCTTCTCTCTACATTACGATCACGTCTATGCTTCTTCCTCCCCCATGTTACAATGCACTTAGAAGACATCCCATGATCCTTATAGGTTGTGTTGTTTGTAGGATAATTGAGTTTTGTTACAATTTTATCTTTTTGCAACAAAACTTGTAAAAAAAAGGTGTTTGACAACATTATAAGTTTATGTTTTTTAAAGTGACTTCCTTCTCTCTACAATATGGTCAAGTTAGATGCTCCCCCCCCCCCAAACACACACACACGCTAGAATGCGACCACAAGACATCCCAAGATCTTAATGGGGTGTTTGAGTAAGTAAAAATTTGAGTTTTTGTTATAAATTTGCATTTTTGTAATTGAACTTGTTAAAGGAGGTGTTTTGATGATCATTACAATTTTATTTTTTTAAAGATATTTTCTTTTTAGAGAAAAAAAGATAAGGCCCTCTTTTTTTATCCAATGGTCTCCCAACTTGTTTGATCACATGATATCCACTCTTTTTGTCATTAGAACTCCCAAACACGACAATTTTATGTTATTAAGACTAGTTCATATTTTATTTTAAATAAAATTTATAAAAGTTTATTGTGCAACCAAACGTCTGATTATATTGTAGTGGTTAACCGCACACATTGAGGATAATTGCAAAAATTTCTCCTTGCAAATTCCAGAAATGTGACTATCTACTAGTGACTTGATTGGTCAAGAACTTCACGACAAGAACGCAAAATGGTAAAGTGAGAATTTTGAAATTCAAATGTCCATCTACAGAAGGTGACAGAAAAACCCATTGCTAAAAAAATTCAGAAGATCAAAATAACTATCAAGCATATTCAAATAAATGAACCTTCTATACATATTAAAGTGATCTTCTAAATTAGGCCCCTAAGTAATTTTCCCAATAATACATATGAAAGATGTATCATAATCGCATGTTTTGTCATCAATGATTCTCTTTTTACACATAACACATCACCTTTTTTCGAAGAATTTGACAACTTTTGTTCACATAACACATGTTAGTTAAATCCTATATAATCCAAGGAAGGTGGGTCATGGGTCGTTTACCTAGGGCTAGCCTAGTCAGATTGGGTCGTGAGCTAGTCAAACCAATTTTTTTAATAAATTATTTTTTAAAAAATGTAAAAAATGACAAAATTTTGTTTTTTTAAAAAATAGGAGATATGTACTAAGAATATTTATTGAATTTTTACTCGTTCTACCTCTTTTATATGTGCTTTGTACTATTCTCATGGCATTGCAGTGTACATAGTTTCATAAATATTATATTCGGGAGTCCCTCGTACAATTTTCCTTACACCAGAATTGGGTCCCAAGAAACCTCCAAAATAACTATCAAAGGGGGATTGGATCTAAATGTCCGATGATGATCCATAATTCATTCCACTCCACTTTTGGTCATATGTAAGGAACCAAGAATCTTGAGATAAATCATACTCGTAGATGGACTGTTCATATCCATGGTATTGATCTTTGCCCTATTGGGTATGTTATTCTACTCCACCTTGCGGCATCCACCATGATCCATGTCTTAGGTCGAGTGGGTATACTATTCTTCTCCAGTGAAGCGTTCAGTCGTTGTTGGAGATGTCCCCACATCTATGGACCTCTGTCTGCCTAAAGCGGTGCTTCCCTACCCCTGATGTTCCACTCCATCTTCGTTGCTACTCTTCAAATAAAAATCCTTCGAAGTCTAATATTATTCTAAGATGTTGGGCTTCAGAGTGTCTTCTTAATCCTCGTCAATTGTCTCTACATCTACTATGTCAAAAGGATCAGCTAAAATTGTTTTACCCTTTTTCCTTACTCTGCTCACCCCTTTTAAATCCTTCATCGATCTTCCATCTCTTTGCCACAGAGGGTAGAATCTAAATTTCTTGGGCGAGGGAGGTGGTCAAGCACTCCTTCGGCCCATTTTTGATCTTCTAGGTTGAACTCTAGCTCGCCCACCCCTTCTCAACCATTCACGCATGCTCCAAATGGATTTCTCTCATTGAAAATTTTATCCAAGTCGATGTCTTCCTCTTGAAGCATTGGTTCCTTAACTTGACCTCCAAAAATAGTTTCTCTCTACTTTTGTTCTTGTTTTTTATTATACTTGATTCTTTCTAAATTTTTCAACTTGAGCATCGTGTTGTAGTGGTAATACACAAGGTGTTCAAGCTTTTTAGATGTTAGCATGTTTCTCTACTTTATATGAATCAAGCTAAATGTCAACCAATTTGTCTCATAACCAGATGCTAAAGTGATTTGGCTAAGCACTCTTATAGCCACATCTTCAAAGTCTTCATAACCTGATGCTTTGCCATAGTCCATCCACCAATCAACAAAATGAAATAGAATAAAGTGTTAAGAGATAATTAAATTTAAGAATCAATAATGAATTCTAATAGCAAGCACTAATAGATATGTACCTAGACTTAGGAGTATGATGTCTTGCTCCACTCTTGTTGTACCAAAATGATTAGACCACATCCTATAGTCATACATTTTTGTTGCAAGTAATAATTGAGTAGTCATCATCACTGAACATCCTTGTGATGATGCTCTTGACATCAACAAGTAGTTCATTTGTTGCCTTATATTGTTGACTATATCAATAACGGGGGTTGAAGAATTAAACTAACAAGATACACATAAATAATCAACCACCACATAAATTTGATATATACTTGAATGAAGTAAAAGACTAATGAAATATACATGCTACATATATTGGTTGATGTAATGTTCTCTCCAACCATCGATCAATAATGCCCCACCACTTTTTGAAGTTAGACATGGTATTTGCAATCTCATCCTTAACTCTGTCAATCACATCATACAGATATCCCATGTTCACTTTTCTATCACCATCCATTATCTTTAGCATCTTCACTATAGGATCCACAATGCTCAATATCTTCTTCACAACCTTCCAGAAGTCCCCACTCTTTATTACTTCATCAACTTTCCTTCCTTTCTGCTTATCTGTGGGGTTACATATAGCTAACCAAGTACGCCACCCCAGAGATGACCATGCTGCATAGAGCTCTCCTCTAAGTCATTAGACTCTCTAAGTAGACATAGCAAGAGGTGAAGTGGGCTACACCAGATTATAGAAACTCTCTCCCTTGGGTATGTTCTCTCGTTAGGTTAAGAATAAAATTGTGGTTGTAGATGAATGAAGAGATAAATTGGGCTAACTTCACAACCCAATCTATTTGAAGATCTTTGCAAATATCCTCTAACATTAAATCTAAAGAATATGCGGAACATGATGTTCAATACAATTTAGGTCTCTTGACTATCAACATTTTACCGACTGTTTTGTATGCAGCCGCGCTATCCGTGACTACTTGGACAACCCGATCCTCCTCTATCTATTGGATAACTCCATCTATCAAATAAAAAAGGTATTTAGACTTCTTTACCTTCCCCAATGCATCAACCGACTTCCAAAAGATAGTGTTGACTTGACAATATACTAGAAAGTTTTTCGTCGTCTTTCTAAGTATACCTATTAAAAAGAATAGAAACAAATAAAGTATAATATATAAAAAATTAAGTCATTGTAAAGTGAGCTCACTAGTCCTACCATCCATCGTCAACATACAACCTCTTTCACCCAAAATCCATTCAAAGGTCTTGACGTACTTCATTATATCTTCCACCTCCATGGAAAGATATGCATTGCATATCTCTTTTCGGTTAGGTCCAGCCAATCCTCCTTCGACATCAGTGATGGTGTCAATCATGTTTTCATAGTATGGTCCCTTGACAACATTCGTCGGTATGTTATGATGGAAGAACCACCTAGATGCCACCTATCCGATACAATCTTTGCACAGTTTCAAGTTTTTCAACACCATTGTTATTAGTGTTTGATGTTGCCGTGGTTGGGTGACAACGGGATCAATAGGGGTCATTATCTCAATTGAGATCATGGATCTTCTCCTGGTCCGTTAGGTTTGATCCCCTTCCACTCCCCAATCCCTGACTAATTGATCGACCAGTGCATCGCAAGAAGTCTTCGTTGGTGAAAAACTTTCGACTTGCCTCCATAGCCCGATAGTGATCCTCCTTTTTTCAAAGATGGTAAGTAAAGAAGATAATTAAGTACTTTTATGACTAAAAAAATACATACCATCTTCAAGGCCTATATCACGGCGAATGTTCGGATGCTATTGTCCAGTACCGTATATATGTATGGAATGTCTTGCTGAATCGACAATTTCTTCTCGAATGATATCATATCATTGTGCTTCTTTGAAGTTCCCTTTGTACCTTTAAATTCTGGTATATTCCCAAGGAATTGTGCTCTTACCTCCGGTAGAGCACAAGAGCACATAAACACGTTGCCCTTCATTCTACCTAGGTGGTGTTTTAATCTAAAAATGCCACCGTGTATAATTTTATCACAGTATTTACATTGCACTTTCTTGACCTCCATGGAGAACAAAGTCCAAGCTGGATCATTCAGAGTCGACCTAGAAATTTGGATGTCATGACTTGGAGAAGACATAGTTAATCAAATTAATCAAAATTTTAATTAAACAAATAAAAATGATAAGAATAATTAAAAGACAACTACTGATGCACTTAATAAATAACTAATGTACTAAATAAATACTGATGAAAAATACGTAAGTGGGAGCTTGAAGCAATGTGAGGGTTGAGAATAGATGAGGGGTGAGAATGATCTTGGAGATCTAAGGAAGAGATGTGAGTGGTGGGGTGGGAATGGATGAGGTCCCTTTGGGGCCTTACATAGGCCTCCAAGGGATAAGGGGGGTTTAAGGAGCCCCCAACCCCCCCCCAAATTGCCCCTTGCTTCCCAATGGGGGGAATCATCTACAAGGGTGTCACAGGGTCCCACTAGGTCGTACAACCCATTGTCGAGGTCATGACCTGTTGCCGAGTTGGAACAACTAACCCCCATTTTCCAACTAGGTCGGGCCCAGGTCGTGACTGGGATCCCAACTCAGCATTCCATGCTATAATTCATTAAGAATGTATTTTGTTGTTCATGCTCAATGAATGGATTTCATCGGATCATGAACCAAGTAGACAATTATAATATGTACTCATCCTTGATTGATTTTAAAACATAGAGAAGATGATCCAAAAATTGACAAACTTTTCCTATGTGAGCATGCTGTCCGCTTCTCGTGATGTCTTCACACCTCCGTGGTAGCCCAGCTCTTGGTACATGTCGGCATTCTCTTTCTCACTTTAGGGCCCGTTTGTTTATATAACTATAATAATAAATCACATTTAATGTTTTGTAGAGAACTATATACTATGTAAACTCATTTTATATGTTTACTTTACATTTCAGCGGAAAATAAAATAAGTATTTTTAGCAAATAAGTAAACTGCTTATTTTATGAAAATAAATAACAAGTATTTAAAAAGATAAAATTATTTTTAAAAAATAATTTATGAATAAATAAATTATACATTATACTTTTCAAAGAAAATAAATTACATTTTGAAGATAAATTACGCATAACCAAACAATAGGATTAGTCTTGTTGTGAAAATATTTTTTATCAAACAAATATTACTGAAAACTAAACAAAGATATTTAGAACATTGGTTTCATTATTTAAAAGGTACATTTCTAAAATCACGCTAGAACAAGCCTATCTTATTTTATTAAATTAAATAATTCTTGATAAATTTAATCAAGTTAGTTTATGCATAAACTACAGAGTCTTAATAAATATGGTTAAAATTAAATATACGTATTCTATTATACATATTTATCAAGTTTTAAAACATGATTTCTAAATAAGATTTTACTTTATAATATATTTGATTATCTTTTTTAATCACTCTAATTGTAAAGAATATAGTTCTGTCAAAATTTACATCATGCATTTGTGGTATCATACAATGAGAAAGACAAAGTAAAAATATAAAATAACATATAAGTGAAATAACAACCTTTATCACGTTTTTCGAAAGTTGCTCCTACGCTCAACCAAACAACAACATATTGTAATGATTATCTAGACAAACTTTTTTTTTGTTCACGTTGGCCAGTTATCCCCCAGAGGCGCACTGCGAGGGATCGAGCTCAAGTTTGATCCCCACCGGTGATCACTTCTCAGGGGGTGGCGGGCTCTACAGCCCCTCGAACCCACGCCTCCACTCTCGAGAGCAGAGGTCGATGCCAGTCGACCGACGATTACCTGAAAAACTCATTACAATGAAAAATATTGTCTTAGTTTTTACTTTTACGTCTTACCAAACGAATCTTTATCCAATCTGACATCTCACAAGAACCAACTGGCGGACTTGAAGAATGTTATCGGTTGTGGCAGTCAGATGGCAAGAACATAATGACAGAACAATGACTACTCGAGCACTAAGCTATCCAACGTGTAGAGCAAGCCTCTTCTTCACGTCCTGAGCATGTGTTGACATTGACTTCAAATCACCTCAAACCCCCGGTGGAGGAAATACCCTCAACCCCTAATGAAAATCGACCACGACCCCAAACCACTTAAGTGACGATTCAAGTAGCAAGTTTGATAAAACCGCTATCAAAAAATGTTGAACCGCTACATACGCCTTACTAATTCACTACCCATCAGTAACAAATTATATTAAGCCTGATAATAAATTTATAAGACGTTAATAACGATTCAATAACAATTCACTAGCTTATTAACCTACTACCGACGGAATTAAACCACTGCCAAGACATTACTAACTCACTATCCATCACTTAAGGGACTGATATCGTGACCTTTTTTCATTGAAGACCGAAGATACTCTCTTCACCCTAGAACTGAAGTGATCCGCTCTCGTTGGCACTGGCCCACTCACAGAGATGCGCATGGACGAGTAAAATTTGAGAATGCCAAATGCTTTATCAGTTTACTTCGGCAGATCGCCGTACGTCACCTTGTGAGGGCGTATAGCGGCCAATGGCTATGGCGGCGCCAGACAACTCTGTATTTAGAGTCAAGAAGTGTAGACACTAGTCAGACAAGTGCATTTTGGGTTAAAAGAAGGTTGAATTGGAGAATGGCTTCTGCCGCTTATGATTTAAACAGATGGATAAACAAGAATTGCAGTAAACAATAAACAAGACCTAAATTTCTACTTTTACGTATTCAATCAAGAGCCACATTTTCCCCAACTTAATACAACCCAATACAGCATTGGAGAATGGCACCCGTATGACATGACTAGCCATCTTTGCCTCAAACTGCACCAGGCATCTGAACGTATCAGCCATATATAATTCTTTGAAGATACAATAAACAGACTGTTCCTCTTGGAAATAAGAACTATATTTTGATCGTAAACGGAGACAACATGTAAAAGCACACTTCCACAACTTCGAATAAGGAAGCGCGACTATAAAAGGGACCGGACCAGCTGCCTCCTCCAAGATCTCCAGGGTACATCATGAAAGGATTCTGCATGTAACTTCCCACTAAACGACCTGCTAAAATTAAGCAAATTTATTACCAAATGTTGCAAACTTGCAAATACTAGCCACACAATCTTTTTCAAGAACAAAAAAATAGTGAAATACAACTTGGATATATGATTTACACAAATAAACAAAGAAAGGCGCTCTGACGAGCATCCAATAACCTAAGTTAAACAGGGAGGTCGTTGTGCAGTGCTCAAAGGTATAAGGCGTAGTTAGATTTCTAACTTTCTGATATTTGCATAAAGATTGTACATAAAAAGGAAAAAAGCAACAGCACATTTATGGCTTGGTAACCCCAAGGCGACAGGCATCCTTCCTCTACCAATCCACCAGGAGAACAAGATCAGCCAAATAGCCCCACAGCCGTGTTCTCAGCCAACAAAGCTGACACACCATCCTACTCGGATTGAATCAAGCTGTAATCAGCCAAAATGGCCATTGCCAAGCAATGTTCAGAATCTGGCCAGTTCTGGCCAACCCAACCGCATCCAGGAAAATCCCAGATGAAGAAGTTCACGTTGGGATTGGTCTACCCCTTGGTATCGGATTGGTCAGTGCTAATCACAATCCAGGAATAGGTAATCCTGCAAACGAAGAATGAAGCTCAACTAGTGTGGGCTTGTTTCGGACGTCTTACGTAACACCTTGCCAGAATACCAGTTAAAAAATGAGAATGTCATGTGTCACTCCCAACAACTAATTAAAAACTAACTAGATGGGAGTGATCCAGCCTGTCAAAGGTTCCCAGCAAAAGGAATCACTATCTTACCTCCAGTCAATGTCTAATCCTAGGCCTGCAACGAAATTCTGCTAGAAGAGATATATGATCAGATGACCACTCGGGGGAAGGAAGTGCTGTGTCTTTACGTAAGGACTCCTCGTCCAAGAGCTCCAGCAAAGACTCCACCATTAACGAGTCCACTACACAGAAGACATAGTAGCATAAATAACATTAAGGAAAAATGAGAACTAATGGCAGATGCTCTGGTGTCATGTTAATACCTGTGTAGAATATGTAATCTAGGGTACCAATAAAATCCCTCGTACAATTTGTAAATAGCGGTTCATGCAATTTGGGGTCAACCCTGTTCCTCTGTTGATCAACCCCAACCATTCTTGCAAAAGAAGAGTAAGCACTAACCTATATCCAGTAAGAGTAACACCATGAGAATAAAAAATATTTAAGCTCCAAAAAACACAATAAAAGTACAGCAATTTTTTTAATAAAGGCATAAAAGGTAATATAGGCAAGAAAATGAATCTTTAACAACCTTGGCTTCCCTCAAAACCAGTTTGGTTTGGATCACCCATCAAGCAAAGGGTCTGTTACTCCAAACATGGATTCCCCCCCCAAATGACCTCCCAGACCTGTTTATTCCCTCTCCTCTCTCTCCCCAGTGCCCTAAGAAGACTAGATGGTCTAAATCGGAGCCACTGTCAAATTTTATTTAAGTAAAGGTAGTAGTACAAGCAAGGATTGTTGTCTCGGGTCTCGGCTTCATCCGGGGGAGTGGTGGTGAAAGAGAAGAGATCTCGGAGAGATCTCGAAAAAATCTCGAGAGATCGGATCTTGAATTCTCGGATCAAAATGTATATATGTATGAAACATAACATAATATCTTATAAAGATAGGAGTACATCAATGAATTTATATGAAAATATATAACACATTTAAACAACAACTGTGTGAATAAACAATTACAAAACACTCTTAATACCAAAAAGATGATCTTTGTGTTTCTAAAAGATTAAAATTTGAATACAATCTTATTTAAATACTAATATGGTATTAAACTTGTAACACATTTTTTATGTGATAGTATAAGTGATAGTAAGATATATTAATATGTTTACACTATTATAAACGAGGGGCACAGAGTAGTCGCAGATCGACCTACGTGGTCAGGTCGCGGGAGTCAAGGGGGCAGCGCTCCTTATGGGGGGTATCTGGAGGCAAAGCCCTCGAAGAAATTTTTTTTTCGAACCAGGTTACAAGGGGTGAGATCTCGGCGATCTCGTTTCTCAGCCCCCTTGGCGAGACCAAGATCTCGTGAGATCTCGGCGAGATGACATTCCATGAGTACAAGTAACAAGGAATAACTAACAGCAAAAGGAAAGACTAATTGTTAGACTCACCCGAGGAGATATATATATATATATATAGAGAGAGAGAGAGACTCCCCTCTGCCTCTTCTCTACACCATTGCTCATTTTCCTTCCCAACTCCCAGCATTCCTCCCTAATCCTTTACATCCTCTCCTGTGTAGTTAGAGGCGTTCGCCTCAACCGCCTAGGCGGTGAGGCGAGGCGAGGCGGTTCAAAACCGCCTCGCGTTGGGCGATCTCGCCTGAGGCGGTCGCCTCCGGCGCCCCGGCCGCTGCCTCGGGCGCCTTGTGCGCCTCGCCCGCCTCGCCCGCCTCCTCCTCCTGTCCGGTAAGAACCGTATCCGTTTCGCTTAAACGCTCCCCCCACCCCTCGGTTCTCTCTCTCCCCGACGCGCAAGGAGCCCGACGGAACCAGGGTTCCTTCGTCTCCTGCCGCCGCCGCCGGAAGGTGCTGCCGCCGCCGCCGCAGGATCCTCTTGCCGCCGCCGCCTGTGCAGGAAGCTTTTGCTGCCGCCACCGCCGCAGAATCCTCTTGCCGCCGCCGCAGCTGTCGGACGCCGCGGTTGACGCCGCCGGAAGCCACCGTCTACGCCGCCTCAGTCGACGCCGGCCAGGTTTCGCCGCCCAGCGCCATCGAAGCCTAAGTCGACGCCACGGTCGACCTTTGCCGCCTCCGGCGGACGCGCCGCCCTCGGCAACTTCGACGCCTCTCCCACCAGCAGACGCCGCTGCTGTCGTGGCCGTAGGTCTTTACAAAGGTAATTATTTTTTTTTTATTCGTTTGGTTATTTTCATTTAGTACATATTTGATTAGATATTTATGTTTGTTAAATATTTATCATTTTTCTTTGTTCTTTTATTTTATTATTTTTGTTCATTTTAGGTTATATTTTATCATGTCTCGGAGCACGTGAAGACCATGCTTCAGGGACCGGTTCTAATAGTCAACCTTCTGCGCCCATGTCTACAACTGAAGCTTTTGGTTCCATATCAAGAGCACCTCCTAAATCCAAAGATGTTGGATGAAAATATGGGATTATAGTAGATCCTCGGAACCGGGATCTTGTTAGATGTCAATTTTGCCAGAAAGAGTGCAAAGGAGGCATCTATCGTTTGAAGCAACACATTGCAGGCTTGGGGACGAATGTATTTGCATGCGAAAGCAAGCATTGAGGCTAAGGAGGAGATAAAACTATGTATGCAACAAGCAAAACAAACAAAAGTTGAAAAGGCAATGAACGTTCGAGAGATGGAAGGGAGGGACAACCTCCTTGGGCAAGGAGTACAACAGATGGAGACATCTTCACAAGATGTCTCACAAAGTGTAGATGAGCTTTCACTCCGATTTCTTCCTCCGCGAATGAAAGGACCAATGGATCGTTTTTGTGCACCTCTGAGGAGTCAAAGGCAAAAACAATAAAGGACAAGAAACATTTGAAAGAGGAAAGAGAGCGATGTATTCGGTACATCGCTAGATGGATGTACCAAGCGGGCATTTCTTTCCAGCAACGTTGTCCGCCTTAATAGTTTTTGAACAATGCTTTAGAGACGGTTGGTCGGTTGGACCGGGCTTGAAAGGACCTAGTTATCATGAAGTAAGAGAGACTCTCTTGGGTAAAGAGATTGAGACACCTTGAAAAGTTGGTGGAGAAGGAGAAAGGCGAGTTGGGTGAAATATGGTTGTAGTATCGTATCGATGCGTGGACGGATAGAAGGGTAGATCATTAATTAACTACCGGTAAACACTCCCTGCGGGTACGGTTTTCTTAAGATCGGTTGATGCTTCGTGAGAGGTCGAAGATGCCGGGCTACTAGCGAGGTCTCTTCTTGATAAGGTTGTGGAGGAGGTTGGTCCGTGTGTCCTGTGATTGTTACGGACAATGAGGCGAGCTATGTGGCTACGGGCCGCCTTTTGATGGACACGCACCGCCATTTGTTTTGGACACCATGTCTTTGCTGTTGCCTTGATTTAATGCTTGAAGATATTTGAAGCTATCACCCGATAAAGTCCACAATTCGACATGCGAAATATGTCACGACTTCATTTATGGCCACACCGAGGTTACAGCTCTTATGAAGAAATACCTGAAATGATAAGAATCTTGTTCGTGCGGTAACTAGATTTGCAACTAACTATACGAGTTTGGACAGCTTAAACACATGCAAGGATGATTTGAGACGTATGTTCACCTCGGGATTGGACGAATAACAACAATCGATGGAGTAAAAAAGTTGAAGGGAAAAAGAGTTGTGAAATTGTATTGAAGACTACATTCTGGAAAGGAGTGGCTTATGCTTTGAAGATCTTCAAGCCACTTGTCCTTGTATTAAGGCTAGTTGATGGTGAAAAGCCTGCAATGGGATATATATATATGAAGCCATGGATCGTGCCAAGGAAGGAATAAAAAAGGCATTGGATGATAAAATAGATAAATATGGCCCAATTTGGGATATCATTGACAGAAGATGGGATTTTCAGTTACATTGTCCGTTGCATGCTGCAGGGTATTATCTAAATCCACGGTTCACTATGCCAATCCCCAAATATTGAGAGCGACAACGGAATCGAGCGAGGGTTGTATTATTGTATTGAAAAGTTGGTACCTTTGCATGAAGACCAAGATCGGAATTTTTAGGCAATTGGCAATGTATAGAGAGGCACAAGGTATGTTTGGTAGGGACATGGCTATCAGGCTTCGAAAGACATCTACTCCAGGTACGATTATTTGCTTATTGATTTATAAACTTGTATCAATCACTCTAGTGTATTTTAATATCAATTTGTTATTTTATAGCAAATTGGTGGGTAGATTGGGGAAGCACGACCCCTCGGTGCAAAAGTTGGCAATACGCATATTGAGCTTAACATGTAGTGCCTCTAGCTGTGAACGTAATTAGAGCACGTTTGAGCAGGTAATATTCCTTAACACATTTCAAGGCGTTTGAAGTAATCCAATATCATTTATTTGATTAATAGAATCATATTTTCATTTTTTTATTGTTGTATAGATTAAATACAAAAAAGAGGAATAGATTGGAACAAAAGAAGTTGAATGATTTGGTATTCGTCCGATACAACCGAGCTTAGGGAAAGACATCTAAGGTTGGAGAAATCGGGTCTAGACTACGAATCCAATATCCTTAGATGACATTGATGAATCGAGTGAGTGGATTGCAAATGAAGATGAAGATCTTGTCCGTGAAGGCGAAGACTTGAGATGGAGAGATGTAGAAGTTCTTTGTTGGAATGGATGAAGAGGAGGGGCCAAGTACGAGGTCGTATTTTAAACACTACATGTCTTAATTCTAGTTATTGAGTTTGGTTATTTTTTTGTTTAATTTTGATGTTATGTTTTTATATGTTTGAAATGAATTTCTAGGTCTTCTGGGAAAAGAATTCGTCTTTCTAATGAAGATTCGGACGATACCAGTAATGATGATCAGGAAGCTCCCACCAATCTTGATTCTGATAGTGATTGCTAGTGACTATTGACTAGTGAGTGATGTTTGAATTTGTATGGTTGTATTCGAATTAGACTTACTTTATGTATTATGTTTGGTTGTATGGTTGTATTCTTTTCTTATTGTATGGTTGAATTCCTCTTTCTAATGTTATATTTAATTGTCACTCTTTTTAGTTAATGATTCCATGTTTTTTATGTATTTTTTCAATTATCTGATATCACATATATCATTATTAAAATAAATATTATTATAATATTCAAAACGCCTCAGGCGCCTGAGGTGCCCGCCTTAGGCGCCTGAGGCGAGGCGCCGGGTCCCTCGCCTCAGGCGCCTCACGCCTCGGATAACATAGATCCTCTCACTGAATCTCCTCTCTCTCTCTGAACCATCCGCACCTTTTACAACACAAATAAAATAAAATTATGCAGGCCACCTCAAACACCGAGGCAATCAGCTGATACAAGCATCTGGCCTTCTAGAACATAGAAAAACATGACCAATCGTTCAGAACAGTAGAAATTAGCTTACAAGTGGAAGCTGATGACTCAATTTGCTAGCTGGCCGAAGAATACCAAGAGGATCTACAGCCAAGTCTGGATGCATCTGATCTACTTTTCCCAACGCAAGAAGTGAATGAGGAGCACTGCATCCAGGAGTAAACGTAAGATAAGAAATTTTTTATGAGTAGAAACAAAAATATAACACAGTAATAATGTATCTACCTTCCAGGAACTGAATTGAAGTCACCACAAACCAACATAGGGATATCTGCACTAACAGCTATCTTCTCCAGTCCTTTCATCAGGGTATGCACCTGGAATAGAATGTTCAATACAACCATTTCTGTCCAAAAAAATCTGTAAGAAAGGTGTTGAGAAGCCAACCTGCCAGAGTTTAACATCCTTGAGTTCATGATGGACATTCACATGAGTGTTTGCCTATATTCCAACATAAGAAACAAAGCCAATTACAAAGAGCAAGCAATGCCAGCATGACTTAGACGTCAGCTTCCAAAGTTTCCAACTATGACAATTCTTCCAGGCGTACATGTTCTCGTTTATCATAGAGAAAAGCATGACCATCAAAATCATAGTTGGACAGTGAACAGAATTCAAAATGGTAACTATTCCCTTTGCTTACCACAGTGACGTATTACGGAAAGTCTGGATCAGATTTGAGTTATTATAAAAGCTAAGAACAATCCACACGGCTAAGAATCCTAAACATCCTGGGTGTCAGCAGGCAATATTTTCTAAAAACAGTATTAAATATCTCATTTCCTTAGAAGACCAAAGTGAGTTATTTCAAGAACAATGAGAAATAATTCAACCTCCACGGACACCACAACAGCATATCCTTGACAATTAAAAATTCTGCACTTTTATTACTAATAGATATTCTTCTTTGTTAGACGAAGTACCAAAGTAGTAAATGTCTTATTCTAAACCAACCCATCTTAAAATAGAATAACCATCACATTAGCAAAAAAATGGCAATGAGTGCTCAATAAAGAGTAGAATAAAAAATTATTCTGGTAGAAATGGTTATAAAAAATCAATGAAATTACTAATAATTGCTTATGCTCCACAAATTAAATTACATGATATCAAAGAAAAAGTTTAAGAGGATATGGATGAAGTATACTAAATGAAGAAAAAAAATATTTATTGGAGATCTCAATGGACATGTTAGAAGTGAATGTCATGGATGAAAAAATCCTCCAAGCTTTCGGATATTAAGAATTTAAATAAAAAAATATCCTCTATTTTGTTGTGACCTATGATCTAATACTTACAAATATCCATTTTATTTAAAACACATCTCATTAAATAGCATTTAAAAGCAAAAAAATAAAAATAAAATGGATTTCATTCTTACAAAGACAATTCATGCTATTTACAATGATTGTGAAGTTATTCTAGCAAAACTTTAACAACTCGACATAAGTTAGTGATTTTGGATATTAACATCAAAAGATAAATAAAAACAGTTAAAAAAGAATTTTATCCAAGAACAAAATGTAGGGAATTAAAAGGGGTGAAGCAAAAGTTTTTAAAAAATACCTTCTTAAAATAAATGATTGGAAGTCAGATATAGAAGTCAATGCTACGTGGATGAACATGACAACAAAAATTAGAGAGAACTAAAACCTTCTTATCATTGTTGCCGTGCCAAAAGAATCTAGCCCTGTTGTTTTCCAATTTGTTGTAAATCCCTTTCAGTATTTTAAGAATTGAGAAGAAAACAAAGGAATGCTTTGTAGTACAACTTTAGAAAGAACCCATCTCCCATCTGCAAGACGCATTTTACCTTTTCAACTTTGTAATTTACCTTTCATCCTATGTACAACACATTGCCAATCCTTGCTCTTGGTCCCCTTGTCTAACAGTGATAAACCCAAATATTTGATAGGTAATAAGGTCCAGGGCATGTTGAAGATATCGTGCAAACAATTTTGCAGGGCTTCATTCGAATTCATCCCTGTGATTTCACATTTATCCTTATTAATTTTCAGTCCAGTGGCTGCCTGCAGCAAAAAGATCAGGCACATGATACTGAGGCTGCATAGTATCATGTGCAAATTGAAGATGGGTAATTTGTTCTCTATTTACCCCCACTTCATTGCCTTCAATCAAGTCTGCCAACTCCGCTCTATTCCACATGATACCAACGACTTGTCCCATCAAAACATAGAGCAAAAGGGAAATAGGATCTCCTTGCCTAAGGCCTCTTGAAGGGGCCCAAAAAAACAAAAGCTTTCCCATTGATATCAACCGAGAATTTAGTTGTGCTCACACAAAATTTGATCTAATTGATACACTTATCATTGAAACTCATTAGCCGCATAGTTTTGAAAAGGCAAGACCATCTCGCCATATCATAAGCTTTCTCAAAATCCACTTTAAAGACCAGGCACTCTTGATGTCTAAGTCTCTGATCATGCAAACATTCATGAACTGCCATGAAATTGTCTAAAATAAATCTTCCAGGAATGAATGCAGACTGATTAGAACTAGTCAACTTATGGATATACCTACTAAGTTTGCTGACTAAAACTTTGGTGTCAGTTTTGCAACTAAGAAGACCAAGAAAGGATAACTCGGGGGTCGGCCGCGGGTCGGCCGGCCCCCAACCCGGCCCGGTCGGGCCGGGTCGCCGACCCGGGTCGCCCGACCAGGTCGGTTTTATTATTTTTTTTTTTGAAAAAAAACAAAAAAACATGAAAAAATCATAAAAAATACCCAAAAATTAGGAAAAATCACAAAAAATACCCAAATTTTTTTTTAAGAATAAGAGATGTGATTCAACAAGATTCATTCAACATTCATTCAAACATTACATTAAATTGTTCTTCTACATAATGTATGTACTCTGCCCATGACATTGAGGAAGAGTACGACGCATTAAATATATAGACAAACCGATTATACTCAGACCGCTCGTACAATTGTCCTACGATAATTGGAAAATGAACCACCATAACTATCATATGAATACGTACTAGAACTATCTAATGAAGGCTGCATCATCCCATAATCCTATCCTTGATAAGATGGGCACCAAGAACCATGTGATGGTTCTAACTCTGCACCATACCCATGTTGTCTTGCCCCGTGGTCATAATCTTGTGTTGCGTGGGTAAACTGCTCCTCTTCCGTAAAGTGCGGTACGTTCGTGAAGGGGGTGTCTGTGGATTGGTTCTCCCTTGACCGTGGTGCCGGCGGTGCTTCATCTGCCTCTCCGTCGTACGTGTTGTCATCTCCGTCACTACTACTTTTTGAAGTTGAAACATCCGACGTCTGATATTGCAGTCGGATGCTAGGCTCCGGTGTATCTTCCCTTGTCTCGTCAATTGTGTCCAGATCAGCAATATCAAGAGGGCTAGTTGCAACATGTTTACCTTTGTTCTTTGATTGCCTACTTTGACGAGAAGATTGTCCAGTTTTTTGCCTTTTCGCCACAGAAGGAGGGATCCGAAATTCCTCGGAAAGAGGAACATTGTCAAGTTCCCTCGAGCCCATTCCCGATCATCGTGGGTTGAACTACGGTTCACCCAACCCTCACATTCGTTGACCCGAGCCAGAGGAAGCCTCTGTTGAAATATCTCATCTAAGTCAATCTCCGGTTCTTGTACAAAGGCACCTCAATTCGTCTTCCACTTGCTTGTTGTACCCACATTTGCTCCTCCTTCTGGTTCTCTCTTATCTTCTCCAAATTTCTTAGCTTCAACCTCATGTTATAGTGACAGTAGACTAGCTGCTCAAGTCTTTGTGATGTTAGCCTGTTCCTTTGCTTGGTATGAATAAGGCTAAACGTTCTGGTTCACCCAACCCCTCACATTCGTTGACCCAGGCTTCTAGAGGATGCCTCTGTTGAAATATCTCATCTAAGTCAATCTCCGGTTCTTGTACAGTGGGCACCTCAATTCGTCTTCCACTTGCTTGTTGTACCCACATTTGCTCCTCCTTCTGGTTCTCTCTTATCTTCTCCAAATTTCTTAGCTTCAACCTCATGTTATAGTGACAGTAGACTAGCTGCTCAAGTCTTTGTGATGTTAGCCTGTTCCTTTGCTTGGTATGAATAAGACTAAACGTTGACCAATTTCTTTCACAAATTTAGCGTACGTAGTTTGCTTAGTACTCGGATTGCAACACTAGCCAAGTATTCATATCCCGGTGCCCTTCCACATCCATCCACCCGTACATTATCATTATGTCTTAGTACATAATGCTATTAATAAGCTAATTACTTAATTAAAAAGTTGACTTAATTTAACTATACATACACGGACTAAGAAGCATAATCGCTCGTTGCACCCTTTTCGTCCCGAAATGAAATAACCTCATCCTATAATCACGCATCTTATTTCGTTGCAATAATTGAACGGTCATCGTCCCCCAAGCATTCTCCGAATGACTTCCTTTACGCCGTCCAACAGTTCATTGATAGGCTCGAAGATCGGATCGTAGCAATATCTTGGGTTGAAAAATGACCCGGTAATTGACCAATGGAAAAGTTGCTATCGGCATCGACCAAAAAGGTAACAATTTGATTAAAAAATTTCATTTCGATTAAGTTGTAAAAAACATACCCATTTGCATGTGTAGGATGGTACAATGTTCTCTCCCACCGACGGTCAATGATATCCCACCACATGCTAAAATCTGACACCCTTTTCGAAATTTCTTCTTTTGCCCGCTCAAGTGCATCGTAAAGGTATCCATTGTCCGCCTTCTTATCTCCATCGACTATGCGAAGGACTTTCGACTAATGGACCAACAATATCCATTGTCTTCTTTACGAAGCCGCCTAAAAGTCTCCACTCTCTAATGTTTGTTCCACCTTCCTTCCCTTTCGTTTGTCGATGGATTGGCTCTAGCAATCCAGCTTAGCCCACCCCGAGAAAGTATCATTTGGGTTAGGCAACGCCTGTGTTGAAATAGGCTCTCCAAAGATATGTAGTGTGATGCAAACCGTGTAGCGCCGGGTCGTAAGAGCTCTCGACCCTTTGTGCTCTCTCGTTGGTTCGAATGAAATTATGGTTATAGATGAAGGATGCAATATATTGTCCGCCTTAACAACCCGATCAATTGAGGATCTTTCGCAAATATCCTCTAGCATTAAATCTATGGAATGGGCGGAGCATTGTGCCCAATATAACTTCGTCTCGGCCGTCAACATTTTGCGGCGGCTTTGTAGGTAGATGCGTTGTCCGTCACCACTGGACAACTCGATCCTCACCAATCTCCTCGATAATACCATCAATTAAATCAAACAAGTATGTTGCATTTTTTACCTGTCCAGATGCATCCACCGACTTCCAAAAGACGGTCCCAGCTTGACAGTAAACGAGAAAGTTGATCATTGTCTTCCTGGTAATACCTATTAAGAGAATAAAATGATATATCTAAGCTTAAAATTCATAAAGATTTGTATCACAACTTTATGCTCAAAAGGACTAACCTGTCCAACCATCGGTCATCAATGTGCAGCCACGTTCGTCCCAGATACGTTCGAACGTCTTGACATATTCTCTAATGTCGCCTACCTCCAATGGAAGATATGTGTTGTATATCTCCTTTGGGTTGGTCCCGGCACCCCCGACCAACGTCCGCTATTGTCGTCAATCACGTGGACTCATAATAAGGCCCCTCGCGTTAGGCAATTGTATACTACTATGAAAGAACCATCCGGAAGTTGCCCGCCCGATCTTCTCCTTGCACAATTTCAAGTTCTTTAATGCCGTGTTGATGGTGGTTTGCCTTTGACGCGGTCGTGTGATGACCGATCTATGTGGCCAACCGCCGGGTCGTCGTCCCGGGTGAGATCGTGCACTTGTTGTTCGTGGTCCAGGATTTGATCCTCTCCCGCTTTCACTTCCACGTCCACTCCCACCGCTGCAACCTTGACCCATAAACCGCGTACGTCGATACATGTCTTCGTCGGCGAATGACCTTCGGCTTGCATCCATGGCTCTTGCTAAGTCATCCGTTTGCTATGTTAAATACGTATATTTTTGTAAAATATCAAATATTAATTATTACATACCTTCGTCAATATCTTGGTATTCACTTCTTTCCGGTCTCTCTTGTTCGGTGCCGTATACGTGTAGCGAACATCTTGCGGTTCCGTTAATTTCTTCACGGCACAAGGTCACTGATGCCTCTTTGAAGCTCCTTTGGAGCTTTAAGGTGAAGATCTTTATCTTGGGCTCTTACCTCGGGAGTCCGTGTGCACTTGGCAACATCTCCTCGATACGGCTAGATGATGCTTTAAGGTAAGTTCCACCGTATAGAACTTTGTCGCAATACTTCGCATTTTTACTTTCCTTTGCTCCATTGACACGACCGTGCAACGGAGCCAAGCCGGGTCATTCGGGTGGAGCGGGAAGTCTCACGGCTTGGGGAAGACATGTTAGAAAAATAATCCACACAATAAATAACACGAAATAAAATTTAGAATGACAAAGAAACCGCTTTGACGGTGTCGAAAATAACGCTTTTAAGGGTGTGAACGACAGGTGGAGCGGAAACTATCCGAGCGAGGGGTGAGAACTAAGTGGAGGGACGAGCCGTTCGGACCGGTGATGACCGAAAGAGTGATCGGTGAGGAGGGAGGAGACCGAAAAAGTGATCGCAGAGGAGAGGAAGAAGACCGAAAGAGTGATCAACCGGGCCGGGGAGGAGGTGAGGTGTGGAGTCGAGACTTGGAGTGAGTTGAACCCTCCCCTCGCAGGGGCTATTTATAGCCCCCGGTGGGGGGCAATTGGTAAATGGTGAGGGTTAGTGGGGGAAAAGTCCCCCCCACTAACTCTCTTGGGGTGGGGAAGCCCCCCCCCGAGTTAGTGGGGGGGGTCGGGGCCGTGACCGCGCGACCCGGTCGGCCGGGTCGCGCGACCCCCTGCCGGGCCGGCTTGGAGTCGGCCCGGCAGGGTCGATTCCGGGCCGGTCGGCCCGGAATCCGGCCGGGTTGGGCGACCCGGGCGACCGGGTCGCCGACCCGGCATACCATGAAGAAGACTAATCTTTAATGTCCCCCACCTGTTCCATTTTGGGAATAAGTACCAAGGTAGTTGAGTTCACAAGTTTAATACACCTAGGGCCTTTCTCAAATTCTCTAAAAAAGGCCATGAAATCATCCTTAATATTACCCTAGTAATAGAGGCAGCAACCAACAGAAAAATCATCAGGACCAAGTGCCCATTCCTTTGTATGGCAATCATTAATCAGACTTTTGTCATCCATCCGTTCAAAGGAATCAATTTTAGATATCTAATCCTCTCTAGCTTTGGTTGGAATATCGAAGGAATGCTTCTCCCATTTCTTCAGACAATCTTTAATCCATCTAAACTTGCAACCAAGCATCCAGGTTGCAGAGGGTAACATCGACTTCTTCTCAATCCACCCTTCTTTAATCTGAACATGTGGCATTGAATCTCTGCACCGGGCTAAATCAAACCAAATTTTCCTACTATGCATTTTCCCTTTCCTGCCACCATAGTTTTCAAGGTAATCAAGGTGACCAAGAAGACAAAAAGTACTACCTTGTCGCTTAGGTGAGGCGTTAGGCAACATTTTTTATAGTAAAATTGATAAAATAACAAATATATGAGTGACAAATAATACATAAAAATTAATAAATAGTTGTGACAATATGTAAATCAATTAATAATGTGCAAGTACATAATTAAATAGATTAAACATAAATACCTAATTATACTATTAAATTAAGTTAATTAATATTTAATTTGTATTATCTATTAATAAATATCTATAAAATTATTTGATCATTGCTATTATTCCATCAAAATATATATTTATAATCAAATTAAATATTAAAACTAATTATTTTTACTTCAAAACTACTCAATTAAATGATATTGATACTCAATTAACATTATTTATTCCTAAATTAAACAAAATGAAAAAATAATGTGATGCACACCTAGGCACCCCTCGTCTTGACAAGTGAGAGGGTGCCTTGTCGTCTGGGTAATGCCTTGAAAACAGTGCTTGCAGCATAGAATGACCACAACAAAGTGGTCTGAAACCATCCTAGTTGAGTACAACCCTTTCGGGACTCCAAATGCTTATACTTAAAAAGTAGACAGAATATGTCCATCTTGGATTTCGTTCTAGAAATAGACCATGTGTAGTCAATGTCAAAATCAAAAAATTCAACTAAAACCACGGTCCCTAATCCAATCAATAAAGATTGACACATTCCCCTGCCTAAACCTCTCACTAGGCTTTAATACTGCATTGAAATCATTGTAGATGCACCACACTTCATTCAGTAAATTGTTAATCAAGCTCTTCATATCTAAAAAGAATGTGGGCTTGTCCGCACAATTCCCAGGGTTGTACACATTACATAGGAACCACCGTTTGTTACTTGCAGTAGTAAACTTAAAAAGTTGTATATGTTTGTCTTTGTAAATGTTAGTCGCAGAGAGTAAGCACTCATTCCACAAAATTGCCAAACCATCACTCTTGCCAATAAAGAGTAAAAAAGAGAATCTTGTCAATCTCCCACTTTTAAGGACTCTAGTGACCTGATTATTGTCAAAAGCACTTTTGGCTTCTTGTAGAAGCAGAACATCTGGTTTCTGTAAGGCAACCATATTATGGAACTCTTTGATATTCTCTTTCCCCGTGATCCCCCAAAAGTCCCACGAAATAAAACTAATCATGGGTCTATAACAAGAAACTTATCATCCCTTCTTTTCCTTTTGCTCTACGTGACAATCACATTACTCAAAATATAGTTCACCTCTCTGGTGCCGACCATCTGATTAGTGGATTTTTTGCACTTTGTATCTTCACTGAGATATGATAACTCCAATCAAAGCTTTTCAAAAAAACCGTTTAACCACTTGCTCCCGGCCTAGGAAGCTCAACCCAACAATGCTTCCTATGGAGAAAGCTACTTCATCAGAAATAGGCCAAGATCCCTCAGTATTCTCTGCCCATAAAACCCCGCAAGTTTATAGACAATATTACTTCTGGAACTGTCACCAGGACACCATCAAGGTAGGGAAAGGAGACATTTGATTCCACCAGAATATCCTCATTAGGCATCAACATTACCCATGTCTTCTTTGCAGGCATTGCGAAGCAGCTAATGGGGTGTTTGGTTGCATGATAATGAAGGTTTTTGTTTTAATTTTTAAAAATTGTAAGAAAACTTGTTAAAAGAGGTGTTTGGTAACCATGACAATTTTATATTTTAAAAGTGATTTTCTTCTTAAACAAAAAAAGTGGGTCTCACCTCTTTCTTTTTTCTTGTGGTCCCCCACTTTATTTGGTCATGTGCGGTGGTTACTCTTTTTTGTAATCACATCCCTCCAAACATGATAATTTTATGTCATGAGTTGCTTCACTTTTTATTTTAATATAATTTTTTATCATGAAAGTGTACAAAAAATTATCATGCAACCAAACACCCCATAAGGCTCCGTCTCAACAGGGACGAAGACGATGGCCAAGTCATGTGCCCTTCTGAACTGGGAGGCGGCTTATGCAAGGCATTAACAAGCAAAGCAAATCATTCTGGCCAGCTGAACTGGTTGGACTGGCTAAAGCTTCACTGAACAACTCCACTGGCTGAGCTGACTTGAACCAGACCAACACAAGGCTGGACCGTCTCACCGGGTAAGTACCCGCCCTCAAGTTAAATAGATCCTGGGCTTGGCGGGTCTTTATTGGGCCTGAACACCCCCCCAATGGATTCCAGACGGTCTGTCTCCTTTGCCTGACAAAGCCGGCACCCCTCCTTGAACACGCTTCGGTAACCACTGCCATTTTTTGCTGTGAGCCTTCCAAATAAGACCTCTCAGATCCCACACAGAATCCAAACATTCCTAGAGAGTTCATGATTTGAATTTTGAATCGAACCAACTTCTGCTTACATCTTTGAGGCCTTTGCTTTGACTCCCACTGCTGGAAGATTAAAATCTTGACTCAGGCTAACCAGGTAAAGGTTGCCATCAACCAGGATAGGAACAGAGATGGATACTGAAACTATCATAAGATTCATAACAAAGGAGTCGCCTTAGAAGTTATGCTGGGGATGCATGGTGGCAGGTCCACCATCAATCTAGACCGAGTTCAGTTTGGAGCCGGTTTGGGAGACCTCCAAATCAGTTGAACTTGAACCAAACTGATGGTTCAAACTGAACCGGTCATTTCAGTACCACTACCATTTGATGGTTTGAACTGTTTTGTGCAAACCCCTACTCTTTCTGCTTAAGTAGCAAAGGCCTCTTGATTGCTTTGTTGCCTTGATAACCATGATTCTAGCAGAAGCCAGCCTGGAATCAGGCTCTTCCCTGGCTCGGATTGTCACTGATCCAGCTCCTCAATGCTGCCCCTTTCTTTTCTCACTTTTTGACACTAACAATAAAGATTATTGGTATTCAGACATGCCACAAACAATGAAGATTGATGCCATTCAGACATGATGAATGCTTTGCACAGCTCATGGGATGTACATGCTGGTGGAGAGGCAAGAAGATTCTTGGGATGACATCTGCTGGTTTGTTGTTGTCCATCAATCTTAGCTTCTCGGTCGGCTAGGTACTATCATGACTCCTCTATATTCCTCCATCTTCTTGTCTGTCATCGCAGTTTTAGGCAGTGTACGACAATTCTGGAGGGATCTAAGCAGCTTGTTCAAAAATAATAAAACAGCATGCAAAAAATTCTAGATTAGCACATCTTTGGATATATAGTTTTCTATGTATTGAAAACCACTTGCAAATTATCAGGTGGATCCAAAATAAAAAAAAACCAAGACAAACTGTCTGTAATTGTTGGGCAGGCCCAAATGCAAAAATGGTTTTTGGATCTGGGTCTAGATTGAATACTGAAAGTTCATCTAGTTCCAATTTAGATTCGGGTTTCAAGTCATAGATCCAACCTGAACCTGATCCACAGGCAGGTGTACATGCATCATCAACACATTTTAAGGCCTTAGAAGTTAGGATGACTCTAAAAATTCAAGCAAATGGTGTATAAAGTTTGTCACCTAAGAACTCAAAAAAAAAGACCATGTGCTGGAGAATCTTGTGTAAAACTTAATTTTCTGAATTCGCAGACAGAAGGCAACACCATACAGACTTGGTCTGTGTCAAGGATGCAAAATGCCAGTGTCCACATATAAAGGGTTCCAACTTGTCAAAACACGTAGTCCCAGCTCTAATATACCAACGTGAGGTGAGATGTGGCAAAACTGGATGTCAACGCCATATGACAAAGCTGGATTACCTTGTCCATCATCTCCTGGAAATCCCTTCAGTATGTGAGCTGCATTTCCACAAATGAAGTCACCCCCTCCATAGATGAAATAGTGGAGGTGGCTGTGAGCCCAAGGAAACTGGACTATATATAACACAGAAAGCCAGCAAAAGCTGATGAACACTGGGAACAATGTTGACCATCAGAAGGATGGAGTTGAAATGATGCATAGTGAGGTGAAGGTGCACCAAAGCAGTCACAGTGGCAGCGATGTAATGTTCGATTGCTCCGCCTGAGGGGTGTGCATATTGCAGTGCTGATGTGTGCTGAAGGGTAGCCACCAGTGCGAGTTGACTACTGAACCATATGGGCAGCGATTCTGGCATAGCATAGATGAGAAGACTGCAAGAATCCAGGATGGCATTGGTCATTTTGCTGATGCCAAAGGATAAGACCAATCTGAACCAACCAACACAAATATGGAACAGGACATGATGAGTCCCACGGAGACATACAAAGGGTTCAGCACGGGAAGGTGGGAAGTTTTGCTCAAATGACAACACCTTGCGATGCATTTTGACTGGTAGGTGTGAAGTAAAAGAAGAATAGACCAGGCACCATTGACTGGCTGACTGCACAGACAAAGCTTGGTGGCACGGCAACTGCAGAATGAGCATGGAATTGGAGGATGTTCAAAGCCGCTGGGTCCTGCAGATTGGCTCCAGCTGGTGATTCAATGTCAAGACATCAGCAGGAGGTGTTGCTGGGATCGACCAGTGTGGCTGGCATGTCAGAAGGGAGAACTGCGGCCTGAGAGGTAATACTGTAGGTACTAGTTCATTGGAGTCAAGGAAGTAGCAATTGGAGGCATGAATACGAGTCATCAACACTGGTGAAGATGATGCTGATACAGGAGACTGCCAGTGCAGTATTGGATGGTGAAGTGGAAAATGTCTATTGTCTGCCATTAACCTAGATTCCTAGAAAATCAGATATGCCGAGACCAAGAGAGCTACTAAAATAAAAAGAAAAATAATCAAATAACATCTAACTAATAAAAATTCTAGATTTTGACACTGTAGGAGCAAACCACATTGTCCATCTATTCTTACTTGTACATCTAGTGAGATTTTGTTCGCATCATGAGGCACTCAATACATTGCCTACGGTATACCAGCTACTTATGCAATAAAGAATCAGTATCAACTCAGCATCTAGGTGGGTTTAATTCAGATGCTGCTCTAAAAATGCTAGCAAATATCACTCAATATTCAACCATTTCTTCAATATGAATATCAAGATGCAACATGCTATTATTGAAGCAAAACTTTGAAAAGTAGGAAAAAGATTCACGTAGCCCAAAAGGATAAGTAATGATGAAAATATAGATATCTCCTCACCACACAAAGAAGCTGCCTTTTTCCTGGAAAGTCTGCACCTAGATTGCTGAATTTATCTTCCAGAACGACAATCAAAGCAACATTATCCTACCGAAGAGAAATGGCCAAATTAAGACTGTAGAAACAGTAAATAACAAAAAAACTGGAAATCTAAAAAGTCATCAACAGTCAGATAATAATGACAAGCAAAAACCTTAATTAGTCGACTCAAAGCAGTTTTCTTCTGACCACTTGGTATCACTGCATCAGTCAAAGATTGCGCAGCTTTATTGAATTCGACCTGTGGCAGGGGTTTACAAGTGAGAGGATAATATTCAGAATGTGGATCATACCTTGAAAATATTTTTACCTCATATTTCTTCACATGAAGAAACCTGTCTCGACGAAAAAATGTAGCACAACCATCAATTATGCTCGGATTTCCATTATATGTCTGCAACAAAAGACAACAGTATCACCACAGAAGTTAAAATGAACATAATCTAAATTTCATGACGTTTGGGTAGAAATAAGATACTCTTAAGGCATACTTCTGATGTTCTTTTCTTGTAGAGTGCTTGATAACCATGCTTATCAAGCTCTGGAGCAAAGAACTCCTCAAAATGATTGTTTTGGACCTGGGGGTGAACAATTTTTAGACCATGTGAACAAATACAAATACATGCCAAAATACATCAATGGAGTATGCAATGGTGTTTTAAAAGTAGACCAACAAGAAAATGAAATGGGTGCATAAAAGGTGCATTTTCTTCTCCCAACTTTGACAATTTACAGCTCATCAATTTAATGCAACATTTGGCTTTTTCAAGTTTAATTGACTCCTATGCCCTTTTTAATACAATCACTTTTCATGCCAGGTGATGTCTTTGCTCTTCTTTTCACCTTTCAGTCCTCTCAACTCTAATTTAGGCTCCACATGTTACACTCATTAATTTGATTCCTTATTTTCTATGCCAAATCAATAAAAGCATTATAAAGTTACACCATGTTAGCATCAGACTCAATTAAGTCACCTAACATACTGACTATACAGTCCACATAGGCAATGTGCCTATCAACTTACTTGGACATCCAAGGCTCCTAGAAGGTTCAGAAAACATTGTTCTGCATGTTTTTCAAGTCTTCGTAGATTTCAACAGAGATCATTCACAAGAAATTCTTTGACTGTCCCTTTCATTTCAATTAGTAAACCTCACACACTAGGTAGGACAGACCCTTACAAGCAGGATAACATTAGCAGCAAACAGAGTCCGCATAGGCAACGATCCTACCACCTTGGCCGTCTAGAAGGTTTAAAAGCATTGCTATTGCATGTATCTCAAGTCTGGGTTGATAATAAACAGTAGTAACAGTGTGTTTATCTGGTCTTTCCTTTCAGTAACAGTGTTTATCTGGTCTTTCCTTTCTTTTAAATTAGCTCTAACATCACGAAGGACATACATTTACAAGCAAGAAGATGCCAGCAAGTGACAGGCTTTTCCCATTACAAGTTTCTGCCATGACATTAGCTTTTAAGATATTAGGAATAAGCCAAGCAGAAAAAATTTAAAAACAGAAATAGAACAAAGATCTCAAGGAATCTAACAAGTCATATAAGAGCTTAAAAACTATAGAATAAACCTTCTAAATTATTAGCCATAGTCCATAGGTAAATTAAAAAAAATTGAAAACAGAAATATCCAATACATCATGGAAGATTGCAAATTATGCAAAATTGCACTGACAATCAATTACCATTGCACGTAGGTAGAAAAAACAGTGTAATGCGTGATAAAAGATTAATAATGAAAATTATGCTTGTGTAATTACTGATTGGCATTGGTAAAATAGGACTAAAAATGACCACTATCAACAAATTTAGCCTGAAAACAAACTTTCAGAGACAAAGAAAGAAAAGTCCAAGAGCACAGGCTAGCATCATACACATCTGTCTAGCAATTGAAAAAAAAGGAAGACCAGCAAAAACAGCACACCATAAGGCTTTCTAATGCTTCATACTCAATAAAAGATGAATACCTCCTGAAGACAAAGAATGTCAGCATGATATCCAACAATTTCCCTCAACAAATTCTGCCGACGGTAATGCCAGGAAAGGGCCCAAGATGGGCAATAACTATATGCATCACTTGTTGCATACGCATCTGAAAGAATGTTGTATGAGAGCACAGTGAATGTTCCAGAAGCTGTAATTCGACCGTCAGAATCAAAATTCCCCATCAAATCAACATCATGAACAGGAATTAAGCGGCGTGGAGTAGGCGAAGGGGCTGGAATGACACGTGAGGTATACATTGTTGTTGCCGTTCCAGCAGGCATTCTCATTTCTACATCCATGGCCACACATTCAAACTTCAAAATGTGGCCAATATCATCAGCAGCAGGTGTATATGTTTTAGACCGCCCAACTTCAATCCAGGTCTCTCCTCCAAGTTTATCACCAACTGGGGTAGAATATAAAGGTAAAGAGCCATTGTTTAAGGCTGGATTCTGTCCCACACTGGGGCTCGGACTAGAGATCCCTGTGTTAATAATACCGGATCCTGTACTGCTGAAACGCCCAAATAACTCTTCTTCCTCAGTCCCATTCTCATTCATAGCACTGGCTGCTCTATCATGCAAAACACGATGATGCTGCCATGCATCTGAGAAGCATCTAGATGAGCAATGATAACTCTTAGCAACAGGTATTTTTGCCTTAACACAACCTAGACACTGGAATGTTGCTTGCTCAGTAGGGTGTACACTGCATACAGCAACTCTTTTATCACTCTGCTTGCGATACCTAATAATTAAAAAAATATGAGAAGCATTAGAATATCAAAAAATTAGAATTTCTCACACAACAGAAGCATCTAATCAAGACATTCATTTTTAATTCTTCCAAAGATAAAATGTGAGTAAAATTAAGTGATGAGAGTATTAATGCTAAGTTAGGATGCTATAGTTGCTCCAAAATAAACTACCATTTGATAATTACTACTAGGTAACAGTATGTAAAGGGAATAATTTTAGGGTCACTGTCGGATGGACTTCAGGTGATGGAAAAGTGGAGAATGCTTACATGAGTTTATGTGAGATGTGATCGTAGGATTCCACTAAAATTGAAAGAGAAATGTTATCATACAACTACAATACATGCAATGTTGTATGATAGTGAATGCTGGACAACGAAGAAAAGGCATACCTCCAAAATAAATGTTGCTGAAATAAGAATGTTAAGATGGATATGTGGTTATACTAGATAAAACAAAATATGTGATGAATATATCACAGAAAATGTAGCAGTGGCAGCAAACGTCTTGAAATAGTGGACATGGAGATGGTTTGGATATATTAAACAAAGACTAAGAAAACCATAGTTAAAAAATATAAAATATAAAAATAAAAGAAACAAAAAAAATTATAGACATAAACTTACCTGGAGGGGATAACTCAATATGAATACTTCTAAAGAAATAACTCAAAATTGATGTGAGTGGATAGAGAATCCATATGGTCAAACCCAACTTGGGATTAAGGCTAGAATTGAGTTGTGTTGGATGGAGTTCGGAATGTAACACTGCTCAGGCAATTTTCTAGCAGGATTCCACATTAGGATTTATTTTGCAAAACAGGATACTCCTCAAGAAGATATAAACAAGATAATGATGCCCAAAGTTCAGAAGCATGAAATCAGTTTGAGAAGAGGTAAGGCCAATCCAAAACCCAGATGAGCAACAAAAGACAAAGGAACTGAACTGAAATTATCAAACAGAAACAGTTGCATAGAACAAAGAGATCCTATTTGAGTGCACCCAACAAGCATCTTTTAGATCCTATTTGGAAAGGTAAAATAAAAATGACTAAAATCACCAAAATTGTTAAGGTGGTTTTCACCAAAATTCATTAATTGATAAAAAAGAATATGGAGAATATGAATCAAGCCAAAATAACAGAAAAAGGAATCAGGGAAAAAGAAAAAAAAAACCACTAAGACTCTACGCCCTAGCAAACTCGGTTTTTTTCACTTAAAAAATAACCTATTGAAAACCATACAATCTGGGTAGTTGCCAGAGTAGGTAAAACACCAATGCCAAATGCAAGAAGCCATATGGAAAAGAATAGAAAGGGAAAGAAGTAGTTTTTGGGCGTCTTTTTGTTCAGGCTTCCAAATCACCCAGAGCAATCCTGGTAGAGAGAGATCTCACAGTTTACTGTTTCCCTTCCATGGCTTTTTGCTTTTAGACATCTGGAGGAGACCAGTGTTGGCACCAAAAATTTTCAATGTTATCAGGCTGGGATTAGATCAAATTTAATCCCCTGGAACCACAATGGTTAATTCTCATATATATGTCCTTAATTGGAACCCATTTTCAATGTCGATCTATATAGAAGCGGCCTATTTTAAGGTGAAGTCAGCAATCCATCAATTAAGGGCTTAATGGATCCTTAACAAGGTCTGGATCCTATTTAAAGTGTCAATGGACATGATTAAAAGTTGTGCAATACAATGAGATGATGAGATTGGCACAAAGATGCAATGGTTTAGATAGCCCAAGAACTTAAGTCATGGATCCTATGCTTATTGGGTCCTTAATAGGATCCAGATCCTACTTAACAATGAACAACAAAAATTGGATGATATTAAATAATGAATATAAGATCCGATGGAAGAGGTCTTACAATCAAGGATCGCGGGATCGGGATCGGATCCTGGATCGGTGGGGTCCGATCCGATCCGGATCGGATCGGATCGGACCGATCCAGGCCGATTCCAATGGAGCCAGACCGATCCAGAATCGGTCTGGATTGGTTTTTTTTTTTTTTGCTCTATGAAAAAATCTGGAAAAATCGCCAAAAAATCTATAAAAATACATAGGACTCAGAAAAAATGTGAAAAAAATATAGGGAACACTCATACATATAACAAATTAACAATCAATCATATAGAACACATATCATATCCAATCACACAATAGAACACATCATACATCAAATAAGATACATATTTTTACCAAACAAACAATCATATCCAATCAAATCGACCCCAAATAGGGGGTGATCGGACCTTAAAATAGCACCGGATCGATCCCAGAATCAGTTCGATTCCGGGTCTTCCGGTTTTCCGGCGAATCGGTCCGGATCGACCGATTTTGGGATCGATCCGGGTGGATCGGTCCGGGATCGACCGATCCTACCGATTCCGGCCGATCCAGCCGGGACTCCCGGCTGGATCACTAATTCCGACTGGAATCGGATCGGTAGGTACCGATCCGATCCAAGAATCGGTCGATCCCGATCCGGATCGACCGATTCTGCAATCCATGCTTACAATAACTTAAGTTATGGATCTTGCCCATATGAGGTCCTTTCCTCCTTAAAGAATAAATGGCTGGGATTAGATGTCATGAAATGATGAGATATACATCCTTAGATCTAGCACCATTCGATGAGATCCTAGGTCAAGGAAGGCTGTAGTAACCCTCTTCTCACAAACACACATGAGGCCAAATCAAAATCTCCCATTGGATGCTCCTAAGAAATAGGGATAAGTGAGAGAAAAAAACCTATAGTACTCCCAATGATTAACCCCCTTGACCAGGAACATCGGAGTGGGATGCCAGGTGGAAGGAGATCTCTGCGCACCTCTTCTCTTGACCAGATCTGCCAACTTCTGCCCCCCTTTCGCTATGATAAAAAAAACCGTTTGTGCAGCATGTAGAAGGTTGGAGATTCTCGAGAGGATACCCAGCACCTGCCCCCTCTTCCTCCATGCTCTTGATGTTGCTGTGCACATAGGAGAATAAAAGGAAGAAGAAGCCAACAGTTCCTCCTGTTGCTGTAGATGTTGTTGCGCTCATAGGGGGAGAAGAAATAGGCCAAAGCCCCTTCTTCCAATGCTTGCAGATGCTGCTGATGCTGCGGCCATAAGAGAAGTCAAGGGCTAAGGCCCTTGCTGATGCTCCTGATGTTGCTGTGCATGTGGAAGACCAAGAAGGAGAAGCCAAAACCTCCCCTTGATGCTGCTGATGCTGCACACCAAGAAGATGAAGACATGCCACTGTTGTCGGCTGACCGAGACCGGTTTCTGTCCATGTTGCTGCGCAAGGAAGAGAGAGAGATGAAGGCTAAGGTCCTTTCTTCCTGTTGTTGCAACCTATGTTGCTACTCATCCATGCAACCTATGCTATGATGGTTGCCGAGGTCATCCTGTTGTGACTGAAATGCTTGCACAAGGAGGAGAGCAAGGAGGAGAGGAAGCCAATGACCACTCTTGATGCATATGCTACTGTTAGCCGCTGTTGCTGCTGCTTATGCCTATAAGAGAGGCTGCCCATCTTGCCGCAGACCTTGAAAAGGGGGGATCAAAGCCCTCTTCATAGCATGTTGTTGCAGCCTTGCAGGTGTTCTCAACTGCATGGCAGAGGATGCCATACCACAGCCAATGGGGAAAGATGTTCCTCCATGCCCCATGCTGTGAGATGTTGCCTTACTCCGGTGCCTATGTATGTCGTTGGATATGCCCATCCCTACATAATCATGCTGTCATAATCTCAACCCTTCCTATACATACTTAGAGCTATAGAAAAAGAGATGGTTTGGCCCCTTGAATGCTATCTTGAGCTTAAAAGGATATCCGACCACCTGAGTACCATGCCTATATCCCACATGCTCCACAGCTCAAGACACGTCTAACATATACCTTTCTTGGCCTAAGACCCGCCTATATCAGTCCCATTTTCATGGCCACTAGCATGCCTCTCTAACCCACCATGACCCATGACATGCCTATACTTGTACGCTCAAAATAGGACCTGTTTTGATCACAAAAATGGCCACTTCACCCACTGTTTTAACCATCCCACAACCCCTCTTAAACCCCTTCTGATGTCTTATATTTCCTCTCAAATTAAGCCTACCCAGGTACATCTCATTGATATCTGAAAATGACCTATGTGCAGACCTATAACAGGTTGAAATGACCTCTTTATGGGCTTACCTGAACCCTTTCAGTCTATTCAAACCATCTGTCAGGCCAACCAAGTTATCTTCACCTTTCCACCCATCTAAATAAGCCAAATAGAGGGGGCGATGTTCAACAGTGGCTAGAAACAAAGAAGGGAAATGAAGATAGGCAGATATATATGATGTTCAGAAATGTTGGATGATCAAGATGAAGTCATGATAGGCCATCCGAGCCAAAATGATGCAAGCAGGCCCATTAGGCCCAATATGACATGAAGACACCAATATGACTATGATGACAACGGCCTATACGGCAAGGATTCCGGAATCGGAATCGGAATCGGAATCGGAATCGGAATCGGTTGCAGGCCCATTGGGCCCAATATGACATGAAGACACCAATATGACTATGATGACAACGGCCTATACGGCAAGGATTCCGGAATCGGAATCGGAATTGGAATCGGATGATTCTGATTCCAGGAATCGGCCGATTCCTGGGAAGGGAATCGATTCCGGATCGGCCCGGAATCGGGTTTTTTTTTGAATTTTTTTCCGTCAAAAAAATTCAGAAAATTCAGAAAAAAATTCTAAAAAAATAGGAAATGAGTTAGAAAAAATTTTAAAAATAACCAATGCATTCATCCACAGGACCAAATCGAATAAATACTAATGAACTCCAATTGAAGACTTGAAATTAAGTACATATTTCAATTCCATTGATTCAAAAATCAAAAAGATGATACATCATGGAAAAAATAAATAAATTTACATCATATCAATCTACTACCAAAATCTAGGATATAAATATGGGTCTTCCTCCTCTCCCTGCTGCGCTTGACGCTCCTCCCTCATGCTTAGTCTTGTATACTGTACGGGACCATATCCATATGAAAATAATGCCGATGTCATGCTATCAAAGTCGTACGAATCGGACTGCGGGACGACCGGGACGTAAGCAGAGGATGGTGGAGCTAGTGGTGTAATCCACTGCTGGTCAGCCTGGCCAAATGCTGGATACTGTGGCTCATGTATATAAGAATCATGTGTATCTGAATCCAGCATGTAATACGACTTTGGATGCCGTGAATCAGGAGACTCGGCTGCTGCTGATGGCTGCGTCGCTGGTATGCACTCCTCGTCATCATCACCTGAGGAGTGAGAAGGAGCCTGCGTGCTGTCATCTGGGCTGACAGGACGCCTGACCACTAGCTTCCTTCTCTTCACCTCTTCAGCCATCTCTGAAGTACCAGAAGGTCCGTAACCCAAAGTTTTTTTCAACTTTGCAAATCCTCCCATTTTCCGTGCAGTCACTTTTGTTTTCGTTTTCCCCAGACTGCGAATGGGCTGGGTAGCGGCTGCTGGGACTGGAGCTGGAGCTGGGGCTAAAGCTGCAGGTGGCTGCTCCATAGCCGCCGGCGTAAGAAGACCCCCGCCCGAGCTCGAGAAGTAGATGGAGGTGGAGGCCGAGCATCCTCCTCGGCTTCAACACCATCCAACTCTCCTTCGGTCCACGTACACGGTCATCGGGATCAAACTCAACCGCATGATCCCCGGCTTCCTCTCCTCTATCCAGAGGCAAGTGTATGCTCCTCCTGGAATATCTGATCCATGTCCACCTCTTCGGGTGGTGGTGTGGCGGAGGAATGCCTCTGCTCGTATGGACCACCTGCAAATCGTGCAAATCGCTCCTCGCTGATCTTCTGTCGATCCTTAATGTTCTTTATGCGCAGCCTCATATTGTAATGACAGAGGACCAGCTTCTCCAGCTGGTCTGAGGTCAACCTGTTCCTCATTTTCGTATGTATCAGGGTGAATGTACTCAAGTTCCTCTCACAATGGGAGGAACTAGTGCTCTGGCTGAGTATCCTGATACCGATGGCAGCAAGTGGATTCCATCCACTCCTGGTGTTCACCTGAACCCACCACTCAGCTGCAAGAAAAAAACAAGAAGAGAAAAGGTAAACAATTAGCCCATCATCTACCATAACTTATATGAAAAGAAAATAAAATCTTCATCAAGTTATTACTATACCAGGTGACACTTTGTCAACTGAATATTTCATATCAGCATCTGAGTATACGCCGACCCTCATCTTATACTTCTGCATCTGAAAATTTTATAAAATCAAACATTAGTTGCCTGGTAAGGCTACTCTAAAGTATTGAATGAACTCTAACTTACTTCTATCTCAGCCTCTATCCTGTCCTGCTGAGATCGGCACAGACGCTGAATAACAGCAAGTGTACCCCGCATCACCTCGTTGTCGTTCACCACCTGTCCTCCATATTGGATGCGGGGTTCAAAAAATATCCTGCAAGATTTTATTAGTTAACACTGTGAATAAGACAATTATTCAAAGAAAAATATTTTTTTAACCAAGTTACCTGCAGCATGGACATCGTGGTGCAAGGTCCTGTCCCATCGGTCATCTATGATCTTCCACCACTTTTTGTAACCTCTGGGATTTTTTTCTTTTATTTTCAGCTTTGCCCGATCCATGGCATCATACAACGTGCCCATCTAGTCCCTGTCATCTGAGTCTACCAACCTCAAGACAACTACCAGTGGCTCAATGATTGCCAAGTAGTAGGCAATCCTCTCCCAAAACCTCTTGTCAGTGATCTGCTTCTCAGACCTGACATGAATCTCCAACTGATCTTTTTTGTAATACAGGTTGTCCACCATATAGTTATAATACTCCTCGGACTGCGTGAACCTAACCAATGCATGCCTGTGTCGTTGTAGACTCTCCAACGCAATGAAATTCGTAGCAAATCGAGTCGGACCAGGCCTAACAAGATCGTGCCCTCCCCGCGTGTGATCTCATGATATGTAGCAGGCGGGGATGCGAATAAATAAATGATGTGATCGTCTGCGCCTGCCTGACAAGTGTGGATACACCCTCCTCCTTGCCTATATCCTCTAATATGAGATCAATGGAATGTGCTGCACAGGGCACCCAGAAGATGTGCTTCCTCTTCTCCATCAACTTCCTCCCAGCCGCCTTATATAATGGTTCGTTGTCAGTGACAACCTGAACCACATTGTCCTCCCCGATCTCCTCCACCACCGCATCCATCAGAGAAAAAAGGAAGTCAGCATTTTTTATCTTCCCAGAAGCATCTACCGACTTCAAGAATGTTGCCCCATCAGAACAGTACACCAAGAAGTTTATCATACTCCTCTTGGTGATACATGTCCACCCATCGCACATAATTATGCAACCCCTCTCCTTCCACACCAACTTAAAACCATCCATCCACTCCTTCAACTCCTGGACCTCCTCATCTAGGCCAGCGCCGTATATATGTCTGCTGCCCGGGGCTTGCAAACCCGGTCCAGCCTCACCCACGGCATTCATCATCGTCCGGAAGTAGGGGATGGTGGCTGCATGTGCTGGGATGCCTACATCAAGTTAAAAAAAATTGGGATCAGGCTAAAATTAAGTTTAAGTAAATAAAACACACATAATGTAAATTTTAATTTAAAAAGTGATACCTGCATATAAAAACCATTTCACAATGTGGCGAACGGCTCTCTTTGCAGCCGTTCTTGTTGCCTTTACCCCTTTCATTGCTTGTTTAATCCCCATCTACCCAGCACTCTGTTTCATAAATAAATACTTGTCACTCGGTGTAAATCGAGTGCTGGTAGAAGTAGAACGGCGGTGTGGCTCCTGTCTCCTGGGGTCAGTCTCTCGGTCCCAGCCCGAGGTAGGGCGAGCCGATGCTGATCGGCCCAAAGCTGGGTCAACTCTGGACCCAGACCCTCCTGCTCCCCTCCTCCTGTCCTCCTCCTCAGCAAATGCACGCTTGCTAGCGTGCCTAGCACGTCTAAGCTCGGAGTCTGTGGACTCGTCCTCGCTCTCTGGCTCCGGCTCAGCTGGTGCCTTCCCCTTGCCTTTCCCTTTCGAGATAGGCAAATCGCGGTCCCTCCTCCTCTGGAGTAGCTCGTCGTGCAACTCCTCCCTCTCGCTCGATCCTATCGGCCCGTCGAGAGGCTCTACTGTCATGTACCCTCTCATCTCCTCACTCTTCTCCCTGGGCACCGTGTCACATTTCTTGACATTCTCACACGTTCCGCAATATGTTGTTTCAGCCGGAACACACCCCCCCCGTTCATCTCCTTCCAACACCATTTGTACTGTACCCTCTTCCTGACTGGGTCTACCATGTGCCCGTGTTCCCAACCCACGTCGGCAGCACGTGCTAGTGCTGCATCACCTTGATCGGCCATTGCTTGTATCTGCAAAAATTGTAAACAATGCATTAAAAATGATTAAATAACATAAAAAATGATTTAGACGCTGTTCGGGAAGTAGACAACCTAAGTAACACACCATTCGGTATGTTTAAAGGGTTACGTATTTGCCGGAAATGGTCGTAAATTAACGTACTGGATATCCGGAATTTTCCCGTACAAAGAACATCCAATCGATGTTCAAACAACTTGAGCGGAGTTGTTCGATCAAAAATCACCGAGTTTAACTCTGCTCGGAGTCGTCGGAAACGTATAAAAATAGACGTACGAGACATCCGGAATTTTTCCCGTGCAAAATGGACTTAAACGGATAGTTCAGAAGTTGGACGGACTTGTTCGGTCGGAAATCACAACGTTTAACGACGCTCGGACTCGTCGGAAACGTGTAAGAATGGGCGTACGAAGTTTTCGACGAAGAAATCTTATCAAAAACCTTATAAAGATCGAAGAAGAGGTTGATTCGAGGCCGATCGGAGCTTGGATCGGCGGAATCCCTTGAAGATGTAACTTGGAATCGCCGGAATTGCCGCCGGAATCGCCGAAATCGGTGCTGGAATCGCTGGAATCCTTGTGGAATTGGTGCTGGGAGCTGGGATCGATGCCGGAATCGACAATGGAATCGCCTGGAAATCGCCGAAATCGAAGCCTTCCGCCGCGGGATCGACGGAATTGACCGCGGCGGTCGATTCCCGGTCCAGAATCGAACCAGGAATCGAACCGGTCCACTTGATCCGGTCTTCCGACGAAATCGGTCGGATCGACCGATTCCACAAGGAATCGGTGGAATCGGATCGATTCCGACCGATTCCGCGGAATTCCTACCGGAATCGGTCCTTCCGCATGGATCCACCGATCCGATTCCGGAATCGGTCGGAATCGGACCGATTCCACCGATTCTGTAAACCATGTCTAAGCGTGAACACTTTGACATGAATTGAGCAGTTGGGATCCTAAGGTTAGAAATCAAATTCTTTTCTCTTGAGTCTAAAGGCCATAGCAATTTGACTGTATAGACACCCAGGTCCTAGTTAAGGTCCCCTAAGTCTATGTCCAAACGGAAATTAGGTAGATCTGAAATGTAGAAGATGGCACTTTCAAATTTGAATGCCTAAAGTACCGAGGGGTTTATATATCAGACATTCATGCAATAGTAGTCTGAAAATCTGCTAAATCCTAGTCTATAGGCAGCTGGAAATTTTGATGATGGCATGACTCATGGGAGGATGTTCAAGATGGTGGACATGGGGACTCTATGTCTTAAATCCCAAGGCCTATGTCCCACATGATTAAAAATGTTAGTTATAACCAAGTTAGGAGAAATCAGATCCGGGAGTGATGATTTTCAGACCTGGAGATTTTAAAATATATATATGTTCAATCCTGATCATATGAAATTGGATTTTCTGTCTTAGATCTTATAGATCTTAAGCTCAAGGCATGAACGAGGATTGCTCAAAAATTTAACAAGTATGAGAGAAGGCCAGAATGAGGACTTCTTACACTCTAAATCCTAGACCCCAATCGTGTCAAAAAATTAAAGGAAATGTTATTAAATTTGAGTATCAAATAAAATCTTGTCATGTTTATTTTTGATCTATCAAGATTCCTAAGTCTAATGCCAAGATTAAAAATTGAATTTATAATGAATCCTAAGTCTAATGTATATAAGGAAAAGACCTAGAACATAATAAATAAAATAATAATGAACATGTTCCAATCAGATGTCACAAACAATCTGATTTAACTAAGTCTAAAATGTTAAGACTTAGATTAAATAAAAAAGATAAATTTAATAAAATAGCATATGATCAAAATACATAATATTTAATGAAACTTCATCTGAATCATATTTACTTCACACCCTGAATCTAATGTGTACCATAATAATTCAAAACATGCCTTAATGTTAAGATCTTGAATTCAAGGAGTTAAATCCATGTTAAAAATAACCAAATACCATTTCTTTGAAAGTGGTTCAAAGCTCATCGATCTGTATTGAAAAATGAAAAGTACAACTAGAGAAAAGTAGCTGACATCAAAGGCACCATACAGCTTAGCTATCAAGAAGATAGTTAAGCGCAAAGGATTACAAGAAGAAAGAAAGAAAGAACATAATTTTTTCCCTTGAAAACAGTGCTCCAAGAATGCTCCTCCGCAAGTGAAGTCCCATTCTCTAACAAGAGAAGCCATCCGAACTAAAATGTCCTTTGGGTGCTCATAATGATCCTCAAAAACCCGTTTGTGTCTTGAAAGCTGGTAAAGTAATATACCAATGATCCGTATCTGTTTGCCAGGAATTCAAACGAGACCAATTTTTAAGCAGTAGTCGGACATCACTCTTCTCAGTCCAGGAAATTCTCCATCCCATGAATAACATTCCATAAGTAATTGATAACTCCACATCTCAGAAAAATGTGATCATTGTCTTCTGGGTGCATACCACAGAAAACAAGATTCTCTAAACAATTGAGAAGTATGGACTTCAAGTATGAACTAGTAGGCAATTGGTATCTACAGATCTACCAGAGAAATAAGTTGTTTCTGATAGGTAACCAAGGGTTTCAAACTTCCTGAAACCACCCAACTTTAACTCCACCTAGAAAAAAGCTTAAAAGCTGCAGTCTTGACCGTGAAACCCTTCTTCTCGCAAGGCAGACACATTAGTTTATCCACTTGATCCTCCTTACAAACAAAATTGTCCAAGATAGTAAGCAAAGTAGAGAGCTCGCCAATGCCCTCTTCTTTGATATCCCTTCTAAAAGAAAGATGCCATTTTGTCATAGGGTCCCGATCTCAATAGTGAAGAACACAAGCATTAGGGTGGCTGCCTAGATTACCGCCGCCGGAGCTAGCCGTAGTCACCAGATAATGGTGCATTTTTTCATTTTTTTTACATTTTCTCCTGTTTTTCTTCCTATTTCAGTCTTCTTCTAATACATTCTTCTTTTTCTTGCCACAGTGGCCAAAGAACTTCGTGCATTTATTTTAATTTTTCCAAGTATATTCTGCAATTTTTCATTTTTTTAATAATAACTATATGTATTATTAAAAATAACATACAATAAATATTAAAAAATCTCACCTCAAGCATCTGAGGTGGTGAGGTGAGGCACTGGCGCCTCGCACCTCTAACAACATAGGTCAAGTGCCGAAGGAGGATGTCTTTGGAGAGTGTATCGTTCTGCGAAAACACTTTTGCCTTTAACTGTCATGTATTTTACTGTTTTGTCTCTTTGACTACAATCTTGGTAGTTAGGGTGGTCTTCTAGTCTTTCTTTTTCTTTTGCTGCAACATTTTTGTGCAACTTTTCTTCTATGTTGAAAGAAATGTGACCCCAGTCATCTTCTAAAAATGTAATTCTTATTAAAGAACAATAGATATAGATGTTGCCACATGACATGATAAAGAACCGGATTACAAAATAAAAATGTTTATTTCATTTCATATTCAATAAAAAAGTACATTTAAGTATACAAGTACATTTAAGTATATAAGAAATGAGAAGGCATAAAAGAGCCACAATTGTCAAGGCACCCACTTAGTCGCCAAGGTGCTTTTACAATCCCTACATGCTCAGATGCCTTTCTAGGGCGGCCAAAGGGTGTCCCTGCGTTGGTGCCCAAGGCACCTGCTGGCAGCCTAGTACATGCTAGTAAACTCTCTCTCTCTCTCTCTCTCTCTCTCTCTCTCTCTCTCTCTCTCTCTCTCTCTCTCCCCCCCCCCCCGCCAAGACCGAAAAATCACTTGTCTGAAAGTTCTTTTGAAACCACCGTTGACAGTCACAGATATGAGAATCAACTGCGTATTGGAGACGAATCACCTTAATCTCATCCCTCACCATATTAAACCCTTCAAAAAAACATCTGCTTGTCTGACCTCGTTCCAGACAGAGTTTATCACCTGGCCCACCAGCAGGAAGAAGAAAGGAGATAAAAAGTCTCTTTGTCTAAGGACACTAGAGCTCCCGAATTTCCCTGTTGCAGCACCATTAAATTTTTTTTTGAAGGTGGTAAAATCACAATGTATTAATTTGAAAGAATGGAAATTTGGATTACATAAGATAAATCAGAAAGGGAAGTAAAAGAAAATAATCAAAAAAAGACTAGCCTACTACCAAGCTCGTAGCAGAATAAAACACTACAAAAAAAGACACTTCCACTTGGTGAGTTCACGACCCATGGATGACCACATTGAATGAGACCTGAAGCATGCAGAGTCCAGTCCTTCACCAAAGAAACCATGCGCTGAAAACAGAAGCAACATTAATAAGTATGAAGAAAGAAGCAAAGTTTAATATAAAGTTTAACCAATCTGATCCTTTTATTGGTGAAACCCCATCAGCACCATGACCCTAAACAAACAGCTCCAATTACTTCTTCATATGCATCCTAAAAGTTAATTTTATAAACTGAGCTGTCCCTCTTATGAGCTTCATGGTCATGTAACTGTTCATATGCAGCCACAATCAAGGATAACTCTCTTTTTGATAAAGGCTAATTGGCTGTCATCGATGATGATATCTATCACCTTACTCAGCAGAGCTGTCAACACCTTGGTAATGATTTTGTAGCAAACATTGAAAAGACTGATTGGAGGGATGCCCAATCTTCTGAAAGTCATCCTCCCTTGGGATAAGAACAAAGTGAGAGTGATTGAATGATCTAATGACCTCTGAATCCTCCTCATCTGAGTGTTGTAGAATGGCAGCACCCAAGCTGTCTTAAATTAACACTTGAAGAGGATTAAGCTCAAGATGGCTTTCTAATGTTGGTATTAAAAATTATAAAATGCCATAGATTATCAATTCATATATATTATCAATTCATACTGATTAGATTTCTAGTAGTTTTTATTTCTCTTATTCCTCTTTTAGATATAAACGATTTCTCATCTCTAAACTTTATAACTGTATTACCTTCTATCAATGAATAAATGGATATTCCACCTTTCCTTCCAGACAAAAACCCATTTTTAAGAATGAAGATTAATCTTGTCACTACCAGAGAACCTACATTTGATGCTCCATCTTCATAACTATTGCTTACACTCATTATAAAAGACTTCAAAGATTTTAATCTTAGACGGTAAAAGAATATGGAAATTGGTGAGTTCACATGAAGGTCTATCAGATGTTGTCTCGTCTTCAATCAGCAATCAAGCTCAAACTCAAAACCTTAATCCTGAAAAGTTGGGGCCAACTACATGGATTCGTCTTTTCCATTCTCCACAGTCTTCCACTAATTCCTCTCACAAGCCTAATTAGTCCAAGTCATACTGGATACGCCTACACCAAGTTAACTTGGGCCTACCTCTCCGTCTACCACTAACAACATCAAAGTCTCGACTTGTCTTACAAGTGCCTCAAGAAGGCGCCACTTGATATGTCCAAACCAATGGAGTTTTTCCTCATTTATAATATTATCGATTCTCGTAACTCTCACTTTATCCCTAATGCACTCGTTATAAATTCAATCTACCCGTGTGTGACCACACATCCATTGTAACATCCGCATTTCAACTACGCTCAATTTGATAGTATATTTCTTCTTAGTTATCCAACACTCACAACCGTAGATCATGATGGGTCTTATAACTGTGCGATAGAATTTTTCTTTCAATTTTAAGAAGATTTTACGGTAGCATAAAATCCTTGTTGCTTGCCTCCATTTTAGCCAACCCACTTTAAAATTATGGTTGACATCTTCAGTCAACAATCATTTCATATATTTGGTATCCACTTATAAATCCAACAATTGCCATTCCACGTTGCATCTATTTACACCCCAAGGAATGAAGGGGACAAGCACATCTTATTTTAAGAGCTTGAATTGCCTTAGTCCCGAGGTTAGTAAGGCTTGGTTCATTTTGTAGGGATTTAAGTGCTGACAGGTTCCTAAAGAAGATAATCAACCATATTACTTTCCATAAGAAACGCTCTCATATAGGACTTGTTATCTTTAGCAATTTGGGAATGGACTTGAATCTAATCGAACTAGATTTTTCTTAGGTCAATAATCTTATAAACATAAGCTGGACAGGATGTTTGTTTCTAAACACCAGATGCAATCTTTTATGGTCAGAAAACTCACATTTTAAATTTAAATTAGCTAAGATGAGGTGTTTGCAGATCAAAGACATAGTTAACGAGTGGTAGGGTCATCTTGTTGAAGAACACTGGGCCTGAAAACATTTTGTTACAAAGCTTAGAAGGATCCATGGATAGATTGGAACTTGGAGAATGAAGACTTTCATAAAGGTACTAAAAAGAAAAGATTGTCTTCATAAAAATCAGGGATTTCACCTGAAAGGTAATAATAAGAAAAATCTTCAGGATGAGGAACTTAAGGATTGGAAGAACACCAGAAAATTTATATTTACTGATGTCATACAGAAAAGATTGAATGAAAATATATAACTAAGGAACAGTGAACATTAGAAAATGACAAGAATAAGACATTCTTTTTCCTCAGTCAGGTAACTTAAAGAACACTTTTCTATTGAACTTTTATCGTTCACTGAAAAAATTGATTATAATCTAGTCAACTTCGGCATTAACCAACAACATTAAACATTACAGCTGCAGTAGATATATTGAAAGAATAGTAAAGTTTCAGGAGTACAGAAAACTCACACCTCTATAATCAATTACAAATTTGTTGCAATTGCTACTTTCCGTCTTACAGTGATTAGTGAGAATCAAGCTCTTAGTAATTAAGATGTACAATCTTATCTTGATCAAAAGACCAAAGTAGCTAGAGTTCGAAGTTCATTATAATTGAGCAATCTGACATAATCAGATAGCAGCTACCCTCATAGACCACCTAATTTTTTTTGAAAACAGACCTCTAATTTGCTTGCCCCATTATATAAATAGCCTAAGGTACAAATAGCAATGCCAAATGACTATGATAAAAATTTAATGTAGTCGTCCCAGATTTTTACGTCAACATTTTAAGTTAGACAATTGAAATTACACAATTAACTGATTGCCGATCAAAGACACCTAGGAAGCTATAATACATCTGCTAAAGGTGAAAAGATATCCTACCATTCTGTGTTTTTCCAATCCAGTGAACTATGCTGTAAAGGAAATAAGACTCAGTACACAACTTTCCAGGGACATTTTATATAAAATCATTTCATTTGATTGGGATAACTTGAAGTATAATGCTAGCCTTACACAATGACAGAAGAATACTAATAATTCCAGTTCTGGCCAGTTAATAGAAGTAACTGAAACCAGAAATGGCAAGACAAAACTACCAAAAGGATCAATTTACTGAGAACCAACTGGAATGTGCAACAAATTCAAAATAAAAAATAAATATCGACAAAAGGACATAGCAAGATAGTGCAAAACATATATCGTAGATATCATCTCAACCAAACAATAGTAGTAGTAGTAGCAATAGTAGTAGCAATACTTGGGGATGAGCAACAGCCCACTCACCATCTGCACCTCAGATAGTATCCGTCCAGCGGTGCCATCTCCGGGATATCATCTGTGGTAATGGTGCCATCCGGGCACCTCAGCACCACATAGGGCGTAAGCTCACAGCCGACGATGGGAATTTCTGATGGAAGATGGACGCGTAGGACGCTCAACATGCTTTCCTCCACTCAATCGAAACCGGCAACAACTGTGACCCCGATCCTCGTCTCCGTTCCTCCCCTTCCTCCTCTTCCTCCCCCGACAAAAGCTCCTCTTCGCAACCGACGGCGAAATTGGGCTCGACACGGCGCTGTGTGCGGCGGAAGCCTGGCGGATCCGCCATCACCTGCCCCCGGGGCACGCCAGCGTTGACCAAACCAATCTGGCAACCTCCCGGCGAAAATCTTAGGCCAGACGGACGAGCAGACGGCAGCGGCGGGGGCGCCTCCGGGACGAAACCCTAGTCAGTCCCTCTTCCCACACACAATCCCCAGCTCCCCCTGGTTGTCGGCCACGGCGGAGGACGCGCAGACAGCAGAAGCCCCCGGAGATGTGTATCGACCTTAGGGTTTTGAAGTGTGTGAAGAGGGAAGGTGGGGCGCTTGCTGCGAGTGTGGCACTCCTTTTCGGGGGGCTTCTTCGACGACCGACCGACCGGGGGGGACGCCCTTACTCTACTCCGAGATGAGATGGGGGCGAAACTATCGTCCGTGCGATGCGTGAATGTCTGAAAGGCGACGGTGAAGCAGGGCCCGCCCTCGAACTAGAGCGTCTCCACTTGCTGCAAACGAGCCGGATCTTTTGGTGGCAGCTCAATTAAATAATTGATTAAATAGATTAGTAAATTTTTTTTAAATTAAGTATTCAATAACTAAATTATATAATTTTATTAAGTAAATTATAATTTGTTTTGGTTTAAATTTTAAATATAAACTGATACTTTATAAACTAACTCAAATTTGAACTTAGTAAAGATAAATCAAAAAAGTCCTCACAACAGTCCAGCTTTCATGGTTACATTTTGCTTTTATTTTTTGAATATGTTTGGTTAAGTCTTATATCCATATAACTGATATATTTTTCTTAAGAAATTTTTATAAGAAACTTCTTAATTTAAAATATTTTTCAATAAATTGTTCCGCACAGTTTAAACATTCTATGAAATTTTGTAACTGATTTTTATCTGTTAACTGATCTGAAAATTTACATATCTTCTCACGTATATGTGGTTGTAGTTCTATTCCCGTAGAATCAATTGTGAGCTTTTTTATTTTTGTATTATTTTCATTTGTAATAATTCTGCTATTTGATTTTTAAATTTTTCTATGTCTTGAGCATTGTATCTCGTGGGTTTAACTCTTATTACCTTATTTTTATCTTTTAATTCTATATGAGCATAATATTTTCCTACATCTCAGAAAGTTAAGAAATTTTCCGAAAAATTACTTTCAAATAATTGTTCCAAATCTGTTATTGTTATTTGTAATAATGGTCTTTTAAGGTCAAATTTTTTTGTTTCAATTAAGAAACAGATCCTTTATTCACTTGAACCCTCAACCACCATTTATCCCATATACAATGACACAATTAGTCTCCTCCCTGACTGCATTTCCTTGCAAGAAGAACTAAAAATATTCCATTTATTGGAATAGCTTCTATCTTCAAAGTATTTACCGGAGTTTCAACATAACTTCTTTCTTTCATTTTGAACTTGAATCTGTCTTGTGATTTTCTTCTTGGTTCAAATTCTTGGTATCGACCTCCATATCTATGTTATTCATGTGATTCATAACTTCTTCATGATTTAGGTTCTCCAGATCCTGATGCTTTAGTTACATCCATCTTTAGATTTTCTTCTTCATCATCTAACTGAAGTGTTGTTGCATATGTTGCCTTAAAACCAGGTTGTTATAGCTTCTTCGACATCTATTACATTATTTATATCTAAAAATATTCCATTTCCTAGGATAGCTTCTATCTTCATAGTATATACCGGAGTTTCAACATAACTTCTTTCTTTCATTTTGAACTTGAATCTATCTTGAGGTTTTCTTCTTGGTTCAAATTCTTGGTATCAACTTCCATATCTATGTTGTTCATATGATTCATAACATTCTTCTGATGGTTTAGGTTCTCCGGATCTTAATACTTTGTAAACTAACTCATATTTTAAATTTTATATTTTAAATTTAATTTTAAATTAAATATTTAATAACTAAATTATATAATTTTATTAAGTAAATTATAATTTGATTCGATTTAAAATTTAAATCTAAACTGATAGTTTGTAAACTAACTCAAATTTGAACTTAGTAAAGATAAATCAAACACAATTTTGGGTTCGGTGAACATATATGGACATTTGTATTTGAATATAGACCCAGCTTGAGTCAAGCTCCTCTTTGAGTTTCAAGTCGAAGTTGAACACTGGTTAAATTTATCTTTCGGTCCTGTTTGATATAAGGATGAGAATAAGTCACTTCTTGTTATTATCTTTATCCTCGTTGTGTTTGGTTAAAGTTAAGATATATATTTAGATAGTAGCATTGTCCTATGTTTGATATGATAAATAATTATTAATTTTAAAATTAATATTGATACATATTTGATTGTTAATATAAAATTTTAAATTTATATCATAAATAATATATAAATAGTTATACAAAATATTCTATGTATTAGATAGAATGACTATCTCTCAAAAAAAAAATAAGAATAAAATATTTGGGATGACTTATTTCTTACTTTATTTTAATCCAAATTAAGTTACATTTTATTTGCAAAACAAACGGGAGAGTACCAAACATAGCCTCGAGTGTTAAGTCGAACTCAAACCCGAGCAACATGCTACGGACTCTCCACCTTTGTCAATGCTCTACTTGGATTTATGGTTATCTATCCATGACAACCAATTACATGCATGCATCGAAAGGATGGGTTTGTAGGCCACAATGTATTTGAGTTTTTATTGATAAGAAACACTAGGGCTCTAAACGGATGCGGATAAAATTCTGATTCGCTCCGAATTCGTATCCGTTTAGGCGGATAATATCCGATTTTAGATATCCGTCGGAGCGGATATCCGGATACGGATATTATCCGAATGTTAATCGGAGCGGACACGGAAATGCCCGCTCCGCTCCGTTTAAGATCCGCTCCGAATCCACCTTTGATAATATATACATAATATATATAATTATATTTTTAAAATCATTATATTTACAAATATGATTAAGTATTCTTTATTATATATTAATATACTAAGTTAATATTGATAAATATATGATAAATTTAATATTTTATAATTTTATTTCTATGTATTTGTATATTATTAAATATGTTAATTAAATAATATTTAATTAACATTCCGAAGCGGATATTATCCGTATCCGCTCCGAATCCGAAGATTATCCGACTTATAATATCCGATCCGTATTCGTATCCGATTCGGACCGGATACGGATTATCCGAATAGCTAAACGGAGCGGATACGGAAACGTCATATCCGCTCCGTATCCGCTCCGTTTACAGCCCTACGATACACGTGGTAATTCTGCTAAATATTAGTATGAGCACTGGATTATATATAATTTTTGCATAAGTTATTGTATTTTTAGGCTCAAGTAAGGTTGCGTTTGTCTTGCTCAACACTGATTTGATCAATTAAGTTGTTTGTTTGAATATCTTAATTTACGCCCTGTTTGGTAACACTATTAGGTATCTCTATCACTATTAATTTTAAAATTGATATTGATAAGAACTATTAAGAGTTGTTTGGTTAATTGTATCAATTTTAAAATTTGTAGTGCAAATAAAGTATATTATGTAATACAAGTATCAACTTGTATTACTTTTGATATTGATACTCCAACATTTGAAAATATTAATATCAATATTGATATAGTATTAAAAATAAAACTCTAACCAAACAGGGCGCGGTACATATTACAGTACAAGGTATCTTAAAATACACCCTAAAAATTATGCTGCGAAAGGTAATTTTATTTTAAGATTTTTTTCTTGTGTACGTTATATAATGTCCAGGATTTCAGATTCTTATTCAGAGAAAAGACCGAACATTGACTTCTGATCGAATAAAAGTTAGAACGTTTTGCAACATATATCAAATATTCATTAGATGTGACTTCGGATTTCATTCAAGAGATTTACGTTCTATATATTGCCGTTTAAGTTATTTGCAAAAAAAAAAAGTCATTTTAAAAATCATGGTGTATCCGAGAATGTACAGGTTTGTCTACAACTTATCTCCAAGATAAGCAAGCACGTCTTGTTAGCATCTTTGTGATCAGACCCATAATATATACACACACACATATACTGTATAACAGCGAGTGAAGTCTTTCTTAGAAGCATATATATGGCTCCTTCTAAGCACCCCAATACCTGGCATCTCCAACTGAGTTTGGTATTTTAGATGAGATCAATAAGACGTGTTTTGAATGTGTTCTCTCTTTCATCAAGAAAATTCTTTTTGGTATAAGTCCTATCCTAAAGCCAAAGGAGTGTCAGATTGAGTGTTCTTCCATTTTGTTGTTAGGGTGCGTTTGGGAACTCCGTGGAAGTACTTTTTTTCACTTCTCCTCTTAGAAGAAGTTCTTCTTATTTTTATGGTACCGTTTGGTTACCTTTTTATTTTCATTTTTTCTCCTTCTCGGAGGTAGAAGCTCGGAGGAGAATTTTTCTCCTTCCGACGAAGGAAAAGCGCTCCCGTGCTCGGCATCGGCGAACCTTGTACCGCATAGGCGACCCGCTCCCCTCCGGCACCCCCTCCCCAGCGAACCCCTCCCCTCTGCGACCCCCTCCGGCACTCCCTCACCGGCAATGCTCTCCCCTCCGCGAACCCCCCCCCTTCGGGCACCCCCTCCGCGTACCTCCCCCCCTCCGGCACTCCCTCCCCGGCGATGCCCTCCCCTCCGCGAACCCCCCTCTCGGCACCCCCTCCGCGAACCTCCCCCCTCCGGCACTCCCTCCCCGGTGATGCCCTCCCCTCCGCGAACCCCCCTGCGGCACCCCCTCCGCGAACCTCCCCCCTCCGGCACTCCCTCCCCGGCGATGCTCTCCCCTCTAGCACCCCCTCCGCGAACCTCCCCCCTCCGGAACTCCCTCCCCGGTGAAGCCCACCCCTCCGCGACCCCCCTCCGCCCAGCCCTCCGCGAGCAGCCCTCCCCACGAAAGCCGCCCCCTCGCCCCTCCGCGAGTAGAGCAGCCCTCCCCTTCCGCGTCGGCGAAGCCCTCCCCTCTGCCCCCCTCCGCAAGCAGCCCTCCCCTTCCACGTCGGCAAAGCCCTCCCCTCTGCCCCTCCGCCAGCCCTCCGCGAGCAGCCCTCCCCTCCGCGAGCAGCCCTCCCCGCGGAAGCCGCCCCCTCTGCCTCTCCGCGAGCATAGCAGCCCTCCCCTCCGCGAGCAACCCTCCCCTTCCGCGTCGGCGAAGCCCGCCCCTCCGCGAGCCCTCCTCTCCGCCCCCTCCGCGAGCTCTCCGTGCTGGCGACGAAGGGCTCCTTCGTTTGTCAAAATAAAATAATCCAAACAGCTTCTTCTTCTCTAATTAAGAAGTTCTTCGAAACAAAGCACCTTTCGAAAGAAGGTCCTTCCAAGAAAAGTCCTCCCATCAATTTGCCAAACGGACCCTTAGATTATGCCTACTCTCCTCAGCCAGAGTCTTCTTAATTGCTGGCATTCACAAAAGTAAGGGGTTGCACACCAGAGGAAAGGTTGTGCTCTCTAATTGGAGAGACAATATGGTAGGGAAGAGATTTCCAAAGATCAAATTGACAATATATAGAACAAAGTTATTAAAACAAGTGTAATTTATTTTAGGGTTTGATGGGGGGCAAAATATGTACCTATTGTTGTATAGATCTATCTTTGAAGAAAGAGTTAAATCTTTCGGAGATCTGTTGCATGATAAAAAATATTCAAAAAATTTATTTATATAGCAAAATTGTCAAAGGAAGTGTTGGCCATCATGACTAATATATACTGCTATAGAAAATCTCTACTTATATAAAAAGGAGGTGAAACCTCTTTCATTCACTTTTTCTACTTTGTGATCCTACGTGTTTTTATATTATGCATAGTATTGATCTTATAAGAAATTATTTCGCACAACATAAATTTTTTATATTTTATAGGGTGTTGGTTGCATGACAAATTTAGTGCAAATATATATATATTTAAAAAATGTTAAGAATATGTTTTTATAAAAGATTTTTTTTTACAAAAATGACGTGACCTTTTTTTCTAGTGGTCCCTATCTTTCTTGTGGTCTGATCCCCCACCTTTTCTAGCTGCACGGTCCCTATTCTTTTTGTTATCTATCTCACCAAACATGATATTTTATGTCTTTAACTATCATAAATATTTTCATATGAAATTTCATCATGATAATACCAAAGCCCCCCATTAGCTATCATATATTTTATAACTTTATCATGAATATAATAAGCAAATGACTATTGCAACCAAATATCTCATCAGCTAGGGAAAATAAGTATCAGCCATTTCCTTGCTATATATAGCTTTGCCATCTGATTTTTAACTTTCTTAATAGTTATTCATGCATTTACTTCTGTGTGAAATCTTCAGCAACATTGGAGTTAATTAACTGCTGATTGCATGCAGCATGTCAAGCAGAATCATGGAACAATAACTTCTGTCAACCAAATGAACCCAAACCATCTAGTTGAAATTAATAAGGTAGTGTTTGGCTACAAAATAATGCTTTGTGCAATTTTGTGCTGAAGTATATATTAAAGTATATTCGATTACACTATTAGGGCCTAATTCTGGTATTAGTTTTGATATTTTGATAGTATAATATATGACATGTATGGTACTGACTGCATCAATTTTAAAGTTTATATTGATTGACTCACCTTTATCAAAACAAAAAGCAATTGTGGACTCGCATTAAATTTGAAACAAGTGTTCATGTATCCTTGCAACATGTTTGATGATGGTATTAACAACTGGTATCACTATTGTTGAAACTGGTACTGTGACGTAAATAATCACAAAGTGTTTACCTATTAATATCCATTCTCAAATTTTGTAAAATGAGCAAGTCATGGATTATAATGAAAATATGGACTTGTGTCAATATTGATATTGATACTTTATTCACTAGAAATATTGGTATCATAATCGACACGGTATCATTTTTAATTATCCAACCAAATTGATAATTAACGTGAATGGGGATGCAAGATGATGAAATACTTTACAAACATAGGAGAGAAAGTATTCATGGATGGAAAGATTCAGTATTGTATGCACTATTTTTCTCTCTCATATATCAATAAAAGATTCCAAAAAAGATACATTTACTAGCCAGTGGCATTACCCTTCTGTTTTAGCATCTGAGATTTGTTGTTATTGACTAGAACCCAAATATCTTACATTATTGCCTAAAAAATAAACTATAACATATAAGGAATGAAAGAAATTAATAAACTGATATTTTAAAATTATCTAAAATAAAATTATTTTTTAGCTATCGTAGGATTTTTTAAGAATATTTAATTATGTTGGAGTGATAGTTTACGCCCTGTTTGGTTAGAGTCTCATTTTTGATACTATATCAATATTGATATTAATATTTTCAAATCTTGGAGTATCAATATCAAAAGTAATACAAGTTGACACTTGTATTACATAATATGTTTTATTTGTACCGCATATTTTAAAATTGATACAATTAACCAAACTCTTCTTAATAGTTCCTATCAATATCAATTTTAAAATTGATAGTGATAGAGGTACTTAATAGTGTTACCAAACGGGACATTAGCAATTCCAACAAGTAGGACTAGTGTTAAGCTTATTATGCCATAATGGTGTGACTCGTCGTAATTGTTATCAATATTTTTAGCATATAATCATGGAGGGATTAGATTCAAAGAGTCAATATTTGTATTTAGATTTGAAATTACCCCAGATAATTTTATTCATTAAGTCATTGCGATCTATTTAGATTGTAAACATCTAGATTCCGTGCAGTCTGTTTGTATATATTTTGAAAATTATCCAACTATCAATTGAAATTTAATGTTTAGAATTTATTTCTCATCTCTATTCTCAAATTGTTTAAAGTTTGAGGGGATGGTAAGTTTGCTCAATTACGTCGTCGGATGAATCCACTTTTGGTGTGGAGCATGACACATAATGTTTGTTGACTTGAAAAAAAAATAGAAATAGAAATTCAAGACATGTTTTATGTTAGGTGTTAGAGTAAAAGATGATACCTTATAGGTATATACAAATGAATCATGGAGCGTGTGCTCTTTGCTGTAATTGCTTGGACTTATTAAAGCTATCAAAAGAGTCATGTTCTAAAGTAACTCCTACAAAGAACTTGGCATGTCCATAGCATAATGGAACTTTGCTATGGAACTCTAGAACAACTTCCTTACTGGTCGTTAGGTCCCTGGTAAGGGCCCTTCATTACCCTCTTTCCTTGGATCATCCAGAAGTTAAAAGTTCTTCTAACTTTGTTTGCACATATTAAAGGAATCTAATGTTTCATACTTTAATTAACAACTTGTGCCCGTAGGAGCATAAAATTTCCATTTTCCAAGATCTTCCTTGACCTTATCGTCCCATATGACTGGTTTTAAATCATAATCTTTCAAATAATATGATTCAAATCTAGATTACAACCATTTAAATCCAATTGTAACTTCAAATGTAATATGCATGTGGTCCAACTTAATTCATGATGTCCTTAATAAACAAAGTTGGACAAGTATATGTACATTCATACAACCGGTTGGTGAACAAAGAGTTGAAACACTACGGTAGAAAAAATGGGTAATCTAACAAGTAACTCATGTAGGAAAGAATAGCGGAACCAATTGTAGGTAAACAAGCAAACCACAAAGAGATCAAAATTATGTGGTTCAGAGAAATGAAACATCTTTCTATGTGCATGCACTAAGAGAGTAGAGAAAATCCACTAATTGTAAAAGAAATATAAATCAAAAAGTTACTCTTACGATTGCACAGAATGATCATTCCAAGATGGAACTAACCTAAATCTCCCACTCTTCTAAACAATGATAGAAATATATGCTCTACAAGCCAATCGCGTATAATATGATTTAACGTTTCTAGAAATATCTCATTCAATTCACTAAACAAATTTTCATTCCTAACTTTTATCAAATACAAATATCATAATAAGTCTTTAATCACATGTATTGATGATTGAATCATGATGAGATTATGATAATGAGATCGATCATCTAGAGGTATATGATCTAAATATTTCTAGTCATATGATCCTTAAAATAAGACATCAAGGATCTACATATACTAGTGTGTATGATGTCTTCTCATATGATGAGGATGCCTGATCTCTTTAGTCATTAGTGTGAAAATATTGAGATACATATACAAGTGCTCATTAATCAAATAAATATACTAAATTTACCAAATTAGAAACTCTAAATGATATCTTATCGAACTGTCAATCATGATTTTCTATCATCACAATTTCATGGTTGAACATTTGACTTGAGTTGCCAAAGATGCTTTTTTGAGTGGAACTTGTGCTTTGATCGTTGACTTATGGATCACTATTTAGATGGTCTAGTATAGCAATAGATTGGGTATAAGAAAAACCTGATAGAGACAATTAAGAGAACAACTAGGGATCGTCCACTCTCGGTAAGTGAAAGTGAATATCCTATCAGATAATATTATAAATCTTTGACCAGGGTAAAGAGGATAATTGGAAATTTGAGTTTTTTCATTGATATGATTCTGAGTACTGGAGCTTGTAAAATCGGTATATTAAAGAGTTGACAGTTGATGCTATACTCCCTTTGCCATAGGATTTATCGTGTATGTGATGCTATGTACATGATGTGATTAATGCTCCAAATGTTATGAGCATTTATCCAGCAGATCCAAATGAGAGTCACTGGATAGTTTGGAGATATATCCTTTGGTACTTGAGAAACACTACGAATGTATCTCCATACAATGGAGGATAAGACTTGAAGCCTTGTAGTTTTATAAACACAAGTTTCTAGTCAGATAAGTTTGATAACAAGTCAAAAGAATGGTGGGATAGTAAGCTAGAAGAGTTCCATGTAATCAAACATTGCAAATTCTACAATGTAAATGAGATTACATAATAGCTATGCACTACTTGAAAAGTAGTTTAGATGAAGATGTTCATTTAAGATATGAGATTGTCCTAATTTCCTTTGAAAGTTTACCATTATTTTGAGAAAACAATGGGATAGGGCTAACGTCTCATCAAAAGTTTAAAACTTTTGTGGCAATACCATAAAAATTAGAGAGATTACAACTTATAAAGATATAATTAAAGGCTAAAATATCTTTCATTAAAAACATTGCAAATCCACTAATTTGAGCAATTACTCAAAGAGTTTTTGAGTTTCATCTTGAGCTGATAAAGATCAGTCAGATGAGTGATTAACTTAGTGCAAATGGGAGATTGATATAAATATATACCCTATAAGCCAATCATATATGATATGATTCAACATTTTTAAAAATATTTCATTCAATTCATTAGGCAATTCTTCATTATTTGCTCTTATTAGATACAAATATCGTAATGAAGCCCTTAAACACATGTAATGATAATTAAATCATGATGAGATTATAATAATGAGATTGATCACTTAGAGATATGTGATATAAGTATTCTTAGTCATATGATATTTGATACAGAGCATTAGAAATTTAGATAGACTAATGTGTGTGATGTCTTCTTATATGATGAGAATGACTGATCTCATTATTCATTAGTGTGGAGACATTGAGCTACATATATAGGTGCTTATTAGTTGAATGAGTTCACTAAACTAACTAAATTAAAAACACTAAATGATATCATACCGAACTATCAATTAGGATTTTTTATCATCACGGTTGCATGGTTGGACTTTTGACTAGAGTCACCAAAGATGTTTTGTTGGGTGAAACTTATGCTTTGACCATTAACTTAAGGATCGCCATTTAAATGGTCTTGTATAGCGATAGATTGGGCATAAGAAAATTTTGATGGAGACAATTGAGCGAACAAGGGATCGTCCACTCTTAGTAAGTGAGAATGAATGTCCTATGAGATAGTACTCTAAATTCCTAACTAAGGTAAAGATGATAATTAAAAAAGGAGTTTTTCAATTAATTCAATTTCAAGTGCAAGATTTTAGAGAGTCAAGATACTAAGGAGTTGATAATTGATGTTATACTCTTTTTCGATCGGGACATTAAATGGATCAGGGTTTATACCTATGTGATAAATGATGATGGAAAGGCTTAATGGAGATAAAATTATCCCCATAGCCGCTTGGGATCATGGGATGTGCCTTGTACCTTTCGTCATCGGTAGACTAATTAATATGTTATTAGATAACATATTTAATTTAATTTAATAAAATTATTATATTTTAATTAAACTTTAACAAAGAAGGCTATTGGACCTAGTGGGTCACACACATAAGAACTTATCTACAAGTACAATGGCAAGAGCATAATTTATAGAGATTTTGAGTTTTCTTTAATTCTAAATTCTCTATAAATACCAATGGTTCCAATCAAACCCTATCAAGTCAAATGTGAAATCTAAATTATATTAATGAGAAAAGACTTAAGTAGCTCCATAAAGATAAATAAATTAGGGTAAATGATTTTAAATCATTACTCACTTATGAGTCATGACTCATGGAAAAGTAACAAACTCTTTATTTAGAAGACATGGATAGATGACCAATGAGTTATTAAAACTCATACAATTTAATTTATGTGGGCCCATGTTTATTGAAACCAAAGGTAGGTATTTTTACTCTATTACTTTTATTGATGATTTATTTAGGTATGGATATATGTACAGACAAAGTAGAAATCTAAAAACTTCAAAAATTTTCAAAAGTTTAAGAATGAAATACAGAAGGATATCGAAAGAATATTAGAACTCTTTAATCAGATTGAAGAGGGAAATACTTATGTACATAATTCACATAACATTTTAAGGATGATAGGATTTTATCTTAGTAGTAACCTCCTTATACTTTTTACTTAAATAGCGAAGCTAAATGGAGAGATCGTGCTCTATTGGATATGATACAGACAATGACGACCTTTGTAGAATTTTCTTTATCTCTTTAGGACTTTGCACTCAATACTTCAACTTATGTCTTAATTAAGGTACCTTATAAGTCTATTCTAATTACTCTATATGAGACATGGAAAAGAGAAAAAATGTAACCTTAAGCATGTTAAGGTTTGGTATATCATGCCCTTGTGAAGAGACATGACCCTATCAAGTTGGAATCTAAGACCGTGAAGTATAGGTTAGTATAATAACTTAAAGAAAATTTTAAATCTTATATCTATCTCCCTGATGAATAAAAGGTATATGTTGCTAAGCATGTTGTATACTTTGAGGAAGAGTCTCTTTAAAAAAGAGAGTGAGATAAAGGTACAATTGAAAGCTGTTACAATCCAGCAACTCGATAACACTTATATCAGGGTATTAAAAGATACTTTATTACGTCTTCACTTATGTCTATTTAACTTGATAGATATGTGAGACATAACTCTAATACAGTGAGGGTGCTAATCTAATGGGGTGTTTGGTTGCATTTTATTTTTTTATATGGTATCATGATAAAAAATGATATCACACATTGAAACTTGACAAATTTTAAAATTAAAAACTATAAAAATATAATGTTTGGCAAAAACATTATCATTTTTAGAAATGATGGTAAGGTGTTTGGTGCATAAATGAAAAGTCACTTATGTAGCACATGGGTTAGGCTTGTGGACCATGTGCATTGGTTGTGCCCTTTTGAAAAAAAAAATGCTCAATACCTCTTTTTTTCTCCATCACATGGAGGAGGGTGAAAAAAATTTTAAGATAAAAAATTGTAACACATGCCAAACACTTTTAAAATAAACTTTTACTACAATTTTTAAAAATTAAAATAAAAATGCTCATTATCATGTAACCAAACACCCCATAAAGACTTATCATAAAGCATTATAACATCCTATTTGGCAACACTATTAGGTACCTCTATCTCTATCAATTTTAAAATTGATATTGATAGGAACTATTAAGAGATGTTTGGTTAATTATATCAATTTTAAAATTTGTAGTGCAAACAAAGCATATTATATAATTCAAGTGTCAACTTGTATTACTTTTGATATTGATACTCCAACATTTGAAAATATTAATATCAATATTGATATAGTACCAAAAATGAAACTTTAACCAAATAGGGCATAAGATATTGATTCTAAGAGATGGAAGAGATAATAAAATCTTAAATAATCTCTATCTATTCTAACCAAGTTTAGAACTTGGTAGATCAGCTTGTGGGTATAGTAATCATTATGTATAAATTGATCTTTAAAAGTTAGATTAGAGTGGATATGAAGGTAGATACCTTCAAGGCATGGTAGGTTGAAAATGATATTATCTAATTTTCTGTTTGGTAACAATATTAGACACCTCTATCACTATCAATTTTTAAATTGATATTTATAGTAATCACCACAAAATATTTGACTAATAATATCAATTTTGAAATTGATAGTGGAAACAAAACACATTACGTAATACAAGGGTCAACTTATATCAATTTTGATATTGATACTCTAATCTCTAAAAATATCATTATCAACATTGGTTAGTATCAATTTTAAAACTCTAACCAAACAGGCCATAAGGGTCCATTTGTTTCTTCGTAAACTAGATTCATGTGGAGGTTTTCCTGAAAATGAAATTTTTTTAGTCATTTTGTTCCATGTAGTAGTGACATGGCCTACTTAGCTTTTCTTGGACATGGTCAAAACAGGATTTTGGCATCAGCAAAAAGATAGCGCGGACCATTTTCCGGTTGGATGCCCTTTAAGTATTTTTCATCTTAGTCATAAAACAAATTATATATACTAATGTAGACTTGTAATTTTGAAATAACAATAATTTGTAGAATACAAGTAGAATGAGTCTAAGTTGAAAAAAATAATAATTACGATAAAATGTTAAATAGAACTTACATACATTTTTTTAGTTCTTCAAATAGTTAAATGTAACTATTTAAAGATAAAAAATATTTCTACCTTTTGGGATATTCAAGGTGTATAAATTATTTTTAAATTAACATATATTACTTTAGTACTCTTTCTCAATAATATATAAAAAACTAAGCAACATACGTCATCATAATAAAATGTACTTTACATTAATAAAAAAAGCATTTTTACTTTTTATATTTTGTTTTTAAAATTGTTTTAAAATATGTTATTTATATTTTAATAGAATAATTTTTTATAAATATTTTATCATAAACAGCTTGTAAACATTCAAAATTATATTAAAATAAACATATTTTTTACTTATAAAAACTATCTTTAAAAAACTAACATTATTTTTATTGACACAAACATCCTTACAGATTTATCTAAGTAACACATGAAGTTTTACATGATTTTATTTATAGATAAATAAAATGGGAAAAAATTTAAAAATATATTTATTGGTTAAAACCATATTTTCATGAAAAAAATTCACAGATAAATAATGCAAATTCTTTATTTAAAAGAAAAATTATTTTTAAAATTTTTTAAAGGAAAATTAATTACAGGCCCTGTTAAGAAAATCACTTTAATAGAAAACCCATTCATCAAATACCTTTAACAAAAGACCCAATCTTTATAATTCTTTTAATAAAAGACCCAATTCATTGCCGTTTGTCAAACCTCCGTCGATGGCATTCCCGAATCCCGCTTTTGCCCCTCTTAAAGCATACATGGGAATCACATATATGGGAACCATGCACGTATCATCCTCTGCGTAACATATATCAAAATCTGGTATTCAATTTCAAACATACATTATCTGTCTAACGTGGTGATTGAAAAATGAACAAATAGTTAATTTCTAATTGTTGTTAACAACGCCTCAATGTAGTAAATCAATTTTAAACATACAATGTCTATTTTGTCACGGCGTAAATTCAAATGGGCAAAACTAGTCAATTTTTAACCTATTTAACTGGTTCTTATTTTTTTTCTAAGATCTTTAATTTCAAACATACAAAGATGAGTGATTTGAAATGTCACCGGAACATACAATATTGTTAAAATGGACAAATATTTCTTCAATTTCAAACATACAATGTCTAAACCGTCACAGCATGATTTGAAATGAGCAAAAAAGTCACTTTTTTACCTTACTTAATGATGGCCTAACACTACCGTCAACGGTTGGGGCGAAAGTTTTAAATTTTTTCAGAATAGGGCCTTCTGTTAAAACTATTTTGACATAGGGTCTCGGTTTATGAGAGTTGGGCCTCCCATTAAATTCCTCATTTTTTTAATTTTACTTATACCTAAATGTAATTTAGTAAAAAAGGCCAAAAACATACCAGAATAATTTATAGAGTAAAATAAAAGAAAAAAATCTATAAAATTGACCATCAACCTAATATATCATGGTTCTTACTGTTCTTAAAATATATTTCTAATATATTATTAACTCATGTTTTAGAGAAAACAATTTGTAAACAATAAAAGTTTAGTCATAATATTGGAATTATCTTTTAAAAGTTAAACAATAAATATTCTAAAACATTTTACAAGCAACAAAAATGTTAAAGTATTTTACAGAAAATCATTTTCTGGGATACCAAATACAATATTTGTTTTTTCTTTTCCATGGAAAAGCGACTACCTATAAAACATTTTCATTCGTTTGAACTTTTACCTGGTTCCAAATGCACCCTAAGTCAAGGAGTTGACTATGATGAAATCTTTTTACATGTTGCCATGTTTTAATGCATTCATATTTTGCTTGTTACACATTATGACTATGAAATATTTCAATTGGATGTTAAAACGACATTTCTCAGTAATGATCTTTAGGAATAGGTGCATATGATATAACCTCATGGAATTGAATCCCAAGAAAATCCAATTAAAAGTGTGCAAGGTCCATTCATGCATTGAAACAAGCTTCCATAGTTGGAATAAAAGATTTAATGAGATTAAGTCTTATAACTTCATTGAGAATGAAAAGAGCCATATGTCTATAAGGAGACAAGTGGAAGTGCTATCACTTTCTTGGTATTTTATGTAAATGACGTACTACTCATTAAAAATAACGTAGGTATGTTGTCATCAGTGAAAAACTAGCTATCAAATTATTCCTCTATGACTGATTTGAGTGAAGCATCCAATATTTTGGGAATTAAGATTTATAAAGATAGATCTTAAGAGATGCTTGTGTTGACCCAATCAATATACATATATACCATAGGTAAAGAGTTTGACACAGAAAACACCAAGATAAGTTGCTTACCTATGAGATATGAAGTTTATCTCTCTAAAGAGATGTCTTTTTAACACTCCTCGATGGAGACAGAGAGAGAGAGAGCACATGAGTAGAGTCTCTATGCCTCTACCATAGGGTATATCATGTTTACTATGCTATGTGCAGGGCCTGATCAATCATCTATAGAAATAGATCTTAAAGGATGCTTGGGTTAACCCAATCAGTGTACATAGATACTATAGTCAAAGAGTTTAACATAGAAAGCATCAAGATAAGTTGCTTACCTATGAGATATGGAGTTTATCTCTTTAAGATGTCTTTTTAACACTCCTCAAGAGAGAGAGAGAGAGGGAGCACATGAGTAGAGTCTTATGTCTCTACCATAAAGTCTATCATATTTATTATACTATGTGCAAGGACTGATGTCTCATGTGCTCTAAGTGTTACAAGTAGTCATCAGGAGAATCCAAGTGAGAATCACTAAATAGTTAAGAAATGTATCCTTAAGTATTTTATTAGCACTAAAGATATATTTTTAATATATGAAGGAGACAACTTAAAGCTTTGTGATTTTATAGGCTCAAGCTTCCAATCAGACAAAGATGATGGCAAATCAACCTTAGAGTATATGTTTATAATGAATGGTAGTGCAATGAGTTAGAAAACTTCCAAGCAAGAGAGCATCACAAATTTTACAACTAAAGTTGTAACTCAAGGAGATATAATCAAAGATAGACTCCCTTCTATCTGTAACCTTCCTGATCCCGACATCTTCCCTCTCCCTTGTGTTAACAACCCCCCCAACAGACCCTCTCTCTCTCTCTCTCTCTCTCTCTCTCTCTCTCTCTCTCTCTCTCTCTCTCTCTCTCTCTTCCTGCCGATGTTGTGAACCCCCCACTTTGATCCAATCTTCCCCTCTACCCCATCGTCATTGCCAAGAGCCTCATTGTCGTCCTCCCTCCCCCTCTCCATTGTGATCTCTCCCACTGGTCCTACCATCATTGGTCACCATACACCTCTCACCTCTATGAGATCATCACCATTGTGACCTCCTTATCCTCCTTGCCATCCTATCGACCATAGCATATATTGCTGTCACCGCCATGACCACCATCACCTCCCCTGTGCAAGCTCTCCTATTTCTTTGGTTCACTGACTCTAGGAATGTTTCCCCGCCTCTAGTCGATCTCCTCCTCACCGATGTATCCTTGTCTATTACTAGGGATCCTCGCCACCACCGTGGTCCTGCCACCTCTCTGCCAACCGCCTCATCGGCATCACTATCAATGCCATCTCCTCTATCGCTGCAAATTAAGCCACCACGAGCATGGCCTTGCCACCCAGCCCAGCATAGCCACCCACCCCAGTCCAACTGGCTTAACTATCTGGCCCAGCCACTGATTCGCCCCTAGTTCAATATATTTTCTCAAAAGAATTATTTATTAGAGATAAAAAAGTGAGAAAAATAGCAAAAAATACTAAAAATCTAAAGAAGTCCCAGAAGGTTTCAAGTGGGTTTCTTAAGCTTATCTTGCTTTTGTCCCTATAATCATGAGAGAATTGTATGAAATGACTTAATGACCATGAATTGGCTTAAATAAAGGTTATTGACTTATGACTTGAAATAAAGTTTATGGACTTATGTAGTGGGTAGAAGTCATTTTCTTTGATCAACTTATGACTTGATAATTACATGATTATGTACTAGTTTGGATCTAGAATTGAGAACTTGATATGTTTAAGTGTGAGAAGCCTTGAATTATCAAATTATACTTTTAGAACCCTATTTAGGTCAGATTATGTATGAAAAATCAGAACTCCAATTGTTTAGTTTATGCAAAGTATGGTTTAGGTTAAGAGTCTTACATGAGTTAGAACATGTATAATTCATCTTGATTGTCATTACAAGTGTATAAAGCATGTAAATCTTATCTAGTTTTGTTTCAAATCATGAATTATGTTTTCCATGGTCTAGTTATATCCATTTGGTCAGGTATTGTATGAGTTTTGTTTAAAAAATGTTAATTATGTCAGTTTGTCATAAATCTTGTCTAGATTGGTGTGAATGTTGTGTTTTGCATGAAAGATATCGAGCTTGGATGGTTGTCTTGTATGTATGCTATGAATATGAATATGATGAACTCTTACTACAACATGTTATGAAAGCTTCACTAGCCTATATTAGTCAATGGCCTATGGGCAGCAAGTTACTTAGATGAGTCTACTGCATCCGTCGATCTTAAATACTGCGATTTACCCTACGTACCATCACTGCCTAGGTGTACTATGGATCTAATTTAGTATATGTTACTACTATACATGTTAGAGCTAGTGCAAATATTAGTATATGTGATGTGTAAAAGCAAGACGGCAAATTCCTTACTATTTGACTTTGTATTTAAAGGAAATGAAATATGCTTCTTGATATGACATGTAGGTATGCTAGCATCACGGTATGTCTAGAAAAAAATCAGATTCTTTCCATTTATGTTTTGGTCATGATAAATCATGTTTGAGATTATTTAGAAGACATTTGTCTAGTTTGTGTGTTCTAGTATGCATTGGCTTAGATGTAAGGAATCATCCTACAAAATTTGGTGTAGCGAAAATAACGATTCATATGAGTTCATTTAGAACTTGTCTCAATCGGAACCAAATGACAAAAACTGAAAAATCAATCAAAATGGGTTTGAATATACATGATAAGAATTCATATAATCCTATGGAGAAGAAGAAGATGAACTTTTGAAGCTCTACAAACCGTTCAAGTGTCTGGTCTCTAGTAATATCTACACAAACTTCATCCACATTAGGTTCTCTCTTCGTGCTGGCCTCAAAAACTTTTCCTAAACGGAGTTCCATCACTCATAGACACCTTCTAGAGAGAGTAGGAGGTAAGGAGAAGACTGAGGACGTAGTTTCCACCTTTGACTTGATAGGGTTTGATTGAAACTATTAGTATTTATAAAGAATTTGAATTTTTTCATAAAAATCAAAAATCTCCATAAACACCTTTGCATTGTACTTATAGACAAGTCTTTATGTGTGTAACCTACTAAGCTCAATATCTTATTTGATTGAAGCCTAAATAAAATAGAACAATTCTATTTAATTTATTTAAATCTTTTATTCGATAATAAATTAATTGGCCTACTGATCATAAGGGATACAAGCCACATCCCATGATCTTAAATAATTTTGGGGATAATCTTATCTCTACTGAGTATTTTAATCATCAGTTATCGCATAGATATAAACCCTCATCTGTTCAATGTCCCGGTTGAAAAAAAAGTACAGCATCAACTATCAACTCTTTTGTATACCGACTCTATAGAATCATGTACTCGAAATTAGATCATTTAGAAAACTCCTTTTTTCGATTATCCTCTCTACTTTGGTTAGGGATTTAGAATACTATCACATAGAACATTCACTTTCATTTACCAAGAGTGAACAATTCCTTGTTGTCAGCTCAATTGCCTCTATCGAGTTTTTCTTGTACCCGATCCATTACTATACTAGACCATATAAACGGTGATCTATAAGTCAATAGCCAAAGCACAAGTTCCACCCAACAAGACATCTTTGGTGAGTTAGATCAAAGATTCAACTATGCAATCATGATAATAAAAGATCATGATTGATAGTTCGGTAAGATACCATTTAAGATTTCTAATTCGGTCAATTCAATGAACTCATTTGACTAATGAGCACCTATATGTGTACCTCGATATTTTCACACTAATGACTAATGAGATCAATCATTCTCATCACATGAAAAATTTCACATACACTAATATATGTAGATCCTTGATGTTCTATCTCAAAGATCATGTAATTAGAAACATTTAGATCACATCTTTAGATGATTGATTTCATTATCATGATCTCTTTACAATTCAATTATCATAATATTTTACTTGGTACTTTAACACATTGTTGAATGTTTAAGAAGTATAAATCAAAATGCTTATATTATAAAAGTGTTGTTCAAATTTATATTACCTCTAAGCAAAATTTTATGTGATTAAATTTTGCATATTCGTAATAGCACTTAATAATTTGCATGATTAATTTATGAAAAGAAAATAATTTAAGACGTCTCTTCTTCTGAAACTGGGATATGAACAATCCAACTTCCAAGTGTACTAATTTTAGGAATAATTTTTTTACACATGTTAGTTTTAGAAAATAACTTTTGAAGTATGTTAGTTTAACATTTTTTAACGTATTGCAGGGATGGATCAAACGTGATGTACACGAGTTAAACGTATATGCACAGAAAATAACTTCTGAAAATTGATCTCACCATATCAAAGCGCACATAATTTCTTCCTTGGTGACCCCTTTGAACATTAGTCAAGGAGCTACCTATATTATTTATCGAGAAAAGAACTCAAAAAGAACTTAATTTCACCAGAATTCCTAGTATCTAACATCCTATGCCGACTCTGATTCTCCAATATTTATCTAGATCTAATCCCGATCCTAATCCACTCGAGATTTAACCCACATACAGATCAAAAAATTCCGTGCACTCTTGACCTAAGTTAATTCAACGAAAGGGAGGTTTGTTGGAACTTTTGGAACCGTGGAAAGTGAAAATCCGCCATCAGCTCAAAAAAAAAAAAAAAGAACGTGAATGCCCAACAAGTCTTTATACGAGACTTACATCATTCACATGTTAGACAATAATTTAAGACAAGTCAAGCGGCCTACCGAGAGCAAGAAGGATGTCTTACAGGTTCTGGCAGCTGCTAAAGAAGGGAATCTATTTGATGTTGCCGACAGCCAAAACCGGATAATGATTGATCAACTACAACAGAATCAAGACAGATGAGACAGATACTTAACGCTAATTAATAAACAGAAGCCCAACCGGGAATACTAGTCCCGTTGTCAGCCAAAAGGAGTGAAAGGAAAGAAGCGTGAGAACTCTTGGTTATGCATTGATTCTGGCTTTGTTCTCTTATTTGTTAACCTAAAATCCTCCAAATGTCACGTTTCTCTTTCATATCCGCCACCAACTTGCATATGCAGCCACTCTTGTGATGGTCCCTGCCCATATTCCCTCGACTGTTGTACGGTGAACGCTGATCCAGAAGCATCAAATGCTCGAATGCCAAACTGGAAGTACACAAATTTTAAATTCTACTAATATGAAAAAAAAAACAAGAAAGCATGAGAAACCAGTTATTCAAGCTTCACAAAGAGCATTTTACTCTGCAGATGACAAGAGATGGAGAAATTCCAGGAATCTAGAAAAGTACTAAAACTCTGGTTGGCATGTTTAAGTTACAAAGATTGCATTCTGGGCCTCTATAAGCTAACACTGATTTTATAATGTGCGCTGATGTTGCTGATGGGATGTATGGTTGCAAGACAAATTCTGTTACAAATATATATTTTCTAAAGGGTGTTTGGTAATCACTACTAAAATATATTTTTAAAGATAATTCCTTCTAGGACAAGGTGACATTTTATCTTTTTTCCCCTTGTGGTCCCCCACCTTTTTTAAGTTATCCATGGTTCCCACTCTTTTTTGTCTATCATATGTCACCAAACATCAGAATTTTATGTCTTTAACTATCTTAGATTTTAATTTGATAAAAAAAAAGTATTGTGTAACCACACCCCCTATAAGGTGCACACCCGGGCTTAACAGCAATGTAAAATAAAGTTCAGGTTGACTAATGGTGAGGTAGAATCGTGATGCCTCTAGAAAGGTCAGCTCAACCAAGAACTCTCAGTTTCGAAATAGATGTTCTAGGTCCAGACAACTTTAGGTGAACTAGAATCCAGCAGCCAAGAACTCTAGGAGAGCTTGACTTTTGATCTCCCTTTCAGAATTCCACAACTAAAACTGAACATGCATGTATGTATGAAGAAGAATCAAGCAAAATTAGCAGCAATGGAACTAAAAAGGGAAAAGCAGCAAGAAATGAGTATTGGATCTTGAAAGCTTGATCATAAGAAACAAGAAAGGTGAAAAATGATGAACAAATAGTGAGTGAGCCTCCGAGCAATTATGGAATTAAAACATGAGCATAATCAAGTAGACAAATGCATGGCTATTTGACATGACTGCAATATGATAAAATGCAGCAAGCAATGCATCTCAACTCAAGTCAAACTCTAATCCCAAATTAATTGGGGTCAGACATATGGTTTCTCTATCTCCACTCACTTGGGTTTTGAGTTATTTCCTCAGAGCTCCTCCTCCAAGTTTAAGTCTACCACAACCTTTTTGTTTCCATTATTTTGATATTTTCTACTTTTCTAACCAGAACTTCTTTAAATCTACATTTAGCATGTCCAAACCATCTCAATTTCAGTTCTTTCAATTTGTCTACGATAACAGCTACTCTCACATTTTCTCTAATATATTTATTATTATATTTCTGCCTAATCTAATGTAAACATGTATCTTAGCGTTCTCATTTCAGTAACACTTAATTTGTATGTATATATATATATATTTTTTATTATCTAACATTTACTATCATACAACATTGCGTATCTTATAAGTTATAACAATACAAGAAAATTTTTCTTTCAACTTTAGCGAAATCTTACAATCATATAAAATTACTATAGCCAATCTCCACTTCAACCACTTACTCTAATCCTATGGTAACATCTTCACACATTTTTTTTTATTATTTTTGAATAATTTAATCAATATATTTAAATTGAGTATTTTAAAATAATATTGCTCCGTCCAAACTAATTGTCCCCTCTTCTTCCCTTTAATTTTCATTAATTTTACAATGATTATATTATGTTCTATTTATCTTGAACTTTAAAGGATTTCATCAAAGTTATAACATACTATTAACTCTAAAAAATTTAACAAATCAGGCATGACAACATAGCAAACTGGATAGCAAAAGGCCTGCAAGTTACACGGAAACTTAAGTTTGACTAATCCATAGATTCTCCTATTTTTGGAATACAATTTTTCTTGATGTCTATAAGGTAAATTATGCAACAGATATAAGTATTAGCCTTACATCTTTGGCTGGAAAACCTTCAACACCAGGGTTCACTCCTGAATTAACTGCTTCAAGCTTCATCGACAGGAACTGCAACAAGAAGAAATATTAATATGAGAGCAGAAAATTAACAACTTCATCCAAACACAGCAAAGCCTGCCGTACCTCGACTTGACATTGTAAAGACTGAATGTAGTTGATTATCTCATCAAGTACTGATGCTTTGCCAATTACCTATTTGCATAAAAAATCATAATTTCACTAGACAGGAACTATGAAACATGTTCAGTTAAGTACTTCCCAATTTCCTTCTGAACGTAAATGTTACCACAACTCAAAAAGTGATAACTTAGTATGTGTAACATACAACCCATATCAAAAACAACTTTTCACCTTATTACAGCCAGGAACTAAATCTTGAAGAATCTTCATCCTTTCACTAATTTTCTCTCTCCTCGCCTGCACAATAGTTAGAAGATTGTTTTATTTCCTGGAAGAAAATGCCTACTTCAATATGAGCCAACTGGGGAATAATAAACAGCAGAATAATCACAAATCAGCTAACCTCTGTGCACTAGGTCCAAATTCACTTGATCTATGAAAACATATGTTAATGACTGCCTAGAAGAAATGAGGCTGACAGTAACATATTTCAATGCAAAGGATTCACAAAAACCAATGGATTTGAATCATATGAATGTACTAGATTTAAAAAAAAACGTCTAAAGTTGACTAGGAGGATAGAATCATTAAACAACAAAGGTCCTTTAAGCAAAGATGTCTAACTTAATCATATTAAGTTATTCTTAGAAACAACTTTGCAGTGTGATTAACTTTCCATATAATTCACTTCTCATGGAACAGAGGCAAGCCTTAATCCTATAGATAGCCACAAATCTACGTCTCTAAGTGTGTATTGAGGGGGGGGGGTGCGGGGCTTTGAATCATAAAGCATATTTCATAGCGTGGAGATGAGCCTTAATCCTCCATGTGCCCGAAATACTACGGCATAAAAGAAGCCTTAATTCCTCATTGCCCAAATGATCTATGGCTCCGGAAAAACATTGATTCCTTAATATTTCAAAAAGAAAACGACAATAACGATGGGTTGAAAAAAACTAAGGTGCCCTGATGAAATTAGTCATTTGCAAGTGATTGACTAAGGACAAAAATGTTAAGATAAACCTGACAAGTATGAACACCTAAAAAAACACTATAGACAAAACCAAATAGCCCTACCATGTGAAAATCTTGGGAGTGGCATGTAGGCAAAAGTAAATAGGGGCTGATTTGGGCGAAAACCTGAAAGGCAAGCTAGACTAGTAAAAATTAAATAAAATAAAAAGAAAGAAAATGTGATGATTCCCAAAATGATTAAAATATTCATATCCAACATTATTCAATTCATGAGCCCATTATGGCCCTTTCATGTTTGTACTTACCAAGTTTGTCTATATAGCTCATCATTATTTTCTCATGCCCACACTCTGCATAACTTCTATGCTTATGTTTTCTTCGTCACGCCTCCCAGTGGCTGTAAACACCTATACATGCCGCCTATACAATGCCTACCCTCTATGATATAGGATGGCTCTTTAATACCTATATATGCCATTACTCATAAGTGCCTATGGTCCTTCATGGCTATACAATGCCTATATATGTTGTAAGGATCAAATGTCTGATATCTTTTATGGCTCATTTATGCCAAGATATATCATGGTTCTAAAATGTCCATTACCCTCATGGCTCTAGAACACTTGTACTTGCCACATTGCTCCAAAATGCATTGGACATCTTATGACTTTTTGATGCCAAATATACCATGGCTATAACACTGTTGGCGCCACATTTTTCCAAAAAAAATAAATAAAAGAAAAGAGAAGACCGAACCATGGGCCCAGCTGGTCCAGTCCCCAATTGGCCCAAGAAAGGCACAATAAGACCCATCGGATGGACAATTCAGGCCCATCAGCAAGTCACCAGCTGGACCAGTTCCCAATTGACCAAAAGAGGGCATTTCGGCCCACTAGTAGGCCCAATTGTGCAGCCCATCAAGAGGAGAAGTGGATGGACCGTGCTCAATCAAGGTGGCCTAGTCAACATTGCCACCTCACCCCATCTTGTTAATAAGATGACATGGGATGGTGGAAGGGTCAAGTTAGACTTGATGACAAGACATTAAGATGGCATAGAAGAAATGAAAGGTTAAGTGAGATTAACTAGGCCAGGGGAAGGGAAGAGACATCTTACATTTAATACTACTTATCTCTTCATCACCCCCCTCATCTTATAAAAGAACAAGGCCACCTAGGAGGAAAAAGGTTGGATGCCATCAGCTTGCTGACTCCTTAGTGCGCTCCTACTCTCCAGCCAGCCACGGCCAAAGGATAAGAAGAAGGGAAGGAAGAGGAAAAGAAGGTAAAGACAAATCTCAACCATGTGGCCCTTCATGGGTATCCCCTTCTCTTCTCCTTCCTAATTCTTTCTCTATCTCTCTCATGGCCTAAACCGACCTTCATCATCATCGCCATCCCACTGTCCATCAACCTGCCCTCCTATGCAGCACCCTGTTTGGTCCATCAAATCACTTCAAAACACCCCCAATCAGACCCCATTCAGCTCTCTGTCCAGTCCCTGTCCGGCCCACCAAACAGGTACCAAAACAGTCCCTTTTCGGCCCCTACACAGTCCCATTTTTCTGTTTCCAAACAAACCTCACTTCAGCCCACATTTTAGACCCTCACTCAGGTGCTGCTTGGCCCCTAAACAGACCTCATTCAGCCCCCTTCCAGCCCCCTGTTCGGCCTATAAAACAGACCCTAAAATAGGTCCTTTACAGCCACTACACAGTCCCACTTTCCAGCCCCATAAACAGCCTCATTTCGGCTCATAATTCAGACCTCATGCAAGTCCCCTAAACAGCCCCATTTTGGCTCATAATTCAGACCCAATGCAAGTCCCCCCAATAGTCCCATTTTAGTCCACAAACTGACCCCAAATAGGTCATCAACCGATCCTTAAAACATCCCCAGTCCACTTCATTTTTAGAACTTTAGGCGAGGGTGATGACCCAAAGATTTTTGGAAACCGTCCAACGGATCAAGTCTACTCAGGGCAGCCTCTCAATTTCTTGCCCAAAAAGCCCCTTACAGAGCCCCCTCCCCTTAAAAATTCCATTTCAGCCCCTTTGTGGCATCCAAAACCCCCCTGTTTTCTACCCTCTGAGCAGTCCCAAACAGGTCCTAAAATCTACCCTTTGTGCAGTCTTCTCAACCACCCACCAGCAAGCCTCTTTACAGCCCCACTTTGGCCTCACCATTTCACCATTATGGTCCATAAAAATACCCCAAACAGGTTCTGCAGAAGCAAAGTAAAGGGGGACAGCAGTCTTTAGCAAGGATCAGGTCGAGGGTGACAGCCTGACACCCCTGAGAAACCGTCCAATGGGCCAAGGGCATAACTAGGTGGCCTTCAATACCGGCTCAAGCAGGGGGTATTACAGCAAGACATCAGCAGCAAAAATAGGCCCTTCAGGCCTATGAAGTTCAAGACGGGCCCACCAAGCCCAAAAGAACATGAAGGCCAGCCAACCGGACTGATGGAACTCCAACCGGCCCATTGGGTCTTGACAAAAAGAAAATGAAATTAAATAAATCTGAAATGCAAGAAGCCAAATTAAAATTAAGTAAACACCCTTCCACGGGTACTTAATTTTGGATGGCTCCTCGGGTACATCCCGGGATCTCGATCTGGACGGCAGCACAGGCCGGTTCCCGTTGCCGACAATCCTTCCCCCGATATGATGAGTCAAGCACTTGTCATCTTGGTTGGGTAAATTCCATATTAGTTGAAATTGAAAATAAACCGGCATGCTATCGTAATACCGAGTTTTTCCTCCGACCCTATGAAAATTTACATCGGGGGAACGAAGTTGGTATACCGCCTGATGTTATTTCATACACATACTTGTATCCCAACTTATGCAATGCAATGGAATTTCAAGTGTCAACTCGAATGCATGAAATCGAACAATCAATGCAAGCTCGACGAACCAAATGGGATGCGAACCCAGACCAAAATAAACAAACCATAAATCAACATAAAAGGCACTTAAATAAATCTGAAAACCAAAAAATCAGATTTATAACAATATGGAAATTCGGATCAAACTCACATAATCTGATGGAATTTAACTCCCTAATTAAAAGAGGACTAAATAATCCAAAGTAAATTAAAAGGACCACATCAAAAAAAGCTTTAAAATGTTTAAAACCAATAACAAAAGCAGAAAATCATATCTGGAATTTTAAAATAAATCAAGTCAAATCAAACTTCAAAACATTTGAAACACACCGAACACACTAAAACCAATTAGAATAATCAACCGACATAGAAAATAACAAAAAAAAACTTCCCAATACACATACTGACTAAACTAAAAGGAACCAGATTGTTTAAAACATCAAAATCAAAACAAAGTGACTTCAACCAATCAAAGTAAAAACCAAAAATCACCAAAACCAAACTAAACTGAAACTCAATCAAACTAAACAATCCAAAATCAACATAAAACCAAACTTAAAACTGAAACTCATAAAACCGACTCTAAACTAACTAAAATCAACTCCAAACAAATGGATGACATCTCATCGGACCCAAATAGCTGCAACCCTTTTGAGTTCATTACGTTATGTGGATACACATGCTCTTCAAAGTAGGTTGCTATGATGGTTAATCAAGGGTGTTCCAACAATTACTCAATATAAGCTAACGCTGGATATTCGCACCATCCGGTGGAGAAAGGATAGAAAAAATTTTCATAGAACCTGAACCTCGGTTCTACATATTCTATAAGTATCGTCGGACCACTTAATATTTATAAGCTATCGTCTATTTTTCATAAGTAGTCCGAAAGGAGATACTCCGTAAGAAAGATTTAACGAAGATGAGATTCTCACACACACCTATGGTTCTTTATGGCTTTACAATGCCTATATATAGGTTGCACAACTCCAAATGTTTATGGTCAAGGTAAGTGAGGTCGGGGGTCAGGGGTCGGGACCAGGTCGGTTGGGCCCAAACCAACCCGGGTCGGCCGGGGTTGAGACCCAGGTTGGGTCAAGGTCGGCTGGGGTCACGATAAAAAAATAATAAAATAATAATTTTAAAACATCCACTGGGTCGGGGTCGCAAGGTCGGGATAGGGTCAGTCGGCCCAAAAATTGACCGAGTTGGGCCCGGGTCGCAACCCCGTATTCCATGCTTATGGTTGTCTACTGATTTTTTTCATGCCTATAAATTTTTGACGCCTTAGGAATGCCTACTAGGTCATGCATCAATAATGCCATGTATACATGACTCTTGGATGCCTGCAATTTTGATACCTTGATGATGCATATACTTGGCTACTAAATGCTTGAATTTTGACGGCTTGGAGAAACATATATATGTCTGGACTTACCAAGTTTATGTCTATATAGCTCATCATTGTTTTCTCATAGCCCACAATCTGCATAACTTCTATGCTTATGTTTTCTTTATCACACCTTCCCATGGCTATAAATGCCTGTAAATGTCGCCTATACAATGCCTAAACTGTATGACGTAGGATGGCACTTTAATACCTATATATACCATTACTCATAAGTTCCTATGGTTCTTCATGGCTATACAACGCCTATATGAATGTTTTAAGGATCAAATGCCTATGGTATCTTTTATGGTTCATTTATGCCAAGATATATCGTGGCTCCAAAATGTTTATTACTATTCATGATTCTACAACACCTATATATGCCACAAGGTTCCAAAATGCATTTGATTTCTCTTATGACCTTTTAATGCCAAAATATATCACGGTTATAAGACACCTATGGTTCTTTATGGCTTTACAATGCCTATGTATAGGTTGCATTATGGGGTGTTTGGTTGCACCATAAGATGAGTTCTTGTTACAATTTTATGTTTTTGTAATAAAACTTGTTAAAAAGAGTTGTTTGGCAATCTTACAAATTTATGTTTTTAACGAGATTTCTTTCTTGGACAAAAAATGGGCCTCACCTCTTTTTTTATCTTGTGGTCCCCTCACCTTGTTTGGTCATATATGATACCACTCCTTTTTGTTGTCACAGCTCTCCAAACATGACAATTTTATGTCATTGGCTGCTTCAGACTTTATTTTAATACAATTTTTTATCATGAAAGTGTATAAAAATTATTGTGCAACCCAACACCCTATTATGGTTGTCTGCTGATTTTTTTTTCATGCCAATAAATTTTTGACCGCTTTGGAATGCCTACTAGATCATGGCTCAGTCATGCCATGTATGCTTGACTCTTGGATGCTTGCAATTCTGATGCTTTGATGATGCATATACTTGGCTATTAAATGCCTAAATTTTGGCTTGGTGAACATATATATGGTTTCTGAATGCCTACAAATTGATGGTTTAGTGATACATCATAGAGCTCCTAAACGCCTACAATTCACTGATGACTCACTGCCACTGGTGGTTATATATTTATGACATCAACACGTATATGACTCTTGATGGCTCCTTAAGGTCTACATGTTAGACGCCTTGGTGTATCTATCCATCCATTGATGGCTCGATAAGGACTATACATGGTCCACAGCTTTGGAATGTCTACTTTTTGATGGCTCGGCAATGTCAATGCATATTTGTTGGCTTCCTAATTTCTATGGTTCTCTTATGGCTTTTCTATCTCTGTATGCGCACAATGGCTTAGGAGAGGCTTAAGTTCCCCAATAGATTTTTACACCTATATAATCTGCATGGCACCGAAATGCCTATGATATCTCTCATGGACTCTAATACCTGTATCTTTCATATCTTCAGTGATGTATATAAATATCCCTAGGCTCCATAATATCTATAATCGATTTATAGCTTCTTCATGACTATATACGCTCAGTGACTTGAGAGCATCAATGATTCCAAAATGGCTCTTTGGAGCCTACACATAATATTATGGCTTAAAAGTGTCTACTACTCTTCATGACTCTAAACCTATAAATGCCTTACGGTCCTTGAGTGTAGATGGTTTTTTGATGGTTCACCGATGCCTATTCATGTTTTGTGGTACTATGATGCATTGATGCTTGTGGCTCCTTGATGGCTCTTTAATGCCTACGCATGTCCAAGGATTCTCCAGCGCTTGAGTTAATGATCCAATTAGATCTATATATGCATCCTATGGCTCGAGTACCAATGGATTTGATGGCACCAGAATAAAAAATTAAGAGTGCTTGAGGACTTAGCAATATCTCCATCATGTCCAAATTGAAAGATTCATGGAGTGTATGATTTTACATGCCTACAGCGCATGGCTCCATGATAACTATTCGTATGGTTATATAATGCACAAAGACCATGTGTCATGATGTCTGTGCCTATGCATGAGGGCAAGCAAGACATCTTAAAGAGGCTCCGATACAGTCTCTCCATTCACAGCGTTGCATGAGTCATTCCCCACCTCTCACATCCCAAGAAAATAATCTGTGAGAGGCATTTGCTGCACTGATTTGGAAAAAAAAACAGGAAGAGCAAGATTAGAAAGGAGGGTGACTTCTACGCAGCAGACAAAAACACAAAAAGAGGATGAATTGGGAATAGGGGTATTATGCCTCGATCCTGCTCACCAGCCCTTCATCTCGCACCATCTCCTACCTCAGCAAGCACCATGAACACACCAGCCACCGAAGCCCTTGAGCACCATGACAAGAGAAGCATGAAAAGGAAGAGGAGAGCCTGCTGGCCCAAGGAAGGATTGGAGCATGGATTGCAAAATCGGCCAAATCGGATTGAAAACATCCAATTCCTGAATTGGATTAGTTGATGTCAATCGGATTTTAGCCTAGAGCACCGATCCAAACATGACTCCCGACGTAATCGGTCTGGATCAGTGGAATCAGTCAAGAATCAGCCGATTCTTTTGAATATGTTTAAAATTGAGCGGTTTCACTGATTCGGCATGGACAACTTAAGTCCCAATCTGCTATCGATATTAGGCTCGACTCCTAGGAAAATTGGTCTGAATTGGTGGAATTGGTCAAGAATCGGTCGATTCTTTTGAATCGGTTTATAATCGGGCAATTCCTCTGATCCAGCCTAGACAACTTAAGTCCCGGTCTGTTATCGATATTGAGTCCAATATCAATCTAATATCACCCTTATATCAATGATATCAACCCAGAATCAGCCATTCCAGTCATCTTCCTCCCAATTTAGTTAGGGCACCAGCGATTACAGTGATTTTTCCATCCGGTGGCATTTGGATAGATTCGACGATGATTCCTCCGAATTATGGCTTTTTTCAGGTGATTCCCCTCCCTTTTCTCTCAATTTCACCGATTCCTTCCAAAATCTCTTCCCGAATCCATCTCCCTTACCGATTCATGGCCCTCCCTCTCCACTACACCCAAAAAAGTCACCGTCAGTGACTGTTTCAAGTCTATAACATCCCCTAAAGGGGCTGTCCACACCCCTCCCTTATCCCTTGAAAGTTTGAAACAATCGCCAGAGGGGTTGTCCCCCCTTTCCCTTATCCCCTAAAAGTTTGAAACAATCACCAAGCAGGTGATTGTTTCAACTCCACAAGAATCAAAGGGGCTATTCCACCCCCCTAGGGGACTGTCGGGGCCTATTCCAACCCCCTAGTTCTAGGTTTCTCTTTTAATCATTGAACTTCTTAATTTGTTAAAATGTGTTAAACTCTTAATGTTGTAGACTAATGACTCAAGAAGTAATAGTCGGACGAGAAGATACTAATGCACATGTTTCTTGTGATATTGGGTGAGAACATGGCCATATAGTGGATTTCAACAAGAAGATGATGTAGTACAAGTCATATGAAAAAATAGATGAATAGAGGAGTATTTTTTTGAAGCAGGTGGTGTGGGTGGAACTATCAAGAAATGTAACAAGGTGCCCGATGAGAACAATGAAACTATGAGGGCATACCTAATTAGAATAGCCACACAAAGGGAGATTCGTGTTGAATAAAAAAACGAGTTGCATGAGGAACTTTGAGGAATAAAAGCTAACTAAGGGACCCAAAAAGACAAAGACAGAAAAAGTTAAACATGAATCATCTATAGATTCTGAGAAAGTAGATAAATCATTCATGAGACCAAGGTATGTTAACAGGCAATCACAAAGAGAAGATAAATAAAATAGGAGGCTTTGGAACTAGGGAGCCAACGTATCATCAATTACAATCCACCAGACCCACACACACTGAGCATATGGGAGAGCTAAAGAGGGGCAGAGTCCATTTTGTCAATCCGCTTCGACACAATCTACTGTCATTGAGGATCCTCATATATTTAGGTGACTTAACAACTCACAGAGAATAATAAAACAAACATTTAAATGAGTTAAGGTAACCACTTCCACTGAAAAGTGAATAATCAAGCATATATACAAGTGGTTTTTACATGCATACAACAATGTTAAATTGGTCAACTCAGAGTAGTGCATTTTATATATTCCTTTACGGTCACTATCAATTTTTTTCATCTTAACTTAATATAGATATTCCAACATATGCCGTCACTAATCCCTACTTCCAAATGATAGTTGATACAATTAAGAAGTTTGGACTAAGATTACAAATCCCGATCAGCTAGTATATTTACGTCGCAAACCTACATGAGGAGGTAGAAGAGATGATGGTCTAGAGTGATAGATTCAAGTTGATACGAAGAGAGAGAGAGAGAGAGAGAGAGAGAGAGAGAGAGAGAGTGCATAGTCATGTGTGATGGATAGACAGGGATAATCAAAAGAAAAATGATCAACTTGCCTATCATTCCGAGGGCACAACCTTCTTGAAGGCTATTGATGCTTCAGGACAAATAAAGAATGTTAAGAACATCTTTTCATTGATCAATGTTGTGTAGAAGAAATTGGAGAGGAGAATATTGTTCAATTTGTGATAAATAATGAACCATCCTACAAGGTTGCGAAAAAGAAGTTGATGAACAAGAAGCGACATCTTTTTCTGGGTTACATGTGCAGCACATTCTATTGATCGGATGTTGGAGGACATATGCAAAGAGGCTTCAGTTTCTACACTTGTGAGCCAAACACAGTTGATCACATTCTTTATTTATTCACATCCTTGTTTACTACACATCATAAGACATTGGACAAAGGGACACGATCTGATCAGGCCTGATTGACTAGATTTGCCAAATTTCATTGTCTTAAAGAGCTTACACCAATATATACATGAACTTATCCATTTGCTAGCATCAAAGAAGTATATTTGTTAACTTGCACAACATAATGGATCAATTAGATATCTTTGCATAGATGGAACGTCTAATAACGGACAAGTATTTTTGGAGAGAATTATTTATTACTTATCCATCATTGAGCCACTTGTAAATGTGTTGAGTTTAGTAGACGTAGATGAGAGAATCCATATGGGATCTTCTAAGATGCTATGGACAAATCAAAGTTGAAAATCAAAGAGAAACATCATAAAAGTTACTAGAAGTTGTGAAATATTATAGATGTCAAATGAGATAGGGCACTACACCACGATGTGTATGCAGCAGGTAATTCATATTATTCATACCATACATGTATGTTCTTATGTCATATAATATGTGATGAATGTAAGATATTTTGTAAACCCCCGAATGCAATATGGAGGGCAACTATGCAATCAAGAAGTCCCGAGGGATACTTTGTTTACAATATGATGGCCTTCAATAACTCAATAGTGAGTAGTATAGATGTGAAGCTGAGCTAGAAGCATAGTTGTCAAGGCAACAAGGCGTCCAAGGCGTTGAAGGGTACCGATTCCGCTTAGGCAACAAGGCGGCCGCTTAGGTGTCGCCTAGGCGGTCAAGGCAGTAATCAAGGAAGGCTGAGTTGGAAAGTTGTTATATATAAAAATAAGCATAAATATAATTATATTTTTATGTTATAATTGAATATGAGTGTTTTTTCAATGCACATAAGTAAATATGATGTGTGTGTGAAAGAGAAGAAAGTTAAATAGATTTTTATAAAATTTAAGTATATAACTCATTTATGATTATAAAATTTATACATGTGCAATAGTATAAGTGATGGTAAAATATTGTTATAATATTATTAAATGGGGGGAGCGCAGAGTAGTCGCGGATCGACCTGCGCGGTCAAGTCGCGGGAGTCAAGGGGGCAGCACCCCTTGTGGGGGGTTGTCAGGGGGGCGAAACCCCCCGAACCCAAAAAAGTATGTAATAGTATAAGTGAGACAGAGAGAGAGTGAAGAAAGAGCAGAAAATAAACTTAATTAAGTATATAATATATGTTTATAATCATAAATCTTAAATATGTATGATAGTATAAGTGATAGTGCAATATATTAATATATTCAAACTATTATTAAATAAGTATCCCTTGTGAGGGGTATCAAGGGTAAAAATTCCTCAAATTTTTTTTTAATGATGTAAAAATACCCAAGACGCCTTGCTTGGGTGCCTTGGGTGCCTAGGCTGGCGCCTTGGACACCTTGGGCGCCTAGGCGGGCGCCTTGGATGCCTAGGCGGGCGCCTTGGGCGCCTTTATGGCCCCAAACAAGGCGCCCTAGTAAGGCGCCCTTGGAAAAGCGCCTTGCCGCTTAGGCGGGCGCCTTGACAACTATGGCTAGAAGTGAGAAAGTTACGTTTCTCGATAGTTTTACATAGTACTAATAATCTAATAATTTGACGACTCTCAATTTTAAGAAGTAATTTCATAAAATGAGAGCTAGAGTATACTCAGATCTAGATTTAAAGTATTTATTTGACAAAATTTCTCCTGGTATATTGAAATTGAAACAAACCACATTTTGTTTTATAATATACAAACCATTATTGTGACAGTAACATCATGTTTTATTGCTATTTTTTACAATGATTGCAAGTTAATACAAGAAGTTGTTGAAATCCACTTGCTGCAATTGCAATTCGAATTCTCCGAGTGCAAGAGGAACTTGAGTAATTTTAGCCAAATCCATACAAAGAGAACAAATATTCTAACATCTGACAAATTGGAGAAACTTGTGCTATCAAATGCAACATGTGGTTGAGGATAAAGAACATAAAGAACATCAAAGATCATAAAAAAATTACAAAAAAGATATGCACTAAATTTTCAAGTGGACCATATCAACAAAAAGTTGAGACAAAAGCACATGAATCACCTATTGAAGATGTTCATGTAGATTATCTCTTCTAAAAGGAACACCCACTTGCTGCGTGGGTGGAGAACAAGGCGGGTAGAGCACCACTCCAACTCCAATCCCAGTTCTATCCCAAGCCTTAGCCTTAGCCTCAACTCTTACGAGGACAATGACCATGCAAAAGGATTAGGACATTTTTCACAATTGTAATTTGTAAAAGATATATTAGTGTGGCATGGGAATTGAAAGTTCTTCATCCTAAGCAGAAGAAGATGTAAAGAAGAGAAAGTTGGAAATCAAGCAAAGGCCTATCAATCTAACAGACAGTACACAAGCACCCTCCTCAGATAACAATGAACCAACTCAACAACAAAAGGCCAGAGGTTCTGGTGGAGGTGGAGGTGATGGAGGAGGAGAATCTTCCAACAATAAACACACCAGTGGAGCAAAAACCAATGATTTAAGATAGAAACAACATTCGAGTGGGAGGTGTCATTGTTGGAATCAAGAATTCTTTTATCAATAGGTGGCAACAAATTATTTAAAACCCCCTCAAGACTTTCAACCATATATTCTAACTACATCTCCAACACATGACAGTGTATAGGATTTTTCTTAGATAGCCAACTTGTTATTTTTATATGGATACATGACAATCATGACAAACAACTCTCAATAGAGCATACAAGAGAATCAAAAGAACGATAACAATGAAGGTCAATTTCATAAATATTGATGATAAAAAGGTATAACATTTCATTGTATGTCAATATTTCATTTATATCATGTTACATATGTTTAATAAAATGATCACTGCCATTAAAGTATATTTACTTGTCTTGAATTCTATTGTAATAACATGAAACTATGTTAGATAAAAGATTTTTATTTTTAACATTTTTTAAAATATTCCTAAATTTTTAAAATTTTTAATAATTTTTTCAATTTTTTTCAATGAACAAATTTTTGACCGCTGTGGACAGAATCCGAATCAATTTTCACCCAAAAAATAGGTCAATTCCATTCGAATTGTATCGAACCGGTAACCACTGATTGTGATTCCAATTCTTCCATCCTTGAATTAGTGGGGGATGCCCCATGAGATCCCAATGAAGCCAGCCGGTTGCTGCACATCTAAGGGGAGGCTCGTGCGACAGGAGAAAGAAACAAAAACAAAGGAAGAGAATAAAAATGGAAGGCAGAGGCAGCCGACATTGCCACATCTAGACAAGGACTTGGGTGAACGAGGAGGATCTAGGAGGAAAAAAAGGAGTAAGTGGGAAAGGATTTGGCACACAGGGAGTGCTCCAACCTTTGGAGAAGAGATGAAGGCAAGGGGCATGCAGTTGTTGGGAGTCCAATAACAGTAATGAATAAAAAAAAAAGAAATTAAAGTGCGAAAAGGGAAAGCAGAAAGAGGGGAACGCATTGGCAGCCTTGCACAGCACGGTGCAACACTGTAGGCACCTTTTGAATGCTGCAAGACTATCACCTCCCATGTGAGTTACAAAACGGAGGAAAGGGGTGACCGATGGTGAGGTTACCAATCTAAGCCTGGCATTGACCTCAAGCCACACACTAAAAAAAGAGAGAAAAATGATGGTAAGTCTACCACCTTATAAAGCCAGTGGGCTTGAGTCTTACGTAAAGGCATTTATTCACCCATTATTGTGAGGGTGGATCTTTTAATGAAACAAAATATCCCTCCAAATTAAGGAGTTGGTGGGGCTTTTGTGGACTAAATTGATCATCTACCACTCTATGAGAATTGCCCGAGGCATCATTTGCAAAGGAGAAGCAAAGGGTCAAGGTATTTTTGTGAAGGCTCTAGGGCAAGAAAGAAGAAAATGACGAGAGAAGGAAGAAAAGAATTCTTCTATGTAAGGTGAAGAGGAAGAAGAAGAAAAACAAAAGAAGCTCCAAAAACAATAAAAAGAAACAAAATTTAAAAAGATCCAATAATCTCAAGAAGCCATTTTCAAGCCCAATAGGAGTAGTCAAGCTAAGAGGACAAAGAAAAGAAAAAGAATAAATTCAGGAAACCCAAGACGAAATGAAAAAATTTCTATTCAGATATTCAAGCAATCATATTTTACGGTCTCTCTCTAAGATGATTGCACCAGAGTATAAAATGACCAAGGACGCCTGAGTTTATATTCAGCTTACGCATATTGCTAGAGTTCGAGCAAGATCATGAGCTATTCCATATATGGATGTCTGATGTGAGATAGCCCCCTACGAGCACTCTTTATCACTCTTGGGTATGGCTGGTTATTTGATCGACACGCTGATCTAGATATGCTTGTTCAAGGACTCATTGTCGCCCATGGGATACAGGTCATTGAGAGACCCGATCTAGCTTTGTTCTTGGTTTTGTCCAATGTTTTAAAAGACTATTCCAACTAGATCTCGGATTGGTTTCTTTAAACCAAAACAAGATTGGACCTAGTCAATCCCAACCCAGAATATCTTCATTAGAAGAGTCAAGATCATCTTAGGCAACTAAAGAAACCCCCCCCCACAATCTCCAATCACAAGAAGCTACAATACTCTTTCACTTAAAGTGCTCCCGTGCGCTCCCATGCACAGGATGAAATGACGTCAAAATAAAAGGCAAGAACCACCTGTCATCAATTATTAACCTCTTAAATATATTATTAACCCACTATATATATTATTAACCCCATGTAAAACTAACCCCTACATATAATACTAGCCCTCTTTATATAATACTAATCTGCAGCATATGATACTACATAAAATATTAACTCATTACATATAATACTAACTCATGTAAATATAATACTAACCTACTATATATAATACTAATTTCATAAATTATATTACTAACTCACGCTATTTTTTTAACCCTTTGGAATCAGTTATTTACCCATGTTGTGTTACTAACCCACCCAGCTCACTTCTTAACCACATGTTAGTAATATAAAGGTGGATTAATATTATATGTAAGGAGTTAGTATTATATGTAAAATGTTAATATTATATATTGCGAGTTATGATTATATTCAATGTATTTGTATCATAAGTAAAAAGGTAGTATTATATGCAGTATCATATATAATGTGTTAATATTAGTATTATATGTAGTGGATCAAGGATTGTCGTCTTGGATCTCGGCTTCATCTTGGAAGCGTGAAAGAGAAGAGATCTCGTGAGATTCTCGGAAAAATATCGGGAGATTGGATCTCGGATTTCATTTATGCAGGGAATACTTTACCCAATGATTGTCATCTCACATCTATATTTTATCTCACAGAGATTGAAGATAAAAGATCTCGAAAAAATATCAAGGGATTAGATCTTGGAAATACCAATCAATGTGCATGTTTAGATGTAGAATGTCATATAATCTCTTTAAAAAGGACAAGAGAACTCATGTTAAATATTAAAATAAACTGTGAGAGAATTAAAAACATAATACAAAGATGGTGAACTATTGTTAGCATGAGACATACAAAGGATCTTATGTCAGACCAAAATTTTATCTTGAACAATATAGATAGGAGATTGATAACATTTTGGGTCAATTGTACATATATAGTTATTAAAATATTAAGCTATGAAATTTTATCAAACAATAATGTTTAGATAAATATTTGGAAGGATTCCATAATAAAATTGGCAATATAAGAAGGAAACTTAACAAGAACATCTAACAACTTGGGGATAATAATAGGCGGAGAAGATCAAGGTATCACAGGTACTACATAGATATTTTCGTTTCGGCGATCTCGTTTCTCGGACGCACGGAAGAAAAGAGATTCTCGGGAGATCTCGAGAGATTCTCGGGAGATCGCATTCATTGTAGTGGATTAATATTATATGCAATGGGATAGCATTATACGCTTAGGGTGAGTATTATATGTAAATGGTTAGTATCATACGTAGACAGTTACTATCATATGTAGAATATTACTATTATATGTAAAGAGTTGGTATAAAATATAGTGGGTTAGTTTTATATGTAAAAAGTTAGTATTATATGTAAAAAGTTGGTATAAAATATAGTGAGTTAGTATTATATTATACTTACAGAGTTAGAATTATATGCAATGCGTTTGTATTACATGTAAAGGGTTAGTATCATACGTAAAAAGTCAGTATAATATACAATAGGCTAGTATCATATGTAAAGAGTTAGTAAAATATACAGCGAGTTAATATTATATGCAAAAGGTTAGTATTATAAGTAGTGGGTTAGTATTATATGTAGTGAGCTTGTATTATATGTATGAGTTAGTATTATATACAGTTGAATCATAGTTCGCAGAATCGGCCGATTCGGATTGGAATCGGCCAATTCTTGAATTGAATCAACCCCTATCAATCCAATCCACCAGGTGGACAATCGATCCAAGATCGATTTCCGGAATGAAATTGGTGCTATTTTTTATATATGAAGTGTATCATTTTCATCTTTATTGGAATGAAATTGGTGCTATTTTACGAGGAAAATAAATTATAAGTCCATTTAAGAAAATGACTTTAACAGGAAGTCCATTCACCATATGTTTAACATCTAATCTGTTGACCGAAATTTCCTTATTCATAGGTCCATTCCATCGATCCTCCGTGAGGAAAAATTGTAGCTTTCCAAGTCTACCCTTGGTGCCTTGGTCCCGACTCCTTCGCTCCAAAGGTGTTCATTCGCCCCTTTTCAACACAACGGAGGAAGTGTTCATGAGAACCCTTGATGCAGTGGCTCCATCTCATGAAGATTGGCGACACTGGCCTCTCCTTTGCAGTGATACCTTCTCTAGAATACATTTTGAGAATCTTCTTCACATAATCAGCAGGATGTGGCAGATCTGGTGGTTCCCTGTGCTGCATCATGCATTGATGCTTTCTCCCCCCTTCTCTCCTCTTCAAGCTCAAGTTTGCTGAGGGCTTCTTGTCTGATAGCTTCACCGCACATCCTTTCTTCCTCTTCCCTTATGCTCCAGTGGTGTTTGTTCACCTATGTCCAGCACCCCGGAGGAAGACATCCAGCAAACCCTTGAGGCGGCGGCTCCATCTCATAGTAATCGTGACAACTCATTTGCAGCGATACCTTCTTTGCTCTCCCTCCTCTTTGTCTTCTTCACATAACCACAAGGATGTGTCTAAAAGATCTCAATGCATTGAAAGAAAAATTAGATATTGATGTTTATGTTTTAACACTTAAACAATAAAAAAAGATTTATATCACTAAAAAATAAAACACAAATTACTATTCAGGATATATCTTAAAGAAGAATAGTTAATTATGCATGTCAATCCGCATTACAATTTTGCCAAAAAGAATAGCCTGACAGGGTGCATAAGATGTGTCCGTCAACACTAAACAAGACTATTCATGAAGGGTAATTTAAGAAATACATAAAAAAACTAACACCCATTTCACGTTAAAGGTTAAAAACGAAGCAAGAGTTTTGAAATTTCAAAAAACCGGACCAAGTGTTAAGGTGATATTGAAAACGGACTTATTGTGAAAATGGACCATTTGAATCAGATCTATTGTTCATTTCCTCTCATTACATCCACTTGTCTTAAAATGTCCCATACAGTCATAGTCACATGAAAGTGTGTTAAATGTTATTTTTATATTTTTATAAATTTTTAGAGCTTTTCATAACTTTTAGAATTTACATAATTTGTTTGAAAACTTTTGAAATAAAAATAAAAAAATCCCAATACGAAACCGATTTTGGATAGATTCCAAATCCAAAATCGGTCCAAATCAGATAGGCACTGGACGATCCTACCTCCAATTTCAATCTAGCGAACCTTGAGCAGGTTAGTATTATACACAAAGAGCTAGTATTATATGTAGTAAGTTAATATGATATATAATGACTTAGTATTATATGCAAAGGATTAATATTACATGCAATGGATTAGTATAATATGCAATGTTAGTATTATACGTAAGAAGCTACTATTATAAGAGGCTAATAATACATATAGCAGGATATTATTATATATAATGGGTTAATATTATATGTAAGGAGTTAATAATTGATAACAGGTATTTAGTAAGTGAGTTTGGGTGGTTTAGTAATATATAATGAGTTAGTAACAAAATGTATGGGGTTGAAAAGTGAGTGAGCTCGTGTTCAAAAAAAAAAGTGAGTGAGTGGGTTAGTAATATACAGTGTGAATTAGCAACAAAAAAGACGGGGTTAGTATTATATGACTTCAGTTTGCTTGCCATTTTACTGTGGATTAGCAACAAAAAATACAGGGTTAGTATTATATGATTTCAATTTGCTCGCCATTTTATTTTGACAACATTTCATCCCTCTTTGTACTTTAAGTAAAAGAGCAGCATGAGTTCCTTTTGTTGGAGACGGGGAATTTCCCTCTAGTTGCCGAAGACAATCGAGAGTCTTATTAGAAAGGACTGAGGACCAAGCGGGAATGGATGTATGTGTGTGTGTGCGTGAGAGAGAGAGAGGGGCCACTAGGGAGGTTGGACTTGAGAGGGTTTCTAGGGAAAGCCGAGCGGGAGAGGGGAAGTGTGTTTGTGTGCGCGCGCGCGTGCGAGAGAGAGAGAGAGAGAGACCTGAGAGGATCAGGACAGGCACATTGTCAAAAAGGGAAAGGAAGGAAGAGGACTTACTCCACTATGTTGGTGACATCCCGAGGAGGAGGGCACGTTTTGGTCTGGGCCGGTTTTGGTCTGACCTGTCTGGTTGGGTTTCTTACCAGGTTCAGGTCAGCTCCGAGGCAGGGCAGCTAAGGTGGGCCAGGCAAAAAAAAGGAAACAACTCAGGGCAATCACAGCCAAGACGAAGTGCCCCACCATCACCTTGCCTCAGTTCGCCTTATTGCCCGAGTAACCAAGATGATTGCCTTAGATGGCATAGGTGTATGGTTTGTAGAACCAGCAGACCTTGGATTGGGATTGGCACCTCCTGATCCAATCCTCAAGGGAGGCCAATCCTAGTCCAATCTTCAGCCAGAATCGTCCAAGATCCAGCCAGATAGGGAGCAATCAGCCAATTTCGGACTGGGATTGACTGAAAGGAGCAGATCCAATCAAATCTAGTTGAACCGGCACAGCTGGTCTGACTTTGGCCCGAATTGTCTGTATGTCTGACTTGGGACATCTTGAATGAGACTCGGCTATGTCTGACCAAGTTGAGACTAGCAGAGCAAGCAACTTATGGCTGATCAGATTTTGGCTAATCATCTAGATCAAGATCAGCTTTGAAAAATTCAGGGTTCGATCACAATTCAAAATGCCTTGGATGAGTGTGTGAGCTATTTTGACACCAGAAACCATGGATTGCAGAATCGGCCGATCCGGATCGGGATTGGCCGATTCTTGAATCGGATCGGACCTCTCCAATCCGATTCCCGGCGGAACTACCGATCCGGACCGAAGATCGGTCCGGATCGGTGTTTGTAGGTGGAATCGGTGCCGGAATCTACCGATTTGGTCGATTCTGGATCGATTCCGGCGATTCCCTCGCCGGAATTGGCCCACAGACTGCCGCGGCGGCCATCCCACCACGGCGGCCCTCTTCCCCGCCCTATCAGGACCCGGTAGCCCAAGATCGGGTGACTTAAGTCACCGGATCGACTGGACCAGACCGGTCCGACCAGTCCGGTCCGGTGACTTAAGTCACCGGATCCGGGCTACTGGGTCCCGATGGGTGGTGGGGAAGACAACCGCGGCACCATTTTGGGGGCGATTTCAGGCCGATTTCGTCCCCAAAATGCTCTAGATAGGATCGGAATCCGATCTAGAGTGTTATTTTGGTATTTTTTTTTAGGTTTTACCACTTTTTGAAGGACCGATCCGGAACGATTCCGGATCGTTGTTTCTTCCGGCGGATCGCTCAAAATCGGACCGATCCGATCCAATCCAGATCGGATCGGTACCCACCGATCCGGTGGCCAATTCCGATCCTATCATCCTTGCCAGAAACTTACAGAAAATTCAAATTCCATCTTTGAGCAAGTAAAGGAGGCATTGGCTCTGTCCATGACAAGTATAGTGATAAAGTTGAGATTGTATGCATTTTCCTGGACCAAGAATCAAGAGAAAACACCAGAATCAGGGTATTTCTTCTTGCCCTCGTGTTACTCATTGCAGCTGACAAATGGAGCACAGAAACAACATACTTCATACAAAATGAACTACTTCAGAAATATCTATATTACATAATCATCTTTATACTATGCTACTAGTTTTATTCTTATACTTTCTGATAAGGGGTGGCAGGACAGCCTTCAAACTACGTAACTGCTGCCTGTTGACTTGATTGTATAATATCTCAAATGTTTTCTAAGCAAGGAATTCTGAGTCAAGATCATGATTGGGCCAACCAGCTCAGCCAATCCAAGGGAAGAAAAACCAATCCAGGAATGGCCTTGATTGGTTCTTCCAAACACTGAAAACAAGGATGTAAGAACCTTGTTCGAAGATTAATTTTCGTATCTCCCACTGGACTATTTAGAAAAATAGGTGATAGCTTATAAATATATTAAATAGTCAAACAATACTTGTAAAAGTATGGAACCGAGGCTCAGGTTCCATGAAAATTTAATTTTGATCCCTCTCCGTTGGATGATGCGAATATCCAACGTTCATTTATATCGAGCAAACACTTGAAAACCCTTGATTAACGGCCATAGCAATATGTTTGATAGCACGTGCACATCCACATAAAAGTGATACTCAAGGGTCATAGCCTTGCGGACCCGATGGGATGCAAAACAAGGTGGTTTAGATTTACTTGAAGTAAGTTTTATTTGAATGTGAGTTGAAGTCTATGTTCAACTTGCTTATTGTGATCTAATTTTGAATTCGATTTGTTGAATTTTATTTAATTGGTTTTAATCAAAGTTGTGTTGCTTTGATTTGGAGTTGATTTTTATCAATTGATTTGAGGTTAGTTTTGTTTGGTTTGAGATGAGTTTCAGATTTGAGTTTGGTTTGAATTTTATATTCAAATTGAATTATTTGATTTGATTCGGTTTGATTTGATTTTGGTTGCTTTTATTTTGATTGGTTGAAGTTATCTTTTTGTTTGAGTTTAAGATTTGATGGATTCTGATGTTTTAAACAATCTGATTTATTTAGTTTGGTTGACATCTGAGTTAAGGTATTTTTGTTATCTTTTATGTTGGCTGATATTTTGGTACCGATTTGAGTATGTTTGGGGTGTTTTAAATGTTTTGAACTTCAGCTTGATTTCGTTGATTTTAAATTTCAGATTGTTAATGATCTATTTTTTTTGTTTTATGACTGATTTTTAGCGTTTTGGAGTTTTCTTAATGTGGTTTATTTAGTTTCCTTTAAATTATTTAGTTCTCATTTGTTTAAGAAGTTAAATTCCCTTGGATTAAGTGGATTCAATTTGAATCTCCAGATTGCATTAAGTCCGATTTTTTGTGAGTTTTCAGATTTTATGAAATGTCTTTTGAGTTAGTTTTGGTTTATTTATTTAATTCAAGTCCACATCACATTCGGCTCGTCGGGTTAGCATCGATTGCCCGGTTGCATCCACTCAAGTCGACACTTGAAGCTTCATTAAAAATGTGATGCGGGACAAACTCAGCTAGACCGGGCAAAACGGAACGAAAACGAAACGAACCGGCGCTAATCGCCGCAAAACGACCTAATCGAACCCAAAATGAGTCGGATCGGACTCGAACCGGTCCAAACAGACCCGAAACGACCCCGAACCGAGTCGAACCGGCTTAAACCGGGTCTGGACCGGCTTTGAACCCGGTCGAACCGGTTCTGAGGCCGGTCTGGGCCGCAAACCGGCCAGCGCGAACCGCGGTGACCGGTCCCGCGCGTGGCCGCGGGTGAGCGCGAAGGGGGGGGATTGTGGCGCCATCCTGGACCCTGCGGGGCGGTCGCGTGGCCGCGATCCGGCTGTCGCCATCTGATGCCATGGCGGCATCGCTGCAGTCCCGCGAGGTCGCGGTCCGCGACAAAAAGGTCGCGCGCGGGAGGTGACCTCGCACTCACTCGCCTTCGCTCGTCGTCCGGGTGCTGCCATTGTCGTCGTCGTCTTCGTCCGGCGGCGTTAGGGTGCAAGCGACAGAGCAAGGGGCAGTCGGGAGAGGTCCCAACGCTGTCGGAGTTGTCCGGCCAGGTGAAGACGGCGCCGGAGGCAGGCGGAAGCCTCATCCACTGCCTCGTCTTCTCCGGTCGCCTCGAGGAAGTCCGGATGGAACAGGCCGGCGCAGGCGACGGCCTCGGCACCGCGGTGAGGCCCGGCCGGCGCAAGCGGTTGCTGCGGACTAGGGAAGGGGCCAGCGGAGACACCGGGGAAGTGGAAAGAGAGCATGGCAGGAGCTCGGATGATCCGTGAGCGGGACCAGCTGGGAAGATGCCAGATGGAAGGGCAGATCCGAGGATCGCCGGATCTGCCCCCTCCCACAACTTCTTCACCGTCTTCTTCTTCTCTCGTCCCTCAGCGGCATCGGCAGAGCTGGAGTTGGAGACGAGAATCGCTACTGAGGTGTTGCGGTCGAACGTGGATGCTTTTGTCGATAACGAGAGAACCGAGGAAGGGAAGGAAGGAGGAACGGCGCAGAGGCCAGAGGGTGAGGAGGGAGAAGAGGGAATGGCCACCTGCCGGAAGATGGAGAAGAGCAAGGGGATATCGCCATAGGGGGGGTGGAGAGGAAGAAGACGGGGCAGAGCGCCTGCTCGGGAGAACCAAGCCAATGCCTTTCCAAAAATTCCAAATCGCTTGTTCTATTGTCCGATGGAACTCCTCCTCTTATATAGAGGAGACTAATTACAGAACTAGACACTCAAAATAAAATATTTACAGACATGTCCATTTCAGGACTTGAAGAAAATATTTAAAAGGACTCTTTAAAGACGTAAAACTCGACATTTCAGAAAATTTAAACCTAAAAACGACAAAACAAATATTTACAGACTTTTGTCCCCATATTCTCTCCGACCGGGAGAAAACTCGACCTCGAGTTTTTAAACCGGTTCAGACGTACCCAAGACTCGACTCGTGAGAACGAGTCGATCCCGAGCTCTGATACCAAACTGAAGCAGGACAAATTGGCTAGACCGGGCTAAACAGACCGAAAATGAAATGAACCAGCGCTAATCGTCGCTAAAGCACCTAAACAAACCCAAAATAGGGCAAATCGGCCTCGAACCGGTCGAAACAAGCCCAAAACAGGACAAATCGGGCCCCAAAATGTATGAACCGGTCCAAACCGGCTCAAAATGCCATGAACCGGTCTGAACCGGCCGGTTCAGTGCCTGAACCGGACCGAACCGGCTTAAACCCGCCTTGGATCCGGTTGGACCGGGTCTGGCGACCAGTCTGGGCCGCGAACTGGCCAACGCTACCCGTTGCGGGCGGTCGCGTGCGTGACCCCAGGCGAGCGTGAAGGGGGCGGGGGTCGTGGCGCCTTCCGAGGGGCTCGCAGGGTGGTCGCGTGGCCACGTCTCCGCTGTCGAAGACCGTCACCAAGGCAGCATCGCGGCGACTCCCGGGTACGCGAGGGACTCACGTCCAGACAAAACCCGATGGGTTCTGTTGGCTTCGGCCATCCCGTCGTCGTCGTCTTCGTCCGAAGGTCGCGCGGTGGGTGCAGGGGGCAGCAGGCGATGGCCCGCAGCCACGGCGTTGTCCGGCCGGCTGTCGTGCGCAACCGGCAGGGTGGGAAACAGACGCCGGCAATCTCTCGCACCCGCAGAGAACCTCCCGCCGATGGGGTCGGCGGCTGAGGAAGGAGGTCGGTCAGGAGGAGGGACACAGATCCAGGGATCGCCGGATCTGGCCCTCCGACAGCTCCTTCGCCTTCTTCTCCTTCAGCTTCTTCTTCTTCCTTCGCCATCTTTGCGCGAACGAAGTAGGGGAGAAGTTGGATCCGGTCCGCCGTGGCCGAGGAGGGAGTAGCCGGCATGGTTCCGCGAAGGCGCCTCTGATGGAGGGGTTGTGGAAACCAGGGAACCGGAGGGCTTCCGGGTATCGCCGGAGGGTCCCCTTCTTCGGAGCCTCTGGCCGATCGAACTGGGGAAGCAGTCGGTGTTGTCGAACCGAGAAGGGGAAGAAGAGAAGAATGGCTTGGAGGCCGGAGGATGAGGAGGAGGAAGAAGACGGCGACCTCACCGGATCCAGATGGTGGAAGGGTGACCGGCCTCACTGCCGGAGGTGGGAGAGGGACGGCCCTCAATGGCCGGGGTGGGGGAAGAAGACGGGGGCCGCAACCCCCTGTGCGGGAGACAACCTCCGAAAGGCTCCAAAAATTCGATGTATTCCTTGGTTCAATATGTACATCGGCCCTCCTTATAAAGAAGGAGTGGGAAAAATTAAAGAAAAGACCTCTGAGTAATCTATTTACAGACTTGTCCTCGTATGGACACAAAAATAAAAGAAAAACCCAAAATTATCAAAATATGTCCCCATCAAAATGTCAAGTCGATGTACATTGATTAGCATCTGATGTATCGTTGTCATGAAAGCATGGAAAATATCCCCTAGTGGGCGGGCATGTCGGTGTTCCTTTTCCCAGGTAATTTTCCACAGGATCAAGGAATGAATTTGGCATTATGACGACATACAGACCCATTCTCGATCAAATGGACTTTACCCTCTGAAATAACAAGTCTTTTCTGACTCGTCATATCGGGGGAAGGATGCATCGACAACGAGAGTTGGCCTGCGCCTATGTCCGGATCAACATACTAGGACGTACCCGAAGTAGCCATCCAATAGGGCGCTCAAAATTTGAGCTCACACTTATTCAGTTTTCATTTCGACTTTCAAGTTTTTATTAAATTTTTTTTAGGGGCTGTTAGGCTGGTCCTATCATCCTCGGTCCGGTTGGCCATATGAACTCATTTTGGATCGGTGGGCTGATTCAAGTCTTCTTGTGCTTAACAGACTCGTTGGGCCTGGCTTTTTTTTTTTTTCCTTCACTGGCCACGCATGGGGTGGAAAGGAGAGGAATTACTGATTTTTCTTGAGGACTGCCAAGGGTTCTGTTTGAACTGGTCCAAGGATACATGTTTTCTGATTTTTATGGACTGCATGAGAGACTATGCAAGGGGTGGTCGGAGGGATGAAGATGGAGCTGTTTAGTGAGGACAGAATGCAGCCTCTGGAGGGGTCGGAAGTGAAGCCTTTAAGGACTGATTGGCCATGGTGAAAGGGGAGAATAACAGAGGCTTTTGAAGGGCCCACAGTGCAGGATTCTTTGGGTTTTAGCCTTGGCACTTCCAGGGAATTGGAAGGGCTGGAAATCAAGGAGGCCGAGGAGAAAAAATCCTAGCCATGTTCCTGGCATATTTGGTTGTGGGAGGAAAGGAGTTGCGGTGCCTTCCTCCTTGATATTAAGGAGCTGCGGCGAAGGGTGTTGATCAAGTGTTTGATGATGGGATGAGCAAGGGGGCAAGGGGGGCAAGGAGGGGCTGGCTCAAGGCCTAAACAGAGGCTGCAGAGAAGGCCGAGGGGCTGACAGGGCTGGGCCGGCTGGCTACTTGTTTAACGAAGGGAGGCCAGAGGTGGGTTGGTGCATGTCATGGCCGAGGGGAAGAAAGGATGTTGTGGCTTGTTGAGGCCAAGCAAAACAGGGAGGAATGAGAGGAGAAGGTAAAGGGGTAGAGGTCCAATGGGATCACATGGGTAGCTTATCTTCTTTTTTCCCCTCATTTCTTCTTGGTACACACCTTCCTCCTAGGTGTGCTGCAGCAAATGCTAGAGTGAGAAAGTGCCACCGGCTGCCGAATGGAGAGAGTAGGGCACCTTCTGTTGCTGTCGACTGCTGACCTCCCTCCTTCCTTGATGTGTTGCAGCAGATGCTAGAGAGGGGAGAAGGAGGAGCTGGCGGCAAGTTCCTCTGGGCGCCATAGATTGCAGAATTGGCCGATCCGGATCGGGATCGGCCGATTCTTGGATCAGATCGGCCATGGCCGATCCGATTCTCGGTGGAACCACCGATCCGGATAAAGTATCCGTTGGAATCGGACTGTTTGATCCGATTCAGGGCCATAATCATCCGAATCGGCAGATTCCGGAACGATTCCGGCGATTCCTCGCCGGAATCGACCGGAAAATTTGCCGCGGCGGCCGCTATCGGGCGGGGAAGACAAGGCTACCGGGTCCATCGGGACCCGGTAGCCCCAGATCCGGTGACTTAAGTCACCGGATCGATAGGGGTGGGGGGCCGGACCAGTCCGGGGTGACCTAAGTCACCGGTCCGGTGACCTAAGTCACCGGATCCAGCTACCGGGTCCCGATGGACCCGGTATCCCTGTCTTCCCCGCCCAATAGGGCGGGTAAGACAGCCGCGGCGGCCCTGTGGCCGCCGCAGCGAATTCGATGATGTTTGGGGGCGATTCAAGCCGATTTTGGCCCCAAAACATGCTAGAACGAATCGGAATCTAATCTAGCATGTTATTTTGATATTTTTTAATGTTTTAGCACCTTTGAAGAACCAATCCGGAGTGATTCCGGATCAAAATTTCTTCCGGAAGATCGGTCGGAATCGGACCGATCCGATCCAATCCAATCCGGATTGGATCGGTTCCCACCGATCCAGTGGCCGATTCCGATCCCGCGATCCTTGCTGGGCGCTGAGTGCTGCGACAAATGCTAGAGAGAGAGAAGAATGAGCTAGCAAAAGGTTCGTTTGGGCGCTGGGTGCTGCGACAGATGCTACAGAGAGGATGGAAGAAGGAACGGAGTGTGCGGCTCCTTCCTGCTGCCAATGTTGGGTCACTCCAGCTTGCATCGTCGGCTGCTACCAAAAGGATGGGAGGAGGTTGCCACGCAGCTTCTGTTGCCGTCGGTTTTTCCCAATCCCCTGTTCTTTTTTTGGCTTTATATATCCAATGGGAAGGATGGAGAACCTGGGGGTGCACAGGACTCTGGCCACGGCTGTTGTGCTGGATCTGCTAGAAGTGGTTGTTGCGCTAGCAAGATAAGAGAAAATTCGGGAAGGGATTTGTCAACCTTTCTATTTTTGCCGTCACGCTGATTTGTATCCCTCTTTAGAATGCTAACAACCAAGAGATAAGGGAGGGTTAGGTTAATTGTTCTCTTTTAATCACTACCTTGATTATAGGAGATAATCAAGAGAAAGATGTGTACGCTGGCAGGTGGGAGCGGACTTGGCTGCTAGGGGTGGGCACAAAACGGTTCAAACCAAGAAACTAAACCGAACCAGCCCATTCGGTTCGGTTTGGTTTGGTTTGGATCCCTTTCGGTTCGATTCAGTTTGGAAATTCTCCAAACCGATTTAAACCAAGCCAAACCATTTAAACCAATTTAATCAAAAAATTATAAAAAAAACTATTATAGTATTAATAAAAATGATATTTTTATAAGTTTTATAATAAAAATAATATTTATTTTGATTATTTTTAACTTAAAATTTATTATATATATGTAAAAATAATTAATTTACATATTTTTATACATTTTCGGTTTAAACCGAACCAAACAGAATTGAAATCGGTTCAGTTCGTTTCGGTTTGAAAGGTTGATTCGGTTCGGTTCAGTTTGGAAAAAAAATGGTTCAAACCGGACCAAACCGAACTGTGCCCACCCTACTGGCTGCAGCCAGCCTTTTTCCTCTCCCTGGCTTTTTTTTCTTTTTTTAAAAAAAACATGCAAGATGATGGGAGGATCATTATTCCCTAATTAATATCTCCTATATTCAAGGAGCTAACCAAGGGGATGGCTGGTGTGCTGACAGCAAAGAGAGACGGTGGTGGCTGTGCATTTAATTTCTTATCAAAACATCGTCAATCAATGCAAGATGATGAGAGATTAATTCATGGCAAGAATTACCTAACTTCACCAAATAATTCCAAGAAAGATCTCGAAAATGCTTCAATGGTGCTCGATCGTGCGTTCCACCAAGATCCACAACCGAGGGCTTCCAAACTGCGTCAAACCTAGGTTTTGACGATTTCCCCAATTGGCGTCATCTTGGCCATTGATTATTAAACTCAATTCTCGCTGGACCAGGATCTTATTGCATGAATATTTTCTAGGATCACATCCTACTATCCTAGGCCCAAAATTTGAACATTGGATCCATTCAGCCCATTAGACCCAAACATGGCATATGGTGGGTCTCGTCAGTCTGTTTTGCCCACAACTCATTATTTCTTGAGTACTTAAATAAAATTCGACACCAACAAAGAAAAAACTGATAAAAAGGTGGACGAAAGGATCAGGGACGCGGGGATTGGGATATGGAGGAGGGGTGCTGACGTCACCCCCGCATCCATCTTCACCACCCTAACGGGCAAGGAAGATGCTTATATTGGGTACATCAGACCTGATACGACATGTATCCAGCAATTCCGTGGATTTCGGGTCTAGAGACCAGATATTCCATGATCTGACCACTCCCCTCTGCCATCTTCTAGCAGCACACTGATCTGACCCCAACTCCGGTTGGATCAAACTGTCATCAACCAATCCAGTAGCTTAGATCCCAATTCCGGTGGAAGTTTCTTCCAGTTTCAGTTGCAGGTGCTGATTCCTATCCGAATCAGCCAATTTTGCAAGCCATGTTTCGAGCACCAAGTGAACAACATCTTTCCACAGTTGAATTGTATCTACTTACACAGTACATAAAACTGAATGCATTTGAAATCCATTTAGAAGCATATTTACCAAAGTTTCGGAACTCACTCTTTCTGCAAGGCTGTGACTATCTGTAGCCTGACCCCTTCTTGCTCTTACATGAATGTAATCTAGCTTGGGTGCATCAGATACTTGCACACTTTGATCGGTTGGCTTGTTGCAAGTGCCTGAGCTCACTTCGACCGGTTTAGATTCTCCATTTTCCTGTGTCAGATCACCAGCTTTTGGTCGTTTTGGTTCAATGTCTGGCTGCAACATAGAACAAAGAATATACAAAGAATATATTCTTACTCTCGACCAACTAATATAAATGCTCAGTTTCTAAAAATAGCATAAGATAAAAATTCCACAACAATTGATTCCCAATAATATGAAGCCAATAAGAAAAAGATGATCAGAACAAATCTTAAAACAATGCTAAACATTAAGATCTCATAATTGCTTCTCTTAAATAAGAAAAAACTAATAAGTAGGACAGCAAATTTATGTAACAATTTTATGCCTTAATAAGAGAAGCAATTGCTGGAACTAGGGATATCTTAAGGCATACCACATAAGAAAAAAGAACCACGTGTGATATAACTAATGCACATATATAGGGTGACTAAGGTAAACCAAAATTTCCAAAAAGCTTCTTTGACACCAGGCCTGACAACGATAGCCAAATCATTTGCTGACATGAAAGCAACAACTTGAAAGTGAATCTGATCAGGATAAGTGATATAAAGAATTTCTTCGGGCAGAGAAACATTGTCCACATTCCTTCTTAAATCCAATTTGGTTCCCAAATTAAAATATACAATAATAAATTTATAAGGCAAACCGAATCATAGCTGCATGAACCCTCTTTTTCTCAGGCAAATAATATTTGTAAAATCTTGAGGCAGTCTTGAGATATTTTACCAAAGTCTAACGATGCATAAACCTCAGGTCCTCAATTTAAGAAAATACATTGTATAATCTATAAATGTTTAAATAAATAATCATGCAATCCACAATCTATCTAAAAGGCTATCAAAACAAATTATAATTAATTATTTAAATTGTTTAAACTTCTATATCATAAGAATAAACAAAGCCTAGAGCTGACACCTTTTTAAACAATGCAATCAAGAACATTAAAGTTCATGAAACAATTAATCAAAGATAAAATATGAAATAGACAAGCTGGAATGTAATGGTATATCTCTACTATTACATAGAATCAAATAACTCAACTCAACTCAAATCTTAAGCTCAAATTATTTAGAGTCGAACCTATGGATTCTCCTTCTCCACCCAAGTCAATTTTGTGTTATTTTTCTTGAGATATTTAAAAAGTCAAATCATATTGAATTACATTTCTCCAAGTTAGTTTAAGTCTACCACATAATCTCTTTATTTCTACTATTTTTATATTTTCAATTTTTCTCACTAAAACTTTCATAGGCCTTTATTTTTTTTCAATTTGTCTACAATATTCCTTCTAATATATTCATTATGTATTCTATCTAATTTAGTATAGCCATGTATCTGTCATAATATTTTCGTTTAAGCAACACCTATTTTGAAAGTAAATTTTTCGCCCACCATTCACTATCATAAAAAATCATTTCCATTTTTAAAGGAATCATACCATCACACAAGACTCATGTATATAATCCTCACTTTATCCATCATGCTTGAATCCATAAGATTAGCATCTTCATCACAATGTTCATATTTTTGGATAATCAAATCAAGATATTTAAATTGAATCTTTAAGATAACATTACTCCATCCAAACTAACCCCCTCATTGTTTTCCCTTGAATTTCATTAAATATATAATACATATATTATATCTTGGTTGTATTATCTTGAAACCATTAAACATTAAAGTGTTTCTATAAATTCTAATCCTTTGTTAACTTCTTGTAAATCATCTATCAATACAATATCGCATGTAAATATCATGCACCATGATAAGTCATCTCACGTTTTCACTGTTAAGTCATCCATAACCAATGATAAAAAATAAAAATTTACTACAAAGCCTTGATTTAAAACACTTAAAATAGAAAAAAATTTCTCTTGGTGTAGACACTAGTGGTTGTACCATCACTCATATCTTGTATCACATCTATATACCTAATAGCTACCATATTGCGCTTCAACTGCAACAAAACACCTTTTGGAACTTTATCATAAATCATTTTCAAGTCAATAGACATCATATGTAAATCTTTCTTGATGTCTTAATACTCTCCAATAATAGTGTGTTTGGTAACAATTCTTGTATTGACATAATTTATTTTCTAAATTTGATATCATGATACATATTAACATAAATTTTAAAAATGAAAAAATAATAATTGATGTGTTTGGTATATAAGATGTAAGTTTTAAAATTTATATAACTTGCTTGGTAGCGCTTGAAGCTTAAATTTTTTTATGAAATTATCAACCTCTATTTATAAAAGGACAAATAGATTGAATGAACACCAGCTATGTATCATTATCGACCACAAAGTTTTTGACATATCTTACTAAAAATAACACATTTCATTGTCCACTAATTAATTTTAGGATATAAAAATAACTATTTTACACCATAAAATATACTTCTCAGTAGTAAATTTAGAATCTTTAAAAAAATTGTTGAGGGCAGATGATCAAAACATGTGTAGAAAATAACTTCCTCTTGTTTTTTTCTGGGTTCCGATTATTCAGGACGATTAAATGATATTATTTGCATTGACCTACAATTGAATGACAGTTTTTAATCAATATTTTTAAAAAAAATAATATATAAATATAATTGTCTATGGATCTAAATAAGGAACATAATACATGTTGCCCTCCTATCCCGTTGACTTCACCATGCCCTCTTTCACGGCTACCAGAGAAAAAATCTTTTTTGAAGTGAACAAGCTAGGTTTTGATCTGCTGCCCGCCCCACCTCTCTCCGTGTCTCTCTTGAAATCAAAACATGCTTCCTCTCCTTTCTATGATAGAAAAGATTATAACTAAAAGAAATCTACTTTTAAAAATAGTGAAGGTTGTTCCAAATGGGTCTTAGTCCAGATTTTAGTCCTATTTCTAAATTTAAGAGAGAAAAGTTGATAAAAATGTAACTAAACACCTTATAACCTCCTAATAAGAAAAAAAGCTAACATTGTAGACCAACCAGACAAATTATAATTTGTTGACCAAAATAGTTGTATATTGCATCTCCTATACGACAATCTATAACTATCATCAACAATTTAGTAGCATAACTTATGAGTTTGATCTCTCTATAATTTGAGCAATTTTGTATATCTTCTTTTAAAATATATATGACATTCTTTCTCTACTCATTTGGTATTTTCTTAGAGATTAAAATTTTTTTGAAAAGTTGAATCAACTATTTCATCCCTAAATTCTCCAAAAATTTCATACTTTAATAAAAATTCCATGAAGGCCAAATGCCTTGCCTGTTTTCATCCTCAATATCTCTAACTTCTGATAATCCAACCATCCTAGTATACTTCATAATTCATATTATACTTTGTTACATCCTCCATTCCTTATATGTTTCCAGGAAAGCTATCATTGAATCAAATAACTTTTTCACCTTTCTTTGATGCCATTATCTTTAATCAAAACAATTTTTTATTATCCTTGATATATTTGACTTGGTTGAGATCTTAAAATTTTCTAGTTTAAATTTTATCATCTATTAATCTTTTTAAAAGCTCATCACTTGTTCATCTAACAATCTTTTTGGTTTAATTTTTACTATCTTACATTATTCATAAGTTTCATTGTCATCGCACTTAGACAATATTGTATACAAATCTCTCGTATTTTTTATCACCTTTTGCGCTTCTTCATCCCACCATCTCTCATTTTTAGGTGGACAATATCATTTACTCTTCAACAATTTGTTTAGCTACATCTAACATATAACATTTGTCACTATATCATACTTCCAATCATTTATTTTAAGAAGTTCATTCTTAAATCTCTTATTCTAACCCTTTTTTAATTCGAACCATGTTTAAGCAGTTGAAATCTTCCTTTTGAATGTGTTTATTCATATGTCAATCTTAACATCTAAAAACACTATCTACATTGTCTTATTAAGATCTCACTACAATCACTTTACAATCTTTACAAAAACATGGCTAGTCGTTCTTGCGAGAATAAAGTTGGTTTGGCTTTTATTTTTGTCGACTTTTAAATGTTATCAAATGATATTATCTTTTAATAAAACGAATATTTTTTTAGTTTAAGATTAAGGGCCATAGCAAAAAAATCAAAAATAATTCTCTCATTACTTAAAATTTCATATTCAAAACCTTAGGTGGACTTTCACATTGATGCATTTTCAATTGGATGGTACATGAGAAAATTGGGCTTGAGAAGATTCCATGCCACCACTCGGACTCAATCAACATATAGGGTCTAAGTTGTAAAATCAGGCTTCTATATAAAAGCCTTGTGTAACCCCCGCCCCCCAAAGAGGAGAATCAGGAGATGAAGTGAATCTCTCTCTCTCTCTTCCATCTCCCCCCTGCCTTCTACCTCAGTTCGTCTATCTCTTCTCTACCTCTCCCTCTCAAGTTATTCCATTCATGCTCTCCCACCATAGAAAAAGACCACATTAGGTAGCGTCAACACATTGCCTTGCCATTGGCTGGACCAGCTAGCCACCCCGGCCCCGTGACCCCAACAACGCAGCACCACATATCACCGCACCCGACTTCTCCTGTTGAAGAACTTTCGATCATCTTTATCGCCGCCTATTGCGCCAGCTTACCTCCTCAATCATGTAACATCCCTATCACATTGGAGACTTCACGGCAGATCGACAAGGATCGGGCTGCCCTGTCATGCTTCCCCAATGCCGGCAACCCCCTTGGCTCATCAACACCGGCAGCCAGACCTTTATTTTCTTCTTCCATCCCCATGCACTCCTCTATATCCCCTTGACTTCTCCCTTGACTTCTCCCAAGCCCCCTTCCCTGGGTGTACTTTCCCTTGACTTCTCCCGGGCCCCCTTCCCTGGGTGGAGTACCTTACTATGGTAATGCCAATGCGCCCAAGCCTCGCCATCGCATAGAACTCACCAAAGACCAGACTAGACGGCACTCAGTCCTGGTCCCTCTCCTAGGGATCTCAACCTCTGTTCGGCCAACTCTACAAAGGCTGGCCACCATGTCTAATGACAACACTGTGAGCACCTCGAGTTTTCAAAATTTTAAGAAATTCAAGTACCTCCTTCGGACTACTTTAAAAAAATAGGTGATTGCCTATTAATATTAAGTGGTCCGACGATACTTGTAAAATATGTAGAACCAAGGTTTGGGTTTTGTGGAAATTTGATTTTTGACCTTTCTCTATCGGAGAGTGCAAATATTCAGCATTAATTTACATCGAACAACCACTCGAAAGCTCTTGATTAATTGTCATAGCTACCTGTTTTGGAGATCATGCGCATCTACAAAACATAATGAACTCAAAAAGGAGTTGCAACCTTTTGGGCTTGATAAGATGCAGAGAATTTGTTTGGAGTTGATTTCAGTTGGTTTAGAGTTGATTTTATAAGTTTCAGATTTAAGTTTAGTTTTATGATAATTTTTTGATTGTTTGATTTTAGTTCAATTTAGTTTCAATTTGGTTTCGATTTTTTTGTTTTAATTTGATGTTTTAAACAATCTGATTTCTTTGATTTGGTTTACATGTGAGTTAAGGCATTTTTCTTATCTTTTATGTCAGTTGGTGTTTTGATATCGGTTTGAGTATGTTCGTTATGTTTTATGTGTTTTAAGATTTGATTTAACTTGATTAACTCTGAAATTTCAAATTGCTTAATAATATGATTTCTTGTTTCTATAACTGAATTGGTTTTTGGTTTGTTTTAAATTATTTAGTTCCCATGTGTTCAAGGGATTGAATTTTATTGGATTAGGTGAATTCAGTTTAAACTTTCAGATTGTAATTAATTCTGATTTTTTGTTACAAGTTTGATTTTGGTGTCTTTTAGACAAGGATTCAGGAATCGGAATCGAAATCGGTCAGTATCAATCCGATTCGAATCGGATCGGTCCGATTCCGACTGGTTCTCAAGAAGAGAAACCAATCCGGAATCGGGATTTCTTAAAAAAATAAAAAATTTCAATTCCGACCAATTCAGGCCGATTCGGCCTGAATCTTTTTAAAAATATATTTAAAAAATCAAGATTTCGATTCCGATCCGATTTGACCGATTCAAAACCGATTCGATTGATTCTGGCAGAATTCAGATCAGAATTGATCCTTAACGCCCTGTTTGGTAACATTATTAAGTACCTCTATCACTGTCAATTTTAAAATTGATATTGATAGGAACTATTAAGAGGTGTTTGGTTAATTGTATCAATTTTAAAATTTGTAGTACAAACAAAGCATATTATGTAATACAAATGTCCACTTGTATTACTTTTGATATTGATATTTCAACATTTGAAAATATTAATATCATTATTGATATGGTACCAAAAATGAAACTCTAACCAAACAGGGCATAAAGTAGGAATCAGATCAAAATCGGCCGATCCGATTCTGGAATTGGCTGCTTCCACGATATATGCTTTTGGATGTTTTCATGCTATTACTTAGTTTCCATTTGATTTGGCAGTTCATTTCGATTGGATTTAGTGGATTTTGAATGAACATTCAGATTTATTTCAAATCTGATTTTTTTAGTTAATCTTCAGATTTAATTAGTTGTGTTTAATGTTTGTTTATGGTTTGCTTATTCGATTTATATTTGCATCCCATCCAATCCATCGGACTTGCATTCGATGCCTGGTTTGCAATTGTTCACATCGGTACATGAATGTCATCATTGCATTTCATATGTTGGAGTACAAGAATGTGTATTGCCTAATGAAATGGGCGGCATACCAGTGTTCCTTTCCCTGATGTAAATTCTTATAAGCTTGGAAAAAGAACTCGGTATTACGACGTACCGATATGGAATTTACCCAACCAAGATGGCAAATACTTGACTCATCATAAAGGGAAAAGGATCGTTGGCAACGGAGCTGGCCAATGCCGCCGTCCATATCAACGTCCCAAGAGAGATCCAATGGAGCCGTCCAAAGTGGCGTACCTGTAAAAGGGTGTTAGCTCCTTAATTTTAATTTGGCTTTTCGCGTTTCAGATTTAGTTAGTTTCATTTGTTTTCTCTGTCAAGGCCCAAAGAGCTGGTTCTAGTTCAATCGGCCTAGTTGGCCAGTCTTCGTGTCTTCTTGGGCTCAATAAGCCCTTAGGCCCGAAGGGCCTGTTTTGATGCCGATGCCTTGTTGTGATATCCCTGCGCGGGCCGGTATTGAAGTCACCCAGCTATGGCCTTCGCCCGTCTGATAGTTTCCAAGGGGTGCCAGGCCATCACCCTCAACCTAACCCTTGCAAGGGGCTGCTGTCCCCTTTTCTTGGCTTCTGCAGAACCTGTTTTAAGAAATTTTTTTGTGGGCTGCAATGGTGAAATGAAGAGGCCAAAGTGGGGCTGAAGAGGGGGCTGCTGGAGCCCAATTGGGCAGACTGCACAAAGAGCAAATTTCTGAACCTGTTTGAGAGTGCTCGGAGGGCAGACAACAAGAGAGTTTTGGATCAAGGATCGCGGGATCGGGATGGGATCGGGATTGGTGACCATTGATCTGATCTGGATCGCAATGTATTGGTCTGAATCGGCCGATCCTCCAGATGAAAAGATGATCCTGAATTGGTCCAGATCGGCCAATTTTTTTATTTTTAAATCATAAAAATTCTCAAAAATCAAAAAAATCATAGGAATAAGTAAAAAAATTTAAAAAATGAAAAACGATGTGGATGACAGTCTACCAAAACAATGCCATGCAAGGTACGTTCATTTCAAGAAATTGTCATATCAGTACAAACCATCATATAAGAGAGAGAAGAAAATTAAAATAGATATTTATAAAATTTAAGTATATAACACATTTTATGATTATGAATCTTATATAAATATATGATAGTATAAGTGATAGTGAAATATGTTAATATGTTTATATTATCATAAACCGGCGCTTGGGAATCGCGGATGTGCGGTGGTATCAGGGGAGCCGGAAGGACCAAAGCGGGGAAAGGGACCCAAAGCAAAGATCGGGGGGGGGGGGATGAAAATCACCTATTTTAGGAGGGATCAGTGGTCACCAAGAAGAATAACTGAGGGGGGGGAGACCACGAGGGCTTGAAGAAGAGGGAGGAGATGAGAATCGGGGGTGGGGGAGAAAGGGGTTGATCTCCCCCTTAGTGGGGGGAATCGATCCAGGAATTAGGTCCCGGATTGACCCAATTCCGGACATTTTTAGAGTCTGATGCTCGGGATTGAGTAATCCATGGTCCGATCCAGCTGGATCGGACTGATCCTAGGCGATCCTGTCGATTCCAACCATTGTTTACGGAATCGGTGGAATCGGACCGATTCCGACCGATTCCGGAATCGCATCGGATTCCGATCCGATTCCATGCGGAAGGACCGATTCCGGCATGAATTCCGCGGAATCGGTAGGAATCGGTAGGAATCGGTCGGAATCGGAATCGGATCGTTTTTTTTTTTTGCTATTCCAGTCGGATCGGCCAGAATCGGTCCGAATCGGTCCGAATCGGCCGGAATCGGATCGGAATCAAAATCGGATCGTTTTTTTTTTTTGCTTTTTTTTCTTACCGATTCTGGATCGATTTTCTTCCATTGAATCGGTCGGAATCGGTCTGATCCGATCCGATCCGGATCGGATCGGTACCCACCGATCCCGATTCCGATTCCGATCCCGCGATCCTTGATTCCAACCGATCCGGCCAGATTTTGAGTCTGGATCGCTAGTTCCGCCCTCAATCGGATCTGTTAGGGCCGATTCGATCCAAGAATCAGACGATCCCGATCTAGATCAGCCAATTCTGCAATCTATGTTTTGGATGACACAAAGGGGCTAAGATGGAATATTTAAGGGGAGGCCACAAGGGGGCTATGTAAGGGACTGTTTGGGTAGAAAATTGAGAGCTCACCCGTAGAAGACTTGACCCATCAAACAGCTTCCAAGAATCTCTGGGTCATCACCCTCACCTAAGGTCCTAAAAGGGAGTGGACCAGGGGTGTTTTGGGGACCGGCTGATGACCTGTTTGGGGTCGGTTGGAGGGCTATGCGAAGGCATGTCTTGGACCTGTTTTGAGGTCGAAGTTAAGGCCTGGTTAGGAAACTGATGTAACCTCGAATTTAACAAAAAGATTAGTTCTCTTTGTTTTGGAAATTCATTTTCCTTTTGAATTTGAATTTGATTTGATCAGACCTTAGCATTGACTTTATAAGAAAATAGATGATATTTCATAAAAGTACTAGCTAGGGTCAAAATTTATTTGTTGAGGTCGTTAGGTTTTCAGATTCTCCTTTGAAACTTTTCAGATTTCAAGTTTGTTTATGGATGTTCTTTCAGACTTACAGATTTCAGATTTTTACAAATTGGCTTGGATTCCGAATTTTGGAGTTCAGATTTTTGAATGTGTGGCTCAAGTCGGAATCTGGTTCTAGATGTAGATTCTGACAGAATTATGTATTGAATTTGATTTAAACGGTTTGATGTTGTTCCCATTTTACAGATTGCAGATTTCAGTTTTTTTTTATTTGTTTTTGTTGTCTTGCCTTCCAAAAATTCATGGTGCAGTCCTCTCCTCTTTGTGACATTAATCTATGCACCGAATCATGAAGTTCGCTTGTTCTCTTAAATATGAGACATGATTACAATTTGAATGACCAGAAATCAGGTCCTTTTGAGTCCTTGATGAACATGGAACTTGTCTGATCAATTTGAGATGAAAAGCACCCGGTCTTTGATAGACTTGTGGGCATTCCTCTCACTGATTTGAAATTGAGCTTGTCCCGGCCTTTGATTGGCTTGTGGGGACTCATCTCCTTGTCTTGGGACTGAGCATATCCCGGTCTTGATAGACTTGTGGGAAATTAGCTCATGTCGATCTTCATGGCTCCTCCATAAGTTGATGAACTTGTCATTTAATGGGCGGCATGTACCCGGTCTTGATAGACTTATGGGCATCCCCCACTGTTTTGAGATTGACTACACCCGTCTTTTGATAAGCTTGTGGGCGATCAACTCACTGATTTGAGATTGAGCATGTCCCGGCCTTTGATAAGCTTGTGGGCACTCATCCCATGGTTGGTCATCCTCATTAGCCTATGGTTTGGGCATGTTGACATGTTGATCGTGCAGCCTTCCCATAGCATAATGGGTAAGTAACTCCCTCTTGGGGCATGGTAAGACATTGGGGTCTTTTCATTAGACCTTTGTATGTCCACCTTAAAAGTTAAGGGAAGGTTTAGAACCGACCCATAAATTCTTTTAAGTTTAGCCGAGACCGTATGTGGCGGGTTTTTAGCCGGCTGAGATGCTTGCCATCGGTTTGTTGAATTAGTTAATGAATTTTTATTTAATTTCTGTGAATTGTTTGTTTTATTTTGATTTTTGAATTATGGGTCAAGAGGCGTGCTTGAAGCCGGCCTATTGCTTTCCCATTTATTTTCATTCTTTTAAATTATGCCGAGACCATGTGGCGGGTTTTTAGCCGGCCAGATGCTTGCCATCGGTTTGTTTAATTAGTTAATGAATTTTTATTTAAATTTTCATTTGATTGTGCATTTTACAAGAGAGAGATCCTTTTTTTTTCTTTTTTTTTTTGTCCGCATGGCTTCAAGCTAATGGGCCCGGGCCCATTTCCTCCTTGCGCCCGCTGGCTGGTCCAGCGGGCCTCTTTTTCTTTTCTTTTTTTAACTCTCTCAAAAGGTGGGCCCCACAGCAGTTGACCGGTGGGTCAACGGGTCTCACGCGGCCACCCGCGCGCGCGGCCGCAGCGGGCGCGCGCGTGGCTCGCGCGGCCGTCGCCTCCCCGCGGCTCCCGTCTCCTTTTTTTTTTTCATTTTTCTTGTCGGTGGGCCCCGCCCCCTATTTCCACGGCCCCGGGACCAATGTCGGGAGACATTATTCCCCGGCTACGAGCGTCTTCCGGCAGCGGACGGCTCCGCGAGCTCTTCCGGCGACGGTGTGGCTTCCTGCGGCCTCCGACGGCAACTGCGAGAGGGAAAAACGATCTTCCAACGGCAACTTCAGGGAAGAAGGGAACCCGGCGAACCTTGTTGGCTGCGGCTTCCAAGCTCACGACGCTCGCGGCACCTGCAGAGGGGCTCCGGCGGGTACAGCTTCAGGCGACGGCTTCTGACGGCAGCTTCCGGCGGCCTCCCAGCTTCTCCTAGCTCCGAGGACGATAGAAGAACTCCCGGCGGACTCCTACGGCGGTGAGGGAACAACCGGACGGTACTCCTCCCTCTCTATCTCCCTTTTCTCAGCCTCTCTCTCTCTGTTTGTTGAGCTCTCTGGGGGGGTGTTCGCGCAGGGGGGTATTCACGCTCTCTCTGCCTCGCCTTCCGGTCGTCCTCTCCTTGGCACGACGGGTCTCTGGATGTCTTATAGGCATCGGGCTCTCCTCCTTTCATCGGGAGACCTGCCGTGAAGGGGTTCCGGCATCGAGACGGGCTCAAAACAATCCCGAGACCTCCGGGATCGACCCGCCTTGCTCCCTTAACGTTATCTGCTTCTATAACCGTCCACTCCCCCATCCGAGAAGGACTCTCCCCCTTTGGGATAGGCTCGGGGCCTATATACGCGGGATCCTTCCCTCTGCGTACGCCAACTCCGAACGGATTTGGAACAATCCCGCAATAATCGGGATCGACCTATATCCCTTCCTACGACAGTTTCCTGCCATCTCTGGCTCCGGGGGAGAATCCGACGGGAGTCGGTTTCCTTCCCTAATCCGGCAGCTTCTCTTCCTTTTTCTCTTTCTTTTTTTTTTTGAATGGGCCAGTCATATGAGATGGGCGTGAATGGGCCTGTTTGGGCCGAGCATGCCATTCCTTTTGTTTTCTCCCTTTTTTTTTTGAAAATTTTTGGTTACAACAGAAACCAAAATGAAACTGAAATGGGGTCTGAAATGGAACTGTGTAGGGGTTGTTCAGGTGGGCCGAACAGGGGACTATGTAGGGAGCAAATAGGACCTGTTTTGGGGTCTGTCTAATGGGTCGAATTGGGGCTGGAAGGAGACGGGACCTGACCTGGCTGAGATCTGTTTAGGGGGGGTCAAGTGGGACCATATTGAGGGTCTAGATGTGAGCCAAAATGAGGCCTGTTTGCGGACAGGAAGATGGGACTGTGTAGGGGCTGAATAGGGCCTGTTTTAGGGTCTGTTTAGTGGGCCTAACAGGGGGGTGGAAAGAGATCTGTTTAGGGTCTGATTGAGGACCGAACAGAGGCCAATTTGGAGTAGACCGTTGGGCAATGGGATGTCGATAATGATAAAGGCAGGTTCAGGCCATGAGAGGGATAGAGAAAGAAATGAGAAGGGATAGAGAAGGGGCACCCATAAAGGGCTACATGACTGGAGCTTGCCCTTACCTTCTTTTTCTTTTTCTTCTTCCTCCTTCTGCTTCTTCTTCCTCTTCCTTGGCCGCGGCTGGCAGGTGGTCCGCACACAATGGGGCAGCAAGGGAGCTGATAGCATGTCCAACCTTTTTCTCCTTGGGTGGCTTTGTTCTTTTGTAGGATGAGGGGAGAGATGAAGGGTTACGTAAGATTAAATGCAAGATGACTCTTCCCCTTTCTTAGGCCATTCAAGTTAATTTGACCTTTCATTTCTTTTAGGCCATCTTAATGCTTTGTCATTAAGCTTCATTAACCATCCCATTGTCCCATGTTGACCCATTAATGGGATGGGATGAGGTGGCAGCGGATGTGGCAATGTTAATTAAGCCAATTTTGTTGACCATGCCCCAACCCACTTCATACTTGATGGGTTGTGCAATTGGGCTATCAAGTGGGTTGAAAAGCCTTCTTTTGGGCAATTAGAAGCCAGATCAGCTGGTGGGCCTGCTGATGGGCCTGAATTGTCTATGTAATGGGCCTTATCGCACCTTCTTTGGGTCAATTATGGGCTGGACCAGCTTGTGGGCCTGCCTCCTGAATTGCCCAACTGATGGGCCTTAGTGTGCCTCCCTTGGGCCAATTGGGGACAGACCAGCTTGGTCCTTGGCCTGGTCTTTCTTTTCATTTTTATTTTTTTTTTGAAAAATTGTGGCGCCAACAACCACCTACACTGCAAGGCCAGCAACCCAGTGACAAGCTCCCCTCACCACCATGGACTAGATAAGGAGCCTCAAATGCTCCTTGCCACAGCATTCAAATCGACCAAATTGTCCACCATCATGCCCATCAGATCAAGTTGCCCACTATCATGCCCCTCCAGATGCTGCCAAACCACTTGGTACCTTCTCCTTCATCGTCCAAAGATATTTTGGTGGAGTAAGCTAAGTTCATGAAGGAATGCTGTAGCATGAACGGTAAATTGTGAATGTCAAATATCAGACAAAGCTACTCTGACTTTATTTGAACAATGCTGCTACAGTAAGTACCGCATAGAGTGTATGAACAAAACTTTTGCCACTTCCAGTATGTCAGGACCATTTCAGCATCAAAAGATGCCTGGCAGAGACCTCGGTCCTGAGTCTCAACACTCTCTGACCATCCAGGTCAACCCAGCCTGATCTAAAACCACCTAGCGGGATCAATTTCAATCTGGTTTAGCTTGGTTTAATATGGTTCACACCGGTTTATGCCGCTTTGATCAGCCAATTTAAGTCCAATTCTTTCCGGTCTGACCCAGCCCACCCTGTTCCATCTGGTCCTCAGCCGGTTTAGCACTGATTCGAAGTAGTTCAGTACAGTTCAGGGCTGGTTTGGGCAGTCCAGAGGACTCAACCCAGTTTAGTTGGTGCAAATCATTTCGAACTCAGATTGATCCAATTCAGTCAGGATCAGTGCAGTATAGTTCAATCTCCTTTAGCCAACGAGTCAATGCAGTTCAAACAATTCGACATAGCTTCAGACTGGTCAAAGTCGAGAAATGTGTGGTTCAATCAGCACCAACTAGTCAACTCGGTCAAATAGCATATTGCAACGGGTTTTGTCACCTTGTCCTCGTCAGTTTGGTATCAGAGCCAGTGTCGACTTGTGTCGATGAGTCGGGATCCCTATGTTGTGCGGTGTGGGACACCAACACTTCAAGTTTGACATCACCCTGCCACATGCAATGTATGCTAAGCGTTTTTGTCAAAAGATTCTAGGAATTATATCTCACAGTCACTTCTCGAGTCAATCGTCTCGAGCTTCATCGACATTGAAAATGGCTGTGTTACTATTCAATTTGCAGCATGAACACCTTGACATGTAGATGATGCATGGTTTGAAATTATTTCATACAGTCTCTACAATATTTTGAGGCATGACATGTGTAGATGATGCATGGTTTGAAAATAACTTAAAATAAAACCTTTTCAATGAGTAAAAGTGATATTTTCAATTAAGTTATGACATTAATGGTGAAGTATGTTTGGCCAGCTTCAGCCCACTTTGGCCCGATCGACCCATATGTTGGCCCACAGCCAAGTTGGCCTGCAAGCTCGCGGACCAGCCTGGTCTAGCCCATTGTCACCCCATTATTATACATGCTATGCCATGTCCATATGGGATTTCTAATATTTTTTACGGTTATACAAGTGATATAACCCTTAATTTATTTGAGCAAGAGTTCCAAGATCAGATATTGATGCATCCGACTGCAGGAAACACAGTGCAGATGAATCTAAATTAGATCCAACCCCTGCTGCTTACCGAGGTCTAACAGCTATATCCATAGCTCTCCCATCTCATACCATCCTTCTCTTTTTGTATTTGCTGACTTAAGTATATCTGGGCTTGCCACTGGGACATCTAGATCACAATAGCCCAATCTTCTCGATCAACACCTCGACTCTTTTTAAAATGCTAGGGTAAGAGAGAAACTGACGTTATGCAAAGTTGCCGATCCTATTGAAGTCTTTGACGAGTTCTTCTCTCCCTTATACTTTATGCCAATTACCAGCTTATGTCGAACACATCTTGTCCACCTTAACAGTCAATAGAGCGAACAACTCAACAACAAGCATTTGTATGCGCCTCTTGCAAGCTCTACCAGACCAAATACTGTTGAGAATTAGTTACTGCTGACTTTCCATATTTTTATATCATTTCTCCAGAAGAACCAGTCTTCGTTACTGGAATTTTCCATATTTAACACAAAAAAGGTAAAAGAGGATGCACAGTGGTTGTAGTAGACGACGAATTGGTCCAAATTTTCGCCATGAGAAAACTTATGCAAAATTATTTTTCACATTTTTCTTATCATTCAACTGGACATCCAAGAAAAACAGGACATCCAATAACCCTCGTTGGCGTAAAAATGACAGTATACCATCGAACCCGCTATGAAACTCCAAGATCTTGCGCGTAGGCATCAGTCACTCCATCGAGCATTTTCCGAATTAGAGGTTAGCATTGGAAATAAAGCAGACAACAGCATCATCAAGAGAAGTCGGCAGGAACCGGCTAGCAGAGAGAAGCAAATACCAGCGCATTGCCACAGCAGGTGGAGGCGATCTTGGAGAGATCGTTCGCCGAACCCACCGCGCCATGCGGTACCAGGTCTGGCCGCTTCCGCCTGCTGCGGATCCCGCGGCCTTGCTCCGTCCCCGTAGGTTCCTCGGCGGAGGCGGCCTCGCGGTGGTTTTCCACCTCGACGAAGCGCGAGCTCTGTCCAAGGGGGACCAGCCTGGCGGGGCTTGCGTGCATCCCCAACATGCTTGGAGAGCGACGGTGGGTTGACGCTACAGAGGCTGGAAGGGACCCGAGAGAACGGGGTCAAATAGACTGAGCTCCGGACGAAGTTAGGAGAAAGACCAGTACAGTTCAGTGTCCGGAGTCAGATTTCGTCTAGGTAAAACTAGGTGGATGTCATGGCATAGTGAGCAACGTTCGTATATATCGAGAGGTGAAATGCGTCATCCAGCAGATTCCCTCGCTTGGAAAAGAGTGGATGAACTTTATCCGGATTTTGCATCAGAAAAACACAACATTCGGCTTGTATTGGCCGTCGATGATTTTAACTCATTTGGCAACATGTCTTCAAAGTATAGTGTGTGGCCTATAGTTACATTGGTTTATAACTTACCACCATGGATGTGTATGAAAGCGGCTAACACGATGATTTCATGTCTAATACCGGGTCCAAGAGCCCCCGGAAATGATATCGATGTATACTTACAGTCGTTGGTGGAAGAGTTAAGAAATTTGTGGGAGATCGGATTGGAGACATATGATGTTTTAGCGAAAGAGAATTTTCTATTGAGAGCTATATTGTTGGGTACCATAAACGATTTTCCGGTTATGCCAACCTTTCCTACTTGAGTACTAAGGGAAAATTAGCATGTCCGATATGTAATGAAGAAACAAATTCGGTTCGACTAGTTCATAGTCGAAAACAATGTTATTTAGGACATCGGCGATTCTTACCCATATCACATCGGTGGAGAAAGAATCATTACAGACATCTATTTGATGGTCGCCGGTGTGAGGGGTACACTAAAGATACTAACCGGACATGAGATTTGGAGACAACAACAGGAGACTGACCCTGTAAGATTCGGAAAAACATTTAAGAAATATTTGGAGAGCTTGAGAAAGAATTTGACAAAAAATAAGAACTGGAAGAAAAGAAGTATCTTCTTTGAAAGACTGCCATATTGGGCACGCCGATTGTCCGACATCATTTAGACGTGATGCACATCGAGAAGAATGTGTGTGACAATATTTTAGATATGTTCAACCTATCCGGATCGGATAAAGACAACCCGAACTCTAGAAAAGACTTGGTATAGTTAGGAATCCGTCCCGTAGTTATATCCACAATGAGAGTTCATCTAGGTTTCCGCATGCTATCTATAAGCCGAGTAACGCATAAAAGACTCGCATACTCGAATTTGTAAAGAGCATTCGAGTGCCGGATGAGTATTCATCAAATTTGAGTAGGTGCGTAGATCTAAGTAGTAGGATCATTAGTGGATTAAAAAGTCATGATTGTCATGTAATGATGCAAGTGATTATTCCTCTTGCTTTTCAAGGGATCGTACCAAAAGACGTACTCAAGCCCATTGTAGAGTTATGTCAGTATTTTAAAGTAATTTGTGCTAAAGTTTTAGATACTAGTATTTTAAGGGATTGGAAATCAAAAATTGCAATCACAATGTGTAAGTTAGAGCAAATCTTTCCACCGTCATTTTTTGATATTATGGTTCACCTTGTTGTGCATTTGGCTTACGAAGCTAGAATATCCGGACCGCCCAATACCCAGTGGATGTATCCGATTGAAAGATATTTAAAGAGATTGAAAGATTATGTTGGCAACAAGGCGAGAGTTGAAGGTTCCATTGCCCAGTGGCTATTTGGTAGAGGAGTGCACGTGTTTATTTCTTTGTACATGCGACATGAAAATGAAGATGAACGAGATCGGAACTACGATGGTGGTCCCTATGATGATGATCGTGAGCAGGTTCAATGTTTAAGGCAGTTGGACGTCCGTTGAGATACACTCGTGTACCTAGAATGTTGACGGAAAGAGAACAAGCTTTAATCCACTCATATGTGTTAAATCAAATTGAAGATATCAAGGATTTTCGTCAAAAATATAATGATGCTCTTATTAACGGAGGTAGGAATGAGTGTAGTTTTTCGGTTTGGTTTAGAGCACACGTTACAGAATTAAGGAACACAGGGTCTTCTAGATACAGTAAGGATCTAGAGATTTTATCACTTGGTCCATCCCGTTTTGCATCTTCATTATCCGGGTATATTTGCAATGGGTTTAGATTTCGGACAATGAATTCGGATTCAACCAAGGCCACTCAACTATGTGGGGTCATTGTAACTTCAGAACATCCATCCGTTGCGATGGATATTATGGACGAATTTTAGATATAGTAGAGGTATCGTTTGATAGGAATAGTCGTTTAGTATTGTTTGAATGTCAATGGTGGGATGTGTACAATAAGGACGAGAGGATTTAAGATTAATGAGTATGGATTTATTTCATTGAATACACAAAGGCAATTAGGGACAGATGAACCGTTTGCACTTGCAAATCAAGTCGAACAAGTTTTTTATGTGGAAGACAATATGAGTAAGGGATGGATGATACCAGTGAAGTCACTTCCACGTAACTACTATAACTTATCGGAAGGAAGCGATGATGAAGTAGAATCATATCAAGATGAACTTGTGAGCGTACCCGTCGCATTTGGTGTAGCCGATGAAGATGAACAACTACAAACAACCTATCAGATAGAAGTAGAAATGTGATTGTCTGAAAACCAGCCGGTTAGCTTGGAAAAATGCATAACACCCCACCCCGAGGCCGGTTTGCCCGATCGAAGCCGGATTCTATCTGGGATCGGGCAAACCGGCCGGATAGCTTGGAAAAATGCATAACACCCCACCCCGAGGCCGGATTGCCCGATCGAAGCCGGATTCCGGCTTGGATCGGGCAAACCGGCCGGATAGCTTGGAAAAATGCATAACACCCCACCCCGAGGCCGGTTTGCCCGATCGAAGCCGGATTCCGGCTTGGACCGGGCAAACCGGCCGGTTAGCTTGGAAAAATGCATAACACCCCACCCCGAGGCCGGTTTGCCCGATCGAAGCCGGATTCCGGCTAGGATCGGGCAAACCGGCCAGTTAGCTTGGAAAAATGCATAACACCCCACCCCGAGGCCGGTTTGCCCGATCGAAGCCGGATTCCGGCTTGGATCGGGGAAACCGGCCGGATAGCTTGGAAAAATGCATAACACCCCACCCCGAGGCCGGATTGCCTTGCCCGATCGAAGCCGGATTCCGGCTTGGATCGGGCAAACCGGCCGGTTAGCTTGGAAAAATGCATAACACCCCACCCCGAGGCCGGATTGCCCGATCGAAGCCGGATTCCGGCTTGGATGGATCGGGTAAACCGGCCAGTTAGCTTGGAAAAATGCATAACACCCCACCCCGAGGCCGGTTTGCCCGATCAAAGCTGGATTCTGGCTTGGATCGGGCAAACCGGCCGGTTAGCTTGGAAAAATGCATAACACCCCACCCCGAGGCCGGTTTGCCCGATCGAAGCCGGATTCTGGCCTGGATCGGGCAAACCGGCCGGTTAGCTTGGAAAAATGCATAACACCCCACCCGAGGCGGCAAACCGGCCGGTTAGCTTGGAAAAATGCATAACACCCCACCCAGAGGCCGGTTTGCCCGATCGAAGCCGGATTCCGGCTTGGATCGGGCAAACCGGCCGGATAGCTTGGAAAAATGCATAACACCTCACTGAGGCCGGATTGCCCGATCGAAGCCGGATTCCGCTTGATCGGCAAAACCCGGTTAGCTTGGAAAATGCATAACACCCCACCCCGTGTCGGATTGCCCGATCGAAGCCGGATTCCGGCTTGGATCGGGCAAACCGGCCGGTTAGCTTGGAAAAATGCATAACACCCCACCTCGAGGTCGGTTTGCCCGATCGAAGCCGGATTCCGGCTTGGATCGGGCAAACCGGCCGGGTAACTTGGAAAAATGCATAACACCCCACCCCGAGGCCGGATTGCCCACGAAGCCGGACCGGCCTGGATCGGGCAAACCGGCCGGTTAGCTTGGAAAAATGCATAACACCCCTCCTCGAGGTCGTTTGCCCGATCGAAGCCGGATTCGGCTTGGATCGGGCAAACTCCGATTAGCTTGGAAAATGCATAACACCCCACCCCGAGGCCGGATTGCAATTTTAAATATTATATTTGCATGAAGAAATTTAGCAAGAGTCGACGTACATCGAGGAGTGAGATAGCCGGTGGATCCACCGATCGTGCCGGTGGTTCTCGTGGCCCATCTCGGCCTACACCGGGGATGCGATGCCATCAGGTGGACCATCCCGGGCGGTTGACACTCGCCCTACTACGGCGACGCCCCCTATAGACTGTCCATCTTCTTCCGCCTCCGGTAAATATCAATTTTTTATATTTTGTAGATTTATAAATATCAATTTTTAAATGTGTTTAAAATTTTGGCATGCAGCTACAGTTGCTAGACGTGGGAGAGGTCCTGCAAAGGCGTATAATGTGCGGACATTAGCGCCTGGGGAGACCTTGAACGTCCGGGTCATTGGAGGATCGGGTGTAGGCCCGAATGGCCAGGAGGTCACCTCATATCTTGGAGTTTGCAACAGGGTACATTGTAACTTATGGCAACAGGATTCCATGACCCTTCCAGATGACAAGAAGGAGGCGATATTTAGAGACCTCGAGGTAAATAAAAGTACTTGAGCTTATTTGTTTTTTTTCACTTTAAAATTACTAATCTATGTATTCTTCCTGTAGCAACATTTTACATTTGAGTGGTCTCCATCTATAGATGCGGAAATTTTAAGGCATATGGGAGAGATGCAAAGAAAAGAAAGGGGTCATCTTAAGAAGAAGGTAAAAATTTCATATTTATTTTTTTAGTAAACGATTATGTACTGTAACTAATACAATTTTGGCGTACAGTATTTTACAGGACGCTCACTGGAGGAGGCACTTGTCGTTGTGCCTCCACAATGCGATCCGGACCAGTGGCGTCATATGTGTGAGATATGGCAGAGGGACGACAATAAGGTAAATAATTTATTTAATTTAAAAGTAATCCACATTTGATAACTCATTTTATTAGCTTGTCTTAACAAAACTAATGTGTTATGAACTTGTTTGTAGGCACTTAGCCAAAGGAATAAAACAAACATGGCTAATTTGAGCATGCCTTATAGGCGAGGTAGAACCAACATTCATCAGCTACAGATAGATTTTGTAAGTTTATAAGGTCTTTCTTATTCACTATTGTATATCTCGATAATAGTACTAATGTGTTCATAATGTTTTCTTTTAACAGACAAACAAAGAAGGGCGCCGTCCTACCCGTCCAGAGGTCTTCGAGATGACCCAGACGAAAGAGGCGGAGGATGGATCCCTCGTATGGCGCAACGAGGAAAGTCGTCAAGTTATGGTATGCAATATATTTATTTGTATCAACATTAGACAATTTTTATTTCATATAACAAATGACTTTATATTTAAATTATGTAGGATGAGATGCGCCAGTTGATGAATGCCCCCCAGTCAGAGGAATCAGATGCTCGGAATTCCGAGCATCCATTCTCTCCTGAGGATGCATTCATCACCGTGTTCGGCAGAGACAGGCCGGGACGGATCCGATGTGGGGGGAGAATACAGACCCGCAACACCTGGTATGGTGTATGCAGTGGAGGTGCGAGTACCTCTGCGGGTCCGGGCTACCAAGAGTTGGTGGACAAAGTCGACGCTCAAGCTACACAAATCGAGAAACAAAACTCAATGATCGACTCGCTCCAACAACAACTGGACACCCAACGTCAACAATTCCAAAAGTCGATGACACGGCTAACACAAGAAATGTTAGCTCAATTAAACAGTAGGCTCCCACCTGCAAATCCGTCTAGTTCGAGGCCACCCCAAGGCCGTACAGGCGCACGGGGAGACGAGGAGGAGGAGGACGATGACGAGGACGCAGAAGACGATGAGCGTTCTTTTGGGGAGGATGAGTGAGAGAGTTTACTCTCTATTTTATTATTTCTTTGTATTTGAGGTAGTTGTTGTGTAATGATACGTTTTATAAATATGAACTTTTTTTATTAAAGAATGTCAGTGTTTATTATGTATGAATGAATGTGAATGGCTTCGATCGGGCAAACCGACAAATTATTTGTGTATGTAGGTCTTGCTACGAGAATACAATTGTGTGAAATTTTTTTTTTTAAAAAAAACTGTAAGTTATTTGCGACGGCTCCTCTCAGCCGTCCCTAAAGTTCGTTTAAGCGACGGCTATTCATGTAATAGCGACGGCTCAAAGCCGTCCCAAAACCAGAAAATGCACCCCGGCGGGCGTTGACGGGGCCATAAAATGGGTTTTAGCGACGGCTTCCTAAGCCGTCGCTATTATTAACTTTAAGCAACGACTGTGTATGTAATGGCGACGGCTCTAAGCCGTCGCAAAACCAGAAAATGCCCCCTCGCGAGTGTTGCCGGAGCTGAAAATTGGGTATTAGCGACGGCTCTAAGCCGTCGCAAAACCAGAAAATGCACCCCCGCGGGGCTGAAAATTGGGTATTAGCGACGGCTGAGAGCCGTCGCTTATAATTACTGTCGTTTACTAGCGACGGCTTATGGTAGCCGTCGCAAAAAAAGTTTAAAGCAAAAATTGATGTTTTGGCGACGGCGAGAAACCGTTGCTAATGGCTTTTACGGGTTTAAATTTATTTGCGACGGCTTTGTTCCGTCGCTAATAACTTTATGAGGGACGGTTTCGGCCGTCTCTAATAACTTAATTGCGACGGCGTTAATTGTCGCAAATAATCCTAAAAGCGACGGCTTATCATTAGCCGTCGCCATTAAAATTGGCGACGGGCTTATTTGCGACAGGATTGCGACGGCGGAACAGCCGTCGCTATTACCTTATGGCGACGGCTTTTGTATTTGTGGCGACGGCGGTCAACCGTCGCTAATGACCTTATTTCCTGTAGTGATTAAATTACTAAAATAAATATCCTTACCCTTAACATTAAATTACTAAAATAAATATTCTCTCTCTCTCTCTCCGAGATACCTCTCAAAAGGAGTATACAAATATTCTCACAATATCACAAACATCCTCTTACGTCAAATTATAAAAATCCGGCGAGATTTGAACCACGTAGTCTACAATTATCTCAATTTTTATTAAATAACAGAGTTACTTTAAAAAATATATAAAACTAACTTAGTAAAAACTTCACATGAATCTGATTTTATTTAAAGTCGGTTGATAATTATATGACTCACTTTAAATACAATTTAACCCTTAAAAAAGTGATTAAAGATTAACTACAACGTCGGATTCCGAGAATCCGACTTGAAAGGTGGACAACGATTGTCCAACTTATCTTCACCTTTTTACCCGAGTCCCTCTCCTGGTTTTTACCGCCTGTTCTCCCTCTCTTTCTGCGGCGGTACATCTGGGAAGCTTCCGACGACGATGGATCACCGCAGTGTTGGTAGAGGACTGTGTGGCAACGATGAAAGCTATGCTTGGCAGCGGCGGAGGAACTAGCAGTGATGGTGGATCTGTACGGCAAAGGATATTGCTGCAACGGCAGATGCAAATCAAACTGCAGTGGCCGCGGAGGAAGATTTGTGCAACGGCAACAGAGGCCTAGCTCGGTTGGCATCTTCCTCGCTGAGTTTGCGGGAGGGCGAGGTTCGAGGGGGCCGATGGCGCTTAGCCCTCCCCCTGAGAGAGGAGGGATTTTTGGTGGAGACTGAGTCAACGGAGGCTCGATCTACCGTCGTCTGCACGATGAGTTTCCGGGAGTTTTTTTTTGAAATAACACCCTTTTTTTTATTTTTTGTAAAAATAGCATCCTAACTTATTAATTTGCAAGAATAGCACCGTTCGACCCAAGTCGTTGTTTCACACAACGACTTTTCATAAAGTCGTATTATATATATACGAATTATGTAGAAAATTTTTTAGTCACCGTCTCTGTATAAAACCGTAGGTAATTAAGTTAATTATGTTGTAAGTCGTATAATTATAATACGACTTATATTTAAAGTCGTTAAACGATACTACGACTTTGTAATCGCATTTTATGCCCCCGGAGTGCCTTTCCCGCCCACCCGTTCGTCCGAGAAAACGTCACCTTCGTTCCCTCGCCCATTGGAGCCGACAGTGGCTGAGGGGTCCTGGCAGCACGGCGGCGGCGGCATCCAGCGGCGGAAGGAGTTGGCGGCGGCGGCGTCCATCAGGCGGAAGACCTCTTTTCTGCTGTGCGGTGGCGGCGGCGGCTACGGCGGAAGAAAGGAGCTTTGGGAAGAAAGGGGCTTTGGGGGCGGCAGCTAGGGCGGACAGTGGCTGAGGGGTCCTGGCAGCGCGGCGGCGGCGGTGTCCATCAGGCGGAAGACCTCTTTTCTGCTGTGCGGTGGCGGCGGCGGCTACGGCGGAAGAAAGGGGCTTTGGGAAGAAAGGGGCTTTGGGGGCGGCAGCTAGGGCGGAAAAGGGGATTTTTCCGGTGACATTCCTTCTCGCTGGTCATAAAGACCGTTTGGTAAAGTTGATCCATCTCGACGGTTTTAAGCTTATATATTTCAATGAGCATTCATCGGTTTTAAACTAGATGAGCAGTCCTCTTATATATTTCAATGCCGGTTTAGATAGATGAGCATCTCCACAGTTTTAAGCTTATATATTTCAATGAGCATTCAACGGTTTTAAACTAGATGAGCAGTCCTCTTATATATTTCAATGCTGGTTTAGATAGATGAGCATCTCGACTTAAATCATGTCCTAAACTTTTCATTTATTGTTCCAAGTGCATGAAAAAGTACACATGAGCAGAATTTTTTTACCAATCAGTTTTGGTTGGTGTGAGACCCAAAATCACCTTTTAATAGGTTACTACAAAATATAAAAAAGTATCTAAGGTTAGAAAAAAGGTGATATAGGACACGTAGAAATGTTCCATAAGACATATGATAGAAAGAAGTTGTCAGTCAAAGAAGAGTGTGATATTGTACTTGATTGTAGCATTGTCTTACTACATTTTCAGGGGAAAAGAGTTTAAGTATGTCATTCAAGAAAGGAGCAGACTCTCATGATTTTCCAGTCATACCTACCAATTTTAGTATGACAAAGTTATTGTCACAATACACTTATAATATTACTCCTCCGAATATTGAAGCCGGACCGAGTAATACAACCTCTTGTCACAATGAGACGGAGATAAATGAAGAATTTGAGTCAGATGGTACATATGATGAATCCGGAAGTGATGATGAAGAAATACCGAACCAAATGCTTGATAGCATTGTCGTTGTTGATGAGAGTACCATGAAAATGAAGATGTTAATTGGATAAATGGTGCAATTGCCGATAACACATACATAGATAGTGATGATTCAAATGTTGGTGGGACAGAGAATGACGAGGTAGTCAGAAGTGAAGGTGAACATGTTGAAATTGCCGAACAAGATGTCTTCACTTCTAAAGAAGATTTAATAGCCGTTGTTGCTTGTTGGTCCTTGAAACGCAATGTGCAATACCGAACAGAAAGGTCGTCGAAGTCTAAACTAACGTTGATATGTCATGCGAAGCATCAAGGTTGTAAATGGAGGTTACATGCATGTGTTAGCAAAAGAGTAGGTGGTTTATGGAAAGTTACCAAGTATGATGGTAATCACACATGTACTACTTCGGCAGATAGTATGAGTCATAAACAACTTACATCCACCACAATATGTCGTATAATTTTACCCATACTTCGATGTCGGCTGAATGTTCAACCAACAGACATAATGGATATGGTACAAGTTAAATATTCCATATGACCATCATACTATAAGACGTGGAATGCTAGAAGAAAAGCTTTTGAAAAATTGTTCAGGGATTGGGAAAATTCATATACCCACCTCTTGAGATACATGGAAGCTGTAAGATTGACGATGCCAGGCACAACATACAGTTACTTATGTGAAGATGATAACAATTCAAGGTTAAAATTTTTCTTTTGGAGTTTTCAGCCATGTATTGAAGGTTGGCGTTTTTGTCGGCCAGTTTTAAGTGTAGATGGTACATTCCTTCATGGAAAGTACCGTGGTACACTACTCGTTGCTTGTGGGGTGGACGCTGACCAAGGGCTTATTTCCCATCGCATTTGCAATAGTGAACAGTGAAAATAATGAATCGTGGTCATGGTTCTTTGAACAAATGATAACATGCATCTCATCAATTAGAGAACGACGCCATGAACTTTGTTTTATTTCTGATAGACATATCTCGATTAAAAGGGCAATAGAGCAATGGTTTCCTTTGGCATCCCATCGATATTGTCTACGCCATTATCGGCAAAACTTTCAAAAACAGTTTTCAGGGGCAGATCTTTACAAAAGAATGTATAATGCAGGCGTTACTTGTAACATGATTGATTTTAATAGCCGAATGGGCGATATCCAACTACGTTCTCCAGAGGCTTATGAGTAGTTGGTACAAGTGAATCCAGAGCATTGGGCTTTAGCATGTGACACAGATGGAAAGAGATTTGGAATCATGACAACAAACTATTCAGAATGTTTTAATAGCGTCTTAAAAATTGCTAGAGGATTGCCCATTCATGCTCTTATACACATGACATACCATCGTGTTAGATTGATGTTTTTTCAACGCCGTGCAAAGGGTTTGAACATGGAGACACATCTCACACCACGATTTGAAAAGAAATTGACAGAGATGAAAGAAAAGAGTAGGGAGATTATTATTGGAGCCCGAGTTAACATGGGTGAATGGGATGTAAACGACTCACAAGGTCGTGTGTTCCGAATTGATATCAACGAGAGATCACTATCATGTACCTGTTGTGAGCCTCAGTTGCTTCATTTCCCATGTAAACATGCAATTTGTACTATTGGTTCTGTAAATTGGGATCCATATATTTATGTATCTGATTGGTTCACAAGTCAGCAATATTGTTTAGCATACAAATGGGAATTTCATACCGTCTTAGATGCACGCTACTGGCCAGTCTTTGATCGAAGTAGGAATTTGATCCCCTTATTACCGCCAAGTATTGTTCGGAGAACTGGCAGGCCACGAAATAAAAGATTGCCAATGGTAATGGATCGCAATCCAAGTAGACAACGAAATCAATGCAGCATCTGTAAGGAACGAGGTCATAATCGGTCTACATGTGTTCTTAGACGTAATAAGTACGTATATTATGCATGTATTTTTTTTCATGTAATTGCTTCTTGTTTTGTGTTAATTTCGTCCAACTTATGATTGATATTTAATTTACAGCAATGGATCTAGGACCGCGTGACACGACTTTGTTACTTGGACAGGCTACACATCGCTCTTCACGACCTGAGGTAATTTTTGGTTATTATCATTCTTGTTTATATTCTATAAATATTTGAAAAATCTGAAAAGCACATTTGTTATATTTTTTATTTGCAGGATGGTACTTTGTTGACATTAGTTAGTCATTTTAGACATATGTCCACCTGGGTTATAAATAATGACCTTGTTTTGTGTCAATTACCGGTTGATGACAATGCAGAAAACCGGTTGGTGTGTCTTCGTCATACAAGAGCATTAATGTTAATGTTCATTGGATGTTTTTTGATGCCAGACACTTCTGGCAGTGAGGTACATATGCAGTATTTATTGTTTATGGAAGATATAGACTTGTGTGGTAGGCTTTCTTGGGGTAGTGCGGTCTTGGGATTTTTATACCGCCAGTTGTGTTCAGCGACATCCTCAATACGTAATCGCATAGGAGGATGTCTTCATCTATTACAAGTACGTGTTAATTTTGCAAATAACTATACAACATTGTAACTTAGGCACTTCTGGTAGTTTTTTCTAACTTATCATGCAATTTGTTGATAGATTTGGTCTTGGGAACATATACACGTCGGTAGACCGTTTATTCCGCGGCCGTTTCTTGATTTGCACGGTCCGAGACCAGTGGGACATAGGTATGATCTATGTCAAAGAACATCTAATTACTTACTTAGTTAAGTAGAAATCTCTTGTAATGTGCTACTATTTTACAGGTGGAACTTAAATGCAGACATTATACGTCCAAAGCACCGGTTTACTTTACTTTTTTACCGCAACGAATTGGATATGGAAGAAGCTAGCCAGGTAATCCAGGCCATTCGTCATTACTCGTCTTTAGTTTCTTCAAATTCCTAATTAGTGTATAAAATCATCCATGACAGATAATATGGCAACCGTATACAGAAGAGGTGATGAATTCTGTACCACCTGTCTGTTTGGAGAGTAGGGATTTGTGGTTAGCTTCGGTTCCGCTACTATGTTGCTCGGTCATGGAAATCCATGCTCCTGAAAGAGTGTTGAGGCAATTTGGACTTCTTCAAAATGAGCCAAATGACCGAGAACAATATGATAGGAAGGATGGACGTGGGCGTTGGTCCACAGATTGGACACTAGAGTATGGAAGGTATATTACATGGTGGAATGCAAGGACGGACCATGTATATAGGGACGGAGAGGGAGAGAACGCTGAACATAATGAAGAGCAGACACAGCGGTACCACGATTGGTATATGGAACATACAGTTCCATATCTTGTCAGAAATGTTGCAGAGCCTCCAACACAGTACTATCCAAGAGGACCTTCAGAAAGAGAAATGGTAAATCATTCTTACTTCATGTTGAAGTTGTCTACATATGATTTACCACATCTTTACAAAAGAATTATGTCTTAATGTTTGATATTGGACAGCTTGGTACACATAAGCGCATCACGGAAATGTTGGTTACACGCAACGACTATCAACTTCAACAAACAAAACTAGAAATCCTTGAGTTGCAGCGAGATATGTACAACAAACTCCACGTTGCGATGCCAACATACCCACCGGCTCAAGATCCAATGCAATCCCCATTTGGTGCATGGTTACAACCTCCGTTCTTACATAGTGGACCCGGGGAGCCTTCCTCAAGACGGCAAGAGCATAATACAGAAGAGGGTACACAAGAGGGCACACAAGGAGGTGAAGAGGATATGACTACACCGGCAGAAGCCATATTTCCAACACAACAATCCGGTGTGATTGACCAAACTCCACCTGCTCCTGTTCGTCCGAGAAGGCATGCAAATCCCATCCCCAGACCGGACCGAAGATATGTGAGAAGGAAGGGTGTAAGGAGAGGGAGAACGGAGGAATGATGTACATGTGGTTTAAAACTTGTTTGGAGTAGCTTGATTATGTGCATTTCTAGGCTCTTTTTTGTATGAACATAGCTCTCAAAATTCTGTTTTATATTCTCCTGCCTTCCTGACTTTTCTCCTGATCTCTGGTGGTTGACTTTTTTTGTTAGTGAAAGAAGTATCATTTTTTGGTTCCTTTGTTGTCCATCTCCCCTTGGGTGATTTTCTGCTGTGGTTGTACTCCCTTTGTATGAATTTTTTCTACGAGCAACCTAGAAAAAAACAAGGATAGCCAAGATGGATGGCCTTTACAAGAAGATGTGTGTGTGATGATGGTGTTTGCATACAAGATGGATGTGTGTTACGATGGATGTGTGTTTGCATACAGGTTTACAAAACTGTAAATTTTTTTTCTGTAAAGAGATAAAGTCGTGGTATTATACCACGACTTTCTGAGAAAGTCGTGGTAAGATACCACGACATTCTAAGAAAGTCGTATATTAGACCCACGACTATAAAAACTCCTGTGCATAAAGTCGTAGTATGGTATCACGACTTTTAAGTCGCTCTGGAAAACTACGACTTAATTTCAAAATCGACTTTCTGATGTAGGGAAAGTCGTGTATTACAGACACGACTTTAAAACTGCTGTGCATAAAGTCGTAGTATGGTACCACGACTTTTAAGTCGCTCTGGAAACCTACGACTAATCTCAAAATCGACTTTCCGACGTAGGGAAAGTCGTTTACTATAGATACGACTTTAAAAATTTCTGTATTAAAGTCGTGTTAACTATGTACGACTTTACAGTCGTGGAATAATAAAACGACTTTAATTTATACAACATTATGGTCGACCCATTTAGAAATTAAATAATCATATCACTCTAGTAAATAAGTCGTTGTAAATATATACGACTTTAATACAAAGTCGTATAACGATAAAACGACAATTATACACAGAATAAGTCGTTATAACAATATACGACTTTAATTTTTTAGGTTATAAAGTCGTCAAATTATACAACGACTTCTATTATAACTCGTTTGAATATATAACGACTTAGTTTACCTTCATTATTTGTTTACCCTTTACCAAAAAGGTACGAATTTTGAATCGAAATGAAAAGTCATTGTGTGAAACAACGACTTGGGTCAAACGGTGCTATTCTTGCAAATTAATAAGTTAGGATGCTATTTTTACAAAAAATAAAAAAGGGTGTTATTTCAAAAAAAAACCCGAGTTTCCGGTCAACGTGTCCATGACCAAAGAAAAACAGAGGCAGCTCTACCGACACCGACTGGCAGTGGTGACAGACCTGGGTGGTGGCTTTGGTGCATCGGCTGGCAGTGGTGGCAGATAGACCGGCAGTGGTATAGTAGCATCTAGGAATCGGCTTTGGGATATGGGCAGTAGATGGCTGATTTCGGGCATCTAGAACTTGGGCAGCAGCACATGGCAGGCAGTATCTAGTTGCGGTGGCGGTCTAAGGTCGATTTTCTACCGTACTCGGCGAGTTGTCTTCCTATTTAAATTAATTTTAAATATTTAAATATATGGGATCAGAATTGTATATAATTCTATCAACTCAATCCCAGATGAACCAACGGTTATCCGGTTCTTAGAGTTGGAGATTGATTATTTGAGTTGTCCGTACAAACCGTATAATGTGTATACGTCCATTTTTTTTAATATACATATGTACATGTATGATATGCATACAATATGTGTATAATTAACTATGGTCCGGCCACATTGGATATTGCTCAGATCGATCTGTACAAATTTAATATAGTAGTCAAAATTTCTCATTTATAAATTATCTTTATAGTTAATTTATTTTCTCATTTATCATGAATTGAATCAAGAAACTACATTATGACCTTAAAGGACGTGAGATATAACAATTTATGATACTTTTTCGTTCCTAGATATCATATACCTATAATATCTCATATATAAAATGTCTCTATCTTTATAGTTGACACGGTTCATCTATAGGATCAATACAAAATTTTGTTAAAGTCAAACTTATATTCAAATTATCATATATACTCTTTACCTATGAATCTGATTCTAATGTCGATGGACATTTTCTCAAGTACAACTTGAATTATTATTTTTTATTGGATATCATAAAACCAAATAGTGATTCGATATATAATCAGTTTAGTGAACACATTCTCAATAAACATCTACGTTGTACTCTCATGAGTAAAATATAAATCAATCATCTCAAATAGTGGATGAGTCAATCCAATTATCTCCATGCATGTTCACCTCTAGTAACTTGCAGCTATGAATATCTATGATATGCATTAATGAAGGATCAATTTAATATCTCATACATTAATGGCCTGTTTGGTTAGAGTATCAAAAATGAAACTATATTAGTATTGATATTGATATTTCTAAAAGTTGGAGTATCAATATTAAAAATTGATACAAGTTGACACTTGTATTACATTACATGTTTTGTTTGCACTACAAATTTCAAAATTGATACTATTAGCCAATCACTTTTAAGTGATTACTATCAATATCAGTTTTAAAATTGATAGAGATAGAGACATTTAACAGTGTTACCAAACATGCCCAAATACAACATTGGTAGGAAATAGATTTGAGATAACTATCGATTTTAGGTTTTGACATTCATAGATAAATGCAACACAAGGTAGTGCCGCATTGAGAATGTGACATTATGATCAGGCATATTCCCAACTAAGATTATGAAAACAAAAATTACAAAAATCTTATTGGAGCATCTAAGGCATTTTAGAAGCCTTTAAAAACAATTTAAGGACTACCATAATACAATTAATGCATCAAAATTTTCTTAAATGTTGACACCACCTTTGACCATCATGTTTACATATGATGCACTAAAAAATGAACAGTCTAGTTGAGCAATGTTGTGCGGTGAAAAAAATCTAGTGTAGTTACTCATGGTTAGTGACAAAATAATTTAAGAATATTATGACATCCTTGTATTCCATGTTATAAACATGAATGTCATACCCCAGACTAGAAAATATAGAAATGTTTGACAACATAATCGGAAAAACAACTCCATAGAAACATGTCAGTTTGGAAAAAGAGAATGTTATCGGCCGCCTTGGCGCGGTTGGCATCGTCCCTCCGCCTGGGGGTGGAGGGCGTGGGCTCACCTCCCGGCGGTGACAAGTCGGGCACCCCCATGGGGGGGGTGACCAGTGGGGTTCGAGCGGGGGCTCGAACCCTCGCTGCCTGCAGTGCAGCAAGCACTGTTGGCCACTGGGCCACGTGACCAAAAAAAAAGGAAAAAGAGAATGTCATACAAATTTTTCTTCAATAAAAATATCTAAAATTTTTACAAAAGATCATAATATGCCTAAATTATTTACAAATTGAATAATTTAGACGAAGCTATCGTATACAATTTAATATAATCTCAAACTAAAGATCAAGCAACTTCTTGAATTATGACTTCACCATGATTATGCTAATCTACTCCAATGAGTTGAAAATTTTAAGAGATTGAAATGAGTCACATGGACTCAATAGGCTCCCCACAACAACTTTTACTTACTGACACTGCCCAAAAATATCAAATATACATAATCATATCATATGTTCACAAACATACTTAATATCATAAAAGAATAATCATGAATTCGGACTATTCAAAGACAATTTCTATTCTGGATTAAGCATGCATATCATGTCGTTATTTGTCATAATCTAGTTAAAATCCTACCTACATACCTACTGATCATCATTTCACTGTATAAGCATCATAATTTCATACAAATATATACTCATGACAAACTAAAAGAATTAAATGCAAGACTTCATGTATAAAAATATTCATGGCTTTCAAACTAGTTATCATACTTTATTATTTTTTAGAATGAGGCATATAGCAAGACTTTATAAAGACTCATGTCTAAACATATAGAACTATGACTTGCACCTATGTCAGCTCGCTTATGTCTTTTATTTCACAATTACAAGAGTCTTCATCATATTAACAAGGCATAATATGCCATACTAATTAAGCTTAAATAAAAAATACATACTAAAGACTAATATTTAACATGCCATCAATTTTCTTTTTCTTAAATACATGAATTCTCTAAACATATGTTAGGACAAATTTCTTGCTAAATGTCATACGATAAGTTAATTTCACTTTCTTTTCAAACATATTCACATCATTGCAAGGTATTTGTCTTCTTGTCTTCACACATCACATGTACAAGCACTTATACCATATCTAATATATATAAAAGTAATATATAGTTAAACTAGACCCATAGTGCACTTAGGCAGTGATGAACTTACGGTAAATTACAGTATCTATGATCAATGGATGCAATGGATCAAAAGACATCCCTTGCAATGAGCTTGGCTAGGTAATCTTGAAAAGTTTAATAACACATGTATCTTGTAAGATTTCTCAAAACATATCAATTCATACATTTATTTAATGTAGTTATGATGGAATATCTACATCATATGATACTACATGCATGTCATTTTCTTAACTAACAAGATTTAGACTTAATCTACATCATACATGTCATATTTCTAAATTTTCAATATAAGATCGACATAAACATGACTCATAAACATGATCTTATTTTTGTGGTTCATTTATGATTAATACATATAATTTTTAGTATGACTTTCAAGTTATTACTAAACATGTATTTTTGTTGGACATGATATCATCACATTAAGTTCAACTCATCCATATATACTAGACATGTATATGTAACACTTTTATAAAATGTTCTATTCTACTATCAAGTTGTCATGGAAGTCTAAAATATACTTTTGTCATGAAATATCATAACTGTCTAACGCATACACTTATAGTTATCAGGATAACTTCATGCATTTTTTCATATTTGTTGAGTCAAATATGAAGCAAGCCCGAGATACCTACATATTACACATGCCATAATCTTAACCATGAACACAAGAATAAAGATCTGGACAAATAACTCTAGCCATATGCATGACAAATAAATCTAAATACATAATATGACCATAACCAAGAATAAAACCTAAACATGATCAAATCACATGCAATAATTTTGATGCTAAACATAGACCAAGTGATTTACATATTCTCAGATGTTCATTCATCTAACATGATTTGACATATTGGTGGACATAAATGAACAATTTAGTTACATGCAATATCTTTTAATTTATTCATGTAGCATGCCAATGTTACATATATTAACTTGAATAGATCATATAGCCAAAATCAAAATTTCACTTTTTTAATGAGTTCACTAAACTGACTGAATTATAAACCCTAAATAGTTTCTTACCAAACTATCAATCATGGTTCTTTATCATCACAATTGCATAGTTGGATCTTTGACTTGAGTCGCCAAAGATGCATTGTTTGATAAATCTTGTTCTTTGACCACTAACTTATGGATCACTGAGTCGATGGTCCAATACAATGACGGATTTGTATAAGGGAAACTCAAAGGAGGTAATTGAGTGGTTCAACAAGAGATCATCTACACTCAGTAAGTGAAAGTAAAAGCTATATGGATTAGTATTTTAAATCCTTGGCCAGGGTAGATACGATAACTGTAAAAACTTCCAATTGACCTAATGCCAAGTTTAGGATCTCAAAGTGTCAGTATATTAAGGGTTGACAATCAATGACATACCCCTATCCGACTGGGACATTGAAAGGATGAGGGTTTATATCTATATAATAATTGATGATAGAAAGACGCAATGAAGATAATAGTATCTTTATAGTCATTCAAGATCATAAGATGTGACTTGTATCTTTCATGATCGACAAATCATTAAATATATTTATTTAAATAATATATTTAATTTAATTTAAAAAATTATTTTATTTAAATTAAGTTTCAACAACATAGGCTCTTTGGCTTAATAGGTCACACACATAAAAACTGATCTATAAGTATGAGGGTATAGGCATAATTTATAAAGATTTTGAGTTTTTATTAAAAAATTCAATTTCTCAAAAAATATAAGTGAATTTGACCAAATCTTATCAAGCCAAAGGAGTTAAATTAGTGACCAAGCTCATCTTACTTTCTCTTTCCTCTTGGAGTACATTTTCCATAGTGGAGTGCCATGCGCTTGGGCAACTTGGAGAACATGGAGTGTCCTATGCTCATTCTTCTCTAGTTTTGAGAATTGGTAGAATCCCGCAAATGTATTTTTAAACTTGATTTTTAGTTTTTGTCATTCAGTTTTGATCAAGACAATATCCACATGATCACATGTTAATCATCACTTCCACTACATCAAATTTTATAGGACAATTTCTTACAATCCACAATAGAAGAAAAGACACAATTTTTTGAGATCTTGAGTTAAATATATTATTATGTTCATAGTTTTAATTTATATATGATGCCTAATAGTGCATTGTTAATTATTATCAATATAGTCATTGTGTAGCAATAATTTACATTGGACAGTTTATATCATTAGATGTAGATATCTTAAAACATATGAGTGAAATACAAAGAAAGCAAAGAAACCATTTAAAAAAAGTATTAACATATATATATATATTTTTAATTGCTATCTATTAAAACTAATAAAGTTTGTGCATTAAGTATTTTACAAGAGATCACTAGGGAAAGCCGGTCAGAATGTACCTTCACAATGTGATGATGAATATTAGTGTCATATGTGTGACATATGAGATGAAAATAAAAATAAGGTAAAAAATAAATTTCATTTAAACTTTTTTTATTCAAGCATGATGTTTTATCAATATTAAACTCTTATTAATTTGTAGGAACTTATCAACGAAATAAAAGTAATAGAACTTAGTTGTCAATGCCTTATAGAAAAGGAATGACAAATATTCATCAGTTAAAGAAAGAATTTATTTGTATTTGTTTAAATTGTTATTTGCTATTGTAGAGTATTTTTAAAACTCTTAATTACTTTGAACATATACAAAAGAAATGGTGTCCTATGTACAAAAGTCTTTCAAATGACACATGCATATGAAGAGGTAGATGGATGGATCATCTGGAGTAATAAGCAAAGCCATCAAATAATGGTAAATGTCTAATTTATTTGTCTAAATATGATATTTCACTATAATTAAACTTAATTTAATTTTTGATTTTAGGATAATATGCAGCGATTGATAAATCTCCTAACCTTAGAGGAATCGTTGTTGTGGTATTTTAAGTTTTTATTAAGTTTTGAGAACACATTCATCTCCATTTTTGTCAAAGATAGATTAGGAAGTATATGATGTGGTAGGAGAGGCCATATTCGCAACACGCAGCATAGTGTAAGTAGTGGATGTGTCAAAACTTCCATAACCCCAATAGTCTAAGAGTTGATGGATAAGATGGGGAAGCAATCTATTGAGATAGAGAAAAAAATACTTAGATTGAGAAGCTAATTGATTTTCTCAAACACCAAATGCCTGACCAACAATAGAGTTTTATATAGACAATTGAACGACTAACACAATAATTGTTAGCTAAGACTAATCAAAGATTCCCCCCACTAGTTGATCTATCAAGCTTGATGTCACTTCCGAGACAGAAAGAAGAAGATGGAGAGGATGACTATGAAAAGGATATGGCATCCTTTGGCGAGGATGATTGATATATGTATCTTCATTATATATATTTATTTTTGTATGATCCATAAAATAAACATGAATTTTGATATTATTAGCAATATGTTTTAAAAATATAGGACTTTTGGCGACAACTTATGTTGTTGCAAAAAAGTACTATGATGACTTTGTAGACATAAATTTGGCATAGTTGTGGGAGTTACAATTCATGTCTTCTTAGAGGATGCCAAAATTCACCAATGAACGAATCAATGTCTTAAAAAAATATGTGAAATAGCTCGCTAGGAGGGCTGACATTCCAACAATAAGGGCATTTGACATCCTAGTAGCGTTTGACGTCTTGGTGAGCAGGACATTACTCGTTCTCGCCAAAATTCGACAAATCTTACACTAGTTGAGGCGGAGTTGACTTACATTTATTGATGAACATTACGGAAACATCCCATCTTCTAAGGTGTTAGGTATTGTAGTATCAGAAGTCAACCTTCGTGCCAGCTATCAGCGCAACTTATTTAAGGGCATTAAATGACTAACAGATGTCACTAGCCCCAGAGCATTCGACATCCCATCCATAGGGATGTTAGCATTTGTCAGACAATGTTAATTGATGCCTAAAATGCCCTTGCCTCGTGTTTATAAAAGAAGACCTCCTAACAATGTTTTCAAGGTTCTCAAGAGGCTTCTCCAAGCTCCCAAGTAGCAAAATTCATTGTCAACAAAGTCCTCAAGAGTCCATCAACTCACTTTTCTGCAAGAACACCATCAAAAGCCAACACCAAGTCACCCATCTTCTTCATTGCCCATTCATACCACCATCCTTAAGCTCTTGAGGGCCTCTACATCCCAAAAATCTTTCAATATTCTTCTCCAGCAAGGTCTTCTAGAAGTCCTTGCACGTCGGACATCAATTGAGGATCCTTTTGAAGGAGCAGAAGGCATCAACTAGGTGGAGTTCAACCGCAGGAGTAGCAGACATCGCCACAGTCAGGATGTTAGACATCTTTGGCTTTGGGATGTCAGACGCGCATACTTTCATGACTTTAGGATTCCTAGAGCACCATATCTTGCCATCATATCTTCTTTCACTTGTTTTCCCCTTTAGCTTTAGAACATCATCTCTTCCCCTTCCTCGTTATAGTTTACATTAGCATGTATACAATATTTACTTTCTATTTTGCATCATGCAAGCACTTAATAGGGGTTTCATGATAGTCCTAAGTCGATCAATCATTCTTTTTTTGTGGTTTCATATTCTATTTAAAGAAGATATTACACTCAATTTAGTTCTAACTTTTTTTAAAAATTTTTTGTGCTTTCACTTGATTTTGTAGGAGCAAATGAGTCATTTCTTTAACTCTTTCTTGGCCGGTTGCAGAGAAGAAAGTTAGTGATAGAAATGTATGTCTTACTAGCCAATCACATTTGATATGATTTGATATTTATAGAAATATCTTATTCAATTAATTAGAAAAATCTTTATTACTTGCTCTTAGTAGATGCGTACATTATAGTGAAGTTCTTGATCACATGCAATGCTGATTGAATCATGATAATAAGATCGATCATTTAGATATATGTGATCTAAATGTTCCTAGTCATAAGATTCTTGAGAAGTGACATTAAGGATCTGTATAGATTAGTATGTATGATGTCTTGTCAAATGATGAGGATGGCTGATCTCATTGACTATTAGTGTGAGAACACTAAGATACATATATAGGTACTCATTAGTGAAATGAGTACACTGAACTGACCAATTAAGAAAACTTGATCAGCATCTTACCAAACAATTTATCAGGTTATTCTAACATCACAATAGTACACTGGATCTTTGACCTGAGTCGCTAAAGATGTCTTGCCAAATATATCTTGTACTTTGACTATTGACTTATGGATTACCATCTTCATGGTCCAATATAGTTAATATATTGGATGCAAAAGAAACTCAATGGAGGTAATTGAGTAGACAAGGGATCGTTCACTCTCGGTATGAGAGAGAGATTGTCCTATAGGATAATACTATAAATATTTAGGCAAGGTACTTAGGATAATTGGAAAAGGAGTTTTTTGAATGATCCGAACCCTCCCACAAAGTCATAATATTTAGGGGTTGACAATCGATGTTGAACCTCTGACCAACTGAGACATTACATAATGAGGATTTAAATTCATGTGGTAATTGATAATGAAAAAGCTCAACATATGTTATTTAACTCTCCGAAGCCATTTGGGATCATAAGATGTGGCTTATACCTTTTATGATCAGAAAGTCATCAAAATTATTATCAGATAATACTTTTGATTTAATTTAAAAGAATTATTCTTTTAAATTAATTAAATTTTCAACCAAATTGACTATTAAGCTTAGTGGGTCACAGACATTAGATTTGATCAATAGGATGAGGGTATGGGCAAAATTTTATAGAAATTTTGGATTTTTGTGAAAAATTCCAACTTCTATAAATAAATGACTTGTGAAGCCAAACCCTAACAAGTCATAGGGTTGGAGCACATCTCAAGTAGCCTTCTTTTCTTCTCTCTTCTTAAGAAGGTGATCTCCCATAGTCAAACTTAGATTTGAAAGATTTCTCGAGACCTAAAAAAAGAATTTGTTTATTGAAGCAAATTGTGTGGATACCGCTAGAGACCATCTACTTGAACGATTTTCAATAAATAGGAACATTCTCTCTTCATCTATGGTAAGAGATTTTGGAAATCCCATTAGATACTCTCATTCTACTTCATATTCAGTTCTCGATTTTACTTGTTCGGTATCAACTAAGGCAAAGACAATGGTTTAAAGGAATTAAAAAAAATTTTACTGCCATGAATTGATTCCTTACAGTTAGAACACCACAAAGCTTTTGCTACCAAAGTACGTAAGGTCAATCTCTAACCTCTTTCATATCGCTTTCTGTTCACCCTTTTGTAGCCTCTAGCTCTTGACGGCCACACCTTTTAAAAATTTTACATCAAAGGAGAGAACTCCAAAGAAGTGTCTTGTGAGATTCCACACTCAAAGGCTTCAATCGTCTCCAATAAGTAATGGTGATTGCTTTAAGACATCATCAAATCAATTAGATTGTCCTCAAAAATGTGTTAGAGAGACATTATGTAGTCTATGATGATGCTCTAATAGGTACTAGTGTCGCCAAGTGATGCATTGAGGATATCTAAAGTCGGAACTAATAGGTAATGGCGATGACTTAAAGCCATCACTAAATCAGGTAAAATACCCCGAAAATATGTTCAGAAGCATTCTATAGAGCTATGGCAATGGCTCTATAAAAGTCATTGTCAAATAATGTGTTGGAGATGCCTTTCAGTCATTGCCACAAATGTACAAAATGCTCTTGGGTGTTATGACGAAGGCTATAATTGTCTCCATTAAGTTAGTAACAACATCTTAACATATTCTAAATGATGGATTTAATTTGTCGCCATGCTATTTTTTAAGATGGCAATACCTTTATTGGCAATGACTTTAAAGTCATCACAAAATAGCTTTGGTGATGGGGTTTGACTTTGTGACGATGGCTCGAAGCCATCACTATTATGTCTTTTTGTTGTATTGATCCAATATTATGTGAATTTCTATAGGTATTAGAATATCTATATCTACGTTACTAATGGGGTGTTTGGTTGCATTTTATTTTTTTATATGGTTTCATGATAAAAAATGATATCACACATTGAAACTTGACAAATTTTAAAATTAAAAACTATAAAAATATAATGTTTGGCAAAAATATTATCATTTTTAGAAATGATGGTAAGGTGTTTGGTGCATAAATGAAAAGTCACTTATGTAGCACATGGGTTAGGCTTGTGGACCATGTGTTGTGGTTGTGCCCTTTTGAAAAAAAAAATGCTCAATACCTCTTATTTTCTCCATCACGTGGAGGAGGGTAAAAAAACTTTTAAGATAAAAAATTGTAACACATGCCAAACACTTTTAAAATAAACTTTTACTACAATTTTTAAATATTAAAATAAAAATGCTCATTATCATGCAACCAAACACCCCATAAGATACATACTCTAAAATATGAAGGTTCTACGTATCCGGACTAACATCAAATTAAATAACAATGTAGAAACCTAGAACTGTATTACCTATAAAAATTAGCACATGGAGTTAAACTGCCCTGTGGACTTGATTTAAAGAGTTTAAATCCAAGGTGGTGTTTGATTTATCTTAACAAAATATCTGAAGTCTTAATTTTAATCTATAACCTCTTATCTTGAGGAGTATAATATTTTAGTTGTCCATGTATTAAAATAAAAAAATTCACATTGAATGCTTAAAATTAAGTAGATTTTTTAAAAGATTATTGTCCCTTTCAAATATTAATTCAAATGATTTGAGCCATCTAACCTTAGACTGAATCATAGTTAGCCGCTTTACCAGATGATCTAAATATCTATCGTTAGACATCAATTCTAAAACAAAGTGGGTCGGCTGGTTATAGTTACCCACAAATTAAATCTAACTCATCAGAGGGGTTAGTTAAACTCTCCAAAAATACCACGGCTCTCGTCAACTCTCCAATCAGTCAAGAAAGCAGTTTAATCGCTTACAGGATGTTATGTTGCATAATGAAATATAATTTTATAAACAAATATATTTTATGACAAACTTAGTCAAAAATGGTGTTTGTCACTCATGACAGAAAAAAATATATGGTAGAAAGTTTCTTCTCTGATAAAGAAAAGAGGAGAGGATCTTCCTTCTCTTTTTGATAATTTTAGCGTCCATCTATCTCTTGTTTTTTTTAATAAATGATTTTATCACAAGTATACAAAAAATCGTGCTATAACTAAATACATCATTAATAGCTTAGTTTATACAGCCCTAAACACATATGTTAATACCCTGTTTGGTTAGAGTTTTATTTTTGGTACTATATTAATATTGGTATTAATATTTTAAAATGTTAGAATATCAATATCAAAATTAATATAAGGTGACACTTGTATTACATAATATGTTTTGTTTGCACTGTAAATTTTAAATTGATATAATTAACCAAACACCTCTTAATAATTTTTATCAATATCAATTTTAAAATTGATAGTGACTAGGGGCGTCAGTGGGTCGGGCTGGCCCGCGGGCCCTCGGGCCGGGCCAGCCTTGGATTAATTTTCGAGCTACAAAAACTAGCCCGCAGGCCTAACATGGTTATCGCTCGGGCTCATAGTGAAGCCCGATGGCCCGTTGAAATCATTTGACTGCAATAAATGAAAAGGTAAAAATATATGAGACATGATTTGTTAGATATTTTGTTGCTTGGTGACTTTTTGGAGCGAAACTTTTAGTATTTCATATCCTGTCGTAGACAATTTTGATTAATATGTTTAGTATTATGAAATTATATAAAAATAAAATTTAAACTATCAAAATTATGATATATTTATTTTTCTTATGTTAGTATATTTACGTAAAGAGTTGACAAATTTTAATTTTGATTCTCATTAAACCTTTTTTCTTCAAATGACAGAGCGTTTGATTACGATTAAATAAAATATATAATTTTATAATTTTATTTTAACTTTTATTTAGACAAACAAAATAGGATAGTTTTTGAAATATTAATTACATATTATATATATGTTAAATTATACGTAAAAAATATACATAGTTAATCTAATAAATTTAGAATTTTATTTATTTTTATTTTTCTCATTCCATATGTCATAAATTTCATGATTTGTCTATTTTTATTTTCTTATTATATTAATTTTTATATACTTATATTATATTATATTTTAAATTTTAAAAAATGAAAACAAAAATATATGATTTTAATTATGATTTATTAATAGATCATGCATTTATTATTATTTTATCTAAATCAAATCAATATTTATTATATCTCTAGTCACTCAGTTGTTGCAATAATTAAATAATTGAATTAATTTTACCGTTTTTATTGGTAATATTTTTTTTCACAAATATGGAGACTACCATTAATAAGACAGATCATTAATAAGACCACTAGAAGTTATTATATTCTTCTAGTTTGATGTTTAAGAAATAAAAAACGTATGATATATACCTTATAATATGTTAAAAAGATCGGGCCGGCCGGGCCAAATTTATAATTTTTTTGGGCCGGGCCGGGCTGAAACGTAATATGGGCCGGGCCAGCCCATTATATTTTAGACCGGGCTTTGATCGGGCTAAATTTAAACCCGGCCCGACCCATTGACACCCCTATCTCTATTCGGAAAGGCAGCAGCTACTAGCTAATATTATTATCAGCCAAAAAAACAATCTAGCTCTTTGTTTGATCGATCGATAGTAGGACTGTCAGTGGGGCGGGCAAGCCCGCGGGCCCTCGGGTTGGGCTAATATTGGATTAATTTTTGGGCCAACATAAAAGGCTTGCGGGCTTGACAGGGCTACCGATCGGGCTGGGGTGAAGCCCTACTAGAACATCTGGTCACTTTGGTCAACGTTCAAATGCTGTGTCCCACGACTCTCGGATGCCGTTGACAGAGAAACAGACGAAATATATAAATGCGTATCAGCCATGCAGTTGCAAATTTGCAATGAAAAAAAATAAAATAAAATGTACAATGATGAATATACCAACGAGCTCAACATGACCGTTGTTCCATGCTTCACTATTGAGCGTGAAATATTTAATGTATTTCATATAATATCTTAATTTGATATAGATTAGATAATACACTGGGCAATGTTTGATTAATATATTTAATATTATAAAAGTATGTAAAATTAAAATATAAAAAATAAAAATTATGATATATTTATTTTCCTTATGTTAATTTATTATTTGACAAGTTTTATTTTAATTTTCATTAATTTTTTTTGTTAAAATGTCATCAGATATTATAACTTTTTTTAACTTCTATTTAGACCAAAAAATAAGATAGTTTCTTAAATACTAATTATATATATTAAATTATTTAAAACTAATTATAACTATTAATAGTTGAACTAATAAATTTAGAATTTTATTTCTATCCTGTTTTATCATTCCACATGTCATATTTTTTATGATTTGTATATTTGTATTTTCTTATTATATTTATTTTTGTATACTTATATTATATTTTATTTAAAATTTAAAAATAAAAAATTATCTAAATTTGATTCTGATTTATTAATAGATAAAAAATTTATTAATTTATTAGTTATCTAAATTTTATTCTGATTTATTAATAGATCATGTAGTTATTGATTTTTATCTAAATCAAATCAATATTTATATCTCTAGTCACTCAATTGTTGTAATAATAAAATAATTTAATTAATTTCACATTTTTAGTTGATATTATTTTTTATCACAAATACAGAGATCACCATTAATAAGACACATCATTGATAAGATCATAGAAGTTATTAAAGTTTTTTGGTTTGATGTTTAAAAAATTAAAAAAATATAAAATATATCTTATAATATGTTAACAAGAACGGGTCGGGCCGGGCCAAACTTATATTTTTTTGGGTCGGGCCAGGTCGGGCCGAAATGTAATACGGGCCGGGCCGGGCCGGCCCATTATATATTGGATCGGGCTTTGTTGGGCCGGCTGCGGGCCGGGTCGGGCCCGGCCCATTGACACCCCTATAGTGACAGAGGTACTTAATAGTATTATCAAATAGGGCGTAAATTTTTACTGAGTATAATGTAATATTTTTATTTAAAACAAAAAATTAGAAGTGTGTGACAATCAACAAAGTGAGACTGCCTATTTTTATTCAAATGCTTATTATATCGTCAATATGTCTAATGCCATCACAACTGGCGGAAAGACTTTATTCTTGTGTGTGTGACCTAACTTTTCTCTACCCACTATTTCTGCCAGATTTTAGAGAGTTTGGGTTGTTTGATATTACATCTTAATTATACACTGTTATCGTTTGAGTCTAAATAAATCTCTTAACAATAAGTTATAAAATTTGCTTTTTAATTTTTTTAGATTTGTTGACATCCAAATAAGACATATACATATATTCTAACTTTGTCTAAAGATACATGGATGGACAAAAAATTCTTAATGGGATCAAGTACCTATTGTATACTGGTTAAATATAAAATTAAGAATTCATATTATTTTTTTGTTAACCTTAAACAAACACCACCGAATATTACTTCTAGATTAATTTCATACACATGTTAATCAAGGTCATTTTTATCTTTCGTATCTCTTTATACATACCAACTTACTTGTCAAATCCGTGCCCAAATCGTTCTTAAGCTTAACAAAATGTATGGTTACCTGATAACTTTTTATATGTTTTCATCGTAAAAAATTATGTTAAAATCTAATCTAACATGATTAAAAAATATAAATTTATGTATCATGTTTGTTAAATATCATAAAAAAAGTGGGATCAGTCCAATAAATAATTTCTTATAAAAACATGATTTTTTAACTACCGACAAACACCTCTTTTAAATTTTTTTGTTACAAAATATGTTTTTTTAAATAAAAACCGATGCAAACAAACAGATCAGTTTGATTATTCTAGTTTTATTTAATACGGTAAAAGTTTTTATTATCTTCGACTAAAAACATTATAAGGTGCTTGGTAGAAGAACTTTTTATATATATTTTCATGATAAAAAATTATATTAAAATAAAATGTGAGTTAATTAACGACATAAAATTATCATATTTTGAAGGATGTGATAACAAAATTGGGTGGATACTTTATAGGACCAAATAAGTGAAGGATCATAAGATAAAAAAATGTGAAATTCTTCTTTTTGTCTAAGAAAAAAATCATTTCAAAAATATTAAATTGTAATGGTCGTTAAATACATCTTTTAACAAGGTTTATTAAAAAATACAAAATTATTATAAAAATTCGATTTATCGTACAACTAAACACTCCATTACTCTGTTAGTCAATAAATATTTGTTTTCGAAAGTCAACCTTTGGGCAGAAAATTTAAAAAACCAACCAACTTTCTTTCGGAGACTTTCTGCGAAATTGGCACAGTTTGGGCTAGTTCTTTCTTGCGTCGACTCTCCATCGCACGCGGCGTTAGATGGGCCCGCGCTCCGTCACAAGTCTCCCCAACTCTAAAGCTCCGGAACAACCACCAGACATTTAAAACTCCATCAGTCGCCGTCGGGGGCCTTCCCTCCACCGCCGCCGCCTTCGCCGATCCCACGGTTCCTCTCTGCGCTTCCCTCCTTTCCAAGTAAAGCTACGTGCCTTCTCGGGCGGCAGAGCAGAACCCGGCAACGCCATGGGCAGAGTGGGAACGGGGAGAAGACGAGGTAGAAAAAAGATCGCACCTCTTCCCATATCGTGTCCCTCCGGTTCTTCCTCCGCCCCTGGGTTGCGGCTGTCTACTGCCATCCCGCGTCAACCCAGCCCGGGAAGAGGAGGAAGAAGGAGACTTGGTCAACCTGTAGTTGAAAACATTTCCGCAGCCGATGGGAGCCGAACCAGAAGAAGACAGCTACTCCGGGGTGTAGCAGGGGAAGGTTCTTCATCTCCACCAAACCTAGCAAGACCGGCTGACAGAGATAGAGAAGCTGATTGCATTTAAAATGGGGTAGGAAGAGGGGAGCACCTGTTTCAACCATATCCGGCAACGGAGTCGTCAGCAATATGGGCAGACGCCAGTAATTGCAGGAGAGCAGAGCAGCTAGTGTAAGGAGCAGAGCAGCAGCGACGGCGGCAGCAGCATGGGTAACGCCTGTCGCTGCGCCTGCCTGACGCCCGTCTCCGAGGAGCCCGAGGAAGACGAAGACCTCTACCCGGTGCCCAAGAAGTATCGCCCGCGGAAGAAGCTGTCCCGGAAGAAGCCTAGAGACGGCGAACAGAGTCCTCGCCGCAAGAAGGAGAAGCGACGGGGCAGGAATCGTCCCAACCCCTATGCGGAGGTCCCAGCTGCTAGCAACTCCCCGTTCCGCGTCCTCAAGGACGTCGTCCCCCTCCACAGTGCCGCCGTGCGGGTGGGCGACAAGTACCACATCGGCCGCGAGCTAGGGCGCGGGGAGTTCGGCATCACTTACCTCTGCACCGACCGCGCCACCGGCGAGGCCTTCGCCTGCAAGTCCATCTCCAAGGATAAGCTCCTCACAGCCATCGACGTCGAGGACGTTCGCCGCGAGGTCTCCATAATGGGCGCCCTCCCAGCGCACCCCAACATCGTCCGCCTTCGTGCCGTCTACGAGGACGCTGGCGCCGTCCACCTTGTCATGGAGCTCTGCGGAGGCGGCGAGCTTTTCGACCGGATCGTCGCCCGGGGCCACTACAACGAGCGCGCCGCCGCCGCCGTTTTGCGAACCATGGCGGAAGTCATCCGTGTGTGCCACGCGAACGGAGTGATGCACCGGGATCTTAAGCCAGAGAACTTCCTCTATGCCGACGAGAGGGAGGATTCCCCTCTCAAGGTCATAGATTTCGGCCTCTCCGTCTTCTTCCGGCCCGGCGAACGCTTATCGGAGATCGTCGGCAGCCCCTATTACATGGCTCCAGAGGTTCTTCGGCGAAATTATGGTCCCGAGGTCGATATTTGGAGTGCCGGAGTCGTTCTCTACATCCTACTTTGTGGTGTGCCACCATTCTGGGCAGGTTGCTGCTGCTGCTCCTCTTCCTATATGAATTCACATATGTTTTATTTCAACTTTTTGGGTTAATTCCTCTATTTCACTGCCTTTTGCTTTTAAATTTGACCTGTTAGTCTGATTTTATGCACAAATAATTATTCTGCTCGTCGTCTTCCTTCTTTGGGATGCTTCTGGGATAGGGCTGACTGCTTACTGGCTATACAGAGACTGAAGAAGATGTTGCTAGGGCGATTCTTCGTGGTGCTGTAGACTTTAAGAGAGAGCCATGGCCTCTAATCTCCGACAGTGCAAAGCACCTTGTGCGACAGATGCTTGAGCTAAATCCAAAGCGCAGGTTAACTGCTCAGCAGGTGCTTGGTAAGTCAACAAACAAACACTTAGAACTTTTAGCTCTATGCATAAATTTAATAATTGTTGTGAAAAAATTGATTGAATTCTTCAGCAGTTGGATGTCTTAGCCTCGATCAACTGGATCATCCAACTATTTTCTTTTAAGGGGAGCTTTAAAGCTATTACCAATTTTGTTATTTAAGGTTGCAAGATGTATTTCTTAACATAACGAAAAACTGGAAATTTTAGTTTATAATGAATAGCTTCACACCATTGGGAGCATTTAAGGATGAAAATAAGAAAGTGACTAACATTTGCATGGAAGTGTGCCTCCACTTTCTGTTTTATCTTCTATAGAGTAATTTATCTGACATCACTCCTAGAAGCAAGGTCATGTATTGATTGAAATGGTAGTTGGCTTAAACAGATGCAACGAGGTTGCTTGAGATGATGCCTGCTATTCATCCATTCCAATATTTTTTATTGTAAAGATTGAGACAAGTAGTGCTTTTGTGAATCCAATTTTACCTTTCAGTTTTTCTCCTTGCATTTATACCATTATGGCTGACCCCTATTGATGTGGGATGAAAACTTGAGTTATATCCTTTAAGTCATTGAGATGTTAGCTATACACGTACACTTCTAAGAAAAACACTGTTAGCTATATCCTTAAAGTCATTGAGATGTTGCATTTGTACATCTATCTTAATTTTTCTCTAGTTAATTAACACTAGTTAAAAAATCTTATTGGCATCTTCTAGTTTTCCTTTTCTTTGCCTCATCCTCTTCTCCCCTATGGGTATAAAAGTAAGAAAAACTATGAAGGCAAATATGTAGGGTCTAACTTCTGAGAAATGCAATGCCATCAGATGTGTGGAATGATGGTCTTTAACTCTTATCGATATTGTGCTTCAGTATATACAAAAATAATGTGGTTCTCTTGTGTTTGTCGGACAATTAACTTATTTCAGTGGTAAATTGTAGAAACTTATAGATGTGACATAAGCTTGGAGGTTATGCTGCCATGGGAATAACGTTGATGGCTAAACTTTGTATGCTTAGATAGATGCTTGAGAATTTAAAGAATCTAATCAGGTAGATGCTTAGTTCGGTGGTGGGGACACTGGTTCAAGACGATATCCTCGATCAAATTGGACCGGTCCACACCAAGATCCGGTAACTGACAGTATCTGGCATTCTGGCTTGGAGCTGACTCATGATGGTCATTCACCTCTTCTTACCTAGGAGAATATTATTTCATTAACTAAGAGAGCTAATAGTTATTAGTAGGTAGTTGCTTTTATTAGAGGGATTAGAGTTATTACGATGGTAGGTAGTAGTTGGTAGTCTTATTAAGAAGAGTAGTTTTAAAGACTAGTAATTGTTTGATGTAACCTCAAATTTAAAAAGATTTTATGTTTCTTTTGGAAATTCATTTTCCTTTTGAATTTGAATTAGACTTGATTAGACCTTAGCATTGACTTATTAGGAAAATAGACGATATTCCATAAAAGTACTAGCTAGGGTCAAAATTATATGTTGAGGTTGTTAGGTTCATGGTATGCCGGGTCGCGACCCGGGTCGCGACCCGGCCCCGACCCGGTCGGGTTTAGGCCCGACCGGCTCGGTCGCGACCCGGTCGGGCGACTCCCCGGCCGGGTCGCGGAGTCGTGGCCGGGTCGCGCGACCCGGCCGGGTCGCGCGACCCGGTCGGCGCGGTCGTGACCGTTGCCGGACCGTTGGCAACGGTCATACGACCGTTGCCCAACGGTCTTGGGGCGCGGCCCCCATTCAGCCCCTCGGGGGCTATTTAAAGCCCCTGGGGCTCTCCTTACTCCCACCCCCCACTCTCACTCTCAACCTCTCATTTGTGCTCTCATTGCTCTCATTGCTCAAATTTTTTGTCTCATTTACTTAATTATTTCATCAAGCATTGGATTAGTTCATTTAGTATATTTATTTAATATTAGTTCCATTGATTAGTGGGTTAAGTAGTTTATTCTTTTTAATACTTATTTGCTTACTTGCATACTTAGTTAGCTAGAAGATTAGTTAGATATTTAGTTTAGTAGTTACTTAACACATCATTAGTTGGAAGGTATAGTTAATTACTTATTTAATTATATAATTAGTTAGTCATTTATTTTACATAATTAAAAGTTTACTTAGATTAGTAGTGACTAATTAACGTCATTAGTTTTTTAAATAGTTAATTACTTACTTAAGTAATTATTTAGTTAAAAAATGTCTTCTCCAAGCCCAAACAACCCAAACTACCGGCGCGACCCGGAGTGATCCGGCTTGGTTGCATTGCAATTTGATCTCCGTAGGCGGAGAGAAAAGTGCGATGTAAATATTGCGACAAAGTAATATTCGGCGGTATTTATCGTTTAAAATTTCATCTTGCGAGCGTGAAGGGAAATGTTCTTCCTTGCACACGGACTCCGCCGGAGGTCGTAGCTCAATTTCGTAGGCACCTACAAGCGATGGAGCAAACGAAGGGAACTAGCGAAGACATAAAGAGACCGTCCGAGAAGAATTGCAACAACCGGGGAGACGATCCGTACACATTTACGGAACCGGACAAGAGAGGCCGGATATTTTTGGAGACGAAGAGTACGAAGGTATGGGAGGTGTTACTCATAAACGTGCTTCATTATTCTATTTTAAAGGATAATTAAGTAGCCTTGATACTTAAATGTTTTTTAAAAAGATGAACTCTCACGAGGGATGGAAGCAAGTCGAAGATCATTCGCCGAGGAAGACTTCTATAGACAGAGGCCGAATGATGGGTCGAGGTCCGGTGCCGGAGTGGTCGAGGTAGCGGAAGAGGATCCAACAACCAACCGCAAGATCGGGTTCGTGATCTCACACAAGACGACGACCCGGCGGTGGGTCCCGTGGATCCCGTAATCACCGGACCACGACAACGTCAAACAACAATCACGACGGCGATGAAGAACCTCAAATTATGTAAGGATAGGATTGGCCGGCAACGTCGAGGTGGTTCTTTCACCACGCATTCCGGCAAATGCCGCGAAGGGACCATACTACGAGAACATGATCGACACGACCCCACACGTCGGGACGCGAGTGCCTGGTCCAAACCCAAAGGAGATATACAATGTATATCTTCCTATGGAGGTGCAAGAAACAAAGAAGTACGTGCAGTCATTTGAACGCATCTGGGAGGAACGAGGTTGCACGTTAATGACCGACGGATGGACCGGTAATTAAAGTTTCGTTTACTCATTCATATTAGATGTATTAACATTCTTTTTTGGTATAACTTATTTATCATCTTATACTTAACAGGTATTACTAGGAAGACTATGATCAATTTCCTAGTATACAGTCAAGCCGGCACGGTCTTTTGGAAGTCGGTCGACGCATCAGGACAGGTAAAGAATGCAGAGTATCTTTACCAATTGATAGATGGAGTGATAGAAGAAATAGGAGAGAGCCGGGTAGTTCAAGTAGTCACAGACAATGCGGCCGCATACAAAGCGGCCGGTCAGATGCTTATGGTCAAAAGACCAAAGTTGGATTGGGCACCCTGTTCCGCCCACTCTTTAGAATTGATGTGGGAGGGGATATGCAGGGATGCTCAAATAGACGGGGTAGTTAAAAATTGCTTGAGTTTATTTCTTCATTTATTTATAACCACAACTTTGTCCTTGCACTTATGAGGGAACACACCAAGGGGCGAGAGTTGTTACGGCCCGGTGCAACCCGGTTCGCCTCCCACTATATTTCCTTAGAAAGTTTATTGAGTCAAAGGAGAGCTCTAACTCAAATGGTCATTTCACCGGGTTGGGGTAGTTGGATGGCTAGATGTAACCCATCGGATAAGAGAAAGGGGAGAAAAGTAGAAGAGACAATAGAGAGTGGAGATTTTTGGAAAGTTGTGAAGAAGACGTTAGACATCGTCCAACCCATAGTGAAGGTACTAAGGATAGTTGACGGAGATAGAAAAGCAGACATGGGGTATTTATTCGATGCGGTTGAGAGAGCGAAGGAAGAAATGTCCAAGACCGTGTCGGACTTCGCCAAGTGGTGGGATATTATAGATAGTCGCTGGGAGCGTACATTACATCAACCCATACATGCAGCAGGTATATTTTCTTAAACATTTACTAATCTTTTTAGTAATCACTTGTTGTGTATAACTTGTTTACTAATACTATTTGTTTCGTAGGTTACTTTTTCAACCCAAGAATCTTGCTATAGTGCGACATTTCAAGGCGACGAACGAGCTATTAGATGACGTGAAGAGCGTCATCCGACGGTTGCTTGGTGACGACGACCGGGCAATCATCGCTTGCAACAAGATGTATGATTACAGAATGCGGAGTTATCACTTTGGAACGAGCAGAGTTGAACGAGCTGTGATGATACTAAGTCCGGTACGTAGAAATGTTTTTCATCACTTAATTAATTAAAGCTTACTTAGATAATAATGCACGACATTCAATTTATGCGGTGATTGGTGGATGGACCATGGTAAAGTACCGGGGTACGAGGACTTGCGTACGTAGCCATCGGGGTCCTAAGTCAAACCACATCGGCTTCGAGTGCCGAAATTGGTCTACATTCGGCTTTCGATTCACACAAAGCGAGAGAAATAGGTTGACATCGAGGAGGCTTGAAGACCTCGTGTATTGTCATTACAACGTGAGGTTAAAGTTGAGGAATTTGGATAGAATGAAGCGAACCGGATGGAACAAAAGAGTTGGATAAGCACAGCGGCGGGACGTTCGGTGGACGAGCCGCCAATCAAGAGGAGGATATCGATTTGGATCAAATATTCTACGAGAAGAACTCCTGAAGCTTGGGTAAACGACCGAGAAGGGTTGGGAGAACCGGAGTTCAACCCCCAAGACCGACAATGGGCCGAAGGAGTGCTCGACGATGTCCCTTTGGCGAAGAATTCCGGATCCTTCCCTCACTAGCAAAGCGCCGGAGGACCGGAGAAGGAACTAGCCAAGGTACGCAAAGTAGGCGAAAAGGTAAAGAAGTTATGGCGATCCTTTTGATATTGCGGATGCGATACGGTCGAAGACGATCGAGAAGATACGCCGGAGCCGAACATCCGAGTGCGGTACCGTACGTCCGAGGATTCGTCGTCAAAGAGTAGCGGCGATGATGGTGCTCGATACGGGGGCACGGACACTTTACAAGTACAAGGGACCTCGGATCCTCCCATATCTCCTACCACGTCGCTACGTTTTACCGGCGAGGAGCAATATACTCACGCGACCCAAGATACCGATCATGGTAGAAGGCCGCCACAAGGTAGAGGAGGTCATCGTAGCCGTGGAGTTGGAGCGAATACCACGATGCCCCCGACTATGTGTATGATTCATCCCAAGGCTCTTGGTTCCCTACATACGATCGAGAGTACCCTGGAATGAATTATGTGGAGTCATCGGATACTTCGATCCAATCGACCTATAGTTATGGTGACTCCTTTGGATCAAGTCTTAGGATAGTTTCCGAGGGACGGACGAATATGATCGTCGTGTGTACACGTATCAAGCTTTGTACTCAACCCAAATGACATGGGGAGAGTACATCAACTACCTACAAAGTGTACAACACATCATGTTGGAATAAAATTGATGCATTATTCATTTAAATCATGTCATTTAATTTATCCAATTTTTCTGTATTTTCTAAGATTTTTTTTCGCATTTTTCTTATTTTTTTAAATTTTTCAAAAAAAAATATATTTAAAAAATAGGGTCGCGACCCGGGTCGCGACCGGGTCGGCCTGGGGGTCCCGCGACCCGGTCGCGACCCCCGACCCTACCCTCCTTGGTTAGGTTCTTTGAAATTTGTTTTGACCTCTCCCCGTCGGATGGTGCGAAGATCCGACGTTAATTACATCGAGATTTTTCGAATACCCTTGATTATCGTCATAGCAATCCATTGAATAGAAAACGATACATCCACAAAAATAAACATTCACACAAACACAGGAGAAAACACCCCATGAATTTGATGGAAGGCAAGCACTTAATTTGTTTTGAGTTTGGTTTGAATTGCATTTTTGATTTAAGTTGAATTGAATTGGTTTGAATTTTGGTTTGATTAATTTGAATTTGATTTGATTTAGAATGTTTTGATTTGTATTTGAGTTGATTTGATTTAGTTTGAATTTGAGTTTTGTTTAGATTGGTTGAAATTTAGATTTGGTGTGTGAGTTTTAATTTGATTTGAATTTGATTTAATTTGAGTTGATTAATTGATTTAAGTCTGTTTGGAATGAGTTTGTTTGGAACTCATTTGAATTTTGGCTTGTTTGCTGAATTTGGATTTTATTAAGTTTGAGTTGGATTTATTTGGGAGTTGATTCAGGTTGATTGGATTTGGGGGATTTGATCCGAGTTTGATTTGAAAATTGAATTGAGTTTATTTGATCAATTATGTTTTATTTAGATTCTGCTTGCAACTTGATTAAATTTAGAGTTTTTTTAAGTTCAATTTTGTTATAATTGATTGTGATTTGTTAATTTTGAATTTAATTTGTTTGTGGGTGTCAGTTTGGTTTGCTTAAATTAAATTTGTTCAATTTTGTTTGTTTGGTTGAAATTAAACAGGTTGTTTAAACTGGGAGTTTATTTGACAGAACTGTTATCAAGTTTGGTTTAATTTGTGATTGATTCACGCTCTGTTTTGAGATTTGTTTGATTTGGGATTTGTTTTATGACTTGGTTCAGATTCTGGGTTTCTCTTTAGTTCAGATTCTGTTTATGGGTTTAATTGAATTTGTAATTGGTTTAGGAGTGTTTTGATTGGCTGTATGAAGATTCAGATTTCAGATTCTGGGTTTTACAGATTCTGGGGTTTACGGTTTTCCAATTTCAGTTTAGGTTCATATTTCAGAATTTTCTGTTTGTTACCTGAGCTCTTTCAGATTTTTATCTCTGAATGTGAGGTTTAGATCTGGAATTCAGATTTTAAACCTTTAATTCTCAGAATTTTGTGAAGTTCAAATCTCACATGCTCCAAAGATTTTCAAATTCTGCACATTCGAATTTTCAGATTTTGGAGCTCTTCAGATTTTAAATTACAGATTTGTGAGTCCAAAAATTGTTTTTACACTCTAATTGCATATTCAAATTTCCAGATTCCGTGCGTTCCAATTTTCAGAGCACCCTTTACAGACTTTACAATTTTTCAGATTTTTCAGTTTTGGATTCTCAGTTTGCAGGTTTTGATTTCAAATGATGTTCTAACTCTCAATTTTCACATTTCAGACTTTCAGATTTTTAAATTTCAGAATCTTTCAGTTTTTCAGATTTCAAGCTTCCGGATTTTAAAATCTTTAGATTTTGTCAACCCCTGCTCCAGATTTTCTCTACGTTCAGGTTCCTTATGAAGTTCAGATTTTGATCTTCTACAGATTCCAGACTTTAGATTTCTTGCATGTTCTGTACTCTTCAAAGATTCTCGGACTGCAGGTCCTGACTTCAGATTTTCGGGCTTTACAGATTTCTGGATTCTGGTCCGAACATAAGTTTTGATTGGGATTGCAGGTTTGGGATTTATGCGATCTGATCTTTGAATTTCAGACTGGGCAGGCTTTAGATTTTTAAATTCTGCAGATTTTCAGATTTTTTTTAATTTCAGATTTGGGTGTTTAGATTTTCAGATTCCTAACTTCAGTTCCCATATTTCAAAATTTTCAGATTCCGAAGTCCAGATTCTGCACCATTTCCAGACTTGCAGATTTTTTACAGATTTCAGATTTTTGTTCCAGTTGAATTACAGATTTACAGTTTCTGGATTTTTGTGCATGTTGCAGATTTTATGTGTTTTAATTTCAGAGATTTTTTAGGTTCGGTTTCAGATTTTTCAGTATTCACATTTTCTTTTGTCTTGCCTTCCAGGAGTTTCATGTGATTGTCCTCTCCTTGTAACATAAACATATGCACCGAACATAAGCTCTTCATTATTTCTCCCAATATGAGACATGATTTACAGTCATGACCAGAAACTGATCCTTGAATCCTTGATGGATTTGTCAATTCATGGGCGGCATGTACCCGGTCTTGATAGACTTATGGGCATCCCCCACCATTTTGAGATTGAATACACCCGGCTTTTGATAAGCTTGTGGGGACTCATCTCACTGTTTTGAAACTGAGCATATCCCGGTCTTTGATAGACTTGTGGGAAATTAGCTCATGTCGATCTTCATGGCTCCTTCATGAGTCTGCTGAACTGCTTGATGCACCGGTAAGACATTGGGGTCTGTTTTTATAGACCTTTGGATGTCTACCTTAAGAAGTGGGTCAGGAGGTGGGTTTAGAACCGGCCTCCTGGTTTCCCTTTGTTTTGAATTCTTTTAAGTTGAGCCGAAGCCATGAGGTGGGTTTAGAACCGGCCTTATGCTTGCCTCGGTTTGTTTGAATTAAATGGATTTTTATTTAATTTAAATTGATTGTTTGTTTTATTTTATTTTTGAATTAATCATGGGTCAGGAGGTGGGTTTAGAACCGGCCTCCTGGTTTCCCTTTGTTTTGAATTCTTTTAAGTTGAGCCGAAGCCATGAGGTGGGTTTAGAACCGGCCTTATGCTTGCCTCGGTTTGTTTGAATTAAATCGATTTGAAATTTTAAATTTCAATGTCGAAACACTGTTCACCCAATCCAACTTAAATGGGCCTCCGCAGCCCATCACCGCCCACTCCCCGCTGGGCCTCATCCGGCGAGAGCCCTTCTCTTTTTTTTTCACGATTTTTTTCTGGTGGGCCCCACATAATGTTGACCCGTGGGTCAACCTTCTCCCACGCGGCCACCCGCGCGCGGGGCTTTTCTCCCGCGGGCCCCCTGTTTGCTATCTACATGTCCTCCGTGGACATAAGTCGGGGGCAAATAATCCCCCGACCTCTCCCTCCTTCACCTGCGAACAACGGCGATGGCAGTTTCGTGTCTTCTTCTCCCGACGGCAGCGGAAGTGGGATCCGGTGATGGCTTCAACGGCGACGGCGAATGAGGAGTTGGAGAAGAAGGGGCTTGGCGACCGCAGGGGACGGCGGAGACCTTTGACGGTGACAGCGGAGACCTTCGACGGCGACGACGGATGAAGCTAAGCTTCTTGACGGCGATGGCGCTGGCGGGGGGGGGGAGGAGCTCTGGCGGTGCCGGTAGCTTAAGTAGAGGCTGGAGGCGAATCCGGGTAATCTCCCTCTCTTTCTCTCGAATCTCTCTTTCCCTCTTCAACCTTCCGGCCTTCCTTCCTCTCTCTATTCGTCGATCCTACGGTTGATCCCCCCTTTTTTTACACTAGCTGCGGCAGCCATTTTATAGGCTCCCGGGCTCCCGGCTCCGCAGGGAAACCTGCCGAACAAGACCTTCGCTTCCGAGACGGACTCGGAAGGGTCCAACGTATACGGGATTGATTTCCCTTAACTCCACGATTCCCACCCTTTGTAGCATAGTTGTCAAGGCGACAAGGCGCCCAAGGCGTTGAAGGGTACTGATTCCGCTTAGGCGACAAGGCGGCCTCTTAGGCGTCGCCTAGGCGGTCAAGGCGATATTCAAGGAATGCTGAGTCGGGAGGTTGTTATATATAAAAAAAACATAAATATAATTATATTTGTTATGTTTTAATTGAATATGAGTGTTTTATCAATGCACATAAGTAAATATGATGTGTGTGTGAAAGAGAAGAAAGTTAAATAAATATTTATAAAATTTAAGTATATAACTCATTTATGATTATAAAATTTATATATGTGCAATAGTATAAGTGATGGTAAAATATTGTTATAATATTATTAAATGGGGGGGGGGGGCGCAGAGTAGTCGCAGAGAGGAAAGAGTTGAAAAATAACTTAATTAAGTATATAATATATGTTTATAATCATAAATCTTAAATATGTATGATAGTATAAGTGATAATACAATATATTAATATATTCAAACTATCATTAAATAAGTGTCCCTTGTGAGGGGTATCAAGGAGAAAAATCCCTCAAAAACTTTTTTTAATGATGTAAAAATACCCAAGGCGCCTTGCTTGGGCGCCTAGGCTGGCGCCTTGGGCACCTTGGGCGCCTTGGCGGGCGCCTTGGGCGCCTTTTTGGCCCCAGACAAGGCGCCCTGGCAAGGCGCCCTTGGGAAGGCGCCTTGCCGCCTAGGCGGCGCCTAGGCGGCGCCTAGGCGGGCGTCTTGACAACTATGCTTTGTAGACATTGCCGAACCAGGACTGTCTGGCGTTGGATGAGTCCCTCTCGGGACTGGACTCCCCTTACTATAACGGGATTGCCTTTCTGTTGGGAGAGTCCGGCTTGAGGTGTAAACCGACCGAAAGCCCTCCCGACTTCGTCTCTCAACCATTAGCAGTGCTGTAGTCATAGACTGGGATTCGGATGCTGAGTTCTAGCCGCTCCAAATGTCAAAATGGGCCTCGGCCCTATCTCTCTTTTTTTTTTCTTCAACCGACAGTGCTGATAGTCTCTACCTCTTCTCCTTCTCTAGGCGCTGCAAGTGCTTCCACCTACTGTGACCACATAGCCAGCTGCACCGAGTGAGCATTTCTTTTATCTTCTTGACCCACTGTACATTTGCCATTTCCAGCAGTGAGTACTCATCCATTTGCTTTATCATTGGCCTTTTGTTCCTTCAAACTCCTTGATTTTAGCTTACAAGGGTAGTGAATATTTTTTTGAAAAATATCGGTGTCAACATTATTTTAGGTAGGTGAGAGGTAGTAATTACTTATAGTTAATAAGTAGTTGGTAGTTGGAGATATGTTTGGAGGAAAATTCAAATTTTTGAAGGGAGCCTTGAGATCTATGAATACCCCCTATGTATCTTCATTGTAACAAGTTGAAAGAAGTTAAGCTTGAAGTAAGAGTGTCTACTCTTTACTTTCTATCGCCTCTGATAGGGAGGGTGATGGGGACCCGGTCCGGTCCATTTTGGGGTTTATTTACGTTTACGTCCTTATGGACTTCATTGTAAATATTTGAAGTTTGTTTTAGTCTTTTCCTTTAATTTGAGTCCATACGAGGACATGTATGTAATTAGTCATTTATGGTGTCTTGTTTGTAATAGGCTCCTCTATTTAAGAGAGCCACTTGTTGAATGAAGGAGAGAGAGTTTATTGTCCAATTTTTGGAACCCTAGGGGCTGCCCCTTGTCTTTGGGCGCGCCCCTTCCTCTTCACCCCCTCCACGATGGAGGTCGTCCAGCTCCACCTCCGGTGCAGACCGGTCTCTTCGCGACCCTCCGGCGTGGGTGCCTTCTCCTTTTCCTCCGTCCAGCGGCCTCCGAGCCATTCATTCCCCTTCCCACTTCACCGGTTCGAGTTCGACCCTTACCGACTCCGTTCACCCCCGTTTACGTCCGTTTTGACACCTCCGACGACGTCGACTGTCTCCAATCCGTCCACCCCCACCTCTGGCGATCCCCGGAGTACCTCCACCCCCCCATCCCGGTGCTGGAACCCTCCCACGGAGCCCTATCAGACGGAGAGGAAAGGAGGAGGAAGAGGAAGAGCCGCGTCCGCGGCTCCGTCTGTGCGCACGGCCCCGCTAGGGCTCCGGTGCGGCTCCCTCCACTCCGGCATCCTAAAAAGACTAGAGGAAGATGAAGGCGGCGCCAACAGTGCCGTTGGAGGTCCCCGTCCCCTCCGGCGACGGCGAAGACGGCTTCCGGCGCCGCTTCCGGCGCCTACCTCTTCCGCCCGCCGCGGACGACTCCGCGCAAACCCCGCGCTCGAAGACGGCCCCCCCTGTGCTGCCGGCGTCGACGGCGGCGATGGAGCCCCACCGGCTCCCCCTTCCCCTCCGGCGCCGGTTCCGGCGACGGCAGCCTCCGCCGGCTTCGCCTCCCCCCCCCCGGCCCCCCGCAGCCCTCGCGCGGCCAAAGCCCCACGGAGGCCCTCGCGAGCGGGCGCTCGAGGGCGAGACCCCGACGGGGGTACGCGGCGCCAACGGCGCCGGCCGCGTCTCCCCGCCCGCCGCCGCCGCCGCCGGCGGCCACGTCCCCCCCCCCGCCGTCGCGGCCGGGCGAACCGGCGCCGGTTCGCCTCCGCCCGGCCGGCCGGCGCGGCGGTTCGCGCCTCCCGCCCGCCCGGTTCGCCCGCCATCGAGCCAAGCCGCCGGTTCGCCTCCCGAGCCGGCCCGACCGCCGGTTCATCCCGGTTCAAGGCCGGGTCGGCCCGGTCCGGCGGTCCAGGGCCCGGTTCGAGGCCTAAACCGGCCGGTTCAGGCTGTTTGGGGCCGGTTCACGCCGGTTCAAGCCATTTTGGGGCCGGTTCAGGCCCGTTTTGAGGGTTTCGGGCACGGTTCAACGTATTTTGGGCCCGTTTTGACCGGTTTAAGTCTGGTTTTGCTTGTTTACTGCATTTCTAGGTCTTTTAAGCACCTCCACGGTCCGCTGCAGCGCCACGTCGCCGGTCCGTCCCGCCTCGTCCCGCATCAGAGGGGCCCGTGAGGGGTACTCAATCACCTAGTTTTGGGAGCTCGTGAGGAGCATTATCACATCTTCTCTACCAGCCCCCCTCATCTTCATCCCCCATCCACTTTTTCCTTACTTCGGTCATCCAACACCAAGAGTTCCATCATTTGCAATCTTCATCACCGTCAAGGTCGGCGCCGCAAGTGCTTCAACATTAGGTCAACAACTCTTCCATCCACAGGCATCCCGATACCTCTTCGACATTCATCCGCCGCCAACCAGATGATAGCCGTTAACCTGAATGGTCCCGAGAACATAACCACATGTAGCCTATTACCCTCCTACGAGAGGTGGGCATCTTGACAAGTTTGTAAAATCAATATTGTGAATCGTAGTTCTCGGGATACGTGTCAGTTAGGTCCTCCTACAAGCGACGAGGTAACTTCTAATCTTCCTCTCGATTATTTACTTTGTTCATTTTGTATGTGGTCGTGAATGCTCATGCCAAAGAGTTAAACTCCCTTCTTCTTGTTCTTATTCCACCAAAATTTCACATAGCTAGGCATCCTAACCCTATTGTAGTTTCTAAACTACGCTGGTCCGTTATTCCCAAATCGAGTCCGAGTACCCGGTCTTGTGAACCGGATCATGTGTGGAGTCGGTCTAGAGTGTCAACCCGGTCTGTTCCGCATCATTCGGATCTGAACTTGCTGATGGAAAACTGTTCATTGCTAATAAAGGTATGGAGCTTGAGATTTGCAGCTATATATATTAAATCTTTGGTTTGTTGGTAGGCATAATAATGAAACAATTTAAAGCCTATGTAAATGCAAACTACCATGTTTAATCAAAGTATCATTATAGGGTAAGGCCTGGATTTTATGTCTGTATGAATCTGAAACTAGTATTCTAAGCAAAGAATTATTATGGAGTGAATTCAAGGCTTAATGAAACTGTAGTTTGTGTTTGACCAAGAGATGATAAAAAATGTGGGGAGCCTATGTAAACCTGAAAGTTTGGGTTTAATCTAAGGATAATGTGCTGTCTAAGTGTACAAAGACTAAGTATTACAAGTCTTAAGTAAAAGTGCAACAGGAGTTTGCTCTTTTGGACAGCAAATATCTTCAATTTACTTGTGTTTGTGTAAAAAGTGGAGGATATGATTCCCCTCACATCTCTTGCAATGTGTGAAGGATGACTGCAAGGAAAAAGGCCTTGAGAAGTCTGCTATTAAAGTTTCGTTAAAGGGGATTAATTTGATGCTGAAGTTTGAATAACTTCCAGTGAGTAGGTTTCTTGATGAAGCCACTTGACTACCTAATTCATTGAATTGAAACAAGGAAGGTGGCATTCTGGATGGGGATTGGATTGGCCCAGTCCCAGGCAATCTAATCACCTAGGATTGGCCAATTTGGCTGGCATGTATCTGATCTGGACCTGGGTCCAATCCAATGTCTCCCACCATTTCCTTGTTTTCTTGTATGTGAGAAGGGGAGAGAGTATTTTTGGTCACAAAACTATCGTACCTTTTTCTTGTCTTTGATGTGTGGGAGGGAGAGGAAGGTGCATTTTAGTATTCATCCACTTATATTTTTTGTGGAGAGGCATTTTAGTCATAAAGTATCTCTCACAATTTTCTTATTTTCGAGGGTGAGTGAGGATTTTGCACAGGCCTTTTGGAGGGTATTTTAGGCTTCTTAAAATTGTAAATTTTTGTCCCATTTAAAAGAATGGAATGCCCTCTTGCATATACACAAGATCAAAAGACAATTTAAGGTCAATCAAGCCCATTTGTAGGGGGATTTGGATCTCCCTAAAAATTGTAAAGAATCTGTTTTATATGGAATCCAGGTACATCTATCATAATTGAGGTCCATTTTTAAAGATAAGGCTTAACTGATGAAGTTTTGACCCATTTACTTTATTTCAAAGTTGTTGAGGGATAAATAGGATCATTTGTCTTGTTTGAGGGCTGTTGGGGAGGTCTTTGAACCCAACAGGAGTTCTTTGGGTTGGCCCATTAACTTAAAATGTAATAATCACAAAACTTTTGGGTTAACATCTTTGTCGTCCTATTTTCACTCCTTGAATGAATTATGCTTCTATCCCTTTCTTTCACGTAGCATTAATCACTTTTGAAATAAGCAAAAATAGAAATGGGGAGATTAATTCTCCGATAATAGTTCTTTAAAAGTTATGTAGTGCCCTTGTGCATTTCATTAATTATAATTGAAAAGGAGATTTATTAAGACTGTAAGGAATTGTTGCAGTGGAAGCTACAATTTTTTGGATTTCATTGTCGTTGTCTAGATCGGTATCGAAAGGCATAATCGAACACCGAATTTGAACATATTTGAATATACTTTTGTGGAATTCAACTAATCTTTCAAGACCGAAAAATAACATATATAGGACAATTCATACTCTCAAAGTCTCCCAAACACACGATATGTAGCTATATTCACACAAGCTTTCTTCGCAAACGGGTTCTTTTGTACATCAGACCTTCCGACTCATCTTAGACGAAGATCCATCATATACTGGAAACCTTCACGGTGGGGAGAGGATGCTGGAAAAGCCTCGACACGAAATTGACACCTTTAACTTGATAGAGTTTGGCTCATTTCACTATTATTTATAGAAATTATAATTTTCTATCAAAAACACTCAATTCCTTTAAATTGTGCCTATGCCTCTATATTAACGGATCAATTTTATTATATGTGACCCCCTAGGCCCAAAAATATATTTAGTTTAGGCCTAATTAACAAATATTTTTTAAAATAAAATTTATTATTCAATAACAGATTTAATGACCGGAAGGTACAAGTCACATTTCATGATCTCATTTCTTTTGTGGTTTTTTATTATCAGTTATCGTACATATATAAATTCTTGTCCATTCAATGTCTTGGTCGAATAGGGATATGACATCGATTGCCAATTTTTAAGTATATTGACACTATATGATCTTGTACTTGAAATCGAATCAATTAGAAAACTCTTTTTCTGATTATCATCTTTATTATGACTAAAAATTTAGAGTGCTATCCCATATGACACTCATTTATCGAGAGTGAATAATTTCTTGCTGTCTACTCAAGTTTTTCCACTAAGTATCTTTAATACCTGATCCATTAATTGTATTGGATCATTGAATTAGGTGATTTATAAGTCAATAGCTAAAGTACAACGTATATTTAGTATGACATTTTTGTGGACTCGGGTCAAAGATCTAATCGTACAACCGTGATGATAGAAAATCCTGATAGATAGTTAGGTAAGATATTGTTCATAGTTTCTAATTCGGTCATTTCAGTGAACTCATTTTTCTAATAAGCACGTGTATGCATATCTTAGTGTTTCCACACTAATGACAAATGTCATTCTCATATTATAAGAAGAATCATATAAACTAGTATATTCGGATCATAGTTTTCAAGGTGACCAAAGCGATCAAGGCGACACAGTACTGTTTTGGCAATAAGGTAAGGCATTAGGTGATGTCTTTTTTATATAGTAAAATGGATAAAATAATAAATAGATATGTAAAAATAATGCAAAATAGCTTTGACATCATGCAAATCAATCAATAATGTGGCAAGTGTATGTTACTTAGACTAAATAACTTGAAAAATTAGTTATTTTTAGTGTTTAAATTTTATTAACTATTATTAAATACTTAAAAAATCATTTAACCATACCTATTATTTTATCAAAATATCTATTTATAGTCAAATTAACCAGTAGAACTAGTTATTTTTACTTCAAAATAACTTAATTAAGTGATATTGACACTTAATTAACATTATTTATTATTAACATATATAAAATAACCTTGTCACCTAGGCGACGTCTTGAAAACTTTGATCCGGATTCTTAATATCCCATCTTAAGGATCGACTAGAAATGTTTAGATCACATATCTGATTGAATTGAATATGACATTTCAAGAAATATCAAATCATATCTAATATGATTTTCTTATAGGACATACATTTCTTTCAAAGACATTGTTTAATCTAGTTGATTTAGATCAATCTAAAGCCCATTAGTCTTTGGTATGTAAAAAAAATTCAAAACATGTGCCCATAAATAATTGCGGATTCAATAATAGCAATGGGACTGATCTCATATATTTGTAAGTTGACTAGCAAGTAAGTTGGCAATAATCAAGTAATTTATACAAAATACACCATAGTTAACGTAGTTTAATAAGGCATGGTGTCTTCTTGCGTACACGAGGATAATAGAAAGAATCACTATAATAAAAGATTTCAAGATAGATGGAGAGACCTAATACTGACAAAGGTTCCCCCTTCTGGAGGAATAACAGGGGGCGGGGGAGAGGGGAATACTCCCCCCGATCCATTGAAAGAGGGGAGGGAGAGGATGGGGGTGTGCTTCTTGTTGGAGGGGATCGCCATCGGGGGTGCCCTAAATATGGAGGGAAGGGCTGGGGGTAGCAAGAATTGGGGATTAATGCCAGATGGGGGGTGCTCCTAGTCAGAGGGGATGCCTAAGGGCGGATGCCCTAGATCAGGAGAAGAGGGCCAGGGAGAGTAAAGATCGAGGAGGGGGAGGGGGATCAATATGCAAGGAAATTGGATCGAAATTGGGTTTGGAATTGGGCCTGATTTAGATGTTTCTGGACTCTCAGGGATAAGCTTATTCTTGATCTAATCCTATAAGATTAGCCGATCTAGGTTGATTCCTCTGGGAGTCAGCCCTAGATCAGCTATTCTGAGGTGAAATCAGATCAGCAAGTCTTGATCCAATTTGGGAATTGGCTGATCCCAATAAAGATTGGTTGATTTTGCAAACTATGCCTGTGGCTGTAAACCAAGAAGACCGAAGCCCACCTAAGATGTTGCCATGCCACTCCAGGGTGCTGCTGCCATATGCTGGTGTTGCTGCTATTTGCGTAAGGAGGAGAAGAAGAAGATACGAAGAAGAAGAAGAAGAAGAAGAAGAAGAAGAAGAGGGAATTAGGGGGTGCACCCCTCTTTACCCCAATATACTCTTTTTATCCTTTCTTTATATATCCTACGGCCCTAGACATGCCAATATCCATGCCTATGTGCAATCAATGATAGCTGTCCATGCATAAGCCCCAGAGTTATAGAAGCCAAAAAGTAAGTCTACTTTAGGTGAGTTGTGTTATTTTAATCATTTATATGTATGAGTTAAATGTACTTAATACTTATTTAGTTGGTGTATACTTGTATTTATTAGGATGGAACATTACTTTAGCAAATTAACTTTTGAATAAAGTAGTTTATTTAGTCCAAGAAATATTTTGATTGAAAATATGCAGTTAGACATGCAAGAGAAAGATCAATTAGATTTAGGCACTTTAGAATTAGATCAAACACTAAGAAAAAAATAGATCATCATTGATCCGTGATGGCTAGTTGATGTTATAAGGGTATATTTATTGAAAGGTCCATGTCAACCTCATAATCATAAATTACTTCTAAAACTCATGGGTGAAAAATGTGTAGATTTGTAGCTTCTTGGTATGATCAGTATGAAACTTGATTAGAATGTAGCATTGCTAAAGACGTTGTATTTTGCTTGTCTTGTTACTTGATTAAATCAGATTATTATACACAAGCTGGTGATGATGTTTTTGTTTGTAAAGGTTTTTTTTCTTGGAATAAAAAAATAGACTTGAAGTGCATGTTGGTGGCCCTAACTGTTTACATAATATATCTTTAAAGAAATGTTAAGATTTGTTACTTTAAAAGCAAAACATTCAATTAACTTTCTCTAAACAACTAAAATAAATACAAGATGATTATATAATTTGATTGCAAGTTTCAATAGATTGTACAAGAATTTTTTTTACAATAATGGTTATTATTTCGTGGACACGATGAATATGAGCAATTAATTAATAGTGGAAACTTTCTTAAACTTTTAAAGTTTTTTACATATCGCAATAAAATTATTGATAATGTTGTGTTGCACAGTGCTCTTAAAAACATACAGGCGATTGCTCCTTATGTATAAAAAGATATTGTTAATGCATGTGCAATTGAAACTACACATGTAATCAATAGAGATTGTGGAGATGATCTATTTGCAATAATGATAGATAAAGCTTGAGATGTATCTGGTAACGAATAAATGATTATAGTTTTACGTAATCAAGATCAAAAGGGCTTTATTATTGAGAGATGTTTGGTTATTGTTCATGTCTGTGATACCACAGCTTTCTCACTGAAAGTTGCAATCGAGTCTATTTTTACAAAATATGGGTTGAGTTTATTTAGAATTTGTGGTGAAGGTTATAATGGAACCAATAATATATAAGGTCTATTTTATGGTATTAAAGTTTTGATATTGAGTGAGTACAATTATACATATTATATTCATTGTTTTATGGCCTGTTTGGTTAGAGTTTCAAATTTGATACTATATCAATATTGATATTGATAAGTTTAGAAGTTAGATTATCAATATCAAAATTGATACAATTGACACTTGTATTACATATTGTGCTTTGTTTTCACTACCAATTTCAAAATTGATACTATTAACCAAACACTTCTTAGTGATTAATAGGAATATCAATTTTAAAATTGATAGTGATAGAGGTGTCAAATAGTGTTACCAAACAGGGCCTTACTTATAAGCTCTAACTCACACTCGTAGCTATTGCTAAAATTCATAGTAATATATGTTGGTTTTTTATAATTGTTGGACACGTTATATATATAGTTGGATCATCTAGCAAATGTCGTGAATTTCTTATAAAAAATATACTGCCAATGTTGTAGATGTTCTAAGTCAAGATGAATTTCTAAGTGGTAGAGACTTAAATCAAGAATTGAGTCTTCAAAGAGCTGGTGGTACTTGTTGGGTATCACATTATGACAATCTTATAAATTTGATTATGATGTTTTGTAATTGAGGTACTTGATGACATTTATCAAATGGGAACTCTAGGACAAAAAGATAAAGCTCGTGGTTTACTATGTGTATTAAAGACATTTGATTTTATCTTTCTTTTGCATTTAATGACAAAAGTGTTGTGGCTATTACCAATGAACTATCCGTTGTCTCACAAAGAAAAGATCAAGATATTGTCAATACTATGTCTCTTATGACATGTTGTAAATAATGATCACAAATTATAATAAGTGAAGGATTGAATATTATTCTATATGAAGTTTGCTCATTTTATGAGAAGGAAGAAATTCTTATAGCAAAGATGGATGATAAATATTATTTTTTAAGAAAAGTTCAATGTATAGCTCTTTGTATTACAAAATTTCATTCTGCATTGTTTTAGTTATATATATTCAATAGTTGAACAACCATTTCAATGGAAAAAAAATATTGAATTGTTTCTTTGTGTTTCTTATTTAAACCTTACTACATTATTTTCAGCATTTGATAAGGATAAGTGATGCGGGACCGACCGGGCACCAAGTTAACAACTAATCATGAAGACCTAGCAGCACATTGACTATGCAATTGACTAGCTAAGAAGACACCCTGGTAGACTATTATATCAAGTTTATCCAGCCCGAGAAGTGGTCCCAACTAGTGAGAGGACCGGGTACCATGAGTGGTACCGAGATGAGACATTGCCGACTGTCAACGTAACCGATCTAAGTAGCTCGGGACGGGGAACTCCACTCACATTGGCATCGATTAATCGAAGTAGCTAGGAGTTCTAATCGCTCTCGACACGGCAATCGAAGTATAATGAACAAGCAAGCGATTTTTGGTTTGGGAACCATACCTCCACGCCTAAGCGTGGGTGTCGACCACCGTCGGAATCTTCAACTTGGCTGGTCGCGATGCACGTTCACCCGCCGACAATCGTACCACCACCTCGTAGTTCTTTACGGACTGTTTTGCCGATTCACCTAAGTCTTCAAACTGTCCGCCGCGCGATGGGGAACCTGTCGAAACAACAGTGGCTACGGCTGGAGGGAGTGCTGAAGGGAGGAGGAGGACTGCAGGAAGGGGAAATGGTGCTGGCGATTGGTCTAACAGGGGAAGGAGGGGAAATGGGGTGTGAGACTGCCACGAGCAGGGGCATACAACCTTGGAAAAGGGGCTGGACGGTGGGGGTTGGGTTCCAACTGGGACGGAGGGTGCTGAGGGGGTGAAAGCAGGTCCGGACGGACCTGTTAGGAAGGCCAGATGTAAGGGGAGGAGCTGGCGGAGGAGGAAGGACCGCTGGGGGTGGTTTCCGATTCTGGTTCGCCGAGGGGAATCGGGTAAGGATGAAGGGGGGGGGAGGGTTTGCAGGGGTTGTGGGGTTTGCTGGGGGGAAAGACAGGTCCGGGCGGACCTGCTAGGGGTGTTGGAGGGGCAGGTGGGAGAGCTGAGGGGAGGTCCGGAGGAAGAAATCGGGAGGGCGGTTCCGGTTGGTGTGCTAGCGAAGAAGGAAGGAGATAGGGGAAGAAGGGAAGCCTACCAGGGGTGCTAGAGGTGCAGATGGGGCCGTTACCACCAGAGAAGAGGAGGAGGAGCACCAGAAGGAGAGTCCGCTGCTGCCGGAAGGAGGGGGAAGGAAGCCGCTCCCGCCCTAGCGGGCTGCTCCCATCACGCGCAAGAGAGAGGATCAGGAGGGGGTGAAGAGAGGGGAATTACAAGATTGCCATCATCCCTTTTCATTCATTCCATCATAAACTAAGCCCAATACCAGTATACCCTCAAAAGACACCTATTTTCCAAACACCAACTCTAAGTGTAAGGTGTATACATCCAAAACATATAGAGATCCCCAAAATACATACAAAATGTGTCCCAAAAGAAACCCAAAATGAAGTGTGTGCTACACAAAATAAACAAAAATAGCACCTAATCATCAATCCAAAGTGACACAACCGGTCGTCGACGCTGTCGATAAACAAGGGTGGGGTCGAATCGGTCTCGACCGCGGGTGTCCTCACCAATAAGTTGATGAAATTAATTAAATTTGTTTTTTTGAGTTTTCGAGGATGAATGATTTTGTAATACTCCCTAATCAGTTTAAAAACTACATTCATGATATGATATTTGATGAAAGATTTTCTAATGTTACTAGAATTGGTGAGCTTGTGAGGAAATTAGTAGAGACAAAAAACACGTCGTGTATCATATAGTATATTTGCTTATAGAGTTGGCTTTACTTTTACTGGTGACTACTATAAGTGTCGAAAGAGTTTTCTTTTCGTTGATATATATCAAGAATAAGTTATGGAATCAAATGTGTGATGAATGGATGGATTATCTAACTATGTAGTTAGAGGTGAGAGGTGCCCGAGGCGAGGGGGGAGCCTCGCCTCGCCTCGTCTCAGGCACTTGAGGCGGACGTCTTAGGCGCCTGAGGTGAGGTTTTTTTATTAAAGAACTTCTTAAAAAACATATATATATATATAACATTGAAACTTTAAGAGTAGAATATAAAAAAAACTCACTTCTAGGGCCTACAATGCATCAAGATATCGGAACCTGGGGGTGGAAGACTAGGCATTGAGGTTTTGGGGTGGGAAAGGAGGATTTAAGTCACTAGATCCGGCTTTCATTGGGTCCGGACCCGGGCGAGGCGAGATCTGCCGAGGCGAGACGTTTTTGTCTCGCCTTACCTCGCCTTAGTGCCTAGGCGCCTGAGACGAGCGCCTCAGATAACATAACTATCTAATGACATATATTGAGAAGGATATGTTTGAGAATGTGAACAACTTTATTATTCAGATTTTTTAAAATGTGAAAATTCACTGAGTTCATTTGATATCATGTCAAATTGTTCTAATGCTTTTAATTAAACATATATTTTTTAAAATATTATTAATTATTTGATTGAGTGACCCTAAAGAACTAAAATCATGAATCTGCCACTGTATCCAGGCCTATATCCTACCTATCTAATGGCTCCAAACATGCCCATCCTCAGACCTTGTATAGAGCATACAATTCCCATGTTCAAACCCCACAAAATAGTCAAAATAGCACTTGTTTGGGTCTTTTGAATAGGCCCTGAAACCTCCATTTATTCTCAGTTCATTACCTTGAAGAAATCAGAATGTGGTCAGTATGTGCAGAAACATCAGATCTGGAACATATTCGGAACATTGCAGAAAAACCACAGCCAATGATAGCTATGTCCATTGGGCCCCAAAACTGAAACCGATGGCAGTAGACTCTATTCGGGTTAAAATTGACAGCAGCAGCCCACTGGACCTTAAAAATGATAATGATGATGGCAATTACAAGGTGGCAGAGAGCCCGCTAGGGCCAATAACTGATGATGACAATTGGCCTTCAAGACCTTGGACAAAAAGATCCTAATTATGTTGAAATTAAATAAAGATGCTAAGAGGTCAAACCTGTTAAGTTAGGTCTTCTCGTAATATCGAACGGACACACGGATATATCCCCGAGGTTACCAATCTTGGATGGTTTTGGACATGCCCATGGAATGTCGGATTGAGATCTAGGCCTTGACTTGGGCTTGACTCAGTCAGTTTTTGGGCCAACTGACTTGATCCTGACTCCAGGATCCCGACCTATGTAGTCAGAGGCGAGAGGCGACCGAGGCGAGGGAGGGCTCGCCTCGTCTCGCCTCAGGCGCTTGAGGCGGGCGCCTTAGGCGCCCGAGGCGACATTTTTTTTATTGAAGAGCTTCTCAAAAAATATATATATATATAACATTAAAACTTTTGAAGAAGAACATAAAAAATACAAAAAAACTCACTTCTAGGGCTTATAATGCATCAAGATATGAGAATTTTAAGGTGGAAGACTGGCCATTGGGGGTTTTGGGGTGGAGGAGGAGGATTTAAGTTACCAAATTTGACTTCACAGGGTCCTGACCCGGGCGAGGTGAGATCTACCGAGGCGAGGCGTTTTTGCCTCGCCTCACCTCGCCTCAGCGCCTAGGCGCCTGAGGCGAGTGCCTCAGATAACATAGATCCCGACCCATAGATATTTTAAAATTATTATTTTATTATTTTTTATTCTGACCCCCCGCCGACCCAAGTCCTAACCCGGGTCCTGACCCTGGCTGATCCGGGTTGATTTGGACCCAACCGACCCACTCCCGACCCTCGACCCTGCCTTAGTTGTACATGTCTACAAGCTACACCAATCCTTCCCTTGAAGTAGGGAGTATCAAACACAATGTACGAAGGGAGGTAAATCCGCTTAATTTACGGAGAGATTATACATGTCGCCATGCTGAACCAACCATTGTATTAAGTGAGGATGATACCAGTGGAAGGATATCCAATATCCATCATTGGTCAAGAGAGATATATCATGTTATTAAATGGGATTATGGCTCTTCCATGCCTTCCCACAATTATATGCATTTCAATGCAACATGTATGACATATCATGTCTTATTTTTATAACTTTAAAGTTAAGGGAAAGGCCGAGCATGGGTTTTTATGAACTCTGAACGGCAATGTCAGATCTGATCCATCGGTGCATGAATCTCCATAAGAGAACCACATGGCCAAATTCTGATAATCAAATTTCCAATAGCAGATTTGAACATCTAAAGTTCTGGCATGGATATAATGGGGATGTTGAAATTAACCAATGGAGTAAACCCCAAGTCCTAATCCCAGATTCCTTAACATGATCATAATTGAAAGCTAAATCCTATGAGATTTGAAATCTGAATACACAATGCAAATGGATCCAAACACACGAACTCATGTAATCAATGAGAATTCTGAGGATCAAGACTCTCTGTTTAGTTAAAATGATGATCCTCGATAGTAAGAGATAATTGAGGGAAGTTGGTGCTTATCTATCAATTAGGTTCAACAATTGAAGGGGGTTTTGAGGTGGTAGGATGGGATGTAGATGAGGGTAGGAATTCGAGGGTTGGTGTGGAGGATTCTCGAGGTGGACTTTGGATGGGTGGCAACAGGCCAAATAGGGGAGGAGTTGTTATGGTTCAGATCAAGGAAGGTGGGGTCTCAGGTTGGCTCAGCTTCAACCTAGTCAAATTGGGTTGCGACTCGGTCTGACCCCCAAATTTTCAATATAAAAAATTTAAAAATTACAAAAAATGATAAAAAACACTATAAAAATTTTAATTTTTTTTGAAAAAGTAGGTAATATGACTAGAAAATATTTATATTCATTTTATTTAAAATTTATATTTTCTACAAGCTCTGTATAATTTATGTACTCTCCTTATGTTAGTTGAGTTGACTATGTACCGTTGTACAAGTATACATAATGACAATATTTGTCACTCTCTCATAAAATAACTCTAAAAGATCCTTAAGAACCACCATAATTATTATAGGTGGACTGTATTGAAGTGTTTGATGAGGATTCATAATTCATTCTAAAATCTTTTTGGTGACATGTAGGGAGCCAATAGTCTTTGGATGAATCAATGCCCTAGGCAGAGTGTTCGTAGTATTGACCTCCACCCCATTGTGTGTTCATCTCTTCCACCTTGTGACCTTGCATCTTGGTCTGTGTCTTGCGTCACGTCACGTGTGTGTTCATCTTTTTATCTTGGCAAGAAAACTCTTCTCTCTTCTATCATTTTGCCATGGAATGAGGAATATGGAAATTTTTGGTGAGAGGTAAGTTGTCGAGCAGTCCTTGAGCTGACTCTCGATCTTTTGGGTTGAATTCCGGTTTGCTCAATCTTTCACGATCGTTGACCGAAGCTTATAACGGATTTTACTTGTTGAAAATTGTGTCCAAGTCGATATTCATTTTCTTTATCATTGGCTTTCTAGTCTGGCATTCTAAAACTTTCTCTCACCATTTTTGTTTTTTTTTCTAGTTCTCCCTCATGCTTTCTAAATTCTTAAGCTTCAATCTCATGTTGTAGTGCTAATAGATCAATTGCTTCAGTCTTCGTGATGTTAACCTATTCCTTTGCTTTATATGGATGATGCTAAACATTGACTAATTTCTCTCACATCCCGAAGCCGATGTGGTTTGTCTTAGGACTCTTTTTGACATATCTGCCAAATCTTTGTAGCCTAGTGTAGTGCCTTGCCATTTTCCATCTACCAGTTAGTTGCATGGCATCAATGAGTGTTAGAATATAATTGAAATACTCGGTCGATTTGAATTGTAGATAAAGTATTGAATGATACATACCTAGACTTAGGAGTATCGCAACTCGTTGGACTCTCGATGTTCCAAAATTGATTGCTCTCATTTTGTAATCATGTATTTTGTTGCATGCCATGATTGAATGGTCGTCATCACCAAGCATTCTACACACGACTTACTTCATATTTTTTAAAAGTTCATTGGTTGGCTTGAACAAGGGACTATAATAGTATTTGAGGTTGAAAAAATGACTTAATGACGTATAGATGTTAGTAGAGAGCATATAAGTATGTGAAATATACATGAATTCACTTAATCATAAAGAAATTGTCCATTGCATGTATTGGTAGATGCAATGTTCACTTTCATCGATGGCCGATGATCTTCCACCGCTTGTTGAAGTTGGTCACTGTCTTGGTGATCTCATCCTTCGCCCGCTCAAGTGTGTATTATAAGTACCCCATATCCGCCTTCCTATCCCCATTTACTATCTTTTGTACTTTCATCAGAGGTTGCACTATGTTTAAGGTCTTCTTTAGTATCTTTACCATTCTTCAAAAATATCTACCCTTTAACATCTCCTCTACCTTTTTCTCTTTCCTTTTATCCAAAGAGTTAGTCCTAGCCATCCTACTATCCCATCCTGGTGAGAGCAGCATCCGAGTTATAGGTGTTGCATTAAACTCTCTTGGGAAATGTAGTAAGGAGCAAACCAGGTTGTCCTGAGCCATAGAAGCTCTCGACCATTTGTATGTTCTCTTATTATTTTGAAGATGAAGTCATGGTTGTAAATAAAAGATATGGATTGGGCAACTTAACTACCATTCGATTTGAGTATCTTTTCATATATCTCTTAGCATCAAGTTTATCGAGTGGGCAGAGCATGAAGACAAATAAGGCATGGTATCTTGACAATCAACATTTGTTAAGTGGCTTTATATGCGGCTGTGTTATCTGTTATTATTTAGACAACTCTATTCTCTCTTATCTTTTCAACAACTCTATTGATCAATTCGAAAAGATAATTAGTGTTATTTACCGTTCTTGATGCTTTTACAGACTTTTAGAAGACGACATTGACTTGACATACATTAGGAAGTTCATCATTTTTTTAATTATACCTATTAAGAAAAAAGACAACGTTGAGACAAAGATTAAGTGGAGTGTACTAACTGGCATGGAATGCCATCTCGCCGAGATCTCGGTCTTGCCAAGGGGGCCGAGAAATGAGATTGTCGAGATCTCACTCCATGTAGCTTGGTCTGAAAATTTTTTTTTCTTCGGGGGGCTTTGCCTTGAAACCTCCCACAAGGGGCGTTGCCCCCTTGACGCCCGCAACTTGACCGCGCAGGTCAATCCGCGACTACTCTACGCCCCCCATTTATGATAGTGTAAACATATTAATATATCTCACTCACTTATACTATCACATAAAAATGTGCTACAAGTTTAATATCATATTAGTATTTAAATAAGATTGTATACAAGTTTTAATCTTTTAGAAACACAAAGATCGTATTTTTGGTATTGAGAGTGCTTTATAATTGTTCATTTACACAGTTGATGTATAAATGTGTTATATATTTTCATATAAATTCATTGATGTACTCCTATTTTTATAAGATATTATGTTATGTTTCATACATGTATACATTTTGATCCGAGAATCTGATATCCGATCTCCCGAGATTTTTCCGAGATCTTTTCTCTTTCACCCCCCCCCCCCCGAGACGAAGGCGAGATCTGAGAATGCAATCCTTGCTAACTGGTCTAGCCATCTGTAATCAACGTGCATCCTTTTTTTCACCTAAATATGTTTAAATGAGTTGATATTTTTTTGATATCTTTCACTTCCATTAGAAGATAAATGCTGCATATCTCTTTTGTGTTCGGTCTGGACACTTCCTTTCTAACATTGGCGATTGTGTCGGTCACGCTCTCATAGTACGGTTCTTTTGCGGTGTTTGCCGGTACGCTGTAGTGGAAGAACCATCTTAATGTTGCTTGTCCAATCTTCTTCTTACAAAGTTTTAAGTTCTTCATTACCGCGATGATTGTTGTTTGTTGTTACTGTGAGTGAGTAATCATGGGATCCACGGGTCCTATTGTCGAGTCGTTGTCTCGCGTGAGATTATGAATCTTCTTTTTCTCTTGTTGGTTGTTTGATCTTTTTCCACTTTCTCGTTCGCTCTCACTTCTCAAACCTTGACCCCATGTATTGATCGGTGCGTTGATACATGTCTTTATCCACGAACGACTTGTGACTTGCCTCCATTGCTCATAACAAGTCATATGTTTTTAACTATAATCGTTAAGTTTTGATGTGCATGACATTGATATGAACTACTTTTTTAAGTAATGACAACATATTGTCATCGAAGCCTTTGTCTCAAGGATAGCTTAGGTGCTCATGGCCGGTCCTACGTATGTGGACCGAATGCCTGGCAGGTTTGAAAATTTCTTCCATAATGGTATCTTTATGTTGCTTCTAAGTTTCCTTTGCTTGTTTGATCACTTGTAAGTACTTACGAAATTGAGCTCTTATCTTAGGTGAAGGTCGTGTGCATAAGAGGACGTTGCCTTTCATTCCGGCGAGATGATATTTTAACTAGAAAATATCCCTATGCGTTACTTTCTTGCTATATTTATATTGCACTTTTCTCTTCGTCATGAAGATCAACATGCAGTGTAACCAAGTCAATGATGCTTAAATAAAATTATTAAGTAATTGCAATTAAAAAAATAAATAAACTTCTAACTAAATGCAAAATAAAGTTAAACTTAATTGCTAAATAACTTACTAACTTAATTTAAAAAATGAACTAATCTTAAAACAAAGTTAAAATAATTGTAAAACAAATGAAGTATTAATTAATGACAAAACAGACTAATCTCAAGTGCTTAAATAGCAATAATTGATCTCCAAGAGAGTAGAGAGACGAGAGGAAGAAGATGAGGGGAGGGGAGACCTGTTAAGGAGGCTTTAGAAGCCCCTAATGGTCACATGGACGGGGTCTCGACCTAGTCATGGGGTCGTGCGACCAAACTTAATTTGTGCAACCCCTATGGTTGACATACCATGGGTCGGGCCGACCGGGTCCTAATCGGGCCGGTCGGCCCAAAAAATGATCGGGTCAAGCCTGGGTCGCAAATTGGGTCCCAACCTGACATTCCATGGTTCAATTGTTTATAACGGTGACCGAGGATTGCCATCTTGGTTATCGGCTTAGTCTCAGAAGGGTGAAAAAGAAGAGATCTTGTGACATTCTTGGAAAATCTCGGGAGATTTAATCTCGGATTTTATTTATGTAGGGCATGCTTTACTCTAGAATTGCTATCTCGCATTTAGATTTTATCTAATGGAGACAGAAGAGAAGAAATCTTCAAAAAAACTCGGAATATTGTATCTTGAAAATACCAATCAATATGCATGTTTAACTTTAAAATATCATGTAATCTTTTCTCAATGGAACTTATATTAAATATCAAAATAAACTGTGATTAATTAAAAGGAAATACAGACACAGAGGGTGAACTATCGTTAGTAGGAGACATATAAGAGATCTTTAGTTATTTAAGTTTCATCTTGAACAATATGGATAGGAGATTGATGACATTTTGGGTTAATTGTACATATATAGTCATAAAATATTAAGTTAAAATTTTTATCAAACAACTAGATAAATATTTAGATGGGTTCCATAATAAATTTGGTGATATATGAAACAAACTTAACAGTGCTATATAACAAGTTAGGGGTAGAAATAGGTGGAAAAAATCAAGGTATCAGAGATACTATATAGATATTCATGTTTCAACGATTTTGTTTCTCGGATGCGTGGAGAGAAAGAGATTCTCAAGAGATCTCAAGAGATTCTTAGGAGATCACATTTCTTGGTAGTGACGATGACTCCTTGAGTCCTTCTCCCCCCTCCTCAGAGAGCCACCTTTCTTCCGCTTTAATAGGATTTTCCATCAAACCCTCATGTTGAATGACCTCCGTGATGGATTTCAGCAACTTTGAGAGGAGGACCCAGAGAGAGCTCCATGTTACTTCGAGTTGAACAAAAGAGTTTGATTATGGCCTTCAGGTCCACATGGATCGTGAATCAGCTGATTGTGAACTCTTCTAGCACCCCTTTCTAGACGGTGAGTAGATGACCCCCCTCCAATTTTATAATTTCTTTGACCAGTTCCACACTTACTAATGGAAGTGGATGGCAGAAAGGAGATAATGCAAGACTATATCACTCGGGGGGCACCAACATCTATAGCTCTGTTGGAAAATGCAACATTTTAAATGCTATGTAGGAGCGGCCATTTATCTATTCCCTACAAGCACTAATGACTTGTTTCTATATGGAAGCTTCCTCTGTTATCATGAGGATCCACCAAGATTTGCTTTCTGACCAGAGATGACCAAGCAGTGAGTGGACTACCTCCTCCATAGACCTTGGCCGCAATGGGGAAGAGATGGTTGCTACTATGCACCGCACCCCAAGAGCCGATCTTTTCTCCAATATGGGCTCCACGTTGGTTGACCACAGTGTCGAGTGAAGTAACACCAGTTAGAGGAGGACCAAAGGGAGGAGGTGAGCGAATGGGTCTGGAGGCAGGGGCCAATGGAAGCAAGGGAGGGGACCACTTACATGTTCAGCTGGTGTAGCTGTAGCCGATATCAGTGCAAGTGTGGGAGATGATCCTGTTGTTGGCAATATGCCACCCAGTGACTGCAGCCAAACCAATGGCCAAAGAAGGAAGGGATAAGGTTGGGTGTACTGGGGAAGAGGTCCTGGGAGTTGAGGCATCCATTGCTGCAGGCATGCCTGTTCCTGCAGCATAGGTTTGGCTCGTTGCCCCGACCATGATAAACCTGAGCTTCTCTCTCCTCCTATTATGAACGATGACAACATTTTATGTTGATAATCTTTTTGTTATCTGGTACAAGAGCAAATTAGAAATCTTATGGTGCATTTGGTGAGTAAATTTGTTTGCTTAATGAGCTTGGATTGATTGTTAGTAATGTTGCAGTGAAGAATATTTGGATATATGCATTAAGAGAAAGTCATGCCAAATTGGTAATAGACAAACAATGCAGGGTCTCATAGATAACCAAGTGAAGAAGAACATGTGGCTTCTCTATTTATGTTGTCTCACGTGTAGAAATTGACATGACAATGGAACAAATTTGTATTGATTGCTGAACCATAACAAATTGCTTTTACCGTTTACTGGTCGTCACCAACATCTGTTTCTTTTTACTTTGAAGTGCAAAATCATCTTATTTATTGACTATACCATGCTCAGAAAAAAAACAACGTAGTTCTGTATCACAAGTATCTAATTTTCTGACCTTCATTTTTTAGTTAAACTAAATACAAATTTTTTAAATTAATTAGAATTTATTTTGTCTGTCTTATTTGATAACATTCTGATTCATTTTAGAGCATCCCTGGTTGCAACATGCAAAAAGGGCACGTAATGTGCCGTTGGGGGATATAGTGAGAGGAAGGCTGAAACAGTTTGCTGCAATGCATAGATTTAAAAAGATAGCCATGCGGGTAGACTTCTTTTTGTTCTTCTAATTTCTTAGTTTTTGGTTATGCTTTACTTTTTCACATTGAATATGCTTCAGGTAATTGCTGAACATTTGTCATTAGAGGAAGTGGAAGTTATCAAGGACATGTTCAAGTTGATGGACACTGATAACAATGGGAGTATAACATTTGAAGAGTTGAAAGCTGGCCTGATAAATGTTGGTTCATTATTGGGTGAGACAGAGATGAAGATGTTGATGGAAGCAGTAAGCATCAACCCTTGAGCTCTTTACCATAAGATTGTATACGGAAACAGTTAATCTATAGGGAGCATTAGATGGTGGATACAAGCGTACTGCACATCTACTTTTATCTGTCCGATAGCATGTCAAAATGGTGAATTTGAGGCATTCATATTTTTTCCTTCTTGACAATATTTCCCCTTCTGTTCTGTCTATGAATGTATTGGTGAAGTTTTCTTGATTATTTCTACTAGGCTAAACTGGGCCATTGCTCATACTTCATACCATACTTTGGTTCATTCCGCTTTACAGCAAGAACTTGTTATTCAAGTTTCTAGTATATCATAGATGTGGTGCATAGGAAGAGTTCTTTGTTTAATGTTGTCTTAATAATATGTTCCATCTATCCTGTATTGACTGGACAAAACTAGTTTTATTATAATCAGGATGTTTGTTGACAAAGAAAGTTCCAAGTTGAAACCCAACAAACTGTCTTACCATCTTGTACCACCTGCAAAATTTTATATTAATTCTTAACTATGACATTGACATTGATAAAATCTTCTGAGTCTATTATGCACTAATTGTTTGCATTACTCATCTTTTGATGAAACTTTTGGGTAGGCCACCGATTCTGACCAAAAGAACATTGTGGGTTGTTAGCCAACAGAAATATGCAGCAATAGTCAGCATTGTGGATTAACTCCAACATTGGTGCACCGTTAATACTAATACAATGTATATTCTGCCACTTTGCTATCTGATCTGATGGCATCTTGCCCCCATTAATGGTTAAGACCGTGAGGTTAACAGTTGTGTGAAATGTGGCTCATGCAGATATTATTATTATCATCATCATCATGATCATCATCTCCCTTTCCTGAGTAATTGTTCCCACTTTGTGTCAATGATGGTCTGTTTTGATTTTTCAAGACCATAGCAATGAATTCTGGATTGTTGCCCTGATCAGGATTGGATCAGCCGATCCATCCTAGATTGGCATTTCCAAAAACATGGAAAAATAAACATGTGACAGGATGGAAGATTGGCTGATTCCCATGGAAAAATAAACATGTGACAGGATGGAAGATTGCTGATTCCAGTTTGATCTGATTGGAGCTGGAAGACAGACGAATGGGTGGCAGTGTGCTGCCTTGAGTGTCTGCTCCCTGTGGAATCAAACCTGTCGGGTCTCGATCTGGATGATCTGTTTCCAGACTGATCCCAACAGATTTCCAGCGTCGAATCGGGCTTCCCCTAAGATTGAATCAACCTATGCCCATCCTACGGATATGCCGATCTTGCATACCATGGGCCATACTCACCTCCGCAGTTGACTTATTTGACCTTCATACTAATTTTTCTCATGTGTGTTAAGGAGTACTTGAAAGTCAATCCCACCTTGGGAATCTTGTCCCCAGGAATGGACCGATCCTCATGATCTGCTCGTGCTGTTTCCCATTGGTAAATGGCACAAAGAAGAGCACACATCCTTAAAGACATCTCTATTTCTGTCTTCTTTGAACTCTTTTCATGTTTAAGATTGCCGTCTATTATTTGTTTCATAGTTACCTAAATTGGAATGTTTATTCATCAACTGGTCTCATGGAGCATCGATAAACCTCCTTTCCACCATTATCTTCTATTGCGTCTACTTAGCTTTTCATCTGGTTGGTAGCCATTGAACTATTGAAGAATCTGCCAAATCATATATTTTCCATGAATTGTGGCTTTCACTAGGTTAATGAATTGTGATTCTTATGATGGTTAAGAGGCTTAGGTAAGAAAATGGGGGCTTCCATAGTTGAATATATATTTAAAAGGTTGTTTTGATTATGGGTTAGCTTGAGTCATCTCATGGCAAGATGATTTTGTAAGTCCTTTTCCACAACCTAGCAATACTTTGGGTTAAAGTTTGAGTTGACTAAGGCCAATTGTGAAGGAAATAACACCAGGAACGAGGGTGTTATTCTACTTATTCTTAGTTTAGGTTGATTTAGGAAGGGGAATTAGTTACCCTGATTATTCCTCTTACAACAACTCATTCCACTTAAAGGTGGGATGAGTTATTCTGTTCTCCTCCCTGTGGTATATTTAATTAGATTCAACATAAAAGTACATTTTATATATTTATTATTATTTAGATATTAATATTATTTATTATATAATAAAATTTATTTTGTATATTAATATGTAATATGTAATATTTAATTATATATTACATATTATAAGAATATATTGTGCATTATATTGTATATATTTTAAATATTATATGTTTAATATTAGATTAGTTATTTAATATTATATACGTTCTATTTTTAATTTAAAATTTTATATATTTTACACTATTAGTTTTATATTTTAAGTTTTTATTATATTTATTTTTGTAAATGTATCTTTATTTGATGTTTTACTTATATTAATATTTGTTTTTATTTTTGTTTTCATGAATATTTTATAATGTAAATGCAACCTTAACACTATAATTTTTTATAATCATACTACGCAATTTTTTAATGATTTATTATACTTTTAAATTTTATATTCATTACAATCTTTTTTAGTAGTCAATATAAGAGAAAATTGTACTTTTTACCACCTTATTCTAGGAGCAACTCATTTGTAGGAACCAAACTGCTCACTAATAAGTGGAATGACATTTTTCTTATTCCACTTATCCATACACATTTGCCAATACATTTCTGTAATAACTAATTCTAGGATTTGTATTTTGGTTAACTAATTCCACTTTGAAACTGGCTCTAAGTGACAACTCCAGTAGTATAACTTATTTTGAGCTAAACACAAGTCTGGTGGTTTTGTCCACCCACTTCTAATCTATTTCAGATCGAGGTAGAGAGATATATGTGATAAATGTTGGCTTCATGTAGAAAATAATGATTAATTAGTTCTGCACTAATCATAGCTAGCGCTGTTTTCCAATATGAAATGAATGTAGCTGTGACTGGACAATGCTGGATTAGAAGGGATGAGGAGAGGAGGGTGGTTCCATGCATCAAGCGTTCTAGATCCTTGGATCCGTTACAGCCTTGGGCTACTGATCTGCCCACGCCACCAAGTCGCATGGCAGTGCAGGGCCCAAACAAATGATTTCATGGGGATCAAACAGGTTCCAGTAGTTGTACTGGCATTGCCATGCACAATATGAAAAACTCTTTTAGTGCTCGAAGGCAGCCTGCACAGCCTGCATGCCCAAGCTGCCCACACGAGTTACCCCCAAGGCCACACACACATATGCTGAGCACCGCACCTGCTTCACAGGCCAGCCGCACAGTCCCGCCCTAGGTATTTGCCATGACTGTTGCCTCCTCATTGGGGTCTGGTGGTAGCCTCAACATTCAGGAATGGTCACTTGAGCGCCATTTACCCTAGATGTTAGTTTATTTAGTTGGTGAGTTGTTGGACACTTGGCGGATTTTGAATTTTCTGACCACCATCCTACCATCTTAATCTACCGAGTACCATCATTCTTTTTGGGCTCTTGGTTAGTACACAGTTGGGCTGGTAGCCTAGGATTCACAATTTTGCCATCAGGCAATGCAGGGTCCGAGGAACCATACCAACAGCCTGTTTTTTCCACCTGTAAGGCTGGGAAGATGGCGGCGGCTGCATGTAGTGGCTTCCCTCCATGCCGTGACCCTCCAGCTGCCATCCACTGTTTGCATGTGTTTTTGTGCATGTGTGCACGTGCGTGTCTTTCTGGTTGTAAACTATTGTCCAGTTTCCATTTTCTGGACAGCACAATCAAATTCAATGCCTCCGGAACTTTTTGATGTCAATGTTATCTTGATGATGTTTTAGGCAGTCCTTGGAAATGGAAAATTGGTCACTCAGCGATCCCATATTCTTGCAAGTTGTAGTACCATTTCTTCAGATTTCTGTTTTCTTTGTCCGCTTCACTATGTTTTCTTGATACGGAAGACAAATACAAATAGGAATTCTTATAATAGTATTTTATGAAAGTCATGTCATAAAGTTTCTATTTGTTTATTCCTCTTGATGATAATGTTCAGAAGACCTTTTACCTGCCGAGGATATGGGACCTTTTTAAACAAGTTTCATTGATCAATTTTATCTATAGCTAATTAGTACATAAGTTGTATACTTCGTTGTAGATTGCAATATGGTATTTGTCCCTATACTTTGGAGAAACATGACTCTTGTAGAAAATAGTCGATTCCGACTTTTTAAGAAGCCCATTCCTGAAACTCATTGAAGTTTTTATACTAATTACAAATTTGCTATTGATTTGTTACCATAAAGGTTCATGTTTAAGTTCTATCAGAGTTAAAATCAAGTTTGGCCATTTGTATGCAGGCTGACGTTGACAAAAATGGTGTACTGGACTATGGGGAGTTCGTGGCAGTATCGGTTCACTTGCTTAAGATAGAAAATGATGAGCACTTTAGGATGGCCTTCATGTTCTTTGACAAAGATAACAGCGGATACATCGAACTTGACGAACTAAAGGAAGTTTTAATGGCTGATTCCACCAAAATAGATTCGGGGGTTATAACGAAGATTTTTGATGAAGTTGACACTGACAAGGTATACAAGTTTGTCAACTTTCTCCTGTCTGTGCTTGATTTCCTTGGTAGCATCCTCACCTGGTTCATAGCTTTCTTTACTTTATATGAACTGCCAGGATGGACGTATCAGCTATAAGGAATTTGTTGCAATGATGAAAGCTGGTACTGACTGGAGAAAAGCTTCTCGACATTACTCGAGAGAGAGATTCAAATGTCTGAGCATGAGCCTTATGAGTGATGGCTCGTTGAAGATGAGTAATGAGACTGGCAATTGAGAACGCATTTTTTTTTGCTTGCTGCTCATATCTCCTGTATGGCTGTATCATTTTGTAGTCTGCTTCGAGGATCACATACAAGTTATTTTTTGTGAGGTGACATTTTGTTTGCATAGAGTCATCAATTTCATAGCTCTGGAAAATGTAATTACCGGTGAAATTTCCTGGCACTCGTCCCAAAAGTGTTTGTTCATTGTTGTATACACCTGTGAATAAAATTATTTCTATGTATATATTTCTTTCGACTTACCTGGTGCGTTTTCCTTGGTATATATGTAGCTTTTGTTGCAGTCGCCACATCTGTCATTAATTCTTTGACATTGCCTCTTCACCCTCGTAACAACTTCACTATGAGGTGTTTATGAGCACTCATAAAGCACGCAAGAATGACCATGGAGGTCAGCCGCCGGTGGTAAGCGTTGGCTCCTCATATATGCATGTTTTTCTCTTTTATATGACAATTTTCTGTTATGCTGGTTACTTTCTCGTACTTAATCATCTGTACTTCAGGAAAACAAAATATACTGGTCTTCATTGTTTGTGATTTCTTAAATAATCTTTTCTCGTTCTCTATCAAGAGAAAAAGTTTTTCTAATATTACTCGGTTCCAGTGTATTCTTTTTTCACCTAACATTGGAGGAATAATACATATGCATGTATGCATGTACATGTGTGTGTGTGTATACTATCTTATCTTCCAATTCTCACAAATGCATCACATATATGTATGCTCTATTCTCAGACCTCAACACACTATCAATATATATGTGATGGCACTTAAATCAACTAATTAAGAGTAGGCTCTCCTACATTGTGTCCATTCTTTAAGTTTTCATGCATAAAATATTCTGAATTACTTTTCTAGTAAAGTCTAATTTAAATAATATAGAATGTTTAACACATGCCCTGTTCTTTCCTGATTTCAACTTCTTCATGTGTGCTTAATTAATTTAATCATAAAGTTACTTTTAACTTTTAACCATATTTTACGTTACCTTAATTTTCCATTCCCAACTGATCAACTGATTAACTATATATGGAGATTTAATAAAATTTATTACCTAATCAAAGATCAACGTATCCGTATCCACAATCATAATATCTTGATAAAATTGTTTTCTTCCACCATGGCCAATTTTTCCGTAGATGAGGTAGGTAGTCCGAAAATGTCTAATATCATTAAATTTTATGTTAAATAATTACTATCTACTTGTAGATGTTAATTTATATGTATTGATTTGATATTAAATATGGTGATTGTTCGTAGTTATTTGTCTTATTAAATCAAGTAGATGCATGCTATGTAGTTAGAAATCTTATTAGATTAATCAGTCATTTCATGTCTTAAATGTCGTGTAGCATATTGTGTAAGATTTTAGATATATAGTTTATGAACTTGATATGTCCTGATGCTAACTCGATTGGGTTTATGTTAATATTTACTGTAGCATGTTTATTAGATTAATTATAGTTTTGAATTAATTAGTAAATCTGACTTTTCTTGCAATATCCATCAATGTCTTAGATTGTGGTAATGGTAAATGTTTATGCCAACATATTTTATACATGTATGCGTAGAATAGCATTTGTTAAACACCAAAGATAAAATATTATTAACATATGGTTATGTTAAGTTAAGTAAATGTGCATTTCTTTTGTAGGTCGTTTAAATGCATTAGTTGTGTATATATTCATGTTAATGGTCATAAATTGCATAGCTATTGTTATGGCATGGCATAAGTTGGTATGTGTATGAGTGCGCTAATTGAAATGAAAGATTGAGTTACACCAAATTAGTTAGTTATAACCCTTGGGCAACGGATGTTTAAAACGGTTCGATGCATCTTTCGATCCCAGATACTGCAATTTATCATAATGCCACCCGTGTCTAAGTGCACTATGGGACTTTGTTTAAGTATATTGTATTGCTATATATGGTAGATCTTGTGTTAGCTAATTGAGATCGCAAAATGACACATTCCTTGAAAATTAGAAAATGTGTGATATGTTATTAGAGAATAAGTGCATTTATTGTATGACTCTGTGGTATGATCTTATGATATGTATTAGTTTGTCATAATTAGGTTGTGTTGTATGATATGCGTGTTGTGTCTCATTTGTGGTGATTTTATCATAAGGATCTTGTAATAGGTATTCATGTATCGGTTATCCCTTTTGATCCGGGTCTTTTTTAGGTACCTATAGGTGCTGATTGGTCGACTCATAGGTGTTGATCGGATCTATATAAGTGCTAGTTGGTAGTTTAAAATATGTGGTTAAGTCAGATATTTATTATGTTATTTAGTTCTATACTTGTATATAATGAGTGTATGTCTGGATATTTATTTAATTATCATTTAGAACTTTTAGCAATCCAATTTGACCGATGATCGGATATCTATGGAGTCGGTTTGACTCATTCCAATCATTTAACTTTTTATCAGATAATCAAGTTTAGCAAAACAAAAATTTGATGGTTTAAACTTCAAGAAGTTTATAAAAGGATTAATGCACATTTTCATACCAGTATATGAATTACTTACATTGTGTCATTAAATGATTTATTTTTGGTATAATCATCTCAAATATGAATTGGGATCTAGTATAGTCTTCAAAATTTTCAAATCAATGTAGTCGAGAGGTTATTTCCCTAATTACATCGTCGGAGTGTCGCTGCTGTATATGTTAAAAATCTAAGACGTGACAACCTAATCCACCGATTGTAATATTACGTATAATTAGTTAAATAATAAAAGAGGAAAAAAATTTTAGATTAATAAATATTTATTATTATTATTATTATTTTTATCTGCTCCTCCCCCTATTTAATCCCTTTTTTTCTCCCCCGGGAGAAACCCTCCCCGTGCGAACCCTCCCGGCGCCGCTCTTCTCTTCCCCGGCGAAACCCTAAATTTTTTCCCTCCGCCGCGCGCCTCTGCTCAGCGCTTCCCCCGCCTTCTTCTTCCTTTCCCGCGTGCGCCGCCTGCACACCCGCCGCCGCGTGGCAGCGAGAACCCGCCAGCCGCCCTCGTTCCTAGCGCCCGCCCGCGCGCACTCGCGATCGCCGCCGCCCGTTGACGCAGCCGCGTCACCCCCGCCGCCCGGGCGCCGCCTCGCCCGTCATCCTCGTACCTCGGCGATCGTGCCCCGCGCGGCCGCCCGCCGCCTCGTCCCGCGCACCCGCGCGTTGTCGGCACGTCGCCGCCCGCGCTCGCCGCCTCGCCGACGCCGCCCGCGTGCCGCGGTGACGCCGCTGGTCGCCGCCGCCTCGGTCGTGCGCAGCCCCGCCGCCGTTGACCCGCCTCCCCGCTCGGCCCCGTGCTCCCGCCTGCACCCGCCTGCGCCGAAGCCCTCCGCGGTACCCCCCTTCTCTCTCTCCTATCCTCTCTCTCCTATCCTCTCTCTCCTATTATCTTCTATCAAGTTCCCTACTTCAATATTCTTCTTCTACCAACAGATTTTGAAAACACCTACCCGACTCAGTTTTTCGACGCCGACGCAACCGCGGCAGTCTCGTCGCCAAATTCAATCTCCTTGGATTTTCGTGCGCCGTTCGCCGTTGCCGTCAAGGTAGGCGTCTCAGCTATTCTTAGCACTCTAATATTTTGATTAAACCTTAAGAATTATGTTTAGATCACCAGGATTAGAATATTGTAGTTAATGGGCTGTTTTGGATTTATTAGCATGTTTAGTTAGAGTTAGATTAATTTGTCTAGATCGTGCATGCTTAGATTAATTCGGTTATTCAAGTATGCTGGTCATCATGATAGGTTGTATATGTTTAATCTAGCTAGTTTAGTATGTTTTGCATCACGATAACCTTAATCATGTATATTCCGATTTGATAAAAAGCCGTTGTAAAGTTTAGGCATAATGTGGTTAGAATTTAGTTTATTTTCTTTTATTAGATAGATGGTTCTGTTTAAGCATATAATTGTCATGTTTAGGTTGTAAATTGCATGATCCCATGTATATGCATTAGTTCATGTTAGATTGTGGTGTGGTATGCAAATATGTGGTGCATAGAACCATGGGTGTTCATCTATGTATTTCATATTTGATTGCCAATTAAATGTTCCTGTTTTACTGTCTGAGTTAATTATATGCTTGCATGGTGTGGAATGTGGTTAGTGCAGTGAGCTGCATTGTGATGGAAATGTACTTCACCAGACTACGTTAGTGTCCCGTGGGCAGCGGAGGTTAGTTGAATGCGGTGCATCCTTCGATCCCGTATACCGCGGTTTATCCTAAGTACTCCCCCGCCTAGGGGTACTATGGGATTTAGTTACTATATGTTACTTCCTACTATATGGTAAATCTGGTGCTTTAGTTTTGTGATGTGGCATTTATTTGATGGAGCATGTTATTTACTCGGACAGTGTCAGTTGTGTAGATTGGCATAGATGGTATGTTATAGATGTGTCATTGGTTTTATGTCAGGTCTATGTGTTCTGGGCATACTTAGAGTGGTTTAATGTGTAGGTTATGTTGGTCTGATGCATTTAGAGTCTAGTTATCATATGGGGTAGTTGATTGATTTTGTAATCAATTAATTAAAGATATATGAATAGTTTACACCCTATGTATTAAATCTGATTTTTAGGCTTATTATATTGAATACCATTAGAAAACATTAGTATAGTAGGGTAGTTCGGGTGTAAGACCTCATCGAAATCACTGTGGTGACTCACCCTTCCATTATTAAATTTTTCAGCTGAGTTCGAGGAACCTCTTCCTGAGGAGGACTTTGGAGAAGAATTCGAGGGAGACCTTGGAGCTGATCCAGAGCAGTTTGAGGACCCAGAAGACGAGGAGTTTGGTGACGAGTGATCACCTCGTTCTATCTAGGTTGCTGAGTTTTTCCTTCTATTTGTTAGTTAGTAGTTGTTTGGTATGATTTTCAGAGTTTTGTTTTGGACTATGTGTTAAGTCCTCTTAGTTGTTTAGATTGTGGTTATTAGTAGTGGTTACTTGGAGTTTGGTTGTGATTGGAACATTATAGGTTGTTTTTAGATTATTCAGATGTGATGATATGTGATTATGGTTTGTTCTCCTAAACTGTCTCGATACTCCGGATTTATTTTCCGCTGCGCGTTCGTATATTCCGGGTCGTGACACCGATAATACTCAGTAACATATATATTATTTTATTTTCTAAAAGTACCGGCTGGTATCACATAGAGAATCAAATAAGAAATAAAATTTCAACAAAACTACAATCTACAGTTCGGTCAAGACCTTTGAAAAGGGTTAAATTAACCCCAAGCGATCTCACTTCCGCCGCAATCTGTCCTCCACCATTAATTACCGTCTTTTTCCTTCGTCCCTGTCGAGACTTGATTGATGCGAGAGATGTGTGGACTCAATTCTTTCCTCTTTTTTTTCCTTAACCGTTGTCAGCTCGAGACTGGATGGTGTGTGCTCTCTCCTCTTTTAGCCGGATGTATAGAGCCATGTGCGAGTCCGGATGGCCTCGGGCGCCAATAGAAGGGGTCACGGTGTACCCCCCTTCACTTGCCTATATCTATATCATCAACTTTTACGTATCTCACCGTGCACTCAAACTCACTTTTGGGGATATTCTCTCCGAGAAGTACGGCTCCTCTCAAATGAACATCTAAGAAGAGTTTTTTAATCTTCTCACAAAAGAATTGAAATGATAAGAATTAGACAATGATTTGAGAGATATCTAATCATCGTCGCCTCAATTTTTGTGTGAGAAAGACTAAAAAAACTCCTCTCAAATGCTCACTCGAGGAAAATTGTGCTATTCTCAGAGTGAGTTAGTGAACAAGTACGGAGTTAACAATAGTAGAAAAGGAAAACGACCATACGACGAGGGGGAGGTTCCCTTCCATCTGTCGTCATCTCTACGCGCGTGTGCAACATAGACGACGCACCTGTACGATTCTGACTCCATCCCGCTTCTGGGCTGCCCGGTGGCAGCTCATCGCTAGCTGTTTCTTCAGTCTTCGGATGGTTGTTGCGCGATGCAGCCGGCCGACCATGCGCGGTCAGCGCGCATCTGATCACCAGACCTTGTGCGATCGGCGTCGTGGCAGCTGCGGGCATTTTGCAGCTGCCATCTTGCGTTGGAGACAAGGCTCTACCATCGATTAATTGGATTCTCCCCCCCCCTCCCTTTGTTTTCTCTGCGTTTCCCTGGTCGGCTGTCTTTCGCCCTCAACTTCATTAGTGTTTGGACTTCAAAATGCGTTTGGTTCGATCGGATTGTGCGCCAAGGATTATTTCTGTCAGAATATATGACGAAGAAACACATGTCCCGTCAGTTTCTAGAGAATTTTCCGATTCTGCGTCTATCCCTTTCCACGTCTCAAAGTATCACTCGATCTATTTTTATGACACCGAAGGTTAAAAAGAATTTGGTGTATTTGGTTGAACTTCCCAGCTGTGACACATTTGGGACGGGAATCCCACCCTTGGAATATTCTGAACCGAACACAACCCAACATCGTATAATTCGGTAGATTCTCCCGCACCCGTGAGGTGTAGGGGTGTCAATGGGCCGGGCTTGGGCTGGCCCGGCCCAGGCCCACTTCAGCCCATATACATAGAGCCCAAGTCCAAGCCCATCTAGAAACTCCAACGGGCTTAGATTGTGTAACTGGGCTTTAGCCCGTCATAGCCCATTAGCCCAACGTGCTCGAGTTTTGTAAAACAGTCACACATGAAATTTTTTACAAAGAATCATAAAATTAATAAAAATGTGAAAATTTTTAAGAATCATAAAAGGATTATAAAATCATCTGTAAATTTAAATCGATATCTCTCCTTACAAGTGTAATCAAACACATCATCGGCCGAAAAATATATATCTCCATTGTCAGAATCTAATCCAACGTTGGAACATCATAAAAGGCAAAATGAGAAAGGAGACGTAGCAAGCTCACTTCTTTCTCAGATATTTTAGATCCTAAAAAGTGTACTCGGAAGAACAAGACAAGCAAGCAAACATAGCAAGATGAGAAATGATACATCGGAGCCAGAAAGTAATTTAACAGGAATCAACAATAGGCGTTTCACATCTCACTTATTTCTCGGATAATTTAGATCCTAAAAATTGTACTCCAATGGACAATAACACAAACATTAAAACTTAACTAATACCCAGCAGACATGTTTGGTAAAAAATAGCATGGTTACTGAAAAAAAATAGTAAGATGTTTGGCAACTGCTCTCCTCATCCTCTGGTAATAAGAAAATAACACACTTGGCAAAGAAATTAACACAAGAAAAGACAGTTTTTTTGACATCAGGATAAACATGAACAAACACGTATCATATATCTGCGTATTTCAAGACAGAAAAGAGATTAGAAAACCGTATCAAAACACCCTACAAGTACAGAGATGTTCTGGAATTACAGACAATCCATAGTTCGGTGAATGCAAGCAGCTTCACACAAGTATCAACAAGGTGGGAGAAAAGGAAAATGCCTGCTAGAGAAGCCAGTTCACTCCTCAACGTGAACAAGCTCATACTCCACTAGAGAGAGATCCAACTAGTCCCCCCTATTGTATTAACCATCAATCTTCAATAGGATTTAACCCTCTTGGCAGACCCAATGCCCTTGTTGGCACCTGGAATTTGCACAAACTTTTAAAGGAATTAATAATAAATACACTTTCACTCAAATCCTATTCTATATGGGCTGCAGACTAACTTTATCAAGTTTATATGCAATCAGAGATGGCAAGTTTATAACCACCATTAACAAACAATCTCGACGCATGCATAACCGTTAGATAAACATGGCAAGTGCATCAAAAAGAGATCAAATAGGAATACATGACAGATCAGTCTTGTTCACCATGGTGGTTTAAGAGCGTTGCTGACCGTTAGATAATTTCCAAGCTTAGTTCAGAGGTTAAATCTGTTGACATCTTAAATTACTCATACAGAAGATGGACGAGTTCCAACTAGCAACCGGACAACCGAGCAAAAACCACAACTACTCAAACAGAAACTTTGGCAGGAAATCCAAAGTTTAGTCCTTGGTCAAAACAGGGAAAATTAAAGCCCCGGAAGAACTCCTACAGTATACAGGGGGTTGGGTTAACAACCTCCTCTGAGCTAAGACTGGCTTGAGAATCTAAAGGTGTCTTCAAGATAGCCCCTGCAGATTCTGCACGAAGGACCCATTTCTCAAACTCCATCAACAGTGAGGCAGCGAGGTCTTGCAGCATGGTCAGCATGTGAAATTCCTGGGTCTGTCGATCAGAAGGTGGGAATAGTATTATCTTGCTTTCTTTGTTGGCCTTGTCCTCTAACTGCCGCCAAGAAAAGGGAGTTTTAGACAAATATAGACAGAAAAAAGTATAAAATGAAAATCTAGAAGAAAATGGAAAAGCATGTATTTTCAGAGATGCATAGAATGGTCATGCTTCAGCTTAGTGAGAACGAAGCTACTAAATGGACACTGGTGGACTAAAATGTGTTAACCATATGATTGTTGTCAAGGGACATCAAACAAGTATAAATATATCAAATTGAAGCACATAAAAGCTAAAATAAATAGACATTTATAAATAAGGCAACATAAAAGAAAGAGTCAAAATGTACCTGAAAATCATGAGATTATAAATAGACATTTATTCATAACTCCTGCTCAATTACTTGAAGACAATGTGAGCTCTAAAAAAAAGAAAATAAGTTAATTAGTGTAAAAGCGAAAAAGATAGTACGAAGAAGCTAATATACCTGCCATGCTATCTTTTAACCAATCTTGTGCACAGATTAAAGTCTTTACAGTCTCTGGAGACAAAGAACTTCTATATTGATCAATAATTCTTCCACTTGTGCTAAATGCAGATTCTGAAGCAACTGTAGAAGCTGGAATTCCCAAGATATCTCGTGCCATTTTTGAAAGTATTGGATACTTGATCATATTATCTTTCCACCAAGCTAAAATGGTAAAACCTTTTTGACTTCGAGATACAACGCTCTCCTCTAGATATCGATCCAATTCATATTTTGAGTCTTGCAATAAAATTTGTGAATGAAGAAATTGGTCAAACCCACTCAAAATAACAACTTCTTCATTTTCTCCTAATGATGGATCCTCATTTTCTTGCATTTGAAGATTGCATTTATTCATACTTGTGGAAGCAAATTGTTGTGAATATACATCAAAAAGATCATAGATGCCTTGTTTAATACGAATTAAATTCAAAGAAGCCTAGGAGCCAAAAAGATCCATTAATGCATAAGTAACAAACATCAACTTGTACCTAGGGTCAAGCACCGTTGCAATAGCAAATAATAATGCAGAATCTTCTATTTCTGACCAATATTTATCAAATTTCTCTTGCATCTTGACAATCATATCATGAACAAAATCATGTGAATTTTGCATTTCTTGTCTCAACAATTTCTTGACATTACAAATTTCAATCAAAGCTATGTTTGAACTAGGTTCATCAGTTGTCGAAAATGTATTTGTAGCATTATAAAAGACTTTTAAGAATTTGCTCATAAACTCTGCCTTTGACCATTCCTCAAGCGTGGGAGCACAATTAAAACATGTGTCCCATGTCTCCAATGCCATAAAAGTTTTTTTGTAGGAAAGTGCAGCATCTAACATCATGTAAGTAGAGTTCCATCGGGTGGGAGTGTCATATGGAAGACCTTTCTTCCCAGATAATCCAACTTGTTGCATAATTTCATTAAACTTTTGTTTTCGTGCTTGTGATGATTTAACATACTTTACGTACTCACAAACACTAGAAATTGAAGAACGAGCCTCATTTAAACCATCTTGCACAATTAAGTTCAAAATATGTGCACAACATCTCACATGGAAAAAATTTCCATTCATAACAAGAGATTGTTTCTCTACAAGATTTCTTCTCACTAGTCTACAAAGTACATCATTACTGGATGCATTATCCAAAGTGAGACCAAATATTTTTCTATCAATTCCCCAATCCATAAGAGATTTTAAAAGAACTTTTGCAAGTGAAGAGCCAGTGTGTGGTGATTCAACCATCAGAAATTCAATAACTCGCTTATGTAATTTCCACTTGAGATCAACAAAATGAACTGTGATACTCAAATAACCCAATGTTTGATTTAATGTCCATAAATCTGAAGTAAGACTTAACCTTCCACATTCATTAATCAATATTTTTCTCAATTTTTCTCTCTCAATCTCATATATCTTTTCACAATCAGCCTTAATTGTGTTTCGAGACACACTGTCGAATTCTGGATTAAGACTTCTAGCAAAATTTTTAAATGCCACACGCTCTACAAATGTGAAAGGTAGTTCTAACATAATAACCATTTTTGCTAATTCAAGTCGTGAAACTGCTTGATCAAATTTGAAGTTCAAAATTTGACTAGTCCGTGGGCTCTTGCTTTGCGAAGGACGTTTAGAACAATGAGTAGCATGTCGTGACAAATGACTTGTCCCCACAGATTTTGAACATGTAAAAGTGGCATTGCAATAGTTACATATTGCCCTTTTACTCCCATCTTCTATAATTTTCTCACTAAAATGCAACCAAACTTTAGAAATTCATTTTCGAGGACGTGATGAGGAAGAATGTGTCTCAGGTTCAGTAGTTGACACATTTATGCTAGATTCAATATTCAAACTCTCATTTAATTCCATCTGAAACATAAAACAACTAAATAAATATGACATATCACAGACGGGTTAGTGATAGGCATGACTACAATATAAATTCAGAAATCTATGTTTATAAAAATAAAAAAATTAAATAAAGCCATCTAGGTTGAAACTAAATGGTTCTAAACTAAAATTAAATAAAGTCATAAAACTAACTAAAGAAACTAAATGGTTCAAAGTTAGCTAAACAATCACTTTCCAAGATACTAGCATCAATTAATATTACTCGAAGAGAACCAAATTTCATACGCTAAGAATTTTAGTTCTATATACAACATCATGGAGAACATTACTATGGCTACCTTTAAAGAACAAGGCGTCAGGTAAGATTTACATGTAAACAAAGTTCCTGCAATCCCATTGTACAAGAATTTATACAGAGATCTGAAGAGGTGGTGAATCATACATAACCCTCGAGAACAAGAAATTATAAAATTGGAAATAAAATCCATCACACATCATATAGATCATGCAATATATCAGCTGAAACTTGAAAATTTCTAGTCACAACATTTTACAGTTTACCGGAGCACTTATCAATATCAGCAAAAACTTGAAACTTGAAATATCCAAGTTGCTATTCGTCACCCCTGTTCATTGCAGAAATCGAATTCATCAACAAAGCATGTGGAAACTTACCGGATGAGGCTTCACTTAGAACCGTTTTGCATTTATGAAAGGGCTCGGCGTACTGGACAGAAGCGCCAATAGCAGAGCCTCGGTTGAGATCTCAAGAGCTCTTCCAAATGTAGCTACTTGCGTGAAGTTGAAGCAGATGAAGGCACAACACCGTGCTGCCTGACAAGTTTAGAATCCCGCTGCGAGTTGTGCTGCCACTCAGGGAAGTCGGCGAACGGGAGGGAGGTTGGACAGTGGTGGTTCGGCTGATCTGTAAACCAATATTTTAGATGCGGCCGGCCGGAGGGGGAGAGAAGAGGTGGATTGAAGACTTGAAGAGGGGGCGGCGGAATGGCGGATGCACCGCAGCGTACATAGGAACTCTATCGGGGATTACTGAGCAACTTCACTCACCTTTTATCTTTCTGACTCAGGCTTCACGGGACAGATCCCCACTGGCATCTCCAGCTTGCAAGCTCTGATATCACTGGATCTCTCTGCCTATGGCATGTGCTCGTCGTCCTCGCTGAGTCTACAGAAAAACGGTGCTTGGAGGCCTCGACAGAATGTTGATAAAATGAGGATCGCCGCTTGGGGATGTTGGATGCACTGCACAGGAGCTCCGTCGGGGATGAGAGATCGCAGCTCACCGGTGGCGGACGTCGGATGTGCTACAGTGCTAGGGTTCGTGTTAACGCGGCATCGTCAGAGTCACGCGGGCTTTTGACAAGCCGGCGGGCCAGGATCAATGGGCTGAGTTAGCCATCCTAAACGAGGATTGGGCATTTTCATTTAACCCTTTTTGTATATTTAGAGGGCTTGGGCTCAGCCCGCCATGGGTTTTTGGACGGGCCGACGGGTCAAGCCCGCCCACTTGACAGGCCTAGTGAGGTGTTTGATTACCCGATAAATTGAGTTTTTGTTACAAATGTACGTTATTATGACAAATCTTGTTAAAAGAGATGTTTGATAACGATTACAATTTTATATCTTAAAAGACTTTTTTTCTTGAACACAAAAGATGTGTCACTTCCTTTTTTTATCCTGTAATCCTCCGCTTTGTTTAGTCGTATATGATATCTACTATTTTTTATTATCATATTTTTTCAACTATAACAATTTTATATCATAGATTAGTTCATATTTTATTTTAATATAATTTTTTATCATAAATTGTATAAAAATTTATTGTGCAATCGAATACCTTACGAGAACTTGAACCGACACAACCCAAAATCGTATAATGGGGTAGATTCTCCCACTTTTGAAACGGCGTGGTGTTCGAATGGATTGTAAAACTGCGTAAATTTAAATATATTTACGTACTCACTCGAAGCCTTTGAATTATTACAGCCGCCTTAACTTATTTAGATTTTTGAATAAATTAATCTCATTAATTACACGTTGGGATGCCATGCGCCACTGGAGTTTGAACGTGACATTTGGGGTTGAAGACAAATTTTTATTTGTATCATTCGAATCTGAACGTCGTATAAGCTGCATATATAGGCGCATGCGACATTCACAGTTGAATATACGCGTACGTAACATCCAACAAGATACGTATATTTCAAACAACAATGGGGGAATATATAGGCTGAGGAACGCGCCCATGTCTCCATCGGCTATCAAGTCCATTTCTTTCATCACTCGCCTGTTTTCTGGATGAGTTCGGATCACCTCAATTTTTAGGTGGAAGGAATACCCTCGATCTTCAATGAAAATTGGTCACGACCTCAGGTCACTTAAGTGACGATTCAAATAACATGTTTGATGAATCGCTATCGAAAAGGACTGAACTGTTACCATTATCTTACTAACTTTCTACCTATCGGTAGTCAGTTGTATTAAGTTTAGTAGTAAGTTTGTAAGGCGTCAGTAACGGTTCAGTAATGATTCATTGGCTTATTAACTCGCTATCGACGGGATTAAACCGCTACCGACACCTTACTAACTTGCTACTCATCACTCAAGTGGTTGATATCGTGCCTTTTTTTCATTGTGCACTGAGGATACTCTCTCCACTCAGAGACTAAGGTGATCCAAACTCTTCCTCAATCGACCCGTGTTCACGTCATCACTCCTCTTTCAACGGAACAAAACTACGGATATACCAGCCCCGGACGGCGAATCTAACTTCTGACCGGAGACTAGCATGTAGCAACGGCGATGAGCTACCATTTAAGGAGCTGTGTCACGAGCTCTTGTTGCGGCGTGCATGGAGAGAGAAAAGGCGCTTCAATGCATCTGTAGAAAGAGAAGAAGAAAGAAATATAAAAGAAAAGAGTCCGACTCCCCCTCAGTTGGGTGACGGCAATGGGATGATGCTGGCCGAGCGTAGCTCGGTTGGCAACCTCTCCCGCCGGGTTTGCGGGAGGGCGAGGTTCAAGGGCGGACGATGGCACCCGACCCTCCCCCTGGGGAGGAGGGTTTATCTGGTGGGGACCGAGCCAGCAGGGGCTCGATCCTCCGTCGCCCCCGCGCGCGACGGGCTCCGGCCAACGCGGCGATGACCAAAAAAAAGAAAAGAAAAGAAAAGATGGCAATGGGATGACACCGTGAATCCGTGATCCTTCTCACCGTAGAACAAAGACACCCAAGTGGGTGCATCGATGAAAGGGGAGCCGTGGTACCACTCGACTGACCACCGCGGGCTCCTCCCTCTTTCGTGCAACTGAGACAAGCCGGACTCATAAAAGAAAGATGCTGTGAATCTTGTGATTAGAGAAGGGAGAGGTGTGCTGACATGATCAGTTAGTTCCACCGCACCTCTTCCTTCTTCACTTCAATCAATAAAACTCATTATATGATGAACGACGTACAACTTCTCGCAAACTCCAAAAATTCACCCACGAAGTGAAATGATCTCTGCCTCACGAAGATTTCAAATCAACACGAGTAGAGCGGCAAACGGGTAGGATTTGGTATCGGCTTCTTCTTGTATCTTTGATTTTGACCCCCTGGTTAAGTAATTTTGATTACAATGGAACCACGATGATATTTTCTGTTTTGTTCCCGTGCCATCCTCGGAGATTCGGACTGAATTGATAATCTTAATGGGGTGTTTGGTTGCATGATAATTGAAATTTTTATTTTTATTTTTAAAAATTATAAGAAAACTTGTTAAAAGAGGTGTTTGACAACCATGATAATTTTATGTTTTGAAAGTGATTTTCTTCTTAAACAAAAAAAGAGGGTCTCACCTCTTTCTTTTTTCTTGTGGTCCCCCACTTTGTTTGGTCATGTGTGGTAGTTACTCTTTTTTGTAATCACATCCCTCCAAACATGATAATTTTATGTCATGAGTTGGTTCACTTTTTATTTTAATACAATTTTTTATCATGAAAGTGTACAAAAAATTATCAAGCAACCAAACACCCCATAAGAATCTAAAATGTATATCATTTTTTTGTTAAAATAGCAAACAAATCATATTTCATCATCATCATTATTATTATTATTATTTTGATACAATATATTTAAACATTTATTTTTACTTTTTAGCATGTACATACCATAATTTAAATGATTTACATATTTTTATTCATTATGATATTAATTACTTTGTCGAAATCAAATAAACAGATACAAAATTAACTATTCTGATTCCAATATGTTATCGGAATATAGAGCCGATTCCAATTGCAATAGGTCATATAAGATACAGAATAAATATTTTGAATCCGTTAACTCTAATCAAAACCAAATAGGAATATTAAAATATGTTTGCACCCCTAAACACAAGGGACACTTTGGATGAAATCTAGCACGGAAATGCAGGCAGGTTTACCACAAAAGTTTATGGGGTGTTTGGTTACATGATAATGGAAGTTTTTATGGGGTGTTTGGTTACATGATAATGGAATTTTTTATTTTAATTTCTAAAAATTGTAATAAAATTTGTTAAAAGAGGTGTTTGACAACCTTGACAATTTTATGTTTTAAAAGTGATTTTTTTCATAAATAAAAAAGAGAGTCTCACCTTTTTTTTCTTGTGGTCCCGTACTTTGTTTGGTCATGAATAGTAGTTACTCTTTTTTATTATCACATCCCTCCAAACATGAAAATTTTATATCATGAGTTGGTTCATTTTTTTATTTTAATATAATTTTTTATCATGAAAATATACAAAAAATTATCATGCAACCAGACACCCCATTATCTATCGGTGCTTTGATACGGTGAAAGAGTTCATGGTAATTAGCAACCATTGATGGAGCATTTTCTATTTGGCCAAGAAACGTACAGAAAGCTCTAACGCGTATATTTTGTTTTCAAGGCCAGTCTTTTTTAATTCTTTGAGCATACATATATATATATTTAGGTACTCAATGATATTATATATGTTTGTATGGTTGAAGACCACTTTGACTTTGGGGTTTTGTCCTACCCTCTTGAATAATGTTAGAATAGAGACGTATGGATTCAAGAAATCTTTTCCATCGGGAATCGGTAGTGCGATTGCGAAGGGATCATATCATAGTTTCCATTGCCGTTGTCTCGAGGGACTCTCCCTTGGTTGGACGAGAAGGATTGTCCTCCGGAAGGCAGCCCATCTCTCACTTTATATATTCTCCGTTCACTTAACCGTTAATGAAAAGAAAAATAGGAAGAAAAAAAAACATATATGATGGTTAGTAACATGTTGATTTTATCTTGTAACATAAATATTCTTCTTACCTGAGATGCTAGCTAGCTAGAAATAAACTCAAAGAGTAACCGTGCGTGCGACTAGAGACAACCTCGGAACTCTAACTTTTATGTGTGAGATGTAGTCATGGAGATATATATCACGGGCAGTTCTTCAAATTTGTCTCTATTTCCGAGTGGATATTACACAAACTATCGGTCTAGAGATAAGGAGAGTGACCATGAAGAGAATCAGAACAAAAAACTTAAAGGAACAAGATCACACGAGAACTAACAAGAACATGGAACCGAACAGAACAAACTTACGTAAATAAGCCGGACTTCACATTTCTAGCATAACAAAAAGAGAAAAAAAAACTTAAAATCATATTTAAGTGGAATGCTAGAAAGGGAGTGTGGGAGGGATTCCTCCTTCCTAAAAACAAAAACAACTACAAAATAGTAAAATGACCTGCTCAAGGTGACGAAGGTGAAGGCAAGGGAGACGCTAACGCCTAGGGATCAACAAAGTTATACCACCGGTGAGGGCAGAGGGGGTCTCGAGGTGAAGGCAACCCGGCAAATTGTGCTGCCTTGAATGGAAGAGGATAATCGCTGGACAAGAGGACCGCCGGAGCAGGGCCGCCAAGCGTCGGACGAAGCACCTGAAGTAGAATCTTCCTTGGACGGCTGCCGAACGAGGGTTCGCCGAAGGAGGGGCCTCCGGACGAGGGTTCGTGGGCGGAGGTTCCGCCGAAGTAGGAGCCGCCGGACGAGGGTTCGCTAGCGAGGATCCGCCGAAACAGGGGCCGCCGGACAAGGGTTCACCGGCGGGGGTTCCGGTGAGGGTTCTGCTGAACAAGGGGCACCGGATGAGGGTTCACCGAAGAGGGGCCTCCGGACTAGATCAATGTGGCTCTATGTTGCAGATTGATGCATTTTGGTTAAAAGATTTGACCTGGCAAAGCTTCGAGTAAACATAGTACTTCGTGTGGTTTTTGCGCTTAAACCAATTTTACTTTTATAAATCCATATCTTATCATATAAATTACAGGACATCTCGATTCACAAAGGGAACAAATATATATTAATATATATATGATCTTGCTAAACGCATATCGCACCTCCCCCCTTATCTCGTTCATGTGGTGACAGCACTTTGGGCTAAATCAAATCAAATACTAGTTTGAGTTGGTATCTAATTCCATTTTGAGTTTAACAAACTAGTAAACAGCCTTTAAGAAAAATTTAAATCAGTTTGGGTTTAGGCAACACAGCTAAATTAGTTTCTGGCTTTAATCGATTTTAAGGTCACTTTGGGCCAAACCAAATCAAAAATCAGTTCGGGTTGAATTTTAATGACATTTTAGGTTCAACAAACCAGTAAACTAAATTTTAGAAAAAAACTAAACTAGTTTTGGGTTTAGGCAAAATAAAGTCAAACCGTTTTCTAATTTTAATTGATTTTTAAGGCCACTTTGGTTCGAACCAAACCAAAACTGGTTTGGGTTGGGTTCTAATGCCATTTAGAGTTTCGCATACCAATAAATTAGTTTCTAGAAAATTTAAACTAGTTTAGGATTTAGGTAAAACAAAGCCAAAATAGTTTTCGATTTTAATTGATTTTAAGGTCACTTTGACTAAACTAAATCGAAAATAAGTTTGATTTGGCTTCTAATACCATTTTGGGTTTAACAAACCGATTTTAGCTTGAATTGGGTTCTAAGACTATTTGGTTTCTCCTAATTGGTTTTGGTTTCATTTGGGTTCCAAGATGATTTTGGTCAAACCAATCATTAAACCATTTTGAATTGATTTTTAAAGCTATTTGGGCTAACCAAATCCTTGTTTGGTCTGATTCATGCCATATGAATTTAACTTTCTAATATTGTTTTAATAAATTTAATCAATTTTATATTATTTTATTTACAAATTAATAACTTAATTATTTACTCTTCCTAAAAACCATAAAGAGAGAAATCATGTATATTTTTTCTTTACAATTTTTGTCTTGTGCATATATGTATCTAACTCTTATTAACGAAGAATATTAATTTCTTGATTTGCCTAGATGTATGGAAATGTATCTAACGCTCGTTAACGAGGAATATTATATTCTAGCTAACTAAACACCTTCTAAAGAATTTTTAAAAAGATGCTTAAAAATACCAAAAGAGGAGATCAGAAAGCTAGGGTTTGGTGGCAATAGCTATGGTGGCAACCGATGCTGACAGTGGCAATGGCGATCAATAGCGGTGTCCATAAGAACAAGTGGTGATGGCCTGGAAGAGAGAGGGGGGGGGGGATTGTGCAGGCCAGTGGGAAGATGAAAAGGGAGCCTTGATCTTATTAAAAGGGCATTTATTGGCAATGGCTAGGATGCTGTTACCAATGAGAGTTGATTGTTGAATGGTCGTCTTTTGTCAACGGGTGATGACTTAAGTTGTCACTAATAAAAAGATTGCGACGACTTTCTAAAACCATCACCAAATAACCAACAAATCTATCCTTTGGGGATTTTCATTTGGTTTTGTGATGGCTCTAGTCATCGTTACTATCGATTGCTGTTATGGCTTGACGAAGCCGTCACCAATTATTGTATATCGGTAAAGGCACATGTGTAGCCATCGCTGATAAATTTATTGGTGACAAATTTTGAAGTCATCACTAATAAGTCGTCTCAATAACATATTTTTCTATAGTGAGTATAAAACCCAAAAGTCTAATCAAGTGGCCTTTAACCATACAACACATATAGTCCCAATGAGCATATATGCTCAAAGATCTAAAAAAGATGGGCCATGAAAACCAATAAACGCATTAGTTTTCTGTACGTTTCTTTGCCCAATAGAATATACTCAATTAATGGTAACTTACCCATGAACTCTTTCACCGTGTCAAAGTACTGATAAAGCAACTTTTGTGGTACACCTGCTTGCAATTCCGTGCTAGATTTCATTTAAATTATCCCTTGTGTTTAGAGGGTGCAAACATATTTTGAGATTTATATTTGATTCCAATTAAAGTTAATTGTTTCGAAATATTTTTTCCGTATCTCATGGGCTATTGAAATAGAAATTGGCTAATAGAATAAGAATCTACTATTTTGTTAACCTAATAAAATCAAAATAAAAAATATTCAATTTTGTATTTGTTTATTTGATTTTGACAAAAAGTTTAATATATAAATTAATATCATAAAAATAGAATCATGCAAATTATTTAAATTATGGTATGTAAATGACAAAAAATAAAATAAAATTCCAAATATATTATATCAAAAATTAATAATAATAAATTATTTTTTTACTTTTTAACAAAAGTGATATGTATTATAGATTCTTAAAATTATTAAATTAATCAAAGAATAGGCACATGGGCCGATCCAAAATATGTGTGCAAGGGCCTAATTCAAGAAAAGTGGACGGGCTTAAGGGCCCAAGCAAAAAAAGGGTCTCATGGGGCCTACTTGTTGGGCTTAGGCCTAAGGGCTAGACTTCGGTAGGATGGGCTTGAGAGTTTTACCAAGCAAGCAGAGTTGGGCCTATGGGCCTGATTGAAAGAATGTGATTGGACATTCTTACCTGATGAGAGGAACGGAGTGCATGGGCCCGATAGTAGAGAAAATGATTGGGCTTGTGGGGGCACATAGGCCTAGTAATAGAGGAAGGAACATGGCACACCAACCTAGTTGAGAAGGGAATTGGGCACATGTTCCTGGTAGCAAGGAAGGGAATTGGGAACATAGGCCCGATAGCAAGAAAGGGAATTGGGCACATGGGCGGCTGGGCCTAGCAAAATAGGAGACAGTTGGGCATGTTGGCCCTATTTGGAGATGTTGACATAAGGGTCCGATCTTTAAGGATGGGGACATGGGCCTGATTCAGAGGGATGGGCACAAGGGCTTGATTTGGAGGTATGAGCTCTTAGGCACAATTAGGAGTGATGAAAATGAGAACTCGATTTAAGTAAGTGAGCACTTGGGCTTGATTTGGAAGAATAGGCACATGGGCTTGATTCGGAAGAGTGGGCACACAAGCCCAATTCTTAAGTGTGGGCATGCATGCATGATTGAAGGTGATGGTGGGCATATGAGTCTGTCTTGAAAGGATAGAGTGGGGCTACTTCCCTAGGATTGATGGTAATTGTAGACATGCAATTTTGGCCTAGTTGAAGAGCTTAAATTCTTGTTTTCATAAGTAATATTTGAGTAACCTTTCAAGGTAACCAAGTTTTCTAGAAAAATCAAGGTTTTCGGCGCATTTCGAAGAAGATCAATAGGCGTTGACCAGGGTCAAAGCGCCCTATATATAGGGCACCTGGCGCCCTGTATATAGGGCACCTGCACCTGATCTGACTGACTGGACAGATCGATGGGACAGTTCTGCAGATAAAGTTGCCATCTTCTTGCCTATAAAAGGACTCCCATTTGGAGGCTTGAGGACACACTAAGGGCGTCCCTCACCTACTCTCATCCACCACTACACATCCCAGGCCTTGCAACCCCCCTCCAAGCTCTCAAACTGTCCTAAAACTATCTGCAGAAACATGTTAGCTCTCAAACATGTTAGCTCTCATTAACATGTCATTTAGCATATATTGAGCCACTCATTTGAATTTTCATGCATATCTAAACCTTCTAAATAGGGGTTGGGATTTAGTCCCAATCCGGTTAGTCTCTTTCTTTTTGCATGTTTGAATTCAAATTTGAGCACGATACTATGCTTTCATTAGAACTAATGAACCTTTCACTTGTTTCTATGTTTTCTTATGGACATTTTTAGGTAAATCTGATTGAGGCGGAGCTTCAATCGGATCGAAGACGAAGGACTCACTAAGCTCTCTTCTTTCGGCCGGCCGAGAGAGGAGAAGTCGGAACCCAACAATCTCCCCGCTTCCAAAGGTACGATGGTCATTTCTCCATTTCATTTCTTTTCATTGTACTATATTTTGGAGCCTTTGGCTCCTGGCGACCACACCCACTGACATCCCATCCACCAAGTCCCCAAAGCAAGCGTAGGGGTTGTAAAAGGGGAGATCTATGGATACCCCGTTTCGGGTGCTTACACCTTTTGGCTACCACGGTGGGACCGACTTTGCTGTAGTGAGATCCTATTTTCTTTCCTAAGAATGTCCATTTAAAAGCATATTTATTTTCATTTCCATATGAGTCATTTCCATTTCCTTGCATTGTTACTTGTTTATGTTACTTACTAGTTTTTTTGAAGTACCACCTACTTCTCTTCAAGTTTACTTGCTCTCCGTTTATCTTTTTAAAAGCATAGCGATCTGATTTCCAACTTTGATAATCAACTTATTTTACCTTAGCATCTTAGATGTCATCTTCTTTCATCCCTTGTTAAAAATACTTGCCTATTTCCTTCTAAGTTTAGTTCTTCTTTAGTAAATTTTCAAAGCATGCTTAGTCAAAATTAGTTCTCTCTTTCACCTTAGTTTGATTTCATATCATTGTCTTGTTTACTTGCTTCCTATAGCATCTTGTTAATCATTGTATGTTTTTATTTTCTTATTGGTTGCTTCTTATTTCTTGACATTTCACTTGCATTTAGTTTGCATTGAAGTTTCGGGTTCGCCCGTCTCCTTAGGACATCCGAGAAAGGAGGCTCTCTCCTCCCAAAGCCCCACACATCCAAACACCCCTCTTGGTGGTTGCCAACTCTTCCTCCAGGGATTCCCTCTCGGAAGGACAGGGTAGCTTCCATCAAGGCCTCCGTAAGTCCCTAGACGTGAAGGATTCCCTCTTCACTGATCGGGCTGGTTGTACCATTTTATCCCAAAACCCGGAGTACCTATTACCTATCGTTGTGAAAAAAGTGACAACCTTAAATTGCTCGGTGTTGTGAGAGCATAGGGTCCTACCCATTTATTTGAGTGGACAATATTTCTCTTAACAAGCCATTAATTTGAGGTTGAAACAAAAAAAATTGCGTTAATCATTCCAAAGTCTTTGCTATTACTTGTTTGCAAACAAAAATTGAGAATTAAACAAAAATCCCAAAATCACCTAAAAAGAACCAAAACAAAATTTTTTTGCTTGAGGTTAATTTGCTTGATAACTTGCTTGTCCGATAAAAGAAAATCAAAACAAAAAAGGGGTAAAAAATCGAAACAAAAAAATCCTTGAGCTTTTATTTGTCAATCTTCTTTTTCTGTTGTGTTTATGATTTTAAAGTCAGGACGAGTTATCGGAATGGCGGATCAAAGATATGAGCAACTACAGTTGGAGTATGACCAATCTTATTTCTATCCTGATGCCGTATGTGCCATCATTGAACCCGAAGTTCTCCCCGAACCTAGTCAAACTTCTCCTCGACCCAATCCAAATTCACTTTGGGAGGCATTATCTCATGCTGACCCTACCCAAATTTAGGCTATCGAAGCCATCCTCAAGGGCAAGTCGCTCGCCGACCACATTCCTCCCGAAGGTGGTCTTCACATCTCTACCCCTCGGTCAATGGCACGTCAACCCAATTTGCCCATTCATGGCCATTCTTATACCGGGCTTGTGGCCCCAACTTCTTCTCATCCGATGGCTAATCAAGATCATCCCGATCCAAATGCCGTTGCTCCTTCTAGGCCAGTAGTTCATTCCCCTAATCATCTCAACCCTACTCACCCTTTGGTGCATCCCCCAATATACCCTTCTTATCCGGCCGCTCCGGTCCATTCAATCCAAGTTCCGGTGCACCAAGCACCCACTCCTCCTCCTCCTCTTAGGGAACCTTCTATCGATCAGGCCATGATTAACAAGATCAATCGCATGGATGAGCAGTATAGAGAGCTTAGACGTTTGATTGACACAAAGGCAGCCCCTGAAATTTCTCTTCCTTCCCTCCCTACTTTTCATCTACCTCCCTCTGAGATGCCAGTATACCGTCGCTACAACGGAAGCGATAATCCATTCATTCATATCAAGGACTTTCTTTATGAGTCGGTAATGTGGCAAAATGATCCAAGGGCCCTTGCTTTTCTTTTCAGAAGATCATTAGAGGGTTCAGCTTTAGAGTGGTTCTACTCGCTTGACTCTTTAGAGGCGAGTAACTTTGAAACTGTCAAAGCTAAATTTTTGCAGAGATATCAAGACAGGGTCGGACCAACGTATTCCATCACTGACCTCATGGCCGAAAGAATGAGAAATGATGAAGATTTTGCCAGATATGCTGATAGGTGGAGGTCAATGGCAGAAAAGCTTACTGATTCCATTTCAGAGCCGGAGCAAGTGAAGATGATCATCACCAATGCCACTCCGGCCTTAAAGAATATGCTGGCTTTGCATCACCCCACCTCTATGAGTGAACTCTATGAGAAGGCACGGTACATTCAAACGTAGCTTAGGGACTCACCTATCATGAACTTGTTTGATCCTAGACCCCTAGCTGTCAAGAAAACCACTTTTACCACAACCGGCCCAGTGACTGAGGGTGTAGTGACAAACGAGAACCTCAATGTTGTAGGGAACCCACCTAGCAATTATCAACACCAGTTTAGGAAACCTCAACAAAATCAACCATTTAGAAACCCTCGTCAACCTCAACATCAACCTCAGTTTCAGCCACGTCAACAACAAGCTCCGATCCCTCAGCGACCGCAAGCCCCAGTTCCCCAACCCCCACGGCAACAACTTGCCAACTACAACCAAGCACCCCCTCCCATGGCTTATGAACCCCGAAAAATAGGACCTAAGAGAAACCATTATCCGCCTTTGCCATACTCTCTCATGGACATCTTTAATGCACTCATGGCGGAAGGGCAAATTGCATTGCCAAGGGAGAAGTTGGAGTGGCCTCAAAATGTCAACACAGAGCGATACTGCCTGTTTCACAGATATCCTGGGCACACCGTGGAAAATTGTTTTCAATTCAAGGACTACATCCATGAACTTAATGAGCAAGGTAGTATTGACTGGGATCAGATGGGGGAATACATCAAAACAGTGAAAGATCAACCTCAACGGCAAAGACGCACCGGCCTCAAAGAAGAACAACAACAAAACCCCGGCACTGGGATTATCCAAAACCCTCTACCTCCACATGCACCCGCACTCGGGAATCAACACGTTAATCCCATCTTGATCTCTTCCGAGGAGTATCATCATCGAGGCCGGTTGGCAAGTTGAGGGAGCCACCTCCGCCATGCATGTCAACCGAACCGTCCATTCTATACCCCAAGCTACATCGCCCAATCCCATTACTCTCAACCAGCCACCCATCATCCGAGCACCATTACGATCCATCATAACACCACCAGCCACACAACTCCCATCGGGACGGACCCTAATCCGCCCGGTTAATCCACCACAAACATCACCACCACTAGGACCCATCATCATCCCACCCCGAGCAACTGTACCTTTACAACCTACCTACCCTACTATGCCTCAAACCACCATCATTACACCCGTCGCAAGAGCTCCCATCATTCGACCTAACCCACCACCCACCACTACCACCCCAACTATAGCTCCTCAACTTGCCACAGTACTCAGGAGTGGGTGCATGTTCCAAAGGGTCTTTCCCCAGGCTGGTCAGTCAGGATTAGTACCAGAAGAAGAAGAAGGACACATCGATGAACCATTGCCTGGGACATCCTATGACTTGCTGAAACATCTTGATAAAACCCCGACACGGATCTCTATCTTAGAGTTGATCAAAAGATCCAGAGTCCATCAAGAGGTTCTCCAACAATACTTACAGCGAGTAATGGTAAACGAGAGCCTCCCCCCGGAAAAGATCTCATCGGTTTTGGTCCCTAGAAGTGAGTACCCGGCCCTTACATTCACAAAGAAAGAGTTGGCCGACCCGAAAATAAGGAAATGTGCATTATGCATCACAGTCCACATCAATGGAGTAGGCATTAAGTCATACTTGGTCGATACCGGAGCATCCATTAATGTTCTGCCACCAGAAACATTACATCTTTGTGGAATCTCCGAGGAGGACGTCCGGCCATCTCAAATAACAGTGACCGCATATGATAATTCAAAGAAGCCCGCTGACGGCATGATTACATTGGGTATCAAACTCGGACCTCAGACAGTCACTGTCAATTTTCACATACTAGAGATGGATCCGACATACAAAACTATTCTGGGACGACCCTATTTGGAAGCATTAGAGGCAGTCGCCTCCACCAATCACCAGTGTCTCAAATTCCCTTACAAGGGACAAGTGATTAAGGTGACAAGCATGCCCTTAGACCATCCATCTTCTCCACCACCCCTTGGGTTGCCAAATGAGCCGATTTTGACAATCTTGGATCTTCCAGAAATAAGTAAGCAGCCCAGGCAAGTGTGGAGAAGGAAAAGAGAGAAAAATGAAACTATTGATTGGCACATAATGAAGAGTTTGGGATATCGAGAAGGCCAAGGACTAGGCAAAGAATTGCAAGGCATAGCTGAGCCAATCAATCTAATGAGGTTACAACCAAAAAGCAGGGTTGGGTATGATGGAACAACTGCCAATGGTCAGAATCTCAAAAGCAGATATTTTTCTGGATACTTACAAAAGTTTTTCATCAAGAAAGAAACCATTCAACTGGCTGAGAACAAGGAAGAACAAGAGATGGACCAAGATAAAAGAAGAAGAACTGACGACACTGAAGATGACATGTATCCTGAAATATCTCTTTTGTTTTCCACCGATGAAGAAGGGTCAAGTAATGAACCACTCCAAGCTGAACCACCTGTTGACCCACCCAAGGGTCATATTGCCAAACCGACTCGAGAAGAAGTTCAATCAACTCCACGAGGGCCTTCCCTCATTATGTCATTTTTTGGGGCCGACGCCCCAACTCACTGTGATGCTCTCCCCGGGCTTCTTGGCCCAATCCCTATTTCTGGGCCCCCAGGCCCAACTTACGGGTCCTCGTACCCCCTTTTGCTCTTGGGCCACCGAGCCCCTCTACTAAATCCTGGCCTTTGTGCCCATTTTCTCCAATTCTCGGGCCCTCGAGCCCATCTCCTAAACCTGGGCCTTTAAGCCCGCATCCTCCTCTTATTAGGTCCATGAATCCACCTTCCTCTATGATCATCCGGCCTACTGGCCCATCACCTCTTTTTGTCAACATTGGGCCCGAAAGCCCCCTCTATCAAACATTGCTCGAAGTCTTCACCTCTTTATCAATATCTCCGCCTACTTTGGCTCCTGTAGTTGATCTCAATCCAAATTGGGCACCTGAAACCCATTCAGTCTTTATGTTTAGCACTCCCCAAAAAACAACGTCCTCTTCGAAACTCAAATTTCGATCGAGGAAACATCTCAACTTGCCTCGGAAGGGCATTCGACCCAAGGAGCCACCAGATCCTTGACCTCCTTTGCCCTCCATTCTCTCCAATAAATTCTTCCTTCCCTTATTTACCTTATTCTTCTTTAGGTTTAGTTTCCAATAAAAATAGGACAAAAATTAGAGGTAGGAGAGTTCCAGAAAGATACCTGCATCGGTTAGCTCAGAAAAGCTTAGAATGTGCCAAGCTACCGTAGTATCTAGAAAATGCAATCCAGCTGGATGAAATTCGATATGAGGAGAAGGATAACATTGATCAAACTTTGGGGGTTTCTTCCTCTCTCAGTTCAACATCACCTACATCCAACAGAAGGTAATCAAGGGCTATGCAATTGCCGAACATCTTGCCCATCATCCTATCCCAATCTTTGACCCTATCCAATCAGAATTCCCCGATGAAGAATTGATGTCCATTCGATCTTCCAATTTATGGACTTTATATTTTGACGGGGCATTAAACTCCCACGGTAGGGGGATAGGGATTGTTCTTCTGTCACCCGAAGGTGTCACCATTCCACAGGCTTTTCAGCTCCATTTTCTAGCAACAAACAATATAGCTGAGTATGAAGCCTTATTGGCCGGACTGAGGCCGCTCACTTCTATGGTGTCACTAAACTAAGGGTGATCGGTGATAGTCGCTGATTCTCCACCAAGTGCTGGCCAAATACCGCACATCTCATCCCGGGCTCAGGCTGTACCAAGAACTCACCACCTGCTACATCAAGCTATTCTCCAAACTTGAATTCATTCATGTCCCTCGTGCTCAAAATATTCTTGCCGATGCTCTCGCTTCCCTGGCATCTTCACTATTTGTCCCGCTAGGCAGACAAGTTAGGACAATCTATGTCCGCCGACGTATCATCCCGGCGGTAGAAGATGCACAATTTTTGAAGGTTAAAGAAGAGTTTGAAAGAAAAGAGTACATTGAGCAAAAGGAATAAGTATCTTTGGTCGAGTTGGAGGAATTAGAAGAGGGTGAGAAACCATGGTATCATAAGATTGCGAATTACTGTCAGGATCAGACATATCCACCAGGATCAACTGCCGAAGAGAAAAAAGCCATATGAAGAATCTTCCAAAGATACACCATCTTAGGTGGAGTACTTTATAAAAGGAGCCTGGCCGGCATTCTATTAAGATGCGTAGATGAAGAAGAGGCTGAATTGGTGCTTAAGGAAGCACACTCTGGAGTATGTGGAGGTCATGTAAATGCTCAAGCACTCGCCAAGAAGATCATCAGGCAAGGGTATTACTGGCCTACTCTGGAAGAAGATTGCTCGATCTTTGTCCGGCACTGTCATCAATGTCAACTTCACGCCGACAAGATTCACTCTCCCGCATCTTCCCTTCACCCGATTCACGCCCCATGGCCCTTCGCTATGTGGGTTTTTGATGTTATCGAACCCCTTGGTGACCCAAACTCCACAAACAAAACCAAATCCTTAATCCTAACGGCAACGGAGTACTTCACCAAGTGGGCAGAGGCGGAAGCATACGTGGAGATCAAGGCATCTACAGTCTGCACCTTCATCAAACGCAACATCATTGCCAGGTTTGGGATCCCGGGCGACATCATCACCGACAATGGACCGCAATTCATCTCCCAGGAGCTGCGTGACCTTTGCAACAGGTATTGCATCAGATTGCATCATTCATCTCCATATTATTCTCAAGGCAACGGTCAAGCAGAAGCCACCAATAAAACCCTGATAAAAATCATTAAGAAAACATGTAAGTCTAGCAAGTTCGCGGACTGGCCAGATAAGTTAGTTGATGCTCTATGGGCTTACCGCACTTCTATTCGAACCCCAACGGGTCAAACTCCCTATGCCTTGGCATTTGGGATGGAGGCGGTAGTCCCATACGAAGTAATCATCCCTTCCCTCCGAGTCCAGATCGATCGAGACATCTCGATGGATGAACGCCGAGATTCCCTTCTCGCGCAACTCGAACTCTTGGATGAAAGGAGGCTGGCCGCTGCCGAACATGCTAGATCTTATCAGAATAGACTTAAGAGATTTTATCAGAAGAGGGTGGTGGAGAGAAAATTTGAAATCAGTGAGGTTGTGCTTAAAAGAATATTTGTCAAGCCTGGCGGTCCTCGCTCCAAACTTCAACCTAATTGGAAGGGTCCGTATGTAATCTCGGCAGTTTATCCTGGTAATTCATACAAATTAACTAATGCAGAAGGAGAAGAACTAGCTCATCCCTGGAATGGTGTATACCTCAAAAAATATTTCCCTTAAAACAAAAATCATAAAAAAAAATCTATAAAATCCAAAGGTGTGAAGAATGATGGTAACATCTAACACCTGCTTGTTCGGTGCACCAACTTGTCACTTAGGGAAATAAGGATAGGCATCATACTACACACACTACACGCCTGGGTTTTGGAATCCGATGATTAGAAGTCAGAGAGAAAGCTATGCAACACTTGGCAAAAGAAGGTCAACCCTGTCCTATTCTCTTCTTATTTCGGTCCAGAATGGATGAAAGGGGTTAAAATAAGGAGTATCGAAAGTGCCCATTGCCTTAGTAGGAGGATGCCTCTAAAGGTCTGACTTCTTAAAAGAAAAGGTGCCAAAAGATGGGCAATAGCCCCTCAGGTCGGCAAAAGAATAGACCTGTCTGAATGTGTACCGACAAAAGCCCAAAAAAGAAAAAGGCTCCAAAAGATGGGAAATGAACCCCTCAGGTCAAAATCAAGCAAAAAAAAAAAGACCTATCTGAATGTGGGCCATCAAAGAAAAAGGGCTAGAAGGAAGGACCCGAGGTTGTCAAATCCCAAACAGGCAACGCAAGCACTAGTAGAGAAACAAACTCGACACCCCTGAATCCTATTAAGGACTTTCCATCAATCCTCTTCCCTCTTTAACCTTGCGAGTAAGGTTGACCGACTGGATCCAAGAAGAGCCATAGCCTATCAAAGGCGAAAGGTCAGAAGATTCCAGACTAGGCACTTTCTTACACGTGATGCCTACTCTTAACCCTTGGGTAACAATGAGGGGCACCTATGGCAAGCAAGGCAAAGGATGAGATGGTCGTTTCTTTCACACCGAACAAAAAAAAATTAAATATTCAAAACACCAAAAAATCATAAAATATCTGAAAAGCATCAAAAACATTGTAAAACCATCAAAACTCAAACAAATTAAAATTTCAAAACACCTAAAAATTTGGTTTCTAGATTGACTAGCTGCCTTTGCATTCATGTTTAATTTCAGTCTTGCATATTTCCTTTTGTGCATACTTATGTTGTCTTTACCTTGATAAGGCCGATGTCCCTTGACAAAAGATCAAGGCAACTTTGCCCTCTCATCGCAAGGGACTAAGCCAAAATAAAGTTCTAATATCTTCTCTCAAGTGGGTGCAGGAATAGGAGAAGGCATGCCGACTTCATATCCCTAGACACTAAAGGAAGCAAAAATAATAAAAAAATTTAAAAAATTGAAAAACAAAAGTGGACTACCCCAACCCCTATTAGGACTTGCATTTAGTATTGCATCTATCAAAATAAATAATATTTAAGATGTTGAAGACCTCAAGTGTAGAGGGGGCTGAGCCTGAGAACCCCTTCAACAAAATCAGTGAGGGCTCAGTCATTCCCTAGGCTTGCGGATAGGCCAAAGTTGAATATGCGGGGACGACGGTTTCTTCATAGATGTCCTGACCCGTTATGTTCAACTTATATCTTCAACTATTTTATTATACTTATTTGTATTTCTTTAAACCCAGCATGCATCATTTCATACACCAACATGCATCATCCCACCATGACTATTCCCCGCTTCCTAATCCTGCCATAACCTCCTTCCAGTCCCATTATGAACATTTTAAAAACGGTCTTTTATAGCCCCAGAGAAGGTCTTGAGTTTTCAGAGAATCGGTTTCCAACGGGTTTTAACAATGATTTCATCGAAACAAGAAGTTTTTCCATGTCGAACTGAACCAGTATTGTTGAGTAAAACCTTATGAGTTTGAAGAACCCAACCTTGGTTGATTGGCTGTCTCCTCTTTACTTTTCGCAATTTATCGCATTTCTACCGAGTCCGGCACACCATGCGGTTCGGGTCTGGCCGGTAACAATTCTCCCCATGTGGGATTTTAATTATTTACTTTCGCATCTTGTTCTTCTCTTTAACCAATCAACCGTAGGAAGGTTTCGATAAGACAAAGGGTAATCTCGGAGTCCGGTAAAGTTTTATTCCACTCAACTAGGCCAATGAGGGCGTGTCTAAATCTACACCTTGGCGTCACCTTTTCAGTCCATTACCACTTCATTCCGCTATGCCTCATTATGCTTCACTACATTCGCCTACGTTTCATTCGTGTCACTCCCCTTCAAAGCCGACGCCAGGGCGAGGCAAGCTGTAGACACGCAATTTTGGCCTAGTTGAAGAGCTTAAATTCTTGTTTTCATGAGTAATATTTGAGTAACCTTTCAAGGGAACCAAGTTTTCCAGAAAAATCAAGGTTTTTGGCGCATTTCGAAGAAGATCAATAGGCGTTGACCAGGGTCAAAGCGCCCTATATATAGGGCACCTGGCGCCCTGTATATAGGGCACCAAGCGCCCTGTATATAGGGCACCAGGCACCCTACTTATAGGGCACCTGCACCTGATCTGACTGACTGGACAGATCGATGGGACAGTTCTGCAGATAAAGTTGCCCTCTTCTTGCCTATAAAAGGACCCCCATTTGGAGGCTTGAGGACACACTAAGGGCGTCCCTCACCTCCTCTCATCCACCACTACACATCCCAGGCCTTGCAACCCCCCTCCAAGCTCTCAAACCGTCCCAAAACCATCTCCCAAAACCCAAAAAAAATCATAGTTGCTTCTTGAAGGGATATTCCAGCAGAATGAAGTTACCCTCTTTTGTGCTGTAGAAAGACCCCCATATGGAGGTTTTTGGACACCCCAAGTCCTTCTCCCATCTCATCCCATCCACCACTACGAATCTAAGCCTTCATAGCACCCTCTCAAGCCCTTAGATTATCCCAAAATCCTTCCCCAAAAACCCAAAAACTCACAGTTTTCTTCTTCAGAAACATGGTTTTTCTCCAACTTTGAGGGCTTATACACTCTATTTCCCTTACATCTAGTGCCAAAACACTCTTTCATTAGCTTCACTTGAGTATTGGCTGCTTGAAGAAGTCCTTCTTCCATCTTGGAGGTCTTCCTACACTCCGGGGCGACGCCACGAAGAAATGAAGAAAATCTGCTGAAGCCAGTTCCTGGTGCCCCATAAATAGGGCGCTTTGACTTTGGTCAACGCGCCCCATCAATGGGACACCTGCAGCAGGCGCCCCATATATGGGGCACTAGCAGGGGCAGACCCCGTTTTACATTTTTTTGAGTTTATTTACCTTTCCGGTCGATCCTTTACTCCCCCCTTTCATTTTAGCTCTCATTAACATGTCATTTAGCATATATTGAGCCACTCATTTGCATTTTCATGCATATCTAAACCTTCTAAATAGGGGTTGGGATTTAGTCCCAATCCGGTTAGTCTCTTTCCTTTTGCATGTTTGAATTCAAATTTGAGCACGATACTATGCTTTCATTAGAACTAATGAACCTTTCACTTGTTTCTATGTTTTCTTATGGACATTTTTAGGTAAATCTGATTGAGGCGGAGCTTCAATCGGATCGAAGACGAAGGACTCACTAAGCTCTCTTCTTTCGGCCGGCCGAGAGAGGAGAAGTCGGAACCCAACAATCTCCCCGCTTTCAAAGGTACGATGGTCATTTCTCCATTTCATTTCTTTTCATTCTACTATATTTTGGAGCCTTTGGCTCCTGGCGACCACACCCACTGACATCCCATCCACCAAGTCCCCAAAGCAAGCGTAGGGGCCGAAAAAGGGGAGATCTACGGATACCCCGTTTCGGGTGCTTACAGTAATGTCAAAGGAGGAGTACATGGACTCGATTGAGACTGATGGGCTTGAGGGCCTGATTTAGGAGAGTGGGAGTGAAGGTCCGATTTAATGGGATGACATGCATGTGGGCCCAATTTAGAAGAGTGTGGGGGCACTCGAGCCCAGTTTAAGAAGATGGGCATGTGGGTTTAATTTAGGATGATGATGGGCTTGAGGGCCCAATGTAGAAGAGTGTTGGGTGCTTAGGCCTAGTTTAGAAAAAAAAAGTGCGGGCTTGTGGGCCTGATTTAGAAGAATGGGAGCGAGCTTGTAAGTTAGGGTGCTGAAGGTGGGCTCGGTGGCCCAATTGACCGATATGGGCTTTAGGGCCCAATCTAGAAGGTTGAATTGACCTTGAAGAGAGAGTTGGAAAGAGGGCTTGCGTAGACGAAGGTCCTAACAATCCTTTGTCCCGAACCAAATTACTTGAATGATTGTTGACTAGTCTAACCCTAGTGGGTGGCATTGTAAATGTTTGCCTAGTTGGAGGGGTCCAATAATCTCTTTGCCTTGAACCTAGCTATTAGGATGATTGTGGCATAGTCCAACCTTAGCTGGTTGGCAATTGGATTTCCTCTTCCCCTTAGCTTTCTTATCATATTGCTTCACTAGTGGCCCAAGAATCCTTATGGGTTGATGGGCCTATCGCGGGCTATGTTCATTCCTTTTAAATTGCGCCCCTTATATAAAATGTCATCCAAACTACATTGCTTTGTATTTATTTGATTTAAGAGTGGATTCTTGATGGATGAGTCCTGCCCTTGAAATTAAAAGAAATGGTTGCACCGACTGTGTTATCCTTGCAATTCTTTACTTAAGCTCTTGCTAGCTTAATATCCAAGCATCTCCATGATTCTTCACTCTATGTTGCTAAGCTTTGGCATCTCCTTAGGTTGTTCGATGATGAAGAGTGTGCCATGTTCTAGGGATTCTTGAGAGATGGAGATAATCAATAGAGTACTAGATTTAGGTAGATCAATATAGACTTGGATTTCACATCCCCCTACTTGTGATCGGCGTCTTCTTAAGGTTACTCAAGGGTGGAGAATGTTCTAGGTTCAAGGGGCATCGGAGAGGTTAGCTAAGAATAAAATGTGGGAGGGTCAGATTTCATGTTTAGATTCCTCCACTGGGTGATCTTTCTCATGATCGGCTTGATCTTGGGATGCGGTTGATATTATTATTATGACTAGATAACAAGTGAGGAGAGCCAATTCATGATCTTGGAATAGTCAACATGATCCTTATATCTTTATAAAAATTTCACCTTGACTATATCAAAGTTACTTGCCTCTACCAAGTCGAGCATGCAGTCTGGTACTCAGAAAATAACATGTTTGGGTAGATGGATGTGTCCTTTGGTGATGCCATTGAGTAAAAGGTGCTCAGGATTGAAACTGAGTAAATGCTTGCTAAAATAGTAAATATTCACTTTCTTGGAGTTAGACGCGTACAGGCCTTGGATGTGTCTAGTTAAGGCAAATCAGAAGCTCTCCCGAAGTTAAAAATGGTAGGTGGAAGACTGAAAATCTGAATCCTAGAGGTATCCATGTAACCGGATGGGTCTATCTACAACTGCGTGACTTTCTTCCAGAAGCTGCTATAGACAAACAAGAGCTCGAATTGGACCCCTATTTGTTGCATGTGAAAGCTAACAAGCTGAGGAAGATCATTTTATATTTAGACTAGACAAGAAACTGATATTCTATCCTACAGAAGCTTGGAAAAAAAATCATTGTTGTTGAGCATGACTTTCTTCTATGCTTGCTATGACCAAACAGGAAATCGTATTAACTCCCTGTTTGTCAATGGAAGTTATTTTGCCAAGAAAATACTATCTTTATTTGGATTTCATATTTCCAATAAGGTTGTTCTCCAGAGGCCATATAAAAATACTAACACGAATCTATCCTAGATTGACAATTATTACCTATAAAACATGAGTTTTTAAGTTCTCAATCAAGCCAAATTGATGCATCTACATTATCCAATAAGATAGTTGTTTAAAAAATACACTTATCTTCTTCTAATTTTTGTTCTTTGATGAATTCTTCTTTAAATTTTCTAAATCTTTTTTAAATAGTTTTTCAAATCTAATAATATTTATCCTCTGTTGTTGCCTCAATATCTCATATATTGTTAACATCTTTGGTATTCCATTCTCACACTGTCGACCATCAAAAGATGATTGTACTAGTTTTTTATTCACTGATGTGCTATTGGTAGGAACCAACGATGGTTTATATAACATTATTTTTTACTATATGTAAGTTGAATGAAATGTGTTTCATTATTACAAATCGGACATGCTAATTTGCCTTCAATACTCCATCTGGATAAATTTGCATATCCTAGAAAATCATTTATTGTACACATGAGTATGACTCTCATCAAAAAAATTCCTTTCTGTGCCGTGTCAAATGTCTCTAATTTGATCTCCCATAAATCTTTAACTCTTCCATCACCTATTGTGGGAATATATCGATATCATTTTTGGGAGCACTTTGACTAGGTATTAATAGTGATATCATTGTGTATACAACTTTCATACACATCTATGGTGTCAAGTTATGTACTATCATACTAACATGTCACACACTATACTTTAAAGCCATGTTATCAAATGGGTTAAAGATGTTAAAAGCTAACCCAAGACAAACAATGTGTTTCTTTACCATGAAATCTGGATAAACTTCATTTACTATTTTATAAGTATATGAATCAATAGGATGATGCATTTTATTGGCTAACTAGTAAGACCGTGACTCGCTATGCCATGTCATCTACTTAGTTGTGTTGGATGATTTGAATAAACACTATAACCTATCTCTTAATAAAAAATAATGTAAAACATTTTGTGATACCCTTTTACTCTTATTTTTATGATTATCTTTATATCTAGAAGTGTTACATTGTAAAAAATAATTTTATCTTTATTATGTTTTTAAAAAAGGAATACAATTATTTTTACATGAATGAGTTTTCTCATAACTAAGTCTAAAGTTTTTAAGAATTTTTAGGTTTTTACCAATTGTTAGGACCACATGCATTATCATGTAAGACTTTTTTAAATAAAGATAATATCATGTTCATACATTTTCCAGTGAGACTATCCATCAACTTAAGTTGAATCAACTTTAAAATAAATTTTAGTTTAAATATATTTTTCACTTCTTTATATAATGGTGTTTCTACATTTTCAATAACTTAAAATATGATAGAGTTTCTTAATTTGGCTCATTCTCATTATATCAGTTGGAAGATTGATGGTTTTGAATATCTTACAATATTTCCATTAATTCATCTTGTGGCTCATTTAATTATGCACCATCCTCATTACTAGAATTAACTTCTATTTCACTCTGGCATATCTAATTTGACAATTTCACTATATGCCATCACATATTAGGTGTTTTTTCACAACTTTTTTTTAAATAAAGGTGTTACAATAACTTTTACAAAGGCATTTAATTAAATCTTTATGCTATCCTTGTTTATATTCGATCCTACAATCATGAAAAGCATCGTCTAAGATTTTTTTGATCCTTCGAAGATACTTATGATCTAATCTATTAAGAATATGCATCCAAGATTTGTCGGAGCTACATATTTGGTCTAATGAAAAAAAATTAAAGTATAATAAACAAAAGACAATACACAATAATCAACACACAACAATGTATAAAAAATAAAGTATAATAAAAATATTAAATTTAACTGAATCTTCTCCAAAGAAAGTAAAGATCTTGTTTGAAACTTCTTGATAAAAAGAGAAAGACAAATATATATTATCAATTAAATAATTGACTGCATAACAAAATTTCTTTTTAAGCAAATCTAAAACAAACCTTTAAAGTCTTCTAGACTAAACCGGATTGAACTAGTTTGAAATGGTCTTTAAAGCCTTTTAGGCCAAACCAAACAAACTGGTTTGATTTGTTGAATTGGTCTTTAAAGTTATTCGAACCAGCTAAAGAGGTAAACCAATTTGGTGTTATGATTTTGATACTTTAACCAATATTACAATTGATATAATATGGTTTTGATACAATAAACAATACCAACATTTATTTACTATGATTTTGATACAATAAAAATATTAAAATTGGTATACTATGATTTTGATATTTTAATCAAATAGGGCATTAGATATTGCTCTACAATATCAATATCAAAATGTCCTTAGATACTCTAACCAAATATTATTTTAGTTACTCTTTAAATATCAAAATCAAAATAAAAATGTTTTTAGCTACTCTACAAATATCAATATCAAAATTGATATAAAATTATTTTTGATACTCTAACCAAACATGTTTTTAGATTTATAATTACAAATAATAAGAACATTAATGCTCACAATAAAAATGTGATAAAATGACAACACAATGCAAAACATATTTAGATGGTGTGCAAAGAACAACTTACAAAAAAATCGACTTGAAAATGATACAATATAAATCTAGGGTTTAAAAATTGTTAGTAGGAGATCCTAGTTGGTGATGATAGCAGTGATGATGGCGGTCGACAATAGCAAGGATGGTGAGGAGTATTGGTAATGTTTGACGGCAAGGAGAGGAGCACTTGCGGCAAACTAGGGAGTTGGGGGAAGAAGAAAGGGGACTCGTGGCTATATTAAAATCGAAGTATTGGCATTGGCTCTAATGTTGTCACGACAGGTGCAATTATGGTCATTGGTGATGGCTAAGTGGTTGAACAGTTGACAATTCTCAATTGAGACGGTTGAGACCATTGCTAGTAAATTGCACTAGTGACGACTCTTCAGCCATCATCAATTCTAACATGAACAATGACAAAAACTTGTTTGAACATTATTATAATGTTTTGTGACAGTCAAAGTCGTTGCGACTATGGCTTTTAATGAGGGCTTTGTTAAGCTGTCGCCAATTCTTGTGTAATAGTAATAGCCGTTGTTGCTAGTTCTTATATAAGTAAGCCGTCGCAACTAAATGTATTGGCAATGGCTTTTTGAAGCCATTGTCATTATCCTGTCGCTAATAGTTGCTAGTAACTTGTTTTCTTGCAATGTTTTTTTAACAAATTGTTATAAAAATATAAATTTTTTAAACAAACATATATACCATGCACCCTACGAGTTAGACTTGTTGCTATTTACCAAGAACTTCCTACAAATCTAAAAATCATGGCGTTGAGGCTGAAAGAACTTGACTTTATGGACGCGTTATCATATCCACCACATCTGATATCGGGCTAATGCTCCCACCCTGGCACTCCCCTTCCCTTCTTAGAGAGGAAAAAATACCAAAGCAATGTTGCACAACAGTACTGTCAATATCCTCGTGGTTGGATCTCCACAATTTTGGAGCATTCTGTAGTCTATTCGAGAAAATAGAAATTAAAGCCAAGACAAGATTACTAGATATCAAACATACATGAGTGATTGGTCTGATACCATTTTATATATATGCTTTAAACTGTGATGTTAAAGTTGGTAGACTTGGACTATATATATGAACACATTTATCTCATATCCAATATGAGACTGATGCCTACTCCAATATAGCACTGTATACATCTCGTCCATTGCCAAACGGTAAGACTGGTCTGATCCTTCACACCGATAAAGAGTAGAGCAGCCCACCTTCACTGAAATTAGTGTGAGATTGTAACGTTGCGTATTTAAAAAAAAATAAATAGATTAATACATATTTAATATTATTTTAATCTTCTTCTCTCCCTATTTTTTATCCCTCCCATCCTCCCCGTCGAAAACCCTCCCCGTACGTTTTTCCCCGGCGCCGTTTTTCTCCCCGGTGAAACCCTATTTTTTCCCCCCTTTTCCCCTCCTCGCTGCGCCGTCTCGCGGGTGACGCCGCGCGCGAGCCTCCCCGCCCTCGAGTTCGCCGCCCGGTCGCGGTCTCGCCTCGCCCACGCGCTCGCCTCGGCCCCCGCTGCCGAGTGACGCCACCTCGTACGAGCGCCGCCGCCGCCTCGCCGCGCGCCCGCGCGCGCTCGCGACCGCGCGGCCGTCCCGCCCCTCGGTTGACCACCGCCGCCTTTGACCGCCGCCCGCCGCGAGACGCCGCGGCCGCCGCCGCCAGGTCAACCTCCGCCGTGCGCCCGCCTGCGCCACCGCCGTGCGCCGCAGTGCGCCGGCCTCCTCTCTCTCCCGCGCGGTGATGCAACCTCTCTCCTATCGCTCTCTTTCCTATTATTTTCTATCAAGCTCCATTGTTCATTATTCCTTTTTCCTCCGGCAGTTTTGAAAAAACCTACCCGACTCAGTTTTTTGACGCCGACGCAACCGCGGCAGCCTCGTCGCCAAATTCAATCTCCTTGGATTTCCGTGCGCCGTTCGCCGTTGCCGTCAAGGTAGGCGTCTCGGCTATTCTTAGCACTCTAATATTTTGATTAAATCATAACAATCATGTTTAGATCACCAGGATTAGAATATTGTAGTTAATGGGCTGTTTTGGTTTTATTAGCATGTTTAGTTAGAGTTAGATTAATTTGTCTAGATTGTGCATGCTTAGATTAATTCGGTTATTCATGTATGATAGACATCATGATAGGTTGTACATGTTTAGTTTAGCTAGTTTAGCATTGCTTGCATCGCGGTGAACCTTTAATGTATATCCTGATTTGATAAAAAGTTTCGATGTAAGGTTTAGGCATAATGTTGGTAGAGTTTAGTTTATTTTTTTATTTTATGTGATAGATAGTTACATTTGTTTAAGCATGTGATTAATGTGTTTAGGTTGTAAATTGCATGATCCCATTTATATGCATTAGTTTGTGTTAGATTGTGGTGTGGTATGCAAATATGTGGTGCATAGAACCATGGGTGTTCATCTATGTATTTCATGTTTGATTGCCAATTGAATGTTCCTGTTTTACTGTCTGAGTTAATTATATGCTTGCATGGTGTGGAATGTGGTTAGTGCAGTGAGCTGCATTGTGATGGAAATGTACTTCACCAGACTAAATTAGTGTCCCGTGGGCAGCGGAGATTAGTTGAATCTGGAGCATCTTTCGATCCCGTATACCGCGGTTCATCCTAAGTACTCCCCTGCCTAGGGGTACTATGGGATTTAGTTACTATATGTTACTTCCTACTATATGGTAAATCTGGTGCTAGTTTTGTGATGTGACTGCATTTATCTGATGGAGCATGTTATTTACTCAGACAGGTGTCTAGTTGTGTAGATTGGCATAGATGGTATGTTATGGTTGTGTCATTGGTTTTATGTCAGGTCTATGTGTTCTGGGCATACCTAGAGTGGTTTTAGTGTGTAGATTATGTTGGCCTGATGCATTTAGAGTCTAGTTATCATGTGGGGTAGTTGATTGATTCTTTAATCAATTAATTAAAGATATATGATTAGTTAAACCCTATGTATTAAATCTGATTTGTAGGTTTATGTATAGTATACCACTAGAATTTTTATTATAATGGGGTAGTTCGGGTGTAAGACCTACTGAGTCTGTTGTGACTCACCCCTTCCCATTATAAATTTTTCAGCTGATTTCGAGGAGCCTCTTCCTGAGGAGGACTTTGGAGAAGAATTCGAGGGAGACCTTGGAGCTGATCCAGAGCAGTTTGAGGACCCAGAAGACGAGGAGTTTGGTGACGAGTGATCACCTTGTTCTATCTAGGTTGCTGAGTTTTTCCTTCTATTTGTTAGTTAGTAGTTGTTTGGTGTGATTTTCAGAGGTTGTTTGGACTATGTGTTAAGTCCTCTTAGTTGTTTAGTTGTGGTTATTTGCAGTGTTTGCTTGGAGTTGGAATTTGATTGGAACATTACAGGTTGTTTTAATTATTCAGATTTGATGATAGTGTGAATTGGATTTTGTGTTCTCCTAAACTGTCCCGATATTCTGGATTTATTTTCCGCTGCGCATTCGTATATTCCGGGTCGTGACAGGAGTTGGTATCAGAGCAGCCATCCGGCCTGAAGATCCTTCTGGATCTGCCCGGTTGCGTTACTTGGATTTAGGAGAACAAAGTTTGATTTAGATCAAGTGATTTTGATTTTAGATGGAATTTAGATCTTTCTGCATTATTGGAGGTTATATGATTGGAATTATCTAATTGGATGTTTACTTCTTGGAACAGGATGGCCTCCAGGGGTTACAATCGTAGGCGTGGAAATGGCGATGCACGAAATGTGCCAGAGATGAACGGGGATCAGCAAGGTCGTCGCCAGCAGAACTTAGTGCAAGGTGGAGATCAAGCCCCAGTGCAGGGTCAGGATGGAGGTCAAGCACCAGTGCAGGTGGGAGGTCAGGTACCAGATGCAGCTGGCATCCTGGGTGCCATTCACGAGCTCTTCCAGACGGTTCAGGCTCAGAACCAGGCTCAGCAGGGCAGGGCACAGTAGCAGAATGCCAGGGCAGAGAGACCTCAGGTCAGCACCTTGGAGGAATTCAAGAGGCTGGGTCCGCCAGCTTTCCGTGGCGAGAAGGACCCGGCAATGGCAGAGAACTGGTTGAGGGAGGTTGGCAAGATCTTCAGGGCCATGCAGTGTCCACCTGAGGACATGGTCCGTTTAGCTGCGCACATGTTGTCCCATTCGGCAGGAGCTTGGTGGGAGTCCTTACTCCGCACCCGTTACGCTGGGGTAATGGAGGCTGAGATCGACTGGGAAGACTTTCTTGGAGTCTTCAGGGACAAGTACGTCCCCATGCACATCAGAGATGAGAAGAAGCTGGAGTTTCTACTTCTGGAGCAGGGCAGCATGTCCGTGATGGAGTACGAGAGCAGGTTCGTGGAGCTTGAGGCCTATGCACCGAACCTGTATGAAGAAGAACGCGAGAGAGCCAAGAAGTTCGTGGGTGGACTTCGTGGAGCTATCAGGGACAGGTTAGTGTCCAAGGTCTGGCGCAGCTTAGCAGCAGTATACGAGGCAGCTTGCAGGGTAGAGCAAAGCATGGGAGCCTACAGGCAGCCTTCTCAGTACCAGAGGGCACCAGCTCGTACTCAACCCCAACAGGGGGTAGATCGCAAGAGGAAGATGCCAATGGCTGGCATGGCATGCGGCATTTGTGGGAGATACCACCAAGGCAAGATTGCCTATTGGAGGACCAGAGCCTGTTTTGGGTGTGGCCAGCAGGGCCACGTGTTAGCAGAGTGTCCTAGCAGAGCCAGGGGAGCAGCACCACCACCATCAGCAGCACAGATCAGGGAGGAGGTTCGTCGTCCACAGCTCACCCTTCCAGCACCTCCTCAGCGCCAAGCACCCCAGCAGCAGCGTTTTGTGCCCCAGCAGCGACCAGCGCCACCTAGGAGGCAGTTTGTAGCACCTCGGGCACCACGAGCACCACAGCCACCACCACACAGTGCCCAGGCCAGGGTGTTTGCCATGGAGCGCCAGGATCTTCCAGAGGCAGCCAATGCGGCAGAAGGTACTCTTTTAGTTGCTGGATACCATGCTAGAGTATTATTTGATTCTGGTGCTACAGATTCCTTTGTTTCCTTCCGGTTTGCTACCTTTCTGTTCAAGTATTGCAAGCATGAGGTTATTGAGTGTAGTCCAGTCAGTGTTAGCATGCCATCTGGGAAGTCAGTAGATGTCTCTTTTTGTATGCCCCAGTGTGATATAGATATTAGTGGTTATATTTTGAGGGCACGGTTATTTGTGATTGAGATGGAGGGCTTTGATGTCATCCTTGGGATGGATTGGCTGGAACATCACCATGCCATCCTAGACTGCTTCAAGAAGAGAGTGATTTTCCAGATACCTGGGGGTGACACTTTCTCCTATAAGTGTCCTAGTTATGGCAGGTCAAAGATGTTGATCTCTGCTTTGAAGACTTCCAAGTTGATTGGTGCCCAGTGTGAAGCTTACTTAGCTTGTGTTACCAAAGTAGAGGAGTCTGGAGATAGTCTAGCTTTGGGGGATGTGGCTATAGTCAATGAATTTGCAGATGTATTTCCAGATGAATTGCCAGGTTTGCCACCACCTAGGGACATTGATTTTGCCATTGATCTTGTCCCTGGGGCTGCCCCTATTTCTATTGCTCCTTATAGGATGGCACCGGCCGAGCTGAGAGAGTTGAAGAAGCAGTTAGAAGAGTTGCTAGAATTGGGTTTCATTCGCCCTAGTGTGTCACCTTGGGGTGCACCAGTATTGTTTGTCAGGAAGGATGGATCACTGAGGTTGTGCATTGACTACAGAAAGTTGAACCAGTTAACCATCAAGAACAAGTATCCCTTGCCTCGCATAGATGATTTATTTGATCAGTTGCAGAATGCCAGGATATTTTCTAAGATTGATCTGAGATCAGGCTACCACCAGCTGAGAATCAAGAAGGAGGATATTCCCAAGTCAGCATTCAGGACCCGGTATGGCCATTATGAATTTCTAGTGATGCCTTTTGGCCTTACCAATGCACCTGCAACATTCATGGGTCTAATGAACCAGATTTTTAGAGAGTACTTGGATCAGTTTGTGGTTGTCTTTATAGATGACATTCTGATCTATTCTGCTAGTGATGTTGAACATTGTCAACACTTGAGGATTGTTTTGCAGACTTTGAGGGAGCACCAGCTCTATGCCAAGTTCAGTAAGTGTGCCTTTTGGCTCAAGAGTGTTAACTTCTTGGGCCATATTATTTCTGAGGCAGGTGTACAGGTTGATCCAAGCAAGGTGGAGGCAGTGCGGGGCGGGAACGGCCTACCAACCCCACCGAGGAGGAGTTTCCTCAAGGGTTGGCGGGATACTATCGCAGTTCATTGAGGGGTTTGCTTCCATATCAGCCCCATTGCTACGACCAAGAAAGGAGGGTTTAAATGGACGGATAAGTGTGATGAGAGCTTCCAATGCTTGAAGGAGAAGTTGACCACGGCACTGTTCTTGTGCTACCTTCTCGGTTCGAGAGGTTTTGTGGTCTACACTGATGCTTCTAGGGTTGGTTTGGGCTGTGTGCTTATGCAGCATGGTAGAGTTGTTGCCTATGCTTCCAGGCAACTGAAGCCCCATGAGAAGAATTACCCTGTGCATGATTTAGAGATGGCAGCTGTGGTTCATGCCTTAAAGGTATGGAGACATTACCTATATGGTGAGATTTTTGAGATGTTCACAGATCACAAGAGCTTGAAGTACATATTCACTCAGAAGGACTTGAACCTGAGGCAGAGAAGATGGGTGGAGTACATGAAGGACTATGACTTTAGCCTGAACTACCATCCAGGGAAGGCTAATGTTGTAGCTGATGCACTTAGCAGGAAAAAGATGATGGCTATGCAGTTGCACCAGACATGGGAAGGATTGGAGTTATTAATTGATTGTACACCCAACAGGGAAGTGGATAACCTAACATCCTTCTTAGCACAACTTTCTATTGGGTCAGCTTTAGTGGACAGGGTGAAGGAAGCTCAAGTTGGGAACCAGGCAGTGCAAGAATTAGTCAGAAGGCCAGATATATCTAGATATGAAGATGGTACAATCAGGCACCAGGGAAGATTGTGTGTGGCAGAGGATGCAGAGCTAAGGCAGGATATTTTAGCAGAAGCTCATAGATCTCAGTATGCTATTCATCCAGGGGCAAACAAGATGTATCAAGATCTTAGGAGGCAGTTCTGGTGGGAAGGCATGAAAAGAGATGTGGCTGACTATGTATCCAGATGCTTGATTTGTCAACAGGTAAAGGCAGAGCATAGGAAGCCAGCAGGGCCACTTCAGCCATTAGAGATTCCAGAATGGAAGTGGGAGCATATCACCATGGATTTTGTCACTGGTTTGCCAAAAACCAAGAAGCAGTGTGATGCCATATGGGTAGTGGTGGATAGACTCACCAAGGCAGCTCATTTCTTACCAATTAAAGAAGCCCAACCGACAGAGAGCCTGGTGAGGTTGTACTTTGATGGAGTTGTTAAGTATCACGGAGTACCTGTCTCTATAGTGTCTGATAGAGATCCCAGATTCACTGGAAGAGTATGGAAAGGATTGCAGGATGCCTTGGGCTCTCAGCTCAAGTTCAGCTCGGCATATCATCCCCAAACAGATGGTCAGTCAGAACGCACTATCCAGACATTGGAAGACATGTTGAGGGCTGGAGCACTGGAATGGCAGGACAGTTGGGACTTGCAGTTGCCGCTCATCGAGTTTGCATATAACAACAGTTTTCACTCCAGTATCGGCATGGCACCATTTGAGGCATTGTATGGGAGGCCGTGCAGATCACCTCTTTGCTGGGAAGAGGTTGGAGACCGCAGTTTAATTGGGCCAGATTGGGTGCAAGATAGCAATGAGAAGGTCAAGTTAATCCGCCAGAAGTTGCTTACTGCTCAGAGCCGCCAAAAGAGTTATGCTGATTTGAAGCGCAGAGCTGTTCAGTTCGAAGAGGGTGACCATGTGTTCCTAAAGGTTTCTCCTTCCAAGGGAGTTATCAGATTTGGTCGGCGTGGAAAGTTGAACCCAAGGTATGTGGGTCCGTTCCAGATTGTGCAACGGATTGGTGAGGTTGCTTACAGGTTGGCTTTACCCCCGGCAATGGCGAGGATACATCCGGTTTTCCACGTCTCTCTACTTCGGAAGTACGTGTCAGATCCAACCCATGTCATAGATTTCCAGGAGATCAACGTGCAGCCAAATCTGAGCTTTGATGAGAGACCGGTCCGGATCACGGATCGGATGGTGAAGCAATTAAGGAGGAGGCGAATTCCGATGGTCAAGGTCCTTTGGAAGCATCACTCGTCGGAAGAATCGACGTGGGAAGTGGAAGAGGATATAAGGCGTCTACACCCGCAACTATTCGGTTAGTTAATTTAATTTAATTTTCGAGGACGAAAATTTTTATTAGGAGGGTAGATTGTAACGTTGCGTATTTAAAAAATAATAATAATAGATTAATACATATTTAATATTATTTTAATCTTCTTCTCTCCCTATTTTTTATCCCTCCCATCCTCCCCGTCGAAAACCCTCCCCGTACGTTTTTCCCCGGCGCCGTTTTTCTCCCCGGTGAAACCCTATTTTTTTTCCCCTTTTCCCCTCCTCGCTGCGCCGTCTCGCGGGTGACGCCGCGCGCGAGCCTCCCCGCCCTCGAGTTCGCCGCCCGGTCGCGGTCTCGCCTCGCCCACGCGCTCGCCTCGGCCCCGCTGCCGAGTGACGCCACCTCGTACGAGCGCGCCGCCGCCGCCGCCTCGCGCGCGCGCGCGCGCGCTCGCGGCCGCGCGGCCGTCGCCCCTCGGTTGACCACCGCCGCCTTTGGACCGCCGCCCGCCGCGAGACGCCGCAGCCGCCGCCGCCAGGTCAACCTCCGCCGTGCGCCCGCCGCGCCACCGCCGTGCGGCCCGCCGCCGTGCGCCGGCAGCAGTGCGCCGGCCTCCTCTCTCTCCCGCGCGGTGATGCAACCTCTCTCCTATCGCTCTCTTTCCTATTATTTTCTATCAAGCTCCATTGTTCATTATTCCTTTTTCCTCCGGCAGTTTTGAAAACACCTACCCGACTCAGTTTTTCGACGCCGACGCAACCGCGGCAGCCTCGTCGCCAAATTCAATCTCCTTGGATTTCCGTGCGCCGTTCGCCGTTGCCGTCAAGGTAGGCGTCTCGGCTATTCTTAGCACTCTAATATTTTGATTAAATCATAACAATCATGTTTAGATCACCTGGATTAGCATATTGTAGTAAATGGGCCGTTTTGGTTTTATTAGCATGTTTAGTTAGAGTTAGATTAATTTGTCTAGATTGTGCATGCTTAGATTAATTCGGTTATTCATGTATGATAGACATCATGATAGGTTGTACATGTTTAGTTTAGCTAGTTTAGCATTGCTTGCATCGCGGTGAACCTTTAATGTATATCCCTGATTTGATAAAAAGCCGATGTAAGGTTTAGGCATAATGTTGGTAGAGTTTAGTTTATTTTTCTTTTATGTGATAGATAGTTCGTTTTAAGCATGTGATTAATGTGTTTAGGTTGTAAATTGCATGATCCCATTTATATGCATTAGTTTGTGTTAGATTGTGGTGTGGTATGCAAATATGTGGTGCACGTAGACCATGGGTGTTCATCTATGTATTTCATGTTTGATTGCCAATTAAATGTTCCTGTTTTACTGTCTGAGTTAATTAAATGCTTGCATGGTGTGGAATGTGGTTAGTGCAGTGAGCTGCATTGTGATGGAAATGTACTTCACCAGACTAAATTAGTGTCCCGTGGGCAGCGGAGATTAGTTGAATCTGGAGCATCCTTCGATCCCAGATACCGCGGTTTATCCTAAGTACTCCCCCTAGGGGTACTATGGGATTTAGTTACTATATGTTACTTCCTACTATATGGTAAATGCAGTGCTAGTTTTGTGATGTGACGCATTTATCTCGATGGAGCATGTTATTTACTCGGACGGTGTCTAGTTGTGTAGATTGGCATAGATGGTATGTTATGGTTGTGTCATTGGTTTTATGTCGGTCTATGTGTTCGGCATACCTAGAGTGGTTTTAGTGTGTAGATTATGTTGGCCGATGCATTTTAGAGTCTAGTTATCATGCGGGGTAGTTGATTGATTCTTTAATCAATTAATTAAAGATATATGATTAGTTAAACCCTATGTATTAAATCGATTTGTAGGTTTATGTATAGTATACCACTAGAATTGTTATTATAATGGGGTAGTTCGGGTGTAAGCACTCCATGCGAGTCTGTTGTGACTCACCCCTTCCCATTATAAATTTTTCGGGCGATTTCGAGGAGCCTCTTCCCCGAGGAGGACTTTGGAGAAGAATTCGAGGAGACCTTGGAGGCCGATCCAGAGCGCTTGAAGACCCGGAAGACGAGGAGTTTGGTGACGAGTGATCACCTTGTTCTATCTAGGTTGCTTTGAGTTTTTCCTTCTATTTGTTAGTTAATAGTTGTTTGGTGTGATTTTCGCAGGTTGTTTGGACTATGTGTTAAGTCCTCTTAGTTGTTTAGTTGTGGTTATTTGCAGTGTTTGCTTGGAGTTCGAATTTGATTGGAACATTACAGGTTGTTTTAATTATTCAGATTTGATGATAGTGTGAATTGGATTTTGTGTTCTCCTAAACTGTCCCGATATTCCGGATTTATTTTCCGCTGCGCATTCGTATATTCCGGGTCGTGGCAGAGATGCCCAAGAGGTGATGATACATGAAATCGTGTCCAGTGTCATTCTACATCTACATAGTTTGGTGTTCTATAATTAATGTCCTATCTGTATTTTGGTATTCTACCGAGGGAAAAAGACAAATAGTGGAAGCTGGCATTGACCGTTCAGAGATCCGGAGCTGCCTTTGTCTGCGCCTTGCAGAAGGGTTAATATATATAGATGTGGCCATGCACATGCTGCCGGCCGTGTGCGGACGGCTGCACCGCACCCTGTTTCGGAACTTAACAGATTCGAGTACTGCTGGATCATAGCTTGTCGGATCCGACTAGTTTTTTCATTTTCATTCATCTATCAGTGTTTTATTTCAAGAGTTGAGATCATCACCTCAGTCGTCTTCGGGTGGAGGGAGTACCTTCAGTCCCCGATCACAAAAGATCACGATCCCAGTCACTTTAAGTGATGTGTAGTGAGTTGATAAGATATCGGTAATAGTTCGACTCCGTCGGTAGTGAGTTAATGAGTCAACGAACTATTACCGAATCACTACCGGCGTCTTATAAATTTACTACCAAACTTAATACAACTCGTTACCGACCGGTAGTGAGTTAGTTATAAGATGCTGACCTGTGGTTCAATCTTTTTCGATGGTAGTTTACCAAACTTGTTATTTGAACTGCCACTTAAATGGCCTCGAGTCACGATCAATTTTGATTAGAAACTGACGATACTTACTCTACCCGATTGCTGAGACGATCTGAACTCTCTTATTTCGAATCGTACGACTCATGTCATGACCGAGAACACGTCGTGCAGTCAGACGATGCTATTTTGATAGGTGTGTGTTCGATTAATATCCCAGATTAATAAGTTTACCGAGCAGACCGTTAATTACACGGGTTGGGGGTGGATTTCTTCTTCTCCCGGAGAGAATTCGAACAGCGGGGTAGATCCGAAAAGATGAGAAGAAGTCGTCGGGGGCGGATCGTACGTAGCGGCAATCGGGCGTAGTTATCGATCGTCTTCTCATTTGGAGGCACGGAGCCGAGTCGCCTGCCTCCGACGGGACCGGATCCTCTGCGCACCTCGGTGTGCACCTCAATGCACACCACTTCTTAAATTCATCTAATTATGTGATTAAATTAGCTATTTTAATAATTATTAAGATTATAAATATAAATATATATTATATGATGTTATATTTTATGAAAATCAACATTAAATATATCTTATACATATTTATTTAAATTAAAAATATAATTAATTTACAAAATAGTATAAATTGGAAAAATATTAATATTACTTTTTTTTATCAATACATAATATATATTTATATTTACAATCTTAATAATTATTAAAATAACTAATTTAATTGCATAATTAGATGAATTTAAGAAGTGGTGTACATTGAGGTGCACACCGAGGTGCACAGAGGATCCGGTCCCGCCTCCGACGGGTCTGAATGCGCGACTGGGCTGGCTGTCCGTTGGCTCATAAATGAGGGGAGAGCGACCTGTCTTTGCGCTGGGGTTGGGGCCGGCGTGCTTCCAAACGCTTCTCAGCCGCGTGTTGCAGGCTTTACCCGAGGGTATTACTACTACGTACGTTACAGTGTGTGTGTACGTGTGTTTTGTATGGTTTCGGAAACCAACGACAGTTCGTAAATTTATTTATCGATACCTACAGTGAAAGCATGTATGCATCCCATAACTCTATTTTATGAGCCGAAAAAGTAATGACGGACACTAATGAGCTGTCTGGGGATATAATTTGGGGATAAATCTGATTTATCCTCAAAATTTAAGAGATAAACCAAGTTTATCTCCAAAATATTTTGATACCAAACAAATCTTAAATGATTAAGACCGAAAAATCTTAAATGGTTCCCAAATTAGTTAAATCTTGAGGGGTTATTTTCTCTCATTGTATATATCTCTCCCGTTGGAAGCATGACAACCACTTCATCATTTGTGCATCCTTGGTTAGAGGCTTCAATTCATTGACTAACTTCGTTGTATATGATGGAGTTCTGGTTCTTGGTACTCGTTGGCCTCTGATCAAATTCAGGTGGTTTGAGAAGATTTGAGTCCATTCCAATAAACCTAAAACCTGATGAAGTTCTAAGTCTGTGAGATCTTGGGTTGGAAATTAAATCTGAGATTCTAATAATCTAATTAGAGTTTGATAAAAAATTAACAATTTCGATAACACATTATACATTTCATAAGTTATCAAAATTGAAAGATAAAGCAGCATCCATTTATCTGATTGTGATAAAAAAATTAAGATATTGTCTGGTATATAAAAATTATTATATAAAAAATAAAAAAATAAAAGTAAATTTATAATGGTATTAGATCAAATTTTAGTAGTAATAAGACTATATAAATTTCATTAACTTATTTTTATTAAAAATTTACAATATGTATTTTAAAGATAATTAAAATTTCTGATTCAAACATTTGATTCAAAATCAAAACAAAATTAAAATATTATGATTTTAATTTTATTTAAATGAAAATTGGAATAGCTTAACCCTTATCAAAAATAAAATCTAAAATAAATAATTCTGTTACCCAATATGACTTATTTTCATTTTTTATAGTAGAGTTGCCGATTTTCTATTTTGATTTTTTTAAGAGTTTAGACATTCTAAATTGATTTATGTTAAATAAAAACTATGATATTTTGGTTTTATACCAACTCTGATTCAAAATCGAACATGATAGCCTATGAAATACGTATTATATATTATCTTTTTAGAGTCCGGATCACCTCAGTTTCCTAATGGTGGGAATAGTCTCGGTCCCCATTCAGAAACAACCACAACTCTCAAATCACTTAAGTGATGATTCAATGACAACTAAGAGAGAATCATTAATGAAAGGGCTTAACTACTGCCATTGATAACAAGTTGTTTTATGTTCAATAACAAGTTAGTAAGATGTTAGTAATTAAAGATTCGGTAAAAGTTTAATAGCATTTAATGTTCAATAATGGTTCATTGAACCATTATTAAATCAGGTTGAACCGTTGTTGAACTATTACCAACGTCTTACTAACTCACTACTAAATTTAATAATACTCGTTACCATCGGTTTCAATATTGTGTCAAATTGATTGAACCATTCTTTTCAAAATCTTATCATCCATTATTTAAGTAAAAACTATATTTATATTTTAAAATTTATTTAATATCTAATATAATATTTATTATTAAATATTTTTTACAAATTTTTATAAAAGCATATTTTCTGTAACAAAAGTTTAGTTTGTCATGCAACCAAACATTGTGTAAACTTGTATTTTCTTTACTAACCCCATTGACCATTCACATACATTACTAACCCCAAAATTTTTCAACTACTAGCCCTATTACTTCTTTACATATACCACCAGCCTCCCAAATTTTTCAGTACAATCATTAACCCTCAAAATAAATCGATAATAATCTTAAAAATTCTGAAAAATTACATAGTTAGTTATTAACTTGTATTTTTTTTAAACTATACAATTACTAATCTCTTGCATATATTACACTAACTCTCAAGATAAATCGATATTAACTCTAATTTTTTTTAAAAAACACATAATTAGTTATTAACCTTTGTTCTCCAAAATTTTCTAACTTCATCTATTACTAATCCGTTGTATATAATATTATCTCTTGCATATATTATTAATCCACTGTAAATAATGCTAACATACATTTTATGTTACTAGCATGTAGTTAATAAGTGATGGGGTGAGTATATTAGTAACACATAACTTCGATTTATAAATGATTATGACATTTTTTATAATTTTTGGGAGATAAATATCGATAGTAATCTATATAAACGGTTAGTAATGAAAAAAATTTAGAGAACATAAGTTGATAACTAATTATGTAATTTTTTTTAAAAAAATGAGGTTAATATCTATTTATGTTGAGGGTTAGTGATATATCTAAAAGTTAGTAACCAAAAATTTTGGAGAAACATGGGTTAATAAAGGATTACGTGATATTTTAAAAATTTGTTTGAATTAATATTAATTTATTTTGAGGTTTAATAATATATGTAAAAAGTTAGTGATTTAAAATTTTGGATTTATTAATATATATAAAGAGTTATAATAATTTAAAAATTTTTAAAAGTTAACAATATATGTAAAGAGTTAGTAACAAAGTTAGTAATCAAAAATTTTCATAGTGTTAATAATATACGTGAAGAGTTATACACGGAAGTTAGTAAATACTACATTTGTTGAAATATTGGGTATTACCCCCACGTCCATGACTATGAGAAATGTTTAATTATTTATATATCCTGGTCCTGCAATGTCCACCATAATTTTAGAATTTATAAGATAACATTGGACCATGACACCGAGCTTGTTATAATATTGATCATCTTAACTCTTATTACGAATGTCTATCACATTAAGAGATGTTAGACGTCGGAGCGTCGAAACACTCCCGCAGCGGAACAAACGTGCAACCCAGCAAGTAACTCGTGTAGCAAAGATTAAATACGAATCGAGAATAAGGCAGACAAACAAACCACTCAGACAACAGATTTACGTGGTTCAGAGAGACGATACGTCTTCCTACGTCCACGGGGAGAGCAGAGAGAATCCACTAGTTGTAGAAAAAATACAAAGTGGGAAGATACTCTTACACCGACACGGAGTGATCTTTCCCAAGACGGAGCAATCCCGAATCCCCCAAATCTCCTTCTTGACGATACACCTTTAAATAGCTCCATAGAGCACCGAATAGGCGTTTCCACGAACACCACGATCTCCACGATAGAAGAGAACGTGGAAGACAAGAAGAATCGAACACGACGTCGAGATCTCCGAGCAGATTCCTCTCTCTTCTCTTTCTCTCTCTCACGGCGGCTACACACCCCACGTTCGCCAGAACGTATTGGTTGCTGTTTCCGTAAGCACCTTAAACACCCCATCACGTATTAACGTGATAAACAAAGGAGGAGTTAAAATAGAAAAAAAGACCAAAAAACCCTTAATATTTGACCAAGTCAAAATATCACATTCTCCACCTATTTGACATGGTCAAACAAAAGACTAAACAACTCTCTCTAAAACTACCCCCTCTCCCTGGGGCCTTCAAAACTCAGCAAGCTCGAACATTAGCCAAGTCCAGACAATGCTGGAACTTGACCGTTGGAAGTGGCTTGGTCATCATATCTACAGTGTTCTCCTCAGTTGAAATCTTCAAAAGCTGGATATCTCCACTTGCAACTAATTCTCTGAGCTTATGATATCTGACATCAATGTGCTTGGTTCTTACATGGTACACCGGGTCCTTTGCAAGACAAATAGCACTCCTACTATCACAATTCGACTAATATTCCTCTCAGAAACACCAAGCTCCTTAACCAAACCTTTCGACCCAACTGCCTCTTTAGCAGCCTCCACCGCAACAATATACTCAGCCTCAGTTGTTGACAAAGCAACTATGTCCTGCAACATAGCCTTCCAACTGATAGGACCTCCACCTAGAGTAAAGATATACCCCGTAGTAGATCTCCTCTTTTCAAGGTCACCTGCATAATCTGAGTCAACAAAACCAACTAAAACATCAGTACTGTCAATGCTCCTCTGAAATAATAAACCAAAATCTGATGTACCCTTTAGGTAATGCAAGATCCATTTAACTGCATTCCAATGCTCTTTTCCTGGATTTGACATATACCTGCTAACCACACTAACTGCCTAAGCCAAATCTGGCCTAGTGCAAACCATAGCATACATCAGACAACCAACTGCATTAGCATATGGAATTTTGAGCATTTCCTGATGTTCTTTATTTGACTTAGGACATTGCTGCAATGACAATCTAAAATGTTGAGCTAAAGGTGTGCTAACTGACTTTGAATCATTCAAATTAAATTTAGCCAACACCTTTTTAATATAACCCTTTTCAAGTTAACCAAAGCTTACCAACTTCACGATCTCTATGGATCTCCATGCCTAGGATTTTTCGGGCACCACCCAGGTCTTTCATCTCAAACTCTGAATTGAGTTCCTGTTTCAACTTGGCAATTTCTAACATATGCTTACAAGCAATAAGCATATCATCAACATAAAGCATCAGCAGGATAATCGAACCATCACTAAGGAAACGGAAGTAAACACAACTGTCATACCTGCTCCGACTGTAACCATGTGCCAACATAAAGGTGTCAAACCTTTTATACCACTGACGTGGAGCCTGCTTCAAACCATACAAAGACCTGTTCAATTTGCAAACCAATTTCTTATTATTTTTCTGAGCAAAGCCATCTGGTTGCAACATGTAGATCTCCTCATCAAGACTGTCATGTAGAAATGCTGTCTTTACATCAAGCTGCTCCAACTCTAAATCAAACATGGCTACCATAGCTAGCATGACACAAATAGAGCAATGCTTAACCACTGGAGAAAAAATCTCAGTAAAATCAACACCTTTCTTCTGAGCATAGCCCTTAGCTACAAGCCTTGCCTTGTACTTTGTTGGTTCTGTGTTTGAGGAAGCCTCCTTTTTCCTGTACACCCATTTGCAACCAATAGCTTTCTTACCCTTGGGAAGTTTGACTAAATCCCAAGTCGATTTTCTCGAAGAGAATTCATCTCTTCCTTCATAGCATTCAGCCACATCTCATTATCCTTACTTTCTACTGCTTCCTGAAAGCTAGAAGGATCAGAAGACAAAACAGGAAATGCATAAGCAACAGTATCCTGTAACCTTAATGGTAATTTAACTTCCCTTCTGGCTCTTCCTTTTGCAATAGAATAAGGCTCATCATCTGGTTGTACATTTTCTTCATTCTGATGTGAAGATTCCCCTGAATCTGAACTGGTAGAAGAAATATCACTTTTCAACTCCACCTGGACCGAACTACTGGGCTTCTTCACTGGTTGCTGAAAATTTTTTAGCAATGACGCTTCATCAAATACAACATCCCTGCTGAGCTCAATCTTCTTTGTTTCTGGGTTCCAGAACTTGAACCCTTTCACACTGCATTCGTAACCCAAGAAGATACACTTCTTGGACTTGGCATCAAGCTTTGTCCTTTCATCATCCCGCAACAACACAAAAGCAGACATCCAAATATGTGTAAATCGAATAATTAGCTTCAAGCCGGACCAAATGTCAAACGGTGTCTTCAAATCAAGAGAAGTAGAAGGTGATCCGTTAACAATATAGCAAGCCATGTGCTAATCGCCTCGGCCCAAAACTCTTAGGAAGATTAGCAAACAATGTCATACAACGAGCTCTTTCTAAAGCAAGGGTCCTGTTCATTCTTTCAGCTACTCCATTTTGCTGTGCCTTGCCTGGAATAGTGAAATGCCAAGTAATACCTTCTTTTCTACAAAAGTCTTTAAACTCTCTTGATGTGTACTCACCACCATTGTCGGTCCGTAGGACTTTTACTTGTTTACCTGAATCTTTTTCAACTCTGGCTTTCCAGCTTTTGAATGTCTCAAACACCTCTGACTTATGCTTCAAGAAGTAGACCCAAACTTTCCTGGAGAAATCATCAATAAAAGTGACAAAATATCGAGCTCCACCTAAAGAAGTAACCGATGATGCACCCCAAACGTCAGAGTGAATATACTCAAGAATATTTTTACTTCTATGACTAGAAGTAACAAATCTAACCTTGCACTGTTTGCTAAGAACACAAGATTCACAAAAGTCAAGTTTGCAAGATTTAATACCCTTGAGTAGTTTCCTGTTGTGCAGCTTCAAGCAATCCTCTCTCACTAATATGGCCAAGCCTAGCATGCCATAACAAAGTAGCATCATCATCGAAGAGGAGGAAAGCTGCGGCATCACCTCGTAACGGTCTTACCAAGCAATTTATACAAAGAACCTGTCTTTTCTCCTTTCATAATAACTAAAGCACCACGTGTCACTTTTAACATGCTATTAGCACCACTAAAGGTGCAACCAGAATCATCAAGTGCACCAAGGGAGATAAGACTTTTTCTCAACTCTGGGACATGCCTAACCTCTGCCAAAGTTCTAACAACCCCATCAAACATCTTGATTTTAATGTTTCCTATCCCAATGCTTCGCACTCGGTATTATTTCCCATCGAACTCTACCCCCATCATAGGATTTATATGAATCAAACCAGTCTCTATATGGGCACATATGATAGGAACATCCAGAATCAAGAATCCATGTATCGGAAGAATCCATACCTGAGGAGATGGTGAGAACATCTCCTTCCTTTTCTGAATCAGAAGCCACGCCAGCCTCAACTGGCTCCTTCCCTTTTCGTTTGGATTTTTCCTTCAACTTGGGGCAATCAGCCTTCCAGTGTCCCTCTTCTTTGCAGTAACGGCACCTGTTGTCCTTGATCTTTGACTTTGACCTGGACCAATTTTTCTTGTTGCGATTTCCACCTGATTGATTTCTTTCTTTTGATCTGCCTCTGGCAATAAGACCTTCAGAATGTTGTCCGCCTGAACTGCCACTAGTCATGTCTTTATCCATCAATTCCTTCGAGAACAAATGAGATTTCACATCCTCAACGGATATAGAATCTCTTCTGCATAACATAGATTCTCGAAAAGTCTTGTACGATGGTGGTAGAGAACAAAGCAGGAGCAGAGCTTGGTCTTCCTCTTCTATCTTCACATCACTACTTTCCAAATCTATCAAAATAGAATTAAATTCATCAAGATGTGATTTAATAGAGGTACCTTCTGCCATCCTGAGCATGAAAAGGCGCTGCTTCAAATAAAGCTTGCTGGTCAGAGATTTCGTCATATACAACGACTCTAATTTTAGCCACAGCGCAGCCGTTGTTTTCTCGTGAATGACCTCTCGGAGAACTTCGTTTGACAAACTTAACTGAATTGAAGCTAAAGCCTTATCATCTAAGTCTTGTTTCTCATCGTCAGACATAGTGACCGGCATCCTTTCCTTCCCGAGCAAAGCCTTCTGTAATCCCTGATGGGTTAGGAGCGCTTTCATTTTGATCTCGCCATGACCGAAGTTGATACTCCGATCGAACTTCTCAATATCGAATTTCGCCGACATCTTCGCAACACCTAAAAACACTCACGAATCACACAAATAACCAAACACGGCTCTGATACCAGATGTTAGACGTCGGGGCGTCGAAACACTCCCGCAGCGGAACAAACGTGCAACCCATCAAGTAACTCGTGTAGCAAAGATTAAATACGAATCGAGAATAAGGCAGACAAGCAAACCACTCAGACAACAGATTTACGTGGTTCGGAGAGACGATACGTCTTCCTACGTCCACAGGGAGAGCAGAGAGAATCCACTAGATGTAGAAAAAATACAAAGTGAGAAGATACTCTTACACCGACACGGAGTGATCTTTCCCAAGACGGAGCAATCCCGAATCCCCCAAATCTCCTTCTTGACGTTACGCCTTTAAATAGCTCCGTAGAGCACCGAATAGGCGTTTCCACGAACACCACGATCTCCACGATAGAAGAGAACGTGGAAGACAAGAAGAATCGAACACGATGTCGAGATCTCCGAGCAGCCCTCTCTCTTTTTCTTCTCACGGCGGCTACGCACCCGACGTTCGCAAGAACGTGTTGGTTGCTGTTTCCGTAAGCACCTTAAACACCCCCATCACGCACTACAAGAAATCTGTGTTTTACCTACCAAAACATTGCCCGTAGATAAGAATTAGTAGGTAAAAATAACTTTTACTTACCCCTTATTCCTACTGAATCAAGGCTCCGTAGGTAAATCTATCAATACCTATTAACTACCTACGGATTCACTTTTGTAGGTAAGAATAATGTTAAATCGATCAATCTCAACCATCCAATCAAATGGATCAATGGTTATCATTAGTCCATTGTGTAGTAATAAAAATAAAAAACATAATAATATACATAACATAATATAATAATGTATAGTTTATTATTAATTCAATAATATAATATAATAATATAAATATTTTAAATAATATATTACAATACAATAATATAAAAAAATATTTTTAAAAAATATTATAATAATTTATAATTTAATAATGATGTTGATATAAATAATATATTACTATTTACAAGAATAAAATATATTAAATAAATTTAAATAAATAATTAAAAATATAAATATTCAAATATTTATAAAATTTTACATATTTTTAAAATTATAAATATATTAATAAAAATACATTATAATGTATAGTAATAAAATAATAAGATTAGTATATGAATAATAGTTCTAATATACAAAAATATATTAATAAATATATCACTATTTTAAAAATAATATATTAATATATAATTTAATAATGATGTTACTATATATTACTATTAATATAATATAATATATTAAATAAAATATATAAATATTAAATAAAATACAAAATTTATAAAATAAATTTACAAATATTAAAATATTTCTAAGTTATTTCTGGTTGATCTCCAGCCTAATCACTTACTATAGGAAAACATTTTTAGCTACTACAGACTTACCTTAATGGATAAATATAATGTTATTAGAGGTGTAAATAGTTCAGTCTAATTTTGAACCATTCTTTTCGAAATCGATATTGAACCAAACTAGTTCCATTGAACCCTGAACCGATTAAGAATCAAACTAATCCAACTTGTCAATTTAATATATATTTAAATAAATTAAATAAAAATAAAATAAAATTTAAGTTAAAATAATTATTTAAGGTTAAAATGAAGATTAATACTTTGTTTATAATATATAATTAATTTTTATATTAATTAATCTAAATTTATAATAATATATAATTAAATTTGATATAATATATATTTAAAATTAATACAATGAATAAATAATGTGAGTCAAACCAAATCGGTATATTGATTAGGTTTGGTTTAGGAAGAGGTGCCAAATCGATTCAAACCAATAAAAAATTATGAGTTGGTCTAGTTCAATAAATCGAACGAACAACCTTTCAAACTTACGATTTACTAGGTTTTATTAAACATCTCTATGTTAAATAGATAAATTTCAACTGTCTAATTAATTAATTACTATCGTTAATCCATCATATATTAATAAAATAAAATAAAATATATAATAAATATTATATTAATAAATTAATATATTAATAATAAATTTAATAATGTTACTAATATAAAAGGTTGATATTTTATTTTATAATTTATATTAAAATTAATAAAAATAAAATACCTTAAATTCATCTCAGTGCGGAATCCCTCGAATCCCTAACCCTGTCGCTCCTCTTCCCTCCATTGCGAAATCTAGCCTCAACTCCAAAAATTCATCTCCCTCTTAGTTTCCCCCCTCTCGCCCCTCTTTCCTCTTCCCCATGAAACCTAGCCCGCTCCTCTCCCATGGAGATGGGGACCTACCAGGTGACAGACGCGGCGACAGCGGTGATACAGTACCTTGGAGGTGCGCAACTCTCTCCCCCTCCCCGGATTTTTCTCTCTCTTTGTCTCTCTCTCTCTTGGTTTCCTCCGTAGCCCCCCCTCGGTTCTGCCTCCGCGCGCGGCCCGGCCGCCCGACCGCCCACCCCCCGCCGCCCAACGCGCGGCGGCCGGTCCCCCTCCACCCTCGACCCACCCCCTCGGTTACGCCTTAGCGCCCCCTCGGTTCGCCTCGCGCTCGGTGCCCGGCGCCCAACCCCCGGCCGCCCGTCCCCCCCTCTCGCACGCCCGTGTGCCGAGCCGCACAACAACCTCCCCCCCTCCGCCTTTCCCCCTTGCGCGCCTGAGCCCGCGCACAGCTGCACTGCGGCCGCAGCTGTCTCCCCCTCCCCAATGATCAATGTACTGGTCAAAACTGTGGTGATCGAGCTCCCATTGGAGCCGGAGGGAGAGCTCACTCTGCCGGCGGTCACTCGAGGCAATTCGGATTCATCAGCCCACAACCCCGGCCATGGTCCCAGCCCCCCTGCAGACTGCGCATGTCTAGTGGTGTGTACATCGCCCATACCACACAGCCCCACCCCCACCTTTGTCGTTGGCCTTCTGGTGCACTTGCCGACCTACCTTTCTCAATCCGGTGCCAGTGGCCCTGCCTAGCACACACCGTTTCCCAGCTACGTATCACTCACCTCCTTTCTTGATCTCACCACACTCGTCACACCTGATCAGCTCGGCCAACTCTGTCTGTGTCTGTGAATGTCTGACTCACCCACGTCCTAGCTAGCCACACACTGCAACACCTCTCGTCCCTGCCTGCTGGCCACACTTGGCCATCCAATTACTACGTACCTCACCGGGTCATCCCCGGTTACATATATATATATCCGTAAGACTTAATTTAAATGTTTTAGATTGGATATTGGACGTTGTGATTACTCGTAGTTATATGAATCTTTCTTAATTGCTTGTCCTTTGGAATCTAGTAGAAGTATGCAATTTAGTTTACAACTTTGGTAGTTAATCATTTATATTATATCCTGATTGTGAGTGTGGTATATGGTGAATCTTGGAGGTATCTTAAATATTTAGGTTGAGGTGTAGTTTCATGTTATTCTGGAATTGTGAACTTGATAAATCACTACATGGTTAACTCGATCGGGTCTATTCTATATGTTGTTGCGAGTTAATTAGATTAGGCAAAGTTCTAAATAATTTATTAGACTCTCTATGTCTAGCTATGTTAATCTTGTTGTATATGTTGTCGGTTGTAGGTTAACAAGATTAGAGTGAGTAGCTATTTTTAGATAGGTTAACAACTCTCTATGTTGTCGGTTGTAGGTTAACAAGACTCTCTATGTCCACTCAATGGTCATCTCGGGAGATCAATAACTCCTTGCATAAAGAAAGACAAAGAGGAACGTAGAGCCTTCCAAGTTCCAATATGCAAGGTCACACATATCCTCATATGAAGATCTTTTTTATGTTCTACTTTTTCTTATGTTATTGTTACATGGAAAGATTCTCTTGTATGTTCTTATGTTTCACTGTAGACCTGCATATGGCCCCCATTTCAATGAGAAGATTTTTGGAAGTTTCATATCATCTTTCTACAAGCTTATTTTATTTCTTAGGTTGTCTTACTAGTTTAGTCTTTGTGTACACATAGAAATGAGGGGGATAGCTCTGAACACATGAGAAAATATCCATGTCCAAATTAGGTCACAAAAACCTTGACCTTCGGTATCAAAGGATCACATTAGCCTTTTACAAAAAATGATAGCCTTTTCATTACAGTTTGTGCTAAATTGTTATTCTTTAAATTTAGTGCTAAAAATTGATTTTCTTGTCGTAGGAGGGGTCCAGTCTATGTGTTGGTTAGACAGATATATTTCCTTATTTAGTTTGTTATTTTATTTTATTTTTGAACTTTACTCCAATGTTGACTTTTTTTAGTGTTTTTAAGTAATGGGGTATTTAAAGATTTTTTTTAAAATATCATTTTTTGTCCATTTGTTGGATGAAAGGGGCTATAGTTTTGGATTTATTTTTGATAGATACTTCTTATCTCTTGTGCATGATCAATTCAAGTAATACTTCCTCCTACGATGCTAACAAAGTGACAATGATCTCTTTATTTTTTAAGAGAATAATATGACGTGGTTGAATTGTTGATGACCACACAGTGGCTCCTATTTGTAATCTTTTTTCATGTATTAATCCATTTTGGTTAGCCATAGTGGAGAGTGCGTAGGTGATAAGCTATTTAATCCATGCCTAGGACCTTCAACGGCTAGTTTCTATAAAAGTTGATATTCAGTAGGAATTTCTTATTTACAAAATTTTTACATTTCTTACTATTGAATGAAGAGAACCTCCAACATTTGATCTTCCTTTCCATTTACTACTTTACAAATAAATGGGCATAAAGAGGTTTATTTAGTTCCTGGAAGCTAGGAAGGTTGGATTGGAATTGGGATTTGACTGGTCAACTTGGCTGATGTGACAATAGAAGCCTACATTGGACCTTTTTTAATGTGACAATAGAATATGTAAGTTATTTTTAGTTGTATACTTATATATTGTTTAATTACAAAGATTATATATATTTTTGTAATTTTCTTAGCTTGTCATTGCAGATTACCTTTGTTGGCATATGATTAATGAAGATTCTCAATGGTTGATAAAGTATTCTATTTTAGAGTGTATACATGGATTTGTTCAATGTAATTTTTTCTCGGGTCGTCATGTAGTTGATACTCTTAAAAATTGTTTATTTTAGTTTCATGGTTGAAGTTTGAAAATTTTTAACTCACTGTGTTGTATGTTTATAAAACAAGTTACTTTTTAAATTGTATGTTTTTGTGCAGTCAAACTGTCGATTGTCTTTGTAAGTTTAATATTTGTTAAAAATCATTCTTGAATTGTATATTTACTTTTCATCTTTAAATTAGTTATAATCATTGGATGCTATGTATTTTGATTAATTCTTATCATCCAATTGCGGGTGGTTATAGAAGATAAATGAATGAAGATTCTAGATGGGTTGTCCAGTTTTTTTTCATCTTCTCGTTGGGTTGTCCAATTGCTTGTGGTGGGATCTTTGCTTGTGGTGAGAAATAGATGATCTTTTCATTGTGGTTGTGGTAGGCCCTTTGAAACAATTGAAAACTTTGTATATTTAACATCTTATTCACTACTGTGTGTTAATTGTAAAATGTTTTATGTTAACATGTCATACTTTATGTTTGTGGACAAAGTAAATTTAATGCTTAATGAATGTCTTTGTGATGCTATTTTTGTTGTATGTGTAGATGTGGATTGTTGTGACTGTCTAGCAGGTTCATTGACATGGGTTGTTGTGAGTCCAACAAGTGTACGAATTGAATGTATGTCTTGAATTGGTTGCACAGCCAAATTTGAGAGTTAGTTATGTATGGTGTGGATTGTTGATTCCAAGAATTGTGAATGTATTGTTGATTGTATGGATGGGTAAATGTTTGTGCCCAAATCAGAATGAAAGAGACGTTGTAAAAGTAAACATTTACCTACGACTAAACATCCGTAGGTAAATGTAACTCGTGATATATTACAATATTTTTTTCGTGTACGTAACATTTACCTACGGGAGCCCCGTAGGTATAAATCTGGCATGAGAATCCAGTTTCATTCGTATGTTTTATATGTACCTACGGGTCAGTTTATTGGTAAAAGTCGGTACTATACCTACGGGACATGGCCATAGGTAATACATTTCCCTACTTGTACTAGGCTTACGGACCCCGCTACGGGATGGTCCGTAGGTAAATCTATTTGCTTACGGAAAAATGACCTATTCCTACGATTTTTAACGTAGGTAAAAAACGATTTTCTTGTAGTGACGTATTAACGTGATAAACAAAAGAGGAGTTAAAATAGAAAAAGACCAAAAAAACCCTTAATATTTGACCAAGTCAAAATATCACAAAGAGAGAGTGTTGAAAAATAGGTATTGTCCGACCAAGATGACCATGAGAAAATTTGCTTACTTATATATTCTAAACTCTACAACTTCTTAACACCATGATTTTTAGGGTTTTTAGTGTTATAACCAACACTTCTTTTTAATAAACCCTCTTTTTAATTTTGTTATAAAAATATGTTTAAACACCGAAAACTTAATCTGTCGTGCAACAAAAAATCATTTTGTTCTCTTCAACCATTACCTAGGTTATATATAGGAGGGAGTCGACGATGGAGGCTGCGCCCAGCACTTGTGGAGCAGCTTTCGGACACGCACCTCCAGTCTCCAGAGCAAGCAAAGGGCTCTACGAAAAGCTCAGAGGCAGCGTGGTCGAGAGCGAGAGAGGGGGGGGGGGGGGGGAGAGAGGGGCGGCAACAATGGTGGAGGCGAAAATCAGTCAGTCCCGTAGAGGCTGGAAAGCACTCCACAGCTTGATATGCTTCCCTTTCTCCTCGTCGCCGGGCACAGGAGCCGACGCCGTCGACGAAGAAGAAGTAGACAGCGGGAAGCAGAAGAGAACGACGCTCGAAGAACCCAAAGCTGTAACCGAAAGGAAGCCCGGCGGATGGAGATCCATGCCCTACATCATCGGTCTCTCTCTCTCTCTCTCTCTCTCTCTCTCTCTCTCTGAGATAGGTCGACGGAGAGCAACAGTCTAAGGCACAGTGTTCATGACGGCAGGAAACGAGACGTTCGAGCGGCTGGCGACCTTCGGGATGCTGGCCAACTTCACGGTGTACCTGGTGAACCACCTCCACATCAAGCAGGTTCAGGCGGCCAACCTCGCCAACATCTGGTTCGGCGCCACCAACTTCGCCCCCCTCTTGGGTGCCTACCTCTCCGACGCCTACTTCGGCCGCTATCGCGTCCTCGCCGCCGCCTCCATCTCCTCCTTCCTTGTAAGTACTACCGTTCTCATCTCATCGCATCGCACACACACCCATCTGCTCTCTCTCTCTCTCATATCAAATTCAGACAAGCGTACACAGTAGAGACAAGCCCATGTCGGAACGGACATCTTGTGCTCCGGTGCGCTTCCGACAGCGAGATAAGGTACTTGGACACACTTCCCCCACCACCGTAACTGCCGGAGAAAGCTCTCGCCGGGATGCAAGGCGGCCTCGCCGCGCGTGCTCTCGGCCGGAACATCTGCCAGTCTTCTGGTGAAGCTTTTTCACGCACCACGCCGCCCTTTACCACGGAGACACGTTACCGAGCGAGATCGATCGGAACGGAGTGCAGATCACCTCAACAACATATTTCACATAAATGATACTTTAATATCTCGAGAGTGCAGATCATTTAATATCTGGAGAGTAAGAAAATCATTAAATCTGCACTCTCGAGATATTAAATGATATCATTTATGTAAAAAATTTGGGTTACAATTTCAGACATCTGGTGATCTGCACTCATCGAAATGTGATTTCGGCCTTTTGTGTGATCTTCCTTGACGTGAGTGCAGACAAAATTAAATATTTTCAATTTCAACTTCCATAAAAAATCAGTAAATTAAAAACATTTTTTATATCTCAACAGTTCTTGATTTGGATATTCGGATAGAAATTTAGAAACAGTAAATTTTTTATCCATTTATCTGATTTCGATAAAAGAATAATATTATAATACATTAAAAATGTTGCACCTGTATGATTTGAGAGTGGAGAATCTTAGGTGAACTCTTGAAATTTCTCTGTCTTTTTCACAAAGATTCAATAAATATATAATTTGATAAATTATTAAATATATAATTTAATACCATATTTAATGACTTTTGTGAGAGAAACTGAGAAAAAAAGTCTCAAGATGAACTCACGTAAGACTCTCCGCTCTCGAATGATTTAGTTGTCGGGATACATAGCAGCAACATGGATCATGATATATATAGTCAGGAAAGACATATCCTTATTATGAGGTTCCTACTGCTGTTACACCCAAGGACGACTTATATGGGTGCATTTTCTATTGCTGATAAAAAATACACTAAGTTTTCAACCCATAGTTAACTTAATCATTAGAACACGACAATAATATAAGTGTAAGCAAGATTAAGAAAACATGAGCAGAAACCAATAAACAAACCATGAAGGAGAGTTTGTAAAATACAAAGGAGGCTTAATCGAAATACGAGTTCGGGTTGATAAAAGGTGTTATTATGCTTGTTCCTAATCATAAATCTACCCTTTGAGTCAAATGTGAGTTAAAATATAGCACATTTTTATGAATAATTTGACAGACCTGCTAAGCGAGGAGAACTGTTCTTACGGTTGCAAAGGAGACGGATTCGGTAGAAATATTATCTATTTTTGTTTTCAATTTTTATAATACTAACGGAACTGGCTATTTTCGATGTACTATTTTAGTTTCGATGATTTACAGGATATAAAAATATGTTTGTAATTTATTATTTTTTATCGATGAAGAGAATATCTAATTTATAATGCACCCTCCCTGGCCCGGCGGTCCCATCTCTAGGAGGGCGGATCCCCTCAGGTGCCCACCTGAGGGGATCTCCTCAGCCTCTCTCACAAGGGGCTGAGGTGACAGTGATCTGACATCTGTCAGATCACTGTCTTGTCCCGGGTCATGTCACCCTCTTTGTGAGGGGGCTGAGGAAATCCCCTCAGGTGGGCACCTGAGGGGATCCGCCCTCCATCTCTAGGCTCTAGCTGTTCTTCCCTTGTTAATTAATTAATGGCTCTTTCATCCGTGATGCCCAGAGGGTGCCGACCATGAAAGCCTGTACATCACACTGTTACCGTACCATACATATCAGCTATGACTGAGTTGAGTTCAACTCGTCCGAGTCCACTATTCGGAAAGGAGCGAATTCTCTCCCACCCTCTCACTTTTGAGGTAGATTAATACTAATTTCTTCGGCTTTAATATATATATATATATATCTTTCATCTTATTATTAATATTTCGTTGAGTATACGTTCCTCGATGTGAGAGTATTTAAGGGAAGCCCTTTGAAGTTGAAATGAGGCGATCGAGCTACACTCAGCATGCATGGTTGAGTATACTATTCTTCGACCCACAAAACCTAACTAAATTGATTAAGTTAGACTATTATAAAATTATTTCTACGTTACAGAAAAATAATACTTATATAAATTTCATACGAAAATGATGTTTATTTTAATTATTTAATTATTTTTTTGATACCATCAAAATTAAACAGAATTTAATAGAACTATTCGATTTGATTCAATTCCGGCACTTGGCTTGCACGGCCCCTATGATGAGAAGATAATACGATGGTGAGTCTCGACTCTCGAACGCGTCCGTCCCTTCCTTGGGGGGAAGGGATATCGCTACCTCGTCGCCCGCAAGTGCGGCGAGTTTGCCGGCCAACACGGTCATGTCCAAACAAAAAAATGGTGAGTCTCGACTCTCGAACGCGACACAACTTGGAGTACGATCTGAGTAGTTCATTTTTTTTTTTAAATCCAGCGTCGGACGGCCCATCAAGGAGAACCCCACCTGACTGGCGAAGACCTAGGGCTACCGACAAATTCTGTCCAAGATGGGCTCTCTTGTCGATCATCTTCAGAAAGCCGAGCAAAGCCCAACGCCACTTGAAGGATGGGCGTGCGTATTTCCTTTTCTGGGAGGGGGTGGCATTGTGCATGCCGGGCCCCTGGGAGGTCAAAGAGAGTTTTTGGCGTGCGAATCTTAAATAGGCACTTAATCAATCGGGTCGAAGTGGGTCAAATCAGGTCGGAAAGATATTACTTTAGTAATATATAGCTTAATTACAAAATAGTATTTTTATCCATCAGAAATATATTTAACTTAGGTTATTATCAGTGCTCTGCTATTGTCTTCTACACATAAATTTTTGAGTCTGATAATAATATATTTATGATGAAAAAAATTTGGATTAAGTCGAGAATATGATAAGGTTACGCGTCACACTTGATTAGATCCGCCACTGCCTTTTCGGCTGATCATGGTTATGTGTTGCACTTGATTAGATCGAACGGCTTGTGTCGTGTCTAGCTTCTTGATCTGGTGAATGAATACCGTAAACATGCAGGGGTATACAATCTTGCTGTGACGTATTCTCTTCCTCCTGCAGGGCATGGTGGGTCTGACCCTGACGGCGGCCGTCCCCTCCCTCCAGCCGCCGGAGTGCGCCGGGCTGCAACCACCGGGCGGCTGCCGGAGCGGCGGCCCTACCCGAGGCCTGAAGGCGGTCTTGTTCACATCCCTCGGCCTCCTCACAGTCGGGGCCGGCGGCGTCCGGCCGTGCAGCCTCCCCTTCGGCGTTGACCAGTTCGACGCCGCGACGGAGGACGGCCGGAAGGGCATCAACAGCTTCTTCAACTGGTACTACTTCACCCTCACGGTGTCCATCATGATCGCCCTCACCGCCGTGGTCTACGTCCAGAACAGCGTCGGCTGGGCGCTGGGGCTCGGCATCCCGGCGGTCCTCATGCTGCTGGCCGTCGTCCTCTTCTTTCTGGGCACCCGGGTCTACGTCTACGTGCCGCCGGAGGGCAGCGTCTTCTCCGGCGTCGCCCAGGTGGTGGTTGCCGCCTACAGGAAGCGCAAGCTCCCCCTGCCGCCGCCGTACGGGGAAGAGAAGGCGGGCGAGGGAGAGCTGTTCGATCCGCCGTCGGCCAAGTTCTCCGTCACCAAGCTCCCGCTCACCCAGCAGCTCAGGTAGCTCACTTGCCGACCTTCATCTTCGTCAATCAATTATTTCGATACTACTTTGGGTTATCTTCAGAGTACAGTGAAAAGAGTATCTTTCACCTTCTAAAAAATTGAGACTCCGATTTGACTCGAGGTGATCACGTAGATCTCACTTTTTCTAAAAAAATGAAAGATGTTCTCTCGGTCATTCTCTTGAGATTACCTAAAGTCGCAACCTACATCATGTCATCATCAAAGTTGCTTAATCTATCAAGTAATCCGGAGAGCGAAGAGTGTCAAAAAACTCCATCCTCAGTCCCCTCTCACACAAGAGATTGAGATGATTACGATTTTGATTGATACGATGATTATTAATATCATCATATCAATCCGTTCTCTAAGGAGGTTGAGAGGAGAGTCTTAGGCATCGTTTGGTATCGGGATAAAAATATAGGGGATAGGGATAAGTCACTCCTTATGACTAATCTTATCCCCACTATGTTTGGTTTGACTTGGGATAAATTTTAAGGATAACCTATCCTATGTTTGGTATGTTCACAATAAATTTGAGGATAACCTTATATTTTAACTTTTATTTTTATAGTCTTATTTTATTTCCTATAACATATTCATAAAGATCTTAACTAACTTACATATTCATATAATAAATATAAAATATAATTTAAAAATATAAATAAGAATACATTTAAAAATATACAATTGAAGATATAAATAGTATAATTTTAAAAATCCGATAGTGCAAATCAGATTTGAAATATGTTTTTAAAATCCAATTAAATTAGAAAATATTGATTTTCGGTCGGCTCCCGCTGTCCTGGTGCTCTGTCTCCCCGTCCCCAGTGTTCCCAAAGGTTCTTGGGCGACCTCGGAGGCGCCGCGGAGAGGGCAATCCACGCGGTCCTCCTACTTCTCGACGATTAGCTCTTCCGATCTTCGCTCCACCTCCGGCGAGAAGACTGGCCTGCGGCCTCCGCCCCCTATGGGAGGGTTGGATTTCCGCCTCCGGCAACGGCCGGCCTCCGTTCCACCCCCCGCCGCCGGCTGATTCCAGCCACTCTCCGCCTTCGGCAACGGCCGGCCTCCTTCCCGGCTGCTGTCAATCCCAGAGACTTCATCGTCTCCCTCTGACGGCCCTCTACCGTCCTTCCCGCACCATCCTGGATCTCCTCCGTCGCCGCACGGTCACTGCAAGTTCGCCCCGGCTTCCCGGAATCGTCTGAGTCCCCCTTCACCTACCCCGCACGATTCATCTCCCCCCTTCCCGTCCCGTCCGGAACCGTCTTCGCCATCGGCTCCTCTTCTTCTTCCGATTCCAATGGGGAACAAGTGTGTTCCCGCAGATGGCATCCCCCCCCGGCGACCCGCGAACGGGGGCCGCGGCCCCACCCCTCCCCCGCGGAGGTGTCCCCCCCCCCCACACCTTCCTTCCCGGCGGTCCGCCCCCTCCCGCGGACACCTCCCCCCTCCTCGGCGGACGCCCCCCTTCCCCCCACTCCCCCCTTCCTTCCCGGCGGTCTGCCCCCCCTCCCGCGTACACCCCCCTCCCGCAAACCCCACCCCCCCCGCCCCCTCCCCCGCGAAGGTGTCCCCCCCGGCCCCCCGCCGGCGCTTGTGCCCCGCCCCCGCGGCGTTCACCCCCTCCCCCGCGCCTCCCGCCGGCGCGCTCGTGCCCCACCCGCCCCCCGGCGTTCGCGGCCCCTCCCCCGCGAGAGGTGCCCCCCCTCCCGCCGGCGCTCATGCCCCGCCCCCCCGCCGGCGTTCGCGCCCCCGCCCCCCGCGGGCGGTGCACCACGCGGCGTTTGCCCCCCGACGTCGTATCCCGCAAAGTTGATTTAAGGATCAACTTAATCCAAATATTTGGTAGGATGACTTATCCCCATATTTATCCCTGATTTTGGGGATAATCTGGATTAACTTAATCCAGGTTAAACTCATTTTTAAGTGCATACCAAACAGGGGATTAGGGATAAACTAAGTCTATCCTAACTTATCCCCATACCAAACAAGGCCTTAGAGATCTCTACTGAATTGCTAGATGATGTGAACCTATCACCACTGACATTATTATTAGATTAGGTAGAGTAGAGAGTTTCACGAGAACACATATCAAAGATCTGGATTGCAAGGTTTGGCCTGGACTTCTCTAGAGCATCGAACACAAATGGAAAGAGAAGGAAAATGTCTTTATAATCCATAAAGGATCAACTGTTGTTCTAAGGAGAGCTGAAGGTCAATATTTCGGATCCTCTGTCCACCATTATACATATACTTTTATACACATCACTTGAATATGTGAACTTATTATATACTTATGTAGGTTATCTTAAATACCTTTTACGTCTTAAACATTACTTTTATTTAAATATTGATGAAATAATATAATAATGATAATTATTTTAAATTTAAATCATAATATAAATTATTTTAAATTTTAATCTAAATAGAGTAATTTAAACACAATTAATTTTAATTTTGATAAAATGTGATACTAAAAATCATATTATTGTATATATTTATATTTAAATTATTTATAAAATTATAAAAATATATTAAATTATAAAAAGTGTGTATATAAGCGTGTATATAAATAATATATAAAAATTAAAAAAAAGAGAGATTGACATTAATTTGTACGTATATTTTCTCTTCGCCACCGGTGAAGCAGACACCAAAGAAGCAATGTATATATAAAAGATAACAACAAAAAGGTACATGAAAAATACGTGAATCTTATTTGTATGTGTCTTGGTTGAAGAATAATTCTTAAATTATATATTCATAGTGATCATATGTGTGGACGAAATTGGTTGGCCAGTTTGGCGTACGTCTTCAACTGTGTGCACTACTTGATCACAGATAGCTACGATTTAAAGCACCAAAAGGCTACGATTTTAGCACCAATGATATTGACATTTTCCAAGCACACGAATCTATTTTTCAAAGACGATATAGTTCTTAGTCAACTCATTTCTACTCTTGTGTGTGATCTTATTCAGTAGTAGCATCATTTAAGATGTCAACTTCACCATTAATAGGTATTTTTCTCCGTTACGCAAACAACCTTCTTGGCCATGGAGCTTTGTGATTTATCAGAATATAGTTTTATTAATTCTTGAGCCAGCTTCTCATCTTGGTACGAAATCCAGTGACCAGTACCCTATAATGTTTAAAGATTCCAGATCACTTGAACTTCTATTTGTTTTTCTTTTTATTAATCATCTACATGTATAGATCAGGCTCAAGCTGTGTAACATTCGACCAGTGAGCAGAGACTTATGGGGTGTTTGGTTGCATGATAATTTTTTGTACACTTTCATGATAAAAAATTGTATTAAAATAAAAAGTAAACCAACTCATGACATAAAATTATCATGTTTGGAGGGATGTGATTACAAAAAATAGTAACCACCGCACATGACCAAATAAAGTGGGGGACCACAAGAAAAAAGAAAGAGGTGAGACCCTCTTTTTTTGTTTAAGAAGAAAATCACTTTCAAAACATAAAATTGTCATGGTTGTCAAACACCTCTTTTAACAAGTTTTCTTACAATTTTTAAAAATTAAAATAAAAACCTCAATTATCATGCAACCAAACACCCCATTATATTTAATTCTAAATTTCTTTCTTTTCAAATCTGATAGTTTAACTCTTATTCATCTGCAATCAAGTTGTAAAAATTCTCCGGTTCAGCTTAGATCTGCACTTCCTATCTGACAATCCTTCACATCTGTTCTCGCCGGCCCTCTATGCTTTATAGCTAAAATGAAAAAGTAAAAAAAAGAGAGCTGATAATTCTAAATTTTGTTCTTCTCAAATCTGATGATTTAACCCTTATTCATCTGCAATCAGGTTATGAAAATTCTCCGGTTGAGCTTAGATCTGCACTTGTGTAGAAAGCTGTTTAAGATATTACGATACGATTACTTTGTAAGCAGGTTCCTCAACAAGGCTGCGATAATCGTCCGGCAAGACGAGCTGCGACCGGACGGCGGCGGCCCCGTGGATCCATGGCGGCTCTGCAGCGTCCAGCAGGTGGAAGAGCTCAAGTGCCTCGTCCGGATAGCCCCCATCTGGGTGGCCGGCGTCGTGTGCTTCGTCGCCATGGCCCAGCAGAGCACCATCTCCGTCCTCCAGGCCCTCAAGATGGACCGCCGCCTCGGCCCTCACTTCAAGGTGCCCCCGGGCTCCCTCGGCGTCATCTCCATGCTCGTCATCACCCTCTTCATCCCCCTCTACGACCGCGTGCTCGTCCCGGCGGCGGCTCGGGTCACCGGCACGGAGGGCGGCGTCACCCTGCTCCAACGCATGGGCATCGGCATGGCCATCTCCGTGCTCTCCATGGTGACCGCCGGCGCCGTGGAGAGGAGGAGGAGGGCGGCGGCGCTCCTGCACGGCGGCCCCGGCGGCGTCGCCCCCATGTCGGCCATGTGGCTGGCGCCGCAGCTGGGGCTGATGGGGCTGGCGGAGGCCTTCAACGGCATCGGACAGATCGAGTTCTACTACAAGGAGTTCCCGGAGCACATGCGCAGCGTCGCCGGCTCCCTCTTCTTCTGCAGCATGGCCGGATCCAACTACCTGAGCAGCGCGGTGATGGCCCTCGTCCGCCGGCATACGGGCGGTCACGGCGGGCCAAGCTGGCTCGACGACGACATCAACCTCGGCAGGATCGACTACTTCTACTATCTCATCGCCGTCATGGGAGTGGCGAACATCGTCTATTTCCTGGTCTGCGCCCATCTCTACCGCTACAAAGGCGGCAACGGCGGCGGTTCCGCCGTATAACCAGTGTTAAAAGAGCCTACGACGGCGGTATGTAGCGTCCGAGAGTTCACTGGCTCCCCACCGGTGCCGATCTACGTTCGAACACCACCGGAGACAGAAATGTTATATAAGCTTAAGTAAATAACTGAATATAATAACTTGGGGACAGTATTTTTAAATTACTTTTATTTTATGTGTGGTTGTGATGCTTGTTTGGGTGAATCCAGTTTTGTCTCGGAAGCTCTCCTCTCCTGGGACGAGTTCCTCTACCTTCTCATGAAAAGAGGGGGTAGGATGACATCAAATCATTATTAAATATCACTAAATCATATCATCAAGACATCATCTCTTTATAAAAAGTTGAGAGAGTCATCTCTCAAAAGATTTCTGGCGACAAATCGGACTCCTGTTCGGGTAAGATCGATGGTTGGTTAATGCGTTGCAAGTCGTATAGATAAATTGAAGCATTTAAAAATAAAAAATAAGAAACTTAAGAAAATTAGCTAACATAGAATAAACGAGAGGATTCTTTGTGCTCACTCTCATGCACCACTCAATTTTGAGAAGACTAGAAAATCTGATATTTGAAGAGGCAGCATTTTAATTGTTTCTAATTTTCTAATGGGGTGTTTGGTTGCATGATAATGAAGGTTTTTGTTTTAATTTTTAAAAATTGTAAGAAAACTTGTTAAAAGAGGTGTTTGGTAACCATGATAATTTTATATTTTAAAAGTGATTTTCTTCTTAAACAAAAAAAGAGAGTCTCACCTCTTTCTTTTTTCTCGTGGTCCCCCACTTTGTTTGGTCATGTGTGATAGTTACTCTTTTTTATAATCACATCCCTCCAAACATGATAATTTTATGTCATGAGTTGGTTCACTTTTATTTTAATACAATTTTTTATCATGAAAGTGTACGAAAAATTATCATGCAACCAAACACCCCATAAGTTATGAGTGAGTTGGGCCGAAGATTCCGACTTGAACTGTGGTTGGATCGGCCCATTTGGCCGATCCACCGAGTGAGGTCTGATGCAGTTGAAGCAATTAAAACTTTGAAATAAACAGGAAAAAAATATAATCATTAAATTATAAAAAATACTTACTCTCGTACGAATTTTGATCTTCATTGGTCTGCACCTTATCATGGCAAAATATTTAGTGATTCTCCGTGGTGGCTCTCATTTACTTTTTTTGTTAGTTATTTTTTTATATAGATTCTTGACTCAATCGAGGATGTGTGCGCATCTATTGTAATTAGGACTGCAAATGGGCTAGATCCTAAACGATCTAGATCCGAAACCGTTTTTTGTTACAACTGTTACGATCAGATGTGTTGCCTAATTTCAAATCCCTGCTATTTTATGTTATCATAGTCCATCCTTACTACGATGTCTTGCCCATTTAAGAAAATAGATTTTGGATCCCCCGAGCCTTACTTGCCTATTACTTAAGAAAACACATTAATTTAGATCATGTTTGGTACGAGGATAACTTGAGAATAAATTAGATTTATCTCTAAAATTTAGGAGATAAATCTAATTTATCTCCAAAGAATTTTGATGCCAAACAAGCCCTTAAGATTTATTGCCTGTTATTATCGCCGCCACGCTCGCGCTCGCTTCCCCTTTAAGAAAATATATATTTTCAATCCACGACTATTTTAGAAGATTTCGGACCTCCGTTAACTTAATACCTTCTTGGTACAGGGGCTGTGTGGTACAGTACTATTAAGATAATTGTTCATAAGTTACACTTACATAGTTATGATCATACAAATATTTAAATATTCAATACAATAATTCACAGAAAAACACTTAAATCATTCCACCATTTTGTCAACAAGCATTCATGTGATTCCACCAAAGTCTTGAGTAGCTCATCACTTTAATTAGTGCACAACAAAAGGGATACAAATTAGTTATATTATCAATCTTAACACACACAAAATCATGGAACTACATCTCAATCATTGCAAATTTTACTACCTATGATAATTTGATCAATCCAAAAATAAACCATACAAATTCCTAATAAGAGATAAAAATGCCTTAGAATATTTCTAAGTAGTAGATGAAGGCATATTGTAACATAAAAATTAATAAGTTTCGAATTTTTCAATGTATAGCAAATTGAAAAAGGGCATAAATAGCAATCGACAAGTATAAATTATTGGACATCGATCAAGACATTAGCTCATTTTTACTAGATAGGACAGGCACTTGAAAATTTTAAACTCTTAATTTCATCTCTAACATCTTAATTAGTGGTAAAAATTATTTTTTAAAATAAAAGTGATTGGTTTGTTTGCTGAGACATCTAAATTGAAATTTTATTAAGATGAATTCATATCAAAACAACATAGATCAATAGAGTTTATTTTAAATGTGTATAATATTTTATAGAATGTGTTTGATGAATGATAAAAATCAATAATTTAAAAAAAATATAATGTACGGCGACAACCATAGTTCATCTTTAAAATTTTAAATAATTATAATGTTAATTTAATATACTAGTATTCTTAGTATAATCAGTTCTTTAATCAATAGAAACATATCCATCTCCCTGTGGAAAATTGTCATAAAAATAAAATAGAAATATAAAGATGGGTGGATGAGTATTACTCCCCGGTCCACGGAAGGTGTCTTTCAAGTCTGAACCAGAAAAAGCTAGTGTTCACATCTTAAAAGTTAATGGGGGGTGTTTGGTTGCATGATAATGGAGATTTTTATTTTATTTTTTTTTAAAACATAAGAAAACTTGTTAAAAGCGGTGCTAACAACCATGGTATTTTTATGTTTTGAAATCGATTTTCTTCTTAAACAAAAAAGAGGGTCACACCTCTTTTTTTTTCCCTTGTGGTCCTCCACTTTGTTTGGTCATACATGGTAGTTACTCTTTTTTTGTTATCATATCCCTCCAAACATGATAATTTCATGTCATGACTTGGTTCACATTTTATTTTAATACAATTTTTTATCATGTGTACAAAAATTATCGTGCAACCAAACACTCCATAAACGACTTTTTTGGAAATTAGACACTAATTTAGAGGTATGTTTAGATCTTTTATCAAATAACTAAGCATGTCTAATTAAACACTGACCGAATGAGAGACCAGGCACTCGTTCAGCCCAATCAAACGGCCACTTGGTCTCTGAGAGAGTTCCATCAAATCTAGAACGCAATGTTTCACCCAGATTAAGAAGAAATTTAGTACATATAAATTTCTAGAAAAACACTCAGAAACGATAACCATCATGTTTCTTATAACCTGCAGCCGGACACGGAAAAGAGAGAGAGAGAGAGAGGAAGAAATTGAAAACACCGAACGCTCTGTCTTATTTATGCGAACCCGTTCATGGGCTCAGTAGACTGTCTTTGTGTTGCAAGCCCGTTGGGTCAGAACGGAGGCGGCGGACCGGGCGGCCCAGGTTGCCAACCGAAGGGACCGCAGCATGCTCGGAACAGCCGGCAGCAGCACAAGATCTCAACACTGCATGCGCAGAGAAACTCGGGTCAGCATGGCATCCGCTAACACGCATCCTAACTAGGGGTGTTTATTGTTCAAAAATCGGACGAAATTAATAAGGTGCTGATTGCATAATAATTATATAAAAATATGAATTAACTAATGACAAAAATTATCATATACGACCAAACAAAGTAAGAGATCGTCGGATAAACAAAAGTGAGACTGAGACCCTCTTTCTTGTCCAAGAGAGAAATAATTTTAAAAATATAAAATTGTCATACATAATCACTTCTTTTAAAAAAATTTATTTCAAACACATAAATTACAGCAAAAACTTAAATTATCATACAACAAAACACCCTATAATCATTTAATTTGATTTCATTTCATTTGAATTACCATCAATTCGTTTTGATTTTTTAAGATCTTTCCAACAAAAGTAAACCAATGCATCAAAGAACTTAATTTATGCTAAATATTTATATATTTTTTACAAAAATTAAATTGTCTTAAAATTTTCGGATAATAATAATAAAGTATATAAATATACACACTAAATTTTGATAGAATTTGATTTAGAAAAAAAATCAAAAAAATTTGTATAGTGATATATATTTATTATATTAATAAAATATAATTTGAACCGTGTTTGATTTAACTTAATTTGAGAAAAAAATCATCAATCATCAAATTCAAATCAAACCATCGAACACCCCAGATCCTAACCTCCTGAAGCATGGGATCCGGTGCTTACCATGAGCACAGGAGGCCGTCGCATCCCATTCCCCATCCAGGCCCCCAGCCGGGAAAGAGCGGCGGCGGCGGTGGTCCGCCGGGGCCGGGGCCCCAGCCCGGCGGCCCTCCGGGGAGAGGACCCCAGCCGCCCGGCCCTCCCGGTCCCGGCCCCCCCGGCCCTCCACCAGGTCCGCCGGGACCCATTCTGCGGCACCCTCGCTCGTGGAAGTGGAAGCAGGAACCTCTCTCTCTCGCCAGCCGGTGACACTAGCAGGGTCGACGCCGGCCGGACGGCGGCGGCGGCCAAGCTGGGAAGAAAGGGAGTGAAGGAGCTGTAGAAGGTGGGAGGAGGAGAACCTCCAGGGGCAGAATGGTTTGGAGCCGGGCGACGTATGTTATGAAACAACATGAAGGAAATAAGGGAGGTGCCGTCTTCTGGTTTTCACCCGGTTCAAGCCCCCATGAACAAGCACCAACCCTTCCTGTCCATGGCCGCTCCTACCTTCCTTTCAGCACTTCGGTCTGGCCAGCTGCCGGTCTCCATCTACTCTTCAAACATATTATGATTTTCTTATCACTTGGGTAAAGCGCCTTCGGGAGACTCTAGCGACGTGCATGCAAACAAGTTTTTTTGTTTCAATGAAGTGTTTGGTTGGATAATAATTTTTGATGCAACGATAAAATTTTAAATTAGAATATAATTTATGACGTCTCGTTATATTAAGTAGCCAGCTAGTATGATCTTCGTATAATTGAGAGATGTATACGATTGTGAAGGAAACTCTTGCTTTCTCATTCAATCTCACATTCAATGAAAGTGAGTCTCATGCATCTAGTGGAGTGGAATGAGTTCCATGTGCATGAATCTATCTTATTGAGTGTGAGACTAAAGGAGTCTCCTCGTGTGTTCCTATTGTGGCTTTGACGGTGGTGACTGGTCGAGAGGGAGAGTGTTGAAGGGTTTTATCCCATATTGACCATCGGAGGATAGTCCAATGCCTTTATCATAGCCTGGACATGGGTCTCCTTAGCGCACGTGCGTTTTTGGAATTTCACATGGTATCAGAGCTGGTCAGGCTGTAGGCTCTGTCCTACAGTGGATTTGCTCCTGTTTTCGCTCGACCCTGCCCCGTGTATTCCTATCGTGGCTCTGACGGTGGTGGCTGGCCGAGAGGGGGAGTGTTGAAGGGTTTTATCCCATATTGACCACCGGAGGATAGTCCAATGCCTTTATCATAGCCTGGACCTGGGTCTCCTAAGCGCACGTACGTTTTTAGAATTTCACATGGTATCAGAGCTGGTCAGGCTGTAGGCTCTGTCCTCCGGTGGATTTGCTCATATTTTCGCTCGGCCCTGCCCCGTTATTCCTATCGTGGCTCTGATGGTGGTGGCTGGCCGAGAGGGGGAGTGTTGAAGGGTTTTATCCCATATTGGCCACCGGAGGAGTATTCCAATGCCTTTATCATAGCCTAGACCTGGGTCTCCTAAGCGCACGTGCGTTTTTGGAATTTCACATGGTATCAGAGCTGGTCAGGCTATAGGCTCTGTCCTCCGGTGGATTTACTCCTATTTTCGCTCGACCCTATCCCGTGTATTCCTATCGTGACTCTGACGGTGGTAGCTGGCCGAGAGGGGGAGTGTTGAAGGGTTTTATCTCATATTGGCCACCGGAGGATAGTCCAATGCCTTTATCATAGTCTGGACCTGGGTCTCCTAAGCGCACGTGCGTTTTTGGAATTTCACGGTTTATTGATGTATTCTATAAATTCAATGAACATAAAATATCAAATAAAATCATTTTGATGAAGAAATTATGATGGAAATTAGAGAGAAGCAAGGAAGCATGCATTATCCTTAACTACGAATAGACGTACGCCTACATCAGGTACGGCAACATCATGAAAATTTTCTTCCCTGAGGTGATAGCCATGTTATCTTTAAGAAATCTGACCAACCTCCATGACGTCTCCTGTTTTGACCTCCTGAGATGCTGAAGGTGAGGTGGAGAAAGTTTTAACTCAACCAAAACTAATAAGGTCCTAAAGCTCTAACCTAAAAGCAGCTTCAGTAAGCTGGTAAGTAAATTGCAATACGAACCAAATGAGTGGACCCGTAACTCAACATAGGCACATCTTTTTTTTTTTTTGGTCATGGCCGCGTTGGCCTGGAAGCCCGCCGTGCATGCGGGCGACGGGGGATCGAGCCCCCGCCAGCTCGATCCCCACCGGATAAACCCTCCCCCCGGGGGGGAGGGCTGGGCGTCTTCTGGCGCCCTCGTACCCCCGCCCTCCCGCAAACCCGGTGGGAGGGGTGCCAACCGAGCTACGCTCGGCCAGCAACATAGGCACATCTAATGCACTATGCATTGTACAGTCAAGGATATCAATTTCTTCTTTCCAACTAGCAAGAAAAAAGTGATCCAATGAAAGAATAGAAAAAGAACAAGTACTTCTCCTATACAAAGAAAATGGTTTTTGTCCTGTTTGATAACATTATTAGACACATCTATCATTATTAATTTTAAAATTGATATTGATAATAACTATTTTGAGGTGTTTGACTAATAATATCAATTTTAAAATTTACTGTGCAAAGAACACATGTTATGTAATACAAGTGTCTATTTGTATCAATTTTAATATTGATACTCCATCTTCTAGAAGAATCGATATCAATACTAATATAGTATCATTTTTGATACTCTAATCAAACAGGCCATTGAGGTCTCGGGATGTACGTACGTTCAGGTTAGATAGCATAGTTATTCCAGTAATAGATAGATATTGCTCATGTTAGACTATTTCAATCGAAAACCAGTTTTATATCACTGGATTTGGCACAGGCAAACAGTACTTTTGAGCCTCTGGTTCATTTTTCTGTGAATGAATGTTTGCTTTTTGCTCTACTCCAATTTGTTTCTGCTAGTGCTTGCAATCATTTTTCGAGTTGTTTGTTCCACATGTCCATGCTTCATGTCCTTATAAGCGGATACCTATTCATTAATCACCTTATGGTGAAATTTAGGAAATCAATAGTCATCTTTGCTGCTTTTATGTGATTCTTTCGCAGATAAGCATCTAACCTAAGAAAAATCTGATCAAGTGTAATCATTTTAGATGGGATCTGAAGATTTTGACTCAAAATTTCCTCTTTCCAACCAAATCAAGTTTTGAAAGCTCACTAAAGGTCCGTTTGTTTGGATGGAAAACATGGTGCATGCGTCACTGAAAACATATTGCAGCAACTTATTTGGTTGCATGGATAAGGTGAATCACGTAAAATGTTTTACATGCACTCAGAGAAAATCCCGATTTTGGCATCCGCGGCGGGGTAGCGGATGCCATTTTTGGAGGAAGATATATATTACGTTTATTACTCAAAATCACCTTTCTAAATATGTAGATATAAAATTCATTTTATTCTTCTGTTAAAAAATAAAATATTTTTTAAAAAGTAATTTTATTATGCGAACTACTTATTCAATAAATTTATTAATAAAATTTTAGTTGAAACTTATGTTTGCAAAATGTTTGAACTGTTTTATTAAATAAATTATTTTATATAGAATACACAATAATACTTTGGTGTACTATTATGCAGTATATATTTTATTTAGTTCCCAGGTCGTAGGTTTACAACCTCTGAATTTAAGTAAATTAATTTTTTATGAAACTTTTTAGTGTTAAAAAATATTTTATCATACACTTAATTTTAAAAATATAAATTTGATATTTAGTAGTTATATTTAAAAACTTCAATAAATAAAATGAGTACACTTTTACATGAAATTTAGGAATATGATTTACAGATATTCAGATTCAAATGACCGGAAATAATTTAGGGAAATGATTTTAAAATAAAAAATTAATATATTTTATTTTTAATAAAAAATATTTCACTAATATATAAATAATAAACTAAATTTACTTTTACATTAATGTTTTATTATAACTAAATAAATTTATCACACAAATATAGATAAAATTCTCTTGGTTGATAAACTTTTCCGGAAAAGTTAACCAAACAACCATCGTTGTTTTCAATTTCCTGGAAAAATGCATTCCAGGAAAAACTTTTTCTTAGATTTTGATTTTACACTTTACCAAATGGACCCTAAGTTGTAGTTCAACAAAATCATACATGGAACCTTCTCCAGTCTCCACTTACTGAAAGAGGCCTGCTTGTTGACGTCTTTGTTCTTGAAGACCCTGATCGTCATTACATCTGTCTGTAAAAGGATCCAAGGAGTTGACAAGATCAGGTGTAGAAACATACTACTGAAATGGCCAGTAGCTCGGAACCTGGAATAGGCATATATCAAAGTTAATATTAAAATATTTATGTTTTATTGTTTTTTAAGCCAATCCAAATAGGAAATCAATTTAAATTGACCTAACTAACCATATTTTGGGTTCTAAATCTCTTTTTTTTTTAAATTTTCATGTTTGTTTAAACCAATCCTAGTTATAACCGGTTTAGATTTGCCTAACTGATCATATTTTGGGTTCTATCTCTTTTTCTTGGATTTAATGATCATTTAAGTCGATCTAAATTGAAAACCAACGTTAATTGGCTTAATTGACCGTGTTTTGGGTTTTGTCATATTATTTTAGGTTTTATGGTCATTTCAATCAATCCAAACTAGAAACTAGCTTGGATTATCTTAACTAGTTATGTTTTGAGTTCTATCTCTCTTTTTTTGATTTTATGGCTATTTAAACTAATTAAAAATTGAAAATCGGTGTGGATTGATCTAACCGGTCATGTTTTGAGTTATATCTTATTTTCTTAGATTTTATGGCCATTTATTACAAACAAACACAATGTATAATACAAAAATGAACGTGTAGCTTGTTACTCCATTTTCTATAAATATTAATGTTAAAATTAATAAAATATTTAATATTTTAAGCAAGAAGCCCAGAATATTTCGGCAGGTGGAGCTCCGCAGCCACGGTGCACGCGGGGGCTCAACTTCGGGGGGGGGGTGTTTGGTTGCATGATAATTTCTTGTATATTTTTATGATAAAAAATTAAATTAAAATAGAAAATGAATCAACTCATGACATAAAATTATCACATTTGGAGGGATGTGATAACAAAAAAGAGTAACTACGTACCACACATGACCAAACAAAGTGGGAGACCACAAAAAAAAGAAAGAGGTGAGATCCTGTTTTTTGTTTAAGATGAAAGTCACTTTCAAAACATAAAATTGTCATGATTGGTAAACAAATCTTTTAACAAGTTTTCTTACAATTTTTAAAATTTAAAATAAAAATCTTCATTATCATGCAACCAAACATCCCATGAGAGTTAGCAAATGTTGAGGTACAAATCCTCCATGCTATCATTCTTCCTTGTGAGTTTCTAAACACGAGGCCTATTGCTCCTCTTTGATCATTTGATGTCACATCAATATTTATTTTGGTATATCTGTGTGGCGGGGGAGATCACCTCATGGGGTTAAACCTTGGAGACAAGTTAGCTTGGGATAGAAAAAATTGTGCATCAGTTGAGGTTGACCTATGGATTGAAACATGATTTTTTTGAACACATTTGATAGTGGTTGCACATCGAGTTTTCATATCTATCACCTAATAGAAACACCTAGGATTCCCAAATAAATATTCATGTGATTTTTCAAGAGAATCCAATTTAAGAATTTTTTTGTGACTAAGTTGAAATCTGTAAGGAATTGGCCCAATCAGATTGATGCAGCGAAAGATTTTTGATTCCTCGTATATCAATGTCTTGGTCTCTATTGGAACTGAACAACGTTGCCAAAACTTGTATTCAAATCCATTTCATTCACGTACCTTTGTGGGATTCAAACAATCCCATTTGATCGGAGAAGATCGAGCATTCTCACGCTCTCTAAGTCGCTCAAGCGTGCTGTCTCTAGTCATATCCACACGAATCGCCTCTGAAGTCGGGTTCTCCTTCACACCGGCATCAACCACTCGTCCCGAACGGAACTCCACCATCAAATGGCGGTTGTTAGGGTGGGAGACGACGAAGGAGGGTGACTGGGGTGCAGAGAGCTCCCTTGACTTGATAGGGTTTGTGCTCTCATTACTATTATTTACAGAACTCGGAGTTTTTCACAAAAATTCCTCAAACTTACGGATTAGTCCTTATATGTGTGACCTCTGTCGACTCCGAAAACGGGTTCCGGATTGGCACCTCAAGAGAAGGTGAAAGATAGAATAGGGAAAGGGAGTGAATCAGAAAACACTCGGAAAGCAGTAAAATCTTCATCTCGGTCCCACACTCACATTGATCCCCGAACTTTCATCTCACGGCGTCGCTCGAGCACCAGAGACGGTTCGGGTCATGTGGGAGGAGAGTGAGGAATAGAATGACTTAGAACATGAATAAAGTGATTGTGGTCACCAGGAGCCGCGGGCTCCGCTTTATATAATAGAAACTATAGATAAGTTGATTTGACCGTGTGTATCTTAGTGCGGGAGATAGGGATGTGAGTTCAACCTTCTTCTTCTTCAGCCGGCCGATGAAGAAGAGCCCAACCAATGTTAACTTGATCAATCTGTGCAACTTAAAAAACAATGAACAAAGTGAAGAGTTTGATTAGACTTGATAGAACTATAGAAACTGTAATAAGAAGATGAGAGATAAGCAATTGAAACTGAACTCACCGGCTTCGGGGTGAGCCTTAACCCTTTTTTATGTTTTTGATTATGTAATAATGATGAAAAACTAACTAAAAGATGTTCTAAAATAGTAAATAAATTGAGTGAAATGAGTTGAGAAAGCTTATGGAGTGGATCGGCTTGAGTTGAAGCCGAGTTGGTTGAAACAAGCCGGTTCGGGTAGCCTTGCACCCTCCTAGCGTGACTTTGGTGTAGAGAACTCTACGGCTGACCCCGATGTTGGAATCGAGTGCCGTTTGTTTCTATGGATGGGAAATTTGGAGAGGAAGATATCTCCTATTGATGACTTCTCCGGATTCCATCTGTACAAGCCTATAGAAAATCTGAAGATGAAGCACACTTCTTCTGAAGGAAGTCAGGCCAGAAAATGACCATAAAGATCTATAGAAGCCGATGATCAGCAGTGCAGTATGTCAGAGCATAGACCAGTTTCTTTCTCACTTTGGGACAATCTTCGGGCACCGGGATGAAGAGAGAAAGATTTGGGGAGGTTGGGACGAGCCTAGCGTGGCTGGAAGATGAGAGGAAGAGTGCTGGAGGATGGGGATGCCCTTCTTAGGTCGTTCATATGAGTCTCTCTTTATAGGAGATGAGAAACAGGTCAAAAAATAGCAAGTTTTGATACATCCGACCATAGGTTGGATTTCCTCCATTTAATGTTGCTAATTTTCATCCTAAGGATTCTAGAAGCTTACCCAAATGATTGAAAGAGATTGAAAACCATGGATCACCTTCCTCATGTTCAAAATATGTCTCCACTTGAAGAGGAAACAAATATGGTCTAAAAATAGCAAGTTTTGATGTATAAGACAACAAGTTGGATTGCCATCATTTGATGATGTTAATTTCAACCATGAAGCTTTCAGATACTTTACCAAGTGATATGGAGGAGTAAAAAGGAAGGTATGGTCGTGAATTAGTCAGAGATGTGCCCAATGGGTTGGGCTTGCATGCAATTGGGCTTGATCAGGGGTACGTGCGGACAGAATTGCGCATCTGATTTATGAAGGGCGCTTCGGACAAATGAAATATCAGAATTGAATGCCGTTTATTGCATTGAAAAGAGGACTCATAGAGGAAGATTATTTATGTTGAAGACTTCATCATTGGATGTCCACAAAATCCTGTGAAAAATTTTAAAGTAGAGGATATGTCGGGAAAACATAATGTGGCACACAACCAAGCGGTGAGACCTTGGTGCAAAGACCACCAAGAGAAACATGGAAGTTAGAATGAACTCTCATTTGAGAAAAATATATTTGATTAGAGATCAACAATTCTTCCTCAGATTTCTAGTGAACTCCTTGGCTTGTCCAAAAGAATGATTCAACTTGATTTTGAAGGTCTAAAAGAGATGTTGTCAATGGAATAAAGGTTTAAGCTCCAAATAAGGCTAAATTGGCGTGTTTACAGCTCGGCACCTCAAGAGAATGTGAAAAATAGAATAGGGGAAATGGAGTGAATCGAAAAATGCTCAGAAAGTGGTAAAATCCTCACCTCAGTCCCACACTCACATTGATCCCCGGACTTTCATCTCACGACGTCACTCGAGCACCAGCGATGGTTCGGGTCATGTGAGAGGAGAGTGAGGAATGAATTGACTTAAAGCATGATAGAGGTGGGCTTCGCTTTATGGAATAGAAACAAGAGATAAGTTGATTTGACCATGTGTACCTTAGCGCAGGAGATTGGGATGTGAGTTCAACCTTCTTCTTCTTCGGCCAACCGATGAAGAAGAGTCCAACCGATGCTAACTTGATCAATCTGTGCAAAATAAAAACAATGAACAAGTGAAGAGTTTGATTAGACTTGATAGAAGTGTAGAAACTGTAATAAGAAGATGAGAGATAAGCAATTAAAATCGAACTCACTGACTTCGGGGTCAGCCTTAACCCTTTTTGTGTCTTTGGTTATGCAAAAATGATGCAAACTAAACTAAAAGATGTTCTAAAATAGTAAATAAACTGAGTGAAATGAGTTGAGAAAGCTTATGGAGTAGATTGGCTTGAGTTGAAGCCGAGTTGGTTGAAACAAGCCGGTTCGGGTAGTCTTGCACCCTTCTGACACAACTTTGGTGTAAAGAACTCTATGGCTGACCCCGATGTTGGAATCGAGTGAAGTTTATTTCTATGGATGGGGAACTTGGAGAGGAAGAGATCTTTTCTTGATGACTTCTCCGGAATCTATCCGTACAAGCCTATATAAAATATGAAAATGGTCAAATATAGAAAAGTAAAACCTGGATGCGCGCCCTCGGTGCAGCAATTGCCACGGATAAACGGAAAGTTGGAATAGAATGCCGTCAGTTGAAAATAAAAGATGACAAAGAGAAGAACAACTCTTATGTTGAATAATTTTGTAGAAGGAGCTCAAGATTTTCTACAAAAGCCTATGAAGTTTGGTTTCTGTAGAATGCACGAATCGGACTTCTCTTTCACTTCGGGATCGATCTCTCGACGTCGGATCAGCTTTGGACGCCGGGATGACCTCAGGAGGGAGCTTGGACGACCTTAGGACGAGCAAGGCATGGGGGTTTCCACCCTGGGTCGTTGGGAATAGCCCTTAATTTATAGAGATGGAAACTAGTGCAAAATATGAAAACTGGCCCGATCGTGCCCCCGACTTTCAAAGGAAATGGGGGTGCGTAGGGCTCGCCCTCCACCTGAGGGTGCTCAGGACACGCCCTCACCTTGAGAGCGTGCAGGGTGCGCCCTCCTATTTCAAAGAGAGCGAGGGCACATTACGCATCTTATTGCTAAAAATCACAAGAATCTTTCGGAAATTGCTAAAAATCGACTTGATAAGATGAACGCGGCCCCGACTTGGGGGCGCGGTCAAAATAATCGATTTTAAGTGGGAGAAACTTTTTAAAATCCGGTTTAGAAGGTGTTAATCGGGCTAATTTTTTATTTTTGGAAATTGACTGTGCCCCCGGACTGAGGGCACGCAGGGTGTGCCCCCTCTCTTCTGCGCTCGTGTTCCGCGGGCTGTAACTTGTAAACGGGATGTCTGATTCGGCTCCCATTTGTTGCGTTGGAAAGAGGGCCTTCAACCGCACCTTCTCAAGTTAGTAATCCAGCCAACATGACTCCCAAGACATTCACACGGGGCTTTCTACCGATTTACCCTCTCGCAAAAAGCCGAAAACCACGACGGAGATCTAAATGGGCACGGTTCGGGTCGAGAAATCTCGGATCAACTCGGGATGATGTAAAATGATGACCGAACAAGTTTGGTATGGTCAAAAAACTTGAAATCATCGAAAAATCTGAGGTTAACCTGGTAAACGTGAACCGAAGCTCGGAAAAGTCGGGAAACCCTAAAAATCGACCGAAATGGCCGTATAGCCCTAATTGATGAAAATATTCGGCTAGGATCAACCCAGATGACCCGAAAAGACCCAGTGATGACCAGAAAGGCCTAACACGTGGTTCGGGATAGCCGTGTCAGTACAGATCGAAAAGCCGTAACGAAAAAATCGTTACAGACCAACGTCTACCGAAATGACTTGTCGGAAACCCCGAATGTCACGGAACACACGCGGGACTGCCGAGACGTTCAAGTATGGACCATTCAAGGTCGGTCATTGAGCAGGCTTCGTGTTTTCACAGTTCACGTGCAGCTCTCACTTGAAGGTTACGGCATTATTCCGGAAATCATTGGTCCATTCCCAACTTGCGAGGGGCTCCACCAACGTCCTCAGCTCATCTCCATAAGGTAATCCTGATTAGTAAATGTCAGATAATGGGTATCACCCCCCCCATTTTGTTGAGGCCTAATTAAAAGAACAACTTCTTTTAAACTAAATTTATTTTCTTATAATAGATTTAATGGCCTACCGATCATAAAGGGTACAAGCCACATTCTATAATCTCAAACGGCTTCGAGGATGAACTCCTCTACAAAGAGCCTTTCCATCATCGTTTACCACATGGATCTAAATCTTCATCCATTCAATATCCTGGTCAGATAGGAGTACTGCATTGACTGTCAACTCCTAAATATACCGACACTATGGAATCTTGTACTTGTAATTGGATCAATTGAAAAACTCTTTTTTCAATTATCCTATTTACCTTGGCTAAGGATTTAGATTATTATTCATAGGACATTCTCTCTCACCTATCAAGAGTGGACGATCCCCTATTGTCCGCTCAATTGCCTCCACTAGGTTTCTCATATACCCAAATTATTAATTATACATGACCACAATACTAAGTGATCCATAAGTCAATAGTCAAAGTATATGGTATGTGATAGAAATGTATGCCCTACAAGCTAATCATATATGTTATGATTCAACATTTCTAGGAATATCTCATTCAAGTAAATAGGCAAAACTTCGTTACTAGCTTTTATTAGAAGCGTATATCGTAATGAAGTCCTTGATCACATGCAGTGATGATTAAATCATGATGAAATCATGATAATGAGATCGATCATCTAGAGGTATGTGATCTAAATGTTCCTAGTCATAGGATTCTTGAGACGGGATATCAAGAATCCGGATAGACTAGTGTGTGTTTTGTCTTCTCATGTGATGAGAATGACCGATCTCATTGGTCATCAATGTGGGGACACTGTGATACACACATAGGTGCTCATTAGTGGAATGAGTTCACTGAACTGACTAATTTAGGAAAACGTAATCGGTATCTTACCGAACTGTCTATCAGGTTATTCTTACATCTCAATAACATGGTTGGATCTTTGACCTAGGTCGCCAAAGATGTCTTATCGGATATATCTTGTACTTTGATTATTGACTTATGGATCACCATCTTGATGGTCCAGTATAGTTGATGTATTGGGTGCAAGAGAAACCCGGTGTTGAGCGGACAACAAGGGATCATACACTCTCGGTTGGAGAGAGAGAATGTCCTATGAGATAGTACTCTAAATCCGTAGCCAAGGTACTTATGATAATTGAAAAATGAGTTTTCCAATTGATCTGAACCTGAGTACAGGAGGATCTCATAGAGTTGGAATATTTAGGGGTTGACAGTCAGTGCCGAACCCCTGACCGACCGGGACATTGTATGAATGAGGATTTAAATCTATGTGGTAATTGATGATGAAAAGGCTCAATGGGTATTATTTAACTCCTCAAAGTCATTTGGGATCATAGGATGTGGCGTGTACCCTTTATGATCAGAAAGCCATAAAAACTATTATCGAATAACGGTTTTGATTTAATTTAAAGGAATTGTTCTTTTAAATTAATTAAGGCTTCAACCAAATTGACTATTGGGCCTAGTGAGTCACACACATTAGATCCGGTCAATAAGATGAGGGCATGAATGTAATTTTATAGAAGTTTTGAGTTTTTGTGAAAAATTCCATCTTCTATATATAAATGGCTTATGAAGCCAAACCCTAACAAGCCATAGGGCTAGAGCACATCCCAAGCATCCTCTCTCCCTCCTCTCTCCTCTAGAAGGTGATCTCCCATGGTCAATCTTGGATCTTGAAGGTTTCTGGAGGCCCGAAGGAAGGGAGAACTCGTCTATTGAAGTAGATCATGTGGATATCGCTAGAGACTGGACACTTGAACAGTTTTCAGCAAGGAGGAATGTCCTCTTTTCATCCATGGTGAGGGATTTTGGAAATACCATGAGGTACTGTCGTTCTACTTCATATTCGGTTCCCGGTTTTACTCGTTCGGCATCGACCAAGACAAAGATCATGGTTTTATAGAATTAAAAATTTTCCACTGTAATGTATTGATTCCTTACAGTATGCCCGACAAGACATCTTTGGTGACTCAGGTCAAAGATTCAATTGTGCAACCGTGATGATAGAGTATCCTGATTGACAATTTGGTAAGATATTATTCAGGGATTCTATACTGGTCAGTTCAATTAACTCATTTCTCTAATGAGCACCTGTACATGTATCTTAATGTCCCCACACTGATGACCAGTGAGATCGATTATCCTCATCATATGAGAAGATATCATATACACTAGTTTCACTGGATCCTTGATGTCCTGTCTCGAGGATCCTATAACTAGGAACATTTAGAGTACATGCTTCTAGATGATTGATCTCGTTATCATAATCTCATCATGATTCAATCATCATTGCATGCAATCGATGACTTCATTACGATATATGTATCTAGATAATGCAGGTAATAAAGATTATTCCATTAATACTGAATAAGATATTATAAGAAATGTAAAATCATATCATATATGATTGACTTGTAAGACATACATTTCTATCAATAAGGTGTGTGATTTTTGGTCTCTCTCTATTGACAGTAATACCATTTATCTAACCCTATTCAACTTTGGTCTTAATAATGGCTAATAAGGCTTCGCTCATAAAATGTATAGATATGGACATAGGGGACATCCTTGCCAGATACTCCTCTTAGGTTTAATGAGGGTTGACCTATGTGCATTCAAATTGATTGAATATGTAATAGAGGTAATGCAACACTTAATAATATTAATCACTTTGGATGGGAACCCATACTTACAAAGCATATGTTCAATAAAAGACCATTGGATTTTGTCATACGCTTTACTTATGTCCACTTTCACCATGAATTGACCCCTTTTGCTAGTCTTGAATTTGAAATAGTTAAGAATTTCATGTACAACAATGGTGTTATCCATACCCACCCTTCTTAGCATAAATGCAGCTTGAATTTCCAAGATGAGATCTAGAAGCAAAACTTTAATTTTGGTAGCAAGCATTTTTTTGAAGATTTTTAAAATGACATTCCTAAGGCTAATTGGTCTTTAATGCTCCGAAACTATAGGATTTTCCTTTTGAGGGATGAGAGATATGATTGTATGGTTTAGACCAGGAGGGATAAAAGCCCTAAAAAACAGATTTATGAGATCCACAATTTCACATTCAAAATCACACCACATGGTTTGGAGAAAACCTAGAGGAAGATCATCCGGCCTAGGATAGAGGAAGACCATCCAGTCTAGGAGCCTTGTCTGGTTTTATAATAAACAAAGTTTCTTTAATTTTTATACTGGAGGGTGGGCTAGCAAGTCTACCTGTTTGTCTCGTAGATATCATGTGTACCCTCATGTTATAACTTGATTGCTGTGTTAGAGCTAAAAAGGATGAGAAAAGGGAGTTGAAATATGATGAAAACACCTTGTGAATGTCCTCCCTCTTACAAGATCATTTTTCATCAGCCTTAATGTTACCTCTAACTTCTCCATACTCTCTGGAAAATAAGTTAGAAGCATGCAAGCATGATGTCATATGAGTACATTTTATGCCATGGAATAGTAAAATAAAGAACATGGTATTATAATGGCATGATGATTGGGCTCCGATGTAATGGAACACCAAGATAATATATAAATTGTCAGAGTAATAACAAAGTTGCGTTTGATTGATTTTCACTTTTTAGATACCTCTTGCCTTCGAGGTCTGTGGGTTTATAATATTTTATTTCATGTATTAATCAATCTCTAAATATATCTTTAACATCTTAATACATACATTTGAAATTACATTTGAAATAAGTTTAGTTTTTTATTTTTTGTACATAATCTTTTAGTTGAAGTTAGAAGTATATTGATAAAATATTTTTAAGAAAAATAAAATATATGAACATCTTAATCAAGTTTAGAATTTTTCTGCCAAAACACCATATGATGGCAACTGAAAAAACACCCGTTTGATGGAAATTGAATGATCATCTTATCTCTAAATTGGTCAGAGCTTAAATCTTTTGAAGTGTTAGATAAAATTGACAAATCAATATATAAATAAACTTCTAGCATCTTAAAAACCTCTGAATGACTCAAATACATGTTTTAACTTTTTTTTTGTTCAAGTGGTGGGAGATCAGAGGCTATGCCCTCTGATTTATGTTGTGATATTTTGGAGCTCGACAGGCTCGATCAGAATCTATTACGTAGGTAACTCCACCTCACCTTATCTTAAAAGTTCTTCCTTCTCGCCGCCTCCATCGTAAACTCCTTCTGGTGGACGCCGTTGAAGAAAGCCTTAGAGAGGACATTCATCCCATGCTAGGGAGTCAGCTCAGATCCTCAAACTACAAGCATTCACCTATGTAGGCTTGTCAGCCACTAGTAGCTATCCAGTGAGGTGGTACAACTTGGATACCCAGAGTGAAAGATGGCATGTAAATACTTGATAGTAAGAAGCAAAAAAAAAAGTAAGGAACAACACTTACGATATGATAGAATGAAGATAATTAAACTCCAACAACTCCCCAATCCTCCATGTTGAACCACTATCGTCCTTTGTAGACCTCTGTAGCACACCCACTCTGACAACTCTATTAATGATGATTAGATCAAGCCAATGACAAATGCATTGCAGAACATGCAAATTAGCATTAATCGTTGGCTTATCAAGCAAATCAATGACAAATCCACTTTGCTTTCATCTCGGATACCTTCCCCTCCCCCAATTTTAGTTCCATATTTGTATCAAATCTTCAACCTTCAATGGTACCTTCCTCATCTCTTAAGGTTATTGACAGGTTCTTATAAGTTGTGTACACATAATTTTACATCTATTAAACAAGGTTTTCAAGTGATTTTGTTTTTTGTTTTTAGTTTTTTTGAGTAAAAATTTGCCAATAATTTTAGTTTCACATGTCCAATATTCATATGTTGATGCTTGCTCATACACTCTATTTCCAATAATTTAGGACATATTTTCCTCTTTCTAACAAGTTTCCACACTTTTATCTCTATTCACGTTTCACCTTATTTTTTGAATAGTATTTCAAATGTTATCCTTAAACCCATATTGATCTATATGATAGTTTCTATTGTATAGTTTCTCCAAAATTGATAAGCCAAGTGTCACAACCTGGAAATTAAATAACTTAATCACACAGTGAAAAATTCAACATCATGATAGTGGGAGGAAATCTATCACTCAGATTTCATAACTCAAACAAACATACTAAAACCAACAACAAAGTTCATTGTTCCACATGACTCCAAACTCAAACATAAAGCAACCTATTACAAGATCCAACAAGTCAAAAGAAAACAACTATAAAACTAATGTCCAACTTCATATTTAGTCAAACCAACTCAAACAACCTAGATAAGGGAGAGTCACTCCTCTCCAAGTATAGGAGACCTTGGTTCCTTCTACTCCACCTGAGCTTCAACCTCAAGTCCTAGTTCTTGAAAACCTACTAGAAAATTTATAACAACAAAGGGGTGAGTCACCAATGACTTTGTAAGATTTACACCATTTTCTCACCAATTGGATAGATAGTATAAACAACCGATGTTACATAACATATCCAACTTGAGAAGTAACATAAAAGTTTACCATGTCTTCTAATAATATTTAATCTCACTATCTCATAACCAAACAAGGTTATCTTAAATGGAAAAATCATGCCAAAATTACACACTTCTAGATCAATGTATACTAGACCACACAACACAAACTAAACAAATGCATTTTAAAAAACTTCCAACTTGACATATTATGACCCTAACATAAATGTACAAATCTGATTTTTCTAATATACCTTGGTACTAACACACTTACATAACATGCCAATATGCATATTTCATGACCTACATGACATATCAACAAACATATTTCATTTTCTTCAAACATAAACCATATAGCAAGGAATTTGTCATCTTGCTTTCACAAATCACATGTACAATTTGCTTTCACCAACTCTAACATATATAGTAGTAATATATACTAAGCTAGACCCATAGTACACCTAGGCAGTGGTGGCACTTAGGGTAAACCACAATAATTTAGGATTCATGGGAGGGATGGATTCATCTAAATTACTCATTGCCCACTGGCAATAAGCTAACATATGCTGGTGAAGCCTTCATAGCATGTCGTAGCAAGAGTTCATCATATTCATTTCATACTATGCATACAAGACATAACCATTTAAATTCAATGTCTCTCATGCAAAACATAATGTATACTACAATCTAGACAAGACTTATGACAAACTGACTAAAATGAACATTTTCTGAATGGAAACTCATACTAATCATAACCAAATGGACACAACTAAACCATGCAGAGCATAACTTATGATTTAAAACCAAACCAACTATATTTTTCATGGTCTACTCACATGTAATAACAAACTAAACTAAATATGCTTAAATACATATACAAGACAATGAAACTACATTACTGATGTGGGACAAAAATGAATTAAATCAAACTTAAACAACTAAACATTCATACTGATTTTTAAAACGATTAAGACCAACTAAAATGTCTAGAACTGAAAATTAAAGCAACGAAATCACATTTATTCAGTCGAAACAACCTCTGCAATCAAGGCAGTCGAATGGGCTGGGTGACGTGGCGCCACTGTGGTACTCCTGCGAGAACCGAACGCGTGGGCACGTGGCCTAACAGACACTACCGCAAGACCTTCTGGTGGGGATGAAGGCGCACGTGTGAAGGAAAATGCTTGCTGGCCGGAGTGTGTGCATCGAACCGAACCAATCAGTGGTCGACGTGGCTGATGAGAGACCATAGGATTCCGAATGCGATGTGGCAGCATCCGCGCTGGTCTGTGAGCGCGAGAAGAAGAAAATGGAGTCTTGGACAGCTCTCAGTAAGCTTCTGGAGATCCGCCTGGTCCTCGTGATCATCCCATAGAGCTAAATGACGCAGCTAGGATTTCGCTGCGGGAGGAAACTAGATTGCTGGCCAGACCGACAACACCACTTTAGGGATCACCGGAAGTGGTTCTTCAAGGTGCTGGCCGGCGAAGATAGTGTCCGACATTCCAAAGGGAGAAACGGTGTGCCAAGATGAGGTCGAAGCTTCGGGCATTGCCAGAGTCCATTTTCTTTGTCATCGTTGATCTTCTTTGATGCATCTCCAGATTTGAAGATGCCAACGAAAATATTATCTAGGTTGGAGGAAAGTAGATGGTACTACCAGATCTATCGGAAACATTTTCCGGAGGATAGAACCGAGGATCACCGAATCTGCCTCCATCGAAGTTGGCATCGTCGTCAAGCAATGAAGACAAAGCAGATCTGTGGAACTCCAGTTGTGAAAGCTTTTGCAGCGTGCTAGATCTCGCAACAACAACTTCACAAAGTTCGATAGGAGCTTAACTTAGCATTAACGATACTATTGTTGCTGGTTCACCGTCGTCTTCCAATCTATAGTAGGGGACAGACAGGACCAAGAGCCGCTAGATCTGCTGCCGTTCATATCTAGTGAACAGCTTGTTGTCGATGCATCAGATCGAAGAATAAGAAAACCAAGAAGGGAAAAATCGAACGAATGGTGCGGATGCCGAAGGATGAGGAGGAGGAAGAGGATTGGCTACCTGTCGGATCTGGAAGGTGAAATGGGAAGGTCTCCTAGACAAATGGGGAAGACGAAGGGAAAGGAGGTACCAGCCACCTGCCGGGGGTTGCAGGGAGAACGGGGACGCAACCCCCTATGCGGGAGACACGCCCAAAGGACTTTCCAAAAATTCTAATTCAACTATATATAAATATGTACATCGGACCCTCTTTATATAGAGGATGGACAAATTTAGGAAAAGACCTCTAAACTTTTTCTATTTACAAACTTGGACATAAATTTTAAAAGACTTCTAAAATTAAAATTTCGTCCTCATCAATTAAGCTTGACATAAACTAAATAATTATATTTCTAGTTATCTCAACTATAATATGACCTAAACAGATTTTAAAAAGTGTAATTTGGTAACTTATGATTTTTTTTCATACTCAAACATAATTAATTCTCAAATCTAGGTCCAAATTAGCACATATACGTATAAAGATCTATCAAATGGCTAAAATTCATGGAAAGTGGATCTACCCAAGATAATCACATATTAAAAAAAAATTCATAATGTATAAATTATTATTTTTAAACTTATATTTCTAAAAATTTTGACCAAAAAATTAATTAAAAGTCCAAATACTTTAATTAAGTTAATCTAGATTCATTAAGTAATTTCATACAATTCTCACGTGAATATAAAGTCAAGTTACTCGAAGATCTTGAAAAACCTACCTAGAACCTTTCCATATTTTTTGAGATTTTCTACTATTTTTCTGACTCTTTCTTCCTTTTCCACGATGAATAAAATTCTTGATTTGAAAAACCATGAACGGACGCCGAATCAGGCTAAACTGGGCGGCTCGACCAGGTTGGACCGGGGCGGGTGGCTGCGCTGGGTGGGGCGGCGGGGTCGGGCTCGAGCCAACATTGGGCCAGGCGCGCGCACGCGGCAGGGGAGCTCGCAGGCGGCTGCCGTCGACAGCGTGGTGGCGGCTTCGGCGGGGTCTCCGGCAACGGCGGAGGGGGTGCCAGCGATGACGAAGGCGACAAGGTGGAGGGGAGGTAGACGACCGGCAGTGGTGGTGCTCCCCGTGGGAACAGGGGAGGTGGCGATGGGCGACGGCGACGGCGACGACCAGTGGCGGCGATCGCAACCGCGGCGGTGCAGAAGAAGGGAGACGTCCAGAGGGGCTGGAAGGTCGATGTTTCACCAGCTAACGTCCTGTTTGGTAACACTATTAGGTACTTTTATCACTATCAATTTTAAAATTGATATTGATATAGAAACCACTAAGATGTATTTGATTAACTGTATCAATTTTAAAATTTATAATACAAACAAAGTAGATTATGTATTACTTTTGATACTGATACTCTAACACTTAAAAATATTAATATCAATATTGATATACTACTAAAAATAAAACTCTAACGAAACTGGGCATAAACTACCTGATTATATGCAGCACTCGGTACTTTGTTTACATAAACAGTCACCGAAGATTTCCAAAGAAGCACTTTCTTCCGTGTCTCAAAAGAACGTGTCTTCAAATTTTTGGGAGAAGAAAGCATGGAATGGAACCCATGAATTCTCCCATTCATAAATGCCCGTCAAAATCATGACACACAGGCACAAGAAGACTGAAATGCCCTAGAGAGATGCTTATGGATATAATAAAGTGATTATCAATGTATGGAAATTCTAAGCAATTCCTTCCTGCATTACATTGGAGGTCCAGATCCAACAAAGATATATATCTGCTTGAAGCTTCTTCGGGAGTCAAGTTCTTTATTTGAACTCACACGTAGGATATATAGCCTCTTGTCATAATTAAGTTTTCCAAATAATTAAGAAATTGCTTTAGATCTTCTTTATCAAACAAAGGTAATCACTTAAATGTAAACTGAGTTTAGCACTTTTTTTGCTACAAGTCAACAGGTTAGAGGTAACATTAAAAGTTCAGTTTTTTAAATCAAGCCAAAGTAAATATTTCCTGAGGGGCGTTTGGTAAAGATCAATTTAGAGATAAATCTAGTTTATGTCAAAAAAAAATAGGTTAAATTAGATTCATCTCTAAATAGTCTGATACTAAACAGGTTCTACGAGTTCAGATTTTTTAAGACAAAAGAATGATCACCAATAGGGCGTTTGGTTGCACAATAAGTTTACATACTGTTTCATGTTAAAAGGTTATATTAGAATAAATTATAAATTATCTAATGAGATAAAATTGTTGATATTTTACCGGTTGTAATAACAAAAAAAAGAGTAAGGTGGTGTTTGATTAGACTTAATCTGAAAATCTTAACTCTTAATTTCACATCTAACCTCTTAACCCGTGGTGAAAAAGTGCTGAATTTGAGTAAGAGATAAGTGATTTACGTTGTTTGATAAAAAATCTGAACAATCACTTAATCTTCCAATGCGGCGTCCCCCCCCCCTCGCGGCGCCGCGCGTCCCCCCGCTGCGCACCCCCCTCCCCGTCCGGAGCCCCCGCGCGTCCCCCCTCCCCGCAGCCCGCAGGCCCCCTCCCCCCTCCGCGCAGCCCATCCCCCCGCGCAGCCCCCCCCCTCTGCGCAGTCCCTTGCCCGAGCCCCCTCCGCGCAGGCCCTTGCCCGAGCCCCGCCGCGCAGCCCCCCCCCCTCCGCGCAGCCCCCCGCCGGAGCCCCTCCGCGCAGCCCCCCTCTGCGCAGTACCCCCGCCCCTCCGCGCAGGCCCCTGCCGGAGCCCCGCCGCGCAGCCCCCGCCGGGCCCCCCCCCCTCCGCGCGCAGTCCCCCCGCCCCGCAGTGCAGCCCCCGCCGGAGCCCCCCCCCCTCCGCGCGCAGTCCCCCCGCCCCGCAGTGCGGCCCCCCGCCGGAGCCCCCCGCACAGCCCCCCCCCCTCCGCGCAGCCCCCCGCCGGAGCCCCCCCCCCCCCCCGTCCGCGCAGTCCCCCCCGTCCGCGCAGTCCCCCCGCCGCAGCCCCCGCCGGAGCCCCGCCGCGCAGCCCCCCGCCTCCGCACAGCCCCCCCCCCCCCCCGCGCAGCCCCCCGCCTCCGCAGCCCCCCGCCGCCGGAGCCCCCCCGCACAGCCCCCCTCCGCGCAGCCCCCCGCCGGAGCCCCCCCCCCGTCCGCGCAGTCCCCCCGCCCCTCCGCGCAGCCCCCCGCCGCAGCCCCCCGCCGGAGCCCCGCCGCGCAGCCCCCGCCGCCGGAGCCCCCGCGCAGCCCCCCGCCTCCGCACAGCCCCCCCTCCGCGCAGCCCCCCGCCGGAGGCCCCCCCCTCCGCGCGGTCCCTCCGCGCGGTCCCCCGCCGGAGGCCCCCCCCTCCGCGCAGCCCCTCCGCCCAGTCCCCCGCCGGAGCCCCCCCCCGCTCCGCGCATGCCCGACTGGATGGACACATCGGCTGCGATGTCGATCTCGGGGCGACCGCGCGGACGAGGTCTGAAAACGAAAAAGCTAGGGCGCGGATCTGAATGGCTAAGATGATATTAAGACTTCAGAACTTAGTTTAGAGGGGGGTTCAGCTATTTTATCAAACGTTCCTAAACATCTGAACACTGACCGATTCAGAGTTAAGAGTTTCAATAAGCCTAATCAAACGGAGCCTAAGAGTCATGCACAACCAAAGGAGGTGGGAATCCACGAGAAAAAGAAGAGATCTCACCTCTTTTTATGTCTAAGAATAAATTTTTTTTAAAGATATAAATTTGTAATAATTTTTAAAAACTATTTTTAACATTTTTGTTATAAAAATTTAAAATTTTAATAAGAGTTCAATTTATCATGTAACCATATACATCTCGCGAGACTCTCTATAACCGTCCTCCTATCCATTTATATCGGAACAAATAATTGTCAAAAGACGACATATTATTAACACATTTGCATCTTTATAACGAAGGCTTTGAGATCGATTGAACTAATTAATTATGACGTATTCTAGGATAAAAATATGTTGTCACGTGAAAGAACACACGTGCCCAGCCGTGTTCTGAGAATTACGAAAGTGCCCTTCGAGCTCTCGTACTCGCCTTCTGGTGGCAGCTGGGCAAGCTCCAGGGTCAGCAGTCAACGCGCATAAACGCACAACTGAGAAGCAACGCGCACAGTTCCGCTTGTTCAATTCAATTCAAAAAATCAAATTTGATTTTAAAATTGATTCAAACTACGTTAAATCAATGCACTAAAAATATTGTTTTCTCAGTCTATACTTATTAATTTTATATTTTAAAATATTTTAAAATATTTTAAGAAAAAGTTATATATATATATATCTTTATTTATCTAAATGTGGTTCAAATAAAATCAAATGAAGTTATATCTTATATCAAAATAAAATAAGATGTGTGTGGAACAGAACCGGGCTAATTTGATTTAGTTTAATTTAGTTCATGAAGTATGCTTAGTATGATTAATTTTATTTAAAAAAATCAATTGTGATTTGATTTCGATAAGTTGCTTGAGCTATTCAAACTAAATCAAATAGAAAAATCCAAAAACCCAAATAATATTGAATTGGATTTCTTGTTAATATCGGCATAGTTTTGCATGCATAAAATATTTTAAGAGTTTTTACGGTAAAAACTTAACATACATGTATGTTATATTTAACTAAAATATCATTTAAATAAAATTAAATAAAAATTACATGTTGCTAAAGCATGGTTTGACTGGAACGGAATCTAGTTCATTTAGCTTTATTTAGTTCAAAAAGTACACTTTGTTCAGTTAATTTTATTTGAAAAAAAAAAGGATCCAAATATCTCAGCCCCCCTACGCGCAGCCACCGCTCCACTGCTTATGATCCGCTGTCGAAGCCGCGTTGCTTGTGAACGGCGGCAGCGGCCGCCGGCGTCGTCGTCGTCTTAGTATACTTAGCCACAGAAAAAAAGAAGGAACCTACCCGCCGCCTGCGCCCCTGGCCCCGCGTCGGGACACCCACGCGTTGCCGCCGATCATGGCGGCTTTCGAAGAACAGCACGTCAGCACGTATATAAGTTCAAGTTCCCCGAGCCCCCCTCGACAGCCGTCTCCGTCTTCCGTCCGAAGCGATCCATCGAGTACGCCGGCGGCCCACCTGATATTTCAAGTGCGGCAACGGCGAAGTATATACGATCGAGGCGATGGGGAACGGCGGCGCTGCATTCGCCGGGAAGGCCTGGAGGCTGCTCAGGTTAACCTTGATGTGGTCAAGGAAAGGCGGGGTCTTCAAGCGTGGGCTGATGATGCCGGACCTCCGCCTCCTGCCCGGCTACCTCAAGAGCTTCGGGGCGGCGCGCTCCGACGTGCTCCGCTACGGCGAACGTGAGTTCTCCCTGGACGAGACGCCCGTCTTCCGCTTCAAGGCGGGCCGGGGGAAGCCCTCCAGAATGCTCCGCATACCCTGCATCATCCGCCCCGCCGTCGACTTCGACGACGACGACTCCGACGGTGGTCGGGACTCGACGGAAAACTACAGTTTTCTCCCGGCCGAGGAAGACGAAGACGACGAAATCGTGAACCGCGGCGGCGCGGCGGAGGCAGAGGGGAACGATCCGGGTGTCTCCGGCGGTGTGCGCGAAGAGGAGGGCGCGGAGAGAGGTGGGAAGTTCGACGTCGACGTGAAGGCGGAGGAGTTCATTGCTAAGTTCCACGCGCAGATGAGACTGCAACGCCAGATCTCCCTTCTGCAGTACAGCGAGATGCTTGCCAGGAGCACCAGCTGAAAGATGATATAGGCAGAAGATCCCAACCTGCTTGGGTTATTCTGTATTGATTTCGGACGCACACTTCTGTTAGATTTTCATTCGTCTAGTACGTATGTTTTGTGTACTGCAGCGTAAGAAATCGAATCCAGCTTATGAGGGAGGGAAGAAGAAGAGAGAGAGAGCGCCGTCAATAGAAGAAGAGAGAGGAGATTGTCTCGGGGTTGCCGAGGGAGTCTCTCTTGGATCACACACACTGTAATAAATATTTGACATAACGATACATTGATGTGAAAATATATTTATTGTAATGTGTGTAATTCGAGGGAGGCTCTCGAGAAATATGTTTTGTTTAAGTGAGCATTCATTAAGCCTTTCCGGACATTACAAATAATTAGAGAAGTACACAGGTACGGTTGTAATTTTCTATTTGATAAAAAAAAATTTGTCATGTCAAAAGGTTTGAAATTCTTAAATCGCTTGTCATGCATGTTTATTAAGGGCAAGTACGTTTTGGAGCTGCAGTCATATACAAGTCACGGGCTTGCTTTAATTGTCTCTTGGTTAAATATGTTATTCTTAACTATTTATTAAACGGTCAATTCATTACTAGGAGCGTACATTTTAAACGCTACTACACACAAGAAACAAGCTTTTTGGCCTTAACAGGATATGTAATATTAATAGACTAATCTTTAACTTAAGTTGACAAACCAACAGTGAAAGATGCGTCGTACTTGATCGTGGCCTGCCAAATCTCATGGGAACGACGTTTTGGTTGCATAATAATGTGTTATATTTCTGTGATAAAATTCATATTAAAATAAATAAATTTTTACAAATCAATCTATAAAGATATGCATAATTTCACATGTCTCTATAATCATGACAGTTTTTATTTTAAAATTTTTTTTATTAATGTGTCAGAAAATTAACAAGAGGCCCATATCTTGTGAAGCACTTTCACATGAAGTCCCGTGTCAGAAAATATTTAATAGAACACCCACTTTTTGCAATTTATATAACTTCCATCCCAACCTCCTCACCTTGTTAATTTTTTTTCAAATGACCCAATTACCCCTCTATTGACAAAAGAAATAGCGGGCATCCCAATCTATGCTTAATTTATTAATAAAATTAACTTTTGATAACTCAAGTATCATTCTAAATCATTATTTCGATAATGATAAATTATATTAAAAATAGATAGTCTACTTGTAAATTTGATCTATTAACATATAATGGCGTACAATTGATAAGAAATGTAATAACACATAAAATTGCAGTAGATCACTTACGAAGAAAATTTTAAAATATAAATTAGTCTAATAACAACAAAAACTAAAAATAAAAGTTTGGACATTTTTATATTTGCTACATGCTACTCTTCTGATTTCTTTTGTTTTTGTCATATTGCATACCTAATTAACATCACTCGTATATTGGTTATTCTTTTTAGGTGTTGTCTACTTATGATGTGTAGATAAGGTGAAGAGCCATGGTTAAGAGAATAGGGAATATGAAAACATGAGTCTCCTGCGGGGTCAGCAACTCAAGCTTGTAAACAAGGACAAATAAGAGATGTGAAAATAGGAAGAGACGTGGAGAGACGTCTGTTAACGGAATTGGGCACATGGTGAAGAGAATTAGATAAATTGGATTTATCATTAAAAATTGGGGGAGTGGATTTTTTTTATCAAACTAATTTTTTTAACTAGCGTTATAATTAGATAATGCAGTGCACTACCACTACTTATTACTCTATAAATCTTAATGGTCACTTTTCAAATAGAATTGTGCCACACAGGGGGATTCGTCAAGGTTGCCCTCTTTCCCCATTTTTATATATACTGTGTTCTGATGTGCTCTCCATGATGATATCACAAGCAGCTCAGTCTAAACATATTTCTGGAGTTCAAATTTCCAGACATGGTCCGATTATTACACACTTAGCATTTGCAGATGACTTGATCATTTGTGGAAGAGCAGAGGAAGAAGAGATCCGAGGTCTTCTTGACGATCCTTCGGGATTTTCAACAATTCTCGGTGTCGGGCTATAAATTATTCAAAATCAAAAATTTGTTTTAGCAGGTGAATGTCCCCATTTTGACAAGGAATAGTATTTGCTCTCTTACTGGTTTTCAACTGGCTTCTAAGGATGATCTTTACCTAGGTTTGCCGTGGGATCCATTGGGAGGGAAGAGGACTCTATCGGATAATCTAATCGTGGCCTCAAAACAAGCTAGCAAAGTTGGAAAGCAAACATGTTGTCCACGGCGGTAGATCAACCCTTATTACTTCTACCCTAGGACAACATTCCTATGCATGCTTTGTCTGTATCAAAATTACCCTCTAAGACTTTAAGAGAATTGGAACTTATCCAAAGGAGTTTTTGGTGGGGCAATGCTTCCTCACATAGTAGAAAAATTCACTTTGTTAGTTGGAAAGTTATTAAACAACCAAAGCTTATGGGGGGCATGGGAATCAAGGATGTACGAGACCTTGAATCTAGCAAATGCAAAGTGTATGCGTTTGCTATGGAATTTCTTGGTACGAAAGCAAAGGTCTATGGGTCCGGGTTCTTTCGGCTAAATATCTTCATAAATATAATATGTGGCAGGTCCAAACCAAACGTATTCTCCCATTTGGAAGTTCTTGTTGATGGCTAGACCTTTCCTTTTTCAAGCCGGTGGTTTGGCGGATTAAGGACGGTAGTGGGATTTCCCCCGGAAATATAAATGGGTCAGCGATGAAAGATTTCCATTACTCCCTCGGGTGCCCGGTAGGTACTTTGCAGGTGTCGTTAAAGATCTTATTATTGATGGTTCCTGGAATAGCAGGCTTATATGTGATTGGTTTGATCATGCATCAGCAGTTAGCATACTTAATACTCCCATTCGTTCTGATCTGGAGCAGGATATGCCCATTTGGCCGTTTACTCCTAATGGTATTTTTACTCTCAAGTCGGCGTACAGATATTTAAATGAAGCAAATTTTCCCCCAAGCTCATCAAACTTTCTAGTTTGGAAAAAACTCTGGCACCCCTGTGGTGGTGGTTTCTTATCTAACAAGATGCTTGTGTTTTTATGGAAGATTCTCGTCGGGATCAATTCCTACTAATTGGGCTGTCCATCGCAAAAGTGCGTGAAGGTTAATCCTATATGCAACATTTGTGGATTGGAAAAGGAAACTATGGAGCATCTCTTTGTTTTGCCCAAGGAGCAAAGCCGTTTGGATGATTTCCCCTTTTGGCAAAGAATCCGGTGTGGCAAGCTATTTCTTTACACCATTTGATTTCTACATGGTTAGAATGGATTATAAGTAGAGATAATTATATGGTTAATTTAGGTGTTATTGCTTTATCAACTCTCTGGCATGTTTGGAAAGCGAGGTGCAGCTTTATTTTTCAATCAAAGCATGAAAGTCCGTTAAAAATTTTTAGATCTGTGTTGAATACAGTTGAACTGTGCTGGACTACAGCTCCCCTGAAGGATGCTGCTAACAAACTGTCTTGGTCCCCACCAGTAAAGAATAATTTGAAAATAAACGTTGATTGTGCTACTTCACATGATGCAGGAGCAATCAGTGTTGTGGTGAGAGATGCTGCAGGACAGATTGTCTTTTGGTGCTCAAAACTTTTACCTTACACACGTCCTGAGAAGCTGGAGGCTGCGGCTGTGTTTGAAGCTATCTCCTGGGCAACCGGTTCCTCACAATCAATCCAGGTGGAATGTGATGCTAAGACAGTCATAGATGCAATTAAAGGGAGTGGTCCGCAGTTGTGGCGGGCACATACTTTACTTAAGGATTGTGTTGAGTTACTTAATCGTTTTCCTCATATTTCAGTGTCTCATGTAAATCGAGAATGTAATTATCTTGCTCATTCCATAGCTAAATGGGCATTGACAATGTCCAAGGAAGATAGGTACCCCTCACCCTTGCCCAAGGAAGTCTGGACTCATTATTGTAAAGATATTCCTGTTTAATATATGGTTCTATCGGTTGATACTTCAAAAAAAAAAAAATAATTAATCTTCTCATTTTTAAATCTAACCAGCTCAACGTCAGACAATTTTACTTTCCTCTTCCGCCTCCCTCACCGAGGCCGTGTGACTCGCGGATGTACGGCGCCACCGCCGGGGTGCCAAGACCGCGGCGGCGGTATTCCAACAGGATCAGGATGATACGGCACCTCAGCGACCATCGCTAATCTTCCACCGGCTCCCCCGGCCAAGATCCTTCGTCTGTGACTCTCACCGCACCGGCGGCTGCCCAGATGCTTCCTGCCGTCGTTGCTGCCGTAATCTTCGTCTGGTCCCTGCCGCCATCGCTAATCTTCGCCTGTGAGTTTCACCTCGGGACCGGGATGTGATGCCGGCACAGCTTTCTCAGTTAGAAGATAGGAGAGATATCTATATTTATAAGTTTGGATTATTTTAACTCAGAGTCGCACTTTGAGTTGATTAACATAATATTAGAGTTAAGAGTTGTGGATTCTTCTCCGTCAAATATCACTCGTAAATAACATACACTTGTCGAAGTAAGGAGAGTTTGCACGTGAAAAAACGAGTTAAAATAATGTCATATTAGTTAAGTAAGAGAAGTACTCGTACTTTCAAGTTTGGGTGACTCTAACTCAGAACTGCGATTTTAAGTTGGTTAATATAGTATCAGAGTTAAGGATTGTGGACCTCTCTCTGTCAATCGTCATCCCTAAACAATGTATACGTGTCAAAGATAAAAGAATTTGCATGTGAGAAAACGAGTTAAAATAATATCGAAGATAGAGGATGATGCAGACACATCCTCCTCCTCCGGCACCGGGCACGGTGGCCGCCTGTTTGTCCTCGTGATCTCCAGTATTCTATAGCGCAGATGCGAGCTTCGTCAAGTCAAGCTTTATGAGGTGTTTGGTTGCACGATAATTTTTTGTACACTTTCATGATAAAAAATTGTATTAAAATAAAAAGTGAACCAACTCATGACATAAAATTATCATGTTTGGAGGGACTTGATTACAAAAAAAGAGTAACTACCACACATGACCAAACAAAGTGGGGGACCACGAGAAAAAAGAAAGAGGTGAGACCATCTTTTTTTGTTTAAGAAGAAAATCACTTTTAAAACATAAAATTGTCATGGTTACCAAACACATCTTTTAACAAGTTTTCTTATAATTTTAAAAAATTAAAACAAAAACTTTCGTTATCGTACAACCAAACACCCCCGTTAGTATTGGCCATTGAGAAAGGGAAGAGGAAGCTTAGCGCGCCGGCCCTTCTCTCTGCTCGACACGCCGGAGTCCAAGGTCAAGCTAAAAGGCGATGGAGCCCAGGAAAGCTAGCCGCAGAAACCTGGATGCTCCTTGATTACTCTTTGCGGTTTGTTGGAAACTACTAGGGACCATCTGAGAAGGTACTTCACAAAAAAAGTACTTTTATAATATAGAAATGGAAACCTGGATGCTCCTTGATTACTCTTTGCGGTTTGTTGGAAATTACTAGGGACCATCTGAGAAGGTACTTCACAAACAAGTACTTTTATAATATAGAAATGGAAATTATTTAAATTTTTTTCCCGTCAAAAATATTTTTATAATAATAAAACAATATTTTATTTAAACAATCAATTATAACAATATAACAAGTCAATTACGATAATGACTTTATATTTTTTTCCAGGATGTCCAGCATGAAAACTGACTTCATATTACTTTAATTTTATTTTATCATATTTAATGTCATATTCCAAATTAACTAACTTATACAAAACATAATATATATAATTATTTAAAAATATTGATAGAATTTTTTCCAATTTAAATAAAAGATGTAATTTTCTATGCAATCAAACTACTTATTAACCAATAGCTAATCTCGTTCAAAATGTATACGATTATTATTTTTTATTTTTTAGACAATCTACTTATTAAGAATAAAAACATATATATTTTTTGTATATTTATTTATAATTATTGATAGAATTTTGTTTAATTTAAATAAAAGGCATCATTTTATATACAATCAAACCATTTATTAACCAATAAATAATCTCATTCCAAACATGTATGATTAATTTTTCATTTTTTAGACAATCTATTTATTATGGATATAAACATACTATATCTTTAAGTAAAAACTACGTCAATTAATATATAAATATTATAATCAAATAAAAAGGGCTAAGTTCTCAAGCCCATCAATATTTTATTTATTAAAATATTTTTTACAATTATATTAAACTTATTGATGATTGATTTGGTAAGAGTATGCAATTGATCTTTCCATCATCATGGCCACATGATCAGACATGAGCCATTACCATTCAGAGGAGCTTCTCGGACTTAAAAAAAGAGAAAATCTCATCCTAGCTTTTACCTTCAATGGGAACCAGAAGTCAATGGAAATAAATCCAAAATTCAGAAAGTTAAAAAAATTATAAATTTAGATTTTATTTTGAAGACAATTTTTTAAAAACTATTAAAATAAAATATAAGATAGATAAGACATAACATTATCATATTTGGTAAAATATGAAAACGAAAAAATTGAGACTAAATAAAAAAGGGGTGAGGATTATTAGGTGCAAATAAACCAATAGGAGCTCCAAAAATAGTTTGATATTTGGCTCATTAAAAACTATTCATTTATTAAGTTAAATAAATAAGTTTGAAAAATAACTCGACTTATAAGTGATCGAAAGCCTGAATAGAGTCATACTCTACTCTATAAACTTAAGAGTAACTTGATTGAATATTTGATTAAACTTACTCAATTAAATATCTGTTTAATTGCTCTATTAAATAATTATTTAATAAATAATTAAATTTTATTTATGATATATATTGATTACATATTAAATATAGTTTAATAATATATTTTTACACAACCAAATGTTAAGAATAGATTTGTTGCTCTTGAATGAATTCTGATCGTTTATCTTTTATCTGATGATCTTAGATATCCTAAATCCCGGCCATCTAACAACCCTAGTTATGCATATCTCTCTCTCTCTCTCTCTCTCTCTCTCGTTTTGATTAATCCCCTTGTCTTTTATTTCAAGTGCGACTATTTTCTTGATTCTGTGAATTATGTTTGCTGTATTACTCTCGCAAGAGGTTTATTTGTTTTGTAGTTTTTTATTTGTAATTTTTGTTCCGGATGTTGCATGTTTCAGTTTGAATTGTGCAACATAAATATATAATTTTGATCTTTTTGATGTCCTTTTGATCTTGGCAATAGAGGTGTGGACTTACGAACTTGGATGAGAATATTTAGATTTTGTAATTTTATTTTATATTTGTATTTTGATTCCCGAACATATGATCATGTTCTGTAATTTTGGCAATAATCATGAATATTTCAGGTCTCTTCGTAAGCATGTAATTTGTTTTGTAATTTTTTGTTTCTATAAAATTGATAGATTTTAATGGGTGACTGGGTATGTGCCTACAGCCTTGTGTTAGCCGTTAGGTACGTACTTGTACTATTTTGAATTTGCTATTCGGAGCACTGATGTTACCGCAGTAGGTAGCCAGCAACAAGGTTGATTTTAGAAGTCAACAGCTAGACAAAGTCAGGTGCTAACTAGTGGGGTGTTTGGTTGCATGATAATTGAGGTTTTTATTTTAATTTTTAAAAATTATAAGAAAACTTGTTAAAAGAGGTGTTTGACAACCATGATAATTTTATGTTTTGAAAGTGATTTTCTTCTTAAACAAAAAAAGAGGGCCTCACCTCTTTCTTTTTTCTTGTGGTCCCCCACTTTGTTTGGTCATGTGTGGTACTTACTCTTTTTTGTAATCACATCCCTCCAAACATGATAATTTTAATGTCATGAGTTGGTTCACTTTTTATTTTAATACAATTTTTTATCATGAAAGTGTACAAAAAATTATCATGCAACCAAACACCCCATATGGATGCAAACAAGTGGAATCAAGGTTATTAATATGTTATTTAACTTTGACTCATTTATTTTACGTGAATTTGAGTTCGGCCTATATCTTTTTACAAGTCTATGAACTCTGGTTCAAATTTGATTCATTATTTATAATTAAATCGAGTTTAAACACGAACTCGAATAATAACTCCATCAACTCGAGTTCGATTTACACTCGAATTCAAATTCGATTTAGACTTATTTATAATTTTTAAAATAAATGAAAATTCAAAGAATAACTTTATCTCGTTTGTAAAATTTTATTTAAGTTTAAAATCAAATCAAATCAAATTCATTTAACTAGAAATTCATTGGTGGTGAACTTATTTGTTATGATTTTTGAGTCGTCGCCCAAGAAAAACTTATATACGATGAGGTATATATACGTTTTAGCTTTTGGAGATCATTGCCTTTCTTCTTGCGGTCTCACACCCCCTTCTTCTCTATCCTGTCCTGGGGTGTTTTATTTGAGTCTAGAGAATTTCTTTGCATCGGTTTAATATGACTTCTGAATTAAATTTTAAATTTTGTTACGCTTAGTTTAGCACTATATCAATTTTTATATAATTTAGAATAAGTATACTTGTAACTCGTATGTACACACTCTAATTAGTATATTTTCCAACTTAACATAAAGTGTATAGGGTACTAAACAACATACCTGATATAAGTGTACATTAATAATTATAATTATGCTAAATTGTAGATTGAGTGAGGGTCGCTCTTTATTATGTTAATATCCATCGTTAAAATACAATTTTATTGTAGTGTACTATTTCTTTTTTTCTGTCAATACTGCAACAGTCAAGGCAATGTCGTCTCATCAGAAGCCAAACATATGGGTTCTAAACTCTGAACTTCTCAAACAAGAAGGTGTTTATGGGGTGTTTGGATTTAATTTTTGTTCTTAAACAGTTTCTATGTTAAAATTTATGTTATGTTATACAGTAATACAAAATTTGAAATTTTAAAAATATCTAATTAATACGCTTGATATGAATGACATAATTATTAAAAATGCTCGGTAAATACTTGATAGAGATAAGATATATAGTGGACTAATGAGAGTGGTTTTTTATTTTGAGATATATAGATGAATGAAAGAAAAGGCACCAGTTTTGAAAATGATAAAATATACAGCGAAACACATCGCACAGTACATCTACTCCTCTTGTTCTCAATTTTAAAATAAAAGAATAAAAAAAGCACCCTATTAGTCTCGCAAGGAGCTTGAGTCTACAACGTCCTCCCTGGTGAGGAGGGTTTGGCGTAGGGGTGTCAATGGGCCGGGCTTGGGCTGGCCCGGCCCAAGCCCACTTAAGCCCATATACATAGAGCCCAAGCCCAAGCCCACGTAGAAAGCCCAACGGGCTTAGATTGTGTAAATGGGCTTTAGCCCGCCAAAGCCCGTTAGCCCAACGGGCTTCAGTTTTGTAAAACAGTCATAAATAAAAAATTCTACAAATATCAAAAAATTAATAAAAATGTGAAAAATTTTAAAAATCACAAAGAGATTATAAAATCATCCGTAAATTTCATAACTCAACTAAATATAAAATAAAAAAAATAGAACACCTATCAATTTGTGAATTGCCATAATTTAAGAAATAAAAACAATACAATAGACAGCATTAATCCCTTCTCTGAAGAACATACAAAAATCAGAAGCATAAAAAATCTGAAGTCAAAATCTGAAGAACCCCTAAATCTGGAAACCGACTTATTCCGTAAAATCTGCAAGAAATCAGAAATCTGGGAATTTAAAACTTGAAGCCTAACCTGTAAAATCCGAAATCTGAAAAATCTGAAATCACATCTGAAATTCAAGGCCTAAAATCTAGAGTCTGGAAACTGAAATTTTGAAACATAAAATCTGCATCTGGAAAGTCAGAAATCTGAATACACCATAAAATCTGAAATCTGAATTTGTGTAGAGCCCATTCAAGAAGCCTGCAATATGGAAATCGATTAAAATGCGGAATCTGCAAGAGATATGGAGTCTGAAATTTGAAGAGATCAAAATCTGAACTTTGTAGCTGAGATTCGAGATTTGAAATAAATCTGGAAACTCCAAATAAAAAATGAGAAATGCAGAATCTGAACTCCAGAATCTGAAATCTAAGAATTTGAAATCTGAAAGCTGAACAAACTTGAAGATAGCTAGCCGAAACTTGCATAAGAGAGAATCCAGAATCTGAAAAAATTTAAGAATCTGCAAAATTTGAAATCTAAGGTCTGCGAAGTCTGAAATTCAAAATCAGATCACTAAAATCAGAAACTTGTAGTCTAAACCAGAAAATGCATGCACCGAGTAGAATCTGCCAGCTTTGCAGAAATCCAAAAAAATGAAAGAATTCCATCATGTTCAAATCAAACTCAGTCAAAATAAATCTGTTTAAATCAAACTGAAATCTGAACTTCACATCTAAAACAAGAAACCAAAACTGTAAAAATCTGCAGAATTCCAAGCCAAGAAATCTGAAATTCAGAAACACCAATCAAATTCAATTCCAACTCTTAAATTAAACTCAAGTTAATCTCGATCAAACAAAACTAATCCAAACAAACTTCATTTCAAGCCGAATCTGACTTGAACGAATTCAAAGCAATTTAACTCAATCCCAATCAATTTCTTAAAACCCCAAAACAAATTAACTATTGATTGTTTTATAACAATCCCAACAGTCAATATGCCCATTGATTTTGCAAAGTCCAGTAATCACAGGTGCACCACCAGTTCTTGTTCCACCACCCATTCCAACCTAATTGTGCAAGGATTTGCAAATACCATCACATTCTGCCCGTGAAAAAAAAAGTGACGGTAAAAGCCAGAATATTTAAGAGAGCACAAATCGACGGACACAAACCATGCTTCTCACTTGTAAGAGCTTCACCCTTTGGTGTAGCCAATTGGTTCCTTGTGATTGTAAATGCCTCAACGTCTAGAACCAGAATTTTCCTCCCAACCAATATGTGGCATTGTCAAATATTCATGCCGAGTCAGGCAGATGGGATATGTTAGAAGGATTGAGAGTCTTGATGAAAGAAAGACAGAAGATGAAGGAACCTGCATTCTAATTAATCCCTTGCCCTTATTCTATTTTTTATTTTATATGATACCCAGAGAATTCCTGTCTATAGACATGGACAGGTTGCTTCATTCTCTATTATCTCTTTCTATGCAGACACAAGTTGATAAAAAAATGACCAGGGAGCTTGGAGAATGATAAAAGACTGCACTTAACTTGTTTATTTAATACGAATTATATTCAAATAAGCATGTACATTGGCAGAAGTACTATAGTCACTGTTCTGTTGCAATGCAGCTATTTTTTGGGTCCTCAACTTGGTAGCTTAAACTTCCTCAGCTAGGTTGCATACAGCCTCTATAAAAAAAAATTTATTCTCAAGTATAAAATAATATGCCAACGTCCATTTAGAAAGTTATAAGAAAGATTCTAAAGGTACATTTGCATGTGTTCTAATTAGAAGAAAAAGATATCACAGAACCCAAATCCCATGTCCTTACACACATAAATCTTCTATACAAAAGATGACTTAAAGGTATCTAGCCTCAAGTGATGTGGTTCAAAAAAATCTTACCATGATCCAAAAATCCCATCTGATCAACAAGTGACCACATACATTTGAATTTGGAGTCTCATCTGCATATACATGATTTCCAATCACAGATCTTGGTCTTTGGCTATCTTAGATTTTATTTTAATACAAAATTTTATGTTGAAAATGCATTCAAAGTATTGTGCAACCAAACACATCATCACCCTCCAAGTATTGCCTGTTTCAATCCATCTCTCTCTATTATTATATTGTAGTTGTGCAAACAAAAGTATAGATTGCAATCTTAAATTAAAGGGCCGCATGTTGCAACATTATTAAAGATAAGCTATAAAGACCACTTCAATTTGCAATTGGAGGGAAAAAAGGTTCAATAAATATATATATGTATTCTAGTTATAAGACATTAAGAAGTCACACAACTCAAATCCATGTCACCACAGAGAAATCTCAATTCACATACATGTTGTATGGGTTCCTGGCTTAACTCACGGCGGGAACTCTCATGTATCCATATATGTATGTATGGATAAACATACATTTTAACTCAGATTCGTTGCAGCACATCCATAATTTCAAATCACATATCTTTGTCCAACGATGCATCAATGGGATACATGAGAGTCCACTACCGAGTGTAGAGGAGGAAGCGGAACTTACACGAATAGCTTCTCCCTTCACGAGCAAACCATAAAAGAGGATCTTGCAGGTGTCACTCTCCGTTGCAAATCTTCGGTATCCCGAGAAGCAAGCGCTCATTCCCCCATTTGCAGCATACACCGAGAGGAAGGGGCCTGCAGCATAACCCCAATGTCTCTGCTCTGGTTTAGGCCTGCGATCCTCACCAATGGCGGATGACGTACTTGGGATTAGACACAGAACCATGGATCCTCCGGATTACGTGAAATGACAACAGCTCTTGTAAGCATATGGATTACCGAACCAAAGAGGACGACGCAGGAGAGGGTTTGGTGTAGAGAGCGAGGCTTACCTCGCAGTCCCGACAATCGCCGCGGTGGATATTGGTTAGAGATGCAGAAATACCTCCCTTTAAATGGCACAACAGAAATACGAAGGGTCGAGGTCGGGGTCGTGGGGCTGCTTGGATGCCTGCGGCGGCGGCTGCCGGCTTTGACCAGTTTGCCTCCTGCCTGGTTGCCTTGCGGATAGCCGGTGAAAACCATGCGTGAGCACTGAGCAGAAGAAGTGGAAGCCGCAGTGTTGGGGTTCGCGGCTCGCCGCTGTCGGGTTTTCGACGGGCTGGCGGGCCAAGATCGACGGGCCTACTCATTTCAATAAAATGAGAAACGGATTATTCGACGGGCCCTCTTAAGTTTTTTGACGGGCCAGGGCCCAGCCCACGGCCGATTTTTTGACGGGCTAACGGGCCCAGCCCGTCCGTTTGACACCGCTAGTTTGGCGTCCACGGCACCAAAGGGGGACTAACATATTCTTACATTCTCATCGCTAGCTTGTTCTCTCCATAATCTAACATGGAGAGCTAGCTTCATTTACTTCCGTGGGTCAAAGCGATATATATATATATATATATATATATATATTATATCATCAACTTAGAGTACTCCACGTCCACGGCACTCCCAATCAGAAGAAAATTTCTGAACAGCATCATGTACACTCGTAGAAGATGTATAATTAATGCTTATTAGTAAGGTCTGATTTGTTTTGACTTAGATGATATCGAGACTTTAAACCGGTTCGAGATTAAACGTTCACATCGTTGGATAAAAGGCCCGATTGAAGACAAAAATCTCTTAAAAGATTACATGATTTTATGTTGCAGAGTGTTAACTTCTTTTGTTTCATAAATGAATAACCAAAATTTTATATTACCTGAAATGAAAATGTCAGAGATGAAATGGTCAAAACAGACACCACTTAAATCTATAGAGCGAAGGGTAAAGTCTTCTCCTCCTCCGTGTTATCCAATGACTATTGCCTTGTGCGAGGAAATTTCTAATCGTTGACCTCGTAATTACTTGTGTAGCTCTCTTTTACCCACCCACCATATACAAAGGTTCTTCAGTCTGCCGTTTCTTCTCTACTTTTTAGCCGGCCATAAGAAATCGGAACTCCTCTTTTGTTGTCATTCAAACGTTTTCTTTTGAGTGCAGATCGTCTCAGAGGAGCTCCTTTATAACAGCATCGAACCCACTCTCCATTATTTCTACTTTTTTCTCTTCTTCCCTGTGCTCAGCTCTAATTTGTAAAGACGCTTAATTAAAGCACACAGATATAAAAAAAATACCCTGCAATTTACACCCGGAAAGAGATCGATCTCAGCGCTCTCAACTTTCTTCTCCCAGCCATGAAAGATCACCCTCCCTGTCTTTCGGCATCTTCCAGCACATGAAAGCGTGTCGGCGTCGCCAAGCAAAAGGGAGGTCGGGGGCTGCATGCCAAGCTGTGCCACCCAAGCTACAGACAGAGACGCATCGTTCTACTCTGCTACAAGCAGGCTTCGCATCGAGCACACCGTTCTCTATAAATTGAAGTATCCGGAAGATCATGCATGAGACGTCTCAAGGTTCAACACGCCCATCTATCCATATTGTATGCTTCTATATCGAATCGATGGGTACTCTCCGCCTCCGGGATGGTGCTCATTCTGCTTGGTACAGATGGATGCCGGGCACCACCGCCGACGGAGCCGGCAAGGAGAGCAGCCGCCCGTGCAGCCGGCCGGGGAGATGGAAGAGAAAGCTGGCCTCCGTGTTCTCCAAGCCCACGTCGGCGTGGAGGCGACGGCTCGACGTGGTTGGCGTCCTCGACGTGGTGGTCTTCCGCGTCTTGTACGTCCTGGAGTCTCTCGTCCTCGCCGCCGTCCTCTCTTTCTACCTCTGCTGCTTCGGCTGCCGCGTCTGAGACGACTCAGCCGGTGCCTCGTCTGATCGCAGGCAGCACCGGACGTTCAGGATGATTGTGAATCTGGTCTGTGTGTCTGGTTAAAATCTTGCAGTAATCAAGGGTGTGCCATGGCTTCCTCCGGATCAATCTACTGACTTTCCGGGGTTCCGTTGAACGTTCCGATTGGAGAAGACAAGCCGATATGCACGTAATAGTAGAATGCAGGATATGAAGATCTCTCTGTCCGTGTCGCCGGTATCTAAATCTGCCCACGAAACGTTTTTTTATCTTTTAAATTTTGTACAATCCTTGTTTTCGGATTGATCGGTTAGTAGCAGTCTAAAAAGGGAGGAAACAGATGGCGCTCTCTTCTTCCTTGTTCGATGAAATCTGAGTGTGCCTCCCTGAGGAGATCAGTTCGAGTCACCTCGTTGTCGGCGGAGAGAATAACTTAGATACAAATATGTGCGAGTCATACATACGACTTTTAGATTTCAAAAGTTAAATCGACATTTAAATTACTATGAATCACATTTTTGTGTTTAGATAGACTAATCTTTTTCATCGTCTCCCGAGGTGACTCAAATTTCTCTCAACATTCAAAATTTTAAACTCCAAGCTAGTTCACTTTATATCTAAAGTTTGAATATTCAAATCGATGGCGCACCAATTTTTGAAAGTAATCCAAGAATCTTCTAAAATAGAAAAAATATAAAAATTTAGATTGCGTTTGAAGTGTGTCAAATTAAAGATTTGATTTGAGTTCCTTTTTAGATAAATAGGAAAGATTAGACTTGGTTAGGATTTGATTTATGTTTCTTTTTTTAAATGTCTTATTTTGAGTTGGGTAATCTTTTAATTTTGGTAACGTCAAAATATATTTATATGTTGTAATAGGTCATATGAAATAGGTCGAACATTGAAAATTCGAAGGACGAGTCCTTTGAATCGCGGCGTGTTTTTCTCTCTTCTTGTAGGGGCCAAACCTCCTTTATTCTTCTCCGACGGATGCCAAACCCTCACTTTTCTTCTCTTCGTCGCCCTACATCAATACCCAAGCATCTTCCTCCTCCGTCAATATCGATTTGGGTTTTGAAAGCCAACTTTGAATACTTAAATTTATGTGAAAATGTCTTTTGAGATATTTGGTTGCCAACCGTCGAGAGTCGGTTCTAAAACCGACTTGAGTCGGCTGGGTCACGACCATGATCAAGTCGGAATTAGGAAAAAAATAAAAAAAAACTATTTAAATATATCAATCGAGTCAAGGTCGCAGGACCTAATCAGAGTCAGTGGGGTCACCAATTCGGCACACCATACTTCCATCCTTCCCGATTTCCAAATGGAACAACATCCACTGTTGACGCCGGCGGCATCCACTGTTGCTTGCCCATCGCCAAACCGGCTGTTACCAATCTGCCGGTGAGCCAAGCGCTTCTTCTTCTTAGCTTGGTAGACGCAAAGGGAAACCATATTGAAGAAGAACCTGATTCAAGTGAGATCACCTGCCACAATACCCGCTACGGCGGCAAGCTTGAGACCTCCCTAATTGTGTTCACTCCTTGGGAATTGCCGCTACTTTTGTCCTGCATGGCAGTGCAACGGAGGCAGAGGAGATGAGGAGATGCTCCTCGGGCACGACCGCTCCCTCTCACCCCCTCCGCCGTCCCGGAAACGTCTCCTCCGCCAGCACCACCGAGGAGAAATAGCTGCAGGTTTGCTTCGCCTGCCCATCAGATGCAGCTGTGTGAGGCGGAAATCCACATAGGGCCAGAAAGGTTGGCGGCACCCTCTGCATGGTGGGCGGAGATGGAGATCAAGGCTGGAAGCGCTGCCCGCTGTTGTCTTGGCCGAATCGCCATCTGGCGAATGACCATACCTACCAGAGCAAAGAGGGTGAGAGAGAGAGAGAGAAGGAACCCCGAGAGTCTACGGTCCCACATATCCTTCGGTGTCTGTCTCAAAAGAAATCCAACCTAACTTGTTTTTATTCAGAAAGAGATTAGATTCACATCTCACTTTAAAAAAAAGAAAAGTAAAAAAAGAATAGTCAAACACTTTAATTCTTTTACTTTTAAAAATTATGTGAAAAATATAAAAAATAACTAAACAAAATATTAATTTTGTAAAAAAATAATATATTGTTTTTATGAATAAAATATTAAAAATATATCACTTAAAAAATCTCGAGGATCTCTATGCAAGAGTTTCTCCAAAGTGATAACCGTTAGAGTTATCTCATAAGATGATCTAATTAAAATGAAATATTTGATATTGTCTTTAAGAATTTCATTAGTGTTGAAAATATATCTACAATTTTATTAAGGGAAAATTGATTCCCGATCCGTTTAACAAATTCAGTTTGATGATAGGTTCGTTGACCAAATTCTCTTTGCACACAGTTCATAGATGCAAAATTTTTCAATGTACGATCCTTTTCTTCAACTTGGGCTGCCTCAATGTCACGTAAAGTTTTATAATGCCATGATTGCCCTTCCGAATACTGTAGATTTGAGCGGATGATACCCTTTTTCTTTCCTTTTAGACATGAGAGACACTTTTAGATAAATTAATAAATAACAATTTATTTATTACATCATGTTTAAAATAATACTATGATTAAAATAAAAATTTTTGTATTTTATTTATTTAAAAATTAAAATCTATTACAAATATTGTTAAAAGTTAATTTATTAACTATTTATTTAAAAATTAAAATCTAACACAAATGTTGTATCATATTAATTATATTTAATTTATAAATTCAAAATATTATTATGTTTTGAGAGAAAATACATGATGACTACGAATTTATTTAAAAATTACATTTGATTTATGACTGTAAAATATTAATTTTTAAAATAAAATATATTAAAATATACTATATTTAATTTATATTAAGTTTAAAATATAATATAAAATATATAATATTAACCTGATTATTTCTGCTTTATGATTTATTATATCTGATTTATATTCAAGATTTAAATCTAATATAAATTATTAAATATTAATATATTTATTATGTCATACTGATTAGATCTAATTTAATCTTTGAACAATTTTTTTATACGTTAGAAGTATTATCATATAGATAATTTAGCCGATGAGGTGTTTAAAACTTACTAGCTTAAAAAAATCATTTTACCTTAACTTTAACACGTCTCTAGCGGTTTCTACAAATTTGGAGCAGACGTCAAAAATTTTATAAAAATTGAACCTTCTGTTAAGATGCAATACTGATAGGATCTTCTACTCAAGAGGGTCCGTTGAGTATGATCCTTGAATTCTCCTACATAGAATTTTCTGTTTACATGGGTGTCAATAGATCTGAAAGAGCATAATTTGATAATTTCTTTGAATACTATTCATATTTAAACTTGAATTAATTTTAATTCACCGAAGAGTATCGGATCATGTACTGAATATTTGAAGTTAAATAAAATTTAACTTACTAGATACTTATAGTTGAATACATTTGGCCATTTATGACTTGGTTAATACCTTAATTATTTTGTTTATTATAAAATAGCCAGGCATATGTACTCCATACATAAAATATTGTTCACGTGACAATGGTCCAAGGGCAAATAGGTCATTTCATTTTTCAGTCAACTCTTCATTAATCGGTTGAACTGAAATTGGAACGGATGTTATAAAATTTTGGAAAGTTGGACGGGACGTTAAAGAAATTTAGCAGACGGACTAACTGTTGAAGTGAAATATGAAAAATGGATCGGAAATCAATTTCCTCTTTTATTAATTTAAGAGTTGAGTTACAATGAGTTGACTTAATAGAAAGATAAGGTTAAGTCTTGATCTTCCTCGAAGTCACAAAAAGACAATTACCGAGAGGAAGATCTCACACTTACTCGATCCCACGTTATCGAGAAATTGTCTCGAATAATTTATTCTCGACGAATTCAAATATATTTTCGTGAATCCAACAATTGGAATCAGAACTTGAGTTTTGACCTATGTGAATTGATACAGGAAAATCTTGTCAGTTCTTCTCTTATTTTGTTTGGCACTCGCATATCGACTTAATCGATTTAGGTCTGGATCGTCTCTTTCACGAATCTGTGAGACCGATCTTCCCATGCAAGTTCTTCTCCATGAAATCTGGATCGTTTCTCCATCGTCTGCGTTTTTTGGATCGGCGTGAAAGGAGGAAGACGATCCTCGATCGTGCGGAAGGATCCTTGCCTTGGTAGTGTGATCCGCCGCTCGTCTCGGCGAAGCAACTGTGCCCGGCGGCGCTGGGCCAAACTGTTGCAGCTAATCGGCGATGCTGCAGGCCGTCAGGCGGTGCTGGGAGGTGGGAGACAACCCCAGAGGCTGGCCTGCACCGGTGGCGCCATTGTTGGTCCCGGGCGGCGCTGCTGGGCATCGGCTGGTCAAGGTGCAGTGGAACACGGCGGCAGTGCCTCGTGCGCTTGCTGCTGGGTCCTGTAGGGACCTGCTTCCCCTCTCCTAGCTACAAGCCTACAACCTCCTCCTCGTCGGCTTCCATCCTATCGCCACCGGTGGCTAGGGTTTCTCCCCTAGGGTTTAGGATATATGCCATTATTATATTTAACGGATATATGATTTTCTCCATAAACCGTTGATGGATGAGGAGAGTAAAGATTGGGTTGGTATTTTACATATTTGTCATTCTTCTTATAATTACCAGTTGCCATTAGATCCGTTGAATTGAAATGATATTGGATATTTATGTATTTGGATCAGGATTTTAAGATCATGTAATTAGATTATAAATCATGATTAACAGGGCTGGTTGTGATTATATTCTAGACATTTTACTGGGATTACAGATTTGCACCGTAAATGAAGAGTTACTACATTAATGCCCCTACTTGTTTAATATCATGATATAGTGGCTTATTAATGTTAGAATCAAGTCCATTGAGAGTTTGAACTATGATATTAGTGAAAAAAATCACGAAATCAAGGTTTATTTGACATCTCTTATCATGGATAGTTACTATGATTACCGATTTGCAAGGCAAATTAAAGTTATTGATCAATATCTTTTATGTTTTGGATGTTATTTTATGTGCATTTAGATTGTTAATAAATTAAATGTTTAATTGCTACATATTTACGTGTAGAGATCATGCAGCATTAAAGTTTTGGCATGCCATGTTCAAATTGCATATAAACCTTATACTTTTAATAATTGCATTTATGCCTTTGTTATTATTGTTTGCCTTATAAGTGCATAAATTAAGAGTTATTTTATTGCGTGATTTTAAAAATAAATAACTTTGAGTTCCTTTTGTGGTTCAAGTTGCCCCGCAAAGCTTAAGATCATGTTAGTAATTGAAGTTATTAATAGAAAGAATTACGGATATTCTCATAAAAAATTGTATAATATTTCATACAAGGTAAGCAATTTTATCTAATGATGACTTTATGTTTCTTACATGGTTCTAGTTGCCCTACGGGGTCTGGGATCATGTTAATATTTGAAGTTCACAGGAAAATTACATAATGGTTTTGACATGCATAAATTATTGAGCAATTTTATAGATTAATGATTTTGAGTTTCTTTCATGTCTCTAACTGCCCTGCGGCATCCCGTCCATGTTAGTACTAAGGATTATTGATTTATAGAGAAAATTAAGGTGTTTCTCTCATAATAGAAAATTGCATTAAAGAATATATATTGGATTAAAGCTGCACCCGCAATTCCATTTGATTCAATGTATATATTGAATAGAATCAATAATTAACTAATTACTACTTAAGCACAAAGAATCTTTTGCCCGCAAGTGAGATATCCTTGCCCTCGTGTATTCTTAGTTGATTATTGAATTAAAATGAATTGTCATGAATTATTAATTTTCATGATATTTTAGATCTTTGTTGTGATATATTTTATCTACATCATGATAACTATGTGAGCTCTTCATAGTTATTTTAGCTATGACTCCTACTTTTCTTCATTATCATTTATCCATGATTCTTGCACTTAATGAGACCAATTATAGTGATTAGTATGAGCAACTTCACATCATTTTAGGTTGTTTAAACTATGACTTAGCTCTTCATACCGAGAAACTTACTGAGATTACAGGTAAATCACTAATGATCAGAACATTCAATTTGGAAAGTGGGAGAGTACAAACATATTGTCATTAATAATAATCAAGAGTTCTATTACAAAAAACATCATGGGTTCTATGCCTAATAGTGAAAGGGCAAAAGAATTTCTTGATTTCGTTGAACAACAGTTTAGTGGGTCAAATAAGGCAATGGCTGGAATGTTCACTAATAGATTGACTTCTATGAAATATAATGGAATTAGTAGTGTGCGAAAGTACATTATGAAAATGTCTGACATTACTGAAAAGTTTAAAGCATTGGGCATAGCTATTGATGAAACCTTCTTGGTTATATTTATCTCTAACTCTCTTTCATCATAGTTTTCTTAATTCAAAATCTCTTATAACACATAAGGAATCATGGTAATTGAATGAGTTAACTTTTATGTGTGTGTAAGAGAAAGAGAGATTAAAGTAGTTAGGATCATTGGTTGTTACTTATGCTTCTAAAGAAAATGGTTAAACCTAGAAACGAGAAAGGAAAATTCATTCCATGAAAGAAAGGAAAAGAGGAAGTAAAGAAAATGGCAGAAAATAAATTCTATTTCAGTCACAAGACAGAACATTTTAAGGCTAAATATCCAAAACACTAAAGTTGGTTTGAGAAGAAATTTAACTCCCAGTTGCATGTTTACTTTCAAAGCAATTTCATGAATGTACCCTTTAATACTTAGTGGATTGATTCTGGTGTCTCTATTCATGTTACTATATGTAGGCATTCCTTTCTAGCAAAAGGCCAACCCTTAAAAAGTCTTCCATCTTCACGGGCAATCTAACCAAGTCTAAAGTCAAAATTATAGGTCCTACAAGCTTTGTCTTGAGAATAGATACCATCTTGATCTTAATGATATCTTTCATATTCCATTTAATAAAAATGTATGCTCTAAAAATTAAACATATATGATATGATCTAACATTTCTTGTTACATCTCATTCTAAATAAATGTCATTTTTTCATTACTTGCAGCATCTAGATATGTATATCATAATAAAGTATTAAGTTATATGTAATGATGATTGAATCATGATGAGATCATAATAATAAGATCAATCAAGAGGCATATGATCTAAATATTCCTAGTCATAAGATTTTTGAGACAAGACATCAAAGATCCAGATAAAATAGCGTATGTGATTTCTTCACATATGATAAGGATGGTCTATCACATTAGTTATTAGTGTGGAGACAATGAGATACATGTATATGCGCTCATTAGTGGGATGAGTTCATTGAATGGAGCAGTATAGAATCCCTAAATGATATCTTACTTAATTGTTAATTAGGTTATTATATCATCACAGTTGTACGATTAGATCTTTGACTTAAGTCACCAAAGATGTCTTGTTGGGTGCACCTTATGCTTTGACCATTGACTCATAGATCACATAGTTTATTGGTCCAATATAATTAATGGATTGGGTACATAAGAAACTTGATGGAGACAATTATGCGAACAACAAATGATCATTCACTCTCGATAAGTGAGAGTGAATGTCTTATGAGATAGTACTCTAAATCCTTGACCAGTGTAGAGAGGATGATTAGAAAATGAGATTTGCAATTGATCTAGTAAAGTATCCTATAGAGTTGGTGTGTTAAAAGTTGACAATTGATGCCATATCATATTTGATCGGGACATTGTTTTGGACAAAGGTATTTATCCATGCAATAATCAATGATAGAAAGGCTCTTTGGAGATGAGATTATCTCCAAAGTTATTTGGGATCATGAGATGTGTCTTATACCTTTCATGATCAGGATTGACTATTAAATCTATGAAATAAGTTCTTTTATTTTGGCCTCCACCAAATAAGTTATTGGGCCTAGTAGGTCACACACATAAGGGTCAATATGTTAATTAGGGGTATGAGAGTTATTTATAAGAAAGAAGAGATTTTTATGAAAAACTTACTTTCTATAAATACCAATGAATTGGGAAAGATGTCTAACATGCCAAAGATAGCCCATTTCATCCCTACCTTCTCCAGCACCACTTCTCCACTTTAGAGGATGCCATGAGATGGTGGAGCTTCTTTTATGATGAGTTGTTAACACCAGTGCAAAGAGAGCCTAACTTTGGAGGTAGTTCATGTGGATATCATTAGAGGTTGCACATTGGAGCCGCTCAATCTTCTCTGATCTATATGTATTATTTAAATCCCACAATGGTATATATTCAAAATCATTTTGAATACCATTTTAGTTACGTTGTTTGATTCTAAACAAGACTATGATGTAGATTTTTAACCAGATTTTTTCCACTATGCCATATTAGATGGACCAATTCCTTTCACCATCTGTGTCTAGGAACTTGATCTCTTTACCAAAGCTTGATGTATTAGGTTATTTATTTAGTTTTAGTAATTCGAAGTTTAATTTGTTTAAATACTCTATTTTAGTTGGTTCAAGATCTTTATATGATTGCCTTTATAGAATAAATGTAGATTGCTCATGTTCTAATGTTATCCCTCCCTTGAATGTGAATGTTAGTGTCAAACATGATATTATTGATGAGAGTTCCTCTAATTTATGGCATAAAATATTGGATCACGTATCTAAAGATAGAATGCTAAGAGTAGTAAAAAGATAGAGTGTTACCCACTCTTGACTTTACAGAGTATGGCTCTTGTATCAATTGTATAAAAGAAAAACAATTCAAAACCCCAAAAAGGAATGCCTTAAGGTCCAAGGACTACTTGAATTGATCCATACTGACATTTGTGATTCTCCTCCTCCTTATATAGGAGGTGAATAGTATTTTATCACATTCATTGATGACTTCTCACGTTTATATTTATCTTTCATTAGAAAAGAAAAGTTTAAATCTTTAAAGTATGTTAGGACTTTCAAAGATCTTGAAAAGAATAAATTGAATATAAAATTTAAGTTAGCGAGATCTGTCAGGGGTGGAGAATATTACAGTAAGCAAGGTTAGTTAGGTGGAATTCTTGGACCTTTTGTTAAATTCTTGGAAGAGAATGGGTTAGAACCTCAGTATACAATGCCAGGTACTCCCCAAGAAAATGGTGTGGCTGAAAGATGAAATCGATAGACATGGTGAGAAGTATGATTACCAACTTTTATTTAACCTTGGATTTGTGGAATGAGGCCTTGAAGATTGTTAGGTATATTCTTAATAGGGTCCCTAGTAAGGCAGTTCATAAAACTCCTTTTAAGCTATGGGAATGTAGAAAACCCAGTTTGAGGCATATGCATTTTTAGTGTTGTCAAGCAAAAGTCAAAATGTATAATCCACAAGAAACAAATTAGACGTTAGAACAATTATTTGTTTCTTCATTGGGCATTTATAATGGTTTAAAGGGTATAGATTTTATCGTCTAACCTACACTATGAGAATTATAGAAATCGATATAGCCAAATTCATTGAGAATGAAAAGGTTAGTGGGAGTTCAACATAACATGTTGTAGAGTTTGGGAAATTTACAAATCTCTTTCTTGCTACTATATTGTGGATGTTAGATTTGACCATGTAAATTATGACATAATAGATTTGCAAGTAGATCATAATGTCACTGAAGAAAAAAATCTTGAGGATATACCAATTAAGGATCATATCATGATGATAATGTAGTTCCACATCTGGAAGTAAGGAGGTCTCAAAGAGTTAGGAGATCAGCTATTTTAGATGACTACATTGTCTATTTACCATAGTGTTGTTATGATATTGATTATTATGATGATCCATTCTTTTTTAAGGATGCCATGAAAAGTAAAATATCTAAATTTTGGATTGATGCCATGAAAGAAGAGATTGAATCTATACATAAAAATAAAATATAGGATATTATTGCATTGCTTGAAGGGTGTAAACCTGTTTGTTATAAATGGATAATTAAAACCAAACGTGATCTTAAATGCAATGTAAAAAGTATAAGGCCAGACTGGTTGCTAAAAGATTCACTCAAATAGAATGCATTGATTATCAAAAGGCATTTGCCCCAGTATCTAGAAAGGACTCTTTTAGGATCATAAAAGCATTTGATTTAGAAATACAGTAGAAGGATGTTTAAATAACTTTCTTGAATGGAGATTAGGAAGAAGAGGTATACATGATGCAACCAGAAAGGTTTGAAATGAAAGGAAAAGAAAACCTATATGCAAATTAAAGAAATCCATATATGGGCTAAAATAAGTTTCTAGGTAGTGGTACTTAATGTTTAATCATATCATTAATTATGTCCTTTTGATTTATAGAAAACATTGATGATCAATGTATATATCTAATTGTCAATGGGAACAATTTCATTATGTTAATTTTATATGTGGATGATATATTGCTTGCTACTAATAATTTGGGGTTGATATATGAAACTAAAAGTTTCCTTTCCAATCATTTTTGATATGAAGGATATTGTGGATGTCTAGTTGCTCATCTTGTGTTGTGACAATCTTTAAAGGTTATAAATCTGGTCTCCATCAATACCCTAAGAATGAGATAGAAAATCAAGAAATAAAGGCTTTTCCATATGCTGCTATTCTTAGGAGCATGATGTATGCTCAAGTTTGCACTTGTCATGATATTAGCTTTGCATGAAAATGATAGCAAGTTTCCAAAGAAATCCAAGAATAGAGTATTAAAAAGCTTTAAGAAAAGTGATGAGATATCTTCAAGGGTCTAAGGATTTTGAGCTCATGTATGGCAAGGTTGATCACCTTGAGGTGATTGATTATATGATGCAAATTTTGTAGGTTGCTTTGACATCAAAAAGTTAACTTTAGGTTGTGTTCTTGTTGGCTCGATGAGCTATTTCACGAAAAAGCACCAAAAATCATATAATGGCCACCACCATGGAAGCTAAATTTATTGGCTGTCATGAGGCATATTCACATAGATTATGGTTGAGAAAATTCATCTCAAGGTTAACTATTATGGATTCTATATCTAAACCCTTGAGATTTTATTGTGATAATTACTATATAGTGTTCTTCTCAAATTACAGTAGATCAATTAGTATTAATAAGCACATTGACATAAAGTTTCTGCACAAGAAAGGATAAACAATCATCTTGTATCAATTAGTTTTATTAATGGTGTTGAAATGGTTGATGATCCATGACTAAAGCCCTTGAACCTAAGGTCTTTTCAGGACATGTAAGAGCCATGGGTCTTATTGTATAAGATTAGTGAATGGTATAATTGATACATTAGATATCTCTATATGGTGATGGTGATTGTGTTCTCTTCCATTTTGTTATGGCATTTGTTCACACTTATGGTTGAAATAGAAGGACTTGTCTGTATGACATTAAAGTGGGACATTATGTGTACTTAGATTACATGCTTAGTTAGGTGAATTTGTTGATATTATGGTGCATGGTAGGAAATATGTTAATGATTGTATACAACCACCATGACCTATATTGACAGGTTCTCTTAGCCTAGGCATGAAAGGTAAATTGCAGATAAGCTAATGGACATTTTTCAAATGTGTGCACTTTTGAAATTATTTTCAAAAATAATCCATAGGCTATTTTTAAATACATATTTAATATTTTTATAGGCAAGTGTGAGAATGTTAGAGTTATCCCATAAGGTGGCCTAATTGAAATAAAGTCTTTGGTATTATTCTAAAGAAGCCCATCAGTGTTAAGGATATATCTATAATTCTGTTAAATTAAAAGTTGAGTCACAATGACTTAACTCAATATAAAGATGAGGCTGAGTCTTGGTCCCTCTCATACTGACAGAAAGGGCTTACAAGTTCCCCATCGACTCCAAAGTTGTACAGGGAGACATAAGGAGGGAAGATCTCACACTTACTCAGTCCAATGTAATCGAGAGGTCGTCTCAAATAATTTGTTCTTGACGAATTCAGTTATGCTTCTATAAATTCGACAATGACATCCATGTCCTTGTCAATGATTTAGAGAAAAAATTAATTGGAGTTGGAGTAGCACGTGTCACATGTGCATGTGGATATGTGTTGTGTCTTACAGGTTGGTGATCACGAATGCTAAGAAATATGAGATTGTCCTTCTTGATAGCAAGTGAATAATTTGGTAGAACATCTCAAACAGGGGTTTTAAAAGACTAAATAACTAAATAAATGTGTCATTAATTTAATTACTTGGTATTTTGGCTAGCTACAAAGCCCTCCATTTAAATCATTTCCACCATCTAGTTTGAAGATTTAGAGCAAGTTGGCTAACCGTAGAACCCTCCCTTAATTCCCACCACTCAATCAAGTTAGTAAGTCTCACTACAAGAAAAAATATTTAATATAGCCGCCATAAAAGTATATTGATGACAACTTTAACGTTGTCATTAGGTCATCATAAATAAGTCTGTTACCAATGGTATTGGTGACAACTTCACAAATGTCATCACTATTAAAATTATAATTGAGGACTTCACAGTCATTCCCATTACTTATGACGGCTTAAAAGCCATCACAAGAAGTAATATTGGATGAAACTTATAGTCATCACCAATCTCTTTTCGTGTAATAGTAAGCGCATTAGCAGTTGCTTAAAGCTGTCACAAGCATTCCCTCTAGCGACAGCTTTAAGCCATCACTAAAGTATATTTTATCAACAATTTTGAGCCTTATCTAATAATTATTATTAATAAAAAATATTTTTAAATTTGTAAAATAAAATCGATGTAGGAATATAATCATGTAGGATTATGCAATCACTTGTATATTTTCATCTACATCCCACAAAACACAATTGTAGAATTTCATACATATTCTTCTCGATGATATATACAAACCATAAACCATTTACATTTTCATCCAACAAACTATATAATTCATCCACACTGTCAACAAATCAAAAGTTGTAAACTTCACCCACACTTTCATTTGCAAACCAAAAATCATATCAAGTATGCAATGAAAGAACTATAATTATGCAATGAAGAACTAGAGCAAACTATATCAAATATTCAAACACCACAAAGTAAAACTACATTGTCAACAAATCATATCACATCTATTGCTTGAAAGAACCAATTACCATATTTTACTTCTCAATTTTGTTATTTTGCTTCTCTATCTCAGTGACTTGTTTCTCCATTTTGTCCATCAACTCCCAAACCATCAGATTCATGGAGGCATTAACACCTCCACTATTTACACAATAGTAGGTGTTAAGATTTAATTATAATGAAATATCATATTTAGATAAACAAATAATATATTTACTATTAATTCATAACTTTCATCAATAGACAATGATCTAGCTACAAAATCCTTCATCTACATCATCTAAAAGACCTCTAGATGTGTAGGGTGGAATCCTTCCTTTTGTACCTATTTAAAGTAATTAAGATTATTAGAATATATTAAAACTCTATTCAAGAATAAATTACAATTGAATTAAATACTTATGAAATATCCCTTCAATTGATGAATATATGTCATTCCTCTTTTTTAAGGCATTTTCTATTACGTTTATTTATTTAAATAATTGCCTACAAAGAAATTTATAAGAGTTTAGCCATTAATAAAATCAAACACTTCATAAAAAGAACTTAAATAAAAAGAAATTGTTTATCTTGTTTTCATATCTTACCTATGTATCACATATGATAGAAATATATGCTTTACAAGTCAATCATGTTTGATATGATTTGATATTTTATAAAATATCTTATTTAATTATATTGGCATAACTTCATTAGTAACTCTTATTAGATACATGTATCGTAATGAAGTCTTTGACCATATCTAATGATGATTAAATCATATTGATATCATGATAATGAGATCAATCATCTAAAGGTGTGAACTAAATAATCTTAGTCATAGGATCTTTGAGACAAGATATCAAAGATCCGAATAAATTAGTGAACGTGATGCCTTCTCATAAGATTAGGGTAACCAATCTCATTGATTATTAATGTGGAGACACTAAGATACATATATATGTTGATTAATAGAATACGTTTATTAAACTAATTGATTTAGAAACTTTGAATGGTATCTTACCTAACTGTCTATCATGGTTTTCTATTGTCACAATTACACAATTGAACTTTTGATTTGAGTCAATGAAGATGCCTAAAAGATTGAATGGCAAAGTGTTTGCCAGTGGGAGCTTAATGAATTGTTTAATCATATTTTATATGCTAGCTCTCATGTTATGTGTGAATACTCCTTTTAAGAGGAAATGAGTTGATTTAAATCAATCTACACTTTAGCTTGATGCAGACGTAGAGAATGGATTAATGAGTTGTTAGAATTCATACATATATATGTATGTTAGCCCATATCTATTAAGGCTAAATAAGAATATTTCTACTTCATTATTTCAAAGATGATGTCTCTAGGTATGGATATATGTACTTTATGAAGTACAGATCCAAGACCTTTGAGAAATTATCTGAGATTAAGAATGAAGTAGAGATACTAATGGAAAGAGTATTAGAACTCTTTGATGAGATCAAGGAGGGGAATATTTAAGTACATAATGCACATATAATTGAAGGGTAGTAGAATCTAATTGGACACCTTTTTACACATTTTAGCTTACATGAGTAGCTAAAATGAGAAGCCATATTATGTAGGACATAATATGAATAATGACAAGCTTTGCAAAATTTCCTTTTGTCTATTTTTGGCTAAGTACTCATTATAACCACTTGATCTTAATAGGTACCTTCTAAGTCTATTCTGATTATTCCATATATGATATGGAAAATGGGTTAAAACTTGGCCTTAAGCAAGTTAAGGTTTCAGAATGTTCGACCTAGTGAAGAAGTATAACTCTAACAAGTTGGAATATAAGACTATGAAGTGTTGGCTTGTGGGATATCCTAAAGAAAACTTCTTGATATTAATATACCACTCTTATGTATAAGGGTATGTGTTGCTCAGCTCACTATATTTCTAAAGGAAAAGTTCCTTCTCAAGAAAGATAGTGGGAGCAATATATATATGGAAGATGTTCCAATCTCACAACCCAAGGACACTTTTATTAAGGTACTAGTTAATAATTATACAAGGACAGTTCACAGGTCTTTACTTGTGTCCATTTAACTTAAGAGATATGTGGGACATATCTCTAATGGATGAAATGAGGCATAAGATAATAAGGATATTGATCCTAAGATCTATATAGAACCATTATAAGATATTGATTCATAAATGGGAAGAGACAATAAAATTCGATATAAACTTTATCTATTCTAATCAAGTTTAGAACTTGATAGATCCACCTAAGGGTATAGTATCCATAAGGTATAAATGGATCACTAAAGAATAGATTGGAGTATATTAGAAGGTAGAGACCTTCAAAGGTGAGAATAGTTTAAAAAGGATATCATCGAAGTCAAATGGTTGACTATGATGAGATCTTTTACCTATTCCATGGATTAATCCATTTGGATTTTGATTGTTACACACTACGATTATAAGATAAGCTAATTGGATGCTAAGCTAGTGTTTCTCTATGGTATTTTGAGGAACAGGTGTATATGATACAACTATTGGGAATCAAGTCCCAATAACATCTGATAGAGTGTGTATTAGGTCTATTTATAAATTGAAATAAAACTTCCCATAAATCATATATAAGGTTTAATGAGATTAAATCTTATGACTTTGTTAAGAACGAAGAGGAGCCTTGTGTATTTAACAAGATAAGTGGGAGTGCTATTACTTTCTTGACATTTTATGTTGATGACATTCTACTCATTAATAATGAAGTAGGTGTGTTATCATAAGTGAGCTTAGTTATCAAATTAATCCTCCAAACATAATTTGAGTTTTGAGATCTATGGATAGATCTAAACGCAATACCTAGTTAATGTACGTAGTCACCATAGTCAAAGGATATGATTAACTCCAAGATAGGTTTCTTACCTATGTGGTGTGGAGTTGATCTCTGTAAAGTGATGTCTTTGAAGACTTTTTGAGAGATAAAGAGATCACATTAATAGAGCCCTTATGTCTTTGTCCTATGGTCTATCATTAATGTGATGCTACGTACATGATATGATAAATGCTCTAAGTGTTATGAGCATTCATCAAAAAGATCTAGGTGAAAGTTACTAGATAGTTTAGAGATATATTATTTGGTACTTGAGAAGTATTGAGAATGTATCTTTATACACTGGAGGATAAGACTTGAAGTCTTGTAGTTTTACAAACACAAGCTTCTAATCAAATAAGTTTGATATTAAGTCAGAATAATGGTGATGCAGTGAGCTGGAAGAGTTCTATGCGATAGAACACTGTAAATTCTACAACATATGTAAACAAGTTTACATAGTGGTTGTACACTACTTGAGAATTAGTCTAGATGAAGATTTTCATCTATGATATGGGATTCTCCCAATTTTCTCTAAATGTATACCATTGTTTTGAGAAAACAATGGCGTAGAGCCAATGTCTCATGAGAAATTTAGAACTTCTGTGGCGATACCATACAATCAGAGAGATTGCAGCTTATAAAGATATAACTACATATAAAGTATCTATCGCTAATAACATTGCAGATCCACTAACTGAATAAGTTACTCAAAGTGTATTTGAGCTTCATCTCGAGCTGATACAGATCAGCCGGATGGGTGATTGATTTAGTGCAAGTGGGAGATTGATAGAAATGTATGCCTCACAAGCCAATCATATATGATATGATTCTGCATTTCTAGATATATCTTATTCAATTAATTAGGCAAATATTCATTATAAGCTCTTATTAGATGCGAATATCATAATGAAGTCCTTGATCAAATACGATGATCATTAAACCATGATGAGATCATAATAATGAGATTGATCATCTAAAGGTATTTGATCTAAATGTTCCTAGTTATAGGATACTTGAGATGGGACATCAAGGATATGGATAGACTAGTGTATGTGATATTTTCTCATGTGATGAGAATGACCGATCTCATTGGTCATTAGTGTGGAGACACTGAGATATGTAGACACGCCAAATTGGCTTGATTCGGAGCCCTAGACTCTTATTCCATAGGCAATAGTCTTATTTAACCGTTATCTGATCCGGATTACCTCGTGGAGATGAGCTAAGGACATTGGTGGAGCCCCTTGTGAGTTGAGAATGGACCAATGATTTCCGGAATGATGCCGAAATCTTCAAGCGAGAGCCGCACGTGAACTGTAAAAACACGAAGTCTGCTCGATGACCGACCTTGAATGGTCCATAATTGAAGGTCTCGGGAGTCCCGCATGTGTTCCGTAACATACAGGGTTTCCGAGAAGTCATTTCGGTAGGCGTTGGTCAATGACGGCTTTCGTTACGGCTTTTTCGATCTGTGCTGACACGGCTATCCCGAACCACATGTTAGGCCTTTCTGGTCATCACCGGGTCTTTTCAGGTCATCCGGGTCAATTCTAGCCTTATATTTTCGTCAATCATGGCCATACGTCCGGTTCGGTCAATTTTAGGGTTTCACGGCTTTTCCGAGTTTCGGTTCACGTTTACCGGGTTAGTCTCAGATTTTTCGATGATTTTGGGTCGTACCGGACTTGTTCGGTCATCATTTTAAGTCATCCCAAGTTGACCCGAGATTTCTCGATCGGAACCGTGCTCTTTCGGATCTTCGCCCCGGGTTTCGGCTTTCCGCGAGAGGGTAAACCGGTAGAAAGCCCCGTGTGAACATCTCGGGAGTCATGCCGGCTGGTTTACCGACTTTAGGAGGTGCGGCTTAAGGTCCTCTTTCCAACGCAACAAACGGGAGCTGAATCGGACATCCCGTTTGCAAGATACGGCTCGCGGAACACGCGCGCAGGAGAGAGAGTCTACCGCGCCCCCGCTCCCCTTGAAAGGGAGGGTACGCCCTGCGCGCCCTCAACCCGGGGGCACGCCCTGCGCGCCCTCAAACCGGGGGCACGTCCTGCGCACCCCCGGTTCCTTTGAAAAGCGGGGGCGCGGTCAGTTTCTTTAAATCGCAAATTACCCCGATTAGCACCTTCTAAACCGGATTTTTGGAAGGTTTTCGACGAAAATTTTCGATTATTTGTACCGCGCCCCCGGTTCGGGGGCGCGTTATGTATGTCAAGTCGATTTTTAGCAATTTCCGGAAGTTTCCGTCGATTTTTAGCAGTGAGACGCGTAACGCGCCCCCGCTCCCTTTGAAACAGGGGGGCGCGTAGACCGCGCCCCCGAACTGGGGGCGCGCCCTGCACGCCCTCGTCCCCTTTGAAAAGCGGGGGCACGGTCAGTCCAGTTTCCAAATTTTGCACCGGCTTCCTTCCCCTATAAATTGAGGGCCATTCTCAACGACCCAAGGTTAATCCCCCGTGCCTAGCTCGTCCAGAGGTCATCCAAGCTCTTCTCCAAAGCCGTCCCTACGTCCAAAGGCGATCTGAAGTCAAGAGATCGATCCCGAGGTGAAGGAGAAGGCTCGATCCGGGTGTTCTGCATCAGCCAACTTCATCGACTTCTTCAGAAAATCCGAGACTCCTTATGCAAAAGTGTTCAACATAGTAGATGTTCATATCTTTGTCCTCTTTCATCTCCAACTGACGGCACTCAATTCCAACTTGCCGTTTGTTCGTGGCGATTGCTGCACTGAGAGCGTGCATCCAGGTTCTGTTTTCTATATCCGCCCACTTTCAGAATTTTTACTGACTTCTACAGGAGGATTTCGGAGAAGTCATCAACATAGTAACTCTTCCTCTATGAGTTCTATATCTACTCCAACAAACGGCACTCGATTCTGACATTGGGGTCGTCCGTAGAATCCTCTGCACCAAAGTCGCGCCAGAAGAGTGCAAAGGCTACCCGAACCGGCCTTCTTCAACCAACTCGGCTTCAACTCAAGACGATCCATTCCATAAGCTTTCTCAACTCCCTTAACTCAGTTTATTTATTGTTTTAAAGCATCTTTTAGTTTATTTACATCATTTTTACATAATCAAAAATACAAAAAAGGGGTTAGGACTCGCCCCAATCCGGTGAGTTCGATTCCAATTGCTTCTTTCTCATATTCTCTACGCTACTACACTTCCCATAGTTCTAATCATTTTCTTTCACTTGGTTTATTGTTCTAGTTGCACAGGTTTATCAAGTTAGCATCGGTTGGAGACTCTTCTTCATCGGCCGACCGAGGAAGAAGAAGGTTGAACCCATATCCCGATCTCTCGTGCTAAGGTACACGGTCAAATCAACTCATCTCTTGTTTTTATTCTATAAAGTGGAGCCCGCGGCTCCTGGCGACCACATCTTTCATGTTTTAATTTCATCTCCTCCTCACTCTCCTCCCACATGACCCGAACCATCTCCGGTGCTCGAGCGACGCCGTGAGATGAAAGTTCGGGGATCAATGTGAGTGTGGGATCGAGGTGAGGAGTCTTTACCGCTTTCCGAGTGTTTTTCGATTCACTCCCCTTTTCCCCAATTCTATCTTTCACCTTCTTATCTTGAGGTGCCGATCCGGAACCCATTTTCGGAGTCGACAAGATATACATACAGGTGCTCATTTAATTGAATGAGTTCACTAAGCTGACCGAATTAGAAACTCTGAATGGTATCTTACCGAACTATCAATTAGAGTTTTCTATCATCATAGTTGCATGGTTGGACCTTTGACCTGAGTCCCCAAAGATACCTTGTTTGGTGGAACTTGTACTTTGACCATTGACTTATGGATCACCGTTTAGATGGTCCAGTATAGCGATGGATCGGGTATAAAGAAAACTCGATGGAGGTAATTGAGCAGACAACAAGGGATCATCCACTCTCGGTAAGTAAGAGTGAATGTCCTATGGGATAGTACTCTAAATCCCTGGCCAGGGTAAATAGGATAATTAGAAAAGGAGTTTTTCAATTGATCCAATCCTGAGTACAGAATCCTATAGAGTCGGTACGTTAAGGAGTTAACAGTCGATGCCGTACTCCTTTCCGATCGGGACATTGGATGGATGAGAGTTTATATCCTTGCATTAACTGATGATAGAAAGGCTGAATTATAATGGACATATTCTAAAGGATGAGAGTTTATATGATTTGGTGCAAATTTTAATGGACGATTCCTTACAATTAGGTGGAGAGACTGAAATATACATACATGTGCTTAATAGTTGCATGAGTTCTATGAATTGACCAAATTAGAAACTTTGAATGGTATCTCATCGAACTGTCAATCAAGTTTTTCTTTTATCATGATTGCACTGTTGGACTTTTGACTGAGTCGCCAAAGATGTCTTATTAGGTGAATCTTGTGATTTTACCATTGACAATCATCGATTAGATAGTCCAGTACAACAATAGATTGGGTACAAGAAATTTTCAATGGAGGCAATTGAGTGAACAACAAGAGATCGTCCACTACCGGTAAGTGAGAGTGAATATCCTATGAGATAGTACTCTAAATCCCTTGTTAGCAGAAAAAATATTATTGGAAAAAAAATATTCCAATTGATTCGATACTAAGTACAAGATCTCGTAAACTCATTATATTAAGGAATTGACAGTTGATGCCATATTCTTATCTGACTAAGATATTTAATGGATGAGAGTTTATATCTATATGGTAACTAATAATGGAATGGTTCAATAGAGATAAGATTATTCTCATAAAAATTTGAGATTATAAGATGTGGTTTGTACCCTTTATGATTGATAAACTATTAAATTTTTTATTATATAATAAATTTAATTTAATTAAATATATTTTTTATATTTAATTAGTTTTTAACCAAATAGGCTATTGAGCATAATGAGTCACACACATAAGGACTTATCGATAACTACATGGGTATGGATGCAATTTATAAAGATTTTGGTTTTTCAGGAAACATTCCAATTCCTCTATAAATAGTGATGGTTTAAACAAAACTCTATCAAATTAAGGGTAACAACTACGTCCTCGGCCTCCTCCCTCATTCCTTCTCCCTATAGAGGATGTCCTCAACACAGTGGAGCTTCACTCAAGAAGGGTTCTCAAGTCTAATGCAAAGAGTTTTTCTTTGAAAGAAGTTTGTGTATATACACCACTAGAGACTGTGCACTTGGATGGTTTGAAGAGTTTGGGAAGTTCTTCCTTCTCCTCTCTAAGAGATTAGATGAATCCCTAATAGGTATATTCGAACCTATTTTGTTCGGTATTTGGTTTTCATTGTTTAATTTCAATCGAGACAAGATCAACATAAACTCATAGAAATCGTCGCCTTCACTACACTATATATCATAGGACGATTCTTTACATATGGGCCTAATAGCAACGGAGGAGGTAATTGGGCACATGAACTTGATAAAAGCATTAGTGTATATAGGTCCAATAGATGGACTAGGGTGCATGGGCCCGAACATGAGTGAAATAGTTGGGCACATAGGCCTAGTTGTAAGTGATGTCTGGCACATGGGCTCATTTGGAAATGATGAGGGGCATGAGGGACTAATTTAGAAACATGGGCACAATGGCCCATTTGGGTGATACGAAATGAGGGTCATGGTTTAAGGATAGATGATGACATTGAAGGAGGGGCGTGTGGGTCATTTTTTTAAAGATGGGTACTAAGGCCCAATTGAGGGATATGGAATGGTGGCAATGGCCCGAGGATTAATGATGATATTGAAAAAGGGGCACATGCGCCCAATTGATAAGTATGGGCACGTGGGCCCAATTTCAAAGGAAGGTAGGCATGTAGACCCAAATGAGAAGGATGATGCGGGCTCAGCTGATGAGCATGGTCATGATGACTCAGTTGAAAGAGATTGTGGGCATATGAACTCAATTAAGGAAAAGGAAGTGGAGATTATGGTGCAAGGATTGGCGATGAGAAGTTGACCTACCCAACTGGAGGGGGTCCTAGAATACCCATGCCATGGTGATCACTAATTATGGCTGATTCATGACTAGGTCCCCTTTTCTTTCTGAACTTCTCGACTGCCCACCGTTTAATCTAGACGTTGGTCACTCAGTTGGCTCTTCAACATGTAACTTCCATGGCGGACTTTTTTTTTAAATAAGAAGAAGGAAAAAAAAACCATGGCCGACTCAAGACCCTCCACTTAAGAGCATCCCCACCACCCATTTGATGGTAAGCTTAGTGGGTAGGATCAACTTAAAATGTAGCGTATTTGGACTGAGCAGGAGCGCTTTAGGCTCTCTCATTAAATTTGGAACTTAATATCTACTAAAAAGAAGAAGAAAAAAAAACCATGGCCGACTCAAGACCCTCCACTTAAGAGCATCCCCACCACCCATTTGATGGTAAGCTTAGTGGGTGGGATCAACTTAGAATTTAGCGTATTTGGACCGAGCAGAGTTCTTTAGGCTCGCTCATTAAATTTGGAACTTAATATCTACTAAAAGTGAAAATATTCACAAAAATGATTATAAAATTAAATTGTTCATGACTAGGATGGCATTTGTTTTGATTGAAACTAAAAATTTGATCTCTTAAATTAATGCCAACGCTTTTAGTTTGTGTTAACAAAGTTTTTGATTCGATTGATATTTTTATATATTATTCAATTTAGTGTTTACTTCTATCATCTACAAAGAGATTATGTCTTGAAAATTAAAAGTTAAATCATACAACTAATTTTAAGAGTTTTACTAACATATAAGAGACATGCTTATAGCTCGATTAAGACAAATAATCATACAATCTAAACATACCTCCAAGGTAAGTTTAGACCAATTAAACACAACTTAAGTGATGCCTCCCACAAGAGCATTGAGGACTGTCTAATAATCACGAGTATAACCGGTGGCAATGAGGATCATCAACTGTGAAAGCGAAGCAGGAAGAGATGAAAATTCATATACATGCTTTTAGGTTGGACATCTGTACTTCTGGCTTTGATGGTTCTGATGCCATCAAATCTGATCCAAAGACATGATTAGGGGGTGCAAAACCTTGCAAGAAGCTTCTCTAACCTTGCTTATTTATTGTGTTCAAACTCTTAACTCGATTCTATATTTGACAAATAAACTCAATCTATGTTTTAGAGATCAAGTTCAAATCCAAATAAAAACTCAACTCAAACTTAATGCAAAATCGAACTCAACACAAGACACATTTACGAAACTTTAAATTTAAAATCATTTGCGAAACACAACACAAGCTCTGCGTAGAGTTGTCTAATGTCAGTTTATTTAATAATTAATCATATTATAAACCCACTGGATGCTCTTAGCTTAATAATTTCAAATAGATGTTTAATCAAATAAATAATAAAATGTTAAAAAAGTACTTTATGCTCTATTTGGATTAAAAATCAAAATTGATACTAATCAGTTTTAATATTGATATTTGTAAAGGATAGACTAACATCAAAATTGAAAGTATTCAGTTGTATCACATATCATATTTTGTTTTACACTGAGTTTAATTATTGATATTAATAACCAATACTTATTGATAATTTATATCAATGCCAATGTCAAAATTGACGACGTACACAATACAGTCAACAGACGTTAATGCCTTAACGGGCGTCAGTTGACCAACTTATTAAGAAACAAGTTTTGTTTTGTTTTTTTTTTTTAACTTAACAAATTGAGTCAAGTCTTAACCTAAATGTCAGGTTATCTAGAGAGTAGCAACCTGTATGCAACCCCCAGACCTGATCAGATGACATCAGATGTTTCGTAGACAACGGTTGGTTGTAAACACTACCGAGCGGTGGCAGTGGGTACCTTGGCAGCTTGGCTTTTACCCTCATGCGGTGCATGTATTGTGTAGTTTTGACTTTTGAGGAATCAAAAACAACACACTGACTCTCAATACCAATTTATCTTTGTAGCGGAACATGCAATATTTGACACAACTTCAGGCAGGATAGCAAGAAACAAAGGTACCATCCAAAAACACAATTGGGTGCCCAGAAATACATTCCACAACTGAAGGTAACATCATACTCAATAATCCTAAAAGCTCTACGTCATAGTCCTACAGAGAACGATTTCCACTAGAAGCCTTTCCGGTGGCAGGGCACTAGTCATATTACTTGCCCCCTGGGAACAGAACCATACTTAACCTAAACCACGTATAAACCGCTTAGACCTACACCAGACACCAATCAACTATTTACACTTCAAATACCAGAGTAAGGCCTTTGACCGCCAAAACCAAGAAAAAGTGAAAAAAAAAGCTCTCAAGAAAATTTAGGAAGGATAAGAATAATAGCCCAAAAAAATTACAATACAACAGGTGCCTATGAAACAATTAGGAGATTATTTTCAAACCCATCATTGCGTACAATGGGCCGAAGTGGATCTATCTTCCAGATGCCATCGACAATGAACTTGATCTGCAAGAAGATTGAGTTAACAGCCATTCCACGGAGTCAGCAACCAAAAAGATATGAGAAGCCAATACCCACTTCATAACGTCCTGGATACAACTTCAGGTGCAAAGAAAATCTTCCCATGCTTGATCTCTCCATTTTTCTCTGCACATGTTAAAAAAAAGCATATACGCACTAACCAAACAGTTAAAGATGGAATGAGATGTTTATGCATGTTTCACAAAAAATGATAAACTGTAATTGGAGGAAAAATAAGTGGTATACATCTGGAGAAGAGAGAAGACCAAGAATCTGCCAAGTCTCAACTCACGGCAAGATGTGACCAATCTTCTATAGTGACAAAGGCAGCACAAATAATCGAACCTTATTTGTTAAATAGAAGCTCATACTATCTCAAACAAAACTTCTTTTTGTGACAAATCATCTATGGTGACTAAGGCAGCACAAATGATTGACTTATTTGTTACTGTAACTTTCTCAAACTTACATACGATTTCAAACGGCAGTTCAGTTTATTATATGATATAATTTGAATTTACAAACAACATAGACAAGGAAGTTAGCAAAGCACGAATCATCTTTGTTCACATTTGGAATCAAGGAATGTAAGTGAAGAAAAATGTAACGTAATTGTGGATGACAAAAGTCATAAAAACAATTCCCATCATCATTTTCCCATTGGTATCAAAGAACTGGATAGTGCATGTTAATCATATGATATAATTTGAATTTACAAACAACATAGACAAGGAAGTTAGCAAAGCACGAATCATCTTTGTTCACATTTGGAATCAAGGAATGTAAGTGAAGAAAAATGTTATGTAATTGTGGATGACAAAAGTCAAAAAAACAATTCCCATCATCATTTTCCCATTGGTATCAAAGAACTGGATAGTGCATGTTAATGCTATAAAATGTACAGAACCAAAGACAATAAACAAGCAACTGACCTGGCTGCTCCATCCATCAAAGGATCCTGATAATAAGACCTCTGAAGCAGAGTTTGACCAAACGACATAAGCAGTACGAAGGAGACTTGATGCCCTTCGAGATGCATCAATCTTTTTCTGCTTCTCATCTATGATCTTCTTTGCCTCACTTTAAAAAAGAAATACCATCTTACTATGGCAGTAAGCTAGGGAAACGGCAACTTAAGAAGAGTTGAGGAGAGCATCGCATACATTATTTCCAGTGCCATTTTGCCTTCTAGTACTGCCAGTTTTGCCTTTGTCGCCCTCAATTTATGATGTGCGTTCATTATTTTAGTTTCTTGCAACTCCCAAGCATCAGAAAGCCCATGTAGTTCCCCCAGGGAGCCTTCTTGATTCTAAGAAGTGTCAGAAAGAAAAATACATGATATCCTTGGATATCTCATGTAGTAAAAATGTGAACTATACTTACTAAAATATCATAAAATGGAACTTATTTGGGAATAGTAAAACATCCACTATGACATAAAATAAAACATCAGGACAAAAAAGACATCACAATTTTGACATGCGAATGACCACACTCTGGATAATTAAAAACAATTACAAAGAACTTTACAGTTTACACAGTAGCACTTGAATTTCTCGACCATATAGCAGAACAGTCAGACATAAACAATTATAAAAAAAATATTGAATAAGAAAAAGATTCAGCCAATTCTACCAATCTTAAGCAATCCAACCAATTTAGACTAACCCCAAGTTATCAGACAATCAGTGATCTACACCAATACCCGGAATCAAAGATTAGAACTTTGACTTATCAAAGTGAACAAATGACCAATAGGATAAGCTGATCTGATCTTTGCATCCATGGACCAAATCCACCCTACTGCAGAAAATCCATTCGCATTCTTCCCCACTCAACCCAATGAAATCCTCTTCCATGGTTTGAGATAGACCATGTTCTTTTAAGTTTTAAACATATGTATGCCCTAAGACAGAAGAACCAATTAATCAGGCCATACTAAAGGCTAGAACCATCGGTGGTAGCAAACAATCCTGATCTTATGAATTAGATCACAGATGTGTGGTATTGGATCTCCACCCTGATCAAAAAGCAAGCACTGAGGAAGAATCCCATACCTTGTCACTGACAAACATCCTAATTCTGAAGATCTTTGGTTGATTATATCAACAAGCAACTTGCAATATCTAGTCCGAATATCCCAGAACCAATCCTACAGATCCTTTGGGTATTGAATATCTTTTTGGATACATTATTTGCATAGGAAACATGTGGAAGTCAAGAGAGGCAATTCTACCTCAAACAGGTCCTGAAAATCAAGTATAGATAGTTTTTAGCAATCTCAAATTAATGAATCTCTACCTCAACCCACAGAATTAATCACCTCCTTTCCCATTCAAATTGTTTCCCAGGTCACTGTCTGACATAAGCAACACAATGGATAACTTCACAAGATCTTAGGAAGACCATGCCCACGTGTTAACCTTCAGTTTCATTTATTGATGTGATAAGTTTTATTCTTCATCATCAAGCATAATGGGTTATGTATATGTTAAGTACAAACTAACTATCAAAGGCAATTGCCTCAATCACATAGGTGATGAGGCAAGGCGAGATGATTGGTGAGCATTTTGCCTTGATCATAATCGCATGAGGTAATCGTCTCTTTCACTTAGCCCATCAATGTGGTAACCTCATTGATGCGGGACGGTAGAGGAGGTGCCGCCATTCCCGCGCGCGTCGGCGGGCCCGAGGAGGATGTACCGAGCTGATGGGGTGCTAAACCGAACCGAAGCCAAGCCGAACCGAACTGAAAGGTGCTGAAACCGACCTTGGACCGCGTCGAACCGGGATGGTAACTGCTGAACCGGGCCCGAAATCCACCGAACCAGACCTCACGGCCGCTGAACCGGGCCCACAAGGGCTGAACCGGTCCCAAACGGTGCTGGACCGGCCTGTACCAGCCCAAAATAGAGTGAACCGGCCGGTTTAAGGGGTGAACCGGCCGGTTTAAGTGGTGAACCGGGTTTTGGAGGCCTGAACCGGGGTCAAACAAGCCTGAACCGGGTCAAAACCCACTGAATCGGCCTCTGGATGGGTGAACCAGGCCTGAACCAGCGGTCGGACCCGGTCTGGGCGCTAACCCGGCGGTTTGGCCCGTTGGCGGGCGAACCGTCGCCCGGGCCGGCCGGCAAAGGCGAACCGGCGCCGGCTCGGCCGGCGCCACTTACGCAGCGGGCCGCGGGGGGGGGGGGGGGGGGGGTCGGCGCCGCGCGACCGCGCGACTAATCCCCCCCGGCGGGGGTCGTGGCGTCTCCTCGGCGCCCCCGAGGGTTGAAGGGGGGGGGGGCGGGGGCCCCCGCCTCATTGCGATGGAGTCCGGCGGTCGCGGCGGCCTCGACGGCACCGGGAACGGAGGGGGGGAAGGCCGCGGCAGCGGCGGCCGGAGACTCCGACGGCGCCGCCGGATCCTCCTCTTCTCTCCTCCTTCGTCGCCGTTGACTAGCTTCGCCGGAATGAGGGAAGTTTGGGGTGTCTTCGACAGTCGACGGAAACGGATGGGAGTCCGGACTCGCGGCGGCTAGGAGGAGGGAAGGGGTTATCGGAGGGCTCCGTGGGAGGCCAATGGACCTGTGGGAGGTGGCTTGTGGGGCTAATAAGGCGTCCGGGGTGGTGGTGGTCGGTTAGAGCTCGCGGGGTGTCCCCGCGGGTGCGGACGGAACCGGAACAGGGGGGGTCTGTCGCAGGGGCTTCCAGCGGGGGAAGGGGGACCGTAGGGGTGAAGGGGGCTGCTGAAGGGGTCGAGGGGAGGTGAGGGACTGAGGTGGGAGGGTCCGGACAGACCTAGGGCAAGATCTCGACGAAGGCGTTGACGGAGGTCGGAAACATGACGGGACAGGGGGAAGAAGGCACCGGACCTAGCTCCGGAGGTGAGGAGGAACACCAGGAAGGGGAGGGGAGAACCGGGAGCACCCGGAGGTGAGGGAACGACGCCGATGTCGGAGGGGGAAGGGAAAAACGGGAGCTTCTCTCCTTACTTCAAAACATCCATCTCTTTTTCATTCAAAGACTTGGGCTCTTTAAATAGAGCTGGACATTACAAGATGGACCTCTAAAAACCCTAATTACATATATGTCCTCTAAAGGACTAAAATAAAAAGAAAGACTCAAAGGACTTTAACTATTCAAATAAAATGCATAAAAATAAAATCCTAACACTACGAAATAAAAGAAATAACTACGTCGTTTCCTGAGGACCCGGAAGACGCTATCTCCGAACAAACGGACGATCCGGTCCGTACCGGTCCCCATCATTCTCCCCCGGTTGCGAAAAACTCGTCCTCGAGTTTTGTAGTGCCGTACGATCAACACGGCTACTACTAAAACGGAGGACGGCGGTAGTGCGACCCGGGTGAGAACAAAGTGAGACTGGGAAGCTGCAAGGTAACCGCGTAAGGTGACCCGGACGGTGTCGTACGTGCCGTCAAGCACCAACTGGGTACTCTGTCGAGTCAACTATGCGCGGATCCTCCGGAATGCCTCGGTGGTCAGCTCTATCGCCAGCCTCCATAACTCCGTGCCGTCAACTCGGTCGGGATGGCTCGATCGGTCTCGGCCTCGACAAGGTGTCGCCGCTCCGTCGTCGCCGCCTCGCGCAACTCGTAAGCCGCTCGGTCGGCTCAACCTCGATGGCTCGTCTCGCCTCGGCATCTACGGGGCACCGTCGCTCATACTCTGCGGCAAGCTCTGGACTGGCCTCATAAATTACCTCGATAAACGTGTAAGGCTGCTCCTCAGGCACAAGCCACTGGGCACCAGTGTTGCCGATGCAGATCGGCTCTCTCAGTGCTCTGTACTCCTTGGGCCACAAGGTAAGCTCTCGAGCGAATGTGTCCAAATCTGCCTGCCGATCAACTAACCACTCTAACCCGGGACGAGGCGGCTCCGTAGGGAACTATCTCGCACTGTGCATCTTCTACGTACCGCACCGTCCACGGTCTAAGTCGGCCTCCGACAATACGAGCAAACCGGATATAAGCTCGACCATCCTCGACCACCTCGATAATCCGAGCGATCAACACGAAAAGAGACCGCGAGATGACGCCGTACGAAGAGCCGGGACAGAAATGCTGTGGTGTGCACCTCCAACGGTAATGTGACGTCAAAACTGAAGTGCCGATGTCCCGCGCAATGTAAGGATCCCGACTCGTGGAAACAAGTCGGCGCCGGCTCTGATACCAAACTGATGCGGGACGGGAGAGGAGGTGCCGCCATTCCCGCGCACGTCGGCGGGCCCGAGGAGGATGTACCGAGCTGATGGGGTGCTGAACCGAACCGAAGCCAAGCCGAACCGAACTGAAAGGTGCTGAAACCGACCTTGGACCGCGTCGAACCGGGCTGGTAACTGCTGAACCGGGCCCGAAATCCACCGAACCAGACCTCACGGCCGCTGAACCGGGCCCACAAGGGCTGAACCGGTCCCAAACGGTGCTGGACCGGCCTGTACCAGCCCAAAATAGAGTGAACCGGACGGTTTAAGGGGTGAACCGGCCGGTTTAAGTGGTGGACGGGGTTTTGGAGGGCTGAACCGGGGTCAAAGAGGCCTGAACCGGGTCAAAACCCACTGAACCGGCCCTGAACCGGCCTTTGGATGGGTGAACCGGGCCTGAACCGGCGGTAGGACCCGGTCTGGGCGCTAACCCGGCGGTTTGGCCCGTTGGCGGGCGAACCGTCGCCCGGGCCAGCCGGCGAAGGCGAACCGGCGCCGGCCGAGCCGGCGCCACTTACGCGGCGGGCCGCGAGGGGGGGGTCGGGGCCGCCCGGGGCGGCACCGCGCGACTAATCCCCCCCGGCGGGGGTCGTGGTGTCTCCTCGGCGCCCCCGAGGGTTGAAGGGGGGGGGACCCTTGCCTCGCTGCGATGGAGTCCGGCGGTCGCGGCGGCCTTGACGGTGCCGGGAACGGAGGGGGGGAAGGCCGCGGCAGCGGCGGCCGGAGACTCCGACGGCGCCGCCGGATCCTCCTCTTCTCTCCTCCTTCGTCGCCGTCGACTAGCTTCGCCGGAATGGGGGAAGTTTGGGGTGTCTTCGACAGTCGACGGAAACGGATGGGAGTCCGGACTCGCGGCGGTTAGGAGGAGGGAAGGGGTTATCGGAGGGCTCCGTGGGAGGCCAATGGACCTGTGGGAGGTGGCTTGTGGGGGTAATAAGGCGTCCGGGGTGGTGGTGGTCGGTTAGGGCTCGCGGGGTGCATGGAATGCGATCTCCCGAGAATCTCTCGAGATCTCCCGAGAATCTCTTTTCTTCCGTGCGTCCGAGAAACGAGATCGCCGAAACGAGAATATCTATGTAGTACCTGTGATACCTTGATCTTCTCTGCCTATTATTATCTCCAATTTGTTAGATGATTTTGTTAAGTTTCCTTCTTATATTGCCAATTTTATTATGGAATCCATCAAAATATTCATATAAACATTATTGTTTGATAAAATTTCCTAACTTAATATTTTAATGACTATATATGTACAATTGACTCAAAATGTTATCAATCTCCTATCCATATTGTTCAAGATGAAACTTTGGTTCATGCTAACAATAGTTCAACATCTCTATATTATGCTTTTAATTCTCTCACAACTTATTTTAATATTTAATATGAGTTCCTTTGTCCCTTTTAACAAGATTATATGACATTCTACATTTAAACATGTACATTGATTGGTATTTTCAAGATCTAATCCCTTGAGATTTTTTCGAGATCTTTTATCTTCAATCTCCGTGAGATAAAATATATATGTGAGATGGCAATCATTAGGTAAAGTATACCCTGCATAAATGAAATCCGAGATCCGATCTCCCGAGATTTTTCCGAGAATCTCACGATATCTCCTCTTTCACGCTTCCGAGATGAAGCCGAGATCCGAGACGACAATCCTTGGCGGGGTGTCCCCGCGGGTGCGGACGGAACCGGAACAGGGGGGGTCTGTCGCAGGGGCTTCCAGCGGGGGAAGGGGGACCGTAGGGGTGAAGGGGGCTGCTGAAGGGGTCGAGGGGAGGTGAGGGACTGAGGTGGGAGGGTCCGGACGGACCTAGGGCAGGATCTCGACGAAGGCGTCGACGGAGGTCAGAAACATGACGGGACAGGGGGAAGAAGGCACCGGACCTAGCTCCGGAGGTGAGGAGGAACACCGGGAAGGAGAGGGGAGAACCGGGAGCACCCGGAGGTGAGGGAACGACGCCGACATCGGAGGGGGAAGGGGAAAAACGGGAGCTTCTCTCCTTGCTTCAAAACATCCATCTCTTTTTCATTCAAAGACTTGGGCTCTTTAAATAGAGCTGGACATTACAAGATGGACCTCTAAAAACCCTAATTACATATATGCCCTCTAAAGGACTAAAATAAAAAGAAAGACTCAAAGGACTTTAACTATTCAAATAAAATGCATAAAAATAAAATCCTAACACTACGAAATAAAAGAAATAACTACGTCGTTTCCTGAGGACCCTGAAGACGCTATCTTCCGAACAAACGGACGATCCGGTCCGTACCGGTCCCCATCACTCATCCACCTCAGAGTCAACCCAAATTGAGTAAGAACATAGATGGTAACCCTATCTCAGCCTTGCCCAACCCCACATGGTCCTGGTAGCTTCTTCCTCCCTCACTCATCTCCCAACGTTCTAAGTCCCCTCTAGCTCTCACTAGCCATCCTTCAGCCCCTCCCCTCGAGCCTCTATCCCCTCACACTCTCTCCCTCGAGCCCCACCCAACTCCCTGTCCCCTTTCCCCCTTCGTCGTGGCCCTTACATCCCAATCCATCAGTCCTCTCCACCCTCTCTCACAGTCGTTGCCAACTTCATTGAACTTTTTCTCATTTTTTCGTACAAAAGTTAAATGCATTGTCATACTTATGACATTTTATATTTCAGTTTTAAATGCATTAGTGTCTCATAAATGTACATATAAAATACTAAAATTAAAATATATGTTAAAAATATACTGTCTCAATCACGTTAGGTACCCACCTCCAGAGCATAAGACAAGATGAGGCCCTCCTTGCCTTGGTTGCCTCATGTTTAGGACAACATAAAGTACAAAAGATAAATTTTATTCTTCAGCTTTGTATGACTTTCACAAGGAAGACCATGGCACTTGGGTATTCAATCCACCAAGCTGTTGGCAAGGCCAAGAAAATGAGAAACTTCAGTGGCTTAGGATAAAAGCTATGAAAAAAAAGGTATTGTCACCTGCACTGCCACATAAAACTCCTCGTTGTGGGTGCATTTCACTTCACTCAACGTCAGAACAAAGAATGTCACAAGATGTCCATGGATAGGATGCTACTTATGTCAATGTCTGAACCATCATTGGAGAAGACAAACACCTTGAAGAAATTTGACAAATGTATGAATCATCATGTCCTAAAATGTCAGACCTACCCTATGCCCAATGCATGAGTTGCACTCAAATGCCACACAACTCCTGATCACTACAACCAGAACCTTTCGTACCCTTTATGGCCTTCACTAGCTATATATTTGCTCCTGCCTCACTCTACATAGCCGTCGTCAACTCATAAGCCTAGTTTCCTACCTATTGTTTTAATGTGGTAATGCAAATTATATGGCTTTCAATCTGCTCCTCAGGCATCCATTTAAGCTTTATTAAATAAATTATGGGGTAGTAATAAACGTCAAAGCATTAAATGCAATTTGTATAGATGCCTAAGTATTTTAATTGACCTAACATCTGATACAGGACTGCATTGAGAAGCCACACGTTGAATTCATGATCCAGCATCCTTTTCGTAAGCTGCTTGATCTCCATGAGGCCCTTTTCTCCTTACTGTCTCAGAAAGTTTGTCATGCCATCCGGTTTAGCTCCAGAAATTATTTGAGGTTGAGTCACAAACTGGTGCCTATAGAATCTGGCCAAACAGGAAATGGATGGAGAAGAGATACGGTAAAAGGTGAGACCTGCATGGGTTTGCAAGAGCCTGGTTAACATTGAGTGGTCAAATAAAGCTGGTCAAGATGCAATTCTGCTGGTTATTTGGAGAAGTTAATTGCCCTGAGAGCTGAGCTTGTAAGCTGAGTGTTGCTGATCAGGCCAAGCTGAAAAAATTATAATTGTACCAATTGCAGGCCCATGGGATGGACTGAACTTAGTCATAGAGGTGGAGCACAACTGATGAAATCCTACCATGCTGGACAGCAAGGTCTTGGCAGAGACACCCAGGGATGAAGGCTAGAAAACAGTGAAATAATGCAAGATGGGCCTTCACATTTGGTTGCAGAGTGATGACCAAGTTCATTCATCATGGCCAGACAGATTGATGGTGAAGTGATTTTAATGGACCCATGTAGTCTAGATAGAGACAGAAAATGAAAGAAGGGAATGGAAATTTCTAGTTGTGGCAGATACAGGGATTTTGGAGGTTAGATCTGGCATGGACGAGAATGGTTGCTGATTGCCTGTAGCCACATGACTAAGAATCATCAACAACCGATCTATGCAGTCAGGCATAAGGCTTGAAAAGCCTGCAAGAGAGACCATAGTTCCCTGAGATGACCCACAAATAAGAACAATGAACTGCAGGAATTTTTTGGGAACCCAGCATGGAAAATTAAGGGGCAATGCCTCTGTGTTATTGCTGGAAGTAGAAAGAAAACGAACCACAAGTCAGAAAGACGTCAGATATCAGTTATGAGCCACCGGAAGATGCATCAGCAATGACCTTTTTTTTTTACAGCCAGAGGTGGATAAGATAATTGGAAATTCATCTACACATAAAAGACAAGAACTATGCTATCCGAGGTGCTCGTCTCAAGCACCTAGGTGCCAAGGCACGGCCTCGCCTCAGTAGTTCTCACCTTGCCCAGATCCAAACAAAATAAGGGCCGGATCCAGTAACTTAAAATCCTCTCCCCACCCTGAAACCCCTAAAGTCCAGTCTTCCACCCCAAGGCTCTAACATCTTGATGCCCTACAAGTCCTATAAGTGAGTTTTTTTATGTTCTTCAAAAGTTTAATGTTATATATAATTATATATTAAAAATATCTCTCCTTGAGCACTTAAGGCCTCACACCTTAGATAACGTGGGACCAGAGAAGAAAGGTTAGGAGCATGAGACAGCATAGGGAGACTTCCAGAGGAGAAAGAAAGGACAAGAACAGAGAAGGGATAACGTTGGTGACGACTCACTAAAGATGGAGAAGATACCAGATGAGAGAGAGAGAGAGAGAGAGAGAGAGATTGAGACACACCAAGAAGAAAAGCAGGGTCAAAGAGAAACGACAAAGAAAAAATTAAGTGTAGAACAAGGAATTCCAAGTCAGCGCCAGGATCGGGATCAGTTAGGGACAATCCTCATTGGGATCTGGATTGGATCGGCTGGCTCAGTCAATCATCAGTTCATCCAACAGCCAGAAAAAAAGCAAGAATGAAGATAAAATAAATACCTGGATGACAGTGAGCATGATTCCGGTCTAATCCAACCCTGATCAGGGTCAGAACGCCACTGGAAAATGGCAAAGGGCAGCACTGTTGCCGCCCCTGCATCTTCCCCACCTGTTATAGTAAATATAGAGGGAGGCAGCACCACTGCAGCCGATTCAGGTGGCTTGGGGTTGGATAAGGGCAGGACTGCCCAATCCAAAACAATCTTGGCCATAGTTGTCAAAGCGGCTGCCTATGTGGTGCCTAGGTGCCGGTTAGGGGGCTAAACCTCAAGCACCTTGAATTCTGCCTTCTTCCCTTCGGAGATGGCAGGCGCACAGACCACCCAGGCAAACAAAGAACCTGCCCAGGTGCCTTAGCACTAGGGACCTGATGATCCAGGCCGCCCTTCCCACCCACCCAGTGGACCACTCCAATTACCAGTTTAATTTTTTAAACCCCCCCCCAAAATGTCCCCTCACCCTGATTTCTTGTTTGTGCCCTAGCTGTGGATCACCATTCTCCTCTAGCCAGGGAAACTCGCTGCCAACACCATAAAAACATTGAGGTACATTCACCGTCACCCCCTCTTCCATGTCACACCAGCCACCCCTCTTCCTCTATTTTGTCTCTGCTGGTTACCCCTCTTCTCCCACCCTTTGTCTCCCCACCTGGCTCACTCCTCCCACTGGGTAACCCTTTTCCAGGTGGCCACCACTCAAAACCATTCCTACCCGGCTGCCACCTCTCTCCCCTTCCTGCTCCACTGCCACCACCTCTCCTCTGTCTCACCATGCCCCTCCAGCCCACTCCTGCCCCGCCTCTCCGTGTCTTGACAGCCACCACCTCTCCGTGTCTTGCTGTCACCAGTCCAGCCTTATCATCTCTTACTGCCTTACTGCCTAGGTGATAAGGGACCTTTTGAGCACCTGGCCGCCTTTACAACTAAGATCCTAGCTGACAAAAGAATCTGCCAAGATTGGGCTCTCCCACGGGATTGGGTCAGCCTATCCCAATCTAAATCTAGATTGGCCAATCCTACAAATCATGGGTAGAAAGAGAGAAGAGAAGAGCAAGGATGACACAATGAGTGGTAACAGAGAATATGAAAAGGTGGAGATAAAAGTGTGATCGCTACTATGATAAGAAGTGGATCTTGGACTGCGAAGGTATGAAGTTGTCAATCACATGCACTGCCAATGATCACTCCACACCCACATCCATCGTTGGTATATTTACTCTTAAAACAAGTTCAGAACTATATTTACTCTCAAAACAAGTACAGAACTATGAATCATAAAGTTAAAGGATATGTAGGCTTTTGTAAGTTGTAACCATGAATTATCACTGACAGCAAGCATAAGCTATGTTTTGCCGTCAAAGAAAGATCCCATCAAAAACATAAACTAAAGTTGCAATTTTTTAATACCTTAGGCAACTAAAGGTCAAGACTTAAAAAAGAAGAGTACCTTGAGTGATAGAATTGCATCAGATGTAGAATTAAAAGAGCCAAGTACAGAAGAAAGCTCAGCCTGCAGTTGCTGAAGACGTGAATATATCTGATCTTGATCACTATGAGCAATCCAACTAGCTTTCTTCCTTCCATTTCTTTCTTCATTAGCACCATGATCTATGGGATATGCATAATCATCTATAGAGGTGTTATTAAAATTTTCTACCTCATTTATGTTTCCAAGAAATATTTCACCTGTTTAAGTGAGAATTAGAAATAAATATATGAAGAAAACTTGTAATAAGAGATTTAATAGAAACATCCTTCATACCTCCATCAAAATCAGGGAAGAACTGATTCTTGGAGTCTAATGAAATGGATTCGTTACCCTTTGCCATGCCATTAACTGTCCTTTTAGTTGCAAAGAAAAAATAGACAGTAACAAGTTTACAGTTAGAATTTTACATGCTTGTAGAAAAATAATCTAACAGCTTCTAAGAGTAGAAAAAATCAATAAAAATATTGATCAAGCAGGTAAAAAAATTTAAAGATTTTGGCCCACTTTCTTGCCATAGTTACTAGATCATACGAAACAAAGGAAGGTTAAAATTGATACGTCATCAATTAAGGAGGTAAATGAATCTGGTTTTACAAATTACAATTTTGACTTCATTAAAAGCTGTAGATGTTTTTTGAGTTGCAACTCGAAAAACATCTACAGCTTTTAATGAAGTCAAAATTGAGCCGCTCGATGAAGTCTTGTTTCCAAATTAGGTATTGACTTTTTGGATTGTGTTCATTCTAAGTTACATTACCTTTCATATAATTGTAATATTTCCATCATGGTAGCACACATCAGGTTGGATCAGCCAATCGAGTTGGTTTTATCATGGGACGACCAAAGCCCATGATGGATTGGCCGATCCAACCCCACAACAGATCAACTGGTCCATTGCAGGACAGGAACCAGACCAGCCTGTCATGGGTGGACACTGGACAGCTGTAGTGACACATCCAGCCAATTATGGGCCCCTAGATCAGCCCGGATCAGCAAACCAGGCCCAAATGCCTTTTGTAAATTTTAATTTTGTATTAGTTTATCTATTTTAATATATTTTATTTTAGGCATTATCTTTGAGACCTACTGTAGTCAATTTTATAAAATGTCTATCTTAGAGACTTTACTATAAAATGTATTTTGAGCACCCATAAAAAATATTTAATACACAAAATTATTTAAAACATTTAAAATTAAAATATATATAATCAATTAAATTAATTAAATACTCTACTTCTTTCTCTATAAAATGTAGAAGAGAATCATAATGTAAAGTAGGGCTAAAATGCAACATTTCAATTTTCAATATGTGCATTACAAAGAAGAGACCTGAATGTAACATTTCGGTAATTTCCTTGTTTGGAATTAGAATAGACATGTTTTTATAATTTTGTTATCCATGGTTCTTTTTTATTTTTTGACATAAAAAACTTTTTAAGGTTTGGATCCAATCTTGGTCTGTATCAGATGCAGATCAGATCCAGATTGGCCAGATCAGCCAATCCTGATTAGGAGCTGACCGATCTACTCCAGACTCGTGATCCTTCCTATCTTGATTTCCGTCACATTATTGAATGGATTATTATAGCATATTTGCATTGTGACTTCTATTACTTAATGCAAAGGCCACTTTCCAGTGGACACTACTGCACTTAGTAACGTATTAAACACGTATGAATCAAACCATGATTCACGGGTCATCCCCAGGCTAGATCAGGTCAGCCAACTTGATCGCTTTTCAAGCAACCGGTCTAGCGGTGACCCAGGCCCGGACCGATAATGGGATCAAGCAACCCGGTGCAGGCTGATGCGAACCCGTGACCCAGTCGGCCGAATGGTTGGTCATGTTAGCAGCAACCAACAGTCAGTGGGCTCCAAGAGCCCCCCTCCTCCCCCACTACCCTGGGGAGCCTTGGAGGCCCAAGGGCTTCGTTTCCCTCTCACCCCCCCTCTCTCTCTAAAGTTCTCTAAGCTTGTTTTCTAATTTAAGTTTGTGTTAATTAATTTGGGATTTTTTTTGTTAATTCACTTGCTATTCCCATTTTTGAAGTTTTCATCTTAATTTGCTAAATTTCATTATTCAATAAGTCTTCTCCAAGTCATGAGAGTTCCTGTTCGACCTAAAATGGCCCGACTTGACTCCATTGCATGTTAGTGTCAACGAAACAAAGAAAAGTTAAATGTAAGTATTGCAATAAAATTATTTATGGCAAAACTTATCAATTAACATATTATTTTGCCGGTATCAAGAGAGATGTGACATCGTGCATATGGACTCCACCCGAGGTACAAGCACAATTTCGAACTCATCTACAAGGTTTAGAAAAGTCAAAAGAAACTTCAAAGAGACATAAGGACACTGTCCATGAAGAAATTGGGGAACTGTCAAAGCGTTTGGTACATATATAGGGTACCGGACAAGAGTGCTCGAAAACCCCTCAATACGAAGATTTCGAGGAAGGTACATAATACTTAATCTGTAATAATTCATATCCATATATAACAAAAGGTACTTAATTATTATTTTTCATTACAAACAAGTGACTTAGCACAAGCGATGGAGACAAGCTGGAGGTCGTTTGCCGACGAAGGCATGTATCGCCATACCGGCCGATTTATGGGTCAGGGTTTGGACAATGAAAGCGGGCGTGGAAGTGGGAGTGGACGCGAAAGTGGGAGAGGATCAAACTCAAATGAAGAGCAAGATATCTATGATCTCACAAGAGATGACAATTCCACAATAGGTCTCGTAAATCTCATCATCACACGACCACAACAAAAACAAACTATCAACACAGTAATGAAGAATTTAATGTTATGCAATGAAAAAATCAAGCGGATGACTTTGAGATGGTTCTTCCACAGTAACATACCACCCAATGCTGCAAAGGGGCCTTATTACGAGTCGTTGATCAACACTATAACCGACGTCGGTGGAAAAGTGCCAAGACCGACACCGAAAGAGATATACAACACGTATCATCTAATGAATGTGCAAGATATTAAAGAATATGCGAAGTCATGTGAACGTATCTAGGACGAACGGGGATGCACATTGATGACGAACGGTTAGTACCTATAAATTTAACACTTATTACTCTACAAGTCTTTATTAATTTTAAATTTAAATCTAATATAATTCTTCTTCTTAATAGCTATAATTAGGAAGACGATGATCAACTTTCTAATATATTGTCAAGTCAAGACCGTCTTCTAGAAGTTCATGGATACATCTAGATAAGTAAAAAATGTCAACTCTCTATTTAAATTAATTGATGGTGTTATCGAAAAGATAGGAGAGGATCGAATTGTCCAAGTAGTGACAAACAATGTAGCAACCTATAAAGCTATCGGGTATATGTTGATGGTCAAGAGATCAAAATTATATTGGATATCATGTCTCACTCATTATTAGATTTAATGTAAAACGATATTTGCAATGATTCCCAAATAAATAAGATAGTTAAAGCCATCTAATACATTTCATCATTCATATACAATCACAACTTCATCATTAACCTAATGAGACAACACACGAAGAGTCAAGAGCTCCAACAGCCCAAGGCAACCCGGTTCACTTCTCAGTACATTTCTTTAGAGAGCCTCTGCCAACATAGGTGTTTCCTACCTAAATATTACTTTCACTAAAGTGGGCTAGTTGGATTACTAGGACTAGTCCATCAAATAAGAGAAAAGGGAGGAAGGTAAAAAAGACCTTAGAGAGTGGAGATTTTTAGTGGCTTACAAAGAAGACACTTGATATAGTTGGACCATTAGTCAAGGTCCTTAAAATAGTAAATAAAAAATAAGAAGGCCGACATGGGATACTTTACGATGTACTTGAGCGGGCCAAGAAAGATATATCGAAGAAGGTCTCGGATTTCAACATTTGATAGGAGATCATTGACTGTCGATGAGAGAGAACACTATATCATCATATACATACAACAAGTATATTATTTACAATTAAGTTACATAATATATGTCAATTAAAATTCTTTTCTTATGCTTGATATTAACAATGATCTTTTTTATTGCCAATTATCCAATCACTTTTTTAACCTAGGATATTGTTACAACCCAATTTTCAAGCCTATTAATAAACTCTTAAGTAATGTCAAGGAAGTCATTCGTAGGATGCCTAGGGATGATGATCGCTCAATTATGGCGATGTGAAACCTCGAGATCAAAGATATATATAAAATATTGATATATAAAAAATATGTTGCGGTGTATGGTTTGAAAATTCATTTGACTTCCGTTTATTTGAGAATCGAATTTTCATTATCTCATCTTTGGCTATTATGAAAGTATATGATATTTCATAAAAAAATATTAACCAAAATATGTGGTATGCATATAAAATATATATGTCGAGGTTAGGGTTCATAAAGTTTGTCTTTGGACCTCTCTCCATCAGAAGTTGCGAATTTCCGATGTTAATTACATCGAGATTCTCGAACACTCTTGATTAACTGTCGTAGCAACTCGTACATGAAAGAAAAATATTCATCCACAAACACAATCACATGGGAATTATAACCCATAAAATCAATGGAATGCAAACTTAATATTTAAGTCCAACGCATAATGACCATATAAGGTCAATGGCAAATGCAAAACTTAGTATCTAAGTTTGATTTATGAAATATGGGTGAGGATTCCAACCATATCTATATACTTTGCATGAGATTAGCCATTTCAACATATGTTGGATTATTAGAGCTAATCTAGATCCGAGCATATTCAGATCAAATTTTATGTTGATTTCATATAACTTCCTGTATATTTGAACAAGATGAAATCCGTCCACACATACCATTTTTATGGTCTAAGTCCTTTCTTTATTGGACTTATGTTATCTTCACTTAAGTCTATCATCTTAGACCTAGTGGTGAAATCAGAAATTGTTTAAGTCTTTATGCCTTGACTTAACATGTGCTCAAGATGTAACCTTTTTCATAAATTTCGGAGAATCGAAGAGAAATATATGCTTGGATCCGGAAAAAGACCAAAGTCTTCTCCTCACGTATATTTAACCAATGGGTTCTTGAGGATATCCTAGGTTTGGATAGTTGGACACCCCCAAATTCCAAGTCTTGCAAACTTAGACTTGGTGCAATGGCATATGTGCCTGATTTGGTTTGCTCATGGTGGTGACCGAAATCTAGGACTTAGAAGTCCTTTTAATCCAAGCACCTTATATGCTTATCCCCATCCAGCTTGGCTAAAGGCATACTTAGAGTACCGGTCCTAAAGAGATATATTTCTAAGATGTCCTGGGTCCAAGATTTATTAACATCATCATTCAGACTTTAAGCTCAGAAATTGTTTCAAACTTATCTTTTCAAAAAGTTCATTCATGGGTTATGGAGCTCTTGTCTTAGGTGTTGATGGATGAAAGCTCCGGCCTGCCATAAACAATTAGCCTGAGCAATTAGCTTCTAATTGTTGCCGGGACTTAGCTCCAAATCTGTTCCCTATGCTGCCTTTTCCTAAATCTTGACATACCCGTCTTAGGATTTATCATAAATCATCATTCAAATCATTTCCCCCTTTAACATCCGGACTTCACCAGAATTTTGTTTAACTTAGGCCCTGCTTATCTATGGGCTCTAGACCTTGACTATTATCCTGAATAATCAAAGATGAGGATCCTGTTTGACTTAGGATTATGTCCTTGACATAAATGCCAGCCATGCTTCCGAGCAACCAGCTTCTAAATACCACATGGGTTTGGGTCTATATCTGACCCGGAAGATGGTCATAGGATGGTCATGGTTTCATACCTTAAAATCTATTCTTGATAGATACTCTAGTCATCTTGTATTGAGCCTGAAATACTATGCAAAGTAAGGCTTGTATAAGCCTGAAGTACCTGTCATCTGAACCACCCAAGCTCAGCTACCAGCCTGTCACACAGGACCCTTGTGCATACCAAGGGGTATCTATCTTAACCTCCTGCACAAGCCCCTCCAAAATCCGGTTACATTCAGGTCCAAGGCTATCTTAAACCTTCTCTTTATATGACCGAGAAGCTCATCAGAGCTCTGTTTAAGCTAGGTCCTGCTCAAGGATGAAGACCCTATTTGATTTTTGGCATAAACATCAACCTGAAACTGAACAGATAATTCCTAAGTCCCACCTAGATTCGGACCTATCTCTAACTCTGATATGGGTCTTAGACCGGCCATGATTCTATGTTAAACCATGCTTTAAGGTCTGTGACATAAGGCTTGTTTAAACCTGCAACACCCATATTCTAAACCACTCTGATTTGGCCACAGACCTTCATATAAGACCTTTATATATATACCTGTGAAATACTTATCTTGGCCTCCTCAATGATTAAAATATGTTCAGATCTGAAGATAGCTGAACACCCCTTCTTTCTGGACCAGGTGGCCTATGGCCGGAAGGTTCATGTTATCAAGGTCAAAGATATGAGCTTCCGGGGTGGGGATTCTTACACCTTATTGCTAAAGCTGGAATTCCAAAGCCCAAGATGCCCTAGGGGGGTCAGATTTGAAAGTCTATTTTGAGGGCTGACTCCCATGACTCCCCTCCTTCTCTTTGACCTGCAACCATTTAATTTCTTGCAGTCCCTAAATAAATGTTTTAATTTTGAAAGCCCTCATTTGTATATGCTGATGTATGCGCAATAAGTCATACACACTAACATGTTCCGGAGTCTTAATGCTCCGGCCTGTGATAGGTGAGGTCTGATTGAATCAGACTGTGCTTGGACCTGAATTAGGCATTGGAAACTTGATTCTGTTCAGCCTTAAGATTCAGGCTCTAGTTTAGGCTAGTACTCATATGTCCAGCCTCTCATTCATTATCAGATTTAAGAACAACCCTCTCCTATTTATTTTGAACAGATAGATCAGAACCTAGACGTCTAGGTCCTAAAATCAAGTCTTCAATCTGTCTGAAACCCGAAGGCTAGAGTTCAGTCCAATCTATTGTTAGACTGTATGTACTTCTTGCTCTCTTATGTTCGGAATTAGTTCCTTCAATCAGATTCTTATAAATCATACGTATATATATAAGAGATGATCCTTGATCACCATCATATGGGTATCAATACATGTGCCTTATTCATGTCGTACATTGCAGAACATATTCTGATATGGTAGATTTAAATATGACCACAACTTTATCATGTCGAGGTCATCTCATCCTCCTTGGAAGTATATATCTCCATGCATAGGAAGAACTCATCTCATAGGGGGTTTGGCCTGCAATTAGCCTTCTCTACTGTGAGATGGATCAAAGGACTGTGTACATAATTTCAGTCCTGCCCGGGGCATATGCATTGAACTAGGCCCAACATTAGGCCACAATCATGTCCTGCTGTGGGTATGAATTTGTCCATAGGCACTCTCGGCCTCCTGATTTCATAGCCAGTAGATCATTCATTTATAACTTGTGCACTTGTTATGCTCAGCCATCATGGAGTCTTCAAGGCACGGCTGGCCATTCCCCTCATATCCCTTGCTCTGTCAGGGCTACCCGGGGGATCTTTGGTCCATCATGTGGGTTCCAAAGAGGCCGGGTATAACCCTTCTCTATCATGAGGGTATAAAATGTCCTTCAACTTCTGCCGAAATGACAAGGTTCTGAGAATTTCATCTTCCAGAATTCCAAGGCCGAGGGAAGCTCTAGAGAGGGGGTAGAGAAGGGAATCAAACTTGTCCATAGTATTCATATGTATATATATAAAAAGACTTCATACATGGTGGTACAGAAATGCACCCCAGGGGGGGGGGACAGAATGAACCCAATCATGGGGGCCAAACAGTAGGTTGAGATATGGCTTACATATATCCAGAAAAATGGTCATCAATTTGGTATTATTCTAACCAAATGAATCCATCCAAGACTCTAGTCCTTAGCTATTTCCTTGATGTCCGGGAGATGAGAGTTTCCTATAGACCTGACTTCTTGGTTTATTCAATTGAAATATGTGGGGATGTAAGGGTGGATTTCAGGTTAGAAATGGCAATCATATGGGCCCGCGGAACTCTAACATTTGTCTAGCCATTTCCGACCCAACCAAGGTGATATCCTAACAATTTTGGGAAGGGATCATGGGCATTGGGTAGTCAATGGATATGGTATTTGAATAGGGACGGATGGGGTGATAAATATTGAATTGTCAATGAGCATGGTGTTTAGAGAAGGACGGATGGAGTGATGGCCATGGTACCCTACCTTGTAACCTTCAAACCTTGCACTTATCCTACTGCAGAACAGTGGCCGCAAGTCCTTCAATTGCTTCCCCTCTTTGATGCTCCGGAGATGCACTTGATTCCTCTGCTGAAATAGCTCTGATAGAACCTCCCCTCTTCTCTTTTTGCCTCTCTTTTCTGCCTCCTCCTCCGACCCCCTCTTATGTGCGGAGACCGGGCCTTTTATAGCTAGCTGGATGGGTGCTGTTCACCCGAGAGAGAGAGTGGGGTTGTGCAGTGTATGCATGGAGAAAGTGGGGCCATGTTCTCCTGATCGTGGGGAAGGTGGAACTTGACCAAGTCAGGGCTGGGAGGAGATGCATCGTAGGGTGTAGATCAGCTCTGATTTTCTCCTTGGCATATTTTCTGATTATTCAGAGGATCCCGACCACTGATTGGCCTCAGCTATGGGCATCTTTTCCATTGATTCAATGAGCTCTCTTGATGGGCTCATCGCATAGTAAGTATACATCTCAGCCCTTGATTAGATGCCCCCGGATTTTTTATTTGATGGCTCAATCTATACCTTCCATCCAACAGTCCTCTATATGTTGATTTTATCCTGTCCATTAATCAAAAGGTTGACATGCTTTGCAGTCTACGTGAAGGGAATTACACCCATCTAATCAAATATCCAATAAAACTGGATCCAATGGGTATTATCCTACTAAGGATCCAATTAGGCCATCTTGCTATACCGTTGGGGATCCAAGAGTATTAGGAACCCAATCAGCTTATCCGACAGCTAATCTTGGCCTTTGAATACATATCTTTTCCATCCCGGCCCTCCATTTGATGGATTATGTTGAGTATGTGGTTCATCCGATTGATGGATGTTCCATTTAATCCAAACCATTGATCCTCTTATTGGATATTAATCCTATTAAGGATCCGGGAAGGCCTTGACACCCGGTGATTAGCCTTGCCCATGGTTTATTTATCGGACACCCACTAAGGCTGGATCCATTGGACATTATCTCATTAAGGATCCAATTAGGCCATCTTAATGCACCGTTGAGGATCCATGGATATTAGGATCCAATAGACTTATTAATTAACCAATCCCGGCCATTGGATGACCTCGGCCTCCCTCTTGGATTTGTTTTGAATTGCACAGCCTGTTTCCCCCGCGGATCATCCTCTCTCCCTCTTTCTTTGCAGGCTCTGTTGAGTCTCCCATCGGGAGACAGATTCTTCCCACTGCGAGCCCCCTTTTAGCTGGCCCTTCCTCCTCCTATCGCACCTTTTCTTCTTAGCCATCTATTCCTGCTAAGGGAAGCCACCGGACCTGCTGTTTGGAGCTCTTAGGTGCCCTTGTCTTCTTCTTGGTATTGATCCGTGGAGGTGGGCAGCATCTTAGTCATATTCGGGTGAGTAGAGCTTATGTATTTCTCCCTTCAGCTCCATGTATGCTAATTCTCTTCTTTTCTCTCCACCGGACATTGTGGTGCTATGCTTCCTCTTCTTTTTTCTGTCGGCAGCATATTAATTGTCTCATGCCTTGCATTTTGCAAGCATACATGTGGCTAGTTGTATTGGGATATTCCCATTTGAAAAGACATGTTTAGTCCCCTGCCTGCCATCCTATGCAGGGGCCCCGGCTTCTCCATACATCCTCCTTTTTGCATTCATATCCAATTAGGTATGTCAATGTTTCATCTAAAATTTTAAGTGCTAACAGGCGACAAACAAGATGTATAACTATATAATGAGGTTATTCCACTTTGAGACAACAAGGGCGCAACGAACAGGTATGCTCCCTAATCCCGATATATAGCATCCAATTATTTTTTATTTAAATAATTAACTTATTTCAATTATTTTCTAACATATAATAATATCATATAACTGATTGGTGAGTGGATCACGGTAGGGTACTGGAATATGAAGACTTGGTTGATGTTACAATTCAAGTCCTAAGCCAAACTATATCAGCTTCAGGTTGCAAAAGAAATTAGTCGACGTTCAGCCTTATTCATAAAAAACAGAGAAATAAACTGACATCAAAGAGACTTGAGCGACCAATCTACTATCACTACAATATGATATTAGAGTCGAAGAATTTACAGAAGATGAAAGACAACCAGAAAGAGAAACAAAGGTGGATAGAAGAAGCAAGTGAAAGATAACGTGAGGCGGTGACAGTACAAGAAGTAGAGATCGATTTAGAGGAGATATTCCAAGAGTAAAATTCTTTGCAAACTTCGGTCAATGATCGAAAAGGGATGGGCGAACTATAGTACAACTCAGAAGATTGAGAATTGACTCAAGAAAAACTTGATAACGTACCTCTATTTGAGGATATCCAAATCCCTCAGTCAGTGACAAAGAGATTGAAGACTGGAGAATCTTTTCATCAACGTAAGCAATCAAAGGATAAAGGTAAACAAATTTTAACTAACTGCCTTAATATTGTCGATACTGAGATGATTGATAAGACTCGAAAAGACACCGAAACGCAACATCCAAATGCAATATCAAACATCAAAGGATTCTTCTTCAAAAGAACAATGATGATGGAGCAGGGAACGAAAAACATAGAGGCACTACCACCGACACCACTTCTAGTGGAAGGAGAACCCATCTGGAGGCGTACCCTCTACAACACTTCACCGAAGAGGAGCATTACATACACACAACGCAAGACACCGACTACGAAGCAAGGCAACAACATGAAGATGGAGGAGTCAGACACACACAACAAGACTTGGTTCCACACGACGAGTATGGACCCTCCACGTATGGATTTGAATAATGCTAAGATTCTTAGTATCCTATGTATCACCAACAGGGAAATGGGATGATTTAATCATCATATGGAACATCTTCCGATAGTTCCATATAGTCAATGTATGATAGCTATGTTGAATCTTTTAAATCATATCCTACAATGATTATACGAGGTAATTATAAGTATACTCAGTTTATATATATGTTTAATACCTCATATTCTTTTAAATCATATCCTACAATGATTATACGAGGTAATTATAAGTATACTCAGTTTATATATATGTTTAATACCTCGTATTCTTCCACAATATCATGAGAAGAGTATATACAATCTGTAGAACAACAATACAATATAACATTTGAGTGAAAGTTGAATGAAATATTTTCTAGTCATATTTCCCATTTTTTTAGAATTTTCGGATAATGTTTCCTATTTTTTCCTATAATTTTTTAACATTTTTTAAAAAATAAATCTGACCCGGTCAGACGTGGTCACAACCCAGTCTGACCAGATCGGGTTTGGGGCCAACCGACCACAAGCTGACCCCTAACCCAGCTTTCCTTAATCAAACAACTAACTAAATCACATTTTCCATTCTTTTTCTTTGACCTGACATTTTAAACATGTTTTAAACCCTATTAAAATTTTGAATGCATATATATTTAACCATATTATATGGTGCCCAAAATTCATCGAGTATACAAGACTCTCAAAGATGCAGTGATTGGTGCAGCACTCATGGTCGATGGAACCCTCTTTCCTTCATCTCCAATACTGCTGCAGGGAACAGGTGATCAGGTCCTTGGCCTTGTTCGTCATTGCACAAGCCGGCGAGCCCCCCTCCAGATCTTTCCCCCTATCTCCCTCACTTCAACCACGTGACGGGCCTTCACATTTTCCCACCGTTGGCAGCCAACCACCCACTTTACTGGCACATGTCCATACATTTATCCCAATGTTTGCATCACTTGCACTTCATGGTAAGGAAGGTCAATTGACTTACATAAAACATAACATGCCCAAAGGGATTAACCGAGGAAATGCTTACATGACATTTCCATTACATCATGTGTCTGATTATTCATTGATAATTGCCAAAAAATGAGTAGTAGGTAGTGTATCAAGCAGGAAACACTGTTCAAGTAGTTGGTGAACGCAATATATCAGATTTCTGCTCGTCTGCTTATCTGCTTAGTACGGAGTTAGGGGTAGATGGTAGCGTATGCCTTATTCTCCAGCATTTTTATGTTTATTAATGGCTTGCTCCCATCATTTGATTGCAATTGCATCATGTTTTATCCAAGATCAGCATAAATGTACTGGATTATTTTATTTAGGAATTAAGACACATGCATTAGATTAATCCCTTCATATCAATTTTTAAAGTCTTTTTGCAACAAATAAGGCTATTCTAGTAATTTTAAGACATCTAAGTCTTCCCTGACCTTTATGTCTGCTGAAGATCTTCGTAGAACATGGGTCGATGAAATGGACTAAACGGTTACTCTATATGGTGTACTGGATGGGAATTAGCTTTTTGAAAATAGATGCTTCATCCCATTGACTTAAAACAATATCAGTGAACTCAGCCAATACCGTTTTTCAAGTTCTATTGCTTCTATTGACCGTCTGTTACACAGATGTCAAAAAGATAGTACCACAAAGTTTTATTAATAAACTCTATATCAGCAAATGTAAAATCATTCCTTTTGCTGGGCGAGTCTCTTCATTGGCCAATGAAAATTTACCTAGCTTGTTTTGCTTTTGTTGTTATGTGTGCTTCTAGTGTTATTTTGTAATAATTACTCTTTATTTGTTATTGTCGTCCACTTTATATTATGACCTAGTGTAATCTTGTGTGCAAAATCGATTTCTTGTTTCGTACATGATGAAACTTGTTGAAAATTGCATTATTTGATTTCAAATATGATGAATATTTCGATAAGAAATTTCAAACCTGACATTTTTAGGTATATCTACACATGTATACCTCCATATTTTTGTCCCAAATTTTTTAAGCTTAATGCATTTTATTCTATTTGTTTTATATTATGTACTTTTGACAAATGCAGATGTTTGAAAAAGCTTTTGATTGAATTTATAAAATTGAAATCTGTTTATACATGCATGTATTATGTACCAAATTTTTACCAAAGCCTATTTTGACAGTGAAATGAAGTTGTTTCCATTCCCTGCAATCCAAAGAATTTTGTCCACTGCATTCTCCATGCATCGGCAGTCCTCAAGGAAAATAGTAGGTTTGAGAGCTCACTGATTTCGTCATCCTTGAGGTTTTTCTAAATGATAGATGTCATTTCATGTTTACATCCTAGGTCTCACTCATGGTTCGCCGGGTCGCGACCCGGACCCGACCCGGTTGGTTTTGGGGCCAACCGACCCGGTCGCAACCCCAAGACCCCGACCCCATTTTTAATTTGTTATTATTATTTTTCGCGACCCGGGCCGACCCCGTCCCGACCCAGGTCGCGACCCCGGCCGACCCAGGTCGGTTTGGGGCCAAACCGACCCGGTCCCGACTCCCAACCCCACCTTCCTTGGTCTCACTAACTGTCAATCGGGTTGCAACACAAGCCGAACAAGGTAGGGAACATATTAGCCAATGGAGCATGACCCACGCAATGGTCATCCCAAAAAGTTCTTCTATCCCATGATTAGATAGTAGATGTAGAATTTAAAAAGCTCCCAGTTGTAAAGAATACATCTCCATATGCTGAAAACTCTGCCTCTATTCATGAAGTCTCTAATCCACTTATCATTCTCACCAATTCCGTGTTTACAACACAATTCTAACCCAGAAGCCCTCTATCAAGATTTAACTTCCACAACTACTTGGAGAGTAGGCATTGTTGATCACCTCCATGGAGGAAAAGCCAACACCCCCTTCTATAGTAGGTCTGCAAACATCGTTACACTTACGAAGTATCTTTCTATCATTGGTACTGTTCCAAAAGAAACCAGCCCTGATGCTCTTCAACTTACAGCAAATGCATTTCGGCACCCTGGGGATTGAAAATAAATAGAGAGGAATACTCTGCAATACAATCTTGGATAACACCCCTATCCCACTAGAGAGATACATTCTGTCTTTCCAGCCTTGCAACTTGTCTTTCAGCTTACGAATTAAACATTGTCAGACCTTACTTTTCGTTCCCTGGTCAGAAAAAGGTAGGCCGAGATACTTAATAGTGAAGGAAGCCAGGGGCATATTGAATATATTCTACATCTGCTAAATTGAGTTTCATTCACGTTGAGACCAATAACCACAATTCAATTAATTATTAATAAAAAAGTAAAGTATGTACAAGGAAGAATGTAGGGAAAGAAGAAAAATAGAGAAGCTTCCCAACCACTGCCAAGGTGGTAGAGGTTTGAGAAGAATTACAAGAAAAACTTTTTCCAACTCATTAGATTTTCCATAGCCACTAAACCATGGAGCTTAGAGCCAGAATGAGTCGTCTCCCAGTCCTTGACCAAAAAAACCATAAGCTAGAGGATTGCAGCAGAATTCTCAAAATGGTAATATTAAATTCTCATGTTCCCTACCCTCCATATAGACCAAAACACTGTCAGAAGACAAACTCCAGAGACTGTTGCTCTCACTCCAGCGATTCATATTGTTCAACCCATAATTTAGATTCTTCCCACTGAATATTCCAGCTCTTAAACACGTGTATCAGTCAACTTTGATAATGCCACAATGGGGCAACAAGTGATCGTTGTCTTCAGGCCACAGAAAAGGCACATCGACTTTATGGGAATCATATTTATGCAAATATGATCTAGTCGGAAGCTTTCCTCTACACAATTTTAATGGAAGGAATAGCCTAATGTTAACTGAGTAGGAGTACGATGAATTCCACATGACTAAACCCCATCGGACCCCCATACCACCAAAGCCTAGTCTGTGACTAATTGACTTCACTGAGAAAATGGAGTTCTTGTTGGGTGCCAAGACAACATATAGGGTTGAAGTTCAACACATCTTTGGCATCGAATCATGTCCATCAATGTTGTGAGTGCATAAACATCTTCATCCTTCAAGTTCTGTCTAAAAAATAAGGGTCATTACATCTGAAAATCATAAAGAAAACTGATTGTAGCATCCCAGTCAATAACAATTTTAAAGAGAGAAGGGAACAAAATTGCCAAAGGCTCGTATCCTATCCAATGATCTTTCTAAAAACTATTCCTTCTGCCATTGCCTAGAACAACAAATATAAATGAGTAGAATATTTTCCAATTTTAAAGCACGCCCTTCCAAATCCTAAAAAGCCTGCTACAATCCCTGAAATTGTTGATCCAGACATTGCTACTCCCCAAATCCTACTTGGTGCAAAACATTCTGGCCCAGAAGGACCATCTGCAATAATTTAATTTCTATAGCCACTTCGTTAATAGCACTCTATTAATAGTATCAAGTAGCAAGAGACTTGTTTAGCCTTGGTATTTTTGCAAACATGGTCCCATAGCACAAGGTGGATACCTGATTCTTCCTCCTTGCCCTACTAAAAAAACCTTGCACGTATACTGATGCGGGACCAACCGGGCACCAAGTTAACAACTAGTTATGAAGACCTAGCAGCACGTTGACTATGCAATTGACTAGCTAAGTAAACACCCCGGTAGACGATTATATCAAGTTTATCCACCCCGAGAAGCGGTCCCAACTAGTGAGAGGACCGGATACCATGAGTGGTACTGAGATAGGACATTGCCGACTTCCAACGTAACCGATCTAAGTAGCTCGGGACGGGGAACTCCACTCACATTTGACAACGATTAAATGAAATAGCTAGGAGACCTAATCGCTCACGACACAGCAATCAAAGTATAATAGACAAGCAAGTGACTCCGGTTAGGAAACCATACCTCCACGCCTAAGCGTGGGTGTCGACCGCCGACGGAGTCCTCACTTGGCTAGTCACGGCACACGCTCATCCGCCGACAATCGTACCACCGCTTCTCAGCTCCTTACAGATCATTTGCCAAGTCGCCCGATTCACCGGGCTGTCCGCCACGCGATGAAGAACCTGTCGAACAACTGTGGCTGCGGCTGGAGGGAGTGCTGGAGGGAGGAGGGCGGCTGCAGGAAGGGGAAATGGTGCTGGTGATTGGTCTGTCAGAGGAAGGGGAGAAGTGGGGTGAGGGGCTGCCGCAAGCAGGGGCATACAGCCCTAAAAAAGGGACTGAACGGTGGGGTTGGGTTCCAACTGGGACGGAGGGTGCTGAGGGGGTGAAAACAGGTCTGGACGGTCCTGTTTGGAAGGCCAGACGTGGGGGGGAAAGCTGGTGGAGGAGGGAGGACCGCCGGGATGGGCTTCCGGTTCCGGTTCGCCGGAATAGGGGGAACCGAATAAGGGTGGAGAGGGGAAGGTCCACAGGGGGATGTGGGGGTTTGTAGGGGGAGAGGACAGGTCCGCACGGACCTGCTGGGAGTGCTGGAGGTAGGCGGGAGAGCTGGGGGGAGAACCGGAGGAAGAAACTGGGAAGGCGGCTCCGTAAAGTGCGCTGGCGAAGGAGGAAGGAGAGGGGGAAGAAGGGAACCCTACCGTGGGGTGATGGGGTGCAGAAGGTGCCATTACCACCAGAGAAGAAGAGGAGGAGGGCCTGGAGAGGCGTCCGCTGCCGCCGGAGAGTGGAGGAAGGAGGCCGCTTGCCGCCCTAGCGGGCTGCTTCCGCCACGCGCAGGAGAGAGGATCGGGAGGGGTGAAGAGAGGGGAATTACAAGATTGCCATTGCTCCATTCATTTCATTCCATCATAACACAAACTTACAAGTGTGGGTATAAATAAACAAAGCCCATTACAAGTATACCCTCAAAAGACACCTATTTTCCAAATGCCCCTAACTCTAAGTGTAAGGTGTATACATCCAAAACATATAAAGATCCCCAAAATACATACAAAATGTGTCCCAAAAAACCCAAAATGAAGTGTGTGCTACACAAAATAAACAAAAATAGCACCTAATCGTCAATCCAAAGTGACACAACCGGTCGTCGACACCGTCGATAAACAAGGGCGGGGTCGAACCGGTCTCGACCGCGGGTGTCCTCACCAATCCTCCCCGGGTGGGAGGAACTCGACCCTGTCGAGTAGGGTCGTGCCACTGCGATAACGCTCCGAAAAGATCCGGGTCTTGGTGCTGTAGCTCCGCCCGCGTCAGCCATGAGTCCTCCGAAGGTGGTCGACCTCTCTAGCGCACAAGGTAGCGGTGATAGGCTCCTTCCCGAGTTGTAATCACCTGCTCGTCCATTATACATTCGATATGCTCATGTCGTGTAGAGAGAGGGGCTGAAGATGGGCACTCCAGTATAGGCTCACTCGAAGGGAGGGGGTGCAGGTCAGAAATCTCACTAGGAATCGCTGTCGGGTCCCGATAAGCCACTAGATCGGAAACGTTGGAAGTGGAGCTAATGCCGTACTCGGCAGGCAAATCCACCACGTAAGCATTGGTCCCAACCCTCTCAATCACTCTGAAAGGACCAGCCCCTCGAGCTTGGAGTTTCTTGACGACCCCCGAAGGGAATCGCTCAGGTCTAACCCTGACCATGACATAATCGCCTACCTGGAACTCTCGGGCTCGCCTATACAAGTCAGCGTGCTGCTTATATCGCTCATTGCTAGCCTCAACTTGGCGCCTAACATGACCATGCAGACTCTGGATATGCTCTACAAGTGACTCGGCAGAGGTTGACACGCGGGTGGTATGGGGTAAAGGGGTGAGATCTAAAGGCCGCCTAGGTCTCTGGCCAGTAACTATCTCAAAAGGGCTCAAACTAGTAGACCTATTGACCGAGTCATTATATGCAAACTCTACTAAAGGAAGAACAAGATCCCATGTGCGAATATGATCCCCCACTATGCAACGCAAGAGATCACCCAAACTCCTATTGACGACTTCGGTTTGGCCATCCGTCTGAGGATGGTAAGCTATGGAGAATTTGAGTTTGGTTCCCAGAAGGTGCCAGAGGGTCTTCCAAAAATAACTGGTAAACCGGACATCACGGTCGGAGATGATCGTCTTGGGCAGCCCGTGCAAGCGCACAATCTCAACAAAAAAAAGTCAGGCTACCACAGATGCATCAGAAGTTTTCGAGCGAGGGATAAAATGGGTCATTTTGAAGAACCGGTCCACTACAACAAGAATGGAGTCGTGGCGGTGCAAGGTGCGCGGTAGTCCTAGGACAAAGTCCATGCTAACATCCTACCACGGGGACTCGGGAATAGGAAGTGGGGTGTAAAGACCGGTATTCTGCTTCTTCTGTTTAGATGTGGCACAGATGCGGCACTGGGCAACGATGCGGGCCACGTTGCATTTCAAGCTAGGCCAATAAAATCGATGTTCTACGAGCTCAATCGTCTTGTTTCGGCTGAAATGCCTAGCTAAGCCGCCAGCATGAAGCTCCCAGACAAGGAAATCACGGACCGAAGTCCGAGGGATGCAAAGTCTAGATCCAAAAAAAAGGTACCCGTCCTGAAGGAGGTACCCGCGAGAATCAGAGGACTGGTCGGACTCGAGAGCAGCAATGATAGGGCCAAAGTTAGGACAATCAGGGTATTCATCCCTAATCCTCTCGAATCCGATCACCTCAATGCCGACGGCCACGAGTAGGGACACTCGCCGGCTCAGGGCATCGGCCACTCGGTTCTCAACCCCAGCACGGTGTTTGAGAACAAAAGTGAATGATTAAAGATACTCAACCCATCGGCTATGTCGAGGGTTAAGTTTCTTCTGAGAATGGAGGTAGCGAAGGGCCTCATGGTTTGAGTAGAGGACAAACTCCTGGGAAAGAATGTAGTGTCGCCAGTGCCTCAAAGTCTGCACGACGGTGTAGAACTCCTTGTCATAAGTGGAGTATCTCAACTTGGCATCCGATAGCTTCTCGCTAAAGAAAGCTACCGGATGACCATCTTGAGACAATACTCCACCAATGCCCACCCCCGAGGCATCACATGCAACCTCGAACACCTTGGTGAAATCGGGCAATCGAAGAACAGGTGCTCGGGTCATCATCTCCTTCAGGGTGATGAAGGTCAAGACGGACCGACTTGGACGAAAATGCACCCTTCCGGAGACGATGCAGAATGGGAGCAATGACAAGATGCGAACCCCTTGATGAACCGGCGATAAAAGGCGGCAAGACCAAGGAAACTCTGGACATCATGAACGCTACATGGCTCAGGCCACTCAGTAATCGCCCGGATCTTCTCGGGATCAGCTGAGACACCGTCCACCGAGACAAGGAAACCTAAGAAGGAAACATAAGGGGTCATGAAAGCGCACTTCTTGAGGTTTCCAAACAACCGTTCCCGCCTGAGAGTGAGGCACACTTGGCGGAGATGGCTCAAGTGGTCATCACGGGACCGGCTGTAAACAAGGATGTCATCAAAGTAAACTACCACAAACCGCAAAATGTATGGCCGAAGAACCTGGTTCATCAGCCTCATGAAAGTGCTCGGGGCGTTGGATAGCCCGAATGGCATCACCATCCATTCATATAGCCCATCCTTCATTTTGAAAGCTGTTTTCCATTCGTCACTCGGTCGAAGGCGGACCTGGTGATAGCCACTTTTAAGGTTAATCTTGGAGAACAATGTGGCTCCCGCTAACATATCAAGCATGTCATCCAAGCGGGGAATGGGGAACCAGTATTTGACGGTAATCTGGTTAATGCAAGGATTCCGGAATCGGAATCGGCGATTCCTGGGAAGGGAATCGATTCCGGAATCGGTCGGAATCGGTTTTTTTTTTTTGAATTTTTTTTGTCAAAAAAATTCAAAAAAATCAGAAAAAATTTTAAAAAATAGGAAATGAGTTAGAAAAAATTTTAAAAATGAGATTAGCTTTCATCCACAGGACCACATCGAATAAATACTAATGAACTACACTTGAATTTAAGTACATATTCCATTGATTCAAAAATGAAAGAGTTGATACATCATGAAAAAAAAATACATTTACATCATATCAATCTACTACCAATATTCTAGGATATAGATATTGGTCTTCCTCCTCTCCCTGCTGCTCTCGATGCTCCTCCCTCGTGCTCAGTCTTATATAATGTCCGGGACCATATCCATATGAAAATAATGCCGATGCCATGCTATCAAGGTCGTACGAATCGGACTGCGGGACGACCGGGACGTAAGCAGAGGATGGTGGAGCTAGTGGTGTAATCCACCGCCTTGGTCGGCTGACGAATGCTGGATCCTGTGGCTCCATAATATAAGAATCCGGTGACTGCTCATCTAGCGTGTAACACGGCTTTGGATGCTGTGAATCAGGAGACTCGGCTGCTGTTGATGGCTGCGTCGTTGGTATGCACACCTCCTCATCATCAACTGAGGAGTGAGAAGGAGCACAACGTCTTGTCATCGTACGGGCCGACGGGACGCTGACCTCTGGCTTCCTTCTCTTCACCTCTTCGGCCATCTGCGAAATACCGGAAAGGTCGGAACCCAAAGTTTTTTTAAACTTTGCAAATCCTCCCATTTTTCGTGCGGTCACTTTTGTTTTCATTTTCCCGGTGCCGCGAATAGCGGTGGTGGGGACTGGAGAAGTGGGGTTAAAGTAGCAGTGGCTGCTCGCGTGTTCTTCAGTGGGGCGTAAGAAGGCCTGCACGAGCACGAGAAATAGGTGGAGGTGGAGGTGGAGCATCCTCCTCGGCTTCACCATCCAACTCGCCTTGACCGTGCGCGGTCATCGGGATCGAAACTCGGTGCATGATCCACCTTCCTCTCCTCTATCCGGGAAGCTGATGCGTACTCCTCCTGGAATATCGATCGATGTCCACCTCCTCGGGTGGTGGTGTGACGGAGGAATGCCTCTGCTCGTATGGACCACTGCGAATCGTGCGAATCGCTCCTCGGCTGATTTTCTGTCGATCCGCGATATTCTTGATGCACGGCCTCGTGTTGTAATGACGAGAAGACCGACTTCTCTGGCGAGGTCCTGTGCCTCGCTTTCGTATGTATCGGGTTGAAGTACTCCAGTTCCTCTCGCGATGGGAGGGGCGGTGCCTGGCGAGTATCCCGATACCGATGGCGGCAAGTGGATTCCATCCACTCCGGTGTTCACACGAACCCACCACTCGGAAACGAAGAAAAAAGAAAGAGAAAAGATAAACAATTAGCCCATCATCTTCCATAACTTATATGAAAAGAAAAGAAAATCTTCATCAAGCTATTACTATACCAGGTGACACTTTGTCAACTGAATATTTCATATCAGCATCTGAGTATACGCCGACCCTTATCTTATACTTCTGCATCTGAATAATAGCAAGTGTACCTCGCATCACCTCGTTATCGTTCACCACCCGTCCTCCATATTGGATGCGGGGGTTCAAAAAATATCCTGCAAGAATTTATTAGTTAACATTATGAATAAGACAATTATTCAGCAAAAATATTTTTTTAACCAACCTGCAGCATGGACATCGTGGTGCAAGGTCTTGTTCCATCGGTCATCTATGATTTTCCACCACTTTTTGTAACCTCTGGGATTTTTTTCTTTGATTTTCAATTTTGTGCGGTTCATGGCATCGTACAACGTACCCATCTGGTCCCTGTCATCCGAGTCTACCAACCTCAAGACAACTACCAGTGGCTCAATGATTGCCAAGTAGTAGGCAATCCTCTCCCAAAACCTCTTTTTAGTGATCTGTTTCTCAGACCTGACAAGAATCTCCAGCTGATCTTTCTTGTCATGCAGGTTGTCCATCATATAGTTATAATACTCCTCGGAGTGTGTAAACCTAACCAATGCATGCCTGTGCCGGTGTAGACTCTCCAACGAAATGAAATTCGTAGCAAATCGAGTCGGACTCGGGCCCTAACAAGATTAATGCACTCCCGCGTGTGATCTCGTAATATGTAGCGAGGTGGGGAGCGAATAAATAAATGATGTGATGGAAATGCTGCCTTTGCTGACAAGTGGTGGATACACCCTCCTCCTTGCCTACATCCTCTAATATGAGATCAATGGAATGTCTTGCAGACAGGCACCCGGATATGAGATCGATGGAAGGTTCGTTGTCGGTGACAACTTTGAACCCATTGTCCTCCCGATCTCCTCGCACCACCGCATCCATCGAGAGAAAAAGGAAGTCGACATTTTTTATCTTCCCGGGAAAGCATCTACCGACTTCAGAATGTTGTCCCCTCGTAACGATACACGAGAAGTTTATCATACTCCTCTTGGTGATGCACTGTCACCCGTCGCACATAATTGTCGACCTCTCCTTCCGCACCAACTTAAAACCATCCATCCACTCCTTCGACTCCCTGGACCTCCTCGTCCAGCTAGCGCCGTATATGTACGCGCGTCCGGGGCTTGCGAAGCCGGTCCGGCCTCACCGCGGCATCCACTATCGTCGGAGCGGGGGTGGTGCGTAATTTGGGATGCCTACATCGAGTTAAAAAAAAATTGGGATCAAAAAAATTAAGTTTAAGTAAATAAAACACATATAAATGTCAATTTAAAGTGATACCGTGCAAAAACCACTTTACAATGTGGCGAACGGCTCTCTTTGCGGCCCGTTCTTACGCCTTCACCCACTTTGCTTGTTTAATCATGCCGGCCGACATTTCTAAATAAATACTCATCACTCGGCGTAAATCGAGTGCGGCGGAACAACGGTATGGCTCACGCCTTACGGGGTCGGTCTCGATCCCGGGTAGGCGAGCCGATCTTTGATCGGCCCAAAGCGGGGTCAACTATGGACCCGAGCCCTCTCTGCTCCCCTCACTCTGTCCTCCTCCTCGACGAAATGCGCGCTTGCGCGTGCCAAGACGTCCGAGCTCGGAGTCTGTGGACTCCTCCTCGCTCTCTGGCTCCGGCTCGGTGGTGTCTTCCCCGCCTTTCCACTTTCGAGGTAGGCGAATCGCGGTCTCTCCTCCTGCGGAGTAGCTCGTCCTACAACTCCTCATTGCCTCGATCATCCTAACAGCCCGTTGAGAGGCTACTATCGTACGTGTAGCCTCTCGTCTTCTCACTCTTCTCCCTCGGCACCTTGTCGCATTTCTTTACATTTCCACTGTTGCAGCGATATGTTGTTTCGGCCGAACACCCCCCGTTCATCTCCTTCCCACACCATTTGCATTGTACCCTCTTTCGACCGGAAGTCTACCACGTGTGCCCGTGTTCCCCGACCCACGTCGGAAAGCACGTGCCGGTGCTACATCACTTTGATCGACGATTGCTTATATTTGCGAAAATTATAAACAATGCTGCTAAAAATGATTAGATAACATAAAAATTACTTTAGACGGCTGTTCGGGAAGCGAACGTGGAATAACACACCATTCGGTATGTTTAAAGGGTTACGTATTTGCGGGAAATGGTCAGTAAATCAACATACGGGGTATCCGAAATTTTTCCCGTACGAAGAACATCCAATCGATGTTCGAAACAACTTGAGCGGAGTTGTTCGATCAAAAATCACCGGAGTTTTAACCATTCTCGGAGTCGTCGGAAACGTGTAAAAATAGACGTACGGGATATCCGAAATTTTTCCCGTGCAAACAACATCCAATCGAATAGTTCAGAACTTAAACGGACTTGTTCGGTCGGAAATCACAACGTTTAACAACGCTCGGACTCGTCGGAAACACGTAAGAATGGACGTACGTAGTTTTCGGCGAAGAAATCTTACCAATAACCTTATAAATATCGAAGAAGATGTTGATTCGAGGCCGATCGGAGCTTGGATCGGCGGAATCCCTTGAAGATGTAGCTTGGAATCGTCGGAATCGCCCACGGAATTGCCGGAATCGGTGCTGGAATCGCCGAGGAATTGGTGCTGGGAGCTGGGATCGACGATAGAATCGCCGGAATCGCCGGAATCGCCGCGGCCGAGCAAGGATCGACGATGGAATCGCCTGGAAATCGCCGGAATCGAATGGAGCCGCCGTGGGATCGCCGGAATCGACCGCGGCGGTCCAGAATCGAACCGGTCCATAGACTCCGGTCTTCCGACGAATCGGTCGGGATCGACCGATTCCACAAGGAATCGGTGGAATCGGATCGATTCCGACCGATTTCGCGGAATTCATACCGGAATCGGTCCTTCCGCATTCCGATCCGATTCCGGAATCGGTCCGATTCCGCCGATTCTGTAAACCATGGGTTAATGGCTCGACTATCAACACACATCCTCCAAGACCCGTCCTTTTTGGGTGCCAAGAGAGCGGGCACGCCGCAAGGACTCAAGCTCTCCCGGATATATCCTCGCCCCAGTAATTCCTCAACTTGCCTCCTTAACTCGCCATAGGAAGAGGGGTCCATGAGATAATGAGGCAAGTTCGGAAGAGTAGATCCCGGGACGAGATCGATGGCATGCGCCCTGCCTCGTCGGGGAGACCGAGGGAAGCTCGTCAGGGAACACATCCTGAAAATCCTGCAAAAGTGCCTCGATCTCAGGAGGATGGGAGGTCTCCAGGGTCGGAGGGGTCTCACGAGCGACTACCGCCAAGAGGAGGGTTTTCCAGATACAACGCTCGAGCTCATGATAATCAACGGTAGGGATCGGCCGAGCGAGATATGCATCGGGAACAAAAGGATGTGCCACGGGACCCTCCTTGACCTCATCAGGAGAGTCAGGGTCAGTCAAGGATGGAATGACTAGCTGCAAGTGTCCACCAACACAAGGGGTGACGTCGTTGGAAACAGGAGAAGTAGAAACTACAGATGTCGGTGAAGTTGGAGGTGGTGACTTGGCCGCCGAAGGGAGAGGGAGCGGCAAGCTACCGGCAGATTTGGGAGGTGGAGGGGGAGACAGAGAAAGAGTGATGCGCCGACTCTGGTGTTCAAAGACATGTGTTAGACCGACCATGAAGGGTCGCATCTACATCAAAGAGCCAAGGTCGGCCAAGTATAAGGTTCCCAACCTCCATAGGTAGAACATCGCACCAAATCTCCCCAGAATAGGGAGGGAAGTGGATGGGTACCAAGCATCGGGTGTAAACAGGGATGGAAGTAGAATCCACCCATGACACTCAAATAGGGATGAGGGTGGTTTGTTGGAACCAGCCCGAGGCATAATACAAGACGAGCAGAAATAGCGTTAATGCAACTCCCGCTGTCAATGATAACCTTACACGCCTTGCCCCCAAGTTGAAAATATGTGTGAAAGATAGTAGTTCGACGCCAATCGTCACTCGGAACGGGTTGGGTGAAAGCACAATGGACTATGCCAAGTGCACTCTCACCTGGCCCCGACTGAGGCACAACAGGATGAGGGTCAGTCGGGTCTTCATCCTCCAACTGAAACTCAATAGAGAGGCTAGGGTCAGCCATGTAAGTGACCTCCTCAAAGGTGTCTGAGGAGGGGTCAAGAGGCTGACCATCAAGGCACAGAGAATAAGGGCATTGGGCACGCATATGCCCGGGTTGCCCGCATCTTAAACAGTTGCCCCGAGAAATGGGGCGGGAGGGTTCACCGACAACAGGGGCCTTGCCCTTGTCATACGGTCGAGGGGGGAGGGGGGCGGCCACAGGGGGCCGAGCAGGAGGGGGAAGTAAGGGAAGAGGGGGGGGTCGCACTGGCTGACCTGCAGCTCTAGCGGGGTAGGGAGCGGTAAGACGAGGAGGGTACTCCGGACCACGGGACAAAGAAGGGCGGGTCGGAGGGGAGTAGGTAACCCGAGTGTCGCCCTGGGTAGGCGGAATAGCTCTGCGAGCGGTGCTCAGTAAGAGTCTCAGCCTCGCTCATACTCGGTGGCTACCTCGTAAGCATGCTCGAGGGTCTCGACCCTCGGCGGTACAACTCACGGCGATACTCGGGCCGAAGCCCTTGCTAAATCGGGTGTGTGCCACCGCACTCTCCTCGCGCGTACATTGCCTTAGCGTGTACTCATCGAACTCGGCTGTGTGACGCGGAGATAGACCTTTGCCCACTAAAGGCAGAGCATGCCAACGGGCGAGAAGGCGCTAGCGATATGCGAAGCGAAGTAGCTATGAGCTTGGCCTTCATTTCGTCCCAGTTGCGGATGGGCTCTTGTTCGACGGTGCTCTAAGGAGGGCCTCGGCTTGTTGCTCCAATGCATCTTAGCTTGCCCGTGAGTTTCGTCTTGGCGAACCTCCTGACGGGCATCCGACATGTCGTACCACTCAAAGTGATCCGTACCGGATTCCCAATCCGGATAGAGGCTCGGATCGAAGTGCTCCCCGAGCTCGGGAGCATCGACCACGACATGGCGAGCATCCGCTCCTCGGCCTCCGCTGATCGTAGTGATGTCGGTGCCCCGGACTACGTGATCGTGGAAGCCAGCATAAAGGGGAGATCGCTGCGGGCGCCCCATGTAGGGGAAACAAGAGGGGGAATGGGAGGTCGGCCCGGAAAGATAGGGGGCACATGGTCGGGAACAACATAGGCCGGATCGACGAACTCGACAGGGGGTCGTAGGAGGGGGTGCCTGCGAAGGGTCGCAACTGATCGAATAGCTCGTGCGCACGGTCGCTCGAGATAAGTGAACCCTATCCACTAAGCTCTAACTGGTTCCTCGATGGTATCGACTTGATGTGTCGGCGGCAGAGCGAGTGGGGATCCGTGGAGGGCTCAGAAGCTCGGGGTGGGGATCGAGAAGATGGAAGACTCGGGTCGTAAGTGGTTCCACTACGGGTGCGCGTACGCAAATAGGACTAGACTCCCGATGGGTGCTAAACCCAATGTCCTAACTCAACCCGCTCGATACCAAAGGCGATGCGGGAGGCCGAGCACCAAGTTAACAACTAGTTATGAAGACCTAGCAGCACGTTGACTATGCAATTGACTAGCTAAGTAAACACCCCGGTAGACGATTATATCAAGGTTATCCAGCCCGAGAAGCGGTCCCAACTAGTGAGAGGACCGGATACCATGAGTGGTACTGAGATAGGACATTGCCAACTTCCAACGTAACCGATCTAAGTAGCTCAGGACGGGGAACTCCACTCACATTTGACAACGATTAAATGAAATAGCTAGAAGGCCTAATCGCTCACGACACGGCAATCAAAGTATAATAGACAAGCAAGTGACTTCGGTTAGGAAACCATACCTCCACGCCTAAGCGTAGGTGTCAACCACCGACGGAGTCCTCACTTGGCTAGTCGCGGCGCACGCTCATCCGCCGACAATCGTACCACCGCTTCTCATCTCCTTACAGATCATTTGCCAAGTCGCCCGATTCACCGGGCTGTCCGCCGCGCGATGAAGAACCTGTCGAACAACTGTGGCTGCGGCTGGAGGGAGTGCTGGAGGGAGGAGGGCTGCAGGAAGGGGAAATGGTGCTGGTGATTGGTCTGTCAGAGGAAGGGGAGAAGTGGGGTGAGGGGCTGCCGCAAGCAGGGGTGTACAGCCCTGAAAAAGGGGCTGAACGGTGGGGTTGGGTTCCAACCGGGACGGAGGGTGCTGAGGGGGTGAAAACAGGTCTTGACGGTCCTGTTTGGAAGGCCAGACGTGAGGGGGAAAGCTGGTGGAGGAGGGAGGACCGCTGTGATGGGCTTCCGGTTCCGGTTCGCCGGAATAGGGAGAACCGAATAAGGGTGGAGAGGGGAAGGTCCACAGGGGGATGTGGGGGTTTGCAGGGGGAGAGGACAGGTCCGCACGGACCTGCTGGGAGTGCTGGAGGTAGGCGGGAGAGCTGTGGGGAAGACCGGAGGAAGAAACCGGGAAGGCGGCTCCGTATGGTGCGCTGGCGAAGGAGGAAGGAGAGGGGGAAGAAGGGAACCCTACCGTGGGGTGATGGGGTGCAGAAGGTGCCGTTACCACCAGAGAAGAAGAGGAGGGCCTGGAGAGGCGTCCGCTGCCGCTGGAGAGTGGAGGAAGGAGGCCTCTGCCGCCCTAGCGGGCTACTTCCACCGCGCGCAGGAGAGAGGATCGGGAGGGGGTGAAGAGAGGAGAATTACAAGATTGCCATTGCTCCATTCATTTAATTCCATCATAACACAAACTTACAAGTGTGGGTATAAATAAACTAAGCCCATTACAAGTATACCCTCAAAAGACACCTATTTTCCAAATGCCCCCAACTCTAAGTGTAAGGTGTGTACATCCAAAACATATAAAGATCCCCAAAATACATACAAAATGTGTCCCAAAAAACCCAAAATGAAGTGTGTGCTACACAAAATAAACAAAAATAGCACCTAATCGTTAATCCAAAGTGACACAACCGGTCGTCGACGCCGTCGATAAACAAGGGCAGCCGCGGGTGTCCTCACTATATACTTTCCAATTTGTTGCACACCCCTCTGCAGGTTCTAAGAATTGAGAAGCAATATAATGGGATACTTCGAAAATTGCACTTAGAAAAGACCCATTTTCCTCTAGCTGACGATATCCTATGCTTCCGGCCTTGCAACTTCCTTTCCATTTTCTGGAACAAGAGTTGTCAGTCCATACTTCTCGCACTTATCGGAAAGAGTGCAAGACCATGGCATAACAAAAATTCTTGTTGACCTTTCCTTCTAAACTTCGTTTAAGTTGAAGTCAATCATCTTGCATTTTCCTCGGTTGGCCTTCAAACTTGTCACTGTTTCAAGCAGGTGCAATAAAATCCTTCTCATTGTAGGCAGAAAACAAAAGCATATCATCTGCAAACTTAAGGTAGGTGATATTTCCTGGTTACTTCAACCTTGATCCTCTTAATCAAACCACCCTACACTGCCAGTCCCTCCACATGTTGCTAAGAACCTAACCCACAATGACAGAAAGTAAGGGTGAGATTAAGTCACCTTGTATAAGACCTCTAGAGCTTTTAAAGAAGCCAAATAGCTTGCCATTGATATCTATCCTTTGATTTACTTGAATTCCATTTATAAAAACTCCTGCAAGACTGCAATCTTATAGTTTGTAGGGCGTCGAAGTGTGGGCATGTGCATGTAGAAGCAAAGGAGGAGGAACTTGCTTTCCAGCTATATCAAACAATAAAGCACTCCTCTTAGCATAGTTACTAGGTTTAAGATTATCAGCTACAATCCCCATCCTGCCAAATTTGGAGAAACGTCATGCACTCTTTCTCCACATATGCCTGATTCTTCTCCACGTAGAAAATAGAGCTTTGAGTATGTTTTGTGAGGATCTAGAGATGAATGAATCTTGCTTGGTAGAGAAAAATGCAGCCAAGGAAGGCAAGGTCAGGATTGGATCCTGGATCAGTCAGGACCACATCCAGGTTTGGACCAAATCGCATCAGCCAGATCAGTCAATCCAATCAGATATAGTGGAAGCCAAGAATTGGCCCAAATCAGACGACTCAGCCTAAGTTGGTCAGATGGTCCCGAATAAGCTGATTATGGTTGATTCTTATTTAGGCTCAGGATTGGTCAATCATGGCTTATCTCAGTCCACAGGGCCAGTTCAACTGGATTGGCTGATTCAGATACAGCGACCCTGGCCTCGAATAGGCAGGATGACCAATTCCGGATGGAATGGGGCAAGGATCAGCCCATCAAAACCGACTCAGCATTTCCCATAGCTTCCAATTTGGCTTGGCCGACCTGGAAAACAATGCATGCAGCTTCATGTAGGGTCTCAAACTTCTGCTGCAACCAACATCCAAATTGTTGACAGCATCTTGGCCACCACCATGCCTTGGAATTGGATTTCAGGAGAACGTTGACTGAACAGGAGACTGGTTTCTAAGCCACTCTTAGACCAGCATATCAATCTTTATATTTTTCCAAAGGATCAACCCATCAAAACCAACACAGCATTTGCCATAGCTTCCAATTTGACTTAGCCAACCTGGAAAACAATGCATGCAGCTCATGTAGGGTCACAAACTTCTGCCACAACCAACACCCAAATTGTTTACAGCATCTTGGTCACCACCATGCCTTGGAATTTGGATTTCAGGAGAATGTTGACTGAATAAGAGACTGGTTTCTAAGCCACTCTTAGACCAGCATATCAATCTTAATTTTTACAAAGGTGGCCGAGGCCACATGTCATTCATAATAGCAATTAAAATAGTAAAGCATGGTAAAAAAGACAAAGGAAAGACAACTAGAAGAAAGAAGAAAAAGAGCAACCTATCCTACTAAGACAGTAGGATAAGGGCAAGACTACAGCAGAAATCTCTTCCATGAGAGCAAGCTGGCCAGATACCATTACCATAAGGGCCGAAGCCAAAGTAGCCAAAACCCAGGACCTGACAGCATGATTAGAGATCTCTCTAGAACTCAAGATACACTGATTTCTTTCCCTCCAAATGTCCCACCGAACCATAAGAAGAAGAATCTGCCAAAATTGTGTCTGATCCCATGGATTCAGATGCTGTCATCCCTCACAGAGGTGTATGAGATTATGAAACTGATGTAACCTCAAATTCAAAGATTTTATTTCTTTTTGTTTTGGAAATTCATTTTCCTTTTGAATTTGGATTTGATTTGATTAGACCTTAGCATTGACTTATTTAGGAAAATAGATGGTATTCCATAAAAGTACTAACTAGGGTCAAAATTATATGTTGAGGTTGTTAGGTTCTTTGAAATTTATTTTGACCTCTCCCCGTCGGATGGTGCGAAGATCCGACGTTAATTACATCGAGATTTCTCGAATACCCTTGATTAAACGTCATAGCAATCCATTGAAGTAGAAGACATGCATCCACAAAATAAACATTCACACAGGAGAAAACAACCCCATGAATTTGATGGAAGGCAAGCACTTAATTTGGTTTGAATTGAATTGATTAAAATTGATTTTGAGTTAAATTGGTTTGATTTGCATTAATTTAAGTTGAATTGAATTGATTTGAATTTTGGTTTGAATTGACTTGAATTGAATTTAATTTGAATTTGATTGATTAAGTTTGACTTGGATTTGATTTGGAAAGTTTGATTTGTATGTGAGTTGATTTGATTTAGTTTGAATTTGAGTTTGTTTAAATTGGTTGAAATTTGGATTTAGGGTGTGAGTTTTAATTTGATTTGAATTTGATTCACTTTGAGTTGATTAATTGATTTAAGTTTATTTGGAATGAATTTGATTGGAATTTTGATTTGTTTGAATTTAATTTGAGAGATTTACTTGGCTGACTTTGATTGAAATTGAATTTGATTAAAATTGAATTTGATTTAAAATTGAATTTGATTTGAGTTGGATTAACTGGAATTCAGTTTGAGTTGGATTTAAATTGATTTGGGTAGATTTGTTTGTTTTTACTGAGTTTAATTTGAACAGGTTGGGATTTCAGTGAATTATCTTCAGATTTCAAGCCTCAGATTTAAGTGATCTGGCTTCGGACTTAGCAGACTTTAGATTTCACATTCTGCAGATTCTTAAACTTGACCAGATTGTGGATTCTGCAATTTTACAGGTTTCAACCTCTCATGTGAAGTTTAAACTTGCAGATCTTGTATTTTCAGACTTGTGTGTTTTAAACCCAAATTTCAGATTTTAAAATGTTTCAAACTGCATGCTTCATATTTCACAATTTTCAGATTTTTGGGTTTTCACAGTTTGGATTACTTAGAGAACTTTGGTTTAGTTGAATTTGATTGATTTGGATTGAATGGAATTGGAATTGAGTTTGTTTTGAGTTCAATTTTAATTAGATTGAATTTAGTTCATTGGTTTCAGTTAATTCAGCAGAACTTGACAGTTTCTGGATCTTACAAGTTCAGAACTGCTGCACCTCCCATCTTTCAGATTTGGAGCTCTTCGAATTTCAGATTTTTGTATGTTTCAGACTTACGGGTTTTAAAGTTTTACATACTTTACAGGGTTCGGATTCTGATTTCAGATTTTCGGACTTTACAGATTTCTAGATTCTGGTCTGAACATAAGTTTGATTGGGATTGCGGGTTTGAGATTTATGCGATCTGATTTTGAATTTCAGACTGGGAAGGTTTTAGATTTTTAAATTCTGCAGATTTGCAGGTTTCGGATCCTGCAAAGTTCAGATTTTCGGATTTTCGGATTCTGCATATTTCAGACTGGTTTCTGCACCAAAACAGATTTTCAGATCTTCAAACTCCAGGATTCTTAATTGCAGACTTTTCGGTCCAGATTCCCTGCAGACTTAAATTTCAGATTTATATACCCTTCATATTTTTTTTCTTTTTTTTGTCTTGCCTTCCAAAACTTCATGCAGCGGTCTTCTCCTTGTAACATAAATCTGTTCATCCAACATGAATTTTTTCCATTTTTTGCTTTCTCAATACGAGACATGATTTACAACTTGACCAGCAATCCGGTCTCTTGAGTTCTTGATGAACTTGTCATTTCATGGGCGGCATGAACCCGGTCTTGAAAGACTTATGGGCATCCCCCACTGTTTTGAGATTGACTACACCCGGCTTTTCATAAGCTTGTGGGCAATCAATTCATTGTTTTGAAACTGAGCATATCCCGGTCTTTGATAGACTTGTGGGAAATTAGCTCATGTCGATCTTCATGGCTCCTTCATGAGCTGATGAACTGCTTGATGCACCGGTAAGACATTGGGGTCTGTTTTTTATAGACCTTTGGATGTCCACCTTAGGAAGAGGGTCAGGAGGTGGGTTTAAAACCGGCCTCCTGGTTTCCCTTTGTTTTAAATTCTTTTAAGTTGAGCCGAAGCCATGAGGTGGGTTTAGAACCGGCCTTATGCTTGCCTCGGTTTGTTTGAATTAAATGGATTTTTATTTAATTTAAATTGATTGTTTGTTTTATTTTATTTTATTTTGAATTAATCATGGGTCAGGAGGTGGGTTTAGAACCGGCCTCCTGGTTTCCCAATTGTTTTGGATTCTTTTAAGTTGAGCCGAAGCCATGAGGTGGGTTTAGAACCGGCCTTATGCTTGTCTCGGTTTGTTTAAATTAAATTGATTTTAAAATTTAAAATTTAATGCCCCGGCACTGTTCATCAGGGGGGCAAATGGGCCCTCGCGGCCCAGCACAGCATGGCCCTGCGGATCTCCTCCTCCTCTTCTTCTTCTTCTTTTTCTTAACAGCTTTTGAAGGTGGGCCCCACCACCTTTGACCCGCGCGACTGCCTCACGCGCGGACACCTCCTCGTGGCCGGACTCCCATGCGGGCCCAGGGGCCTTTTTCCACCGTGGATATAGGTTCGGGGGGTATTATTTCCCCCCGACCTCTCCCTCCTTTGCCCCGGATGACGCCTGCAAGCCCGACGAAGACGGCAGCACCGTCCGGCCCCGGGAGACTCCGGCGATGATTGCGGCGGCTTCAAGAGCTTCGATGGTGAGGGCTTCGACAGACGGAGGCCTCGGTGGTCTCTAATGGAGGAAGAGGCTCTGGCGTCTCCAACGGCACTGTTCGAAGGAGGAAAAGGCTCCGGCAGTCCCCGACGGAGAAGAAGGTGACTCCGGCGCTGCTTGAAGGAGGAAACAGAGACCCTCAGCGCTTCGGAAAGTGACGGCAGACTTGATAGCGCATCTGGAAGAAGAAGAGCTCGCGGGAAGGAGAAGAGGAGGTCGACGGGGCAAATAACTTCTACGATAAGCCTCTGCTCTCTCCTGCTCGTCTTCTGTCTCCCTCTTGGCCCTCTTTCGATTTCTTCCTCTCTCTTTTTTTCTTTGCCTTCCTGCCTTCTCTCTCTGGTCTCCTCCCTTGCCGCACAGCGGCTTGCGGCTCTCCTTTTATAAGCATTGTGGGCGCTCCCGTCCCCTATCAGAAGTTGGTTCCGGGATCAGGAGGGACTCCGTACCTTCTGATTGATCCGCCTGCCATCTCGGGAGGATATGGGACTCCTTATAGAGTCCTTTTCCGCGGCGGAGTCCCATTCTCAGGACTCGGAACCGTCCATAACAGGGCGCTCCTGTTCCGAGAGGGACTCAAACCGGTCCTGTTTTGATCACGATAATCCTCCTCCCCCCCTTTTTTGTAACTCCTTTTTATTCTTCTCCTTGAACAACCGATCTCTTGTCTCGATCAAACAGAAAATTCCCTTTTTTATTTTCTGCCGAGCCCATCTTTGAGCAGACCCGCGGGCTGATTCCTTGGCTTATTTAGAAGACTGTCCGGCCCATTTTTGAGCAGGCTCGTGGGCCTTGGAGATGGCTTGCAAATGGGCCTCTCCAGCCGGCCGAATTGGGTTAATTGGAATTCCCTTCTGGGCTATGTCGATGGGCACTTCAGGTGGACTGAATTGGGCCTGTTTGGGCCGAGCATGCCATTCCTTTTGTTTTCTCTTTTTCTCTTTTTTTTTGGAAATTTTCGGTTACAACAGAAACATTCTCCCATTCAGATTTACCAATATGAAAAATGCTTGCCACTTTGTATTGGTTATGTCACAATGCTAGAATAGGTGTTCTATACCCTCCTCATAGCTCACACAAAACATACGTTTGGTATCTGAGAGTTGCCCTACATGCCTGAGGTATGCTCTTAATGGAAGCCTATTCAAATGGATCTTCCACAAAAATATCATTTATCTTGATGAGAATCAGCAAACTCCACAATCCACCAGTTAGCCTGTCTACCTTACAACATAAACTTATTGCAAGCAAACTTGACGGAGAACACTATTCTCCTTTCAATAATCCACGCAATGGAGTCTAACGCGCACTGTTATACTTAGCAATGGTCAAATTTCCGATAAGAGAAGTAAACTCCAACATTTTCCCCCCATCCAAATTCCTTTTAAAAGTGATGTTCCATCCGGAACTGTCCCATAGATCTACTCTCTTTTCCCCTGCAACATGAAAGTTTGTATGGGTTAAGAAAAGGCATTGCAGTGTTTCAAAGTGAAAGCATCTATCCTCCAATACCTAGTTTTAAATGCAATAGTAGCACCTTGTCACCTAGGCAATAAGGTGAGACGTTGGGCAACATCTTTTATCATAGTAAAATTGATAAATTAGCAAATATATGGATGAAAAATAATACTTAAAAATAATAAATAGATATGCCAATATTTAAATCAATTAATAATATAAAAGTACATAATTAAATATATTAAATAAACTTAATTAGAATTACTCAATTAAGTTAATGTTAATATTTTATTAACTATTATTGAATATCCATAAAATAATTTAATCATAATCATTATTCCATCATAATATCTATTTTTAATTAACTATTAAAACTAGTCCTTTTTATTTCAAAATCACTCAATTAATTGAAATTGATATTTAATTAACATTGATTATTAATAAATTATACAAATTAAGAGATTAACATGATACAAGCTAATCATATTTGATATGATTTGACAATTCTTGAAATATCTCATTCATTTAAATCGGCATATCTTCATTACTAACTCTTATTAGATACGTATATCATAATGAAATTCTCGATAACATGAAATGACGATTGACTAGTGAATGTGATATTTTCTCATATGATAAAGATGACCGATCTCATTAGTTATTAGTGTGAAAATACTAAGATACATATATAGATATTCATTAATAGAATAATATCATTAAACTGATTAAATTAAAAATCGTGAATGGTGTTTTGCCTAAGTGTCATATCAAATCTTTGACCTAAGTTACCAAATATATCTTATTGGACATATACTATACTTTATTTACTAACTTATGCATCACCCAATCAATGGTTCAGTACAGTTAATGGATCGAGTATAAGACGAACAATAAGAGATCATTCACTTTTGGTAAGTGAGAGAGAATACCCTATGAGATAGTATTATAAATCTCTTGTCAGAAGATACAAGATAACTAGAATAAAAGTTTTTCAATTGATTTGATTTCGAGTACATATCCCAAAGTACTAGTATACTAAGGCGAGTGCTTGTTGGATGGACAAAAATTTATATCCATATGATAACTGATGATAGAAATACTTAATAAAGATGGCATCATCCCCAAAGTCGTTTGGGATAATAAGATGGGACTTGTACCCTACATAACCGGAAGACCGTTAAATCTATTATTAAATAAATGATTTAATTTAAAAAAAGTTATGAAATTATTCATTTAATTAGGCCTCAAACAAATAAGTTATTGGGCATAATGAGTCATACATAAGAAAATTGATCTATTAATACGAGGGCATAAGCATAATTTATAAAAATTATAGATTTTTTTGAAAAATTTTATTTTTATAAAAAGTAGTGAATTGAGTCAAACTCAATGAAGCCAAGGGTGCATAACCAGCCACCTTCTTTATGTTTTCCTACCTCGGAGGCCGTCAATAGTAGATGGAGCACCATACGGAATGAGTCAGAATGTATGGCGTGCAACGAGATCCATTTACGGAGTAGATTTGTGTGGATGCAGCTAGAGGCCATGCACTTGGACGTCTTGGAGAGTATGGATTGTTCTATATTCCTTCTTCTCCAGTTTTAAGGGATCAGTTGAATCCCAAGAAGGTATTTTAAATCTATTCGAATTTGATTTTCAATTGTGTCATTCGATTTCGATTGAAACATCGACTATGAAATACAAGGAATCGTCATTTCCTCTATTTATGGTATGATTTCTTACAATGGTATCAGAATTATGTTGAAGTCTCATGTTATTTCAATGTCATTTCATGCCCTTTTGTACATTCCCAATTTCATGCCCTTTTGTACATTCCCAAACTTGTACGAACTTGAGTTTTTTCAGAATTACCACGAAACGTATGTGATGCATTTATGAGTGTGGTTGCCTCAAAATGATTATTATGACAGGTCTTTCCGACGCCAACCTCTGTTCAAATTTTGAATCACCAAATGGTTCGGCACAACGTCAAAATGATGGCATTTTGATTTGTTGAGCGCCGACCTCTGAACTTGGAAACTTGGGGTTTGCTCCTTCCATGGAGTCGAAGGAAGAAATATAAAGGCTTAGGAACTTTAAAATTATAATTTCTCATAGTTCCCCTATGTTTTATGGTGTTAAACAGTGGTAAAGATGGCAAATTTGGAATTTTTCAACAGTGGTGACCTTCGCAGTGGCGCCTTAATCTTCCGTATATTCTCGGAGATTGTTGATTTTTTAAAGGATATATTCCAATGGATTTGGAATCTTTAATGAACGAAGATCAAAATCTAAACTTTCCAAGATTTTTTTTCCACCCTTCTATGCAGGGATAAGGGCCGAAGAAGGGTGACAGTGCTATCGCCCATGGATTGTAGAACCATTCAATCCAGATTGGGATCAACCGATTCTAGAATCAAATTGGATCGCAGGTGAAACTAACAATTCGAACCAGAACTCTGGCCAGATTGGTTGGAATCGTCCTAATCGACTAGGATCAATCTGATCTCGAACAATCCACCAAAATCTAGAAACTATCGGGTCGATCCGAGACCTAATTTTGTACCGATTCCCGAATCAATCCCCTCAATAAGGGGGAGATCGACCCCATTCTCCCCACCCCCACCCCCAATCCCTTCAAGCCCCTACGCCCCCCTCCCAGTGATCCCTCCTTTCTGGTGGCAATTCCCCTAAAACAGGTGATTTTTGGTCTCCTCCCCCCCCCCATCCTTGCTTTAGACCCCTCCCCCCTTCTAGCTCCCCTCTAGGCCAGGTAGAGTGCCTATTTTTAGCCAAACAGCCACCTTATCAACACCCCTTCAGGGGTGATTTATCACCCCCGAAGGGGTAATAGTGAGGGTCAAGGGTGACCCTCCGACACCCCCGAAAGGGTGCTTCAACCCTTAGCACCCCTTCAAGAGTATTTTTTAATTTTCTCACCCCTATCAGGGTTAATTATTATTTACTAATGTGTTCTACGCATATGGATGTAAGTAAATTGTTAGACAAAGAAGTTGGTGCTACTGACAGTCACAACATTGGATGACAACATGAATTCTTGTTAGATGTGGAGAAGATGGTGAGATGTAAGTGGTGTAATAAAAAGATGAATAGAAATGTCTATCGGCTCAAGCAACATATTGCCAATGTAGGTGAAAATGTTAAGAAGTATGACAAAGTCCCGACAGAGTTTGCAGAGGAGTTGAGAGGATACTTAACCGGGAGAGCCTCAGAGGAAGGTTAGAATTGGGAAAAGGCAAGATCTTCACAATGACTTGATAAGACAGAGAGACATTGAGATGATGTTTGCGAATGACAAGAAGAGGAAAGAAAAACTACAAGGTCATGTCCAAGTTGACTCATCATCTTTGGATGGTGATGATGAGGAAGCGGCTCAGGTCAGAAGAGCCATGGATGCTAGTAGGGCTCAGACTCGTAAAGATGAGGAGAGAAAAATAGGTGTAGGGGGTTTGAGTTTGGCTTCTTCAAGAGCTTTTTCTGCTACCTGACATAGTGGGAAGGAAGACACTCAACCTATCCAAGCTCAAGGGAGTGAACTCTTACATTCTTCTATTCGGCCGACTTCAAACACGACCATATATAGGCAGAGTGATAGAGACCAAAGAGACATAAGACAGGCCTTGAGGCAAGTTAAGACTACGACAGATGTCACAAAGAAAGCAAGAAAACATATGGTCAAATTTTTTCTCCATACAGGTATACGAAGTATATAGTTGATATTTTAATTTTATATTTGTATTTGAATTACTTATTAATTATAGGCTTATAGTTAACGTTCTTTTGTTTGATGTCATGTAGATGTCCCAACATATGCCACTACCAGTCCATATTTTCAAATAATGGTAGAAGCCATTGGTGAGGCTAAGCCGAGGTTGAAAGCCCCCACCTAGAAGTATATTTATAAAGGTGGGTTGGATGAAGAGGTCAATAAGTTGACCTTTTGGATAGATGGTTTTAATCCATCTAGAAGAAGAGAGGTTGCACCATCATGTGTAATGGTTAGATAGGCATTACAAGGAGGTCTATCAACAACTTCCTTGTACATTGTTCTGAGGGAACCATATTTTTATAGTTTGTTGATGTATCAGGTGAGGTGAAAAATACATATTATCTTTTTTATCTAATGAACTCCGTGGTGAAGGAAGTTGGGAAAAAAAACATTGTTTAAATTGTGACGGATAATGAAGTCTCCTACAAGCTGCAGAGAAGAAGTTAATAGAAGCTAGACCTCATCTTTTCTGGATACCCTGTACTCCATACTCCTTAGACCTCATAATGAAAGACATTGGGAGAAATCCATCTATCAGCTCATTGATTAGCCAAGGGAAGTTGATCACATCTTTTAATTATAGGCATCCTAAATTACTACATATCACGAGGGACCACACTGATAGTCATGATCTAGTTTAGTGAGGTCTGACTAGATTTGCTACACAACTCACTGCGTTAAAGAGCTTGTATAGGTATAAAAATGACCTGAAGATGTTTATGTTCATACTCTCTACAGCTTACCAGGAGTATATGATGCCTATATGAGCACAATTGATCAGAATGAAATTCTTTTAAAGATGGAGTCCTTGATTGAAAATAACAGGTGGTAAGAGAAAGTGCAGTACTACCTGTCTGTGATAGAGCCCCTAGTGCAAATTCTTAAGTTGGTGGACTCCAATGACAAGAATCACATGAGGTATCTATACGATGCCACGGATAAGGCAAAGTTGAAGATCAAGAAAATCATCTAAAGAGTTATCAAGAATGGTGGAAGATCATAGACCACAAGTGGGACAAGACACTTCACCAAGACATTTATACTGCAAGTATAAATTTAATTTTTACCTTATACTTTAAGCTTAATTTTTGATGCATTAAGTGGTGATTTTTTTCGTTGAGATAAGATACTTTTTGAATCTGAGGATTTGATATGGTAGGCAGTTGTGCAATAATGGGGAGGTGCTTTCTAACACCTTATCTATCATTAAAAGGTTGTGCAGGACTCCACGAGATAGAACCAAAGCTGAGATTGATGTAAGTATTATTTAATAATTTAATTTAATAAGAATAGAAGTTTGTCGTAAAAGTTAAGTATACTTCGAATTATATTTTAGATGACATCATATCAGCATAAAATTGGAGTTTACGGAGATACAAATTTACGGTGCTCATATAATATGGTTTCTCCTAATAAGCGACTGCACATTTATATGTCAAACAATGTTATATGAATATTTGACACATACTAATTTTGGGTGTACTTATGATTTTGCAATTGACTATTGAATACATGTGATTAACAGGAGTGGATGAAATCCACTAGTTGGTGTTACAGTCAAGGTGCTGAGTCAGAGCACTAGCTCCAGTCAATGTAAGAGGAACTAGAGCACCTTCAACCTTATACACACAAAGAGAAAAAAATAAGTTGAAGAGTGAGAGATTACATAAGTTAGTTTTCTAGTCACTACAATATGAGATTGAGAATAAAAAATATCAAGAAGAGACAGAACATATCAGAGGATAGGTTTGTAAGATTTGTAGGTGAACTGTACCAGGAGAGATATCAAGGTCAATCCACTCAAAATGAAGTTGACTTTAAATATATATTCCAAGAAGAACAACCACTTGCAGCCTGAATAGAGGAGAGAACATTGAGAGAGAGCCAGAGTTCGACCCAATGACAGATCGTGGGCCGAAGGGAGATTGACAGCATTGTGGGTAATGAAGACATATAAGATGCAAACAACCAGATGCTATGCACAGCTCCAATTCCTGATCCACCACAGATCACATCCGTCCCTAAGCTCCATATAGCTCCAGCCACAACTCCAACCAAACTTTTAGGGCATTCTACTACCAAGAAGGCTTCTACTTCATTATTCAACATATTGAAGAAAGCGGTCAACCTACGGACAGTAGGGTGCCAAAACACAGGAAGGTGGCAAGAAAAGAAAGACTCTGAGTATAAAACACCGACATATCATTGATACAGAGACTAATCAGCCACCTTCATCATCTGAGGAGGATGAAGAGTTATCCACCCACACAACCACAAGGTGGGGGTGGTTCAGGTGAAAGTGGAGGTGGAGGTGGAGGTGGAGGGGGAGGGGTAGGTGGATCTACTGGTAGCGCATACACGAGTGATGCTGGCCCAGATGAGTTTGATGACTTGACTAGTAAGAGCATTTGACGAGTGGATGGAATAGTGACCATTGTAGTCAGACTAAGGATTCAAGGAGCATACAACATATGGACTGGACCCTACTTCAAATATAAGCCTTGTTGTCCACCCTCTCCTCCACCTCCAGTCGAGAGTGGAGTTTATGACTTTATTACAATGGTAAACTCATTGTTTTCATATATAAGCCTTGTTATTCACCCTCTCCTCCACCTTCAGTCGAGGGTGGAGTTTATGACTTTATTACAATGGTAAACTCATTGTTTTCATATGGATGTGGTGATATTATGAACGACCATCAGTGGCAAGAGATCGTGGACGATGACAAAAAGCATGAGTATGAAGGTCAATTCTGGAGTTGGTGGTGATTGTGATAGTGACGTATAATTTGTACTATGTTATGTCATATGTGTTGCAGTCATTTAATTTCATGCAATATATTCATGTAATTAACTAGTGTATTTTTATGAGATATTTGTGATGATAGTTTGTACTTATATGACAATTTCTTAAAATGAACTTACTTTGTATGGCATTGTTTGGTAGAATATCATCCATATTTTTTTCATTTTTTTACAATGTTGTTACTCATTTCTATGATTTTTATAATTTTTTAAATTTTTATGAATTTCAAAAAAATTTGGGCTAATCTAGACCGATCCAGGATCGACCTTTCATCTAGAGGATCGGTCGATCCTGATCAATTCGATCCGGATCAGATTGGTACCCACTAATCCCGATTCTGATTCTGATCCCACGATACTTGTTATTGCCACCATGAGCTCACCCCTTTGCCCTTACCGGGTAAGGAGGCGACTCGAGACCTATCAGGGATTTGCCAAGGCAGATGCACGTAAATGGATCCGCACAGATTTATTATTAGGTCAACAGGAACTGGTAAAGATCCAATAGTGCTTTTTATCCTTTTTATTTTTAAAATGTTTAAAATTCAAAAAAATAGTTGAAATTTTCAAGAAAATTTGTGAAACAATATGTAAAAGTATTTAATAGATTATTACAATTTTTAATGATATGTGGGATGATTAGAAACTCATTTGTCACTTAATATATCATAGTTAAATTTTAAAATTGTTGTAAAAGTTTAACTAGTAAAATTAATAAATTAATTAATTCTATAAAATGTGATTTTGCGTAAAATTTGTGAAACAATACGTAAAAGTATTTAATAGATTATTACAATTTTTAATGATATGTTGGATGATTAGAAACTCATTTGTCACTCAATATATCATAGTTAAATTTTAAAATTGTTGTAAAAGTTTAACTAGTGAAATTAATAAATTAATTAATTCTATAAAATGTAATTTTGCATAAAAGTGATTACACTTCATACAATTTTGTGAATACACAAATGTTATAAATTATTTACCTAAGCCTGCATATAAATTGCTTATATATTATTTTCATGTTATTTACTTCATTAAAAAGTAAGAAATATGAAATTCGTAATTTCAAATATTATGAGAAATAATTTTATGATATAAATGTTATATCATGTAACTATCACTTAATCACACATGTAGGATGGTGTAAATAAATGGTGATCATAGAATTTGTTTAATTATCATGTGATGTTAGTTAATGTTAAGGAGGTGTGTTTATTGAGACATGTGTGTCTAATCCTCTCTCTACTCTATATGATTGTAAATTTTCCTCCTTTCAAGTTATATACTCTCCTTGATTAAAAACAAAATTTCTTATTTAGATATGTACATTTGTGTGTCTGTGTATCCTTAAACCACTTACCTTGACAAAAAAGTCGGTTTGTGGAAGATAAAAAAGTGAGACAACTGAAAGAAGCATTCTTTGGAAAGTGAAGGCACATCATCACCGGTATCAAATGTTAGTTCTTTATAATGCACACCATTCTGCTCCGATGATGCATAATTAGGGTTAAAGTTCATGATCATCCATTTTATTTATTGCATATATGATAATATGATTATGTGCTATCATATATATTTTAGATATATGATATTCCAAAGTTATGTATATATATCTAACACATATATTGATGAGACTGAAATAAAATTTCTCATTTAAATTAAGTTGATAAATGTGAGACATTAAAAATCACTCAATTAGCATTATGTTGTTATGGTCATAATGAGTCAATCTTAAATCAGATGAATTTGTTGTGATACCACAAGGCTTATTCAACAAGGAATTGCTAATCGTGACCAAGCTTATTTACCAAACTTTAGGATAGATTATTTACATAGCTTTGTTATGCTTCTACAAATGCCATATAAAGAATCCATTCACATAACGTAACAAGCAAATTTGACATAATTAAAGTATTTATTTCAAAACAACACAACTAAAGTAATGATGCTACCACAATGACATAATTTTAAAAGTTAAATGACTACGAGTTGCAAGTAACAAAAATTACCTACCTATTAAGTAACGGATGATTTTTTTTGTTACCACAAGGTCATCATCATAAAGTTAAGAGGATCTTAATCCCTACTAGAAAGTCATTATACTATCTCGTCTTTGTATATTAAGAGTTATGCAAATTTGTCAAAAATTAATAAAGGTATAAATTAGGATAACATACATTTGCAATGTTATTTAATTATATCTCGGTTATAAAATTAGATGATAAACCACTACTAGTTGCATGACAAACTAGATGTCAACATGCTTACTTGATCAAACTTCTTTGACAGGTTTCGAACCCTGATAATTATTCTCATGTTGACCAAATAACTAACCAACTTAGGAAGTCAATGCCTTCTAAATCATCTAATGATACAAGAGAAAGGATCATTGTCTCTCAAAATTATTAAGAAGATACATTGTTTGTCCTATGTTATATGTCATCCTTATTAACAAATAAGTTGCATAGGAAAAAGAAATTGATAGAAATCAGATCTATCATGGCTCATCTAGATAAGCTATTTAAGGGTAAGATAGACAACAATACACTTATGATACTTCTTATTAGTGAGACAATGGAAATAAGAAAATACATTAGAAATGAACAAAGGGCAAAGCATAAAAGTTAAGACAATCAACAAATTAGAGCATAATTATAACTAAGGATAATAATTCTATTACCACAATGTTGGTTATTAAAAGGTGAACTGCAAAATATCTTGTAGTGATGGTAAAGGTGGAGCTTAAGAAACTTCAAATATCTTAATCATTGATGTTTACTTGTCATATATATACACATCATGATATTAAATACCATATGTGTATATCATAGTACTAGATACTAAATATGCATCTCATGGTATAAGATACTAGATGAGTATCTTATATTTGTTAGGGTGTGCACTAAATGATTCTCTCTCATCCTTGCTGATCTATAAATATCTTTCACGCATTCTTTAGTTCCAAGTTTCTCAAACATATGTTTAAAAGTATCATCTCTTACTCATCTAATAGTCCTTTTTGCTTCTTTTTTCGCTACCTTGTACTATTGATAAGCTTCGTTGTTATCACCCTTGGACAATTTGTTATATCAATCTCTCTTATTCTTTATTATTTTTTGCACTTCTTCATTCCACCACCAAGTCTCTTTTTTAAGTGGACCATGTCCTTTAGACTCTCCAAGTACTGTTTTAGCAATCTCTCTAATATTTATAGCCATATTCATCCACATAGCATTATCGTTTACGTCTAACTTCTAAACATTTATCATCTACATCTATCTTGTCAATCTGTGTTCCTTAACTTAGAAAAAAAAAGTGAGGAAGGTCTAGACTCTAGATATCTGATAGGGACAAGGATCGCGGGATCAGGATCGGATCCTGGATCGGTGGGGTCCGATCCGATCCGGATCGGATAGGATCGGACCGATCCAGGCCGATTCTCTTGGAGCCAGACCGATCCAGAATCGGTCTGGATCGGTTTTTTTTTTTTTTTGCTCTTTGAAAAAATATGGAAAAATCACCAAAAAATCAATAAAAATACATAGGACTCAGAAAAAATATGAAAAAAATATAGGGAACACTCATTCATATAAAAAATTAACAATCAATCATATAGAACACATGCTCATATCCAATCACACGATAGAACAATCATACATCGAATAAGATACGTATTTTTACCAAACAAACAATCATACCCAACTCCACAAATTGTACACCACGTATTCTTCTTACCACTCATATTACATTGCGTGAAATAAACAAAGAAATACATTATACGTATGCCATCACCACAATGGTAATGTCCGGAGTAGGATGGATCCGGATGCGGATCTCTGTCTGGTCATTCGATTTTCTCGTAAATCTCCGTTGATTAGGGTCGGTCATAATTCTGGCCCGCATCCATAAGAAAATAAAGGCGGGCCGTGTCGGTAAGCTTCCATAAACTCCCCGATCGGTCGGAGGTGGAGGTAGAAAAGGTGGTGGAGGTGGATAGCCAGGCTCACTGTCTGACGCAGGCTCTGGATAGGAAGATGCAACCTCGGCAAAAACATTCAACCTCGTCCAGGCATCCGTCGCCCTTGCCACTCGAACATGAGTGTCTTTTATCACTCAAATCATCTGGACTGCTCCACTCGTCCGAAGCCCCTACTAGTAGAGCCACCCTCACTGCACACAGGGCCGAGGCGCCGCCTCCTTTATCTTCGCCGCCACCCCGCCTCACCTCCACCCCCCCCTACGTTGTTGTTGTGTGGGTGGCGCACAAATTCTTCTTCATCCTCGTCGATGAAGGTGGTAGTGGTCTCGGTGTCGAGGAGATGATGTCGCCGTTTGATACTTATCTTCTTCCTCTTCAATGTACGATCTCCTTGACTTGCTTCCTGTGAAGGTAAGCACACTTTCTTTAACGCCCTAAATAATCCATCATTCTTCTTGGTGGTGCTGGTGGGAGAAGGACCCTTGGCCCATCGGAATCCGGCAGAGCGCGTAACGGCCGGGGGCGGAGCCGGATGTCTCTACGGAGAAGGTGTAGTCGGGGTGGATCGGGGAAGTGGAGTTGTGCACGGGACTTGACTTTCTTCAACTTCCCGCATGTCTTCGTCCTCACCAACCAACTGCTCGAAGCTCTCCTTCGGCCCACGACGTCGTTCGGGTCGAACTCGGCTCTCCTCGGCATCCTTGTCTTCCACCACGTGCAAGTGGATGTTCTTCTTGGAATAGATATTCCCGAGTCCACATCCGCACGGGACAAGCCCCGAGTAGCTTGGGCTCTTTTCGGTACAATCCACTCGCAAACGAATCTACTGCTCCGATGTCTTACGCCTTTATCTTTAATATTCTTGATCCTCGGCCTCGTATTTGTAATGACGGTAGACAAGCTTCTCCGTCTTTACGTCTTCAACCTATTTCTCCTCTTCGTATGAATAAGGTTGAAGGTGCTCCAATTTCTCTCGTGCGGGATGACGATGTGCTCTAACTTAGCACCACCGAATGCCGAGTGGATTCCATCAGGTTCTATTTGTCACCATAATCCACCACTCGAAACTGTAATTGTAAAGAAGACAATTACATGCATCGGATAACGTTATGTAAAAATAAATCGAAATGGCTTAAAGAGTCATTAATTCGGGTAAAGCATATTACTAGTGAGACCCTATCGTACAGTGCTATGATACGGATCCCCGTACACCCCAATCTGCGTCTGTATGAAGTCATCCGAAACACAAACTAAAACGATTATCTTCTCTTCTTGAGATAAAGTTAAAAGTTTAATTAATATGAAACGTATTACTTACTTCAACCTCGCGCGCACGTTCGTCTTCTTGGGTCTTACATAGTCGTTTAATTACAGATAGTGTGCCTGATAATACTTCATCATCATTACATACTTGGCCACCATACGTATCCTTGGGTTCGAAGTATACCCCGTAACAACGTTATTACTCCATTAGTTTAAAGGCAGTGGGGTAATACACAAAATATAACTTGTAATCATTAGCGTATTACACTACTAAATTATACTGCGCAAGTGAATGTCGTGGTGTAGGGTTTTAATCCGTCGTCAATCACCTTCCACCACTTTTGTAACCACTTGGGATGCTTCTCTTTAATTTTCAACTTAGCCTTATCCATAAGCATCATACGGTACCCCGTCGATTTTTGTCATTTGAATCCACCAACCTAAGTACACGGAAAGGTTATGATGATAGACAAATAATACCGCACCTTCTCCCACCACCTCGTAATCTTATCGGTACTCTTCCGTCTTTAAGCGTATCTCACGATCCAAGGAGCTCTTAATGTATCCGTGTACTCACGATGCAAAGTGGAGAGAATGAACCTTTTAAACTAGCCTTGTACTGTATAGGCTCTCTGTCTGCAATAAAATGAGTGGCGAATCTTGTGGGACCCGGTACGATCGAATCATGACCACGTCGGTGTCTTGCCTACGATATGTAAAAGTCGTGGATGACCGTAGATAAATGAGGTGATAAGTTATCCTTGGTTGACCGAGGACTTGACATTAACGTCCCTACCAATATCTTCTAACATCGAGTCGATAGAATGTGCCGCGCGGGGCACCCAAAACAAGTGAGGTCGAGCCTCCATTAAGCTTCTTTCCTGCGGCCTTATATGAGGCCTCATTGTCTGTGACAAAGCTTGCCTGATGTTGGCCTCCCCTATCTCATCCACCACCTTGTTCCTCAAGCCAAATAGGTAATCTGCAATTTTCACCTGGCCTGATGCATGACCCGACTTCAAAAATACGGTGCCCTCCGAACAATACACAAGGAAGTTTATAAGTGACATCCTTGTGATTCCAGTCCATCCATCGCACATTACAGTGCACCCCCTCTCCTTCCAGATGGTTTTGAATCCATCTATCTATGAGGTCAACTCATCGACCTCCTCATCCAAGCCTGTTTCATATATATACTTTGATGTAGGGGCTTTCAACCCCGGCCCGGCCTCACCAATCGCATCACCCATAGTCTGGAAATATGGACTGGTGGCTGCATGTGCCGGGACAACTACAAATTCAAAAACAAGATAAGGTAAAAGAGAGCGTTGTTAATAATAACTAACCTAATAAGAAATTCATATAGACAACGCTAATGCCACAACTTCAACAGCAATCTTTACTGCGTAGAAAGAACTTGACCGTATGCTTAAGGGCTTTCGTCTTGTCCCGTCGATGCCTTCACCCCTTTAAATGCTTGTTTTATACCCCTATGACCTCTGCCACTCTCCCTATACATGGCAGTGCCTCATGTCGGCATCGGTCGAACAGAATGTATCCTCCGAATTTCAGGCTCTCAAACAGGGCGTGTCCCCGCCCCCACATCAGATCGTCTAGAAGCCGAACCTCCTGCTCCTCGTCTTCGTTCCTCATTCTCACGGGCCTGAGCCCTACTCTCATGAACGGCTCTCCCCAACCGGGCCTCTTCCTCGTCGATGAAGATGAAGAATCAACTTGGACCCTTTCGTGCCCGGCCCTTTCCCTTTCTTGCTCTTTCCGGCCATAAGATCGGCATCTCTCCGACCTAGCAACTCGTCATGGAGGTCTTGTCTTTGACCAATTCTCGCCTCCCTCTGTGATGTCCTTCCAGTTAAATAACCCCTCATCTCCTCCCTCGGCTCGGCCCGGTACTTTATCACACTTCTTAACATTGCCACCCGTCCCGGCTATATGTTGCCTTGAGCCGATACACACCTCCATTCATCTCTTTTTGGCACCACTTGCATCTAACTCTCTTCTTCTCTCGAATCGGAGATGGCCATGTTGCCATCCAATGTCGCGAGAATTCTCGCGGGTCGGTGCCATGCTCCTCGTCCGACATCTTATCTACAACACATAAAACCATACACAATATTAAAGCCCGATTAAATCCACCCCCGTTGGGGATGAAATAATCCTCCCCACGATGGGGGGATTTTATACCGGCCCCCCCGCTTTACCTGGGGGGGCATGTAAAAATGTCACCCGCCGGGGTAGCGTTCAACACCCCGAAGGGGTGCTAATCACCCTCGGGGGTGCGGTCCACCCCCGTTGGGGGGTGAAATAATCCCCCCCATGGGGGATTTTATACCCCCCCGCTGGGGGGGGACACGAAAAACAATTACCCTCTCGGGGTATTTGTTCAACACCCCTTCGTTCAACACCCCGAAGGGGTGCTAATCACCCCTTCGGGGGTGCAATTCCACCCCGTTGGGGTGAAATAATCCCCCCCCGATGGGGGATTTTATACGGCCCCCCCGCTGGGGGGGGCATCTTTGTAAAAACGATCACCCCTTCGGGGCGATAGCGTTCAACACCCCCGAAGGGGTCTTCAATCACCCCTTCGGGGGTGCAATTCCACCCCCCGTTGGGGGTAAAATAATCCCCCCCGTGGGGGATCCCGTATTGCGAGGTTGCGGCCGGCCGGGGGCCAAGGCCCGGGGGAGGGGGGGAAAGGAGATCGAAAACCCCCCCCTTACAAACCTTGTGTCCCCTAGGGTGGATCGCCCCTCCCCCGAGGTTGGATCGCCCCTTGAATAGGCTGGATCGCCCCCTCCCGACGAGCTGGATCGCCGGCGGGAAGCCCTAGATCTCCCAAGGCGCCTTGGGGGGAAGGAGAAGAAGCGAGAAGGGGCAAGTCGGGGAGAATCGGTCCGGATCGACCCCGAATAGGGGTGATCGGACCTTAAAACGGGACCGGATCGATCCGGAATCGGTTCGGTCCGGGTCTTCTGGTTTTCCGGCGAATCGGTCCGGATCGACCGATTTTGGGATCGATCCGGGTGGATCGGTCCGGGATCGACCGATCCTATCGATTCCGGCCGATCCAGCCGGGACTCCCGGCTGGATCGCTAATTCCGACTGGAATCGGATCGGTAGGTACCGATCCGATCCAAGAATCGGTCGATCCCGATCCGGATCGACCGATTCTGCAATCCATGGATAGGGAAGCTCCCGCACTGTTTACCAAAGATCAATGGCATGACTGCTCTAGATGATGATGCTAAGCAATTCACTTTTTCATGTTGATGTTGAGCCCTGTTACTTTATGAAAGAGGTGAACTAGTTTTCTTAGGTTGACTACAAATGACCCCTCAAGAGAAATGAATAGAATGGTATCATCAGTAAATTGGAGATGTGAAACTAGTATTCCATCATTACCAATCAACATTTCCTTTAGCATTTGCAGGACCCGTTCACGAAAGAGTCTACCATGAATAGAGTGTGAGAGATAGCTAAGAAAGCTTCTTACATATCATAAGTTTAAATGCATGCCTTTAGCATGTAATAAGAGTACATCTTTTATAACATTCATCAGGAGAATCTGAATCTCGTGTTTCTGTTGTGTCGTGGAGCTGCACTTCAAACTGGTTGGCAGAGAGTGAACTTTACTCTGGACACTAGTACCCACTTGCATGACGAGATCTGAATCCAGTGGTCAAGATGAGGAAATTTCAATGCACCCTCTGGCATGATGATTTACCAGGGGTATGGACAACAAGAAATGGGTATGGACCGCAATATATCCACAATTTTGTTTACAGAGTATGCGACAAAATATGAAAACAAAACTTTGAACTAATACTTAAACAAGGAGCTAAGAAAGCTCCAGTTAGAAAAGTGAAAATTATAAATACGATAGAAACTAAAAAGAACATGATAGACATAAGATAACTTGGAGAAGGAAAATTCAATATGATTTTGATGAGTTGAACATCTATGAAGAAATAACTCCAAGTAGTGGAGATATGGAATCCATGTGGCAGACTCCAGATAATTTTGGATTAAAGCTAGAGTTTGAGTACGCAACCAAATACCAAATGTACAGATATCACAAACTAGAACTTTCAAGAGGAGAATTAAATAACTAACGTGCATGGCATAGACTATGTTTTTGCAACATATTCCATCAACTATGGGTGCAATTCTAGACTATAAAACAACTAGAAAGGAACTCTCAACAGATGTACAAGGAAATCCTACCGTCTTTAGACAACAATCTGTTGTAAACTTACTTATTCTTCGGACCCACCAAAAAAATGGAGCTTCTCTCCTTCTCTAGTCGTTTCAGTATGCCCTCAATTCCGCTATCTCTTTCTCTGATAAGCATGAAGCAACCGTGACATCTTGTTCATTTTTATCGCGAATAGAAATATGGAAAAGAAAAGCTTATTATCTCACAGTGATTTGCCAGAATATGTAGTCGTAGAAGAGGACGAAGCAGAGCCAATGGCGTGGCTAAACTTCCGCTTCTGAAGGATGTTGACATCCAGCGAACCAGCAGAACATTCTTCAGCTTTCAAGTTTACTAAGTTCGTTTCCTGTATAGGGGAATCTAGAACGCCGGCACCCGATTCTTCGTCATCTACCACATGCTTGACGACGTCATCGGCATTGGCAGCACCCTCGTCATCCATATCCCAGCCATACGCGAGCCAACCACCATGCAGAACAATGGCTTCCACCAGGTCCATTCTACCTGAATCAATCAGCTCACTCTTGGTAGGAAAAGAATTTGGTTTTTCCGACTTCTCCATGAAGTCGTATATCTCTGCCTCCAGGTCAAGAGTGCTCACGTCCCCCTTGTCCTCCAGGTCCTGCTCCACGTGCTTCAACCCCAACTCTCCACCACCTCCTTTTCCAGTACAGCAGGCAGAATCTCCTTTTCCAGTACAGCAGGCAGAGTCCGCCATCGTCCTCCTCCGTACGGCACACCCGTTGCTCTCCCATTCGAACCATAAGGAGCAAGAAGCAGACCCCAGATACGTGGGACAAGGTCTCAGGCAAAAAGATAGATGATGCGCGTAATCCTCAAACAAGCACGCAGAGCCACCGCCGGTCCCTCCGCTCTTCCTTCCAAGACCAGAAAAGAGAGTCATGGGAAACGGATGACTGCTATTGCTGCACGCCTTGTCACGGTTAGGGCATATGCGAACTGCACAGGGAACGGCCGACGAGAAGCAAGCGGTAAGAGGAGACGGCGGAGACTGGGAAGAGCGCAGGTAGGATAACGCCGCCATTGGGACGACTTGGGCCATCTCTCCGCATCGCTGCGGGAGCCGACGTCCTCTGCCTCCAACACCGCCACCGCCGGTCCCAACACCACCGACAACAAGGGCAAACGCACACCAAGGCCACTCCACCCCTCCTCCTCCCCCCCGCGCAATCGAGAGACAGGGAACGTCGTCCGCCTCCCCGCCAAAGGAACCGCTCCCGCAGGCCCCGCGGCGGAGATAGGACTACGAACCGGGCGGCGTGTGGAATCGAGGGAAGGGCGGACGACGGAGGTGGTCCTCGCTCGGGGAGCCGCACGGAGACGAAGGGGGAGAAGGAAGGCGCAAAAGCGGGTCAAGAGCCAACGGGTGAGGCGATCAGGCAACGAACAAAAGAGATCCGTTTCGTTCCTTGCGGCCCGCCCGCCAATCTCCGTCCTCCCTTCCCGCTCTTCCCGGCAACCGGTATATCCTTTTTACATTTGCCGCTAGCCCTCCGTAAGGTGCCATATTATCTTTCTGTCCTCATAATTTGTTAACGTGCGGCCGTGCCTGCGCGTACGAAGCCTCCGGCAGAGCTGCAGCCGGTAGGTCCAGCTCAGGGTAAAAGGCGTGCCGAGTCCACGTGCTTCCCGCTAGAAAATTCAGGAATCAATTTTTTATTCATTTATTTTTCACGGTAGATAAACTCTACAATATATTTTATTTTAACGGGCATTTTCCCACGCGGGTCTTCGAAGGCGTGGGCGGTAACAAGATGGCAAGTGCCGTGCCGGGCCGGCCGCTTGCCTACGCGAGAAAAGAGAAAAAACGAAGGCAGAGAACGGCACAAGAACCGTACGTACTTAAGCTGCCGCCGCGTGGTCCCTGCGGCTGCAGCTTCCGGCGTCGTCCACGTGCTTCATACCCGTGTAGCCTCACTGTGGAAATTAGGGGTGCCTTAGCAATGCTAAGAGAGGGTACGAAGGAAAATGGGCAATCTTACAGTACATGTAATTAGAACCCCCCCCCAAATTAATAAGAATACAATGCAGGCTCACTTTTTTGCTCCTTTTTTCTAATTTTTTGATTGGACTAAAAATTTTACTTCAAATTTTGCCTTGAGATCTTGACCTTACGACCATGTTCAAAACATCTCACTTAACATTTTGTTTTTGTAGTTGCAAATAAATAAAGTAAACAGAACCGTTTAGAGTAGTCTTTCTATTCGTGTCCATACAGAGTCCTTTTTTAATTTGAAGTCTCCTATTCGTAGCGCAGTGGCCGGCTGAGAGGAGATCAAACCGGCGTCTGCTGCAACCGCTATACATTCAGTCGTACAACTAATCCTCTTTAATCTTCCCTTATACCTTCTTCTTTCTTTCTTTTTTTCTTTTTTTTTGAACATCAAACACCAATTTTCATTGAACTAAAGATAAGAAAATTGTACAAGTACACCAATACATAAGAGAGACTAAACTACCCTCGAACAGCATGAGAGGCAAGAACACACATAATTATACCCTCCTCTCTCCCGGCCATGATCATCTTTTGCTGACCAACTAGAGATTTCTCCTATAGTTAGGCATTTTGAAGACCTCGTATTGGGGGTGCATGCGCCCCTATATGGGGGCACATCCCAATGTGCCCTCAACCAAGGGTTTGTGCCACCATGCCCTAGGTCACGGGCATGTGCCAACGTGCCTTGGTTCTAGGGCTTGTGCACCCTCATACGAGGGTGCACACAGCCATTTTCGGATTCTTCATTCAAATCAGCCCAAAATGATTTCCAGACCTCCATTTGAAGAATTCTTGTCTTAATTAGGATGTGTCTAAGGTTGGAGATGCATGTGCCCATGATCAAGAATATGGGAAACCTCCATAGTTTTAAGAATTTGGATCCGATTCAGAACTAGTTTTCTTAGTTCGGATGCACCCACAATTGAGGGCAGGCATGTTCTAGGTTGAGAGAATGATCGAAAATTACCTATTTTTTCTTCTCCCTTCCGTATATCAAAGTATAGAAACGAAATATTTGCCCCTAAGATAGATGTGTGCCCTAGGGATGGCTCATCACCCTCTACCCAGGGTGCGTCCCTTTGCACTTCAGACGAAGGTGCATGCGCCCTCATCAGGGGTGCAACCTCATTTCTATTTTTTTTACTACATATCCTTGATCCTTATGTTTAGAAGGTCACTATTTGTCATATGGTGGATGCAACTTGGTCCAAGGGTGCATGTGCCCTCAACTGGGGGTACATCCTCCCAATTTCCCCTTTTTGCTAATCCAACCCGATTTCAAATTAGATTTAAATGCTCCTATATAAGGAGACCTATTCTTAACAACTAGAAGGTTGGTCAGAGTTTATTCCACATCTCCTTCATGTCCCAACATCCCAATTCACAAAATAAGCTCAATGATTAAAGAAATATTAAAGAGAGAGTTTGGCTCATACTCGTTTCTATCACTCAGATTTCAAATATTGAAAAAAAATTCTAGTGCACCTGGTGAAAAATCCAAATATTAGAAATTATTATCTCCCTGTCCTTTTTTGTTTGCAACAAATGAGAGTTGATTTTGACTTTCATGGTGTCCTTGGTGAGCTTCTGGGTAAAATTGCATTGCCAGTCTATGTTGTTGACATCGCTTCTCCTCGTAGGTTTCTATAAAATTCTAAGAGCATGTGTAGCCAATATATCTAAAAAGAAAAGCTTCAACATCTCGTCATATTTCATTTGCAACAAACGGCATTGAATTCTAACATTTCATTTGCCCGTAGCAAGCTCTGGAAGTTGGTCGCACTGTTTTGTCTACACAAGCCCCCTATCCAGTCCATGAGCTAGCATGCCCTTGAACAAATCCACATGGCCTCGTGCCCTTCATGCAGTCCGTGTGTGCCTACAAGCAGGGAATGTGTAGCCAGAAACCTTGTTTCTTCATCGATTTTGCCCAAATTTGATATATTTCACTTCTAACTTCGCAACAAACCCATTTTTTTATGACCTCATGAGGAACACAACAAATCATATCCTCTGGTTAGGTAAAATCCACTTGTTATGTTATGAGAATGGATTCTTAACACATACTTTATGAGAAACACAACAAGGCCATGTTAATAATCCACCATAAAGTTTGGCAAGTGTCTTGACCATGATCAATTATCTCTTGCTGAATAAGTATTATGGTAAATACAACAAACTCATCCAACAATGTCTCATGTTTATCAAAATAATTTAAACAATGAAAGATTTTATTTTAATCTTATTAATATATTTGTGTTATTGTATAAGTACATACATTTAGAACATTATATATCTAAGGTATAACCTATATCAAGCAATCACATACGCAAGAATTGAGATAGATGATCATAGACTTTAAACCCTAATTATGCAACACTGGAGCTAGAACGTCATGCATCTAAAAAGAGCTAGCATTAGATGTCAATGTAAATGTGTCTCCACTTCCCAAAGAACACTTATTCAAGTGATTATGTTCTCTCCCCCTCCACAATCTACTTATTGTCATTACAAGCTATTTAAGGGTACATATACCCATAAATGTACATATCTCAATAACAAATCTTGATTTTAACTAAAGAGAGTACATAAATAGAGAGAGATAGAATTTACAATCAAAATTAAATAGAGAGGAGGCGCATAGGCCTTAATAAACACATCTACAAAATTTAAATACCATCACATGACATTCAATCTAAGTCTATGATATTTGTGCATTCGAGCCATCAAACATCACATGATAATTATATGATATAACATTTATACCATAAACTTATAATTTATAGAATTTGAAATTCTCAGTTTTATGCTTATCTTATTTTTCATGAAATAAATAACATAAAAGACAAACAATTTATATGAATAAACAAGCAACTCTAAACATTTTAGACTATTCTTTCATACCCAAAATTGTATTGAGTGTCAAATCAATGTTCTAATCATCATTATAAAAAATATATTTTATACAATTAATTAAGACATTAATTTTACTAGTTAAGACTTTAAAACAATTTTAAAACTTAACTATGATAGATTCTAGTACAACAAAGCTTAAATCATATAAAATTTATTTAACTCTTTAATAATATATTATATAATATTTTAGATTTTTTTACAAAATTTATAGCTTTTTTTGAAAAAAATAGAAATTTTTAGGGTTAAACAATTCAAAATTATTTAAGAAACTTTGATCCTAGCGTCGCAAATCTTTGCACCATGTGTGCTTACATGCACCATAGGATCATGTCGCCCCACTGGTCAAACTAATAGGGTGTTTGGTAGCGCTTTTAATTTTAAGACAACCTCATTTTTGAAAACAAGATTACTTGACTTCTTAGTTTTGTTTTTAAAATCAAAACAGTCCAACTATTTTGTGTTTGGCAAAACCATCACAATTTTTAAAAATTAGACAGTAGTGTTTGGTTGACTTTAAAATCAAACGAATTTCTATGACACCCAGTACATATCAATACAACGTAATATCTCACAACCTCCATATTGTATATAATGTCAAGTAACATGTATGAATAATGAACCATATACATCAATTTCGTCTACTAACATTATCTTCCCACATTTCCAATGATATTTATTTCGTAACTCTTTTCCAAGTCTATGTTGTTCTAATGATCTTCCAGTATGATATACCTCACGTCGAACTCTGTTTCTTCTTTTATGGTCAACTTCTCCATCTATTGTTGTGCTGCAGTCTCTTTCAATTTCAACCCATGTCTCATCTTTACCACATTGAACATTTCGTATGAAATTGTGAAGCGCATACGTTGCTATAATAATCTTACTTTGAACCTCAATAGGATACTCTAAAGGCCTTAAAAATATTCGAAAATGTTCTTTAAGAACTCCAAACATTCGCTCTATGACATTCCTAAGAGAAGCATGTCGCAAATTATAAAGTTCTTTGTAATCTCTTGGAGCTGAATGACTCAGACCAAACTCTTTTAGATGGTATCTCACTCCTCTATATGGTGCAAGAAAGTTCGGTGTGTTTGCATATCCAGCATCGACAAGATAATATTTCCCTGATGAACAAAATGCAAATTACGACAGTTGCATAAAAAATCAACATTCTATTAATATACACATACATTACCTTCAGGTACATAGAGTCCCGAGCTCAATGCATTTTCCAGAACTGTAGCATCAGCAGTAGATCCTTCGTATCCAACATGAACATAAAGGAAAGTCATATCAAACGAACAAGTGGCCATCACATTTTACGATACGTGTCTCTTTCCGTTGCGATAATGTATTCTATCATTAGCTGGAACTTCAATCATTATATGTGTCCCATCAATAGCTCCTATACAATCCTGAAACAATTGAGAAAATAAGACAGACATATTGTAGTAATTACATAATTTATGTTTATTTACCTTAAAAAAATCTGAAGTGTTGCCTTTCAGAAATGTACTGTGGAGTTCTTGGTGAAGGCAAACAAATCAACTCTGGTGCCAATAGACGAAGGACTTTAACAACTTCATTGAATCGTCGACTTATTGTTTCCCCTGAATGTTAAAATCTTTCTTGAGCACAACGATTGCTCACTCCATTTGCTAGTATGAATAATGCAGTTAACACCATCTCTTCTATATCCACACGTACACTTTCTTTTACCGCACCTGTAGACTTAATTTGATTACATAAAGTAAAAAATGTAATTTTATTCATTCTACAAATCTCACAAAATCTTGTAGGAGCTCCTGAACATAGTTCTATTGTATATTCCTTCCCGCTTAGTAAGGAATCTCACACACGTTTCCTTTTCATTGTAGATCGTTGATATGCTTCATATAGAACTGCAATAATAGTAAGAAAAAATGTATGACGACGCTTCATAAATATTTCTTCTGCCTATTCCATATTAACCCCCAGATTTTCTTCATTTCCAAAGTGTTCCATAACACTGCAAGTAAAATACCAATCACCTATTAGTAGCTTGTAAATTTAGTTTACTAGCGATGAGTTGTACACACGAAATGAAGAAGAACATAAAACTCATTACCAGTTAAGTAACATTAACATCCATAAATTAAATGAATAACATAACAACGTAAACATTTGTTGTTTCAATAACAACATAACAAAGGCTCTATTTCACTTCCTAACTATTCTGTAAGTGCATGTTCAACCACTCTAAACGAGTCTCATCATCGAACTTGAGGAAAACAAGGTATGCATACCCACTCCTAATTATATCTACTGCTTTTGCTTTTTCTAGTGGACTCAAACTCATATTCATTATGATCTCCACGCACTCTTGAATCATCTCAAACGATGTTGGCATAGTTAACTTATTATACTCATCTATAGCTTTCAACATTGCTTCAACCAAGCTGATTTCCTTTTCCCTTTTCCCCTTTGACTTATCCTTGGAAGTTATTGAAACTTTTTTCTTTTCCTTTCTGGACCTTGTTGATAACTTGAACTCTGGACTGGAGGCAGAACTACCATCATTGGTCAAGTCCACAGCAAGTTAACGTTTAGGTGTTATATGAATAATCAACTATTGGACTTCGTTGTGGAGGAAGAGTATTTTGAGCTCTACTACCAGAAGCCTTGGCACCTACAATGTACATTTCATATCATAATAAGTATTCACGTAACATTTGATAGAAATGTATGCCCTACAAGCCAATCATATATGATATGATTCGACATTTCTAGATTTATCTTATTCAATTAATCAGGCAAATCTTCATTATAAGTTTTTATTAGATGTGAATATTATAATGAAGTCCTTGATCAAATACAATGATGATTAAATCATGATGAGATCATGATAATGAGATTGATCATCTAGAGGTATTTGATCCAAATGTTCCTAGTCATAGGATACTTGAGACGGGACATCAAGGATCCGGATAGACTAGTGTGTGTGATGTCTTCTAATGTGACGAGGACGACCGATCTCATTGGTCATTAGTGTGGAGACACTGAGATACACATACATGTGCTCATTAGTTGAATGAGTTCACTGAACTTACCGAATTAGAAACCCTGAATGGTATCTTACCGAACTGTCTATCAGGGTTTTCTATCATCACGGTTGCATGGTTAGACCTTTGACCTGAGTCGCCAAAGATGCCTTGTTGGGTGGAACTTGTGCTTTGGCCATTGACTTATGGATCACAATTTAGATGGTCCTATATAGCGATGGATCGAGTACAAGGAAAATCCGATGGAGGTAATTGCGCGGACAACAAGGGATCGTCCACTCTCGGTAAGTGAGAGTGAATGTCCTATGGGATAGTACTCTAAATCCCTGGCTAGGGTAGATAGGATAATTGGAAAAAGAGTTTTCCAATTGATCTAATTCCGAGTACAGGATCTTATATAGTTGATACACTAAGGAGTTGACAGTTGATGCCATACTCCTTTCCGACCGGGACATTGGATGGATGAGGGTTTATATCCATGCGGTAACTGATGATGGAAAGGCTCAATGGAGATGAGATGATCCCCATAGCCATTTGGGATCATGGGATGTGACTTGTACCCTTCATGATCAGTATACCGATTAATATGTTATCGGATAACGGATTTAATTAAATTAAATAGAACTGTTCTATTTTATTTAGGCCTTAACCAAATAAGCTATTGGGCCTAGTGAGTCACACATAAAAAGATTTATCCACAAGTACAGGGGCAAGGACGTAATTTATAAAAATTTTGAGTTTTTATGAAAAATTCCAAAAATTCTCTATAAATACTAATGGTTTCAACCAAACCTCATCAAGCCAAGGGTGAAAACCACGTCCCTAGCCTCCTCCCTACCCCCTCCTCTCTCTAGAAGGTGTCCATGGTCGATGGAGCTCCGTTAGGGAAGAGCTCTTGAGATCGGCGTGAAGGGAGAACCTGCTGTGGATGAAGTTCGTGTGGATACTGCTGGAGATCGAACACTTGAACGGTTTGAAGAGCTTGAGAAGCTCATCTCCTTCCTCTCCATGGGATTATATGAATCCTTATCAGGTATATTCGAACCCGATTTGATCGGTTTTCAATTTTCGTTGTTCGGTTCTGATTGAGACGGATTCTTAAGGAACCCATAGGAATCGTCGTTTCCGCTGCACCAAACACTCATGGACGATTCCTTACAACATTCACAGTGAACAATATATGTTGAAGTCAATTTCCTTCAAAAATTTCATACCGATCATTGTACAATGGAATCGTAACTCCCCTCCATGTTTTAGCTTCTTGATGTTTCTGCAATATGCGCATGTACATAAGATATTGAACCTCAATTCAAGACATGAATAAAATGAAATAGGTCTTAAAGTCACCTGAATATAAACATCCCATACATCATCGGTTGTTGTGAATGTATTCAAGTTTGGATTGAATCCAAATCTACTCTGATTGAATAAGGTCCTTATGACAACAAAATCGTTCTTTATTACTTGAACTCATGCTTTAAGTTGTTTACTACTAACGTTAAGTCCAAAACGTTTACTGAACTCTAATCTCATGGCTTCCCATGCTTCCAGCTTCCAACTTGATGATGCTCGTTTACCATTTCGATGGTGCTCTACTAACATTTTGGTCAAAAATGCTGAGCGGTTTGATCCCACTTTATCCTGTCACTATTTTCGCTCGCTGAAAAAATTTGTGTCTCGTCCATCTACGACGTTTCATATACGAACACATGTGCATAAACATATACATTACTTTTGTCACTATGATATATATTCGAAGGAAAGATAGACATAGAAAATATATTATGTGTTTTACCACAGAGTAAATCCGAAAAGGTATAGTATAAAACAGGAACACACAAACAGATCGAGATAATATCATAATCGACCAAACAAAGCACTGTGTGAATCAAAGGGATAGATAGATTGTGCTCCCCATCCCCGCAATGACAACATATATAGCTCAAAACCCAAACATGCATGATCAGCCAAGCACCATCAAAAAAGAAAAAAGGACCCAAAGATGCGCCAAAATGGGGAGGGCAGGGGCGCCACGCTGCGCAAAACACCGGCGGTGCGTTCGGCTAGTTGCCAGCGGTGCTGCTATCCTCCGTCTTGTGATAACCTGGGATCTTGTCCATGATCTTTCCCAGAAAACCCTTCTTCTCCTTGGGGCTATCGCCCTCGTGGTGCTCCTTCCCTTGGTCAGCGCACTGAGGGGCAGCGGCCGGGGCGGCCTCCTCCGCCAACTTCTTCCCACCGCTACCGGGTAGCTTCTCCTTGATCTTATCCATCAGACTCTTCTTCTCTTGAAGATCAGACTCCAGAACAGGTCATGGCGACGGTGCTTCGGCAGAGAAATCCGCTACGAGAGGGAGACGAAGTAGATGTATGATAGAGAGAGGGGTACCTACTCCGACCGCTCGCTGCAGGATTGTGAGCTTCTCGTCCACTTCTGCCTGAGACTCCGACGTCTAGCAGGTCGAACCCTTGTGCTTTCGCCACAAGAGGGAGAGGTGAGGAAGTCCTCCGGGATGGGTCTCCACGAGCAGGTCTTCGTTCACGAGAGGGAGATGTGGGATGCACAAGGGGGAGATGCGTGAGCACGATTCCGAGTTGGTCTCCACGAGCAGGTCGGTGAGATGCATTTGAAGGTCTAGTGGGGAGAGGGGCGATGGTGGGTCGATGCGCACCAGAGCAGCTACTGCCGAGGGAGACGCCTGGACGGGGGAGAGGGAGATGCCTGTGAGACGGGCGAGAGGAACGGCCGCGAGAGATGTCTGGATGGGGGAGACGGGCGAGAGGGAATGGGCGCCCGCGTCTCTCTCGAAAATGAAACAACTCCTCCCATGTTTTATTTTCGAGAGAGATATTAGGAATAGGTCTCTTTGTTTCCAAAAAAAGAGGAGCGGGCAGGAGACGTAACCAAACACCTCTCTTTCCCTATTTTTAAATTTTAGGTAAAAAAAGGAAAAAAAATGCTACCAAACACCCTATAAGAGTCGACCCATATTCTCAAACCAAGATCCACGTACGGTGAACTTAATGGGTCCCCAATGGATCCAATAAACATCACCTCCCTGACCCAATAGTGACACATCGAAGGGAAAGAGGAGGCCGTAGATTTTGTTTCCAAACTGGATATTCTAAGGTTGGAAAAATATTAAAATAGAGAAATTTGAATGAGGATTCCAAATTTAGTGGTCTTATTCCTTAAAAAATTTCCAATCTCCAAAAATAGAGAAAAGGAGATGCCACCATTGTGGGGGCCTCTATTGCTGAAAAATCACCAAATCTGACCTACTCCTCTGTCAGTAGACTCAAAGAAAGTTGGGGAACACTAGATAATCATATTTTCTATGTTCTAAAGCCTTCATAAGGCTTTCTGCACCTCCATAGAAGAAGTATTTTGAAGGTCCCCTATTTTGGAGGTCCACACACAATATATCAAATCATCATCTTCGAGACGTCATACTGGACTTTCCAATGTTCCAAAATTCAAATGAAAAAGTGAGTTAGAAAGCTCTATGTCACTAAAATCTACTAGAGCTAAACATTCTCAAAATTGCATCACAAACAATCAATTGTTGCTCTATCAAAATAAAGATTTATACAATTTTAGGATTGCATGAAATACATAAAATAATATTGAGTCAACGTCGGCTTTGATTGTGACTTCATCTTAGCTCTAATTCCATTGTAAGGAATCGATTTGTAACAACAGGAATTTTTTATTCCTTGGAACACCATGGCCTTTGTCTCCATCGGAACTGAATGATGAAATCGGGTATCGAACTCAAAGAAGAAGTATTGTACCTTCTTGGGATTTGAAAAATCCCTGAAGTCTAATGAAGAATAAACATTTTCTAGATCTCCAAGCCATCCAAGTGCACAACCTATAGCGGTATTCACACGAACTTCTTTCAAAAATAGCTTTTTCCTTGCACCAGACTCAAGAACTCTTCCTAAACGAAACTCCATCATGCCAAGGATGTCATCTAAAGAAAATAAAGAGGTAGGGAGGAGGCTAATAACGAAATTCTAACCCTTGTCTTTATACGGTTTGGCTTAAGCCACCACTATTTATAGAAAAATTAGAATTTTTCATAAAAACTTAAAATATTTATAAATTACATCCATGCCCTTTGTGTTACCCACTAGGCCCAACACTCTATTTGGTTGAAACTTAATTAAAATAATTATTTAATTTAAAATAAATTAATTAATTAAGTATATATTTATTATTTTTTATCATGGAAGGTACCAATCACATCATATGATCTCAAATGACCTTGGGTATGATCTTATCTCCATTGAGCTTTTATATCATCAGTTACTGCACATATATAAATCATTGTTTATCCAATGCCCAAATTGAAAAAGGATTCGGCATCATCTATCAATACTTCAACAGATTGACATTCTAAACAAAGCACAAGGTACAAGGCAATAGACAAAGCACCTAATCTATTAATTATATTGGACCATTGTATTGGTAATATATAAGTCAATAGACAAAGCACAAGGTATATCTTGCTAAGACATCTTTAGCAACTGAGCTCAAAGATTTGACTATGCAGCTATGATAATAGAATACCCTGATTAATGTTATGTAAGATATCATTCAGGGTTTCTAAATCAGTTTGTTCAGTGAACTCATTTCTCTGATGTGCACCGATATATGTATCACAATGTCTCCACATTAATAACTAATAAGATCGGTCATCCGCATCATATGAGAAGATATCACATACACTAATCTATTCAGATTCTTAATGTCTTGTCTAGAGGATCTTATGACTCAGATTATTTAAATCACATATCTCTAGATGATCTATCTCATTATCATAATCTCATCATGATTCAATTATTATTACATGTGATCAATGACTTTATTATGATATACACATCTAATAAGAGTCGGTAACGAAGAAATATCATTTATATTTAATGAGATATTTCGAGATATGCCATATAATATCAAATATGATTGGCTTGTAGAGTATACATTTCTATCATAGATGGAGTAATATTATCTCAAAGAACTCAATTCCAATATCTTGGATCAATTATTCAAAAATATGGAGAATGTAGTAAAAATGTTAATCATAGAATCAAGCAAGTTTGATGCAGGGGTTCTATTGTAAGATTCTACTAAAATTGAAAGAAAAACTTTATAATATAAGTATAATATTTATGATGCTATATGGCAGTGAATATTATATAATAAAAGAAAAAACATACTTCTAAAATAAGTGTTGTTGAAATGAGAATGTTAAGATAGATGAGTGGTCATATTTGAATATATAGAATTAAAAATGAATATAATAGAGAAAATGTTGTAGTGACAATTGTATATAAAATTGAAAGAACGGAGTTTAAGATGATTTGGACATATTAAATGTAGACCTAAGGTGGCTCTAGTAAAAAGTGTAAAATACAAAAATAACAAAAACAAAAGGGGACGTGGTAGACCTACATTAATTTGGAGGAGGGTAATTCAATATGATTTAGTTGATTTAAATATCTTTGAAGAGGTAACTCAATATCAACATGTGTGGAGAAAAAGAATAAAAATCTATATGGCCAACCCAAGAAATTTAGGACTAAGGCTTGAGTTACGTTGTTAAAAAATTATATCACTTTTGCATTATATACATTTGATTAATTCTAAAAATAATATAAAATATAGCATGTTCTTGAATATAAAATATTATCCAAATTAAAAAACAGCAATGAAATACCCTATAAAGCACCATTATTATATATAATATTATGTTTAAAGAACTCAGTTATTTATGGTCCATATTATCCTTGGCATTGATGCTTTTCATTTGATGGTCCATTCTTAGATATAGTAACCGCCAAATCAATCCAAACTAAACTAACGGTTCGAGTCAAATTATTTTTTATGTAGTGTATATATATATATATCAATATATACTCAAACTCAAAGCCTTTTTTTCAAATGATTGAGGTTGACTACATGGATTTGATGTTTTCATTCTACATGGTTCTCCACTAGCTCCTCCTATATGCCTAGATCCTCTTAGTCATATTGGATTTACTTACCCTAAGTTAACATGGTCTATCTCTCCTCTTCTTCTATGTCGGCAACACCAGAGCCTCAACTTGTCTGATTAGCACCTCAAGAGGACTTTGCATGATATGCCAAAACTAACAAAATCTTTTCTTTTTTACTATATCCTCGATTCTCATAGCTCTCACTTTGTTCCTAATGTACTCATTATAAATTCTATTTGTCTGTGTGTCTACACATCCATCATAGCATCCGTATTTTAGTTACATTCAATTTGACAATATGCTTCTTTTTAGTTATCCAACACTCACTACCATAGGGTATAGTAGGTCTTGAAAATGAGCGACAGAGTTTTTCTTTCAAATTTTGAGAGATTTTACAATCGTATAGAATCTTCGTCGCTTGCCTCCATTTTCAGCCATTCCACTTTAATTATATGGTTGACATCTTCATCACATTCTCCATCCATATGCAAGATTGAACCCAAATATTGAAATTGAGTACTTAGTGCAAGGACCTTTCTGTCCAAAATTACTTTAGCCTCTTCAACTCCTGGGCTTTCACTAAATTTGAAGTGCATATGCCCCGTCTTTGTCCAACTAACTTTGAACCCCATAGATTCTAACTCAGTTCTTTATCGTTCAAGTTTTTTGTTAATGCCATCTCGAGTCTCGTTGATCAAAATAATATTGTTTGCAAACATCATACACCAAGGTAAACTCTCTTATATTTCTTTAGTTATTTTATCCATTACTAGGACAAAAAAATATGGGTTGAGTGCGGGCCCTTAATGAAGCTCGACTTACACTTGGAAAGTCCTGACTCTCCTCCTGGGGAGAAAACCTAGGTGGTTGTACCCTTATACATGGCTCTAATGATGTTAATAAACTCACTGGGTACCATTTTCTTTACTAACACTCACTAAAGAACCTCTCTTAGGACTTGGTCATAAGCTTTTTCTAAATCAATAAAAATCATACGAGTACCTATTTTCAAGTCTCTATACTTCTCTACTAAGAATCTAGTTAGGAAGATGGCCTCCGTAATCTATCTACCATGCATGAATGTAAATTGGTTTCTCGAGAACTTAATACACTGTTGAAGTCTTTTCTCCATTACCTTCTCTCACAACTTCATAGTCTAGCACATGAGTTTGATACTCTGTAGTTTTTACATCTTGTACATCTTCTTTCTCTTTGAATATCGGGGTGATGACGCTACTTCTCTATTCATTTGGCATTCTTCCAAAGTTAGGTATTTATTAAAAAGAAAGAGTTAGTCACTCCACTCCTCTCTCATTCAAATACTTCTAAACTTCATTTGTGATGTTATTGGGACTATATGCCTTTGAGGTCTCCATTCTTCCTAACAATGGGTGCACTTCTAGGGGGATAGTTTTTTAAGAAAACTATGACCCTTGCTTTCGAACTTCTTCTGGCTCCCTTGTACTTTCCAAAACAGACTCATTGAAGAATGTTTTCCAGCATTCTTTAGTGTTTGAAAAATATAAGAAAGTTAAGTGCGATGGCTCCCTTCCATCGTTATTGGATGTCCTCGTCATGGATTAACGCCTTCCCCTCCTTGTCTTTAATACATTGAACCTATCCTAGGTCCCACGATCTCCTCTCCCTAAATATTATTCTCACATTCTTTAGTGTCCAAATTGTCATATAACCTACTATAGGCTAACTCCCTACTTGCCTAACTACTCTTTTTGCCTTGCACTTAACTTTCTTATATTGTTCAAAAACCTCACTGATGGTATGATTAGGTAATTTATTGAATCATTTTCTCTTGTTCTTCACTACTCTCTATACTTCATTATTCCATCATCACGATTTCTTCTTAAGTGGACACCACCCGGTAGCCTAGTCAAGAAATTTTTTTTATCATCTTAATATTTGTTGTCATGTTAGTCCACATTAACTCGACCTCTTTGTTTAGATCTTATTTTTTAAACTTGGATGTCTCATTTCTAAATATCTTCTATTTAATTCTTCTCAATTCATGTCATTTATTCTCTGAGAGCACTCTCATGTCACCCCACATACAAGTTAATGTATAATTTACTTTAATTTGTTTTAAATTATATATTATATATTTTATTAAAACAATATAAATATTATCAATGTATTTATATAAAAATAAATATTTAATCTTATTATGAGTTATTAGGTTTAGTGGTTCAGTTAGAAGGCCTTCACAATTCAAACCAAATGGCCCGTTTGGTTAGAGTTTCAAATTTGATATTATGTCAATATTGATATTGATAATTTTAGAAATTGGAGTATCAATATTAATATTGATACAAATTGACATTTGTATTACATAATGTGTTTTTTTTTCATTACAAATTTAAAAATTGATATTATTAGCTAAACACTTCTCGATGATTATTAGAAATATCGATTTTAAAATTGACACTGATAGAGGTGTCAAATACTGTTACCAAACAGACTATAACCAAACTATATGTGGTCTACTGCGTCGCCGAGCGCCACCGGACTGGAGAAAGATGGCCGTGGCGGGAGCTGCGTGGACAATAACCCTTCCTAGCCGCCCCTTCGAAACCCTCCCGGATCTTAACCTGAAATCCCCGTCATTCACCTCCTCGCCCTTACGACGCACGAATCCTGACTATGGTCCATCCACGCTGCCCTCTCTCCTCACTTCGCCGTCCTGCTTGGCCCTCTCCTGCGCTGCTGCTGCTGCTGCTCCTAATTTCAGAGGGAGGTTTCTCGGTGTGAGGTGCTCTGCCCTTGGCGACGATGGGGTCCTCCACGAGAGACTGGATTACCGGCACGAGCGAGTGGTGCACCCGAGACCCGTTGAGATCCCCTGGAAGAAGGAACTGGCCAACGCTGTCCACCTCATAGGTATTGTCGCAGCGCCCGTTCAGATCAAGCACCTCAGCAGTGGCAAGGCGCTTGCCTGGACCCGCCTTGCCGTCAGGAGGTCCGCCACAGAGACCACATGGTACGAGGAGATGTTGTAATTTGACGTGAGTCAACTGTTTCTTTTATGACGTTTCCTTTTTTTTTTCTCTTGTTCTGCTGTTTGTTCGCAGGATCAATTTAACCCTATGGGATGTTCTTGCGCACACGGCCTTCCAGCATGTGGAGAAAGGACAGCAGATTTACGTGTCCGGTCGTCTTGTTTCAGACTCCGTCGAGGGAGATGGAGAGAAACCACAGGTCTATTACAAGGTCTGTTGCTCGATTTGTTACTATTCAACTTATTTTTTTATTTTTCATTTTTTTTAAAATTTACCAAATCCTGTTTGACATGAAGGTGGTGGTTCAGCAGCTCAATTTTATTGAGAAGAATATTCCGCCTGTGCCCCTATACGAGCCTGACAATGCACTACCCACGCTCAGAGGTAGTTCCACGCCATCGCCCGGATGGAATTATTTGTCGTGGTTTGCTGGAGTATGAAAGCGTCTCTCGTGTTTTTTACATTTACAATTTTTCAGGGCTTAAGGCGGAAAAACATGCTGGAAACCTAGGTCGTTCACCAGAAGAGCTGTGGCAGGCCTTCTTTGCTAATCCAACAGAATGGTGGGATAACAGGACAAATAAGGTTTGCTTTCCATTCAGTTCTTGCTATTAATTTTTTTACAAATAAGACCTCATGGTTTCCGGTTAAATGACACCAAACTTTGGCCATGCAATTGGGATTTCCAGATGCCATTAGCCACCTACATTTTTGTTTTGTACGAGGTCAATTAGAGATGCCTTAGGTGTTGCCCAAATTTACTGCTTCCCAGATATATGTGAATGCTAGTGCAAATTAAATTTGCTGATACTGAAGGGAAAAGTTCTATCAAGGAGATAGAAACAACAACGAAGTGTTCTCCCATACCCTCACATAGAATAGGGAGAGAAGCCCCCTTCTCCCGACAGCAAGAAAAAAAGAAGCAAAGCATGCCACTGGAAGTTCCAACAAATTTAATGGAAAAACTCTTTTAAGCAAATCCATAAAATGTTCAACATTATTGCAATCCCAATTGTTGGTCACCATAGTTGTCAAGACTCCCGCCTAGGCACCAAAAGTGCATCGAGCTTAGATTTAAAAAAAGGACTTGGACCATATGCACGCCAGTTCTCTGATATCTAGATCCATAAGGCCAAAATATGAAAAATCAATGCCCAAAAAGTAACATTCCCTCTGTCCAGTTGTCCTGGTTTACTCTTTTTCATTGACGTCTAATAACATTGACTTCTCCACTAATACACAAGCCTCATTTTCTTTTATGAACAAAACAAATTGTTAATATCTTTATTTCTCTTCTTGAAAGATCCATAAACAGAAGTAAAAATAATCTGTTCATTTTATTTGTCGGGACCACATGTACAATGAACTTACCAACTGTAGCAGAAACAAGGGTCGAATAGACTCATTGCACATAACCAAAATGTTATCATTCTTTCCAATAGCAGGCTTGAAAGAGAATTTTGAGTCCTTTGTTGCTTAGGTTTAAACTTTTACTGCTATTAAAGGATTTCCACTTTGTTTCTAGGATAGAAAACAGAACAACCTTTTCATTATGCAAATAAACTTAATTTCTCTTACTTTAGCATCTCCATTGATACCACTTGCTTTCCAACTGCACATCTTTGTTAAGGAAAAATAGTAATGTCCTTTCCTGCCACATTCCTTCTTCTGTCACCTAGTACCTAGCATTATTTAAATTAATTCCAGTTTCTTTTTCCCAATGTTTGTGCTGCCTTCGCCATTTCTGCCTCCAGCATAGGCCAAAATGTTTAATTCCGTTTGGAATTTTTCAGTAACTTTCTAACAGCTTCCTAGAGTTTCTAGGCTAGAGATCCACTAGTTCAGCAGTTTTAATCATTGTCTCGTCATCCCGTTCTCCTTGATCCACAGGAGATAATGGAGACTGATAAACTTGCATTCTTCAAGGTCTCAACCCTTCAAAAATCTTCTTATTTAACTGTTTTTTAGTTGTTTTCATTTTTCAACTAACGTTCACAGTTTCAGATTCAGCCAGAGCAGAAGAAAGGCCCATCATGCTTCTAGGTTGTGGAAAAAGCATCTGCAAGTGACAGATAACTCCCTCATCCTTTTCCAGAACAAGGATATCTCTTGATCAACAGGATGTGAAGAGTTCATCTTTGGAAGTCAAGATGGTTATCCTCTGTCTCAACCAATGATGGGCAGACCATTCCTGTTCCTGTCAGTTGCTGAAGTGAGCTGGTCAGTCTATTGGTCATGGGCAGAAGATCTTGTTTTGAAATGGTAAAAGATAGAATTCGGACTTCAGAATTATCAGATGATTCAGAACAGTAGTAAACAATTCTTACATTTGGATAGTTTATTGGCAAAAAGAATAGCCAATAGTAGACTAATTTATTAAGAGCTAGTAATAAATGATTTTTTTTAATCTGGAAATGAATATCCAATAACATATTAATTCATTCCGAGAAAAATGATATTACTTGAGCAGTCCCACAAGAGAAGAATCTATCACTCTGTTCCTCATTTGTTCCCTCTGTCTAAGGAGGGTCAAGGAAGTCCTAGAGCCACATGGCCTCTACAAAATTGTGCTGTGGAAGATACTTCGGGGTGGGAGGGGAGCTGAGGCGTTTTGGAATACTTATTGATCCTAAGAACGGAAGAAAAAAGGATTCTTATCTTTTCTTTTATTGACGACATTCTTCATGGTTTTGAATAGACTATTCAAGTATGTGCGCAATTGTTTTTAATGCCATAGAACATAAATTAAGTAATAAATTATACTAGATTTAAGAAATAATGATAACTATAACAATAATAGTCAACATACGTACATAACTATTAAAATTAAAAGGCTCAAAACTATACATATATACCTATGTTAAAATTAACTTGTCTTAAATTTGATAGCTTTTTACTCTTTACATACCATGTTAAAATTTAAGGGCTCAAAACTATACATATACCTATGAATCAATAAAACCTTTAGTTAATTTAGAAATAAAATAAAACAATAGAAAAATGCATAAAACTTAATTGAATGATAAATTTAAGCTTTAATTTAGTTTAGATAAATTACAAAGTAAACATTAGGGGATATTAAATTGTAAATCAATTCTTGAGCTTCATTAATTTAATATCCACTAGGTGCATCGAAAACATTATCAGTGAAGCATAAGCTTAAGAACCTAATGGATTAATCAAATTAAATGTAACTTAAAATAATAATAGATTTAAATTTATTGTTGAATGAACTTTTTAAAAAATTTAAATGACACCATTGAAATCTAAAAATAAAATATGCACTTTCCTGTCTTGTTTAAAAATATTTTAGTTTTGTTGCGCCAGTCCATGTTCATAGTATATACAAGTGAGGTCAAAAAACATCGTTAGTGTACATAGATTGCAGAATCGGCCAAATTGAATTGTGATTGGCCGATTCTAGGATTGGATCAGATGGTCTTGATATGATTATGGCCAGGAGCACTTATTCATACTTGACTCCTAGTGTAATTGATTTAAATCGGTGGAGTCGGTCAAGAATCAGCCGATTCATTTGAATCGGATCGAAATTAAACGATTCATGTGAAGCAGATTGAAATTGGACGATTTTGTTGAACAACTTAAGTCCTGATCTCTAATTGATATCGGACCCCATTTAGGCCTAATATTAATTTAATATCACCCTACAAGGGTGACATCGGCTCATAATCGTCAATCCCCTATAGCGTTCGGTTACCCCTAGGGCAAGGTGACTTTGTCAAGGATCTCCTTGAATTGGTGTGATCCGGTGATTTTCGTGTGTTTGAAGCTGTGGAGGGCGATTTCGTTCACTTTAATGATTTCATTTGCAATCCACCCTTGTGGAGGGGCAATTCCCTTTCTCCACTGTCAATTTTCCCCCTCCGTTGAGTCTCTCCCCTATGAAACCCTTTGTGGAGGGGTTCTTACCCCCTGCCCCCTTAACATTCACCTTTCCAGGTCCCCCTTCTTCAAGGGGCTGTTCCCTCCCTCCCTCCCTAAACAGGGTGGCTGTTTAAGGCAAGAAGAAGACAGTCATCTACGATAAATTGGTGGATGTTAATAAGAAGAGGGTACAATTTAAGTGATGTGACAAACAAATGAATGGAGGAATATTATGATTGAAACAACGCATATGTGGGGTGGATGGTAATGTGAAGAAATGGATAGTAATGTGAAACTATGAGGGTGTACCTTACCAGAAGAGTTTCACAAAGGAAAATTCACATTGAATAAAGAGAGGATTTGTATGAGGAGCTTTTATGAAGATGGGATGAGGGGTCAGCCCAAAAAGGCAAAGGTAAAGGAAAAGGAAAATAAAGAACCAAACCCGAGTCACCCATAGGTATTGAGAAAGTAGATGAACGGTTGATGAGAGCTTGGCATGCTAGCAACCAATTATAAAGAAAAGATGAAGAGAGAAAGGAATAGGAGACTCTGAAATTGGGGAGCTAACATATCATTAGTCATATTCGACTCGACCCACATCCATTGAGGATGTTAGAGTAAGAGGGGACATTTTGTCAATTTGCTTTGACAAGACCCACTGAGGATGTTCATATGTTCAGGAGTTAAAATAGCTCGCAAAATTCAATCAGTCAAGCATTTAGAGATGTTAAGGGCAATCACTTCAGTTGCAAAGAGAGCAATCAAGGATATCTTCAAGTGGTTATTTTTTATGTAGGCAACAATATTAAATCAATCGTCTCAGACATGTGTATTATATCTATTTGTTGAGTAAAACAATAACAATTTTTTTTTCATTTAACTAGGTGTTCTAACACATGTAGTTACTAGCCAATATGACGTTGGATTGGGATTACAAGTTTTAATCATCTGATATATTTATGCTGTCGACCTAGATGAAAAGGTAGATGAGTTGAAGGTTTGGATAGATGGGTTTAAGTTGGTCTGCAGGGAGAGATGATATACATTTATGTGTGTGGGTGGACAAGCATAATAAAGAGATTAACGATAAATTTCCTTATTTACTATTAAGAGGGCATTACATTTCTATAGTTCTTTGATGCTTCATGTTAAATCAAGAATATAAAATATATCTTTTCATTGATAAATGCTATTGTGGATGGGATTAGAGAGAAAAATATTATGTTATTCATTATAGATAATGAACCAACATACAGGGTGGCATGAAAGAAGTTGAAGGATGAGATGAGATATCTTTTTTGGGTTCAATGTCTAGCACACTTCATTGACCTCATATTAGAGGATATAGGTAAAGAGATATTAGTTTTCACTCTTATGAGATAGACACAATTGACCACGTCATTTATCTATTCACATTCATGTTTGCTCCACATAATGAGAGATGATACCGAGGGGCACGATCTTACCCAGCATGGTCCAACCATATTTGCTTTATTGCTTTAAAAACTTTGCATTGACATAGACATGCATTTGTTTGTTTTATAGCATTGGAAGAGTATATTTCCTATATGTTTGACTTACAAAACATGATTTATCTATTAGACATCTTAGCACAGATGGAACATCTAATAATGGACAGACATTTTTTGGGAGAGAATTCTTTATTACTTGTCCATCATTGATTCACGGGTACACGTGTTGAGATTAATGAATTCAGCTAAGAGGGATCAGATATAATACCTCTATGATGCCATGGACAAAGCAAAGTTGAAAATAAAGGAGAAGCATCATAAAATTTCCAAGGAGTGAGGAAAGATCATAGATGTTAAATAGGATAGGACACTACACCATGACGTGTATACAACAAGTAATTTTTCTTATCTTTGATTTAATCATTAGTTGATGCATAAATGTATATTCTTATGCCAGATGGGATGAATGCATGATAATTTTTAAACCTGAATGTAATATGAAGGATAAATGTGCAATGATCAAAAAGTTCCGAGAGGTAGTTTTTTTTGTAATACGCTGACATTTAAAAACTTAGCAAGAAAAAACAAAAGATGCGTTTGAAGTAAGCGAGAATTGTTACTGTTTTTACATCAGAACACTACTTATTTGACAAGGTTGCTCTTAGTATATTGATGCAACTTGTCATTTAATAATTACGTGTGATACTATTGTGAGAGTAATGTCTTTTATTGTTCTTTCGTGCAGTTGAGTGGTGGATACAAGTGAATACAAGAAATAGATAGAATTCATTTATTGCAATTACGATTCACATCTTGAGTTAGAGCATAAGTTCCTTTCAATATGAGAGGAGTTGCATTACATTTAGCCTAATTCATGCTAAGAGTAAGAATATGCTAATATCTGATAGGTTGGATAAATACGTGTTTTGTCATTATAATGTGCGGCTGAGGATAAAGAATAACAAAGGCTGACATAAAATTCATAAAGAGATTTTCAAGATTTGTAGGTGGAGCATACAAACCTAGAGCTAAAGACATTGACGTGAATTATCTTTTTTAGGAAGAACACTCATTTGTTGTATGGGTGGAGGAAAAAGTAGATAGAGTATATCTATAGTTCGATCTTGAGGATCGTACATGGGTTGAAAAAAACTTAGATGACATTCAACATGAAGATGAGGAGATCTAACAAGAAGTCCCTGCTACCCCTACTCTAGCCCCAACCACCAAGGATCGCCGGATCGGGATCGGATCCTGGATCGGTGGGGTCCGATCCGATCCGGATCGGATCGGATCGGCCCGATCCAGCCCGATTCCAATGGAGCCAGACCGATCCAGAATCGGTCTGGATCGGTTTTTTTTTTTTTTTTTGCTTTTCGAAAAAATATGGAAAAATCGCCAAAAAATCAATAAAAATACATAGAACTCAGGAAAAATGTGAAAAAAATATAGGGAACACTCATTCATATAAAAAATTAACAATCAATCATATAGAATTACATATCACCCCCAATCACACAATAACACATCATTCCCCAAATAAGATACATGTTTTTACCAAACAAACAATCATACCCAACTCCACAAATTGTACAACACATTCTTCTTACCACTCATATTACATTGCGTGAAATAAACAAAGAAATACATTATACATACGCATCACCACCAACTACGGTAACGTCCCGAGTAGGATGGATCCGGATCCTGATCTCTGTCCCGGTCATTTTCGATTTTCTCGCAAATCTCCATTGATTACAGGTGCCCACCGTATCCATCCTAAGAAAATAAAGACCGGCCATGCTCAAACTCATAAACTCCCCGATCAAATAGGAGGTGGAGGTAAAAAGATGGTGGAGGTGGATAGCCGTGGCTCACCGTCCGAGGCGGTGCCTGATATGAAGATGCAAACTCGTCAAAAGCATTCAACCTCGTCCACCGACCGCCGCCCTCGCCACTCGAACACGAGTGTCTTTTATCACTCAAATCATCCGGACCTGCTCCACTCGTCCGAGCACTACTAGTAGAGCCACCCTCACCCTCCGCCACCCCCACCCACCTCTCCACCCCCGTACGCCGTTGCCGCGTCTGGCACAAATTCTTCTTCATCCTCATCCGACGAAGGTGGGCCGAGCGGTCCCGGTGTCAAGAGATGATGTCGCCGTTTGATACTTATCTTCTTCCTCTTCAATGTAGTACCTCCTTGACTTGCTTGCTTGCGAAGGTAAGCATGCTTTCTTTAAAGCCCTAAATAATCCACCGCCTTTCTGGTGGTGCGGTGGTAGAAGGACCCGAAATCGGAATCCGAGCAGAGCCGTAGCGCCGGGGGCGAGCCGGATGTCTCTCTCGAGAAGCCGTAGTCCGGGTGGATCGGGAAGTGGAGCCGCGCACGGAATCCTTGACTTTCTTCAACTTCCCGCATGTCTTCATCCTCACCAACAACGCCGCCAAGCTCTCCTTCGGCCCACGCATCCGTCGTTCGGGTCGAACTCGGCTCTCTCTCGCATCCTTGTCTTCCACCCATGCCGCAAGTGGATGTTCTTCTTGGAATAGATATTCCAAGTCCACATCCGCCCGGGGACAAACCCCCGAGTAGCTTGCCCGTGCTCTTTCGGTACAATCCACTCGCAAAGCTGCAAATCTCTCGCTCCGATATCTTCCCGCCTCATCTTCGATATTCTTTATCCTCACCCTCATATTGTAAAGTAGACAAGCTTCTCCAATCTTCTCCGTCTTCAACCTATTTCTCCTCTTCGTACGAATAAGGTTGAAGGTGCTCCATTCTCGCACTGGGATGACGATGTGCTCCGACTTAGCACCCGAATCGCAATCGGCAGCGAGTGGATTCCATCCATTTCCGTTTGTCACCATAATCCACCACTCACCGTAATCAGTAAAGAACACAATTATACGCATCGTTAACGTTATGTAAAAAAAAATAATTAACGAAAGAGTCATTAATTCGGTAAGCATATTACTAGGGGACCCTATCATTGCGCGAGTACCGCAAATCCGGATCCCGTACACCCCAATCTTCGTGCATATGAAGTCATCCGAAAACACAAACTAAAACAATTATCTTCTTTTCTTGAGGTAAAGTTAAAAGTTTAATTACTATGAAACGTATTACTTCCTTCCACCTCAGTGCACGTTCTGTCTTCTTGGATCTTACATAGTCGTTTAATTACAGATAGTGTGCCTGGTAATGCTTGACCATGATTACATACTGGCCACCATACCGTATCCTTCGTCAGTACCCCGTAACAACATTATTATTCCTTTAGTAATAATAAATGTGGGTAATACACAAAATATAACTTGTAATCATTAAGATATTACACTACTAAATTATACCGCAAGATGCAATGTCGTGGTGTAGGGTTTTGTCCCATCCGTTGTCAATCACCTTCCACCACTTCGTAACCCTCGACGCTTCTCTTTAATTTTCAACTTAGCTTTATCCATAAGATCATCACAGGTACCCATCCGATTTTTGTCATTGAATCCACCAACCTAAGTACCCGCACCAAAGGTTCTACGACGGCATAAATAGTACGCACCTTCTCCCACCACCTCGTTATCTTCTATCACCGCTCCATCTTTAGCGGTATCTCATACCGATCCAAAGAGCTCCCGTACGTATCCATGTACTCCCGATAAGCAAAGGAGAGAATGAACCTTTTAAACTAGCCTTGTACTCAGATAGGCTCTCTAATGCAATAAAATGGGTGGCAAATCTCATGGGACCCGGGTCCTGATCAAATCATGACCATCGTTCGCCTCATTATATTTAAAGTCGCGGATGGCCATAGAGCAACGAGGTGATAAAGTTGTCCTTGGTTGACCAAGGACTTCGACATTAACATCCCTACCAATATCTTCTAACATCAAGTCATAGAATGTGCCGCACAGCACCCAAAATAAGTGAGGACGAGCCTCCATTAGCTTCTTTCCTGTACTTATACGAGGCCTCATTGTCTGCGACAAACCGCACAATGTTGGCCTCCCTATCTCATCCACCACATTGTTCATCAAGCCGAATAGGTAATCTCGCATTTTTCACTCCGGCCCGAGGCATCAACCGACTTCGTAAATACTTGCCTCAGACAATACACAAGGAAGTTTATAAGTGACCTCCTCTGATTCCACCATCCATCGCACATTACAAAGCACCCTCTCCTTCCGCATGGTTTTCAATCCATCTATCCACGAGGTCAACTCATCGACCTCCTCATCCAAGCCTCGTTTCATATATATACTTTGATGTCAGCTTTCAACCCAGTGCCCGGCCTCACCAATCGCATCAACCATAGTCCTGGAATACAATCGGTGGTCGCATGTGCCGGGGACACCTACAAATTGAAAATCAAGTTAAGGGAAAGGAAAGGATTGTTAATAATAGCGATCCTAATAAATAATTCATATCCCCAAGCAAGAGCCAACCAGAACTTCAACAAAACCTTATCTGCAAGTAGAAAGAACTTGACCAGATGCTTAAGTGGCTTTTGCGCCCCGCCGATGCCTTCACCCCTTTAAATGCTTGACTTATTCCCCTCTGACCTCTACCACCCTCCCTATACATCGCAAGCGTCTCCGTCTCTCCGTGACATCGGTCGAACGTAATGCGACCTCCGAATTTCAGCTCCCGAATGTGCCTTGTCCCCGCCCCCACATCGATCGTCTGTGGCCGAACCTCCCCGCTCCTTGTCTTCGTTCCTCATCCTCACGGCCTCGAGCCCTACTCTCATAACAAATTTCTCCTAACTCGGGCATCTTCCTCATCCGATGAAGACGAGAATCAACTCGGGACCCTTTCGTGTGCTTGGCCCTTTCCCTTTCTTGCCCTTTCCGGCCATAAGATCGGCGTCTCTCCGACCTAGCAACTCGTCATGTAGGTCTTGTCTCTGACCAATTCTCACCTCCTTCGCGATGCCCTTCCGATATAAGCCCTCATCTCCTCCCTCGCCCGCCCGTACTTTATCACACTTCTTTACATTGCCATACCCGTCCCGCTATATGTTGCTTCGAGCCGATACACACCTCCATTCATCTCTTTTGGCACCACTCGCATCCGACTCTCTTCTTATCCGAATCAAGGAGATGGCCATGTTGCCATCCAATGTCACGAAATTCCGCGGGTCCGGTGCCATGCTCCTCGTCCGACATCTTATCTACAACACAAAACCATACCAATATTAGGCCAAGCAATTCCACCCCCATCGGGGTGAAATAATCCCCCCAACGGGGATTTATCTTGCGGCCCCCCCACCTGTGGGGATCGTAAAAGGGGCCACCTGCTTCGGGTGATCGTCGAACACCCCGGCGGTGCTAATCACCCCTTCGGGGTGCAATTCCACCCCCATTGGGGTGAAATAATCCCCAATGCGGGGGATTTTATCGCAGCCCCCCCCCACCTAGGGGGATCGTAGGGGCCGCTACCCCTTCGGGGGTGATCGAACAGCCCCGAAGGGGTGCTAATCACCCTTCGGGGGTGCAATTCCACCCCCATCGGGGTGAAATAATCCCCCCAATGGGGGGATTTTATGCCGCAGCCCCCCCCCCCCCACCCGGGGATCAGAAACAGTCACCCCTTCGGGGTGACTGTTCGAACACCCCGAAGGCGGTGCTAATCACCCTTCGGGGGTGCAATTCCACCCCCCAATGGGGGTGAAATAATTCCCCCCCCCCCCCCCCAATGGGGGATTTTATGCCGCAGCCCCCCCACCCGGGGATCGGGGGGCCAGTCACCCCCTTCGGGGGTGATCGTCGAACACCCCGGCGGGGTGCTAATCACCCCTTCGGGGGTGCAATTCCACCCCCACGGGGTGAAATAATCCCCCCCACGGGGATCCCATCTTCATAGCCGGCCAGGGGCCAAGGGCCCCGAGGGGAGGAAAGGAGATCGAAAACCACCCCCTTACAAACCTTCTCGCCGCAGGCGTGGATCGCCCTCCCCAAGGTGGATCGCCCTCTCCCCAAGCCTTGATTTCACGATCGCCTCCGTGGCCGGGATCGCCGGACGCCGAAGCCCTAGATCTCCAAGGTGCCTTGGGGGAAGGAGAACAAGCCGAAGGGGCAAGCGGGGGGGGAGAATCGGTCCGGATCGACCCCAAATGGGGGTGATCGGACTTGAAAACAGTACCGGATCGATCCCGGAATCGGTTCGATTCCGGGTCTTCCGGTTTTCCGGCGAATCGGTCCGGATCGACCGATTTTGGGATCGATCCGGGTGGATCGGTCCGGGATCGACCGATCCTATCGATTCCGGCCGATCCAGCCGGGACTCCCGGCTGGATCGCTAATTCCGATAGGAATCAGATCGGTAGGTACCGATCCGATCCAAGAATCGGTCGATCCCGATCCGGATCGACCGATTCTGCAATCATTGCCAACCACATCATCACAAGCAACCCCTGAGAGGACAAAGACCATGGCACACATATTGGGATGTGGTATGGGGCTTGGGAGTTCTTCTATCATAAGCAGAAGGAACAATAAAAAAAGAAAGTTGGAAATCAAGCAAGGACCTATCAGTTCAACAAATAATAGATAGACACTATTCTCAAATGATGACGAGAAAGAGTTCATTCCACCTACGCAACAGCAAAATGTAGGAGGTTAAAGTGAATGTGGAGGAGGAGGAGGAGATGGTTCTTTAAGCTATCTATGTACTAGTGGGGTGGGGGTTGATGATTTGAGTCTAAGACAACATTCAAGTGGTAAGAGTCAGTGTTGGAGTCATGGATTTTTTTTTGTTAGTATGCAACAACCAATTATCCATAACCCTATGTAGACTTCCAACCATGTTTTCTAGTCACATCTCCAACGCACAACACTATGTATGACTTTACCTAAATAGTCGATTCGTTATTTTCATATGGATACGAGTTAATCATGGTAGACAACTCTTAGTGAAGCATCAAGGAAAATCAAGAGTGTGTACATTAAGTATGAAAGTCAATTCCATAGATATTGGTGAAAAGAATGTGTAACATTATATTGCATATCAATAATTCATTTGTACTATGTTACTTGTTACATTTCTTTATCACAATCATCATTGTTGTTAAGTTATATCCCACTTGGTTTAAACTCTTATAATGTTTGAAAGTGTGTTAGATGCTACTTTTGTATTTTCAACTAATTTTTTTGGGGATTTTCTATTTTTTTATAATTTTCAGCGATATTTTTGAAGGTTAAAGAACAAAAAAAATATTGATCTGATGTAGACTGATTCCGGATTGGTTTTCCTCTCAAAAAGTTGGTTAGAATCAACTGATCCAGTCCGGATCAAAACCCATTGATGAACGTACCGATTCCAATTCAACAATCATTGCTAGTGTATGCACAATTGGATAAGAAACAATATATTTTTTCTATTTCAATTGACTTACATCAAGGGTCTATAATAAGTATTTATATTTTTGCATTAGTCATAGCTGAAATTACAAAAGATATACAAAATGATATATCTTGGTGTATAATGTTTGCAGAGAATATGATATTGATAGATGAGACAATAATATTGTATTGATAGATGGGACATAAGAAGTGAATAGGAAGTTAGAATTGTGGAAGAATATTTTAGAGACTTGAGTTTAAAGATAAGTAGACTTAAAACTGAACATTTGTATTGTAAATTTAATGAAAATTAAAGAGAAGAAAGTGGGGGTGTTAGTTTAGATGGGGTAATATTATCTCAAAGAATTCAGTTCAAGTATCTTAGATCAATTATTTAAAAAGATGGAGAATGTGTCGAAGATGTTAATCATGTGATTAAAATATGTTGGATGAAGTGGAGATTGGTTATATGAGTTCTATGTAATCATAAAATTCCATTAAAGTTGAAAGACAAATTTTATCCTATAACTATAGGACTTGTAATGTTGTATGGCAGTGAATGTTGGACAATAAAAGAGAAATGTCTCTAAGTGTTGATGAAATGTGAATGTTAAGATGGTTGAGTGATTATACTAGATTAGATAGAATAATGAATGAATATTTTAGCAAAAATGTAGTAGTGACAATTGTATACAAATTGAAAGAGGGGAGATTGATATATTTTGGACTTGGGCATATTAAACTTGACTTAAGGAGGCTCCGGTTTGAAAAGTAGAACATATTAAAATAACAGAAATAAAAAGGAGGTAAACCTAAGTTAGTTTGAAAGAGGGTAATTCAATGTGATTTAGATGATTTAAATATGTCTGAAGATATAACTCAAAATGAATGTGAATGGAGAAAGAGAATCCACATGACCAACCTTAAATAATGAGGTTCAAGTTGAGTTTAGTGCATCTCAAGTGTATACCACCTAGGCTGAGGTGATAATGCCAGTTCCGATCCATGGGGAGTGGTGATGTTAGCAACAATCAAGATGAACTGACGATAACATCTCAAAAATCAGAAAAAAAGTAAATAAGAAAGATTAATATTGTTTGAGGTTGGAAATTAACTAGACAACAGTGAATGATGTATTTCTGTGGATGGAAGGAATCTTTGGATTGATTCAAGTGGCAATAGACCCAGACCGTGGACTTGGTCTGTTGAACACTATATGACCAAGATACCAATCAACTGTTACAAGTCAACAGACAGTCTGTTGGAAACTTGGAACACTATATTATGATAACATGATAAAGCATAATTTAATTACCTGAATTGATCAATAACATCTATGAACTATATATAAAATTGACAGCTAGGAAAGAGGCATCAAAGTTCTTGTTTGATCATGCCTTACACTGATCCATGATTTGTATTCTATGGACGCTTGCATCATAGCAGCAACGCACATTGTGGCTTGACTGAACGGTATCTGGATTCAGTTTTGCTGTATTTGCATAAGCATACAAAAACTATGCTATTCTCGTTCTTTTGTTGTGGATAACGGCTTTTCTGGTTGAGTTATCCCTTTTAAGACATACAAATTACTTTTAGTTGCTTGATAGTTGATTGCTTTTGTGTTCTTGTGTTCTATTGCCATATCATGAAAACCAGGTTGTTTTTAGCCTTTCTTCTGTTAGTTTTGTGCATTTAAATTGTCAATCTCATGGTGGCTGAGTAGCTCCTTTCAATGGACTAGTATGTTCATAGATCCGTGGCATCTCCTGTCAATGAATATCACGTTATCAATCTCTTAGCGGCTTTTCCTTTTACAGAAAAATCCAAGATCTCCAGACTTCAAGCATAAACATAGTGGGGAAGCTTTATGGATCGAGGGCAGGTATAATCCTCCATGGGTGACATCACAGTTGGCAAATTTGGATTCTGAGCTTAACTCTCACTATGCTAACAACGTGAATCCCAGCTCATCCTTCATTTATGGTGATGAAATGACAAACTTTTGAAATGAATCAAATACTTTTTTTTGTAGCATTGATGCAACTTCTCTCTGGATAATGAACATCCAAGAGTCCATTTTTTATGTCATTTGTTTCTGTTAGTTTATGGCATCTCCACATACCCGATTTCGGATGACACATCGCCTATGAGGAGCTTTGTTATTGTTCAAAACTTCAAACATCTTTCTACATAGTTGATGGGATTGGCCCATGGATCAACCAGGGCCTATCCCTATTCTGATCGACCATTCTGCACGAAATGTAGGATTGGCCCGAACTTTGGCCATGACTCTACTCAATCCTACTCATGCTGGAATCAGCATCCAGCCAATTTCAAGCTGGCGTTGGCCAATCTAGGCCTGGGATCTGCCAACATGTGTTGATCTCATCCAGGTTGGGCCGTTCAGCAGACTGGCTGACCCTGACTGATCTGATCTAAAATCAGCTGATTTAGGCCAGAATCGAACTTGCCCACTAGCCAACAGGTTGATGGTTATTTTTTTCTTGCATGACATCAATTGGTGAGTGGCCATTTATCCCTCCTGGCATACGTTGAAATGCAGGACCATGAGATACTATATATTCTTTTCAAGTGGCTATTTCAGTTAAAAATCTTCTGACTATCAAATTTACCTTTTTTTTACCTTCAGATTCAGCAAGAATAATGGAGTTAAAATTCAATTGAAATGCATCGCATATTGTGATCTGACTTTCCTTTTCATTCTTCATTCCTTCTAAACTTGGTGACAGTGGCATTCTGGGTCACATCCATCTATGTTTGACATTAAGGGTGTGTTTGGTGAGAGTGTGAAAGAGATTTTAATCCTTAAAATCTCTAATATCATACAATCACATTCAAACATATCAGATTTTATTGACTTTTAGATTGTAATGATTAAGATTTCAAAGAAGTGAGATATACTCATTATTTTCTCTCATGTTTTAAAAGCTACCAAGATGAATTATATGGATTACCAATTCTACAATCTAGATTTTTAAAAAGTCGAGAGGGAAAAGGATAAATTCATAATTTCTTTTCTTTATAATCCCAACCAAACACACTATAGGATTTGGTCGCCTTTTCACTTCTGCTGCTTCAGCAAGTGAGAAGGGCATCTGGGGTCCAACTGTTTCACTACTAAATGGCCCTATGCTGATTATTATACAAAGATGTCTAAGCAGATAACATTTCAAGCATATTCTTGCATAAATAAGGAGAATTGACCTCATTTTCCAAACATTTTTCAAGTAGATCCCTCCGTAAATATTTTCGAGTGCTCAGACCCAAATATTTTATATATCGCTATCATCCTATGTAATCACTTCACTTCAAGGCAAGGATTGCGGAATCAGAATCGGTCGGAATTGGCCAATTCCTGGGATGGGAATCGATCCAGGAATTGGCCTGGATCGATTTTTTTTATTAAAAAAATTAAAAAATTCATAAAAATAAGAAATGAGTTAGAAAAATTTTAAAAATAAGATTAGCATTCATCCACATCGAATAATTGCTAATGAACATGAAATGAAGTTAAGTACATATTCAGATACAAAAATCAATTAATTGATACAGTATGAAAATATAAAAAATAAAAATTTACATGATATCAATTTAATACCAATATCTAGGATATGGATATTGGCCTTCCTCCTCTTCCTGCTGCTGTCGATGCTCCTAAGTTGTGCCCAGTCTTGTATATTGTCCGGGACCATATCCATATGAAAATAATGCCAATGCCATGCTATCAAAGTCGTAAGCATCGAACTACCGGACGATCGGGACATAGGTAGACTCTGGTGGAGCTAGTGGTGGTGGAGGAGGAATCCACTGTTGTTGAGTCTCGTCAAATACTAGATATTGTGGCTCTATAAAATGATGTGATGTCTGCTCATCCAACGTGTAATATGGCTTTGGCTGCCGTGAATAAGGTGACTGGGCTGCTGTTGATGGCTGCATCGTTGGTATGCACTTTTCGTCATCATCAACTGAGGAGTGAGAAGGAGCCTGCGTGCTGTCATCTGGGCTCACAGGACGCCTGATCTCCAGCTTTCTTCTCTTAATCTCTTCAGCCATCTATGAAATACCAGAACCCAAAGATTTTTTTAGCTTTGCAAATCTGCCCATTTTTCGTGTAGTCACTTTTATTTTCGTTTTTCCTGGACTACGAATGGGCTGCTGGGTAGCGGCGGCTAGGACTGGAGTTGGGGCTAAAGCTGGAGGTGGTTGCTCCATAGCTGCTCGGATAGAAGAAGGCTCTGCCTGAGTCTAAGAAGTAGGTGGAGGTGGAGCTGGAGCATCCTCCTCGGTTTCAACACCATCCAAATCTCCTTCAACCCATGTACGGTCATCGGGATTAAACTCAGTTGGATGATCCCTGACTGCCCTCTTCTCTATCCAGGAGACAAGTGCATGCTCTTCTAGGAATATCTGATCCATGTCCACCTCCTCAGGTGGTGGTGTGGCGGAGGTATGCCTCTGCTCGTATGGACCACCTGCGAATCATGCAAATTTCATCACTGATCTTCTGTCGATCCTTGATATTCTTGATGCGCAGTCTCATATTGTAATGACAGAAGACCAGCTTCTCCAGCCAGTCTGAGATCAACCCGTTCCTTTTTTTTGTATGTATCAGGTTGAATGTACTCTAGTTCCTCTCACAATGAGAGGAACTAGTGCTCTGGCTGAGTATCCTGATACCGATGACAGCAATTGGATTCCATCCACTCTTTTTGTTTACCTGAACTCACCACTCAGTTGCAAAAGAAGAAGAAGAAAGGTAAACAGTCAGCCCATCATCTTCAATAACTTATATGAAAAGAAAATAAAATATTCATCATAAATAAGTATACCAGGTGACATTTTGTCGCACGAATATCTCAAATCAGCATCTGAGTATACGCCGACCCTCATCTTATACTTTTGCATCTGAAATTTTTTTAAAAAAATTTATTAGTTGTCTAATAATTAGCTGCTTCAAAGTATTGAATAAAGTCAATAAACTCCAACTTACTTCTATCTCAGCCTCTATCCTGTCCTGTTGAGATCGGCAGAGACGTTGAATAACAACTAGTGTATCCCGCATCACCTCGTTGTTGTTCACCACCTGTTCTCCTTATTGGATGCGGGAGTTCATAAAATATCCTACAAGAATTTAATAGTTAACATTATGAATAAGACAATTATTGACTAAACTTAAAGTAGGTAAGCACAAATATTTTTTGAACCTACTAACCTGCAGTATACATCGTGGTGCAAAGTCTTGTCCCATCGATCATTTATGATCTTCCATCACTTTTTGTAACATCTGAGATTCTTTTCTTTTATTTTCAATTTTGCCCGGTCCATGGCATCGTACAGTGTGCCCATCTAGTTCTTGTCATCTAAGTCTACCAACCTCAAAACAACTACCAATGACTCAATGATTGACAAGTAGTAGGCAATCCTCTCCCAAAATCTCTTGTCAGAGATCTGCTTCTCAGACCTGACAAGAATTTCCAGCTGATCTTGCTTGTGTTGGTGGTCCACTATATAATTATAATATTCCTTAGACTACGTGAACCTAACTAATGTATGCCTGTGCCGGTGTAAACTCTCCAGTGCAATGAAGTTTGTGGCGAAACGTATAGGACCGGGCCTAACAAGATCGTGTCCCCCTGTGTGTGATCTCACGATATGTAGCAAACATGGATGCAAATAAATAAATGACGTAATCGTTTGTGTCTGCCCGATAAGGGTGGATACACTCTCCTCCTTGCTTATATTTTCTAATATGAGATCAATAGAATGTGCCGCACAGGGCACCCAGAACATGTGCTGCCTCTTCTCTATCAACTTTTTCCCAGCCGCCTTTTATGAAGGTTCGTTGTCAATGACAACCTGAACCACATTATCCTCCCCGATCTCCTTCACCACCGCATCTATCAAAGAAAAAATGAAGTCAGCATTTTTAATCTTCCCAGAAGCATCCATCGACTTCAAGAACGTGGTCCCCTCAGAACAATACACCAAGAAGTTTATCATACTTCTCTTGATGATACCTGTCCACCCGTCACATATAATGGTGCAACCCCTCTCCTTCCACACCAATTTGAATCCATCCATCCACTCCCTCAACGCCTGCACCTCCTCATCTAGCTTAGCGCCATATATATGACTATTGGATGGGGCTTGCAAATCCGGTCCAGCCTCATCCACGGCATCCACCATCGTTTGGAAGTAGGGGCTGGTGGCTGCATGTGCTGGGATACCTACATCAAGTTAAAAAAAATTGGATCAGGCAAAAATTAAGTTTAAGTAAATAAAACACACATATGTCATTTTAAAAGTGATACTTTCATGCAAAAATCACTTCACAATGTTGCGAACGGTTCTCTTTGCAGCTATTCCTGTTGCCTTCACCCTTTTCATAGCTTGTTTAATCCCTATCTGCTCAACACTCTATTTCCTAAATAAATACTCATCATTCGGCGTAAATCGAGTACTGACAGAATGACGCTGTGGCTCCTGTCTCCATCCCTCCGTCTCCTGGTCCCGGGTAGGGCAAGCCGATGTTGATCGGCTAAGAGTTGGGTCAGCTCTAGACCCTTACCCTCCTGCTCTTCTCCTCCTCAACAAATGCACGCTTGCTAGCGTGCCTGGCATGTCTAAGCTCAAAGTCTGTGGAGTTCTCACTCTCTGGCTCCGGCTCGGACATTAGTGCGTGAGCCCATACACTAACGTATGCAAATACATGCTGGGGTGGCGTTAGTGCATATGAGCCCATACAGCACAATGTGCCCATCGCATTTATTAATTTTAAATTATTTAAAATCATAAAAATCAAAAAATTTGTCAAAAAATTTCAACAAATTTTTAAAAAAATTTAAAATATTATTTAACACGTTTTAAAGTGTTTTATGGCATGTTAGATGATATTAAGTCTTATTGACATAGACTCATTTATAGTTAAGACGATATTAAGTGTTATTGGGATAGATTCATTCATAGTTAAGTTTTAAAATTATTTTAAAAGCTTAACTTAATTAATTAGTTTCTTAATTATGTAAAATGGGATTTTACATAATAGTAATTTGGGTATTAATTTATGACTTTGTATAATATTGGGAATACATAAATATTTTAAATAGTTTAGATGTGTGTTTTTATTTCATATAAATTATTTATATGTTATTTTCATGTTATTTATTTTATAAAAAATCGACAAGCATAAAATTTAGAATTTTAAAATTTTAAGTTATATTTTTTTGGTATAAATATTATATCGTATTAATATCACGTATTTGTACTATATACATGTGATGTTTGATTGTGTGAATTCATGGAGATCATGGACTTAGGATTTAATTATCAAGCGGTGGAAGTTAATTATGTGGTTGTGTTTAATTAGAGTATGTGTGCCATCTTCTCACTCTTTTCAATTCTAATTGTAAATTCTACTTCCCTCCATTAATACTCACCTTGGTTAAAAATTGAAGTTTCTTATTAAATTATATATATTTGGGGGTCTACGTACCCTTAAGTCGCTTATAATAGTTAGAAGTTGGTTCGTGGAGGAGGAGAGATCAAGACCACTTGGGAAGCATTCTTCTAGAGGTGGAGGCACACTTACATTAGCTTCATATGCTAACTCCTTTAATTGCACACCATTCTAACTTCGGTGTTGAATGTTTAGGGTTAAGTTTATGATCATCTATTTTATTTTTGCATATGTGATGGGGTTGTGTTATGCGATATACCTTAGATATATGATATTTCAAAGATATTATTTATAGTTAGCACATATTATTGATGAGATTAAAATAAAATTTTTCATTGTTTTAATTAGGTCAATAAATATGAGACATTAAGAATAACTTGTATAATTTTTCGTTGTTATGGTCTTGATAAATCGATTTTAGATTGGATAGTTTGTTATGCTACCATAAGACTCATTCAGTAAGAGATTGATGATCATGGCTAAGGTATTTGCCAAATTTGAGATGGATCATTTGTATAACTTTATTGTACTATCATAAGGGCTGTGTGAAGAATCTATTCTTATAACGTAACAAGTGGGTTCGACCTGATTAGAGTATATGGTTTGTTGTGCTACCACAGAGTTATTAACTCTAGAGACTGAATGACTAAGAGTTGTAAGAGTTGCAACTAGCAGTAGTTGTCTACCTATTAAGTGTGGGGTGATTTGTTGTGTTACTATAAAGTCATCACCATAAAGTTAATAGGGTTTTAATCCTCATTAGGATTTTATCGTGATATCATATTTTTGCATAACGAGGGTTATGTAAATTTGCAAAAAAATTAGTGAGAGCATAAATTAGGATAAAAGATCATATCTTACTTTTAAATGAATATATGCAATGTTATATTAATGAAATTGTATCTCAATTATAGAATATGATTATAAACCACCTAGTAAGGCATACTAGATGTCAGTAGTCTAATAGCTCACTTCTTAGACCAATTTATAATAAAGAGAATTGTTCTTATGATTGACCAAATAACTATTTTATTTTAGAAGTAGGTGTCTCCTAATCTATCTAATGATGTGAGAGAAGATAAGATTTTATCTCATAATGTAATTTAGAGAAGATGCCGTCAGAACCTCGCAATTTTTCCCTTTTTTGATGTAAAATTATGTGGAAGAAATGAGATAAAATATGGTGTGGCATGGGTGCGATGATGTCCCCCCTTTTTTATGTGGCGTGGAAATCCTCGATAACAGTGATGATTGTGCTCCCGCTCTGGCTCTTTCGATATTATTAAAAATTGATGATTATTATGGTTATTATAAATTATATAGTGAGGTTATGATGTGGGTTCTTTGAATTATGGTTTGAGCCCTCTCCATCAATCTACAAATGGATTTGATGTTAATTATACTAAGCGGCGGCTCGATAACCTTGATTAACTGCCATGGTAACGTGTTTACAAGACGGAACAAATGCAAGGAATAATAATTTTTGAATTCAAATAATGAAAGAATAAACGAGAGACATCGACATTGTCTCTCCTCTCCTATTCTCTCTCTCTCTCTCTCTCTCTCTCTCTTTTCTTCTTTCTTCTTTTTCTTTCAACAATTTTGGGACCAGATCTGGGTGTTAGAAGTTGGCGTCTGCCTTGGGCCCAGCTTTATGACTTTCTGATCCATTTTTTGTGGCATTGCATCTAACGAGCGGTGTTTTCCCGATCGAGGATTAACTGACTTGCTAGGCCTACATTGTCACCTATGACTCTACATTTTCTTTTAGGGATTGATTGGATTAATGGACGTTGGAGATTTATCATCTATTATCCGGTATTTCTCGATCGGAGATTAGTCATATTAATGTGCCATGGAGATTTTTATCTATTATTCGAAATTTGTTGATTGGGGATTAACTGAATTAATGGGCTTTGAAAATTTTTTATTCATTATCTAGTATTTCTCGATCAAAGATTAACTAAATTAATGGGCCATGGAGATTTTTCATTCATTATCCGATATTTTTCGATCAGAGATTAACAGGATTAATGGCCTTGAAAAATTTTCATCCATTATCCGGTATTTTTCGATTAGGGATTAACCAAATTAATAGACTTTGGAGAATTTTTATCTATTATCCGATATTTCCCGATCGGGAATTAATTAGATTAATGGGGCTTGAAAAATTTTCATTCATTATCCGGTATTTTTCGATCAGGAATTAATCAGATTAATGGGCATGGAGAATTGTCATTTATTATCTGATATTTCTTTATCGAGGATTAACCAGATTAATTGGCCTTGGAGATTTTTTATCTATTATTCGGTATTTCTTGATTGAGGATTAACCAGATTAATAGATCTTGGAGATTTTTTTGTCGATCCCTTGGCATCGCCCATTTGGGGTTGAACCAGGTTGTGGGCAAAATCAATAAAGAAGGACTTGAAGAGGTCAAACCCTAATGGGCAATTGAAAATTAGTAGAGAAACCCTTCACCATTTCCAAAGCTTGTACAAGACGTGCTCTAATGCCCTTTCTTCTTTAACCCCTGGAATAGGGTAGAGCAACCAAATTTAGGTAGAATCCTTGCCGATTAAATATTAAAGTTTTGAAGGATTTTGAATGAAGGGTCTCCCCTCTTTCACACGGTGTGTGCTATTGCTCCTCAGAAAACAGCTAGGGATATCTATCCCAAGTGGATCAAAGGCAATGGCAATTATTGTTTTTACAAAATTTTGAAAATTTCAAGTGACAAACAAATTAAAAAGACTCAAAACATAAAAATCAAAATATTTTAAAATCTAAACAAACTTGAAAATTTTCAAAATAAAGACATTTTCAATTACTTGCTTCTTGCATACACATTTAATTTCAATCTTATACGTATCAAAGTTCATAGCCCAAACAAAATAGAAGATCTTTAAAACTAAAGAAAAATCGTCAAATGTACTCTACTTATGCATCCATGTTTAATTCTTATGTTACACGTTTCTTTTCATGCATTGCATACTTAACTTTTATATTGTAATCATCTGTCGTTTGAAAATGGCTTAGGTCCCTTAATAAGAGATCAAAAAAATTTGCAAACTCTTCTTGCAAGGGACTAAGACAGAATAAAAATCTAATCATGTCTTCTTCAAGTGAATGTAGGAAGAGACCACATAAGAGAAGCAAGCATGACAATAGTCGTCACCATTCTCCTCAACGTTAGATTCAAAGATGACAAAACAACAAAAAAATCATGAAATGCAAAATCAAAATGGGGCTTTTTTTAATTTAAGGTCATGCATTTTGCATCTAATCTTATCAAAATAAAATAGTATAAGTGAAGTTGGGGACCTCAAGTCTAGAAGGGATTGAATCTTAGAATCTCTTCAATAAAATCAACAATAACTCAACCAACTTTTAAACTTGTGGATAGACCAAAATTGTACATGGGGATGGTAGTTACCCACCAAGTGTCTTGACCGTTGTGCAATTTATATATACAACCATGGTTCGTCGGGTTGCGACCCGGGTCGTGACCCGGTCGGATTTGGGCCCGACTGGCTCGGTCACAACCCGGCCGGGTCGCGGGGGTCGCACGACCCGGCGACTAAATGGCCGTTGGCAATGGTCATATGACCGTTGCCAACGGCTTGGGGGGGCTTCAGCCCCCCCATTTAGCAATAGCCCCCAAGGGGCTCCCCTTACTCCCACCTCTCACTCCCACTCCCACTCTCACTCTCACTCTCAAGCTCTCATTGCTTTCAAATTTTGCTCTCATTGCTCTCATTTTGTTTTTCATTTACTTAATTATTTCATTAATTACTTTATTAGTTTATTTAGTATATTTATTTAATACTTATTTCATTGATTAGTTAGTTAAGCAGTTTCTTCTTTTTAATACTTGCTTACTTAGATAGTTAGTTAGCTAGAAGATTAGTTAGATATTTTGTTTAGTAGTTACTTAAGTACATAATTAGTTAGACGGTATAGTTAATTACTTACTTAGTTATATAATTAGTTAGTCATTTTTTTACATAATTAAAAGTTTATTTAGATTAGCAGTCACTTATTAACGTCATTAAATTTTGTTATAATAGTTAATTACTTACTTAAGTAATTATTTAGTAAAAAGAATGTCTTCTCCAAGTCAAACAACTCAAATTATCAGCGTGACCTGGAGTGATCTGGCTTGGTTACACTGCAACTTGATCTCCATGGCCAAGAGAAAAATGCAATGTAAATATTGCGAGAAAGTAATATTTGGTGGTATTTATCGTTTAAAATTTCATCTTGTGGGCATGAAGAGAAACGTTTTTTCTTGCACACGGACTCCATCGGAGGTCAAAGCTCAATTTCGTAGGCACCTACAAGCGATGGAGCAAACGAAGGGAATTAGCGAACGGCATAAGGAGATCATCCGAGAAGAATTGCTACAATCGGGGAGATGTTCCGTACACATTTACGGGTCTGGACAAGAGATGCCGGATATTTTTGGAGACGAAGAGTACGAGGGTATGTTTGTTTTACTCATAAACGTAGTTCATTCTTCTATTTTAAAAGATAATTAAGTAGTTGAATATTTTTTAAATAGATGACCTCTTATGGGGAATGGAAGCAGAGACACACCGGCTGAATGATGGGTCAAGGGTCTGGAAGTGTGAGTGGTCGAGGAAGTGGAAGAGGATCTAACAATCAACCGCAAGATGAGGTTCATGATCTCACCCAAGACGATGACCCGACAGTAGGTCCTGTGGATCCCGTAATCACCAGACCACGACAACGTCAAACGACAATCACGACGGCGATGAAGAACCTAAAATTGTGTAAGGAGAAGATTAGCCGGGCAACGTCAAGGTTGTTCTTTGACCACAGCATTCTGGCAAATGCCGCGAGGGGACCATACTACGAGACCATGATTGACACGATCGCAAACGTTGGGAGGGGAGTGCCTGGTCCAAAACCAAAGGAGATATACAATGTATATCTTCATATGGAGATGCAAGAAACAAAGAAGTACGTGGCATCATTTGAACGAATATGGGAGGAACGAGGTTGCACATTAATGATCGACGGATGGACCGGTAAGTAAATTTTCTTGTACTCATTTATATTAAATGTATAAACATTCTTTTTAGTATAACTTAGTTAATATCTTATACTTAACATGTATAACTAGGAAGACAATGATCAATTTCCTAGTGTACAGTCAAGCTGGCACGGTCTTTTGAAAGTCAATCGATGCATCGGGACAGGTAAAAAATGCGGAGTATCTTTACCAATTGATAGATGGAGTGATAGAAGAAATAGGAGAGAACCGGGTAGTACAAGTAGTCACAGATAATGCAGCCGCATACAAAGCGACCGGACAGATGCTTATGGTCAAAAGACCAAAGTTGTATTGGACACCTTGTTCTGCCCACTCCTTAGACTTGATGTTGGAGGATATATGCAAGGATCCTCAAATAGATAGGGTAGTTAAGCTAGCCCAGTTTATTTCTTCATTTATTTACAATCACAACTTTGTCTTTGCACTTATGAGGGAACACACCAAGGGGCGAGAGTTGTTACGGTTCGATGTAACCCGGTTCGCCTCCTACTATATTTCGTTAGAAAGTTTGTTGAGTCAGAGGGGAGCTCTAACTCAGATGGTCATTTCACCAAGTTGAGCTAATTGGATAGCTAGATGTAACCAATCGGATAAGAGAAAGGGGAGAAAAGTAGAAGAGACAATAGAGAGTGGATATTTTTTGAAAGTTGTAAAGAAGACGTTAGACATTGTCCAACCCATAGTGAAGGTACTAAGGATAGTTGACGAAGATAGAAAAATAGACATGGGGTATTTATACGATGCGATTGAGAGAGCGAAGGAAGAAATCTCCAAGACAGTGTCCGACTTCGCCAAGTGGTGGAATATCATAGATCGCCGCTGAGAACGTACGTTACATCAACCCACACGTGCAGCATGTATATTTTCTTAAACATTTGCTAATCTTTTTTTAATGTCATATATGTATAAGTTGTTTACTAATGTTATTTGATTTATAGGTTACTTTTTCAACCTAAGGTATTACTATAGTCCATAGTTCAAGGCAACGAACGAGCTATTAGATGACGTGAAGAGCATCATCCGACGGTTGCTTGGTGATGATGACTGGGCTATTATCGCATGTAACAAGATGTACGATTATAGAATGCGGAGTTTTCACTTTGGAACGAGCAGAGTTGAATGAGCTGTGATGCTACTAAGTCCGGGTATGTAGTAATTTTTTTCATCACTTAATTAATCAAAGTTTACTTAGATAATAATGTAAGACATTCAATTTATGCAGCTGATTGGTGGATGGACCATGGTAAAGTACCAGGGTACGAGGACTTGGCGGACGTAGCCATCAGGGTCCTAAGCCAAACCACTTCGGCTTCGAACTGCGAGAGAAATTGGTCTACATTTAGCTTGATTCACACGAAATAAAGAAACAGGTTGACATTAAGGAGACTTGAAGATCTCATGTATTGTCATTACAACATGAGGTTAAAGTTGAAGAATTTGGAGAGAATGAAACAAAACCATATGGAACAAAAGAGTTGGATATCACAGGCAATGGGACGTTCGGTCGAGGAGCCGCAAATTGAAGAGGAGGACATCGATTTGGATCAAATATTTTATGAGAAGAACTCCTTAGAAGCTTGGGTCAACAACCGAGAAGGGTTGGGAGAATCGGAGTTCAACCCAGAAGACCGACAATGGGCCGAAGGAGTGCTCGATGATGTCCCTTTGGCCAAAGAATTCCAGATCCCTCCCTCTCTAGCAAAGCGACAGAGGATCGAAGAAGGAACTAGTCAAGGTACGCAAAGTAGGAGAAAAGGAAAATAAGTTATGACTGATCTTTTTGATATTGCAGATATTGATACGGTCGAAGACGATCGAGAAGATACGTCGGAGCTGAACATCCGAGTGCAGTACCATACTTTCAAGAATTCGTCATCAAAGAGTAGCAGCGATGATGGTGTTGGATACGGGGGTGTGAACATTTTATAAGTACAAGAGACCCCAGATCCTCCCATATCTCCCACAACGTCATTACGTTTTACCGGCGAGGAGCAATATACCCATGCGACCAAAGACGCCGATCATGGTACAAGACTGCAAGGTAGAGGAGGTCATCGTAGGCATGAAGCTGAAGCAGAATATCACGATGCCTTCAACTATGCATATGATTCATCTCAAGACTCTTAGTTTCCTTCATACGATCAAGAGTATTGTGGAATGAATTATGTGGAGTCATTAGATACTTCAATCTAATCGACCTATAGTTATGGTGACTCGTTTGGATCAAGTCTTAGGATAGTTTCTCGAGGGACTGACGAATATGATTGTCATGTGTACATATATCAAGTTGTGTACTCAACTCAAATGACATAGGGAGAGTACATCAACTACTTACAAAATGTGAACATGTCACATTGGAATAAAGTTGATGTATTATTTGTTTAAATCATGTCATTTATTTTTTCCTGATTTTTCTGTAATTTTTTGAAATTTTTCTCATTTTCTTAATTTTTTTTGAATTTTTTAAAAAACATAATAAAAAAGTGGAGTTGCGACCCGATCGCGACCGGGTCGGCGACATGTGACCCTTCCCTTCCTTCGTTTTATACGACTACTTAGTTATAATATTTGTCTACTTTTTAAAACTCTTTTTTTTGAAACTCAACATGCACAATACATTATATTACGCATTCCACAACTTGCCATGATATCCCATTATGGTAATTGTGCCACTGCAGCTTCCTACTGCGGTGGCTCTACCCACCATTGTCATCTTGTCCCACCTTCTGTTAGACCCCATTATGGTTGCCACACCACACGCCCCACTATGGCATTCTCTTCATATCCCATTGTGTTGTGTTTGTATTTCACTATGCTTGTATCCTAACATGATTGCATATTTACATTGCATTTCATAGCCCATCTTAGGCCTGTCCTAGCATCATTTTTCTAACTATGCCTTTTGCCCTTTCGTGAGCAAACTTCACCCTTTCAATCCCCATATAGATTTTCTTTCTTTTCTATCCCTGGATGAACCAGGTGATTTCCTTCCAACTTTGACCATGATAGCTTTTGTTTTCAATTCCCACATGGACCACCTCTACACTATTTGGTTACCGCATGGACCATCACACTCCTAGTTCCTACATGGACCACATTACACTCTTGGTCCCTACGCAGACCATCACTCACTGGCCACCACATGGACGATCACACATCGGTCTCTGTATGGACCATCACTCATCAATCCCCATGTGGACCATCACTTCTTGGTCTCTCGGTGGACTGTCTTTCTACTAGTCCCCATGTGGACCATTCGCCCCTTTTCAAATCCTAACTTTCTTATGTGTTTATTTGTCTTCATTCTTCAATGGCATCTAGTGTTACTTCTTGCATTTTGTCCCTCCGTTGCTTCCCCATTCCTATCGTTTTTAGACTCACCCTTTGCGTCTATCTGGCTTTCTCGACACTTCACTGAATGTTTAACGATTCAATTTGAAAGAATTTTTTTTTTACTCTGGATCAAACATGGATTTCAAAGAGGATGTGATGAACCTAAATAACCTAATGGGGTGTTTGGTTGCATGATAATTTTTTGTACACTTTCATAATAAAAAACTGTATTAAAATAAAAAGTGAACCAACTCATGACATAAAATTATCATGTTTGGAGGGATGTGATTACAAAAAAAAGTAACTACCACACATGACCAAACAAAGTGGGGGACCACAAGAAAAAAGAAAGAGGTGAGACCCTCTTTTTTGTTTAAGAAGAAAATCACTTTTAAAATATAAAATTATCATGGTTACCAAACACCTCTTTTAACAAGTTTTCTTACAATTTTTAAAAATTAAAACAAAAATCTTTATTATCATGCAACCAAACACCCCATAAGTCTTGTAGATTGGCATTTTTAAATTAGACTACTTAGCCTATCTTGGTACAAACACACCGCACAGCTTGGGTTGCTAGTCGAAGATGAACTCACGAGTCTGCGATTCAGAGGTCCCCAATGCATAGGGGTAGACTTTTCTTTTATTCATTGTGCCTGTGGCACATTCTCTTTGCCAATCAATCATTGAAAAGGTTCGAATAGGATAACCATTAATCTTGGAATCGGGTAATATTCATCTTATGCAATTAGGCTTTATAACACATTTATATTTACACATTGATATTACTTTTTTAGTCCATTACCATTTTGCTCCACTTCGACTTGCTGTGTCCCATTGTTTTTCGCTACACTTCACTACACTTATCTCTAATCCACTTCATGTCACTCTCCTATAAAGTCAATGCCAAGACAAGGAAAATTGTAGACACGACAAATTGACATAGTTACGAGACCTAAAACTCTTGTTCCTAAGGATAAAATTCTGATAATCTACTTAAATGTACTTTTTTGCTAAACGAGTGAGTTTCTTTACATCCATAGCTAAAGTGCCCCTTGGCCGGGGTGTATGAGCCTTACCTAGAGCCTTGGGCCCTACCCTAGGGCACATTATTCCTTTCGAATGCTTGGCAAGACACATGCTCTCTAGACCTAACTCCATATACTTGGCAAGAAATTTTCCACCCAATCTTTTGGCTTTTGAGAATTTGTCATTTCTAACTGGTATTACCTCATTGTCGATTAACTTGGTGCGCCCCAAACTTATGACGCATACACCTAGTTAGAATTTTCCCATCCTTGTTCCCCAAAATTTTGAGGTGTTACTGTCTTCCTCTAACTAGATGCACCCCACCTACCCATATGCATCTATCAAATCAATGTCGTGCGCAATCTCTTGCAATTTTGCCAGATTTGGGTCCTCTCTCTATAAAAGGTGACCTCTCCTAGTGTCCTAAGGGTCCTTCCATTTAGAATAAGTGAGGCAAAGGAAAATTGACTTATAAGTGCCGCAATTGACTTATAAGGCTCTAGATTTGGAGCTTGGCATAAATGTTCTCTACATATATTATTAACTCAAGATAAATCGATATTAAGTTTAAAAAAATCTAAAAATTTGTATAATAAGTTAATAACTCAATTTCTCCGATTATTAACATTTCACTTATATTATTTACTCTTTACATATATTATTAATTTTCAAAATAAATAGATATTAAGTTTTAAAAATTACAAAATTTTATTTAATAAATTATTAACTTAATTTTTTAAATTTTTAATTACTAATCCTTTACATATTACTAATCATTTACTTATATTAATAACTCACAAATAAATTTATATTAAGCTCTAAAAATTCTAAAAAAATTATATAATCAGTTATTAGCTTAATTTTTTTTGTTACTAACTTTTACATACATTACTAAAATTTTACATATATTATTAATATTGAAAATATTAATGGGGTGTTTGGTTGCATTTTAATTTTAAAAAATGTTTCATGATAAAAAATTAAAATATAATGCCAAACAAGATAATTTTTAAAAGTGAAAACGTGACAATGAATGTGTTTGGCAAAAACATTTTAATTTTTAAAAATGATAATGAGGTGTTTGGTAGCATTTTAAATTCAATTTTCATCAACTTCATAAACATCAAAAACAAGTATTTCATGTCATACAAGAATTCAATCAACTAAAAATATATAATTACAATCTACGACGTCTAACGTAATCTTCCCACATTTCTTTTGCTATATTATCTCGAAGAAGCTTTCCAATACGCCTTTGCTTCATTTGTCTTGAAGTGCTTCTAACATTATCTTCATTCCCGATTCTTTCTTGTCTTCTTTTGTTCTATATCTCCATCAATTTGCAATCCCTTGCTTTCGTTCTCGATATCAATCCACGATGTGTCTTTTCCACTGTAAAATCTCTGTTAAAATTATGTAGATGCAAAAGCAACAACTTATTTTGGTTGTACATCTAATGGATATTGCAGGGACTTTGAAAAATTACAGAAGCGTTCTTTTAGAACACCAAACATTCGCTCAATAACATTTCTAAGTGATGCAGTAAATTGAATAATTCTTTATAATCTTGTGGAGCAATATGGTTTGGCCCAAATTCTTTAAGATGATACCGTACTCCGCGATAAGGAGCCAAAAATTGATTTGTATTTGCATGGCATCCGCAAGATAATATTTTCCTAGCATAAATAAATAAATATTAATGCATGAAACAAAAATTAATAAACAATGATAGTTAAAAAAATTTATACCTTAAGGACATAAAATCTTTCGTGTAATGCATTCATCAAAACAATAGAATCAAAGTATCCTTCCCAAGGCATTTACATAAAGAAATTTCATATCGAAAAGAAAGCCATGATATTTTGAGATAAATTGCCTTTTTGCGATTTCTATAACGAGATTTGTCTTCATTAGGCACTTCCACATTTATATGAGATCCATCTATAGCTCGATACAATCCTAAAATATTAAAAATTATGTTAACTTGATTAGAATAAATAAAACTTAACTACAAATTAACAAGATATCACTTTTACCTTGAAAAATCGAAAATAGCGTCGATGAACAATGTAGCTTGGAGTTTCTGGAGGAGGTAAACATATATAACGAGGTGCCATTGTAGTAAATGCATCAAGAACTTTGTTAAAATATCGACTGATTGTTTCTCTTGAATGTTGAAATCTACCTTGCACAATTCGATTAGAAGCTCCTGTGCCGATAATATATAAGCATGTGATAACAATCTCCTCAACATAAACATTCATACTTTCTTTAAGTAAATTTGCTTCTCTTAGATGATTGCATAACTCTTTAAAAATATTTTGATCCATTCGACAATATTGTCGAAAAACAATGAGAACCATTTATCAACTCTTTGATGAATTCTTTTCCTGTGAGAACTGAATTTCTGATCCATCCTTGTGGAGTCTCAAATCTTCTTTCCACGTATGATTCAACCAAATTTAAGGTTGAATTATATAATACACTTCTACGTGTAATGCAATATTCTTCTTCATGATCCAATTTTTCAAAATTATCATGATCAAATGACTCGTTGTCCATGCTATCTAAAACACAATGTCATCAATACAAGACATAGAGTAACATAGAGTTTACAACATCATTTAAGAAAAACAAGTCCATTAAAAAAAGATAGAGTAACATAAAGTTTAAAATGTACCAACATAAGTAACCAACGACATAGAGTTTACAACATCATTTAAGAAAAACAAGTCCATTAAAAAAAGTTACAAGTACTATAATACTATTTTCCTAATTCTAACTTAATCCACTCAAGTCGTGTCTCCTCATCCATCTTTTAAAATGTTGCAAATGCTGATCCATTCATAATAATATTGCTAACTTTTGCTTTTTCGGCGTGAGATAATTGTGGCATCATCATAACTTGATTTCCATAGCTTCTTGTATCATAGCAATACTAGGTTTGGAACAGGCATTTTCTTATATTCCTCTCTGACATGGATGGCCTCGAGCGATACTAGTTTCATTAGTTGTCCTACTCTTCTTGCTTTCCGTGACTTGCCCTTTTCTTTGCTTGAACTTCTTTTAGGAGCGGGAGGACTAGATCTTTGCACTATCTTCTTCATCCGAAATTAATTGCATAGAATGTGGAGGACTAGAATGAAGCTCTTTACTTTTAGTTGATGAATCGAGTCGAGAGAGTGTGGTTATTTGTCTTCTTTCATACGCCTTTGAACCTAAAATAAATAAAAGTGACTAAATAATATATTTAATTCAAATATTTTTAATAAAAAATTTAATATAGCTTACCATCAAAGAGTTCAAACCATTGGTTGTATAGTGGAGGTGGCTTATTTTTCCACTTTTTTGCTTCGTTGTTGTGTTGATCCAAGAAAAAAATGTTGAAAATAGATATCAAATTAGAAAAATCAAATAATTACAATGAAATAAAGGATATCACCTTGATATAAGTATCTCAACTATCATCTGTCGTTTCCACCATATTTGTTACTGGATTCCAACCAAACCCACTTTGTTTCAATATGTCCTTAAGAACTCCATACTCTCTCTTCATCACTTGAACTCGTGCTTTAAGTTGATCGATAGAAGTAGTTAACTTAAATTTTATTTGAAATGCATTAAGCATAGATGACCATGCTTCTGGTTTCCATCCATTATCTGCCTTTTTGCCAGCATGTTGTTGCTCAAGTAATAACTCGGTAAAATATTCTTGGCGTGATTTATCCCATTACGACGACCATGAAAATGACTCAATCTGAGACATCTATAAAAAATTATAATAAAAAAACAAGGTTAATGAAGTTTTGCATGCATATCCAAACTATACATCTATATCGTACATTCCAGGCAAATAAACACTACAAAAGTAGTGAAAATTGAGAAACCAATCATCCATAGTTAACTGCTGTCTTTTTTTTCTCTTTGATCAGGTTTTCTGCAATCTATCAGATTCGTGCTGTTTGACCATGTACATAATGGTCACGCATGCCAATTTCTTCTGTTTGCAACTTCCTTGATATCAGATGTAGGAATGACCATACATCTGAATTTTAAAATCTATCAGATTATAGAGCTGGGTTCAGTAAGCTCTATAATCTGCCATGAATAAAAGCTTCAGAGCCCTCCCACTGCTCTCACTTTCCTCCTAGTTACCTCTGTTGTTTGTCCCAATGTTAAATATTAAACATCTCTCCTAGTTCATCAATGTTAACAATGATTTCTATTAAGTACCCCTGGTTTAAATGGTTTAAAAGTGTAACCCTCAATTAGATAATTTCTAGCTTCAAATTGCTGTTGGAAACCCTCTTCTGGGGTGGCTTAGTTTAGTTCTCCATGACATTTAATCTACCTGGTGCCACACTTGAAACTAACAGTAGGGAGGTGCGCTCCATCCAAGCTACATCGATGCCAAGGTTATGATGTACATGTCCAAAAAGTAGAGTTACCAAGTCAAAGAGTACAAAGGAGCTTGGTAGGACTGATAATTAAGATGGTTCTACCAGCATTTAAATTATGAAGCAATGGCACCTGAACCATATATATATAAAAAAATAACAATACAAACTTTACCACTTACGGACAAATTCATTCTGAAAAATCTTTATTCATACAAACTCAGAAAAGTCCCACAGAACTTTTGGAATTGTACCAAATTCTCATATAGATAAAGAATAATCCAATGTTTCACTCAAATGCAGACTCCTCGTATTCCTGGATATGGTGTTGGATGTATGGTCATAGAATAAGTCATGTGTGAACAGTAAAATCAATATCAATCTTCAATCCAGGTTAAACTCTAGAATCCTCATGTAGTTTACTGTTAAAAGGACCCAAAATTGCTAGATTTATCCCAAAAAATTTCAACAAACAGCTCTGGCAACATCGAGCAAAGTGGCATCCACAAGGTTCGTGATTGGAATTAATTAGTGAATATTTCATATATTATCTCATAACATAAAATCACATCCGAGAAATGAAGAGGAAACCAGTGTGCCCTAACGGAGGCAGAGAATATGAATTTCATACCATCACAATTGGTATTTCTGAATTTTGGAGCTCTACATTGATAAAGTCAAGCTGCAAATTTCAACTACAACTTTGTTAAGTAGTGTGCAAGCATACATAAAAAGTAGAAAACATCATTGGAAGTTAGACCATTGTGAAAAGGATGAAAAAAAGGTTACACTAGCAACATGATTAAATCATCCTATTAAGGACTTAAAGACCAAGACCATCTGTTTTTAAGATGTTGCGTGATATTATCCTTCAGCAAATCTTCTCATCTCTTCAACACTAGGGTGACTGAGCAAAGGGTATTAACACAATAGATTATTGGGTGGAAAGGGTTGAAACCCTCTGAAGTGAATCTGAATGGAGTTAGCATTGCCTGCTAATTTTAAAATATATGGAAGGCCACTGAAGCCCCCCCCCCTGGAATATATTCAGCAACAGCCTCATAGGGGCAAGCCTTTTTAATGTAGCTTTGGTTGCATTTGGTATGGCATCAGTCCAGGGTGCCCCACCCGGTGCTCTGTCTTTGGCATTTTATCTCTTATTCTTACAGGTGCCCAGTATGTCTTTTATGGGGCTTATTTTGGGTTTCTTGCCGGGTCTAGCACATTGTTAAAACCTTGTGTAATTTGCTTCTAGTTTTAAAGAAAGAAGCACTTTGGGTCCTTCAAAAAAATGGACTAGAAGATCAATATATGAAAACTATTTTCTAGCACATACTAATGCAAAAAAACAAATTAGGTTACAGTTAGAAAGAATCAATTAAATAGATAACTACCGAGTGAAAACAGTATCTAGACAAAACTGGAAAGACACTGGTGGAAGATTAAGCACAATATGCAAATTGGGATACATCTCATGGTTATGAGCTTTAGATCATATCATGTTCACAAGAGGGCAGGCATAAATTACACACAGTACACATTGTCATTTGAAGAAACAAGTATGCAGTGCCGGGCTTTGCCTGATTAGAGATAGGGTATCCATATCCAGGGAAGAGACAACAATTCAGTTCAAATGCCCAGCCTGGGTAAGATACGAAACCCCTACCTCCACCCACAGGAAGGCGAGCTTCCCAGTCTAATTATACATGAAGAGAGCTTATACGAAACCCCTACCTCCACCCACAGGAGTCGCTAGGATCTGTTTTTGGAGAGGAGCCCAGCCTTCTATTTTGTAAAAATGTTATTACCTCAGCCGGAAGGTTGGAAACCCTTGAAGAAGAGGGCAGAGAGGTTGCCGCCGTCACCGCAGCGAGAAGAGCCGGGGACGTGCCGCTGCAGCCACTACCGCCGCCGTTGCCGCCGGGATGAGGAGGCCGCCGGGATGAGGATGCTGCCGCTGGGATGAGGAGGCCGCCGAGGGCTTTGCGAGGGCCGGGAGGTCGGAGGTCGCCGAGGGCTTCGCGAGGGCGAGACGCCATTTCGCTTTCAAAAAAAAAGTGGTCTCTACCACTTTTTTTTTACGTTGCCCTTTCGATGAAAAACGTTTTCAAAATAAAAAACGATAAAACTAGCCAAACGAAACTTTCAGAACACTTTCACTACAATTTTCAAAAATTAAAGAAAAAAGGAGTCATTATCACGTAACCAAACACCCCATAAGCTATTAACTCATTTTTTAAATTTTTAGTTACTAACCAAAATTCTGGTAAATCTTATAATTAGTTATCAACTCAATATTTTCCTAGATTCTAATGAATACTACTTTACGTATATTATTAACTCTTTATATATATTATTAACCCTCAAAATAAATTGATATTAACTCGTAAAAAATCAAGAAGAATCATATAATCATTTATTAACTCAGTATGTTATTGACTCACCCAACTACTGAGTAATTAAATGTCACTAGTATGAAATGTACATTAGTTTTATATACAGATGATTAGTATATATGCAATTGATTAGAATATATAATGGGTTAAGAATATATTTAAAGGCTTAATATTATATTTAAAAATCAGTAACACAAATAAAAAATGACTTCTATTTGTTCACGAATATATCATTTCATCTCGTCATATGAACGCTTTATGCGAAACATTATCATGGCCCTTTTTTTATTGGAGAATGCGGTAGGTCTCTCTTTCGGCCGTGACCCGATGCAGACTCAAGAAAACAAGTGAAGCTGATAATTGGATTATACGTCTATTTAATGGTACTACGCGTTTGCTTAATAATCTTGGGCATAGAAGTTCAAGGAATATTAGTTGATTGACATTCTCTCAGGTACTCCTAAGGCATTTATGTTTTCTTTTTATTCTTTAACCATAGGCAAAGAAACTCCAAAGTAACGATGCCGAATGATATATCTTCAAGCCCAGTGTTTACATTATACTTTACGTTGATTAGTTTACTGTCAACGGTCAACTATGTGCCGTGGATGATCCCAGCAGGGCCTATGGGTATCTCTCGCTTTCAACTACTCTATTAAAATCTAGTATTTACTAGAAAATAAATTAGATGATGAAAAAAAATAATCCCAATCTCTACGCTGGTTTATAAAAAGATGCCGAGAACAATCACGTTTCATGCTACCGAAAGTGTGGTAAGTGTACATTTCTTAATGCAAGTAGTTATCGGATTCTGAGTCCAAGCAGCTCGACCAGCCACGGGAAAGGACTCTCGCAAATTTCAGGAGAAAACACCGACAGACTTGGAACAATTGAGCGGATCAAATAAACTAAAATTTGTCATTTCTCATTATTTCTATATATTTTTAATCTTATACTTTTAATTTAAATGCTATATTAGATGCCTAACTATAACATTGACTACATATCTTATATTTACAGAGTTTTTTTTTAAATGTATTCTTAAATGGCCAAAAAAAATTCTTATGGGGTGTTTGGTTGTATGATAAACTGGATTGCAAGATAAATTGGGTTTTTGCTATAATTTTATGTTTTTGTAACAAAAATGTTAAACAGGTATTTGGCAACCATTACAAATTTATATTTACATAGTTTTTGTTACTTATTTTACTTTTATTTCTGTTTTAAAAAGTGCAACCTATTTTCAGATTCAACACTAAGCTACCCCATACTTTCTTGATTGAAACATTCTATATTTTTATTACGAGGTTAAAAAAATTTTTGCGCAGTTAGTTGCTGGAAGAAGCCGATCGATCCACTTCGGGGCACATGTAGATCATGGACACTGAGGGTTCATTTGTTTTCATGTAAAACTAAAATCAAGGAAATATCTTTCACCAAAAATTATTTTCATAGAAACCAAAAACATTTTAGTAATTTTGGTTGTTACTTTTCTACAAAATTTTATCGAATGGTTCGAGTAAAACATAATACCATTAGATAATTTTATTAATATTTATTTAATTAAATTATTTTTTTAACAAAATATCGATGCAAAAGTAAATTAAGTAAATTATTGAATGAAGTTATATTTAATGAAATTTAAAACATAGTTTATTATTTATATATCAGTCAAATATTTTTTAAAAAACAACATATATTATTTTGTTATTTTTGAATTATTTTCCTAAATTATTTTCAGCCATTTAAATATCTTTAAATCATTTTCTTAAATTTTATGTAAAATATTACTATAGTATAGTCGTTTATTTTGTTGAATATTTATAAATAATTATTAATATCAAGTTTATATTTTTAAATTAATTATATGATATGATATTTTTAAGTACTAAATTTAAGTATAATTTTTTTACTCAAAATTCATATTTGGAAACCTACCATGGCAAATAAATAAAATATGTACTACTAAATAGTTTAACACAAAGTTTAAAACATTTTTGTTAAAAAATAGTTCACAGACTTGCTAACTCAAGTTTCAGTTATCTTTTCCATAAAATTATTTCATTTTTCGAACTCACGAGAATAAGAGAATTTTTCTATCTGCAGTTATGTCATTAAAAATTAATTTTATGAATTAAACTTGATAAAATTGGTAATACCTATTTAATAATATCTTATTTCATAATAAATATTATGAAGAAGTTACACTACGGAAAACGGCACCCGCTCCAATCAAGCGGATGCCAAAATCCCCATTGCTGTGAACTGATGGGTATTTTGTTCTACGGGTAACCGAGCACGTTGGTTGTACGTATTTTCTTGAAATTCGGCGCATGCAGCAAGTGCTTCATGTAAAGAAACATGAATTTCGTTTCATTTTTCATTTTAGATATTTATGTGGGAAAGGTGAACGCGATGAATTGGTGAAGAATATTTCACGACCGCAGCAGTGGAATGTTGTCACCTTTTTCGTAACAGCCGACAAACAATGAACATAACATACTGTATTACCACCGGGTGTCCATCAACGACCAGCCAAAGTTGATAGCACCGAAGTAGTTTAATTTACGTAATCTATCACCGCATAGATTAATTTATATAATCTATCACAAGAACTTCACATGACGTAACGAAGGCAGAAACGACTACAACAAAAATATTAAGACGTGACAGGACAATCCAGCAACTCGAGAAACATCCAGCAAGGTTTAGGAAAGAATACACGTTACCGATGCAATGCGGAGTATACTAGCATGTTAGAACAGAATCAAGGTTAATTTGGCATGTTGTAGCTCAGCCCTTAAATTCCAGAACGCAAAATATATACACAGGGATTTATAGGGCTAGTAATGTACATATAAGATGCACATGTCAATTTAATTTGAATTAAAATGAAATGGACTAACACTAAAAACTGGAGCAATTTTCCAATGATACTACAAGAATACATCTGTACACATTCAAGGCCCCAGCAAGGATCTTCCTTCTGTGTGACGCCATGATTCGTACCTTTTCTGGTAGCCGCTACTAGTTCTTAACGAGGGGCACCAACCAAGATCTCCCACCGTCTGACACCAGCCTTCAACATTTAGAATTTCAGACGTTGAGGAAGATCTGAAAAGATGATTCGAATTTGGGATCCTCTGGATGAGGATAGACTAGATGAATCCAACTGAATTTCAATCAGAGGAGGAACCTTCATGCCCTCTTCCTTCTACAATCTACTGATTTATCTATTTTAGACATTCTACTGTAACATTATCATGTACTTCAAATGCATCAACCATTGGCTGCAATGTCTGAGTGCCAAATTCCAATTTGCCTTGGAGCACCATGGCAGTGAAAAAGATCAATTGATCATGCCCTTTCAAGAAGTCTGTGTTTCTGGGGTTGCACAATGAATTGATCCTACTTCCCTGGAGCCGGATAGAGGTGCTGGTTTTTGTTATTACTCACTGATGAGACCAAGGACTTCCAAAGCCTGTCTGCTTACAGAACACGTAAAACATAGGAACGTAAAGTTAGCACTAAAGCACTTCTTACAAATAATAAAAGGCTAGAAAGAGTTCAAGAAGTTGAATGCATGATGTGTTCGCAAAGTCTGGTGGACTTAGGAACAACATTTATCCTTTTTTCTGTTACTAACCAAGAAAAGCCAAGAACAGATAGATCAGTCCATGGATTGATACCACAAGAGAACCACTGCAACCATGATCCTTTCTACTAAACGAAGAAAGGACTACATACTCCTGATGGGGGCAAGACCACATGCTCCGGTAGAACATTCTACCCATGCAAGTCCCCCCCAAACCCTGTGAATGGGAAATGGTTTCCAAAGTAACTTTTAGTCTAATCCAAGCCATCACTAGGTGGTCATAATGGAGATGAACATCACAGTAACCTACAGCTTTTACAAGTCTAACACAAATCTCATAGATCATGCCTACAAACTGAACTCTAACATAGAAAAAACACACTGGCATGTAGGTTGAATAACTCTACAAAGAGCTAAATTCATAAATAGAGCATAACTCATTAATTCACCAAAGAGCATAGATTGTTAAATTAAGTACCTTGATAGTGAGTTCCTTAAATTTCGCTGGTTCACGTAAGCAGCAAGAGGGACTTTAAGATTAGCATGTTTTTGTAGAACACTCTCAAGCTGTGCAGGGGGTAGCTACAGAGGAAAATCATAATGAATGTATCCGGATAGTAACACCAAGCAGAATAATCCGAAGGCCAAGAAATCATTAGTTCAATACTAATAAATAGCTAAGTAATCAAGGGCCAAAATCTTGAATACCTGCAACAACACATTAAAAGAGTGGGGCTGTGTCTGGGCAGCACACTTAAGAAATCCTGCCCACAGTTTCGGTAACTTCCATATCTGTAAAGAAAGATGCATATAAATGGTAGAATTATGACAGTAAGATCTACACAAACGAAAATGTAAGGACTCAAGAAATGATGTATATGATCTCATTACATAGCTTTTCTCAATTAAAGAGAGGTGCAAACTCTGGTTGTCAACAATCAGCCTCGACGAGAATAACATAAATTAACAGTGCAACTTCAGGGGACAAAGTAAAATTCTCCAACTAAAACCAAAGTCATTTACCCAAAGAGGCATTTTGCTCCATGGTAATTTTCATTACTTAAATAACACAAAACATCAATTTTTGACACACTTATCAGTCCATGAATTGTGAGCACAAATTACTTGATAAGACTAAATGTCCCTGCCAAAAAGAGAAATTCTCCAACCCAACTAGAAATTTAAGTCAAGGCTTGGCCCAAGAATTCTGGGTCAGTATCAGCCCCTGGAGCAGCCAGAGTAGATCCCAACCTGAATCCTGATCATATTGGCTGATCCCAGCCAAGGATCACGGGATCGGAATCGGTCCCTGGATCGGTGGGGACCGATCCGATCCGGATCGGATCGGATCGGACCGATCCAGGCCGATTCGTCGGAAGGAAAATCGATCCGGATCGACCCTTAAAAAAACCCTAAAACACCAAAAAATTAACTAAATAAGGAGGTAGATCGGATTCCGATCCGATCTACCCCATTTTGGGGCGATTTCGGGCCCAAAAGTGGCCCGAAATCACCTCCACGGCGGCAGCTTGCCGCCGTGACATCTTCCCCGCCCTATCGGGCGGGGAAGATGACCTTAGATAGGTCACCGGATCCTCAACCGGTAGGGTTTATACCCTACCGGTTGGTGTATCGGGTCCATGGGACCCGATACACTTGAATCGTCGGATCCGGTGACTTAAGTCACCGGATCCTGGCCTTACCGGGTCCTTACCGGGTCCGATGGACCCGGTAAGGTCATCTTCCCCGCCCAATAGGGCGGGGAAGAGGGCTGCCGCGGCGGGATGGCCGCCGCGGCAGCCTGTGGGTCGATTCCGGCGAGGGAATCGCCGGAATCGATCCAGAATCGACCGATTCTGGCACCGATTCCACCTACAAACACCGATCCGGATTGATCTTCGGTCCGGATCGGTAGTTCCGCCGGGAATCGGATCGGAGGGGTCCGATCCGATCCAAGAATCGGCCGATCCCGATCCGGATCGGCCGATTCTGCAATCCATGATCCCAGCTGGTCCGCTGGAAGCCCATGATTGGCCAATCCTGGTCTGATTCGATCCAACATGTCCAAGCCTCAGCCCAACTTTGCTGAAATTTAGTCAGGCCAGGATGGAATTGGTTGATCAAGTCGATTCCATGGGACAATCAGCTGATCCAGGATCAGGATCAACCAATCATGGATAATCTCCCCAGATTCAGTTGGTTCAACCAGATCATCCTGGATCAGTTGATCTAGATTCCCATCCAGCCAGATCCAGTACAATCCCAAGTGGTCACTCTAGGATCTGTCTCCCCTGGGATTGTATCAGCTGGCGCCATTCAGATCCACTCCAGCTCAGATCCAGTCTTATCCTAGGTATTCACTCCAGGATCGGCCTACCCCTTGAAATTGTATCAGTTGGCACCATCATGATCCAGGATGGGTCGACACATCCTCCAGCCATTGGTTTGTCTCCTCTCACAAACAAAAGTGTGTTCAGCACAATATATAAGCATCGATAAAGAATTCCATTTATATTAGGTTTCAATGTAAAATTTCAAAATATAAGATAAATTATTTCCAAGTACCCAGTCCCTGAAGTCTTCATGGATGGCATGCCCTAAAAAGCAAAGTTTGCCAGTTTTTGAGGCTCTTAGGCAGATCTAGTCCCATCCTAAGTATTCCCAGGGAAGAATTGAATTTATCAGGACATTCTTTTAGAGAGGGAGTAATGAGATGGGATCGCACCTGCAGCATGGAAATTAATTGCAGAAGGATGGTAGGGCTTGTCTTTCTCTCCTTGACATTGTTAATTACTCCATTTATTTAAATGACAACAGGGCTAGATTCAAAGGAGACTTGAGAGAGTTGTGGGTAGACATTGTGAGGCATAAATTCGAACTGCCATCAGAGCCATGGTTGAATGAAGTTGCATTCAGGAGTGAGTTGTCTAAAATTTAGAGAAATATCCCAAAAAGTTGAAATTTCTGCACTCATTCAACACTGACATCAGAGATGACTCCACTACTGGCATTTGGGAAGATAGATGGGGAAGAAAGTCCCCTTGATACAATTTATATAAAAAGTAGACATATGCTGATCTATGCCCAGGAGAGGTGAAGCTCATCACCAGCAACTGGGTCACCTTGACTTCCGGGGACACTTCAATTGGAAAGAGCTTCAAGAATTTACTTCTGTTAGAGATTCTCTACTGAATGAGCTACATCATTTACAGAAGCATTCTACTGTGGTCATATACATGGAATGCAATCTCCCGAGAATCTCTCGAGATCTCCCGAGAATCTCTTTTCTTCTGTGCATCCGAGAAACGAGATTGCCGAAACGAGAATATCTATGTAGTACTTGTGATACCTTGATCTTCTCCGCCTATTATTATCCCTAACTTGTTAGATGATCTTGTTAAGTTTCTTTCTTATATTGCCAATTTTATTATGGAATCCATCCAAATAATCATCTAAACATTATTATTTGATAAAATTTCATAGCTTAATATTTTATTGACTATATATGTACAATTGACCCAAAATGTTATCAATCTCCTATTCATATTGTTCAAGATGAAACTTTGATCTGACATAAGATCCTTTGTATGTCTCATGCTAACAATAGTTCACCATCTCTATCTCTGTATTACGCTTTTAATTCTCTCACAACTTATTTTAATATTTAATATGAGTTCTCTTGTCCTTTTTAAAGAGATTATATGACACTACATTTAAACATGCACATTGATTGATATTTTCAAGATCTAATTCCTTGAGATTTTTTCGAGATCTTTTATCTTCAATCTCCGTGAGATAAAATATAGATGTGAGATGGCAATCATTGGGTAAAGTATATTTTGCATAAATGAAATCCGAGATCCGATCTCTCGAGATTTTTCCGAGAATCTCACGAGATCTCTTCTCTTTCACGCTTCCGAGACGAAGTCGAGATCCGAGACGACAATCCTTGGTCATATATACCAGCAACATGCTAGGAACAGGTGGCAGAAAGCTAGTTGGGGTAAGGATGCTTGGCACAATGATTTTCCTGTTTAATATCAGAATATTTAATTGGAAGATCGTCTGGCTGGGATAAATTTCTGCCTGCTTACAGTAGGGCAGTAAATGGATCCAGATTTTATCTGGATCTTGTTCATTCCCATATTTGTTTGATCCGTTATTATCTGATAAAGTAGATATGGTAGATCTTAAAACCGGATATGGATAATATCCGATTCTTAAATGGATTAGACTCAAAATGAGAGACTATCCAACAATTATATCCACTCTGTACCTGAGTCCTATCCAGAGAACAAACCGGATCATCCAAAATGACATGTGGAAAGGATACGTAAATCACAAATTGCTACGTTTATAGCTCTAGTTGACAGGCATGAACAGATGACACTGTGGCTGCTGCAGGGAAACTTGGACCGTATCTTCATCACAAGTGAGATATCTATTGTACTTTGGATAACATTGCTTGAAGTCTGTGCGTCCCTTGGCAACCAAAAGATAATATTTAAAGATATGGGCTGATTGATGGGCCAAATTGCCACAACAAGGGCTACTGGTAGGGTGGTTGAATAAAGGAGGTGGAATTCTATCTTTGACATGGTATTTGGCTCATCAATACCATCGTATTCTCTCAAGCTGATTTCTCATTGTATTCTCTTGAGCTGATTTCTTGTCCTATTCAAGAGGAGACTGTCTACTTGGTTTTAAGGACTCAAATAGTGGCCTTCGATGATGAAAAGTTGGATGACTGTCATTTCTAACTTCTGATCGCTTTTACTAGGTTGATTCCTTTTATGTTCTTGGTATCAGAACAAATCCACCCGGCCCTATTGACTTGACCTCTTTCCCAGCCACAACCATGTGCAACTTAGTGTAGTGCTGGGGAGCGCTGATGGTTAAACACACCGTGATGGCAAATTGGGAGAGGAGGGGGAGGGTGAGCACTGACCCTGCAGTATTAGACACCACATTTCACCTTGAGCACAAGGGTGTGGCACTGGAAAAGATCGGATTGCTGAACAATGGTCGCCTAGTTTTCTGTTCTGTGAAGGATGGTATAATTTGGTTTCGCTCTGAATCGTTGTGTTCTATGAAGTAAAATAAAATCTTTCTCTGTCCTATTCTTTGAAGAAGTGTATGTTTTGCTATGTTTCGTACAATGAAGTAGTGGACAAATCTATTCATTTCTTTAAATATGAGAATTTCTATTCTAATGTGTGAAGAAAAGAACTCTATATCCTTTTATGTTAACAATTTGTGAAGTGGAGATATCTATTACACATGGTTCTACATATGATCGAGCTAGTATACAGTCCACAATACCTAGGAGCTATAAGAGAGACGCTGACTGGCACTAAAGCTGTAGAATCTATTCAATTGACAATTCCCATACGGTGCACAAAAGGCCAAATTGGTCACTCCAAAAAGTGCAACCCAATTTCTGTGATGAGTGGAAATTTGCGAGTCAAAACAATGAAGGTTGGACAAGAATGGAGAACAAAACAGGCAAACTCCTTAACTCCAAGAAAATAGAATCAGAAATAGGTCACTGTTGATTCAGACCCATATGCACCATGGATTGCAGAATCGGCCGATCCGGATCGGGATCGGCCGATTCTTGGATCGGATCGGACCCCTCCGATCCGATTCCCGGCGGAACTACCGATCCGGACCGAAGATCAATCCGGATCGGTGTTTGTAGGTGGAATCGGTGCCGGAATCGACCGATTCGGTCGATTCTGGATCGATTCCGGCGATTCCCTCGCCGGAATCGACCCACAAGCTGTCGCGGCGGCCATCCCGCCGTGGCAGCCCTCTTCCCCACCCTATCGGGCGGGGAAGATGACCTTACCGGGTCCATCGGACCCGGTAAGGCCAGGATCCGGTGACTTAAGTCACCGGATCTGGCGATTCAAGTGTACCGGATCTGGACCCGATACACCAACCGGTGGTTGAGGATCCGGTGACTTACCTATCCTTACCGGGTCCGATGGACCCGGTAAGGTCATCTTCCCCGCCCGATAGGGCGGGGAAGATGTCACGGCGGCAAGCTGCCGCCGTGGAGGTGATTTCGGGCCACTTTTGGGCCCGAAATCGCCCCAAAATGGGGTAGATCGGATCGGAATCCGATCTACCTCCTTATTTAGTTAATTTTTTGGTGTTTTAGGGTTTTTTTAAGGGTCGATCCGGATCGATTTTCCTTCCGACGAATCGGCCTGGATCGGTCCGATCCGATCCGATCCGGATCGGATCGGTCCCCACCGATCCAGGGACCGATTCCGATCCCGCGATCCTTGATATGCACCCTATGCAAATCATCAATTTCCTTGTTTGTTTTACTTAAAGCAGTAGAACTCTGATGTAACCTCAAAACTTCAAATTTAATTTTTTTTTGTATTTTGTAAATTCATTTTCTGTTTTGTTTTGACATAGCATTGACTACTAAGAAAATAGGTGAGTACTAACTAGGTCAATGGCATGTATAAAAATATATGTTGAGGTTGTTAAATTTTTTAAAAATTTATCTTGACCTCTCTCCATCAGACTTGCGAAGTACCGATGTTAATTATGTCGAACAACCGTTCGAACACCCTTGATTATCCGCCATAGCAATCTATGAAATATAAAACATATATCCACAAAAATAAACACACACATAGGAACAACGACCCCATGAACTTGATTTAATGCAAACATTTAATGTGTTTTAGTTTGATTTGAATTGAGTTTGATTTGGAAGATTTGGGAAATTGGACTTGCTTATTGGTTTAAGTTCAATTTGATTTGAGTTGAATTTATTTGGTTAAAATTGAATTAAGTTTGGTTTAAGTTTGATTGGAATCTCCAGATTTTTTGAAACTTTCAGTTTGCAGATTTGTTTGAATTATGTGGACTTTGGGTTAGTTTTAAATTGGTTGTTCATTTCTTGTTAAGATTTGTTATCTTGATGATTTGTTTTAAATTTTTGATTGAGGTTCTGCTTTAAATGTGTGTTGTTTGGATTTAATTTGATTTTGGTTAGGACAGGAATTTTATTTGAGATATATTCTCTGTAGTTAAAATTGCTTTGAATTTAGTTCAAATTGACCAAGGTCCATTTGAGAGTCAATTTCCGTTGAATGTTATTATTCAATCCACAATGTCTTTTAATTTGAGATTGGATTTTGATTTTTGTTGCTTGAATTTGAATGTGTTTCAAGTGGATTGAAAGATGGTTCTATTCTTTTTATCTGTGGAGATTCAGTTTGAACTTGATTTGATTTGTTTTAATTTCAGATTTCAACACCCCTTGACTTTAGCATTGCTGCCAATGAGTTTTATTTCTCAATTTTACTGTGTGTTCGAGAAGCAAGGATCAAGGTTTCTCTTGGTTGTTGAGCTCACAGTTCTTATGTTTGAGATTTTGAACCAAGGACTTCCCTGGCCAAACGCCCAATTCCAGATTGCAGCAATTGCTCTCTTTTTTTATCTCCTTCTACCTCGGCAGAGACAATCTTAGAAAAATGGGATTATGCCTAAATTTCATATTTCAAAATAAATATTCCAAATGGGGCTCAAGCCTACAGAGATCCTCTTCTTTTCCCGTCTGCCACCACGTTCTTAACATTTTCAAATTTAGGCATAACACCTGAGTATGAAGTTTCAGATGGAGAAAATCCCAAAACCCACTCCACCGCTTTCATATCTAAGTTCAGGATTTTGAACAACACTTTTTGCATCTCAATTTAGCTATTTTGGGTTCTCTCATTGTGGCTTTCCAACTGGAGATTTAATGGTCTGAAATTGATCTTGAGATTGAGAACTCTGAATTTAAAATCCAGATTCGGACATCAGACTCTGTGAACTCTTGATTTTGATTGGTTTCTGGAGATTTCAAAAAAAAATCTGTACCTCCACAGCATCCAATAGTCAACATTGATTAAAGAATTTTGATTTTAAGTTCAAAGGTGCAAAGTTCAACATTGAAATTCTTATATTCCCTGTTCTTCTGCATTCCATCAAGCTTGACACGCTATTGATCCTCCATTGAACACCAACTGTGCCCCGAACATAAAAGCTTCTCATTGTTTGCTTCATCCGAAATACATGACACAAAAGACCACATCATTACAACTTGAATGACTTGAGACTAACTCCACTCGATCCTTGATGGACGTAGTTGAACTTGCCAATTTTTGGATGGAATATATCTGGCCTTTGATAGGCATATGCACATTCTTCCCACTATTTTTATAGATTTCATTAGCATACAACCGGCATGTCAGCATATTAAATATGCATAGCCTAATATAGCTTAATGAATATGGTAAGACATCGGGATCTTTTTTATCAACCTTTATATGTCTACGTTAATGACGTAGGGGCGGGTGCAAAGGCAGCAAAGCCGACCCCCCAACTAGTCCGGATTTTATTTTTCTTTTAATGTCAAGCTGAGACGTAGGGGTAGGTGTTTTGCCAACACCCTAACTAGTCCTGATTGTGAAGTTAAATTGGATTTTTATTTAATTTCAATTGAGTGTTTGTTTTAAGTTTTTTTTATTGCCAATTTGAATCCTCCCCTCTTAGACACTGTTCGGCAAAGCTTGCTGGGACAATGTTAGGCTCGCAGCCCATGGGCAGTCTCTTGGTTGAGTCCAGACGAGGCTGGCTCATCCTCTTTTTGTATCACATTTTTTCTCCCGTGGGTCCCACGCAAAGACCTGGTCAACCCTGTCACGATGCCAAATGCATCCTCCCAGCCCGACACTTTCAGCAGTTGTTGCGGCTGTCTTCCTTCGAGCATGCGAAGGACCGGGAGCTACGACCCTGCTGACGGTGATGGAGAAGATAACTGGTCTGGACACCCTTGATGGAGGCAAAGGGGGAGGTTGACGACGCTAACAGAGGGGGCTAATCAACCCCCCTCACAACCACCAAAGGGTGGGGTCCATCGTCGAAGGTTGAGGGTGACAGAAACCCTCTGACAGTGGCATAACTTGAGGCGTAGGAGGGCTAGGGAGGTTTCAAGGCTCTGGCTGCTAGGAAAGCAGGTCCTAGCACCGTGGAAGAACTGGTGAAGGGAAAGCCGGTGGCTGGAAGAATCGACGAGGCAAGATCTCCCAATTCTGGCAAAACAGGGGATCTTTGGAAATGTTGATTGCGGAGGCTGTGGGCAATGCAGAAGAGGGGGTGGACCAACGATGACACCAAAGGAGGTAGAAGGGTATGGCGGCAACCTTGAGGGGTATTGATGATGTCAACATCAACGTCTTCAACAATGGTGACCACTGAAGGCAACGTCGACGCTTGCGGTGGCACTCGTTCAACGTCTCCTTATATTCTACCCTCTTCTTCCTTCTCCTTCCCCTCTGTACGTGACAAAACCATGCTTAAATAGGTCACTGGGCCCTCTCCGACGCAGAGCTGGACTTTCCTTTTTTTGAAGCTTATTCCCTCTGATAGCGCTGGACGATCGTAACAACGCCTCCCAACTCCAATCCCAATCGGAGTTGGCTTTCCTTCCGTGGAGGGCTTCTGTCTCGACAAGGTAAGTCCCAAATCTTTCCCGACTTCGCCTCCTATTGGTTCAGGATTCATTTCGACTTCGACTTCAATTGGATCGTGAGGTGGCAATGGACTTCTATCGACCAATAGGACCCCTGCTATTGATGGATGGTTGTGGAGGTGGCTCCCGAGTCTGCTTTGTACAGTAAGCCCCCGTTGGAACACCCTTGTCACAGTCAGCTTCCGGAAGCAACCCTGCCATCGCAGGATAACCACGATACATGTTTGCTGGTCTACAGTGCTCCCACCTTCGCACAGGACTTCTAGCATATACAATCAGCTTTGTTGAGGTGGCTGTCGGTTCTAGCAGAGGTCAGTGGTGCCTTGGTCATTTCAGTAGCTCTACCACCAGCGAGCTACCAATCTAGCATGAAATTTGGCTAACATTGGTACTTAATAAAATCAATGGAAAAATCTACCACATTGTCTTGGAATTGGGTTATTCTTAATGGACCAACATTAAAGTAAACACCAATTATTGTGAAATTTAGGTGCCAACAAACTCTTAACAAGCTAAGCAACAAATGTATGGCCATCTTGGACACCTATTTCCTATAAACAAATAATAAGATTAGGCGCCCTAACACTTGCCATGGTTTTTCATCTCAGTGAGATCTTGTAAGATTCTCAGTCTTGCGGACTTCTGAAGTCTTGAAGGAGCCCAATCAATTCTAGAGGGCTATGGCGCCATAGAGCACCATGATATGTTACTGAGTGCTAATCTATGTATAATTAATGTATCATTTTAATACTTTTTATTTAAAAGAGATAGTAGGTGAATTTTATTTTTACCATCACTTTGAAATGTTTTGCATAAAAAGTTGATATTTAGGAGTGGATCTGATTTCACCCTGTCCTGCATTGGATATGCATCCGCAGATAACACATAAGTTAGAAGTGGAAAGATATGTTCCCGATACCTGATAGTTTACCTTGAATATAACATAATGGATATGTCAGACAGAAACTAGAATTCTCTTGAATAAAGCAGAAAAGTAAGTTTGAATTAAACTCGATTTCATATTAGCATGAAATGACACAAGTTTAACATCCAAATAACCAACAAATGCATAAAAACTATATTATATAATGTATGTGTGTGCATGTACGTGAACAAGAAAATAACAAGAAGACACATTTAGGGTTGATTTTACCTGTCTGGCAACTAACTTTGAAAGAATCTCCATGACCAAGTCTACCTGAAAAAAGTAAATTTAAATATATAAGGAAGAAGCATTTTGACTATCATAAGTGCAAAACTTCAATTCGTATTGGTAAAAAGAAAGAATAATAAAAATCACAAGCAAGAAAGACTGTATCAGATTGGATTGGTCCGGATAGAATGATTCCGTTGGATTTGGGCAAGAGATGATCAGCACAGGATAATCCACGCTGGCCGGGCAGGCTAGGCTAGCCATGGAGGTGTATCCAACATCCCCAGTCCAATGGGGGCCCTACATAAGGCCCACAAGGGGCCTTTACACTCACCTTCCCCCCTCCTCTCTCTCTTAGAGAACTAGAACCCAAATACCCAATACTATGAAACTCGATAACTTTAGGTTCCAACTATAGCTACAAACCTAGGATACAAGATGATCAAAGATATTACCTTGGTTATGTTAACTCAGAGCCCAATTCTACAAGGAACTCATGAATATACATAATATGTACTTATATATAACACCATATACTCTTAACACAAGGACATGGGCTGAACACGTACATGCTATGGTGGAGGCTCAAACTGTAAAATTTGAACAGAGTAGTATGAAATGATAACACACTAATTTCTACAATTTTTTCATCTTTCTTGTATTTTTAAAATATTTGTAAGCAGACAATACCAATTTTTAAAGTTGGGATCTGAACTGGGCCTAGATTGGCCAATCCAAATGAGTCAAGAGTGGACCAATCCGTTTTTTATCCACAATTCTCCATTGATCACAAGTTAGAATTTGGTCAATGTATAAAGAATAGTCAATAAAGAGAGATTTCTAATTATTAAATATCTGGACTTGCAATTGTTGTTAGGTAGAAACAATTATCATCTAAATATAGGCTACAAATAACAAAAATGTTTCATATGACCAGATAAAACTCCATGACATGAATAATTTATTTGGATTTGATTCTGTTGTGATTAGTCCTCACAGAACCATTAAAAAAATGCAGTACTCCAACATGATATCTTTCACAATGACATGTGAGTGAACAGTTTGTAGCCATGATCATAGTTAGCCAGGTCGGATCCAGGTTGCCTGACTTGGTCAGTTTTGTTCGCGACCTGGATCGAGTGACCCTGTCGCTCGACCCGGTAGGGTTGGCGATCCGGTGCTCAGTTGCATGACCCTGTGACTAGGTCGGCAACGCGGCCAACTGGGTTGCCAATAGTCACATGACCATTTGCAGAACGTTGGGGGCTTTAGAAGCCCCGCAAAGCCCCTTGGAGACCCATATAAGGTCCACAGAGCACACTCCTGCCCTCACCTTCTTCCCCTCACTCTCTTAATCTTGCTCTCTCACTCAATTTCTTTTCCTTAAGCATTTAATTAGTGTTATTTCTTTTAAGCATCTAATTAGTGCATAACCATATTTTTTTAAATGTGTTACTAACTTCTTTGTTGTTTAGAACTGTTGCTAACCCCATTTTTATCTAATTATGTTGTCAAGCCCTTTTTGTTTAATAGTGTTGCTAACCTCTTTTTCTTAGTGTTGTCTTTGTTTTTTAAAACTTTCTTCTTCAACATGTCTCCTCCAAGCCGTGACACTCAAATGACCGGTTCAACCCAAAATGATCCGACTTGGCTTCATTGCACTTGATATCCATGACAGAAAAAAAAGTTCAATATAAATATTACAAAATAATTATCTATAGGAAAACTTACCAGTTGAAACATGACCTCGCCAGAATGAAAAATAACATTGCATTACGCACATGGATTCCATCTAAGGTAAAAGTTCAACAATGCACATGCGACGCAAGACACAAATCATAAGATGTAGTCGTAAAGTGGTTAAGACCAACACACACAACGAGATGGTGGTTAATACTATGAATAGTTTCATGGAGTTATTTATCCCAAAACTCTTGATTTCCTACATATCAGTAAGAAGATTATGGGATGACTCAACTTACATATGAATTCTCATCGGACATTTTCATGCACTTCATGTATAGTAGTTATGGTGGTTCTATGAGATCTTATCCTATGATGATTGTATGAGACAGTGACGAATACAATCGTCATGTATACATGTTTAATGTATTCTTCTCAAATGTTAGGGGAAGAATATATAAATTATGCATAAAAGCAACAAAATGTAAAATTTGAATAGAAATGAATAAATTTTTTTCTACATATCCCCAATTTTTTCATATTGTTTAGTGTTTTTTTACATTTTTTGTATTTTATGTATTTTTTGCCTTTTTATAAAAAAATAATTTTGTTACCCAGTTGGATCAGACCTGTTTTGGGCCCGATCGACCCCCGGCTCGACCCCAACCCATTCTTCCTTGGTCATGATTATGTGTCTTCACTCCTATGTTTTCGATAAAATTGGTTCTGCAATTGATGCCTTTCCAAGAAATACCAAATCTCACAAGCAAACATGCTCAAAGCATTTTGTTTAATAGAATAATTGATCAACCTTAGTTAAATTGAAGTTACCCCACATTAAACACTATCATAAAAAATCCTGATATTGTTTGTATGTTGTTATGATTCTTTTTCAAATATGTCTGACTGCATTACTGCACGGACTGAATCAGATTGATCTGATCACCCAACCTATTTACAATGTGTGAGCAAATACATGAATTGAAGTGAGATAACATTTGGACAAGGATAGTAAATCTACAGAACGATGATATAACCATGCCAGTGTACATGGAGAACAGTTACTAGCTACCTAATCCACAAAAAAAAGAAATATATATATATATATTATGTTTGATGTGCCACAGCATGTCACCCCAGTTCAGAAGTTTGGTCTATCGATTTCAGGAATAAATCATGCATATAAAGTGTAAAAAAAGGCATAAATGTTTCCTGCACTGCCACCAACTATTTCCCACATTTTTAGCACAGCAAAAGACATCAAGTTCACAAAATTCATAAAGAAATTTAAGTATTTAAAATACAAACTTTATCCAGAATCACTGTGCATGAAGCATATAAAGTGTATGGGCATCTGAAAACATGGTGGAAGAGTTACCAATGTAGGGAAAGCATCAATAGCTTGAATAACAGTTCTCATGAAGAGCAGAGGCAAAGGTGTTCGCTCCATCTGGAAAGGAAAAAAAGTAAAACATTCTCACATAAGAAGGTCTTATTTTCTTCAGTGCTTAGCACCAAAACTAAGGTAAAAGAAAACAAAGCAAGCATGAAGATAAGGGGAAAGTGGAAAAAAAAGGGAAATGCAACCTCTAATATCTATTTGAATAAGTTATGTTAAAAATGGAGACGTCACTTATGTTCCCACTTCACTACTTCAGGGCAGTAAACCACCTACGAAGCTAGGTGAACCCCACTTTACACCTTATGGTGGCTACCTTGGAACCAATTCTACCTCTGACACCTTCTCATGCCTATTTTTGCATATGCTGACATCTATATCATCATCACAGATTCATATCAGACTAGCCTACACTTCTAGTGCACAGTTCACTAATATCATATCGATCATTATGCATCCCAAGTAACATACAGAATGACATATTATACACGATTGCTTCAATTAACTGAGGCAAGCACATAGGTGATCATGAAATGACCATATGGTCACCTTAGGTTCGTATCAGCAAAAATGCAAATACTAATGAATTGTGCTTTGAGATAATAATTGACTTAAACCAAATTATAAATGTCAGTAAAATCAGACATCTGGAGAATTAATTGGACTGCCTAGAAGTCACATCTTCTAACTCTTTTTCTTGACTAATCAATAAAATGTGGCCTTTGACTCTTTCTACCTGATTGTCTTTTATGCCCTTGTATTATATGCATTTTGCACCTAAAGCAATGCTTATCTTCTTTCTTGGTCTTTCAAATATATCCATACCCTTTCTCTTCTCATTTACACTTGTTTTAGCTCTCAATCATTTAGCAGTGCCCTTCAGAATCAACATCCTCTACTAATTAAATTGTGCTGCACATAACACTTGATTCCTAAACCAAACAACAATTTGACTTCTAGATTAAAATAGTAGTTAGGTGTTTGTAATAAAAAAACCAAAATAATTCAAATGAGAGAAAAAAAATTGAGTCACCCGATTCACCAACTAGACAGCCTGCATAAGCAATGAGGGGATGTACAAGATGGGTTAGAACATTGATAAAGGCCAACAATGGGTATATTCTACTGAGATAAAAAGTGAACTCATTGAGAAAATAAATTACAGTGCGAAATGTATGCCCTCCTCTTCTGACACCTAGACCATTCTTAATTACTCACTGAAGAAAAACATAACAAAGTCAATGACCCACGACTCAACAAATATGGACATTGGACACCTACCAATTCATTAAGGGCCTTGATTAATACATGCTGAGTAAAAACTGTTTTCTGCTCAAAACATGTATTGCAAGCATCCATTATCTGAAAATAGACAGCATGTCAACTTTAGGATATTCGAAAGATATCAGATAAAAGAATCGTACAAGTTCAAAACCTTTTTAAGTGTAACTCCATCCTTCTCAGGATTAATATCATGAATAGCAATAAGAACTTCTGCAGGAGTTAATGCTGGACCAGTATGAGCTGATCCCTGAAACACCAAATAAGATCATCTCAAGTGAAAATGAAATTCAACTAAATTTAACCTCTATAAAGTCCAATTTTATTGCATTTCAATTGTACCGATTGTGTAAAATTATATCAAGTAATATTTCAAAAGTTTGAAAGTAAATAAGGCAAAATGATATTTATATGTTAGCAGTATGAGATAAAACTGAAGTCAAGATCTCAACCAAGTTAGATGTATCAAGAATAATGAAAGAAAATATTCTTTTAATGATAACTTTGCTAGAAACATGGAAGGCATAGAAGATTTAACATAGGCATAACATTGATTATACTAAAAGAATTAAATTGTCAAAAGTCAAAGAGTCTGAGAACTAAGTAGTACATATGACAGTGACAACAATAAAATTTCTACTGAAGCATGAAAGTATTTAAAAGATTTAGGAGTGAAATGATTATAATGATGTATCAACCAAATCTTAAAATCTCAGAAATGCCAAATGCATGAAGAAAAAACATCATTGCCCTTTACTTTTTTAGATACACAAAATAGTCAAATTGTTGAAGAATCATAGTTTTCAAGGTGACCAAATCAAGGCAACCATGGTGACAGAGTACTACCTCGTCACTTACGTGATCAAGCGAGATATTAGGAGACACCTTTTTATAATAAAATTAATAAAATAACAAATATATGAGTGAAATAATACATAAACGGATAAAAGTAATAATTAGCCATGATAACATGTAAACCAATTAATAATGTGAAACTGAATAGTTAATAGACTAAATAACAATAATGCCTAATTAGAGCTATTAATCTGACTTAATTTTAATATTGAATTTGAATTAGTTATTGGTAAATATAAATGAAATTACTTAACCCTAAATATTATTCCCTCAAAATATCTATTTATAATCAAACTAACTATTAAAACTAGTTATTTTTACTTTATAACCAGTCAATTAAATGATATTGATACTTAATTACATTATTTAGTCTTAAATTAACAATATAAAAAATGTGAAACCTAGGCAACGTGTAGACGACGCCTTAAAAACAATGTAAATAATTAAGCTTTATTAGTCATACTATGAAATTATGAGTTTTGAAACATTATCAATTGCCAAATTTGGATTTATGCCTCGCTGATCACAATGGAAGCAATTTTTCATTGTAAACCTGGAAGAAAATTACTGAGATATGAATAAAGATTCACATATGTTGTTTGACCTAGAAAATTTTATAATAGTGTTCCAAAAGATATTTTATTATGGGTGTTGAAGCAAAACATGGTGCCTAGAAGGTGTGTATAAGGATAAAAAATATGTATATTAAAATAACATTAAACATTCTAAAATTTGGATAGGAAATAAGAGATTTTCCTACTTTGCTTGTTGCATTAATTATGGATGAATTATTAAATGACATACAACATTGCATGCCATGGTGCACGGACAACATGAAATGCTGGATTGGCTTGATCTGACCCTATATAATTGCTTTGGGCCCGATCAATTAGACCCCATGTTGGATTGACTGACCTAGTTGATCAGGCTAGCTTGGTCGGGACTGGTTGGACCGGTTCAACGGGCTGGGGCAATCTAGGCGCTCTCTCAGTTCTCACTCTAAATTATCTCTCTCCTCTTTCTCTCACTAAAGTACTCTAAATTATCTCTCTTTAAAGCACTCAGGTGCTCACAAAGCTCTCAACATTCTCAAAACAATATTTCGAGCTAATTGTGTTACTAACTATTTTCTTCAATTCTCTTTATTTATTATTCTATAAATTTTTTAACCAAAAGATCGACGGCTAACCATGATACCCAAATTAATGGCTCTGATTTAGCTTGAACACATTGCAACTTGATAGATGTACCAGTGTCAAGTTCGAGAAAGACACTTGGAAGCTTGTCAAGTATCAAACTAAGTTCGAGCAATGATATAACGTGTTGAGTCAAACTAGAATAGATCCTTGGCTTGGCTTGGCTCGAATGCACCCCTAACTGAAGGTAAGAAGTAAATTGTATACTTTTCTAGGATCTCTAGGACAGGCGAAGATGGCAACTACATGACATAAGAAAATACTTCAAGAAGAGATTGTCCACCTTCCTGTTGTGGAGTCAACATTTACATCATCAGACAAGAGTGGCATCCAACTAGAAGCATTAGAGAAGCACAAGATTTTGATGAAGGCATGACCAATTTAACTTTTATTTCACTTATTCTATTTTAATTCCCATCAATCTTCTATTTTTTTTCTTTTTCAATAGACAAAATAATGTGCCATGGAAGTTAGTGTTAACTGTTAAGTCATTTGTGGAAATGCTATTATTAGATGCATCATGAGATATATAAGTCAAGGCTCAGGTAGTGGATAAGGATCTAATATTGAGCCTCAAGGTGAGATATAAATCTCACAAAAGATGATAGCCTACGTGTAGGTCATAAACTCACATATTACAGCTGAGCGAGAAAGAAAACCAATTGATACTGTAGCATCAAGGAACTTAAAATTTTGCAAGAAAAAGATTAGAAGAGCCATTTCTAGATGAAATTTCTATAATAACAAGTCAATCAATATAGCAAAGGGGTCTTACCATGAGAATACGATTGGCATAATTATTGATGTTGGTAAGAAAAGTTTTGGATCAACTTGAATAGAAATCTATAACATGTATTTGCCAATGAAGGTAAAAGATATCAAGGAACAAGGGAAGACTCTGGAATGCATATAGGATGAAAGAGAGTATACATTTTTTACCGAAAGTTGGATAGGTATCTTTAATACTATGTCACTTTATTAAACTTTGTTGTGTCAGTACTTAAATTATCGTAATCTTATTATTCTATTGTCTCTTTCTTAATAAATATCACTTGGAGGATTATGATAAACTTCCTAATCATATGTCAAGTCAGAATGATTTTTTTGGAGGTCAGTGGATGCATTTAATAAAGTTAAACTTATCAATTACTTATTGTAATTGATAGACAACATAATAGAAGAGATAAAAGAAGATCATGTTGTCCAAGTTTTCACGGACATAACTACCTATAAAGTAGTTAGTCAAAATGTCAAATGTTGAAGGCCAAATGACCACATCTCTATTAAAAATCATGTTCTACCTATTCTCTAAATTTAATGTCAAAAGATATTTGCAAAGATTCGAGAATTGACAAACTTAAAATGGCACAATTTGCATCATTTTTCATTTTCAACCACAAGTACGCATTGAATTTAATGAGAAAACATACGAAGAGGAAAGAATTATTAAAGATATGCATACCAATATTTATATAACATTACATTTTTTTAGAAAGTATGATACAATAGAGATGCCCTCTGCTTCCAATGATAACTTTACTAGGATTGGTAAACTAAATTAGCATAGTTAATCCTAGTGACACAAGTAAGAGGAAGACTGAGGAACCTCTAGAGATGGATGACTTTTAAAAGGTAATGAAGAAGATTTCATGTATATTTGCATCAATTATAAAAGTATTTTGCATAGTTAACAGTGATAAGAAAGTTGATATAGGATACATATATGATGTAATGGACTCTGCAAAGCAAGAAATATCAATCAAGTTAAAATGCTAACAAAAAAATAGTCAGATATTAGTGGACATTGGACACAGGTCTTATTGGTACATAACAAGGTAAGTTACATAAATAGATGGGTTAAATCGAGTAAGTGGGATTACGATCCGATTGTGAATTGGACTGGCATCAGGCTAACCAAGTCAGGTCAGGATTCAAATATAGATAAGGAAAGTCCTAATTAGAGTAAGTTTATCGGGTTATTCTCTTTATAAATAACCCATGTCGATGGCTCATTCGAGGTTGTCAGGTGTTGAAGGAGCCACTGAGAGATAGATTTTCTACGGCCTTAGTGGAGTTCAATTTTGCCCAATCTCATCTTGTGCATCTCTTACTCCATGGGTGATTGATCATTAGGTTTTCGAGACATTTGGAATCAGAGCTATGGTGTTGATCGGTTGGAGTTGAAGATGGAGGCATGGTGAAGATGATGACGTGGGGTGGCTCCTACACTGACTGATTTTCACAGTAGTTATATGCTGCAGGTGGAGCACCGAGGCGGTACTTGGGTGAAGAACAAGGCAGCACTGGCGGCTACAATCACAGTGCACAGCACGCAATGCAGCGAGGAAAACTATGGTGGCAGATTTTGAAGAAGTCGACAGCACTGGCGGCTCAATTGTTTGTTTAAATAATTCAAATCTTGTGTTATTCAATCCAATTTATGTATATAGTAATTTGTTAAACATATCAACTGATAGTTTTGGAAGAAAATAAGACAATTACCAGAAGAATATTAAGAAATGATGATTGGTCAATCATCAATCCAAGATGTGTATATAGTAATTTGTTAAACATATCAAATGATATTTTAAAAAATAATAAGACAATTATCAAACGAACGTTAGGAAATGATGATTGGTTAAATGAGTATAGCTTGAGATCAATGCAGTTTAAAACATTAAAACCAAAAAAAGTCATAGCTCAATCTTGGTATGTATTTTAATATTATTACTTATACAAGACTTAACAATATTGTTTAAAAGCAACAGATTGGTGATAGATCAAGGCAAAGTAATTTCATATGAAGATTTAGCATTGGCTACATTTAGAGTTTTAAGATAAATCATGTCAGCTTCAGGATGTGAAAAAAATTAGTCAACCTTTAACTTGATTCACACAAAGCAAAATAATGTGATTAGGATGTAAAAGTTAGTTGAATTGAAGCAAAACTATCCTAAAGTACTCAATTTGATCTTTTGGTTCAATTATCCAAACATATAAAGAATGAGATTAGGATATCAACTAGAGATTGACAAGAGTCTTATATGATCCTAAGATTCTACTAAAGTTAAATGAAATATTTTATTGTACAATTATAAAACCTACAATGCTCTATGCTGGTATGTGTTGGGTGATGAAGAAAAATATGTTTACAAAATAAGTGTTACTGAAATAAGAATGTTAAAAAATATATACAAATATACTAGAATAGATAAGTTACTGTGAGAACCTTGTTTTTTTCAATAGTCATTGTTAGAAAATATCATGCCTCAGACTATTTTAAAAAATAGGTAAGTTTTAAATAGATTGATAATATTAAAAAAATATATAACCGAGGTTTGGATTCTATAATTATTTATTTTGACCCCTCTCCGCTAGATGGTGTGAACAAGGATCGCGGGAACGGAATCGGCCATTGGATCGGGGGTACCAATCCCATCCGGATCGGATTGGATCGGTCTGATTCCGACCGAACTTCAGGAAGAAATTTCGATTCGGAATCGCTCCGGATCGATTCTTCAAAGGTGCTAAAACATTAAAAAAATATCAAAATACATGCTAGATCGGATTCCGATCCGATCTAGCATGTTTTGGGGTCGAAATCGGCCTGAATCCCCCCCCAACATCGCCGTGGCCACCGCGGCTGTCTTCCATACCCTATCGGGCAGGGAAAACAGGGATACCGGGCCCATCGGGACCCGGTAGCTGGATCCGGTGACTTAAGTCACTGGACCGGTGACTTAGGTCACCCCGGACCGGTCCAGCCCCCACCTTGTCGTCGGATTTGGGGCTACCGGGCGAGATAGGGGGGGAAGACAGCCGCCAGGGCCACAGGGCCGCCGTGGCAATTTTTTCGGTCGATTCCGGCGAGGAATCGTTCCGAAATCCATCGATTCGGATGATTATGGCCCCGAATCGGACCAAACAGTCCGATTCCGACAGATATTTTGTCTGGATGGTTGGTTCTGCCGAGAATCGGATCGACTATGGCCAATTCGATCCAAGAATCGGCCTATCCCGATCCGGATTGGCCGATTCTGCAATCTATGGGTGTGAATATTCGACGTTAATTTACATCGAGCAAAGACTCGAATACTCTTGATTAACTGCCATAACAATCTGTTTGTAGAAATCGTGCGAGCAAAGACTTGAATACTCTTGATTAACTGTCATAATAGTCTATTTGTAAAAATCGTGCACATCCACATTACATAATGAACTCAAAAAGGCTGTGGCCTTTTGGGTTTAACGAGATGCGGACAATTTGCTTTAAATTAATTTGAAATTAATTCTTATCAAATGATTTGAAGTTGGTTTTGTTTGATTTGAAATGTAAATTTCAGATTTGAGTTTGGATTGAATTTTATTTTGACTTTGATTTTTGGTTTGGTTTGGTTTTGGTTTAGTTTGATTTTTTTTCATTTTGAATTAGTTGAAGTTATTTTTGTTTGAGTTAGGGATTTAATGGATTTGATGTTTTGAAAAATCTGATTTTTTTAGTTCTATTGACATATGACACATATGAATTAAGGCATTTTTTGTTATCTTTATGTCGGTTGGTGTTTTGATACTGATTTGAGTGTGTTTGGTATGTTTTGAGTGTTTGATTTAACTAAATTAACTTTGAATTCTTGATTGTTTAATAATCTGATTTTTTTTGTTTTTATGACTGATTTTTGGTATTTTTAGGCGTCTTTGATGAAGTTTACTTAGTTTGCTTGGAATTATTTAGTTATCATTTGTTTAAGAAGTTAAATTCCATTGAATGAAGTGAATTTAATTTGAATTTCTAGATTGCCTTAAGTTCTCAATTCTTTTGTGTTTCTTCAAATTTTATGACCTGTTTTAAGATATTTTTCAGATTTAATTAAGTGTACTTTCTGGTTAATTTATTCCATTTATTTCTGTTCAGTTCGCATCCCATTGGTCTATGAGGCTAGCATCAGTTGCTCAGTTGTACCCACTTGAGTCGACACTTGAAGTTTCATTTCATTTGACATGTCAGCATTTGATGTGCCATGCAAATGATTGTTGAGCAGTATGCTGGCATTCCTTCCAACGATATAAATTTCCATAAGATCAAGAAAAATTCAACAACATATCAACTTATTTCCGATCAATATGAAATTTACCCGTTCGATGCAACAAGTACATGACTTATCATATCATAGGAAGGATTGTCGACAACGGGAGCCAGTTCACGCCTACGTCTGGGTCAATGTATCGGAAGCATGTTTAGACTAGCCGCCCAATTGTGGAGTCTCACGAAGTGAAGTTAAGCTCCTTATTTAATTTTGTATTTCACAATTCAGATTTTTATTTAAGTTTTTTTTTTGTCCAAGGTCCATTGGGTCAACTTCGTGTCTTCATGGCCCGATTGGCCCACTTTCAACATCTTGGGCCTTGGCGGCTTGTTTTGAACCTTGTTTGGATCAGAATTGAGGACCGCCCTTTCAGCTCTTGACCCATCATGGGAGCCAGGAGGGCAGGACCATTGCCCCCAACCCGGTCCTTGCAAGGACGTGCTTTGCACGGTGCCATAACCTGTTTTGGGTCGAACCTGCATCTGTTTTGGGGCATCTTTAAGGGACTGAAGCAGCAGGCTAAATCGGCCAAAATGTGCTGGAAGTGGACTGTTTTGGGAGCCACTTTAGAAGCTGCACAAAGGACAGGTTTAGGGTCTGTTTAGGGGCCCAGAAAGGGGCTGTTTTAAGAAGTGTGGGGTAGAGAGTCACCCGAGCGACAACTTGGCCCATCTGGCAGAGTCCAAGAGGCCTCGAGCCATCCCCTCACCCCCACACTAAAAAGAAGTTGGCAGTTTTGAAGAGCTACAATGGAATCAGGAATGGGCTGCGCAAAGGGCAGGCTGGGGGTCTAAATTGGGCCACTTTAGAGGCTGTTCGGGTAGGCCAAGTAAGGGACCGAAGGGGCTTCTGCAGGTAAACAGAAAAGGGGCCAAATGGGGCAGCTTAGGAAGACCTGTTCGGGACCTGTTTGGATGCTGCATAGCGGGCTGAAATTGGGCCTGATTAAGGGCCTCAGCATGGGCTGCTTTGGGGCTGAGCTAGTGGCTTTAGGGGTGCTGCAGCAGGCTGTTTAAAGGGCTATGCGCAAGAGCTCAAAAAGAGAGACTGAAGGGTCTGTTTTAGAGTAAACAGGTGGGCTGAAGATGGGGATTTTGAGGGTGACTGTTCAGGCCAAAAGAGGGGTGCACAGGATTTCTATGGGGCCTACTTGGGAGTCGTACAGGGACATATTATGGGCTGTTCAGATAGGCCAAGAAGGGGACCGGTTATGGGGATTTTGGGCCTGATTAAGGGCATCAGCAGGGGCTGTTTGGATGGCTGCGCAAAGGGGCTAGCAGGCGGGTGTACAGTTTTGCACAAGGGGTGTGTGTAAGGATTTTTTTTTTTGCTGTAGTTTTTTTTTGGCTGAAAAGGGGCCTGGTTTGGGTTGTCTGCGCAGGAAAGACTGCAGGTTTTTTCTTTTTTGTTTCGGATCTGGAGAAAGACCTGGCCGATAATGATTTTAAGGGGTTCGGCCACAGGGAAAGGAGAAGATGGGCGAGGGTATTGGACAGCTGCATTTGGCGCAGGCTTCTGGCCATGGTAGAAGAGAAAAAAAAGGAAAAGGGGAAGGAGGAAGCTTGAAGGACTACATGGCCTCAGTCAGGGTTCACCTTCTTCTTCCTTGTGTGCAAAGAGGCTGGAACTGGCTGCTTCCTCCCCTTCCTTTTCTTCTTCTTCTTCTCCTCCTCCTCCTCTCTTCCTTGCACAGGTCCTGCTGAAGGGCTGGAGGCCACGGCTGCTGCAGTAAGGGGTTGCAGCTGTTGCTGGAAGAAATCGATCGATCGATTGAAAGACAGAGTACTTTGGGTTTGGGGTGACCTTCTGCCGAGTGGAAGAGCCGAGATAGGGATTTGGGGGGATTTCTTTGGAGAGAGGGGTCCGCGTGGGTGAGAGATCTCCTGGGGCAAATAGCCGCCAGGTGGTAAAAATCCCTTCTTTAATGAAGGATCAGGGCTGGGAATCTTGGCTGTGCACAGCTGCCGCTTCCAGGCCAAAAACTTGGCTGCGGTTGCCTCCTTTCCAACTCTTTTTTTCTTTTTTTAATGCCTTAAATGCTGAGATAATAAGTTTCCTAAATTTTATCCTAAATTGTAAGAGATAGTGGGGAAGGAGAGTTGGTGCACTGGCAGAAGAGAAGAGAGATGGCGCTGCTGTCTTCCCGGACAGATTTAACCTAAATCTCATCAAGATGTTCCCGATCCGACAGCAAATATTAATTCTGATAGGAATTAATCAAATTAAATTCTAAAATAGCCCAAAAAATCCGCAAGGTGTCTCGATGGCTGTTGATCTCGTGTTCCATCAAGATGTATGGCCAGAATCTTCTGAATTGCATCAAATCCTTAATTTTGTTGATCTTTCTGATTGATGCCATCTGGGCCATCAAAAATTCCGAAAATTACACATAAATGAAATTAAATCAATTTCTTGGCCAGATTTTCATTTTGATGTACCAATATTCCCGGGACTAATGCCTTGGACCAGCAAATTGAAATATTAGATCCACAGACCTGTCTAGTGGCTAATTGGACCAGTTTGCCACTAAGGTGATGTGACACGGACTCCCATCAGAATTTGATTTTCATTCATAACTTTCCGATTGTGAGTCGAATTTCTGATCCTTCTAGAGCATTGTGGGCCTCTAAGTTAGCCGGATATTTTGGGGGTACCTGATTTTGTCAGATCTATCCTGAATTTTCTCAACCCAATATAGGGGCAAAATAGTCATTTTGCAACCCGGTGTCTGTTTTTGACATTCAGGATACCGTTGCAAACGTTATGACTAAGGTTATATTGTGGGTCCATTTTCTTGGCAATTTGGGCCCCTCAAACCTGTCAGAGATTGTCTAGGAGGCTGTTTGACTTATTTTCCCTTTCTAAATTACCCAAAACTTTTTGTTATTGGGTACTTGGTGAAATTGGGTGCCAACAGTTACATAATGAATATATCAAAGAAAATGTGGAAGTAGCGACATTTGTGGACAAAATGAAACCAGAGAGAGTGAGATGGTTTAAACATATTATGCATAGACCTAAATAGGCTACAATTAAAAAAGTGGAAAATGCCAAGATAGTAGAAACAAGAAAATAAACAAAAAATGTGGTAGACCTAAACTAACCTAAAGGATGGTAATGCAATATGGTTTAGATGATTTAAATATCTTTGAAGAAAAGTGTTCAAATCGACATGATTGAATCCTAGCTGACCACAAATAATTTGGGATTAACGATAGAATTGAGTTTAGTACTCCTGTGAGAAAAGTAATCTACCAATGACATCATTTACAATAAGACAGTTCTCACTATTAAAGTGCAGATTCTCCTAGCCACTTTAGGAACTTTCTTTCCAGATTTCACTAAAACTGAACATAACATCAAATAAGATCAGTGGTAGACATATATATATATATATATGCACATGTATGTACTGCGCTTTCAGCAGGATGGATGCAAACAATGCAGAAATTTTTTGTTTATAAAGTGAATTCATGCACTACTGGGAAAGCTATTTCGTGTTCAAGGCAAAACAAGCAGAATTCAGAAAGCTGATATCGACATACTCCAATTTTAAACAGGTAACCTTAACGAACAAAACAAACACACCAAGCATACAAAGAAAGCTCTTATTAAGACCTGTAATATGCGAGCAAGTGCCATCTGGAACTTCTCAATTGGTAGATCAACAAGCTGAGGAAATATAGGCAAAACCTGATAAAGAGAAGCCAGACTGTTAGGTATAAGAACATGATTGATCAGATTTCACCCAATCAATAATGACTATAAGAAGATCCATACAATTAACAATTACTAAGCATGAATATACAATCTGGATGGAACAGACTGGTTATGAAAAAGATACACAGAAACTTGTCTTTAGGTTTAAGCCTTTCCGAGGGTGAACCTCAAAAGTAGGGGTGCTCACAGGTCAGTGTGGCTTAGTTTGAAGTTAAAAATATCCAACCCAAACCAAACCGAAGGCTCCAGTCAACCTGAATCAAACCAAACCAACCTAATTTGGGTTGTTTCGAATTAAACTAATAAATTATTAATATTATTTTTATATTAATAAATAACAAATTTAAAGTTTTATCTCAAAATTAACTCAAATATCAAGTTGATTTATTGTCCAAAGGCACTAGACAAGCATTGCCTGATTCCCTCCACCATGAAGTGTAGTACATCACCTTGCCCCTATGCTTCTTTTATAGGGCTCGGCAATGTAAGCAAACGGAAAACCTCTGATGTGAGATTAAAGAAGCCTACCGTACAGCCATCAGTCGCTGTTGGGCACATGGAGTGATGGTGCTTTTAAGTCTCACATTGGTGAATCTAAAACTTTTTCACATCTTATATACTCTGTTGAATGACCAAACAAAATTGTTGAAGCAGCAGGCCATTAGAGAATGGCCCTTTCAATGATGCTCGGGTTGTGGTTTGGGATGGGTTAGTTCGGGTTAAATTCTTTTGAACCCAACTGAACTGAACATATTTGTCAACCCCAACCCAACCCGACAATTTCAGGTTGGACTGGTTCAGTTTCTAGGGTTGACCGGAGAAGTGAACACCCCTACTCAAAAGAGCCACAGTTCATTAAAGCAAAGTCGAACAATGTGCAAAACAAAAGACGTCTGAGAGCGTGATAGAGTGACACAGAAAAGATGAACATGAGTCATCATCTTGTGAGAATCTTTGTTCCACAGTAGTTGCCAGAAAGGGTAACTCAACCTAAAACTGCTGGACACTAATGTGAAGAGAGTATGCTAACTCCTGTGGGTTTGATTTGGCCTCCACTGAAAGTCTGCAACTGGTTACCACTATGCAAACAGGTGCATGCATAAAACCCCAGTTTTCATAAGGACCATAAAAGATGGATTAGCTCTCCTCACAATCTCTTCATAGGCTTCAAGCTTCTTTTAGTCTCTCCCGGGTAAAGCTGTGCAACCCAAAACTTTTAGTTAAAATATCTTGAGATGTTAAATGACTTTTACATGCCTGCATCACTGTCTTGAGAATTGTAACTTTATTGCTGGCCCAATACGGCTGGCATGCCGTTAATCCAGAAGTGAAAGTGTCGCCACTGCTTGTAATTGGAGCAATTCACCAACATAACAAAGAAAGAATCGCGGGATTAGAATTGAGACCTGGATCGTTGGGTCCAGATTGGTGATTTTGGCAAATTCTTCAGAAAGATTACAAATTCAGAATCGGTTTGGATTAAATTGTTTATTTTCCGTTCTAAAAAATCAAAAAATATTAAAAATCATAAAGAATTAGGAAGCCCCCTTAAATTTTTGTTAAAAATAAAAAAGTAACATCTAACCATACTTTCATGTTATTATGAGCGATTTAAAGATAAGTGGATATAAGTTAGCACCATTGATCATCCCAATGACAAACCTATGCAATATCTTTCTATGTGGACAACTTATCAACCTCTATGTCCAACCCACTTGCATAGATGTATTTGAACATCAAGAGTTTTAATCTCTCTCTCTCTCTCTCTCTCTCTCTCTCTCTCTCTTCCTTCAAAATGGGTTGATCCCTCTCTTCCTTCAAAATGGGTTGATCCCTTCTCAATTGCCAACCACTTACATATAACACCTTGAGGGATATTTATAAGGGATTTAAAGGTGCATTTTGGTCACAAAATATGGCCCCATTAAACCTATTTTTGAGTTGATGGGGGGTGACCCGAACGGAGGTGAGCTTACCTCATTCCCCCCTTTTTTGACGTTTGAAGCCTTTTTAAGGCTCAATTTGATTGGTGATCAACATGGGCGGTAAAGTGACCACAGTGACTAGGCCCTAATTTTGACCGGGTCTTGGCTGAACACCCACCCACGTGCACCCGCATGTGGGCCACGATCACCCGCTCGGGCAGTCTTTTTTCTTCCTTTTTTTGTGCACATTGACCACGGTTGACCCCGAGACCCGTCGACCTCGGCCATCTCTTTGGCCCTCTCTCTCTCTCCTTGATAAAAATAGAAAGCACCAGCGAGGGCTTGCGGTGGCTCTAGCGGTAGGCTCTGGTGACGTCAACGGTGACAGCAGTAGGCTTTGGTGATGGCAGCAAACGGGGATGGCGATGCTGGTGGCAGGAGTCTCTCCGTCCGCTGTCCTCATCTCCTTGACGGTAGCATGCACAAAGGTTCCGGAGTGGAAGGGCTTTTGAAAAGGCTTTGCCATGTTGGCCTTCACGCTGTGACAACAGCAACAGCCCTTGGCGACGGCGAAGGGAGTGTCATATGAGGACAATGACAGTAATGGCGTGTGAGGGCGGCGACATCCCAGAAGGCTTCTCCTTCTTGCGACAGGAAGCGTAGGAGCCCTTGCAGCTTTATCTCCTCCTAGCGGTCACATATACAGAATCCACCTGCGGGGTTTTCCCTCTCAGTGGCTTCTGGCGATGACGGTGGCAGGAGGGGGGCAGTGGTGGAAAGGTCTCCTATGGGTTGTGATCATAATCGGAACTCATGAGGGTTCGCAGCGGCTTTCTTGGCTAGTCTCCACGCGGTGGTGGTGGTGGCTCCCAATGGGACAACGGTGGCGGATGAGGAATCTCCCCCTATATTCCCTCTCCCACCCGTCTTTGTTCTCTTTCCTTGATGGCGAGAAGAACTTGCAATGGTTTGCGGTGGTTCTAGCGGCCTCTGACGTGGGGTTTTCCTTGGCGGCTACCCCTTGCGGCAGATATCTTCATAGTGAACCCTCCTTTTTGGTGTATGGAGGACCATTGGGTTCCCTCCCCTTCTTGTCGGTCCTGTATGGCAGAAGCAATGTTGGACAACCATGATGGCGGCAGATATCTTCGGGCTTTTTCCTTTCAACAGCAATGTTGACATTGGTTCCTGCCATTGACAGTGATGGTGGTGAAAGACCTTGGGTCTTCTCTTTTTGATGACGTTGATGCGATGATGGTTTTCGAACAGTGGTAAAGATGCTGAACACTGCCCTTACGTTCTTCCTTTTGGATGGTCGATTTCTTCAACTATTTTCTCGGTGGGTTTCGTTTTATCTTTGGGGAGCTTTCCTCTAACATTCTTGAAGGTTCGCTATTTTTAGCGACTTGTCGAAGCTCTGATTGATAGGGTTTTGTCCCCCTCCGGGTCCAGCTTCTTCGTACCGATGCGTAGGTGCTTGTTGATTCAGCACATATGCTTCCCTTCGTATGTATATTTATCCCTTTTTCTAGGGATTAAAATTCCAGGTTCACAGACACCCCCCTAAGTTTTAATCCCATATCACCGTGATGGATTTAATTATAAGGGTATACACTTGGGGTCGTACTCACCTTAAGTTTAAATCCAATGTATAATATTGCATGTATTTGAGTAGCCAGCAACCTTTGTATTGGTTGATTGATTTCTTTACTTGCACTTATCCTTTCCTACTACTTCAGTACACACCCAATTCCCTAAATATTTTAAATTATATTTCTAGCCAAAATGATGATTCTGTTCGATCAATAAATAAATCACTAACCAGAACAACCATAGTTTCCTGATATAAGAAGAGAATAAAGGGAAACTTGAGATCACTAAGCAAATCATGACAGAATACCCAAGGGTGTATAAAGTACAGGTGGGGAGAAGAATTACGTTGCAGTACGAGAAAATTTTGACCTATGTCTGCAAAGAAATTTTTTACCCTCCCCCCTGTAACCAAAAAAGAAAAAAAGAAAAGATTTGAATGACTTAAACTGCCAGTTTGGTTTACGCCAAAAGGAAGAATTCATCTTCAACTGGCTTCCTTAAAGACAGGATATGAGACATGGAGAATTTTTGGAGTGCTAGAATTTTTTAATATTGAATATTTGCATAAAATATTTCATGATTCATGATAAATTTAAACATTTGGTCAAACACAGAGGGAACATTGAAAGAGAACAAAGATAAAATAAGCTGACCTCATCTTTGGAAAGAGAAGATAGTATTGGAATAAGAATAATAGCATCCTGAGATGAGTCAAAAGCAACAGAGAAATCAATAGCGCACTACCTTAGAGAACAAGAGTGGACTTATGTAACAAAAGATTACCTTAAATTTAGTCTCAAATAAATGCCGGACAGTGACTATCAAATCAGCAGGAGGTGTCATTTCTTCTGTCATAATCTGCAATACCTTTGACGAACAGAACAGCACAATGATTACTGTCAACAAATTTAAAAAGGGAACTTTACGAGTTCTGATCAAGATACTTACTAGCATCAAAAGATTTTCACTTCCTTCTGAAAAATCAGAAACTATATGCAACAGCTCAGGGCAGGATGCACCTAGCTTCCTAACAAGCTCAGGAACATGCCAATGTATTGACTGCATCATTTTCACAACTCATTAAAAATAACTCTCCAATGAAATCAGATAACCCAAGATAAATAAATGTAAACTCTACAAAATAATTACATAGGACCTGTTTCAGAGCTTTTGGTGCCCTTCCATAAACGTCAAATATAAGTTTAAGAAGACTTGGTTTCTATAAGCAAAGCACAAGGCCTTGTGTCAAAAGTTTACACAAAAAGTTGAAATTATTTGCAACTGAAGGGATGAAACAGAACTCTTATTTCAATAATAACCTTGATGCATAGCGCAAAAAACAGTGATGAATATTGCTGAGCCTGAGAGAAGGATATAGCTGAAGCCTTCCGTGATGTAGGTTCCACCGTTTTATGCTTAACCTTTTCAACAGAAACAGGTAATGACATCTGAGCTTCGGATGCAGCAGCTTCCTGCCTTTCATTCTTCAATAGAAAAGATACAAACATACAAAATGGGAAAATAAACAAGTGAATCATTTTCCTGGATAGAGAAAGCAAATTGACATCACCCTTTTAATGTAACAAAATGGACAACTTAAAGAACCTTTGGACTAACCAATTGCAACAGGTTTGACATGATTCCATCAATAAGACAAATATCTATAAAACTGACAATCATTTATTGAACGTCCAAACAGTCTAAGATACTAAGAAACACAAGAAACATATTGTTTTCAAGGAAGATGAAAAGAGTGCTACAATTGATCATAACAAGACAAAGAAGTGCATAACCATGGCCCCTATAATACACCAAAAATGTACAACTAAACCTTTGGACTAATCGTGATATGCCTGACACCATTTCACCAGTAAGACTACATATAATGTCTAACAGAATCAGTAAAACATGTTACCATCTTGATGGCTGAGATGTAAATGATTCCACACCCTCAGATTAGACAAGAAAAATGAGTGATGTGAACACTCCCATAGTGAAGAATAACCAAACAGTCCAAGAGTAACCGCCGCCAGCCATTTTGTTAGAAGGTCCTCTATTCTGTATCTATCTTGGGGTATACTGGTATAGCATGACTGAGACAAATGCTCCATAGGTTGCATAACCATTGTTTTCAAAATCGGTCATTCATATCAGAATCGGTATATTCCCAAATCAGATCAGCACCAGTTGATCCGATTTCAGCTAGGAGACCCAATCCAAGCCTATCTCCCATTGGAATTGGCCAAATTAGGCAGGATTGGGACCCAAATCGACCAATTCTGGACAGATTCTGGCGATTCCTTGGTGGAATCAGCACCCACGGCAGTGATGACTGACACAGCATCTTCCTTACCAGGTCCATCAGACTTGGTAAGCCCAAGATCTGGATCCTGTCATATTGGTAAGCATATCAGGTCCACCAGACCCAATATTGGGTCTGATGGACCCGGTAAGCCCATATCGGGTGGGGAGTGGAGGCCATTCCTGGCCCATTTTAAGATCGATTTTGGACCCAAAAGAGGCTAGATAGGATTGTGTTTATTGGGGTCTTTTGAAGAACTGATTCCGGATCGGTTGTTCTCCCAAAAAAAACAGCCAATCCAATCCGAATCAGATTAGAATTGGGAGCCACCAATCTGGGTCCCAGTTTGGATGTTGCTATCAATGCTAGCTGAAAGACAAATGTTCCCCAAGTCATCTTGTCCAAAGAGGTAAGAGAAATGCCATATATTATCTGTCTCCAAAGACTACTAAGCAGTCTGAAAAATGTTCTCCAAATGGTATCAACAAGGCTACAATGTTTTATTGGTATTTGCATAAAATTGTTCAGGGCCTAAAATTTGCAGATGTATCACAACAGATCTTTGACTTCTTATTTCTTCATTAGTTCATTTTATTATATGCAGGAACCAACTATGAAAATGATCAAATTTCAGACTTAAAATGCTTCTTAGGAAAAGGAAACTAGAACCATTGGAAGCCAATGTCAACCAGTGCATCCCTATAGAATGCTGTGAAACCTCATCTTTAACGCCAGGCATACCTAAAAATATTCATGTATTATAAAAATTCATTTGATTTCCAGTCATTTGAAAAAACCAATTTTCCTCATCTTCGGCCAGCAAAAACTACTATAAGAAAACATGGTATCTCATAAGGGTATTAGCCGAAGTATACATGTGATGTAACCTCAAATTTAACAAAAAAGATTAATTCTCTTTGTTTTTGAAAATTCATTTTCCTCTTGAATTTGAATTAGGTTTGACCTTAGCATTGACTTTGTAAGAAAATAGATGATATTTCATAAAAGTACTAACTAGGGTCAAAATTATGTGTTGAGGTTGTTAGGTTCTTTGAAATTAATTTTGACCTCTCCCCGTCGGATGGTGCGAAGATCCGACGTTAATTACATCGAGATTTCTCGAATACCCTTGATTAAACGTCATAACAATCCGTTGGAACAGAAAAACATACATCCACAAAATAAACACGCATTCACACACATATGGACATAGGAGAAAACAATCCCATGAAATTTGATGGAATGCAAACACTCAATTTTAATTTGAATTTGGTTTTAATTGGTTGAGTTGATTTTTTGGTTTGATTTTGATTTGAGCTGAATTAAATTGGTTGAATTAAATTGGTTGATTTGAATTTGTTAATTGATTTTAAACTTGATCTGAGTTTGATTTAATTTGTTTATTGTTTGATTTTTAGTTTGATTGCAGTTGAATTTGAATTATATTGAGTCTGGCTTTGATTTGATTTGTATTTGAGTTGATTTGATTGAGTTTGGGGTAAATTTGACATTTTTGGGAGTTTTATGCAACTAATTTGGGTTTGAGTTTGCATTTGATTAATTGATTTAAGTTTGGTTGGAATGAGTTGAATTTGTTTGTTGATTTAAATTTGGTTAGAGCTAGAAAAACAATTTATTTATTGCTTGATGATATTTGGGCTCGAGTTCGGTTTGTTTTAAATCACGTTTGTTTGTTTGGGAAATTTGGGTTTGGTCTGAATTTTATTTGAATTTGAGTTTGTTTAGTGGAATCTATTTGATGACTTGTTCTGTTGATTTAAAATTATTGGGTTTGTTTTATTTTAAGGTTGGATCTCACAAGATTGGTTTTGACACGGATTTTAGCTTTTGTTTGATTTTTAAATCTAATCTGATCTTATTTATTGAGATTGGATTATTTGGCTTTAGTTTGGTTAAGATTAATTCACATTCTGTTTTGAGACTTATTTAATTTGTGATTTGTTTTATGACTCGGTTCAAATTCTGTTTTTATTTTACTTGAGTTTGTGTTTTGTTTGAGTATGTTTTTATTAACTTAGAATTTGGGTTGCAGATTTTAGGTGATTATTTAAATCTTACAGGTGATTATTGTGGGTTGGATTAGATTCCTTGAAATGTGTTGATTTTTTATGGGTTCACAAATTTAGTTCAGGTGATTTATTTATGTGGTCTTCCGGTTGAATTCTGTTTGATTAGCTTAAGTTTGAGAGAAATTTGATTTGATTGAATGTTTTCCAACTTCGGATTTTACAGTTTCAGATTCGCTTGAGTTTGGATTACTTAGAGAAATTTGATTTGATTGAATTAGAGTTGGGCTTGATTTAAATTCAATTTTGATTGGTTTAGATTTCAATTAAATCTGCAGATTCAGATGCAATTTTACAGATTTTGGCTAGCCATCCCCAAGTTTGTACAGATTTCAGATTTCATATTTACAAGTTGGTTTGGATTTCAGATTTCTTTTTTTTTTGATTCAAATTCTGCACCTCCCTCTTCCAGATTTCTGATTTCAGGGGGTTTCTTTTTAGATTCTGTACGAATTCAGATTTCAGACTTAATGGGGATTCAGATTTCAAACCTCCAGGTTTTAATTCCGAAGTTACATTTCAGATTGGTGGTTCATTTGATTTATTTAAGTTTGGATTTTCTTTCTATGCAGATTTGGGCCCCTTACAGTTTCGGATCTTACAAGTTGAGAATTACAAATTGCTTGTATTTTTTTATTTCTGATTTTGGTTGCAGGTTTTGAATTTGGGTTTATTTGGTTAGAATTGATTTGAGTTAAAAATTGTTTATAGATTTAATTTCAGTTTGCTTTAAATTTGTTTAGTTAAAAAAATGATTTGGATTAATTTAAATTTGTTCAAGTCAGATTTAACTTGAAGTTTGTTTGGTTTAATTTTGTTTGATTATCTTGAGTTTAATTTAAGAGTTGGATTTGAATTGAATTTGATTGGTGTTTAAATTTTAATTTGATTTAAATTTTCTTGACTTGTCTTTGGATTTGGTTTGTTTATTAAAATTTGTTTGAGAATTTGATTTGGTTTATTTTTGAGAAGTTGAGTTTATAATTTATTTATGGGTTGTTTATTTTAATCATTTGGTTAAAATTGATTTATGTGATTTAACTTGATTTGGTTTAAATTGAATTTATTTAATTTGGAATTCTTTTTGAATTGGATTTTGAGACATGAATACCCTGCATGTATGGAGATATTTCACAAAACTTAACTCCGAGCTAATTTTTTCATGGCCCTACATGGGCATAAAAGAATAAAATTAACTTACATGACAACATTTTTTTTTTGTTAAGATAAAATTTCTCTTGGCTCTTTGTGAGCATTAAGAAATTTATCTCAAATGAATTTTGGGTATCGAAAATCGACCCCACAAAGAAAATTAAATCTCATATGGCCTTTTATAGGCATTAAGAGACTTAAAATTGAATGAATTTTGGGGAAATTGGAAATTACCCCACAATGAAGATTAAATCTCATACGGCCTTTTATAGGCATTAAGAGACTTAAAATTGAATGGATTTTGGGGAAATTGGAAATTAACCCACAATGAAGATTAAATCTCATACGGCCTTTTATAGGCATTAAGAGACTTAAAATTGAATGGATTTTGGGAAATCTGGAAATTAACCCCACATTTATTATTAACCAAATCGAGGGAGAGTAGCCCCGGTCCAGAAGGACTTGTGGAGGGTCTCCCAAGGACCCCACCTCGTCGGTCTATGGTTTAGCGCATGGCTATCCCAAGACTCCTGGGTGAAGATCCTTTTAATTTGAATTTATATTTTTTTATTTTATTTGTTGAAGAGAGGTTCCTGCATTGTGTGCGTAGGGCACTGTGCGCAGAGGGGGGTTTCAGGCACTGTTCCGGACCGGCGTTCCGGCTCCACCCGGCAGCAACAGGAGAGGAGGAGGGGCCGGCCGGCTTCGCCCGGTCGCGCCTCTCTTCCTCCCTTTTTTTTTTGTTTTTTCTTCTCCCCGGTGGCCCCCGTGCCTTTTCCACGTTGGATGTAAGTTGGGGGACATTATTTCCCGGTGCTACAAGGCCACTCCGACGCTCTCCGGCCTCCCGCGGCATCGCGGCGACCTCCGGCGGTGCTCTCGGGTCCCGTTCGACGGCGACGGCTCCGGGAGGAAGAGGGAGGAGGCCCCGACGGCCCTAGGGAAGGGGAGGAGGCTTCTCCGGCGGTGCTTCGGGAAGATCTTCCGGCTTCTACGGCATCGCAAGCCGGCTCGCCGAAGGGCTTGCGGCATCCGGAGGAAGAAGGAGAAGGAGGAGAGCACAGCGCGGCTTCAATAGGACTCCGAAAGGGGCCGGTAGACTCCTCGTTTCTCTTCCTTCTCTGCTGTTCTACCCTCCACGGTCTCTCCTCTCGCTCCCTCTCCTCTGCGCGAAGCTCAATCCCTCCGCCCGGGGTCCTTTTTTCTGCGATCCTTAGTCCCTTCTTATCCTCGAGCTCCCTCGTTTCAGAATGTAAGGTCGGACCCCTTCCATCCCGTCCGCGTTGATCATGGACGGGGATCCCCCGCCGCGGCTTGCCCCCATTAGCCCCTCGCGGCAAGCGAGGAAGGTGCCCGCCGACCTCGTGGCCGCCGGCCTCCGCGGAGGGGGGGCCGATGATTCCCCGGCCGCGGCGGATTCCCTCGCCGTTCGGGGAGATCTCGCGGGCATGTCGAGGCAAGTCCCGCCGGCCTCCCCACAGGTGTCCATATGTGCCGACGTGGATGTCCCCGTCACGCCTTTCACCACGGAGACCAATGTAAAAAAGGCCATCGTAATGGGCCTATTTTAGGACTACAATTAACCCACCAAACATGTGTAACGGGCGCATTGAGCTGGACTTAGATCAACCCTTAATGGGTTAGGCAAATTGGTCTTAATCTTAGGCTATTTCATCCATGAAATGGCAGCCAAAGTGAACCAAACTAAATGGTATATTTGAAAGTTGAACCATATAGCTCATTGGAGATTTGACTTGATTTAATCTTAATTTGAAAATTTTCGTTGTCCACAACATGGCATGCATTAAAATATGTATGTCAACTGTCAAGGTTTTTGGTTCATTGAATTATGCCTTTGGACCACTCTCCATTAGAATTTTGGATGTAAATTATATTGATATACTTGAATAACCTTGATTAAGAATCATAGTAACTAGTAGAAATAGAAACATATATTCACCAAACACGTGGGAACTATAACCCCATAAATTTAATGGAATGCAAACTTAGTATGTTAATCTTGATTTGAGTTTTATTATATTTCATGAAGGGTGCTATGATTCAAACATTTTAAGGATATGTTCCTTAGTAAATTTTAAGCATATTTGACAAGCTGGATATGAGTTTTAACTCTTTTAGTTCAATGTCATAACATTAGACATTTGAATTAATAAAGTTTAGTTAGATCCAAGGTCCAAGGATTGCCATCTCGGATCTCGGCTTCATCTTGGAAGGGTGAAAGAGAAGAGATTTCGTGACATTCTCGAAAAAAACTCGAGAGATCAAATCTCGGATTTCATTTATGTAGGGTATGCCTTACCCAAGGATTGTCATCTTGTATCTATATTTTATCTCATGGAGATTGAAAAGAACAGATTTCGAAAAAATCTCAAGAGATTGGATCTCATAAATATCAATCAATGTGTATATTTAAGTGTAAAATATCATGTTATCTCTTCAAAAAGGACAAGGGAATTCATTTTAAACATTAAAATAAGACGAGAGAGAATTAAAAGCTTAATATAGAGAGGATGAACTATTGTTAACAAAAGATATACAAGGAATCTTTTGTTAGACTAAGTCTTTATCTTGAATAATATGAATAGGTGATTGGTGACATTTTGGGTCAATTGTACATAAATAGTCATAAAAATATTAAGTTATAAAATTTTATCAAACAATAATATCTAGATAAATATTTGGATGAATTCCCTAATAAAATTGACAATATATGAAGCAAACTTAACAAGGCCATCTAACAAGTTAGGGATAGTAATAGGTGAGTATATCAAGGTGTAAGAGGTACTATATAGATATTCTCGTCTCGGTGATCTTGTTTCTCGAACTCGTGGAGAGAAAGATTCTCGGGAGATTGCATTCCATGCCAAGGTCTAGAAAAGACATGATTTGGATCAAATTATGTGTTGGAATTATGTTTTAATCATGAGATTTCAAGTCCAAATTTATTTTTTTCTCTTAATCTTGACATTTTGTTTAAAGCTTGGTGAAATTTACTCAAATTTGATTTTTACGGTATCTAATTGGAGCTTTGTTCATTCATCATGTTTTAGGTCTTAACATTAGACTCATGATTCATGTTATTCTCTCATTTTTAAGTCTTGTCATTAAACTTAAGAGTTTTCGAGGAATCGAAATCAACATGTCAAAATCTGATTTGATATATAAATCAGATGATCCCCTCTCATTTTTTTGACATGATGGGGCCTAGGACTAAAGACATGTGAGGTCCTTGACTCGGCTCCTAACATGTGGATTGTGACATCGCCAAAAACTCCTAACCATTCATGGACTAGGACTAAGCATATTTTTGGATTTGGTATTGTCAACCTTTGAGGATCCGGACCTAGGACCTTGGCATATGAAACATGAGGTCAATCATATATGTATATCCACACATTCAGACTTCATAACATAAAGTGTACATATTTTTAGAATCTAATGGTCTCCTCATTTCAGAAATGGCATCCCCAACTATGTTCCATTCCTAGAGACATGTTCACAAGTATATGATTTGAAAACCAACATCTATCCAAATTTGAAATTGACATGAATATTTCAGATCTCTCTAGATTAAGATTTTAATCATAATTTTTATGTGCATTTAGATTTAAGGAATTGTAGTTGTCCCTCTTCATGTGTTTACATTCCATCCTAGTTTATGTGAGATATTCATGGACTCTCCATCCATAAACACAAAGCACATTGAAAACACATTGGGCATTCATATAACATAGAGTACATCGAAATACATATGCATAGAAAAGGGCATACAAGCCATAGCTCCCATCAGATGAATAAGATATGGCCTCATTGGCCTTTAGTAGATGTTAAAGGATCGATCCAATGCATAAACATTATTGGTTAGGTACAAGCATGTCAGCATAGAGTACCCATCCTTGGACCTTGGCCCTTCCCTAAACCTCAAGGTCATAATGATATGATATATGAGTTGTAAGGATCGGTTAAAACTTATTTCTCCTTACCCTTACTTTTCTTACCATGGTAAGAAGACTCTCTAGTATTCCATCATTTTGCCACCGAAGGAAGAATCTAGAATTCCTCAGTGAAAGCTACGTTGTCGAACACTCCTTAAGCCCACTCTTGGTCTTTGGGGTTGAACTTTGGTTCACCCAAATTACCCAATTGTTCATGATTGTTGAACCAAGCCTTCAATGAATTTTGTTCATCAAAAATTGTGTCCAAGTCAAAAATGGTTGAACTTCCTGCATTATTCGCTCCTCAGTCCAACATCCTAAAGCTTCCTCTCTCCATCTTTGTTCTTCATTCTGGTTCTCCCTTATCCTCTATAAATTCTTAAGGTTTAGCCTCTTGTTGTAGTGACAATAAACTAATTGTTCCATTCTTCGAGATGTCTACCTATTCCTCTACTTTGTATAGATAAAGTTGAACGTTGACCATTTTATCTCACATCCCAAAGTCGATGTGGTTTGGCTTGAAATGTTTATTGCACATCCATTAAATTTTCATAACCTGATACCTTGCCATGATCTATCCACTAATCAACTACATACATCAATGTGTGAGAAGATAATGGAATGCTCTCATTCTATAATCATTCATTTTGATGTATGCTATAATCGAACGATCATCATCACCAAACATTCTACATACGATGACTTCACATCGTCCAAAAGTTCATTAATTTGCTTAACCAAGGGACTATAGTAGTAGAGAGCATAAAAATAATATAAACAAATTCACTTAATCACAAAAATTACGTACTACATGTATCGGCTGATGTGGTGTTCACTCCCATTGATAGTCAATGATGTCCCACCACTTGTTGAAGTTAGGCACTCTGTTAGAGATCTCATCATTCGCCCACTCAAGTTAGTCATATAAGTACCCCATATCTACTTTCGTATCCCCATCAACTATCTTAAGTATTTTCACCAGAGGTTGCACTATGTTTAGCGTTTTTTTTACAAATCTTCAAAAATCTTCACTCTCTAACGTCTCCTCTACCTTCCTCTATTTCCTCTTATGTGAAGGGTTAACCCTAGCTAACCAACTACCCCATCCAAGTGAGAGTAGCAGACGACACCTATGTTCTATTAAACTCTCTAAGAAAATGTGTTGAGAAGCGAACCGAGTTGCCCTAGCTGTAGAAGCTTTCAATCTTTGATATGTTCTTTCATTAGGTTGAGAATGAAGCTATAATTGTAAATAAAAGATGATATGAATTGTGCCAACTTGACCATCAACATCTATCCAACAGTTTTATATATGGCAACATTATTCGTTGCTACTTAGACAAATCAATCCTCTCCTATCTCTTCGATAAGTCTATTAATTAATTCAAAAAGGCAATCATTGTTCTTTATCTTTCTCAATACATCTACAGACTTTCAGAACACGGTACCGACTTGACATTACACTAAGAAGTTGATCATTGTTCTCATAGTTATATATATTAAGAAAAAAACAATGCATAAGTTAAGTTGTAAATTCGAAAGAGATGAACATTAGGTGAAGTAACTAACAGGTCCAGCCATCTGTCATCAATGTACATCCCCTTTTTCGCCCAAATGCACTCAAATGAATATCCATCACTTCCATTGGAAGATAAACGTTATATATCTCTTCTGTATTTGGTTTAGGCACTCTCCTCTCAACGTTGGCGATTGTGTCGATCATGATCTCGTAGTACGGTCCCTTTACGATGCTCGCCGATATGTTGCGGTCGAAGAACCATCTTGGCATCACCCACCTGATATTCTCCTTACAAAGCTTCAAATTCTTCATTGTTGTTGTAATTGTCATTTGTCGTTGTTGTGGATGGGTGATCACGGGATCCACGGGTCCTACTGTCGGGTCATTGTCTAGCGTGAGATTATGAATCTCCTCCTCTTTTCGGTTGTTGAAACTTCTCCCATTTCCTTTTCTACTTTCACTTCCTAAATCTTGACCTATGTATCGACTCGTGCATCAATGCATACTTCATCCACGAACTACTTAGTACTTACAACTTCCTCTATTACTCGATACAAGTCATCCATTTCTAACGACAATCGTTAAGTATTAATATACATGTGATATTGATATGAACTACTTTTATGAGTAATGATAATGTACCATCATTGAAGCCTTTATCTTGAGAAAAATTGGACCGCTCTTGGCCGGTCCTGTATATGTGGATCAAATGCCTAGCAAATTCGAAAATTTCCTCCAACAAACTCCTTATACTACTTCGAAGCTCCCTTCGCTTGTTTCATCACTTGTAAGTGCCTACGAAATTGAGTTTTTATCTCAGGTTGAGTCCGTATGCACGGGAGCATGCTACCCTTTATTTCAGTGAAATGATATTTTAATCGAAAAATACCTTCATACATGACTTTCTCATAATATTTTGCATTACATTTTTTTCTCCACCATGGAGATCAAATTGCAATGTAACTAAGCCACATTGTTCTAGGTTGCGACAAAGTTTGTGTGTCACAACTTGGAGAATATATATTGAAGAAACAAAATCAGCACGTAATGAACACTTAAAAAATGTTTTTAAGTTTAAACTAATTGTTAACAAAATTATTAAGCAATTGTTGTTAAAAAAGTAAATGAACTCCTAACTAAATGCAAAACAAAGTTAAAACTAATTGCTGAATGGTGGGCACTTAATTAAATAAATAATGAACTATTAACTAATGACAAAACAAACTAATCTCAAGCATTTAAGGAACAAGAATGAATGCTAGAATTGATCTCCAAGAGAGTAGAGAGATCAGGAAGAAAAGGTTAGGAGAGAGGAGATCCATTGGAGGCCGTAAATAGGCCCCCAAAGGGCCTTAAGGGGCATCTAAAGGCACCCAATGGTCATATAACCGTTGGCAACCTAGTCGGCCAAGTATATGATTGGGCTGCTAGATTGCGTGACCCAAAGGTCACCTGACAATGGGTCAGGCCGACTAGCTCCCGATTGGGTTGGTTAGGTTAAAAACTAACCGGGTTGGGCGCGGGTCGCAACCCGGGTTCCAACCAGACATACCATGCTTAGGTTATCCATACATCTGATTACTCTGATATCCATATATCTGATGACTTAGTCATCGGATACATGATTTTGAGTCCAATCTCAATATTAAATCATCGGATCCGCCACCTAACAGGTAGGATGGACACAAGGTGAAAAAATAGTGGTGACCAATTATGGCGGGGAGTCGATATGTACATAATGATGGAATAAAAGATTGCACAAGGACAACACTAGCAGCCCCAAGAGATAAATAATAACATCATGAAACTGACAATAATGTAGATGACAATGAACAAGGTAACAACACAGAAAATATCAAATGAATAATGTTGGAAGCAAGAAAAAGGAAGATTACTAATGTATATCTCAAATAAAAGCTTATATTAAGAAAATAAGAGGGACAGCAGCACGCTCTAAATGGCAAACCATGCGTGCGGCAGCATAAAAAGGTTTTAAAAAATAAGCTGGAGAAATACTCTGGCCAAAGAACTACATATAAGTAAATAAAAGAGTTCAATTTGAGCTACCATTTTTGTTCCTGAAAACGGCTTGGATGGAATTTAGAACCAATCATAAACAAATAAGTCATGAATAAGCTAGCAAAAATGGAAATATTCATGTCACCTCCGATGTATGTTCTGTAGAAGTACCATTCATTGCCTCCTTGTCCGCAGGTTGTTGGTCCATAAGAGACAAAATCATAGATTTTGCATACTGCTCTATACTTTCCGTCACATAGCTAAGTGAATATAGCTTGTTTGCCACCTGCATGTAATGACAATCAGCAATCCCATAAATGTGCAGAAGCAAGTTCAGAAAAAGTTCATGCAAATGTTTTCTCAGCAATCAGCACCAGACGAATTGCCTTTCCACGAACTTCATCTTGAGCATCAACAGCACACTGAAAATTCAAGATTAAAGATCACAAGTTATACAACAGTACACCAACTTTCAGCCTTAAAATTGAAAAGAAATAAAAGTTGATCACTGATGCATCAGAAATGCATTATGAGATAGGGACAAGTCCAATTTTCAGAGGGAACATTGAAGGCAATTCATCTGTCACGCAGCATTGTAGGTGCAACAACGTGAGAACAACTCAATTGCAAAAGAAAATAAGAAGCAGCCGGTATAAACTGAGTAAATTACCAACAGACTGGACACAGTCACAAATGTGATTGAAAAACTAGATCCAAGAACGTGCAGAAAGGATCAACCAAGATAACGCAGGCAGCAGAGATATCTATGGGATAAGAGGGTTTCAGTTCAACACGATGAGCTTATGCTTGAGCCATAATACTGATAGGAAGCTTAATCTAATGATTCAAACTGTAATCATAATTGTTAAGGCAACAAGGCATCGAAGACAACCAAAGGGTCCTGGACCAGACATGCCAATTGTTAAGGCAGCAAGAAGGTGCCTTTTGAAGGTACAATAAGGTGGGGGTCTGTCCGGGGCGAGGGTTCCGGAAGACTCACGGTGAGGGTGTTCGCCGGCTTCGCGGCAAGGGCTTCGCTGCGCTCGCAGGGGAGGCCCTCCCCACTCGCTGCCTCAGGAGTTACCCCTTTCTCCCCCAATGCCCTCTTGTTCGGGTAGGTTTTTCTCTACTCGGCGAATTTCTACGCGACTAGGAGGAATAGAGTCTTGGTGCAAGGTGAGGCAGACGATTTTGTTGGTGCTGTGCTTTTTCTATCTCTCCGACCGATCTCTTTTCTTGTCTTCGCGGTAAATCTACTCCTTTCTACTCAGAACCCCATTTTGAGAGTTCCGGAACTGTGCGAGGTTTCACCTCGGAACTCTTTACATATTCTCTATTAAAGTTCTATTGTGTGTTTTGAGGTGCCTTAGTTTTGGTCTACCAAGTGTTGTATTATCTAGTTTTTTTCGCTTTTTCTGTTCTATGTTTGTCATCTTTGCAGATGTCATTTATATTGTCATGAGAGCATCTATGAGGCTGTTGGCTTGGGCAACATCCACATTTTCACGATGTGATCATCCGGCCTGTTGGCAAATGTCAAACTCCATGAAGGGAGTTCTTGTTCATGGACTGTCAAAGCATTCTAATGCGCATGTCTATTATATTTCGTGGCAATTTTCGACAGTGTTGAAGATGAAGCTTTGAAACAGTTCTAAAGTTAGGTATGTTTCTTTGTTTACCGTCGCTAATTTCTATATTATGTTTCTCCTCTGTGAAATACTCTCGTGTCTATGTTCAAAATGTATGTTCTTCTGTCGGGGGTCTTATATATTTGTAATCTTTTCTTTCATCTTAATATAGCGTGAAACAGTCTTTGTTCAAAAAAAAGAAGGTACAATAAGGTGGGAGAATAAAGCAGTCGAAGAAAAATACCTTGGCAATGCTTAGACACCTTGACAACTAAGGCTGTAATATAGATTCAACGGTATGATCTTGTGATTGGTAAACTTAATAAAGATTAAGACCCTAATTTACAGTCATGAATTATCCGAGAGGCTAATCTTACAATTTCATATGCAAAAGAGATTTCACATGTTGATCCACAAAACGAATATGTTCAGTTTCATGACCAATGAACATAATGGAATACATATTTGATTATTTGATCTTCAGCTTGCAATCAGATCGAGTGATCCTGCGCTAGATCGATCAATTCCTCTCTCGGAATCGCTCTAAGATCGTCTACGCCGGAAGGGAGCTCGCTGCAGATCCGTTCTTGCGTGGGAATCGACTTGCAGGCGTCGATTCCGGCCCTTTAAGGCCAGAATTGGTTCAATTCCCAGTTTGGAATTGGACTAGGAATCAAACCGGACCGGACCGGACCATCCGGCTTCTGGTAGAATCGGTCGGATCGACTGATTCCAGGCTAATTCGGTTGGAATCGGATCGATTCCGACCGATCCAGCTAATTCCCGGAGAATTCCCCCCCGGAATCGGTCCTTCTGTAGGGAATCAGATCGGCTGATTCCGATCTGATCCTACCGATTCTGCAATCAATGGTGCAACGGCATTGCGGTCAGGGCAATGGAATCTAGCACCAATTTGACCCCAAAGGGATCAGTTCGGACTAAATCCAACGAGGAATTCATCTGCCTCACTTTTTAGGTTTTTTTCTGATTTTTGAATAATTGATTCAAGTCGATTCCAAATGGAATTGGGCGATTATGACAATCTGAATCGGATCGGATTGAAAATGACACTAGCCAACCCAGTCTCTAATTTTGATTCTATTTCCTTTGGTTTGACATGTTTGCCAGGATGGAGCATCTAATCGTATATAACTATTTTTAGGAGAAAATTCAATAATATTTGAGCATCACAGAACCTCTAGTACAAGTATTAAGATTGTTAGATTTAAATAATAAAAAACTACATGAGATACTTGAAAAATGCACTTGCTAAGTCAATGACAAAAACAAAAGAAAGATATTGAAAGGGGTATAAAAAATAGTAGAAAATAATTGATGAAAATTGATAAAAAAACACTAAACCATGATATTCATGTAGCAATTAATTATTGAGGTTGCATCATTTATTTTTATTTATAAATTTATATAATAATTAAAAATATTTTAAAATTTTCAGATTACTTTTTAAATCCAAAAATTCAATGCAACAGAGTATGTGCAATAAAATTGAAGTTATGAATGGCACATTGTTGTGAGTCTTCTGACAAATGGCCAAGATAGAGGCTTTGTTAGAAGCATGTCTAAACCCGTATTTTTTATTTTATTGCTCATATTATGAGGTCTTATTCTAGTATTATTTTTGTTTCAGATATAAATCATATATAAGATGAGGCTGGAAGCTTATTATGACCCTGATTTAAAATATTCATTTGATAAAGTTAGTTCTGGTAAGTTTAATATTATTTTATATGTTAGTGTATCAAATCATTAGAAAACTTATGTTGTTCAAGTATTTCGTTCTTTCTTGGTGCAAGTGAGTGGTGGATTTAAATAAATACCAAAAGTGAGTGAAATCCATTGGCTCATCTTGTTACTTGGATTTTAAGTCAAAATACAAGTTCTTCACAATGCAAGAGATATCGGAGTACATTCAATGTGATCCACACAGAGCAAAATTAGGTTGTCAGCTACCAGATTGGTGAAGTTGGTGTTCTACCATTATAACATGAAGTTAAAGATTAAAAATATAAAAGAATGCCAAATTGTCTAAACAGAGTATTTTATAATTTGCTGATGGAACTTATCAAGTTAGGGCAGAAGCAGAAGAAATCGATAAGAAAGATACAACAAGCACCTTCTTCACCTAGTCATGGATCAGATGCAACACAAGACATGGAATACAAGTCAGACGTGCAGATCCTACATACTACGGAAGGTCAACATGACAAACATGAATTCCAAGAGAACCAACATTATGATGTCATCAACACAATCAAACACATCATGATTGGGCACAGTAGAAGTATTATTATTATTATCCAGGAAATTCTTAAAATGAATTATTATCCGATGAGTAACATGTTGCACCCATGGATGATATACAAATAAAGTTTAGAAAAATGGTTCAATCACTTTTTATATATGGATATGGATTTTTTATGACTTCACATAAACATTTGACATCGCAACATCAAGAAAATGAAGTGTCATAGACAGTATCGCCTATTTTGGTGATCTAAAAAATGTACATGTATATCATTTGTACCTTGAAACTCAAGAACTCATATATTTAATATTTTATAATCTTACATTTATGTAATTCATAGTATGTTGTTGACATAGACATGGACAGTTATTTTATGTTATTGACATGGACATAAATTTATGTTTTATGTTGTTGATAGTTGATAGTTGTTATTTAATTATTTACGCTTGTTAGTTTTTTAGTTGCTCAAACTTCATTTGTTTCAAACTTTAGTTCCATGTTATTAGTTTTTTTCGGTGTTGTTGTTATTTACTTGTTATTTATTTAATGTCGTTAAATCATTTATGTTGTTATATTTTTAATGTTTTTGTCTTTTATGTTTTTGTTTGCAAAAATAGTTATCAAGTTGGTGCATTCATTTCAATTTTTGTAAGTATTTTATGCATTCTTTCATTTTTTGATAATAACTATATGCATTATTAAAACTAATATATAATAAATATATTTAAAAACCTCACTTGAGGTGTTTGAGGTGCCCGCCTAACTTGAGGTGTCCGCCTCAGGTGCCTGAGGTGACAGGTCCCTCGTCATGGGCACCTCATGACTCTTGACAACATAGATTCATATCATTCAAATTGATGCGTGTACATTTGGATGTTCCTGATTTTGCCTATTTCTTATGATTTCTCTTGATTTTTTATTAAAAAAACTAATATGCATCATTTCCAAATTGATTTTAAGTCCAATGAATCAGCCGATTCTACCAATCCAATCCGGATTGGAATCAGAATCGGGACCTGCCGATCTAAGGCTTGATCCTGATCCAACAACCAATGGTTAGATTATACTTTATTCCCCCACGTAGCAACAACCTAGGTCCTGAGTTCGATACAGCGACCCTTGGTTAGGTTATGCTTTGTTTCACATTGATCATCAACCTTTGTATTCATAATTTATGAACAAAAAGACCCTACTGCTCAGGCAATGCCTCAGTAGGTCCCGTGCTGGCCTACACTGCCAAGGACCAATCGGATTCCTTGCAAGTTATCATCAACTAAAAAACTACGCACATAAATTATGTTTTTAAAGAACATTCAAAAATGAGAAATAATATATGTATTTTTCTTGTTATGATACCAGACAGTTCCCATTGCAATATCATGTGATCAAATCATAAATGTTCTATTCAAAAATGGGTAGTACCATAACCTACAAAAATTAAGGGTGCGCATGAAAAAGAAATTAATACAAAACTAGCATACACCAAGCCATTGCATGAATATACCAACCTCCAACTTAGACTGAGAAGTAATATTTGTCCATTTTGTGAAGAATGTTGTGTTACAATAAATAATTTCATATCTGAGAGCAGACAATGACTACAAGAATCATAGATGTAGTCAAACATCTGCTTAAAAGGATCACCTACTAGACTATGCAATTTACCTTCAAAGCAATTCTTGTACAAGCTTGTCGAGTATGTGGGCGCACTAAAATCAAGCTCCACACAGCACCAAGTCCTTGAGTAACTCGGTCACTTTCTCGGGCATCTTTTCCATGCTGATTATAGACAGAAGAATGGCATAGGTCCTCTAACAAATTCAATGCAGATTCAGGCAGCAGAGGTGCTTCATTAAGAAGCCTACTAAATGACTTATCTGAAGCTGGTAAGATGTTACACATAGATTTTGCCTGAAAAAGGACAAATATCATTTTACAGCTTGTCAAATAAAAATGACTACTGTAGCAGCCAATTACTTCAAACTTACCATGGCAAGGAGAAACTTCTCATAGATACCAGAAGCAGAAGCGTAACATTCTTTTGCCCCAGAAAGCATGACAGAGTGCAGATAATACAGAATATATATTACCAGCTCATGACCCTGAAACAATAGAAGTATTAGTACGCAAAACAAGTAAAAATTAAGCATATGGATTATAGACAGTGAACCCGACAAATCATGACTACAACATATATGTACTAATGCCATCTTATAGATACAGCCCGTTTCAGGTAATGGAAAGAATAGATGAAGCAAATTGAAAAAGTACCACCTGGCACCTGCTCCTCAAGATTCACTTTTTACCATCCAAACATACAAAAAATAGAGCAAAAGAGAAATAAAGTGATAAAAAATTAGAAAAAAATTGACAAAAAATAAAGTGACATTTCCCTAGTGAATCCAATTTTCTAAAGACAGTAGTTTTGCTGTCCATTTAATGTTCTTTTTGTTGGATATCAAGCGACAAAAAAGTCTAATACATTACGGAAAGAAATTCAGAAATAGAATTCAGCAGCCCACTTACACACCACACCCCAAGTGGGGCTTAGCGACCCTAGCCATTGCCAAGGTTTCAGAAGAAAAACAAAACTCCGCCCCTAGATAGTAACACAAGGCACTCTCCCCATGGCCCTCCAACCTGATCTCACAAGTTGATCAATGAATCAACACGACCATGTAAAAGTCCAAGCTTCAAATTCAACATATGTTCAAAGACTTTCTATTGTTAATTTATATTACTTTTACACATTTTATATTTTTAAATATTTCGTATATTAATTTTAATAGATACTAAATTATCATGTATATGAAGAAAATTCACCATCTCAATGTATAATATAACTAGTTTATTAAAATTGTAAGTTAGAAAACAGAAGCTGATAAGCTCACTCAAGCAGGTGCCTTACTGCCTGAGCTCCAGGCTTGGCAACTTGACATTTGACAACTTTGATATTTCAACTAAAATTTATGAAGAATACTCAAAGATCTGAAGTTTCTTGCTCTCAATCAGAAGTTCATGCAAATCTCTTTCTATGCATTATTGATGCAATAATAAGATTTTTTTATCCACTGTCAAGATAAAACAAATTTAATTGTCAACAGAGTGACAGGAGGTATGATTGCTGGGCCATCCCATCCACCTGAAACATTTTGAAAATTCTGATAGATACCTAGATATTCAAAAAATTTACCTATTTATGTAAAAAAAACTACAAAAATGTTTTTGGTCAAGAATAATGCATTAACCTTTATCAAGAATAGGATAGAAATTCTGATTTCTGCCATCTAATGTTTATGGCATCAATAAATTCATGTTGGTACAAAGAACAAGTCCTACCAATACAATGTTCCTACTTTCTCAGATATCGGACAAATAGCAATCAGGCTAGCAAGATTTTGAACACACTATCTACCTTCACACCATTAGGTACAATAATTGGTTATTTGTCTTTAAATATATATATTACCATTACTGATTATTATTTCTTAAACCATCTTAATATATAAAATAATCACTTCTAAACAATTTGACAAGTAGGGCGGGCAACAGAAGAATGTTCTTATTTCAATTTTGATGAAAATATATACAAGCACTTAAGTTAAGAACTAACTGGACACTTGAAAAGCAGCAATTGCATCTGGACCCAGGTCAGAAAGATTCTCTGGTGAACTTCTGACTATTAATTGAATATTCTCGATGATGGCAGGTACTGCAGAGGGTTGGGGTGACTTGTCCAGAAGTGTGATGCAGCAGCTGCCACCCTTGCCCAAACCACCTTCCGTTCAGCCGGGGGAAGGTTCAAGACGGTGGCAAGTTCTCTTAGAAACTCAGTCATTACCGTGACTCAAGGGAGCACTAAATGTCAGAGATTGGCTCTGTTTCATTCAAAAGGTCATTTCTGAAGGTGCTGGAGGGCAGCAATATGGGTGGGGTCTAGCAGAGAAGAGATTTATGACTTTGAAGAAAACTGCTTGAAAGTAAGAGCAGATGTAATGATTCCAGAATGTTGAGATGATGGTGGGAGCTGTCACCAGGCTTTCTGAGGAACAAGGGCAGTGAGACTGAAGCTTGGCCAGACGAGTGCCATTTAACATGCTTGGAAATGGGGCATTGTGCGAGCTCGTGCCTGATGCAATCAGGTGCTGGTGGTGTACTTTGGGTTATAGGAGAAGGCTCTGCAATGATCTGGTAGGCAATCCCTAGGAAGGTGAACAATGGATGCATGGGGCATCTAGTAGTGTTGTCCAACATGATAGTATACAAGTTTAAACCAGAAAGTACAAATAGCTAAAGCATATATATTGATGCAGGTCGCAAGCATGGGACACCTCAAATGTACCACACTTGAGGACTTTTCTATTCAATGAGTCAGAGACAAAAAACAAAGGTATGACAAACACTAACGCATCAAAGAAAAACAACACAGATAATTTGTCAGATACGCCTCTTTACTTCTGCCTCCCTCGAAAGATGGTTCATCTTTTAGACAAGTGAATGCAAATGGACATGAATTTGGGTACAAAATGAAAATGTTGTGTTCAATGTGAAGGTATGAAACGAAAATGGTAAGTTCCAGAAAAGAAACATCAATTATCTTCCGATATGCAACTGCTAAAGCCATCAATGTGACTACAATCCAATATAACGTTACAATACCACTCAACTCAACTCGTCTTAATCCCAAATTATTTGTGGCCGCAATATAGATTATTACATTGAGGTTAAGTTATTTCTTCAAATATATCTAAATCATTTAAATCATATCGAATTATCCTTCTCTAAGTTAGCTTAAGTCTATCACATCCTTTTTCTATTTCTAGAACCTCTGACATTTTATTCTTTTCTAATTGGAGCTTCCTTTGTCTGTATTTAAGATGTCCAAACAATCTCGATATCCCAATTTTCAATTTGTCCACAATAGTTGTTGTTCTCACATTTTCTCTATATCTAATCTAGTATGATCATATATTCATTTTAATATTCTCAATTCAACAACACTTATTGTGGAAGGATGTTTTTCCTTTATAGTTTAACCTTCACTACCATACAGTATTAAAAATCATGTACAACTGTATGATAATCTTTCCCTTTCAACATTAAAAGAATTTTAAAATCATATATAACTCTTATAGTTAATTTCCATCTCATTCATCTTACTTTAATCGTATGGTTATCGTCCTCATTATATCCTCCATTTTTGAATAATTATATCAAGACATTAAAGGAATTTTAAAATCATATATAACAGCCGTTATCGTCCTCATTATATCGTCCTCATAATACCAAGACATTTAACATGTGTACTTTGAAACAATATTATTCCATCCAAACTATCTTATTTTTGGCCCTTCGGTTTCAATGCATATATTCAGCCTTACTTAATTCTACTTATCTTGAAACTTTCAGACTAAAGAATGTGTTGGCATCAAATTTGTCTAGGAAACTAAAAATAGTAAGTTTTGGACAAAATATAAAAAAGAAAACCGACCATACAAGTGGGATCCACTTTTCATCGTATTTAGGGCTAACAGACATAACAGGCACAATAAGCTTTATTGGGCCCGACCGACCGGACGACCGCCCAATAATGATCATACATCATCATTTGATCCACCCAGCTCAGACTTGAGCAACGCCAAAGTTAGAGCGAAAATTCGACTTGTATTCAACAAGTTATAAGCGAAACGGTGAAAATAGACTCCTGGATGAGTTTTGGTAGGCCTAATAGACTCAAATGACAAAACAAGTGTTCTCACGATACTATACGAGTCAAGACCTCTAGAACAGCGTCCCAAATGTCAAAACATAACTATAAGTGATAAAATAACCATTTTGCCCTTGTTGAGTCCAAACAATCTGGTTAAGGCTTAATAAAAAATGACATCACCAAAAGGTACACTCAACTTCCAAATGAACAATGCTGAAGTTGGATCGACAATCTGACCCATATTCAGAAAGTTACGAGGATAACACTGAAAGTTGACTTTCGAATGATGTTATCAGGGACATATTGGGTCAAAAAGACAAAACAAGTGGATCCGCAGGACTGTACCAATCGAGACTTTCGCAATAGCACCCCGAATGTCAAAATTTGACTTCAAACAAATCACAAATGATATGAAACAACCTCATTCGATATCGGTGGGTCCGAACAATGCAAGGGAGACCAGATAAGATATTGGTACATTATTAGGTCTATCCAACTCCATGTTGAGCAACGTTGAAGTCAAATAAAAAATCTGACTCATATTCGAAAAAATATAGACAAATCAATGAAAGTGGACTTTCGGACAGTCTTTACAGTGCTTAATGGGCCTACATAACCAAGTCAGATTGAAAGTCTGGCTCGTATTTGGAAAAGCATAAAAAAAATTAGGTTTTCATACAACTTTTGGTAAGTTTAATAAACCCACATGACTAAACAAGTGGGTCCACATAATTGTACCAATCGAAATTTTCATCAAGATCTTCACACCAGTGTCTTGAATGATGAAATCCGATTCCGATGTCAAAATAACCATTTTGCCTCTGTCAAGGCTAGATAAATCAGGGTAGGTCCACTAACATCCGACACCATCAAAATGTTGGCCCGACATCCAAATAAACAATGCCAAAGTCGAATTGTCATTTCGACCCATATTCGGAAAGTTATTGACGAATTTCAAAAATAAAAATATAGAGCTCTCACGCACTTTGAGGTAGGGACAAATCTGTCCAAATAACCTGTGAACATGCATATTTATGTGCAGACACCAAAATTCCATGGCATAAATATTTAATTATATTTTAAATATAATTTTCGTAATTATCAAAGGCCGAGATTTGTACCGATCGGGAAAATCACTGAATTCAAGATCTCAACGCAAATTGGAAGCCCTCAGCCATATATCTAATAGAAAACATGATCTACAATGATCGGAGCACGATCTGAATATTATCCGGTCATTTGTTGAAGATATAAAATAAGTTCGGGTAAGAAGTATTTCCAACTGTCAGATCAACAACCGTCTTGTTGAGTATTAGGAAAAAAAACTTTGACCTTATCTCCAACTGTCGGGAGGTTGCTTCACGATAAAGCTTGCACCACATATGCACAAACGAGAAGAGAATCAATGGCATTTATCTCTCACTTAATGACATTTATCCCCACCACGTCATCCCCCCTCCCTCTGTCTGCATGCCATGTACGTTGCTGCTGCTGCCTTGATATAAAAAAGAAAGAAACAGGAGTAGGAGGGCATCTGTTGCACAAGGAGGGAGCCATCCTACACACGCCAACAGAAGAGAAAGAGAGAGTGTCATCCTGCAGGGAGGAGGAGGAGGAGGAGGAGGAGGAGGAAGAGGAGGAGGAGGAGATGCAGGAGCATCTGCCACCAACACTAAGGGAAGAAGAAAAAGAAGGTGAGGATCATCCAATGTACCCCTTCGTCTCTTCCCCTTCCCTCTCTCTCTTCCCCTCCCTTTTCCATAGCAGAATCTGCCACCAACTGCCATCTCTCTTCTCTCCCACGTTCTCCATCCCCACCCACTCCTACCAGCACCTTCAGATGCCCCAAGGCTTCCCACGTTGGACTCTTGTTTTCCTCCAGCTGATATGCTGTTGATATCTCCCTGTTGGCATCAACTTTCGGCCATCTCCCTCCAAGTCCTCCTACGTTGCCACCACCTGTCAGAAAGAGAGAAACAGAGAGGAGAGGAAGAGGAAGGGTCCAAAGCTTCCCACACTGCCTGCATCTCCAGCTGGCTCCACCCCTTCCTCTACTGAAGGCTTCCCTGTTGTGCTGCCCAGCTGCTGCCACTGGGGTCAATGCCGCTGCAGCCCTTCCTCGACCTCATGGTCATACTTCCTGTTGCGCCCATGGGAGAAGGAGAACAAGGAGGAGGTTGATGGCTTCTCCCTGGTGTGCTGCCACCTCACCTCCTGCCACCGTAGCCCCTCCAAGATGCTGCCGCTTGATCCTGCTGCTGTTCAAGAAATGCTGCTGCCAGGAGGGGGTGAAGATGCTGTTTCAACTGAGGTCCCATTCGCTGCAGCACCAATAAACTGAGGTCCCATTCGCTGCAGCGCCAATGAAATGGCCCCATTTCTCCTCCACCTGCTAATGACATTCCCACCTCAGTCTCCCTGGTCCCCCTACGTCTACCACCTGCAGCTGACCCCCATTCTGCCACCCATACCGGTCATTCAATCAGGTCTGGTTACTGTCCTCCTGCAGCCCCCCATTTCTGGCCTACAACAGGCCCCTTAAACTGTTCCATGTGCAGTTCCTTGAATCGGCCCCAAACCAGCCCAGTTACACCCCCAAAACAGATCCCAAAATCTGCCCATTGCGCATCCCACTTCCAATCCCTTTGTGGCCCTAAAACTCCTTTTCTTTTCACCCCATAAAGACCCTAAACAGTCCCCATTGTGGGCTCCAAAAAGTTCTTCAAACTGCCCCCTAAACAGCCCTCCAAGCACCCCCAAAACAGAACTGGATCTGCCTCCCATGCAGTCCTTCAAACCAGCTTCCAAAGCAACCCATTTTCAGCCCCTTTCAGCCCACTTAGCCTACTATTACAGACCTTGAAAAGTGGCCCAAAACAGGTGCTGGTTCGGCTCAACTAAAACAGGTCCTTGCAAGGACTGGGTTGGGGGGGGGGGGGGCAGTTCGGCCCCCTTGGCTCACAATGATGGGTCAAGGGCTGAATGGGTGACTCTCAATTCAGGTCCAAACAAGACTCATAACAGGCTCAGTGGCCCAAGGAGTTCAAAACAGGTTCGGCATATTCCAGGCTGGGATAAACTAAAACCTTCTTGTAAGACAAAGATACCTTTTTGTGATGATAATCCTTGATGATAAGCTTTTGCAACGTTACAACAGTATCAGCATCTACCTGCAAATAAAAACAATGACAAATTATAGTACACAGTTTAACCAAGAGATCCATAGAACTCAAGAGTGGTAACAATATCAAATTTTAAAAGCCAAAAAAAAATTAAATTGTACTTTTCTTTACCATGGCCCAAGTGAAAGGTGAATCAAACCTTAACAGTATTAAATGAACAATATTAATACAAATAAGTCCTCATAGTTTCTTACATTATTAAATATGTACATAGAAAATTTACAAATCTCAAAATATCCTTGAAATCAAGCATTACTGAAAACAACTTACCGCTGTCTAAAATCCCCACAAATATCACTAGTAAGGCTTTTTTATTTTTGACAAAAACACCCCTCTATTTTCCAGAGAGAGAGAAAGAGAGATGGAAGAGAGAGCTAGTGGATAAGGATATTTCATTAAAAAAATAAAAGTGTCTAGCTAAAGGCATTTTGAGGTATCAGGCAACAGAGACGTACATTTTAAAAACTTTTTAAGATTTATAATTTTTTCAAGGATGTATTTAAAAATATAAATAATTATAAGGACCAATATTCAAAAATACCTGATGAAACGATGATCTACACTATGGAAAGACAACACATGTCAAATAAAGTTTCAGCACACTGCACATATGTTAAGTGAATAACAAAGGCAAGATGAAAGATAACCAATAATCTCCACCTCCATTTGCTGGGACAACCAAAAGTTCTAACTATCCAAAATAGAAGCAACTGCACTAGCTTCTTCCATTGCTCAAGAAAAGTTTAGTCACTTCCACTCTCTAAGGTATTTTTCATATTTATTATAAATACTTTGTTATAGACAATTTTAAGATTTATTTTTCAAATTTGAGTTTCTTTTATATAGTTGTCCTGGTTTTGACCTCGTTTAAAACATAATTAGAAATACATTTTAATTTCTTACTTAAATTTTAGGTTCTTTCAAAATCACCTTCAGGTTTTTCACATTAAAGGATGCCAGCTTCTGATTCTAACATGAGTGATCAATCACCATTACCATCCTACTAAGTAGAAGGTAGCACCAGCCACGTAAAATGAAGAAAGATAACTGATTTAAGCATGTCATCTCCAAAAGAAAAAGAGAATCACACTCATACACCGAAGGATCCCACAGACGCTCAGCCTAACAAGGTTTGGCAATGCCACTTTGTAACCAAAAGGGAACTACTTGCAACATCCAAATTTCACAAAGGATTCCACCAGTTGTGTTTCTCTCTTGCAGAATTTCCTACTCTGTTCATACCAATGAGAACAAATTGTCGCATGCAAGACAGGCCACTAAACAAGCTGATCACCCAGCATATGATGCCGCATACCACAATCAGACAGTCCATCCACCACAGTTTGCAGTATCAGCCAAACCAGACTGGGTAAAGATCAGCACCTGCTGACCTGATCCAAGCGTAAGGGGCTGACCCCAGGAGTTTTCTGCCAGGAACAGTTTTCAAGCTACCAGATCGTGTATCACAGATCAGCTGCGGAGGGGCAGAGACACCACAGCCCTTACACCTTCCCTTCCTGATAACAAGGTACTTCGGGTGGAGATCATAGTCTGGATCAGCCAGGGCTGATCCCAATCCACATTGGGATTAGATTTACCCACTCAGCCAACTGGTGGAAGGAAACCAATATAGGCTTGGCATAGCTCAGTCCTTCACAAATTGAAAAACAAATACACAAAAAATAAGCCTGGCTCAATCCCCAGAGGAGCATTGACTAAATCAGGTGGGATCACCGCCTGTTTGGTGGCAACACAACCCTACATCTGGTGACTCGTGATATCAGTCTCAAAGACTGATACAATGTCTTTTCCGCTGTTAGGGTGGGGAAGGCATAGGAACAGCAGAGCTTCTGCTGATCCATCCCCGCACGGTTAGATCAGATCAATCAGCCAATCCATCAGCTTGGACCTAGTCTAAGCGGAAACTCTTCCCGGGGTTTGGCCCTCAAATAGGGTTGGCAAGTGCTGATTCCAACCCCATATAAGTTGATCCTGCAAACCAGTACCAATGGACCTGATATGACTCTATCTGGTAACTTAAGCTACTGGATTATACGCTATCGAGTCCATGCATTGCCTGTTAGTATATTATCAGGTCCCAAGAATATGATAATATATCATCCAGTACCTCACTAGTTGTATCAGCTCCATAAAGGTCAAAAAGGACAGAAGGCGGGAAGACTCAGGCCAGCAGATAAGTCAAACAGATGGTGTTTAAATAAACCTATGGGAAGGTGGCTATGGATCACAGCACCCAATAAGGGTCCCTTCTCTCCTGCCCAGTAAGGGGGACTGCGGCAGGCATTACTGTCTGGTGGCCTCTGGCGATCCTTTCCACCTATTGTTGAAGGCAACTGAGGCATCTAAGACACCTGAAGCATCTGTCTTGGCGGTGGTGGATATACAGGTGATCACCTAGGCGATTTGGTTTTAGTCAAGATGGGGAGGAGCCATCTGGCCTCACTTCAATGCCTAGTCACTTGCTCAACTGCCTTTGATAACAGCTCTCTGCCAGCTGAGGCACCCATACGGCGATCATCCATGATGGCTCAGAAGCTTCAAGTTGTTTTGCTGCATTTTCTGCGGTGAGCACCAGCTGCCTTCCATGGTCCTCATCACCAGTGCCAAAGGGCACCAACAGCTGGTCAGCACAGTGCAAACCAGAGCTTCTTTTGCAAGCCATCACCGCAGCCTTGCTGCTCAGAATCTACATGCCCAGCAGCAACATACTGTGGATGGACCAGCTAAAGTCACCCCAATCACGTTAATGTTACTGCAGACAGAGTTCAGGTATATTGCCTAGGAGACAGCAAAGTCAGCCCTCCCAGTTTAGAATGGTAGCGTGGCTGATGTTAAGTGACTACATGGTAATTCCAAAGCTTTTCTAACAAACAGAATTTTAATATTATTCGAAGTGGATAAGCTAATTTTAGTTGTCTTTGACAAATGACTAATCAAATATTCTTATTCAGCTAACTTTTGCTCCATGTATCTCATTAGAATGTAACAGAAAAAAAGCAAATCCCAATGACAATCGTCTAATATTTTTCAAAGCATTCCTCTTCTATTCTTTCTTCTCTCTTTCTAGGGTGGAAGCAATCAGGGAAGGAGTCAAAATTGGACGATGGAACAGTTGAGGGTCGACAGAACTTGTCCAACTCAACAATGTCAATTCCTAACTGCGATAGGCTGATCCAAAGTTAATTGTGGTCAACCATAAGAATTTTCTTTCTCAACTCACATCAATTTTGAATTATTTAGTCAGAGATATTCATGTCATCTGAACATATTGAATTACCCTCTTCAAGTTAACTTACATATGCCACATCTTTTTTTATTATTTTGATATTTTTTTACTTTTCTAAGTCTAACTAGAGCTTCAAGTGTGGATTTAATACAACCAAACCATCACAATTACTTTTTTTTAATTTGTCTACAATTGCCATTACTCTTAAATTTTCTCTAATATATTCATTATGTATCATATATAATCTAGTATGACCACACAACCATTTTAAAACTCATTTTAGCAAAACTTAATCTGAAAACATGTTTTTCTTTTATTATCTAACATTCACTATGATATAACAATGCATAACGCATAGTTGTACAATAAAAAAACTTTCAACTTTAGTAGAATATTATGATCACATAGAACCTTTATAGTCAATCTCCAGTTGTCCACCATGTTTTGATTTTTTGGTTAACATCCTCAACACATTATCCACCTTTTTGAATAATTGCTGCCAAGATACTTAAATTGAGCATTTTAGGATAACATTACTCCATCCAAACTATCTCCTCCATTTTCTTCCCCTTTAGTTTTTATTAAATTTTCAAAATGTATATTATGTCTTAGTTTTACTTATCTTAAAATCCTCAGATCTAAAGTGTATCTCCAAAGCTCTACCATCTTAATAACTCTGTTTCATCGATCAACATGATACCATCTGCAAACATTATACATCATGACATATCATATTGTAAATTCTCTATTAATTCATCTATAACTAATGCAAAAAAGTAAGGATTTATTGCAAAGTCAATTGAAATAAGAAAATATTTCATTTGTTCACCAATTGTGCATACACTAATTGCTTTATCGTACATCTTCTATCTCTTGTATATATTTAATGGATACCATCTTCAAGGCTGCAACATTTACAACAAAAAAATCTCTTGAAACTCTATTATAATAATTTTCTAAGTCAATCAACATGCAAATCTTTCTTATCTTGATATTTCCCTACCAAGATTCTAATAAAAAAATAACTTTCATTGTACACCGACCAAGCATAAATCTCAATTGATTAATTAAAATATTTGTACTATGCTGTTAACTCTCCCCCACAATTTTATAGTATGACTCATGAGCTTTATAAGTTGACCAATCTTGTATGTCCCCTTTCTTCTTATAAATTGGTATAATGATGCTCTCTCCATGCACTCAATATTTTATTAGAGATGAATATTTTGTTAAAACCTCATGTTTACATGAACTATTGAAAAAGATCGTATCTTACTCCCAGTGCTCCTCACAGTATTAAAGTCCTCCAATCAGCCAGGGCATCTCCATGATTTCATATAGTTCTTTTAAAAGGAACTTCCACTGATCAGTATGAGATTCATAAACAAGGGTGACCTTCAGATGACACCATCTTTTTCCATTCACACAAAACAGGAAGCTATAATCTCTCGCTTGAATAAGATGGCAAAATTTGTGGTAATGTAACATAACGTGAATCACTCCTCTTCCATCAAAAAACTTAGCCAAGCACCCTTGTAATTCAACTTATTCAAATGGATCCCTCTGATTCAGTATCATGGGCCAGAGAAGGAGAGAGAAGGAACTGACATGCTGGTGGCTGATGAACCTTACAAGATTAACACTAGTGGCCCAAACCATGGCAAGCAGAAACATCTAAGGCTATTTCTACATGAGGAGGCCTGATACCCCATCCCAGGGCGCCTTGCTCATTTGTCAGTTTCTAAGAACCCTTACCCTCGATGACAGTCATCGAACCTCAAAGAGAAAATGGATATGAACACCTTCCCAACCTAACCTTCCTGTAGATAGCATCTCCAACAGACTCTTCAATCATCTGCTCACCAACCTAAGAAATGCTGTTTCATCCATACTTCCCTCCCCACCTTCCTATAAAAGCATCTTTTTTTCTTCTGTTTTACACATGCAAGATGCCACCAACACCAATCTCTCCCACTTCTTGGCTGCTGTGCTGCTGCTACTGGCATCCAAACTCCTTGTTCCTCCTTGTTCCATTCGTTGCACTGTTCTGCTGCCTCCCAGCTTCACATTTCCTTGACTGCAATGGTAGGCATAGTTATAGAGGTTGCCAGTCAACTTCCTGACTGTAAGTAGGATGTTTCTCAGAACTTTTACCCTTATTCTTGTTGTCTATGAATCCCACTAGGTGTTGGTTCAAATTGCATGTGTGGAAGCAGCCACCTCCACCGTCAGCTCTTCCTCTCTTTGTATTGCATGTGCCCTACTAGTCCAAAAGGAAATGGGCAACAAACTGAATGCCTGGTCAGCCGGTTCTGGCCGGCAACTACCAGATAACTGATCCACTGGTGATGCAGTGACTTTCACTGGATGGCTGATGTAACCAAGGCAGCTGACCAGTTAATGTCATTTCACATGCAAGAAAAAAAATGCCATAAAAAACATTAGAGGTCATACAAATTAAAATTAGTTGATTTCGAAGATTGTTGACTCAAATAACAAGTGTATAGGACATCTGCACTTCTCATAAGTTGCCAATTTCCATCATCTGCAACAAAAATAATAGATCTATATCCATATATGAAGCACACATATATGTGTATACACAAATATATAAAGCTTGAAGAATAGCTCGATTAGAGTACATGCATGCAAGTATGTGTATATGTATGGATTTGCTTGGAACTTGAGCCAGAGCAGACCCTAGCAAGGCACTCCACCTCACTGCAAAAAGCGTAGCTGCCTGTGCAATCCACTTGGAATGCAGGATTGGTCAATCCAGATTGGAATCAGCTGATTTAGATCAAGACTGAACCCTGATACAGCCCAGATCAGAAGATCACAGGCCCTTCAGGCTGATCCTGATTGATTCAAGGTCAATACGGCTCTGGATCAGCATTAGCCAATTGGGGAAATGGCCTGTCACTCCGCTACCAGCAGAGCAGCACACTAACATCTTCCCATATATGCACAGGTAAATAGAGAGAGAGAGAGAGAGAGAGAGTGACACCTGGGAAACCAAGCGAGCAAGTAAACATAGACGTGAATGAATACAGCCCGTCGCCTCTATCTGTTTGTAGGATTCAGCAATGCGGGAAATTGCTAATTTACTCATAAGTTTTGTCTCCTCATCAGCTAGATCAACAAAAAGTGGAAGCGCGGGCAACTCGTGAATATCTTTTTCTGCCATCAACGGATTGGAATTAGATAAAGAATGTTTATCAGCCTCAAGCATGAGAATATCAACGCCATCATTTCTGATGGCTTCTGAAGAGGTACATGGCTCCATATCTTGGTCGACATTAATGGGGGAGAGTGGTACTTCAGAAGCTTCTTCTACAGCCAGTGATGGGTCCTTCTCCATTGAATGATCCACAAGAACAGGAGATTCATGTATAGTTGTAGCATCAGAAGACAGAGGAAAAGAACCTTCTGCAATCACCATTTCGGTTCTGAAAGTTGATGGCAATATGTTATCATCAGCCTTAACCAAGGAATGAACCAATGCTTGTTTACATGAGGAATCATCATGCCCAGAATGCACATCATCGCTACTCTCCAAGTTCAGACCAATTGGCTGAGCTCCAACAGAGGAAGTTATTCGGCGTGGATCAAGACGGCGAGGATCCTAAAAAATTAAAATAGAGAGAGCTAGTCATTTGAATATTCTTTAAACAAAAAAATGGAAATTGACACCCTTGAAAGAAAAACTACAAAAACTATACTCTTCGTGGGTCACGTTTAGCATCCGCTGGAGGAATAGGAAATGAAGGAACATCGGTTGGCAATGTACTTGAAACAGCAACACCAAGAGGAGCCGATAGAGTTGGAGACTGTATAACAGATGCATCAGAAGTAGTAGAAGAAGCCGTAGAAGGCCCTATTTGAACAGGTGAATCAGATGGTGTTTGAGGTGCATAGCTTCCATGGGTACTAGATAAAACTAATTCACTTTCAGGTAAATTTTTCATATTGAACATTACTATGTCAGCCAACAAATCTGCTTGCATTTGTGATACTAGAATTTCAAGCGACTGTGCCCCTCTTTCTCCTTGTGCTAGTAGTGCACCGATCATCACAGTCACCTGTTCAACAGGAGTCATACCACCATCCCCCAAAGACCCATTGTGTGATAAGCCATTTTCTGTGTCCAGATCACCATCTTCTTCTTCATCATCACCATCTCGTGCAGAATCATTCACTAACGATGCAGTAGCAGATGAACTAAATGGCACACTATAACGTGACCGCTTTGCAAGTACATCATCTGAAATGGAGACACCATCATTAGAACGCTTTAGAATGGTATCATCCAAAATAGACATTGGGGTTGATGTCTCATCATCCTGCAACCAGAAAAGGAAATGAGACAAATGTCAGCTAATTACTTGGCCAAAGGGTAAGATAAACATAATAAAGATGTAGAAGCAACCTTAGATGAGCTGCCATCACGAGGCAGTTGTTCTGCATTCCTACACATTTTATCAATCTGTCGTATACTCTGCTCGGTTGCTTCTCCAGGATGCAATGTTCTTAAAGATCTAATTAACTTGTCCCTTGACTACACAAAGAAAACAGTTGTCACATTAGAATTTGTCAAGAATTTAAGAATAAAAGTTTGATGATAAACATCTAAATGAAAACGTCAAATTATACTTTAAAATGTTCTTTGGAGGTGCTTGTGGCATCAACTACGGGAATAACCATGGTTAATAAGATGTTGTACTTCACAATTTTAAGCATCACAATTAATGATATGTAACTATGCGCCCACTTCTCTCTCGCTCTTTCTTTCTCTCCACCCTATGTTATTTTGTTGATTAGAAGGTGAAAGCAGTGCCACAAACACACCAAACAGAATGCATGATGCAGAAGGTAGGGTACCAAGTAAGCTGCTAGTGAAGACAGTGCCACCACACCAAGCAGAATACCAAATGCATAGGATAGGTAGGATAGGTTGCTAAGAGAGCCGCAGCAAGATTCAGTGTAAAGGTAAATGGTTAATATCTATCCACAGAGATGGCATGTATTGGATGCTTTAACATTAGAGAGAGAGAGAGAGTCCATGGTTAATAAGATGTGGTACTTCGCAATTTTAAGAATCACAATTAATGTTATGCAACTATGATCTCTCTCCCCCCCTCCCTCCCTCGTGGTTGATAAAATGTGGTACTTTGCAATTTTAAACATTAGAATTAACGATGTGTAACCATGCGCTCACTTGATGCAAAAGGAGTCAGTTTGTTCCCTAATACGATGCTCTAACAGGACGCTAGTCCGTAAGAGGTGGTCTAACCATCAAGGGCTGAAAATGATCTACGTGAGCACCGGACATATCAGTGCCTACTAGAAGTTAGGATTCAATACGTGGAACATTCAATCAGCTCTTCCACGAGAAGGTGGTTTCTGATGTCGACGTCCCTTAAACTGACAAAGGATGGGACCTAAAACTTGATCAAGATGTTATAAATTTGAAGGCCATAAAAGAGAAAGACCTTGAGGCAAAATATAAATCAAATTTAACCCGTCTCTCATAGGATTGCATATTATTTTTTCATGTTTATAAATATTTTATCAATGCATAATTGGTATCTTTATAGTGATAAATGGATGGAAGCATGTAACCATGGAGTTCTAAGTAAATGACATCAGATTTCATGTTCTTACGCACCATATATGCTTCTTAGTAAGATAAACATCTTATAAATCTAAGGCAACCATGTGTGCAATAACATTGTTTATTCATGTCAACCATGACATCTTCAAGTATCAAACATATGCATGAATTCAAGTGAAGAATTAAGTACACAAAACACAATAAATCCATGAAGCACGAAAGTCAAGATAAGTCATGTTTATAACCAACATGATACAAAATGCCAGTTGAAAGAACCACTTATTGAACACTCAGTGTTAGCTCTAGAATCTAAGTGTGGCTGAATGCCACGGAGGACAAAGCACTACAAGTACATCATGACGCAATAAAAGTAAACTCATGTTTGTTTCCAAGTTCCATGTTTTCAAGTTCATGATTATGCATGTTCAGTTTCAAAATATAATGCAAAAAGTACCATAGGAATAAGTTGAACGTCATGATATTATGCAAGTCTATTTATATTACATCTGATTTCATACATAGGCATATAACAAAGTAAAAAGTCGGCAGAAGAATTTTAAATATACCAACACCCTTCAATTACAGGTGATGCAGATAAAAATGGACTAGCATAGATGAACTGAAGGGCAAGATAGGGATATATGATTTGCACAAATGGATATTTAAAGGATTAATTAGGTGTATTGTTCATCACTTTTCTACCTTCTTTTGGACATGCTTATGACAGAACATTTGATATATTTGAAATTGCATTTGACACTAGCTAAAATCATTTGCGTACAATTTTTCTGTGCATAAAAAATTGTGAATAATACTCTTCCATGATGACTATATTATTTATTATGTCAGTACCTTTTTTGAAAGGGAGTTGAAAATGATGTCATTTCAAGAATATAAATAAAATCATGGAAGAAAAAAAAATCAAGAAAAGCTTAAAGCTTACAATGTATGGCACATGTACCTGACCGAGACCACAGAGGGTGGTGCCCGGCAATATCTATCTATTTTACATACATCTTAGATTCTAGCATGCTTCTGCACTCACGGGAGTCACGTGTATACACAGAAAGCATCACAAGTTCACATCTGAAACTCTTCAAGAAATCATACTAATAAGCCCTTCATGATCGTTTTTAACTCCTAGCACAGAAAGTATTCACTTGTTTGAAAGTTCAAAAGTTCAATCATACCAGAAATTGATAGTAATTAATAGTCACAGGTTGTAACAAACTAACCAGTAACCACCATTAGTAAAATTACTTGAATATAGAAACAACGAATTTCATTTGAAATTTTGGACTATATCTCCCCTCTCATTTTACATTAAGAAATTTCACTTATTTTATCATATAAAACCGTTCTTAAATGTACATAAATATCATGGTAACAGGTCACAAAATTAACAGAAAAAATATTAATATAATAGATTCATCAAAGAGTGCAGAACCAATCACCTAAAAGATGCTTGCAACATCTTTCAAAGTCCATACAAAACAATGTTCACAGAATCACCAATCTAGATTTAGATCAGCATAGGCCAACCCAATGTAGGAGAGCTTGATCTACGTCTGGATTCCTGCCCAAATCAGTTGGAATTGGATGAATAGGCAATGGGGCTGCCAACAGAGGTGGCGGTGCCATGAATCTTCTCCTTCCAATGACCTAAGCTATTTAGTCCGGAGATATCAGGTCCGATGGATTCGATTTCTTAAGATCCAATGACTTTAAATTATCAGATCTCTTTCGGCATGGGTCGGATCGAACCGGAATACCCTTAAGAATACATATATATTTGTTTTCTTTTTTACATTCTTTTACTTGTTCTGGTTTTTGGATCGGCTTTTCTCTCCTGGAATCGGTGGTTATGCCGATCTAATCTAGATTCGCATCAGACTCAGCACTAGCCAATTCAGATTCTACAATCCTCGATACAAATTGATCATGCAGCATATTGTACAGACTCCATCAATTTTTTGCACACTAAACTTCTTTGACCAAGTCTTGCAAGAAAAAAGCGAAATTACAATTTCATTTCCAATAGATTTACGTGGAAACCTCATTTTTTTTCACATGAAAAAAACAATTAATCATTATTTAAAAATAGATCATGTGTGATATGATATGATTTAAATGATTTGTGGTGGAATGTATATGGGAACATACAATGGGTTCCAAATTTTCCCCTAAGTGTATACATTAGAAAAATCTCTATAAATTATAAAATTTTAACCATGATAGATTACTTGAGTTTATTATGTGGGCTCATTTAAAGTATTTTTGAACCCCACCATAGCCAATCCTAAGTCCCGATGAGAAAGAAGAAGGATGCGATAGGTGATAGTTAACGTAAAACAAAGTCACATATCATGATACAAATTTAAATAATATAAATATTGGGGTAACTAGCCAGATGATGTGTTATCCTAAAGCACAAGTATGAAAAAAAAAACAAATGTGAGGGTATTCTCCGATGCAACTTGTCACATAAATGCTATAATGTAATGTTAAATAAACAAGGGTTCTCACATCAAGGACGGGTGTGAGTAAAGAAGTTAATCCATACTGAAGAGCAATATATAAGTTTCGTAACAAACTCAAAAGAAAATTGTCATTATTATAGAAATAAATTGAAAGAATGATAAAAATAAGTACTTTAAATATTGGATCATTAACAGAAAAATTTATGAAACTTCTTGATAGTATAAACAGAAGAAAGATTAATATTGTGTGGATCTAAGAAACTAAGTAAATAGATGAGAAATGTAAAGTAGAAAATGTAGGTTATAAACTATAATATATAGAAAAAGAGAAAGAAAATGGAGTAGGTTTCATAATTGATAAAATATCAAAAAATACAAAAGTTTCAATAAAAATAGTAAAAGATAGAAATATTATGGTATAAAATAATTATAGAAAGAGAGATAATTAATATAGTCAATGTGTATGCTCCATAAATTAGACTAAGTAGCAAAATTAAAGAAGCACTTTGGGAGGATATGGATAACCTTATGCAAAATATATCAAATGAAAATATATTTATTAAAGGAGATCTTAACGGACATGTCAGAAACAAATGCCATGAATATGAAAAAGTTCACAAAAGTTTTGAATATGTAAATTTAAATGAAGAAGGAATAACAATTCTGGATTTTGTTATAACTTATGATCTTATTCTAATAAATACTCATTTTATTAAAAGAGAACCTCATTTAACAATATTCAAAAGTGGACAAAAGAAACGTCAAATTGACTTTACTGACACACGAAATTTGATCGTGCCATTTGCAAAAATTGTAAAATTATTCTGAATAAAATTTTACCAAACCAACATAAGTTAGTGATTTTAGATGTTAAGATTAAAATACAAACAAACATATTTAAAATCAAATTTTATCCTAAAATAAAATAGTGGGAACTAAAAAGAATGAAATAACACATTTAAGAATAAACTACTTAAAATAAATGATTAGAAGTCAAAAATAGGCATTAATACCATGTGGATGAATATGCCTATAAATATTAGAAACATTGCTAAAAAAGTACTAGAAGAATCTAAAAGATATGATTCACCTAAAAAGGAGACTTATAGGTGGAATGACAAAGTGTAAAAGGCAGTAAAAAATAATATCGAAGCTTATGAATAATACAAGAAAGCAAAAAGAAAGGAAACAAAAGACTATTAGACAAACAAGAAATGATGTTCTTAAACATATGCACTAGAAACTTGGAACTAAAAAATTTTAAAAAAAATATTTATATATTAGCAAGGTTGACAAAGAGAAGGCCACAAGATCTTAAACAAGTTAGATGCATCAAAGATAAAAGAAAAAAAATTTGAATCTTTTAATCCAAGATGAAGATATCATATAGAGATGGACAAATTATTTTGATACTCTTTTATCGACAACTTTACTAAAAACAAAGATTACACAGAAAATGTAACAAAGTTTAATTTAAATTATATAAGGAGAATTCAATTTGTAGAAGTTAAAAACTATTGAAAATGATGAAAACAAGACAAGTGGTCCAGATAGCATTCTTGTTGAAGTATGGAAATGTTTGGAAGATTTAGGGTTGTAATTGTCAATTCAATTTTTTTAACAAAATTCTAATATCAAAAAGAATGTCGAATGAATGAAGAAAGAGTATCAATACACTTATTTAAAAAAAATAAAATATAAAAAATGTGCATATTATACATAGATTAAACTTATGAGTCATACTATGAAATTATGAGAAAAGGTTATTACTGAGTGATGATTAAAAAATTCTATAAATATTTCAGTTAACCAATTTAGATTTATACTTTTTTAAGTTATCAACAATTGAAGTTGTTTATTCTTATTAAAAGTTTGATAGAAAAATATCGAGATATGAAAAAAGATTTACATATGATCTTTATTGACTTAAAAAATACCTATGATAGACTTTCAATAAAGGTTTTGTAGTGAGTATTTAAACAAAAGATGGTGCATGTTAGGTATATAGAAATGATAAAAAAATGTATAATGAAACAACCACTAGTGTATGCATAAGTGAAGAAGAAGCAAAAGATTTTCCTATTTTAATTGGCTTACATTAAAAGTTTGCAATAAGTCATTATCTTTTTGCAATAGTTATGAATGAATTAATAAAGAATATACAAGATGATAGGCCTTAAAATACAATATTTGCAAACAATATCATATTCATAGATGACACACAAGAAGAAGTGAGTAAGACGTTAGAACTATAAAAAAATATTTTAGAACTAAAGGTTCCAAGATAAATAAAATATATGCATTGTAAATTTAATAAAAACCATAGAGAAGTAGGTAATGAGGTTAATTTAAATAGGGAATATTATATCAAAGAATCCAGTTCAAGTATCGTAGATCAATTATTCAAAAAGTTAGAGAATGTGATGAAGATGTTAATCATAAGATTGAAGTAAGTTGGATGAAGTGGAGATTAGCTAAAGGGTCTCTATGTGGTCATAAGATTCCACTGAAGTTAAAAGAAAAATTTATCATATAAATATAAACATGTGATGTTGTATGGTCATAAATGTTGAGCAATAAGAGAAAAATGTACATATAAATAAGTGTTGCTAAAAAGAAAATGTTAAGATGGATAAGTGGTCATACTAGGTTAGATAGAATAAAAACTGAATATATTAAAGAAAATATAAAGTAGCGACAATTGTAGACAAACTAGAGAGAGATGATTTGGGCATATTGGATGTAGACTTGGGATAACTTGGAGAAAGGTAGTCCAATATAATTTAGATGACCTAAAATGATCTAAATATCTCTGAAGAAGTAACCCAAATCAACAAGAGTGAAGAAAAAGAATCCATATGACCAACCCCAAATAATTTAAGACTAAGAGTCGAATTGAGTTGAGTATTAAAATCATTTTTGGACCTGTTACTAGTGAACTTGTGATATTTATGATTTATCACTGTTAATTACATCGAGCAACCACTAGATTACCCTTAATTAACTGTCATAGCAACTTGTCACATTGTTGAAACCTCGTTTTTCATATTCTCCATCTTTTTAAAAGAAAGGAAAAAAATTTGTTGGGATTAGAATCCCTTTTTGAAATTCTTGTCCTTCTTTTGGGCTAGCATTGACTACTATGAAAATACGTGGTATTCATAGAAGTATTAGCTAATTTGGTGTCGTATTATTTTATAGGAATATCGATGGTTCCACAGATTTGCTAAGTGTCAATATGGGTATCACCCACCACTTAGATGATCTGAGCCACAAATTTGATTTGTGAGGTTTTCTGAGTTCTTTGAAAAAAAAGTTTTGACCTCTCTCCGCCGGACTTGCGGTATTCCGGTGTTAATTACATCGAGCAAACACTCGAACACCATTGATTAACCGTCACAACAACATATCGAACAGAAGTCATTCATCCACATAAACACAAAGCAAGAAGACATATCCCCATGGCTTTATGAGATGGAATTTAGTTGAACTTAATTTAAACTTTTTATTTTGGTTTCATTAATCTTCTTTTTTTATTAGTTTAAGATTTGATTTCATTTGTTTATGTCTTTGGTCATTTGTTGACTTAGACAAATTTTTTTAAGTTGATCTCCTTTTTTATTTGTTTGTTGGAATTGATTTTCATTTTATGGGTGTTTGTTAGCATTTTTTGTTTGATTTAAGTGAATTTCTTATTATCATTGAGATTTGTTCTTAATAATATTGATCACTTAAATTTTCATGGTTGATTTTAATCCAACTTAATATGTTTTTGCAGTCATTGGTTGACATTTTTATGCATTATTTAATGATATAATTTTGGTTGGATTATGTTAACATTTTATTAATATTTTAATCATTTATTTGATTTGAATTTTTTATGCATACTTATTTAATTATGTAGCATTATCCATTTGGTTTGATTTAATTTTCTATGGTTAAGTCGTATTCAAACTTAACATGTTTTTTAACTGTTTGTAGTCATTTTTTATGTATGATTTTGTGACACGGATTTAATTTGATTGTGATGGCATTTTTGTTAATAAATAAATCATTATTTAATTTTTATTTAATCAAATTTGATTATTTGATCAAGTTTAAAAATTATTATTTCAATGACTTATTTAAATTTTATCCACCTCTCAAAGTTCATGGGATTATATGTCATCCTTGTAATGGCACATCAGGTCAATCGAACTTGAATTTATTTCATGTCGATTTGAGTACATGGAAGTACAATAAATGAGCGGGCATTCGAGCATTTGTTCCTCAACCCATGTCAAAGTTTGTTCGGTTTGGCCAGCACTTCGGCTTTACCGATCTGGGTTTTCTTTGTGAATTCCCATTCGGTTTAACTAGCCTTTCAACTTTACCAATTTGGGTTTCGGCTTTTCTGTCATTTCGGCTTTACCGAACCATATTTTCTTCATATATCCAAGAAAGGCTTGATTGCATTTGGTATGCGACATTTCTAGAACTTGTTCGGTTTTGCCTACATTTCGACTTTACCGATCTGAGTTTCGACTTTTCCAACATTTCGGCTTTACCGAATCAGGTTTTCTTCACATATTCAAGAATGGCTTGATTGCATTTGGTATGCAGCATTTCTAGAGCTTGTTCGGTTTTGTCGACATTTCGGCTTTACCGATCTAGGTTTTCATCTTGATTTCCCATTCGGTTTAACCGACATTTCGATTTTACCGATTTGGATTTTCTATTTGAATTCCCGTTCGGTTCAACCGACATTTCGGCTTTACCGACTTAGGTTTTCATCTTGATTTCCCATTCGATTTGACCGGCATTTCAATTTTACCGATTTGGGTTTTCTATTTGAATTCCCATTCGGTTCAACCGGCATTTCGACTTTACCGACTTGAGTTTTCTATTTGATCCCGAGTAGTTTAAGTTCACATTTTTTTAAAAATACGGGCTACACAATCCCTCTCGCGAAACGAGATAGAATCGGGATCGATTGGAATTTGGAGGTCGGGCGAAACCCTTGCTCCCTTTCCGAATGCCCAAAAGCCAATTCGAGGTGATTGGAACTTTCTTTGGAGGTTGGGCGAAACCCTTCCTTCCTTTTCGAACGGCCAAAAGCCAATTCGAAGAAAATCGAGACTTACTTTGAAGACTTCCTCTCTGTTGAAAAATCTCTTCTAAAATCCCTTTTCTAACTTTTTCCCACCTTTTCCACGTATGGCCATGTGGGGATATTTATAGAAAATTTTAGAGGGGCATTTCGGTCACAAAAAATCACTCCACTAAACCTATTTTCGCAATAGTGGGGGGTGACCTGATTCGGGGGTGAGTTTAACCTCCTTTTTGTCTTCTTTTCAAGCTTCTGTTTGACCGGAGGTCAAACTGGGGGTAAGGTCACCCGTAGGTGACCATATCTATGGAGTGGGGCCACTTCTTTGGATGTGGGGATCATGGGGGAGGCTGACTGATCAGGTCTCCCCTCTTTTTTCTTGTTTTTCTTTTTTTAGGTCCTGTTTGACCAGGCTATCCCCAATTTGACCGGCGGTGACGTGCGGTTGTGCATGCGTGAGGCCCGCCGGTGACGTGCGGTTGCGCACGCGTGTGGCCCGCCGGCCCATTCGGCCAGTGCGGCCTCTATTTTTTTTGAATAACCTTCCCGGTCAACCCGGTCCGCCGATGCGCACACGCGCAGCCCACCGGCCCACGCGGTCGCTCGCGTGCATATGTGGCCCGCGCGACCATTTTGTTTCCTTTTTTTTATTTACCCCGCGCCGACCGGGAGTTGACTCTGGTGAAGTGTTCACCCGAGCCCCCTTTCTCCCTAACGCGCGCAACTTTCTCTCCGCGGCGATGGAGCCGCAGAACGGCGATGCTCTCTCCCGGCGACGACAATGAACCTGGTGGTTGATCCCCAAGACGGTGGCAACGGTGCGTCAGGGCGGCAGCGACAGGAAGATCTCCCCCTTCCTCTGCTTGCTACTTCTCCCCGACCTCATCCTCTCTCGCGACAGAACCGCACAGCCTCCCGCTCTCGCGGTGAGCATTCTTCTTCTTGACGAACTTGGCAGCAATCGTGGAGCAGTCCGATGGCGAAGATGACACTATAGACCGACGGCAGCGGGGACGACAGGTTTACCACCAGCCCTTGGTTGCAAACAGAGCCCGCGAGGGCTCGTTCCCCTCGTAGCAGCTCCTCTTTGGCCAGCCTTTACGGCAGCGGCTCTTGGAGGTGACAGTGGCCTACCGATAGTGGATTCCGGTGGGGGTTTTCCCTTTGGCTAGTGCCCACGGTAGAGGTGGACCTAGAGGCAGGGTCTTGTAGACGTGGTGACACCGGTGAGGTTTTTTTTTTTCTTGTTTGGGTTGTCTTCTTCCAGCAACGAGGGCTTCCTTGCGGCTCTCCCTTGCGAATACAGGGGCAATAAGGGAGGTTCCCGACCCGTTCCCTTCCGACAAAACTTCTTCGGTCGTTTTTTTTTTTTTTTTGTTCTAGGGAAGACTTTGTTCGCCTCTTTTTGGAGAGGGGACCGGTCGATTTCAGCAAATCACCGATGGTTTAACCAGGTGGGTTTGTCCCTTCTCGGATTCGTTGTTTGACGCACCGATATCGGATTTGCCGATCAACATGTGCATGTGTTTAACCCGTTTTGTGGTTGAGATTTTTTTGGTTCAACACACATATAGCCATTTAGCCACATGAATGTGGGATATGAAAATTTTGGAGATACATTCCCCTGGCCTTAATCCTTTATAGTTTCAAAATTTTGTTTATTTCATTATTTCTTGATTCCTGTCATGATATTTATGGAATTATCTCCATTTCATTTTACTATATCTTATGAAGTTTAATTATTTGGGGGTTATGGACTGTTCTTCTATGCGACCATTAAATCCCCTTAAAATTCAAAGAAAAATTCTATGGCATGACTATAAGACCCATCATGTTCTATGGCAATAAGTGTTCGGCAATTAAAAAGAAACATATTGTCAAATTGAGTATAGCTAAAATACGGATGCTAAGATAAATATGTGGTCACATACGAGTAGATGGAATCAGTAACAAGTGCATTAGGATAATGTGAGAGCTGTAAGAATCGAAGATATAGTAAAAGAAGGAAAACTCCATTGATTAGGACACATCAAGTGGCGTCCACTTAAAACAAGTGGCGTCCACTTAAAACGCCTATCAAATAAGTCGAGATCTTTATGTTGTCAGCGCAGAAAAGGCAGAGGTAAGGCCAAGTTAACTTGGCATAGGCATATCCAATACGACTTTAAGCTTGCACTTGAGTTTGAATATAAATCGTTCTTCCTTTTATTGTTTATTTCTGTTTCATATGTCTATTAGCATTTTTTGCTTCATTTCTGCTTTGCTTTTTTGTTTGCGTTTGGCTTATCCTTCTTCTGTTTTCATTTGAGTTATTTGTTTTATCAATTTCTCTGTCTTTGACTTTTCATTTCTATTTTAGTTTTATATTCACCATTTTTTATTTATATTTTCTGATTTTCTTCGTTATTTTGTTTCCGTTTGCTTTGCATTTTTATTTCAATTCTGTTTTCTGAAATTTTTTACATTTCTGTTTTGTCTTCTTATTTTCTGTTTTATTCATTTGTTTTCGCCTTCAGCTTCATTTATGTCTCTTTTCTTTTTATTCATTTTTGTTCCATTTTTTTGTTTCTATCCATCCGCATTATTGATTTTCAGCCTGTTGTTTCATCTTTTACTATTCCATTTTTTATTTGTTATTCAGCCCTGATTTGATAATCAAATTTTTGTTTTGTTATTCTTTGCATTTAACTTGTTTTATTTTCTGCCTTTCTTTATCATTTGCATTCATTCATCATTCAATTTCTTTGTTATCAGTTTTCTACTTTTTTAGGATCTGTCATTTTAAATCAGCTTTCAGCATTAACGGATGTGTTTTGGTGTTTTTCTTTGTTTTAGCTATTTTTCTGTCTTTTGTATTTATTTATGCATTGATTATGGTTTATTACGTCATTTATTCATTTTTTCAAAGCTTTTAGAGGGTTACAGAGTTTTTTACCATTTTATATTTTTTGGCTTATTATTATTATTTAAATTTTTAGTGGTTATTTATTTTTTTATTTGATTATTTAATTATTTAATTATTACTATCAAATCATTTAATTATATAAAAAATAATTATTGTCCTATTTTAATTTTTATAAACTTCTAACTGACTCTATTTGACGAGCAAAAGTATATTTAATTAATTTTTAAATTAATGTTTTTATTCCCAAAGACTAGGAGGCTTGAAAATTGCTCCCATACAACATATGTAGACGTATAGAAATGGAAAATTTTCATTCATATCAATGAGATACAAATTATATGAATGAGAGACATAAATGACCTATAATCCATTAAATAAAGTTTGCAAAAATCCCATCGACATGTAAGCAGTTGATTTGGCATGGTTGTGGCTATTTCACCCGTTAATGGCATGCCCTTAACCTTAGGATATAATCTTGGATAAATTTGTGAGGAGCATGTAAGTAATCTGATTCTTTACATACTAATCTTTGTTTAATAGTTGTGGCCATTGACATGGTTGTTGCCATTAACATAATTAGAGTATCTTAACATAATTAAATATACACAATTCGTGAGTATTCAATAATTTTTCTTAATAAAAACATTTTAGCATAATTAAATATGCATAGCTCATTGCTTAAATATTTGTATAAATGTGAGCATCTTAGCATATTTATATATACGCAGCTAAACATTATAAGTCTTTTACAAGATTTCAAGCATCCTAGCATACTTCAGTATGCATCGCTCATCATGTATATAATTTTTAAATAGTAAAGAGTCCTTGCCTTGTAGTTTTGACTCTTTAACTTTTTCTTCGCTCTTTTCCACTTGAAAAATGAATAAAATGAAGGCCAAGGTGGAACGTCTCTTACCAATTTGGAGCACTGTCCTCAGCTTCAAGGGTTTCCAAGATGTGCTTTGAGCGGTGCCAATGGGGCTATGTATAGAACATAGATACTAGGAGGTCCAATGGAGTCATTCCCCTATTTTTCAAGGCTTTGTGCACCCATTCCCTAGGGAGTTATGCCATCTTCCTGGTAGCGGAAGGCCTTCCAGAGCCAAAATCCCAATTTCAGTGACTTTTCCTGATTTTCAGGTGGGTGGGACTATCATAACAACTTCTTCTCTCCTGTGGTTGGAGAGAGACAAAATAGGGAGTGGAGTAGGCACGGGACTGTGATTCAGTTTCAAGATTTTTTTCTGAGATATTATTCCTGATTTATCAAAAAAATTCGTGGGATGGGACCCGCTCAATTTTCAGTCATACTTTTGTGTATTTATGACTAAAACTATGATGTGGAAGAGTCTTACTTCGAGTAGGACACTTGATTTTTGACAAATTATCAAGAATCCAATCCAAATTTACATGAAGTATAATTTGTTGTGACTGAACATAAAAATCCCCATCGATTTGGAAGCAGATATGTGTAGAATTGGTTGAACAATCATAAATTCCGAATTTTATGGCAACTTTCAGAGCATTATGTTGAATTTTCGCACGTGGAATCCCCTCACTGTAATCATTGAAACTGAAAAAAGGATTTTCAGCCACAATTATCCATAATTTACATGGATTTTTGAGGATAAGACTTGGTCATAACCTCTTTCTCCTTTTTCTCCATTGGATAAGCATGAAGGAGGATGAAGGCACCGGTGTAACAGGCACAGTTGGAGGCAAGGATCGCGGAATCGGTTCCGATTCCCAGGAATTGGTCGGAATCGGCCGATCTTGGGAAAGGAATCGATCTAGGAATCAGCCTGAATCGATTTTTTTTTTGATTTTTTTCATCAAAAAAATCAGAAAAAAATCCTAAAAATAGGAAATGAGTTATGTTTAGAGATATCTTTGGAGGATTACGTATTTGCCGGAAATGGTTGTAAATCGACGTACGGGATATCCGAAATTTTTTCCATACAAAGAACATCCAATCGATATTCTTACAACTTGAAGGAGTTGTTCGATCAAAAATCACCGAGTTCAACGATGCTCGGAGTCGTCGGAAACATGTAAAAATAGGCATACGGGATATTCAGAATTTTTCCCGTGCAAAGAACATCCAATTGATTAGTTTAAAACTTAAACGTAGTTTTTCGGTCGGAAATCACCGAGTTTAACCATGCTCGAAGTCGTCGGAAATGCGTAAGAATGGGTGTACGAGTTTTCGGCGAAGAAGAAATCTTACTAATAATCTTCTAAGAATCGAAGAAGAGGTCGAATCGAGGTCGATCAGAACTTGATTCGGCGGAATCACTTGAAGAAATCGGTTGGAATCACCATCGGAATCACTGGAATCGCACCGGAATCAGCGCAGGGAGCTGGGATCGGCCTCGGAATCGCTGGAATCCTCGATTCCAAGGGAGAATATCGCCTAGAATCGTCGGAAGCAAGTCGTCACGCTGCTGGATTGCCGGAATCGACCAGCAGCGGTCGATTTCGAGCCTAAAAGGTCCGGAATCGGTTTGATTCTCGATCCAGAATCGAACTGGGAATCGAACCGGACCGGCCAGACCGGTCTCCGGTGGAATCGGTCGGGATCGACCGATTCCAGACAAAATCGCTGGAATCGGATCGATTCCAACCGATTCCGACTGATTCCACGGAAATCTTGCTAGAATCGGCCCTTCCGCATGGAATCAGATCGGAATTCAGAATCGGCCGGTTCCGATCCAATTTCGGCGATTCTGCAAGCAATGGTTGGAGGAGAGAATTTCCAGGAGTTTGTGTGGCTGATGAGGCCAAAAATCAAGGAAAGTTGGGTGAAATGGGGCTGCAGGAGGAAGAGTCCACTTCCCAGCTTGCCTATAGGCTAAGAAGGCTGCGCAGCCTCCTATTCTCTCTCCCAGGTCCATCGGACGCAGCAGAACGCAGCAAGTCTTTTCTTTCTTCTTCTATCATCGAGTATAGCAGAAGCAATAGGAGAGGATAGGTCTACCACCTCTTTCTTAATTTTTCCTTTGGACCGTGGGGCCTTTGGGAGGCAATGAACGCAAGATCAGAATCGAGACCAGGTCAGCTGATCTGGTCAATTTTTAGAAAAGAAAAATGATGTAACCTCAAAATTATAAAAATTAAATAAATTTTAGAAGTTCATTTTACGATTTGATTTTTAATTTGACTTAGCATTGACTTCTTAGAAACATAGGTGATATTCCATAAGAGTATTCAGCTAAGTCAATGATATGTATAAAAATATAAGTTGAGATTGTTAGGTTCTTTGAAAATTTATTTTGACCTTTCCCCATCGGATGGTGCGAAGATCCGATATTAATTACATCGAGAATACTCTACCTTAAATTATCCACCATAGCAATCTATGGAATAGAAAACATATATCCACAAACATGTCCACACAGGAACAACAACTCCATGAACTCGATGGAATGCAAACACTTAATGTGTTTTAAATTTGGTTTGATTTCAATTTGAGTTGAATTTGGTTTGAGTTTCTTTAGTTAAAATTGATTTAAGTTTATTTGAAATGGATTTGTTTGTAAATTTGTTAAATTCAATTTGAATTAAGTTGAATTTGTCTGGTTAAATTTTGGTTTAGAAAATTGGATTGATTTTGGGAGACCTGCATTATGACTCAAGGGTCTTGATTATCTCGTTTTGAATCCTGGTTGGAATTCTGCGTTTTCTTTTGTGTTGTTTTTTTAAATGCATGGCAGTTGAATTTGATTTGGTCCGATTGTTTGGGATCTTAAATTGCAGTTTGGAATTTTTCATTTTTGGTGATTTCTTTTAAATTTTGATTGAGATTGTGTTTCAGATGTATGTTATTGGGTTGGACTGGTTTGACTGAAATTTGATTACGGAATTTTGGTTAAAGGATTTTGGTTTGCTTGGATTTGTGTGATCGGGTGGAGTTTTGTTTAACATTTGATCCCCTTTTAGTCTTGAAATTTGATTCTTAAATTAAGACTCAATGCGTCTTCATGTTTTGATTTTGAATGGGATCGATTTGATCAGATTCTAGTTGAGCTGAATTGATTTGGAAAGGTTTCTATTTTATCTTGTCATTTGTGAGAGCACTAGATTCAATTTATGATTCTGCCTCGAATTGCTTTGCTTGATCTACGCTCACGGATTTGGCTTAAAAATTTTTATTAAGATTCTGTGTTTCTTTTATTTGAAAGTTTGCATGAGTTATTTTAATTCTTCTTGCTTTGAATGGGTTTGAGATATTTAGTTTGAATTTGGAAAGTTTGATTTATATATGGGATGTGATTCCCATATTTACAGATTAATTTGGATTGTATGAATGGTGAAAATGATTTGTTTTGAGTTCTGATTGAGATTTGATTTCAAATATCTGATTTTAATTAGGTACAGTTTGATTAAGTTTCGGTTGAAACCCTAAAATCCATATGATCTGATTTCAGCTTGAAATCCTTTGATTTGAATAATCTGATTTAGGTTCAATCGGCATCTTCAATTTTTTTTATACTCTAAGATTTTAAGTTTGTTGAAACTGAGAGTGCTTTGATTGGGAATTTCTTGATTTTAAACATGTTTTGGGAGCTTGATATACTGGATCATACAGGGCAAAATCAGGATTCAACCGATCTTGACTTTGATCTCTCTCTTTTTTTAAGCAACCCCTGGACAGTGATTTGTTTTTGAAGATTAGATTCCCCCCTTTTCAATTTTTGAATCCGGTTATTCTCTTTTTCCTTTTTTATCCAAAAAAAAATGTACTTAGGCACTCAGGCTTGGGAGCTTCAATCCAGGTCCCTACATCCAGATTTATAGCTTATTCTTGAGCTTTCAAACAATTTAAAGTTCAAGAGAACCGGCGCTCAGTTAAAAAGAGACTAGGCCAACTGTAGCCCATATGTGCAGTCCCTCTAGACTCTAGAGCCAATTCAATCAAGATGTAACGTCCTTCATTAGAATCATGAACTTTCAGATGTCAGATTGGAGGTTGGAGACCTAAAATCTTAATTCGATCCTCAGATTTGACTCCACCCTTCCAGCTCACGGATTGATGAAACTTTGATGATTATTAGATCTTATGTATTCTTCTTTTTGGGCATTTGCATTCCACCAAGTCAATAAAGCTATTGACCCTCTCATCAATATCGATTATACATCAGACATGAAGTTCCTTGATTGCTCCTTTTGAAATTCATGGCCCAGAAAGCACACCATTACAACTTGACTGATTTTGAGAACAATTTCATTCAATCCTTAATGGACATGAGAAAATTTGTCAATTTTTTTGATGAAATATACCCGGTCCTTGATAGACATATGGGCATTCCTCTCATTGTTTTGAGAATTTCATTAGCATACGACTGGCATGTCGGCATATTAAATATGCTCAAGCCTTGCATAACTTAATGAACATGGTAAAACATTGGGGTCTTTTATAGACCTTTGTATGTCTACCTTAAAAGGACGTGGGGGCAAATGGTTAGTCGACCCCCAACTAGTCTGAATTTTAGTTTTATTTTAGGTTAAGCCGAGACGTAGGGGCGGATGGTTAGTCGACCCCCCAACTAGTCCCGATTGTTGGATTAAATTGATGAATTTTTATTTAATTTCACTTGATTGTTTATTTTAAAACTTTTTTACACTTGAATTGCCCTTGTTTAAGCACCGTTCTTCCAAATTCATTGGGCCCTCGGCGGCCTACCGTAGCCACAGCCCTCACGGGCCTCACGGGCTTTGCTCGGCTGTGCTACCTTTTTTTCACTTTTTTTGTGGGCCCCACAGTATTGCCACCGTGGACGAAAGTTGGCAGGAAAATAATCCCCCCGCGGTGCTGTTCACCCGGCGGCTTCACCTATTGTGTTCAACGGCTCCTTCTCCCATTACTCGGCCGCAACAACGAAAGTGTGGGCCGTGGGTTTCGATAGCTTGTCTAGAGGAGGAGACGACCCTGACAGTCCTGATCAGAGGAGAAGGTGACTCCGGCAGGAATAGGAGATGGCTCCAGTGATCCCAACGAGAAAAAAGATGTGTGCCAGCGCTATCGAGAAGGAAAGAAGGACTTGATGGTGCCATGCGAGAGAGAAGAAGACCTCGTAAACCACAAAGGGAGTAGGAAGAGATTCTGACGGCATCACTTGAGGGAGGCCCCGGAGACGACAATAGTGCTAGAAGGAGGTCTTGCTTACGGCGTGACCAGGAGGAGTGGGGGTCGATCGGAAGGGGAAGATGGGGCTGCCGATGCTACACAAAGAAGATCAGCAGGACCAGGGCAACGAACTGCTCTCTTCCTTCTCCCCGATCTCCCTCCCTTCTTATAGACTCTCCGGTCTTGCAATTTTGGCAAGTCTCAGAACGGCAATTCGAGTCCGCGTGGGGCTGGCCTTCCTTGCAACGGCCGAACCTTCCTACAATAAGTTCTATCTAAGGAATCCTGCCCAGATTCGGACAGCTCGACTGCCACCGGCCTCACTCACCTAGCGTAGTGAGTTTTCCTACTACACTTCCTTCATAAATTTCATTTATTTAATTTTGTTCCTTCTTTTTTTGTCATCCCTTTCCTAGATGGTGTAGGCGACCACTCCTTCTGTCCAGTGCCCACTTCTAACCAATTCTCTTCAGCCTAAGAGCTCATTTGACACCGGCTTCCAGCCAGCACCGTCTGTCCGCCACGCTAGCCCATCCCCACATCAAGGATGTCTATGCTTGACTAAGTATCCACTGCCGTCAGTTCCTAGTGGTTGAGCCATTTTTGCGGCAAATTACTACACCTTCAGTAGGGGTGCAAACGAGCCGAGCCGAGCTGAGTAGTATAGTGTTCAAGCTCGGCTCGTTTATTTTACACGAGTTCGAGTTCGAGCTCGAGTTTTAGCGAGTATGTGAAACCCTTGTTCAAGCTTGGTTCGTTTATTAATCGAGCCGAGTCGAGCTCGAACTCGAGTAGTAGTTAAACTAAAATTCAATTCATATTCAAACTTAAGCTATATACAAACTCCTTTATAAACCCAAAATCAATGAAAAGTCATTTGTGAAACTTTAGATTTAACTCATTTATAAAACTCAATCTAAGTTTTAAACTCAATTTTTGAATTATTTAATATATTTAAGTGACAATATATAAATATTAATACTTAAATTTTAATTTTTAAAAATAAATATATAATATAATATTTAATCGAGCCGCTCGTGAGCTTATCGAGCCGAGCAGGAGTCTGTTCAAGCTCGGCTCATTTAATGAGTTGAGCTTTATTTTTTGTTCAAGCTTGTTTATTTAACATAATAAACGAGCCGAGTCGAGTTTTTATCGAGCCGAGCTTCGAGTTACTTGTCGAGTGTATTGGTTCGTTTGCACCCTTAACCTTCAGGGTATCCGATTTTTCTATCTTTACTGCAGCCTAATTCAACTTTTATGCCCCTATCCCGTCCACTTTTTTTATATCAAGACATGGAGTGTATGCTGACCATGCATATTTTGCCAGATGAACCATTCTTCCAAAGTTTACGTTTTTTTTTTCAAACTTCTGTAGACCTATGCTGATTCCATATCACAATGTCTTACTTTAATCCCTAGGTTCTCCGATTCTTTTTCCAGAATTTTGGGGCGTCAATGAATTTATGTCTTGCTCATCATTATGTTTATTTGAGATTGCTTGTCATGGCATTTTTCTGTAATTTAGGTGTCAACAAAAACCGATCATTAATCGGTCTAGATCAGTTCTTAATAAAAAACAAAAAAAACACAAAAAAGAACCTAGATCTGATTCCAATCCAATCTAGGCTCTTTTGAGAACAAAATCAACCCAAAAAGAACCTGAAATGGCTGTCATGGCCTCTCCCCGGCCATATCGGGCGAGGAAGAGAGGCCTACTGAGTCAGTTGGGACCCGGCAAGCCTCACCAGATCCTGCCCTGATATGCCATATCCACAACCTTATAAGTTCCGGATATGCCATATTGGGGCATACTATGGCTAGATAGAGAACGGACCCAGCACACTGCGCCTTGCCTAATAGGGTGGGTAAGATGCCACGGCAGCAGCCAGGGCACCAATTTTCGCGATTCCTCCCCAGAATTGGCCGATTTGATTGTTTCTTTATCCCGATCCAGCCAGAATTGGCCAATTTTGCAACAAATCCTTTATGGATCACTCCACCTGACAAAAATTGAATCGAGACCTGCCGATCCGATCCAGGATTTGGCTAATTTTGATCCGATGCAGCCAATTCTATAATCAATGTCAAGAGGTGAAGCAGTCATAGTTGGGGCATGTGCCGCCCCCTCCCCTTCTTCCCTCATGGGCAGGAAGGTACAAGTATCCTCTCTCCCCCTCCCCCCCCCATCAGATGCAGTAGAAGGCAGGCCAAGCCCTCCTTCCTCTTCTCCATCAAGAGCAGGCTGCAAGGGCCTTCACAAGGGATTTTGTTCCCCTTCTTCCCTCAGCAGGGGCAATTGATGGGTTTTGAACCCCTGTGGACAGGCTTGAGGCAATTCACAGAAGTAGCAAGGGCTTGGTAGGGGAGTCCTCCCCCTCTTCCCATCACTAATAGCAAAATGAGTAGGGGTTTGTCCCCTAATTGAAGGTATTTGATGAGGGCTTCAGCCCTTTTAGGCCATCATCAGCTGGTGAAAAGCATAGGCAGGGTATTTTGACCCCTCCTCCCATTAGGCCAGCAAGGAAGGGGCTATTTGGCAGCCTTCTCTCTCTTCTCCCTTCTTTTTTAATTTTCAGGTGGACAGCATAATGAGAAGACCCAACAAGGGTTATAACCCCTACAAAATAGGCCTAAAGGCCATTGAATGTCACTTATGGGGGGCTCAACATGGGCTTGATCCCCTCTTGTTCAATTTTCATAGCCTTTCAACAAGGGTTTACCCTTAACACCCCCCCAAGCCCTGGGGAGGCCCATCCAAAGCATTTTTATCCATTGAAATTTCGCTCTGCAAGCCAAGGACAACCCACAAAAAAAAATCAATATGAAACCAATTTCGAAATCACTTGAAAAGCCTATAAATGGACCTTTGATAAAGGCCATTTAGTTGTCATAATAGAAAATGTACACATTAACTTCAAAATGAACTGGAACATGGGCTTGGAACAACCCCTTGAAACATATTCTTTTCTGGCCCAATTGGTTGAGGGTTGACCCCAGAAACAGGCCTACTGAGCATGCCATTTGCAGGCTCAATAGTGGGCTAAAAACTGACCAAAAATGGGCCTTTGGGAAGTCCTCAAACCAATGATTGCCGGATCAAACTAGGTACCCGGATAAGTGGGTAACGATGCCATCTAGATCGGATCGGCCGATCATGGCAGATCCTCCGGGAGGAATCTCAGTCAAGAATTGAAAAGTTTTAAAAATAAAAAAAATTTGATTTCGATCTGATTCCAGCTGATTCGACCCGATTCTTTTTATAAAAAATCTAAAAATATCAGGAGTACGATTATGATCCGATCCCGGCCGATTCCGCTAAAATTTTATCTCAGATCACCTCTTCGGGTGAAAATCAAATCACCATAGGCCATTCCAATTCACGAATCAGCTCTTCCTAATTTGGATTGTCCGATTTTGTAATCTATGGCTCAAACAAAGTGTCCGCAATTAGGCTGAATGCAGGCCCAAGGACAAGCCATAAACTTTCCCCGACAGGCTGCTGTCAGGGTCTCAAAACAGGGCCTAGAATTTCCCTTGAATGAACTGATAATGGACCCAGTTGAGCTGCAGATGGGCCAGAGATAAGCCCTCTAATTAAAACGTCAATGGGCCTGAAAAATAGATCATAGACTAAGTCCTTCAAATGGGCCAGGAATAGACTCTTATAGAATACTGGTAGACCATCCCAAACATGCCATTAAACTGCCCACAAATGAGACTGAAATTGGACCTCAAGAATGGACCCCAATTGACCCTTTGATGGGCCAATAATGTGCCACAAAACAGAGCACTAGAATCTCCTTAATAGTGCTAAAGATAACTCCATAAATATGGTTTTCTGGCTGTAAATAGTCCCCCCCAAATTGGGCCTGAAATTGAGCCTCAAATGGTCTTCAATATGTCTGTGGAATCATCCTACGGTTGGCCCTAAATGGGCCTCTCACAGATCCTCATAACAGATCATGAATTTGCCCTTGGTGAGCTTTAAATGGCCCAGACATGGATCAGTCTATGGAAGACATAATTGATCAAAGGTTGTGCGTGAGCCATTTGATTTTGTTGTATGTCTGAACATGTAGGTAAAGTCCAACAATCTTGCAATATACATTAATCATGAGAAGAAAGTGGTTTGAACTTTAAACAAAATACAGCTCTATTACACCCCTAGAACTACTCATGCACAAAAACATAATGCATATCAGTGTCATGTGGAACCAACAGATTCACGGTCCAACTTAAACAATCTACAGACCTTCCAAAACAAAGATATTATCCCATAAGCACAATATCAAATAAAATACTCACCTTACAGTCACCCCCAATGTCATCTGATTATAACTATTATCACCAAACCTCACACTGTTATGATATTTAGGTTCGAGGAAGCCCATGAACATACGCTTATTAACTTATGGCTTTCAAGTCCTGTAAGTAGTGAACTGGGAATAACTCCCAGTATCGTGCATGTTTTCAGTGTGATTAATGTAAACCCTCTGAAACATGATTTTTGCAGTTCCTATGGTAAACAATCATTAATGTTGTAAGAAGATCTCAGGCAAATAACAAGAACTTCTGTCCAAATTAACTTCTGTTACTTCTTGGCACTGTTAAAAAGTCAATTTGACCTTTGCAACAAAATATTCTTTTATTTACATTTTTTATCCTCCTTCCATTGGCCTCCTCACTTCACCCCACTCCAATCAGACTTTTGGTCCACCTCACAGATGTTGGTGTCTATGTGTTCCCCATAGACCCTTTACCATAAATGGCTCCCTCCTTACACCAAACCCACCAGTGCCCCTCCCCAAAACAGTCCTACATCCTCCCCAGTTTGCCAGTCCACTCACCACGTCCCCAGCTCAGCAGCCGTGTGGCCCACCCACCCCACGTGTCTGTTACTCTCTGCAAAAGTGCCAGATCCCCACAGCCCCCTTGCTCCGTTTAGAAGTTACAGCCACCTCAACATTTCCGTTAACAGGCATAGTAACCAGGTCAGTCATGCTCCCCTATCCCCATCAGTCACAGGACCCCTCAAAGTGTCAACATGGTACATGGTTTGCAGGGTTTAGCTGATTTGGATCAGGGTTTGCACCCACGGACCTGATCTGGGGGGAGGAGCCCAATCCCGGAAAGAACTTCTGCGGAATCACGCTCCAAAATGATGGATCAGTCGATTCTGGACTGATACAACCCTCATCAGGATAGGATCACTGTCCTTTGGCAATGGAGTGCCACCCCTGACTATATCAGGTCCAAAGAACCCAATAAATTGGATCTAGTAACTTTCATATGAGTGGGAAAGATGCAGAACCAGCAGTGCAGCAACCCTTCAAACACAAATAGGCAGCAATCCATCCCCCCATTGACAGCCCATCCACCCTAAACATATTAGGGATCTTTTTTTTTTCAACTGTTGAAAAACTGAACCAGGCCGATCCAGGATCACTTTTCCTTCTGGCAGATCGGCCAAGAGGGCCAATACTGATTGGGATTGGCAGATCCCCATCCCAACCGGAATAACTTGGCACAATACCACCCCAATAGGTTGTAATTTATGTAACTAAACAATTAAAATTAAAGCATTAAGGTTGACTTCCTTTTATCCTTTTACTTTATCCATTGTTTGTGTTCTATCTTTGGGTATCTTAGACACAGGTAGCTTCATTTCTTGCAACTTGATTTTAGTTTCATCATGAACTCTAATGAATTGTAACAATTTATAGTCATTTTCCTAAAAATAAATAAATATTATACATATGCATGTTATTTCCACATGTTCTCTCAATGAACAATAATAATTTGATAGTTTCCCACACCTTTTCTTGCTTTTGTTCCCCAAGTTCATGATATTAGATACATTCTTATATCAACTAGATACATAGATATTAGATCCTCCAAAAGACACCCATTGGAAATCCTTATGGAGGTATACACTATAAGATGCCAGTCAGAAACATTTATCACACATTTGATAACCAAGTTGGTATTTTAAGTCTCAGAATGAGCATGCAGGATTTCAACGAGCAGTACTCATTTGAATAACTCGACTTACAAAACCTTGATCACTGATTCTGAACAAGAACAAAAAGATGGCTCAAGTCATTAGCACTTTCTTCCTAGGAAAGAAGCCAACCATATTAAAAAGGCAGAAGAAAAATGAATCCTCATTGTAGAACCCACGAATGTGCATTAGAGTTACCTCAGTAATAAAGGGATGATGAATGCACTTTAAGAATCCTATAAAGGCTGTCTTCAGTGAATATCGCATACTAGAGACATGGTTCATTTCCTTGATCTTGGAATCTGGATCGAAGGCAAGCAGTGCAGATAAAATCTGAATGTAATATACAGGCCTTTTTCTTGCAATGGTAGAAAGGCTGAATGAAGTTTGTCAATCAGTAATAGATGGTAAATCAAAATAAAGGTGCAAAGTCACTAAGAAAAACTAGAAGAAATAGAAGATGTTTAATCATTTGCCAAAGAACATCAGCTATTTACAATGCATTATCAACAAATATTTCCATTGGATTCATAATATATTCTTTACAAGAAAAGTTTTATGCAAAAAACTAAATGCATCTTCATTCTAATTCTAGAATTCAAGTCAAGATAAAAATGAAGTCTAACATATCAGTCTGAAACAGAAGGCTGTAGACAAAACACAGATGTCTTGAAGATATGGAATAAAGTGTTTGACAGGGAACAAAGCAACATGTCCAAAAAAAATAAAAAAACAAGTTAACATATTTAAAGCAGACAACGGAAAAAAATAAGCTAGCATGAAAAAATAAACCAAAAAATGTCTGTATCATTCATATATGTTTGGTCAAAGATAATGACACTTTAGTTGTATTGGTCTATAGACTCAATACAAGTCACCTTGACAGATCTGTGCATATTGAGTCTTAGACCCAATAAACTTGGTGGATCTGACTCATACCAGGTCAGAAGGGTACTGGGTGCTGGCAGGAGCCCCTCCACCCCAAAGAGGCAGTGATATCAATGAGATCGGCCTCAGATGGATCTGGAATCAGGCCATCCAGGGCAGTCTGTCTGAATCTAGCCCAAGTCAACCCTAGGATTGGGATCCTTTGGGCCAGGTTGACACCAGCCAAGGAAAGCAGAATTAGAATCAAAGACAACATCAGCTAGTGCCGATTCTGATCCAGAACCGATTGGTAGAATTGGCCAATTCCAGGAGAGAGAAAAAAAGATCCTGAATCATCCAGGATCAGTACAAAAAAAAACTTAAAAAAGCATGGCAGTTGGTTTCACATCAGATTCTGGTCCAATCAAACCCTTTTAGAATTGAATTTGTGCCAGGGTCACAATGTCGCAACAGGGGCACAGTGCTGCGCCTTCCCTGCCCGAGGCAATTGTACCGAGCCCAGCAGACCAAGCAAAAACCAGATTTGACGACTAGCCAACATCATTGGATTCGGCTTGTACCAAATCCCCTCAATAAGGGAGGAAAGGTGCGGCATCATGGTTCATGGAATTGGCCAATTCCAGGATTGGATTTAGGTTTGAATCAAAACCAATTCAGCCTGAATCAACAATCCAGAAACTTATGCTGAAATCCACCACCATTGGCAGCTGTGGCACTGCTGCTGGAACCGGTATGAGCAGATCCAATAAGTTCTAGCAATATCAGGTCCCCAAGTCATCAGATCCTGATCCTACCAGGTCTGGCAGATCCCCAGATCCATCTTCCAAAGGCCACACGATGGTCATGATGTGCTGCCGCCACCTCGACACTAGATTCAATCCCAAAAAGTCAAATTAGATCAGAATACTATGGGAAATCTATCTGCATTTTTAGGTTTTTTTTTGTTTCTTCTAGTTTTTTAAGAACCAGCGCAAATCAGTTTTTCTCCTATGGAATTGGCTGATTCCACCAATTTGATACAGATCGAGACAGAATCGGCACTAGCTAATCTGGTCTCTGATTCTACTTCTTTCCTAACAAGGTGCTACAGCCACTCTGGCAGCCACTTAATTTGAGCCAAATCAGTCCCAGTCAAGGCCGATTTGGTCGATTCCAAGTGATTCAGGTGGGAATTTGGGGGTGGAACAGTGTCCCCCCCAATCTAGTCGGCCCATGCCAACTCCAATTTGAATTGGCCAATTCTGCAAATCATGGCACTAGCCAATCCTAGTTCAAGATCTAGCAATCCTTAAAACTATGTTTGTAATGATAACTTAAGTGATAAGATTTAAGCAGAACACATGAAGTAGAGAATAGCCACAAAAATCCTGTGACCAGCATTGGATTGGAGCTGGCCAGTAGAGACCGGTAAGGTTTACCATCTAGACACACTCTGCAAGGCCACACTGAGGTAACATGGCAGCAGCACACTCAACCTGCACAGCACAGACGATGCAGGGGCTAGGCAGGAGCTGGTGCACCCTTCAAGCATCCAGAACAGGGGGATGGAAGAGGTTGGCATGCTACAGGTGGCTGATAGGGTGGCAGGAGGAGACAGATGGTCTGCAGGGAAGGGCACTGTCGCAGTTAGAGAGAGGGTGGCAGCAGTCAATGTCAGAGGAGGTGACGGGCATGTCCAGCCAGACTGGGAAGCGAGTTGGGGAAGATGCAAACATAGGGAAGGGTGGGGTTTGCAATGCCGCCAGAAGTGAGAAGGGCAGCTAGAAATGAAGAAGATGGGGAGGTGTTGCATGATGCCGCTAGAGATAGGGGGGGTGCAGTGTGGGGTTTGCTTTCTGGGGGGTGGAATCTGTGGAAGCCAGAATAGAGCAGGATGGGTGAGGACCAACCAGAGTTTGGTTTCAGGGATCACAGAGGGTCTGAAGGTGGCCGCTCAGAGTTAGAGTAATGTTGTAGGTCTGCCGGTGCTGGAAGATGAAGGAGAAACAGAGAGTTGGACTGTCGAACAGAGGGTCTGAAAATGGGGACTGGTGGACGTTGCAGGAAGGGGGGGAGGAGGCCTCAAATTAGGGGAAGAGACGAATAGATAACCAGACAAAACGCAAAGGGGTACAAAACTTTGACTTCATTTTTTCTTCTTCAATTACAAGATGGGCTCTATTAAATAGAACAAACATGAACATTTAACCCCCTAGGCAAAAGCTATTTACACTATCCATGGGACCCTGGGTCCAAATAGATAGAGAATTCTGGTCCTTTCATTTATTGGTCCCACAGGTATGATATATTATCTTCGTCACCCTAAACAGGCAAGGAAGAAGCAGGCCATGCATGGCATGGCAAAGGAGGGAGGAAGGGCTATCCATGGCAGAAAGACAGGATATCCAGTGATGGAGGACGGCTAGAAAAGTGTCATCCAGTAGTGGCAAAGAAAAGTATAGAAGGGAACAACAAGCCCTCAACAAATCCCAATCTGGATCAGACTGACTCAGCTGATCCATGCTAACCCATCCCATCTCAAGCTGATCCTGGCTGAAGTCAAGACAAGATCGGCCCATTCTCCTTGGGATCGAGTCAGACGTACAGCAAACCATGGTACAAATCACATGGAAATGGAAATGTATAGAACTACTCATTTCCTGGAAAATTACAAGACTCAGAAGATTACTTTGTTGCAAAAAGTATGTAGAACTGGCCAACCTAGTCACCTAATTAGCCATGTCCAACCTGATTAATCGACCTGACTTTGCAGTATCTATCCCTAACATTCAATAGCTGAACCAACTTTGTTGACCTTACATCAGCTTGGATTGGCCAATCTATAGGCCAGATAGGCTGATACAGCCAATTCATTCAGGGGTTTGAACTGACACAGCAAACCCTGATTTCAAAGTCACACCATGCATCCCCAAACTTACACTATAGCCTAAAGCACACAAAAGTATGTGATCTCCACTAACAGAAACAGATCAGCCATTTATAAACCACTTATTTGATATAGATTAGTCCATCCATTATCGGAAGCTGTTCATTTCAGGTTTTATCTACGTTTCATGATATCTTATCCAAATCTCTAGGATTAGCTGAAATCAAATTCATCAACCAACATGTGAAATAATTCAACCCCATGTCACAGGTAATAAATAATCAATGAGTATCTTGGTATTTGCAATGATACCAAGGCAACAGTCTGGGAGTGCAAAATCTAGGAGCAATTCAAGCATAAGGAGATTCAGTGAATGCAGAGAAGTATCTAATACTCTTCTAGGCTCAAATGATCTTGTCCCTGAAACAACATTAATCATGATTCCAAACACAGGACAAATGTAGCCCATTAATCAAAACCAACAGAACTACATTTTCTTTAGACAAAAGTTCTAACACTGCTATGAAATAGTTTTCCAAGTCCTAATCAACTGATAATTAGTGATAAGCAACCTTTTAAACATGTAGGATACCACCTGTGATGCAGCCTCTCAACATCTCAGTATTACTGATTGTTGGCGTACATTTTTTTTCAAAAAAAAAAGGAGGACAAATGGGCAGGCCTAGGAGCAGGCCGGACAGCCCACAGTTCAGCCAAATTGGGCCCAATCAGGGGCCCATGTATGTCCAATCAGAAGCCCATGATCCCATCCTAAAATTGGGCCAAATTCCATCCTAAACCCAGGCCCTGCGCAGCCCACAGCAGAAGCTGGGCCGCAGCCTCCAGCTGGCCCAATTGGCCCATGTAAAAGAAGCCTGTGCGCAGCCCATCTCTAAGGCCACCTGCGGCCTAGTGTGAACATGCCACACTGGCCCTCCTGCCACCTCAGCAGCCACCTGCGCACCTGCCAGGTCACCCCTTGACTGGTTAATGGCGTGGGGAAGCCCAGGCAGTCAAGGAATTAAAGTCAGGGGGATATCCAAAGGGTCAGATCATTAAAACAGCATGGGAGAACTCAAGAGCCATCCCACGTTGGTTTCAAGATGACCTCTGATCTCCCCCCCATCTCCTATAAGAAGAGGAGGGCGCGCCAAGCACTAGGGACCAGCAAAAAGACGCCAAGAGGCTGCCCCTCTGCCGGCTGCTGTGCGCCTGCTCCAGCCCCCTCTGCCTGCTGCGCCTGCCACCTGCTGCCAAGAAGAAGAGGGTGAAAGGACGCCGATAGGCTGCTGCACTGGCTGCTGCCCCTCCTGCGCACACCTGCTCTCCAGCATCTGCCAGCGGCCAGAAGAAGACAGCTGCTGCTCCCTTGTGCGCCTGCTGCAAGACCTGCCTGTTGCTGTACGTCTGCACCTGCCAGCAGCCAAGACAAGGAGAAGAAGAGAGCTGCTGCTCTCCTCCTGCCCACGTGCATACCTGCCAGCAGAAGAAGAAGAAGAGAAGGAGAAGAAGAAGAAGAAGAACAGGTGGGTCAATATTCTATAAATATGTAGCCCTCTAAGGGCACCCCCCCTATCTCTCTCCCTCTGTTCAGCCCATCCAGCAGCCCCCTTGTGGCACAAGATGCAGCATATGTGCGGTTCAGCAGAAGTGCAGAAATTCAGCAATGGTGGATAGGGGCGATGTCCCGGACCCTCTCGGAATCCGTACGACGGGCCGATTGTTTTGTCCGGGCGGGTCCTCACCCTACCATCAAGACGGATGGAGGCGCACAACTCCAACAGGCTCTTCCGGCCCAAGAACCCCAAAACAGGTCCCAAACGGCCCCCTTGTGGCATGACCGACAACCCCAAAACAGGTTCTGTCCAGCCCCCTTTGCGGCATACCAAAAAGAAGGCAAACAGCAGCCCCCTTGTGGCACAAGATGCAGCATATGTGCGGTTCAGCAGAAGTGCAGAAATTCAGCAATGGTGGGTAGGGGTGATGTCCCGGACCCTCTCGGAATCCGTACGACGGGCCGATTGTTTTGTCCGGGCGGGTCCTTACCCTACCATCAAGACGGAGGGAGGCGCACAAGTCCAAGATGGTTCCTTCCGACCCAAGAACAGTCCAAGGCAGCCCCTTCCGGCCCAAGAAGACCGAAGACCGGCTTTGAACGCCGATGGAACTCAAAACCGGCCCAAGTGGCCTTTTAAAATAATAAAAAAAGAAACTAAAAAGAAATGGATGGCTCCCCCGGGTACGTCCTGGGATGTCGATCCGGACGTCGGCGCGGGCATGCTCCCGTAGCCGATGATCCTTCCCCCGATTTGGCTAAGTCACCGACTAGCCTTGTTGGACGGGTAAACTTTGCCAAGTTAGAAACTTGTCGGCATGCCGTTGTAATGCCTAAATTTTTCTAAGTTGGTAAAGAACCTAAGTTGGGGGAAGGATCACCACTCATTGTACCCCGATGCAAGAATTGTCGTCTCGGATCTCGGCTTCATTTCGGAAGCGTGAAAGAGAAGAGATCTCGTAAGATTCTCGGAAAAATCTCGGGAGATCGGATCTCGGATTTCATTTATGCAGGGTATACTTTACCCAATGATTGCCATCTCACATCTATATTTTATCTCACGGAGATTGAAGATAAAAGATCTCGAAAAAATCTCAAGAGATTAGATCTTGGAAATACCAATCAATGTGCATGTTTAGATGTAGAATGTCATATAATCTCTTTAAAAAGGACAAGAGAACTCATATTAAATATTAAAATAAGTTGTGAGAGAATTAAAAACGTAATACAGAGATGGTGAACTATTGTTAGCACGAGACATACAAAGGATCTTATGTCAGACCAAAGTTTTATCTTGAACAATATAGATAGGAAATTGATAACATTTTGGGTCAATTGTACATATATAGTTATTAAAATATTAAGGTATGAAATTTTATCAAACAATAATGTTTAGATGAATATTTGGAAGGATTCCATAATAAAATTGGTAATATAAGAAGGAAACTTAACAAGATCATCTAACAAGTTGGGGATAATAATAGGCGGAGAAGATCAAGGTATCACAGGTACTACATAGATATTCTCGTTTCGGCGATCTCGTTTCTCGGACGCAAAGAAGAAAAGAGATTCTCGGGAGATCTCGAGAGATTCTCGGGAGATCGCATTCCATGCCCCGATGTACTTCACCTTCAATGAAATGAAGTTCGATGTCAATTTGGAATGCATAAGTTCCGGGCATCGATTTGCAGCCCGATGGGTCGGATGAGATGCACACCGCCAAACATAATATAAAACAAAATAACATAGCAGAATTAAAACAAATCTGAAGGTTCAATAAAAAATCAGAATCTGAAACAAACTTGAAACAGACAAAGCCAGTCTTCAGACAATCTGGAAATAAAAAAAGGCAGGATCAGGTCCTGAAATGGGATTCCCCTGCCACACTTGCGGGCCTTCACGCAGGCCTTTCTCTCACTCCCTATTTGGTCCACCTACAGGCGCCCATAGCCGGTCTCCAATCCAGGTCTGGCCAGGCCCTGTTCGGTCCACCTGCAGACATCCTACAACCGGTCTGGGTTCAGCCTACAACCAGGCCTACAAACAGGCCCATTCCCTGGTCTCCATCCAGGCCCATAACAGGTCCCTTTGAGACCCAATTTGACACACCTATAAGCCCCCTAAGCAGACCCAAAAAACCTGCTCCTAAAACCTGCAGTGAACAGCCCCTCTGCGGCCCCATCCAGAACACCCCTACACAGCCCCCAATCGGTCCATTCAAAGCCATCTGAATAGACCCCTTAAGCAGGTCCGAAGCTGCCCTTGCTCAGCCCACGTTCAGGTCCTAGAACCGATTCCAAATCAGCCCCTTTGCGCAGGCCCATTTCGGCCCATCTTAATCCATTCACTCCAGCCCCTTTGTGGCTCGGCGGAATCCCAAATCAAGCCCCTCAAAATCAACTTTCAAAGTCAACCAACAAACAAATAAAACAAATCCGAACAAATCGGTTTGCATCTGATCGGACCCAAAAGGCCGGTGCCCTTTTGAGTTCTTTACTTTTTGTGGATGTGCATGTCTCCAAAAACAGGTTGCCGCAACGGTTAATCAAAGGCGTTCGAGCCGTTGCTCGATGTAAGTTAACGCCGGATACTCGCACCATCCGGCGAAGAAGGGTCAAAAAATGAAATTTTCAAAGAACTCGAACCTCGGTTCTAATATTTTTTAAAACTATCACCGGACTACCTAATATTTTAAGGATATCACCTATTTTCCTAGAAAAGTCCGGAGATGTCCTTCTTTCTAAAGAACAGACGTAAAAAAAAGAGGTTCACACACTGATCTAACTGGACAAGATACAAATGGCCAAGAACGGGAACCAGAACATAAATACACAGCAAGAAACAAAGAAGATTCAATATACATAGACAAAAAAACAAGCCATCGTTACAAAATTCTGTAGGTGCTATAACTGAGGTATCTTAGCTTGTCAAGAAAAGTATGGTAGCCATGGAACCTTGCAGCAATAGTTATACAGATTTGTTAAACATGCTTAGGCATTTTTTTCTTACGTGTTAAAAGTACACAATCCTTTGAACTTACCAGTTAATTACCACAACCGTCAATGAACCGGGGAAAGTATTTGAAGATTGCAAAAGATCCAAGAGAAGGCCAAGGCATTTGCTCATTTCAGTGGAAATCAAGGTTTGTTCAAATATTGGATGAACACCAATCACCTCCGAGATATTAAAGCCTTTTGTTTTTCCTGGTTAAAGCAACCAGTCATGTCATATTTTATGCTGTTGAAGCCCAACTAGAACCACAACAAACGACAACAGAATGATAAAAAAAATTATCTGCCTTCACATTTCTAGTGAAGTGCTGAAAATTGAACAATGGTTCCGTGAATACCTTCAGTGAAGGATGTCTCAAACTCATTCATATCAGATGTGAAAAGTAAAATGTAGACCTCCAGAAATTTTAGAGCCAATGCCCTTACTGATACAGAACCACTCTGCAATACGTTACCAGAAAAGTAATTAGTGTATATGAATAATTCAAGAAATCTTAGAATACTCCTAGTCATTGAGATGCTGACAACAATCTGGCAACAAAGTGACATGTCATCGGTCATATAAGTTTCCATAGTTAAGTTTAAGAACATGATATATATTTCCAATCATCTAATACTACAAGCAGATTGTGTTGCATTTGGCGATTATTAAACAGATGCATAACAGTATAAGGAAAACCTATCACTAAAATTAAGTCAATCACAATGGAATCCAAAAATTGAAACCTTTGTAGTTCCCAAAAGTGTCAGCCAAGTCAGGCTGATCATGGCTGAGTTGGATCAGGACAGGCCAGGATCTGCTGACTCTTGGCTGATCCTGGAATTCCACTTCTAGATTGGACTGGATCAGCCCAGGCCAATTCAGGGGTCAATTCCAACCAACTATTCCTTGTGCTACATACAATAGACTAAAGTAGAAGTGCAACTAGAATGACTCAGAAGGCCCAGTGAAGCACTGCTTGAAAGTTGTAGATTTCCAAGACATTCAATGGGATGTCAAAGTCCTTGAGTTTGTGAGAAGGTGAAAAAAAGACTTGAGAGATTCACAAGAATCATGGTGGCTGGGCTTCTAGAGTGGAGTGTCCGGAAGGTTGAAAGATACAGAGAACTGTGCCTCAGACCCACAATGAGGAAAGAGGTATCTGGAAGTTAATAGGGACGAACATCATCCAGCATCCTTTTCAATTGCAGACTGGATCTCCCTTGCCCTGAACCAGGTAGTTTAGGATCAGAGTCAAAATTGGAAGAATTAGGCATGTTATAAGTGGAAGATGGACCTGCAATCCTAGTGGAAGAGATCAGACTGAGGTTTTGATAATTGGACATAGTATTTTAAAAAGTTAAACATGTCTATCCAGGAGCACGAGGGATTATTAACAGGAAGACACTTTTATCCATTTACATTTTGCTCTGATCAGATGAGGATATTACAGGAAAGACAGAATTCTTCCATTGGTAATGGGGAAGGATCCAACAACTAATCATAGCAAATAATAAACAAAAAACATTGCCCTTAATAAATTTTTGTATCATAATTAACAACTATCTTTACTTTAACTTCTTATAATGACCCATGCATCATTTACTTTAACTTGGTGTTGTTGGAAGTTAGAACACATGTCTATCTTTACTTTAACTTCTTATAATGACCCATGCATCATTTAACATTTTCAATTGGAAGATCCATTTAGAAGATAGTAAGTTTCATTTCAAATAAATTAGGAATTCATGGACTACGGTAGGACCTATTTTCTTAGGAAGCTTAGAGGACAACTTTCAGCCTGCCAACTTCAAAAAGATAGGAGTATATGAACATTGCTAAACTAGAATTGGCCTTCAACTGAAGAAGGTATTTAGACGGTTCCAAAGCAAACTCTGAAATGAAGATACGACATGGAACATTATATGGCTGACAAAGGGAAAGCTCGGTGTAAACTGGAAGGACTTGTCCAAGAAGCTGGATAGCTTTGTGTTCAGAGAAACAGACGCTATATATTCTTGCCATTCAAAAATCACAATCATCATTAAGTTTAAATAATGAATTCAATACTTTTATTTGTATATATATACTTGACATTTTTTATTTATATAATTGTATTACACAGAAATAGAAGGAGAGAGCCATCACCGCATTTCCTCATTGCAATCTAGTTCTTTCTCCCTCTCCATCTCCGTGCCTTCCACCAATCAGAAGCAGGTGGCGGTTTGTGTGTTCTCACCTTCACTTTGATGGTTTTTGAGTCAGAATTTGGCACGATTGGACTCCACTTCATGTGCTATGCAGCCCTGAGCTCACCCAGCTTGTTTATCTAGCAGGTGGCAGCCGGCCTCTAGGACTGCTGCGGGCACTGTGCTGGGTTTCCATCTTCTGCTCTGGCTGCATTCTTCTTGCAGGCAGCAGCTGCATCCTTCTCGAGCTATTTCAAGTTCCTGTTGGTGCTCTTCGACTGAGAAAAAAACTAACTGCATTCATCCCCATCAGATCAGGGTTTTTCTGTGCCAGTGTCGCCAGGGGAGTGGAGAGAAAACCTCTCAGTCGGGCTGTTCTCTACAAACACAAATACCTGCCATCTCCTTCCATCGGTGCCGTTGTGACTTTCCTGTGAGATCCACTCTTTTTTATATATAAGGTTTTTATTTTCAGACCTTTGTGTAGTTTCGCAATAATTAAGTTTGTTCATTTTTATCCATATAGATTAGGGATTTGTGCACACTTAAATAAAATTATTGTTGTATCTATCTTATGTTAATTAAGTTCTTAGTTGATTGATTGTACATTTAATCATTTGATTTACTACTTGTTTATGCACATTCTTTCAATTTAATAGTTGAGTATATATAATTGATCAAATTCTAAAAAAATTGTTGTCTCAATTTACTATTTAAAGAAAAATGATACATATTGCTAGCATTTTATGTATAGCTTGAATTAGTTCAAATTGGTCTAAGTGGTTTCATGTTAATTGTATATTTATTTGTAGTTATTTTTTAGTTCATCTATCGTCGGTTTCTAGCCAGGATGACAAAAAGAAAGGGTTGCACTTGCGGTAGGTGACAACCAGCATAAAATTTGTCATTTCTATTTTCATATATTCGAATCAAATTTATACTTGTGGTAGGCCAAGTTGGAGCTCTAGAGTTAGGAGTACCATAGTTTGGGTTAGAGTAACCCCCCCCCACCTAGGGTCAAAGGGTAGAGAGTTTGTTGGTGGAGGGCTTTCAAGGTTGAGGAAGTATTGGATTAGGAATAGCGGAAAAGATCTGTCATCCCATAATCGTCAGAGCAGGAGAGTGTGGATGCCCACCCCTACTGTGGTAAAGTTAAAAGCAAGATTATGTATTGGTACTTGGAATATACGAGTCGTCACAAGTAAATTGATGAAACTGGTAGACACAATGGAGAGGCATAAGATCAATATCGCCCGCATTCAGAAAACCAAATGGAAAGGGAAAAAAGCCAAAAAAGTGGAAAGGTCAGGTTTCAAACTCTAGTACACAAGACAAGTATCTAATAAAAATGGAGTTGGAATCATTTTAGATGATACCCTTAAAGACAAGGTGGTGTTTGTAGTTCATGTAGAGGATAAGATCATCCTAGTCAAGGTGATTACCCGTTTAGAGATAACCAATGTAATTAGTGCCCTTAAAGACAAGGTGATGTTTGTGGTTTAAGAGGAGGATAAAAACATTCTAGTCAAGGTGATTACTCATTCAGAGAACCAATATAAATAGTGCCTATGCACCCCAAGAAGCATAGATTGCAGAATCGGCCGATCCGGATTAGAATTGACCGATTTCTGGATCGGATCGGCCATTGCCGATCCGATTCTTGGCCGAAGGACCGATCCGGAAAGAAGTCCCGGCAAAATCGGTCAGAATCGGATCGAAATCGGAATTGGAATCGAATCATTTTTTTTTCATTTTTTGTTATTCCAGTCAGATCGACTAGGATCGGCCAGAATCGGTCCGAATCGGCCGGAATCGGATCGGAATCAGAATCAGATCGATTTTTTTTTGTTTTGTTTTACTTACCAATTCTGGATCAATTTTCTTCTATTGGATCGGTCGGAATCGGTCCGATCCGATCCGATCGGGATCCTCGATTCCGATTTCGATCCCGCGATCCTTGCCAAGAAGGGGCCAGTAGTAAGTTGAAAGTTCAATTCTATGAGGACGTGATGGTATCATACAAGGAATACTGAATGAAGAGAGCATCCTGATTGGTAGTGATCTCAATAGCCACGTTGGGTCTCAAGAAAGTAGATTTGAAAGCATCCACGGTGGATTTAGGTATAGAGAGCAAAATGAAAAGAAAAAAATATCTTAAAGTTTGCGGTGCCTACGGCCTAATCCTTTACAAATACCCACTTCATCAAAAGAGACTCCCACCTAGTAACATTTAAGAACGGGAGAAGTAAAGCCAAATTGACTCTATTCTTACAAGGAAAGCAAGCCGCACTCTATATAAAGATTGTAAAGACATACCTAATGAAGCGCTCACAACACAATATAAACTCCTAGTCTTAGATTTTAAAGTCCTAAGACAATTACAAACAATGCAGCAAAAGGGTGTCCTAAGATCAAATAACATAAAATGAGAAGAAGTAAGCAAGAGATCTAAACAAAGAGATCGAGTCAATATGGGCTAACATGACATTAAAAATTAAAACAATAAGAAAAACATTTTTGGTGAGTCTACTGGGCGAGGTCCACCTATGAAAAAACCATAATGGTGGAATGATGAAGTGCAAAGAGTAATGAAAAGTAAGAAAGAGTGGTTTAAGAAATTGCTCAACTGTAACATCAGCGAGGTCTTTGAACAATATAAGAAAGCTAAGAGTGAGGCGAAAAAGAGAGTGAGATGAGATAGGGAGTCAGCAAGTAGCAAGTTATATGACAAATTAGACACAAAAAATGTGAAAAGGATATTTACTGTCTAGCTCGGTTAAGGGCGAGGAGATCTTGAGACATAGGACAAGTTCAGTATATTAAAGACATGAATGGGAGAATGTTGACCCTAGACGAGGACATTGAGAAATGGTGTAAATATTACCTTGAAATACTCTTTAATGAACCTATTCTAGAAATTACAATAGAGTCAGAAGGGGACCAAAGGAAAAAGGAGGAGTCTTCCCAAAAAATTACCCCTAAAGTGCATCTTGATCTTGCACTGGGAAGAATGGAGACCTTAAAGGTGTGTGGTCCTGATAACATTCTGATTAAAGTATGGAAGTGTTTGGGTGAGAGATGAGTGGAGTGACTAACTCTTCTCTTTAATAAAATAGTTATCTCTGGGAGGATGCCAAATAAGTAGAGAAAGAGCATCATCATCTCGTTATTTAAGGAAAAATAGGACATTCAAGATTATGAGAACTGAATTACAGAAGTATCAAGCTCATGTGTCATATTATGAAATTGTAAGAGAAGGTTGCAGAGATGAGACTTTGATAGTGTACTGAAATCTCATGAAATCAATTTCGATTCGTGTCAGGTAGATTGACTATTATAAGAATTCTAGAATCGAAATCGGAATTGGTGAAATTCGACTGATTCTCAAGAAAAAAACCAATTTAGAATCAGTCCAAATCATTTTTTTTTCCTTTTTTGCTTCAAAAAAACTCAAAAAATTCAAAAAAAATCTAAAAAAATTACAAAACACTCTAAAAATTTGTTAAAAATATAAAATTAATGTCTAAAATGCCACAACAATGATAACACATGATTGTTATAAATTTATAATATACATGATAAATGATAGTGAAAAAAAGGATATTCCTTTCACCAAAATTGGTGATATTGAGTGTCATCTTCATTTTTGCTATGATCATGAATGCCTCGTTCATTATTATTCCTCATGATCCATGCAAGCCCATATAAAAGTAATGATTCAGTCAGTTGGCTAAAATCATAAGCTATCTATGGATGAATAGTATGGCTAAAAACTTGAAAAAGTAGCAACATCTAGATAATTGATTGCTGCATAATCATCAAAGTACCATTGATGCTAGTGTTGACTTCTTGGCAAGAATGATGTATAAAGCCCAAATCTAATACTCATGCACTACTAGTATATGCACTAGAAAAAGAACCATCACCTCCTCTTCTAAATCCACCTCCTTTGAATCCTCCTCCTCCTACATCACCACCACCACCTCCTTTATGCAAAGGCGTTGAAGGCTGGGTCGGTGGTCTGTACTCTTCCTCATCATCCACTGAGGTGATATTGTCACTTCCAATCATATGACATTGCCTGATGTCAAACTTCCACTTTTCATGTTTTTCTAACTGAGATGAAATGTCAAGGCCCAAGCCATAATGATACATCTTCTTCAATGCTACAAAAAGTCTGTGTGGCCTATGTGCTATTTGCTTTGTTTGTGGGAGTAGGTTATATAGTTGGTGCTGGGGTTGGGACTAAGAGTGGAGATGAAGTTTGGGATACCACTGAAGCTGAAGTTAGGGGTGATACATGTTGAGTATCATGAATAACCTCCCCCATAGGTTCACTCTCAACACCATCAAAGTCCCTTTCAGCCATGCACAATCATATGGGCCAAACTTTGATGGTGCCCTCCCTCCCTTCTCTAACCATGTAGAAAATGGCCTCCTAAAAAATAGTCCACATCCACCACTTAAGGCATCTAGGACTCTGAAGCAACTCTCTCTTCATGAGGCCCTCCTGCAAATCTTACAAATCTCTCCTCTATCAACTTTTAACAAGCCTTGATGTTCTTAACCCTCAAGTACATGCTGTAGTAATAGAACACCAGCTTGTCTAGTCTCTCAAACCTCAGTCTATTCCTTCTCTTTGTGTAAACAAGGTTAAAAGTGCTCATACTCCTCTCGCAATAGGAAGAACTAGTGCTCTAACTCAACATGTGTACATCAATGGAAGCTAGTGAATTCTATCCACTTCTTGTGCTCACTTACACCCATTATTCAGCTACAAAAAAAACCAACAAAATGTTAGTGTTGTCAAATAAGATTATTCTAAGCAATAAATTATTATAACTTAGATTTACATATTGTAGAAACCATGTCATAGAAGTTTCTCATATCTAGAACTGAGTATACTCTGATTCTCATCTTGTATGATTACATCTAAAAAAAGATAAATGTTACAGAGTTGGTATCTTCTTTTTCAAAAATAAGTTCAACATTTATTTGTCACGTACTTTTAACTCGGTCTCTGTCACATCTTGTTGAGCCCTTGAAAGTCTACTAATCACAGCCAATATACCCTCACCATCTCATTGTCATTGCACATATTCTCTCCATATTGGATCTTGGGACATAAGAAATATCATGCATCCAACACATGATGCAAGACACATTTAACAATGAAATGAGAATCTTGAATTTAAAGTCTGTAAAAACTACATGTTGCATACACATCATGGTGCATTGTCCTATCCCATCTGGCATCTACAATTTTTCACCACTTCTTATAGCATCTGTAATTTTTCTCTTTTATCCTAACTTTGTCCTGTCCATGGCATCATATAGATTTTCTATATGATTTCTATCATCTAAGTCCCCTAATCTCAACACATTTACCAATAACTCAATGATAAACAAATAATATTGAATCTTCTCCCAAAAATGACTGTCCATGATAAACCTCTCCATCTATGTCGGGATCTTTACTTGGTCCATCCTATTATACAAATCGGTCATGTGCATTATACATTCCAAAGATGCAATAAACCGTAACAATGTATGTTTGTGCAGATGTAAACTCTCTAAGCAATGAAATTAGTGACAAACCGTGTAGGCCCGAGCCTAATGGGATCACGTCCCTCTATATGTTGTCTTAAGATATGTAGTAATCAAGAATGTGAATAAATTAATGACGTGAAAACTTGAGCCTAACTGACAATAGAAGACATTGAGAGCTCTTTACCAATATTCTCCAACATAAAATTTATAGAGTACGCTGCACAAGGAGCCCAAAATAGATGTTGTCCCTTCTCCACCAACTTCTTACTTGTTGCCTTGTAAGAGATTCATTATCTGTCACAATATCACAACATTCTCCTCCTTAATCTCCTCCACAACGGTATCTATCAAAGAAAATATGTAATCAACATTTTTAAACTTACCAGAAGTATCCACTGACATCAAAAATATGATGCCCTCCAAACAACAAATTAAAAAATTAATCATGGACATCTTTGTAATGTTAGTCCATTCATGACACATCACATTGCACACCCTCACCTTTAAGACCAAGGATCGCGGAATCGAAATCGGTGACCACCGATCTGATCGGATCGGATCGGTCCGGATCAGCTGATCCTCTAGAAGAAAGGGCAATCTCAGATCGGTAAAAATCGGACAAAATTTTTTTATTTTTTTAAATCATAAAAATTCTTAAAAATTCCAAAAAAAAACAGAAAAATCATAGGGAATAAATAAAAAATTCAAAAACAAATTGAAAAATAATGTGGATGGCATTCTATCAAACAATGTCATACAAGTAAGTTCCTTTCAAGAAACTGTCAAATAGGTACAAACTATCCTATAAGAAAGTTAAAATAGATTTTTATAAAATTTAAGTATATAATATATTTATGATTATGAATCTTTTATATATGTGACGGTATAAGTGATAGTGAAATATATTAATATGTTTACACTATCATAAGCAGGCGCGAAATAGTCGCGGATCGAAGGTCCCCCCACAAATTTACCTGTTTAGGGGGCGATTGGCCGCTCTAAATGCCTAAATCGCCTCTACTCAAGGTGGATTATCGGGGGGAGGGGTCCAAGGGGAGCCCCAGATGATGAAGGGGATGGGGGGAAGTGAGAATAAGGATTGGGAAGAAAGAATCAGTCCGATCTCCCCCTTATTGAGGGGAATGGAACGGAAAATGATCCAAAATCGTGTCTTGAATTGATCCAATTCTGAACCTTTCTAATTTCTAGAGAATCGGTTGAGAACGACTAATTCCAGGATCGATCCAGCTGGATCAGTCGAGGATCAACCGATTCTAGCGATTCCAATCGATCCGACAGAAATCCAGGCCGAATCGGTAGTTCCGAACAGAATCGGTTTGGCGTATACCAATCTAATCCAAGAATCAGTTAATCTCGATCCAGATTGGTTGATTCTACAATCCATATTTCAGACTAGTTTGAAATCAGTTATCCATGACTTCAACTCCACTACCTCCTTATCTAGACCGGCTTCATATATATATAAACTATTAGAGAGTTTTAGTCCCATTCGACCTCAGCTATAGCAATCACCATGATCTGAAAGTAAGGGCTAGTGGATACAGGATACCTTCATAAACATACATATATAAAGGCTAAAAAATTATGAAGAAAATTAATTAACATTATAAACTTCTTACCTAAGAAAAACTTGAAAATATATCTTACTGCTCCCCTCCATGGAAGCACTCTATGTAAGAAGAAAAACTTTGAATGCTTGCTTTAATGTCCTATGAGAAACACTCTACTTTCTAAAGCAGCAAAGGTCATATATTGGTGGTGCGGTGGCCAAATATATGGAATGTGAACGATACGCCCTAAATGTCCCCTCTCCTACTCTCACACCCTCACTAGGTGGAGGGTCAGCTGAATTATGAATGATGAAAAGGAACATCCCAAGCACCAGAGTGTCTCACTCCCTCCTCTCCTTTCTCTCTCTGTGTGCATGCTTTCTTGCATGTCTCACCTTCCTTAACTCAAAATTTGTAGAAGATTCATCATCCTCATCCTCAGATATAACCCTGAATTTCCCTTTCCCCTTCCCTTTGTCAGTCGGGTAATCATCTTTTCTCCCTGTGTGCTCGTCATGCAACTCATCTCTTTGTTCAATCCAGATCCCCTCTATAAGACTCTTCCTATGAGGTAAGCCTCATAGCCACACAACTCTACCTAAGATCTTGTCACATTTTTTCATATTGTCACCCAGCCTAACTAACCATGTGTTGTTTCAATCGAAACACTCATGTATTCATTTGCTTCCCACATTACTTGTACTGCACCCTCTTCTTCTCCACATCAACCATGTGACCATGCTCTCACCCAATATCATTGGAATCCAATGCATCAGGGGCTCTTCACTTTACCATTTAATTTTCTTGTTCTGTAAAGTTAACAACTTAAAATTTTAAACTAGAGTATCATATTGACTAAAAAAATGTAAGTAGGATGAAGAAAAGACCGAACAAGGGGGCTGTTCGGTGTGGACGGCCCCCTAAAGGGGGCTGTTCGGCCATGACATTCACCAATTGGGTAACTGTCGAGGCAAGGGGGCCTCAATGCCCATTTACGAGGCAGTTTTAGTCATTCTAGACAAAAAAAGCATGCAAAACGGGAAAGTCCGCTATGAAAGCATCAACATGGGCTTAAAAAACATTGGAAGTAGATTTACAAGGAATGAGTCTCACTAACGAAAGAAAAATGAAAGATTCAAAGAAGAAATCAGCAGAGCCCTAAAAGGAATAACCTCTAAATCACCTAAATCACCCAAGAATCACCTAAATAGCTAATGGATTCACTACCGTAATAGTTGGATTGTGCCGGAATCGATTGGAGATCACTAGAGACACAAGGGGTATTGCCAGAATCACCAACCCATCTTTGGAATCGCAAACCCTAGAACTCTTGTGGCAAAATCAGACCTTCGGAGCCGATTTCGGCCTTAAATGACCAATATCAGATTGATAGTGGGCCTTGGGCCCAATATTGATTCAAACCAAGACTTAGGTTGTCCCAGTCTAATCGATCAGATTGATTAATTCGGACTGATTCTACCAGAATTTTAGGTGGAATCAATTCTTTTGACCTAGATCAGATCAAGATCGATAATCCGATTCTGAAATCGGCTAATTTCGAACCAATTCGACCGATTCTACAAATCATGGACTATGAAGATGCCATCTTCCTAACTAGATCATTAGTAAAGAGATACAAAGATTTGTAGAGAGATCTTCATATAATTTTCCTCGATTTAGAAAAAATCTAAGACCGATTCTAAAAGTTCTTTAGTGGGTGTTAAAAAAGAAGATGGTGCCTAGTGGATTCATTAACATCATCAAGAACATATCCAAGTTTCCTCCCAAGAGGAGAGTCAGGAGCTTTCCCAATGTCAATCAGTTTACCTCTCTAAGCCCATATCTTGTTGTCCCAGTCATAGATGAAATAACTAAGAATATACAAGAAAGTTTACCTTATTGTGTGATGTTTATGTATGATTTTTTTAATTAATAAGACTCGAGAAGGCATTAAAAGTAATTTTAATATATGAGAACCGTGTTAGAAGTTAAGGGGTTCAAAATTAGCAGGACGAAGACGGAATATATACACTTCAGATTTTACGAAATCTTGAGAGTTAAAGAAGTCGAAATAACCTTAAACGGAAAGATCCTCTCACCAAGTACCCAATTTAAATATTTGGGTTCAATCTTACATATGGAGAGAAAATGTGACGAAGATGTCAACTATAGAATTAAAGTGAGATGGCTGAAATAGAAGTAGGCAACAGGGATTCTATACAACTATAAAATCCTCTTAAAGTTCAAAGAAAAATTCTATCATATGGCTATAAGACCCGCCATGCTCCACAATAGTGAATCTTGGGCAACTAAGAAGAAGTATACTGTCTAATTGAGTGTACTTGAAATGCGGCTATTACGGTGGATGTGTGATCACATACGGATAGATAGAAAATCAGCAACGAGTGCATTAAACATATTATAAAAGTTACGAGAATGGAGGATATTGTAAAGAAGAGAAGACTTCATTGGTTTGGTCGTATCAAGTAGTGCCCTCTTGAGGTGCTTGTCAAACAAATCCGATCTTAATGTTGTTGATATATAAGATATGGAGAGACAGTCCCAAGTTAACTTGGTGTAAACATATACAGTATAACTTGGAGGAAAATGAGTTAACAAAAGACCATGGTGAATGGAAAAGACGAATCCATATAGCCAAACCCGATCTTTTAAGACTAAGGCTTTAAGTTTGAGTTAGAGTTTATATTACACAAAAATAATTCTATAAATTTAACAAAAAATAATCCAAAAAATAAAGCATGTGCCCATTCTTTTAAAAAGAGAAAATAGTGATACAAAAGCTTGCTTGACAAGAAGGCAAAGCACTTTCTCTCTTTGTGTGTGGACGGTTCATTAACTTTTTCTTCCTCTTTCTTCATTTTTATTAAAATGTTCTCAACCTTGAGACTTACGCCTTGTCACTATCTCACCGCCTCACAACTCCCCACTTGGAGAAAGCGTAAGCCACATGCTTTGCCAACAAGGCATAAGTTTCACCAAGGAGATAAAACACCTCGCCTGAAGGCACAAGCAGCAGTGCCTCAAGGTCACGACTTTTTAAACAAAGATGCCAACATGACCGCCTTAAAATTTTCAGTTCTGTCACCAGACCAATACAGCTTTCATGCCCTTAACCTAGCAAGAGAACACCACTGCTAGTCATTGAAGCAATTCTTCAATCTAGAAAGAGAGGAACCTCCCAATGGGAAAACCCCATTGGGAAACCCCATCTGCCAGTCATTAGGGTGCCCACGCTGCAGATCTGTGAAGCCCAGTGAAGTTAGTTCATTGATTCAACGCTTGACAGTAATTAATTTCAGAATTCAGGTTAAAACAAGTGTTCATTAAGAGCCTGTTATCTGACCAATAGAGCTATTCTGTTTAAAGGAGCTCTGTTGGTCAAATCATGCCTAGTTGTTGGAACTGCTCAGGTTAGTTACACGGGCTACAGCACAACCATTATTGAAGAGAGCCTCCTGTAGAGTGTGATAATATGCCAATGGAATTGCATACATTATAGATAAAGAAATAAAAATAAAAGCATTGGTCGATACATTGAAATACTGAGTGGTCCAGTCCAGTCTGGATGAATGTAAACAGGGATCACTGCAGCCCAGAAGGCACCAGCGACTGGCTGATGCTGCTGAGGCCTATATGAGAAATGTTTGATGTTGCTGCAGTGCTAAGAGAGGAGATCCAACCCTCTTATCTTTGCCATGTCCCGCTGCTATGTGCATATTGCTGCTCAAACACCTGTGGGGTGCAAGGAGAAAATTTGTTGTTGCTGTTTGCTGGTGCTCTTGCATGCCAGTAGGAAGGGAACAACAGAAACCTTCTCACAGTTCTTACTTCCTGTTGCTTCCCATCAAGGGACTCAGAGAAAAGCCAAAAGGATGCACTTGGAGATAATGAAAAAAAATTGCGAAACAAACCCAATCCACACATGGTTCACATAATCGATCGGTCTTGATCAATGCCGATTCTGGATCGGGATCGGTATAAACCAATCTGATTAAGAGGGGGACTCCAATCCAGGGGCAGATTCCTGCCCAAATCAGCCAAAATCAACCGAATTGGCCTTTTTTTGTTTTCTTATAGTCTTTTAAAAACTGATATGAGCAAATTTCAGTTCAATTTTTCTCTCCTGGAATCAGCCGATAATGCCGATCCAATCTAGCCAATTCCAATCACCAATTATGATTCCACAATCCTAGGCTCTGTAGCTCCTGGCTAGTGCTACAGAAAGAAGAGCTATGGTTGCTACTACCAAGAATAGAACGGATGTAATGAGGAGCAAAAATGGAAGCTGAGAACCGTTCCAGCTCTGCTGTGGCTGGTGCGGTAGCAGCCAACTGTTCGAGGCATTTTCTATGGCTGCTTCCCTCTACAGCAGCTGTTGCCCCACCCAGATTGCACATACGAAGATGGTGCCTCTGAGGCTGCTGATCTTGCAGGTTGTACCATTGTAAGAGGCCGCTGCTGCCTCCTACAGACTGACACTGCTTCTGTGCACCAAGAAAACCTTTGCCATTGCTAGTGGCAACGATAGTACTTGCCAATGCATCCAGTTGTGTTACACATGACCACAGCCACATCTTTATGCTTAAAAGGCTGTTTGCAGTTCAGGCCACATGATCTTCAGAATATACCTTTTAGTACAGGGGAGGGAAAGATGAATGGATCTTCCTAAAGATATAGAGGTAGTCAAGAACTTGAAACGGTCAAGTAGGGCCATGGTTGCCAGCTACTTTTCCCTAAACCTATTCTTCCAAGTCCACCTTTTGTACATTCCTTGAATATCAATACAAGTGTCCGTTTAGTATGTTGGTTAACTCTTGCCATGTTCCTCGTGGTCTTGAATGCTTGGTTTTGTCATTCCAGCAGCAGTGTTGATGCATCAGCAGATTAGTTGACCCATGCTTGCAATCTTGTGCACTCAAGGGTGCAACGACTTGTGTAATGTTGTTGTCATGTTCCATAAAAGCACAGAGAAATGAAGGCCGTTCCACCTAGAGAATTGAAAGGAACCCAGGCGATACTACTTATACTGCACTGCAGCTGTGCACAGCAAGGAACGTGGCATCTAGCAGCGGAGAGTCAATCAGATAAAGAAAGCAAGAGGGGCAGCTGCTCCTGCACACTGAGGAAGAGCGCTGCAAGTGCTCCTGTGGGGAAGGAGTCTTCAATGGCTACAGGGTATCTTGTGGCTGCTCTACCCACCAGGTCACCAGCCTCCACGAAGCTCATCTAGATGAAGGAAGAAACAAAGACATGCAGGGGCCAAGTGAAAAAAAAGGCCCCCAGCAGCCTGTGCACAAGAAGAGGAGGGACAAGAAAAAAACAGAGTATTGTGGCTACTTCTCTCCCCCGATACCAGAACCCCCTCTCTCTTGGCACATTGCCTCCAACAACAATGAAACCCCACTGCTCGAGGAAGAGAAAAAGTGGGCATAGCAGTCTTGCACATTGCGCAAAACTAGGGAAAAAAAGGAGGGAAGCACATGGCAGCTGCTCCTACTGCTAGAAAAAAGGGAGAGAGAGAGAGAGAGAGGAGACGGGAGGCTGCACTCCCTCTGAAACCCCCCCCCCCCAATTGTGCTCGCCAAGATGCAACATTCACCGGATGGCTACCAAGGATTGTCGTCTCGGATCTCGACTTCGTCTCGGAAGCGTGAAAGAGAAGAGATCTCGTGAGATTCTCGGAAAAATCTCGAGAGATCGGATCTCGGATTTCATTTATGCAAAATATACTTTACCCAATGATTGCCATCTCACATCTATATTTTATCTCACGGAGATTGAAGATAAAAGATCTCGAAAAAATCTCAAGGAATTAGATCTTGAAAATACCAATCAATGTGCATGTTTAAATGTAGTGTCATATAATCTCTTTAAAAAGGACAAGAGAACTCATATTAAATATTAAAATAAGTTGTGAGAGAATTAAAAGCGTAATACAGAGATAGAGATGGTGAACTATTGTTAGCATGAGACATACAAAGGATCTTATGTCAGATCAAAGTTTCATCTTGAACAATATGAATAGGAGATTGATAACATTTTGGGTCAATTGTACATATATAGTCAATAAAATATTAAGCTATGAAATTTTATCAAACAATAATGTTTAGATGATTATTTGGATGGATTCCATAATAAAATTGGCAATATAAGAAAGAAACTTAACAAGATCATCTAACAAGTTAGGGATAATAATAGGCGGAGAAGATCAAGGTATCACAAGTACTACATAGATATTCTCGTTTCGGCAATCTCGTTTCTCGGATGCACAGAAGAAAAGAGATTCTCGGGAGATCTCGAGAGATTCTCGGGAGATTGCATTCCATGATGGCTACAAAGAAAAGGAAAAAAAAGGAAAGCAGGAACAATTTTGCCAATTGATCAATGGTCAAAGAGAAATAAAAAAAAGAAAAAACAAAAAAATCAAAATAATAAAAAATAGGGCAGTATAAGACCTATAGTGGGTCTGCAAAATAAATATAATAACAACAGAAAATAAGAAATTAGAAAGAAAAAATTGAAATGAATGAGGAAGAACATGATCAAAGATAAAATAAATGATGAAAATGAACAGAGTCAATACTAAATTAAAATAATAAGCTAAAAATAACAAAAAATATGATGAACAAATCAACTAAAAAAATAAAATATAATATAGAATATAAAATAATAAAAAAAGAAAACAATAAATAATAGTAAATAAAGCGTGCTACGTAAATAAATAAATAACAAAAAAACCAAAATCAAATAAGTACTGGGATAATAATTAAAGTTAATAACGGTAAAAGAATGTGATAATAACAGTAATAATAAAAGCACAACAAAAAACGAAGATAAACAGGAAATGAAAAAGAAATTGAATAAAAAATATAACTGAACAAAGATGAAATAAAACATAAAACCAAAAAAATTGAAGCTTGACAATATGAAAATGAACAACAATGGAAAACAAATGCTACTAGTTTTGATATGTCCAAACCATCTCAATCCTTATTTTAGTGTGTTACAATTGCCACTACTCTCTCATTTTCTCTAGTATATTCATTTTGCATTCTACCTGATCTAGCATGGACACATCCATATTAACATTCTCAATTCTGCAATACTTATTTTGAAAATATGTTTTTCTTTCATTGTCCAGATTTCCCTGCCATACAATATTACAGGCCCTTTAGTTTTATGATAAAATTTCTCTTTCAATTTTAGTGAAATATTAAGATCACATAAGACCAATGTAGCCAATCTACACTTTATTTAACCTGTTTAAATCCTATGGTTAGTGTCCTCTTCACATTCTCCATTTTTTTAAATAATTAAACCAAACATTTAAATTGAGCATTTTGACATAATAATTCTGGCCAGACTCCATACCCCATCATATTTATTTTCGCTTTTATTAAATTTACAATGTATATATTTTGTCTTTGTTCTACATACTATGAAGTCAAGCGTTTCTTTAAAGTTGTAACTTCCTATGCATACCGTTTTTAACATGTATTTTTCACTTCTTTACATTTTTCTCCAGCTAATTGGTTTCATGAATGCACACAATATTAATATTTTTTATCCATATTATCAACAAGACATCACTAAATAAAAATCAATATAAAATGCTGATAAAATAATAAACAATACAAAAAACAAATAAAATAACATAAAAGTCATCTATCAAAAAAACTGAAATCTAAAAACAATAAAAAAATAATAAAGCATAAATTCTCATAAAATTTTCAGATCCAAGATCATGGAAAGACAAAGTTATCCTCTATCACATCCTCATCCATCTCAGATACAAAGTATAATTAACTTTGTATTATGTGTTACTGTGGCAGATAATCAAGAGATGTGGAGCCACCAGCCACCGCTTAATATAATTGACATTGAGTCCATCCAAAAACCAACAGGGAGAAGTCTGACCCTAATAGGGTGTTCGGTCGCACAATAAATTTTTGTACATTTTCATGATAAAAAGTTATATTAAAATAAAATGTGAACTAGCCAATGACATAAAATTGTCATGTTTGGAGGGATGTGATAACAAAAAAGAGTCGGTACCATCTATGATCAAACAAAATGAAAGACCACATGATGAAAAAAGTAAGATCCTCTTTTTTGCCTAAGAAGAAAATCACTTTAAAAACATAAATTTGTAATAGTTGGCAAAACCTCTTTTAACAAGTTTTATTACAAAAATATAAAATTGTAACAAAAACTCAATTTATCATGCAACCAAACACCCATAATTTTATGAACCAACATTATAACATCACATATCTTAAAACATAAATAAATAAATAAATAACAATAAAAAATATCCCTCTTCCTAACATGGAAAACACAAATTTACAATAATATAAAAATATAAATATATAAAACATAAATAAATAACAATAAAAAATATCCTTCTTCCTAACATAGAAAACACAAATTTTCTACAATGTAAGAAAAGAAGAAAGGTATAAAAATAATATATTTATATAAGTTGAAAGTTCAAGATTTCCACACGTTCAACTAGTATTTTTTGTTCCAACCCATACTACAATTTCACATATTTTCAAACCTAAATAAATAAATAAACAAAAAATGCAAAATATCCTTCTTCCTGAAATAAAAAACACCAAATTTTGTATAATGTAAGAAAAAAGAAAGATCTACAAATATTTTTCTATATATGTTGAAATTTTGAGATTTCCACACCTTCAACTAGTTTCTTTTTTTTTTGTTCCTTGAAAGACTACAACAGTATCCGACCTTAGTGATCCTTGCTGCAGCAAAAAAGACTTGGTAAGGAAAGTTACAGGGCATCCAACTTCCAGCTTTGCTACTCACTACTATGGCCTATGGGTGAACAAGAAACGATATGAAGCTCTGCCACTTGTTTTTCCTATCGAAAATATTTTCACAAGATCATGTTCTTCTTGAGTACTTGTCCTTTATTTGCAGCATTCATGATGCTCCTTTGTCTGTTTTTGGATGCCAGTTTACATGGAAGGTTTATTTTGTCACCAACATTTCATCTTGGGTTGTTCTTGATAGGATGATACCAGCTTCCACTCATCTTGTTTTGTTGTTCTCTGACTCTCTGTGTTTATAGTGGCATTTTCTTTATCTATTGTCTTGGTAGAGGTTTATTTCTGTGACTGAAATCCTTTGTCCTGAATCCATTTTTTTCTTTAAATGATTGCACAGTGACTAGTTTTCAGGTTACCTTACAAACAATAATAATAATTTAACGTCATGAAACACACAAAAGTACAAAAAAACAATAATATAATGGTGCCATTATTCAGAAAGTCACTATTTTAGGCAATGATGAAAGAAAATATTTTGTCGGAAATGCTAATATGAGTGAAATGTCACATCTTCACTAAAATAAGTAGAGAAAGGATATTTCAACAGCAGAGAGTTACAAAGATCAGTGAAATTAACAGGTGCCAACTAAAACAAAGATAGTACCTATTAAAGAAGCCAAAATTGGAGACAGACACCGGGAAGGAAAAATTAACCTACTATTCTTCGTTGGAATGATCACAAAAGTCAAAATTACCTCCTTTGCAATTCTGAAAACTGCATCCTTGAACTTCACCATCCAAACCCATATCTCTTCTAACCATCTCGCCATCTTACCTACTTGATGCAGCTAAAAAAGATTAAAAAAGAGGGCATATCAATCAGCAAGAACAATCTTCACATCTAATGACAAAAATGCATGCATAAAAAAAGCAGAATAAAACATCAAAAAGTGGAAAATAGAACTTACTAGTGGCCAAGAAAATAAGAACTCAACTAAGTCTAAAAAGTAATCTCATATTATCTGGGACCAGCCATAAAGATTCCTTTTTCCTCTCGCATCGATTTTCAGTTATTTCTTCAAACGTCTTTAAGTCATATGGATGATATTGAGTTACTCTCCTCCATGTTAGCTTAGATCTACCACATCTTATTTTTGCTTCTACTACCTTGATATTTTCTACTTTTCTATGTGGAGCTTCCTTAGCTCAAGTTAGTAAAATAAAACTTAGAAAAGAAAGACATCCAAACAGTAAAATGAAAGCATTCACTTATAACATTTAACTCCACCTATGTACAAGTTTATTTCTACTTTGTCAATCCAAAGTTAAAATAAAAAAGGTGGGTTACGGTGGGTGACAATCAACATAACAAATTTGTAATATCTCAAGATATGGATTCAAATTATATACATGTTGAAGTATTCCCTTCTTACTGCATGCTGCACCGAAACAGGATGTAGTGAAAAAACAACAAAAGTGAAAAGCATTTCCGATATATGGCATGCCACATAAGCATCAAAATGTAATGTTAAATGAGTAAGATTACTCACAACAAATATGAGTTTAGGTAAATAAATTAATCCATAAGGTAAAGTAACGCATAAGTTTAAGATAAAATATTAACAATAGACAGTTTTGCAGAAAGAAATCTAGGAAAAAAGAAATTGAAAGAAAGATGAGAATAAGGTGACGTTTGATAATGCTAAGATCTAACATATGAAATATGAGATTCACTTCTTACATCTGAACAAGTTGCACAGATATCTGAAATCTTAATGATTAAGATTGTTTGATAAAATATCTTAACCTTAAAACTGAATAGAATAAAATTGTTTTATTTAAAAAATTGTATATGAATCTAAATATAATTTAAAAGAAACTCCTACGTATAAGAATAAGCATCAATAATAAACATATAAAAAATACATTTAGATGATAAAATGTAACTAAAATACTAGATATTAGTAATCAAAAATTTATTTTAAGAATTTACCTAATATTTTATTTCAAACTTAAAAATAATATATATTATTTATGACAAAGCCCATTTTAAAAACTAACCTAATATGCTTTTTATTTCATATAAATAATTTATAAATGTTAGAAAACTATTTAAAATTTGTCTTCACGAAATATATAAAAGCGAAATGTTGTTTTCATTTATATTCATGAGCAAAAAAGAGGTAAAGACACCTCTTGCGTGGTATTTGGAGAGTTAGCAGAAGAAGCAAACACCTCCTAGATGATCTTTCGGAAAAAAAAAAGATATCTAGAGCATGTGGAGTTCAACGTTAACTGGGCATTCCCTTGCTTAGTGGTTCAGAGGCTAATGATCGAAAATAACCGTATTCAGCTCTTAACTCAAAAAAAATATCAAACGGCCTGAACAACTTGAAGTCTGACCGAATCAAACATCAGAAATTGATAAGTGCAAACAAACAGGACCTAAATACTTGAAATATTTAGTCTCTTATAATAAAATTTATAAAATTTGCTGATATATATAGTGAGAGAGAGAGAGAAAATATCAATATTATTTGCATTCATGAAATGAAGTGAAAAGAAAAGAAACATAACAAATAAAAAATAAATGTTACAAACTACGATATGCAAGAAATGACAAAGGTGGTGTAGTATCTTGTAAAAAAGATACCAAATGATAAATAATTAATGTAATTAGTATTTATACTCCACAAATTGTATTAGGAAGTGTAATAAAAAAAACTTTTAGATGGATACCGATGACCTTATGCATATATATAGAATAAAGAGAACATATTCATTAGAGGAGATGAATGGAATAGATGTCATATGAGTCCATGGCAAGGAATATCGTCTCACTTGTTGACCATCCTAAAAATGTCAAAAGTACAAGATCTCACGAGATCATAGAGAAACAAGCATTGAAACGACCGGAGGGTGCAGCATCTATAGTGTCCTCAAGGTGGGAAAGACAGGGCATGTAGATCTAGATTCTAGGACTTATCATGGCCCATTTAAGTGGGCATGTGCAACTCCCCACAATTGTTAACAGGATCTGCAACCTAAGTTGTAGGTCCCATCTAAATTAGACGTACAGGTTTAGGATCTAAATCATCTTAAATCTACACAGTCCATCTTCCCTACCCGGTAGGAAGGGTACAAGGGCACTTCATGGTGCCGCCACCCCCTCCACTAGTGCTTCAAATATGGAACTTTAACGAAGAGTGGAATAGTATTATTGATTTTGTTATAGCCTATGATCTTATAATAACAAATACTCAATTTAGGTAGTTAAGATTAACTATACACATTAACTGTAAGGTTAAAGCATAACGTATGAAGTTGAGTTTAGCTATAAATGTCTTATGTTATTATAAGATTCCACAGAAATCAAAAAAAAAATTATCATATAAGACTTGAAATAATGTATGGCATTAAGAGTTGAATAATGAAGGAAAAGAATGCTTCCAAAACAAGCGTTGTTGAAATGAGAATGTTAAGAGGAATATGTAGCCATACTAGATTAGATAGAATACATAATGAATATAAAGAGAAAATCTGAGAGTAGCAGCATCTGTAAACAATTTGAAAAAAAAAAGAAGATTGAGGTTGTTTGAAACATATTAAACATAAATTTATAAAAACTTCACTTAGAAAAGTAAAAAATACCAAGATACTACAAACAAAATAAAGATGTGGGAGACTTTGTTATCTTAGAGAAGGATAATTCAATATGATTTGAATGTTTTAAATATCTCTGAAGAACAACTCAAAATTGGCGCAAGTTGAGAAAGATAATCCATGTGGCCAGTCGCCATATTATTTGGGATTAAGGCAATGGTTGAGTTGAATTGGGTATTTTGATATCTAACAATGTAAAAATGTATGAGTAAGTTTACAAATTTTAAAGGAACTCCACCAGAAAGAACCTACAAAAATTTTTACTAATACCAAAATATTGTCAAGATTGCCCTTGTGGCATAAAAACTCACATCGCGTCAAATCATATAACCATAGGAAAAGGTAGAAAATCAAGCATAACGATTTTTCCTCGTATAAAGGGTCCATCAAATCTCTGGCAAGCAATATTTTATGCATACATGTCCATTCAGAGGATACCAAAAAGGAAAACATACACAGCTTGGAATATCTCAAGTAACAAATATTTACAAATCAAAGGAAAAAGGTGATGCCAACCAAAGTGGCCCTTGATTATTTTCTAGGTCCATCCTAAAATTCTAAGTTTATATAATACAACTGACATATCTTTAAATTAATATATTATTTGACTACTGTTAATCAACAAAAGTGGCATTAATAATGCATGATCTTAATAAGGCCCTTTTCCCCAAAATATAAACTTTTAATAAGCTCCATAAAAGTGTAATTAGATCCGAACTAAACTAATCCTTTAGAAGGTTAACAAAATGGAAGTACATCAAAATTCTATTCATACATGTAGATAAGTGGCTATGCAGTATGATTGATATTTTTACCTTTTTTGAACGAAAGACACTAAAAGCATCTTTAACCATTTTTGAAATTTAAGCGTCCATGCAATAATTGCAAAGAAACCCCCCCCCCAATTGGAGCTGTTTTGATAAAACAAAGCAGCGTATTCAAGAAACCTTAGCAATGTCCTCCTTGAATACTCAACTCAACTCAAGTCGACCCTTAGTCCCAAATTACTTGAGATCGGTCATATGGATTCTCTTTCTCCACTCATGTCGATTTTAAGTTACCTCTTTAGAGATATTTAAATCATCTAAATCATATTAAATTAACCTCCTTCAAGTTAACCTACATCTATTATATTTTTTATTTCTGTTATTTTAATGTGCTCCTTGAATGCCACAAAATACTTTTGAGCATGTAATCGTGCATTGCACAGAATTTACTCAACTAGATTAGACAACAAAACATATAGACATTTTGCCTTTGCAAATTTTAATGTTTGTCACTTTCAATTCTCGTTTCATTTACATTTTTAGATTCCAATTTTGCAATTATGGTCTAGAAATGTGTTCTCTTATATTCTTACACCTTTATTTCCAAAACTTCAGGGGTTGGACAGGGTGAAATCCTTGCAGCTTCTTTTACGGAAATTGATTGATGCAGCAGTGAATCAGAAAGAAAATAAATAAAAGATCTACAAAATCAAATAAAGAGAATAACCACCCTGAGCTACAAAAATAAACCATCCTTACAGGAGAAGGCTCGTACAAGACAACAACCTAGACATCAAAAAAGAGAATGGATCATTATGATATTAGCAAAAATTTTACAATGAGAATTATGACAAAATCTTCGTAAGTTTTAACATCAAAAACAATTTTCTGGCAGAATCCTCCTGTTGTAACCATCAGAAGAAAACTATAACCAAAGAAAAAAAATTATCCCAAATCTCTCCTGATCTCAAAAGGTCATATCTGGTCCAAACCCGAAAACCCGTTACGAGGTATAAAAGCACCACATAACTATGGGCTAACTAAACTCAAACCTTAATTCCACATAATTTGGGGTATACAGATTTTCTTTCTCCAGTCAAGCCAATTTTGAGTTATTTCTTCAAAGGTATTTAAATCCTCTAAAGCATATTGAATTACCCTCCTCTAAATTAGCTTAGGTCTATCATATCTCTTTTAATTTCTATTATTTTGATATTTCTACTTTTCTAATTTGAGCTTCTTAGATCTATGTTTAACATGCCCAAATCATCACAACCTCCCTTCTTTCAATTTGTCTACAATTAATGTTACTCTCACATTTTTCTCTAATATATTCATTATGTATTCTATACAATCTAGTATGACCACACATACATCTTAACATTCTCATTTCATCAACACTTATTTTTAAAACATATTTTTCATTTATTGCCCAACATTTACCACCATGCAACATTACAAATCTTATAATTATGTAATAAAACTTTTAATTTTGTGAAATCATAAAATCACATAAAATCTATGTACCTAATCTCCACTTCATTCATCTTGTTTTAATTCTAATGTTAACAGACTCGTACAATTCTCCATCATTTTGAATAATTGAACCAAAATATTGAAACTAAGTACTTCGAAAATATATTGCTCCATGTAAACTTGCTCTATCTTCTTCCCTTTGATTTTATTTAAATTTATATTGCATATATTCAATCTATGATTTACTTATATTGAAACCCTTAGACTTGAAAAAGTTTGTCCACAGTTTTAATTTACTATTCATTATGTGTCTCATCTATCAATACACTATTGTCTTCAAATATCACACACCATAGTACATCATCGCGTATATTCAATGTTAATTCATTTATAACTAACGCAAAAAAGATAAGCACTTAATACAAATTATTGATGTAAATCAATTGAAAAAGGAATATATCTCGTTTCTCCTCCAAGCATGCATCAAAGGTTGTTTCATCATTTATATCTTTTATCACTTGTATACACGTAAACAATATCATATTTCACTCTAACACCCATCATAAAATATCTCTTGAAACTATATCATAAGTCTTTTATAAGTCAATAAACATTATGTTTAAATCTTTTTTCATATCTTGATATTTTCCTATCAAACTTCTAATAAGATAAATATTACCCATTGTAGAGTGACCAGGAATAAATCCAAATGTATTGACTAAATTATTTGTACAATCTCATATTCATCACCCTAAAACTCTTTCTTATAATTTCGTAGTATGATTCATTAGCTTGATCCCTGTATAATTTAAGCGATCTTGTATATGTTAATTTTTTTAAAAATAAAATAAAGATGCTCTTTCTTCATTAATTCAATATTTTCCTGGAGATTAAGATTTTGTAAAAAAACGAATCAAGCATTCCACCCCTAAATCTTCCAAACATTTACATATTTCAATAGAGATGATACCATGGCCACACACTTTACGTGTTTTCCTCTTCTCAACGCTTCTTTAACTTCTAAAGATTTAATTCTTTGAATATAATTTAGATTAAGGTTAGTTATATTGTCTATGCATTTTATGTTGAGAGAGAGGTTTCAAGATCCTAACCAAGTTTCTTATACATTAATTTAACAGGCTCACCTCTTACTCATCTAATAATCTCTTTTTCTTCCATTTTTGTTATCATGTACCATTCATAAGCTTTGTAGTTATCACATTGGGTAATGTTTTATACCAATCTCTCTTATTCTTTATTGTCTTTTGCACTTCTTCATTTCACCACCATGTCTCCTTTTTTAGGTGGACCATATATTGTAGACTCTCCAAGTACTTTTTTAACTCTTTATAATATGTTTAGCCACATTCATCCACATAGCATTGACTTATACATCTAGCTTCTAATCATTTATCTTAAAAAATTCATTATTAAATGTTTGTTGTTTTATCCTTTTAATTCGCACCATTTTATGTCACCAAAAGTCTTCATTTTAGAATTGTATGCATTTTGATCATAACATCTAAAACTACTAACATGTGTTAGCTTATTAAAAATTCATATAGAAAAACTCTGTAGTCTTTGCAAAAGACACGATTATTCTTTTAAAAAAAATTGAAGTTGATTTGGTTTTTATTTTATCCACTTTGAAATACTACTAAATGAGATTCTCTTTTATCAAAATGGATATTTATTAGTATATGATCATATGCCTTAGCAAAATCATGGATAAGTATCTGTAAAAAGATCACCTTCTCTGAGAAATATCCCAAAGAAACAGCTTTCTGAGGGGAATTCCTTTTGTTTTAAAAGTGAACTTGGAATCACAAGTTATTGCAACATTAAAAAAAGAGCCAGAGAGTTGTACAACGAAAAAGAAGTCTATCAAGTTCCAGCTAAAGTGATCCCAGGTCTATCAACTCCCAGCTAAAGTGATCCCCTCAGCCAATGATCACCTCTGTGACAGCTAGTCTTAATCCTTTTCTGCAGCCAAATGGAAATAGAAAAAATATGATGACCATTTCCCACATCAAGAAAGGCAGCACATCTAAAGAAATGTGTTATCCAAATGCCTCTCCAAAGTTTTGACAACATGCCTTGAATGGGGATATATCTAGTTCTTTCTGAAGCCCATAGTTTGCTCTAATTGATACCCAAAATATATTTTGTTCCCTCTCGAAGATCCACACTTAAAAGCAAATCCTATTGATTAAACGGCAAACCCATTTCCCATACCAGTTTGCACAATATTTTTCATCTCAACAAGTTAGCACCTTTATCAGTCCAAAGCTTTCCTTCCAGAAGAAAGATGCCCAAATAGCTTCTGGCTTCATAGTAGCAGTCTTGGGTATCTTTAGAATGAAAAAATGATATGTTAAAAAACTAAAAAATACCACTTTAGACAGCACTAATCTACTTCCAGTACCAGCTAACAATGATTTTCCCTTCCAGCAATGAAGTCTGTCTTCGAACCTGGTTCTTCTTGTGTTCCAATCAGCATACTTAATATTATCCCTAGACAGAAGCAAGCCCACCTAATCCATTGGGAACTGCCCCAGTTGCAGTTGATACTTGCCATTATGGGTTTTCATGGTTCAGTTTGGTTTTTGAGAATTTTTTCTGAATTAAATAAAACCAAAGATATGACTTTATTAACGTATAACATATAAGCCTATATATAGTTTTATTTCATTGGTTTTAAATAAAAATTTATTAAAATATAGTATATATTCATATATATGATTAGTTTTACCTTAAGAACCCATAAAAAATTATTTTTACATGAAAGTGATAGCTAAAATAAACATTCAATATAATTGGGTCTATACAGTTTACCAGTTAGATTTGATTTGAAGCATCTTTGAAACCAAACGAAAATTTGGTTCTGTTTCAGATTGAACCAAATAGTGAACACCCCAACTTGCAAAAAAACTTTTTTCCCCAGCATGTGTCTGCTAGTATAAACTTCTGATAATTATTCTAAAGACCAATAGCTGCCTCTAGAAACATTAGTATAGCCATCACATTTATTACTTTCCCTTCCTTGGCAGCAGTAAAGAACAACACATCATCAACATAATGGATAGTGGATATATGTAATAAATACTACATATTGACTTCTTGAAATATTAATGCCTTCAATCAGGCCTATGGCTGCTGCTTTTGCCCAAATTTTGGTGAGGACTGGAATTAGGATGACAATCTCCCCGTCTAAGTATATGGTTTGCAGGATTAGCTGATCCTATCAGGCAAGGCACCAGCCATCTGTTCCCAAGGCAGGAACCTGATCATGGTCTGACCTTCGGCCATGATCATCATGGGTCCAGCCAGATTGTCCAGAATCAGCTTTGTCCGATCCAACTGAACCAGCTTGGTCAGGCTAAGATTTGCCAGGATCGGATTATCTAGAGCAAGGATTGGCCAATCACCACTCAAAATCAACCGGATAGAACGATTCCAGCCTGGCCGGGCCAAGTTAGATTGAGTCATGGCTGTGTTGGACAGAGTTGGACCAGCCGACTCTTGGAAGATTCTAGGCCTCCAGTGGATTTGGCAATCTGATCCCAATCCACAATTCCTTTTCTAAGCTACCCCCAGATTAGTAGTACCCCACCAGACACTACTTAGTACTTATAAAGGATTGAGAACCTAGTTTTTGAATGCACCACCACCACCTCATCCGATTGCATCACGTATGGTCGAATCTTGTTAGATACATAGCACAGAATAAAGACTTAATTGACTCATCAAACACCTTATTGAAGTCTATCTTCATTCTTGACCAGATACCCTTTAGAGTTTGGTCCAGTCAGTCACATTCATTCAACTTCTTAAGGGCCATCTCCCACCATTGCCTGAACCAAGCTTCTTCAAAGTGGAATACATGGCATGTAGTTCTAGATCATTCACCATTTGAGAAAATAGCAATTCTTTTCCAATAAAAAAACCATGTCCATAGTTCCTTTTTTGGTGGTGAGTTCCAACTTTTCACATGATTTCAATGCTTGTCGGTTGTACACATTTTCCTTTTCTCAACCATGTTTTGGGGTTTCAAGGTCCCAGTTATCTTTATTTATGTACAATGGAACCATCCACCACAAAATATACAATAGGATCATCCACCAGGAAATAAGATGTATCCTTGTACAATAGAATCATCCACCGGAAAATGGTGAGACAGTAATGAATAATCAACATTCATGAGAAATTAACATTTGAAATCAACAGAATTCTTCATTGCATTTTGCACAAGCCTCTTTAGTAGTAATTCCTGTGACATGTCGAATCAATTAGAAGAAATTGAGCTATTTAAAATGGGATAAGATATTGAATCCTCAGACATCCACTGATGCATTCATGGTTTCCTCAGAGAGATAAGCAAAAAATGTGAGGGAGGTACAAGACTGGAGGGTGGTTGGAGGTAGAAGATTGTTAGCTGGTTTCATAGTTTCATACATTCCCACTCTAAGACAGTCAAAATCTTTGTATCAGTTGAGTGATAATCCATGTTCATAACAGTTTGGTCAAAGGACTACTTTGATCTACATCAGAGATTCAGATCATTATGTAATAATCTTTGGTACTACAAAAGGTGCTCACAGGAAATGGAGATCTTTTAGATTTGAGTTAGCATATACTAAAAATGAGGACTTCAAGACTCTTGTTGAATGATGAGGAAGAGAGACTTCTAAACATGAAAATGCTTGTAATATGCCAAGAAATGAATTGAGGTGGATCAAATAAAAAATGAAATCAAGTGCCGTCAATTTCAGCAATGCTTCCAAGACCTGGTAAATGTTGCCTGGTCAAATAGATGCATATGAAATTAAAAATGGAATAAATGACCTTGCAGTGGAGAAAAACAAGGCATGGTTAGAAACCAAAGAGACATTATACTTGGGTTCAAATAAAAAGGATTCAGTTACAGCACAGGAGGGGGCAGAAACACTATCTTCACACTTCGGCAACATATAGAAGAAGAATTAACTGCATTTCTATGAAACAGATTGTAGAATAAAGTTACTTCAAGAAAAATGGATCAAATTTAATTTAGTTGAGTTCTACGAACTAAATTACGGAAGAGGACTGAGTGGAGACTGGAGACCTCTGCTCAAGACTCAATCATTTGAGAATCATTCTAATTTAGGGCCTGCTAATTTTGATTTTGAACTTCTCAGGGGAAGATGTCATGGAAGCAGTTTTCAGCCAGGAAGCCAACGAGTTTCCTTGCCTGGATGGATATGGACTTCTTCCAAATTTAATGGGATGTGCTAAAAGGTGGCATTCTAGCTTCTGCTCATGGATTCCATAATTATCAAGCACTTATCATACCGATCATTCTGATCCCAAAATAAAGTGGAAGTTGTTACTATTGGTTTCAGGCCTATATTTGTGATTAGTGCTTTTATAAGATCCCTTCCATGGTATTGGCCAACAAGATTAAAAGGGCTTTATAGGCCATAGATCTGAAACAATCAGAATCTATTCAAGGCAGACAAATCCTAGATAACATCATGACAACATATGAAACGACACATGATAAAAAAGAAAAAATGAACGAGTATTGGGCCTATAAAAAGATTCTGAAAGTTATGATGGTTCAGTTGAAGTGCATGATCTGAGTAATGCACTTAATAGGATTCCATGCACTGGATAAGGTAGATCGGGAACTGCATCCAATCAGCAAGTTATCACTTTCGATGACTGGAGAGCCAGCCGGTTATGTTTCTAGTTCCTAGATGATTGAGGTAAGAGGATCCTCTATTCATGGTCTTTTCTTGCTTGACGGACAACTTGCACTACCTTAATAAAACTAAATGAGAAGTGTGACTCATCAACAATATGCTGATCATCTTCATCATATGCTGCTTTTTAGCTGCAAGGGTCAGAAATAAGGTGAAATGGAATCCAAAATTCAATTCCAATTCCATTGCCACAAAAATGATGGATTTGAAATTCATTAATATATCTATAAGCTATCAGAATTGAAATCAAAAATTCCAAATCAGAATCAGAAACAGTCAATTTGGTATGTCACCAATTTCTATAAATTTTAACATATACCTCTAAATTAATTTTATAGTAAAATAAAAATAGACAGATTATAAATATTATGACATATAAAGTAATAAAAATAAATATACAAATTCAAGCTGACTAGATCAGGATTTAATAGTTAAACAAGATTAAATAGCTTATATTAAATAAAAACCTTGTGTAGTGTACATTTGGGAAATATTGAACCTGGATCCAATTTCAATAATGGAACACAATAATCAGAATCAAAATTGGAATATCTTAAGCCTTATCAGAGTAAGAGTTCGAAACACCTAACTTTACTACAAAATTTGACCCATTGGCAGCCCTAGAGGGGAAGTGCTTAGATTGAAGGCATTGTTAAAATTGGTATAATAATCATAGTAGGCTTAAAAGTAAGCTTTCACAAAAGCGATCTATCAAGGGCAAAGTCTCCAAAAAAGAAGCTTTATTATTCTCAGCACTTTTGGGCACTCCATGGTCTTCTTTACCTATCACCATGAATTACAATTTCTTGAGAATGTCTTAAGAAATATCTATCCATTCCTCCAAGAAATGACCTCAGAATGGTAATATATCAATATCTTTGATCCTTTAATTTCAAACATTTGTTGCTACCTCGACTTCTCAACTCCATATTACTGTCAATTGCCTGTGACATTCCTCCTATCTTTCATTCCATTTTCTATCATTCTTTTAGTTAGATAATCTCTTTAAATTTGTTTCATATGTTGACAACTCCATTATCGCATCTAGATATTGTTGTCTCATGTTTTCACTATATTTGGTAAATTAATATTTTTAAAGTACTATATGTGTAAAATTAAAAATTGACCAAAGATGTCACACCAATCCTTCTAGGTTTCAAAAAAATCTCTTGAAATCTTTTCTAACCATATGACTCGAGATGAAGCTTAGACCTAACTTGAGATCCCCAATCCCTTGATGTGTCCCATGCATAGTTGTCAAGACAGGTGCCTAGGCACCCCAAGTCTTCTTCTATGACTAAAAAAAATTTTTTGGGAGCTTTGCCCAACCTTATATGGAGGCACTACCCTTGACCCCCACAACTTGACAGCACAAGTTAATCTGCAATTTGTGGGCACCTACTTAATGATAGTGCAAACATATTATTATATTTCATTATCACTTATACTATTGCATAGGTTTAATATTTATAAATATATGTTATATACTTAAAAAAATACAAAATCCTTTCTTAAGCCTCTTCTCTCTCTCTCATTTAATTTATCAAGATTAGTTCTTTCCCAAAAAATATACCCACATTTAAATTCTCTCTCTCTCTTCTCTCTCATTTATGCATAATTACATAAATAAAATCACACATTTACATGTATGAACACAAACATTTACATTCAATTATAACAAACAAATATATGTATAAATAAATATATATATATATAATAATAACATCTAATTTTATATTTGTATATAAATATATATAGTATTAATGTCTACTTTTATATATATGGTACCCTTGGAGGATTTGGGTGCCTTGTCTCCTTGACAACTATGGTCCATGTGAACAATAGTCAACCTCCCTACATTTATGCCCCAGTTCTCATCAGCAAGTCCCATTCCTGGTCTTCAGTTCTATTGTCCCATTTTGAAAAGACTACCACCCCATATCACATGTATCTGCACTTGCACTAACATTTCCGAAATCCAATCTATTGAGGTTTTGCCAAGATCTCTCCAAAATCTCTTCTCTCTAATTCTCGGAGACGAAATGAAGATGCAATATGGCAATTATTGCCCATCACCCATCCTGATCATCCTCTATTAAATGTGACTTGTGGTGCTTGGGATGCAAGAGGCAAGTACTACAAATTTTCAAAGTAAAAATTTGGGGTTAGAGGCTACCTCCTTTCTACTAGTGGCAAATGGGTCTTAAAATGTCAATGTTATCAAGCATTGCACTGTTCTCAGTTAGCAAAAATTTAGAAGCTCAGAGTTGCATTTTTCGGCAAAAAGATTCATCAGAATGAGAGAAAAACCCACTTTATTAAATGAGATCGGACATTTATTAACCCTTAATATTGGCGATCTTGATTCTTGATTAGATCTGGAGGCTAAAAGACTTGACTCAGATCCTGCAGTGTATGAATTAACAATCCTCATTGCTACCACATGGTCATGGTATTCAAAGTGTGGAAAGGCATTGTGTCAAATGTTGGTGTTTCAATTGTGCTTTCCTTACTGTTATCAGTAATGGTCATCCTATTTTTTTTTGGAAAGAGACGTGGATAGAAAAAAATGTCACTCTGAACATCAGATTCGCAAGCTTGTTTCAGCTGTCACTCTCAAGCAATTGCGGGTGATGGAGTTCAAAAAAATATTAATAAATATCCTAGTTGGAACCTTTGTTTCTCTAGGAACCTTTTGCAACATGAAGAAGTGCAGTTCTGCATCTCTTCCAGCTTATTTATTTAGTCGAGATAATGGATAATGTAGATGATACTAAATATTGTTATGGCATAGTAGAGGCACTTCTTCTGCTTCTTTGGTCTCCAAGATGCTACACAAGAAGGGTTGTAAAATAACTTTGGCTGAGAAAGTTTAGAATAATAAGCTCCTTGATGGTAGCTAATTTGACTTGGATAAGGGAATCAAAGGCAAGATATTGTAGGTTCAATGGTTCCATATATTGTAGGTTCAATGGTTCCATAAAGAAAATCAAAAATATCTAGGAGTTTCTCTTCTTATAACATAGTAGAAACTTTGTTATTTGAGTAGTGTTACCCAGGCTGATGGGTCCATAGTGCAAACTTAGACCTTGGTATTGATAGTAAAAAATTTTACTGCTTGTTTAGAATGGCTGCATGCCAGCTACGTTGATAACCTTATCCAAGTGCTTCCCTGGTTACAATGGTCATGCAGTTCTCTGTATAGGATGCTGGTAGCTGCAAGTCAGATCAGTTGGTGGGCACATTGGGTGCTTTGGCCATAAAATGAAGGTGATTGTTGACTATAAAGAAATTGAAGTTGATAAGGTAGTTAGTCAAGAGAAGAGTATGCTGACTGTGGTTGTGAATAATCACGGCTGCTTCTTGGTGGTCAGCCTAGTAACACAAGACTCTGAAGGAGGGCCTTGACTTCCAACTCCATTGTTGTCACTTGTCAGAGATGAAAAAGTGAATCTGAAGCTGCCACAATGGAATACGGAGGTTAGATCATTTGTAGCTACACAACCTTCAGCATCCTGGTGCATCATAAGAGGCCTTCCGCTTCAGGTTAGAAAAGTGGGACATGTTAAGAAGGTAGATTTGCAGAGTTTTAAGGGGTTGATATCGATGGTGTGAGAGTTAGAGTGGAGGGTGAGGAGATCAAGCTGCTGACTAAAATAGTGGCTAGAGTAGCAGCTTGGCGACAATTGGGAAGAAATGGGAGTTCAAAAAAAAAAAAAATTGTCCACTCATGGCCTTGCAAGCAGTCATCAGTGAACAGGTTGTGAACAATGGTTCAAAATCGTTGCAAGTACAAGGAAGAATCTTGTCAGGATGCTCTGGCAACTTCGTAGATGGTTGAGAGAAATTTATGAAACCGAATTAGCTATATCAAGTTGGCAACGAAGCAGGTGTAACTGCTATGCTGGTTGCTAAGATTGCAGACAAGGTAAAGTAACTGGCACTAGAGACAATAGTGCAGGAAGAAGAAGCTCAGTTTTCACGATGCAAGGTATGTTGTTTGGAGTTTCCTGGAAGCAGTAATGATGATCACATTGGGTGTGTCTTCGAGTGTCAGATAATTTCTAGGTTATTTTGATGTTATGGAATCTTAAGGTGACTAGCTAGATAGGAAGGTTTTTTTTCTTTTATAATGGCTACCTTAACTGAGCACAATTCATTAAAAATCTAAAAAGACACTAGAGGAGAAGTGGAGATTTTGGCTATATTTTTGCAATGAAGATGAAGCAGAAGCATCACTTTCTAATACACTGAATATTTTATGTTTCAGGCAAGGATGATTTTTTTTGGCAACAGGCAAGGATGATAATGGTATCCATGGAGTGTACCCAGCATTCAGGTATGATGATAAGAATATTAAGAAATCCGGGACTTTTGCTTGAAAGGCAAGTTGAACCAGGAATTGCTCATACATGTGAAGTATCACCTTTCTGAGCTGGATCCTCTTTTTGAAGTGCAACCAGGTTCTAACAGATTCCTGCTCGTCGGGCTGCAGACAAAGAAATTAGATTATTGAGGATGAAGGATCTGCAACCAAGAGACAGACCATCCTCTTAAGACAATTTTGCCTCCCAAATACTTCTTTGGCTGCAATCGTCAGTTGGTGGTAGATGACAGACTGTTTCTCTCTTTCATCACTGAAGAAGAGGCAGGCAAGTTATTTGCATTAGTAGGTGGTAATCAGTGCTTTAATCATGTACAGCTTACTCGTTCTGCAGGGTAGGCACACAAACAGTTCCTGCAAGGGATACTCTGTTGATGCTGCTTCCTTTATGACTCTCCACTGGCTGTGACAACCTCAAGCTGGCCTGACATACATTGTCAATTCAGGTTCAGTAGTCACCCAGTGCATAAAGAGAAAAGTGGTCCTAAGTTCTCAAAAAGGTTCGGAAAGAATGTAATATCTTAGTACGTATAAGAGAAAGGTAATGGAAGGGTTAAGATCAGCAAATGGGACAAATCCTTTGCACAAAACAATAAAGATACTCTGGATTGCCTTTGGCCTAGAATAGTTAATTGTAAAGAGTTTTAATTGATAATCTTAAAATTTTCTTTCCTTGGAACATTAGGGAGCTTAAAGATGGTGCCAAAGTGATGAGAAAATTGATTGCAAAGAAGCAGATTGATGTGCTCCATGTGCAGGAATCTAAATTTTACAATATGAATGCTGAAAATTAATATATATGTTGGGGGCTCTTTGCTGCAAGGGTTGGTGAGCAGTGTTAAAAGGGGCCTAATTGTGTCATGGGATCGGGCAGTTCTTGACATAGTGAATCGTTAAATTGCCAACTTAAGTATTTCTATGAATTTGTCATGGCAAATCTGGCAATTGTTGAGTTCTAACTGGTGTTTACTACCCAAGATCTCATTTCAGAAACAAATCTTCAATCAGAAATTCTATACCATTTCTAAGAGGTTAGCATCGGTCCGGCAGACTTCAACACGGTCCAGTTGCCTGGTGAAGTTTCAATCGGCTTGAGGTGGTCTTCCAAAATGGAAACATTTGAGAAGTAGATAAATGATGAGGCCCTTGTAGACTTCATTTCTTAAATAAGAAGTTTACATGGCCTATAAAGCATGCTAATGCATTGGGGTTGGGGAAGTTCATAGGGCTTTCCATGGTGTGTGCTGTGATCATTTGCCCTATTCTATTTCATATTCAGAAACATAGAAGGAGAAGCAATCAGCTCAGGTTTGAGTGTGAAACTTTGCTCTTTTATAAGGCAGTTCTCCAAATTGCCTATTGCTCAGGGGCATCTTTGAGTTTTATCAAGAAGCTTAAATGAGTCAGAACTAAATTGAGATGTTAATGCTGTCCATAGTCAAGACAGCCAAATTAAGAAGTCTCTTCTCCTTCAGCTAGAAAATAAAATATTAAGAATTGAAGATGATTTTCTTTCTTCTAAAGACATTCAACTTAGGTAGAGGCACTGATTTCACAATAACTATGGGCTACAATACCCTAAACCCCCTAAGAGGATGAGTAGTGAGGGAGGGGCTTCGCATTATGTTGCCAGGTATAATTTTTGTGAGATCCAAACTGGGATTACCACAACACCAACTAGTGTTTCAGATAATATCAGATAATCATACTAGTTCTGGGCGATAGGTTCACAGATAGAGATCAGAAGAAATGCTTTGAATTTGAGCTGAGCTGGACCAGGCATGATGAATTTTAGGGTTTAGTCAAGGAGTGAATAATAGCAACCCAGCAGAATCATCAGCTTGTTGAAAATTTCTATCTTAACCGACTATGGACATAAATTAAATAAAAATGAGATGCTGCAAGAATCAGATAAATTGATTATCTATTAAAGAAAGATAATGAGTAGCTTGTAGAGTGTAGACACTGATATTCTGAAAAACCAAGATGTGAAGAAACATTATACAAGCTTGTTGGTATCAACTGCCTGATAATGATAGTCGTCTATCTGTAAATGGGTGGAGACATGTCTATGCATACCAGTTAGGGTTCTCTTCATGTACGGGGCTTTATTTCATTAGTTTCCTTTTTTTTCTTGCACTATGATAGTTAGTGCCATATTTTTATTTGAGACCAAATCCCAACTTGACCATCCGCTAATACAACCTTCATTCATGCCACCACCATGTGCAGTTTTAGTCAGTTCAGTGCTCAGCAAAATGCACCTCCTTGGTAGACTCAAAAAAGGGTCACCACTTTTCTCCTTAATGAGAGTGCCAAGATAGTAACAAACCTATGATTACCGTGTGGTTGAGCCACAAACTTCATAAGATCCCCAATACTCATCCCAATAGTACTTTGCTTTAAAAGTCAACTTTATTCCTGTTTTATCTTAATGTATCCCTTTATATTCTGGTAAATCAATCATAAGGGCAATTATGGAGAGGTCACATCAAATGGAAAACAAAAAATGATGTTTAGGGTATAATCTTAATTGAAAGATGTCCCTTGGATATAAGATCGAATTCAATGAAACTAGAAAATGGATCTGTTTGGCAATGAGTTAAGACAAACATTTTATGAACTTGAATTCCCATGTAAGAGGTTAAACGGTCCAGCAATCAAAATGATCTTTGGCGCATCCACCAGTTCCTCATGTCAGTGGGGGAACCTTTTTGGGATTAGATCATTATCACTAGTATCGAGTAGTTGAAGATTCTCATAAAAAATACAACCCAAAATACAGTTTGAAATGACTTGTTGTAACCATGAAAATCTTAGAGATCAGCTTGTTAAATGTGGAACAAAGGTTGGAGGAAAGATTAATGCTATACAAATGCTGGCAGGCAACATACAAATAGACGAGACAAGATACGCTATCAAATACTCAGGCATCCTCTGATGGAAGAGGCTTTAAAATGTGATGATTGGACCACTATAGTAGATAATCTTTAAAAGGGCTACAAGAGCTAAGAGGAAGACTGTTCACCGACTGCTGTGCAGCGACATTATCTAAAGCAATTCTCTCAAATTTGCCAACCCTATCATCAATTATTAGGATCGCATTGCTAGACACAAAAGATAAGCCTTCTTCTAACAGGGGTAACCATCCAAATGGCATGCAAACAAAAGAGAGAGAAGCAGGCTTGTACCCAACCAACAATCTGAAAAAGACCCTGATTCCTGTTACAGAAGCAGATTGAAGGACACGAACTCCCTATGGTGTCAATAATATGAAGGCAAATGTATTGAAATTTTCAAGAAAAGAATTTCACCAAAACTTTAGAATTTTCAGCTGCTCAATCATGAAAGGTAGAAAAAAATTTGGTCTTGGTACCACTTTTTGGACGACACATTGAGATAGAATAGGGCAGTAGACAATTGAAGGATAGGTTTCAATGACACTTCTGAATTTTCAGGTGCTCAACCAATTTTGGCAGAAAAAAATGTTCTTGGTACCACTTTTGGATGATATTTTGAGGTAGAATAGGGCAGCAGACAACTGAAGGATAGGTTTCCTTACATGTTACATCCTATCGCTCTCAAATTTTTAACAGTTCCATTTGGCAGATATCCCTCTAATAAGCAGGTTGCATTCTAAGGCAAGAGAGTGTACCGTCAGGAGTTATTAAATTCAATAATTTATACATCTATGTAGCCCAGTTTATGTATTATTATGATTTATGGCAAAAAAGGCATATTCCATCTAATATTTGCTACTCTCACCAATAAATTAGCATAAGCTCATGTGGAAAATAAGATAATAAAAAATTAGTCTTAGGTAATGATTATTTAATGCTTATTAATGAGTAATGCTAATGCCCACCTAAAAGGTAAAGGCAACTGCATCAAGATCAAAGAACTAGGTGGGAAGGAGCCACCTCGCCATGACTCTGTGCCTAGGTAGTTGCCTCAACCACATCTTGACAACACATTTATTTCTCTTTAGAATCCCCCAGGTAATCATTTTTTATAAAATCCTCCAGTGCACATTTTATGGATTGGAGGTACAGGATGTGGACCCGTGGTGATTAATGTTGCTTAGAACAACTTTTGTTAAAAATGTTTTTATGATAGTTGATGCTTGAAGTCCCATTTCTTTGAAAAGCTCCCTGACATCCTGTGTACGTACAAAGAAAATGATGATCATTTTTTATCAGTTAACCAGATCATTATTGCTGCCTGGTTCCATACTAGAACTTTGTTGCACATTTATGAAATTAAGTATGTTGCATATTCACCTGGTAGTTGTGAAAATATCCATGATCATCTTAAATGATGGCTGAGTGTTTTCCCAATAAATTAAAAAAAGGTGATGATTAAGTTCGGTCCCTTGTTTACCTTATTTTTTTCTTAAAATTGAAAAAAACAATTTTGTATTAAAAAACTATGTACATAGGCATAGCAGCCATGACAACAAAAATGGCAGCGCAGAAAAAAAGACTACATAAACAGTTGTTGATTGTGTTGGTCTATTAGGGGGGAGATATAGAAAATTAATCATTGATGACAGACATTCCTCTTTGGACTTGCTTTCTAAAGCATGATCTTCTATCTTACAGTAGATTCAGATCTATCTTGAATCATCATGTTCTTTCGTTGTCATGGCCATGTTGTTTAGGGTGATATGTGATGTTTGCTTTCCTTTGAGAAAAGTTTAGTGGCAGATGTGTAGGATAGTTCCGAGAAAAACGGTAGAGAGAATACTTCTTTTTCAAATCATAACAGCAAGGTCCAAATACAATATTTGTGGGAATGTGAATGTATTGATGTCTGACAACTAAGGAAGAAATGCAAAACCATTTCGAATACAATAAGCAACATAAATTGACAGAAAAATTTTATACAAGCCCTCCATTACTAATAAATGTTAGAAGGTAATAAGGATTATTTACTTGCTGCAATCACTGATTTTCAAGGTCCAGAAAGAAGCATTGGAAAAGAACAAGATCCACCAAATCCAGAAGTTCAGGAAAATCATCCTCTTCAACAAAGTACAGAAAATCTTAAGCAGAGCAATGCTTAAGAAGATAGGAAGACATCATTCCAAGTGAACAACTTGCAGCAAAGTGTGTCCATTAACAGACATCACACGTAGTTTTCGTTTTACAATAGAACATGGACAATATTATGCCTTGAGTTATTATGAGAACCACTTGGACATAAAGAAACATGTCCAAGTGGATATCTGCCTGCTTCTTGAGCATAGAGAAGACCTCAGAAGGGATCTTGGTATCCATAACAAAAGAATGAACAAAACAAGGTGCTAAAGATCAACCAAGGAGAAGAATGAAATACATATTATTGATGAGGAATAATTGCCTAGTTATGCATTGAGATGCAGACAGCTAAAATAAGTAAAATTCTTGCCTGTAGAAAATTTTTCCAAGAAAATACTAGATATTAAATTTCAAAAGACATTTCCTGAAAATTAGTTATGTTGTAAAACTTACAAGAAACATTTCTATTCCGGCAAGCAAAATAGAATGCTCTAGGCATAAGAACATCTTTTGTCTTAACAAGTAGGTCATCAGGCAAAATAACACTTAACAGAAAGCATTTCTCCAGTATTCATCGGATGCAACAGTGATGCTATCTTGGCCACATCAAAGAGGGAAAAGAAAATCGTTTTTCAAACTTAATCAGAATGGCATCAACAAAGGTGTATGTGCCTATCAAACAACTATACTTATGTACATTTACTTGCAGTCTTTACAGTCTGTAGCACCATTTATTCTTAAAAAATACTATATCCCCCTTTTAATTTGTTAATATATCAACAATGTTTCCCAACAGACAATAATACTACCATGTAACTACTATCGGAGGGACTCAACTATTTAGTGGACACTTACTGAGCTTCAAACAACAACTACCTAAAAATGCCACAAATCCATGACATGATTCAATTATTTCGCCAAGATAGCAAAAGTGACCACAATATCTATCACCGATAACAGCTAATATTGCTTGTATAATGTGTACTTCGCATCTGTAACTATGATTAGCAAACTGACTTTTAATGAAAGCATAAAAACTTAAATTAGTAACCGTCTACATGTATTCATGAAGCCATTTTATGCGATAATCACCATTTGTCCTCTTATAAAAGCACATGATTGCTCGAACATTTAAATCACACCTCTTTTACTATACTGTAGAGTGTAGACGTAAGTACTTGGTAAACCAGATTAGGTTTCGCCTATAACTTTTTATGTGTCCTCTGGACAAACAAAATTGTACAAAACTTTTATCTATAGTTGTGATGCTGGATACCCCAACTCAAGTGCTCACCTGTGAGGTTGTAACTTAGTAGTTTCTCAGGCAGTCAAAAAATAAGTGGAAATTTTGGTCTTAAAATTGGCATTTATAGAAGAATGCATCTCAAAAAGTAAGCTTCGGACCTCTAATGCATTCACAACATGTAGTAGAAGTGTAGAACCATTCAGAGTCAAAACCATTCATGCTCAGAAAATCACATATAATTCCAGTAGGCACTGGAACCTCATTTCACACACCATTATGTACATCCAATTAAGGTTATGTTATAACCAACCTCAGTGACTCTAATTGGTACCTTGTTCGTACTTAGATCATTTTCCACTAACAATAAATGAGACAAGGCAAATTCTCATAGCATGCAATGACATGTAAAAATCATTTGAAGCTTCTTTTTGATGATAAAAAGAGTTAAATTACAAATATATAACATAACAGAGCTTCTGTTTTCGGTATGCCGAATAATTGTTTTACAAAAATGACCTGTAAAGCTATTTCTTCCAGAACATTGCAAAGTAATCGCGTTCCATTAACAACAGATTTTCTAATGACAGTAGCAGCATCGTGTTTTACAAGCCTCAATAAAACAGGCATCAGGACAAGTGATTCTTCTGTCACTTTTGAACCAAGTTCACCCAAAAGCCTGTAAACAACAAAGAATAAAAAAGTTAGCAAATTCAAGTTGAGAATAAACAATCAAACAGCAACATGCTGTGAGCTGCCACAAGTAAAAAAGGACAAAAAACATTTTACTGGCAACTGCTCTAAATGATCAATCTATCGACATTTTTAGTAGGTGAAGCTATGTTGCCCAAGGCATGAGGAACTCGAGGTGAGGTGGGCCTCACCTCGCTTCAGGCACTTGAGGTGGAAGGAAAGAGAATGGCTAGAGGGGGAAAAACAGAAAGAACTGCAAAGGCTGGGATTAAGCAAAATTGACTTTAAGGAGTCCCTGAAATTTATGTTGAACCCCTCTTCCATTAAACTATCCAATCTGACCACCTGGTTCAGCAGCTAAGCGGGTTCCAACTTAAGTTCCAGAAACCAGTATTCATATTTTGCAGATCCTCATCTTCTCCACCTGAAACAGGGTGGGAAAGCGCCGCAGTTGCCATAGCAATGGGTGCCAACAACCTTGGAAACTTGGCACGATCAAGACAACAAGGGCCACCTCATTTTGCCTCAATACAAAGGCAGTCACCTTAGGCACCTTTGATAACATTGAGAAGACAAGCATAAGATGAGACCATTTATCAACGTCACTTTATTCAAAGCATAGGCACAGTTTCCTACAAGACCAGGAGCAACTGAAGTACAACTCAGTAGAAAAAAACAGTAAAATGCAGTCTCATCGTTTACCAACACAGGAAAAGAAGAAAGTTGGCATACCAAGTCCAAAATAAATAACCTGGAGCTCAAGGAATCATCAATGTTAATTTTACTTGGAACCAACTTAATATTTAGTTTTAGCGTGAAATTTTCTAACATTTAGCTTCCGGATCATTTAGTAGTTCTTGAACCTATAATGACCCAACAATAATTTTTGTTAAAGGAAACACCATGTGGTAATGATCTTCTTCAGGATTTGTCTCAATAAGGAATACTTTTTCAGTTTTCCATAGATGCAAGATAGCATCCAAAAAAAAAACAATCTAAGAAAATTAGAACAATCAACATTCTGTCAAGAAAGCTCTCATTATCGATCAGGCGAATGCAAGTGCTGAAATCTTGAGATTTCCTTTGAATTTCCTGTATAAAACTTATATTGGTTCACCCAATCCAACTACCCTCACAATTGCGGAAAAAATGCAAGTTCCAAGTTTTTATCATTTTTTTAAATGGTGAAGCCATAATTCATTATTATACAGGTAAAAGGTACATAACAGAATAAAAGCAAGAACTTGGACGCCTACTCTAGTATGTAGAGGTTCAAGCCTATCTAAGAAATGCCTTCTGATGTAACCTCAAAAACATAAATTTTTTTGAATTTTGAAAATTCATTTTCCATTTTTAGTTCAACTTTAACCTTAGCATTGACTTATTAGAAAAATAAGTGATGTCCCATAAAAGTATTAGCTAGGTCCATAATATGTATAAAAATATATGTTGAGGTTATTAGGTTCTTTGAAAAAAAATTGACCTCCCCGTCGGATAGTGTAAAGATCTGGTGTTAATTATATCAAGAATGCTCGAATACACTTGATTATCCGTCATAGCAATCCATGGAATAAAAGAACTCCATGGAATAAAAGAACATACATCAACAAAAATAAACACACATAGGAACAACGGACCCATGAACTTGATAGAATGCAAGCATTTGTTTCAAATTTGATTTGATTTAAATTGAGTTTAATTTTATTTATTGCAATTGATTTCTTTTTTTTGAATTTGATTTGCTTATGGGTTTAAGTTCAGTTTAGTCTGAGTTGAAATTGTTTGGTTAAAATTAATGAGTTTGGTTTGGAATGGATTAACTTACAGATTGCTTAATTCAATTTGTTTTTCTTGGAACTTGGTTTGGAGAATCTGTTTTTTTATTATTGGTTTAGTTCCAATTTAATTTGAATTACATTTATTTGGTTATGGTTGATTGGAGCTTGATGTTTAACAGGTTGGAAATTATATGAATTGTGGATTTTTGTTTAAGATTTAGCATCTTAATGATGCACTTTAAGTTCTTAAGTTATTACTGTAATTCAACTTCCAATGTATTGCTTGGATTAAATTTAGTTTGATTTAGGTTGGATTTATCTAGCCAAAATTAATTTAAATTGGGTTGAATTGATTTAAGTTTATTTAATTCAAATTTGTTTTATGAGTTTCTTATTAATTTGTTTGGATGGTTCAATTTGAATTAAGCTTGGAAATTGAATTTTGCTTATTGGCTTGCGTTCAAATTGATTTGAAGAGATTTTAACTTGGGAATTTTAAGTTGTTCTACTGTTTAACAGGTTGGTGATTGCCTTAGGATTTAATGAATTGATTGAAGTAGTTCAATTTGTTATCCCCTGGTTTGTTTAAATTTTGATTTGAAATGTTCACATTTGGATTTTAGTGAGTTGACTAAAATTTTATTGGTTTATTAAAATATTCTATCTTCTGATCTGTTTTAATTTAGGTTTAGGATGTTCGGATTTCTTTTTCTTTCTTTTTTACGGATTCACTTAAATGGTGTGGATTTTGAATTTGCCTTACATCGGTTGTTCCCCTCCTGTTAGGATGATCTATTTTAAATTATGATATGTTGATTGGATCAAATTTGATTTGATTAAGATCAGAATTTGATGTTATCAGTTAATTCCTTATCTTGAACATGATTATTTTAAATTGAACAGCACTATAGAATGGCCTGGATCTGGTTTTCTGAGGGGTTTGTTTTCGGTTAGCTGCATTGGGAGAGACTTGCAAATTTACAAATGTTGGGCTTCAATTATGGGGATTCTCTTCTCTTAAACTTGATGGCTGATGATTCCAAATTGTGGGATTATCTGAAATTAAGGTTCAATTCAGATCTTGATTAGAATTTAGTCTTTCAAATTTTGTCAGAATTTAGTTTTACTTACTCTCTTTTTTTAATGACTGATGGATTCTATTGTTGAATCTGTAAACTATTAAGGACCAGGTTTGTTATCTGCTGAATTAGTATTCCAGCCCTTTGTGTCGACCACTGGTTCAACTGAATCCCTGCCTAATCTTCATGTTTTCGATTTGAGCTCCACAAATTCTGGAGATTCACCCATGGGTTGTCATATACAGATTCTAGACTTAAGGTCAGCCTGTCTTCTTTGATTTACTGCCAGACCTGCCCTCATTCTTTTAAATGTTAATTGGCATGAATTTCTAATCTCCAACTCTTGGCATTCCCTATTGATTCTCAATTTCACATTCAGCTTTTATTTTCAAGTTCCTGCAGATTTTTATGTTCTGGAATTCTCTGATAGCCGTGCCTTCAGACCTTAGAATTTCTGAATTACACTTTGGGATACCGGGAGTTTCAGATTTAAAGATGATTGAATTTTCATAACAGGCAACTGATTGGTCAGAGTTTAGTTCCAATAGTGATGTTTGCATCATCCCAAATTCATAGAGCTATTAGAACTCTTCACAGCATCACCGGTCATGAAATTCTCTTTATTGCTTTGACATGATTTACATCAGTATGGGAGAAGGCATGCAAGCCGTATTTCCACAGATTGATATGAAACAAATTTGAACTCCTTCCAACCTTTGATAGGCATCATGAATTTGTCCCATTGTCTTGACTCTTGAGATTGAGTATGTCCCGACATTTGATAGGCATGTGGAAAATTAACTCATGTTGATTTTTCTGTCTTCTTCATGACTTTTTGAAAAAATCACTCACTATTATATGATACGGGACGGGACCGAGGGTCCCATAATTTCAGGATTCAGAAAAAATAACCAGCAGATAAACAAACCAAATAGAAGCAGAATTCCAACAGTAATAAGCTCAGGAAATAACCCAACGGTATAACAGGCAGTTCAAAGACCAAAGATACTAAGAACCCAGCAGTTTAATTTGCAATAAACCAGTGTGCTGTCCTCCAACAGAATATACACTTAATCAACAGGACAATTTCAACAGCAACGGGGTAGATATCCTCAATAGCATTCAGCCCTCAGAAAAATATTAACCGTACCAACAGGAAACAACAGTAGGGACAATAAGTTGGACGGAACAAGCAGGGCTCAGAAAATTATTATCCTCAATAGCATTCAGCCCCTAAAAAATTATTAATTGTATCATCACAGCCGTAGGGAATCAGGAAAACCAGGAAATTCATCATATTTCTCAGGAGTCCTCCCAATGAATAGTACCGGCAACTAATTAAAGCTACCAAAGAACTATTTACCTGGTTTCATCATCATATTATCATATGAAACTGTAGGCAGATCTGGACATCTGCCGTTCCTGTAGCTCCATTTCATCAAAGTAAACTGAATTATAACCAGATCGACAGCAGAACATAGAACCAGCAGAACAACCAAAAATCCAACTAATCAGAACAACAAGTGTTGACAGGAGCAAGGACCAGTCTCAATTACAAATAACTCCAGCGACAGCAATGATTACCCACATAGGAGAACCGGTAAATCATAAGTAGACAAGGAGAGGATCAGTCCTACAGTTATAACTCAGGAATACCGAGCAATCAGATAGCAGTAAATTCAACCACGGAGCAATTGGAAGGGAATCAATTCCTTAATTGTTGGAGCCTTGCTTCAGAATCTCGGGACATGGCTAATCATAGCCTAAGCACACACAGGAGGTGGAATTGAAAACCAGCAAAGCTACCTTCGGATCCAAAGATCTAGGGCAACAACGGGCCAACTCGTTTTGTTCTCGTCCAGTATAGGAGCTAGCGGATTCTTTCAAATGGAGCAGACCAGGGAACGGGAAACAAGTAACCGTCACTGACCTTCCATGTAAAGAAATAGATGGGAGTCAATCTGCCTATCCAGAGAACAGGACGGAAGATAAACCTCTTCGTCATTGGCGCTCAGCCTTGGACAATAGTTTTGCCTTCAACTTCATCAGAATCGGACCACGCGAGATCGTCACCATCGGAGACCAACATGAGGACAGCACTAGGACGGGAGGAAGATCCGAACAAGTGAAGAAGGTTCTTCACAGGAGCTCGTCAAGAACACCACCGGAAGAAAGGGATCGAGCTGATCCAAGGGAGGAAACCACCGTAAAAAGGTCATTCACCAGTCGGACTAAAGAGAATCTCGTAGAAGATGAGGAGGGGAGGAGATTTCTCTTCGGGCGCTAGCCAAATTCACCACGGGAGGATGAGATCGGAGAAGACGAAGTCGTCGCTAGGCTTCGCCATCGCGAGGGGAGGAAGAGAAGCCGCACTGAATCGCCATCGGAGAGAGAGAGTACGAGCATTGGAGGACTTGCCATTAGGACGAAGAGAGGGGCAAAACGGAAAACCCACGAAAACATAACATTGCATTCAATATGTATTCATCATCCTTACATAAGGGGGGTCGGATCCTATTTATAGGACCCGGCGATGCCAAGACAACATAAACGAGAAAAAAATGCATGAAAAGTCACGTAAAATAGGAAAATGCCAACTAATGACCTAAAATGCTTATAAAGATCAAAAAAATGACTAGACAACTTAGAAAAATCCTAAAATCAGAAAAATTTATTTAGATGGACCTAATATCTATCTAAAATTAAAATTTACATGAAATTTGAAATCTATTAATCGGTTCTTGCATCCTGATTCAATTATCAATATGAATCGGTTCTTGTGTCCCGATTGGTTCCCATCATTATAGAGTGGTAAGACATTGAGGTCTTTTTAATAGACCTTTTGATGTCTACCTTAAGAAGGGTCAAAAGGTGTGCTTAAAGCCAGCTCATTAGTTTCCCTTATTTTAGAATTCTTTTGAGTTATGTCGAGACCATGTGACAGGTTTTTAGCTGGCCAGATGTTCGCCTTGGTTTGTGTATTAATTGATGAATTTTTATTTAAATTTATGTTCATCATTTGTTTTATTGATATTTTTTTAAAATCATAGGTTAAGAGGCGTGCTTAAAGCCGGTCTATTAGTTTCCCATTTACTTTGAAATTCTTTTAGGTTATGTCGAGACCGTGTGGCGAGTTTCTAGCCGGCCAGATGCTTGCCTCGGTTTGTTTAAATTGAATTAATTGATTTTATTTAATTCTCTATAAGGTGTCTATTTTATGCATAGTTGTCAAGGCGTCCGCCTAGGCGGCAAGGCATTTTTCCAAGGGTGCCTTGCCAGGGCACCTTATCTAGGGCCAAAAAGGCGCCCAAGGCGTCCAAGGCACCAGCCTAGGCACCCAGGCAAGGCGCCTTGGGTATTTTTACATCATTAAAAAAATAATTTTGAGGAATTTTTCCCCCTTGATACCCCTCACAAGGAACATTTATTTAATGATAGTTTGAATATATTAATATATTGCACTATCACTTATACTACCATACATATTTAAAATTTATGATTATAAACATATATTATATACTTAATTAAGTTTCTTTTCAGCTCTTTCTTCACTCTCTCTATCTCACTTATACTATTACATACTCTGCGCTCCCCCCATTTAATAATATTATAACAATATTTTACCATCACTTATACTATTGCATATATATAAATTTTATAATCATAAATTAGTTATATACTTAAATTTAATAAAAATTTATATAACTTTCTTCTCTTTCATACACACATCGTATTTACTTATGTGCATTGATAAAACACTCATATTCAATTATAACATAAAAAATATAATTATATTTATGCTTATTTTTATATATAACAACCTCCCGACTCAACCTTCCTTGAATACTGTCTTGACCGCCTAGGCGACGCCTAAGCGGCTGCCTTGTCGCCTAAGCGGAATCGGTACTCTTCAACGCCTTGGGCACCTTATCGCCTTGACAACTATGATTTTATGTAAATTCTTTTTTTTATTGGCCATCAAGTCTACTTGAGTGCCGGGCCTCATGTCAAAACCCAGACGATCTGGTTTAATGGGCCAAGGCCCATTGCCTCTTCTATTTCCACGGTTCCACCGGCCTACTGTCCCAGCGACGCCCACTCCTTCCCCTTTTTTCAACTTTATTTTTTTGTGGGCCCCACATTTAGTTGACCCACCGGTCCACCCATCCTCGCGAACTCCTCGCAGCCACTCATCGAAGCATCGAGGGGTTTACCCCGCTCAGTTGAGCCTGGCAGCGCGAGACTTGGCCTCGCAACGGCGGCGAGGGCTCTAACAATTTCAATGGGGCTCGAGGGCGATGGTGGCTGAGAGGATTGCGACGCCAACCTACTCCAGTAACGATTCCGCAATGCTTAAGGTCTCAACGTCGCCGTAAGAGGAAGACAAGGGGCTTTGACGACGTGGACAGCTGCGCGGAGAGAAGGAGACAGCCTCGACAACTTCGGCAAGAGGGGGAAGGTGCTCGCAGGTGCAGTAGAGAAGAGCAAACCAACCTGACGACGTTGTAGAAAGGAAAAGGAGAGCTCGGCGGTGTTGCCTGAAAGAGAATAGGGCTCGACAGAGAAGACGAATCCGGTGGCGTGACGAAGGAATCAGGGGAAACACCCAACAAGTCCGGTAACTATCTCTGACCTTCCTCCCTTCTCTCCTTCTGGTCTCTCCTATCCCGATCCTCTCTCAATCCTCCCTATCTTCCGATCTCTCTCTCTCTCGATCCTCTCTTCTTCCCTCCCAGCTCCTCTGTTCCTTTCTGTTTCGTTCTACCTTGACACCTACTTATATAGCCTCCGATGACCCAAGATTTGTTGGGAATCCTTTCCGAAATGCAGCTTTCAGCTCCAAGACAAACTCAAAGGAGATCCGAGGCAAGCGGTCTCGGCTCCACTTCCTTCCACAACTCGGATGGGCTTCATTTGGCAACCCTTCCCCCGTTTTAGGATTTCTGTTTCTCATGCTTACCACAGTTATGCCTCCTCACAAAGTCCCAATCGGACTTGGACCGGATCATGTCTGGCCTATTGCTTCGTGGTAAGTCTCCACTCTTGCCCAGTGCTACTTTAATCCTAACTTGACTGAATCGAATTGCAACAGGGAATATCTTAGGCCCTCCTTATTATCGAAGGTGCCTGCCCCTTTTCTTAGTGAGCTTCAGTACCTACTTTGTTCCTCTTTTTTTGTTGAACGATTTTTGCTCTGGCCCTCACGAAACAGCAAACTTCTTACCATTTTCACTTCCCTCTTCTCTCTTTCATTTTTTTTTATAGCTCCAACCAACTGATCCTCTGTCGCCGGGCAGTTTGGCTATCTTTTGACTCCAGTTAAAACAGTTCACCTGCCGCAGCACCTGTCACCGCAGCCCCCTTTCATTGTTGAAGACGTCTCCAACCAATGAAACGTTGGACCTTCTCCAGCGGAGACTATTATAACTTGGTAAACCTGCAGTGGTCCACCAAGTTGGGAAGGTAATTACCCCCCCCCCCTCTATAATTGCAACCTGATGTTCACGACTATCCTTCAACTCACCTGATTATAGATTACATCCCTTTTGCCACCATGTGAAATTGTGTTTAGAAGCAAAATGGATGTCTGACTGCCACCGACACTTTATTTTTTCATAATCCTTTCATTCCAACCTATAAGGGAATGTTCCTTTATTGTCTGGAAAATATGGGTGTTAACACCTTCCAATCTACAGAGCTCCATTGGCTCAGGGTAAAAGCCAAGTTGAGCAAAAAACTAACATTTCACCAAATAGAAAACATGTGAAAAAATTTGGCCAACCGCTGCACAAAAATACGCCTATTCCTCTCCTTCCAAACTACTCAAAGAACTGCCGGGAACATAAGCTTCCAGAATGTCTTGTTGATTCCTCATGGATTAAGTTACTTCCATGCACAGAACAGTTGCCAAATATCTCTGTTTTCATCCCATTCCAGCCCCACACTCGTGAATAATGCTTTCCATGTAGACTTATAAAGCCGCATAGAAGAAAATAGGTGGATAATATCTTCACTGTCCATTCCACAGAAAACACATTGGGTAATTTCGACAATGCTTAATTTAAGCATGATGTCTCTGGTTGGCAGGCGTTTCCATCCACAGAAAGAGTTTAATCCTTATGGGCAACATTGGGTCCCATACCCACACTTCCTTCCACCATACATGTTCGCACCCCCTATACTGTAACAAGGAACAAGTTGACTTAACAGTGAATCCTTCCTTTATACTTGGGTTCCACAGAACTTAGCATTTTCTGACAACTTAATCTTCGTATTAAAAATAAGCTTATGCAGTGAAAGATGGTCATTTGTCCCCTCTTCCTTAAGATTCCTTCTAAAGGTCATATTCAATCTCATACTTGTCTACGAGGTGCTCCACATCTGAGCAATTACAGCCTTCTATAAAGGTAAAAGTTATAAAGTCGAGAAAATAAGAATGCCAACAAAAGTGTCCTATCCATCAACCTTCTGAAAATCTGATACACACTCTTCCCTATTAACCTGGATAGATGTGAAGCAACGAAAAAAAGTTACAATACAGCATGATGGCTTTCCATATTGCCAATGTTTTGGAGGTGTCCCCGATATTCATTTCCCATAACTTGCTTCCATAAGGCATTTTGATCTTTCCACATCAATCCATAGCACCCCCCCCCATCTTCTTATTGGCTAATATTCAGAGTCATTTAGAGAGTGATCCTTTATTCTATGCTTCAAGGGTAACAAGTCCAATCCCCCTTCTTTAAAATCCATGCAGACGTTTTTTTCATGCAATGAAATGCACACCTTTCTTTTTCTTATCTTCTTTCTAGAAGAAGATTGAGCAAATACTTTCCATTTGCACACTGAAACCTTACGGTATTTTGATGATAGAGAGGAAATACAGTGAAAGGATCCATAGATCGCAACCTACTTTTCCACCCCTTTGGAGTTTCCTTTCTATCGAGTTGATCATTGGTAACCAATCGGAAGCTTTTATTTCAAAAGGTAGAAGGGGAGACCAAGATATCTAATCAGAGAATTCTGTCAATCTAAATCAGAGGGGTGTATTCTAGATTTGTCTGATAAATTGATATCTAGTATGTCACATTTACTTAATTTGATCTGAAGTACAATGCTGTCTGCAAACTGTAGATGAGATATGCACACCCCCCATCCTCCCAACTATGATACCTTCAATGATTCCTTAGTCTTGTGCTTTCTGCCAAATAAGACTGACAGTCTAACCCACCAAAACAAACGGAAGTGGTGAAATGAGATCACCATGGCATAGTCCTCTAGAACTACAAAAATAACTGAAGGACTTCCCGTTGATCAAAATAGAAAAACTAGCAGAGCTTATGCATTGATAGATCCATGTTGTCTATCTTGTGCTAGATACATAAGTTGCAGGACCTGTTGGGCACATTGCCAATTGATTCAATCGTATACCTTACCAAATTCCAATTTAAAAACTATGCATTCCATATATTGTGATGCCACTATATTATTATCAAAGATATACCTCCCAGGAATAAAAACCGATTGGTAGAGACTGACCAGCTTCTCCATCATGAGTCTTAAGCTATTAGCTAACACCCTTCATGATCACTTTGTTGATGCAGTTGAGAAGTCTGATTGGTCGGAAGTCAACAATATTATCCGCATCAGAATTAGTAGGATAAAGGAAAAGGCTCTTGGCATTCAAGAAGCGCATTGTCCTCATTCATAATAGTCACAAAATCCTCAATATTATCCCAAAAATATTGATAGAACCCTGCAAAGAACCCATCTGAACCAGGGGATTTGTTGGAATCCATTCCCCTTATTGCCACTTTGACTTCTTCAGTCGAGAATGGTGTCCTGAAAGATTCAGTCTAGAAAAAGAATCAATATTAAGATCTCCAGGTGCATTCTTCCTTAAACAGGCATGCATAAAACTTGGCTGCCTTCTTTCTGATTTACTTCAGATCTACACATAAGGTGTTGCCCACCTATAGTCTCAAAAGTACTTGTAGATTTGCTCATTCATGCTTTGGCATAAAAAATTTCTTGTATTCTTTTCACCTTTCTTAGCCAAATCTCTTCAGACCATTGCTTCCACTAAATTTCTTTCCTGATACACCATCATTAAACTCAGTTCTTTCTCTTCATCCATTCTTGTTCCCTTGTCCTTCAAGATATCAAATGTCAGAGCAAGCTCTGGCAACTCCGGAAGTGCATGCAGGTGTTCTGCAAGATGCTGGAGAAAAAGGTAGTGGAACCTTGGAAGGTTGGAAGGAGGTGAAGTCTCACAGGGATAGAGCCGCGAACAGAGCCATGGGCACTGGAGGAGTTCTTTGTGATCCTCTCAAGGCTAATGGGAGGTCTCTGGATCAGGATGCCCGGAAGTGTTGGTTCGTTCATGACGAAGGGGTGATTTGTCGGAACACTTGCCGCGCAAGGTTCAAGCAAAGCTTTTCCTCCTATTGTCAGGCATTGATGGTGGGAAGGTCACTGAATCAGCACAAGGCCTGGTCCTGTAGACACTGTTTTGAGCTCAACCACACTCAAGCTAACTGCCGGAATGGCCTTCGGTGACGAAGGTGCGGAGGCATATGTCATTGGAAGCACCTCTGTTCTGTTGTTCCGAAACTGGTTCATGCCCAGGCTGTTGTTCTGTCCATGCCTCTCAGGTGGTTCCGGTGAGGGAGATGGGGGGCTTTGCAAATATTCTGACATCTAGGGGGGTGAGGTCGAAGGAAAGGTGGCTTCGCCAATGTAGAAGGTGTTTGTGGTAGGCTCTGAATCTTTTGAAGAAAAGAAGGAAGCACTCAATGCCTTTCTTAGAAGGAACTGACCAGAAACCAAAGCATGGTGAATCAGTATGACGGGGGACAGTGATTTCCTTATGCACAATAACTCATTTCTCAATTAGCTGGGGACGAAGAAAAAAATGCAGTTTCTGTGTGGAACAAAGACAATGCACCTCTCATCAAATCAAAGAGTTGCTGGTAGTAAGAATGCAAGGTTTTTCCTCCATTCCTTCTTGCGGGTTGAGTGGTGGTTGGGCAGTGATTTGGGACATAGATAAGTTCTATTGTGAAGAACTCATTTGTAACGGACACTTCTAGATCGTTAAGGTCAAAGACATAGTAATCAATAAGAATTGGTTTATGTGCAATTTTTATGGTCCTGTGGAAGAATCTCTTAAGGATAATTTCTTCCTTGACATTAAGGGGTTTGTGGGGAACTACTTCGATGATGGGTGGTGCTTGGGTGGTGACTTTAATGCAGTCAGGCAGCCGGGGAAGAGACTAACCCAAGACTTCTGGGTGAAGGAGATGTCACATTTCAATGATTTGTTAATGATTGTGGTCTCATGGATTTCTCTAGCTTGGTCTAGAGTTCACTTGGTCCAATGCCAGATCCAAATCTAAGCTGGATAGATTCCTTATTTCTCCTAACTGGTTGCATCTTTACTCCATGCCTGAGGGTATCCATCTTCCTACGGTGGTGTCTGACCACTGCGCTGTAGGGATCATAAGTGAAGATCTTAGTGAGTTTGCAGCTAAAAAAATCAAATTTGAATTAGCTTGGTGCAGAGACCCAACTTTTAAAGATTTGGATAGTGATGGGGAGATTTCCCCTTTATTTTTCTCTCCCTCTAAAATGTTTGCTTACAAATTGAAGAGCCACAAGGGTCACCTTAAGAGGTGGGCCAGCACTCATTTTTCCTCAGCTTCTGACAGAAAAGCCTGGAATTTGAAGATTGATTTTTTTGAACAGTGGAATGATTGTGGCTCTATTAGTGATGATCGGTGTTTGGAGTGGTTCGATGTTAAAGAATAAGTACAGGAAGTGGTGTTTGAGTAGGGGCGGCAATGGGCCAGGTTTGCCCATGGACTCTCGGGCCGGGTTAGCGTCGGGCCTTGTTTCGGGCCAAGAGAAATAGCCCGCGGGCTGAAGTCGGGCCAGTTCTCGGGCCGACGGAAGAACCCAACTCGCGAGCTGCTTTCCCTCCCGTCTGGCGTGATGGCGGAGAGCGAAGCTTTCTTTTGTTGTCCTTGTGTGGTTAAAAAAATATCGAGTCCTTGATCCGCCGCCGCCGCCCACCACCGACCCCTCCGACTCCTCCGCATCGGGCTGCAGCCCGAGGAACCACTCCAGGCTCGAGATCTGCCGCTTCAGCTCCGCCTCCTGCTCCAGAGCCGCCGGGGGTGAGTCGAAGTAGAAGCCGTCGCCGCAAGAGGACGGGTCGGGGGACGGCGGCGCCGCCCGGGGCCGCTTCGCCGGCGGGGACGGCGAGACGGTGCCGGGAAAGTTGAGCTTGGCCTTGGCGCCGCGGATCTTGCGCGCGGCGTCGTCGTAGGCGCGGGCGGCCGCCTCCGGGGTGCCGTAGGTGCCCAGCCACACCCGCACGCCTTCCTTCGAGGGTCGCGGATCTCCGCCGCCCACTTTCCCCACGGCCGCCGCCGGATGCCTCGTACGCCGCCTTCCGGGCCCTCCCGCCGCCCTCCTCCTTCCCCTTCTCGGCACGACCTGCGGAGGAGTTCGGGGGGGTCATATATATCGCATACACAAGCCGGGCTGGCGCGTGGCGGACAGCGAAGCTTTTACCGTGGGCGGAGGAGTGCGCGGAAGGATGAGCTCCGAGGCTTCTGCAGCCGGCGCCGGCGCTGCTGCCTTTGGGCGAGGGTGGGGAAGGGTCCGGGGAAGCCGGAGAGGGCGTCGAAGTCGGACCGAGGGGTCGTCCGGCGCGGCGCGGCGCCGGCGCGGCGGCGGGCCTCCTCCTCGAAGGCGACGAACTGAGATGATGGATCCTCCGCACATCTTCTCTGCCTCCCCGGCCGAGCTTCTTCTCTCCGCACGGACGGCAAGCACCGGTGGTGATCGGAGAAGACGGAATGCACGGCGGTGGCGGGCAGCTCGCCCTCCGTCCGCTCGGACGGATGCCGAATACATCGAGGCGCCGCCGTCGGTGGTTCCGGCCCTCGGGCGTCGCGATCGGGCCGGAGCCGGATTATATATAATTCCGTATTACTTTTTTTTATCCATTACATTATCACATATTTATATTCATACATGCGCCGTAAAATAATTTACATTAATAATTTTAAAAGCTTGATGTGCATAGAATCCGAAAATAGAAGAGCGCTCGCGGGACTGTTTTTACGCTAAAAATGGTTTTTTTCTCGAAGTTGATATAGAATGTTGGAATTTTGATTGCGCACTCTAGAAATTATTTTATATGTCCAAAAATGTGTAAAATAGATATATATATATAAGGTTTCTTCGTATTGCACCGTTGTTATATATAACGGGCTTTTATCGTGTTGATGGTGTGCGATTAATTCTGTCAATTCATATTTATTATCTAATTTTGATTCTTATTTATTAATAATCACAAATTTATTAATTTATTAATTATCTAATTTTGATTCTGATTTATTAATAGATCATGTAGTTATTGATTTTTATCTAAATCAAATCAATATTTATATCTCTAGTCACTCAGTTGCTATAATAATTAAATAATTAAATTAATTTTACATTTTTTTAGTTGGTATTATTTTTTATCACAAATACAAAGATCACCATTAATAAGACACATCATTGGTAAGATCATAGAAGTTATTAAAGTTTTTTGGATTGATGTTTAAAAAATTAAAAAAATATAAAATATATCTTATAATAAGTTGAAAAGAACGGGCCGGGCCGGGTCGGGCCGGGCCAAACTTATATTTTTTCTGGGCCGGGCCGGGTCGGGCCGAAATGTAATACGGGCCGGGCCGGCCCATTATATATTGGAGCGGGCTTTGTTGGGCCAGCTGCGGGCCGGGCCGGGCCCAACCCATTGACACCCCTATGTTTGAGAGAAGAAATTAAATAGAAGCAAAGATTTAAGGAAGCATGGGTCAAGGAAGGTGACAACAACACGAGATTTTTCCATACTCAAGTTAGCTTTAGAAAGCGTAAGAACTACATCCAACATCTAAAGGTTGACAAGTCTACTTTCTCTGGCACTGAGCAAGTCGGCCGCCAAGCTGCTAACTTCTATAGTCTGTTTTTCGTAGAAGATAAGAGCTGGAGCCCTCTCAAAAACTTCATCCCACCTAGAAGACTTGAAGAGGCTGATGCTAAATCCTTGGTTGCTAGTTTTTCCAAGGCTGAAGTTCTTGATACTCTGAAGCATCTGGACCCAAACTCAACTCCTGGGTCAGATGATTTTTCTTCAGGTTTCCACCTTTATTGTTGGGATGTTATCAAAGAAGACTTTATGGCTCCTGTCAGGGAATTTGAGTTAAATCCTGGTTGCAACAAGTTTATTCAACCACTCTCATTCTGATTCCCAAAATAAAGGTGGTTGAAGATATTACAACCTTCAGACCCATCAGTCTCTTGAATTGCAGTTACAAGATTATCAAGAAGATGATGGCTACCAGATTGAGCTCCTTCATTGATAAACTCATCCTACCATCTCAGATTGCTTTTATTCCAGGCAGAAATATATTGAAGAACTTTATGTTGGCACATGAATGTCTGCAGGATCAAAGAGTAAGAGTTACAGAGTCTGTTCTAGTGAAATTGGACTTTGAAAAAACTTATGATAGAATTAATTGGGACTGCTTGCTTAGAGTTATTATGCATACGATGGGTTCGATGATAAATAGATCAAGTGGATTAAATGCTACATTTCCACGGCCAGATTCTCATTTGACATTAATGATCGGGACTTTGGTTTCTTTGGTTCATCAAAAAGTATTAGGCAAGGGAATCCTCTCTCATCCCTTCTTTTTGTTCTTGTCAGCCAGGTCCTTAGCATCATGTGAGAGAAAGCAAAGCCTGCCAGTTAATTGAAGGTATTGAGGTTGGTCGAAATGGAGTGAATATTTCTCACCATCTTTTTGCAGATGATACTCTTCTCTTCACTTCCTCTAATGCTGCCAAATGCCAAACCTTGAGAGTCATGCTCTATTTACTTCAATCTCTGACAGACCTTAAGATTAACATGGAGAAATGTGAACTTGTTGGGGTGAACATCAATGAGGAGCAGAAACTCACACTTCATAGCATTTTTTACATGACTTGGGCATCTTTTCCCATCTCTTACCTTGGTCTTCCTCTATCTGATAAAGGAACCACTAGTAAAGACTAACAATGTGTTATTCATAAGATGGAGTCTAAGCTGCAAGGTTGGAGGGTTAGAATGCTCTATGCAGGATGAAGACAGGTGCTATCTATGATAGTTCTGCAAAGCATACTTCTTTACTTCTTTTCTATCCTCTGCATCCCAAAAGGTATTTGCACAAAGCTAGGAAGTATTAGATCTAGATTCTTTTAGTATGGCAGTTCTGATAGGAAAGGGTAGCACTTTGTTAGGTGGAATCATATTTGTAGACCCACTGACCCACTAAAGAAGGTGGCGTTGGTTTGATTCTTTAGATATGCTCAACATTGCTCTCCTTACAAAATGTCTGTAGAAATTAAATAACAATTGTCACATGCAGTGGGCTAAGAATGTGTTTTCTAAATATGGGATTGGTGAGAATGATTGTTGGGTTCACGATTTCAGAGACCACAGAAGACTATAATATCTGGAAAAGTATTCTGCAAAACTGGGAATTCTTCTTTTCATCCTTGTGTACCCAGGTGGGTAATGGTGCTCGGACATCTTTTTGGAATGATTGCTGGACTGGTCATCAGAACTTTACTTTCCTTTTCCTACTCATTTTAATCTTAACAGCCAACCAGACGGGTGTGTGCACCATTTCTGGGACCCTATTACTAAATGGTGTCTGACATTCAGGAGGTATCTTAATTCTTAAAGATGAAGAAAGTGGTAAGCTCTCTAGTTTATTGACTATTTTAGATACAGTTACTTGTAGAGAGGATCAGGTGGACAATCGTAGATGGCTACCCTCTGAGAAGAAAGTTTTCACTGTTAAGTATGTTGTTCTCAAACTTGTCCCTGGTAGTTAAAGTTAGATTGTTTAGGAAGGCCTGGAATTTCATGTTTCCATCTAAAAGCATAATGTTCCTTTGAAAGAATTACATATTTTGCTTGCATACTATATCTCACTTGAAGTCAATTTTCCCTGACATCCCTAACTCTTGCATTTTCTGTGGTTTGCCTAATGAAGACATTGACCACATTTTCCTCAGATGTGGAGATTAACTACTTATAGAGAGTGATGTTCATGGGTTGGAGGATTCCTTGAGTTGAAGTGGACGATGTCCTTTCTTTACTTCAAAGGTGACACTCATGGAACCCTTAGTGCTCGAATCCTAATCTTCGGGACCCTACACGTCCTGCTGTGTTGTGAGCTGTTTGGGTCTCCAGAAATATGCGGATCTTGGAGAGTGATTTCAAACACCTCAAGCTCATCTTATTTCGCATGGCTTATTTTGTCAATGATTGTGATTTCACTGCAAAAGAGTTTACATTGACCATTTTTCTTTCGCCATTAAATTTTTGTGCTTTCATTCTTTCTTTTTGTAATGCCTTACAGTTACTATCATCTCGTAAGGCTTTAGTGTTTCTCCTTCCCCCTACTATTTATGTACTTCTTTTACTTGCATCAATAAAAATTGGCGGGCTCTGCCACTTAAAAAAAAATTGATATCAAATGTTTGGATCTTAGACAACAAACCTTGTCTGATCCTTGTTGCTTCTCCAAAGGTAGCACTACTCCAGGCTTTAAGTTCCTTGTTTGGGAGCCTAAGTTTCAACATGAAACTCTATGCAGCTGAGTGACCTTATACTTGGTTCTCAACAATTTTAAACTACCTCTCATAAACCTTCCTACCTTTTTCCTTTTTTGAACATGACCGGAGAGACCAAATTTCTATTAAAAGCAAGAGTATTTATAAGCCTTCTACTAAAGAAGGTAGAAGTAGAAGTCAAAACCATTAAATAAAACAACTTTAAAGAAGAGAATCTGTCCTTGAAGATAGACTAATCCAAATGTGCACCCGACCAAGCAAAATACCAATTTTTGACATAGTTCGCATCAAGAGTATGGTTGTCAAGGCAACAAAGTGTCCAAAGCGTTAAAGATGCCAAATCTACTTAGGTAACAAAGCAGCCTATTAGGTGTCACCTAAACAGTCAAGGTGGAAGCATTAGATATTTATATATATATATATATGTGTGTGTGTGTGTGTATGTGAAACCTCGTTTTCCATCATATGAAAATATGTTTAAAAATTCATTTGGCTTCCACTCAATCCAGAAAAGAACTTTTAATATCTTTGGCCGACATAAACTACTACGAAAACACATGATATCTCATAAAATTATTACCCAAAAAATACGGTAAGCATGAAAATACACATCGAGGTTAATGATTCATTGAGATGCCTTTGAACCTCTCTCTATCGAAATGTACAATGTTCCGATGTTAATTACATCAAGAGTACTCGAATACCATTGATTAGCTGTCACAACTAACTCATAACAACATTCACAAAATATGAAGAGTTATAACCCCATAAACTAAATGGAATGCAAACTTAGCATGTTAAGTTTGATCTGAGTTGCTTTTATGTTTGATGGAGACACATTTTAAAATTCCAACATTTCAAGGACATGTTGTTTAGCGAATTCTTAAGCATATTTCGATCATATTTAGCATAAATTTAACTCTTTTAATTAAAGAACTTAATCTAGACATTTTGAATTATTAGAATTCATTTGGACCCGAGGCCTAGAATAGACATGATTTGAATCAAGTTTTATGTTGAAATTATGTGCTTCGATCATATGATCTTCATTCCAATTCCATTTTTTTCCTAAGTCGATACATTTTTAGACTTAGCGAAATCAGTTTTTATGGTATTTAATCAAAAAATGTTCATTATCATCTCATTTATTAAGTTCCAAGCCTTTCCAATTTTAAGTCTTAATATTATAATTAAGAGTTTTGGAAAATCCGAAGTTACCAAGTCAAGATTTGATTTGATATATAAATCAGATAGTTCTTCTCTAAATTTTTATGTAACCAAGACCTTGTACTTGAAACATATAAAATCCATATCTTGGCTACCAACATGTGAATCATGCCATCATTAAAATTTTCTAATCATTTATGCACTAGAACTTGGCATTTTTGGATTTGAGACTATCTACATCTAAGCATTTAGGGAGCTCTGGGCCAAGAACTTATGCATATAATACATAAGGTCAATCATATATGTCCCTAACTAAAACCTAGGTATCTTCATGTTCGGATTCCCCAACAATATGTGATCGAATTCTGTTTGATCCTAGAGTCCATGTATTGAACTTGATATACTCATCTAATGTCCTCCCCAGAGACATTCATGAATGCATGATCTAGCACGTATTCAAATCTGAAATTGACATTACTGTTTCAGATCTTCGACCATTAATTTTATCAAGTTCCAAATTATGTTTATAAATTTTGCATTAAACCTGAAAATTTGGTGCTTGCGGCTATGGCTAGGTGCACTGGATAGAGAGACTAGGGCATCCACCGACTGGGCAGGCTTTTGTTCCCTTATAGGTGAACCCCGAAAGATGACACTACGATAACCCGAATTCAGCAATTGGATCCTGCCTGCATCACATACCTGACAATAACAAAATCAGAGCAACTTATACATGTTTCGAGCTTGCTTTAAAATGTGAAACCGGATTAGATTACTGGATCCACTGAATCCATTTATGGCTCTACTCCCAAATCATAAGATTAGGCATTTGACACATAATGTCATTCACTATGACATAGGAATACAGTATTTTACATCAACATGTGGGGAGACTCACATAGCCATAATCCTCTTAAATCACGACATAGGAATACAGTATTTTACATCAACATGTGGGGAGACTCACATAGCCATAATCCTCTTAAATCACATCATATGGGGTATTTCTATGGCCTTAGAGCCATATCCAGTAAGGCATGAGACATATCCAAATTCCCTGCTAAGCTATTAAGCTAAGTCTAGCATGGTGACATTCATGACCTTCCTTTAGATCAAGTGAAAACTCTCCCTTCTAGTTGTCAAGACACACGTCTAGGTGGCACCTAGCAAAAAAGGTGTGTGCCTTGTCCACCGACCGCCTAGGCTTGAAGGCAGTCTTCCTAGGCCACCATGGCCACCCGCCTTCTAGAAGGCACATTGATGACCTTGATGCAACAAGTTGGATCCGCCTAAACCAAAGCTGGATTCAATCTCTTTAAATGACATTAAGGCATCAAGTGAATAAATTACAAATGAAGTTAAAGACCTTGTCCATGAAGACCAAGACTTGGCATAGAGAGATGTAGAAATTGCAATGGGAATAGACGAAAAGAAATGTTCAAGTATAAGGTCATATTTTAAATTATAAGATGTTTTGCTTTACTTATTAATCCAATTTGATGAGTTCTTTGATTTATTTTTCTTGTTCTAACATGTTCACATCAACAATTCCTAGGTCTGCTGGAAAAGACTTCCTCAAAACAGCCTCCAAATTAAAAATAACTTCTAAAGGTTGCAAATTCCCATCCATTTTAAAAATATCTTCTCTTGAATTGTGCCTGAAATCCTTGGTGCTGGATGCGTCTTCCCAACTTTGGTGACCTCTCTTGATTGACACCTTCAACAACTTTGAATCGTGGTAAAACCTGTGCTGATTTCAAATCTGAGAGTACCCTCTGCACCAGATCAATCCTCTTAAGATCTCCCCAACAGAGCAAACCACCAGAGTACACTCTGAACTTCATCGGCCCAGACACTGCAGAGATTGATTCTAGCAAGACCTTCAAACTTGATGTTGCTGGATCTGACAAACCTTCTTTTCTCCACTTCTACTAATCTTCCCACCTAACTGACAATAATCGTGACAGAATTAATGGACCCCAAATGCCGTGGCATGCCAGAAACTTCATACTACACAGCCTGCACTTCCTTGCTCTATCTATAACATAATCTGGATACCATTGAAAAAATCTTACTCTGGCGAATAGCTCCTGGTGGCCCTATGAAGATTTTGTTGCAAATTGTCCTCTACCACTGAGAGAAATCAAGGGTATGGACAATGCATGTTGCTCTCCCCACTTTCTTAGCCACCAGGAATTGTTCCCTGGGCATAGGTGTGATAAGATGACCTTGCAATCCTCCACCCACAAAATTGAGAAAATGGAGTACTCAATTGACATATCAAGACACTCCTGCAGCGACAACCTTATGGAAGCAGTGTCTGGCAAGGATCGCGGGATCGGAATCGGCCACCGGATCGGTGGGTACCGATCCGATCCGGATCGTATCGGATCGGTCCGATTCTGAGCGATCCGCCGGAAGAAACAACGATCCGGAATCGTTCCGGATCGGTCCTTCAAACAGTGGTAAAACCTAAAAAAAATACAAAAATAACACTCTATGCAGGATTCCGATCCATCCTAGAGCATTTTGGGGGCGAATTTGGGGGCGAAATTGGCCTGAAATCGCCCCCAAAATGGTGCTGCGGCGGCCCTGCGGCCGATGCGGTTGTCTTCCCCGCCCTGTCGGGCGGGGAAGACGGGGCTACCGGGTCCATCGGGACCCGGTAGCCCGGATCCGGTGATTTAAGTCACCGGACCGGTGACTTAGTCACCGGACCGGACCGGTCGGACCGGTCCGGTCCAGTCGATCCGGTGACTTAAGTCACCGGATCCTGGGCTACCAGGTCCCGATGGACCCGGTAGCCCCGTCTTCCCCGCCCGATAGGGCGGGGAAGACGACCGCCGCGGCGGGTTGGCTGCCACGGCGGTCTGTGAGTCGATTCCGGCGAGGGAATCGCCGGAATCGATCCAGAATCGACCATTTCGGTCGATTCCGGCCCTTATTCTACCTACAAACATCGATCCGGACCGATCTTCGGTCCGGATCGATAATTCCGCCGGGAATTGGATCGGAGGGGTCCGATCAGATCCAAGAATCGGCCGATTCCGATCCGGATCGGCCGATTCTGCAATCAATGGTGTCTGGGAATCAAAGAAATGAGCATAGTCCCTATTGGATGCTTATCCTCTGACTAGCTCGGCCAAACAGTCTGCCCCGCTTCCCCTGTAACTCCATTTATTGACCGCTAACACCCTGGTTTCCCTAAAGCACCTTCCCCAGAACTCCATCAGATCGATCCGTGCAGGTCCACCACCAGCAGCCAATACCCCAGCAAGAAGAACACTGGACCCCATTCCTGCAGTCCGCCACCCAATGGCCAACTGCAAGACACGGTTCACGTCCAATCCTTCTTTTTTGAAAATGACAAAATGCTGCAATTCATTCATTCAAAATAAGTAGTATTACATAAAGTACAAAATAAAACTTAAAAGCACCACTAACAAGATGATAGTTGGCAGGGAGAATATTACAAAGTGAGATTTTTCCATACAAGCAATCTCTCCTTCAGTATTCTTCAATCCAGAAAGGTGCCCGAGTAGGAGAACAACCAATATTTGACAAACCCCACCATAAGGTGAAATTTTGCAGGGGGTCATAGTTGTCAAGGTGGACGCCTAGGCGCCAAGGTGCCTTTGCTTGGATGCCTTGCTAGGGCGCCTTTTGGGAAGCCTAAAAAGGCGCCCAAGATGCCCTAAGTATTTTTACATAATTAAAAAAATAATTTTGGGGGTTTCTTCCCTTGATACACCTATTTAATGATAGTTTGAACATATTAATATATTTCACTATCACTTATGATATCATATATGTTTAAAATTTATAAAGTTCTCTTTTAGCTCTCTCTTCTCCCTCTCTCTCTCACTTAATTTATCAAGATTAATTCCTTATCCAAAAATAAATCCCACACTTTCATAATTACATATATAAGATCACCTATACCATTACATACTTTTTTTATTTCGAGCAACTACTCTGCGCTCCCGTTTAATAATATTATAACAATATTTCACTATCACTTATACTATCACACATATATAAATTTTATAATCATAAATGTGCTATATACTTAAATTTTATAAAAATCTAGTTTAATTCTCTTCTCTTTCACACACACATCATATTTACTTATATACATAGATAAAACACTCATATTCAATTATAACATAAAAAATAATTATATTTATGCATATTTTTATGCATACTAACCTCCAACTCAGCCTTCCTTGAATACCACCTAGATCGCCAAGGCGATGCCTATGCAGCCGTCTTGTTGCCTAAGCAGAATTGGTACCCTTCAACACCTTGGGCGCCTTGTCGCTTTGACAACTATGATGGGGGTTCTTAAAGACATCATCAAAAACTCTTTTATTCTGTACGGTCTAAATTGACCACAACATGGCAGACCATAAGTTCGACTCAAATCTCCAAGGATTGCGCCTCTTCCATTGTTGAATTAGGTCCTTTACATTGTTGATTAGAGACCACCAGATTTTCCAACTTCTGAACAACATTAACCAAAGAGAATGGATGATCCCACATTACAAAAACAAGTGAACAATATTTTCTTCCTTGATTCCACAGGAAATGTACCATCTTTTTTTGAAAGCTGACTGGGGTCATAATTCTTTTCATCATGGAGAAAAGAAGTACGAGGTAAGACACAATGACACATCGGCCAACTATCAAGGTAGTAGTGATTGAGTAGCCTCTAGACACAAAAGTTCTTCCAAGAAAATGCACCATCTAGACACTACTATAAAATTTTACGCAAATAAACTCTAGTTGGTAGTCTCCTACAAATTTTCCACAGAAACAGCCTGATTTTGATAGAAAAAATAGATTACCATATCTATCTCGACCATTGATCACAGGATAGGAATTAAGACCTGGATTAGTGGGTCATGATACCTATCCAATCTGGATAGGATCGGATCAGTCAATTCTCTGAGAGAAAAACCAATCAGTAATCGGTCCAGACCGATTCCTCAAAAGACCCTAAAAACAAAAAAAAATAGGAGCCCAGATCATATTTCGATCCAATCCAAGACAATTCTGAAACCAATTGTCTCCACCAAGTCACCTCCAGACCACCAAAACTCACCTTCTGTCCATGCCATGGTTCGCCATCTCGCGAGATTCTCGCGAGATCTCGCGAGATTCTCGGTCTCGCGGGCACAGTGAGATCCGAGACCCCCGAAACAGGTGGCCAAGCTTCTCGCGGGTGTAAAGAGGCAAAAATGCCTTGTTGCGGCCGGCGGGAAGGAACAAAGGAAGCTGCCGGCACCGGCAGCCGGTCGGCCAACGACCTCCTCAGGCCCTCACAGGCTCACACCGCACGGAAGGGATCCTAACGGGGGTGTTTAAAACCCCTCGCCGGTTCCCGAATGAACGCATAGGAGGAAGGAGGGTAGGAGAGACCTACCTCGCGACGCCGCTCCCTCGTCTCCAAGCTCCGCTCCGGCTGTCACGGCGGCAGCGGCACCGTCTTCGCTCTGCGTCCGTCACGGCGGCGTCCAACGGCGCCGGCTCTGACGGCGGCGGCGACCTCCGGCGGCAACTCCGGCATCACGTGCGACCTCCGGCGGCAACTCCGGCATCGCGTGCGACCTCCGGCGGCAACTCCGGCATCGCGTTCGTAGGGAGAGGAGACCTCCGGCATCGCGTTCGCAGGGAGAGGAGAAGACGCCGCGTTCGTCGGGGCTCGGCCGCTCGGGAGGGCTTTTGAGGTAAGGTTTTTTTTTTAATTAACGTTAAAATTAACGTTAACTAATCGACGTTAACTGTTGATTAGTTAAAGTTAATTTATATACATAATTATTAAATATTAAGTTATTTTTATATATTTGTTATAGTTGGATTAAGTATATATTAAGTTTTTATAATATTTTTAACTAAGATTTAAAATTTATTTAAATCTTAAGTATTAATTTAGAAGTTACGTAAAATATTAAGTATTAATTTAAATATTAATTTAATACTTAAAAAATAATTATAAAGTATTTAAAATATTAATTTCTTTATTAATAAATTAAAGTATTTAAAGTATTTAAGTTACGTAAAACATTAAATACTTTGATATTAAGTATTTAAAGTATTATTTAAAGTATATAAAGTATTTAAAGTATTAATTTCTGTATTAATAAATATAAAGTATTTAAAGTATTTAAGTTACATAAAATATTAAGTATTAATTTAAATATTAATTTAATACTTAAAAAATAATTATAAAGTATTAATTTCTTTATTAAGAAATTAAAGTATTTAAAGTATTTAAGTTACGTAAAACATTGAATACTTTGATATTAAGTATTTAAAGTATTATTTAAAGTATATAAAGTATTTAAAGTATTAATTTATGTATTAATAAATATAAAGTATTTAAAGTATTTAAGTTACATAAAATATTAAGTATTAATTTAAATATTAATTTAATACTTAAAAAATAATTATAAAGTATTAATTTCTTTATTAAGAAATTAAAGTATTTAAAGTATTTAAGTTACGTAAAACATTAAATACTTTGATATTAAGTATTTAAAGTATTATTTAAAGTATATAAAGTATTAATTTCTGTATTATTAAATATAAAGTATTTAAAGTATTTAAGTTACATAAAATATTAAGTATTAATTTAATACTTAAAAAATAATTATAAAGTATTTAAAGTATTAATTTATTTATTAAGAAATTAAAGTATTTAAAGTATTTAAGTTACGTAAAACATTAAATACTTTGATATTAAGTATTTAAAGTATTATTTAAAGTATATAAAGTATTTAAAGTATTAATTTCTGTATTCATAAATATAAAGTATTTAAAGTATTTAAGTTACGTAAAATATTAAGTATTAATTTAAATATTAATTTAATACTTAAAAAATAAATATAAAGTATCTAAAGTATTAATTTAATATTGATTTTAAAGTATTAATTTATTTTTAATATTTACCATAGTAACATTGATTTAGTAGATATTATGTATTTATAATATTTTTAAATAAGATTTAAATCAACGTAAAATATAAAAAATAAATATGAAAACCTATGTAATATATTCATACAAGTTACTAAATTAATATTTATTGATATATAATATCTTACATCATATATATAACATAAAATATTTATATAAAAATATAATTACCAGGCATATATATAATTTCAAGTAAATCTAAGTTTATTAATTTATATATATCTTAATTAAATGAAATTTTTTTTACTTTGAATGAATAATTAAAATATGAAATTGATAACATAGGTATTAATTTATTTTTTATATTAATCTAATAACATTGTTTCAATATACTACAAGGTGACCAACAAAGTGATATATAAGAAGCACACGGATTATCTTTTTGGTATTGAGATTTGAGAGTGTTTTCTTATTGTTCATTCACACATTGGTGTAGGAGTGAGTTTGACATTGAGAGTGTTTTGTGATTGTTCATTCACACAATTAGTGTGCAAAAACGTTGTGTTATTTATTTTCATGTAATGTATGTGAATTCATTGATCTCCCATCTTTATAACATATTATGTTATGTTTGTCATTTTATACTTATTACATATATACATTTTGATCCGAGAATCCGAGATCCGATCTCCCGAGATTTTCCCGAGATCTCTCCGAGATCTCTTCTCTTCCACCCCCCCGAGACGAAGCCGAGGTCCGAGACGGCGAACCTTGGTCCATGCCCAATGTACTATGCCCAACCTGCCTCACCCTCTGTTTCAGGACCATTGATAGACCTACAGTCATCTGTACAAAACATTGATGGGTCCTTCAGCTACCTCCAACAGTGACCCAGACAGGGCATCACCAGAAACAGGGCCGCCCTCCTTCACCAAAACATAGCTGACCACCATTGATCCTGCCACACACACACACATCCCCGCACATCCATACCTCCGGCCATCCTCCCCACGCCCGCTCTACTCTGCATCCGAATTCTTGTACAACCATCTTGCACTGCCTGGGAGAATCCCCAGAAGATGTCACCTCTGAAATGTTAGACCTCCTCATCTCACCTCCTAAAGCCTCAATTAAGTAACATGTTTTGTATCTGTTGTACACGGATTTAGCTCTTCCCATCCCATTGAATCAACATGTTTTATGCATAGACAAGAGGTAGGGAACCACCATCTCGGTAGAAGAGCATGGTTCCTAGTTTTCCTTCTTTTGTACTTTGTTCCTTGCCATTATTTTGTATTTTGTTTTTATTAATGAAAATATTGCCTCTTTTATGTATTGTAGCTATTCCATTTTTTGGCTGTCCCTAAATCTCACACTGTCTTGGTGTTTTGTATATTGTTGCTTCACTGTAGATATCTTTGTCCGTGATCACTCTACCTTTGTATCTTCTTGTTACTATTGAATATGTGATATCAAGTAACCAACCATTTTCTGCACAAGGCCAGACAGAGACAGAAATTTAAGATCAGATCTTCCCAATAGTATAGTCCAACTAATAACAAACTGAAGACGCAAGTGCACATCTCATCAAACAAGTCAAAACTGAACAATGGCTATTTATGTTATCAACCAGTGTCGACCATGTGCAACTTGAAAGCAATTGCTAATTTCCACGTAAAAAATATGATTTTCATTGAAATTTAAATTTCCAAAAATAATGCCAGGAGAATGGCAGTAACAGATATACATAGCTGCCACAGAACCATGGTGGAGTATCTCCTCCCAAAGTATCCAGAAAACATGTAGACATGGTGACAAACGCATTTATCTTCAAAGATATGTATGGGACAGACTTTGAAAGAATTATGTTCTGAGTGAAATGTACTAAATAAGGAACTATGTATTGTACAAAAGAAATTGCAAAGAAAACTCTTTTATTGCCTTCAACAAAAGTTGTGTCTATTAACCTGGCTTTATGATTGGAAGGAAAAGATGGACAATAAAAAAAGCAATTCAATCATTCTGCAGAATCTTGGACTAATATTAGCTGAAGCTGCTATCGTGTATGAAGATTGATGAATTTTACGGAGAATATCAGAGACGAAGCCTGAGTAGAAGGACGAAGCCCAGCTACAGTACCTGACGCTAGGCTAAAAGACCAAAGAGAAAAGCGGGAGGGGGACAAAAGGACCGTAAACACGGATGACAAATTCACCTTCTCCACTCTATGGGCACGTCTAGAAAGTGACCAAACCGTCCAAACCCCAGTTTCTTCAACAAATAGACATAACAAATTAGTTCTGATTTCAGGACGAACGAAGAATTCTATAAAGAAAAAAGATATAGAACAAAAGTTCAACATAACGCACGGAGGAGTGCATAGAGATAATTCAACAGAGATAACAAAATGCGGCGAAACGTACGCGATGGCTCGAGCAGGATCATGTATGTCAACCTCGGCCCGAGCGAGAACCGGTGAATCTGCCATAAACCTCGCCGGCATGCCGAAGCCGTCTGGCCCCGGCTGCCTGCCTCGTCCTTCGAATTCCATGTGGCTGATTGGGCGTTAAAAAAGAGAAGGCGCAGGGCTAGTGAAGGGTATGCTGGCGGGACGGGTGGAGAGAGGGAAAGAGAGGCGAGGTAGGGTTGGGCGAGAGCAGCACCGATAGGGCACGGAGAAGAAAGGAGGTGACGAGTCTCCGAAGAACGCAGGGGGGGGAGACCGCGCCCGGTCGAATTAAAAAGAGGGTCGCCTTCGGGCGACGCATCGAACCGGAAGTGACGGGTCACGTAGCTCTGACGTGGTTTGTGGTGTGAATCGGACTTGTTTATTCAGTTTGAACTTTCTCGAAAACAAATTAAAAGTCTGATAAATTGAATACATCCAAAATAATAAAATTGTTATTACATCATCAATAAAAAATTATTTTTTTAATAAAACCGATATATACGATTAATCAAATTAAATTAAGGTAGATTGAATCGAATTCCAATCATGAGATCCTTATTTAGTTTAGTTCAACCATAATAGACGAATCAAAAATCTAACTAAAAAGAACAGTGAGGACGTTATGAGTTTTTTGGGTGCATGACAGCTTAAATTATGTTACAAATACAATTATTACATAAATATATTTGTACAGACGACTTCTTAAACAAAAAAAATAAAAGAGGTGTTTTTTTCATGTGATTTCTCATCGTTATATTTATATATGATGTATACTTTTTTTGGTTATCATATTTCATAAAAATGATAATTTGTTATTCTTTTCCATCTGAGAATTTATTTTAAAATAAATTTTTATATAAAATTATTGCACAATCAAATCCATCCCTTTACTCGTCGCATCTCTCAACCTTACCCGGTGAAGTAGCGGGATTGTGAATTTGAGATTTCACTTCGCAGTCACTCTCGTACTTAAATTAGTTTGAAAACAATTTGTTAGACCAAAAGACTTGCTTAAATTAGCTCTTCAAAATAAGTTAAGTCAAGTTGAGCAGTATTTTGTCCAAATTCAACTTATTTTTCTACTTTTATGTCTCTACCTTGGTTGAAGTTTAGTCGGTTACTTGATCATGAGAGCGGATCACCTCAGTCCTTGGATGGAGGGAGAAGTCTCAGTCTTCAATCAGAAACGACAATATACTCCCGCCACTTAAGTGGTAGTTCAAGAACCGGTTCGATGAACCACTACCGAAATGGCTGAATCGTTGTCGACGCCTTACTAACTTGTCATCGACGGGTAATGAGTTATAAAGGCGTCTGTAGCGGTTTAACCTTTTCGGTAGCAGTTCAAGACTTTCAAGTTATGTTACTGAACTGTTATTGAACCGCTACCGAAAAAGGTTGAATCGCTACCGACGCTTTACTGACTCATTACTGACGGGTAGTGAGTTACAAAGACGTCAGTAGCGGTTCAGCCCTTTTCGGTAGCGGTTCACCGAACCAGTTCTTGAACCGCCACTTAAGTGGCAGAGTATGTGGCCGTTTCTGATTGGGGACTAAGACTTCTCCCTCCACCCCGGAACTGAGGTGATCCGCTCTCATCAATCAAAGTCCTAACCGAATAACGGTTCGACTCAAGTTTAGCCAAAACTTAGTTCAAACACCTCACTTTTAAAATCATGTTCATTCTAAGTTTATGTGTGAAAGTCTGACTTGAACTCATTTATGAACCTCAACATAAAGTCATTCCAACTTATCTTATATATTTGAATGATTCTAAATAACTATTGATTGTTGAAGGGTTTAATCCCATATTGGCTACCGGAGGAGTATTCCATGCCTTTATCATAGCCTGAACCTGGGTCTCCTTAGCGCATGTGCGTTTTTGGAATTTCACATGGTATCAGAGCTGATCAGGCTGTAGGCTCTGTCCTCCGGTGGATTTACTCCTATTTTCGCTCGGTCCTGCCCCGTGTATTCCTATCGTGGCTCTGACGGTGGTGGCTGGCCGAGAGGGGGAGTGTTGAAGGGTTTTATCCCATATTGGCCACCGGAGGAGTATTCCATGCCTTTATCATAGTCTGGACCTGGGTCTCCTCAGCGCACGTGCGTTTTTGGAATTTCACATGGTATCATAGCTGGTCAGGCTGTAGGCTCTGTCCTCCGGTGGATTTGCTCCTATTTTTCCTCGGCCCTGCCCCGTGTATTCCTATCGTGGCTCTGACGGTGGTGACTGGCCGAGAGGGGGAGTGTTGAAAGGTTTAATCCCATATTGACTACCGGAGAAGTATTCCATGCCTTTATCATAGCCTGGACCTGGGTCTCCTTAGCGCACGTGCGTTTTTTGAATTTCACATTGATACTCCTAATTTAATGTATACTCAAATATTAAATCATATATTTATAGGGTTGGTTTCATTTTATATATTTTTCCTTCTAAATTTTATAAATTAAAATAAGAGATAGAGAGATGACGTTTGGAATGTGGAGCCTAATTTTTTAAATAGCATACATATCTCTCTGTAGCTACCTAGAGGGAAAAAAATAGGGCTCTATTTGTTTTACCTCCGAGATAAACGGAGGAGAAAGGATCGACTCCTTATCGAATCAGAGTATCCATGTTGCGATCTTTGTCGACATAAAATGCCCTAAAATTTTTGCGAAAACATCACAGTGGTTGCTTGCTTGCTTGCCTCTTTGAGGTGTCCAGTAGTGTAGAACAATTTCAAGAAACCACGTCTCTAAACGAAGTGAATGACTCAGAAGGTATTCTTTTTGCTTCAAACTGCACTTCGGCTTTTAGAAACAAATATAATTAAGGCGGTGTTTGATTATGTTGAACAGGGCTCTATTGTCTGATTCGATCAGACTTTTAACAATCTAACTTGTTTGATAATCGGTCTTATCTAATGTTTCACTGTACCACTTATATCTGAATAATTTCTGAATAATTCAGATGTGAAATTTGTTTTTTCTGAATCAGAGGTTGTAGCGCTGGACATGACAGACAATGCAACCGAACGTAACAGAGTTGGTCGCAATGTTTTTTTTTAAAAAAAAATTATTTAAATATTACACTTCAGTAACATTTTTCTCAAACTCATCGTCTATATTTGGCAAATATTTGATAGGTAAATAAATTTAATTTTGTTGTTCATTATATGACAAATGAAGATTTTACTAAAAATATATAATTTTAAAATAAATTTTATTAAAATATTATTTGATGATTTTGCAAACAAATATTTTATTAACGTTATTGTCAAACAAAAGAAATCACTTATATCTTAACTAACCTAAATACTTTTTTACCACTAATTAAGATGTTAAAGATGAATTAATAATTTATATTTTTAGATATTTTATCAAACAAAATTTATCACTTATATCTTAATCAAATTCATCACTTTTTATCACTAATTAAGAAGTTAGAGGTGAAATTAAGAGTTTAGATGTTTAGATTATAAGTCAAAACAAACGCCCCCTAAGTCTCAATAAAAATGGAAGAACTCATTGTCAAGTACATAATACGAGAACACAGAGAAGCATTAGTTTCATAAAAAATAACTCTACACAATGGAATGAACTAGTTCTAAGCACATTACCATTTCTTCATTCAACCAAATAACAGTAAATATCCATTTTGAGTTATTTTAAATATACATTGACGTAAATTTAAATTTTAAAATTGTTGTCAAACATCACTCTATATTTTTGAAAAATTGTGCCACCTTTGTCAAACACATAAAGACTATGTATCCATAATTTTAAAAACAATACTAAAAAATAACTTGAATTTTATTTTAAAAATACGACTATCAAGATTAAAAAAAATCAAATTAATCAAACTACTCGTCATCTTATTAAGTCGAACAGGGATTTGTTCGTTAACAAATTGAATTTTAATTTTTGAACAAACTTGTTTGTTTTTTCATAATAAACAAGTGAAGTCGAGCTTTTTGTCGAGCCGTGTTTCGAGCTACTTGTCAAATGTATTGGCATAGTTGTCGAAGTGTATGCCTGGGAGGTGTCGCCTAGACATAAAGGTGCTACGGATTGGTCGCTTGGGCTGCTTGCTCTGTGAAGAGAAGAAAAAGTGATCGCCTTGTGGGCCACAGGTGAATTGGTGTCAACCCATTTTCAATTTGGTTCACTTAAAGTTAAAGCCCTCTCCCACCCCAATATGCCCCCACCCGATAGAAGCCCACCCAGACGCTTAGACACAAAGAAGCCCGCCCCAACACTCAAATGCACATAAGCCTGCCCCTGACTCTAGCCGCAGCCTTTCTCAGATGGTTGTTGACAGAGCTCCGATGCCCCTCCCCTCATTGGGACTTCTTATCCACCTCCACTTGTCTTCTAAGTGTAGAGAAGGTATTTTTCCTCTCTTACTCCTCCACCACCAATAAACCTAGGTTGTAGGGTTTCGATTTTTTTATTCTTTCATTCATATTTTCTCGTGGTTTCCTTCAAGTTTATCCTTCCATTAGGTACATTTTAATCATCTTGTATACTTCTTATACTTCAATATTTAACAAGTTTCAATTTTGAAGGTCTTCAATCTACTTTTTTTAGTTGATATTTTCAATCTTCTACTCTTGTCTATGTCCAGATGGTGTAGATTTTGTAGACACATAAAAATGTGATTAGAAACATAAGGGTCATAGTGATTGACATCTAATCTATTCTTGTTCTAGGGCTTGTTTGATCACTTGATTGTGTGAGAACAAAAAGAGATTTTCATATGTTTTATATTTTTCCTCCTCACTTTTGACGGTAGCAATACAAGATAAATGAGTATATCAATATATATTGGTTGACTACATGGTGTAATCTGTTCATTTGATGATTTTGTGGTGCATATTTGTATTATATTGGCGGAAGAGGTATCTAGTTCTTATGGTAATAAACGGGAACAGAAGAAAAAAACGAAATCCAATGATTCCAAATGGAAATATGCACATTGGCCATTAAAAAATTACAAAAATCGAGCAAAGTGCGATCCATGTGGAATGGTGACAAACGACGGGATAAATAGATAAAAAGAATACCTAATAGAAGGATATAGTGTTGTCAAGAAATGCTCAAGAATCACAAAGGACATTGTTAAAGAAATGTCAACATGGATGAATAAACATAAGAAGAAAAAGATGTCTATTTCTATAACTAATGTTGGCAAGGCGGAGGAAAATAAATGTGAAGATGTAAAGGAAAAGGAAACAAAGGCAATTTCAAAACCAAGAACTATTTCTATAACAAAGAAAAAAATGTTTGACACTTCAAAACATGTCAAATAGGGTTGTTCACTATTTGGTTCAACCCGAAAAATCAAACTAAATTAGGAGTTTGGTTCGGTTTGAACTACCGATCTGTTTGATTTGGTTTATAGAGCCCTTCAAACTAAACCAAATCACTAAACTGAATAACCTGAATTAGATAAAATATTTTAATTTAAGTTATATATAATACAATATTTATGTGTCTTTTCTTAAATAACCTTGTTTCAAGAATTTTTAAGACAATTAAATGAAATGTATAAACAAATACACCAAATTTTAATATAATGTGATTCAAAACAAATAAAATGAAATTATATATTGACATATTTACTCTACTTTAATGAAATATGGTTTGAACTAGACCAAACCAAACCAAACTGAATTAATTTGGTTTAATTTGGTTTTGTTTGGGAGATATTTTGGTTTGGTTTGATTTGAGAAAAAATATTCAAAAACTAAACCAAACCAAACCATGAACACCCCTACGTCAAAGGCAAAGATCTAATGAATATAGATATACTTGCAAGGATGTCCGCAAAAGAATTTATTGATGAATGGTGAAATGGTCAAAGTAAATAGAGTACTTTGGGGAGTAAATTCAAGAAAGATACGAATGAGAGCTTTGAGGAATCCGTGACAACATAGTTCTATGAAGCCAGAATTTTTGTTAATGTTGCTAAATTAAGAAGTTTTGAAATCATGTTTAAGAATGCAGGACCTAGTTGCAAGTCTCTTGGCTATCAAAAATTGTGAGTCCCTCTCCAAAAAAGAATGGTGGAACATACATGTGAAATACTTGAAGAATACAAAAGACATTGGAAAGCATATGGTTGCACTATTATGTGTGATGGGTGGATTGACAAAAGACTAAAAAAATTGATCAAATTTTAATAAATTGTTCAAGATAATGAATTTAATTTAAAAGAAGTTATTCTTTTAATTATGTTTCAAGCAAATGATCTCTTGTGCCTAGTAGGTTACACACATAAGTATTAATTTGTACGTTTAAGGTGTGAGTATAATTTTGGAACCAGTTTGAGTTTTTGTGAAAACTCTGAGTTTTACATATAATAGCAAAGATAGCACAAACCCTATCAAGCCATGAGGGTTCATTTCACCTCCAACCACCTCCTTCATGTTTTCCTACCTTAGAGGGTATCGATAGTGGATGGATCTTCATTTGGGACAAGTTTGAAGGTCCAGTGCCAAGGAGCCGACCACAGAGGCAATTCATATGGATACGACTAGATATTACACACTTGAGCAACTTGATGAGTGTAGGAACACTCGATTTTCTCTGATATATAATAATTGTTTAAATCTCACAAAAGTACGTATTCAAAATTATTTAGAATACTAGTTTGGTTATGTTGTTTGATTTCAATCGAGACTAAGACAATGATATTTGAGGAATCGAATTTTTCCACTGCGTGAATCTATTTGCACCAATTCATTGCAATATGGACATGGTCAACATAATAGTCCAACAATTATATTTTGCAAATTTAGATTATGAATATGATAATAACAAATAGTTGAGCAATTATAATTTGGTAGATTTAGATTATGATTACGAGTAGGAATACAAACGTGGATGACAATAATTTAATATTAACTTTATGCTGTGCACCAATTACCTTAGGAGTTTAGATGGAGTCATAAACAACTTGATGACTAGATAAGCATATTCACATTTCAAGGACAAAATTGATGGTTAATGTCTTTTTTGGTTAGAGTATCAAAATTAAAAATTAATGGTTAAATGGTCAGTTTGGTTAAAGTATCAAAATTGATACAACATCTATTTTGATATTGATATTTCCATAGAATAAAGTATCAATATCAGAAGTGACAATATCAAATATCTTTAAGTGTTAGTAATATTATCAATATCAAAATCAATATTAAGTATTGATTAATTCAAATTAAAATTAATATTACACTAATATAAAAATATATTATAAACATATAAAAATATAAATTATATTTACAAAAATGTAAATTAAGTTTTATAAATTCTTATTTAAAATAAAGTAAATAAATTTTTTATCCTTATTATCATGTTGTTCTAACAAAAATGACATGGTAATTACAATTTGCAAGGCACTGAATTTTCAAGGCATAAATAAGTTAAGCATCACTTTTTCCTTATTTGGGAAGTAACTTAAAAAGAGTAGCCACAATTCATTGAAGATAAGATAAGTGACAAACCTCTTGGAAAATGATACTAAGATAAGACAAATCTAGAAAAAAGTGCAATCACTAAAGGGAGTCAAAAACCAAACATCAACCACAGTGTCACTCTTCATATAACATCAATGTCTTCTTTTAATATAACTTTTCTAGTTCTCACATTTCTTGAGTAATTCTACTCCTATTGTAATATTCCTGGTTTTTATAGCACTATTTAGATTATTATCGTTGTGTTTTAATTATTTTCGTAGTGTGCTTAATTATTTTTAAGACATTTATATAGATACGTAAGTGTTTTTATTTATTTATATTGTGTCATTAATTTTGTAGACCACTTTTTATTTATAATAAGTGTTAATTATTTATTTAATCTCTTCTTAATTTTCTCTTATCTCTCCTATTAAATCTCTCTCTCCCTTTCCGCTTTTTTATCCCCTCTATCTTAGCCATCCTCCTGATCCACCGCCTCCTTTTGTTTTCTCCCTCGCCGTTTTTCTTGTCCCTGTCGTGTCCTCTCTCTCCCCTCACCATCGTCGCCCACCGTCTCGCCCTTGGCCTCCCTCTTCCTCTCTCTCTCTCTCTCTCTCTCTCTCTCTCTCTCTCTCTCTCTCTCTCTCCATTGCCCGTGCATGTTGGTGTTGCCCCCCCTCACCTTCGCGTGCTGCCCGCTAGCGGCCAGCCCTACCGGCCGCTGGTCACCGTCTAGCATCGCCTCACCCCCCTTATTCTCGTCGTCGTTGCCCATCCCTGTATCCCTCCACATGGCCACCTTGCCAGCACCATGCAACCGCGTGGATGCTGCTAGCATTGCCGCTGGCACGTCCACCTGTTGCCGAGCCTCATCAGCCTCCATGTCGTCGCTGCGCCCGCCGGTCGCCTCCTCGTGTGTTCCTGCCATTGCCCACAGCGCGTGAGATGTTGTAGTCCTCGCCTAGGCCCTGCCTCCCCATCGCCGATGCCGTCCATCTACGCGCCAGCAGCGCCCCTGCGCCCACGTGTGTCGCCACTTGGCCGTTCGCCTCCGCACCGCTGCGGACACCGCGGTTGCTGCTATCCGCCAACGCCTCGCCGGCATTAGCAGTCAACCCCTACTCGTCAGCTGCCTGTGCCGTGCGCCAGCCCCACTTCATCGTGCGCCGCCTCCCCTTGAGTGCTTCCGTGCGCCCCAGCCCCCCTATCCAGCGTGGTAAAACTCACACACTCTCTCTCTCTCTCCTATTCTATCTTCCTCTCTCTCTTATTACCCAATATATAATTCCTCTTATTTCCTCTCTCTTTTCCCTCATGATCCGATGGCACAACCCTCCCCATTCTATGTCTTTTCCAACAGCCTTGGAGGAGGGAGATCTCTTGTTTTGATGGTTTGATTGGTGCGCTGCGTTCTGGACGTTCGATATCGTTTTTGGTTACTGATCTCCGAATTTTTCAGCATCGATCCCATAGGCACCCTTGACGTGTCTACTATCATTAAAATTCCTATTTTAATCCTCCATGATCTATAGAATTGACCTTCTAATTAAAGGGATGTATGTAGTTACATTTTTTGCGTAATTTGTGAGTTAACATGGGTTAGATAGATAGATGTGTGTAGTATCTTGTGATGATATATGTTTATGTCTCTATTATGTGTATATGAGATCATGCTTAGTTAATAGTGTAATATGCTTCCTTTTAGCTTGTCATCCTGTTAGTTTTTAACATGTTTAGATTATGTTAATCTTGTTAAGTAATTGTGATAGGTTAACAAGATTAGATGGTGTGATGATTAGTTTTTCCAGCACCTAGCTAGTTATATTCATGTTCAATCATGTTTAGTTGTTTATATATGGATGTTGTCTCATTTTGGTTCATTTCTAGCATAATTGTCTAGAATGACAATAGTTGTGTATATGTTCATTTTATGTTCATAGATCTTGCACATTTGTGGTCATGGCATGGCATGATGGGTATGGATGCATGATGCATTGAAATTGTGAATGGAAAACTTAGCTACACCAGACTAGTTAATCGTGACCCGAGGGCAGCTGGGGGTTAGAACCGTCTGGTGCATCTTTCGATCCCAAATCTCACAGGCATCATAAGTGTCACCACTGCCTAGGTGCACTATGAGATTTCGAATTAGTATATGGTACTTATATATGATAGATCTGGTGGTAAGTGGTTGAGGTGGCAAGACGACACATTCCTTGCTAATGAAAATCTTTATAAAGGATATGTGCATCTATTAGAGGATAGGTGCATTTGTGAATGTGGTTCTTCATTAGAGGATAGGTACACTTATTGCATGGTATTGTAGAGGTGGTCTAGCGATGTATTTCATTTTGTTAGTTATCAGGTTCTGTTGCATAGTGTATGCATGGTTTGTCTCATTTATAGTATATCATCTTATGTAGCATATAGTAGGTGTCTATGCATATGTTCATATCATCCTTTTATGTCATGTTATGGTGCATATAGATGCTGGTCAGTGTGATTATAGGTGTTGGTTGGTGGTGTAAAACATGTGGATTAAATCATATGTTTAATATATTGACTAGTCTATATTTATATATAATGGGTGTAGGTCTGGGTACCTATTTAATTAACATTTAGGGTCTTTTGGCTATCCGATTTGGCGGATGATGGGGGTGTCTACGGAGTCATTGTACTCATTCCAATCCTCTTATCAATTTTCAGGTAATCAAGTTTAGCGTAGCAGAAGCATGGTGGATCGATTTTCCCGAGAAGGCACTTGGATAATATTTATGTTTAGATGGTATTTAGCTTTGTTTAGATTGTGTAGTATAGCAGTGTATTTATTTAAAATTTGTGAAATTATGAACTGGGACCTAGTTGTCTACATTTTTTCTAAATCGATGTTTTTACGAGGTTAATTTTTTTCCGATCACATCGTCGGATTATTCCGCTGTGTATATTAAAAATCCGGGGCGTGACACCAATGTCTTTTTCCATGCCAACGTTCTTTGGTGACAAGGACTTTATATCTTGGACTTCCCTCCATTCAGTGCTCTTTTACTATCACGATTTGTAATATGACTTGCTTGGTAAAAAAGAACTATCATAAGTATTGTCCCACTTAAACCTCCAAATGTTTTTTCATTGTTCATCTAGTAGCAAACTACCTAGACATAAACATAGATGGCATGGTAAAAGACAAGTAATAAATCCAAAGCTTTGACATTAACTTTTTTTTCATGATGATCCAAATAAAAGAGAAGTTGGCTTCAAAAATAAGAGAAAAATATAAATATTTTTAAACGGTGAAGGAAGAGCTACAACAAAATTTGAGTCTTATGTTATGCTAATTTCTTTTTATGTTACAATGATAGTAACATGCACCATTGTTTGTAGAATTGGGCAATCCAAATTAGAATTGACCAATCTACAATATCTATGTCATGTATGATTCTACACTCATTGTAACAGATGACTAGAAGAATTAAGCATGCCATCCGTTTTCTTTTTTACACTAATTCAACTTCAACAACTATACACTACAAAACTGCTCACCCTCTGTATATGTGTATATATATGTTATATATATGTGTTGCTAGGCATATTGATTTTGATGGAGTATAAAAGTAATTATGGTAGACATAAGTATATGGTTGAATATTTCCTTATGAGCCACAATTATAATTCAAATTTTTAGACCATGAAATCTAAGGGCATTTTTGGTACAATATTAATATAAAGATAAATCTAATTTATCTTTGAAATTTTAGAAGTAAACCAACTTCATACCCAAATTAAACTTGCAGCAGACTGGCATAAAGATTCAGATATTAAAATTTCTACTACAGTACGATATTTTTTCATATGTGATTATTGGTCTACTAGTTGCTCCACACTCTCGAACACTAATATATCCTATGATTTTAGCTTACAAAGACTAGGGGAGGTATTTAACAAGCCAATATCCATAGAGTATAACAACACACTCTGATGAAACGAAGTATGTAATGTCCGGTTAAAAAAAATAAAAAATAAAAATGAAATGTCGCTCTCTGTCACCTTCCGTCCGTCGCCTCCCCCCCCTCTCTCTCTCTCTCTCTCATCATCCTCGCCACCACCTCGACGAACCGCCCTCGCTCTACCGATTTCGTTCCCCCACGCGATCACCGCGTCATTGCCCCTGTCTCTCCTGTGCTTTCCCTCCCTCTCTCCCCGGCTCCTCCTCGTCGCCGACGTGGTCCCCTTCCCCTGTTTGCCTCGCTCCCTCTCACCAGCGCGCCCAAGCCGCCACGCGCTCCCTCCCACTCTCTTTCCCTCGCGCGCGCCTGCGCGCTCGCAGCCATCGCCGCGAGCGACGCCGTGGTCGCCGCCTCCCGCCCCTCCAACGCTCGCGCCATCGTCTCCGTGAGGTCGCCGCCGCCATCCGCCTCCCCTCCAGTCTCGTTTTCTCCCCCCGTGCGTGCGGGCGACGGGCTGTCCCCGCACCGCCCGTGCGCCGACGGCGCACAGTGCCGCCATCTCCCCTCCGCCTCCGCATGTGCCCGCGGTGGTGCGCCGCGCAGTAGGCGGCGCACTGCGCCGGCCGAACGCCCACCCGCTTCTCCTCTCTCCTATTCTTCTTCTTCTTTCTCACGTATTTCTCTCCTTTTCTCTCTCTCACTCACTCTCTCTCATGTACGTATTCTTATTTTAACATGTAATCAATTATCTTATCCTTTTTAACGTCAACGGGACTGCAAGGTTTCTCGATTTCCTCTCAGCCTTGGCCGAATCACGATTAACGTATTTGGGGCTTTCTGGATTATAATCTTCCTTGAGATAGGCATTCTGACTTTTCTTAGCATTCTGATATATTAATTAATGCGTTAAAACTTGTTTATTAGATTATTAGATAGAAAATTGAGAATAAATATTAGTTGGAGTATTTAACTGTCTGAGTTTATTTAAATGTCAACTATGCCATTCATCTTTAGTTTCGTTCATTTTCATGAATTGTATTAGTTAGATGTCAATTTTGTTAATAATTGTTTAGTAATCATTAAATTAGAGTTGATGAGGTGATTGCATGTATTAATCTATGAAAATTGAATTATGACTACTTATAATTGTATTTACATCTGATTTATGTTATGAATGATCCTGATTTATTTAAAGTTAATTGAGATAACTTTGGAATTGCTTGATAATGAAGGAATATGGCTGATTAATATTAATAGCTGCATGATCATGTAATACGTATCATTTTGTGAATTGATATTGAATTGTGATTAGTTGAATTTAACATGTCTAATTATATTGCATATTCTTTTCTGAGTGGGTCAATTGCATGAATTGGAGTATAATTAAAGTATGTGCATGACTTGGTACAATTGCATATTGTTCCTCATGGGGTCTATTGCATTGAAAATGTGAATTAAGGAAATGGTTGTGTGACCTTGATAATTGACATATCTGATTAAGTGAAAATGGCATATGTGATTCAGTATTTCTGAATATCTGTTCTGTTGAAATTATAAATGTCTGGGTAATTATATGACTTTTACTTGTGAAATGTTATTGATGCTATGATGTGTGTGATAGAACATTTACTCCTCCGACCTACTTTAGTGTCCCGTGGGTAGCAGATGATTTAGTGCAATCTAGTGCATCATTCGATCTCAGATACCGCTGTTTATCTAAAATACGCACCTGCCTACACGTACTATGAGATTTAGCTTATTATATGGTACTTCTATATATTTAGAGCTAGAGTGAAGTTCTACCAAGTGAAGCATATAATCTGCTCAGACAGACGGAAAAGAAATAAACACATGTAGGTCCAAGTTACATGGACATGTAGAATAGTTTAGTTGGTTAAGTAGTTAGTCTGGTTCATGTAGAGTCAGGTTAAAGTGGGAATGATTTTGAAAGTACATAATTATACATAGATAAATAGTTATAGTAAATATGATATAATTTGGCTTGTGTGATTTATTATCTATTACTATCATTTAGATTTTGATTAGTATATTAGGAAAGTTTGGGTATAAGTCCTGCTGAGTCTGTGTGACTCATTCCAATTCTCTTAATATTTTTCAAGTAATCAAGTTTAGCGCAACAAAAGCATAGTGGATCATTGAGAATCCAGGTAGTTAGTTGGTTTCTTCCTTGATTCTGGTATTTACATTCTTTAGATTTTAGCGTTGTTTTGATTTATTGTTGGATTGAATCATTAGTTTTATGAAATGAGACCTGTTATTCATTAATTTTTCTAAATCGACATAGCTTAGGAGAAATTTTCCCGGTCTTGTCGTCGGATTTATTTCGCTGCTCATGTTAGGAAATCCAGGCCGTGACAAAGTAACATTCAAAGAGCACAATAATAGGTGATACCCAATAGGTTCGTAGGATGAATAAAATTTGATGACTTTATTAATATACTAAACCCAACTTGATTGCTTGAGTATTTATAAAAAATAGCATGGTTGTTTTTTTCATGGAACTTTTATTCTTGTTAAAAATTCTCACTACAATAGTATTGTTAGATCTCCTCTACACCTGATCAACTCTCAACTTTGTGACCAAAAAAAAACTCTCAACTTCAACCTCTATCATTACTCCTTGGGCTATTCACTGTTTGGTTGAACTCGAAAAACCAAACCAAACCAGGCGTTTGGTTTGATTTGATTTGGTTTGAACTATCGAACAGTTTGATTTGATTTCTAGTACCTTTCAAATCAAACTAAACGGTTAAACTAAATAACCCGAACTAGATTAAATATCTTATTTTAAGTTATATATAATACAATATTTATGTCTTTTCTTATAAAAATAAGCATGTTTCAAGAATTTTTAAGATAAATTAATGAAATGTAAAAATTAATACACTAAATTTTAATAGAATGTGATTTAAAACAAATAAAATGAAATTATATATTGACATATTTATTCTACCTTAATAAAATATGATTTGAACCGGACCAAATCAAACCAAGTTTAGTTTGAGAAAAAATACTTATAAACCAAATTAAACCAGACCATGAACACCCCTAATTAGTCCTATTGCTTCTCTTCACCATCACTTCTCTTTCCAGAAAAAAGATCCAAGAAAGTGTCGGATAAATACTTACTGTCGACTGGTGTGGCAGATTTATATAGAGATGAGAGTAGAGAAGCGGGGAGAAAATCCATCTCTTTAAAGCACTATTTATGGAACTTGACATACCGCCTCAGCCCCCCCTCTCTCGAACCTTCTCCCCGCGCACCGCCTCTTCCCCCCCCTCGACTCTGTCTCATCTCCCTCTCTCTCCACCTGCGGCCACCCACCCAGCCGCCAACGTCGGGCGCACCCTCACACTGTCTCGCTCTCTCTGAGCCTCGGCCATCCGTCGCCGATGCCGCCTCGCCACCGCGAGGCATTGCCGCCGTCGCCGTTCGCCTCCGCCGTCTCCCTCTCTCTTTCCCGCGGTCGCCACCGCGAGCCGTCGCCGTGCCCTCGTCCTGCTCTCTCCCCCCAGGCTCTCGCTCTCTCTCGCGCTGCCGCCATCCGCCTGCGGCACTCGCGCTCGCGACCACCCGGCCACCTGTCGCCGTCTCTCTCTCGCGCGCCACCGTCCGAGCGCGGCACACGCACCCGGCCCTCCCTCTCGTCTCCTCTCTCTCCCTCCGGCGCAGCCGCGCACCGCCCCCTCCGGCGCCGCCTCACCCTCCATCGTCAACTCTGCCTCACTCTCTCTCTCTCCTCTGTTTCGTCCGCGGCAACCCCCAACCCTCGTCCTGCTCTCTCTCTCTCTCTAGGTGCCTCCTCTACCACCGCACGGCTCCCCCGAGCCCGCATTTGCGCACCCCCGTTACCCACTCGATGTCTCCCTCTCTCCTTCTCTCTGTACTCTCTCTCTCTCTCTGTGTGTGTAGAGATGCACCAGCTTATGCCAGCCAGCGCCCGGACCCGTGCACCGTGTGTGATCGTCGCACGCCGTCCCCGTCGGCATTGCCTTCATCTACCGTACACCAGCACGTCGCACTCCTTCAGGTAGTGTGTCCCAAACTTGTTATGGTATTTTTATTTATCTTTACGATGATATAAAATTTTTGCCAGAATACTAATTTAGCTGTTTAAATATGATTCAATAAATAATCAAGTGTATACGGTAAAACTGTTTTGCATTATTTCCTGATTAGTAAATTTGTGATGAATTACTGAATTATTTTGAAATCATGTTTGTACGTATGTGATGTATTGATCTTGATTAATCCTGATTAGATAATGATATCTTGGTTTGAATGGTATATCGAATGTATGCATCATGTTAGTCTTGCTATTAAAATGCTTGGTGAAATGAATGATTTGTAATAAGCAGGTTGATTATGATATGCAACTGCACAAATTGAGAATTCTGGATACCCAAGGCATGGTCCTCATGCTCGTGGTATACGTGTTTTGCTACCCAAGGCATGGTCCTCATGCTCGTGGTATACGTGTTTTGCTACCCAAGGCATGGTCCTCTTGCTCGTGGTATATCTTGATGTGTTCCCAAGGCATGGTCCTCATGCTACTGGTCAATGGACTTATTTGAATTATGTAATGGATCCTGGGTTAGTCTTCAATTTTCCAAACCGACGTAGTTAAGGGGTTTATTTCCCCGGTCTCGTCGCCGGATTAATTCCGCAGCGTGTACGAAAATTCGGGGCGTGACAGCTTGGTATCAGAGCATGAACTCGGCCTTAAGGTCTATTTTGACTAGCCCGAGTTTATGTAATCGGTTTGGATTAGAAAGAGTCGATAATTTGACATGGATCAGTAGATAAGGTTTAGAGTTTGGAATTAGTAGATGATGAATAGGCGATTAGATTTGTGGAGGAGATAGATAGATAGATAGATTAGATGGAGAGTGTAGATATTCTCATATTCACCTTTTTCTAATAAGTCTTGATTAGAAATTTCGAGGACGAAATTTATTTTAAGGGGTAGTGAGTGTAATATCTTGGTTTTTAGAAAAAAACAAAAACAAAATCCCACCGCCTCAGCCCCCCCCTCTCTCGAACCTTCTCCCTGGGCACCGCCTCTTCCCCCCCCCTCGACTCTGTCTCATCTCCCTCTCTCTCCTCCTGCGGCCACCCACCCAGCCGCCATCGTCGGGCGCACCCTCACACTGTCTCTCTCTCTGAGCCTCGGCCATCCGTCGCCGATGCCGCCTCGCCACCGCGAGGCATTGCCTCCGTCGCCGTTCGCCTCCGCCGTCTCCCTCTCTCTTTCCCGCGGTCGCCACCGCGAGCCGTCGCCGTGCCCTCGTCCTGCTCTCTCCCCCAGGCTCTCGCTCTCTCTCGCGCTGCCGCCATCCGCCTGCGGCACTCGCGCTCGCGACCACCCGGCCACCTGTCGCCGTCTCTCTCTCGCGCTGCCACCGTCCGAGCGCAGCACCTGCACCCGGCCCTCCCTCTCGTCGCCTCTCTCTCCCTCCAGCGCAGCCGCGCACTGCCCCCTCCGTCGCCGCCTCACCCTCCATCGTCAACTCTGCCTCACTCTCTCTCTCTCCTCTGTTTCGTCCGCGGCAACCCCCAACCCTCGTCCTGCTCTCTCTCTCTCTCTCTAGGTGCCTCCTCTACCACCGCACGGCTCCCCCGAGCCCGCGTTTGCGCACCCCCGTTACCCACTCGATGTCTCCCTCTCTCCTTCTCTCTGTACTCTCTCTCTCTCTCTCTCTGTGTAGAGATGCGCCAGCTTATGCTAGCCAGCGCCCGGACCCGTGCACCGTGTGTGATCGTCGCACGCCGTCCCTGTCGGCATCGCCTTCATCTACCGTACACCAACACCTTAGCACCATTTGTTCCTTCTTCCAGCGCCGTTAAGGTAGTGTGTCCCAAACTTGGTATGGTATTTTTATTTATCTTTACAATGATATAAAAATTTTGCCAGAATACTAATCTAGCTGTATTGATTTAAATATGATTCAATAAATAATCAAGTGTATACGGTAAAACTGTTTTGCATTATTTCCTGATTAGTAAATTTGTGATGAATTATTGAATTATTTTGAAATCATGTTTGTACGTATGTGATGTATTGATCTTGATTAATCTTGATTAGATAATGATATCTTGGTTTGAATGGTATATCGAATGTATGCATCATGTTAGTCTTGCTATTAAAATGCTTGGTGAAATGAATGATTTGTAATAAGCAGGTTGATTATGATATGCACCTGCACAAATTGAGAATTCTGGATACCCAAGGCATGGTCCTCATGCTCGTGGTATACGTGTTTTGCAACCCAAGGCATGGTCCTCATGCTCGTGGTATATGTGTTTTGCTACCCAAGGCATGGTCCTCATGCTCGTGGTATACGTGTTTTGCTACCCAAGGCATGGTCCTCTTGCTCGTGGTATATCTTGATGTGTTCCCAAGGCATGGTCCTCATGCTCCTGGTCAATGGACTTATTTGAATTATGTAATGGATCCTGGGTTAGTCTTCAATTTTCCAAACCGACGTAGTTAAGGGGTTTATTTCCCCGGTCTCGTCGCCGGATTAATTCCGCAGCGTGTACGAAAATCCGGGGCATGACAATACCCATAAGAGGACACCATTCAATCATCTACCTGCATACTGTGGCACCCCACCACAAAATCCGATGGAAAAGATAGATAAATAAATATATATATATAAAATATGAAAAGAGGAAAGGGTTTCTACATCTTAGGGCTCCGGAAAGGAGAGCCCCCCTCGTTCATGAGCTTCAAACGAGTGATTGGTGCATTTTTACCTTCCGAGAGCTTCGATGAGTCAGGCTTCCCTTCCGTCAAAAACTAGGGGTGTCAATGGGCCGGGCTCGCCCGGCCCGCAGCCGACCCAACAAAGCCCGCTCCAATATATAATGGGCCGGCCCGGCCCGGCCCGTATTACATTTTGGCCCGACCCGGCCCGGCCCAAAAAGAATATAAGTTTGACCCAGCCCGACCCGGCCCGGCCCGGCCCGTATTATATTTTGGCCCGACCCGGCCCAGCCCAAAAAAAATATAAGTTTGGTCCGGCCCGACCTGGCCCGACCCGTTCCTTTTAACATATTATAAGATATATTTCATATTTTTTAAATTTTTTAAACATCAAACCAAAAAAACTTTAATAACTTCTATGATCTTACCAACGATGTGTCTTATTAATGGTGATCTCTGTATTTGTGATAAAAAATAATACCAACTAAAAATGTAAAATTAATTAAAATATTTAATTATTACAACAACTGAGTGACTATAGATATAAATATTACAACACTTGAGTGACTAGGGACATAGTAGCATCAAAACTTTGCTGGAGTTATATATGTAACGTTAACGGATAGGATGCTATCAGAAAATTTCAAAATTTTGATTTGATTTAGATAAAACTAAATAAATGCATAATCTATTAATAAATCAGAATAAAAATCATATAATCTTGTCTTCATTTTTTAGTTTTAAAATATAATACAATATAAGTATATAATAATAAAATAAAAAATTATGAAAGTTGCGACATGTGAAATAAGATAAAAAGATTATGTTATCATATGTTTGATTTAATCATAATCAACCGTTAATTTAACAACACTTTATATCATTATACTAACATAAAAAACAAATATAACATAACTTTTTATGTTAGTATAACGAGCATAGTTCTGACGTATCTGAATTTTGTAATTCATCCGAAGACCATTGGAGTTCAGCCCACGTGTAGCCCGTGGGCTGACCCAACAAAACCCGCGGGTGAATATTTTAGGCCTGAAACGTAGCCCAGGTCTAGCCCGGCCCGCTGGCCTGCGGGTCAGCCCTACCCATTGACGGCCTTATCAGAAACTCCAACAAGGTAGGTGGACAATGTTGACAAGGGAAACTCTTCGAAATTGTTGAAAGAAAAACCTCTTTCAATTTCAATGCAAGTGTTGTATAGATGTCAAGAGAGTTTTGTACTGCTGATTTTGAAATTAATACTTACACCCATACGTGATTTTGGCACCTCTATTGATATCAATATCAAACTTGCTATTGATATTAACTTTTATAGCGTCACCATACATGGCATAAGCAAAGTAGAATGTAATAACTCAGGGCACGCAGGCAATTTACAATATTAGAGGGAGTTTAAAAAATATTATTTGCCAACCTACAGACACCGTCATGCCCAACTCTCTCTTTGCCAAACAACAACCTTGTTCTTCGCATCGTGCCCAACCCTCCACGTCTTTGTCTTGCTCAAGGCATTCTGCCCCTCCGACATCTTACTGCCTGCACCACTACATCTCCCATCTACTATTGTGCACTTGGCCAGTTGCGTCCAACCAACCATGCCTGGTGCCGGTCGACACCACCTATGGACCAGCCTACATGCTTGCTGCTCTGCTCGGTGCTCCTAGAGCCTGCCCAGCTCCATCGCCAACATCCCCCAACTTTTGCTTAGTCCTGTAGCCCGATGCCTTGGCCACCACCTGTTAGCCGACCGGCACACCTTGCTGCTGTTCCAACCTTCGACTATCTCCTGCGCCGCATCAGCTAGCACTTGTGCCTGAAGCTACCATTGCACAATCCTACCCCACTGTCTCTTTGTCTCCTTACTCTACCCTAAGCCAGCATGCCAATGCCACCCTAGCTACTAGGGTGCAATTAGAATCTAAGATTTTGATATCCATATTTGATTTTGATAAAACATAACGAAGTCAGACAACTCATTGTGTATCCTATAATTGGCTAAAACCATAAATAAGATATTTGGATATACAGCTTATTGGGATTGAAATTTGTAACAGATAAACTATCGCCAAATTAATCCAACCCATTTGTGGTTATTCAACTACCTATATGCCTGCCCATAGCGCCTGATCAGCAGACAGCAGCTGTCTCCTCCATTAAATATTCCCATTTACCACTCAGATTAGCTTATGCTCATCTAGCCACCTGCATCTAGTGCCTTCTTATTTTTGAAGAAAGACAGGACCATATTCATTTATATAAGACTAAAGAGAATACATAGTTTGTACAATGATAAAGATAAACCAGCAAAGACACTAGACCGAGTCATTAAGAAAGTTATCTTGGAAAAAGAAATTTCCAAGAAAAGACTATACCACCACGAGTTGACCATCACACCCAGGTGCAAATGTGGTCGGGTGGTAAAAGTAAGAACTCCTTCAAGGGAGTTTGTAAACTGCAACAAGACCGGAAGATCACTCCAAACGGGAGTAGATAAAGCCCAAACCAACGGTCTCGGTAGACAATTAGAGTCTAAAACGCTAATAGTGACAAAGTTGGAGTTATAACCCGGTCTTTGGACTACATACATCAACGACGCAGAAAAAAACAGAACAAACTTAAGTAAGCCGAACTCCACAGATCCAACACAACAAAAGTGTACAAAATGCCTAAAAATAATTTTAGGCAAAGTGTTGGAAAAGGGAGAGTGGGAGGGAGGAGCATCCCTCCCTCCCAGACCTAAACCGACCTCAAAACGACTATGCCAATAACACTAACAAGGGTCAATCACAGGCGGAAAATATGCTGGTTACGAAGAAAACCAGCAAGAATACCACGAGAGGATGTCGCCGCTGAAAAAAACCTCAACACGAGGGTCTCCGCTGGGGAAGGTTACCACCAAGAAGGGAGACCGCCGGCGAAGATTACCCCAGGAAAGGAGATTCCGAGCGAGAGGCCCCGCCGGCGAGGGTTGCCGCGGAGAGGGGTTCCGCCGGGGGGTGGCCGCCGGAGAAGGGGCCCGCCGGGACTGCTGGCGAGGACGAGGTTGCCGCCGGGCGAGGGGACCGCGGGCAAGGGGGTTCCGCCGCGGAGAGCTACCGCGGGAGAGGGGGCCGCCGGGAGGGTTCCGCCGCGGAGAGATGTCGCGGGCGAGGTTGCCGCCGAGTGAGGGGACCGCGGGCGAGGGGGTTCCGCTGCGGAGAGCTACCGCGGGCGAGGGGGCCGCCGGGAGGGTTCCGCTCCGAAGAGATGCCGCGGGCGAGGTTGCCGCCGGGGAGGGTTCTGCCGGGAGGGTTCCGCCGCGGAGAGATGCCGCGTGCGGAAAACTCCACCTGCATCTAGTGTCACCACCTGATATCTTGCATCTGACTAGTGAATGAGATTGATGCTGTCTATTGCCCTAGATTAATGCATCATCAAAATAGCCATCTTAGAGCTCATCTCACTTATTTGGAAAATAGAAATGTCAAATCTAGTAAACTCTTCCAGCTTACTTTTTATCTAGATTGTCCTAAATATTATTCTAATTATATATATAAATATGTCACATGTTTCGAATCAAATTATTTTGTATTGCATTTATATGTCCTAAGTATATTTTATCAGATGATTTGATTAAAAAGACAATACGTTAATTTAAGAATCCTCTTTTTTGGGTATTTTTATGTACTTGATGCATGTATTATTCCAGTAGTTGTCATGAGCATTTAGAATGTGTATTTAAATTTCCCTACTTGCGTCAATTGTGGTAGATGAAGAAGTGTCTTGACGATATGTCAAACCCCTAGTTTATGACCTGTTTGGTTAGAGTATCAAAAATGATACTATATTAGTATTGCTATTGATATTTCTAAAAGATGGAGTATCAATATCAAAATTGAAACAAGTGGCACTTATTACATAACATGTGTTGTTTGTACTACAAATTTCAAAATTAATACTATTAGTCAAACACCTCAAGATAATTATCAACAACATCAATTTTAAAATTAATAGTGATAGAGGTGTCTAATAATGTTACCAAACAGGACATTATATCTAGTGCTAGAATCATTGCATGTGTGATTTGATGTCTTTAGTTAGATCATAACAAGTATATGACACTACAAGTGAGATGAAAGCCGAATGATTCAGCAACTATGAAACATAACCTAGATGTGGATTATAACCTGATGAGATTGTGTAGTGAGGCACATTTTGTGTATACAAACTTTTCAAACTATTTAGACAAGTCCATTGATAGTGAGAACTGAGAATCAATTGGGTAACTCCATTGATTTCATATATTGCAATTCACTCTAACTATATCAATGCCTAATTACACTGTCGCTAGCCTAGTTATATGTTACTTCTATGTATAACACGTATTAGATGTAGTGTTAGTACTTTTGTGATACGTGAAAAGTAAGACATCCAATGTCTTAAGAATATGATAAGAATGTTACGGTGATTCGTGAAAAAGAGGCTCACATTGCACAACATGCATGGGAGTTTCTCCAATAAGTTTTAGAAACTTTGACACTTGTCAATTTAAAAATTTACTAACTATTATACATCATTTGAAAGGATGGTACGAAGGATGTTTTGTATTTCGTTATTATAATTTGTCTAGATCATACATTTGCATGGACTAGAAAGAAGGGTAGATAAGTTTTGTCAATATCAATTTTAGAATTAACAATGATAGTGATGTTTTGAAATAACTACAACCAAAATTCTACAATTTATTTTTAAGAGATTTAATAAATTATGAGATATAATTTAATATAAATTTTGATATTAATATTTTCAGAGATTACGATATCAATATCAAAATTGACAAAAACTTAACATATATTATTTAAAACACCCCTTCGTGAATCGTATGAATATCAATTTCAAAATGGGCAGAGATCTCTAATAAAGTCAGTTTCAAAACTGTTATTAAACAAGGCCTTAATAGTTAATCAAGACATAGTATCAAATAATCTAAAATTATGAATCTTTAATCCAATTGTGAAATATATTGGGGGGCGGGGGCGGGGGCAAAGAGGTTAAAATGCTTCTGGTACCCTGAAGTTTATGGGTACGACAGCAACAGAGCGGATAGGGAAGGACTTGAGGGCCAAATGGCCCACCTCGTGGGCAGGTTAACGAGCGTGCGAACCGCTCCTCGCGATCCCGCGAGGAAGAGCCATCTTTTCCCCCTCCGTCGCGCCGCTCAGAACCTCCTCATGTCTGCAACGCAGCGTCTCAACGCTATCGCTGATTGTGCAGCATCACCTCCGTCCCAGAATCGCAAAGCTCCCAAGTTTCTCGCTCCCTCACTGATCTTTCTCTCTGCTGTGTCGTCGTTCCTTCACGATCAAGAGGATTGCAACACGGTTTTGATCGCTTCAAGAGAAAAGCAAAATCGGAAGATTGGTGGTTCTATCAAATAGGTGGAAGAAACGCTCCCACGACCGGTAAGATCTTCTGTCTTTCACCGTATATTTGAATATTTTGCCCAAGAAATTAATGAAATCGTTGCATACGGCAGCGTGTAGGGCGGCATTCCGTGGAGACCGTAAACACTATGCTTGGATCCGCGTAGAAGAAGGGGCGGAAGCAACGGTGGAGGCCAAGAAAAAAAAGGGTAAGTTCGATTTAGGATAACTGATATTAATTTGTTTTTATTCGCGCTCTATGATCAATGTGTTTGATCTGGGAAGTTTCAATGCTTCTCGACGCCGTGTTTCGGTTTCAATCAACCAAGAAGCGTCTGGATTGGATGTAATATTCGGTTAATTTAAAAAAATTCTCTCTCTCTCCCGAACCTTCTCTCCTCCACCGCCTTGATCGTCGATTCCCCCCCCCCCCCCTCCAGCATCGTCGCCGTCGAGACGCCGTCTCCCTCTCCTTCCGGTGGACGTCGTCGCCTCGCCGTCGTCCCTTTGCCCTGCCGCCTTAGCTCCCCCTCTCGCTTCCCTTGCTCTCCTCTCTCTCTCCCGTCGTCGTTCCCGCCCAAACGCGGTGCAGCCGCGAGGCCCCCCCCCTGCCCCGCCTCTCCCCCTCTCACTCGTGCCGCCGCGGCCGTCGCCGCCGTGCGGTCGCCGCCGCGTCCCCCCTCCACTCTGTTTTCTCTCTCTCCCTTCTCTTTCTCTCCCCTCCCGTGCTCTCCGCCTCTTTCTCGCCCCACGCGAGCGGGCGAGGGCGCCTCCGCGTGGCCCGTGCGTGGACGGCAGCTGCCGTGCGCCACCGGCGCTATGCCTCGCCCTCAGGCCTCAGCCCGCGGCCGTTCGCCTGCCTCGCCGCCCCGCATCGCCCCGTCTCCCTCTCCTCCTCTTCTTCGTCTCCTTCTCCTTCTCCTTCGCCCTCTACCATTTTCCGTCGTCCGCATCGCCGACGCCTCCGTCGCCGTCGCCGCGCTCTCCCGCGGTCTCTCTCTTCCTCCCCCCCCAGCCGCTCTCTCTCTCTCTCTCTCTTCACTCTCTCACGCTCTCTCTCTCTCTCTCTCTCGCAGTCTCTCTTCCCCGCTCTCTCTCCTGTCTCTCTCTCCTCCCCCCATGCGCTCTCTCTCTCCTGCCGCTTTCTCTCTCCCGCTGGTGCTCTCTCTCTCTCTCACGCACTCTCTCTCTCCCGCACACTCCCTCCCCATTTGTCTCTCTTCTTTTCCACACACTCCGCCCCCGAGTCTCCATTTCTTTCCCCGCGTGCCCGCGCAAGCGCGGTGTCTGCCGCAATCCCCCTGTTCGCCACCCGGCACGGCTGTTGCGCCGCCGCGGTGCGCGGCGCACCGTGCCACCCATCCCCGCCGTCTCGCCGATCTCTCTCCTCTCTCTCTTCGGCCAGCACTCCCTCATCTCTGTATCGCTCTCTTCTCTCGCTCTCTTTCTTTCTCTGTCTCCGTCTCCTGTGACGCCATCGTCACCGCGGTCGCTTGCATGTCGTGTGACCACCCCATCTGTAGCCATAGCCGGTGCCGTTTTCGTTGATCTGCCGAGGTGAGCCTGGTGATTTATATTTCTTATTTTATCTTTGAATTTTTATATATATTAGTAATTTATTAAAATATTGATATCCTTCTAGTTGTCGTCGTCGTATGCCTTAGTCGATGCCGTTCTGTGATCGTCATCCTGTTGGTTTCCATTGGATTTGGTTGATTGTTCCTTCCATTGAGGTAGGCATCCCAACTTTTCCTTAACATTCTGATATATTAATTAATGCATTAAAACATGTTTATCTGATAAATAGATAGAAATTAGTAAGTAATTGATAGTTTAATTGTTAAATTGTATGTATAAGTTTATGAAAATATCATACATGTCATTCATATTTAGTTTCATGTATCTCCATGTGTAGTGTTAGTTAAATGCATATTGATTTATTTATGTTTTGAGAATTTCTAAAAAATAAATATGTAATTGTGACTTGTTAAGATGTTAATTATATCCGATTTATGTTATGTATGACCTTAAGAATCATTAATTGATAAATTGAATTGGAATGTGAGTTGATATGATAAATTCTTAGCATAATGAATTAATTTATATTCATAGTGACATAAAATTGCAAAGTGCATTATTTGATGAATCGATATTGAATTGCGATTAATTGAAGTTATCATATCTAATTATGTTGCATATTCTATTCTGATTGAGTTAATTGCATGAATTGAAATATAATTGAATTATTATTCCTGATTAGGTCTATTGCATGAATTTTTGCATTAATTGAATGGTCTGCATATGTCGACATGATTGTGATTAATGGCATGATTATGGTTAATTATATAATTTTGTGAATGAATAGAATGATTGGCATGGTATAATGATTTGGTTATCTGGTTGAGTTAAATTGTGTAATTGGTTATTGTATTGAAAAATTGTCTGAGTAATTATATGGCTTGCTTGTGAAATGTTATTGATGCTATGATGCATATGATGTAATGTTTGCTCCTCCAGCCTATGATAGAATCGCCCGTGGGCAGCGGTGGAAATAGATTGATCCGGTGCATCATTTGATCCCGGATACCATGGTTTATCCTAAGTACGCCCCTGCCTAGACGTACTTTGGGATTTAGCTTACTATATGGTACTTCTTATATATATTTAGAGCCGGAGTGAGGATCGCCAAGTATAGCATATGATTTACTCAGACATGGAATGGAAATGGTGTTAAAGCATGCATAGTAGGCTTATGTAAGTTTAGGTGGCATGTGCATGTAGAATAGATCAGTTGGTTAAGTGGTAATTAGTTTGGTTCATGTAGAGTCCAAGTCATTGGTTAATCGATTTTGGAAAGGACCAAATTAAGTAATAGAATCTTGATAATTAGTTTAGCAGTTATGTTATAATGTGATTTGTGAGTTTTAATGTATATTAATATCATTTAGGTTGATTAATATAATAGGAAAGTTGGGTATAAGTCGTATTGAGTCTGTGTGACTCACTCCTATTCCTTTAACATTTTTCAAGAAATCAGGTAGCGCAGCAAAAGCGTAGTGGATCAGGTTTAGTGCAGAAGAGATTTAGAGAATTTGGTTTATTGAAATCAAGGTATGATTTATTTTTGAATTGATTTAATTATTTTAATGAACTGAGACCTGTTAGTCTTCAATTTTTCCAAACCGACGTAGTTTAGGGGTTAATTTCCCGGTCCTATACCCGGATTTATTCCGCTGCGCCTGTTGTAAAATCCGGGGTGTGACATTGGAAGTCCCAGAGCCTTAGAAGATCAGGGCCTAGACGCTGTCAATTTTGGACGCGTCTACAATGAATCCAGAGAAATCTCAGATCATATAATATTCTTGGGGACTTCGGTGGGGACTTCGGTAAGGACTTGCGATCTCGTGGGAAGAATAAATTAAATTGATGACTTGCAGATATTATAAAATTTGAAGCTATAAATGAATAGTTACATGTGTTTTTAAAGTTATCTAAAGCTGTTACAATCCCGTCTAGAGTATCAATGCGGGCACACCATTTCAAGTACTGATTACATGTAACTGAAGTGATAAAACCTGTTTGGATAGAGCATTAATTTCAAACATCATTTTACTTTTGATATTAGATACTATATTTTTTACTAATTAAAATTATCAAAATTAATACTGTATGAAATCTAATACTCTAACCAAAAAGGCTATTAATCTTTAAACAGCATTCCAGACTGTCTAAAAGCTGGGTTAGTTCGACCATGTTTTTTGCTTACACTGAACACTTGTAGAACTTGCTTTCCATTTCATTCTTTATGCCCACTAAGGATCAGAGGTGTTGACTATTGGGTTCAACCCAAAAAAATCATGTAAGGCCCTGTTTGGGATGCCTCTACCCTTATCAATTTTGAAATTAATATTGATATAAATTGCCAAATAAATGTTTGGTTAATAATATTAATTTTAACACTTGTATTACAAACAAAGTATTTTATATAATATAAATGCCAACTTTTATCGATTTTGATATGATATTCTAATGTCTAAAAATATCAATATCGAAATTGATATGATATCATTTTTGATACTGTCACCAAACATGGTATAAAATATCAATATGTTTGGTTAGGTTTCAAATCAAACCAAATTGGTAAGTCAAATAATTTACATTAGATTTTATATATCTACTTTAACATATATGTATTTGCAATATTTGTATATTTTTTCATATAAAGATAGATATTTTAAGAGTTCTTATGGGGTGCTGTCGATAGACTGAGTTTTTATTAGAAAATTATGTTTTGAACAAAACTGGTTAAAAGGGTGTTAAAAATATGTTTTAATATAGGATTTTTTTCTTGAACAAAAGGGAGGTGAAATCTTATTTTATTTTTCTTGTGATCACCCATATTTTAAAGTTACATTGTCCCCACTCTTTTTGTTATAGTATCTTGTTAAACATGATAATTTTATATCTTTAATGGGGTGTTTGGTTGCATGATAATTGAGGTTTTTATTTTAATTTTTTAAAATTGTAAGAAAACTTGTTAAAAGAGGTGTTTGACAACCATGACAATTTTATGTTTTGAAAGTGATTTTCTTCTTAAACAAAAAAAGAGGGTCTCACCTCTTTCTTTTTTCTTGTGGTCCCCCATTTTATTTGGTCATGTGCGGTGGTTACTCTTTTTTTGTAATCACATCCCTCCAAACATGATAATTTTATGTCATGAGTTGTTTTACTTTTTATTTTAATACAATTTTTTATCATGAAAGTGTACAAAAAATTATCATGCAACCAAACACCCCATAACTATCTTATGGCTTACTTCGTTAGAGTTTCAAAAATGATACTATATCAATATTGATATTGATATTTTGAGAAGTTGAATTATCAATATCAAAGTTGATATAAGTTAACACTTATATCACATTATATATTTTATTTTTACTAGAAGTTTTAAAATTGATACTAATAGTCAAACATCTTTTATAATATTAAAATTGATGGTATCAATATCAATTTTAAAATTAATAGTAATAGAGATGTCTAATAATGTAACCAAATAGGTTATTAGATATTTCAATATAAAAATTTATCTTAAAAACGTACAAAAATTTATTATGCAACCAAACACATTATTAAGGTAAAATTAGTCTTATATTTAATATATATTATATTCTAAAAAATATGCCCTAATCAAACAAATAAAGTCATATATAGAAATATATATTACTATGGTTTGAACCGAACCAAGTAGAATTAATTCATTTTGTTTTGTTTGGTTAGAGATATATGTTTTGTTTAGTTTGGTGTGAAAAGGATCGTCAAAAATTGAACTAAATCAAAACATGGACACCCTTACGAAGGGTCAACTGCCTTACGTATGAGGGCTATTTAACACAAGTTTAATTTAGGAATAAATCTGATTTATTCACAAATTTGAGAGGTAAATCAGATTTATCTTTAAATATTAATCTTGTACAAAACTCTTTTCCTGTTTGGTATGGGGATAACTCAGGGATAAACCTGGGTTATCCTCAAAATATTGGAGATAACTCAGGTTTATCCCCAAAATTTTATGGTACCAAACATGCCCTTAGGAGATGCTTAGTAAAGACTAATTTGGGGATAATCTTGCACCAGACGGGTCCTTAATAAGCGCTTGTCCAAGACAAGATTCACTTGGTTCCGGCAAACTCAATTCAACACATAGTCTGTTGATACATATTTAATATGGTATAATACACACAAGTGTGTGTAAAAGAATAATATAAATAGTTTCTATCTATAATCTAAATATACGATTTTATACGTACGTCTTAAACCTTAAGAATGCATTAAACATATTTTATGATTCTAGTTAATACTTCTATTTTAAATGGACCTATTTCTAACCTTAGGACTCACTGGTAGGGTCACATTCGTCACAAAATATGCATTTGGGATCCATCATTTATAGTCATCTTTCTATCGGTCATCCAAAATCTCTAGTATCTCCACCATCATGAGCCCTCCCTCCGTCTAAGGGTCACATCATGACATTAAAATCAAACAAGTGTTCAAACCAAGTCAAATATTATATTTTTCTAATACAAAATGATGATATACTTCATTCACTATTTTCTGAGAGGATGAATCGGCTGAATGGCATATTTCACCTCTCGATTCGTAAGAACATGACTTGTTATGTCATGATATCTACTTAACATTGTTCGTTGATATAAACAAATGTCGTAACTTATCTTTTAATGAAAAATAATATAATACTTTCCATATCGCGTTTTTACTCGTATTTTTGTTCATCTTTATATTTTGAAGTCTCACATTGTGGGCACGCAATTATATTTGTATTCTCTTTCCAAAAGAGAACACAACCATTTTTACATACATATATATTTTTTGTAACTAAGTCTTAAGTTCTTAATAATTTTTTTAAGTTCACACTAAGTGTGCTAGAAACACTTGCATCTTTGGACAATACATTTTTAAATAAAGATAATATATTTTTTATCTATTTTTTAGTAAAACTATTTATGGACTTCAACTGAATCAACTTTAAATAAATTTTAATTTAAATATCTCTGTGCAACCTTCGTATAATGGTGTTTCGACATCTATTAATAGCAAAAAAAACTTGTATATTTTTATATTTGGTTTACCTTCATTATGACTAGATGTTTCTTGAATATTTTGAATATCTTCAAGTATTTTTATTACTTCATGATTAATATTTTCATCTTGTAGTTCATTTAAATATTGAACTTCATATTCGTTACTTAAATTAAGTTATATTTCACTGTTACTTGTCCATCTTCGATAATTTAACCATATGTCATCACATATTAAATATTCTTTGACTATATATCTTTTTAAAATAATGGTGTTACACCATTGTTTACAAGAATATTGAATTAAATTTTTGTCTTGTCAATATATCCAATTCTGATTCTGATTCCGATAAGGGTTAAGAAGTCCCAATTTTGATTTTTTATAATTTTTTAATTAATATATATCCAATTTTGATCACACTGCGATTATGTTATCAAAATTGAAATTGAATGTATATTATTTTAAATTTAAAAATAAGTTTATAATTTATATATAATTAATACAATTTGATATAATCTCTTTAAAACATTAATTTTATCATTTTATTTATTATAATTTATAATTTATCTAATTTTTAATTAATTTTACTAATATATTTTATTTTCTATCAAAACTATATAAAAGAAAATAGGAGCAACTTAACTGATTTAGATTCCAATTTTGATAGATTATTTGAATATTCAATTCTGATTACTTATAGAACACAAATACTATTTCCGAACTCATCAACTTTTATCAAAATGGAATCAACATTTCAAAATATTAGATTTAATTTACACCCTAATGTTAAGTCTCCTACACAATCCCTAGAAAACATAACCGTTGCCTTCTCATCCAAATTTGCTTTGTCTTTAATGGCTCCCACGATGTCTGCCCGGGGGCAGGCGATAGGTGTTGTTGCTTCGAGCGGCAGCCCGAATGTTGTTTCCATTGTCTGTTCAAGTTCTCTGAGTCTTTGGGCCCACCTGCGTGGGGCAGATTTATTGAGTGATGATTAAGCGGGAGTTCAATCACTCGACTGTGCACGACACTGTGTGGATCTTTGGTCACTGGGTTATATGATCAATATATATATATATAAAAGGGATCCACGATGTCTGGGTAAGCTCTCTCATAAGACCGTTCAAGTATAAGTGCTAATCAAAACTGAGCGTTCCGTCTGGTTTCGAAGTTAGTGCGTGTTAAAATTCCAAGACTGAGCTAAAATGTAAGGTATTCTATCAGTTTAATCTACAAGTCCAAAAACTTAATTTTACCTAATGATTAAAAGTTAGATACGAAAATCAAAGCTACTTTTCACGGCTTAACTACAGCAGCTTATTTAAGATATCATAGATTGACTTACAGACGGAAGAAGTCACAAAACAATTTTAACTTGTGAACCTCCACTACAAGAAAATAGGTTACTAGGGACGGCTGTAAGCCGTCTCAAAAAACCGAAAAGCCGTCGCTAATAAATATTAGCGACGGCTTCAATGCCGTCGCAAACGCGTCGCAAATAACGCCGTCGCCAACTATTGTTAAGCCGTCGCTAGTAAGTTTATTGGCGACGGCTTGTAAGCCGTCGCATAAGTTATTAGCAAAACGACCATTTATTGGGGACGGCTTAAACAGTCGTCGTCAATAACTTTACTGGCGACGGCTTAAGCCGTCGCAAACGGTAAGGAGATTAGACAGCGGATGAAGTTATTTGGGACGGGTTAAACCGTCTCAAATAATCTTATTGGCGACGGCTAACCAGCCGTCGCCAATAAATTTAGTTGCGACGGCCACGTAAGCCGTCGCAAATGGCAAGCAGAAACCCCACATCGCGGGTTCCGAAATTTTTCTCTGGTATTGCGACGGCTGTTTTTAATATTCGGGACGGCTTTAGCCGTCCCAAATAACTTTATTGGCGACGGCTATAGTAAGCCGTCGCCAATAATAAATTTCTGAAAAAAAATAAATTTGATTGGCCGGATTGGATCAATTATACGATCCAATCCGGAAATTCAATCATTCTTGAAACTTTCATAAAGATCTAAAATCGGATCTACCAATCCAAAAATTGATTTATATTAATAATTTCGGTGCCAGATTGCTTGTTTCAAACTCGAAACGGACACCGAATTAGGATGAAACAACACACATTAACATACCAAAATTGAAATTCACCAAATTTAAATTCATATTCACATACCATATTCAAAATCACATTCATACACAAAATGTTTTGATACATATGAATAACATTCATAGAGAGTAAAAAATACATCTTAATTTATTCATCTTCTTCATCTTCATCATCATCTTCACTCTCCTCGGCATCCTCGTAGTCCTCATCGTCATCGCCATTTCTGTCCTCTGTTTGTTGAGGCGGAGGATGCCCCGATGTGGATGGCACATCAGGAGTCGGGAACCTTTGAGTCAAGCCTTCAATGATCAGATTGAGGCGATCGAAATTATCTTGTAATGATTTCTGTTGGTTGTCCAATTGTTGTTTCAATGAAGTTATTTGTTCTTTATAACGTTCATTGATTTCTCCTTACCTCGCCACCTGATCTCTAAGCTCTCGAACTTCTTGAGTCGAGCTAGAAGCACCTCCGCTTGACTCACCATACCAAGTGTGGCGAGTTTCACCTCGCCCACCACATCGGATCCGTCCTGGTCGATCTCTACCAAACACGGATATGAAAGCTTCCTCCGCGGTGAGTGGAGGCTGCGATACCCCAGCATCCGAGGATTTAGATGCTGGGGGATTCATCAATCCTTGCATATTTTCCTATAAATAATATGGAAAAAAAATTAAAATCCTACCGTGATGAATTGTGGATTATAAAGAAAAATAGGTTATGATAATCAATAATTACCATCATAAGACGACTTTGGTCATTATCCCAAATGACTGCTCCATCGAGTTCTTCATGCGTTTGACTCATCTGGAATACCTCCGGACGAGTTGGAGGTCGACCTTCTTTTCGTACCTTACCAAAATTTTTTAAAAAAGATAAAGGTTATTACATAATAAGAATCAACTAATATGAAATTTTAAGTTTTGACTACTTACAAAGTCTCTTTCTAACTGGTGTATATTTGTTCTTCCTCTTCTGTACGGCATTGTTAATTGCCGCCTATTACCGGCATTCTTTTCACTCAATGCCTACATATATATATATACAAATGAAACAACATTAAAAAAATGCAAATGAAAAGAATATTATCTAATTATAAGAGGAAATAAAATTTTGAGTTACTCTAACTTCATCTTGACTCCATAAATGGCACATATGATGCCATTGTTCCTCGTTGCACTGTGGAGGAATGTTGGCACGAGCTTCCTCATTTGATCGTCCTGTAAAATACTGTACACAAATATTGTTAACAAAAAATTGGTTATCTCGAAATTACATTCTAAATTATATTTTACCTTTCTTTTCAAATGATTTCTTTGTTTTCTTTGCATATCTCCCATATGCCTTAATATCTGTGCATCAGATTGTGGATTCCGCTCAAAGGTAAAATGTTGATGCATTAATATAAAAATGATTAAAAAGTTCACCAAAATTTAAATAAGATGAAGCTACTTAAATGTTACCTCTAAATCACGGAATATGACATCCTTTTTCTCCTGCAGTAGAGCCATGTAATTATGCTCCCACAAATCGCAATGAACTCTGTTCATAACTTCTAAGTAGGAGGTAAACTCCTGTCCATATGATCCAACGCCGGATCCTCCTACTAGAACGACGTTGTAGGACTCATCAGGGCCAAGTGTTCGCACACTGATGGCCTTTGCTGGACCTCTCCCACGTCTAACTGATGTAGCTAGTTAAGTATAAATTAAAAATTACAATTAGACAACGAAGATTTTTAAAGAAAACTTTTTACTTGCATTTATTCAAATATTTACTTGAAGCATGGGAAGATGGACTACTACAATCTGTAGGAGGCGTCGTCGGAACCCGGTGAGAACGAGTCCGAGATGGACTAGGCTCATGGGGTGCCTCCCTAACTGGCTCGGAAGCAACACCCCTGGAGGTGGAAGGTCGATCCCTAGATGCCTGAGATTGACCCCGAGGTCCACCGCCCTCAGATGGTGTAGAAGTCTGAGATGTCCTACGACTTTTGCTGAAAATTCTCTTCATCTGTCACATAAAAATATTAGGCAGCAATCCTGGCTTCTAATTGTGCAATAAAATTTTTTTAGCGAATCCGAGGTCGGATTGCCCAATCCGAGGCCCGTTCCGGGTTCCGATCAGGCAATCCGGCTTCGGATTGAGAAACTTAGATTTTTTGGCCAATCCGAGGCCCGTTCCGGGTTCCGATCGGGCAATCCGGCTTCAGATTAAGAAATGGAGATTTTTTGGCCAATCCGAGGCCGGATTGCCCAATCCGAGGCCCGTTCCGGGTTCCGATCGGGCAATCCGGCTTCGGATTGTGGGACTTAGATATTTTGGCCAATCCGAGGCCGGATTGCCCAATCCGAGGCCCGTTCCGGGTTCCGATCGGGCAATCCGGCTTCGGATTGAGAAATGAAGATTTTTTGGCCAATCCGAGGCCGGATTGCCCAATCCGAGGCCCGTTCCGGGTTCCGATCGGGCAATCCGGCTTCAGATTGAGAAACTTAGATTTTTTGGCCAATCCGAGGCCCGTTCCAGGTTCCGATCGGGCAATCCGGCTTCGGATTGTGGAACTTGGAGCTTTAGATTAATTTTCTATTTGTATGGGCTGAGTTTCTTGAAGTTGTACATCTTCGTCGATTACTCCAAATGTTATAGGTACGTTAATAAGTTGTTCTTGATACGGTTCATTTTCATCTTCACTCTCATTTCCGGAAATGTTGTAATAGTTACGAGGTAGTGATCGTACTGGTAACACCCATCCCTTATTAGAGTTATCATTTACATAAAAAACTTGTTCCACTTGGCTTGCTAGTGCAAACGGTTCATCCGTTCCTAATCTTCTCTGTGTGTTTAATGATATAAAACCATATTCGTTAACCTTAAAACCTCGATCCTTATCATGTACATCCCACCATTCACATTCAAAAAGTGTTAAACGGCTATTCCGATCGAACGATATCTCAATTATATCTAATATTCGTCCATAATAACCGTCACAACTAGATTGAAGATGGTCATTTACAATAACACCACTTAGTTGAGTTGATTTGGTTGAATCGGATTCCAATGTTCGAAATCTAAATCCATTACATATATAACCGTTTAATGACGAGGCAAATCTCGACGGACTGAGTGATAAAATCTCCAGCTTCTTGGTATATCTAGAAGAACCTATATTCCTTAACTCTTGAATGTGTGTTCTGAACCACACGAAGAAGTTTTCTTCCGTAGTTGATCTATTTTTAAGAGCATCGCTATGAGATTGACGAAAATAATTGATGTCATCAACTTGATTTAACACGTATGCATGTATTAACTGTTATTCTCTTTCCGTCAAAATTTTAGGCACACGCCTGCATCTCAAAGGGCGACCAATTGGTTTGAATATCGAACTATCATCCGTATCAACTTCTTCTGAACCACCGTCATAGTTCCGATCTCTACTATATTCACTCGTATCACGCATATATGTTGAAATAAACTGCGTACACTCCTCAACCAAGTAGCCATGGGCAATAGAACCTTCAACTCTCGCCTTGTTGCCTACATAATCTTTGAGCCTCTTTAAATATCTTTCAATTGGATACATCCATCGGTATTGAACTGGTCCAGACATTCTTACCTCATAAGCCAAATGCACAACTAGGTGAATCATTACATCAAAGAATGATGGTGGAAAATTGTGTTCCAACTTGCACAATGTTACTGCAATCTTTGTCTCCCAATCTCTCAAAATGTTACTGTTCAAAACCTTAGCGCAGATGATTTTAAAATACTGGCATAACTCTACAATAGGACTCAGTACATCCTTCGGCACGTTTCCTTGAAATGCCAAAGGAATAATTATTTGCATCATCACATGACAATCATGACTTTTTAAACCACTAATTGTTCGGACACTTAAATCTACACATCTACTAAAATTCGACGAATAACCATCCGGCACTCGAACATTCTTAATGAAATCAAGTATTCTAGACTTTTGATCGTTGCTAAGTTTATAAATTACATCTGGAAACTTTGATGAACCCTCGTACGGATGTAACTCGGGACGAATATTTAAATCTACTAAATCTTTCCGTGAGTTCAAATTGTCCTTGTCAATTCCTGATAAGTTAAACATCTCTAATATATTGTCGCACACATTCTTCTCAATATGCATGACATCCAAATGGTGCCGAATGATAAGAGATGACCAATATGAGAGTTTCTAAAAAAATATACTCTTCTTCTTCCAATTTTTATTCTTTGACAAATTTTTCCTTAAGTTCTCTAAATCTTTCTTAAACGGTTTTCCGAACCTAATAGTGTTCATCTCCTTTTGTTGCCTCCATAGGTCATATCCCGTAAGTATCTTTGGTGCTCCCTTCACACATCGTCGACCATCAAAAAGATGCTTATACTGGTTCTTTCTCCACCGATGTGCTACTGGTAAGAACCGACGATGACCAAGGTAGCATTGTTTTCGACTATGGGTAAGTGGAATGGAATGTGTTTCTTCGTTACATATATGACACGCCAATTTTCCTTTAGTACTCCATTCAGATAAATTTGCATATCCCGAAAAATCATTTATCGTACTAAAAAGTATGACTTTCATTATGAAAATCTCTTTCTTTTCGGCGTCATAAGTCTTCAATCTAATCTCCCACAAATCTTTTAGCTCTTCCACCAATGGTTGTAAGAATACATCAATATCATTTCCGGGAGCTCTCGGACCGGGTATTAATAATGATATCATTGTGTATGTGGCTTTCATACACATCCACGGTGGTAAGTTGTACATCATTGTAACAACAGGCCACACACTATATTTTGAAGACATTTGACCAAATGGATTAAAGCCATCTGAAGCCAATCCAATCCGAATGTTGCGTTTCTCTAACGCAAATTCTGGATAAAGTTCATTCACCCTTTTCCAAGCGGGAGAATCAGCAGGATGACACATTTCACCTCTCAATTGATATGATCGTGGTTGACTGTGCCATGTCATCCACTTAGCCGTATTGGATGATATGAATAAACGCTGCAACCTACCTCCTAATGGAAAATAATGTAAAACTTTTTGTGCTATTTTTTATTTTGATTTTTAGGTTCATTTTTATATCTGGAGGTGTTACAATATGGACAAACATTTTTATCTTTATTCTCTTTCCAAAATAGAATACAATCATTTTTACATGCATGAATTTTCTCATAAGTAAGTCCCAATTCCTTAACTAATTTCTTAAGCTCATACCAATTATCGGGAACATATGCCCCATTAGGTAAGACTTCCTTAAATAAAGATAATATCATATCCATACATTTTTTAGTGAGACCATTAATGGACTTAAGTTGAATCAACTTTAATATAAATTTTAATTTAGATACATTTTTAACACCTTCGTATAGAGGTGTTTCAGAATCTTTTAATAATTTGGAATATTGAAAATTATCTTCATTGTGTTCTTCCTCATTATGTCGAATAGAAGATTCATTATTTTGAATATCTTGTAACATTTCCATTACCTCATCATCTACATAATTATCTTGTGGTTCATTTAAAATTGAAATGTCCTCATTTATCATATTGACTTCAATTTCACCATGGCATATCCATTTTTGATAATTTAACCATATACCATTGCATATTAGGTGTTCTTTGACAACATTTCTTTTAAAAATAAATGTATTACAACATTTTTTACAAGGACATTGTATTAGATCGTTATGTTGTCCATGTCTAAATTATATTCTAGAATCATGAAAAGAATAGTTTAAAAATTCTTCGATCCCTTGAATATATCTAGAATCTAATCTATTAGGAATATGCATCCATGATTTGTCTAAGTTACTCATCTTAATTTGTTAAAATATTGAAATACAATGAAGAAATGTTAATTTAATAAAGAAATCAATATATAACCGAACCTCCACCGAAAGAAGAAACTCTCAAGTGTATATCTCGATTGAAAATTCCTGAAAAAGAGATAAAATGATCAAAATTAGACTTGTTGTTGAACAATAAATGTTTATACATACTAATTAAATATTTTTATCACAAACGAAGAGTTAGACATGAAAACTAAGAATTCAGATTTGTTATATTAAGTTAAAACGAAACAAAAAATTATACATTTTTAGCTTTTTTATTTTCGTATCTCATCCCCTTTTGAGGACAAAAATAAGAAGGAATGCACACGTTATAATCTTTATTGGTCCGTGCCCAACTGATGAGGCTAGTGATTGTCCTGGATTTTTATTGTCGGTATCCTGGTTGAGGGCTAGGAGGATTCGAGATAAAGCCAAAGAGAGGTTCTAGAGCCGATATAAAAGGCTCTCCTGCAAAGTCCCAAGAGAGGTTCCACCTGGACCTCATCTTGCACTCCTTTAAAGAAGAAAGTAAAAACAAATAGCTAGAAGTGTCTATCTTATAAGATAGGCCCTACGTTATTTTTTACCTCCCACATAAAGGGGAAAATTGACAAAAGCGATAGTTAGAAGGGTCTAGCCTTCAAAGCCGCACCCTATGCTGTCCAACTCCAAACTACTATTTATGATGAGTTATCCATGTTCAATCATGCCAATAAATTCAAATAATACATTATAGTCTTCTAATAATATTCTAAACATATTAGTTATGTAAAATAATTATTATTACGAAATTTTATGGGTTAAGTTAAATTAAGTGACAACTAAAAGTTTATATTTTCACATTAAGCCCTATAAAAATTTCTCTTAGTTTTTCTTTTAATATCTAACTTTTCATGAAAATCGGTATTAAACTTAGTGATAATCTAATTGAAACTCTATGCACATATCTACTTTTGTTCTATCTCCTAAATAATTAAAGTGATCAAGGTGCTACATATTTGGTTTGAGTAAGTCCTAACCTATTAATTTGTTAGGGATGTTTGGCACATATCTATTGCATATATGCTTTGTGATGTATAGGAAAAAAATTAAACAAAAATTCGTTTGTTGAAGATGTATACCTCAAAGGAGGTTCGATTAACCCTAAGTAGGGTTTAAATCCGGCACAAAGGAGGCGGCGGCGGCGGCGGCGGAGCCGGCGACACCCACGGCGGCTTCCTCGTAGCTCTCCCCTCACGGTGCCCTACGGCGCAGGGAAGGTGCAGAAATGCTGGCGGCGGTGACAGCGGCAGCCACGGCGGCGGCGACCGGCGCCGGCGGCAGAGCGTGCGCGCGCGAGAGAGAGAGAGAGCGGGGGGAGTCAGCGGCGGGGGGAAGAAAGGAGGGCGTCGAGGGTTTTTTTAAGCCAAACTTATTGACGACGGCTTTTGAAGCCGTCGCCAATAACAGGATAAGTTACATTGCCGACGGCTTCCGCCGTCGCCAACAAAAGTCGATCGTTCAACGGTCACCTTGAATTAGTGGCGACGGCTTAAGCCGTCGCCACTAATATTATTAGCGACGGCGTATGAAGCCGTCGCCACTTTTCCGAGGAAAAAACCCGCACGGGTTGTTTTCTGGGTATTGCGACGGTTCGACCGTCGCAATACCAAGAATTTGCGACGGCTATATTTAGCCGTCGCTATTTACCAATTATGAGCGACGGCGTTAATTTAGCCGTCGCTTTTAACATTATTGGCAACGGCTTTAAAAAGCCGTCGCCAATAACCCGTCGCCAATGACCCAGTTTCCTGTAGTGCACGATGCCTGCCCGGGGGCAGGCGATAGGTGTTGTTGCTTCGAGCGACAGCCCGAATGTTGTTTCCATTGTCTGTTCAAGCTCTCTTGAGTCTTTGGGCCCACCTGCGTGGGGCAGATTTATTGAGTGATGATTAAACGGGAGTTCAATCGCTCGCGCACGATACTGTGTGGATCTTTGGTCACTGGTTTATATGATCAATATATATATATAAAAGGGATTCACGATGTCTGGGTAAGCTCTCTCATAAGACCGTTCAAGTATAAGTGCTAATCAAAACTGAGTGTTCCGTCTGGTTTCGAAGTTAGTGCGTGTTAAAATTCCAAGACTGAGCTAAAATGTAAGGTATTCTATCAGTTTAATCTACAAGTCCAAAAACTTAAGTTTACCTAATGATTAAAAGTTAGATACGAAAATCAAAGCTACTTTTCACGGCTTAACTACAGCAGGTTATTTAAGATATCATAGATTGACTTACAGACGGAAGAAGTCACAAAACAATTTTAACTTGTGAACCTCCTCCTATCAGATCAGGTATGTGAGAGATGGGGGTTAAGAAAAATCAAACATAAGATTAGTGAAGTTTCCAAATTTGTACAACAACATTTGATTATACTGAAATGTTTGATTCTCCACCTATATATGCTGCATAGAAAAAAGTATATTTCAGATTTACAATTGGGGAAAAATGTTAGTATATAGTGTACGTGGCCACCCATTCCTAAGAAATAGGGAACGTCACGTCTTTCCGGAATAACAGAATAAGATATTTTCGGAAGTATGCGGAGGCGGTTGCGATTGGGACGGAAGTGTAGGCGAAAACGTCTCTAAACAAGGAATAATCGGGAGAATAGTATTTCCGGTTGTACGATCTGCATCGGAGTCCCTAAACGCCGCAGAAAACTTCATCTCTTCGCTCATCCGCTCCCGGGAGCGATCTCCTTCAAAAAGAACGCAAAATTATCGTAACTTTCACCTCTTCTCTGGTAGTTCTAGGGTGCAGATTCATATATACTTGTGCCTTGTGTTGTTGTTATTATTTTTTGGTATTTGGTTTTAGCGACCGCCGGCATCATAAATTTGGAGGCTAATAAGGAGAAAATCTATCGAAATTTTCAGAGAAAGGAGATAATGCAGACCAGGCAGAGAAGAAGAACAGCGGCTGAACAAGATGGGGAGGGCGGAGTCGAGGCCGGCCTGGCCGTTTCCATCAGGAACGGGGAAGACCTGGCGCCCACCGTGCGGAACTGCTTTGAGATCGGGAAGCCCGAGGCCCTCCTGCACCAGCTGAAGGGCATCGTGAAGAAGAAGGAGGTAGAGATCGAGGAACTGTGCAAGGTTCACTACGAGGATTTCATCCGCGCCGTCGACGAGCTCCGCGGGGTTCTCGTCGACGCCGAGGAGCTGAAAGGCGACCTCTCCAGCGAGAACCTGCGCATACAAGACGTTTCGAGAGCCCTCCTGCTGAGGCTGGAGGAGCTCCTCGAGCTGTGGTCGGTCAAGAAGAACGTCGCGGCGGCCATGAGGACGCTCAAGGCCTGCGTGCGGCTGCTGAACCTCTGTGCCAAGTGCAACCTGCACGTATCGGAGGGCAACTTCTACCCCGCGCTCAAGACGATCGACCTCATCGAGAGCCGCTACCTGCAGGGCATCCCCGTCAAGTCCCTCCGGCAGGTGATCGAGAAGAGTATTCCGACGATGAAGTCCCATGTCGAGAAGAAGGTTTCTCACGAGTTCAACGACTGGCTCGTCTTCATACGGAGCACCGCGAGGCAGATCGGGCAGGTGGCCATCAAGCACGTGGAGTCGGCCCGCCAGAGGGACATGGAGATGCGGAAACAGCAGGCCGGGGAGGAAGCCGACGAGGAGCAGAACCAGCTGGGGTACGGGGACTGCGCGTTCGTTCTGGACGTCGAGCAGGACGAGGACGCCTCCATCCCCAAGTTTGACCTGACCCCGGTGTACCGAGCGCACCACATCTACGCTTGCCTCGGCGTCCAGGACAGCTTCCTCAACTACTACTACGAGAACCGGCTCATGCAGCTGAAGCTGGACCTGGAGATCTCTTGCACCCAGCCGCTGCTGGAATCCCACCAGGCCCTCTTCGCGCAGATCGCCGGCTACTTCATCGTCGAGGAAAGGGTTCTGAGAACGGCCGGCGGGCTGTTGTCGTGCGCCCAGGTGGAAGCGCTGTGGGAAGTGGCCGTCACCAAGCTGACGTCGGTCCTGAAGGAGCAGGTCTCCTCCATGGGGACGGCCAACCATCTTCTGCTGGTCAAGGAGAACGTCGCCCTGCTATGTGAAACCTTGAAGCGCTGCGGCTACCACGTACAGCCCTTACTCACTGTTCTTGACGACAGCGGCGACAGGTATGACGTGTTTTTTATTTAAATAAGAGGCTTCAGTTTTTTTTTAAAAAAATTTAAGAATACATTTTTATAAAACTAACGGACTTCAACTTCGACCTTTGGAGTCCGAATCAAAATAAAATTTATACCTTGACTTTAAAATAAAATCGGAACCCTCAAATTTGACTTTTAAAAAATAAAAGCTGTTGCTTAAAAATCTGACTTTATAATAATTTTTATGTCTCGGCACATCACGCAGAGGTGATTTAGATTCGAATATTCTCTCTTACCAACTCGGATGAAAGAAAAAGAGAGCGAATCACCTCAGGTGGATTCCTGAGAAAGTTCCTTCAGATCACTCACAAAAAAGAAAATACATTGAATACACGATGTGATGAATCTTAAATATATTGACACGATGAATATTTAATATAATTCTGTGAGTGACTTGAAGAAGCTTCTTCGAGGGTTCACGTTGAGGTGATTCGTTCTCAAGAAAAAAAAATGTTATCACGCCTGTGATAAAAATAGACTAAAATATGTCGTCGAATAAAAAACACACCAGGTACCACGAGCTGCTCTTGTGCGACCTCCGGCAGCGAGTTGCCGCTCTGTTGGCGGAGGACACGTACGAGCAGATGGTGGTGCGGAAGGAGTCGGAGTACAACGCCAGGATGCTGGCTTTCAACCTTCAGTCCTCGGAGATAATGCCGGCATTCCCGTACGTAGCCCCCTTCTCCTCCACCGTTCCGGATCTCTGCCATCTGGTCGTCGCCTTCGTCCGGGACGCCATCAGCTACCTGTCGGACAACCTCGCGAATCCGCACCTGGTGAAGACGTACCTCGACAACTTCCTGGTGAAGGTCCTGAACGAAGAGCTTCTGAAGCTGATCCGCGGCGGCTCCCTGGGCGTCTCCCAGGCGATGCAGCTGTCCGCCAACATCGCCGTGCTGGAGGGCGCGTGCGACCACTTCGCGCGGCAGGTCGCCCAGCTCTGCGGCCTGCCCGCGCGGGCGACCGAGAGGCCCCGCGGCGGCCTGGCCGCCAAGGCCGCCCTCGCGGCCACGCAGAGCGCGGCGTACGTCGCGCTGTCGGGCCTCGTAAACTCGAAGATCGACGACTTCATGGCGCTCAAGAGCAGCGTGAACTGGATCCCCGAGGAGCCGCCCCAGAACGGGAACGAGTGCATCAACGAGGTGATAATCTACCTCGACACCGTGCTGTCCACCGCCCAGCAGATTCTGCCCCTCGACGCGCTGTGCAGGGTCGGCAGAGGCGCGCTGAAGCACATCTCCGACTCCATCGTGGAGGCGTTCCTCGGCGACGACGTGAAGCGCTTCAACGTTAACGCGGTCATGGGCATAGACGCCGACTTGAAGCAGCTGGAGTCGTTCGCGGACGAGAGGTTTCAGAAGGCCGTGATGGGCGATGGCGGCAACGCCGAGGACAATTTCAAGGACCGCCTCGTGGAAGCCCGGCAGCTGATCAACCTCCTGCTCAGCAACCAGCCCGAGAACTTCATGAACCCTGTCATACGGGAGAAGAACTACGGCGCCCTGGACTACAAGAAGGTGGCGACCATCTGCGAGAAGTTCAAGGATTCGCCGGACAGGCTCTTCGGGAGCTTGTCAAGCAGGAACACGAAGCAGAATGCCAGGAAGAAGTCCATGGACGTGCTGAAAAGGAGACTTAGGGATTTTAGCTGATATGATGCATGCTTGGTTAGCCGTCGCTAATATCAATGCCCGCCTTCCTACGGCTGAGAAAATTCCCGCCCAGCGTCATTAGATTATTGATTAATACTGCATGATATATAGGTGTTTTTTATGTCCACGTTGGCATCTATTTATCTGTTACCACCGACCAAGAGGTTTCTACAGAATTTCCGCTTTTGCTGAATGAATACTATATATATTTTTTGTGAGGCACGTACAGGACCTGTACCGGAGATATACCCTCTCTCTCTCTCAGCTTCTTATTACAAAATAAACTTAATTCTTGACCATTAAGTTTCGAATGTTCTTATTGCAATGATTTTAAAGGGTTTTGGCGAAGAAGAACTATGCGCTATTTTGGTAACTTTTATTTGTCTTTGATAACTCTGAAGTAATAGGTACTAGTGAGATTAGAGGTCTCTTGTTCTCACTTATACATATGATGGAATGATTTTCATGCATCAGTTGGTGTGAATATTCAAAGATGTTCAAGTGTCATGTTTAACGAGTTTACACACACAGCAAGATGGGATTGGATCCTCGGCTTAATTATCACCTTTATACACACCACTTAAATATATGGGCTAATGCAGCTCTTATATAACTTTTATAGTTAGTAGAAGCAGAACGTATGCATTCATGTTAGACTATCCGTCTACAAAATATAATATAACACATGTCCATAACTAACAACATTGTCACAATGATCGAAATGTATGCGAGTACTATTGACAAACATAAGAAAAACAAGTTGACTTATTGACCCAATTGCAAAGGACATCCTCTAAAATTCATATTCATGTTAATCCATGTATCGATGTTAGATGCGTAACATGCTCAACACTTGTTGGATCTACTATTCCATAAAATAAAGGGGTATTTAATTTAAGGTCCTACGTTTGTTGAAAAAGTATTTATTAGTCTCATTGTTTCTTTTTTTATTTTTAAATCTCACCGTTTTCTGTCTGTTAAGGCAAATAGGAGATGTCTACATTATCTCTCACTACCCTGTTGCCTCTCCCAGACATGCGTGACCCACATTTCACATTGTTTTCCTCCCTTTCGGTGGCAACATAAACCCTTCTTCTAAGAGAGCGGATCCCCTCAGGTGCCCACCTGAGGGGATCCTCTTAGCCTCTCTCACAAGGGGCTGAGGTGACAATGATTTGATGTCTGTCGAGTCACTGTCACCTCCTGGTCACCTCACCCTCCTTGTGAGGGGGCTGAGGGAGTCCCCTCAGGTGGGCACCTGAGGGGATCCGCCCTCTTCTTCTAAAGTCTCAGTTGGGCATCTATCTCCGCTTGGAGTCTTGCGGCTAGTCATCTACCTCCATCTGGCATCCAGCTTTCCCCATCGCCAGCGAGGCTTCTAGACGACGAATATCTTATGCGGCATCGTGTAGCTGAGCTTTCAACATCCGTCCAACATCCTCCTTCCACCATCTACCTCCGTCCAGTGAGGAGCTTTCTCAGTCATCGACAAGGCTTGTAGATGACGAAACCATCCAGTCTGATATCGTGCAGTTAGGCTTTCAACATCTGTCTGGAATCCTCCATTCGGCATCTACTTCTGTCCAACAGGTAAATGGTGTTCTAGAGTGAAGAGGGAGGTGAATCAATGGAGTCTCTCATGGGGAAAAGAAAGCTCTACGAGCGGAAGAGGGATCCAAAAATCAGGGACTGCCTTGACTTGGACCTTTGGATCTTTCGAGCCTTTGTTCACCACCTGACCACTGGTGAATGAGGATGATTTCAGCTTTGCTACGGATATGGTGAATGGGGAAACCCGAGCTCTACTACACCAATTGGCATCTCTGTATGATAGCCATCGATTTTAGTTATATGTATTGAGTACCATTTCTCTTTGTGTATTCTCTATCAAGTAACTTTCATTGTGTCGAGAGAAAGAATCAATTTGTGGTCTACTATTTTCATGAGCCTCTATGGTGTTGGCTTTAAATCACTACATTTTGGATTTAACCACTTTGCTCATCCAAAGGGGGGCCAGTAAAAATCCATCTCTAGTAGTTTTGAACTTTCCCATACGAAAGGACTTGGTCTTGTTCAACTAACTAGCAACATGAAATAACTATGCTATACTCCAGATTTATTCTTATTTCCATACTGATCAATTGGCTGGGAAGAAAATGACTCTTGAATTGTGGTAACTTATACATCAAAGTAAGAATGAACTTGTTGTTTGTGTGGTAAATATTTTGTTAGGGATGGAGAAATTTTTTATATAGCCATCGATTTCAGTTATATGTATATGCATTCAAATGCTATGCTTTTTATATGCTTTTATAGTTTAAGACGACGATGGATGAAATGCACTTTTTATGTGTACAAACCGAAATGTGGATAAGAAAAGAAACCAAATCATTGGTTAAATACTTTTTTGAAGGTGATAGATAAGAAGAGATGTATTCTAATCCAGCCGAATTGTTTGATAACATGATTTTGGAGGTTAGAAACCTTCCAATACTTCCTATGATAGACCGCATTCAAAGTAAAATTATGTCTTTGGCTTTTGAAAGGAGAAATAAATGTCTTACATGAGAAATGACTATGTGTCCAAAGGTTGTATTAAAACCTTAACGGACAATTCACGTGGAGTCCTTGTTAATTGTTCAAATAAGCAAGTGTTTGAAGTTTTGACAACACATTCTCATGTTGTGGACTTAAAAAGTGAAAAATGTACGTGTAAGGAATGGCAAATGGCAAGAATACCTTACAAACATATTTGTGTAGTGGGACATAAAATGGGAATACATGTTGAAAAATATTGTTCTAAGTATTTTATTGTTGAAATATATTTCAAATGTTATGAATAAACAATTTGTCCAATCTCAACTGTTGATAGACCACAAAATGATAGTTTAGAAGAAGTTGATGTCCTACCACCTACTACAAAAAGAAAAGAAGGTAGACCAAAGAAAAAAAAAAGATTTCTTTCTCAGCATGCATTAGAAGGAGAAAAAATGTCTTACACATGCTCTAGACGTAAAGAAAATGTCACAACAAAAACTCTTTCAAATCCAATTGTTAAATAGGTATTATTATTGAACTTTGAACTTTTGTATATGTTGCATAGGTGACATTGGAAGATTTCTATGCTAACTCTATTGTTCTAATCTGAATGTTCTAATTTAGCATGGCAGGGAACTCTCCAATATCGAAAATGCGATGCATTCATGGACATGGATATTGTAATGTTAGAACAAGTAAAATAGATAGAAATCTTAGAAGAGACTTTTACACATGCATGGTAAATGAATCATCTTGTAAATAGATATTTACATTATGAATTGCTCAATTTATCATGAAATATATAATTTACATTTCTCTTGACATGTAGGAAATAGGTTGTGATTTCTTTATGTGGTGTGATGAAATTAACAACTTTTGAAGTCAAATGAAGGTTCTAGTTCTAAAAAAGATTCAATAATCTAGTTCTTGGAGTCAAAGATTTTGAAGATGGCAAAAAAAATAAGATGTCAAAAAGCTATGCTTAAGAAGGCTAAATCCATTGTTAAATCATTGTTAAATGCATTTGTCTTTTTTTATTTTAGGGAGGATGGGAGTGATGTGAGTGATGGTGATTTTGTGGAAGAAGAAAGTCTTAATTTGGGAAATTGATTCATATTATGTTTTGGTTATGTTTTTGTTTAAGTATGTGTGAAGAAACTGTATCAAAACTTTAAACTTTAAGTTGAATGTTTGGTATGCTAATGTATGCCATACAATTTTAGTTTTAGTTTAATTTTGCCTATGTTATTGTATGTTGAATCTTCATTATTTTCTTATCTTATTAGGTTGATGAAATTTGCATGTTTGTGTTTTTGATTTTAGTCTTCTATACTAACTAGTTCCCTTGTTACATGTTTTCTTGAATATGTCTGTGGTTCATTCAAGCGTATTTGCCAATTCTATTACATATAAAAAAGTTCAATGTTCTTTGCACAGAGGCAAATCTTCTGTTCATGGAATCCCCGATTGGTGTTAGCATAGATTGGAAGATGATTCATTTAAATGATATTCCTGTATCCAAATAGGGCATTATGTAAACGTGCAAGTTAAATGAATCGTCTTCAATTTAAAAAATGGTATTCCTCTATCCAAACATGACTTGATGTAATCTTTTAAAAGGTGTTTTGAGTGAGTTACTTTAGCTCCAAGGTTTCCTTTTCTTGACTGTGTGGAGAAGTAAAATATCTTTACCTCTCTACTAAAAATGCTAATTTTGTGATAATTTATGATTGTGAGTGTCATTACTGGCTTCATCATGCTGTTCTCAAATGTCTGAGGGTGGCTAGTTGTTGCTGATGCACTTCATGTTTTTCATTTCAGCTACCTCTCCCTCCTTGGACAATTGTTGCTTTTAGTTGAAATTTTATTCGCCCATTCAAAAGTGTGCGATCTTTGTTTCTCTTATGGATTTTGTTAATCCTTGTCCACTCTCTTTAGAGATAAGTAACATTCCAATTTATTATTAAGACTGCCCGTCCACATCATTTCAGCGTCCATAAATCTTCTCTATTGATTCATATTTGCTATCTTAAACTACACCCAATCCAGTAAATCGGGCAGGGGGGGATAAAATTTGAAGTTTCATCCCCATTTTATTAGACTTAATGCCATTAAGGAAGAATAGGAGTGAAAGTCGCAACATATTTTGATTTGGGATTAAAAAATATTGAAGCCATTGGAACTAAGAAATAAATACCCCCCTTAGGATGGGGCGGAAGTTGATTTTGATTAAAATATAAGACATCATATGTATTTGACAATCTTGACCACATATATCACTATGAGTTATAAATTGACAATTAAATACATATGATACCTCTTAATATAATACTTGTAACCCTACTTGAGTTCACATACCACGTTACTTTAGATTATTATCTTTCTAACCAAATTATCTTGTAGAACATGTTTTAAGATATACAAGTGTGATACAAAAACATTAAGTATATTAGTACCTAACATATCTATATACATATCAAATAATATATAGGGCGAAAAAAATAAAATAAGTAGATAAAATCTATTGGGTTAACATTTTTAAACCATGGACATGCATGGAAGACACCATCCACGTTAATTAAAAATGGACTAATTGATCAATAGTGGCAACAATGATGATTGCCCGGCAATGTTGGCAACAATTGAGTGCCTTTGATATGTGTGGTAGGGGTTGGCATGTGACAATTAGGAGTGCTCATGGTTTTGTTTGTTTTGGGTTGGTTTGTTTTTTCAACTCAAATTGAACCGAAAGGGCAAGGCAACATGAACTAAATAAAATCAAACCATTCTAGTTCTGTTTGGTTCAGTTAAAATCGATAAATAAACATTTATTAGTTAAAATATAATTTATACATTATATATCTAAAATACATTTTTATATAATATAATATAATATATTAGTTATAAATAAAAATTTATTTTTAATATATTTTGAGTTAATTTGGGATGTAAAATTATTAGATGAAAATAGAAGGACATAGTTAAAGGTCAAAGAAGATGGTCAAGATAATAAAAACCTAAATAAGACATAGAATTCTTTCACTATCACGGTGAAGGTAGATGAAATAAAAGTGCAAAGTGTATTGCATATAAAGAAAATGTGGAGCTTGACAAGCTTCAAACATCTTTGTCATTGACTTATTTGTCATATATATATATACACTTATTGGTATTAGATAATTTATATGTATACCATAGTATTAGATACTAAACATGCATCTTATGATATTATATACTAAATGTACATATCTTCTATAAGATACTAGATGTGCATATCTTCTATAAGATAATGTAGATGTATCTCTTAGTATGAGATACTAGGTATGCATCTTACGTCTGCAAATAATTGCAGATAATGACAAGTAAATGCAAACTTAATGAAGAAAATGTTGACCTACATATGAAAATGGGGCAACGGTGACATTATTACTAATATAAGATACAAATCTTTAATAATCTTATGACAATGTCTTAATCATTAAGGTTGCTATTATATTCTTATATAAGAATATTATATATATTTTTGCTTGGATAAATGATGATTTATCATAAGCTATGAAAATAATAATTGTTTTATGACATTGAATAGCAAAGTGTTTGCCAATAGGAGCTTAATAAATTGTTTAATCATATTAGATATGTAAACTCCCATAATTTGTGTGAATACTCTTCTTAAGAGAAAATTGGTTGATATAAATAATCTATTTTTTAGCTTAATATAGACCTGATCATATTAATGAGAGAAAAACTCAAGAAGTTCCTTACAGATGAAAGTATAAAGGTAAATAATTTTGAATCAATGTGAGTCTTATCTTATTGAACAAAATGACTAACTCTCTATTTGTTAGACATGAATAAAGGGTTAATGAGTTGTTAGAACTCATACATCTAGTTGTATGCTAGCCCATATCTATTAAGACTAAAGATGAATATTTCTATCTCATTATTTTTCAAATATGATATCTCTAGATATGGATATTTGTACTTTATGCAATACAAATCCGATACCTTTGAGAAATTATTATAGATTAATAATGGAATAGAGATACTAATATAAAGAGTATTAGAACTCTTTGATAAGATCAAGGAGGGTATACTTAAGTACATTATTCACACATAATTTTAAATATAACATAATCTAATTTTATTAGATATTTCTTTACACATCTTAGCTTAATAAGTAGCTAAAGTGAGAAGTTGTATTGTGTAACTTAATACGAACATTGACAATCTTTGCAAAATCTTTTTTATCTGTTTATGGTTAAGTACTCAATATAAGCACTTTATCTTAAATCTGTACCTTCTAAGTCTTTTCCAATAACTCCATATAGGGTATGGAAATGGGTTAAAAGCTTGACCTTAAGCAAGTTAGGGTTTCGGAATGTCTGGCCCTAGTGAAGATTTATAACCCTGACTAGTTGGAATATAAGACTATGAAGTGTTAGTTTGTGGGATATCTTAAGGAAACTTACGGATATTAATTCTATCACCTGTATGGACTATGGTATATGTTACTAAGCTCAATGTATTTCTAGAGAGAAAGTTCCTCCTTAAGAAAGATATTGGGAGCAAAGTAGATCTGGAAGACATTCCAGTATCACAACCCCAGGACACTTCTATAAAGGTGATAGTTGAGTGTTACACATGGGCAATTCATATGTCTTCACTTGTGCTCATTCAACCTAAGAGATATGTCGGACATATCTTTGATGGAAGAAGTAAGACATCAGATTATGTAGATGTTGATCCAAAGAGTTATGAAGAAACAATATGACATATTAATTCTATAATGGGTAGAGACAATAAAATTTGAAATAAGCTCTATCTATTATAATCAAGTTTAGAACTTGATAGACCTACCTAAGGGTATAATATCCATCGTGTATAAATTAATCACTAAAGGATAGATTGGAGTAGATTGAAAGGTAGAGACCTTCAAAATATGAATGGTAAAAAATATATTATCTAAGTCAAATAGTTGATTATGATAAAACATTTTTACCTATGTCATAGTTTAATCCATCCATATTTTGATTGTTACACACTATGTCTATAAGATATGTCAATTGGATGTTAAGATAGTATTCATCATTGGTGATTTTGAAGAATATATGTATATGAAACAACCTAAGAGAATCAAGTACCAATAACATCCAAATAAGGTGTGTATGTTGTTAAGGTCCATTTATGGACTAAAATAAACTTCTCATAGTTAGATTATAAAATTTAATGAGATTAAATCTTATGATGTTGTTAAGAATGAGGAGGAGCCCATTGTGTGTAAGAAGATAGGCAGGAGTGTGATAATTTTCTTGACAAGTTTATATAGTTGATATACCAGTCATTAAGAATGAAGTATGTTATCATTAGTGAGCTTAACTATCAAAGTTCTATAGAGATAGATATGAAATGATGCTTAGCTTGACATAGTTTTTGTACGTAGTCATCATAATCAAAGGGTTTGACATCGAAAACTTCAAGATATATTTTCTACCTATTAGATATGAAGTTTTTCTCTCTTGAAAAGATCGAGAGAGCACATGAGTAGAGCCCATGCTTTAGTCATATGGTCTATCTTGTATGTGATGCTATGTACATAACTTGATGTGAATATTGTTCTATGAGTTACAAGCAATCATCAGGAGGATCCATATGAGACTTACTGGATAGTTAAGAGATGTATCCTTGAGTACTTGAGAAGCATTAAGGGTGCATCTCTGTATAATGGAGAATAAGACTTGAAGTTTTGTGATTTTATATACACAAGCTTCTAATTATATAAGTTTGATAACAAGTCAACATAATGGTGGTGCAGTGAGCTTGAAGAGTTCTATGCGAGAGAACACTATGAATTTTATCACTAATGTAAAGTGAAATACATAATGGTTGCACATTGCTTAAGAAGCAATCTAGATGAATATGTTTATCTAAGATATGAGAATGTCCCAACTATCTCTTAAAGTGTGCCATTGTTTTATGAAGATAATGGGAAGAGTCGTTGTCTCATCAGAAGTTTAAAACTTATGTGACGATACCATAAAATCAAAGAGATTGCAGCTCATAAAGATATAATAATTAAAATATAGAGTATATTTTTATAATAACATTGCATATCTACTAACTGAAATGATAACTCAAAGACTATTTGAGTGTCACCTTTAGTTGATGAAGATCGGCCGGATTGGTGATTGACTTTAATGCATGTGGGAGATTGTTAGAAATGTATGTCTTATAAACCAATCAAATATAATATGATTTGACATTTTTAGAAATATCTCATTTAATTAAATAGGTAAACTTTTATTACTTGCTTTTAATAACATCATAATAAAGTCCTTGATCACATGCAGTGATGACTGAATCATGATGAGATTATGATAATAACATCAATTATCTAGACGTATGTTATCTAAATGTTCCTAATCATAGGATCCTTGAGATGGGTATTAAGGATCCAAAAAGATTAATGTATGTGAGATCTTCTCATGTGATGAGCATGATTGATCTCATTGATTATTAGTGTGGAGACACTTAGATACACATACATGTGCTCATTAGTCGAATGAGTTCACTAAAATGATCGAATTATAAACCTTAAATAGTATTATATCAAACTATCAGTTAAGATTTTCTATCATCACGGTTACATAGTTAGATCTTTGACATGAGTTGTCAAAGATGCATTGTTGGGTGGATCTTGTGCTTTGACTATTGACTTATGTATCACCAATTCGATGGTTCAGTATAGTGATAGATTGGGTACAAGGAAAACCTGATACTGGCAATTGAGCGCAGATGACAAGGGATTGTCTACTCTTGATAAGTGAGAGTGAATACCTAATAGGATTGTACTAAAAATCCTTGTCCATGGTAGATAGAAAAATTGGAAATGTGTTTTTAATTGATTAATGTCGATTACATGATCTCATATAGTTGGTATACTAAAGAGTTGACAATTGATGTCATACTAGTATCCGACCAGGATATTGAATGAAAGACGATTTTTATTTGTGCGGTAACTAATGATGGAAACACTAAATGAAGATAAGATTATCTTTATAGTTGTTTGGGTTCATGGGATGTGATTTATACCCTTTATTATCAGTAGGCTAATTAATCTATTATCGGATAACAAATTTAATTTACTTAAATAAAATTGTTATATTTTAGTTAGGCCTTAACCAAATAGGCCATTGAGCCTAGTGGGTCACACACATGTGGACTAATACATAAGTACAGAAGCATGAGCATAATTTATAGAGATTTTAAGTTTTTATGAAAACTTTTAATTTCTCTATAAATATTAGTGAATGAAAGCCAATTTCTTGTTTAGCCTCCTCTAGCCTTCTTTCTCTCTTTGGAGCATGTTTTTCCTTAGTGAAGCAATGTTTGGGGTGAGTTTGAAGGTCCAACATACAAGAGAATCTATTTACGGAGAAAGTTTGTGTGGATACCATTAGAGACCATGCAATTGGATAGTTTGAAGGGCTTGAGAAGTTCTTCCTTCTCTCCAAGAGATTAGATGAATCCCTAGTAGGTATATTGAAACCCATTTTAATTGGTATTCAATTTTTGTTGTTCAATTCTGAATGAGACAACATCAACATAAACACATAGGAATCGTTGCTTTTGTTGCACAAAATTTTATAGGGCGATTCCTTACAATACATACATTTCTATTAGGTCAGATATATGTTTGTTAAGAGACTCAAACACCACAGTTTGCTTTTGAATCTAGGTATTTTGCTTTTATATCTTAGTAGATTGCTTCGCCACTTTGTCTATCAACTCCTAAACTACTGGATTTGTGGAGCACCTGGCACCTCCATTGTGTAGGGGTGAGCATGGTTCGGTTTGGTCCGGTTTGGGCCATTTTTTTCCCAAACCGAACCAAACCGATTCAACCCCTCAAACCAAACCAAACCAAACCATTTCAATTCGGTTTGGTTCGGTTTAAACCGAAAATATATAAAAATAATTTAATTAATTATTTTTTACATATATATAATAGTTTTTAAGTTAAAAACAGTCAAAATAAATATTATTTTATTATAAAAATTATAAAAACCTTATTTTTAATAATATTATAACAGTTTTTAAATAATTTTTTAATTAAATCGGTTTAAACGGTTTGGTTTGGTTTAAACCGGTTTGGAGGACTTCCAAACCGAACCAAACCGAACATGGTTCAAACCAAACCGAACTGAACCAAACAGGCTGGTTCGGTTTGGTTTTTCGGTTTGAACCATTTAATGCTCACCCCTACCATTGTGTATGCCATACTAAGTGTTGCAAGTCTATCCTCCCCCCTTACATTGGATACGTCTCAGCCTATCTCGATGAAAGATGGTAATGAATGCCTCCTCAGGAGTGAATGGATGCTTAGATATCCTAGCATCTGATTCCTCTGATTGTGGAACATTCAACAATTTTTGCATATTATCTTAGCACTAGAAATTTTATTAAGATTTAATTGTAATAAAATATCATAATTAGATAAATAAATTAGATATTTACCACCGGTTGATGACTTTTCTCATTACTCTAGATGAGCAATCCGTCCACATCTACATCATCTAGAAGAGCTCTAGACGTGTAAGGTGGTGTCCTTCCTTTTGTACTTGTACAAAGTAATTAAGTTCATTATAATACATTGAAACTTACTCAAGAATAAATAATAATTGAATTAAATACTTATATTTTTTTCCCAACCGATGAATATTTGCCATTCTTGTTCTATAGGACATTGATAAATGTGTTCAATTACCTTTATTTGTTTGATTGATTGCCTACAAAGAAATTTATAAGAGTTGAATAATTGATAAAACCAAATGCTCAAGTGAAAAAGAATTTAAATGATTTTTTTACTTAACTCTCATCTTTAGCCCATATGTCATACATATGATACCACTAATCTAAATCACATTATAAAGACACCACCTCACGAGCCTCCTTAAGTGATCATCCTATATAAATCGAATAGACAAATTTTATTAGTAATAATAGAAAACGATAAAAAATACTAAATATATGTTATTACTTTCTTTTTAAAATGGTTTCTTTACTTTTTCTATGTCTCTCCCACATGTCTTAAGATATCAACATCTATGAACGTAGACCACTCAAAATGTAACATTTTGCCACATAATGACCATATTGATAATGGTTAACAATACACCATTAACCATCATATATAAATTAAAACTATGAATAGAGTAATATATTTACCTCAAAATCTTAGAAAATGGCATCTCTCTTCTCTTGCAAAAGTGATGTAACTTTATTGCTATAAATTATAATACACTTTGTTGCAAACTCTACGGTAGGAGATCAATCCTTAATTATGCAGGCAAACAACCAACCCCCTACCAATTCGTTGTTCAAAGTCTCTCTAGTGCCTAATGTTCTTACATTATATGCTCTAGTCCGACTTCTCCTACATCTTCTAAATGTAACTATTTAACAAAAAATAGACAATATATTAGAAATTGATATGTACACCAATGATTTTAAAAGATTTAGTACAATGTATACTTTAGCTGATAGATGACGGACTACCTATGGATGCAAGTGTCGTTAGAGTAGGCTGAGAAACAATTGCTTGTTGTGGCTCAGTAGTGTTGACTCTGAAAACAAGTCCCAGGTCAGCACCTTGGAAGGGTGAGGAAAGGGGAAAACTCTCACCTCGGCCCACACTCATATTGATCCTTGACTTTTCATCTTTCGGCATCGCTCGAGCACCAGAGAGACAGTTTGGGTTATGTAAGAGAAGAATCAAGAAAATAAACAAAGCGGAATCAGAAATAGAAGAGGACATGAAGTAGAGGTAGAGATGAAAAAGAGTGGTCGTCAGGAGCTGAGGGCTCCGTTTTAAATTAAATAGAATACAAATTAAGTAAAGGATGATCCGAAACTCGAAAAAGTCGGTGATAATGCGGAAAACCTCAAAATGGCCAATAAAGCTGGTGGTAACCCATGCAACTCAGGTTGACGACCAAAAATGATGGGGGGAACTAGAAAAACTTGAAGAGATGCTCAGAAGAGCCGGGGATGACTCGAAGAACTCAGAGTGACTGAAAAGGTCGGTGGCAACCCTTACAACTTGGGTTGACAACTGGAAACGACGGGAGGAACTCGAAAAACTCAAAAGGATTCGGTGGTGTCTGTAAAGACAAAAATTAATAACCAAGTGACGCATAGATGCCCAGTGGGGTTCCGTGATGACTGATTGGTCAGGAAATGGCGGGACGAATCCGATATGCCCTTGCCCCTCGGTACTAACCAGGATGACCCGACGGCAATCGGGAAACTCTAACAGTGAGTGAGTAGAAAACATACAATGACTTGACAATGATAACTCGTCCTCCAATTTTCAGTAAGCTCCTCAGCTCGTCCAAAAGGGTGGTTCAACTTGATTTTAGTGGTTCAAAAGAGATGTTGGCAATGGAATAAGAGTTTTAAACTCCAAATTTTGGCCAAATTGACGTGTTTATAGGTAGGAGACAACTGAGGTGGCTTAGTAAGAGTAGATTGAGGTGGATCTTTTTGAGAATGAGATCCACCTAATCGTCCCTACGATCCACCTAGCTAAGATGGTGTAACGATATGAGATGTTTGCTGACTCTTAATGAATCTCTTTATCTACTGTATAATAGAAACTATAGCATTATTATTAAGAACATGTCTACAAAGAAAGTTTGTGTGGATATCATTAGAGACCGTGCACTTGGACGGTTTGAAGAGCTCGAAAAGTTTTCTCTCGTTCTCTCTAAGAGATTAAATGAATTCCCAGCAAATATATCTGAACCCATTTTAATTGATATTAGATTTTCATCGTTCAACTCCGATCAAGACAAGATCAACATAAACATATAAGAATCTTCGCTTCTATTGCACCAACTTTTATAAAATGATTATTACTATGCTATCAGAGTCGGGTTCAAATCTCGTTTGAAACCGACATCGAATTGATATTATTTTGTGTATTTTATGTGTTTTTCAAATCTAAGTAAATGTCTCTTTTGACGAGTCAACCATAATACGTATGTGATACGGATTTGAGATTGATAGACGTCGATAGAATCTGATGACATATGTCATTCTAAATCCGCAAATTGTTTGAAATTTTTTATCGACGGAGTGTTTGGTAGAAGGTTTGAAATGTGCTGATTTGATTTTATGAAAATCATCGTACAAATTTGGAGGTTTCATGAGATCTCTATCCATCTAAGAAGTTTAAGACTTGTAAAGATTTTAAAGGATGGCTAATGCGATTACTAATATCTTTCTACGACTTTATGTTCGAATGAATGGTGGCAGAGGAAGAGAATTAGTCATTTTTCTTATGCGCGACGTAGCATTCTCCCCCCGTGAGTTTCGTCTTTATGGTGGGGATTTAGAGAATACAAGGCCTACAGATTGAGAGAGCAGGACTTTATTTCTATTTTTAGGGATTTTTTTACATCCTTGGAAAGTCGAAATTTGCGAAGAATTCCGTGCCGGGACCTGTTTCCTACTTTCCTTATCCACGGCGCTTTAATCGGGTTGAGAAGAAGCTGTTACCGGGTTCTTCGGGACCCGGTAACAGGTAAGCCCATGCGGATCCCGCGTCTGTCGAAGCCGAGCAGGGTGCGGGTCTCGGACCCGAGTTTGACCGGTTCGACCGGTTGATTCGTGGGCCCACGCGGTCGCGCTCGAGTGAACGCGCGCGCGCAGACATCCGATTTTGACGAAGGCAGTCAAAATTGAATGGGGGGAGCGGCACATGCGCGCTGTGATAATATAATAATATATTATTATATTGGTTTTTTAAATGGTTTAAAAATCATTACATAATTTGAAAAAATACCATAAAAATTAAGAAAAAAATTTGTAAAAATATTTAATAAGCTATTAAAGAGTTTAATGATCTGTTAAATAAATTTAAACCTTTATGTATAAACATAAGTTTCAAATTTGTTTTAAGAACTTAATAAATGACATTAGTGTCTTAATTAATTTCATAAAATATATTTTTTAAAATAATTATTATGATATTAATTTTATACCTTTTACGGTTTGGGGAATGCATGATTACTCTAAATTATTTTGTTATGCTTGCTTGTTTTATATAAATATTTATATGTTTTATTCATGTTATTTATTTTATAATTATTATGACAAACACGAAATTTAAAATTTTAAAATATAAATTATGGTATAACTGTTATATTATATAAATATCACTATGTATACATCATGTTTGATAATGTGAATGTATGGAGATCTTAGATTTATATTTAACTATTATGTGATGATGTGTAATTTGTGTGGATGGATTTAATAGAGCCTGCATATCTCCTCTCCTCTTTATTTAATCTGATTGTATATTATACATCTATCTATTAATGTACTCCTCTTAGTTAAAACTAAGATTTCTTATTAAATTATGTATATTTGTGAATTTTTTGTAATGACAAAAAGTCAGTTCGTACAAGAGAAGTGAGTGGGACCACTTGAAAAAATGTTCTTTTTAAAGTGGAGACACACCGACATTGACATCCGATGCTCTCTTTTTGTTGCAAGCTATTCTGATTCTAGTGTTATTATCTTGATGAGTGAATCTTAGATTAGATGAATTTGTTATGTTATCACAATGCCCATTCAATAAGGAATTGATGACTATGGCTAAGACATCTGCCAAACTTTGGAGTGGACCATTTGCATGACTTTGTTGTGCTACCACAAGGGCTATGTGAATAATCCACTTTCATAATGTAACAAATAGATTTGACCTGATTAAGTATATGATTTGTTGTGGTACCACAATGTCATAATTTGAGACTAAATATGATTAAGAGTTGCAAGAATCGCAACTGGAAAAAGTTGCCTACCAATTAGGTATAAGGTATGAATCATTTGCATGATTTTGTTGTACTATCACAAGGGTTATGTGAAGAATCTAATCCCACAACGTAACAAATAGATTTGACCTACTAAAATATATGATTTGTTGTGCTACAATAATGTCGTAGCTTTAGAGGATAAATATGACTAAGAGTTACTAGAGTTGCAACTTATAAAAATTGCCTACATTTTAAGTATAAGGTGATTTGTTGTGCTACCACAATGTCATCACCATAAGGTTAATAGGGCCTTAGTCCCCACTAAGATATTATCAAGATATCCAATCTTTGCATATTGAGTGGTATGCAGATTCGTCAACAATTAGTGGGAGTATAAATTAGGATGAAAAATTGTATCTTAATTTCAAATGAATGTCTACAGTGTTATATTAATGAGATTATATCTTTGTTGTAGAATGAGATGATAAACCACCAATAGTAAGATATACTAAATGTCAAGTAACTTAATGACTCACACTTCTTAGATTAGTTTAGAAGCAAGAGAATTGCTCTTATGGTTGACTAAATAACTAATCTACTTTAGAAGTAGGTGCCCTTGAGACTATCTAATCGTATGAGAAAAGATGTGATCTTTATCTCATAATATCATATAGAGAAAATGCATTGTTTACCATATATTACATGTTAGCATCTATAAGATATAAATTGTAGAGGCAACAAGTACAGATGGATGTGAGATCCATCTTGACTCATAGTGATAAGTTAATTAAGGGTAGTTTATAACAATAATATATTTTCAATACTTTTGTTGGTGGGACTAATGAAAAGAAGTAAGACTAATAGAAAAAAAATAAGACCATTAAATGGAAATGGAAGGGTAAAGTTAAATGTCAAAGAAGGTGGTCAAGATAATAAACCCTAAAAAAGGTATAAAATTCTTTTACCATCATGATGATGGTAAGTGGAAGAGGAAGCACAGTGTGTTTCAAATAAATCAAATGTAGAGCTTGAAAAACTTCATGCATTTAAGTCAATGATTTACATATTTTATATATACACAAATACTCCATGTGCATATCATATTATTAGATACCAAACATACATCGTATGAGATAAGATACCAGATGCATATATCTTAGTATGGGATATTGGATATGCATCTTATGTTAGCAAAATGTTGTAGATAATGACAAGTAAATGAAGACATAATGAAGAAGATGTTGACATACATATGAAATGGTGAAAAAGTTGTATTATTACTAGTGAGAGATACAAATCTTTAATAATATTATGAAGATATCTTAATCATTAAGATTGCTATTATATCTTTATATAAGAACATTATCTATATTTCCTGCCCGAATAAATGATAAATTATCATAAGTTGTGAAAATGTTAATTGTTCCATGTCATTGAATGTACAGTGTTTACTAGTGAGAGCTTAATAAATTGTTTAATCATATTAGATATGTAAACTTCTATAATATGTGCTAATACTCCTCTTAAGAGAAAATATGTTGATATATATATATATCAATCTATTCTTTAACTTAATAAAGACATGGTTATATTAATGAGAGAAAAACTTAAGGAGTTCCATACGGATGAAAGTATAAAGGTAAATAATTTTGAATCATTAACCAAATGTGAGTCTTTTCCCATTTAACAAATGACTAACTCTCTATATGTTAGATATGGAGAAAAGACTAATGAGTTTTTAGAACTCATACATATAGGTGTATGTTGAGCCATGTCTACTAAGGTTAAAAAAGAGTATTTCTACTTTATTATTTTCAAAGATGATGATTCTAGGTATGAATATGTATACTTTATGAAGTACAAATATAAGACAATTGAGAAATTATTGGAGACTAAGAATAAAGTAGAGATACTAATGGAAAGAGTATCAAAACTCTTTGATAAGATTAAAGAGGAGAATACTTAAATACATAATTCATAGATAATTTGAATGATAATAGAGTTTAATTTTAATGGACATCCCTTTGCACATCTTAGTTTAATTGAGAAGCTAAAATAAGAAGCCGTATTATGTAGGACATAATAATATGGATAATGATAATCTTTGCAAAGTTTTCTTTGTCTATTTAAGGCTAAGTATTTGATATAACCACTTTATATTAAATTGATACCTTTTAAATCTATTTTAATAGAAATGTATGTCTTACAACCTAATCATAAATAGTATGATTCAACATATCTAGAAATATCTTATTTAATTAATTAAGTAAATTTTCATTACTAGCTCTTATTAGATATATATCATAATGAAGTCCTTAATCATATACAACGATGATTGAATCATAATGAGATCATGATAATGAGATCAATCATCTAAAGATATGTGATCTAAATATTCATAGTTATATGATTCTTGAGATGGGACAACTAAGATTCTAATAGACTAGTGTATATGATGTCTTCTCATATGATGAGGATGACTGATCTAATTGAATTATTAGTGTAGAAACACTGAGATACAAATAGATGTTCAATAGTCAAATGAGTTCACTAAACTAACTAAATTAAAAACTGTGAATGGTATGTTACCGAATTGTCAATCAGGGTTATTTATCATTATGGTTGCATTGTTAGATCTTTGATTTGAGTTACCAAAGATGTCTCATTAGATAGATCTTATGTTTTGACCATTGACTTATGGGTCACCAATTCGATGGTCAAATACTGCAATGGATTAGGTACAAGGGAAACTAAATGAAACAATTGAGTAGATAATAAGTGATTGTCCACTATCGATAAGTAAAAGTAAATATTTTATGTGAAAGTACACTAAATCCTTGGCCAAGGTAGAAAACATAATTGTAAAAAGAGTTTTCCAATTGATCTGATTGCGAGTATAGGATCTTGTGGAGTTGGTATACTAAGAAGTTGAAAGTCGATATCATTCTCCCTTCAAACCAGAACATTGAATGAATGAAGGCCTATATTTTGTGATAACTAATGATGAAAAAGTTTAATGGAGATAAGTTTATTCCCATAATCATTTGGGATCGTAAGATGTGGTTTGTACTCTTCATAATCGGTAGGTTAATTAATCTGTTATCGACAAATAGATTTAATATGATTAAATATAATTGTTCTATTTTAATTAAGGCTCAACTGAGTAGGTTATTGGGCCTAGCACATAAGGACTTATCATACATAAGAGACAAGGGTGTAATTTATAAAGATTTTGAATTTTATGAAAAATTTTAATTTCTTTAAATTCTGATAGTTCTAGCTAAACCCTACCAAGTCCATAGTGAGAACCATGCTCTTAGCCTCCTCCTTACCTCCTCTTTTCTCTAGAAGATGTTCATGGGTGATAGAGTTTGGTGTGAAGAGAGTACCTGTCTATGGATAAATTTCATGTGGATACCGCTAGAGACATGCACTTGAACGATTTAAAAAGCTTGATAAGTTCTTTTTCTTTCTCTCCATATGAGTAGATTAATCCCTAGAAGGTATATTCGAACCTACTTTAATCGATATTCAATTTTCATGATTCCGTTATAATCGAGACAAGATCAACATGAACTCAGAAAAATTCTCATTTTCATTGCACCAAATTTTATAGAGTGGTTCCTTATAGTTCTATTAGAGTTAAGTTCAAGTCTCGGTCAAAACTGGTGTCGAATTGATGCTAGTTAATGTATTTTATGTTTTCTCAAATCTGTGCAAACCTATGTATAGTTGAGGCCCCCATTATTCATATGTGATGCAGCTTTGAGATTAATTGTCACTGATATAATCTTGTGACATAGGATTTTACCAAGCCACAAACCATTTGAATTTTGAATTTCTGTTGAATCCGAGAAGGCCTTGAAATATGGTGATTCTGTCATGCCCACACAATCCTATGGTTTTGGAGATTTTGTGAAATCTCCATCCATGAATGGAATTGAAGCCCTTTGAAGGCTTTAGAAAATAGGTAATATGATTACCTTGTGTTTACCCACGATTGCATACTTCTAAAGGTAGTGGAGGAAGAGAATTTGAAACTTTTTTAGTGAAGGAACCTTAGACACCTCGACGCTTCTTCTTTCTGATAATTTTTTAAGGAAATATGTATATCTATTTGGAATCCTCATTTGATGAGTATTCTAACTAGTATTTTAAGTATTTTTCTCATTTGGAATGTTTATAATAGGCAAAGATATCTTCACGTGTCCTATTTCCTATTCCAAAAGTGGCTACCCTGTTGTTTCCCTATTAGCATCATTTGAAAATTTTTTAAAGGTAAGACAACACTAGAATTAATTGTCATTTTATGTGGATTTGAATCCTTACTTTTTGGAAATTTTTTGTGCCCAAAGAGTTCAATTTTCCTCCTTTGCTTAGTGGAGGGAGCTGCCGCCACCGCCAATGGGCGATTGCTACATCCTCCCTATGGGTGACACAAAAAAAATGAAAACTAAACAAAACACCAACGTCGGTGTTGTAAGGACTAGGGACATGATTGTGACCCATTGGTGGTGGCAGTTGTTCCCTCCTTCGGGCGGAGGAGGTGATCCGAAGTCGTGCCCAAATAGGAGAGAATAAGATCCTCTATGGCGATGACTATTTATGGAATGCGTTGGCTCCATGTTGTTTATATCAGGCAAAGGAAACTGTTTCAAGTTCATCGAGACCCAGTTATCGTCGTGTGGTGGATTCTTCCATTAGTCCCAGTTTAACTAGGCAGTCGGTTGACCATCGTGGGCGGGTCTAGCGTGGGCACACTGTATGTACATGGTGGGTACATGGCACGGACACTCATGGCATTATGCAATGTAGTAGCCTCATGTTAAGTTTAAATATATTATTTTATATGATATTTAAATATTAAAAAATAAAAAATCTATATTTTTTTTAAAAAAATTTAAAAAATTATAAAATATTATTTGACAAGTTTTAAAGTGCTTAATGACCTGTTAGATGATATTAAACTCTATTGACATAGATTCACACATAGTTAAGTTTTAAAATTATTTTAAAGGTTGAACTTCATTAATAAGTGTTTTAATTAATTCTATAAAATGAGGTTTAAAAAAATAACAATTAAGACACTTATTTTTAACTTTTCACAATGTTAAAAATACATATTTTTTAATTAACTTAGATGTGCTTGTTCATGTCATATAAGTTGTTTATATGCATCATTCATGTTATGTATTTCATAAAAATTATGACAAACATAAAATTTGAATTCAAAGACTATTTGAGCATTATATCTCGTTGAAAGATATCAGACAAATGGATGATTAGATTTAGTGCAAGTGAGAGATTGATAGAAATATGTAGGGGTGAGCATGGTTCGGTTTGGTCCGGTTTGGGCCATTTTTTCCCAAACCGAACCAAACCGATTCAACCCTTAAACCGAACCAAACCAAACCATTTCAATTCGATTTGGTTCGGTTTAAATTGAAAAAATATAAAAATATTTTAATTAATTAATTTTTACATATATATAATAGTTTTTAAGTTAAAACAATCAAAATAAATATTATTTTATTATAAAAATTATAAAAATAATATTTTTTAAAATATTATAACAGTTTTTATATAATTTTTTAATTAAATTGGTTTAAACGGTTTGGTTTGGTTTAAACCAGTTTGGAGGACTTCCAAACCGAACCAAACCAAACATGGTTCAAACCGAACCGAACCGAACCGAACAGGCCGGTTCGGTTTGGTTTTTCAGTTTGAACCGTTTAATGCTCACCCCTAGAAATATGTCATACAAGTTAATCATATATGACATGATTTGACTTTTCTAGAAATATCTTATTCAATTAAATAAGCAAATCTTTATTATTAGCTTTTATTGGATGCATACATCATAATGAAGTTCTTGATCAGATGTAATGAGAATTAAATCATGATAAGATCATGATAAAGAGATCAATAAGCTAATGGTATGTGATCTAAATGTTCTAAGTCATAGAAATCTTAAAATGAGAATCAAGCATCTAGATATACAAGTGTATGTTATGTCTTCTCATGTGATGATAATGACCGATCTTATTAGTCATTAGTATAAAAGACACTGAGATTAGTATATAGGTGCTCATTAATCAAATGAATTTATTGAACTAATCGAATTAGAAATCTTGAATGATATCTTACCGAATTGTAAATCAAGATTTTCTGTCATCACAATTGTACGGTTGGACCTTTGACTCGCTATATTGAGATGGATTAATTACAAAGAAAATCTAATGGAGGCAATTGAGCAAACAACAGGGGATTCTCGACTCTTGATAAGTGGGAGTGAAGATGTCGTACCCCTATCTGACTAAGACATTGAATAGATAAGGATTTATATCCATACTAAACATTAAAATTACATTTTAAAAAATACTAAATTAACAAGCTAACATTAAAAACTATACTTAAACAATCCCTACCAATATTAAAATATCATCAAGTCACTTAAACAATCTTTATTCTTTTATTTTATACAAAAAAGGATTAACTATATCCTAAGACATCCCTAACATACCATTATTAAGCTATCCCCAATTCAAGATATCGTAATCCATCCCTAATCTAATGAAATTTAAAAACTAGCATTAAAATCAAATTCGATAAACCCTAAATTAACAAACTAACATTACATACTATATTTGAACAAGCCCTAATGTGCCATTATTAAGTTATTATCAAGCCAGTTAAACAATCCCTAATCTTTTATTTTTTAAAAACACATTAACTATATCTTAAGCCATCCCTAATGTACCATTATTAAGTCATCCCTAATTCAAGATATTTGAACCCATCCCTAATTAAACAAAATTAAAAACTAACATTAAAATAAAATTCAAATAAAGCATAACTTAACAAAGTAACATTAAAATTGTACCTGAACAATTTGAGATGAAATAGAGTTTATACATTTCAAAAGAAGGATATATTCTACACAAGGGTGATGGTGGTGGCTATTAGAGATGACGGCGATGACAGTGGCATCCAACAGTTGGGGCTCCGATGGTGCATGAGCTTTTGCTCAAGGGAGATTTCCAGAGCTCATTGGGCGCAAGTGAGAGAGGGAGAGAACACGGCGGCAGTGGCAATGGTGACCAATGTCTGTGATGGCAATGACGATAATGGCAAAGACAAGTAGCCAAGGCAATGACGACACGAACAAGAGATTTGTTTTCACAGCAGACAAATAGAGCAGAGGAAGAAAAGAGGGAAATGCAAGTTAACAGCCCAAAGAAAAATTGATGAAACATATTAGATAACAATTTTGATATTGATATTCTTTTTTTTTGACTAGTGGCGCAGTGATCTGAGCATAGGAAAGTCGCCCTCGACGGGGTGGGCACGGTTCGAGATTGCCTATTATTTGATATAAAAATGATATTATATCAATTTTGATATTGATACTCCAAACTCTAAAAATGTCAATATCAAAATTGATATAATATCATTTTTGATATTCTTACCAAATATGGCATAGAAAGAGATAACATTATTTTTAGGTTAACTTAATATGAGTTCATTGTGAAAAAATAGTGGAAACACTGTCATAAAAAATTTCAGAATTAAAAATGGTTGAAAAAAGTGTAAGAATACACGTGAAGATAAGGGTCTGTTTGGTTATCCGTAAAATAGGCTGCATGCGCCACTTTTCCCGTTTTTTTTTCCACCCTATTATTTGTTTACCCGTAAAACCGAATGTCAACATAAAACGTCCTCCGTGACCATCTTATCGCGGGGATTTCGGCCTTCGAAAATTTTGAACCGGCGTCGTTTTCCGCGGAGGACATTTTCGAGCTCGTGTCGAGGGTTTTCGCGAGGACTCGACGAGGCGGCCGTTTTCCGTGGAGGACATTTTCGAGGAGGGTTTTCGCGAGGGCTCAGGCGACCAGGAGGCGACGAGGAGGGCTCGACGAGGCGACCAGGAGGCGGCCAGGAGCTATCGGCCAGAGCTATTGGCCAGGAGGCGACGTGGAGGAGGACTTGACGAGGAGCTATCCGCCAGGAGCCAACAGAGAGGAGGGCTCGACTGGGAGGGCTCAACGAGGAGAAGGGCTCGACGAGGCGGAGGGTTCAACTCTGTAATCTACCTCTCCCCCCGCTGTGATTTTTCTGTTTTCATCTTCCTCCTTGCACGCTCGCGCGCGGTTTCCACTATGCTCATTTACGTTCGGTTCCCTTTTCTCGTCAGGATTGCAATCGGTTTTGTGTGCTGGCATGGGTCTTTCTATGAAGATCAAAACAGGGCAATGTTGGTTTGTTTAGGGACCTGCTTTCGGGTCGAAACAGAGATGGGTCTTGGCGTGAAGAGAAAGGGGCTGTTGGCAGGCTATGAAGAGAACTACGCAAGGGTGTTGGGTGCTTGCAAAGGGGTCTAATCTGGGTCTATTTTGAAAATAAAGATTATGCTATGAACCAACAAATTAGTTGACTCAACTCCACTGGTTTCCACCCCTTGGTAGCAAAAAACTAACCTCATGGTTAGACAATAGAAAATGGCATGGTTTATATCCTCTAGACTTCGGTGGCAAAAAGAGCAGTATGGGTCCATTTTGGCACTTCATTCTAGTGTAAATGAGATAAGGAAGGCCAGGCCAGATGATTCCATGGCTAGCATATTACTTTTAATTTTCATCAATTAACTTGGTCCAAATCTTCCAACCAGAGTTGAGAAAAGACAACCTAGGGATTTTGTCGCTCTTTCAGTCTGGGCCTTTACAGACACCCCTTATAATGAAAGGGAAATAGATCTTGCGGAGCTTGATATTTGTCCCATTTCATGAATATAAAAATTGCAGTGTTCCACGATCTTATTTTATGCCAGCAGGTTTTGTTCCCTTTCCTGGCACATATGTTTAGTTTTTTTTTTTACACATGTCAGATTTCTTATTTACATTTTTTACTCTTCGATGATGCTGGTTTCTCTTGTCTCTGATATAGATGTTGTAACTGTTGATTGGACTTTGGGGCAGCTGACATGGACGCAAAATTTTAGAATATGAAATTTTCTTCTTTCTTCCCATTTTCAAACATTAGTTACTGGATTTGTCAATCTAATCCTAGGGTAAAAATCCCCGTACAAAACTATGTCATGTCATCAAAAGCAATTGAGACAAAGGTCTGTCATAAGAGGTGATTGGCAATTGCTGCCGCACAGGTAGGTGCAATAGGTGCCTTTAGTGCCTCTTAGAAATATCTGAGAGAGCTTTCGCGGTCCCCGAAGGTCGGATAGCCTCCCCGGAGGGTGTAGTGGCCGGAGTCCTATTCTGAAAGGGGAGACAGGCAGTAACATATCCACTGTACCCTATCCCTGATCCAGTTAGCTCAAATCTAAAACTGCGGGGATCTGATATGCATGACAGTTTGACAGACCCGTGGTACCGTCTCTTCTGTCTAAATGGGGCACCACTGATGCCCCCGTGCAGCATTGCTGCCTTGAGCTGCTCTAGTGGCCACCAGCGACTCTCCTGCTTTGGAAAGAAAATTGGTTGGGATCAGTACAGGATCAGACAGATTCTGAGCAGATCCAGGCCTGGAATTGACTAATCAGGTTGACTATTGGTGCGGTTTGGTTGTGTCAGAAGCCTCTGATTGATTCCTGAGTTTGCTCTTACCGTCCATTTCAGTAAATCCTGGGAACCAATTTGTTGCTTTAAGGAAAAAGCCCTTAATGTTTGTACTAGCTGCTGTCTATTGTGGTGTCCGATATCATCTCAAGCATTTTTGTGATTACACCCTTACTAATAAGAAGTAGTTGTTTAACCTTCGGCATTCCTCTTTGAGAACTACCATGGAACGAGCTTTTGGCCTTTTGAAGAGACGTTTTCGTATCATTAATGAAGCTCCATGTTTTCCATTTACCACACAAGTAGAGCTTGTCCTTGTATGTTGCATATTGCACAATTTTATTTTAGGGTTGAACCCAAATGAAGAGTTGCTAACTGAGATAGAGACAGAAGGGTTTTCTACTCAAGTGAGGTCACAACATAGGACAAGAAGAGAAGAAAGAGAAGACAATGTAGTATGGGTATCTATGAGAGATAGAATGGCAAATGAAATGTGGCATGCGTATACTATGTAATCAGTATTTATGTAATGGTTTATGTGAACAACTTTTTTTTTTATGTTAGTTATGTGCATAACTTTTCATTTTATGTTGGATAAGCTATTTTGCATGGGTTAAACAATGTATGTTTATATGTCTAAACAATGTTTACATGGTCTAAACAATGTATGTGCATGACTATTTTCATTAGGATGGATAGTCTTCAATCTCAAGAAACCACCTCATACAAGAAAGGTAGTAACAATTTTAGATGGACAAGTAGCATGTCAAAATATTTACAAGTATGTTTGATGGAACAAGTTAGCAATGGGATGAAAGTAGACAAGTCTTTCAAGAGACCAAATTTTTTGTGGCTACTGCTCGTGCAGTTAGTGAGAAGTTTAAGGTGAATTGTTCTGATTCTAATGTAGAGAATCATTTAAGAACATTGAAAACAAAATACATTGCCATCAAGAGATTGAAAGATTTGAGTGGAGTTGGTTGGGATAATGACAAGAAGATGATAACCATGGATGAAGATGCATTTAATGAATACATCCATGTAAGTTTCTTTGATATTTTCATCATTTATTTAAATTGTGTTGCAAGTTTATATTTAACTTATTTGTTTTTTATTTTTGCAGGCACATACAAAGGATAAACCATATTTGAATAAACCTATTGAGTTATATGAAGAATTGGTGGCCATTTGTGGAGATGATCAGGCGACTGGGAGTTTTTCTCGAGCTATGGCCGATCCCATGGTTGATGTGGAAGGCATAGGGATACCTATAAATATTGATGAGGATACGGCGGAAACTACACCATCTAGGAGCTTAGATACTCAATCTACTTCCCAACAAGTGAAAGGGGGTGGGGGAAAGAGAAAGAGAGAGCTAGATTTAAAATTTGATCATTTGGCAAATAAAATTGGTGAGTTAGCTTCAGCCATCTCAAAGAGTAGGAATCGTGATATATCAAAAGAATTATATGAAGAAGTGATGGGATGCAAAGGTTATGATGAGATAGAGTTGGTGAAAGCCTTTGATCATCTTCTTGAAAATGAGATACAAGCAAGATCTTTTCTTGCTAGAAGTGATGCTCTACGTCAAAAATGGTTGGAAGAGTTTTTTGGTTATGGTCCACTTTAAGGTCAAACATCTATTTTCACAACTTGTCAATATCTTCTTTCATTATGTTTGAATAGATCATGTTTCCTACTCTACTTTTGTGATTTCACTCTCCATTTTCTTGTTTCAGGCATATAGCAATCTTAGTGAAATGGAGGGTCTATGTCGCATTCAACCAACTGCCGGGTACTTGGAAATGCAATCTGATTTATTTTCCAGCTGCCGGGTACTTGGTATTCAATACCAATGCGATAATATAGTGAGTGATATTAAAGCATTTCACCTTTTCCATTGCTGTTATGAGCAAGTGAATGCACGGATATGCTCGGAAGGCCTTTGATGTTGAATTATCGATAGATATCTACATTGGACATCTATTTCTTCGTACACGTATACATCTGAGTCTGATGAGCATTTTATGCCGTCTCTGTCTGTTTGAAACTTGGAAGAATCTCATATGACAGTGCCTTATTGTCAAATAAAAAGCTGATTTCTGATTGCATATATATATATATCTTGATCTTCCTAGTCCTATAAAAAGCTGACAGGGTCAAGTAGATACAAGTTATCATCAAGCATGCAATCTGATTTTTTTTTGTATTTTCAGATGTAGAAACGGATCCATCCAAAGTATACCGGAGTGAGGTCTTCAATACAAATCGTATCTCTTGAAGAAACTATTTTTCCTTTTTTTTCTCCATCTACTTCCATTTTGTATTAGTGAAAATGTGGGTCTTCTTGGATTAACTCGTGTGGGAAGTCGAAGAGTTGTGTTGTACAAATTTTAGCTGGCTTCATGATCTTTTTCTCTACTCTGGTTCCATGCATCTATCTCCCAAATATCATTGCATTTACTTATTTTTTGAGATGCTTGATTTCGGGACATGCTGATGTCATGGTTGGCTTGCAGGAAAATTCGGGGTCATCTTTGCATCAATTCTATTTCCAATTTTCGCTACATTATACTGTGTGTTCGCTGATATATCAACTTGGTTGATAGGGAAATATATAGTTGTTGTGTTTCAGTTGTTTACAAAAATAGTATTTTAACGACTCCCATATATCATGCTCACAATGCAGGCAATGGACAAACCACATATGTACATACTATTATTTTGTTTTTGAAGGGTCATGAGTTAGTTTTACCGTAGCTAGTTATTTCATTTTAATTAAATATTATGTTCTTAGGCTCAATAAATGGCAGGGTTTATCATCAGTTTAATTTTAGTAAATTTTTTAGGCTCAATTTTGACTTCAAAACGTAAAATATTTTTACTTTAATTATTGAAAATGTTTAAATTTTCAATAATTTCTGATTTTTTTAAAATAATGTCATATTTTATAAAATTTATAATAATGGATATGATTATTAATTGTTATAAAAATTATTTTTTAGATTTTTTTATTATTTTAAAAATTTTATATCAAATTTTAAGATATGAAATCATTGAAATAGATTTGCAAACAACCAAACGACCGAAAATGTTTTCAAAAAAATTGAAATTTAAACATTGATTTTTGATTTCCTTGGAAAAAGTAATCCACGTAAATTAATTTCATTGATTTTAGTTTTACGGGAACCAAATGGACCCCAAGTCTAATTTTTGTTACTTGAATAAAAAACTGAAAAAAATAAATGCTTTAAATGCCGAGAGATAAACAAATTGAGACTCAACTTTAGGAATGAAAATTAAAATCCCAACTAAAATCATGGCATTTAACACATAACAATTAAAATTCATGAAGTAGCCATTCAAGTGCTTAAAATGAAAATTTTCCTTTTTAAAATAACCAATCCAAATGTTTAGGAAGACCTTCGCCTCGGCCGGGAAACAAGAATATTAGAATATGCACATTTCCGGGCAATCCGCCACGTGAAATGGTCGAGGAGAAGACTGTAATACAGAGAGAGTGACGTGGCCAGCCGCCGCACGTCCGCGTCATCCAAACAGGAAATGCCAGAGAAACACTTCTGTGCAACGAATCACGTTAGGCCACGTCACCGGAGTGGACCCACCACTCTCCGGTCCAAGCGGCCGCCGGGTCAACGTTGGGCCGGGAGTAACCGCTTCGAAGGTTCCGCTCCGTTTCCACGAGGGCTCCCTGGACCGCCGCCTCCACGTCCCCCGGACCCACCTGCAACGCCGAGAGCAGAACATTTGAGAGCGATCAACCTGCCGTCGAACTACATGCGAAAATGCTGTTCAAATTTACCAGTTTCGAAGGAATAAATCAAGGAGATCCGAATCGTCCTTTTTTCAGAGTTATTTTACATTTACTATTAACCATAAATCAATGAGATTCGAATATCATATCTCGCAAAGCATTGAAGTTTTTCTAGTGTTCCGCAAAAGGTTACTTTTATGGGAGGTGAAGGGTTTAATTTTTAATATTTTTAAAATACGCAATTTGCTTCCAAATATTATAACTGAAAACTTCAAAACACCGTAATATCACAGCAAATCAGTTTTGCATTTAATTTCTTATGTCCTGTTTGATAACAGTATTATACATCTCTATCACTATTAATTTTAAAATTGATATCGTTGATAATCACTTTAAAATGTTTGGATAATAGTATCAATTTTAAAATTTGTATTGTAAACAACATATATTGTGTAATACAAATGTCAACTTGTATCAATTTTGATATTGATACTTTATCTTCTAGAAATATCAATATTAATACTAATATAGTATCATTTTTGATACGGTAACCAAACGGCCATTAGACTCTGTTCCATGTAATTGGCGGTCATTTGAGCATTTACGTTCCCCCAAATTCCCGAATGGCCCGTAAATCTGATCCAAACCACCGTTTGGAGCGGAGGAAAAGGAATATGCCGCCCCGACGGTCGGCATGAGCAGAGCAGCCTTGGCGGGCCGCCGTACCCACCTCTGTTTCGACGTCGATGACGGCGGAGAGTTCCCGGTCGGCGGCGCACGACCTGATCGATCTCGCTCTAGCGTTCATCTTCTTCAGCTGCCGGAGTGCGGAGATCATCGAGTCGATGGGGGACGAGGGGTTGCTGACGCACAAGTTAATCGTCGCCGACTCTCGCCTCCCGCCGCCCACCACCCCGAGGCTCGCCCGGAGCTCCCGGTGGCGCTGCTGGAGGGCCTCCCTTCTCCGCTCCAGCTCGCCGACGTACGCCGCCGCGGACAGGACGATGGCGTTCTTGTTCGCCTGAAAAGAAAAAAAAAAGGTTAGCATGTGAGAATGTTGTCCCGATCAAACACCGTTCCCCTCGAGCTAGTCGTGGCGGGGATGACCTTCGGCCTCGGAACGATCAAGGAGTGCAGGTCGGCGTAGCTCTGGCTGAGCCTCTCCCTCCGCTGCCTCTCCCTCATCATGTGCCGGAAGCACCTGCTGCCCTCCGCCGGCTTTCTATCGGCGGCGCCCTTCTCCGTCTTCTCCGTCGGCATCTTCCTCAGATACTCCAGCATCCTCCTATGGATGTTATTCGTCTCGCCGCCTCTTGCTGCCGGCCGCCGGCACTCCAGGAACTTACCAGCTCCGTCGTATGCAACGAAGGCACCTCGCTGAATGATCGGTGTTGGCGGATGCTGATCGGCGGGCGCCCAAGCTGGGGCGGCAGACTGCAGCGCTGCAGGCCACACTTCCTCCGAATGCAACGGAACTCCCGTAGATTGCGACGGCGGCAACGGCGGAGGAGAAAGCGGAGAGGCATACTCGTCTACCGGGGAAATTGCCCACGGGAACATGTCCGCCTCCGACGGCAGCAGCGGCGGCGGGTTGATGGCAGGAGAAACGAGGTCGGAGAAGAATCTGGGGTCCCAATTCGGGAAATCCTCCGCCGTCGCCGCTGCCATGGCTGCCATCGGATCCTCCGGGAAGAAGGGGAAGGGCTCCATCTCCATCATTGTCTTCCGGAAGACCTTATCCGAGCTGCTGTTCTTCTCCGCCGTCGCGCCCCCACTTCGATCACCCCTCTCCCCGGCCGATCCCCTTCTCCCTGTTCACTCGGCGTATAAGTACCAGTGGACTGCAAGTGGTGGTTCCGGCACGTTCGACAATCTAGCCATCACTTCCGTCGTAAACCGCACGTGGTCAATCCGGGGTGCTTCCTCGTTCGGTCCTCCCCGCTCCGGGGTCAACACGTGCGCTAAAACGAGGGATGGGAAAACGTGGGGGTTTCTGGAATACTGCGAACGCCACGTAGCGACAAAGTCCACGTCGACAGCGTGCTTCGAGGAAGCATCTAAAGATCCTGAAGTTATACGGCAGCTGCTTACGTGTGCCTGGTCCTGATCAACTTTATACTTCATCAAAGCAAGTGCGTGACCAAGTCATCATCCCCCCCAAACATACAGAACAGCATGATTTTAACATTATTATTGATGATTGGACCAATTTTCTTTTGAGATCCGGCATGATCCATAACGGGTCCGTGTCGGGTGCGTTGGCACCGTCTACCAGCACTCCCGTCGGCGACAGCATCAATCACATATGCTTAATGAATAAGAGCGGTTCAGTAGGGTGAGGTGGACCCGGCTCGACGTGGACCGTTTGCTTGTTCCAAAACGTTCTGCCTGCAAGTTGCTCAGACCCGACTTGGCCAACGACAACCGGCATGAAAGGGCGTCGGGCAGTTTGCACGTGTTGGGGGGCTGTCAACGTCCGTATTGGGCTTTGAAAGGGTCGGTGTCGAACGAGGTAGGAGGAGCACGGAGGGCAGTCCACCGCTATGGACTTTGAAAGGGTCACTTCGGTGGGGTTTGTATTGGCTGAATCCGTTGGACTCTTAATTTCATGTCTAACATGTGATAAAATTAAATATTTAATTTGATTAAGATAAACTATGTGGCAGAAGCATCACAAAATACAAGTCGGTGACAGACTTAACGCAAGAAAGATCTCCACAGAAGAGAGGAACACCCTGAACCTGCAGCTGTGCTCTAGTCCATTTGGAAGGCAGGGAACAATGGAAGGCAGGGAACAAGAGAGATTTCTAGGAGCACTTTATTCTGATTAGGGAGATCTTGTGGCAGGTGCTGTTCTTGTGGAGGACTGGGCTGTTTCTGGTGGCTGGAGTGGACAAGATATCAACCGAATGTGTGAATAGCTGAAGGTGGGCTCGAGTCTTCTTATGTAACTTCAAGGGCTTTTAGGTTAAGTGGGATATTGACATTGCTATCTTTATGTCATGTATGTTCTGTTGATATAAATTCATTTTTGGGGTCAGGTTGTCTGTCTCCTCTCCATTCTTTCCCCTGCTATACCCTTTCACGTCTATTTAATGAAGAGCACTGCTTGTTGCTCTACAAACATGAACAAGCTTAACAATCCCATCTTGGGATGTATTCTTTATGTCTCAGTTCCAGAAACTGTCATTGTCCTTTTTATATATCCTGTGGTTTCGTTCGCTACCCGCAGTTGATATCTTGTCCACTCCAGCTATTCAAGGGTCTGAAATACAAATGAGTTTTACAGGTAGTTGGGTGAAACCTAGAACTGAATTATAGAAATATGGTTAATCATGATAAAACAGTGTAGTAATTATGCCTTCCTGCCTTCTAGTGAATTTGGAGTACCAGAAATGATGGAAGGTTCAGGAAGAAATTCTCACATGTTATAAACATTTTCAAGATCTGCAAAACTTACATGGTGATCGATACTTGACTGATAAGGGAGATAAACAACCTGCTACCACATTCCTTCTAATTTTAAGAGTTGGAGGTCCTTCCTTTGATCTACATGTAATTAGTGAAGGGCTGGTGACTTTCCCTTGGCTCTGTCATCTTGGTTTCTTCGAAGCACCTTTGTTTTCATATCCCTTCTTCACTCAGGGTGCTTCTTGCGTGTGGCAATGTATTTTCTTTCCATCTATTTAGTAAAGCCTATAAGAGGACCTTCTAAAAAGAAGTCATGATGGTCAACCAGTGAACCATGCCATATTACATCTTCCAAGCTCCTAAATTTTCAAAAACTGTCGCCCTCTATGCCCTCATCACCTTTATGATTTCAAGAACCCCTTAAGGCACCCATCCAGAACATGTTGTATTATCTTGTGGCATCCTCAATGTCTTCCATTTTCGTGCTACCCCTCTACCATCACTGACCATCCTTTCACCATCAACATTCTCTCTCTTTTGCCCTCTCATTGGCCAGCTGGCTAGACCTGATGGTGCAAATCTACCCTCCACCAGCCTAAGCTCCTCCAAGAAAGACTATCCCATCTTTACTGCCTTCACTTCTGCACAAGCAATACTGCCTAGCCTCTTGCAGTTCACTCACGGTATCCATTTATGACATCAATCCGTTCGCTGCCCATGACATCTTTTGGATGTAGTGGCTTCTTCGAGATTGACAAAGATGTGAGCAGTGCCATTTCCATTGCCAATCAAACCATCAAGCTTGGTATTCTATCTTCATTTCCTTCTGTGTAGACATCCTACTCTCAGCCTAGGCTCCTAACTGCACTCCCAATATCCATTTGTGGCATAACAGTTCCTTTGGCTGCCCCTTTGGAAGTTGGGACTTCTTCAAATCTGAAAGATATCAGGGATGCTACTTCCATTTTGGAGCAACTCCAAGCTCACTCCACTGCTTCACTTCGGCACATATGCTACCCACAGCTTAGCCTTCCAAACTGTATTCTAAATATTCATCTGCGATATCACAGTCCCACTTGCTGCCCACTAGCTCTTTTAGATGAAGTGGCTTCTTCGAGACTGACAAAGATACAAGCATTGCCAACCTGTGGTTGTACAAGACTCAAGGATACTATTGAGAGAGCCAATCCAATGGGTGGAAGGAACTATGCAGATGAAGAGTGATGTGGGTTATCCTATTCAGAGGAAGAATGGAGGAATAGATCTTTCAAGGGAAGATGACTGAATGAGAATGTCGATGGATGGTGCCTTAGGTTGTTTCCCCATAGTGGTTATGTTAATAAATCTCAATTCAAGAGGGAGACTTAAATAGGAAGAATATCTAAAGATTTTGAAGAATTAGTTGAAATGCAGGGGCTAGTTTGGAATTACATATATGCTGCTGCTGATATCAATAGTTAGTTTTTTTTGTGCTTCACGCGAAGCTATCATTTAATTTAGACATACAAGAAACTTTAGACTTTATAATGAACGGTTGAGACCTCTTGGAGGCCGGAAATGAGATCTAATAATTTCCATTGGCCCAAGTAGAAAGGTGTATCTCCTGCCCCTTTGAGCTGCTTGCTTTTTCAGTATGGGCCTTGTAAAAGTGTAGTTACATAGCTTCCAGCTCTAAAGTTTGAACATGCATTTTCCCTTTTTAGATACACCTACTGTTGGACTTGAGTTGAAATATTAAGATGAATTAAAAAAATATAATAAAATTATGAGCAATTTGGTTATGGGTCCACGTAACTAGTAAGTCAGAATATACCTATGTTGGTTATTTGCATTTCAATTCATATAAAACCATCAGATTATATTCAACTATCTAGACCAGTATAAAAGTCATTAAGTTCACAACCCTCTAGAAGGGATTAATATAACATATAATAGACATTTACATGCATCTAAAATCAAATTACCTATAACATGAAGAACATGCAAAAGAACTAGTTAACTCCAAGTTGCAATTCAGATTGCCTGTTAAAGGCAACCAAACTAGGCCTAGTTTACCACCAAACAATGGATGCTACGATTTTCATCCCCTTGACCAGACCTGATAGACTTATTCATGAGATGGGGGTCCACATTTCAAGATACCAAACTTAATCAAATTAAAATTACACTTATTAACTTATAAACTCATTGGATGCCAAGTTATACATAATACAATATATGAATCATATATGCATATACTATAAGCTCTCTCTCTCCCCCTCCCTCCCTCCCCCCCACACCCCATATACACGTCCTTACCCCTGTTTGGTCAGTCTCACCAGTCCCCTCTAAATCTGTAACACCACTTGGGTTAACAGGTACTTATAATCTAAGTTGCCACTTACTGTTTACACCACCTCATCTTGATGATTATGTGTTATGGAATATGTGAAGTAGCCCTAAATCTTTACATTTAACAAATTTAATGGTTCTAAGGCATTCAATTTATTCAGACAGCCTACATGGAATACATGATCCTACCCACTAAACCTATGCCTGAAATATAACTTTTTTTTATGGGAGAGTAAGCATCAATTGTTGGTGCCAACTGGTCCAGCAAGTCTAGAGCAGCCTTGTTTAAGACCTAACTGCTAGTCAGCCCGTTCCTTCTCTCCATCCCACATCTTCCCTTCACCAGCAAGCTCATCAACCCTCTGAATTCCTTTTCCCCATACGTTAGAAAATTTCTGGTTAGAACAATATCCCATTAGGTGTTCTTGCCCTTTACTCCACTTAATTTACAATCTGCAGCATTATCAAACAGAAGTGGATAGTGGTCAATAAGAGCCAACTCTCCAGAAAAATTTCCCGTCCCAAATTTTATATTGTTGACATTGCCCACAAGAGTTGTTGTAGTAGCGCATCTACATCCTTCAGCTAGAAAACATCTCTCTGAAACTTTAGAATACATATTTTTCTCTGGGTCAAACTCCAAGCCACCTGAAAATGCTCCGCCATACTTGCTCTTCACTATTGATACCCATAAAGTGCGATCATCCTTGCATGCAAAGCACTTACATACAAGAGCCAAGTTCACAACTTCTAGAGGAATCAAATGCAATGCATCCCCTGGATCTTTGTTCCGAAGACAGTTCCACTTGTCTAGGTGACCGCTCTTGGTGTTTTATCCTTCCCCTTCCAAAAAAGGCAGCTTTTATGCTCTTCAACCACTTGGAAACCTATTTAACTTCGATAACGAAAAATAGCAGAACACTACGCTAGATGAGAACATCTAGTTACAATCCATCTTCTTCCATCTACAAGTAATCTGTTCTTTCAGCCTTGTAGACTAGCTTCAATTTTCTTTATGACCAATTTACATCCATTGCTTTTCATGCATTATCAGCAAGTGCTAATATGAGATGCTTGAAAGTGACACTTTTTATAGGAACTCTCACCAAAATTGACAAGCATTGAAATCTACTGAGTAATATTGATTCCACAAAATTTTTTAAAAATTCCATCACCAATTTCCAGCAATGAGATCATTATTTTCCATGCATGGATCATAGTGTGAGTATACTCATAGTTTTTGCGAAATTCATTAAGCTAGCTCTCCTTTGCCCTATGTTTCCCCTTAATCTCCTACATCTGCATCTACACCTTGTATTTATGCTGAGCTTCCTGTCACTGCATTTTGTCCCCTGCCCCCTCTGTTAATGTCCAGCTCATTAAGCTTCTAAAACTGTTCAAGCTCATCCTTGACCCATCCCTCAATCTCATTTTCCTCTTGAAACCCGCTTATCCTCCACCTTTCATCCCATTCTTAGTCTACCCAAGTTCCCCTGATAAGTTGAGTGTTGTATTGGAGTTGCAAGGAGCTGCCAGCCACCATTTTTAACCAGATACCCAAACTCTTTCACCTTGGTTCATGCCAATTCAAATTGGAACAGATGACAACATCTAACCCTCTCCACTGCAGTTGACATACAAATCACGTGGAAGTTTGAGATGCTGCACAAAACCCCATCTTCACTTGTCATCAAGGTTTGCCGTCTCGGACCTCGGCTTCGTCTCGGGGGGGTGGAAGAGAAGAGATCTCGGAGAGATCTCGGGAAAATCTCGGGAGATCGGATCTCGGATTCTCGGATCAAAATGTATATATGTAATATGTATAAAATGACAAACATAACATAATATGTTATAAAGATGGGAGATCAATGAATTCACATACATTACATGAAAATAAATAACACAACATTTTTGCACACTAATTGTGTGAATGAACAATCACAAAATACTCTCAATGTCAAACTCCACTCCTACACCAGCTGTGTGAATGAACAATAAGAAAACACTCTCAAATTTCAATACCAAAAAGATAATCTGTGTGCTTCTTATATATCACTTTTTTGGTCACTTTGTAGTATATTGAAACAATGTTATTAGATTAATATAAAAAATAAATTAATACCTATGTTATCAATTTCATATTTTATTTATTCATTCAAAGTAAAAAAAATTCATTTAATTAAGATATATATAAATTAATAAACTTAGATTTACTTGAAATTATATATATGCCTGGTAATTATATTTTTATATAAATATTTTATGTTATATATATGATGTAAGATATTATATATCAATAAATATTAATTTAGTAACTTGTATGAATATATTACATAGGTTTTCATATTTATTTTTTATATTTTACGTTGATTTAAATATTAGTTAAAAATATTATAAATACATAATATATACTAAATCAATGTTACTATGGTAAATATTAAAAATAAATTAATACTTTAAAATCAATATTAAATTAATACTTTAGATACTTTATATTTATTTTTTAAGTATTAAATTAATATTTAAATTAATACTTAATATTTTACGTAACTTAAATACTTTAAATACTTTATATTTATTAATACATAAATTAATACTTTAAATACTTTATATACTTTAAATACTTAATATCAAAGTATTTAATGTTTTACATAACTTAAATACTTTAAATACTTTAATTTCTTAATAAAGAAATTAATACTTTAAATACTTTATAATTATTTTTTAAGTATTAAATTAATATTTAAATTAATACTTAATATTTTACGTAACATCTAAATTAATACTTAAGATTTAAATAAATTTTAAATCTTAGTTAAAAATATTATAAACACTTAATATATACTTAATCCAACTATAATAAATATATAAAAATAACTTAATATTTAATAATTATGTATATAAATTAACTTTAACTAATCAACGGTTAACGTCGATTAGTTAACGTTAATTTTAACGTTAATTAAAAAAAACTTACCTCAAAAGCCCTCCCGAGCGGCCGAGCCCCGACGCGACGAGGCGAGCCCGCGGCGTCTTCTCCTCTCCCTGCGAACGCGATGCCGGAGGTCTCCTCTCCCTGCGAACGCGATGCCGGAGTTGCCGCCGGAGGTCGCACGCGATGCCGGAGTTGCCTCCGGAGGTCGCCGGCGCCGTTGGACGCCGCCGTGACGGACGCAGAGCGAAGATGGTGCCGCTGCCGCCGTGACAGCCGGAGCGGAGCTTGGAGACGAGGGAGCGAGCGTCGCAGGTAGGTCTCTCCTACCCTCCTTCCTCCTATGCGTTCATTCAGGAACCGGCGAGGGGTTTTAAACACCCCCGTTAGGATCCCTTCCGTGCGGTGTGAGCCTGTGAGGGCCTGAGGAGGTCGTTGGCCGACCGGCTGCCAGTGCCGGCAGCTTCCTTTGTTCCTTCCCGCCGGCCGCAACAAGGCATTTTTGCCTCTTTACACCCGCGAGAAGCTTGGCCACCTGTTTCGGGGGTCTCGGATCTCGCTGTGCCCGCGAGACCGAGAATCTCGCGAGATCTCGCGAGAATCTCGCGAGATGGCGAACCATGCTTGTCATTGCCTTGACAGAAAAATCCCAGAAATCCTTGACATGCCCCCTATTGAACAATAAGCTTCAGATACTGAAGACCACCTTCTACCAAACCATTGCCACCGATCCACTTTGAAAATGTTTGCATTTCATGTGTCCATAATTTCTGGTTTTCACTTTTTCCTGATTGCCACACAATGCTGAAGTCCCCCACAGGAATATATGGTAAGATATTCTTCAATCCACCTTAATAAGTTCATGTAATAATTGAGCCCTTTGGTCCTCTAGCATAGGACCATACAATTGTGTAAGCATCCTCAAGAATTAATGCTCTTCTAAAAGAATATAGATAAACTGAAGAACCCTCTCAAAGGTTACTTCAGCATTTGGAAACCTCCCACTTAATGTAATTAGCATACGCCCAGGCTTTCCACAATTTTCTGACAGAATTTCTTTCAGCCTCTTAACTCCAGTCCAAAGCACTTCCTGCCATCTGACTCTTTTATTATGGTCTCATATCCTTATGTAAATAAAGGTGAGCATGAAACTACGATTGCACGTTATCTGGAACCAGGAACCGTATTGAGGAAGGAATGTTTTCGATTGACCAATGACCCTACAATGGTCAACAAGTTTTACAGAAATAGTATTTCATTCTTGTTAGAAGAAAAGGAAAAATGTTTTTAGGGATTACCATTAAACATATTTATAACTGAGAAAAACAGAAGATTAAATATGCCCTATGAAATAACAAAGAACTAATGATCCGTTCAAGACCAACACTCTCCCTCAAGCTAGAGCATAACTATCAAACGTGCCCAGCTTGTTACACAGTTTATCATACCTACTTGCACCTAAATCCTTCACTAGCATATCAGCTAACTGCTCCTCAGCATCTCTGACAAGGTGACCATACACTTCAAAACGTGTTGTTTTCTTATGGATCAATAGATTCTTAAACTGTTTATACGGTAGCTTGGTTATCACAGTGCATCTTCATACGTTCACATACTTTCACTCCAAAATCTGACAATAAACTTTAAATCAACGTAAGTTCACATGTCTGCACCATAGCTCTATATGCCTCTGTACTAGACCGAGCAACCACATTTTGTTTCTTAGTTCTCCATGTGACTTACTTCCCTCCGGAAAATGTGCAAAATGCAGAGGTAAATACATGGTCCGATCGAGTTACTACATAGTCAGCATTAGAAAATATTTTTACTCTTAAAATATTATCATGTTGAACTAATTGGGTCATCCAACTCAAAATTAAGACAATGAGTGGAGTAGACATCACACTTATATTTTGACAACTCTTTTGTAATATCCAGCACAAGATCATTTTAACATGTGCCTTCAGGTCAATTTCTTTTAACTAGACTTTGTCATGTAGACCACAAACAGGTGTGCATACACAAAAGTATAGATTAAACCATGGACTCTAATACCATGTTAGAAAAAAGGAAAAATCATTTTTAGGGATTACCACTGAACATACTTATACTTGGGTGCACAGATGATTAATTGTACCTAATAATAAGGAACAAATGAACCATTCAAGACTCAGACAATTCTAATGCACAATAGTTGACCAACTGCTTGTGGTGGTTGGCCAATTCTGGCAATAAGTAAGTTTTGAACACACTTATGGGGTGTTTGGTTGTATGATAATGATGATTTTTATTTTAATTTTTAAAAATTGTCACGAAAGAGCATTGTAAAACATGTTTGGAGATGTTATAATTTTTTATTTTAAAAAAGTTTTGATCTTCCTGTGCATCGTAGAAAAAGAAAGTGGTACACCACTTTATTTTTTTGAAAACACTCTCACCCCCGGCACTCGACCAACCCTCGACCTCGTTTTCCCTTTCTTCGTGAGCTCTCCACAGCGACACCAACGTGCTCTCCGCCAGCCCAAGCCCCCTTCGCATAGCACCTGGCAAACCCTTGACACCGCGTTCCCTTCTTCACGATGCACATCTCTGGCGGAAACAACAGCAATGGCGGCGCGGAGACGGCAGCGGCATCTCTCTGGTAGATCCTCTCTCTCCAGTGGCTCATCTCTCCGCTCAGGTCTCCTCTCGCTCTCTCCTTGTCGCGGAGGACATAGCCGATCCATGGAGGGGGACAAGGATAGGGTAAAGGAACGGGGTTGCTCTTCCCTGGAAGAGGAGGAGGAGCAGGGGTTTCAATAGGAACATCAAGGCATTGTATATGCTTGATGAAATATGTTCTCCCCTCGTGTTTCCTTTGTGAGTGGTGCCATGTCCTTTGAGGATTTTTTCTGGCCCGTCTTGTTTCCAATAAATTCAAAACAATTTTCTTTCTCTGTCACTTCTTTGTTCTAACATGATGATTCGGTTGTTTTGCAAATGTAGGAGGTTGAGGTTTTCCAGGTATGCGAAGTACTTCATTGTGAGTTCTCTGGAAATGCCCTCTGTCGTGGTTCTTCTTGCCGCCAATTGGATGTTACTGTCGTTCATTGTTAGCGTCGATGATCCAGTATACTGTTGATCAGTAGCCGTTAGTGTCCTTGTCTCTGTAGCGCCAAATAAATTTTAATTAGTATGTTTTATCAAGCTTAATAAATGCTTGTCACAACATGTTTCAATAATACGACACAGTTTGTGAGTTGCCACACCTAGTACAAGTTGCAATTTTGATGTGCATTGGTGCCCCCAAAATACCTGGTGTTGTATCTGCTTTTTTGTTTGATGTAAAAATTGGCATATACAATATTGAGGTAGAATAAAGATTCACTTAATGTAGTCCATGCTTTATTTATTTATTTCTGACCTTTGGATATTTATGTGAATTTTCCTTGCATGTTGTATTTGGACATCTACAACTGCAACTCGTTCCCTGATTTGTTTTGTTGTTGAGTAAACTTTTGTCATCTTGTTGAATAGGGTAATTGAAGACATGCTAGTTATATCATCAAAAATGTGGTCTTTCTTGCATAGGATATTATCAGGGAAGGCACTTGGGGAGGGAAGCAAGTGATACACTTACTGTTATAGGGAAACTACAAAGATTAATCAGAAACTTGTCATACTTCAACTTCATGAATTCGTATTAGATTGCAAGCCCATACTTTGATGTGAGTACTCCATAATTATTGGCACCTAATTTCATAAAATCCTTTGCAAAAATGCAAGTTCTTAAAGAAGTGATATGCTTTAGTGTTCACTTTATTATTGGACATGTATACAAGATTGACTTTATAGGTTATTGTCCTACCAAATTTAATCATCCATTCATCAGATGGTGTAAAATGTCAAAGAGCAGCTCTATCCATTCATTACACTTCTAGTTCTGGACCAAGCAGCACCATAGTGAAAGGATGAATGATGGCTGAAAGAAATGATTAATAGTGAACAAGTATCAGCAAAATGGATAGGCATAGGCTGAGTGGAAAATAACTGATGTCCCTGGATTGTACGGTCTATCTTTAAGCATTTAGTTCCCTTTCTAAAAAATAGTAAAATTAGGCCAAAAAGCCACCAATCTGTTGATCTATGCCCAGTTTGAAAATCCAGGCTATCTGAAGGCACAGATATTATGTTCATTGGAAATCTAGTTGTGATAATCTTCCAGCGGGAAACTTTCAAGCTCCAGGTTATAATGTTCCCTTGTTTTTTTTTAAATTTTTGATCATGAAAGTCTACAAAAAATTATTGTGCAACCAAACACCCCCATTAACCAAGGCAACACATATTTTTATTTTATCAGCAGTACTATGATTATCGTTCACATTAGAATGACCATTAAAACAGTCAAAATGATGGCATTAGTTTGAGGAAAGTAGACTGGCAGTTATGTAGATCTAACGTGAAGTGTATATCTCGCAGTGGCCTGAACATCAGTATGTTCTGATTTGAGCAATACTAAGGCTGACGTTCCTTAATTTATTGGTCATTTTTAAAAGGGAAAAAGCTTCAGAATGATTAATTATCATTTCTGATCACTATTTGCCATTAGAAATATGACAGAGGTTGTCATCTCTGTACTAGCAAACTCTTGGAGCACATAATTGCTTTCCAACTATGATGAGTATGATGAAACTGCATATGGCTTGATAGGTACATACTTTTTGGGAATTTCTTCTTTCGTGTTATAAGATTTTTTTGCTATTCTACAATTAAATAGAGCACCAGTAGACTATTTTGTGATGTAACCTGTTTTTTTTAAGGTCATGTGATGTAACCTTCTGGATATAAACAACCATGTTTGGGGAGCTATATATAGTCACACAAAAATGAAGTGACTATGTATATCAAAAAAATAAAATGACAGGAGATAATCATCTTTTTTTTATCCTAGAGGAAAATTTGTTTAAAAATATAGTTTTATTTTTTATGAAAAAGGTAAAAATATAGTTTTGTGATGATTGCTGAACACCGCTTTTAATAAATGTTGTTGTAAAAATGTAACTCATAGTCAAAACTCATTTAGCAGATAGTTCTCTGATGAAAAAAATAAAAATATAGTTCTGTTTTCTCTTGATTTTAGATGATTGAATTCTTGTATGACATGAATATTTTGTTTTTTGTATGATCTTGTGAATTTCTAAATTTGTATGACATGAAATTCTTGTTTTTTTGATTTTTATGAAATTGATAAAAATTGAATTAAAAATGTTACCAAACACCTTATTATCATTTTTAAAAATTAAAATATTTTTGCCAAACACGTTCGATGTCATGTTTTTATTTTTAAAAATTATCATGTTTGGTATAGTAATATAATTTTTTGTCATGAAACCATATAAAAAAATAAAATGAAACCAAACACCCCAATATCTTTCAAACTTTTAATTATCTTCCAAGCCCTGGTTGTCCTCCTTTCTCCTTCATAACTCCACTCTAGTTTCCATTTTTTCCTTCTCCCAGCCTAAAAAATCACACCTTGAGACCATTCCACCACCACACCAGGATGTTATTTTACCCTTTCCCTTAGACCTCAAGTCTCCACCACTTTGATCTCATGATTTTTTTACTTACAATGGGTAGAGTAAGGTGGTCTTCACATCTTCCAAAGTCTATGATCAATTCTCAAAAGAGTCTAAGAATAGTATTGGCAAAGAGGCCAGGGAGGTCAAGCACATGAAAGGAAGAGGAAGTTCCTTATTAAAAACATTATATTGCTCCAAACACTGCACCTTTGTCCCTAACAAGGAAGTTTTGCCTTTTGAGGACCATGAACTTTGATGATCTTGATGAAATATTCCTCGTGATTCAGAAGTTGTTTAATGTGTAAAGTTGAGTGCCATTTATACCTAGTTAGGTCACCTAGAGAAGTTGAACGCAAACTTGTTCCCTTTACTTCAAATAATCATTCATTACATGATGAATGCAATCAAACTCAAACTCAAACTCAAAGCCTCAGTCATAAATGATTGAGGTCGACTACATAGATTTGTCTTTTCCATTCACCACGGTTTTCCGCTAACTCCTCCCATATGCCTAGTTCCTCCATGTTGAGCTGGACACACGCACGCCAAGTTAACTTGGGCCTGTCTCTTTGCCTTTTCTGTGCCGACAACATCAGGATCTTGGACTTGTCTGACAGACACCTTAAGAAGATGCTACCTGATATGCCCAAACCAACAAAGTCTTTTCTCCTTTATAATATCCTCAATTCTCGCAACTGCCACCTTATTCCTAATACACTCATTGTGGATTCTACCTACACAAGTGTGGCCACACATCCACCGTAGACATGATAAGTGCAATAATTTATCCAAATGGGGTCAAGTAGTGAAGAAACTAATACTCACATGTTCAAATTTTGTTGCCTCTTCAATGAAATCAAAATCATTCTTGGTTCATAGTTAACTTGATGAAAATTTGCAATAAGTAACCCAAGAGGAGCTTGCCGTATGGAATGACACTAACTCAAATATTTTTGTTTCATGGCATTGATTTGATTGAGGAACTAAGCACATTGGTTACATTGGAACTGACGAATAACATGAAATTCACAAAAAATAACATGAAGTGTATGACGGTGGATGGAATGGTGATGAATTTTAAAAAGAATAAGATAAAAAATATGAAAAAGAAGATGAGAATGATTAAGAAATGTAAAGATCACCCGACAGTTTGGCAAGGATGTGCAAGACATGGCATGGTATCACAATGTGGGAGTTGGATAAAGTTCTCATCCTCCACGGTCCTTAATAAATATCTCTTTTGTCAACAAAGATTACTTTGAGAAATGGTACAATCGTACAAAAGAAAACTAGACTGCCTACAAAACTTTGTGGATGAAATTGCAAGCAATATTTCTACACAAACTGTAGCATGAAGCCTCTGATAAACACCTATAACTTTCTGTGTGCTCTCCTTCCATCTCACACACTTCTAAGTGAATGATGTTGTCACTTTATTTGCTGTTTTATGGCTCATGTATTTTAAGAAACAATTTGCACTTCATTGCATGCCAACTCTTGCTGATGACAAAAAATAGGAGAAAAGATTTTGTGATCTCAGATCTAGACTCTTGTATGATTTGGCATTTATATTAGGCTTGTTATGAGGGGAAGCTATCCAGATGTTACTTATTATTTCACTCTTGTGTCTTGCATCATGGTAAAGCTAGCTCAGCTGTGTTTAAAACTTCTTCAAACACTTGATATTTTCAAGTTAATTATGGATGTGATGCTTAAATGTTTCTTTCCAAATAGTATGTTGATCAATTGATGTGATTTGCTCTGTAGTGGTATGTCAATATCTATTTTTGTTTGGATGTCATTTTCTTAGTTCTCTTAGCTTAAACATCATGTGGTTTACAAATGGGTCTCATTGGATGGAAGAGTCGAATGCTCTCACAAATCTTGTGTATGGACAAACAAGAATACAAGATTGAGTTGCCTAAAAAGCCAATCCCTGTAAATGGATTCTATTTTGTTACTCATTGGAGGTGTTTGTTGCCATAAGAGAAAGAAGATTGTTAATAATGCTTTCGTAACTTTTATTGAGGACTAAAACCTGTGTTTGGTTCTAATGTTTTGTCCATTAAGTGAGAAAAGGTTATCTTAAATGTCTAATCCCAAGATATAAAAATTGGTTGGAAGAAGGAAGTCATGTTAAGAACACTCACATGAGGTCATTGTGCATCGGTCGGCCAACCTCTCACCATAGGTTGATCAAAATTTTCAGAACATATAATTAAGGCAGTTGCATTAGTCAACCTACCTCTCTCTAGAGGTCGACCAGAATTTTCAGATAAGAATATGCAGGCAACATCATTAATTGATTGACCTCACTCTAAGGATTGCAGGATTGGAACAGGCGACCAGATCTGCCAATGATTATTCCAATCCTAATTTGATCCAGATTGGGAAAATTGTCCAAATCAATAGGAGAAAAATTGATTCGGAATATGTCTGGATCAGTTCTTCAAAAGCCCCCAAAAAATGAAAATAAAAATAAAAATATACTTGATAGACTTATAGTGTCTGAACCTTGGGGGTCGAATCGGTGCTTGAACCTGGTAAGACATCTGCCCCACCTAGATAGTGGTGCCACAGCTGCCTACAATGGCCAATTCAGCTAGAATCACCAGAATCAGATCGGAATCAGTTAATTCAGGCTAAGTCAGTCTGATCAATGGTTGATTTGGTCAATTTGCCAATCTGATCCCAGAATCAGCCAATTCCGTTAACCATGCCTCGCTCTAGGTTGATAGAAAATTTTAAAACAAGTACATTTGGATTAATGTTTCATCGGACAATTGACAAGGCAACCAAAATTTCCAAGAAGGTTGTCCAACAAAATTGGTGACTACTGGATAACTGATTTTGTTAGGATGGTTGACTGACCACATTGCAGAACTTGTAATACTTAGAAAAATCCATGGATTTAGCAATGAATCTCAATTGGATCTCTTTCACATACATTAGGACAAGTTAATTCGGGTTCATGCTTAAGCATTCATTGGTGTGTTTCTCCAAACCTATGTCTCCAATTGGCAATATGATAAAACAAAGTGAAAGGAAGCAAGGAACCTTGAGTTGATTTAACAAGGCTCTACGGCAACACAAAACCACCAGAAAGGGGATTTCAAGACCAGATTTGTTTAAATTGATCCATCATTGCTTATTTCAATTGAGAAATCGGTGTGTGGAGAATTTGTCTCCATGTGTGTAAATGATCGCATCGACTTGTGTGGTCATGTGTGGTGTGGTCTGTAGTTCTCTTTCAAGGTCACCAACTTGTTTTGATCAAGTGTGGTCAAGAAATGAAATGCTACCATCAGGGTGTATGAGATAGATGTAATTTTTTTGGTGTGTTATCCAAGCAAGATTAAACCACTATGAATCCAGCACTCTTGTGTGGTTTGATCCTTCTCTCCTACCTCTGTTCACTGTGCATGCCAAGTGTCGTGATGTGACAACTTATTTTAATTTAGTTCATATAATTTTTTCGTTAAATCGATCAAACATCAAATTGGAGGCAAACCCAATTCACCTCTCTTAGATTTACTATTTCAGACCCTACACATGCTTCCTATATTACATTTAATGAAAAGAAAACTTTTTGCACAATGCACGTTGAAGAAATAGTGCAAATAAAGCAGTAGCATAAGGCAATATTTCCATGTCCGTTCTAATTTCTCTGCCAGCATGTTGACCTGTTCCCTCCTCCTTTGGTTTGGGCAATGATAACGTAAAAATAGTTTCCTAAGAGAGAAAGAAGTGATCTTAAAGCCTTCATTACTTAGATAATCTCTCTGTCTCTGTCTCTGTCTCTTTCTCTCTCTCTCCTTGCTTTGGATGTAGACTTAATTCATACAATGGAAACTGTGAAATATAATTAGGGAAAAGAATGCTTAGACCAGGAGAAGTTGCATGAATTTGATAGAAAATTCACTAAAGTGGTTCATCCTAATCATAAATCTAATCAGACATGAATCCAACAGCCACACTGTATCCTTTTTCTGTGGTGTACGCCATATCTCTTGGAGAGAGATTATTTCCATCTTTATCGTGAGAATAGATAAGGATTGAGAGTCCATCCATATAATTATCCCACCTGGGGAACATTGGCAAATACTCTGTATGAAAAGGATTGCTAGATTAGAAGCCTATATAAGCACTAACTTTGGTTTCCTGGAAGACAAACTTTGAGACTGCCTGACTTTAACTTTCAACATTGTTAACTCTGTAGTTCTACTGATCCGTGGAACTCTGGCATGTGGAGCTTCTGTGGAGCTTCTAAAGATTCTAGTAGGCTCCTAGGCCACGAAGATGAACGAATTCTTCCATCTCCACAATGATAGATATGTCTCTGTTCCCTCTGCCTATTGCATGGTGAGACGTGAAGAGCAAGATTTGAGTCTTCTATTATATTATAAAAATATATCCAAGTACAAGAAACCCAAATAAGGACAAGGCCATAAGCCAACTCGCTAATTTTACTACCATTGGCACCTAAAAATTTTCCAAAAAAGGTAAGGATGGGTTGATTAATCCCACTCAAACTCCATGCTACAAAAAGAGACACAGCCCAAGTGCATCCCTTGCAGTGTTCATCTAATCCATAGGCATCAGATCTGTTATGGAAATGCCATCAGATAACCGTACCTATTAAAATCTACATTTTACTCAGCCTGGCCAGCTTCATATAAAGGCTAGGAGGATGGGGCATGCATACAACAAAAAGTCTGAAGGTATAGGCAAACATCCTGGTCCTCAGAATGGTACAATGTTCTGGACCTCGGGCCAATCTAAATGATGGTTCTAATGAATGAAGAAAGCCATTCGGCCCATGGGCTGCTCCAGGAAGGTGTATAACTGAGAACATCCTCTAGAAATGTGTTGCTTTCACAATGCAAATGGGGCTAGAGCCTAGGTACATATGGCAGTTGCAGCCATGTTTGGTGACTGCGTTACTGGGTTGCCTGCAGTTCATGGTTTGTTTCATAGTTAGATGCCCTGCTACATGTGGTGAAGGTTGTGATGTCCTCCAACAGTTAGACCTGAAAAGGAAATTGTGATGATGTGTTTGCTACCTCCGCATGGATCTCAGCATTCTGGAATGGCAAAAATGCAGAACTGGTGGACAATCTTTTAATTAGAAGATACATCTCTAGGGATACTGGTTTGCATGTTGTTGGTTCGTATAGCCCATTTAAATTGCAGAATGAAGAGAAGGCTCATAAAGACATCAGGCAAAGGATGCCTTGGTCTATAAAGATCTTGATCAGGGTTGCCACTACAAGCCCTGATGGCGGATCCAAGGTTCTGTTATAGGCAATTCAGGTTCGGCTAGGCTCAGAGATGCTATAATTCGAAGGGAATTTAAGCAAGGTATGGCGTACCTGCTGCTCCAGATGGAAAAAATATCACAGGAGGGGTTCTCTTAATAGCCGGCTTTCCCCAATGGACAGAGAACCAAGGGCCCTGGTTTGGCTGACAGCAAAGAGGGACAGACAGCCCCAAAAGAAGACCCGGCAGGAAGTCAATTGTCACAGGGGGTAGCACTGAACAGGATTTACAGGACCTGTCCAGGACTCAAACGGTCACCAGGTCCCCCCTCTGCAAGGCCCGATGGATGATCCAAGTGCCGCAGCTAAGACTACCTGCAAGAGAGGGAAAAACACATATGGAGGGGAACTCCTTGTGCAATTAGCCCGAGAGAACAGATTGGATAAGCTAATAAAGGAGTTAGAATGAGAATTTGAATCAAAACCAAAACTAAAACCCACTTAGATCCAAACTTACATGTGTTTCCCTCTCCTGATCCTAAGTAGGATTAGGATTGATGTTATTTAAATAAAATGGATCAGCAGCAGGCTTAATTTAACAAAGAATGCAGGATCATATTGTCCATCATGGGCTGAGACCCATCATGGAAGCCGGCCCATCTCAGGCTAAGTTCAATGAAAGCTGGCCCAACATAGAGTGAACTGGTCATCGATTTGAAGAATGGGCCCATATCCCAGCTCAGGCCACATCAGCAATCCAAATGACATTAAATCCTCCAGTTTTAGCTATCTCTATAGAGCATGGCCCACTGGAGCACATCTAGAAGAGCCTGACAGCCGAAGGAGTCCTCCATGGCAAGAGATGGCCACACATGCATATCTAGAAGTCCCCAAAGGCAAGTGATGACCGCGGTGACCCACCAGGGTGCCTACTGGGCAAGGGATCAAAGCAGGATTCAGACAATCCTAAAAAAAAAGCAATAAAGCTTCCAAGACTGTTGGAGTTGTCTTCCAGAAGGGTAGGGAGCTTGCAGGTTAGTTCCGAAACTTGCCAATCAAGCCTCGAGCATCAAGGACCATCGGGGGCTAAGGAGTCATCATGCAGTGGTCTAAGGACCCTTAACAGTCTGGAAGATCAGCAACAGGGATCACAATAGATCCTACAACCCAAAATCTCACCGCAGCTGCCATAACTGCGGCTTGAAGAAGCCTGCACCAACTAGAAGGTCACAATGGAAGCAATCCGGGACTCCAACATCTCTGGGATCAGAAGATAGGATCGCATGCGAGATCCTATGATTTGAAACCTTTGTAGCCTTCCCCGAATACCAGAACTACAGCCTACAAAGCCCACATCCTTCCAGGATTCTCCCTGACGGCCAGAGACATGTATATCTACCAAAAACAACGGCACAACCTTCCCAAGATAGGCCACGGAAGATCGCAAAGGCATATCAAGCCATATCCAAAGACCACAGAAGATCAAAAGCTGCCACGCGAAACCAGATTTCTAGTCCAGAGGGGTTGAGACATGGGATTGTATCTCAATGGAAGCAAGGCTGCTCTCTTATAAGAACAGGCCCCTCGAGCCTGCCTACAGGTACCAGAAAAAAAGACAATCGAGAGAGAGAGACATAGGAGGTTGGCGGGTATTCATACCAAAGTCGTTGAAGGGCTTCCATGCTATCGTCAGAGTCAAAGGACTTCCTTGCTGTCGTTGAAGCCGGAGGGTCCCCACTAAGGTCTCTACCAAGCCTACTGCCATCATCAGGGCTAGAAAGAGGGTCGTGAGGCCATCTGTGAGTCTTCCTGTCGCCATTGAGACCAGAAGCCAGCTGCAAGACATCCTGCAAAGTTTCCTACTGCTACCAACACCATGAGTGCACAGACCTGACTACTGCTTTATCCCCTCTCGTGTATGTCTGAGACTACCAGGAAGAAAATGAAGCAACATGGAAGAGGTGAAACCATCAGATGTCATTGGCTCTTCTTCCTCTTCACTCAAATCCCACCAAGCCTCATCTGGTTAGAATATCTCCTAAAGCTTTCACTGAGAAATCTGTATAGATGCTTGTTTTTTTTTGGTCAAACCCACACCCATCGACTGGGGATGTGTTAGATTAAGCAATCCATATGGATGCTCAGTTTAATCCACCGTGCCAATTTAAGTTGTTCCAAGATTAGATGATCTATATAGATGCTTGGTTTGGATTTAAACAAGCCATTTCCTCCTTCCGAACCTCTCCAATAACTCAAGTTTACCCTGCCTCCACAATTGGCCCACCTTCAGGCTAAAAAAAAATTCAGAACATCCAGGGGTTGCAGTGGGACTGAGTCACCGAATGACGACAAACAACATGATTTTTCCTCAATCAGTGAGCAGCCAAGGTTGACATCAGCCCTTTGGGCCCAGGCAAATCTTAAAACAGGCCGGAAGGCTATTAAAAACTCATAAATCAACAAACAAATCCAGTTGAAAATGATACTAGAGCCGGCCTCATGGCACGCACTATGTCTCAACCAAATTTAAATAAGAATCTGAGTTAATCAAACAATCAAGACTAGTTGGAGGGCCGGCCCTAGGTATGCACCAACGTCATGGCTAAATCTAAAAGAACCATAACATATGGATTAGTTGGGGGTTGGCCCTAGACATGCCTCTATGTCCTTAAGGTTGGCATACAAACATCAATCCCAAAAAAGATAAAGACCCCAAAGTCATACCATGCCCCCAAAGGAAGGAAAACACCCATTGAGCTATGGGGAGGCCATGCATATGCAACATGCAAACATGCCGAACCACAAGCTAATGAGGATCATAAACCAATGAGAAGAGTCCCCACATACCTATCAAAGGTGGGGATGTAGTATATCCTAAACCAATGGGGATAGTCCCTAGTGCCTATCAAAGGTCAAATAAGATTTAGCCTCAAATCAATCAACGGGATAAAATCCATAACGCCTATCAAAGACTAAAATATATTTACTCTTGATTCATTCAATACATGGGATTTAAAGTTTTTCATGACTTCCTTCCATGTATATATGTATTTCACATTATTCAAGCAATGAGAATTCTATGTCCAGTGCACACTTGTTGATTTGATGGGAGCGCTCCACAACCCCCTGAACTTAATAGAATGCAAACAAAGGAATTGAAAACCTGATAATCCACAAATCTGAAACAAAAAGGAGAGAATCTGTGCAAACAGCAAAATCTGAACATCTGGAAAATTTCAGAAATTGCAAAAATCTGAAACCTACTGAAATCTGAGAATTAAAAAAATCAAGTCAGAAACCCTGATGGACAGAACATCCAAAGATCTGAAAGTTTGATGAAAACCTGAAACTGACAAAAATCCAGTGAAATGGAATTATGGTGATTCCTGCAACTCAGAATATTTGAAAATTCATAAGGGTTAAAAGAACTGGGGAATATGACCATCCAAGAACCTTCAAATCTGAAGCCTGACGTCCCTGTGAATCAGACTCCTCCGAACACAAAAAAAGAACAGACCAAAAGGGGATCAAATCTGAAACTAAAAATTACACAGGTATGGAATTTGAGCTCATGACAATGAGGTTTGAAAGATAAGGATTAGAGGTTATAAAATCCACAAACTTCAATCAAAACAAAAATCAAATCACTGATCAAAACTGAAATTGGAAACAGAAAATCCTAAGTTCATAAAACTATAAACCAAAACCAAAACAGGAGACATCAATGTCAAATCCAACAAAGATCAAATACGAATTCTTGAGAGTAAAAAATCCTCCAAACTCAAAGGGACCATCAACCCACAAGCATAAGCTATTAAAATTCACATTCTAAAAACACACCAACACCAAGAAACCAAGTTAAAATCAATCAGAGATGAAAGAAAACACAAAGTCTCAAAGCCTAAGTTTAATCTTAAAACAGAAACTCTATTAAAAAACACACATTATCAGTAACCTGAAACATAAAAACTTATCAAAACCAAATCTTAGCCCAAGAAGCAATAAGCTCAAGATAACTTGGGGTCAATAATATCCAAAACCAGAAAAATAAATTGTAATTTTCCACAATTAAGAAATTGTCCAATTGTAACACTAGCAAGGCCTTTGAATAATATAAGAGAGCTAAGAGTGAGACAAAAAAGACAGTTAAAAGAGCTAGAGAGTCAACATGTAGCGGGTTATATAACAAATTAGACACAAAAGAATGTGAGAAAGATATTTACCATGTAATCAAGTTGAGAGAGAGGAGATCTTGGGACTTAAGATGGGTGTTGACCTGGGACAAGACATCAAGAAACAGTGTAAATGTTATTTTAAAATGCTATTCAATGAGCCTATTCTGAAAATTACAATGGAGTTGGAAGGAGACTAGAGGCAAGGGTTGGAATCCTCTCAAAAAAATCTAGAACTGCGTCTTGCACTAGGAAGAATGGGGACCTCAAAGGCATGTGACCGCGATAACATCTTGAGTGAAATTCGAAAGTGTTTGGGTTAGAGAGGAGTGAAGTGACTAACTTTTCTCTTTAATAGAGTAGTTATCTCTGGAAGAATGCCAAATGAGTGAAGATATATCATCATCATCCCGCTATTTAAGGGGAAAGGAGATGTTCAAAATTGTGAGAACTACAAAGGTATTAAGCTCATATGTCAGACTATGAAATTTTGGAAAAATGTTATGAAGAGGAGAGTTCGAGAGTGTATTGAGATCCCATAAAATCAATTTGGATTCATGTCAGGTAGATCAACTACAGAGGTCATCTTCCTATCTAAATTATTAGTAAAGAGATACAGAGACCTGAAGAGAGATCTTCATATAGTTTTTCTCGATTTAGAAAAAACTTATGACCGAGTTCTGAGAGAAGTTCTTTGTGTTAAAAAAGAAGATGATGCCTAATGAATTTATTAACATCATTAGGGACATGTACTAGGTACGGTCACTCAGGTTTCCTCCCCAAGAGAGGAGTCAGGAGAGTTCCTAATATCAATCGAGATACACCAAAGATCCGTTCTATGCCCATATCTTTTTATCCTACTCATGAGCGAAATAACTAATGATATACAAGAGAGTTTATATCGATGTATGATGTTTGCAGATGATAGTGTTCTAATTGATGAGACTCGAGACGGTATTAATAGAAAACTTAAACGATGGAGAACCATACTAGAAGTTAAGGGTTCAAAATTAGAAGGATGAAGGCAGAATATATGCACTTCCAATTTTATGAAACCTCGAAAGTTTAAGAGGTCAAAGTAAACTTGGACAGAAAGATACTCACACCGGATATCCAATTTAAATATTTGAGTTCAATCTTACATATAAACGAGGAATGTGACAAAAATGTCAACCATAGAATTAAAGTGGGATGGCTAAAATGGAGGCAGGCGAAAGGGATTCTATGCGACCATAAAATCCCCTTAAAATTGAAAGAAAATTTCTATCGCATGGCAATAAGGCGCACTATGATTCACGGCAGTGAGTGCTAGACAACTAAGAAAAAGTATACTATCAAATTGAGTGTAGTTGAAAAGTGGATGCTATAGTGAATGTGTGGCCATACATATGTAGATAGAATTCATAACGAGTGCATTAAAGATAAAGTGAGAGTTGTGAAAATCAAGAACATTATGGGTGCATTTGGCAAATTAGTTGGAGTCCTTCTCCGTGAAGCACCTTCTTCCAAAAGATACTTCAATTGGAAGGTCTTCTTTCGGATTGAAGTAAAAGTTGTTTGGATACGTTTTTTTTCGTAAAAGAAGTCATTCGCGTTGGCAGTGGCAAGGTGTGCTCTAGGAAAGGGGGGCTCGCCAATGGAGGTCGACATCGTCGCCTGCGTCTCGCTGTGGCTGCACTTGCCCCCACACTGCTGCCGTCACCACCACCACCAAGGACTTCGGGCTACCAGGTTTTCCCAAGATGTAAGGGCTGCGCCGATCCCAGTTATCGTGGGTGCTGAAAAGCACCCCCGAGGGTGATCCGTGGGTCATCTTCCTTAGAGAGCGATAACGAGCGCCTCCACCACGCGGATGATGGCGCTCTCCATGGCAGGGGTGGTCCCGAGGTTCGTGCTTGCCGGTGGGGTGCGGAAGAGCTTGTGGAGGGCGGAAGGTACTGGAGGACAGCGGAGGGATGCACTCACCCGGTGGACAGCGGAGGGTGCAGGTCGCTTGCGGACTGGAGCAAACGGCAGTCACCAACGGGATGCACCCGTCGTGGTTGGGGGGAGGGGGGGCATTCGCCGGCGGGATGTGTGGGTGGGTCGCGGGTGGCGAGAGGGGTGCAAGTCACCTGCGGACGGCGGATGGCGGCAGACGGCGATCACCGATGGGGTGCACCCGTCGCGGATGGCAGAGGGGTGCAGGTCACCTGCGGACGGCGGCAGACAGCGATCACCGATGGGGTGCACCCGCCGCGGATCCGTCGCGGACGGCAACCGGTGAAGATCGCCGGGCGGCGGTGGAGGGTGCAAGTTGCCGACGGACCGCGACGGGCTGGTGGAGGATGGCGGATGGCAATCGCCGGCGGGGTGAACTTGTTGCGGGGGTGTGGGGGCGGAGGCGTGCAAGTCGCCGGCGGGTTGGGGAGGGCGATGGTCGCAAGGGTGGTTGGTTGGGTGGGAGAGAGGAGGTCCGGTGTGAATCGTGGTGCGGTGGTTTTCGGGAGGAGATTTTTTGAAGCCCGAAGGAGAAAAAACCTCCTCCTTACTTCTACCTTCCGTAAGAAGGAGAAGTGAATATTTAAAGATATCCAAACACCATAATTAAAATAAGAAGGACTTCTTATTAGAGGAGAAGTAAAAAAGAAGTGCTTCTAGTGAGTTCCCAAACGCACCCTATATAAGAGGGAAGACTTCGTTGGTCTGGACATATTAGGCAGTGCCCTCTTGAGATGGTTATCAAATAAGTCGAGACCTTGATGTTGTCATTACAGAAGAGACCGAGAGGTATGCCCAAGTTAACTTGACGTAGATGTATCTAGTATTTGGAGGAACTAGGCACGCGGGAGGAGTTAGTGGAGATGTGATGAATGGCAAAGATGAATCCATGTAGTTGACCCAAATTATTTAGGACTAAGGCTTTGAGTTTGAATTTGAATCTTAAAACCCTGAAAATGAAAACTCCCAAAATCTCAAACTCCTCTAATCTGAAACTTCATGTTTCATACAAAAGGAACAAGCTCCCAAAGTCCATAAAGGAAGTTAAAATTCCAAAGTTTCAGGCTTCTTAAACCATGGAGTGGAAGAGTGCTTAAAATTGAAATCCAAATAAAAAGTCCAAATGTCTCAAACCTAAAGTCAAAAGTTGGAAAACTAGAATGTCAAAATCCAAAGTGAGGATTAAAAAAGAAGAATGAATACTAGTCAACTTTCATAGTTGTCAAAGTTAAAACAAAACAAATTAAAAATAAATTCTTTTCCAAAAATTAAGGACATAGGATTTTCTTTAATTTTTAAAATTTTGTACACCCCTCAAACTCATGTTGGATCATAGACAAAGAGTTTGTCATCCTTCAACTGAATGAATACTAGTCTCTTGTTGGCAAGGAATGAATGCGTGAAGCAAAGAAGCCGTGTGGGAAGACAACTGTCATAATATGTCAAAAGATGAATTGGTGCACAACAATTATCTAAGAAGATATATATCTTAAAGCCGCAGGCTCTAGGAAAGAAAAGTGAAACCCTATGCTTGATGTTGACGTATGTCCCTGATCGCTACTTGCGATGGACACCAACAATGTTGAAGAAAAAAATGACTCAAGAACTGAACAACAGAACAGGAGAGAACTAAATGTGCCAGAACGCACACAATGTCAACAGATGGAGGATGATGCTAGACACCAGTAAGATGCGATGTGATGAATCACATGGTTGTAACTAGATGAACTAGGCCGAACCCAAGTGAACTAGAATGAACCAACAGAACCAGGATGAAGCATCAAAATTGGAGGCAAACCCAATTCACCTTCCTCTTAGCTTTACTCTATCTGACCTATACATGTTACCTATATTACACTTAATGAAAGAAAGCCTTTTAGTGCAATTCAGATTGAAGCAACAATACAAATAAAGCAGTATCGTAAGGCCATATTTTCATGTCTGTCATAATTTCTTCACTAACAAGCTCCTATGTTGCCTCACTCCTTGGGTTTGGGCAATGACAGTATAAAACATCATATAATGGAATTGTCCTTAAACATAGTTTCTTGAGTGAGAAAGAGGCAGTTTTAAAGTCTTCATAGCTGCATAGATAACCTGAGAAAGTGGTTTTTTCATCTATCTTTCCTTGATATCCTCCAGAACCAATGGTATCTCTCTCTCTCTCTCTCTCTCTCTCTCTCTCTCTCTCTCTCTCTCTCTCTCTCTCTCGCTCCCACACACACACACACACCACTCTTCTCCTTGCTTTTGATGTAGACTTAATCCAGACGATGGAAACTGTGAAATGTTAATGAAAGAAATGAATGCTTAAACCAGGAGAAGTCAAATGAAGATGATAGAAAATTCACTGAAATCGTTCATCCTAATCATAAATCTAATCAGGCATCAGTCCAACAGCTGCACCGTGTTCTGTTTCTGTGGTGTATGCCATCTTTATCTCTTGGATAAATCTTATTTCCATCTCTATCGTCAGGATAAAGATAATGATTGAGTCCATCCACATAATTCTTCCACCTGAGGATTATCGCCAGATACTCTTTACATGAGGAGAATTCCTAGATCACAAATCTATTAAGCACTAACTTGGGTATCCTGGAAGAGAAGCTTTGAGACTGCCTGACTTCATCTCCCCACATTTTAACACTAGAGCACTAGCGATCCCCAGAACTTGGCATGTGCAGCTTCTAAAGATTCTAGTAGACTCCTAGGTCACAAAGATGAAGGCATTCTTCCATCTCCACAATGATAGATATGTCTGTGTTCCCTCTGCCTATTGCATGGTGTGACGTGAAGAGCAAGACAAGAATCTTCTCTTGTATTATCAAAAGTATATAGAAGCACAAGAAACCCAACTAAGTACAAGGTCATGAGCCAACTTGCTAATCTTACTACAATACAAGAAATATAAATAACAGAGAAGTAGAAGGTGTCTATAACATGAGCATGTTATATTTAACACATACCATACCTTTACAAAGTTACAGAAGCTACAAATTCACGACATTATGTAATGGACTAAATTTTGTAAAATGAGAGCATAGTTAACTGGTCAAAAGAGAGTTTGAAATTTATCATAATGTGCCTCCCATGACTTGGTGATGCGGTGAAAAGTGATGTACTTCTCCAAGGCACTCCTGACGCAGCGTGCGTCATGCAACCAGCATCAACTGCAGCTGCGCGATAACATGTCTCATCTTCCAGCGTACAGCCTGATCAATCGCAGATGTTAGAAGGCAGGTGCCCTGTCGGAAGGAAGGTGGAGAGCTATTATTAAACAATTACTTGTTTTTATGTTTCACGTAGAAAAGAATGTGTGCTTAACCCAATATTGATGGCAAGCAAGGGCTCTCTTAAAACAAACAGTCGATGCAAGCGTTCTTCTGAAAAGTGGCACGAGGATTTCTCTACCCGATCCGCAAAAGGTGCCAAAACGATAAAAAAGAGAGAGGAAGAACTCAGCAATCCTGAATAAAACTCAGCAAATCTAACACAGAAGCGGATTGTGCTTACTCCGTAAAGCAGATACGAAGCGTTGGGGGTTTATCAGACCAAAAAACAGACACGGAGAAAGAGCGACAACAACACAAAAGCAGAGCACAGATCAATCAGCCTGGAACAAAGAGAAACAAACCCGGCAATGCCTGGAAAAGCCGGATCAGCCGCGTATCACAGGTCCGGCAATTCTTCGTCTGTCTCCAGACGCAGCGAGGCAGGGTTCTTGCTTCCTCTCCATCTGTTTCCCCGCGTCGCGCCGTGCAGAAAACTATTCCTCTCTCTCTCTCTCTTTTGCCCGAGTCAGGCGGATGCCGGGTCAACGAACAGATCTGGGCTGGGTCAGTGAAGGGGAGTAGGAGCTCTAGCGAATTCCCCGGTGATTCCCCCACGTGGTCAAATAACTTCGGACAGGAAGCTCACCGGTATTTTCTTTGCCACGGAAGAGTTCAGATAACACGTGATAATATTTGATGTTTGTTCCAGGTTGATCTCGACAGCGACCGGACCGCGGCGGCGACCCTTCCCAGGTTGATCTCGAGGGCGACCGTCGCGATGCCGTGACCACCGTGCCAACCTTAAAAAATATATAGTTTAATATTTTTTACCAAATAACACCGTTTAAAATTTCTTTTATCAAAACACCACCGTTTACAGATATTTCGCAATCTACCCTGTTTCAGAACTCGTGAAATGAGATCGCAGTATTTTGGATCGTGGTTTCTTTTTTTAATTATTTTTTTAACGTTAGAATCTTGATTCACGGTTTCTCTTCTTTTATTTTTTTAATGTTTCAAGATGAACCATGATCACGGTTTGTCTTTTTTTTTTATTTCCTCCGGAAAATCTGACAAGTAAATATGATGATCAAAAAATAAAAATAAAAATGCTAAAAAAAAATTTTGATTGAAAAAAATAAAAAGGTAACCGGAATCGCCATTTCATCAAAAAAATGATGAATAAAAAAGATGGGATCATCCCATTTTACAGTTTCTGAATCAATTTTTTTGAAACAGAACTATTTAATTTTTTTTATCAAAATAGCACTATTCACTTTTTTTGAAATAGGAATTTTTAATTTTTTATCAAAATAGCACCATTCGTTTTCTAAATAGAACTGTTTAAAGTTTTTTTTAACAAATTAGCTAGCACTATTCTTGATTCAGTCTTTTTTATTTTTCCCAAAAAAACCGTTATTGTTCCTTTTTTACTTTTTTTTAACTAAACCGTTATCTTGGATCTCACGGTTTTTTTATTTTTATCCTACCGAAACCATGATATTTTCTCTTTTTTTCAGTGAAACTGTGATCCCTGTTTCCTTTTTAGTCATTTTCAATGAAAATTTGTTTTCTAAAAAAATTATTTTTTATTTAATAATCATGTTTACTCATAAGATTTTTTTTGGAAAAAACTAAAAAAGATAAAGCGTGATGCATGCATCTTGAAACCTTAAAAAATAAAAAAGGGAATCACAGTTTCAACATTAAAATAATTAAGAAAAAGAAAGAAACCGTGATCTCATTTAACGATTTTTGGAATGGTGCTAGATTGCAAAATATTTTTTAATAGTGCTATTGTGATAAAAATTGTAAAGAGTGCTATTTCAAAAAAAAAAATAGTATTTATGTCTCGGACAGTCATATTAAAATGAAAAAATAGATGATAGAATTTTAATTTTAAAATTTATGTTATAAAAAAATTAAACACACTGCATTGTCAAGATGTAACAATCATGTAGATTTATCCACACAGATTTCTTTCCTAACTAATGTCATGTTAGTTTCATTTTTGGTACTATATCAATATTGATATTAATATTTTCAAATATTGGAGTATCAATATCAAAAGTAATACAAGTTGTCGCTTGTATTACATAATATGCTTTATTTGTACTACAAATTTTAAAATTGACATAATTAACCAAACACCTCTTAATGATTCCTATCAATATCAATTTTAAAATTGATAGTGATAAAAGTACCTAATAGTGTTACCAAATAGGGCATAAGCATATCTCATTATATAACTTGCATGTTATATACTAGTTATCTGTTTTATACGTAACTTACTATCGACTATAATAGATTGATATAACTTGAATACAAAAATTCTACAAAGAGCAATTGGCATGGAACTCTTCCAACTGTTCTTCTTCACTTGTTCAAAATTTCTCTTGGTATATATCATAGTAAGTCTTCTTGACTACCGGCTTCAATTCTCCACAACTTAGATGTATCAGCTCTATTGATGGTATTGATGGAGATTCATCATTCTTACATCATGTTTATGATGTTCTAGGAACTATTTTGGTAACTTCTTTGCTCATTAGGGAGAAGCAATTGACTGGCCAAAGAGCAATGTCTATTGCTCTTTTGGCCAAAAAAATTTGAGTTTTGTTAACAGCTCAATTATGCCACCAAGAATTGACAATTAGGGTTATGATGTTTGGAAATGAGTAAATAGCATCATTCTTTGTGATTTTGAATACCATACATCCCGCCTCAATTTTATATGCTGAAATAGCTTATGAGATATGGTCATATTTGAAGGAACATTTCTCTCCTTCAAGTGGACCAAGAATGAACACATTAAAAAAAATCAATTGCAGTTCTACGATAAACAAATAATTCAATTGCAAAATATTATACCACATTGAAAGGATTATGAGATGAGTTGACTCAATATGAGTCAGAGATACCATTGGCAACATAACAAAAAACAAATGGCGCATTACTAGTCAATTCTTTTTATGGATCTAGTTTAACACCTAAAAGGGCTTATTCTCTCATATTACAAGATTAAATGCATAAATTTGTTTGCAGAATAGTGTTACATGTTAACGAGTTACCTTTTTCATTATACGAATGTCAAGAAACAAGGGAAGAACAGTTGCATAATGAAAGATTTAGTACTCATATGCTAATGACTAATCAATATTCTTAGTTGTAAAAACTCTTAAGCTCAACAAATGTCAACAATCACCATGTAAATATGATAGGTAAGAAGCCTTATCACCATAGTTGAATTGTTGATTCGGAGTTTCAACTCACATTATTTTAGATTATATTCTTTCTGAACTGGGTACCAAAACACACTAGAATATACTTATCAAAAAATACTTCTCTTGTTGTTAATGGATCAGGGGTTTTCCCATTAATAGAAGAGCTTAAATTGGAGAATGTACTTTATGCGCCAGATTCTCAGTTCAATCTATTATTAGTTAGCCAGTTAACAAAAGTAGCCAATTGTTCTGTAACTTTCTTTTATATTCATTTTACTATATGATCTAGCAACCAAGATGAAGATTGGGCTAGGCTATGAATGGTGTGGTCTCTATTACCTCAACCCAAATAAACCTCATCTTCTCATAGTTTCTGCTAGTGAATCAGAATTTTGGCATCAACAACTTGGGCATTCTTCAAATGATCGATTTGTAAGTTTGGGAAATTAATTGTCATACATACTTGATCAAGTTATCTGCAACATATATTCCATTTCTAAGCAAATCTAACTACCTTTCCCTTTGAGCAATACTTTTACATGTAACTCATTTGTATTGTTTTATGGGGTTCTTACCATAAATAGTCCAGAACAAAAGTTTATTACTTTCTAACTCTTGTTGATGATTTCACACACTTCATTTGGGTGTTTCTAATAAGGCTTAAATCTCTAATGTTTGAAATTTTCATTTCTTTTCTTGCTTATGTTTAGCTCCAATTTGATAAAACTGTCAAAAGTATTTTGACAAACAATGGTGCAACATTCTTCTTCACTCAGTTCTAAAACAATACAATTCTAATGGAATTTTTCATGACTATACTTATCTTCATTCTTCACAACAGAATTGGAGTGGCAAAAAGAAAGCATAGACATATTCTAGAGGTAGCTATAGAAGCCTTTAGTTTCAAGTTAATCTACCAAAAAAATTTGGGGAGACTTTGTTCCCATAACAACTTATCTCATTAATTGGAACCCTTATCTTCTATATAAAAATGAATTCACATGTAAAATTGGTTTGGAAACCACCTAAGTATGAGCATCTTAAAACTTTTGATTGTCTTTTATTTTACTTCTACTAATCATCTTGATGCCGACAAGTTTAATCCAAGAAGCAAAATATGCATTCTTATCAAGTATCTCACTCAACAAAAGGCATATAGATTGTATGAGATTGACACAAAAAGAACATTCACAAGCAAAGATGTATTCTTTAAAGATATATCCATTTTCTAATGATGCCAATCATGAAAATTGTGGATCCCACTCCTATTCTTGAAATCTATTCATAAAATATTGAACTACCCAATTCAATTTCTATGTCATTTGAAAGTTCATAACAGAACGAAACTGAATTAGAAAAATCTAGAATTACCCATTTTAGTTTCAAGATCACCTGAAAGGGATCACGATGAATATCAGGCATAAAACTACTCATACCAAGATTCCACCACCCTATTTGAGTGATTATGACACTTCATTTAATTTTGAATAAAAATTGCCTGCAAAAAATGATGCTAAATATCTCATATTGAAAGTTATTTCATATTATTCTTTCAAAACTCATTACATGATATTTTTTGCCAGTATTATCAATTCTTTTAAACTAAAAAGCTATTCAATTACTTGTTAGTATATTAAATGGAGAGAGATAATAACTAAGGAATTAGAAGTTATATATGAAAATAAAACATGAGATATCACATATTTACCATCTCATAAAACAGCTATAGGATGTAAGCGAGTTTACATGTTAATGTTCAATCTAGATGGTTCAATTTCTAGGCACAAAACTAGGATAGCAACCAAAAATTAAAGGCTTGAATTATAGTGATACATTTGCATCGATTGCAAAACTAATTTCAATCAAACTTATGTCATCGTTGCACTAATTAAAAATTAGAAAATTCATCAGCTTGATGTCAATAATGTGTTTCTACATGGACTTAAATGAAGAGATAAAGATAATGATAGCACCAGAGTTGCCTATTGGAGAATACAATGTTTAAATTGAATAAATCTTTGTGTCTAAAGCAAGGTTCAAGCACATGGTTTCCAAGACTTACAATAATAATTTAACATGCTAGTTATAGACATTCTCAGGCTAACTATTCTCTATCCATACACACATAAGGTAACTCATTTATGGTTATACTTGTATATGTTGATGATATTTTAGTGGTCAAAAATGACCCCATCAAAATTTAACAATTCAAAAAAATTTAGATATTCAATTGCATATAAGCATTTATGAGAACCTAGATACTTTCTTGGATTAGAAATAAACCAAATATATTTAAGAATTTTTTAATAAGAGAAAATATGTCATAGACATGTTGAATGGAATGGTTTAATGGGAAACAAACCAACTACAACTCCTCTCAAGCAAAAACATCAATTACATTCTCATCAGGATTTTGACAAACTTACCAATCCCTCTACATACAAAAAGATTAATAGGAAAACTAACTTACTTGAATGTGATAAAATCGGACATTATCTTTGATGTGAATTTATTGAGTCAATACATGCAGAAACTGCATGATGTTCACTAGAAAGCAACAATTCAGATCATTAGATGCTTGAAGGGATCTCCAATAAGTGGTGTTTTCTTTTTGGTTACAATAATATACAATTACACATTCATGCTGATGTTGATGGGACAACATGTCCAAATACAAGAAGATTAGTGATTGGTTATGTTAGCTGTATTGAATTTGCACAAATCTAGTGAGAAACAAAAAAAAAATACTATTGCAATATCAATAACCGAAGTCAAATATAGGGCACTAGCTATAGCTAATTGTGAGGCACAGTAGTTATTATATTATTAAAATATTTCAAAATTTATTTGAAAACTACTCAATATGTCCATGATAACCATGCAGCATTACACATTTCAGCTAATCGAGTTTCATGAATGCACTGAGTACATTAAAATTGATTGTCTTATAGTTAGAGAAAAGATCCAATAGATAAACACAACATATCCCTATCAAAGATCAACTAACTAAATTTTTTACTTTTACAGCACAAGCTAGTTCACAATCCATTTACAACAACTCGAGAGGGGGTAGTGTTACATATGTGAAATTTACCTACATTGTATCTTCTACTATATAATGTTTGTGGGGACTTATCCATGTGGGTTTCTTGTTCAACGTAACTCACCACCTCATCTTGTAGCTCGCATACGGTATATCCATCTTTGTTTTAACGAATTGTTAAATATAATAGACTGATATCCATTGAATACAGAAATTTCATGGAGAGCAATATATTAGCCTCCCAAACTCTTCCAACTATTCATCTTCACTGCAGTAGCAGATTTACATATATGTTAGTGAGGTCGAGTGACCCCATTAAAATTTTAAAAATTATTAGTATCCTTTTAATTGTTTTAAAATAATATTATTTTAGAACAAATTTTAGGGAGTGACTCCACTAAAATATAAGAAAATAGGTATTCTTTGTATTTGAAAATTTGTTCTATGTTAATAATTATTTTTTATAAAATATTATTAATTATTTAATTCAATGATTTCATTAAATTGAAATTCTAGATCTGTTGCTGTTTTACTGTGTTTCAGACTATCTCTATTTAAGTGCACAATCAAAGTAGATATATCCATGAGTATTTGTGTTTGTGTAATAAATTTAATTTAATCTTTTAATCATGATATTTCTTATTTTCTAGAATTAGAAGTGACTTCAATAATAAGTTTGATGTATTTTAGAGACTCAAAATTGATTAGAACATATAAATTTTATGTTTTTGACTATGTGAATATAAGGTCAGTCATACTGTTTTCTTCCTTAGTTGTCTAATATGCCCACGTGATGGTTCCTTTGTTCACGTGTTTTTTCTTCTTCTTTGAACAAGCAAAGATGAACACGAACCTTGACGCAACCAAACCGCGCGTGCGTCAACAGAAAACTCGAACAGAAAACTCGGTCCCTGGGTTAACGGATACAAATAATGTGGCCTAAGCGGATATAAGTTTCTAATCGGTAGGATGGCTAGTAAAGTTAGACTCGGTAAAAGTTTTAAAATACAAAAAGATTTTAATTTTAATAAATGTGATGAGAAATTTTGATGAAATATTTACCTTGGAATATATATATATATAAAGTAAAAGATGCTAAGTTTCAAATCTTTGAGAGTTAAAATATCTACAATGAGCAAGTTTCCGAGGATATCGCAACTGGAACTCAATATAAACAAGTCTATAGAGCTATTTATCATAATCTTAAAATTTTTATTTTTATCTAACCATCTTGTATTTCAATATATATGACCTCATTTGGTAACAGCATTAGACATCTCTAACACTAATAATTTTGAAATTTATATTAAAATAAATATTAAAATGATGTTGGGTTAATTATATTGACAATTTTAATTTTATTAGTACAAACAAACATGACATGTAAGGCAAGTGTGTCCACTTGTATTAATTACAATATTGATATTATCAAAACAATCATGCTGGATTCTCTAACCAAACCAGACATATAGTAGAGAACAGAAGACATATCATATGTAAATTTATATAATAAACTGATCATATATAATACATAAAGTATTTAAAACTTAAAAAAATATTAAAAATCTTAATTTCACTTAAATTTTTTCTCATGAAGTACAATATTTCAAGTATTCACCTCTATACATAAAATATTATAGTGAATCACTTAAAATTAAATGAATTATGAAGAAGTTATTATCATAATCAAATGTTTTATTAAAGATTCAAAGTCTAACATTTGATTGATTAAGAGATTAGACGTCAATTAAGTCAAAACAAATAAAACTTAAATTTATAACTTGACAATTATTTTAAGAAGAAAACTACAATACAGTTGACTAAAGCATGCTTATAAAATTCAGAACTTACAAAATTAACAGAAATGCCTTTTGTCAATAATTAAGCACATGTAATAATTAAAATAAAACACTTCATTTTAAAGAAAGAGGGAAGGGGGGAGAGAGGATAGATTAGTGGGATAAAAGAGACAAGTCATGAAAGTTCAATAGAGATAAGAGTTATTGGGCACATACGTCTTAAAGTAGTGTTTTTGGCTTCTTCGCTACTCACATTATTGTCACACAATGGCATACAATGAAGGGGTTTTATTAAAACCTTGTGGACGTACCTATAACCTTTGGTGTAACATAAAAAGGTACAACTCCAAGTAACACATCCATTAGAAGTAGAACTTTGACAACCTTAGGGGCAAATCCAATCCAATCACGGCTTTGGATGAGGCAAATCGGCTTTCAATTTGCAAAAATAATCCAAACACCCTATCCGAAGCTGATTTGGCCCATGCAATCCGATCACGGGTTTGGATGGGACAAATCGGCTTCCGACTAGGGAAAAAATTTCAAACATCCAATCGGATGCCAATTTGCCCCATCGAAATCGATCACGGTTTGGATGGGGCAAATCGGCTTTCAATTTGCAAAAAAGGTCCAAACACCCTATCCGAGACTGATTTGGCCCATCCAATTCGATCAAGGGTTTGGATGGGGAAAATCAACTTCTGATTGAGAAAAAAATTCCAAACACCCAATCAGATGCTGATTTGCCCCATTGAAATCGATCATGGGTTTGGATGGGGCGAATCGGCTTCTAATTTGTAAAAAAATTACATGAAGGGTATCAACAATTGATTCAACTCAAATCATATCTCGTTATTATATGACAGACGAAGGGTTTCAACAAGAGCCATAAGACGTCTCAGGGGGGTACACCATCACAGGGTGGTGGACCACAGAGTTGCTCGTGTTGATCTCATATATCTAAAGATTGATCTTAGTCTACTCCTTCCAACTCTAGGGATGTTGCATCATAGCCACCTTTAGAGGCACCCCACAAGCCTGTTCCACCTCAGGTATATGTTTCATTAGTTGTAATTATATCAATTGCTTAAGAAATACTTTGTTTCTTAACTAATTTGCTAATTTACATGCAAATAACTACATCTGCTCGTCCTGGGAGAGGTCCAACTAAAGCGATGACTGTGCGAACTCTGGGACCCGATGAGTCCTTTAATGTCAAGTTAGTAGGTGGTTTAGGTGTGGAGTCCCATTCTAAGGAGTTTACCTCCTATCTTGGAGTATGTAACAGAGTGCACTGTAATTTATAGGAACAAAATTACATGACTCTCCCATAGGAGAAGAAATAAGCCATCTTTCGTGAGCTTGAGGTAACACGTATTATTGTACTCTTATTTAAATTTTGTTGTCTTCATTCTCATCATTTTTATTTGCATGTAGCAACACTTTACATTCGAATGGTCTACATCTATAGATGCATAGATTTTGAGACATATAGGTGAAATACAAAGAAAGCAAAGGAGTCATTTAAAAAGAAAGGTAAATTTTAAATTGCCAATAATGTAGCACATCATTGTACTCATATTCCTTGCTAACAATATTTGTATTCAGTATTTTGCAACTGTTTGAGGAGGCTGTCTCCAATGTTCCTCCACAATGCAATGAGGAACATTGGCTACATATGTGCAATTTGTGGGTTTGAGATGAAGCAAGGGTAAAATAAATTTTATTTTAAATGTTGTAATTCATTTTAATAATGTTGAAAGTTATTAATGAAAACTTATGTATAAATTTGTAGCATTGAGTGAAAGAAATTAAGAGAATCGGGGTAAATTAAAAATGTCGTATAGAAGAGGAAGAATGAACATACACGAGTTAGAGTGAGATTTTGTAAGTATAAAAATTATTACTTGTTATGAATTCTTTACTCTTCATGCATTCTTATAGTCTTATTATCTTTGAACAGGTATGAAAAGAAGGATGTCGCCTTACTTGTCCTGAGGTTTTTCAGATGACTCAAACACATGAAGAGATAAATGGAGTAGTCATCTGGGGTAATGACTAGAGTTGTCAAATGATGGTATATACTAATACCAATTTGATTTCTCTACTTTTTTTCATTTAATACCCATATCTTTTAACACAAATTTTATTGTTGAAAAACATGCAACAATTGATGAATCCCTCAGCATCAGAGGAATCGAATGCTGGGGTATCACAACCACTTACTCCGATGGAGGCTTTTGCATCCATCTTTAGTAGAGATAGGCCGGGACGGATCTGATGTTGTGAGCGGGGTGAAATTTGCAGCATGTGGTATGGTGGGTCCAATGGAGGTTTTTTTTCCTCCATGACCCAAGAGGACCAGGAGCTTAGAGAGCAGGTGGAGAAGCAAGCTTAGATCAACGTTGAATGTCGATTTGAGATTTCTTCTTTGAGGCAATAGTTGGACGATTAACAAAGGTCATTTCAAGAAACTGTCCTACGCTTGACACAAATGTTCAAAAATCTTAGTCAAAGACTCTTGGCCAATATAGCATCCACATCGAGGCAACCTCCAACACAATCTCATCAAGATGATGAAGGAGACGAGGATGATGAAGAGTATGAGGATGATGACGAGGAAGGATCTTTTGAAGATGATTGACATTTTTACTCTTTCTCTTTTACAATCTATTTTGTACTCTTTATGTCCAAAACTTATTGTTATTGATATTATGTATGTGATTTGTGGTTATGATTGTGTTGGGGAATATGTTGAATACAGTGTGTGCATTTGAATGTGTTTATGTTTTGTGTGTTGATAGCAATACAAAGTTGTGATGTGTTTGAATGAAATATGATAGTGTATGTGAAGTTGGATCTTATTGTGTAAATTGGGATGCCAATTGCGAATCAAAGTTGACTTTGAAATGTGTAAATGTGTGAATGAGTTGATGATAATCATTTCCATAATGTATATTCATGCATGGATGTAAACTTACGTGTAAATAATCTTTCGACTGACGGCTTAAGGGTATTTGCGATGGCTTTAAAGCCGTCGCCAAAGAAGGGATTCCACATCCCATAACCGGCCGTGGAATTCATTTCTTGCTTTAGTGATGGCTTAAAAGCCATTGCTAATATGCTTAGTGGCGATGGCTGATAGAGCTATCGCAAATATTTTTTGGTGACGGCTTAAAGTCGTTGCTAATATGCTTGGTGGCAACAGCTGATAGAGCTGTCGCAACTATTTTTTTTGGCGATGATTGATAGAGCCATCGCAAATATTTTTTTTGGTGACAGCTTTCTTTTCAATAACTCTTGTCGACGTCGACTAAAAGCTATCGCCTATACTATTATTAGCGACGTCTAGGTTGGAGCCATTGCTAGTAAGATTGGCGATAGATTTATTTGCGACGATTTAGCGACGGTCGTTCAGCCATCGCTAATACACATTGGCAACAATTTTAGGGTCATTGGCGATTGTCAAGCCGTCGCTAGTAATCATATTTTTTGTAGTGAAATTTTATGGAGTGACCTCTCGAACTCTGTTCTTCACCGTATTCAGACTTTCTCTATTTAGGTGCACGATAAAAGTAGATCCATCCATGGGTGTTTGTGTTTGTCTATTAAATTTTATTTAATTTTTTAATCACGCTATTTTTTATTTTTTAAGAATTATAGATGACTCCGGTCTGATGTATGACATTTAGAGACTAAAAATTGATTAAAATATATATACTTTATGTTTTTGACTATGTGAATAAGGCCAGTCATACTATTTTCTTCCTTAGTTGGTTAATATGCCCACGTGACGATTCCTTTGTTCACGTGATGTTGTTGTTTTTTTTATACGAAGAAGCAAAGATGGACATGAACCTTTGACGCATGTAAACCGCGCATGCGTCAATGGAAAACTCTATCCCTGGTTAACGGTGGCCTTAGCGGATATAAGTTTTTAATCGGTAGGCATAGTTAGTAGTAAAGTTTGATTCGGTAAAAATTTCGAAATGCAAAAAAAATTTAATTTTTAAAAACGTGATGAGAAATTTGATTAAATATTCACATTGGAATATATATATATATATATATATATATAAAGTATAAGATGTTAAGTTTCTCAACTTTGAGAGTAAAAATATCTAAAATGAGCAAGTTTCCAAGGATAACCCAACTGGAAACACAATATAAACAGGTCTATAGAAATATTTATCATAATCTTAAAATTTTTATTTTTATCTAACCGTCTTTTATTTTAATATATATGACTTTGTTTGATAACAGCATTAGACATCTCTAACACTATTAATTTTGAAATTAATATTAAAATAAATCTTAAAAAGATGTCCGGTTAATTATGTTGTCAATTTTAATTTTGTTGGTACAAACAAACATGATATATACGTAATGCAAGTATGCCCATTTGTATTAATTTTAATATTGATATTATCAAAACTAATATGCTGGGTGCCGTAACCAAACAAGAAATATGGTACAGAAAAGGAGGCATAGCATATGTAAAATTTATATAATAAACTGATTGTATATGATACAAGAATAAATATTTAAAATCTTAATTTCATTTATATATTTTTTGTTGAAAGTAAAATATTTTAATTATTCATCTCTATACATACAAAATTATATATAGTGAATCACTTGAAATTAAATAAATTATGAGGAAGTTATTATCATTTTCTAATATATTTTTTTTGCAGAAGATGATTGCTTGAGAAAATATTTTTTAAAGAATAAATTTTGAGATAAGAAACCCAACGTCCTAATAACAATGTCTGACGTCACATCACGAGAGCATTACGGTTTCATGCGAGTTTTTTTTAATCGCGTGAGCGACGAGGGATCGACTATCGAGCCCGACTCGGCCGGCTTTTTTTAATCTAACTCACCACCATATTTTATAACTGTGCTGTGTGAGTGCTTGACCGCTGAGTCATGTGAACCGTGACTTCTAAAGTCGGTAACTCTTTTAAAAAGTTTAGCATCCTATGGGGTGTTTGGTTGCATGATAATTGAGGTTTTTATTTTAATTTTTAAAAATTGTAAGAAAATCTGTTAAAAGAGGTGTTTGACAACCATGACAATTTTACGCTTTGAAAATGATTTTCTTCTTAAACAAAAAAAGAGGGTCTCACCTCTTTCTTTTTTCTTGTGGTCCCCCACTTTGTTTGGTCATGTGCGGTGGTTACTCTTTTTTGTAATCACATCTCTCCAAACATGATAATTTTATGTCATGAGTTGGTTTACTTTTTATTTTAATACAATTTTTTATCATGAAAGTGTACAAAAAATTATCATGCAACCAAACACCCCACTAGTTTTAAAGTTAAAAAATGATTATTTATAATAAAACCCCTTCCTTGTACGCCATGGTGCAAGACTTGCGTCCCAATAATTTTATCTATATTAAATTTTCATGACTTATCTCTTTTATCCCACTAATCTCTCTCTCTCTCTGATACGAGGTGTTTTATTTTTATTATTACGTGTGCGTAATTATTGATAAAAAATATTTCTGTTAATTTTGTAAGTTCTGAATCTTTATAAAGCATGCTTCAGTCAACTGTATTGAAGTTTTCTTCTTAAAATAATTGTCAAGTTATAAATTTAAGTTTTATTTATTTTGACTTGATTGATGTCGGTAATACATGCAGAGAGAAGTTAGTCTCTCGAACTCTTCCAACTGTTCTTCTTCGATGTGTTCAAGACTATCTCTATTTAAGTGCACAATTAAAATAGATTGACTCCATTGTTAATGGCTTGTTTGGCTAGAGTTTCAAAATCGATACTATATCAATATTGATATTAATGGGGTGTTTGGTTGCATGATAATTTTTGTACACTTTCATGATAAAAAATTGTATTAAAATAAAAAGTGAACCAACTCATGACATAAAATTATCATGTTTGGAGGGATGTGATTACAAAAAAGAGTAACTAACCACACATGACCAAACAAAGTGGGGGGACCACAAGAAAAAAGAAAGAGGTGAGACCCTCTTTTTTTTGTTTAAGAAGAAAATCACTTTTAAAACATAAAACTGTCATGGTTACCAAATACCTCTTTTAACAAGTTTTCTTACAATTTTTAAAAATTAAAATAAAAACCTTCATTATCATGCAACCAAACACCCCATAATATTTTTAAAAGTTAGAATATCAATATCAAAATTGATACAAGTTGGCAGTTGTATTACATAACGTGTTTTATTTTCACTATAAATTTTAAAATTGATATTATTAATCAAACATCTCTTAGTAATTGTTATGAATATCAATTTTAAAATTGATAGTGACAGAGATGTCTAATAATATTATCAAACAGTGCCTAAGGTGTGATGTATGATATTTAGAGGCTCAACATTGATTAAAACATGTAAACTTTACGTTTTTGACTGTGTGAGTAAGCTCAGTCATTGTGTTTTCTTTTCTAGCTGTCTAATATGCCCACGTGATGGTTACTTTGTTCACGCGATTTTTTTATTTTTTATTTTTTTTCCGAAGAAGCAAACACGAACACGAAACTCCGACGTATCTAAACAGCGCGTGGGTCAATGGAAAACTCGGTCCCCGGGTTAACGGGAACAAATATCGGTGGCCTTAGCGGATATACGTTCTTAATCGGTAGGCATAGTTAGTAGTAAAGTTTGATTCGGTAAAAAATTTGGAATGCAAAAGGATTTTAATTTTATAAACGTGATAAGAAATTTGATTAGATATTTACTTTGGAATATATATATATACAGTAAAAGATGCTAAGTTTTTCAACTTTGAGAGTAAAAATATCTATAATAAGCAAGTTTCCAAGGATATCCCAACTGGAAACTCAATATAAACAGGTCAGTAGAGATATTTATCATAATCTTAAAATTTTTATTTTGATCTAACCATCTTTTATTTCAATATATATGACCTTCTTTCCTGACAGCATCTCGATCTAACACTATTAATTTTGAAATTGATATTAAATAAATCTTAAAAAGATGCTGATTAATTATATTGTCAATTTAAATTTTGTTAGTACAAACAAACAGGATATGTAATGCAATTATGTCCACTTGTATTAATTTTAATATTGATATTGTCAAAACTATCATACTGGATGCGCTCTAACCAAACAAGACAAATAGTAGAAAAGGAGACGTATCAGATGTAAATTTTATATGATAAAATAATCATATATAATACAAGAAGTAATTAAGGCTTATGGGGTGTTTGGTTGCATGATAATTTTTTGTACACTTTCATGATAAAAAATTGTATTAAAATAAAAAGTAAACCAACTCATGACATAAAATTATCATGTTTGGAGGGATGTGATTACAAAAAAGAGTAACCACCGCACATGACCAAATAAAGTGGGGGACCACAAGAAAAAAGAAAGAGGTGAGACCCTCTTTTTTTGTTTAAGAAGAAAATCACTTTCAAAACATAAAATTGTCATGGTTGTCAAACACCTCTTTTAACAAGTTTTCTTACAATTTTTAAAAATTAAAACAAAAATCTTCATTATCATGCAACCAAACACCCCCATATGGGGTTGTCAAACACCCCATATTGCATGATAATTGAGGTTTTTGTTTTAATTTTTAAAAATTGTAAGAAAACTTGTTAAAAGAGGTGTTTGACAACCATGACAATTTTATGTTTTGAAAGTGATTTTCTTCTTAAACAAAAAAAGAGGGTCTCACCTCTTTCTTTTTTCTTGTGGTCCCCCACTTTGTTTGGTCATGTGTGGTGGTTACTCTTTTTTGTAATCACATCCCTCCAAACATGATAATTTTATGTCATGAGTTGGTTCACTTTTTATTTTAATACAATTTTTTATCATGAAAGTGTACAAAAAATTATCATGCAACCAAACACCCCATTAATGAAATGTTTAAAATCTTAATTTCACTTATATTTTTTCTCATGAAATACAATATTTTAGTTATTCACTTCTAAACATAAAAAGTATAGTAAATCACTAAAAATTAAGTGATTTATGAAAAAATTATTATCATATTCAAATACTTCATTAAAGATTTCAATGTCTAATATTTGATCGATTAAGAGATTAGACACTAATTAAGTCAAAAAATAGAATCTAAATTTATAACTTGACAATTATTTTAAGAAGAAAATCGCAATACAGTTGACTGAAGCATGCTTATAAAAATTCAGAACTTACAAAATTAACAGAAATATTTTTTGTCAATAATTAAGCACATGTAATAATTAAAATAAAACACCTCATATTAGAGAGAGAGAGAGAGATTAGTGGGATAAAAGAGATAAGTCATGAAAATTCAATAGAGATAGAGTTATTGGGCACGTAAATCTTGAAGTAGTGTTTTAATTAGCTCGTTGACTGCTCACATTGTTGTCACACACACAACGGCGTACAACGAACGATTTTTTTATATAAATAACAAGTTTTTTAATTTTAAAAGTAAGACACTGAACTTTTTAAAACAACTACCGGCTTTAATTAGAAGTCACGGTTCACATCACCTATTTCGTTGTTTTTGACACCAATCTAGACATGTAAATTTAGCTTAAATGGAAAAGACCAAAATTTTTATTTTCTTTTATAGAAGATGCTTGTTTGAGCAAACTAAATTTTTTAAGGAATAAATTTTGGGATAAGAAACTTACTGTCCTAATAACACAACTCCTAAAGTCGCAAGAGGAGAGTGTTATAGGATTTCACACCTAATTTTTCACTGTTCCTTTGTGAGTCCAGTCAGTCAACAGTTCGCATGGTGATTCAAATGTCCTGATAGTGGGATGTCAAGAATCAAATCTAACATTGTCACCACCAGACTACGTACGTACGTGTTTCAGGGAAATGGCGATGAACACTAATAAATTTTGTTATAGACATCCTCATAGCATGACGTCCCAATCACGGGATGTTAGCTAGGGACTGAGTCTCCGCTAACACCTAATTCGGCTTCATCTGCCAGAGAGTATGTGTCACGACCCGGATTTCAACCTGCACAACGGAAAACAATCCGGCGACGTAACCGGGGAAACAACCCCAAAAACTACATCGATTTGGAAAAACTCGAAGACAGAGGTCCCAGTTCATAATTCTAACACTATGCAATCATCTCAAATCACGTAATAAAATTAAGATCCAAGTAATCATATACCGGTCTAAATTGCACAATAACCGCTCAAATCATTCATTAGAGTCCATACCAACAAGCTTCTACTGCGCTAAACCTGATTTCCTGAAAATATAATAACGGATTGGAGTGAGTCATAACGACTCAGTAGACACCCCATCATCCATCCAATTGGATAGTCAAAGGCCCTAACATGATATGTATATAATACCCAACCTGCACTTGATACATATCATATAAAACTAAACAATATATATATGAAAGTTGGCATTTCACAATTTTAAGACATACAACCAACCTACCAACCACTAGGACCAAAGAGGGCTCCTCACAATGATATCTAATAAGATGAAGAGGTTATGCAATGCAACACCGACTAAAGGACTTACCATGCAAAAACATACCAAACATACATGCTTAAAGGAACTAATGAACACAACATAAATGCTAACACTAATACCACTCTACAAGGCATCTATCCACTACATGAAACATCAACATTTTCATTTTTCGCAAGGAAAGCGTCGTCTTGCGATCTCGACGAGCTATGACCAGATCTACCATATATAGAGTAATTGTATAGCTAAACTAAATCCCGTAGTGCACCTAGGCAGGGGTGGCACTTAGGATAACCCGCGGGATACGGGATCGAAGGATGCACCAGACGGCTCTAAGCTCCGCCGCCCACGGACACGACTACTAGTCCAAGATAGCTCGGTCTCATTACATATTTTTAATGCACACATGCACACATACATTTATGACATGCCCGCTAATTGCAATGCAATTATAACCATCACTATGAGTATATGCACATCTAATACATATGATCATCTCTGAGCCTAAGTGCACGTACCCTACGCACAAAATGACGATGATACCATCATTTAATCTACAATGCATAATAAATGGCATTCAACTCATACATGCCCATGCTATGCTAACATGCAATGTACGTAGATGTCTAAGATTTAACCACAATCAAGTTGATGAACTTGCATAGAAAAATCAGATTTATAACATAACTCCCTCTAATTAATCTAATTAACCTGCAATGATATTCGTATGACATAGACGTAATTAAAATCAGCATACCAGAATAAATCAAGTCCATCAACTATACACTACAAGATTTATACAGCATGCTACACAAATAACTAGAATATAACCTGATCGAATTAATTTAAAAGATCATCACCTATGTAGCATGCTGAAACATGATTAAATAAGATATGCAAATGTGAATAATCACCACACCTAATATTCAATTGCTACATTTACATTAACATCTACAGGTGATTGGTATTTTATTAAGTATTCAATTTAATGGTATTAGAGGCGTCCGAGGTGCCTACCGGAAAGGCGTCGATAAAACGATCCGGAGCTAATACGAAGTTTGAATCGGCAAGGCAAGGATTTCTCTCTCAATCGGTGCTAGCTGCAAGCATACAAAGGCATATAGGTATGACATGGATAGAACATAATAAAAAATGATGTGAGGAAGTGAAAAAGGAGAAAAATAAAATAAAATGGACCATTACCACAACACTAGCAATTTCCGGATGGAGGAGATGGCGCATGCAAGAGGGGGCTGCTGTCCGGGTCCAAAGGGGTACGGCTGGGCAGCAGGACACGCTGGAGAGAGGAAGCAGAGGCAGCCGCGGGGCTGGGGGCCGGATGGCCGCGACTGGGTGGTCGGCGCAGAAAAGCGCCCAAGGGAAATGGGGGCGGGGGAAAGGACGGCTGCGGGCTGCTGGCTGCTGGCGCGTCCGCGCGCGCGAGGGGGAAGCGCCCGCGCGGCGCTGGTCAGCGCGCGGAGGGGGGGCCGGCTGCTGAGGCGCCGCGGGCTGCAGGCTGCTGGGCGCGTCCGCGCTGGCAGCCGAGTGAGCAGGGGGGCGGGGTTGCGGCGGGTCCTCGCGGCTGGCCGAGAGAGAACAGGGGGCGGGGGTGGACAGCGTTGGAGCGAAGGGGGGGCTGGGGTCTGCGCAGGCACACCGGAGGGAGCAGCCGTGAGGGGGAATCGAGAGAGGGAGGAAGGGAAAGGAGCGGTTAGGGCACAGTAAAGGCGGTTCCGAGGTGGGGGTAAAAAGGGGAAAAACAGGGAGGGTGATATATAATAAAAAAAAAATCAGATATTACAGTATGCTTACCATAGTTAAAATAGTTATGAATGTCCCGACAGTGTGATGTTCAGCATCCCGCTATCGTGCCTTCCAGCATCTTGATAGTAGACCTTTATTGTCATTTGACAATCCTATAAAAGGAGGTCATCCTCCAATGTTTTAAGGGTTAACGTAGGCCACAAAGAGGTTAGAAATGGACACTAGAAGACTAGTAAAAGGAATCTGAGAGTTCTAAATATCTAAGAGAGACTAAGGGAGTTTCTCTTACCCCTCCATCCTCACCGATGCCTCCATAAAAACCCCTCCAAAAACCAACACATTGGCCACCACCCTCAAGATCACCATCTCTCTCCACCTATTCCATCACTAAAATAAGTCTCTCAGGTTACGTTTGGTACCGGGATATAAATAAAGAGGATAGAGATAAGTCATCCTTCGTGACTATCCCTATTCTTATTATGTTTGGTTTGAGTTAGGGTAGATTTAGAGGATAACCTTATTATATGTTTGGCATGACAAAGATTAATTTAAGGATAAATATATATTTTTGTATTTATACTTTTGTAATAACTTATATTATATTTTTATAAATTTCTTCTTGATAAATTTACATAATCATATAATAAATTTAAAATATCATTAAACACGTAATAGAGATTAATTTGGAGTGGAAATGTCAAAAAACGTAAAAATCGAACCTCCATTTAAATAGGAATTTTGACTAAACCTTTTATCATAGTGAGTCTGTTGAAAGTTGAAACAAACCGGGCATTGATTTCTTCTTAAAAAATATAATTAAACACGTAGCCAGACACTCCCAAGTACCCTACCCAGGCCTCCCATCTCCCTTTCCCCTCACGCCCCCGCCGTCTTACCTGATCTCCAACCCCCGGCGAGCCCGCAGCTGTAGGAAATCCCCCTTTGCACCCAGCCTCCTCCATGCGATACTGCTTTGGCTCGCCCAGATGATGGCTCCGTGCAGACCGTCCTCCCCCCGTGGCTAGCTGTCGTGCTCCTCGGTGTCGTCGTCGTCATCCGCCTCGTCGACCTTCTCCCCCTTGGGCTCCTTCACTGTCCATCCCAGAAGCCGCTGCCGACCCTCCAACTCCAAGTGGTCCTTCTTGTCCATGGGCGATGAGGACGAGCCCGGCGCTAGGTCCTCGCCCACGTCGACTCTATGCTTCGGCACCCCCGACCATAGTGACCGTTCCCGCGGTTGCTACAAGATGTTCTTCGTGAAGGACGCCCTCCTCTCCATCGTCGGGCACCAATCTGGCCGGCGCAGCGCATAGACGGCGACCATTCCCCGTCCTCGTCTCTGTGTACCTGGTCTCTGCGTCTCCAAATATAGAATGTTGATTGGGCAAAATATCAATTTCACCCAATTTCAAGCTACCCCCGTCGTCTCCCCCAATTTCACCCTCCTGCACAGCCCTGACATGGCGGCGAGCAGAGCCTCGAGACGGAGCTTCCCCGCTGCCCCCTTCATTGCCCCCTCACTCTGGTCCTTCTCACTCTTGGTCATCGTAGCTCATTGTTGGGCCGTCGCCCCTAGCCCCACTGACACCCTCGACATCACCGTTGCCTTGGAGAAAACCTAGTTTTCTCCTCCGACCGCTTGCCGCAGCAATCTCTCCAGCAGTAGAAGGATGGGCACAGGGGCCACCATCGCCACTCCACCAGCCCGGGTCCAGCGCTGCCATTACGTTGCAGCTCCACCCGCGGGACGCCGTCCACCGCCGCACAAGACTCCAGTGCGAGAGCCCCACCGCCGTGCGAGAACCGCCTGGTATCGTATCCCCGAACGTCTCTCTTATCCCACCAAAAAGAGAGGATGAGTTAACCGCGACTTTAACCCCATTTTTAGGGATAAACCGGATTAAATAATCCCAGGATAACATAAAATTTATGTAACTACTAAACAGAAGATCAGGGATAAATCAGGTTTATCCCTCCTTATCCCCCTACCAAACAGGGCCTCAAGGTCTCAAACCTTTTCCTAGGAATCCTTCTTCCCTAGCCATCGTAGACGAGAGTGCTAAGGAGTTTTCTCAACAAGTTGCAATTGGAGGGAACACTTTGGAGTCTACCGAGGAGCCAACCGAAAACCTCCCAGCAATGCACCAAGATGACCCACTGTACCAAGATGACCCACTGTGGGGACATCTAGAACTACGCATGTCACGACCCGGATTTTAACATGCACAGCGGAAGATAATCCGGCGTCGTAACCCTTGAAATATATCGGTTTGGAGCAAAGCAAGATCGAATTCCAATAAATAACTCCAATAATTCTATCCAAATTGTCTCCAAGAAATTACAATTTAAATACCCACATTGAACAAATAATTAATTAACTCTTCCAATTCCAAAGCACCACTACGCTTCTGCTGCGCTAAACCTGTAATCCTGAAAAATATTAAAGATTGGAAGGGGTGAGTCACACAGACCCAGTAGGACTTACACCCAACCACCCCCACTATAATAAACAAGTCCTAATGATAATAACAATATAAACCCCAAGCAAAATCAGATTATAACAACCATAAGTAAAGTTAATTATCAAGGTTCAATTAACTAAATAAGATGTTTTTCTACCCATTGTATAGAATAACATGATTCACCAATGTACTACGGTTCTAATCATGACATAACCACATTTAACATAACTATATATGCACCTATCACAAGGACTTATTATAAAGATGAATCAAAACGCAATAAATCACTAATCTACATGCAATAATGAAGTCAACACTAATTTATTTGTCTGAGTAAAACACATGCTTCACTTGGACATTGTAGCTATGTTCCAGGACTAGCACCAGATTTACCATATAGTAGAATGTAACATATAGTAACTAAATCCCATAGTACACCTAGGCAGGGGTGTACTTAGGATGAACCGCGGTATCCGGGATCGAAGGATGCTCCGGACTGTTCTATTTCATCCGCTGCCCACGGGCCACTAACCATAGTCTGGTGAAGTGCAAATCACATTACAAAATGCAGCACACTGCATCAACTACATCTCACAAGCTGAAGGCATATAATACTCAGACATACACCAATTAATCCAATTAGACATGCTAAGAGCAAACTGACATAAAATATAACTATATGCAACCTTATGCAATGACATAATTAAAAAGTCTACAACTACACCTACATGCATGTTGAGCCATAACTAACCAATCTAATGCACAACTAATAAGGCAATGCACTATTCTAAAATCATGCAATCTACTATGAATTAACATGCCATGCAATTGATTGAATTAATTATGTTCAACTTACTTATATTAAAACAACTCTAAGCTTTCTATTAATTAACTCTAAATAATTATAGTTGGTTCATATATATAACTTAAATCAGGATATACATATACTTAAGATCATGATATGCTACAATTTAAATTACATAATTAAATGCACTCAAAACTATGATAATTCATTTTTAAATAAACATCTAAGTGTAAACAACTAGATTAACTTCTAATGGAGATTAAGCACACAACTAAACCCATCTACTAACTAAATATATTTTTCTAACCAAAATTAACTAATCATATTTTAACATCTTAATCAATATATTTAAGATGATAAGAGATAGTTGAGATGCCTACCTGACCGGCGACGAATTAATTAAAGTCCAAGAATAACCGGTTAACAATCTGTCAAGATGAATAAATAGCAATTAAACAAAGATTAGAGAAAAGAATAATAGATAGAAGAGAGGGTATTGAGGAGAGAGAGATATATATGCGTTAGAGGGAGAGAGAGATAGATAAGAGAGATATGAGAGAGGAGAGAGAGGCCGCAGAGAGGGGGGAGAAGAGGTTGGCGCACCGGGGGGGCGCACGGGGGCGCACGCGCGACGCCCAGGCGCGGGCGCCGGCGGGCTGGCGCCGGGCGGGCGGCGTCGGCGTTGGTGGGAGGCGGCGGCGGCGCCGCAACCGGGCGGCATTGTCACGCGGAGGCCGGCGGAGGCGGATGGAGGCGGGGGTGGTGGCGACCGCGGGAGGTGCCGGCGCGGTGTGGCCGGGTGGCGAGCGTGGCCGGGAGGCCGGCGGAGGGCGCAGGCGGGCAGCACCGGCGACCGGGTGGCATGGAGAGGCTGGCCGGCTGCGACAGACGTCGCGGAAGCCGGTGGAGGGCGCGTGCAGACGCGCGGCGGCCGGGGTGTGTGCGCAAGGAGAGAAGAGGAAGAAGAAGGAGGGCGGTCGCTACTTGCGCTCGCGGAAGAGGAGAAGAAGGAAGGAGAAGGAGGGTGGCGCGGGGCTGCTGCACGCGCACTCGCGGGAGAGAAGAGGGAGGCGAGGGTGTAGGGCTGCTGTACGCGGGAAATAAATAGAGAGGGGGGGAGGGAGAGTCCGACCGGGATTGGGGAAGAGAGGTAGAGTTCGATCGGGAGAGGGGAAGTCGAATTCGATCAGGAGAGGGAAAGCAGAGTTCTAATGGGAGAGTAAAACTAATTAAAATATTAAATATTCAAATTATAATAATAAAATAAAAAAATCAAAACATTACAACGCATCAGCACCAGTTTCTTCTTTATTCTCATATATATCTACTTCCCGTTTCATTTTCTTTACATTTTGATTTGCATCTTGTGCCATGATAGTCTAGCATATATTTGCATTATCATTCATCCATAAGCATCTAGAAACGGGATTAGGAGTTAGTCCTAATCTAGTTAGTGTTATTCCATTTGTTGTTTTCATGTTTATTATGTACATGGCAACACATATCTCCTAGTTCTCATCCTCATTGCATATTTTTGTTTGTTTTCATTCGAAAATTACAGGAAAAATAAGATCTCCCAAGATCCTTTCTTCTGGTTAGCTGAAGAGAAGAAAGATATAATTCGCACATCTCCCCATCAAAAGTACACGGTCAACAAACTCAACACTAAGCACTTCATTTTCATTTCTATTTTTATTTTAGAGCTCGTAGTTTATGGTGACCACTTTGCTTTTTTTTCCCTTTCTAGATCTTCGTCATCACCCGCTTTCTTCACCACCTTCTTTCACACAATCTGTATCGGTTCTTCAACATCCAAGTGACATCAAGAGTCGAAAATTCAGAGTTCAAGGTGATGTGGAACAAAGAGGGGAATGTGTCTATTTAAGCACCCATGAGATGACCTCATTCGAGAAAAATTCATGCTCACATCTGTCACGACCCGGATTTTTAACATGCACATCGGAAGATAATCCGGCGACGTAACGGAAAAGGATATCGGTCTGGAGCCAAATAATACCAAAATTCACAATCCAATTAAATAATTCCAAACTTTACAACATATTAACACCACAAACAAACACCTATCTAAACAAATTAAATACCAACATTTAATGATACTCCACTAGTTCCTCGAATTCCATAGCACCACTACGCTTCTGCTGTGCTAAACCTGTAATCTTGAAAATATTAACAACGGAAGGGGTGAGTCACAACAGACTCAGTAGGACTTACACCCGAACTACCCCACTATAATAATGATTCTAGTGGTATGATAGAATAATAAGCCTAAAAATCGGATTTAATACATAGGGTGTAAACTAATTATATATCTTTAATTAATTGATTACAAGATCATTCTACTACCCCATATGATGACATGACTCTAAATGCATTAAAACTGACATAACCTACACATTAGACTACTCTGGGTATGCCCAGAACACATAGACCTGACATAAAACCAATGACACATCTAGAACACTAACATCTATGTCAACATACACAACTAAACACCTGTCTGAGTAAATTTCATGCTCCATCTGATAAAATGTAGTCACATCACAAAACTAGCACCAGATTTACCATATAGTAGGAAGTAACATATAGTAACTAAATCCCATAGTACCCCATAGGCAGGGGAGTACTTAGGATGAACCGCGGTATCTGGGATCGAAGGATGCTCCAGATTCAACTAATCTCCGCTGCCCACGGGACACTAACGTAGTCTGGTGAAGTACATTTCCATCACAATGCAGCTCACTGCACTAACCACATTCAACACCATGCAAGCATATAATTAAGCTCAGACAGTAAAACATGAACATTTAAATTGGCAATTCAAACATGAAATACATAGATAAACACCCATGGTTCTATGCACCACATATTTGCATACCATACCACAATCTAACATGAACTAATGCATATACATGGAATCATGCAATTTATAACCTAAACATAACAATTACATGCTTAAACAGAACCATCTATCTAATAAAAGAAAATAAACTAAATTCTAACCACATTATGCCTAAACTTTACAACGGCTTTTTATCAAATCGGAATATACATGATTAAGGTTATCGTGATGCAAAACATACTAGACTAGCTAGATTAAACATATACAACCTATCATGATGACCAGCATACTTGAATAACCGAATTAATCTAAGCATGCACGATCTAGACAAATTAATCTAACTCTAACTAAACATGCTAATAAATCCAAAACAGCCCATTAATTACAATCTTCTAATCCTGGTGATCTAAACATGATTCTTACGGTTTAATCAAATATATTAGAGTGCTAAGAATAGCCGAGACGCCTACCTTGACGGCGACGGCGAACGGCGCATGGAATTCCAACGGAATCGATCCGGGTGACGAATATGCCGCAGTCCACGACGGCGATATAAAGCCGAATCGAATGATATCATGATAATCTACTAGCATAAGAAAGAATAGTGAATAAATAATAGAGAGAATAGAAGAGAGAGAGAGAGGCGATATGAGAGAGAGGGCGATAGGAGAGAGGAGAGAGAGACCGGCGGAGGGGGGGGATATACCGCGTGAAGGGGGGGGAGGTGTGGCACACGGCGGGCGCACACCGCGCGCGGGCGCGCGGAGAGTGGCGCACGGATGGCGCAGCGGGGCGCACGCGCGGGGAGGCCGGGCGCGGGCGCCGGCGGGGAGATGGCGGCGGCGGCTTCGCACGAGGGCGGGCGGCCGTGGACGGCGGCGACCGGCGGAGGGCGAAGGCGGTGGGCGGCGGAGCTAGGCGCGCACGCCCGCGGCGGTGGCGGGCGTAGGCGGGGCCGGCGGCGGCGGCGGCGCTGCGCGCGCTCCCACGCGGAGGAAGGCAGCACCGGGGGGGGGCTCGGGCGATGGCGGCGGCGGCGGCGGCGCTGCAACCGGCGGCGATGTGCAGGTGGGTGGCGAGCGTGGCCGGGAGGCCGGCGGAGGGTGCAGGTGGACGGTGGGGTGGCGCGCGGTGTAGGCTGGCAGCGTGGAGGGAGACGGGCGGCGAGCGGTGGGCAGGTGCGGCTCGCACGGCTGCTGCTGGCGGACGGTGCGGCGGGTGGGCGACGGCTGGGTGCAGGCGGACGTCCGGCGGACGGCTGCCGCGGCTGGGCGGTGGGCAGGCGGCGTCGCGGGGCGGCGCTGCCGCGGTCGACGGCGGGGGTCGCGGCGGACGGCGGCCGGTGACAGCCGCGTGGGCGCCGGCGGCAAGCTGCGGCGGCGGAGGGAGACGCGGGCAGCGTCGCGGGCGGCGGCTGCGTCCGAGGGAGGGTGGCCGGCGGAGGGTGCAGTGAGGCGCCGCTGGCGGCGCTGCAACCGGCGGAGGGAACGCCGGACGGCGGCAGCGCGAGGGAGGTCCGGCGGTGCGGCGATGTGCGGCAGCCGGTTGTTGCACGCGCGGAGAGGAGGAGAAGAAGAAGAAGGAGGAGGAGGAGGAGGAGGAGGAGGAGGAGGAGGAGGGCGGGGCTGCTGTCGGGTGCGCCCGCGGAAGAGGAGAAGAGGGAGGCGGGGCCGGCTGCTGCTGTGTGCGCCCGCGGGTGGAAGGTAGGGTGCGGGAGGGAAAAGATACGTAAATAGAGGGGGAGAGGGAGTCCGACGGGGACTAGAATTAGATTTCGATCCAAAGAGGAGTAGGCGGCGGTTAAGAAAGATTATCGGGAGGGAGAAAAATTTGGAAATAAATAAAGGAGAAAAGTAGAATATAAATAAAACTCATAATAATTATAATAACTATATTTTTTTGTTTTTTTATTTTTTTAAATAGCCGAGGTATTACAACATCTTTTGGTGACCATGATGGGACATCTTGTTCTAGAGGGTCTTGCTTTTTTCATTGTTCGGATCAAGATTTATGTTTGAGTCATTTTTATTTTACTTACATTTTTATTTTTAGTCATTGCACTTTACCTTTAGTTAAGTTATTGCACACTACTTGCTCATTGCGTGAGCTCTCACATCTCGACTCCCACGTTACCATCGTTTACTACTCTGTTCATTCCATGAATGGTACATTTTTGGTTCTCACAAGAACCTTTTCCTCCTTATCTTCGTCTGCTATTAAATTTTCAGCATTGCATCGGTCCCCCATGTGGACTTCCTTCTTGCATGGAGCTGTGCACTATTTTCTGGTCTACTAGACGACCCGATAGTAGGACATCAGACATCCTCCTATCAAACGATCTAAAATTTGAGCTCTGTAAGCTCACCCTTTCTCCTGGCTCCTAAGCGAGCCTAGTTCATTTTATAGTTTATTTACCTGCACCAATACCTTTATTTTTGGTCTTCCTACCTTTTTCATCTCGCTCTAGTCCCCGCGTGGACTCCTTTTTTGTGCACGGTTGATTGCATAGTTCCCTTTTTTTTTTCCTTAATGACCCAGAGACAGGACCTCATTATCGGGATGTCTTCTTCCAGAGCTCTACGAGTCCCACACTTTGCCGGCTCCCGCGTGAGCCTTGTTTCATTTCTAGTTCTTCTATTTACTTCATTTAGTCATTTACATCACTAGCCTTTAAGTTCATTTCACACTGTTTGGGACCTCTCTTTTGCTACTCTATTTTTTATTTACTTCATCATTGCCTGATGGTCTAATAGCAATTTGGGATGTCAACGGTTATCGATTATCCGATTATCTGACCCGTTCGTTAATTAACGAACAGTTAATGAATAGTTTAAATTTTTCGAATGAGTTATCCGTGTTCGTCTACCGATTAACCGTTATCTTAGCGGATACGATCATGGATACACCATAAACTGATCCCAAAAATCGTTATCCGTATTCGTTAATTAATACATAATACAATAACTCACAATTTATGACATCTAAGCATATATATGTCCCATCTAAAAAATCTTATTGTTCTTAACTCACCGGTTCACCCTCCTCCTTGAGATCTCAACATTGCTACAAATCGACTGTCTCATATTTTATGTTGGACATGCATTATTTTGCATATATAACTAAGATTTTTTACTATCTCACGTTTTGTGTTGCATCTAATTATTTACTGCAGACTCAAAAATCATTTTTACTATAGATTTGTAAATTATTTTTTTGTATCTCATGTTTTGTGTTAGATATATAATTAAGATTTTGCTTCCACTTCATTGTTATAAATAGATGTTTTTAATTGTAATGTATTTTTATGTGTATTTTCATCGGTAAAATTATCTTTACTTTTTATTTTGCTAGGTCGTATCATACATATGTTATCTCTTTATATATTCGATAACCGTCCGTTATCCGACCATAAATCATTTTTAAGCGGATAGAACAATGCGGTTCGCGGATACACCCGATACCGATAGTTAACGAACAGTAAGTAAATACACCTTTTTCTTATAAGATACAAATACGGATAATATTATTATTCGATCCGTATCCGACCCGTTGACATCCCTAATAACAAGATGCCAAATGTCGCCCCATCCGGACATCTAATTTTCTAGAAACTTTAGTTCAATTTAGTTTCTAGTTTTCTTCGATAGTATTACTTGTTTTCCATCCTTAGTCGTTATTTGAAGTTAAAGACTTGCATTCTCAAGTGTTTAGTTGTTGTTATTACTTGTCTTCTTTCTTTTATCATCGTCATCATCTATTTTAATTGTTGATCATTGTATTATTTCTCTTTATTATTATTTGACTTCTTATTCACTTGTATTCGAACATTTAGTGGAGAGCAGTTAGCCTCTTGAACTCTTCTAACTGTTCTTTTTCAACTGTTTTCTATTTAAGTGCACAATAAAAGTAGATCTCGGTATTTGTGTTTGTGTAATAAATTTAATTTAATCTCTTAATCACGCTATTTTTTTTTCTAGAAATAGAAGTGACTCCGGTCTGATGTATGACATCCAGAGACTAAAAATTGATTAAAATATATAAACTTTATGTTTTTGACTATGTGAATAAGGCCAGTCATACTGTTTTCTTCCTTTGTTCACGTGTTTTTCTTTTCTTTTGGAAGAAGCAATGATGAACACGAACCTCGCATGTAAACAGCGCGTGCGTCGATGGTAAACTCGGTCCCTGGGTTAACAGATACAAATATCGGTGGCCTTAGCAGATATAAGTTTTTAATCGGTAGGCATATATAGTTAGTAGTAAAGTTTGATTCGGTAAAAATTTTGAAATGCAAAAAAATTTAATTTTTATAAATGTGATAAGAAATTTGATTAAATATCTACTTTGGAATATATATAAAGTATAAGATGCTAAGTTTCTCAACTTTGAGAACAAATTTTTTTTGGGGGACTCTGGTATGGTTTCCTGTTTTTTTTTCTTTTCCTTTCATTCTCCGTTTCGCTTCCTGTTTTATTTTACTTTTGTGTTCCAGAACCTTATTCTAACTGCGACTCTCTAGAGGGTTCCACGAGTTCCCCCAGTGTTCTTTCTAGTTTCTTCTCGACAACTCTGGTCCTCTTTGGGGTTTATTGGGGTCGTGTTTTGGTGCCCGTTCCATGCACCTTCCCTTCGGCCCTCTGTGCTATGTCATCATCCAACTTGGATGAGGAACATATCCTCTCTAAATTTCAGAAACTTCTCAATCCGTCTCCACCCCAGCCTCCTTTTCGCCTCGATCATCTGCCCTCTTCTGATGACTGTAAATGGAAACGAAGTCTGATTCTCAAAGTCCATTCTTATTCTAAACCCCGACCGGCTGGCTTGAAAGAATGGGTATGTAAGATGTGGAATCCTATATCTCTGTGGTCCCTGTTGGATTATCCTAATGATACATTCCTTTTGATTTTTCACTCTGAGGACGAGGTGGATAAGGCATGCCGACGAACCCCGTGGTTTTTCAATTCGGACCTTCTGCTAGTGGAGAAGGCTAAACCATTCACTGCTCCGTCGGAATACTCTCCCACTATGGGTGATATCTGGGTACGTATATATGATCTACCTCAAGAGTTGCTAACTACGGATCTTATTATGCAACTCGCATCACAAATAGGTATTCCATGGACTCCTCATCCGGATATTCTTACATCTTGGAGTCTTTTTGCTCGGATCAAAGTCCGCATCAATATCCTGGATCCATTACCTACGGAGGTGGTAATTCTTTTCCCGGATGGGTCTTTGAGAGCTTTTGAGATAGCTTATGAACATATTTCTCGCTTTTGTTTCTTCTGCGGGCGATTAGGCCATGATCATGGGAACTGTCGTCAGTTGGAGTCATTAAATTCCCTTATCACCGCCGACCTTCCCAAGGAGCTTCAGGAACATATGAAATCACAGCTGGGTTTTCATTATGGTGACTAGTTATCTACTGCAGGCAGGGAGGCTTGTGGTGGGAAGTGCCCACCTCACAACTCATCTTCTGGGTCCTTCACTTTGCGTCTCATGCACAGCAATCAACCACTTCTTGTATGTCTCAACCGGTGTTTCTGGCTTTGCCGGCTCCTTCTGAGGAGGTAATGGTTCAACAGTCCAATTTTCCTCCACTGCAGATTACTACCGAGCATAGTAAGGCTGGTAAAAGGCTATCTATGGATTGTTCCACCTTTAGTTCTTCTACATCCACCATGAATGTTACTGCTACATGTTTAGGTACTGTTTCTAGTACCGATAGCTTGACAGGTTCATTGGACCATACTATGTGGCATCCACTGCCAGTTTCAATGGGGCCAATTAGTTCAATTGATAATGCATTGGTTAGACCAAGCCTATCTTCTCTTAAAATTCCGATGAAGAAGTTAGGCCTCAGAGATAAATCCAAATGGAAGCATTTTACTCAAGCTATTAAGCACTCCATCAACGTTCATGATGCAGGTCTAGTCCCGGTCAAGGTTGAGGCTTCAATTCCTAATATCATGAATGCTGGGGTTATGGCAACTAACCCTATACAACTGCCCACATCTCAATGAAGATACTGGCGTGGAATTGTCGGGGTGGGAACGGACACTCGACAATTCGACACGTTGATCGTCTAGTCCGTTCAATCAATCCATAGGTATTTTTTATTTCTGAGACTAAATGTTCACTTTTGGTCAGCAGGGAGTTTTTTTCTTAAAGATGTATCAAGAACTATTTCATTGTGCCTTCTATTAATAGAAGTGGTGGTTTATGGCTATGGTGGGATGACCTTATTCATCTTCAAGTTTTATTTTCGGATCCCTCCTGGATTGGTGGTGTCATTTCAGACTCGGATATGAATTCCCCTTGGTTTTTTGTTGCTGTTTATGCCCCCATTTCTTATACCGCTAGGAGGGACATGTGGGCTAAGATCACTCTTTCTATTAAGGACCATAATTTGCCTGTTTGCCTTATTGGTGACTGGAACTGTATCCGTTCACCTAGGGAGAAGAAGGGGGAGCTAAGCCTATTACATCTCATTTACAACATTTTGAGCAGTTTATTCAGTCCAATAATCTCCTGGAGGTGCGTAATGATGGGCTCATCTATACTTGGACCAATAGACGATCCTTTCAGTTTAACATTAGAGAGAAATTGGATAGATGTATTACTTCGGATTCATGGCTGCTTCTTTACCCCAAGGTCCAATTGCACACCCTCCCATGTTATCATAGTGATCACTCACCACTTTATCTAAATACCACTCCTCTGGATCGTCTCAAGCAGTATAGTTTTCGGATGGAAGCTAACTGGTTAAAATTGTCTTCCTTTCATGATTTGGTGGATTTTTCTTGGAAACATTCTGTCTCATTAATTCAAAATTATGAGGCTAAAATGAGAGTGATCCGTACAGATATGTCTTCCTGGAGACGGACAGTGTTTGGTAGCCTTAAAAGCCAAATTCAGTCGACTAAAGCTAGACTAATATCCCTACAACAGTTACCTTTAACTCCACAGGTGATGGAAGAAGAATTTCAGTTAGAAAAATTTCTTGTTTGGCTGGAAGACTCGGAAAATATTTATTAGAAACAAAGGGCTAAAGCATATTGGCACACGTCTGGAGATAAATGCACTAAGTTTTTCTTTACTAGAGTCATGAACAGAAGGCGATGGAATCAGATTTTGGGGGTGTACAGGTTGGATGGATCGTGGCCCACGGCTGTGAAGGATATTAAACATGTATTTACTGCCTATTTTCAGAAGCTTTTTCATGCTGATCACTCTCCTATGCCTGTTAATTTTTTTGCATCTTTGCAGCTGCCCCGCATTACACAGGATCAGGCGGACTTTTTATTGACTTCTCCTTCCATGGAGGATGTGCATCATGCTTTGCTTTCTATGAAACCAAATAAGTCTCCAGGCATTGATGGGCTACCACCTTTATTTTTCCAACATTATTGGTCTCTCTTAAAGGATGATGTTTATTCTTTTATCAAATACTTGTTTGACACGGGTCATATACCATCTGCCTTGAACCACACCATTATTACCCTTATTCCTAAAAAGGAGAGAGCTGTTCTACCAGAGCACTTTAGGCCGATCAGTCTGTGTAATGTTCTTTTTAAAATCCTTACTAAAATTCTTGCAGTAAGAATGAAATCTCTGCTATCAGGACTTATCTCTCCACTCCAATCTGCTTTTGTTCCGGGCAGGACTGGGATTGACAATGTTGTTATAGTCCAAGAAATTCGGAATGCTTTTAGATGGTTCAGGGGCAAGGTGGGCTGTTTTATGGTTAAACTAGATATACATAAAGCATATGATCGACTTTCATGGAATTTTCTGACTTCTGTGTTGAGTAAATTTGGTTTTCCTGATCATCTAGTCCACTTAATCATGAATTGCACCAAATCAGTATCGTATTCCATAAATCTAAATGGTCATTATTCTGATAGGATTTTTTCTTCGCAAGGTATTAGGCAAGGTTGCCCTCTTTCACCGACTTTGTATCTTTTATGTTCTGAAGTTTTATCCTCCATGCTGTCTCAAGCGGTGTAGGATAAGTTGCTTTCAGGTGTCAAAATTGCAAGGGGAGGGCCAATCATCACACACCTAATGTTTGCGGATGACTTAATCATTTGTGGAAAGGCGACTGAGGAGGAAGTTCAGAATTTAAGACGCATCCTTCAGGTATATGAATCTTTGTCTGGACAAGGTATTAATTGTCAAAAATCAAAGATTTGTTTTAGTCGAAATGTATCACCTGCTATATGTGCTAGAATTTGTAATATCACTGGATTTCAAATGGCATCTAAGCAGGATCTGTATCTCGGTATTCCATGGGATCCTAAGGGTGGTTGGCTGTCATATTTACAAAACTTGTACTCTTCTTGTCAGGCGAAAATGGCTGGGTGGAAAGCGCACCTCCTATCCTCAGCAGGTAGGACGACTCTAATTAAATCTATTATAGCCCATTTGCCATTATATGCTATGTCTGTTTCCAAGATGCCTGTGCAGTTTTTACAAAAACTTGAACAACTTCAGAGGAATTTTTGGTGGGACCACAAGACACCATAGCAGAAACGTATTCATTTCTCTAATTGGAAAGTTATCCAACAGCCTAAGTTCTTCGGGGGGATGGGAATTCGGGATCTTATTACTTTGAACAAAGTTATGGGCATGAAGTTATTATGGAATTTTTTACATAAACTTGACTCCTTATGGGTTCAACTTCTTACTCATCGATATCTCAGGACATCCAATATTTGGCAAGCTAGATTTAGGTGTACAGATTCACCTGCCTGGCAGTTCATTCTTCATGCTAGACACCATATGTTGAAAGCTGGTCTTTGGAAGGTCAAGGATGGATCGGAAATTCTTATTTGGCAACACCAGTGGCTTCCGGACGGTAAAGGCCCTTTAAAATCCAGATTTCAAGGAGCCCACTTCTTTGGTCAGGTCAGAGATCTCATCATTAATGGTTCTTGGAATAAACATCTTATTTCATTCTGGTTTGATCAGAAATCTACTCAACATATTATCCAGACTCCTATCCATTCTTATTTGGAGAAGGATACTTTAATTTGGCCCTTTACAGTCGATGGAAAATTTACTCTTAAATCAGCTTATCGGGTCTTACAGGAAAATCTTCTTCCACCTGGCCCTTCAGATCGAGCTATTTGGCGAAAGTTGTGGCATCCCAAGGTAGGGAAATATTTGCCCCAAAAAGTACTTATGTGTCTTTGGAAAATTTTATCCGGTAACTTACCTACTAATTCGGAGGTGCATAGGATATGTTTATGGGTCAATCCTATATGTCAGGTTTGTTCTATGTCCCCCGAATCTGCAGAACACATTTTCATCCATTGTCCCCGAACTCAGGCTGTTTGGTTACTATCCCCAATTAGTAATAATTCTACTTGGCGGTTTTCTTCACTTACAGAGTTGTTTTCTTGTTGGTTAGATTGGATTTTATCTAACGACTCTTATTTGGCATCTATGGGCATCCTAGCATTATCTACTATTTGGCATATTTGGAAGGCTAGATGCCGAATTTCTTTCCAGCAACAATTTGATACTCCTCAGCGAGTTTTTGCACAGGCTTCTGATTCTGCTTCTACTTGGTTAAAATTGGGTCTGCCACTCCTATGTGAACCAAGGCAAATTTGGTCTCCACCCCCTCTTCTTGAAGATTAATGTAGATGGTGCTCTTTCAGTTACTGCAGGGGCAACCGGTTTGGTTGTTAGAGATGAGAAGGGCGTGGTAACCTTTTGGCAGACTACATTGTTTCCAGCTCAACATCTGGAAGTTCTTGAAGCTCAGGCAATTCTTCAGGCTTGTTTATGGGCTTCCTCTTCTTTGAAACAAATCTTGATTGAAAGTGATGCAAAGGTGGTCATCGATGCCATTTCTGGTGAAGGATTAATGCCATGGAGATCTCAACACATTATTCTGGAATGTATTTCTGTTCTCCATCAATTTCCTCATGTTTCTGTTGTTCATGTTCCTCGGTCATGTAATTTTGTAGCGCACTTGTAATATTCTGGGTTGGTGTGATCATAGGCTTTGGTTGGTGGTGTAAAACACATGGATTAAGTCATATATCTAATATATTGACTAGTCTATATTTACATATAATTGGTGTAGGTCTGGGTACCTATTTATTTAACATCTAGGGCCTTCTGGCTATCCGATTTGGCGAATGATGGGGTGTCTACTGAGTCGTCGTACTCATCCCAATCCTCTTATCAATTTTCAGGTAATCAGGTTTGGCGCAGCAGAAGCGAGGTGGATTGATTCCCAAGAAAGCAAATTGGATGATTCTTGTAATTTAGATGGTAATTAGATTTGTTTAGATTATAGCATAGCAATGTATTTAATTTGATTCGTGGATGTATAAACTGGGACCTAGTTGTCTTCATTTTTCCCAAACCGATGTTTTTACGGGGTTAATTTTCCCCGGTCGCGTCGTCGGATTATCCCGCTGTGCAAGTTAAAAATCCGGGGCGTGACAGCTTGGTATCAGAGCATTAACTCGGCCTTAAGGTCTATTTTGACCAGCCCGAGTTTATAATATCGGTTTGGATGAATTAGAGTCGATCATCTTGAATTATTGGACCTAGGCCTGAGTGACAATTAGAACTACACATTGAGGTTGGAATCTTCTATTGTTAGGTGACCTTAATATTAGATTGATATGTTAGATTAGAAGGAGATAGATGGAGATATCAGGTAGGTAGATTGATGAAAGAGTGATGAGATATGTGGATAAATAATAGCTAAGTTGATTGTTGGAAGTGTAGTTACAAAGATAGATAGATTGGTAGATAGATAGATAGAGTAGTTTGATATATAGTTAGATAGATAGATATGTTTAGAGGAAGCAGTATAGATTGATAGATAGAATGATAATTTGATTGATAGATAGAGAAGAATAGATTGATAATTTGATAAGATTGATAGATAGAATGATAGTTTGATAGATAGAAAGTTAGATAGATAGATCGGTAGAGGTAGATATGTTAGAAAGAGTAGTAGATGGATAGATAGATTAGAATGAGAGGAATAGTTAGATAGATAGAATGATAGGTGTACCGTTGGATTGGAGTATGTAGACACCATCATCTTCATCTTTTCGGTAAGTCTTAATTAGAAATTTCGGGGTCGAAATTTATTTAAGGGGGGTAGAATGTAATATTCTGGGTTTTTTGTAATGTTATTTAGATTATTATCGTAGTGTTTTAATTATTTACGTATTGTGCTTAAATTATTTTTAAGACGTTTATATAGATACGTAAGTGTTTTTTTTATTTATATTGTGTCTTATTAATTTTGTAGATCGTTACATTTTAATTATAATAGTGTTAATTATTTATTTAATATCTCCTTAATTTTATCTCTCTCTTTCTTAATTACATACAATCTTATTAATAATTTTTTTTTTCTGGCATGTTACGTTACTTTGCTTACGGCTGTGATCTCTATCTTGCCGAAACCATCGCCTTCTATTTTGCGCTCTCTCTCTATCTCTCTCTCTCCCTCCCTCCCCCGGCTCTCTCTCTCTCCCTCTCTCTCTCTCTCCATCGTGCGACCGCGCCTCCGCGCGGCCTCCTCCCCGCCGCACGACTCCCGTGTGGTGCCGCCTCGCCCATCCGTGTGCATGCCTGCGCGGCCGTGCGCGTCGTCCACCCGCCAGCCCTACAGCGCCATGCGGCGCTACCCCTTGCAGCACCACGCCACCTCCATGCCGCCTCTGTCGCCGGCCGAAGCCACAGCCCCGCCTCGCGAGGTCACCCGCTCGCGCGAGCCCACGCCACCCCCGCCGGTCTCGCGTCCGCCCCGTGCCATACGGCCACCCACCCGCGCTCGATGCCTCACCCCCATCGCTCGTCGAGCCCGCCGCCCGGCCGCTGCGCAACCGCGCGTCGCCGTCCCGCCGTCGCCCATGGTCGCCGTCCCACCCTCGCGCCGCCCGCCGTCGCCTCGCCCCGCCGGCCGCACAACCCCGTCGGCCGCCCACGCGTGAGCGCGCACCAACGTCGCCCGTGCGAGCCCGCGCCACCCCTCGCCGGTCGCCGCGTGAAGCCTCCCCGCCCGGCCGCCATCGCCGTCCCGCCTCCTCGCCGCCTCGCCCACCGGTGCCGTTGCCCACCAACGCGCCCGTCGTCGCCGCCCACCCGCGCGACGCCCTCCGTCGACCCCCCCCCGGCCGTCGCGGCCCGCCGGCGCCCGCCTCGCCGCGCGGCCACCCGCCCGCATCAGCCGCCTCCGCGAGCGCACCGCCGCCCGCGAGCGCCGTGCGCCGCCCGGTCCCCGCCGCTCGCCGCTCACCGCCGCGCGCCGTGCGCCAGCCGGCCCCCGCCGCTCTCCACCGTGCGCCACCTCCCCATGGACCGCCGGTGCACCCCGCCCCTATTGCCGCCGTGAGCTCCTCTTCTCTCTCTCCTATTCTCCTTCTCTCTCTTGATTATCGATCATATAATCCCCCTTATTTTCCCTCTCCATTGATCCGATGGCATAACCCCCCCCTACCATTCTAATTGTATTTTCCAGTAGCTTTGGAGAAGGGAGAACCCCGTCTTGTTTGAGTGATTTGATTTGTGCGCTGCGTTCTCGACGTCCGGTATCGTTTTCGACTGCCGATCCCCATCTTTTCCTACGCCGATCCGGTAGGCATCCTTGATGTGTCAACTACCATTAAAATTCATACTTTAATTCTCCATGATCCGTAGAGTTGACCTTTTGATTAAAGGGTGTGTAGTTACATTTTTACATAATTTGTGAGTTAACATGGGTTAGATAGATACATGTGTGTAGTATCTTGTGATATATGTTTATGTCTCTATTATGTGTATATGAGATCATACCTAGTTAATAGTATAATATGCTTTCTTTTAGCTTGTCATCCTGTTATTTTTTAACATATTTAGATTATGTTAATTTTGCCAAGTAAATTGTGATAGGTTAACAAGATTAGTTGGTGTGGTGATTAATATTTCCAGCATCTAGTTACATTCCTATTTAATCATGTTTAGTTAGTTATATGTGATGTCGTTTCATTTTGGTTCATTTCTAGCATGGTTGTCTAGCATGGCAATAGTTGTGTATATGTTCATTTTATGTTCATTGATTTTGCATATTGGTGGTCATGGCATGGCATGATTGAGATGGATGCTTGATGCATTAAAACTGTGATTGGAAAACTGAGCTACACCAGACTAGTTAGTCGTGACTCGAGGGCAGCGAGGGGTTAGAACCGTCTGGTGTATCCTTCGATCCCAGATCCCGTGGGCATCCTACGTGCCACCACTGCCTAGGTGCACTATGGGATTTCGATTAGTATATGGTAGTTATATATGATAGATCTGGTGGTAGCTGGTTGAGATGGCAAGACGACGCATTCCTTGCTAATGAAAATATGTGTAGAGGATGTATGCATCTATTAGAGGATAGGTGCATCTGTGTGAATGTGATCCTTATTAGATGATAGTTGCATTATTGCATGGTATGGTATAGGTGGTTTAGTGATGTATTTCATTTTGTCAATTATCATGCATGTTGTGTTGCATGGTGTATATGCATGGTTTGTTTCATTTGTAGTAGGTCATGTTATGAAGCATATAGGTGCTGGTTGGTGTGATTATAGGCTTTGGTTGATGGTGTAAAACACATGGATTAAGTCATATATCTAATGTATTGACTAGCCTATATTTGTATATAATTGATGTAGGTCTGGGTACCTATTTAATTAACATCTAGGGCCTTCTGGCTATCCGATTTGGCGGATGATGGGGTGTCTACTGTGTCGTCATACTCATCCCAATCCTTTTATCAATTTTCAGGTAATCAGGTTTGGCGCAGCAGAAGCGTGATGGATTGATTCCCGATAAAACAAATTGGATGGTTCTTATGTAATTTAGATGGTAATTAGATTTGTTTAGATTATAGCATAGCAATGTATTTAATTTGATTTTGTGGAAGTATTAACTGGGACCTAGTTGTCTTCATTTTTCCCAAACCGATGTTTTAGTGGGGTTAATTTTTCCCGGTCGCATCATCGGATTATCCCGATGTGCTTGTTAAAATCCGGGGCGTGACAGCACTCTTTAGCTAAATGGGCCCTGAGTTCGCTCAGTGAGGCCAAGTTTCCTTCTCCTTTACCTTATACAGTCTCTTATGAACTGTGTAAAGATTTGCAAGGTTAATGTGAGTTTTCCTTTCAATGTTCAAAAAAGAAAAAAAGAGAACAAAAATATCTAAAATGAGCAACTTTCCAAGGATATCCCAACTGGAAACTCAATATAAAAACTTTATGGAACCAAGCAAGGAGTACGCTTAGTAAAGTTCTATATTGTGCTGATGCGTGTTTTAGATATAGTCCGTATTATGTTGTCACATGACAGATAACGTGTTACTATAGATATATATACTTACGTAGCTAATACCTTGTGACTAATTGTTGCGTACAGCCATCAATCTATAGCTTATAATTAATAAATTTGGATTATTTATAGTGCTTTATATCCTCGACTTTTTAAGTAAAACATGAAATTTATAATTTACAATATATTTGATTTAGTAAAGTTCTAACTCGATCAGTGCTTATATATGTCCGAGATAAGTTGTTACCATAGATATATAATTACGTAGCTAATAACTTGTGGCTAATCACTGCAGTCATCAATTTATAACTTAAGCATTGATTCGGTTCTCTCTCTTAATTACTTCGTTGATTTGTTTCCACGCCTGCACTTGCCATAATGTTAAAACCGATTCTCGCATCTTGCTGGAATCTTAATCAATGATCGTTTCTATTTTCTTTCTCGTGCTTTCTCTTGCAAGAAAGATACGTAAAGGTGTAAACACAGTATCGTCGTATATATGCCTGCATATATGTACTCTATATATGCCTGCATATATGTACTCTATATATAGCTGGCTGGTAATGAATTGATGATTAAAGTCATTTTGTAAAATGGATCAGAAGTTAATTTACCCAAAAATTTATGGAACCAAGCTAGGAGTATGCTCGGTAAAGATCTATATTGTGATGATGCGTGTTTTAGACGTAGTCCGTATTATGTTATTACAAATGCTGACAAATTTTGCTTTTCCACTGGTTTGATGTATAGCTACGATTGAAGCGTGTGTACATGACATATAAGTTGTTACTATAGATATATATACTTACGTAGCTAATAACTTGTGACTAATTGTTGCGTACAGCCACCAGTTTATAGCTTATAATTAATAAATTTGGATTATTTATAGTGCTTTGTATCCTTGACTTTTTCCGAAAAACATAGAATTTATCAATATATTTGATTTAGTAAAGTGATTAATTAGAACGACATATCTTATATATATCTGCCATAACAATATATGTTAATATATGTTAATTGTGGCGTTGAAACGTAGGAACTTGTCAGCGTGTATAATTAATACAACGTTTTTTGCGCTGAGTGTGTGTGAGAGAGAGAGAGTTGCAAATTAAAAGGACTTCCCGTCGACCACCCAGAAGTCAAAAGTCAGAAGAGTGATGATAAAAGCTAATGACGAAACTATTTATTTGGGTGCTTCAACAAACTAACTATATAAGCTCTGAAACATGCATCGTCGAATGAGTATATAATGGCATCCCGGCCCTACTTGCGATAGATGACTCCGTTACCCTGTAAAAACTCGTGCAGATCCATGTCGGCCAAGCGGCGAGAGTTGGCTGCGCTGCTGCCGGTCTCGGACCGACCGGAGCCACTTATTAGTTCCCTCTCCTTCCTTGTGTAAGCGGCGTTGGCCTCTTCCTTGGTGCTGAAGCTGCCGATGAAGATGGTCTTCCGGTTCCGCTGGTCGTAAATCTCCGCCAGCCACTTGCTGCCGTAGCGGCACACTCCACCGGACGACGACATTAATTGAGAGGGGGGAGACGTTTGCACGCTGCAAGAGAGAAGTAATTAAGCTACGTGCAAGCGTACGCATGTTCAGCTTAATTTATATGACACCGCCGGCCGGCTGGGCTCGTGCGGATGCGACGTTACTATTAAGCATTGATTCGGTTCTTTCTCTTAATTACTTCGTTGATTTGTTTCCACGCCTGCACTTGCCATAAAGTTAAAACCGATTCTCGCATCTTGATGGAATCTTAATCAATGATCGTTTCTATTTTCTTTCTCGTGCTTTCTCTTGCAAGAAAGATACGTAAAGGTGTAAACACAGTATCGTCGTATATATGCATGCATATATATATGTACTCTATATATAGCTGGCTGGTAATAATCGGTAGAGGATGATTAATTCCGTGCTTTTATATATACTCATGCATGCGTATATATATACTTGGTTACTCCTTAATTAGCGGTACTATAATAGTAATCGCTAAATAGCTGTATGATCAGAGAGAACTAATTAACCGGCCTAAAACACTACCTAAATCATATGCCTGCGTAGTTGGTCATTGAATAAATTTATAGAAGCAGAAGCTTCTCCTATATATTACGATTCTGAACTCGGATTTTTTTTGGGCAAGTGTATATTCCTACAATTAGTTTTTAAGGAAATTAAAATTTAGATAACAACAAAATAATATTAAATATTATTTTAAAATATTATTTTGAAGAGACTACGCATTTTTTTTAGCTTGTGCATATTCCCACAATAAAATTTTTGAGGAAAACAAACTTTAGATAACAAAATATAATAACATTGTAAGTTATCTTTTGAAAAGGCTAATTCATGAAAGTATTTATGTAAAATTTACTTTAGGATGTAAGGAAACGAACCTTTGATGGAATATCATATATATATGCAAGTCAATCTCTATGTAAATATATCTATCCCATCTATATCTTTGTCGTTGTGCTCAGCTCGCGCGAGATCTCTCGTGACTTATGCGCGCGGTAGCATATCTAATTTTAGTTTTCCTTTTTCCTATTTGCTAACATCGTCTCAATATATATGACAAGGAGGTCAAGAACACAGCACAGACCGCAAGGAAGGAAACAACGCTGCTGGTCCCTAGATTAGAAGGATCTCTCATTTAGATTCTGTTCGTTCCGAGTGTACTTGATATACCCTATAAATTTTTTTACTTTGTGTTTAATTGGCGGAGATGTAAAATTGATTTAGTTATCCAATGTAATTTATTTTACATATTAGTAAGGACGAGAGACAGGGGGGGTCTTTCCAATCTAGATTAGCAAGGATAATATTCAATGATAAACTTGATCCAATACGAACCATAAAAGTGTGGAGAAATTATGTTGATACAATTTAGCAGTGAAATAGTTAGCTCATTTTTTTGAAATATTAATCTCTAATTAAATGTGAAATAAATGAAGATAAAAGATCGTCATACTTATTTAAAAAAATATAAAATTACTCAAATTATAGAGGGATCTAGATTTTGAACTATGCTATGAAATGATGATTGGAGTTATGTGTGGCACCCACACATATGGGATACATTGTAATAATTTTAGATATATGGTCAATTTGGATTTATGGTGAGTTGGTATACAATAGAAAATATTTTCTTATTAGAAGTTGGATAGAAAATCTTTGAATACACAACTCACCATGAATCCAAATTGACTTGAAGAGAATTTGTGATGGAATTACAAAGGATATTTTTGGTGATGTTAGAGCAAAGGAATGTGATTATTAGGTATATGTAAATAATAACAAAGATGTATGTTGTCATTTGCGCCGTTCGAGGGCAAGGTAAGCAAGAAATTTTTTTTTAAAATTTAATTGCTTTACATCAAGATTATTTTGTAATGAGTCAATATCATTTTTGTATCGGGTTTCGAAAATTTAACAAAAGATTATACAAAATGACATACTACGTGACATTCACATGTGATTCTATATTGATAAATGAGATATTAGAGTGGGATGTTAGGGAGCTACATGGTTCATAGCATTTATGATTAAGGAATGACATTGATATTGCAACAATAGATGAGATATGTTGTCATGCTCCAAATTTTTGACATACACAACAGAATAATCTCACGATGCGACCGAGAAAATTATCCCCTCAAATACATCAGTTTGGAAAAAGTGAAGATAAAATTAGGTCACAGTTCATATTTCCACACACATTCTAACTAAAATACAATTTTAATGTTACAATCTAAACAAACTAAATACAAATCTAAGACATAAAGGTCTTCCATTTGTTTTCTTAAAAATTGAATTACCATGTTTCTGTTGCGCTAAACTTGATTATCTAAAAATGTTAAAAGATTAGAATGAGTCACATTGACTCAGTAGACATGCCATCGTTTGCTAAATCGGATAGCTAAAAATCCTAAACGATAAATAAATAATCAAATATCTAGACCTACACCTATTTTACACATGTATAGGACTAAACAATATAATTAAATATCTGACTTGACCACATATTTTAAATCACCAATTAGAACTTAAATTGACTCAATCAACACTTATAAACATCAATAGAATAACTTAACTAAAAGAGATAACACATGTATTAATACCTATTACAGGGCCTATATAATGAAACAACACAAATAAGACACAACATGCATACTATGCATCACAACTTGAGTATGACAAACTAAAGCACATCATAAGACTATACCTACACAGTCATGCAATAAATACATGTATCCTCTAATAATATTTCACATCTTTTTCTTATTTCTCAATGAATGCATCGTCTTGCGATCTCGATTAATTGGCACCAGATCTATCATATATAGTAGAACAATATAACTAAACTAAATCTCATAGTGCATATAGGTAGTGGTGTCACTTAAGACAACTTGCGGTATTCGGGATCGAAGGATACACTAGACTATTTTAACTCTCTACTGCTCATAGGCCATAACTAATTAGTTTGATATAACTCAATCTTCCATTTCAATCAATGTATTCATGCCTTCACACAATTCATGCTATGCCATGATAATTGCTATGCAAATTATGACCATTAATATGAATATATACACAACTAATGCATTTAACCATCTACAAGGAAAAATGCACATGTACTTGGTATAACATAACCACATGCTAAATATTTAAATCCTATTCTACATATACATGCATGAAATATACCAACTTATAACATATAAATTGAATTCATTTGTTAACATTATAAAAATTGATAAAAATTACTAGAAAATCAGGTTTACTAATTAATCTAAAACTCTAACTAATCAGATTAACATGCAACCAAAAATATTAACATAGACTCAATCGGGTTAATATACAATGGTGTATCAAATTTACAAATTATGCAATTTAAAAGTCTTAACACCACATGCTAACCAATAATTAAAGCATAATATGATCAATTAATTTAATATAAGTACTAACTATGTAGCATACATTTCCACGATTTAATAAGGCATATACCTACAAGTAATCACCACATTTAATATTTTATTGACATATTTAAATCATTATGTAGGGGTGGCTAGTAAATATTAAGCATTAGATTCGATGATATTAGACGCGTCCGAGATGTCTACTTGAATGGCATCGGAGAACTTTTAAAAATCGATGGTTGAAAAGGAGACCGAACAACAATGGCACGATGCATGGACCGAACCAGTCCGAATACCCTCTTGTTAAGCTGACTGAAGGAGAAGGTAGTGGCGCACTGATGGTGTAGACGTGACAGGCACAAGCGCATGACAGCAGGGCTTTGTGCAAACATAAGGGGAGCAGGAGGCAATGGTACGCGTTGGCTGCATGATGATGATGAAACAGAGGCACCAAAGAGGGGGTGCCAGTGGTAAATAGAAAAATAGAGGGGAGGGTGTCTCACGGCTGCGTGAAGGAGGGGGTGTGGTGGTTGCACACTAGCGGGCATAGGTGGACGCCACACACAGGAAGAGGGGGGCTAGCGTTGGCAACGAACAAGAGAGTTGGGGGAGGAAGCAATAATGGGTGGTAGTCTACATGAGGAGACATGTGAACTAGGGGAGAGAACAATGCTAGTGATGGTTTGCATTGAGAATACAAGGGAACAGTGCTGGTGATGTGATTGCGGTGCTGTCAACAGAGGTAGGTGGCCATGTATGAAGGCAAGGCTAAGGGTAGCTAGACGAAGACAAAGGTGCATGGGTGGGAGAATGAACTAGTCCATCTATAATGAACTAGTCCAACAATCAAGGTCTCGTCTGCTAAATGAATGGCCAAGTGTACCTTTATATCAAAAAAACTCAAAGAAAATATCATCTCCAGATGACATAATGTCCTCTCCATATAACATAAATTGTCATATAATGACATGGTAGTTATGACTCTTCAATCCTCATAACTTCTTATCTTCGTTAAGAAATGGCTTTGCAATATTTGAGGGGTATCCTTTAGGAGCCTTAACAGATTGAAATAACTTAAAAATAATTTCTTTCTCTTTCTTACTGCATGTGAATTATGTTGGTAATAACAATATCTTAGTTGACCCAACTTTTTGGAGATGAGGATATTCTCGTTCACCCAATGTTTATAAGTCCTGACAAGCTTTTAGGACATTTTTATTCTTTCCTTCAGTTGACTAAAGAGTGTTTATGATTCTCTCACTTACATTCTTCTTATATGTATCATATCTAAGTTGTGACGAAGCAACAAAGATTTTCAATATGATAACCGAAGCAAATATTTATTTTCCATCACCCTAGATACTTGTTCTCATCCTCCTTACTTTTTCTCTTCCTCTTGCCTTTTTTTCTTTATATCTCCTTTTGCAACATGTGAATTAAGATATTCTAGTAATTGTATGATTTAATATTCATATAATGTCAAAGACTTGTCACCCCATCCTTCATGACCATTAAATTGATTACTCATCTTTCAAAATTTTTGTTTGTTTCCTAGCCATTTTCGATAACTTGTGTAACAGAATTTTCTACTAGACTCTAACCAAGTTGAACGCGTGTCCTTATTGTAGATAGGACAAGCCAACAACCTTTTTTTACTTCAACTTGATATGTATGTATGTGCTGGAAAGTCATTAATAGTTCATAATAATATTGCATATAGACGAAATTGCTTGTATTTAGCTACATCAAAGGTATCAACACTATGTCAGAGAATCTGAAATTTTTTTTATGAGCAGTTATAAGAAGACATAATTATTGTTACTAGGACCTTTTGGACCAAAGATAAAAAGACAAATATTGGTACTCTTTATGCACTCCTAAGTTGGTAAGTTATAACGTACAATTAACACTAGCCATGCATGGTGAGTCACATTCATGTTTCAATATAGGATGAACCTATCACAAGCTAATCTAAGACACGCATTTCAATTTTCTAACCCAAAATCATCAATAAAACCTACTATTTTCCAACAAGACAAATCAACATGATGTCTTAGCATATTGTTCTCTTCACGTTTGTCTTCATGTCATCTCATGTTGACAGAAGTCTTTGAACATGTAAAGAGTCTCTTCAATCATAGAATGAGTGTAATACGACATAGAACCTTTTGAGATACTCTTTTTTTCTTTGTCACACTACTTGACTTATAGGACTTCCACTAAGATTCTCCACATTTGGCATTTGGATTTTTCATTTTTTTCCAATATAACATATAATTGTTTGGATATGCATTTATCTTTTTATAGCCATATCTTAACTTGTCAAATATCTTCTTGATCTCATAAAACAATAGTGGTGATGATAACCTATCTTGTAGTACCACAATTAATAAGTTGAACAAAATATTGAAATGCTTATTGCTCATTCCACTCATATATTTCATATTGATGAACCTAATGAGAAATGAAAGCTTGATAAAAATTTTCCATCCAGGATAAATATGTTGGTTGACATCTTTCAACAAGTCATTTTTTAATTCTTTATTATATGCTACTTTATCGATATAAATTAAAAAGACATCAACTAGCATTTGAGATATGTTTGAATCCTCCTGACATTCTTCAAAGTTTTCATGACTTGATCCTTCACCATAAAATTTTTTAATTTTTTTGCCGTTGATAACATTTTCAATATAAATGTGTTCTTTAACAATCTCTTTTTAACATTGTTTCAAATATGTGCAATTCACACATGGACTCTAATCTTATGACTCAATTGTATATTTCTATAAGAAAAGTTTTGAAACTTGTCAGCACCATCATAGTAACCATCCACATTTTTAGGTAAATCCATCCAACTATAATTCATATTATTATAATGTAAAATATGAAAATTAATTAGAATATAGTACGAACAATCCAAGTTTATGAATTAATAGAGCTACCAATGCATAATGTCAAAATATTGACAGTTCAAGATAAATAAAGCATATATTGGTAGGTGCAAAAATACATTGTCTATTGAAAATGGTGTGTTGACATGAATATTGATAATATCCAATATCGCCAAAACTACAAAACACTATACCTATTACCATACTTGACTAGAACTCTGCACAAGTAGTTTTCTTTCTAAAACATCACACTTTTAGAAACATTTGACTCCAAGGATTGGGTTTTAGTATGTAAGGCTATCAACAATCTGTTTTCCCTAGTTAAACTATCCCTACAATCCTGTAACATTTTTCATAGCTTACGACAATGTGCAATTATATTTAAATGTTGATTAACTAATGAACAACATATTAAAATTTATCCATTGCATTTGTTTACTTAAAACTCCTTACAACAATAATCTTTCAAAATACATGCATATCTTAGATTATTGAAATAGAATGTGTTTCACTATTATTGGAAATGTTACTATGAGAAAGGCCCATTTGAACAATAGTCTTTCCCAAGACAGCCACCAAAAACTTGACTAAGTAGTTTCTTTTGTATAATAAAAACATGACTCAAGAAGTTTAAGGGCTATTGGAAAGCAATGGTGTTTCGAGCAAACCAACCATAAGAGATGGAAAAACAAACTGGTTAGTAGGTACAATGGGTGAAAAGCAAAAGATTTAGGATTGGATTATTGTCCCCTTAGGATTGGATTATTGTCCTCTTTATCAATGTATGTTGGAATAGAAAAGGATCATCTAGAATCAACTAGGAATCAAGAATACCACTCCAAATCCACATTTTAAACTGACTAATCTAGCAAACTTGGTGTAAAGAGAAGATAGGGTATGTTGGGAATCAGTCCAATTAGATTAACGTAGTGAAAAATATTCGATTCCTCGTACATCATTGTCTTGGTCTCGATCGGAACCGAACGACATCGTCAAAATCAGTATTCAAAATAGTATCGAACACGTACATTTGTGAGATTCAAATAATCTTTAAATATCGGAGAAGATCGAGTGTTCTCATGCTCATTCAGCGACTCAAGTGTGCGGCCTCTAGTTGTATCCACACGAGATGCCTCCATAGTCGGGTTATCCTTCACATTGGACCTTCCAACTCACCCTAGATGAAGTCCCATCGACTCTCGACGACCTCCAGCATGGAAAAGCATGAAGGAAAGAGGTAGGGATAAATTTTGCAGCCTTGGCTTATAGGGCTCATGCTCAATTCGCTATTATTATATAAAGAATTTGAAGTTTTCACAAAAACCCCTTCTTTCTCTATATTAACACCCTTGCCCCCAAACTTATGGATTAGCCCTTATGTGTGTGACCTACTAGGCCCAATAGCTCATTTGGTTAAGGCCTAATTAAAAAAAACTTCTTTAAATTAAATCTATTATCTCATAATAGATTTAATGGCCTACCGATTATGAAGGGTACAAGTCACATCCTATGATCCCAAACGGCTTCGGGGATAAACTCCTCTCCAAAGAGCCTTTCCATCATCAGTTACCACATGGATATAAATCTTCATCCATTCAATGTTCTGGTCAGATAGGAGTACGACATTGACTGTCAACCCCTAAATATACCGACACTATGGAATCTTATACTCATAATTGGATCAATTGGAAAAATCTTTTCCAATTATCTTATCTACCTTGGCCAAGGAATTAGAGTGCTATCCATAGAACATTCTCTCTCTCTTACCGAGAGTGGACGATCTCTTATTGTCCTCTCAATTTCTTTCACTGAGTTTTTCATATACCCAATCTATTAACTATACAGGACCACAATACTAAGTAATCCATAAGTTAATAGTCAAAGTACATGGTATGCCCAGCAAGACATCTTTGGCGACTTAGGTTAAAGATCCAACCGTGCAACCATGCCGCTTATCAGACTGCCTGCAGCTCCGCCTTGCCGCAATGTCGTGACCCATGTGTAGACACGCCAATTTGGCCTTATTTAGAGCTTAAACCATTATTCCATTGGCAACATCTCTTTTAGACCATCAAAATCATGATGAACCACCCTTTTGGATGAGCCGAGGTGCATATTGGAAATATGAGGATGATTTTATAATTTCTAATCAAATCCGTGTTTGTCGAACAAGAGACTCTTGGTGGTGTGCTAGATTATGCTTTTCCTAGCATATCCTCTAATTGAAAATTTTCCACAGGATTATATAGACGTCTAATGAAGAAGTATTCAACATGAATAATCTTATTCTCTGAGTTATATTTCCATTGCAACAAACGGAATTCAATTCTGATATCCCATTTGTCCGCAGCGCCCTTTGTAAGTCAGATGCACAGTTCTGTCTGCACGCAGCACCAATCAAGCCCAATTGCATGCAAGCCCAGCCCATTGGGCACATATCTGACCAATTCACGACCTTACTTTCCTTTTTCCTCATACATATCACTTTTTATAGTATCTGGAAGCTTCATGGTCTAAATTAGCATCATCTAATGATGGCAATCCAACTTGTTGTCTTGTATATCAAGACTTGCCATTTTTAGACTAGATTTGTTTCCTCTTCAAGTGGAGACATATTTTGAACATGGGAAAGGTGATCCACAGTTTCCAATCTCTCTCAATCATTTAGGTAAGTTTCTATATGCCTCAGTATTAAAATCAGCAACATTAAATGGAGGAAATCCAACCTATGGTCGGATGTATCAAAACTTGCTATTTTTTGACCTGGTTCTCATCCCCTATGAAGGGAGACTCATATGAACGACCTAAGAAGGGCATCCCCATCCTCCAGCACTCCTATCCTCACTCTCCAGCCACCCTTGGCTCGTTCCAACCTCTCCAAATCGTCCTCTCTTCGTCCCGGTGCCCGGAGATCATCTCAAAGTGAAGAAGAAGTCAATCTATGCTCTGATGTGCTGCACTGCTGATCATTGGCTTCTACAGATCTATATAGTCATTTTATGGCCTGACTTTCTTCATAATAAGTGTGGTTCATCAAGATATATTTCATATACAACAAACGTATATCAATTCTGACATTTTCTCGGTTTGTTACGGTTTCAACACCGGCGCTGCACAGACAAATCCGAAGTCTTCTATTCTAAGTCATTGTTTTCTCAGTCCATTTCAGTACATTTAATGGTGGATTCAGCCCATACATCCTTCATAGAAATTGTTCCCCGGTGAGTCCTATTTTATTTACAACAAGAATCATTCAATTCATATATCTGTGGTTCCCATAGCATGTCCTACATCGGCATTGTGCTGGGAGTTTTCAGAACTTCATTGTCCAAGATCCGGATTATCAGCTAAATTAAGATTACTTATCATAAGATTCAAGCAAACTTGTCTTCATATCAAACCACCCTCGGTGAGTCCTCTTTATTTTTAAACAAACATCACTTTATTCTGACATTGGTACTGCTCGTTATGGTCTCTGCATCAGAGTCGCGCAGTTTACATTGAATATGTCCAACCTGGTTGCCACTTTGCCCGGGTTGTGTTGTCTTTAACCATTCATATTCTCTTTGCTAACTCTTCATTCAAATCATTTAGTTCACATTTAAGCATCATTTTTATTCAGTTTTACATCATTTCATACATCATAAAAAAACCCAAAAAAGGGGTTAGGGCTAACCCCGAATCCGGTGAGTTTGTTTCCAATTGCCGTTTTGTGTTATTGTCTTTACAGTTACTACACTTCACTCAGTTCTAATCCTTCTTCACTTGTTTTCTTGTATTATTGTCTTCTAGTTGCACAAATACATCAAGCTAGCATCGGTTGGAGACTCTTCTTCATCGGCCGGCCGAAGAAGAAGAAGGTTGAACTCGCATCTCAATCTCTCATGCTAAGGTACACGGTCAAATCAACTCAATCTTGTTTTCTTATTCTATAAAGCGGAGCCTGCGGCTCCTGGCGACCACCTTTCATTTATGTTTTAAGTTCATCTCTTCCTCACTCTCCTCCCACATGACCCGAACCATCTTCGGTGCTCGAGCGACGCCGTGAGATGAAAATTCGGGGATCAATGTGAGTGTGGGACCGAGGTGAGGAGTCTTTACCGCTTTCCGAGTGTTTTCTGATTCACTCCCTTTTTCTCATATTCCATCTTTCACCTTCTCTTGAGGTGCCGATCCGGAACCCGTTTCTGGAGTCGACAGCTTTTTGGCGACCACGGTGGGACAACCAATGTCTTTAACTGTGCTAGCTTGATTTGTTTATGCAACTAGTTTCATTCTAATTCAGTTCTAGTCACTAGATTATTTGTTTTGTTGCATGATTGCTTATCTTGTTTGCATATTGCTTGCTTGATTTACTTACTTCTTTTCCTTTTATGTTTGCACATATTTATTGCTTCTTCTCTTCTTACCCTTCATTTTTACTTTTGCATTAGCTTTTTGCATTGGGTACCGGACTTGCTCCAATCCATAGAGCATTCGAGGCGGGGGCTCTCTCTCCCAACACACCCTCACCCTCCAAACACCTTCTTGGTGGATTCTTACCTCTCTTCTGGGATATTTCTTCCTAGTTGATTTGGTGGTTTCCATCAAGACCTCCGTAAGTCCCCATCCGTGGAGTATTCCTCTCCGCACGATTGGGCCGGTTGTACCACTTTCCCAAAACCCGAAGAACCCAAGTTCCTACTCGTGGTGATTGAGTGACAACCTTAGGTCTTGAAGATTGAAGCAATAGGAACCATACCCATTTGAGTGAACAATTGCTAACAATCTATCTAATCTAAGGTTTCAACCCAAATATTGTCGAGTAGCCATTTTAAAACATTGTTTGCATAACTTGCTTGCTCACTACAATTGAAAATAACCAAAAAATTCTTCTTTCAAAACACCTACAAAAAACTCTTTAATTTTGTGTTCAACTTGTTTTCCAACCAACCAAATTGAAACAAAAAAAAATCAAACAAAACAAAACATAACAATAAATCTTTAATTGTGTGCTTTGCTTGCTCTTTTTTTAACCATCTTTGAAGAAAGATCGACAAGATGCCCATGATGCTAAGGTCCGGAAGACACATAAGGATGTCAGACTACTACGGGCAAGAAGAGGAGTTCGAGATGGGCCACTACGAGCTACAACAACCCATGGTCCAACCAGTGGGCCATGTCAACGCCATCAGGGAGCCTGAAGTTCAAAATCCTACTCATCCACCTGCTTCACTTAGTGTGGAACAAATCCTCCAGGGTCTATCCCTCCATTTAGATCCTGAATCCTTTTCACTTGTGCAATCTTTAACAAAGGGCAAGATGTCCACCAATGAAGATCCAGTCGAGGGAAATCAAGCCCCTTCACCACCCCAATCGACAATGTGCCCCTCATCATCTCCTCTCCTAGGAAAACCCCGTCGTGCCTCTACTCACCCGTTGTGGGGCATTCATATAATTCTATGCCAGCTTCCTACTTTGAAGCCACCACTTCCAACCCATTCATCTAAATACCTTGCACCGGTGGCTCAGGAACCCAACCTCACTCAAGCATTCATGGACAAACTCAACCAAATGGATGAGCACTTTGAAGAGCTGAGGCACCATTTGGACTCGAAGGCCATCCCTAAAATATCTGCTCCATTTTTCCCAGTCCCACATATCCCTCCATCACAAACACCAGCCTACCATCGCTACAATGGCTCAGGTGATCCCTTCACCCATGTCAATGATTTCTTGAGCAAATCATCTCGGTGGATAAATGATCGAAGAGCTCTTGCTATTGTTTTTAAGCGATCATTGGTTGGTGCAGCCCTAGAATGGTTCCTTTCACTAGAAGAAATAGAAATATGGGATTTTGAAATTGTCAAGGAAAAATTCTTGCGACGATATGGGCCGGGCTATTCAACAATTGGGGAAGTAAAAGAAGATGTGGAATTAATGCAATATCATGATGAATTGAGCCCCATGGCTGAGAAAAACGTTGATGCTATGAACCAACCTAGGAGCCCTCCCCAACCCCATCTAGATCATCATCTTCGACCAACTCCTTGACGTCAGTTGATTAGGCCACCCATGCCCCAATCTCAGCCGGTTATGCAACCCATGTCAATGGCACAATCAATTGTGCACAATCAAGCTCCTCTTGTCAATTGTGCCAATACCTCTTTACCTAAACTGGCTCCCCAACCTTTGACCCCACCAACATTTCTTAAGGTCCATCGGCCAATCATTCAACCATTGGCTTCTCAGCCTATTCCAACAACCCCTCGGCTAGCCACACAAGCCTTGTCCCCTCAACCCACTTCACCAATGGTCCATCGACCAATCATTCATCCTGAGTCGATCGAGCAAACCCCAGCTTCTCAACCAATCCCACCGCATAGGGATCATCCTCAGTTGGTTGCACAACAACCAATCATTTCTTCTAATACTCTTGCCTTAACGAAGGAATCAATCACTCCTACTATTCTTGCTCCCGTCAAGAGAAGATTCAGACACTTCGACCCTTCAAGCTCCTGCCATGGTAGAGGAACAAGCCACTCCGATCATTCATGCTCCTGCCATGGTAGATGATTCAGACACTTCGACCCTTCAAGCTCCTACCCTGGAAGAGGAATTAATAACTCCAACCATTTGTGCTCCTGCCATGGCAGAAGAATCAACTCCTCAACATATCCTTGCTCTCTCTCAAAATCAAAGTCACGATGGGGAGGTCGAACCAAACTCTTCTATCATTCTAGAATCCTCTAAACTAGGCATGCCCTCTTCCCGAACAACCCGAGGAGAAGCCTACCGAGGGAGCTTAGATAAGGGGATCACAAATTTAGTTGATTGTCAAGGACTAGGCAAGGATCCTCCAGTGCATAGATCCAAATGTTGCCATCATTAGAATTGATCCCCGAAGTTGGGGAGATAGAATTGACCTCCGAACCGAAAAATAAAGGGATAGAATTGGTCGTTGAAATGGGGAATGAATCGACAAGCCTCCCCGAAGGATGTAGACCTTGCAAAGGGATACTAGGACCTCCTCCAAACCTAGGGCAGCAAAATCTTCGAAATCACCTTGTGGCAACGACCCTTGCCTCATTCTCCTTATAAAGAACAATCGGGCCCATGGGCCCACAATCAATCAATCTTAGGCCACGACCCTTTCTTCACCCTTCTCCCAATCAAAGATCAGCCCACGGGCCCACAGCTCTCAATCTTAGGGCCACCACCATTTCTTTATCATGCCCACAACCATAAAATGAACCTATGGGTCCACAATTCTTCAATCTTGGAGCCACCACCCACACCTCATCCCACTCAATTGGGCATTTATGCCCCATTTTTGGGCCCTTATGCCCCATTTTCAGGCACTTATGCCCCTTTTCATCAACTGGGCCCATGTGCCCCTTTCCATCAGCCGGGCCCACATGCCCCCTTTATCCAACCGGGCCCATGTGCCCCTTTTAATCCACCGGGCTCTTATACCCCTTTTCTTCAATCAGGCCCACGTGCCCCTTTTAATCAATCGGGCTTGCATGCCCCTTTCCATCAACTGGGCCCATATGCCCCTTTTTCCCAACTGGGCCTATGTGCCCCTTTCCTTCCATCGGGCCCATGTGCCCATAATTCTCCCCAATCGAGCCCATGTGCCCTTAATTTTTCTAAATCAGGCCCACGTGCCCACAATTCACCTCAACCGGGCTCACATGCCCATGTTTTTCTACAACCAGGCCCATGTGCCCAAATTTCTTCTAAATCGGGCCCACGTGCCCACCTTCCAACAAACTCAGGCACACATGCCCACACTTCTTCAACTTCAGGCCTGTATGCCCCCATTTTTTCACAATCAGGCCCGCATGCCGAAACTTCTTCGAAATCGGGCCCCCGTGCCCCCACTTCTTCAACTTTGGGATTACGCACCCATACTCTTTAATGGCGCCAACAAGCCCATCAGAAATCACAATCTTGCTCCCAACCATTTAAATTGGGTCCATGTGCCCACTCTTTTCATTGGGTCCCTCGGGCTCAACCTCCAATCAGGCCCTTATGCCCATCAACATCAACCGGCCTCTCTAGCCCACATTCAAATCTTGGGCTCACGTGCCTCTTGATTCCGACTACTCTTGGGCCTTCAAGCCCACTTTCAACTCACGGGCCCAAGAGCCCATTTTAACTCACTTTTATTTCCAAGCATATTTATTTCCTTTCAAATTCTTTTTCATTCTCTAAATTTTACTTTCAACAAAAAAAATCAAGGTAGAGAAATTTCCTGGGTGATACCACAATCTTTGCCTTTTACATCATTAATTTTGACTCCCCCATGCTAAATCAGATCCTCCACATTTTCACTTCATCCTATGACTATGAATCTTCAATACAATGCACTATGGAGCATATCAAAAGTGGAAGCAGCAAGACAAGGCAAGGCAAGCACAAGCAAAGCCGTCATCAGCAATAAACTTCTTCTTCTCTCAGGTATTACATGAAATTGTATTCATCATCATTTTGTCATCTGCAAAGCAATATTTTTAAAAAAATGATTTTGAATTTCACATGACAATTTTAATTGAGAGAAATTCATGACTGACGATATTTTTAGCTACCTTGTTCTTATTAAACATTTTTTTTACATTGCAAGGCATGTTTTCAATTGATTCACCTATGGAATGTAATCTACCTCAAAAAAATGGAGAGAACTACTAGTATGACTTAAGTCCACATGTTCTAGATTGTTGTCTAGGAGTCGAGGGTAGGTACCATACTACACACATAACACGTCCTGATCCCAGAATCCGAATGACCCAACACCTGAGAGAAGCTAGGCAAGGCTTAGAGGTGGAAGGAAAACCCTCACCCTACTCTCTTCTGTTCGGTCCAAGATAGGTGAAGGGGATTAGAGGGGGAGAGTATCAAAAGCATCCGCCGCCCTAGTAGGAGGCCGTCTAAGAAGGTCCAACTTCTCAAATAAAAAAAGGGGTGCCAAAAGAAGGGCAATGATCCCCACAGGTTTAAACAAATATGGACATGTCTGAATGAGTACCCAAAAATGCAAAAAATGAAAAAAGGCACCAAAAGATGGGCAATGACCCCACAGGTCAAAGCACCTATCCGAATGTGTGCCACAAAAATAGGTTTGTCGATAAAGAAGAAAAGACCCGAAGAGGCCGAACCTCAACGGGCAATCAGCGCGAGTAGAGAAATCCCTCTCGACATCTCCAAAGCCTATCAAGGACTTTCCCTCAATTCTTCATTCTTACCCCCAAGGTGTGGGTGAACCAACCAAATCAAAGCTAAACTCTAGCCGATCAAAGGTTGAAAGTCGGAAAGGTTTTGGGTAAGGAACCCCATTTTGCACATGGTGTCTACCAACGAACCTAGAAAAAACAACCAAGTGATGAGAACTTGTGTCAATACTGAATTTTCTCTCCAAAAAAAATTATTTTAAAAAAACTCCAAAAAAAGTTGAATATCTTCAAAACTCCAAAAAAAATCTCAAAACTCCAAAAAAATGAATATTTTCAAAATCCCCAAAAAAAATTTCACAAAACTTCTTTGTCAAATTTCAACAAAAATTTCAAAACAAAAAAATAATATTTCATCATGCTTAGTTTGAATTTTCGTCTTTACGTTCATATTTACTTTCAATCTCTCATGTTTCAAATTTTTCATTGCGTATTTGCTGCTTTATTTTTTTTACACCCTTAAGAAGGCTATTACCTCTTGACAAAGGTCAAGGCATACTGCAACTTGCAAGGGGGATAAACCGCATTGTTGTTCTAATCTCTTCCTTCTAAGTGTTTCAGGCACAAGAAAAACTTTACACCCATTGACAAAGGTCAAGGCATACTGCAACTTGCAGGGGGGATAAGCCGCATTGGCATCCTAATCTCCTTTTTCGAGTGTTTCAGGCACGAAGAACAAACGAGAAGAACTACACAACAAGGTGATGCTCGCCACTTCCCTCCCCTAAGGATTCTTAGGAGGAGGTGTCACCATAACCTCATCTTCAACTCTACCGAGGAGCTTTCTTTGCAAGACTTCAATAAGGCGATGCTCGCCACTTCCCTCCCCTGAGGATTCTTAGGAGGAGGTGTCACCATAACCTCGGCCTTAATTTTGCCGAGAAACCTTTTACAGGAGATGCTCGCCACTTCCCTCCCTTGAGGATTCTCAGGAGGAGGTGTCATCATTACCTCGGCCTCAACTTTGCCGAGGAATTTTCACTCTGTGTCCTCATTAGGACATATGAATTAGGACATATGAACTCTTTTGTGAGAATACATGTCATCACACCGCAAACTCACCGTTATCATTTCCTTTCTTAGCATATATTAGGTGTATTACTATTTATTTTATGCATTGATGTTGAAGACCATGAATGCAAAGGAGACCAGGCCCGAGATCCCCTTCATCAAAATCCACGATGGTCAGGTCATTCTTTGTGTTCACAGATAAGCCAAAATTGTGCAGTGAGGGACGATGGTTCCCGAATGGGTATCCTGACCTCATAGACAATTTACATCTTCAACTAATTATTAGACAAGTTTTGTTTTTGTTTTCTTGAGCACAGCATGCATCATATAGTATTAGTTGCATTGCATTTTTCATGATCATTGCATACATTCTTTTAAAATCTTTACCTTCCCACCTTAGTCTCTAAATATTTTATCCTAATTCCGATCATTCTGTACTCCACTGTGTTTTCTAATCCCACCGTGTTCTCTAGTCCCACCAACCTTTCTAATATCCCACCGTGTCTATTAATCCCACCATGTTCGGTAATCACCTTATGCCTTCAAATCTTTTATTTCTATCCCCACTGTGACCACTGCAACACCCTTCTTGCTATTCATCCAACCGTGGCAGTCAATTCGTCCCGCCAAGGGCTTTCTATTCGATCAGATCTTGCATTATTGTTGTCTTCACGGTCTGTGCTTTAACATTTGCCTTTCGGAATTTGAGATCATTTCATTCCGAATTTAATCTTGTCTCATGGAAGACTTAAATGGATCTAAGAGCCTGAATGTGCTCGATTGGTATTCTTTTACTTTTTCAAAACAAATCTCTTTTTAAAACTTTAGCCCATCACAGTACAGGAACACCGCAAAGATCGGGTTACCAGCTGATGATGAACCTACGAACCCATGTTTCGGGGACTCCCCACCGCGTTGGGGGTTGGCTATTCTTCTCTCGTGCCAATGGCACATATCTTACCAATCGAACATAGGAAGACTTGATGAAACATGGTGGTTAACTAGGAGACTTGAGGAGATTCGTCTTGCCAAATTTGGTCATTGAGCGTGTCTATATCTACACCTTGATGCCACCTTTTCAGTCCATCACCATTTTTCTCCACTAAATTCCACTACAATCTATCTCTCTTCGCTACTCTTTCTCTACATTTCACTTCGTTACGCTATATGTCATTCCCTTGCAAAGCCGACATCAAGGCGAGGAAAGCTGTAGACACGCCAATTTGGCCTTATTTAGAGCTAAAACCATTATTCCATTGGCAACATCTCTTTTGGATGAGACGAGGTGCTTATTGGAAATATGAGGATGATTTGCTAATTTCTAATCAAATCCGTGTTTGTCGAACAAGAGACTCTTGGTGGTGTGCCAGATTATGCTTTTCCCAGCATATCCTCTAATTGAAAATTTTCCACAGGATTATATAGACGTCTAATGAAGAAGTATTAAACATGAATAATATTATTCTCTGAGTTATCTTTCCATTGCAACAAACGACATTCAATTCTGATCTCCCATTTGTCCGCAGAGCCCTTTGGAAGTCAGATGCGCAATTATGTCCGCACGCAGCACCAATCAAGCCCAATTGCATGCAAGCCCAGCCCATTGGGCACATATCTGACCAATTCACGATCTTACCTTCCTTTTTACTCCTCCATATCACTTTTTATAGTATCTGGAAGCTTCATGGTCTAAATTAGCATCATCTAATGATGGCAATCCAACTTGTTGTCTTGTATATCAAGACTTGCCATTTTTAGACTAGATTTGTTTCCTCTTCAAGTGGAGACATATTTTGAACATCGGAAAGGTGATCCATGGTTTCCAATATCTCTTAATAATTTAGGTAAGTTTATAGATGCCTCATTATTAAAATCAGCAACATTAAATGGAGGAAATCCAACCTATGGTCGGATGTATCAAAACTTGCTATTTTTTGACCTGGTTCTCATCCCCTATGAAGGGAGACTCATATGAACGACCTAAGAAGGGCATCCCCATCCTCCAGCACTCCTATCCTCACTCTCCAGCCACCCTTGGCTCGTTCCAACCTCTCCAAATCGTTCTCTCTTCGTCCCGGTGCCCGGAGATCATCTCAAAGTGAAGAAGAAGTCAATCTATGCTCTGATGTGCTGCACTGCTGATCATTGGCTTCTACAGATCTATATAGTCATTTTATGGCCTGACTTTCTTCATAATAAGTGTGGTTCATCAAGATATATTTCATATACAACAAACGTATATCAATTATGACATTTTCTCGGTTTGTTACGGTTTCAACACCGGCGCTGCACAGACAGATCCGAAGTCTTCTATTCTAAGTCATTGTTTTCTCAGTCCATTTCAGTACATTTAATGGTGGATTCAGCCTATACATCCTTCATAGAAATTGTTCCCCGGTGAGTCCTATTTTATTTACAACAAGAATCATTCAATTCAGATATCTGTGGTTCCCATAGCATGTCCTACATCGGCATTGTGCTGGGAGTTTTCAGAACTTCATTGTCCAAGATCCGGATTATCAGCTAAATTCAGATTACTTATCATAAGATTCAAGCAAACTTGTCTTCATATCAAACCACCCTCGGCGAGTCCTCTTTATTTTTAAAAAAACATCACTTTATTCTGACATTGGTACTTCTCATTATGGTCTCTGCATCAGAGTCGCGCAGTTTACATTGAATCTGTCCAACCCGGTTGTCACTTTGCCCGGGTTGTGTTGTCTTTAACCATTCATATTCTCTTTGCTAACTCTTCATTCAAATCATTTAGTTCACATTTAAGCATCATTTTTATTCAGTTTTACATCATTTCACACATCATAAAAAAACCCAAAAAAAGGGGTTAGGGCTAACCCCGAATCCGGTGAGTTTGTTTCCAATTGCCGTTTTGTGTTATTATTTTTACAGTTACTACACTTCACTCAGTTCTAATCCTTCTTCACTTGTTTTCTTGTATTATTGTCTTCTAGTTGCACAAATACATCAAGCTAGCATCGGTTGGAGACTCTTCTTCATCGGCCGGCCGAAGAAGAAGAAGGTTGAACTCGCATCTCAATCTCTCATGCTAAGGTACACGGTCAAATCAACTCAATCTTGTTTTTTTATTCTATAAAGCGGAGCCCGCGGCTCCTGGCGACCACCTTTCATTTATGTTTTAAGTTCATCTCTTCCTCACTCTCCTCCCACATGACCCGAACCATCTTCGGTGCTCGAGCGACGCCGTGAGATGAAAGTTCGGAGATCAATGTGAGTGTGGGATCGAGGTGACGAGTGTTTACCGCTTTCCGAGTGTTTTCTGATTCACTCTCTTTTTCTCCTATTCCATCTTTCACCTTCTCTTGATGTGCCGATCCGGAACCCGTTTCTGGAGTCGACACCATGTCCACCACCGGCTCCATGGCTCCTACCATTGCCGCCGCTTCTCTCCCCTTCCTCCCTTCCCAGCTCCAGCCTCACTACCCCTGCCACCCTCACCTACCCCTGCCGCCTCCCTCCCCTCCGGCAACCCGCGTGCCGTGTTCTTCTCCTTTCCACCACCGTCTCCTCCCTCCTCCCGCTCCCAGCCTCCGCCGCAGACACGGATGCCCCCGCATCCCTGGCCCCCGAACCCACCGTGCCGGCCACCATAACCGACCGAGTGTTCATGGATATTTTAGCCTTTGTCCCAACTACATCAGCTCGGATCGTCCGCTCGGCGCAACCGACCTCGCCGCCTGCCCCGACCCGGAGCCACTTGGTCGCGTCATCTTCGGCCTCTACGGCAAGCTCCTCCCCATCACTGTCGCCAACTTCAAGGCCATGTGCGCCTCTTCCTCCTACCGCGGGGCCCTCGTCCACAATCTCCTATAGGCCCAGTATTTCGCTGCCAGCAGACAAGGCCGGCGGGAGAGAGGAGGGGATACATCCTTCGCCCAATCTGATGCAGAACACCGAGACTGTGGATCCGAAGGCCTTCCAGTTGAAGCATCTGAGACCCGGAACCCTATCTCTCTCCCTCTCGGAGAACGACGACTATGATGACATCAAGATGGATCCCGACCATAGGAACATGGAATTCTTGGTCACGACGGGGCCGGGACCTGCCCTGGATAATCAGAATATCGTGTTCGGCACCGTGCTTGAAGGTGAATTGGATTAATGGTATTCCCATCGTAGATTTGTTTCACACACGTTCACACCCCAGCTTCAAAGAACCACGTGCAAGGAAATCTAATTTTATTTTTTCTTTTTTCCATTTGTTAACATCTCAATATATTTGAAAAGGAGGGCAAGGACAGCACAAACTGCAAGGATGGAAACAACGCTGCTAGTCCCTAGATTAGAAGGATAAATTTTTAACTTGGTGTTTAATTGCGGACATGTAAAATTGATTTAGTTATCCTACGTAAATGATTTTACATATTAGTAAGGACGATAGAGAGAGAGAGAGATTGGAGTTATATAGGGGTGCAAACGAGCTGAGTCGAGTCGAGTAGTATGGTGTTCAAGTTCGACTCGTTTATTTTACACGAGTTCGAGTTTTAATGAATATGTTGAATCTTTGTTGAAGCTTGATTTGTTTATTAATCGAGCCGAGTTGAGCTCAAACTCGAGTAGTAGTTAGAATAAAATTAAATTCACATTCAAGCTTAAACTACAACCAAACTCATTTATAAAACTCAAAATTAATGAAAAGTTATTTATGAAACTATAGATTTAGCTCATCTATGAAACTCAATCTAAGTTTAAACTCAAATTTTAAATTATTTAATATATTTAAGTTACAATATATAATTATTAATACTCAAAATTTAATTTTTAAAACTAAATATATAATATAATATTTAATCGAGCTACTCGCGAGTTTATCGAGCCAAGCAAGAGTCTGTTCAAGCTCGACTCGTTTAATGAGTTGAGCTTTATTTTTTGTTCAAGCTTGTCCATTTAACATAATAAATGAGCCGAGTTGAATTTTTATCGAGCCGAGTTTCGAACTACTTGTCAAGTGTACTGGTTCGTTTGCACTCCTAGAGTTATATGACATGCACCCACACATATGGGATACATTACAATCATTTTAGATGCATAGTCAATTTGGATTTATGGTGAGTTGGTCTGCAATAGAAAATATATACTCATTAGAAGTTTGATAGAAAATCTTTGAATACACAATTCACCAAAAATCTAAATTGACTTGGGAAGAATTTGTGATAGAATTACAAGAGATATTTTTTGTGATGTTAGAGCAAAGGATGGTGATTATTAGGTATATGTAAATAATAACAAAGATGTATGTAGTCATTTGCACCATTCGAGGGTAACGTAAACAAGAAATTTTTTTAAATTTAATTGCTTTACATCAAGATTATTTTGTAATGAGTCAATATCATTTTTGTATTGGTTTTGGACGATTTAACAAAGATTATACAAAATGACATACTACATGACATTCACATGTGATTCTATATTAATAAAAGATATATTAGAGTGGGATGTTAGAGAGCTACATGGTTCATAGCATTTATGATTAATGAAGAACATTGATATTGCAACTTGAGATAAGATATGTTGTCATGCCCCAAATTTTTGACATGCACAACGGAATAATCTTACAATGCGACTAGGAAAATTATCCCCTCAAATACATCGATTTAGAAAAAGTGGAGATAAAACTAGGTTCCAGTTCATAAATCCACATACATTCTAACTAAAATACACTTTTAATGTTACAATCCAAACAAACTAAATACAAATCTAAGACGTTAAGGTCCTCCATTTGCTTTTCCGAAAATTGAACCATCATATTTCTGTTGCATTAAACCTGATTACTTGAGAAAATGTTAAAAGATTGAAATGAGTCACACTGACTTAATAGACATCTCATCATCCATCAAATCAGATAGTTAAAACCCTAAATGATAGATAAATAATTAAATATCCAAACCTGCACCTATTTTATACATGTATAAGATTAAACAATATAATTAAATATCTAACTTGACCACATATTTTAAACCACCAATTAGCATTTATATATACCCAATCAACACATATAAACATCAAAAAAAGAACCTAATCAGAAGGAATAATACATGCATGAATTCCTATTATAGGACCTATACGATGAAATAACCACAAATGAGACCCAACATGCATACCATGCAGCGCAACATGAGTATGACAAACTAATGCACATCATAAGACCATACCCACATAGTCATGCAATAAATGCATCTATCCTCTAATAATATTTTATGTCTTTTTCTTATTTCTCAAGGAATGTGTCATCTTGCGATCTCGACTAACTAGCACCATATCTTCCATATATAGCAATACAATATAACAAAATTAAATCTCATAGTGTATCTAGGTAGTGGTGGCATTTAGGACAAATCACAGTATTTGAGATCGAATGATACACCGGACTATTCTAACTCTCTGTTGCCTGTAGACCATGACTAACTAGTTTGATGCACTCAATCTTCTATTTTAATTAATGCATTCATACATTCACACAATTCATGCCATGCCATAACAATTGCTATGCAAATTATGACCATTAATATGAACATATGCACAATTGATGCATTTAATCCTCTACAAGAAAAAATGCACATGTACTTGACATAACATGACATAATATAACCACCTGCTAAATATTCCAATCCAATATATCAACATACAACATATACACCTAATTAAGCTGTTAACGATATAAAAATTGATGAAAATTTCCAAAAATCAGGTCTACTAATTAATCTAAAACTCTAACTAATCTAATTAACATGCAACCATAAATATTAACATTAACCCAATCACATTAATACACAATGGTGTATCAAGTTCACAAATTATGCAATTTGAAATCTTACATCACATGCTAACCAATAATTAAGACATGATATGATCAATTAATTTAATAAAATCCCTATGTAGCATACATTTTCACAATTTAATAAGACATATAACTACAAGTAATCATCACATTTAATATTTCATTGATATATTTAAATCATTATCTATGGGTGGTTGTAAAATATTAGGCATTAGATTCAATGGTATTAGATGCATTTGAGATGTCAACCTAAATGGCATCGGAGAACTTTTAAAAATCGCAGGTTGAAAACAAGACCAAAGAATGATGGCGTGGTGCACGAACCAAACCGGTCGGATTACCCTCCTATTAAGCTGTCTGGTGGAGAAGGTGGTGGCACATGGGTAGTGAAGACGCTGCTGTCGAAAGCGCATAGTGGCAAGGCTTTGTGCGGGTGCGTGCTAGCGCATAGGGGAGCAGGATATTATGGCGGGTGTCGGCCGCACTATGACAATGAAATAGAGGCAACGAAGAGGGGTGTTGGTGGTAAAGAGAAAATTAGAGGGGTGTCAGTGGTAACACTAATATGAATCTATTTTTTATTTTTTCGCCTTTGCTTTTGCTTTTCAGGTGTCATGCAATTTTTGTGATTTTCACATCCTATTCAATTTTTGAAAACATGGGTGCATGCCTATTCGTACTTTAAATCTAGTTGTGTCTTCTGATATGGCTCAGACCATTTCCCTATGTAGGAATTCCCTTGACAAGCAGGTGCTCACCCAACAACTTCCTACTCTTCATTGCAGTTGCGACATCTCTAGTATTCATCAAATTATGTCGCAATATAGCTATTAGCCAATTTTACAACTTAATCTGCTGCTCTTCTATACATTTCAATTAGCATAAATAGAAAATTTTGTAAGAATTTCTCTATCTCAATGTTAACTGAGCTGATCATGCTACAACCATGCATGCTGAGGGTCACTCAAAGCAAGACAAATGCTCACAAGGTCACACTGTACATTTCTTGTTCTTTCTAATTTTTAATGTTTTTTTCTTCCATCTAAGAGAAAAAAATTCTTTTGTTCAAATTATATTATCTACCATTTATCCATCAACCAGAAAACAAGATGGAATGGAAATTAGCTTAGGAGTAGCCAGTCGTTAGCTGATTTGGACTGGGCAGCATTTGCCGATGTCAATCCCATGTTGAGCATACGATCATAAAAGTATAAAAGTATATGGAAGATGTTCCAGTCTTACAACTCAAGATCACTTTTATTAAGATACTAGTTAATAAATACACATTGACAATTTATTAATTTTTTTCTTATGTTCATTTAACCTAAGAGATATGTGAGATATATCTTTGATGGAAGAAATGAGGCATATGATAAAAAGGATATTGATCCTAGATATTTATAGATGCAATATGAGACATTGATTTTAAAATAGAAGATAATAAAATTTGATATAAACTTTGTCTATTCTAATCAAGTTTAAATCTTGATAGATCTATTTGAGGATACAGTATCCATAAGGTATAAATGGATCAATGAAAAATAGATTGGAGTGGATTAGAAGGTAGAGATCTTCAAGGTGAGAATAGTTGAAAAGAATACTATCTAAGTTAAATGGTTGACTATGATGAGATCTTTTGCCGATTCCATGGATTAATGAAATTGGATTTTAATTGTTACACACTATGACTATAAGATATGTTAATTGGAAGTCAAGATAGTGTTCCTCTAAAATATTTTGAGAAACTAGTGTATATGATACAACCTCAAGAAATCAGATCCCAGTAACATCTAAATAGAGTGTGTATAAGGTCTATTTATGGACTGAAGTAAAACTTTCCATAATTAGTGTGTAAAATTTAATAAGATTACATCTTATGACTTCATCGAGAACAAAGAGGAGCCTTGTGTATTCAAGTGGATAAGTGGGAGTATTGTTACTTTCTTAATATATTATGTGAATAACATATTATTCATTAAGAATGAAGTAGATATATTATCATAAGTGAGTTTAGCTATCAAACTACCCTTCAAACATAATCTGGGTTTTAAGATCTATAAATATAGATTTAAAAAGTTGTTTGACTTTACCCAATTAATATATGTAGTCACCATAGTGAAAGAGTTTGATATAGTAAACTCCAAGATAGGCTTCTTACCTATGTAGTGTGGAGTCGATCTCTTTAAAGAGATGTCTTTATAGACTTCTTAAGAGATAGCGAGAACACATGAGTAGAGCCCTTATGCTTTTGTCATAGGACCTATCATGTATGTGGTGCTACGTATATGACGTGATTAATGCTCTAAGACTTATGAGTATTCATTAGGAAGATCCAGATGAGAGTCATTGGATAGTCTTGAGATGTATCATTTAGTACTTGAGAAGTACTAAAGATGTATCTCTATACAAAAGAGGATAAGACTTGAAGCCTTGTAGTTTTACAAACATAAGCTTCTACTCAAATAAATCTGATATTAAGTCTAAATAATGCTGGTGCAGTGAGCTGGAAGAGTCCCATGCAATAGCACATAATAAATTCTATAACTAATCTAAAGTAGAATACATAATAGCTGCACACTATTTGAGAAGTAGTATAGATAAAGATTTTCATCTACATCTCAAATATGAGATTGTCCTAATTTTCTCTAAAAGTGTACCATTATTTTGAGAAAATAATGGGGTAGAGCCGATGTCTCATCAAAAGTTTAAAACTTTTATGATGATACCATAAAATCAGAGAAATTGCAACTTATAGAAATATAATTAAAGATAAAGTATCTACTGTTAATAATTAATATTGCAGATCCACTACTAAAACAGTTACTCAAAGAGTGTTTGAGCTTCACCTTGAGCTAATAAAGATCAACCAGATGGGTGATTGACTTTAGTGTAAGTGAGAGATTGATAGAAATGTATGTCTTACAAGCCAATCATATATGATATGATTCGACATTTCTAAAAATATCCCATTCAATTAAGTAGGTAAATCTTCATTACTAGCTCTTATTAGATACGAATATCATAATGAAGTCCTTGATCACATGTAATAATAATTAAATCGTGATGAGTTCATAATAATAAGATTGATCATTTAGAGATATGTGAACTAAATGTTCCTAGTCATAGAACCCTTGAGATGGGACATCAAGAATCTGGATAGACTACTGTATGTGATGTCTTCTCATGTGATGAGGATGACCAATCTCATTGGTCATTAGTGTGGAGATACTGAGATACACATACAGGTGCATATTAGTTGAATGAGTTCACTGAATTAACTGAATTATAAACACTGAATGGTATCTTACCTAACTGTCGATCAGGGTTTTCTATCATCATAGTTGCATAGTTGGACCTTTGACCTGAGTCGTCAATGATGTTTTGTTGGGTGGAACTTGTACTTTGACCATTGACTTATGGATCACTATATAAATGGTCCAGTATAACAATGGATTGAGTACAAGAAAAACCTGATGGTGGCAATTGAGCAGACTACAAGGAATTGTCCACTTTTAATAAATGAGAGTGAATGTCCTATGGGATAGTACACTAAATCCCTGGCTAGGGTATATATGATGATTAGAAAATGAGTTTTCCAATTGATCCAATTTCGAGTACATGATTCTATAGAGTTGGCATACTAAAGAGTTGACAGTCGATGCTGTAATCCTTTCAACTGGGATATTGGATGGACGAGGGTTTATATCCACATGGTAACTGATAATAGTAAGACTCAATGGAGATAAGATTATCCTCATAGCCATTTGGGATCATGAGATGTGGCTTATACCATTTATGATAAGTAGGTTGATTAATCTATTTTCAGATACCAGATTTAATTAATATAAATAGAATTATTCTATTTTAATTATTCCTCAACCAAATAGGCTATTAAACTTAGTGGGTCACACATATAAGGACTTATCCATACATACAGGGGTAAGAGCATAACTTATAGAGATTTTGAGTTTTTTAAAAAAAATTCTAAAATTCTCTATAAATACCAATAATTTTAGTCAAATCCTATCAAGTCAATAGTTAAAGTCACGTCCTCAGCCTCCTCCCTACCTCTTTGTCTCTCTAGAAGGCATCCATGGGTGATGAAGCTCCGTTTGGGAAGAGTTCTCAAGGCTGGCGTAAAGGGAGAACCTATTGTGGATGAAGTTCGTGTGAAATCCACTGGAGACTAGACACTTGAACGACTTTTAAAGCTTGAAAAGCTCATTTTCTTCCTCTCCATAGGATTATATGAATCCCTATCAAGTATATTCAACTCTATGTTAATTGGTTTTCAATTTTCATCGTTCTGTTCTAGTTGAGACAAGTTCTAAATGAACCCATAGGAAACGTTGATTCTGTTGCACCAAATTTTGTAAGACAATTCTTTACAGTACCAACATGCAATTTTTTTACAATGTAATATAAAATTCATGTAAAATATATGTTTCAGTTAATATTTCTATAGGGATACTGTGTGGTCTTACATCTTTTGAGTCTAGATATCTATTTTCGCAATGACTGTAGACCGTCGTAAGTAACTTACTAGCGATGTCAATAAGCATATCCCTTGCTCGAGCATTCTCTTGCAACAGGCACAAGTCATCGTCACAAATGTTTCTTGCAATGGCTCTCAGCCATCACACATAATATTACTGTTGACGGCACTTTAGCTATCGCTAGAAACTTTTCTTGCGACAGCTTTTAGCCGTTGCAACTAATGGTTTTGGTGATGGCCTTTGTTTAGTCATTGCTAATAGCAATGGTGACAGATTTATTTGCGATAGGCTTGTGACGGTTGAGGAGCTATCGTCAATATGCATTAGCGATGGCAGTCGCCAACAACTTTTTTTCCTATAGTGGATATTGTATAACTTTTATGTGCTCTTAATTTTTTTTTAAAATATGTAAATTAATAGTTAACGTTTAAGTAGTTAAACTAGATATGCATCAAGTCAAGTAATGGTCTATATCAAGTCAACTAGATATTGACAGTTGATGAATTCTGTCAGTATACTTTTTACAAATGTTGACAATTGTTTACTAACAGTGTGAATCGAATGTCGGAATGCACAACTATATATGTATATATGCATATATATATTATATATATATATGTAGTGCATTTTACACCCAAGGACTGAAATGGACCATGGTATTTCTAGAGAAACTAATCTGGACAAAATTTAGACCCCCTGTGGCACACATACATGTAATATCGATAATTATAGATATCAAAAAGAGTTTATTTGAAAATATGTTTAAAAATTTTATAATATACACGAGTCAAAATAGTTAACTGACACGTATAGATATCTATAATTAAGAAGTTAAGTTCTATTATTAATATTAATTTTTACATGCTTAATTAATCAAAAACTTAACCAGCTGGTATATGGAAAAATCTTTCTCGATCATCTGTCACACGTTTATCAATCTTTCCTTGGTTAGAAAAGAATATACACCTGCCACGTTTATCAATCTTTTCTGATCCGTCAGAAGAGAAAAGTACACACAAGATCATATAAAATAGATAGAATCGAACTGCTGATCATGAAACGGCGAAATATGTTCTGATCGTAAATTCAGTGCAGATACGCACGAAAACAAGCCATACAAACGAAGAAACTAAATCAATACACATAATGGTAACGTCGTCACGAGCCTGACGGTATATAAAGCTTTGAAGTCCAAGGGTCGGCCGGTGCTCGTACATACCACAACACAGCGGCGTCCCCGGCCTTTTCGGTTGTCCGAGCAGCAGCTCGCCCGCCCGCCCGCCGCCATGTCGTCCCGTGGAGTGTATCGCTATGGCAACGGCTGGTGTGCGGAAGTGTACGACGCAAGAAAGCAGACGACTACCTTTGTTGGCAGTTTCAGCACCAAGCAGGAGGCTGAGGCGGCCTACGCCAAGAAGGAGAAGGAACTGAGAAGCTCCACCCAAGGCGAGAATTCCGGAAGCGCCAGTAATGCCGCTGCCAACCCTCGTCGTCCCGTGTTGCATAAGTTTTTCTAGACGAGAATGTCTTTTTTTTTTTGAACGAAAAAAAAGAAGACATTCTCGTCTCACTCAAATTAAAATAATGTTGCCGAGTAGAAAAGTAGGTAGCTAGCATAAGAAACGATTAATCGTTGTAGTAGGATATATATTGGATATACTTAAACTTTTTTATCATGCAAATGAAAAGCTTTTTTTTTTTACTCTAATCGATCAAACTTCTGAATGTTATCTTGGTACTGTTTCCTCCTCTTTTTTTGATATAAATCTGTTATGATTTTTTTTGATACACATATGCATCTACACGTAGCATCCAAATACGAGAAGGACGGGGAAGATCAAAAGAGGGTGGAGAGAACACTCTCAACCCCTTCACACAATTATACGTGAGTTCCACCAAATAGTTAAGTCATTTCAAATTAAATCAGTGCGACTCGACGGACACATGTTGTCCTACCAACCATAATATTTATCTAGTCTTTTTTTGAAGAAAAAAAAAATCTAATCGTGAAGAGCTATGAACGGACACACGTACATATACGTACCTTTGTAATCTTACGGTGCTAGATTAATAGCTTCCATCCATCACCAAGATGTAATCGGTTTTTCTTCTTCGATTAAAGAAGGATACACAGTTATATAGCTAAAATTAAGCGTATCTATCGACATCATGAAAGATTGTATTATTACCTTCGATCACCGGCCAACACACAAAATAATTATATAGTTCATCTTTTTCTTTTAAATTTTCGGCTCTAAATTGACAGAAATTTAAGCCATACGTACGGTAGACATTAAAGCGAACACCAAGATACGTACGTACCTTCCAATGGGTAAAAGCTTGACTCCATGAGACGAGAGTTAATTCAACTCATTGATAAGGTAAGCTGATAAAAGACGGGAACTTTCTATAAACAAATGTGTCAAAGACTGAGAAAAGTTAACTATGCACAACTCATGGTTTTTAAGGCTACGGACTTCAGTTTTAACGCGATGTTTGGGATGTAAAATGTAACTTAATTTCTAGTCAGCACTAACACATAAAAATACGCCGTATATATATATATGTACGTATATGATGTGCAGCACAGTACCAACGTGCAGTTGTTTACACCATAACATACAATCCATGTAAAAAAATATATGTTTCAGTTAATAGTTCCGTCGGGATATACGTACGTACTGTGTGGTCCTCACATCATCCCCTTCGGTCCGACACATCGGAAGCCGCTCGTTGCGTCTTCCCCACGGAGTACGGTTCATCGTCTTTCCCTCCTGGGCGCCCGGTTGAACAAGGTTCTTCTTCTCTCCACCGTATAATATACCAGAAGGATATTGAAAATTTTAAACAAGCTCAGGACACCCGTTAATTGTTTCAATGTAAAACATCACGCATGCGTAGATTTTCCGAAAAATAGAACCTAACAACTTATTTGGTTGTTAGCAAAAAAATGATTCACGTAAAATAATTTACGCAAGACATCCTATTAATCCTGATCTCGGCATCCGCTGCATTAATGCGGAGGATGCCGTTTTCCGTGAACAGTCTTACGTATGTTATTAAATAAATATTTTAAACATTGATTACATTTATTATTTAAAATTATGTTTTTAAATACGTAGATAAAAAATTATTTTATTATCTTGTGTTTGACTGATAAAATAAATTTATTAGAAATTATTTTATCATACAAATTATTTATCTAATAATTTTAACTGAAACTTGAGTTTGCAAGTATTTTTGTGCCATGTTATCTATTAAATTGTTGTATAGAGAAATTAAAATAACACTTTATTTTATACTATCGTATAGTATGCATATATATTTTGTTGACGGTGTATTGTATGTTTCCAAACTATGAATTTTAACTAAATCGATTTGTTATAAAAAATTCAGGGTTAAATTTTTTATCAAATATTTAATTTAACAATATAGGCATAATATTTATTAATTATTTCAAAAACTTTAATAAAATCAAATGAGCATACCACAGTAAACTTTTTCATAAATTTTAAGAATATGATTTACACACCCAAATGATTGAAAATAATTTATAAAAAAATTAAAAATTAAAAATTAGTAGATCTTGTTTTCAAGAAAAAATATTTTACTAATATCTAAATAATAATACGTTTTGATTGAAATGTTTGATATATACAGTTTTCTAGAAAAGCAACTACTATGACCAGATGTTCACCGATGTTTTCAATTTTCTGGAAATTAAGAGCATTCGATGAAATTTTTTTGCTTTGGTATTGATTTTACATGCAACCAAACGGACCTAGCTTCTACATATTTTATGGTTGTTCAAATGCTCAATTACTTATTTTATGGTTACGAAGCAATGATTAAGATTTCTTTTCTCCTTACTAGTTACGTACAAGCTATTCTACTGTTTGTCGTAGAAGACAAAATGTCTAAATAGCTGCCGTGATAGGGCGAAATTTTCTCGGTAAAGCAACACATAGATTACTAAAAGGAGATACTTCACATAAGATATTTTGTAAGGTTTTTAAAGAACATGCTTTAAACATATTTCCTACGGATGCTTGTTCGTTTTATGGCTCTAGCATAGGGGTGGCAATGGGCCAGGCCGGCCCACGGGTTCGCGGGCCGGGCCGGCTGCGGGTTATTTGACGGGCCAAAGATTTTGGCCCGCGGGCTTTAGTCGGGCTGACATATGGGCCGAATCGGGCCAACGCGGGCTAAAACGGGCTTAATAACTTTCAATTTTTTATGTCAAAAGTATCATTTTTACTTATTAAAAATATATTTTAATTAAATTATTATTAATTTTATAATGTTATCTTAAATAATTAAATTTATTGTATTTAATAAATATTTATTTATAAAATATATAGTTGGGCCGGGCCGGGCCGGGCCAACAATGTAGTGCGGGCTGAGTTGGGCCAGGCCGATATATTTTGGACCGGGTCCTAAGCGGGCCGACCTCGGGCCGGGCCGGGCCCGGCCCATTGACACCCCTACTCTAGCATAGGATTTAGAAAAATTCTGGCAGAGTGGCATATAGAAATGCTTGTCAAATTTTCATTATGTTATGTCTGTTCATGACTTTAAAATATAATAATATAAAATGATGGAGCACCTTCTCCAGCATATCTCAATTAGCCAAAAAAAAAAGTATGAACTAACTTTTTTTCATACAAACGTTTTTTCATTCGTTTGGTACCATTGGTTACATTTCATGCTTGACGACTCTCATTGTTACAAAATTTTATCAATACGTCACATTAATAAGACCTATTTTAAAATATCTCATTACCAAAGCTACTTAAAAAAGTACTTAATTTTAGAAGCACTAAAAGAAATCTACTCTTTACCTACTCGGGATAAATGTACCTTTTACCTACTCTATATTCCTGCTAAATGAATGATCCGTAGGTACATATATCCGTACTTATAAATTACTTATGGACTCACCTTAGTTGGTAAATATTATACCTAATGAATTAATCTTAATCATCCGTTCAAAAGGGTTCAATGGCTTAGATAGAACATTATAACTCCCTCATTCCACCATCCATTCAAAATAGACAAATAGCTCAAATCATCCCAAACAACTTTTAATTTCATCTGTTCGCCCCCCCCCCCTCATTCACACAACCCCCAAAGCAAATGAGCATCTGACCCCTCCTCCCAAGCACCCAATGCCTCCTCCTCTCTGTGAACACCCGATAGCACTGCCTCCTCCTCCCTATAAGCACCCATGATGCCTCCTCTCTACAAGCACCCGACGCCCTCCTCCTCTCTACGAACACTCGATGCCTCCTTCTCTAGTGCTCCTTCTCCAACATCATGTTGCTTCCCCTCCTTACTATGAGTACCCAACACCCTCCTCCTCTTTGCAAACACCCGATGCCACTTTCTCTAGTGCGCTTTCTCCGACATTGTACCACTTCCCCTCTTCCCTACAAGCACCCAACACATCCTTCTCTGGTGGTACTTGTCCTTTTTTGACTCAAAACCCCTACTTGTCTCTAAGCCCCTCTTCTATCCCTCAATTGAGCACAACTCCTCTTCAACCCTAGTCCCCTTTCTTCCCCCTTCACCATCCATCTTTAACCAAAAATTTTTATTGAATTTTAAGTTTGACGAGGAAGAAGTTCAAGTAGACAATAAATTATTGAAAGCTATTTACCATCATATAATACATGACAACCTCTCTTTCTGGCATGTTCTGATTTCCACTTCTCATATCTATAAGTTTCATTTATTTTTTGCAGACAATGCTATGGATTGTGTCTCATTTGCTTTGTTTGGCACATTATTTTCTTTGTCAAGTCCTACTTTGGTACTTCTTTGCTCGATGTACATGAGTATATTACATTTATGAACTATGTTATTAACACATTTGCATTTTGATAGATCAGGTTATAAGTGAGATTAGAAAGAATCTAACATTTGGTTCCTCAAGTATTGGAAGATAAAAAATGATGTACGTAGGTTAGATACTATTTATTATTTGTATGTGTTAGATTGCTCATTTTGACATAATTTATCTTTTATTTTTTACACTCTAGGTTCTTCGTATCTACAAGTTTAGATAAATCTATTCTAAAGCAAGAATTGAGGTAACACAACGGTTTCTTCGTATTCTATTCCATGGGTTTTTGTGAAACCTCCCATGACTTGTTGCATATTTGGTGTCAATAGAATATGCATTTTTATATTATAGATACAACATAGAAATCTTTTAGAACCTCCCTTCAGCCACCCCTATGCAACTCATGCCTGCTACACACAACCAAGTGAATGCATTGAGCTTCAACAACAGTGATATGTCCCTACAACCTGCTCAGCCATTTCCCTAAACCTCTCCATGTTCTCATCATTCATTACCCTCCCTATCCTTTAGTTGAAAGAAGCCAATAGCAGTATGACTCAACCAGTCAATTGTAATTTGTGTAATGTTAAAATTCGTACAATACCACCATGCATGACAATCAATGAAACAACTAGAAGCCTAGATTTTCAAAGTGATGTTGTAGGGGAAGAGTGCGCACTTATAGGGGGGATGTCTTCCTATTACTTAATCCTAGAAGCATACCTAAGAAATTATCTGGCATTCCTCCAGACCTTGACTTTGCTAGTGTGCATGCACAACTTCCTTGGTCTATAGCTAGATGCATTCATTCTTTTTTATCAATCAAGATCTAGGGAGTACAAGATACTAAATATTTTTTATACATGTTTTTGCTACTACTCGTCAAATTGTATATAACAATGGGCATGCACATCTTAATTTCTTTAAGCAGATGCATTCATTCATTTCAATCATTCAAAATCTAGAAGGTAGAGGATAACATAATTTTCAAAAAATATTGTGGAACTAACTATCATAGTATAATATTGTGTGCATGTATGTACATCTTAATTTGCCTATAGTCATTGAAAATATAAAAGGGTAGAAGATACCATAAATCAAAATATACATATGTACTACTGGTTATCATAGTATAATAGTGTACATACATCTTAATTTGTCAAACTTGATGCACTTATTCTTTTTAGTAACTGAAAATATATAAGGTAGTGTAATTTCTCTTTTGATTTCCCTATCCCCCCGGTCGAGACACCATTGGATGTTTAATTGAAAAAATAGTGAAAGAGTGGGGCTTGTTTACAGAGGGACAGAAGATGATCCCATAGTTGAGTGATCACCTTTAGATGATCACATGTAGTGTTCTTCCGAAACCCTAGTTATGATGTTCATATCTTCTATTATTTTTGTCCTTATTTAAGTTTTATAAACATGAGAGAGCAAGTTGCACAAGAGAGACATTCTAATCATGTTTTTTCCTCTCATATATTATGTTTTTATGATTACCCTATCTTCTCTTTACACCAAGTTTGCTAAATTAGTCAATCTAAAATGTGGATTTGGAGTGGCATTCTTGATTCCTAGTTGATTCTAGATGATCCTTTTCTATTCCAACATACATTGATAAAGAGGACAATAATCCAATCCTAAGAGAACAATAATCCAATCCTAAATCTCTTGCTTTTCACCCATTATACCTACTAACCAGTTTGTTTTTCCATTCCTTACGGTTGGTTTGCTCCAAACACCATTGCTTCCCAATAGCCCTTAAACTTCTTGAGTCATGTTTTTATCATACAAAAGAAACTACTCAATCAAGTCTTTGGTGGCTGTCTTGGGAAAGACTATATTGTTCAAATGGGCCTTTCTCATAGTAACATTTCCAATAATAGTGAAACTCATTCTATTTCAATAATCAAAGATATGCATGTATTTTGAAAGATTATTGTTGTAAGAAGTTTTAAGTAAACAAATGCAATTGATAAATTTTAATCTGTTGCTCATTGGTTAATTAACATTTAAATATAAGTGCGCATTGTCGTAAGCTATGAAAAATGATACAAGATTGTAGGGATAGTTCAACTAGGGAAAACAAATTGTTGATAGCCTTACATACTAAAATCCAATACTTGAAGTCAAATGTTTCTAAAAGTGTGATGTTTTAGAAAGAAAACTACTTGTGCAGAGTTCTAGTCAAGTATGGTAATAGGTATAGTGTTTTGTAGTTTTAGTGATATTGGATATTATTAGTATTCATGTCAACACACTATTTTCAATAGACAATATATTTTTGCACCTACTAATATATGCTTTGTTTATCTTGAACTGTTAATATTTTGACATTATGCATGCCCTATTAATTCACAAACCTGGATCATTCATACTACATTCTAATTAATTTTTATGTTTTACATTATAGTAATATGAATTGGAGTTAGATAGATTTACCTAAAAATGTGGTTGGTTACTAAGATGGTGCAGACAAGTTTCAAAACTTGCTTATAGAATTATACCATTGAGTCATAAGATTAGAGTCCATGTGTGAATTGCACATATTTGAAAAAATGTTAAAAAGAGATTGTTAGAGAACACATTTATATTGAAAATGATATCTAAGGGCAAAAAAAATTAAAAAATTTATGGTGAAGGATCAAGTCATGAAAACTTTGAAGAATGTCAAGAGGATTCAAACATATCTCAAATGTTAGTTGACATCTTTTTAATTTATATTGATGAAGTAGCACATGATAAAGATTTAAAAAAAATGACTTGTTGAAAGATGTCAACCAACATGTTTATCCTGGATGCAAAAATTTTATCAAGCTTTCATTTCTTATCAGGTTGATCAACATGAAATATGAGTGGAATGAGCAATAAGCATTTCAATATTTTGTTGAACTTATTAATTGTGGTACTCCGAGATAGGTTATCATTACCACCATTGTTTTATGAGATCAAGAAGATATGTAATAAGTTAAAGTATGTCTATAAAAAGATAAATGCATATCCAAATAATTATATGTTATATTGAAAAAAAAAATGAAAAATTCAAATGCGAAATGTGGAGAATCTTAGTAAAAGTCCTATAAGTGTCAAGTAGTGTGACAAAGAAAAAAAGAGTATCTCAAAAGGTTCTATGTCATCTTCCACTCATTCTATGATTGAAGAGACTCTTTACATGTTCAAAGACTTCTGTCAGCATGAGATGACATGAAGACAAACGTGAAAAGAACAATATGCTAAGACATCATGTTGATTCGTCTTGGTGGAAAATAGTAGGTTTTATTGATGATTTTGGGATAGAAAATTGAAATGCATATCTTAGATTAGCTTGTGATAGGTTCATCCTATATTGAAACATGAATGTGACTCACCATGCATGGCTAGTGTTAATTGCACGTTATAACTTGCCAACTTAGGAGTGCATAAAGAGTACCAGTATTTTACTGTCTTTTTATCTTTGGTCCAAAAGGTCCTAGTAACAATAATTATGTCTTCTTATAACTGCTCATAAATAAATTTAATATTCTCTGACATAGTGTTGATACCTTTGATGTAGCTAAATACAAGCAATTTCGTCTATATGCAATATTATTATGAACTATTAATGACTTTCCAGCACATACATACATGTCAAGTTGAAGTAAAAAAAGGTTGTTGGCTTGTCCTATCTACAATAAGGACATGCGTTCAACTTGGTTAGAGTCTAGTAGAAAATTCTGTTACACAAGTCATCGAAAATGACTAGAAAACAAACAAAAATTTTGAAAGATGAGTAATCAATTTGATGGTCATGAAGGATGGGGTGACAAGTCTTTGACATTATATGAATATTAAATCATACAATTACTAGAATATCTTAATTCACATATTGCAAAAGGAGATATAAAGAAAAAAGGCAAGAGGAAGAGAACAAGTAAGGAGGATGAGAACAAGTATCTAGGGTGACAGAAAATAAATATTTTCTTTGGTTACCATATTGAAAATCTTTGTTGCTTCGTCACAACATAGATATAATACATATAAGAAGAATGTAAGTGAGAGGATCATAGACACTCTTTAGTCAACTGAAGGAAAGACTAAAAATGTCCTAAAAGCTTGTCAGGACTTATAAACATTGGGTGTACGAGAATATCCTCATCCCCCAAAGTTGGGTCAACTAAGATATTGTTATTACCAACATAATTCACATGCAGTAAGAAAGAGAAAGAAATTATTTTTAAGTTATTTCAATCTGTTAAGGCTCCTAAAAGATACCCCTCAAATATTGCAAAGTCATTTCTTAACGAAGATAAGAAGTTATGAGGATTGAAGAGTCATAACTACCATGTCATTATATGATAATTTATGTTATATGGAGAGGACATTATGTCATCTTGAGATGATATTTTCTCTGAGTTTTTTTGATATAAAGGTACACTTGGCCATTCATTTAGCAGACGAGACCTTGATTGTTGGACTAGTTCATTATAGATGGACTAGTTCATTCTCCCACCCATGCACCTTTGTCTTCGTCTAGCTGCCCTTAGCCTTGCCTTCCTACACGGCCACCTACCTCTATTGACAGCACCGCAATCACATCACCAGCACTGTTCCCTTGTATTCTCAATGCAAACCATCACTGGCATTGCTCTCTCCCCTAGTTCATATGTCTCCTCACGTAGACTACCACCTAGTATTGCTTCCTCCCCCAACTCCCTTGTTCGTTGCCAATGCTAGCCCCCCTCTTCCTATGTGTGGCGTCCACCTATGCCCGCTAGTGTGCAACCACCACACCCCCTCCTTCACGCAGCCGTGAGACACCCTCCCCTCTATTTTTCTATTTACCACTGGCACCCCCTCTTTGGTGCCTCTGTTTCATCATCGTCATGCAGTCGATGCGTACCATTGCCTCCTGCTCCCCTATGTCTGCACAAAGCCCTGCTATCATGCGCTTGTGCCTATCACGTCTAAACCATCAGTGCGCCACTACCTTCTCCTCCAGCCAGCTTAACAAGAGGGTATTCGGACTGGTTCGGTTCATGCACCATGCCATTGTTGTTTGGTCTCCTTTTCAATCATCAATTTTTAAAAGTTCTCTGATGCCATTCAAGTAGACATCTCAGACGCGTCTAATATCATTGAATCTAATGCCTAATATTTACAACCCACCACTACATAATGATTTAAATATGTCAATAAAATATTAAATGTGGTGATTACTTGTAGGTTTATGCTTTATTAAATTGTGGAAATGTATGCTACATAGTTAGTACTTATATTAAATTAATTGATCATATTATGTCTTAATTATTGGTTAGCATGTGGTGTAAGACTTTTAAATTGCATAATTTGTAAATTTGATACACCATTGTATATTAACCCGATTGGGTCTATGTTAATATTTTTGGTTGCATGTTAATCAGATTAGTTAGAGTTTTAGATTAATTAGTAAACCTGATTTTCTAGTAATTTTTATCAATTTTTATAATGTTAACAAATGAATTAGATTTATATGTTATAAGTTGGTATATTTCATGCATGTATATGTAGAATAGGATTTAAATATTTAGCATGTGGTTATGTTATACCAAGTATATGTGCATTTTTTCTTGTAGATGGTTAAATGCATTAGTTGTGTATATGTTCATATTAATGGTCATAATTTGCATAGCAATTATCATGGCATAGCATGAATTGTGTGAAGGCATGAATACATTGATTGAAATGGAAGATTGAGCTATATCAAACTAATTAGTTATGGCCTATGAGCAGTAGAGAGTTAAAATAGTCTAGTGTATCCTTCGATCCCGAATACCGTAAGTTGTCTTAAGTGACACCACTACCTATATGCACTATGAGATTTAGTTTAGTTATATTGTTCTGCTATATATGATAGATCTGGTGCCAATTAATCGAGATCGCAAGACGATGCATTCATTGAGAAATAAGAAAAAGATGTGAAATATTATTAGAGGATAGATGTATTTATTGCATGACTGTGTAGGTATGGTCTTATGATGTGCTTTAGTTTGTCATACTCAAGTTGTGATGCATAGTATGCATGTTGTGTCTCATTTGTGTTGTTTCATTATATAGGCCCTGTAATAGGTATTCATACATGTGTTATCTCTTCTAGTTAAGTTATTCTATTGATGTTTATAAGTGTTGATTGATTCAATTTAAGTTCTAATTGGTGATTTAAAATATGTGGTCAAGTCAGATATTTAATTATATTGTTTAGTCCTATACATGTGTAAAATAGGTGTAGGTGTAGATATTTGATTATTTATTTATCGTTTAGGATTTTTGGCTATCCGATTTAGCAAACGATGGCATGTCTACTGAGTCAATGTGACTCATTCTAATCTTTTAACATTTTTAGATAATCAAGTTTAGCGCAACAGAAACATGGTAATTCAATTTTTAAGAAAACAAATGGAAGACCTTTATGTCTTAGATTTGTATTTAGTTTGTTTAGATTGTAACATTAAAATTGTATTTTAGTTAGAATGTGTGTGGAAATATGAACTGTGACCTAATTTTATCTTCACTTTTTCCAAACTGATGTATTTGATGGGATAATTTTCTCGGTCGCATCGTAAGATTATTCTGTTGTGTATGTCAAAAATTTGGAGCGTGACAACATATCTCATCTATTGTTGCAATATCAATGTCATTCCTTAATCATAAATGCTATGAACCATGTAGCTCCCTAACATCCCACTCTAATATCTCATTTATCAATATAGAATCACATGTGAATGTCATGTAGTATGTCATTTTGTATAATCTTTTGTTAAATTTTCCAAAACCGATACAAAAATGATATTGACTCATTACAAAATAATCTTGATGTAAAGCAATTAAATTTTAAAAAAAATCTTGCTTACCTTGCCCTCGAACGGTGCAAATGACAACATACATCTTTGTTATTATTTGCATATACCTAATAATCACATTCCTTTGCTCTAACATCACCAAAAATATCCTTTGTAATTCCATCACAAATTCTCTTCAAGTCAATTTGGATTTATGGTGAGTTGTGTATTCAAAGATTTTCTATCCAACTTCTAATAAGAAAATATTTTCTATTGTATACCAACTCACCATAAATCCAAATTGACTATATATCTAAAATGATTACAATGTACCCGGCCCATATGTGTGGGTGCCACATAACTCCAATCATCATTTCATAGCATAGTTCAAAATCTAGATCCCTCTATAATTTGAGTAATTTTATATTTTTTAAATAAGTATGACGATCTTTTATCTTCATTTATTTCACTTTTAATTAAAGATTAATATTTCAAAAAAATTAAATGAGCTAACTATTTCACTGCTAAATTGTATCAACATAATTTCTCCACACTTTTATGGTTCGTATTGGATCAAGTTTATCATCGAATATTATCCTTACTAATCTAGATTGGAAAGACCCCCCTGTCTCTCGTCCTTACTAATATGTAAAATAAATTACATTGGATAACTAAATCAATTTTACATCTCCGCCAATTAAACACAAAGTAAAAAATTTATAGGGTATATCAAGTACACTCGGAACGAACAGAATCTAAATGAGAGATCCTTCTAATCTAGGGACCAGCAACGTTGTTTCCTTCCTTGCGGTTAGGGCTGTAAACGGAGCAGATACGGAGCGGATATGACATTTCCGAATCCGCTCCGCTGGCTAATTCGGATATCGGATATCCGCTCCGAATTAAATTCGAATACGGAGCGGATCTTCACAATCGGATATCTCTCGAATACGGAGCGAATACGGATAATATTCGGTTCGATTTACTGTGGGGGAGGGGGATTCTCGACGGGAGGCCCGAGCGCTGTGGCCCTGCGGGGGAGGGGATGCTCTGCTCGGGGAGGGGAGCCACCGGGGAGGGGGCCGGGAGGAGGGCCCGAGCCGGAGGGGAGCCGCCGGGAGGTGGGGGAGGCTCGGGGGAGGGGGAGCCGCCGGGGAGGGGCCGGGAAGAGGGCCCCAAGCCGGAGGGGAGCCGCCGGGGAGGAGGGGATGCTCGGGGGAGGGGGAGCCGCCGGGAGGGGGCCGGGAGGAGGGCCCGAGCCGGAGGGGGAGCCGCCGGGAGGAGGGGGAGTCTTGGGGGGAGGGGGAGCCGCCGGGAGGGGGATGCTCGGGGGGGAGGGGAGCCGCGGGAGGGGGACGGGAGGAGGGCCCGAGCCGGAGGGGAGGCCGGGGAGGAGGGGGATGCTCGGGGGGAGGGGGAGCCGCCGGGAGGGGGCCGGGAGGAGGGCCCGAGCCAGAGGGGGAGCCGCCGGGAGGAGGGGAGGCTTGGGGGGAGGGGAGCCGCCGGGAGGGGGATGCTCGGGGGGGGGAGGGGGAGCCGCCGGGAGGGCCGGGAGGAGGGCCCGAGCCGGAGGGAGCCGCCGGGGAGGAGGGGAATGCTCGGGGGGGAGGGGAGCCGCCGGGAAGGGGCCAGGAGGAGGGCCGGAGCCTGAGGGGGAGCCGCCGGGAGGAGGGGGAGGCTTGGGGGAGGGGAGCCGCCGGGAGGGGGCCGGGAGGGCCCGAGCCGGAGGGGAGCCGCCGGGGAGGAGGGGGATGCTCGGGGGGAGGGGGAGCCGCCGGGAGGAGGGCCCGAGCCGGAGGGGGAGCCGGTTGGGAGGAGGGTGAGGCTCGGAGGGAGGGGGAGCCGCCGGGAGGAGGGGCTGGAGCAGACGGGGGGATGCTCGGGGGTGGGGGAACCGCCGGCCGGGAGGAGGGGGAGCCGCCGGCCGGGAGGAGGGCTGGAGCCGGAGGGAGGGGGAGGGAGAGAGGGAGCGGGAGGGATGCGGGGAGCCGGAGGGAGGGGGAGGCTCGGGAGGGAGGGCGATGCGGGACAAAGGGAGCCGTCGCCGGGAGGGGATGCTCACCGAGTCGCCGCCGCCGGGACCGGGAGGTATGCTCGCACTGCTTGCTCGTGCTCGCCTTCGCCCGCTCGTGCTCGGGACGCCGTCTCCGACTCTCTACTGCCGCTGCCCGGGATGCGAGATGGGGATCCGTGGGAGGCTCGGGAGGGGGAGCCGCAGGGGACGCAGGGAGCCGTCGCCGGGAGGGCAATGCTCACCGTCCACCGAGTGCTCTCCTCGTGCAGCGGTGCTCGCCTTCGCCTCCTCGGGACGCCGTCGCCGTCTCCGACTCTCCGCGGGATGCCAGGATGCGGGAAGAGAATGGGGGGGGGGCTAGGGATTTTCGGGGGTGAGACGGATGGGTTGTGTAAATTGTGGTTTAAAGAGGACCGTTGGATCTTACATCCAATGGCTCAGTTCGAACCGGATCTTAATCGGAGCGGATCTAGTGATTCCGAATCCGCTCCGTTTAAAATTCGGATAATATCCGAATCCGAAAATATTATCCGACGGATCAAGTTAAACGGATAATATCCGCTTATTCGGATACGAATTTGAACCGGATCCGAATTTTATCCGGATCCGTTTACAGCCCTACTTGCGGTCTGTGCTGTGTTCTTGACCTCCTTGTCATATATATCGAGATGTTAACAAATAGGAAAAAGAAAAACTAAAATTAGATATGCTACCGCGCGCATAAGTCACGAGAGATCTCGCGCGAGCTGAGCACAACGACAAAGATATAGATGGGATAGATATATTTACAAGGAGATTGACTTGCATATATATATGATATTTCATCAAAGGTTCGTTTCCTTACATCCTAAAGTAAATTTTACATAAATACTTTCATGAATTAGCCTTTTCAAAAGATAACTTACAATATTATAATATTTTGTTATCTAAGGTTTATTTTCCTCAAAAATTTTATTGTGGGAATATGCACAAGCTAAAAAAATGCGGAGTCTCTTCAAAATAATATTTTAAAATATTATTTTGTTGTTATCTAAATTTTATTTTTCCTTAAAAAATTAATTGTAGGAATATACACACTTGCCAAAAAAACCGGAGTTCAGAATCGTGATATAGAGAAGAAGCTTCTGCTTCTATAAATTTATTCAATGACCAACTACGCAGGCATATATATGATTTATGCCCTGTTTGGTTAGAGTTTCATTTTTGATACTATATCAATTTTGATATTCATATTTCAAGATGATAAAATATCAATATCAAAATTGATAGTATCAATTATCTTTAAGTGTTTGTGAATACTGTATCAATATTAAAAATGATATTAGATGTTTGATAATACAATATTAATATCACACATTTTGGGCAATAGTTTGGAGCGGGGGAGGGGGGACGCGCGGGGGCTGCGCGGGGGCTCGGACGGGGAGGGGGGGGGGCTGCGCGGAGGGGCTCCGGTGGGGGGGGGACGCGCGGGGGGGGGGGGGGGGGGGGGCTCCGGACGGGGAGGGGGGGTCCGCGCGGAGGGGGACGCGCGGGGGGCTCCGGACGGGGAGGGGGGGCTGCGCGGAGGGGCTCCGGTGGGGGGACGCGCGGGGGGCTCCGGACGGGGAGGGGGGGGCTGCGCGGAGGGGCTCCGGTGGGGGACGCGCGGGGGGGGGGGGGGCTCGGTGGGGGGACGCGCGGGGGGGGGGGCTCGGACGGGGAGGGGGGTCCGCGCGGAGGGGGGACGCGCGGGGGGCTCCGGACGGGGAGGGGGGCTGCGCGGAGGGGCTCCGGTGGGGGGACGCGCGGGGGGGGGGGGGGGGCTCCGGACGGGGAGGGGGGTCTGCGCGGAGGGGGACGCGCGGGGGGGCTCCGGACGGGGAGGGGGGCCGCGCGGAGGGGCTCCGGCGGGGGGGGGGGCTCCGGACGGGGAGGGGGGTCCGCGCGGAGGGGGACGCGCGGGGGGCTCCGGACGGGGAGGGGGGTCCGCGCGGGGGGGGGGGGGGGCCCGGACGGGGAGGGGGTCCGCGCGGGGGGGGGGGGGGGGGGGCCCGGACGGGGAGGGGGGTCTGCGCGGAGGGGGGACGCGCGGGGGGCTCCGGACGGGGAGGGGGGGGCCGCGCGGAGGGGCTCCGGCGGGGGGGCGCGCCCAGAGGAGTTCGCCGCCTCCATGGCTCCCGCGTCGAAGGGCCGCGTCATCTTTTCGCTGGAGACACCGCGGGAAGCGGAGCCCCGCTGCTCCCTCGACGCCTGCTCCCGCTGCCGGCGGCTCCCTCCGCGGCTCTTCCGAGCTCTTCATGTACGGAGGGGACACCCCTTCGCAGCGAGGACAGCCGTCGGGAGCGGTCGATCTCGACGCCGCCCGAGAGAGGGAGATCAAGCACCGGCGGAGACGGCCCGACTGCCCTCAACACGCCTCGCTCCTAGACGCATCTCGCCCCCACAAAGCCGTCTCGGCCAGCTAAAAAGGAAGATCGGCGGGCAAGATTGGGGAAATCCGCGGTGGGGGGACGCGCGGAGGGGGCTCCGGACGGGGAGGGGGGCTGCGCGGAGGGGCTCCGGCGGGGGGACGCGCGGGGGGCTCCGGACGGGGAGGGGGGCTGCGCGGAGGGGCTCCGGCGGGGGGACACGCGGGGGCTCCGGACGGGGAGGGGGGCTGCGCGGAGGGGCTCCGGCGGGGGGACGCGCGGGGCAGCTCCGGACGGGGAGGGGGGTCTGCGCGGAGGGGGACGCGCGGGGGCTCCGGCGGGGAGGGGCGGGGGGGGGAGTCGCCACCATATCTCTCTCTATCTTCCCCGGTGAAGCCCCGTCCCGTCCCGCCATGGCGAGAGTCGCCGCGAGCAGAGAGGAAACCGGATAATATCAATTTTAATACAGGTACGTACCTGTATTGATTTTAAGTGATCTTTTCACTATTAATTTTAAAAATAAAAGTGTTATCCAAACACTTATTAACACACTGTATTAATATTAGTTTTGAAAGTAATAGTGATACAAGTACATACTACGGTTACCAAACAGGCCGTTAGGTAGTGTTTTAGGCCGGTTAATTAGTTCCCTCTGATCGTACAGCTATTTAGCGATCACTATTATAGTACGTACCGCTAAGGAGTAACCAATTAGTATATATATACGCATGCATGAGTATATATAAAAGCACGGAATTAATTAATCATCCTCTACCGATCGATTATTACCAGCCAGCTATATATATATATAGAGTATATATATAATGCATGCATGCATATATACGACGATATTACTGTGTTTACCTTTACGTATCTTTCTGGCAAGAGAAAGCATGAGAAAGAAAATAGAAACGATTATTAATTAAGATTCCATCAAGATGCGAGAATCGGTTTTAACTTTATGGCAAGTGCAGGCGTGGAAACAAATCAACGAAGTAATTAAGAAAGAACCGCGCGAATCAATGCTTAATATAGTACGTAAGGTCGCATCCGCACGAGCCCAGCCGGCCAGCGGTGTATAAATTAAGCTGTGAACATGCGCACGCTTGCACGTAGCTTACTTCTCTCTTGCAGCGTGCAAACGTCGTCTCCCCCCCCTCACAATTAATTAATTAAGCTTCGTGCTGTCGAGGCAGCACCTCCGCCGGCGCCGACCCTAATAATTAATGTCATCGTCCGGTGGAGTGTGCCGCTACGGCAGCAAGTGGATGGCGGAGATTTACGACCAGAGGAACCGGAAGACCATCTTCATCGGCAGCTTCTTCAGCACCAAGGAAGAGGCCAACGCCGCTTACACAAGGAAGGAGAGGGAACTAATAAGTGGCTCCGGTCGGTCCGAGACCGGCAGCAGCGCAGCCAACTCTCGCCGCTTGGCCGACGACATGGATCTGCACGAGTTTTTACGGGCTAACGGAGTCGTCTATCGCAAGTAGGGCCGGGATGCCATTATATATATATATTCATTCGACGATGCATGTTTCAGAGCTTATAGTTAGTTTGTTTGTTGGGAAGCACCCAAATAAATAGTTTCGTCATTAGCTTTTATCATCACTCTTCTGACTATTGCGTTTTGACTTCTGGGTGGTCGACGGGAAGTCCTTTTAATTTGCAACTCTCTCTCTCTCTCTCTAACAGTACTCAGCGCAAAAAACGTTGTATTAATTATACACGCTGACAAGTTCCTACGACGTTTCAACGCCACAATTAACATGCCTAACATCCATATATATATATAAGATATGTCGTTCTAATTAATAACTTTATTAAATCAAATATATTGATAAATTCTATGTTTTTCGAAGAAAGTCGAGGATATAAAGCACTATAAATAATCCAAATTTATTAATTATAAGCTATAAACTGATGGCTGTACGCAACAATTGGCATTAGCTTTGTAGGAGAGTAACTTGGAGTGGAGTAGAGACACATGTGACACAGTAGAATGTAATGACAGTGTACTGAAAAGGTGATGACAAGGTGTAGATTTAGACATGCAAACTCAAGCCTAATTGGGCATAGGTGAATGTCATTGAGTTCTTAAGAAGGCCATGCATGTTATATCTAAAATGTTCTCATTGGTCAATCAGGGTAAAAGGAGTGTCGTGAACATAAGAGAGAAAATTAAAAGCCACCTCACATGGTGAGGGATTCATCGTAGAAGGTGACTCAATCGTGTGGTGTGCACTTACCGAGAAGGGCTTAACAAACTACATAATGAAAAAGGTGATTGACTAAACTAAGTAGAATCTTCAATTAACCATGAGTAGGGTTATTCAAGTTCACAAAAAAACTAAATAGGGGCACCAACTTAGTTTGGAATAGAATAACCTAATATTATGTAGCAAATGCTTTTGAATCCACAATGGGACTCTATTTGCTCTATAGAACCCAAGGGACTCTATGGCCGATGGAAACATGGTGAAATGAAACATGATAGAATACAGTGGTTTTAAAATATGGTGTGATTAATCAAACACAGTGTTGGACATGGTGTAACACAACATGTGATGAACTATGATGGGTGCATGGGATGCGATGCAAGGCACAAGTGCTGGCTTTGAAAGTCTGCTGACGCATGCTAGTTTGAACAAAATGCAAACAAATATTTAGAACATGGTTGAAGATATAGATTGCTTGACAAGTAAAGAAACCCTCAACAAGAGCCATCATTCCTTTCATGCAATTTAGGCCTACCCCTTATCTGTTGGATCCTCGAAACAATGTCTATAGGTGGCCATGACATTCTAGGCCGGTGGGGCTTTACGGAGTACTCGTCCATGTGCATGAAGTGGTGTGATATATATGGGATTTTGCTTTGTTGGGTGCTCTTCTAGAGCTGTGGCACCCAATGACGCGTACATTTATCTTTACTCTTTCAAGTACACCATACTCCTTGAGGCATGAGTTATTGTTGGGTCTACCAGCATATGAGATGGTGATAGCAGGAGGCTCTTTATGCCTTTGGCACCAGACTCATGTGAGGAGTTTCTTCATAAGTTGATGTCCCCTGCCAAGGCATTAATTATAATGTGGGGCAACCAAGTGATGACTTAGAGTTTGGCGAGATGTTCTACTACTGTCCTTGAGTTTGCTATGGACTGAGAGTATGTGTTGACACTAGGCTTGAAGGGTCTGGTTGTTTGCATACTTTTTGTTTTGCTCTTTTTATGGAGGCCAACGAGATAAACTTCACATAGTTGCCATTTGGTTGAGGCTTCTAAAGGCGGAAATGGATGGCACTGCTATCATGGGCTTTCCTTATAGTGGCTTGACTACTTCATGCCTGAGTGGACCTTCATTCAATAGTGTTCTACTCCTTTCTACTTGGGCTGACTAGCACTTCGAGTATGATCCAACTGGCTATTATCTACGCAGCATGGATGAGTTTAGGCACATCCCTCTTTCTTTTACTATGGCCTGGCTTGGTAAGAGAGTGATTGTAGGATGTGTAGGCCTTAGTTTGTGTGATTGTATGATCACGAGGAGCATAGACATCAGTATGAATACCAAAGTGTGAGCGCAGAAAATGTTTTGGTCTCCTTGTCATGTTTTTGTGTGTTTGCAAATGAATTGTGTGGTTGCCAAGAGCAATGAGCTCCAAATGAGAAGAGAAATAAAAATATTGACCAACATACCTTTTGGGGGGAAATGTGCTTATAGGTTTTAGGTTCCTTCTTCTTAGCTGGCCAAGAAGAGGGAGCTTGAGACATTCCTTTTGATTTGATCTGGTTGATGGGGTGTGTAGTTTTATTCTAACTAGCCCATCCCGAAACATTCGAAAGAAAATAAGTAAATAAGTGAAAGTAACATTAGAACTAAAAGGTGTACAGTAATGTGCTCAAATTGAACATAAATAACAAATGGTTAAAAACGAACCAGATTGGGACTAAATCTTAACCCCTATTTTATGTGACTTAAAATTGTATGAAGATGCAAATAGATGCTCTAATGTATTCTAGACAATATTAAAATACAAGTTTGAATTAAAAAGAGTAATGGGGAATCGAAAAATGAGGTGAAAAAAACTAAAAATACAAAGAAGCAAAATCTGTTTGCAAGTGCCCCATTGGTGGGTCACGAGGGGTAGTGCCCCATTGGTGGGGCACCAGGGATAGTTTCTGGTAGACTATTGGTGCTTTTTTCTTGCTTCACCCCACTCTTGTGGGTGACCTCTTCTGCGTTGGCACAATTCCTTGGGGTAGTCTTGACACCAAAGAATACGTGGGAGAAGATAATTAACCTTGGAGGAATGGGGATTGGATTATGGAACCTCCAAAAGTTAGAAGAAAATTGTATTTTTGAAGAAGAAAAAGGGTGCTTTCTTAGCCTTAGGGGTTCTTTAAGGGTGGGGGGTCTTGGGTATTTCGTGAAGTGGAGATGGATGTATTATGGTGGTCAAGAGGGAGTGGAAGCCAAAAAAGAATCCTTAAAATGTTGGATGATAGTGTTCTTTTATAACCACAAAGATGGCAAATCAAGAAATGACACAAGTTATCATTCATGCCGAAGTGCCCCTAATGGGGCGCTTTGACCGGAGTGGTGCAAGTAATGCCCCAACATGCCTCTGACCTGTGCCATTATAGGGTCAAATCCACTGAAAATCAACTAGAAAAAGTAAGTGCCTTGGTGAACCGTATATAGGGCGCCTAGTGCCTTGTTAGGGGGCACCAGGGGAAAATTTATGACCTTGCCGGGAATGCATAGAAAGTTGGATTTTTTGGAAAACTCAATTCCTTTGATAGAATATTCGAATATATTTCATAAATCAAAAGATTTTGATCTCTCTAACTAGGCCAAAATTGCATGTCTATACCTCGCCTCGCCTAAGTGTTTGCTTTGCAAGGAAGTGACAGAAGTAAAGCGTAGATGAATGTAGTGTAGCATAGTGAGGCACAGCGAAATGCAATGGTAATTGACTAAAAAGGTGATGCCAAGATGTAGATTTGGGCATGCTTTCATAGGCTTAGTTGAGCAAATCAAACCTCGCTGGATCCCAGGATCACCTTCTGTCTTATTGTAACATTCTTCTTGGTCAATCAATTAAAAGAAAAACGTGTTGTGGGCACTAATAGTACTACATACCCAAACATAGACAATCACACACATCTAATTGGGTTAGACTTCTGACCCACATGGCCATAATATGCATGCAATGCACTAACCATCATAAGATCTAAATGAGACAAACCATTATGCATACCTTGATTTCAGACATATATGTACCATGATCTAAATTATAGACATAATCATGAGATCTAAATGACCATTATATATACACGCATGTGGTATTTTATGCATAGAACTTACCAAATCTCACATGTATTAATTTACATTTCTTCTTTTAATTGAAGATTTACATTACAAGTCTAATCGTAAGATACGCATGCTTAAAACATAATTTTAATACAAAATAATTTCAATAAACCACTAGCATAACTATAAACCCATAATATATATATGTTAGAATGACATATATAAAATCAAGTAAGAAAAACCTATTAGTTGGATGATTGTGTTCCGAAATCATGAGTGAGTGCATGGTAGAAGTTTACCGATCGTAAATGTTGCTAGAATGGTCAAACCAAGGCAATAGGCTACTAGTAGAGTGAATGGACTACTAATCGAGTGATCGTCATGGCTGCTAGGTTGCTGATTGGAAGACAATGATGAAAGGACTACAAACAGATAGTGGTCAACATGGAAAGGGGCATGTGGTGGCCGCTTGTCAGCGGCTAATCTAGATTCTCAACGGTGGTCTAAACAGGAGTAGTAGCAGAGGTGCTCAATAGACGCTAAAGAGAGGGAGAGGGCTACATGGTAGTTAGTTTAGGAGTTAGTGATGCTAGATATGGGCATGGATGTTCACATAGGGATGCGTGCGTGGGTGCACTATGATGCACATCAATCATCATAGGGGGGAGGAGAAAAAGAGAGAGACGACGCAAATAGATCCATTGGGTTTGATTAACTAGAAGAAAAACATGAATTTGCATTAGGTGTCAAAAAAATAACTTGAACAGGGCTAAGGTGGGGCGGTGCCTCATGGTGGTGCACAGGAGATGGTGATGATGTAGTTGCTCTGGCAGTGGGAAGTATGACACTAGCAATGATGGGGCTACAACTAGTAAAGTCCTCTGGTGATGAGAAGAGGTGGTGGTGCCATAGAGGTCAACATGGGGTGGCACTAACAAAACAACAATGAGGTGACTAGGTAGAGGCTCGAGGGGTTCTGCAAAGAAAGAGAGTAATGTTGGCTCTCGATGGAGGGGGTGGCTTGTGAGATAGGGGGAGAATAGGGGTTATGCGACTGATGGTTTGACATAGGGGACACAAAAGGAAGAGAGGCAAAAATATACTCTCAACCTCTAGCTTCCAAAGACAAATTTATTTAGAAGTGTAGTTGGATCTCTACAATATATCACTATGACAAAGACTAGATATAGTATTTGCTATAAATAAATTATGTGAATTCATGCACAATTTAATCATATACCATTAGATGGTAGTTAATAAAATACTTAGGTATGTTAACAACACTGACAAATGGGCCCTTGATTAAACTTGTTAAAAATTTTAGTTTGTAAGCATTCAATGATGTATTGTGTAGAAGATGGGTCCAACAAGAAATCAATTGGCGATTACATAAATTTTCTAGATGAAAATGCTATATCTTGGTGCTAAAAAATAACTTATTGTCTAGAACCAATGCAAAAGCTAAGTATAAATTCTTGCAAATGCTATGACTGAATTGTTTAAGCTTAAACTTTTAACAAAAGAGATAACAAATTTCACTAAACAGCAACTTAATCTTATGTGTGATAATTTAAAGTGAGACACTTTAATATTTATTAACAAATCCAAATTTTTATGTCTACACGAAGTATATTATAATTGATTATCATTCATTAGTCATCTAGTGAACAAGAATATTCTTTAAGTTGAACACATTTCAACTTGAATCATATTCCATGTGTTTTTGCAAAATCATTGTCAACACTTGAATTTCGATATTTAGAGACAAACTACACCTGGTTCCACTGTGATGAGTTTGATGGTAGAATTTTCAGTATTAAAAGTAAAATGTTCAATTAAGTACCAAGATAGGGTTATCATTGTATTCACGCACTTGTTGATGATTCTTCTAGAAGGTTCTTTGCACAACTATTTATATATTCTACATGTGAAGGATTAGATGGTGTTGGCAATCTTTTCTTTTCTTTTGACGAGAATACTGCAACGGATGCAATGTTGGGTGCATAGGAGTGCGATGTGGCTTTGAACCCATGGCCTTTTGTAGATGTCTTTTAGCCAATGTAACCGGATGTTCACTGCTAGATCCATCATCGTCAACCATTGTGGCAATCTTTTCATTGCCCACTTTCAGATATCCATTGTCTCTCTCTCTAAAAACTCTTATTCTCTTTTCCTTTACTGTGATCTATCTATAAATGTTCTTCGAATGGTGCAACAACTCATTAGCATTTGGCTATTCCTGCAACTTCTCCACCAATGGGTAATACTCTATTCCACAATATCTCCAACTCCAACAAGTTCAACATTGCAACAAGGCTTGCATACGAAATAATATAAATGTTTGAAACTTGTGAACATCAAGTGTTGAAGTGTAAGGAGTTGGCAAAAGATATGTCTAGAAATATTAAGAAATCACAAAACAATCACATTATTATGAACTTTAAATTTGTAAATTTTATCAGCTTAGAAGCACAAACTTAGCACGATGATATACCAATTTTGAAATTGTTACAACCATGAATCCAATTGACTTCAACCAATTTGGCAATTATTTCATTGCACACTTTCATACATCCATCATTTTTATCTAAAAACTCTCTTTTCCTTTTCCTTCATCGTGATATGTCTATAGTTGTTCTTCTATCTATGCAATTCATCATCATCTATTGTATCCTACCAGTCTAATGCTTTATTCTATAAGATCTCTGTCTCCAACATGTTTAACATTGCAATCGAATTTAAATACTAAAGAATATAAGTGTTTGAGAGTTGTGAACTTGAAGTGTTGAAATGTAATGAGTTTGACAAAAATTACGTTTAGAAATGGTACAAAACCACAAAATATCATATAATTATAAATTTTAAATTTGTAAACTTTACTGGTTAGAAGTTGAAAATTTTAGACGTTAACCATTTAAAACTATTACAATCATTGAATTCAAGTATAAGAAGTGTTTTATGATAATATAGGATAAAGTTTCTCTAGTTTCTTCCCAACCTAAGAAAAATGTAAAGTGTTGGTTACGTACAAGAGACAAAAAACAAATCCTCTAAAATCAATAGGCTTGTTAACTAATCAAAATTTTCTTATTTATCAATAATCTAAGGGTACATACTCGTAGAAAATAGCATTTATTAATATATTTTTTTATAAAATGGACGTTTGCGAAGATGAGGACTATAAATTTGTCATTCTTGTTCCTTGAGATGTATATCATTTGAAATATCAGAAATGTTTGAAAATACAATATTTTGAAAAGAAATCATTTCAGTTAAATGTTACTCTCCAGATTCATGTTATTTATTTTTTATATGTTTAAGTGATAATACATATCAAATTGAATTTAGGGGTGAAGAATCTGTCGATAATAACATGCTAACTATAATTTATTGGAAAAGCATTTTAATTAACCGGTTTAACCAGGTGGCGGACCGCTCGTATGTGGTGTCCCGCAAGGCATGATAAAGAGATGGAATCCCGTAAAGAAGGCTGTCCAGTTGGACGCATGCTGTTTGGTGCTTCAATGTGGAGAATGTCCCTCGGGAGCATCAGAAGCGGCAAACCTCCCCCTATCTACGATTGTTCAAGCTCCTTGCAGTGCCGTACATAGCAGCGGCAAACCCAGCGAGGCACGCAACAGCCATCGACGACGCACGGCGGCGAGAGGCGCGGGGGGCAAGACGCTGTTAGCTGCAGCAAATCTACCAGGCGAGAGGCGCACAGGCAGGCGACCTTTGTGATATCTTCAGTCCCGACCGCCAACCCCGTCATCTCTCTCTCTCTCTCTCTCTCTCTCTCTCTCTCTCTCTCTCTCTCCTATTGACACCCTCCATAGGCGCGGGCCCCTGCTTTCTTCTATATTTCTTTCCCTAGATGGTACCGGCCGACGAGTTGACGGACTGTGTCTTATGGCAGTGGCTCTGGGAAGGCTGACCCAACACGGAGAGACGATTGAAAGCGTGGTGGTGAGGAGAAAAAGAAAGACGCTGAGAAGGCTATATAGCGCCAAGCTATCTCATTCCCAAAGCAATTGCTCGCCCATTGTTCTTCTTATTGAGACGCCTGGAGAAGGGAGTGGTTGCTCGCGTCGGGTGATTGAATGATGATGGACCTAGATTCTCGTTTGTACGACCACATAGTAAGCACCCTGTTCTCTTCTCCTGCTCTCGAATGAGGAAATACTGGAATCTTTCCGCCCGCTCCAGTTGTTTTTTTCCGGGGCTGGTGAATGAGCACATTGCGGGCCGAATGAGCCTTGTGAGTGTGGCTTTTCGTGGTAATCAAAACTTAGGGTGAGAAAAGATGGATCTTCGCACACATTAGCGAGTGAAATCTCCATTTCCGGTTCATTATTCTTCGTCAAACACCGTTAGTGAATGGTGACATAAAGCTCTAGCGGGTGCTTTTGGAATTTACCGTTTCTTGCCTTTTACAAGAAGAAAAATCATTGACGTGAAGTTCAATTAGTGTGCCGGTGTAATGTGTAACATATTGTGTGGTGCGCATGGGGTGAAGACCTTGCTGAGCCTCCAGGTACACATGGCATTTAGATTGGATGCCCAACCCATTCTTGAGAAGTCTAATTGGTGACGTGAACTTTGTGGGCATGGTACCAATGCATGTTTCACTTTGTAATGCTTCAGTCAAGTGTGGTGTTTGAAGAAAGTACTGTTCTTCCTTTGTAATGCTTTTCTCAGGTGTAGTCTATGTTTGAAGAAAAAAAACAGTCCTCCTTTGTTCATTTTCTATAAAGGAAAATGATAGTACTATTTATATATGCTCATCTTTCTATGCCTTGGGCTCAGATGACTCTATAAATGGCTGCTATGTTGACCACATCAAGGAGTGCACATCACCTTGCATCAGTGCCAATGTGTTTGCCTCATCACCTGAAATGAGTAATGGCATAGTTGTCCGTATATTTCATTCTAACTTGTCCAGATTGAGATCAGCGTACATGAGTGTATGATATGGTAAAAGAAGATTGTTATGTCATTTATTATTATGCAAGTTTCTCGTCATCAGCTGCACTTTCCTTTTGTTTTCCTATAAAATATTAGTTATGCAATTAAGTTATTCTATTTATAGTTAAGAATATGTGGACATATGTCTGGTACACATGAAGTTCACAGTTTCTCTCCCCGTTGCCTTTGATGTTGTTTTTTTAAGGTGGAAACGGCCACAATTTATTAATAATGTAGGAGAAAAAAATGGGTACAAGAATGAAGAAAATGAAAAAGGAAACCAAGAACAAGAGGAGCCTATTACCAAGGTTATAATAGACTAAAAAATTAAAGTAAAAAAATGCTTCCACATGGGGAACAAGTTCCCATAGGAATCCCAAACTGTGTAAGAATTGTGACAAGCGAAACATTACTTTTGGCAAGATGGCACATCCACTGAAGAATGCTAGAATGATTTTTGAATTGATCTTCAAAGATTCTTCTGTTATGAGCACTCCAAGTAGACCATAACATAGCCGGGAGTATCAAGGTCCTCAATCTCATCTTTTCTTCCCAAGCATATTCTTTTAGCCAATTTGTCATCAAAGAGATCACATCATCCCCATCGTTCCATGAAATCTTCCAATGTTTGAATAGATTGCACCGAGAATTGATAATGCCACAATTCAGAAATAGGTGATTTGCATCCTTCTTGAAGCAACCACAGATGACTCACATAGATGACTAAATATGGAATATTTTTTTGATCATAAACTTAGTTGGGAGCTGACCTCCGCAGATTTTCCACAAGAAGAGTCTGATTCTGAAAGGGAACTCAGACTTTCAAAATGCATTTTACCAATTGACCTGAACACCTCCAATAATAAGTCTCCCCCAAACCAACTTGTCTTCCTGAGTCTCAATGCATCTTTGATCTTCAATTAAACTCACCAAAGATGTGGACTCATCTATCTTTTCATCTTTGAGCCCCCTCCTGAACTGATCAAACCTCATTACCACAATACCACTACAGCAAGATCTGACAGGCATGCCCTTATTGCTAGCCATTCTGCTTAAGCAGGGGATCAAGGAATCCAAAGATTTATACCCTATCCAATGGTTCCTTCAAGAATAATGTCTTTCTTCCATTATCTACAGAAGATATCCTAGTTACCCAGGAGACCCTTCCAGAGTCTCCCAAAGTGATGGCATTCTGAAATTCATCTGTTATTACTTGCTAGCCTAGCCCATATTTAAAACATACTATCCTTGCCCATATCAAGTCCCTGTTCTGGTTTAACTTTCAAATCGTTTTGACTAGAAATGCATTATTAAAAGTTTCGAAAGGCATGAGACCAGTGCTTCCTTCCCTGATGTCTCTATATATGTGATTCCATTTTACTAAGTGAATACGCCTTTCTTCCTCTTTGCCTTGCCATAAGAATCTAGCTCTAATGCCCTTCCATTTATAACACATGCTTGCAGGGATCTTGAGAATAGAAAAAAAATAGTGGCATATTCTGAAGCACACTTTTTAAGAGGACTCATCTACTACCCACAGAAAGCATCCTGCTTTTTCACCTTTGAAACTTACCTTCTATTATACTTTTTGGATGAGGCTATCCCAATAACCTTTTCTTGTACCCTTATCTGATAACAGGAGTTCCATATATTTGATAGGAAAAGAGGAGGTAGGCATGCCAAAAATTCTCTGCTAATTTAAAGCGGACCATCATCCAAATTTAAGTCAATCAGCTCGCATTTGCTGTTGTTTATTTTCATACAATCCCTACTTCATTCATATATAACACAACTCTTAAGTTCGGGCATTTTTTCTCATCTATGGAGGGAAAAAGCAACGTGTTGTAGTTTTTGCATCTTGGGCAAATTTTCTCTCATCTTTCTAGTTTTTGCATCATGGATTCAATGATACATTCTTGAGCTGTCTTGTAGTTATCCAAAATATGCCTGCAGTTTTAAAGGATGATTGAGTTGAATTTACCAATTTGTCGACTTGGCCACTAAGTCTGTTAGCAAGCATCTTCTTCACTATCTTGTAGCTGCAATTAATGATGCTAATAGGTCTGAGATCCTTGATGTCAGTAGCATTGACCTTCTTAGGGGTTAAAAGTTGAGTTTAAATGTTTAATAAACCTAGGTCCTGCACAAACTCAGTTATAACAGCTAAACAATCCACCTTGATAATGTCCCAACATTGTTGGTAGAAGCATGCTAAGAATCCATATGGACCTGAATCTTTATAAGGATTCATTCATTTGATAACCTTAAAAGCCTCCTCCTCAGAGAAAGGTCTGGTTAGATCTGTTGCATAGCCAGCTGTAAGCTTCCTGACCAAGTCAAAGTTTATCAAGGGTTCCACCATTTCTCATCTCTAAAGAAGACCTCATAAAAATATGCAGCCACATTACCAATCTGATCTGACCCCTCATACATATTGCCTTCCACACAAAGGTTGTGGAGTACATTTTTTTCCTTTCTTACTGAAGCCTTCGTGCTAAAAAACGTGTCCCTATCCCCTTCCTTAAACCATCCAATTTTCTATCTCTGCTTCCATTTGATCTCCCTGATGCTCTGTTCTTGATAATCTTGCTTCACGATAGACCAATCTTTCCTTTGTTGTTCTGAGTTTGTGCCTTTATCAGAAAGGTGGTTGAACAAAATCAAACTTTGCTTGAAGATTCTTCTTCACTGAAGTTGCTTGAATATTATTATTACCAGCCTAGGCTTCCAAACTCTGCCTCACATGCTTAAGCTTGTTAACAAATCTGACTGTCACAGAAGACCCTACTGTGTTTGACTTGGACCACCAATCCTCCACTAGCTCTGAAAAGCTCGGTTCCCTCGCCAAGTCAGTTCAAATTTAGGCTCTTGAAAAATCCACCCCACCTAATACCAGTTGGGAAATGATTTAACAGAACTCTTGGTACTTGAAATGTTTCTGAAACCCCAAAGGTTGCCACCCATTTAGGGGAGACTAAAAATCTGTCCAGCAGAGATCTAGATATTGAGTTTGACCATGTAAAATTCAAGCCATTCCCTATCACTTCCAAAAGGCCATCGGCATTGACCCAATCGTTAAAAATAAACATCCTACTAATAAACGTCTCGCTAGTCCATTCTGATTGATTCAATGTTTCACCTGGTTTCCTAACTGAAATGAAATCACCACAAATACAACACTGTTCCTCTGGATGGGATGCAAATAATGCAGACAAATCAAAGCAAAATTTGTTTCTACCTGCGGCTTCAACCGGCCCATAAACACTAGCCAAGAACCAAGTCCTCCCGTTAATCTTGTCAAGGAACCTTGAACGTTTCTACTCTTAAGGATGCATTCTGCCCGAAGGACCTCATCCATCCTCAACGCCATTATGCCCACAAGGATTCCAGAAGCCAGAATTGGCCAATTCCTGAGAAAGAAAATTGATTCTGGATTTGGAATTGCTTTTTTCAGAAAATTTCAAAAAAGTCAGAAAAATCTAGAAAAATAGGAAATATAATATAAAAATTTGTAAAAAATGAAATATAACATTTAGCATGCATGAAGTGTTATCTATATATGATAAGAATAAGATGCTAATAATTGTAACATGATAATATGACAACACGATAATAAACATGAGAATACGCAAATAACATAATAAGATGCAAAAAGTATAATAAGATGTAACATGATCACATGATAGTAAAAATATATATTTCATGACTCAATGTTCACCAATATCTATGATACTGGTCTTCATCCTCTTCCTCCTGCTCTTGTTACAACTGAGTTATCCTTAGTCTTTTTGTTAATGCGGCCACATATCCATATGAAAATAATGTATCTGTCATTTAAGTCAAGTCATAAGTATTGGATTGTGGCATGTAAGTAGGCTTAAGAGGAATCTATGATCGCTGAAGATCATCGAACTCTGGATAAAGTGACTTTGCATAATGATACTGTGGTGGTTGCTCCTTCAGGCAGAAATATGGCTTTGGCTGTCGTGAAGTAGGTGCGTATGGAGCTGCTGCACCTGTATCTGGTCTATGCACCTCTTTTTCTCCTGTTGGTTGGGTGGTTGGTATGCATTCCTTGTCATCATCAATTGAGGAGTGTGAAGGAGCCTGTGTTGTCATCTGGACTCGTTAGACGTTGCCTAATATCCAGCTTCCTTATCTTAACTTCTTCTGCTATGTCTGATGTCTCACAATCCAAAGATTTTTTGAACTGTGCAAATCGTCCCATTTTTCGTGATGTCACTTTTGTTTTTGCCCTCCTTGCCTATGAATCGACTGGGGCTAAGGCTAGAGACGGCTGTTGTACAGCTGCTGAGACACAAGATGGGATTGCCTAAGGCTGAGGAGTAGGTGGAACATTCTCAGCTTCTACATCATCTAACTCTTCTTTTGTCTATACACAGTCATCAAGATCAAACTCAGCTAGATGATCTTTGGCTGCCCTCTCCTCTATCCAAAAAGTAAGTGAATGCTCTTCCTAAAAGATCTGGTCCATGTCAATCTCCTCAGGTGGTGGTGTCCGTGCTCTCTGTCTCTGCTCATAGAGACCACTTGCAAACCGTGCAAATCTCTCTTCCGAAATCTTTTGTCGGTCTTTAATATTTTTTATGCATAGCTTCATGTTATAATGATAGAAGACAAGTTTCTCCAGCTTATCATAGATCAACATATTCCTTCTCTTCGTATGGTTACTGAACACGAAGTTTATCTACTTAGTCAGATCTGGAGTGAGAAGGCCGATGAGTGGAGGGGTTGAAGTTTCCTGGCATCATTCTTTTTGGAGTCTTCTGGTTCCAAAAAGATCAAACTATTCTTATCAAATATCAGGAAAGGGAGATTTCTTATGAGAAAGTATTTGCATAACTTGTTTCCCAACGTATCCATCTCTTGTGTATTTTCCTGCATCAAAGAGGAGGATATCAATCATATTTTTACAAGGTGTGGTATCATTAATTACTTGTGGCACATACTTTTCAGGAAGTGGCAATAACTTTGGAAGGAATACGATGATACTACGGAACTTCTCAATGATTGGATGAGACTTAGACCTTGGTGTCACAGTGATAGACTCTCGGCCATGTTTTAGTCTATTTGGCGTATGAGGAATTCAAGGGTGTTTGAGAACAGGTTTGAAAACCCAAGAGGTATCTTGGTGTAAATGTCTAACCTGGTTTAGTATTGGACATTGGTGAATGGTTTTGGTGTTCAAAGTTCAACTATCCAAGACTTCAACAGCCTGAACTTTTTTGATCTGGAATGACTTTTTATCTCCTTGGTAGAAAAGTGATGCAAGAAAAAAATGGAGATGCTGCCATCCGGGCGTGCTAGAGGGTCCAAACAAGTTGAAATATCTCCGATCAGGTTGAAAGTGGGACGAACCAAGCTTTAATTGCTCTGAAACCTTCCAAATCGAGTTGAAAATCACTGAACTGGGCCCCAAAGTTGCTGAACCAGCTGAACAGGTGCTGATCTGGCCCCGGAACAAGCAGAACTGGGATTGAACCAGCTCTAAAATGGCTTGAACTAGACTTGACCCAACCTTAAACCACTTGAACTGGCCGGTTTGGGGTCTGGACCAGTCTTTAGAGTGCTGAGCGGGGCTGAACCGGCTTGCACCGGCAAAGAACTGGGCTTGACTGGCCTTTGGTCCAGCCCCGGCCATGGACTGGACCAGCATGAACCAGCTGAACCACCAACCTGGCTATAGTTGAACCAGTAGAGGCGGTTGACTTAACTGGGCTAGGGGGGTCATGGCTCATTCGTAGCGGGCCATGACCCATGGGGGTTGTGGTGCCTCAAGACACGGGCGATTGAACGAGGGGGACTCCCCTTAGGGCTTTGCTGCGTCTTTGCAGCATTGTGGAGGCATCTTTGCAACGCTGAGGTTGGGATTGATCCTTTGATCGGCTGGAGGTAGAGGAGTTGGCACCACAACTAGCACCCTCGCGCAGCAGGGGAGGCATGCTGCAAGGGTCCTGATGGGTGGAGCAGTGGCAATGGCAGTATGAGAAGAGTGCTCCGGTGTCGTCATCCTTGAACCCCCTCTATCACCCCCTACATCTTTCCTTGTTGGGACCTGGAGGCAAGGAACAATGGGAGGTGTGGACCTGATTTTGACTACAAGGGAACAGAGAAGGCAGTGGCAGCAGGCCTCTTGTGGGGCCTCTTCGGATTCGTTGGAGAAGAAGAGGATAACGGGTGGGGGAGAAGGGTACAATGGAGGAGGTGGAGGTGAACAATAGTAAATGCTATGAAAATGATGTTAGAAAACTCAAACTAACTAAACTATGCTGAAATTAGAGTGAATTGGGTTTAAATAGGTCAAAATAGGCTGAACCAGCAGAAAGCCTCTAAAAAAGGGGCTTGAACTAGCCTAAAAGTTGTTGAACCGGGCTTAGACCATCCAGAAACGCCCTGAACTGGCATGAACCGACTGGTTTAGGGGCTAAATTGGCCTCAAGCTGATCGAACCAGCTTGAACTGGGTGAACCGGACCAAATTGGTTTTAAGTCAGGTCGAACCCGGTCAAATCGGCTCATTTGGCACCAACATGGACTAACATACCTTAACCCTGGGGGTGTGTCGTGGAGAGATGCCTACGCACTGTGAGCCCCGGCGAGGGGCGTCTTCATGCCCTCAACTGCGCGAGAGTTTTGGTTGGGGGGGGGTCACATTGTCCCTCTTCTGTGGTACCATCTTTGTGTGGGGAGGTGGAATCGGGAGGCTGCCGCCACCGTTGCCGTCGCTGGAGGGAGAGGTCGGAGGGGTTAGTCAACATTTACCAATGTCGTCGGGAGGAGGGCTGAGAGGGTCCCTCTGCTGCTATCATCTTTGTGCGAAGAGGAGCCGGGGGGAGCCCTCGAGGTGTCACCATCACCGTGGGAGGAAGTGCCAAAAGGGCTTCTTGGGTTGTTGTCGTTGCCGTCAGAGGAAGGACCAAGAAGGGTTCTCGAGCCAACATCGACTTCTTTGATCTCCTTGCCCTCTCCCTCTCTTCTTGTCGTTACCTGTTAGGGGGAAGGAGGAAGGGCTTGGGGCCGCATCGTCCGACAAGGGGTGGGGGGTCTAAATAGGAAGGGGAAGGGGTGGAGGTACTCTGAAGATCGCCGAAGACAGAGGTGGTTAATGACGACTGTGGAGACGAATACGAGTGGAGATGAGCATTGACAGGGGGATATCAATCAGAATGATGACGGGGAAGGTGAACCGGAATGTCATGGAGGCCGATTAGAGATAGAGGAGGGAGACATCGTGGTCGAGTTATTGTTGGTGGTGAAATGGAGCCAGCCGCTAGAGATGAGGAAGATGACCTTGATCGTGGAGAGGGTGAGGAGGATGGTCGGGGGCTATGCCCTTTGCTTACATGATCGTACCGTATACCCTAGGGCTCCAAAAATTTCAAATCACGCTTTATTTCATTTTCACATATAAACCCTTTTAAATAGAGGAACTAATTACAAAAGAAACTTCCTAATTAGCTATTAACAAATATGGACAAGACATAAAAAAGGGACTCAAAAGATTTCAAATATTTACGAACATGTTCATGAGGACGTAAGCGAAAATAAATCTGAAAATGGACCTTATTGGATCCCCATCATTCTCCTTTATCGGAAGAAAACTTGTTTTCAATTTTCGAACGCCGCACCATGATCATTGCCAGTTTTATTATCCATTGGGGACTAAAGTCGTCGGTAGCATCCCAAGAGTCGGCTCATGAGAATGGGTTAATCGTGAGCCTTGATACCAATTTGATGTGGGACAATGTGGTTGGACCGGTGCTAAGCGCTGTGAAAATGATGTTATAAAATTCAAAATAACTAAACCATATTGAAATTAGAGTGAACCGGGTTTAAACCGGTCAAAATGGACCAATAAAAGCTGATTGTCACTCATTTGAATCGCCCCAAAAACTATTGAACCGAGCTCAAACCGGCCTAAAACACCCTTATTGGACCGATTCCGATTCCGATTCCAGGAATCGGCCGATTCCTGGGAAGGGAATCGATTCCGGATCGGTCCGGAATCGGGTTTTTTGTTTTGAATTTTTTTTTTCGTCAAAAAATCAAAAAAATCATAAAAAATTCTAAAAAAATAGGAAATGAGTTAGAAATTTTTTTAAAAATAACCAATGCATTCATCCACAGGACCACATCGAATAAATACTAATGAACTCCAATTGAAGACTTGAAGTTAAGTACATATTCCAATTCCATTGATTCACAAATAAATGAGTTGTTTCATCATAAAAAAAATTTACATCATATCAATCTATTTCCAATATCTAGGATATGAGCAGGGTCTTCCTCCTCTCCCTCGGCCGCCGCGATGCTCCTCCTCGCGCTCGCCCGTATACCGTCCGGACCATATCCATATGAAAATAATGCCGATGCCATGCCATCAAGTCGTCATGGATCGGACTACGGGACGACCGGGACGTAAGCGCAGGATGGCGAGCCTATGGTGTAATCCACCGCCGGTCAACCTCGGCCAAATACCGGACACGTGGCTCCATAATATAAGAATGCGGTGTCCGCTCATCCAACAGGTGTACGGCTTTCGAAGCCGTGAATCGAGAGACTCACCGTCGCCGATGGCCGCGTCGTCGGTACGCACTCCTCGTCATCATCACCCGAGGAGCGAGAAGGAGCCTGGCGTGCCATCCGGGCCGACAGACGCCCGACCTCTACTCTTCCTTCTCTTCACCTCTTCACCATCTCTCGAAGTACCACTGAAGGACCGAACCCAAAGTTTTTTTCAACTTTCGCAAATCCTCCCATTTTCCGTGTGCAACATCTGTTTTTGTTTTCCCCGACCGCAATGGGCCGGCAGCGGCCGCCGGGGAACCTAGCTCGGAGCCGGGGCCAAAGTCACAGTGTGGTCGCTCCATAGCCGCCCGGTGGCAAGAAGGCCCCGCCCGAGCCGAGAAGTAGACTCGGAGGTGGAGCCGGAGCATCATCCTCGCTTCAACACCATCCAACTCTTCTTCAGCCCACGCACGGTCATCGGGATCAAACTCGGCCCGCACGATCCCCTCGGCTTCCTCTCCTCTATCCAGGAGGCAAGTGCATGCTCCTCCCGAATATTCTGTCCACGTCCACCTCCCCTGCAAGTGGTGTGGCGAGGAATGCCTCTCGCTCGTACGGGCCACCTCGCGAATCGCGCAAATCGTGCCCTCGCGGATCTTCTGTCGATCCTCGATGTTCTTTACGCGTTGCACTACGTTGTACGACAAGATCGCCTTCTCCAAATGTCCGAGGTCAACATGTTCCTCCTTTCGTATGTATCGTTGAATGTACTCCTGGGCCTCTCACAATGGAAGGAACTGGTGCTCTGGCTGAGTATCCTGATACCGATGGCAGCAAGTGGATTCCATCCACTCCTTGTGTTCACTCCGAACCCACCACCCACCGCAAGAAAAAACAAGAAGAGAAAAGGTAAACAATTACCCATCATCTACCATAACTTATAATTTTGAAAAGAAAATAAAATCTTCATCAAGCTATTACTATACCAGGTGACACACTTTGTCAATCAATATTTAAGGTCAAGCATCCGAGTATACGCCGACCCTCATCTTGTACTTCGCATCCGAAAAATTTATAAAAAAAAATATTAGTTGCCCTCGGTAAGGCTACTCCAAGCGTATTTAATGAACTCTAACTTACTTCTATCTCGCCAAATTCTCCTGTCCCGCCGAGATCGGCACGTACGCCGAATAATCAGAAGTGTACCCCGCATCACCTCGCCGTCGTTCACCACCTCGTCCTTCATATTGACGCGGGGGTTCAAAAAATATCCCGCAAGATTTTATTAGTTAACATCAGGTATATAAGACAATTATACAAAGAAAATAATTTTTTAACCAAGTTACTCGCAAGATGGACATCGCGTGGTGCAAGGTCTTGTCCCATCGGGTCATCTATGATCTTCCACCACTTCGTAACCTTCCGAGATTTTTTCTTTGATTTTCGCTGCCTGGCCCACGGCATCATACAACGTGCCCATCTCGGTCCCCGTCATCCGAGTCTACCAACCTCAAGACAACTACCAAGGCTCAATGATTGCCAAGTAGTAGGCAATCCTCTCCAAAACTTCTTGTCGCCGACCGTCGTACCCGACAAGAATCTCCAACTGCTCTTACTTTTCATGCAGGTTGTCCACCATATAGTTGTTATACTCCTGACCGCGCGAACCTAACCAATGTACGCCCGTGCCGGTGTAAACTCTCCAAATAATGAAGTTCGTGGCAAATCGTGTCGGACCGGGCCTAACAAGATCGTGCCCTCCCGCGCGAGATCTCACGATTTCGTAGGAGGCGGGGATGCGAATAAATAAAAGATGCGATGGTCTCCGCGCCCGCCCGACAAGTGTGTATACACCCTCCTCCTTGCCTATATCCTCTAATACGAGATCTATGGAATGTGCCGCACAGGCACCCAGAGCCGTGCTTCCTCTTCTCCATCAACTTCCTCCCAAACTCGCCTTATATACGATGGTTCGTTGTCGGTGACAACTCGAACCACATTGTCCTCCCCGATCCCCTCCACCATCCATCAGAGAAAAAATGAAGTCGGCATTTTTTATCTTTCCAGAAGCATCTACCGACTTCAAGAATGTAGTCCCCTCAGAACAGTACACCAAGAAGTTTATCATACTTCTCTTGGTGATACCTGTCCACCCATCGCACATAATCGTGCAACCCCTCTCCTTCCACTCCAACTTAAACCCATCCATCCACTCCTCAACTCCCCGGACCTCCTCATCCGTGCCCCGTATTACGTTCACGCCGCCGGGCTTGCAAACCGGGTCCAACCTCACCCACGCATCCACCATCGCTCCCAAGTAGGTGGTCGCATGTGCCGGGATGCCTACATCAAGTTAAAAAAAAATCGTGATCGGCTAAAATTAAGTTTAAGTAAATAAAACACACATAATGTAAATTTTAATTTAAAAAGTGATACCGCATGTAAAAACCATTTCACAATGTGGCGAACGTCTCTCACTGCCTCGTTGCCTTCACCCCTTTCATTGCTCGTTTTATCCCCATCCGCCCGAAGACTGCTTCCTAAATAAATACCGTCACCCTGCGTGTAAATCGAGTGCCGGTAGAAGGAACGGCGGTATGGCTCCCGTCTCCCGGCCGCCCGTCCCGGTCCGGGCGAGCCGATGCTGATCGGCCCAAAGCTGGGTCAACTCTGGACCCAGACCCTCGTGCTCCCCTCCTCCCCTCCTCCTCCTCAGCAAATGCACGCTTGCTAGCGTGCCTAGCACGTCTAAGCTCGGAGTCTGTGGACTCGTCCTCGCTCTCTGGCTCCGGCTCAGTGGTGCCTTCCCCTTGCCTTTCCCTTTTGAGGTAGGCAAATCGCGGTCTCTCCTCCGCTGGAGTAGCTCGTCGCGCAACTCCTCCCTCTCGCTCGATCCTAATGCCCGTCGAGAGGCTCTACTCCGTCACGTAGCCTCTCATCTCCTCACTCTTCTCCCCTGGGCACCTTGTCACATTTCTTCGACATTCCCACCTGTTCCGCAATATGTTGTTTCAGCCGAACACCCCCCGTTCATCTCCTTCCCACACCATTTCGCACCGTACCCTCTTCCCCGACCGGGTCTACCATCTCGCCCGTGTTCCCAACCCACGTCGAAGCACGTGCCGCCGCCGCATCACCTTGATCGGCCATCGCTTATATCTGCAAAAATTGTAAACAATGCACTAAAAATGATTAGATAACATAAAAATTGATTTAGACGCTGTTCGGGAAACAGACAACCCAAGCAACACACCATTCGGTATGTTTAAAGGGTTACGTATTTGCCGGAAACGGTCGTAAATTAGCGTACGGGATATCCGGAATTTTTCCCGTGCAAAATGGACTTAAACGGATAGTTCAAAACTTGGACGGACTTGTTCGGTCGGAAATCACAACGTTTAACGACGCCGACTCGCCTGAAACGCGTAAGAATGGACGTACGAAGCTTTCGGCGAAGAAATCTTACCAAAAACCGGTCAAAGATCGAAGAAGAGGTTGATTCGATGCCGGTCCGAGCTTGAATCGGCGGATTCCCTTGAAGACCTAGCTTGGAATCGCCGGAATCGCCGGAATCGCCGCCGGAATCGCCGGAATCGGTGGAATCGGGCAGGAATCGACGGAATCGGCCGGAATCGACGCTAGATCGACGTTGAATCGCCGGAATCGCGCCGGAATCGCCTGCGCCTGTTTCTGCCACCGCGAGATCGAGAGAATCGACCCCCGCGGGTCGATTCTGGCCCTTGGTTCGATTCCCGGTCCAAAATCGAACCGGGAATCGAACCGGGCCGGTTGACCCGGTCTTCCGAAGGGATCGACCAATTCCACAAGGAATCGCCTGGAATCGGATCGATTCCGACCGATTCCAGGCGATTCTTACCGATTCCGCGGAATTCCTCCCGGAATCGGTCCTTCCGCCGGGAATTCCGATCCGATTCTGCAATCTATGCCCTGAACGGTATGAACCGGTCGATTTGGGAGATGAACCGGCCTTAGACCGTTTGAACTAGCCCTGAACCAGGGCGAAGCAGATTGAATCAGGGTGAAGCGGACCAAATCGGTTCTGAACCAGGTCGAACCGGCTGATCCGGCATTGGCCTAGATCGATAGATCTTAACCCCTAGGGGGGGTCATGGTGGCTCCTAGTTTACCCCATAGGGGGGTGTCGTAGAGAGACGTTTGCGCTCCACGAGTCCCGACGAGGGGCGTCTTTACAACCCCAACTGCATGAGGGTTTCGGTCGGGAGTCTTTGCGTCGTTGTCCCTCTTCCATAGTGCCATCGTCGCGTGGGGAGCAGGAACCGGAAGGCCTTTGTCGCCATCACCGAAGGTAGAGAGGCTGGAGGGGCCAGTGGGTGTCTGTCGGCATCATCAAGAGGAGGGCCAAGAGGGCCCCTCTTTCACCGTTGTCTTTGCGTGAAGGAGCTGGTGGAGCCCTTGAGGTGTCACCATTGTCACGGGAGAAAGGGCCGAAGGGGCTTTCTGGCTGTTGACTTCGCTATGGGAGGAAGGATCAGGAAGGGTCATTGGGCTTGCGTCGTGTGCTTCGACCTCCTCACTCTCTCCCTCTCTTTTCATCATCACCTGTCAAGGGGAAGGAGGAAGGGCTCGGGGCTGCAGCGTCCGACGGGGGGTGGGGTCCAAACAAGAAGGTGAAGGGGTGGAGGTACTTCAGAAATCACCGGAGATGGAGGTGGTTAACGATGGTGGTGGAGGCGAAGATGAGCGGAGACAAGCGGAGATGAACATAGACTGGGGGACATCGACCTGAGCGGTGAAGAGGAAGGTGAATGGGAATGGCATGGAGACTGATTGGAGATATGGAAGGGAGACGTCGGGGCCAACCTCTTGTCAATGGTGGAATGGAGCTGGCTGGCACTGGAGATAAGGAAGACAACCTCCATCGTGGAGAGGGTGAGGAGGATAACCGGGCACCAAGCCTATTGCGCACAAGACTGGACCCTAGGAACCAAAAAATTCCAAAGCACACTCTATTTGATTTCCACATATGAGCCATTTTAAATAGAGGAGCCAATTACAAAAAGGCTTTCTAAATAGTTATTTACAAACATGGACAAGATAGTTAATAAAAGACTCAAAAGATTTCAAATATTTACAAACATGTCCAAGAGGACATAAACGAAAATAAACCTCAAAATAGACCAAACCGGATCCCTGTCAAAGAACCTCTTTTTTTTCTTTTCTTTTTTCTTTCTGTTTTGTATTCTTTTTTTTTTAATAGAAATTGGTCTCTTGACCTTTCAAAAAAAAACAATCACCTTTCCATCTTCTACCTTATACTTAACCACCGTCCAGTCTGCCTTTTCACCACACTTCTCTTCCATCGATTTTCTGCAATGGCTTCTTCACTCTAGACCACCTCACCATCATTAACTAGGCCATCCTCAGCACTGCTGAAGATCCTTTGTCTGCGGGCAAGGGTGTCTGTTTCCACAGGGTGAGTACAGCCTATCACCGGGACTCTGGCATTTCCAGAATCTTTAGAGCTTCCTCAGTCCTACAACATGGTAAGAGCATGATTAGTCTTTCTTATTCGACTGCAGTCAATTTGGCTTTATTTTTTCTACTTTTAAATGTTTTTCTTACAAATAGATCTCTAAACTTTATCTTAATGCATGTCTTTGTATTTTTTAAATTTTTTTTAAAATCTCTTGATTTATTTTTATTACAGTACATGAAGTTTAACCTTGTTAACTCCTAATCTCTTTCTGATAGGGTTGATCATAGGGCTTAGTTTACTCATTGTTTGACTAAAATATTGATGTATGGACTAATTTTAGAACGAAACAAGATTTGAGGGGTTTTAAAAAGAATTTCAAGAATACATGGTGTTCGGAATTGTGATAAATGGTAGGAATGGATTTGTAGGAAAACTCTTAAATGAGATTTTCTTTTACTAAAATAGATGCTTTGTGGTTTAAGATCATAGAGCATATAACATCAAGGATATTTTGTCCATCTTCATTTAAAGTTCATATCTAAACCTCCATGGGCTTTCTTATAACCATAGCATTTATCGCGAACATGCATATTCAGATTGATATGTTCTTAATAAATATGTTTTTTTTCATTTGATACATTCTGCTTAAGATCATTTATATTTTCTTAATTTTTTTCTTTAGTTTCAGTGAATACTGAACCATAAAAAAGATGCTGCTAGAATGATTGTCATTGTAATGAGAATGTTGAGATGGATATATGAGCATATTAGATTATATAGAATTTATAATGAATATGGTAGATAAAATGTGAGAATAGTGTCAATTGTAGATTGAAAGAAGGGAGGTCGAGATAGTTTGGACATATTTAACATATACCCAAAGAAACTCTAGTTTGAAAAGTGAAAAAGATCAAGATAGTTGAAACAAAAATGGACAACGTAGATTTAAATTAACATAGAGTTGGATAATTTTATATGATTTTGATTATTTAAATATCTCTTAAGAAATAACTTGGACTAGATGTGAGCGGAGAGAGAGAATTCTTATGGCCGACTCCAAAGAATTTGAGTTAAGGTTAGAGTTGAGTTGATTACTTGGTAACTCATTATGTATATTTAAATCACTTTTCTGTTTTAGATAGTATGTAGTTGACAACTGTGTATTGACTGCTTCCTATGCACTGCCTGACCTACCGAGGTGATGACTTCCATTTTAGCACCAGCAGTTGACAAAGCCATATCATGTCTATGCCATGTCTCAAATTCCCATTTTCAATGAATAAATTATCTCAGGTTGTTGTTGAAGTCGTCCTTCTTGCATGATTGCATCTGCCTTTGGGTTGAAAGGCCCATTGTTGTTCAACTTCTAACAACTTAAGTCTAATGCGATTATGCAAGTATTATTCTTCTCCATTGGGTGAAATAAGCTTATCTTCTCTCCTGTCCAATTTCCTCTCTTTATTGTTGAGTGACTTGCATACTTCTTTGGACAAAGCTCTCAATTTGAGTTTACCACTGTACCTGGCTTTTATCTTTTTCATCTCTGGCATGAGTCTTCTATTGGATCTTTATTACTGCTCTGTTTAATGGCAGGTTGTTGGTGACAATGATGTCTGCAACATTGTTCTCTCTTATCTCATGCATAGCTGTTTCAAAGAGACAGCAGATACATTCATCAGTTGCAGCGGCATGAAGCAACCTGTTGATTACCCTACAGATATGGACAAGCGGAAATGTAATAGCTCAATTTTTTATCTGTGAAAAAGACATTTGACCCTGATATTTTCTAGAATACTGGATAGAGGATTTTGAATGATGTGTGCTAGATGAAAATAAACTCTGTCTGCCTACCAGATTGGTACTAGTTTGGAAAATACTTAAAAGAGAAAATTGGTACTTGTTTGTTTTTTTGGTAGTTTGGAAATAAATTTTCTGTTTTTATTTTTACAATATTTTTAATTTACCTTTCTTTTATGAACAATGATTGCCGAATTAAAATTGGCTACCAGATTGGGTGGTGCCAATTCCAATTCCGATCCAGATTGGAGTGGAAAATCAGTCAATTTTCCAGAATAACAATTGGTCTGGATCCTAAAATATGCAAAAATGACAAGTGACTAGATCGAATTCTGATTTGATCTAGCTATTTGTCGAAATGGCGGCCACGGTGGTGCTATGCTGCCATGGATCTTCCCTGCCAGTAAGCCACATATTGGGAGTCGGTCCGGGATCGACTGATTCGACTCAAATCGGTCCCAATTCAGACCGATGTGGTCAATTTCGGCTAATTCTGATGGGAGTTCAGTCCAACTCAAACTCCCGTAGGAATCGGTCAAAATCAGATGAAGGAATCTGCCGAAATTGATCGAATTGGGGCCAATTCCGGAGGATTCCCACCAGAATTGGCGGCCAAGAGCGCGATGGTACAACTTCTTCTATTGGGTCCTTTTGGACCTAATGTGACAGGAAGTCATTGGATCTAGACATATCGGGTCCAATTACTGGATATGCTCCATTAAGTCATTGGGTTCTTTTGGGTGGGGAAGAACACCACAGTGACATTGTGCAGTGCCTCCGCTGCAATGACGGATTCCGGCATCAATACAACCCCAAAAGGGTTTGACTGAATTGGAATCGGCCGAGAAATGAAGATATGTGATTAATGTTTTTTTTAATATTTTTTTTATTTTTTGATAAACCGATTTGGGCCAATTTCATATTGGTTTTTCTCCCAAGAAATCACCGGATTTTTCTGATCATATTTGGATCGGAATCGGCACCCACTAATCCGGTGGCCAATTTCGATTCCACGATCCTTGGATTGGTGGGTGCCAATCTGATCATGGAATTGACTGATTCCATGGTTTTGCATCTCGCCGAGATCTCGCGAGAATCTCGGTCTCTCCAAGGGGCCGAAATACGAGATTGCCGAGATCTCACCCCATGTAGATTGGTCCATAAAGAATTTTTCTCGGTCGATCTGCGACTACTCTGCGTCCCGTTTATGATAGTGTAAACACATTTAATATATTTCACTATCACTTATACTATCACATGAAAATGTGTCACAAGTTTAATACCATATTAGTACTTAAATAAGATTGTATACAAGTTTAAATCTTTTAGAAGCACAAAGATCATCTTTTTGGTATTGAAAGTGCTTTGTAATTGTTTATTCACACAGTTAATATATAAAGTGTGTTATATATTTTCATGTAAATTCGTTGATGTACTCATATTTTTATAAGATATTATGTTATATTTCATACATATATATACATTTTGATCCGAGATCCGATCTCCCGAGATTTTTCCGAGATCTCTCCGAGATCTCTTCTCTTTCACCCCCCCCCAAGACGAAGTCGAGATCCGAGATGACAATCCTTGGCTGATTCTAATTCAGATCAACCGATTCCGTGAACCATGTTTATGAAAGTTTAATTGGAACCATTTCACAGGCACTTACAGGAATGATGTTACAATAGTGTGAAGTGGGTTGCTGTAGTGCAGAGGGTTTGGGTTGGTAGTCTTACGCTGCCAATTGTTGCACTATCAGCATGTTGAGTGCATACTCCGTTTTCTTTGGTTTATAGTTTTAGCCTTTTAGGGACACTCTCCAGCTCCTGTTTCTTGCTTCATTTAGTGCTTTGCTTTTCATGTTTGTAGTTTCTTCTTGGATTAAACTTATGCTTTTAAAGTTGTAACCTCCCATCTTGCTTCACTTCCCTCTTTCGTACCCCTTTTGGTTTTCCTAATCCTACATAACAAAATTCACCAACTGTTGTCCACCAGAGATGTATCTGATTTGGATACACTAGCAATTTGCCAGAATGGTGATCTGAATTTGGGATCAGAAATTTCTTCATATGTTCGGGGGATGAAAGTTAACAGTTAAACTTGAAACAAGTGCTGTTGCCGGTCAATTTAATCTACCATTTCAATATTCTTAATATTACAATAAATAAATATTCACATTTTTTATTGGCAGCCAGATTCAATTAACTTCACCTGTTGCTCTTTCAACTATATATATATATATATTTTGTTGTAAGGTGACCACTAAGGCCACAATTTATCAAAGGCCGAAGAAAAATACATGTGAATGACAAAGAAGGGATAAATGGGATACTACTGCCAAGTATCTACTAACAAACCAGGGATGAGCGCACAGCACAAACCAATGACCAATCCCCCACTAGGAATTAAACTCCATCATATTGCTCAATAAATAAAAGAATAAACCCATTATTGGTTAAGGCCACTGACACACCGTCTTGCAAAGGATAGGCAATGATCTGATCATGAGACCATGGTTCGTGATCTCGCGAGAATCTCGGTCTCGCGGGCACGACAAGAAATGAGATGACTGAAATTGGGAATCCCGATCTCGGCATCTAGCGGGTGTATAGGGCACAACGTGCTCCCTTTGTGATGATAATAAAGCGTAAAGAAGGCCATAGACGGGCACAAAGAGGCAAAGGAAAGATGGCCTCGCCAGTCGGCCACGCTGTCTTTCACACCGCACCCGGCAAAAGAAGTCATCGTCTGGTCGGCCACGAGAGCTTACAATGGGTGGTTAAAACCCCTCGTCAGACTCCCGATGGAAGACATGAGGAAGAAATCAAGCTACCTACCAAGGCGGTGATCTATGTGGTTAAGAGGTGCTCGCCTCAACCACCTAGGCGGTGAGGCGAGGCGAGGCGGTTCAAAACCGCCTTGCGTTGGGCGATGTCGCCTGAGGCAGTCTTCTCCGGCGCCTCGGCCTTGTGCGCCTCGCCTGCCACTTCCTCTTGTCCGGTAAGAACCGGATCCGGTAAGAACCGGATCCGTTTAACTTAAACGCCCCCCCACCCCTCGGTTCTCTCTCTCCCCGACGCGCAAGGACCCCGACGGAACCAGGGTTCCCTACCTCTCCTGTTGTCGCCGCCGCCGCCGGAAGGTGCTGCTGCCGCCGCCGCCTTTGCAGGAAGTTGTTGCCGTCGCCGCCGCCGCCGCAGGATCCTCTTGCCGCCGCCGCCGCCGCAGCTGTCGGACGCCGCGGTTGACGACGCCGGAAGCCACCGTCAACGCCGCCTCAGTCAATGCCACCAGTTTCTGCCCTTGACGCCATCAGAAACCTAAGTCGACGCCGCAGTCGACGCTGCCGCCTCCAGCAAACGCTGCCGCCCTCGACGGCTCGACGCCTCTCCCACCAGCAGACGTCGCTGCTGTCGTGGGTCTTTACAAAGGTAATTTTTTTGTTTATTTTTTATTCGTTTGGTTATTTCATTTAGCACATATTTGATTAGATATTTATGTTTGTTAAATATTTATCATTTTGCTTTGTTCTTTTGTTTTATTATTTTTGTTGATTTTAGGTTTTATTTTATCATGTCTCAAACACGTGAAGACCATGGTTCGGGGACCGGTTCTAATAGTCAACCTTCTGCGCCCATGTCTACAACTGAAGCATCTGGTTCCATATCAAGAGCACCTCCTAAATCCAAAGATGTTGGATGGAAATATGGGATTTTAGTAGATCCTCGGAATCGGGATCTTGTTAGGTGTCAATTTTGCCAGAAAGAGTGCAAAGGAGGCATCTATCGTTTGAAGCAACACATTGCAGGCTTGGGGACGAATGTGACTGCATGCAAGAAAGCAAGCATAGAGGCTAAGGAGGAGATAAAACTATGTATGCAACAAGCAAAATAAACAAGAGTTGAAAAGACAATGAACGTTAGAGAGATGGAAGGGAGGGACAACCTCCTTGGGCAAGGAGTACAACAGATGGACACATCTTCACACAAGATGTCTCACAAAGTGTAGATGAGCTTTCACTCCAATTTCTTCCTCCACGAATGAAAGGACCAATGTATTGTTTTTGTGCACCTCCCGAGGAGTCCAAGGCAAAAACAATAAAGGACAAGAAACATTTGAAAGAGGAAAGAGAGCGATGTATTCAGTACATCACTAGATGGATATACCAAGCGGGCATTTCTTTCAACACTGTCTGCCTTAATAGTTTTCAAGCAATGCTAGAGGCAGTTGGTCAGTTTGGACCAGGCTTGAAAGGACCTAGTTATCATGAAGTAAGAGAGACTCTCTTGGCTAAAGAGATTGAGACCACCCAAAAGTTGGTGGAGAAGGAGAAAGGCAGTTGGGTGAAATATGGCTGTAGTATCATGTCCGATGCGTGGACGGATAGAAGGGGTAGATCATTAATTAACTTTTTGGTAAACACTCCTTGCGGTACGGTTTTCTTAAGATCAGTTGATGCTTCATCAGAGGTCAAAGATGCCAGGCTACTAGCAGGTCTTCTTGATAAGGTTGTGGAGGAGGTTGGTCCATCTAATGTCCTGCACATTGTTACGGACAATGAGGCGAGCTATGTGGCTGTAGGCCGCATTTTGATGGACACACACCGCCATTTGTTTTGGACACCATGTGCTGCTCACTGCCTTCATTTAATGCTTGAAGATATTTCGAAGTTATCACCAATAAAGTCCACAATTCGATATGCAAAATATGTCACAAACTTCATTTATGGCCACACCAAGGTTCTAACTCTTATGAGGAAATACACAAATGATAAGAACCTTGTTCGCGCAGCTGTAACTAGATTTGTAACTAACTATCTGAGTTTGGACAGCTTAAACACATGCAAGGATGATTTGCGATGTATGTTCACCTCGCAGGATTGGACAAATAACAACAATCGATGGAATAAAAAAGTTGAAGGAAAAAAGAGTTGTGAAATTGTATTGAAGACTACATTCTGGAAAGGAGTGGCTTATGCTTTGAAGATCTTCAAGCCACTTGTCCTTGTATTAAGGCTAGTTGATGGTGAAAAGCCTGCAATGGGGATATATATAAGAGGCCATGGATCGTGCCAAGGAAGGAATAAAAAAGGCATTGGATGATAAAATAGATAAATATGGCCCGATTTGGGATATCATGGATAGAAGATGGGATTTTCAGTTACATCGTCCGTTGCATGCTGCAGGGTATTATCTAAATCCGCAGTTTCACTATGCCAATCCCAATATTGAGAGTGACAACGAAATCAAGCGAGGGTTGTATGATTGTATTGAAAAGTTGGTACCTTTGCGTACGAAGACCAAGATCAAATTTTTAGGCAATTGGCAATGTATAGAGAGGCACAAGGTATGTTTGGTAAGGACATGGCTATCAGGCTTCGAAAGACATCTACTCCGGTATGATTATTTGCTTATTGATTTATAAACTTGTATCAATCACTCTAGTGTATTTTAATATCAATTTGTTATTTTGTAGCAAATTGGTGGGTAGATTGGGGAAGCACGACCCCTCAATTACAAAAGTTGGCAATACGCATATTGAGCTTAACATATAGTGCCTCTAGCTGTGAACGTAATTGGAGCACATTTGAGCAGGTAATATTCCTTAACACATTTCAAGGCGTTTGAAGTAATCTAATATCATTTATTTAATTAATAGAATATTAGAATCATATTTTCATTTTTTTGTTGTTGTATAGATTCATACAAAAAAGAGGAATAGATTGGAACAAAAGAAGTTGAATGATTTGGTATTCGTCCAATACAACCAAAGGCTTAGGGAAAGACATTTAAGGTTGGAGAAATCGGGTCTAGACCCAATATCCTTAGATGACATTGATGAATCAAGTGAGTGGATTGCAAATGAAGATGAAGATCTTGTCCATGAAGGCGAAGACTTGAGATGGAGAGATGTAGAACTTGCTGCTGGAATGGATGAAGAGGAGGGACCAAGTACGAGGTCGTATTTTAAACACTACATGTCTTAATTCTAATTATTGAATTTGGTTATTTTTTTGTTCTAATTTTGATGTTTTTTTTTACATGTTTGAAATGAATTTCTAGGTCTTCTGGGAAAAGAATTCGTCTATCTAATGAAGATTCGGACGATACCAGTAATGATGATCAGGAAGCTCCCACCAATCTTGATTCTGATAGTAATTGCTAGAGACTACTGACTAGTGAGTGATGTTTGAATTTGTATGGTTGTATTCGAATTAAACTTACTTTATGTATTATGTTTGGTTGTATGGTTGTATTCTTTTCTGATTGTATGGTTGAATTCCTCTTTCTAATGTTATATTTAATTGTCACTCTTGTTAGTTAATGATTCCATGTTTTTTAGGTATTTTTTCAATTATCTGATATCACATATATCATTATTAAAAGAAATATTATTTTAATATTCAAAATGCCTCAGGTGCCTGAGGCGGCCGCCTTAGGCGCCTGAGGCGAGGCGCTGGGTCCCTCGCCTCAGGTGCCTCACGCCTCGGATAACATAGGCAGTGATCGAGGGTTGTAGCGACGTCTTCGGCTCTCACGTTGGGTTCCGAGTGCGGCAACAGCTCTGACGGCGACGGCGACCTCCGGTTGTCACAGTGGCGGCTACCTTCGACGAACACCATGTTTAAGCTATAAAATTTATCAACCAATTCAAGGTGAATAATATTTTTTAAAATTCTACTTTATTAATATATTTAATACTATATAATCGAAAGGATAAAGTTTAAGGTATAAAATTTATTTTATACTTTTAAATGTCTACTTTGTATATAGGTGCACATTGCAGAATATATATTATAAAAATAAACTAATATTGTTGGAATATATAATATCGCCCGAATATATATTATAATAATAAACTAATATTGCCAATATATAGGATCTCATTGCAGAAGATATATTATAAATGTTTAATTGTCAATCACATTCTTTTAGAAACAATTTCTCTTTCTTATTATTCTAAATTTATAATTTTACTATATAAAATATCGTTAGAAGTTCTATTTGGTAATTTATATTTTTAATTGCCGAAGGAAAATGTCTGCAAATGAAATAGGCTGGCAATATGGAACTCCCGTTGGTAATTAAGGGTTCTAAATGTAACTTTTGTGGAAAAGTTATGTAAGCAGGTGGTGTTAATAGGTTGAAATACCACTTGATTGGTGACAAAGGATCAGACGTAAGTAAATGTGTAAGTTGTCCTCCTAAAATGCGGAAACAATTGAAAGAATTGAAATCTCAAAAGACTATACAGACTATGAAGAGTAAATTGGCAAAAGTAGTCATGGATGAACTTCGACAAATGGGTGGTCATTCCGAAGGTTTCTCGTTAGATGAATAAGAAGGATCTGAGGAAAGAATACAACGAAAAATCGTAAAAGCATCTGCTGAAGCTAGATGGCAAATTGATGAGTTTGAGCGTCAAATAAGACATTCATAAACAATTGGAGTTGGAAGTAGTGGTGTTGTCGGAATTGCGGTGGAATTGGAAGTGGAATGAAAAAATGAAACGAAGCATAACTGACTTTATGCGTTGTGGTGGACATGGATCAGTAGGTATTGGTAAAGGTTCAACTATAGAAGATAGTTTGTATAAATTAGATGATGCATGACAAAAAAGAATAGAGGAAATAGTAAACAAAGGACCTTTAAGAGAATCGCTTGATAAGCTAATTTTTTATATTCAATTCTATTCCAGCTCATGTTACAGGAGATAATCATTTCAAGAATATGATTGTTGAAGCACAAAATTTTGGACGTGCAGTCAAACCTCCCACACCCAAAGACATTAGGAAAATATTTGGATGAAATAGTTGTAGACATGTAAACAGAAATTAAAAAATAGAACCACATTGGGATATCTATGGTTGTTCTCTTTTATGTGATGGATGAACAAGACTCACAAGAATGGCCATCATTAACTTTATGATTTATAATGTAGAAAATGTTATATTTTTAAATTCAGTTGATGCATTAGGTAAAGAGAAGAATCATGAGTTCATTATGCAGTTGATGGAGGATAAGATTAAGGAAGTTGGAAGAAATATGATTATACAAATTATAACCGACAATGTCAGCGGTTATAAAAAGGTCGGAACACTTTTGACATCAAAATATAATCTTTTTTGATCACAATGTGCTGCTCATTGTATAGATTTGATATTTGAATATGTGGCAAAGAATGCTATGATAAAAAAAAGCTATAGACATGGGTCGAATTATTACACGTTTCATATATAATAATGATTGGGTTGTGAATCGAGTAAAAAAGACTTGTGGATGTGATTTAATTCGACCTGATGCCACTTGTTTTGCCACAAATTATCTTGCATTACAAAGTTTGTTGCGTGAAAAAGATAGTTTGAGAGGTTTATTTCTTTGTTCAGAGTGGTTTAATTCGGATTTCGGGAACACTCTTATTGGAAAGAACGTTGAACAAATCATATGCAATCCTATGTTTTGGGATTATGCAGGAGATTCGACAAAGATCATGAAACCCATGTATAAAGTTTTGAGAGTGTTGGACACTGAAAATTATCCAACCATGGGCAGTGTATATCATGCGATCATTGTAATGAATAGGGGTGAGCATTATTCGGGTCAACCCGAAAATCCAAACCGAGCCAAACTGAAATTGTTGGTTTGGTTCGGGTTGAAGACTGTCCTCGGGTCCGTCGGTTTTCAAAATAACCAAATCGATAAAATCAACCCAAACCGTAACCCGAACCAAGTCCACCAAGCAGCCTGCGGCCCCTACGTAGCCCACCCTACAGCGGACCAACAAGGTTTTGTTTAACTCTATTGGAATGGAATATATAAAGTATGCAAACCTCCTTCAAATAAGCGATATGGGACAAATCGCAAAAGATACAGCACTTCGAGAAATCCCACATCGGATGATCCAACAATTGGGTGCCTAGGATTTCTTTTAAAAACCCCCACGCAGCCAAGTCCATACACACCTCTTGGTCTTGGGCGCTTGTTGCCATGGATGGGTATAGTAAAACTCATTTTAAATCTTATTTCAAATAAAATAAGATAATTTAATTTTATGCTCTTTTGAGTAATAGAGGTTAAAATATTAATTATAAGTTTATGATTTAAACCATTTCAAACTTATGAATTAAACTAGTCTAAACTGAACCAAACCGAATTGCAATGGTTTGGTTTGGTTCGGGTTGGGGTGGGTCTTCGGTTTGGTTCGGTTTAAATTTTTTTGGCCATAAACCAAACCAAACCGACCCGTGCTCACCCCTAACGATGAAGGACGTGATAAAGACAACTTCACCAAGAAATTACACATGGCTTCATAAGATCATAGATGATAGATGGATAAAATCAATGGATGCACCTATCTACAAGGCTGATATGTTCTCTTCTTTTATCCAAAGTATGAATTTTTGTTATAAATGTATAAAACTAACATTTTGAATAATAATATTTGTATGTACCAACATATTTTTTCAATCCAAAGTATCAATATAAATTACATCTTGGATACAATCAAGCACTTACTAAAGCACTTCATCAAGTTTACGAGAAGTTGTTTCCAAAATCTAAAGGAAGAGGCCAATTTGGAAATGAGGTAACGTTACGATATTTATAGATTTCATCTTTTAAGTTGATATTAACATTAAATATTTTTATATACTAGACTATAAAGTTTAGAGATGCATTGGCCTCTTTTAGGACAAAAAATGCTATTGCAAGTAGAGAATCTATGTGGCCAAGTTAGTAATTATTTAATCAAAAAAATAACTTACTTGGTTCGAATTACAAATATATGATTATTTGTTTCACTTTCAGGTGAATGGTGAAAAATGTACGGAGATGATTTTCCAACTTTAAGAAAACTTGCAATTAAAGTTTTATCGCAGTCTTCTTCAGCTTCTCCTTGTAAAAGAAATTGGAGCACTTTTTCTTTGATACATATAAAACTTAGAAATAGGTTGTCGTATTCAAAGTTGAAAAAACTAGTTTATTGTCATTATAATATGAAGTTAAAGGTAAGGAGAATGGAGGCTGAACAAAAGCAAAGAGGTGATCCAGAAGAGGACCCACTTGATTATTTTGCACTATTAGGAGAGGATGACATAGATGATCGAGAAAATCCTTATGCCGAGCGGGTTGCAAACAATGATATGGATGAACATGATGGTCGCTCATCTGAAGAAATTGTTAGTACTGCACATAAAACTGGAATGAATGTATATGCAACTATAAAACAAATTCTTCAATCATCTTTTGAGTCAACTCATCTTCACAATGATGATCCAATCAAGGATCGCGGGATCAGAATCTGTCCGATCTAGATTGATTCGTCGGAAGAAAAATTGATCTGTATCGACCTTTAGAAAAATCTTAAAACACGAAAAAAATAACTAAATAAGGATTTTTAGGTGATTTCGGGCCCAAAAGTGGCTCGGAATCGCCGCCATGGCGGCAAGCTACCGTCGTGACGTCTTGCCCGCCCTATTGGGCAGGGAAGATGGTCTTACCGGGTCCATCGGACCCGATAAGGCCAAGATCCGTCACCGGATCCGTCACTACCGGGTCCCGATGGACCCAGTCGGGCGGGGAAAAGGGCCGCCGTAGTGGTCTGTAGGCCAATTTCGGCGAGGGAATCACCAGAATCGATCAAAAATCGACTGAATCGGTCAATTCCGGCACCGATTCCACCTATAAACACCGATCCGGACCGATCTTTTATCCATATTGGTAGTTTCGCCGGGAATCGGATCGGAGGGGTCCAATCTGATCCAAGAATCGGCCGATCCCGACCTATGTTGTTAGAGGCGGTCGCCTCAACCGCCTAGGCGGTGAGGTGAGGCGAGGCGGTTGAAAACCGACTCACTTTGGCCGGTGTCGCCTGAGGCGAACGCTTCGGGCGCCTCAGCAGCCGCCTCGGGCGCCTTGTGTGCCTCGCCCGCCTCTCCTCCCTGTCTGGTAAGAACCGGATCCAGTTAACTTAAACGCCCCGCCTTCGGTTCTCTCTCTCTCCCCGCGCCCAACCCTCCCGTCCCTACGGAACAAGGGTTGCCCCCTCGCCTTGTGGTCCCGCTCCCGCTACTGGAAGGTGCTGTGGACGCCGCCGCCGCCAGCAGATGACGCCGCCTCCACCGCAGCGGTCGGACGCCGCCACCGCCACAGTCAAGGCCGCCGGAAGCTGCCGTCGACGCCGCCGCCGCTGCCAACAGGCATCGCCGCCGCCACCGTAGCGGTCGGACACCGCCGCCGTTGCCCTCGACGCCGCCAGAAGCCGTCATCGATGCCGCCGGAAACCGCTGTCGCCGCCGTCGCTGCCGTCGCTGCCGGAAGCCGCTGTCGCCGCCGTCACCGCCGGAAGCAGCCGATGTTGTTGCTAGATGCTGCTGCAGGCATCGGATACCGTGGTTGCCTCTGTCGGACGACGTCACTGCCGCAGTTGGACGTTGCCGAAAGCTGCCGACGCCGTTGCCGTTACTGCCAGACGTTACCGCCGCTGCCATCCGACGCCGCTGCTGTCGGGGGTCTGTGCTATGGTGATTTTTTTGGTTTATTTTTTTATTCGTTTGGTTATTTCATGTAGCACGTATTTGATTAGATATTTATGTTTGTTAAATGTTACATCATTTTCATTCGTTGTAGTCAAAAGTTAATATTTTGTGAGTCATTTTTAACATTTTGTCTTGTTCTTTTGTTTTAATATTTTGATTTATTTTAGGTTATATTTTATCATGTCTCGAACACGTGAAGAGCATGGATCAGGGACAAGTTCTAATAGTCAACTTTCTGCGCCCATGTCTACAAGTGAAGTCTCCGGTTCCATAGCAAGAGCACCTCCTAAATCCAAAGATGTTGGATGGAAATACTAGATTTTAGTAGATCCTCGGAACCGGGATCTTGTTAAGTGTCAATTTTGCCAAAAAGAGTGCAAAGGAGGCATTTATCATTTGAAGTAACACATTGCAGGCTTGGGGACGATTGTCACTACTTGCAAGAAAGCAAGTATGGAGGCTAAGGAGGAGATAAAACAGTGTATGCAACAAGCAAAACAAACGAGAGTTGAAAAGGCAATAAACATTAGAGAGATGGAAAGGAGGGACAACCTCCTTGGGCAAGGAGTACAACAGATGGAGGCATGTTCACAAGATGTCTCACAAAATGTTGATGAGCCTTCACTCCAATTTCTTCCTCCACGGATGAAAGGACCCATGGATCGTTTTTGTGCACCTCCTGAGGAGTCCAAGTCAAAAACAATAAAGGACAAAAAATATTTGAAAGAGGAAAGATAGCGATGTATTCAGTACATCTCTAGATGGATGTACCAAGCGGGTATTTCTTTCGACAATGTCCGCCTGAATAGCTTTCAAACAATGCTAGAGGCAGTTGATCTGTTTAATCCATGCTTGAAAGGACCAAGTTATCATGAAGTAAGAGAGACTCTTTTGTCTAAGGAGATTGAGACCACTCAACAGTTGGTAGAGACGGAGAAGGACAGTTGGGAAAGATTTGGTTGCACAATCATGTCAGATGCATAGACACATAGAAGGGGTAGATCATTAATTAACTTTTTGGTAAACACTCCTACTGGGACATTTTTTTATGATCAGTAGATGCTTTTTCAGAGGTAAAATATGTCAGGTTGCTAGCAAGTCTTCTTGACAAGGTTGTGGAGGAGGTTGGTCCAACTAATGTCTTACAGATTGTTACGGACAATAAGGCGAGCTATGTGGTTGCAGGTCGCATTTTGATGGACATACACCGCCATTTGTTTTGGACACCGTGTGCTGCTCACTGTCTTGTTTTAATGCTTCAAGATATTTCGAAGTTGTCACCAATAAAATCCACAATTCGACATACAAAATGTCACAAACTTTATTTATGGCCACACCAAGGTTCTAGTACTTATGAGGAAATACACAAATGATAAGAATCTTGTTCGTGCAACTGTAACTAGATTTGCAACTAACTATCTGAGTTTGGACAGTTTAAACATATGCAAGGATGATTTGCGACGTATGTTCACCTCGCAGGATTGGACAAATAACAACAATCGATGGAATAAAAAAGTTGAAGGAAAAAAGAGTTGTGAAATTGTATTGAAGACAACATTCTGGAAAGGAGTGGCTTATGCTTTGAAGATCTTCGAACCACTTGTCCTTGTATTAAGGCTAGTTGATGGTGAAAAGCCTGCAATGGGGATATATATAAGAGGCCATGGATCGTGCCAAGAAAAGAATAAAAAAGGCATTGGATGATAAAATAGATAAATATGGCCCAATTTGGGATATCATTGACAGACGATGGGATTTTCAGTTACATCGTCCGTTGCATGCTGTCGGGTATTATCTAAATCCACAGTTTCACTATGCCAATCCCGATATTGAAAGTGACAATGAAATCAAGTGAGGGTTGTATGATTGTATTGAAAAGTTGGTACCTTTACATGAAGACCAAGATCAAATTTTTAGGCAATTGGCGATGTATAGAGAGGCACAAGGTATGTTTGGTAGGGACATGGCTATTAAGTTTCGAAAGACATCTACTCCGGGTATGATGATTTACTTATTTATTTTTAAACTTGTATCAATCACTTTAGTGTATTTTAATAACCATTTGTTATTTTGTAGCAAATTGGTGGGTAGATTGGGGAGGCACCACTCCTCAATTACAAAAGTTGGCAATACGCATATTAAGCTTAACTTGTAGTGTCTCTAGTTGTGAACGTAATTGGAGCACATTTGAGCAAGTAATATTCTTTTACAATTTCAAGGCATTTGAAGTTTTGAACTAATCCAATATCATTTGTTTGATTAATAGATTGATATTTTCATTTTTTATTCGTTGTTGTATAGATTCATACAAAAAAGAGGAATAGATTGGAACAAAAGAAATTAAATGATTTAGTATTCGTCCAATACAACCAAAGACTTAGGGAAAGACATCTAAGGTTGGAGAAATCGGGTCTAGACCCAATATCCTTAGATGACATTGATGAATCAAGTTAGTGGATTGCAAATGAAGACAAAGATCTTGTCCATGAAGACGAAGACTTGAGATGGAGAGATGTAGAACTTGCTGCTGGAATGGATGAAGAGGAGGGGCCAAGTACGAGGTCGTATTTTAAACACTATATGTCTTAATTCTATACTTCTAGTTGTTGAGTTTGGTTATTTTTTTGTTCTAATTTTGATGTTTTGTTTTTACATGTTTGAAATGAATTTCTAGGTCTTCTGGAAAAAGACTTCATTTTTCTAATGAAGATTCAGACGATACCATTAATGATGATCAAGAAACTCCCAGCAATCTTGATTCTGATAGTGATTAATAGTGACTAGTGAGTGATATTTGTATGGTTGTATTCAAATTAGACTTACTCTATGTATTATGTAAGGTTGTATTGTTTTATTATGCTTGTATGGTTGTATTCGTCTTTCTAATGTTATATTTAATTGCCACTCTTGTTAGTTAATGATTCCATGTTTTTATGTATTTATTTCAATTACTTAATATCACATATATCTCTATTAAAATAAATAATATTAAAATATTCAAAACGCCTTGAGCGCCTGAGGCGTCTACCTTAGGCGCCTGAGACGAGGCGCTGGGTCCCTTGCCTCGAGCGCCTCACGCCTCGGATAACATAGATCCCGATCCGAATCGGCCGATTCTACAATTCATGGATCCAACCTCTGATATGGATACTTCCGATGGACATGGAAGTGATGATGATGGAGATGGAGGTAATGTATTTCATGATAGTGATGCTGACGATGTAGAAGAAAACTAACCATTCCCCATTGGTGTTGTTGAGGAAGTTCATCTTCAACATGAAAAAACATATAGACATAAGAAGAAGAGTGCTGGTCTGTCAAATCAACAAGGTTTGTCACAACTTAAGGAATATGATCTTTCTTACACATTCAGTTCAATGGATATTTCTGATAGGAGATATTATAGATACGGACATTCTCAAGATTCTTCATCATATGAATATGGACACAGACATAGATATGGGGAAATACAACAAGGTTCTTCATATGCATTTTATAACGAAGGATATGAATCTTCATATGGATATGGACATACTGCAAGTGAACATGTTCCTTCAAACATATCTTATGATAATAGTTATTATGGTTATGGTCATAGTTATGGTCTTTATGGACATGGATATACAACACAAGACGACTCTTTAAACATCTCTGATTCTTATGAACAAAGATTCAATTTACCACGAGAGGGAGATCGTCAGTCTCATATGTCATGGGTTGAGTATTGTGATTTTGTTGGTGATTTTATGACACGACAATCACAAAGTGACCAACAAAGTGATATATCAGACGCACACAAATTATCTTTTTGGTATTGAGTGTGTTTTCTTATTGTTCATTCACATAGTTGGTGTGGGAGTGGAGTTTGGCATTGAGTGTTTTGTGATTGTTCATTCACACAGTTAGTGTGCAAAGATGTTGTGTTATTTATTTTCATGTAATGTATATAAATTTATTGATGTACTCTCATCTTTTTAACATATTATGTTATGTTTGTCATTTTATACATATTACTGATGTAACCTCAAAATCTCAAAAATTTTATGTTTTGAAAATTCATTTTCCTTTTGAATTTGGATTAGATTTGATTAGACCTTAGCATTGACTTATTTAGGAAAATAGATGATATTCCATAAAAGTACTAACTAGGGTCAAAATTTATGTTGAGGTTGTTAGGTTCTTTGAAATTTGTTTTGACCTCTCCCCGTCGGATGGTGCGAAGATCCGACATTAATTACATCGAGATAACTCGAATATCCTTGATTATCGTCATAGCAATCCATTGAAGTAGAAGACATACATCCACAAAAATAAGCATTCACACATATAGGAGAAAACAGCCCCATGAATTTGATGGAAGGCAAGCACTTAAATTTGTTTGAGTTTGGTTTGAATTGCATTGATTTGAATTGAATTAAATTTGTTGGTTTGATTTTGGTTGAGTTGAATTAGTTTGAGTTGAATTTAATTGGTTGATTTGAATTTGTTTGAATTGAATTTAGTTTTGAGTTGAATTTGATTTATTCATTTTTTTTTGAGTTGCTTATTGGTTTTAAGTTTGATTTAATTTGGATTTGGTTTGAGCTTGAAAACAGTTGTTTATTGATTTAAGTTTGGTTTAATTTGAATTTTGGTTTGAATTTGAATTGGTTTGATTTAGAATGTTTTGATTTGTATTTGAATTGATTTGATTTAGTTTGAATTTGGGTTTTGTTTAGATTGGTTGAAATTTGGATTTGGTGTGTGAATTTTAATTTGATTTGAATTTGTGATCTGTTTTATGATTCAGTTCAGACTCTGTTTTTTTTTTTGATTTACTTGAGTTTGTGTTTTGCTTGAGTGTGTTTTTTTATTAATCTAGAATTTGGGTTTTAATTTCAGTTTGACAGGTGATCATTGTGAGTTGGATTTTAATTTAGTTCAGGTGATTTAATCTTCCGGTTGAATTCTGTTTGAATTTGAAATTAGCTTGAGTTTGAGAGTTTGGTTGAAAGTTTTCGAATTCTCGGACTTTTACAGTTTCAGATTTGCTTGAATTTGGATTATTTAGAGAAATTTGATTTGATTGAATTAGAGTTGAGTTTGATTTAAATTCAATTTTGATTGGTTTAGATTTCAGTTAATGAATTTGACAGTTTCTGGATTTGCTTGAATTTCAGATTTTATGAAATGATTTGGGACGGCTTTGAATTTGAATTTTCTTGTGGGTTTTTATGGTTTGGGACTACCTAATTGTGGATCAATTCCTGAGAGGCTCAAATTTGGGACGGGCCTGGGCAATATTCTGACTTTAGTTTGCTGATTCCTTCAAAACTTTTCAGATTTTACCTATGAAGAAAGCTCAGATTTTAGAATTCAGATTACAGAACTTTTGGTTCGGATCTCCTGCAAATTTCAGGTTCCTTATAAATTCTGCACATTACACTCTAGTTTTCGGCTGCAGGTTTATAGACATTAAGCCTTCAGATTTTTAGTTCACTGGTTTCTAATTTCAGACTTCGGATCTGCCAAGTCCAGATTTCGACCTCTTCCAATATCAGATTCCAGACTCCACATTTCTGCACTTCGGATTTCTGCCTTTCAGATTGCAGGGGTTTCTTAAGTGGATTTCTGCACCAAAACAGATTTGGGTTTCAGCCCTTGGTTCCCTCCAGATTTCAGAATTTTGCTGCGGATTCTGCACCTTCCATTTTCAAATTTCAGATTTTTAAAGGGGTTGAGTTCAGATTCAGATTTTAATTCAAATTTCAGATTTCGGATCTACAAAGTCCAGATTGCAGAATTCTAGTTCGGATCCCCTGCAGATTTCAGATTGATGAACTACAGATTTTTGAAGTATCGGCTTCCAGATTTTCCAGTTTTACAGATTTCAGACTACTGATTTCAGATTTTCAGTTTTCTCTTGCAGATTTTACAGGTTCGTGTGTTTTAAGTTCAGAGGTTTCTTTTTATTTCAATTTTACAGGTTCGATTTCAGATTTCAGATTTTTTAAATTTTCAAATTTTCTTTTGTCTCATCTTCCAGGAGTTTCATGGGGTTGTCCTCTCCTTGTAGTATCAATCAATGCACCGAACATGACTTTCCCTTGTTTTTTCTCAATATGAGACATGATTTACAATTTGACCAGAAATTCGGTCCTTTGAGTCCTCGATGAACTCGGAACTTGTTTTATCAATTTGAGATGGAAAGCACCCGGTCTTTGATAGACTTGTGGGCATTCCTCTCACTGACTTGAGATTGAGCTTGTCCCGGCTTTCAATAAGCTTGTGGGCAATCAACTCACTGATTTGAGATTGAGCACACCCAGCTTTTGATAAGTTTGTGGGGACTCATCTCATTGTTTTGAGACTGAGCATCCCGGTCTTTGATAGACTTGTGGGAAGTTAACTCATATCTATCTTCATGGCTCCTCCATGAGTTGATGAACTTGTCATTTCATGGGCGGCATGTACTCGATCTTTAATAGACTTATGGGTATCCCCCACTGTTTTGAGATTGACTACACTCGGCTTTTGATAAGTGATGTAACCTCAAAATCTCAAAAAAGATTTGAATATCTTTTGTTGTTTTGGAAATTCATTTTCCTTTTGGATTTGAATTTGATTTGACCTTAGCATTGACTTTGTAAGAAAATAGATGGTATTCCATAAAAGTACTAACTAGGGTCAATGATATTTAAAATTATAATTTGAGGTTGTTAGGTTCTATGGGCATTAAACTTTCAGATTTCTGCACTTCATATTTACAGTCCTCCAAACTTCCAGATTTCTTACTGTTTCTAAATTCTGCACTTTTCAAATATTTCCAGATTGCAGATTCTTGTGGGTTCGACACAGATTCAGTTTTTTCAGATCTTATGGTGCATTCACATTTTCAGTCCTCCGGATTTCAATTGCAGATTTTTTTATGCTTCAAAATTTCAGCTTCCAGATTCCTCTCCTCCTAGACTCCAGATTTTTTAAATATTTCGAATTTGCAGGCTTTTAAACTTTAGATTTTGGACTTTAAACTCTGCACAAATTCGGATTCATTATACCTCAGACTTTCAGATCTTACAGGCCTTAATTCCCTTGCAAAGAATTCAGAGTTCGACCTCTCCAAATTTCAGACTCTAGAGCCTGCGGCCTCTGCTCCCTTTAATTCAATTTCAGATTTTTAGATCTTCATCTCTAAATGTGAAGTTCAGATTCTGAATTCATACTCTATTTCGAACTTCGGATCTCAATTCAGGTTCGGAATTCAGATTCTGTACAGATTCTAGGTGCTCCAAAATTTTCAGGTCCAGACCTCAGATTTATATGGATTCTGCACCTCAATTCTCGAATTTCAGATTTTTCTGCTTCTTTTGATTTCAGTTTTGCTGTATGTTTCAAATTTCAGAAATATAGCATTCAGACTTTGAAACTCCTGAAAATCAGACCAATTCCAGATTGCAGACCTTTGTTCGGATCTTCTGCAGTTTAATTGATCTTCAGGCTGCAGATTCTCTAAATGGGCTTCTGCGCCAACCCAGATTTCAGACCCTTCAATCAATTTTTTTTTAGAGTTTCTTGGCTCAGATTTTCAGATTTTTAATCTCAGGATTTTAGAGGTGATTTCAGATTTTTACAGGTTCAGAATTCTTTATACTTTATGTTTGCATTCCAAACATTTCATGAGGTCATTGAACTCCTCTTTTTTTATTGAACTTGCACTGAACATATTCTCCACACTGTCTGAAATACAACATCATGACATGACGTTCATTCTATGAACTTGGTATCAAGCATCTGTTGGTCTTGAGATCAACTTGAATTTGTTGTCTTGAACATATCCCAGCCTTTAATAGGCATCCTGGAATTTGTCTTCAGCATTTGAGCAGTGTCCTGCCTTTGATAGGCATAGAAGTCTTCTCCCAACCGGTTCAAGGTTGAGCATACCCGGCTTTTAATAAGCTTGTGGGCACTCATCCCATGGTTGGTCATCCTCATTAGCCTATGGTTTGGGCATATTGGCATGTTGATTATGCACAGCCTCTACATGGCATAATGGGAAAAAAAAAAACTCCCTCGTGAGGGATGGTAAGACATTGGGGTCTTTTAACTAGACCTTTGTATGCCCACCTTAAGAAGAGGGTCAGGAGGTGGGTTTAGAACCGGGCTTCTGGTTTCCCTTTGTTTTGAATTCTTTTAAGTTGGAGGCCGAGGCTACGAGGTGGGTTTAGACCCGGCCTTATGCTTGCCGCGGTTTGTTTAAATTAAATGAATTTTTATTTAATTTAAATTGATTGTTTATTTTATTTATTATTTTTTTGGATTAATCATGGGTCAGGAGGTGGGTTTAGAACCGGCCTCTGCTTGCCCAATTATTTTCTTTAAGATTATGTCGAAGCCATGAGGTGGGTTTAGAACCGGCCTTATGCTTGCCTCGGTTTGTTTAAATTAAATTGATTTAAAATTTTAATTTTTGAAGCCATGGTACTGTTCAAGTGGGGCAAATGGGCCCTTGCGGTCCACCACCTCCTCCTCTTCTTCTTCTTTTTTTTTAGCAACCTTTCTTCTGTGGGCCCCACAGCCCGTTTGACCCGCGGGTCAAAGCCCTTCACCCGCGCGGCTCCTCTTCTTTTCCTTCTTCTCTTTTTTTTTTCTTTTTTTTAACACCATTTGAACGTGGGCCCCACCCCTGGTTGACCCGCCAGTCAACGGGGCTTCACGCGCCCTCGCACGAACGCCGTGCGGGCCCCCCCTTTTGGCACTGTTTATACGTCCCTCGTGGACGTAAGTCGGGGGAAAAATCCCCCGACCTCTCCTCTCTTCTCTCCGGGCACGGCGACGGCGACTACCCCGGCCTCTCCTCCCGACGGCGATCGCGGAGGCTTTGGGGGATCGCGACGGCGATGGCGGGCAGCTCCGGCTCTCCCGACGGCGATTGCGGAGGCTTTGGGGGATCGCGACGGCGACGGCGGGCAGCTCCGGCCCTCCCGACGGCGATTGCGGCGTTAGCAGGGGATTCCGGCGGCTGCTGAACCTCACCTGGCTTGAAGACGCTTCGGCAGTCACTGCCGCTCGTCGGCTGCGTGGGAGGAAGGGGGAAGGGGAGACGGCCCGTCCGGCAAAGGTAAGCCCTTCTCCTTGCCTTCCCTTCTCTTCTCCCTCCTCTCTCTGCTCTCTCTGTTGATCTTCCGGCGGTTCCTTTCCTCAGCCTCCTTCTGGCCCCCCTCTCTCTATCCCGCGCGACTGCCCCCGAGGGGCTTTATAGGCGCTGGACCTTCCTCTCCTGTTGGGATTCCCATCGAACACTGCCTTCGCTTCAGCCGGACCCGGAAAGGTCCGGGATTTCGTGGGATTTACTCCCTCGTCTCCTCCAGATCCCCCTGCCGCGTTGGGACATTTCTATCAAAGAGGATTCCGATCCCCTTTCCTCCGTAGGAAACCTGCCGAGCAAGAGGTATTCCAGTCCGTGGAGGACTCGGAGGGCTCAAACGCGGCGTCGGGCTTCTTCCGCGATTTGAGTGCCTGCTGTAGAAGGACTCTCCTAGTCCGTGAAGGACTCTAAACAGCCTGGGACTAGGAGACGACCCATATCGGTTCGTTTAAACAGTTCCCCTTGTCCATAGGACTTCCTCCTCTCTAGTAAGTCCAGCCAGCGCGGGCGTGCGGGAGATAGATCCTGCCAGCGTAAAACTTTTTTCTTTTTTTTATCTCCAGCCGGAATAACCCATTTTTACTATCCAGACCCTCCTTTTCCCAACATTCTCTACATTGACCGGCTCGTTCAAGGTCTTTTCAATAAGCCACCAGACTTGTAGCGTACCGACCCTGTCCAGTTTGGATTGGCTGTACGCAGTCTGAGGCATCCCGTCTCTCGCATCGCCGAAGGTAGCCATTTTGGGGTAGACCTCCCTCTTTGTTTGTTTGTTTGGGCATTGGATTGACTGTCTTCAACACAAGTACGTAGCCAATTTTAAACTTTCGGAAATCCCTGGAACTGATGACCCCTTATTATTCGAAAATGTGGGTGTCAACAATAAGCTTGTGGGCAATCAACTCACTGATTTGAGATTGAGCGCACCCGGCTTTTGATAAGCTTGTGGGGACTCATCTCATGATTGATGAACCTCATTAGCTCATAGTTTGGCATATCGGCATGTTGATCATGCACAGCCTTCTCATGGCATAATGGGTAAGTAACTCTCTCTTGGGGCATGGTAAGACATTGGGGTCTTTTTAATAGACCTTTGTATGTCCACCTTAAAAAATTAAGGGGAAGGTTTGAAACCGACCCACAAATTCTTTTAAGTTTAGCCAAGACCATGTGGCGGGTTTTTAGCCGGCCAGATGCTCGCCTCGGTTTCTTGAATTAATTAATGGATTTTTATTTAATTTCTGTTTGTTGTTTATTTTATTTGTTTTTTTTTGAATTATGGGTCAAGAGGCGTGCTTGAAGCCGGCCTATTGCTTTCCCACTTCTTTTGATTCTTTTAAATTATGCCGAGACCATGTGGCGGGTTTTTAGCCGGCCAGATGCTCGCCTCGGTTTGTTTGAATTAAATCGATTTTTTTATTTAGTTTTCCACTGATTGTGCATTTTAAAAGAGAGATCTCTCTTTTTTTTATTCTGTCCGCAGGCTTCAGGTTAATGGGCCCGGGCCCATTTTTCTTCTCCTTGCGCCCGCTGGCTGGTCCAGGGGGTGCCTCTTTTTTTTTTTTAAACCCCTTTTTTTGGTGGGCCCCACATCCAAGTTGACCCGATGGTCAACAAGCTTCCACGGCGGCGAGCACACGCGCGCGCGGCTGCGGGACCTCCCGCAGCTCCTCCTCCCGGCGGGCCCCCACCCCCTTTTCATGTGTCCATCGTGGACCAAAGTGGGGGAAAATAACCCCCCCGCGTCTCGCTCTATGTCCGGAGCTTACGGCGGAAGAGGAGACCCTCGTGGCTTGGAGGCGGCTTCCGCGAGGCCCGACGGCGCTCCGGAGGAAGGTCTCGGCGAGCGCTAGCTCCGGAGGGAGTCCCCGTGGTGCCGCAAGCCGCGAAGGAGCTCCCGCGACGACGACAAAGACCGGAAGGGATTCCGGCGGTGGCGGCAAGTTGCGGAAGGTTTCCGGCGACGGCAAGCTCCGGAAGGACTTCCGGCCACGTCGGCAGGTTCTGCTCTTCTTCTCTATCTCTCTTTCTCTCTTCTTTTCTGGCTCTCGGCCTCTCTCGGGGGTGTTGATGCAGCCTCGGGGGGGTCTTCCCGCACCGTCCTTGGCACGACGGGTCTCTGGGCTTTTTATAGGCGTCGGGCTCTCCTCCTTCCATCAGGAGACCTGCCGCGAAGGGCGTTCCAGGTCCGAGACGGACTCAAAACAATCCCGAAGCATACGGGATCGACCCGACTTGCTTCCTTGATCTTCTATAACCGTCCGCTCCCCCATCCGAACATAACTGTCGGCCTTTGAGACGGATCCGGGACTCCCTCCTATGCCGAATCGATTCCCCCCCCCCATCTTCCATGATTCTATCACGTTTATTTCGCGGAGCTTTATTTCCTGCAAGTGATTCCTCCGCAAGGAGATATTCTTCCATTTAGAAAAGGGCCGGATTGGTTCGACATATGTGGGATTCGGTTCCCCCTTCCCCCAATTGCTCCAACGGCCCCTATTTCGTACGATCCCTCCTGCTCCTGCGAGACTTCTCTTGGACGAGGCTTGCTGTGAAGCCTATGTGGGCCTACACTTTGTTGGATCCGCCCCATTTAGGCTATTTCTGCTGGCTCAAACCACCTCCTTTTCTTCCCCCCCTTTTTTTTGAAAAATTTTGGTTTCAACAATTACATATATACATTTTGATCCGAGAATCCGAGATCCGATTTCTCGAGATTTTCCCGAGATCTCCCCCCCTCCCCCTCCCGACGAATCCGAGATCCAAGATGGCAAACCTTGCATGAGACATAGATAAAGAAATTGGTGCTTGAATGGCCTATCACTCATCGTCTCCAAAATTCCCATACATGGCTTGTAGACAACACACATACATCCTCTTGCTGCCCAGACCTATAAAGGCTTTTCTATTGAAATTGGAACTCAATCCTATTGCATGCCAATGAATCCAAGTGGTACCTTCCGCTTCAGGATGATCTCACATCCAATACAGAGGTGTTTCTTGGTTTTCGTGGCCGCTCTGCTGAACATGCACCCAATATTTTTGATGTTAATGATGCGCGATAGCACATCACAAGTTTATGACGTGTCTCTCACAATCTTCCACGTATAAAGTCTGGTTTTAATGGCTATTCTTTTGATATACACCAACTCAAAGCAAGGGACCTCTGATAAAAAACCCCTTCTACTCTCATTTCCATAGTGTCTGGATTATGTAAGGTAATTTGTCCTGAAACAAGCAGTAGCTGTGAAAATCTACTTCCCACAGGTTGCTCCTAAATCTTATATCCAAAGTAAACATTCCTTAAACAACACTTCTTATGTCTTTGATTTTCTGGCGTAAGTAGTCAGCCTGTTAAGATGGGAAAACCCTGTGCAATAGGATTGTCAAGCAACTAGGTATCATCTCAAAATCTAATCTAACGGGACCATATGTCTCGCTAGATACTTGACCTGCTTTAATCCTCACATCATGTGCAATCCAGTGATATTCATTGTTATAACTAGAGGTGCCTTTTCTTTGATATTTCTTTTGTTTATCCTTTTTTGCTCCTTCATAGAATTTTCTTACCACTACCATTTTTTTAACTTACTTTAACGAACTGTGACTGGTTCTTAGTCATCTTCATAAAAATGTTTATCATTGAAGTACTTGCATGTTGCAATCTGAGACCAGAGGTGGTTCTCATTGCTCAATATTTACATTTACTTGAGAAGAAGACCCTCTATTTAAGTTGTGAATACTGTTGAAGTCCCTTTTCTGCCTGTTTTATCTTCATGTTGGTTTGGCTTCTTGTTAGGACCTGTTGTATCCTTCCCTTTTATTCTTAATGAATTTATCTGATTTCTCAGGCTTCTTCAAAAAGAAAACTTAAGGCACCACTGAAGTGAGAACCTATTTGCTGCCAGCAGAAAGACTGAGCTTTTCACCTTTGGTTTCTTTGCTCTGCCCTCTTTATGACAAGGAATTTTGGATTTGGACCGATCCCAATCCTGATTCAGATTGGCTGATCTGCTTGAACAATATCCATCTGGGATTGTCCCAGATCATTTTTTATTAATGAAAAATCAGAGAATTTAGCATTGATCAATCTATTGAAATCATGTAGACCTCCACAATACACTTAAAATTGAAGTACACTAATATAAGAAAATGATTTATTTAATTAAACTGAAATACACTTGTTTTGTTGGTTTCTGATGCTTGGAAGAAGGCCTTGTCTGTATCCCCTTCTTTATGTCAAAGCTCTTTGGTTCTTTTCTTCAGTGTAGTATTCTCCCAGAGAATCATTTTACACTCCTTCAGCCTTATCCACACCTTATGGTCCTTTGATAAGGGTCCCTGCTACTCAAGGATATTTAGCTGTTCAATTTGTGCAAAATTCCCTGATTTCTTTTTACTTTCTCCCTAAATTCCTTTGCAACCAATCTGATGCATCTATCTCTGACTCTTTTAAGCTTAAGTACGAGCCACCAACATGGTTTCTCCAGCTAAACATAATCTTAATCATCTCTCAGCTTCAATTGATTAGAAGCTAGGACTAGGATATATGTAAGTTCACATGTTGGTCACCTGTAGGCTGTAGCTAAATAGTTAACAACATTGCTTTAAGGGAAGTGGATGAGAAATATGGTTTGCAAATAAACTGGTAGAATATTTGGTCAGCAACAGTGGCTTAATTCACAGTTAGTATAAGCCAAATACCGATATGGTTACCTACTTGAACATGACATATAGCCTATTTTGTCATAGGTGTGAGGTGCTTGAGGTGAGGAAGGGTTTGACTTGCCCCTGGCACCTTAGGAGATCACTTGGGTGGTAGAGGCAAACCGAAGGGCAGGCAGTTGGATGCCATTTCCTGCTGCGGTCTTGCGGGAGAGGCAGTCAGGCATAGAAGAAAGTTGTACCAGGTCTCACAAACCTAATAAGAATTGAATCCACAACTATAAATTAAACTGGAGATGACCTCGATTCAGCATTCCGGGGTTTTTATTTTAAGTTGTCTGTTGGTGATCCACTGAACCATTTTTTTGAAGTTGTCAGATCCTTGTTGATGGGTCCACTTGACCCGCCTTCACCTGAAGAGAAAGCTCCTGTAACACTGCAAGAGCTTGATGGAAGTCTTGGCACCACAAGGCCTGATCACCTAGGTGAGCCAAATCGAGGCAACTAAGAGCCATCTAGCCTCATCGCCTATGCGATCACCTCAAGTGCATTTGATAACATAGCATATAATCTAGTATTGGTCTCAATTTGGCAAAAACATGTTGCAAGTTGTCAAGATACATGCAGAACCCACTTGCAAATATGTTTTATTGTCTGCTTTGTTGTTTTAGTAGTCACTTCGACTCCTGTGAATGCTTGATGTATTATTCACTTCCTTGAATTTTACCTTCTAAACATCAACTTTTCTATAGGTCAAGTCAACTGCAAGTGATGAAAATCACTACCTCTAGCTTTAAATTATGTAACTTGAGAGAGCTCAACAAATGAATGTCTAAAGTAGCACCTAATCTCCCTGCCATCTTCTCTCTTCATCTTCTATCAGGGATATTTTGCTTTTGAGTATTGTGGCCTTCATCTATACATTTTTTTAATATGAACTGAATAAACTAACATCAATTTGTTTTTTTTATTTTCCATTATTCATTTCAATCATTAAAGCAGTATTTTTGCTTCCTAGCAACTTGGTATGTAAGGTTCTTTACTATATCTTTTTTTTTCTCTTTGAGATGCTCTTTCCGTTAACTACACTATCATCTCCTCTTAATTTGGCAAAAACTTCATCACACCTTTTCACATTTTCACTGATCTCACCAATTTGTTGTTTTAGACAAAGAACACTTCCATTTTGTTGTTTTTTGTATCACTTACATTGCACTTTCTTCTTTGTCGCTTCCACTATAAATCCATAGTCCCATCCATTATCACGGGATCTGCTCCATGCCCCCATCATGTTCTTGATTGGCCATTTTTCTGCACAATGACCCGATCCAATAGTTGAGTGTAGATTAGCTAGATCTTGACTGGATCCAGCTGATGCAGGATTGGCTCGGATAAGTTTGCTCTTCAAAAACAAGCCTAGGTGGCCGTGGATATTACCTAGGCAACAGCAGCCATTAAGCGCGATGGCGGCCCTCACAATAGGCTTTTGACTTTTCACAAACTGCTTGAATGTGGCGGCAGTGCTTCAGAAACTGCCCAAAACTAGCAGCAGTGGCAGTCCGGTTCTGGTGGAAAACAAACAGTCACAGTGGTGGATATTGCCTAGGCGGCTTCTGTTAAACACAGTGAAGGTCCTCACAAGAGGCTTTTGAGGCATCAAAAACTGCTTGAATGTGGTGGCAGCAATGTTCGTAAAGTCTTAAGGCGGTCATGAGGCGGTTTGTCAAAGCCTCACAAGGCGTAAGCCACAAAACTTATTGAGGCGTAAGCCTTATCAAGTTTAGGAAAAAAATATTTGATGGTTAAAACTATGAAAGTTGCGGGGAAGAATAAAATAATATTCAAACATAATATGAAAAGTGTGAAACTCACTCATGCAAAAGATTGAAACTAGAAATAGGTTAGTGTAGAGGTCCACAAAAGAAATAACGGTTGGTGCAATTGACACTCGAAACTCTATTAGTTCATATCTCCATTGTTAAGAGCAAATCTTAATTCTCAAAACTCAAAACAACTTAAAAAGAAGCTAAATATGTAAACAATCGATCAAAGTAAATTATATATGTCTTCATTCTCGCTCGGTACCGAGTCATCCATTGAGTCATCCATATATCTAACAACACGATCCTCGTTGTCTTCAATTTCATTTGTGCCAATCTCATCATCTTCATCATTATCCAAATGTTCTTCTATCATCGGTTATCACTTCTTTATCTTTATCTATATAAAAGAAAATTATTACATTGTAAACATTAAGTAATAACAACACACTTGAGAAGTGATAACTTACTAGTACTAGTACTTTCTCCTTGTTTTCTTTTTCTAGAATTCTTCTCACGTGTTTCCATTCCAAACTCTTCTAAGTCATCTTCATGAATTGGTGGATTAAGAATATCAATTTCATCATACCCCTCCCCCCTGTCAACCATTCATCATCTGAATCCATCTCATTCCCCTCAAGATATAAGGGATTTTCCATTGCCTTCTTTTTTGCAGCTCTTTCTTTCAATTTCAGGTTGAACATAACAAAGACCAAATCATTTAATCTTTGTTGTGACAACCTATTTCTTCTTTTGTATGTACCTAAAAACATAAGACATTTTACTCGGTATGCCACAAAACAATTAGTTACTTGCTACTTACTTTGAAAATTAAATTGTAAATATAAGATGTAATTACCTGGTTAAAAGCACTCCAATTGCGTTCTGACGAGATGCACTACATGTCGGACTCAAAACTTGGATAGCAAAATGTTTTAACTGAAGTTTCATCACCATATGCTAACCACCAATCAGCTGAGAAAATAAAATAAACAAATTATAAAATACACTTCAAAATTTAACTAATAACTAATTAAGTACTACTGAATATGTAGAAGTACAGTACCTGGACTTCTCATCTTTCTTGATATTGTAGCTAATCTATCTCCAGACATCCCTCTTTGCATTAATAAAAGCATCAAGTTGTAAATTTGCTTTTAATTTGGCATCCTCATCCTTGATCATTCTATCCATTACAACCGTACAAGCCAAGTTTGACTTCGGGATGTTGTGAAAATGAAGATTCATCGCAATTGTGGATTTAAGAAGTAGCTGTGCATGTAATGGTTGGTGCGATTGACACTCCCACCTTTTATCAATTATTTTCCAAAGCTTGTTTCATACTTTTCTTTTTTCCATCCATGGCTTCAGCAATTTTTTCTTTAGCTTTGTCCATTGCCTCGTATATAAAACCCATTGGAGGATATTTCTCACTTCATCTACCATTCGTAGTACACTCATTAATGGCTTTATAGATACAACTACAAAAGCAACACCTCTCAAAAGTGTTTGTCTTTGATGATGATATTTTTAACAGACTTTCCAATCGGTTTCTTTGCATAAGTACTTTGTGTGAATTTTCTACAAGCAAACATCTCTTGAAGTCCTTCTTTTGAACCAAGAATACTATTTAAAGTAAGAAATGCAGTGGCAAAACGAGTTGTAGCTTGTCTAAGAAGTTCTTTTCCAAGTTTTTGTTTCATAAAAGCTTTCAACCATGCATGAGCATAAATAAAATTGATAACCGTTTTTGCTTTTTTGAATAGTGCTGCATACGATGGCACCTCAAACAACTCTTCTAAAATTACGTCAAGACAATCTGCTGCACTTGGTGTCCAATACAACCATTTCCTTTTCTCCGTCAATTTTTTTCCAGCTAATTTGTAATTTGATGCATTGTCTGTAACTATTTGCACAGCATTATCTTCGCCAATTTCTTCTATAACACCGTCGATAAGAGTAAACAATAAAGTTGCATCCTTCGCACCTCCATTGTAGCATCAACCGATTTAAGAAACCAAGTGCCTTTTGGATTATTCACTAAAAAATCTATCAATGTCCTTTGACTAACATCGATCCAACCATCTTGTCATTATTGTGCAAACTATCATCTTGCGCTGATGCCCTAAAGTCATCCATTAATCCATTAATAGTCTTCACATCTTCTTAACGCCAAAATCCATGTTCTCAACTCATACATTGACGGAGGCTTCAAACCTCTACCGTATTGACCAATATGCTCAATCATTCTTTTAAATGATGGGCTGTTAGCAACATTAAATGCAATGCCATTTTCAAAGAAAAATCTTCCAATAGATAGACAAACTCTACTTCTTTCTTCTTTCTTCCAATGTGCATTTAAAGTAGTTTGTGGTTTCTCCATAGCTCCTAATCCAACAAATGTATCCATCGGACCTACGTTGTTTTCCTTTCATTCCTTCTCGAAGCACCTATGAGTGACATCTGTACTTTCAATGGGTAAAGAATCATCATTATTCATATAACATGAGCCTATGTTACAAATATTGTCCAATCTTTTTATGCTAACTTCTTCTTGTCTCGAAGGAGCCCTAATATACCTTTGATCTCTTCCTCAACCTCTTTGGGCACTTTTGGACATGCGGATACATTGTGATGTGTTTTTGCCCGAATGATCTTTCAATCTTTTCACACCACCGGTAATTTTCTTCGCCTGAAATTTACATTTCAAGTAAACATAACTTTTACCTTCTTTTGGAACTTCTATTTGTTCTCCATATTTCCAAGCAAAGATCGATCCTATTGCTCGTTTGTTTGACCTTCCCTTCGATCATCACAGTACCTTGCATCGCCACTTCCGATATTGTCTTCGGTACTCATATTGAATTCCTATTTAGAAAAAAACATTATTGTGAACAACATATTAACAAGAGCGTGACTGGTTCATAATAAAAAAATAATAAAAGAACTATTTAGTGTACTGTTTAGTATACTGTTTAGTGTTTATTTACGCATACTGTTTAGTGTTTACACTTTACAGTCTGTTTACGTATATTGTTTACAGTCTGTTTACGTATACTGTTTGTTAATAAAAGAACTATTTACAGTATACTATTTACAGTTTACACATACCGTTTAGTGTTTACGTAAATTAAACACATGTAATTTCAGTATTTCATATACAGTATACGCATGTAGTTAACTATGTAATTAAGTTATACAGTTTACACATGTAATTAAACACAGTTTACGCATACAGTTAACTATGTAATTTCACATTAATTATGTTAACTAATATTTAGTGATAAGTGATAACCGGTAAGTTAACGTAAAATTATTTTTCAAAGTTTTGTACATGTTAAACAATTAAACTAACTTTTACCTAATGATGTAAAACATAATTTAATTTAACTAAGTTTGTTATTAAATTATCGGCTATTAGTTTCACTAAGTTAACTATTAAATTAAGTTATCTATTAGTTTAACTAAGTTAACTAAGTTTGTTAACGTGTTGTTAAATACCTTACGTAAGTTATTATCGGCTATTATTTTAACCAACTTAACTATTAAATTAACTGACAAATTATTAAGCTACTTAATTTAACAATGATATCTTAGAGGATTAAGAAATCTACATAAAACTTTTTTTTTAAAAAACAACGGTTGCACAATAGTTTTACTCGTACCGAACGGAGGGGATGGACCTGGAGAATGGAGGGTCGAGACGTATAATATAAACATTAATAAAAATAAGTAAACATTAATGTGTGAACCTCTTTTTTCTGCGTCTGTTCTTTTAGAAAGAAAGACATCTCCGGACTTTTCTAGGAAAATATGTGATATCCTAAAAATATTAGGTAGTCCGGTGATAGTTTAAAATATTAGAACCGAGGTTCGGGTTCTTTGAAAATTTCATTTTTTGACCCTTCTCCGCCGGATGGTGCGAGTATCCGGCGTTAACTTACATCGAGCAACGGCTCGAACGCCTTTGATTAACCGTCGCGGCGACCTGTTTTTGGAGACATGCACATCCACAAAGTAAAGAACTCGAAAAGGGCAGCGGCCTTTTGGGTCCGATCAGATGCAAACCGATTTGTTCGGGTTTGTTTTATTTGTCATTTTTGGATGACTTTGATTCTTTCTGATTTTTGAGCTTCATCTGCTTTAAATTCGATCAAAATCTGATTTTTTTGTTTAAGGACTGGTTTGGGATTTCACCGGGCCACAAAGGGGTTGGAGTGAATGGATTAAGATGGGCCGAGATGGGCCTGGACAGAGGGCTGGTTTGGAACCGGTCGTAGGACCTGAACGTGGGCTGAGCAAGGGCAGCGTCGGACCTGCTTAGGGGTCTGTTCAGATGACTTTGAATAGACCGGTCGGGGACCTGTTTGAGATGTCCTGGATAGGCTGAAACCGGGTCACAAGGGGACTGGTTTTAGGATCTGGACATAGGCCTGCAGGTGGGCCAGAATACAGGCCTGTCTGGGATGTCCTGGATGGGCTGAAACCGGGTCACAAAGGGACTGGTTTTAAGCTCTAGACATATGCCTGCAAATGGGCTGATATGGGCCTATTCGGAGGTCTGCTAGATGGGCTGATCATGAGCCCGAAAATGGGCCGCCTGAAGACCTGTTTTAGGCCGGCTTTAGGTAAGCTTCAGAGGGATGGAAGTCAACCACATGAGGGCTACCGAACTTGGGCTGAACTGGGGACAGTTCTAGGCCTGGGAGGGGATCAGGAAATAGGCCGGTTATGGGCTCGGTTGCGGGCCTGAACAGGGTTATGTTATTAGGCCGAACTGGGCTCTAGTTGATGATCCGAGCATGGGTCAGCAGGTGGGCCAAACAGGACTGAAAATGTGCCTGCAAAATGACCTATTAGGGATGCTCTAAATGATCTGAAATCAGGTCGCGAGGGGACTGATTTTCAGGGTCTAACCATAGGCTTGCAGATGTGCTGATGTGTGGGCCTGGCAGGGAGGCTGATCGCAGATTAACCTGAACTGGACTTGGGCCATATTTGGGCCTGGCATATAGGTTCAAGCTGGGCCTGAAAGAAGAGACAGCAGGCGGACTGAAGGTGACCCATGCAGGAGGCCGAACAGTGGCTGTTCATGGGCCTGGATTGGGGCCTGCGCAGGTGGTTTCAGATGGGCTGGAACCTGGTCACAAGGGGACCGACTAAGGGTCTGGACAGGGTCTTGTTATTGGGCCGAACTGGGCTCTGGTTGGTGGTCCGAGACCTGCAGGCGGTTGGGGAAATGTGGCAGTAAAATCCCATTTCAGAACCTGCATTGTTTTATTTTTTGATTGTTTTAAAAAAAAACAGTTTGTTTATTTAGTTTTGGCGGTTTGCATCTGATCGGGCACATTGGGCTGCCAACCGGTGCCCACTTTCATGCATCGAATTGACTTTGAACTTCATTTCATTGAAAAAAAATGAGTGGAGTACATTGGTGTGAAATATGATTGATCCTTCCCCCAATATAGGTTTATCTCCACTACTTTAGAAAAATTTTGGCATTACGACGGTATGCCAACCATTTTTCCAACTTAGTGAAAATTTACCCATCCAAAATAGCCAGCCTTAGCTTAGCCATATTGGGGGAAGGAACCGCTGGCTACGGGAGCATGCCCGCGCCACCGTCCGGATCGACATTCCGGGGCGGACCCGGGGGGAGTCGTCCAAAGTTGGAGTCCCCACAAAGGGTGGATCTCCTTACTTTAATGTAGCTTTCGCATTCTGGATTTTATTTTGTTCATTTTTTGAAACATAGGCCATGGAGGCCGGTTCAATTCCATCGGCGTTCCGAGCCGGCCTTCAATCTTCATAGGCCCGCCGGGCCTGGCTTGGACTGTCTTTGGGCCGGATGGGCCTGTTGGTAAGCTGCTGCTCTGCTGGCCCTGCTTGGCTGGACCGGCTTGGAAGGCCACCCGGCTATGCCCTTGGCCCGTCGGACGGTTTCCAAGGGGTGCCGGGCTGTCACCTTCAAGTCGGCCCACTTTCTGGCTGCTGTCCACCGCTTCATTGGACCTCTGCAGAACCTGTTTTGGGAGTTTTCTCCCCTGCTGCAGCGGCCTGGAGTGTGGGCGGTAGAGGCTGAGACATGACCTGTGTAGGGGTCTGATTTTGGGGCCGGACAAGGCCAGTGTAGGGGTCTGGTTTGGAGACCGGAGAAGGCCTGTGTAGGGGTCTGGTTTGGAGACCGAACAGAACCTGGTTGGGGTCTGATTTAGGGACCGGACAGGGCCTGTGTAGGGGTCTGGTTTGGAGACCGAACAGGACCTGGTTGGGGTCTGATTTAGGGACCGGACAGGGCCTGTGTAGGGGTCTGGTTTGGAGACCGAACAGGACCTGGTTGGGGTCTGATTTAGGGACCGGACAGGGCCTGTGTAGGGGTCTGGTTTGGAGACCGAACAGGACCTGGTTGGGGTCTGATTTAGGGACCTGTTTTGGGCCTTGGTGATGGGCCGATCATAGACCTATGTGGGGTCTTTTAGGGGGCATGGTTTGGGTGGCTACAGGTGGCTGCGCATGGACCTGCAGGTGTGCCGAAACATGGGCCTGGGGATGGGCCGAACATGGGCTGTATATGGACCTGGATTGGGGTCGAGCATGGGCTGGGAATGGACCTGTTTGGGGACCTAAAAATGGCCTGTTCAGAGGTCAGTGTAGTCCACTCTAAGGGGGTTTAGTTGGGCCGAGATGAGGCATTTTCTGGAGATGAAGAAAGGATAGAAAAAGGGCTGCTAGAACAGGTTGAAAAGAGTGCCCTTAGAGGGTTACATAGCTAGTACGTACTGCTCCTTCCTACCTTGTCTTCTTCTTCTCTTCTTTCTCTTCTTCCTCTTGGCGGCAGGCAGCAGGTGCGGTGGGCAGCAGGTGCACAGTGGGCAGCAGGTGCAGTGGGCAGCAGGTGCACAGTGGGCAGCAGGTGCAGTGGACAAACTGGCAGCCTATCGGCGTCTGAAGCAGCCCCCCCTCTGGCTGGTGCGCCCCCCTCTTTTTATAAAGGCTGGAGGGGGAGGTGAAGGGCCAGGCTGTGCTGTACGTGGATGGCTTTTGGCCTTCCCCATGGGAGTTACTCCACTTAATCACATTGATTGAGTGGCTGTCTCTTGGCTTTCCCTCTCCTTCAAGTGACTGTTGGGGGGCTGTGCTGGCAGCTGGGTGCGCACCAAGGAGCTGAGGTGGCAAGTGGGTGCGGCTGGGCTTTGATTGGCCTGGCTGCTGAAGTGGGCCTGGCCCAATTGGGCCTGGCCCAATTGGGCCTGTTTTCTGGGCCAGCGGACTGAGGAGAAGCCCAGGCCCTCCTGTGGGCTGCGCACATGGCCTGAACATGGCCTGATTTGTGCCAATTGTGGGCTGGATGGATCCGGCCCCTGCTAGGGTGTTTTATTGGGCCCAAATGTGGCTAATCTCATGGGCAATTAGGCCAGCTCCTGGGCCAGGCCGCCTGCTTTACTTCTTTTTTTTTTGAAAAAAATGTATGCCAACAATTAAATAAATACTTACGCTAATTGCTATCAGCCAGCGGCCCACGCGAAGACTACCAGCCGGTCACGCTCACGGCTCGCTCGCCCAGCCTTCACTTCACCCGGTCACGCTCACGGCTCACGCGCTCACGATGTCACGACGGGACGAGTATTGGCGTCGTGGCGATGAGGCGAAGACTCCAGTCCGGTGACGGTCACCAAACGACGACGAAGCCGGAAGCCCTAGCGCTGCGAGCCTGCAACCCTGCGACGCCGACGCGACGACCTCGCCACCCGACGTCCCCTTCTTGATGCTGTGGCCTGTGAGCAGTGCTGCCGGAAGGAGCTTGGGTCCTCCGCACTTTGAGCACCGACGGAAGGAGTCGACCACGCCACAGCCGCCACCGCAGCACCGCCAAGCGGAAGGTGTCGGCGAAGAAGTTGAAGAGGCTCGTGGTTCTTCCGGCCGCACAAGAAGGTGAATGAACTTGCCATTTATATTTTAAACTTTTCATGCAAAAAATGGAAGTCCAACGGACGCGAACCAGGCTTCCTCTTCTCTTACGGAAGTGTCCTTCCGCCTTTCTCCCGCCTCAGCGCTTCGACGCCTCGCGACGTCTTTGTTTGAACAAGGCGTACGCCTCGGGAAGACGCCGAAAGGCGTACGTTTTGGTGCTACTTTGCACCGCCTCGCCTCAAGACGTACGTTTTGACGTCTTGAGGCGTAGTTTTTTTAAACCTTGGGTGGCAGTGCATCAGAAATTGCCAAAAACCAGCATCAGTGGCAGTTCTGGTTCCAGTGAAAAAACTCAGCAGCAGTGGAGAAGCGCCAAAGGCACCCAAAAGGAGGAAACAATAACATCTTATCCAGGAACGATGGTGCAAGAATCCGGCGGCAATTCAGGCATTTTAGGCTGTGGTTCCGGAGTTCTTCAGCAGCAGACCTTCAAAATAGCTCAAAACGCACATCGATTGATGGCAGTGGACCAGCATATCCGGTGGTGCATTGCAACGAGGGCTCCTCCTCCTGTGTCTGCTCCTTTGGGCACAAGAGTGGGTTGGGACTTGAGTTCTGACCTGATTTTGGCTTTAATTCCTCTTTTTTTCCTTGATTCCGGCTGAGTCGGCAGGGATTTGGGGTTGAATTGGTCCCCCCTCCCCAGGTCAAGTCATTCTATCTAAACACAACTCTGGTTATCAGGGTTTATAAGCAGGGATAGAGTTCTATCATTATCTAATTAGCATGGATCTTTTTCATTCCTCAATGGCACTGGTACTAGAGAATGTGATGCGGGGCAACTAGGACCGAGAACAAGGACACTTATTGTCACACTTTCATGAACTTAGAATTTCTAGTTTAACAAATTGGAATAAAAAATGTTATTACTTAAAATTGGACCAGATTGCTATTTCCACTAAGGTAACCTTGAGTAGTTTTAAACAAAACAATGTTTATCGAATTTTAGCCAAACTATGTTTGCTCTATCTTTAACATAACCGATTTCAATAGATTCAAGTTTGGCTTTCTCTTTTGTTCTCACCAATATACGCTGACACTCTTTTGAACGGGTTAAGACCTAACACACATTGAATATGGCGTTCGAAAGTATAATAGCCAAATAGAAATGAAACATGCAAGGATTTCAGGTTCAGGACATACCTCCACATCGAGGCATGGGACTGTCAGCTTATCACGGAAGGGAAAGAGGAGAAGAGGAACTAGAGGAAGAGACTTTTCTTTTACACCTAGAGGAGAGGAGTTCGGGAGGAGCTATGGCGGAAGAGGAGAACCACCACGCTACTGTCGGAGGAGAAAATAGACAGAGCTACAGTTCGGCGGAGGAAAAAATGAGCAGGAGAGGGAGACAACCAGACTTAAAGGAAAAAGGAGGGCAAAATTGGCAGAAAAGCATTAATGGGCATTTCATTTCATTTCAACATATCCATACATCTGAGCTTCCTCTATTTATAGGGGAAGGATGAAATAAATGGAAATTTGAACAGTAAATTCAAAAAAATAAAGAAACACCTTATTGGGCCCGAACAGTGGATCTATATGGTCCAACTCTCTTGGGCAATTCAAGCCAATACTAAAAAAATCCATGCAGAATTTAAAAGAAACATCATGCAGAAAAAATGAAACCGAAAATCAAGGATTGAGCCCTCCTAACCATAAGGTGCCAATTCGGCAATGTCGACGCCGATAAACCTGACCGAATCGATCCTGTACTCTGGTGCCCCCACCAATTTTTCCCGGTTGGGAAGAATTCGACACCGTCGAATCATAGCGCTCTAAAGTATCCAGATCATTCCTCTGCATATCACCTCTATAAATTCAAGAATCATCAGTTGATGGGTGACCCTTCCAGCATACCAGATATCGTTGAACCAGTCCATTCTGCATAGTGTTCACTTGTTCATCCATTATACATTCTACTTACTCATGCTCAAGATACGAAGGCTGTGTAGGTGGACTCTAAGTAGTGTCTCTCGGGAAAGGAATGTTTTGTTTGGAGAACTTAGTAGGTAGAGTCATCGACTATTGAAATGCTATTAAATCGGAGACATCAAAAGCCGAGTTAATCCCGTAGTTAGGTGGTAATTCTAAAATGTAAGCTTTGTTTCCAACTCTCTTAATTATCTTAAATGGTCTAGCTCCCTTGTTATGTAATTTCTTAACAGTTCCGAAGGGAAACAGTTCATGATGAATCTTGATAATGACAAAATCTCCAACTTGAAACTTTTCTTCCGCCTATGAAGGTCAACAAAAGTCTTGCAGTGTGCATTGTGTCTTTATATGCTGCCTAATCTGCGCATGAAGACTCCTGATGTGTTCAGCTAAGGACTCAACTAATGCAGAAACTTTATGCATAGGAGGGGTTGGAATTAGATCTAGGGGCCTCTTAGGTCTGTAAATTGTGACAATCTCAAATGGAGAATACCTTATAATCCTATTCACAAAATCATTGTATGTAAATTCTACTAATGGAATGATGCAATCCCAAATCTAACATGCTTCCTAACCAAGCACCTTAAGAGATCCCCTAAACTTTTGTTTACTACCTCTGTTTGACCATCAGTCTAGGGGTGGTGTGCACTGGAAAATTTGAGCTTAGTTCTTAATAGATACCAAAGTGTCTTCCAGGAATAACTCACAAACTTGACATCCCGTTTAGTGACTATGGATTTAGGGAGACCATGCAATCTAACAACTTCTTTTAGAAAGATTCACGCCATTATTGACTCATGCGAGGTCTTAGCACATGGGATAAATGGGCCATTTTCTCTCAGAGCAAGACAAACTTGACATAGGTGTTCCAATTGTTCCTTCTTTGAAAAACTGTAAATAAGCATGTCATCAAAGTAAACCACAACAATCTGTCCAATAAACAGTTTGAGGACTTGGTTCATCAATCTCATGAAGGTCGTAGGGGCATTGGACAAACCAAAGGGCATAACTAACCATTCATAGAGCCCCACTATCAACCAAGGTTTAAAAAAACTACGCCTCAAGACGTCAAAACGTACGTCTTGAGGCGAGGCGGTGCAAAGTAGCACCAAAACGTACGCCTTTCGGCGTCTTCCCGAGGCGTACGCCTTGTTCAAACAAAGACGTCGCGAGGCGTCGAAGCGCTGAGGCGGGAGAAAGGCGGAAGGACACTTCCGTAAGAGAAGAGGAAGCCTGGTTCGCGTCCGTTGGCCTTCCATTTTTTGCATGAAAAGTTTAAAATATAAATGGCAAGTTCATTCACCTTCTTGTGCGGCCGGAAGAACCACGAGTCTCTTCAACTTCTTCGCCGACACCTTCCGCTCGCGGTGCCGCGGTGGCGGCCGTGGCGTGGTCGACTCCTTCCGTCGGTGCTCAAAGTGCGGAGGACCCAAGCTCCTTCCGGCAAAGACGCGCTCGCGGGCCACGGCATCGAAGGGGACGTCGGGTGGCGAGGTCGTCGCGTCGGCGTCGCAGGTTGCGAGCTCGCGCAGCGCTAGGGCTTCCGGCTTCGTCGTCGTTTGGTGACCGTCACCGGACTGGAGTCTTCGCCTCATCGCCACGACGCCAATACTTGTCCCGTCGTGACATCGTGAGCGCGTGAGCCGTGAGCGTGACCGGGTGAAGTGAAGGCTGGGCGAGCGAGCCGTGAGCGTGACCGGCTGGTAGTCTTCGCGTGGGCCGCTGGCTGATAGCAATTAGCGTAAGTATTTATTTAATGTTTACTTATTTTTATTAATGTTTATATTATACGTCTCGACCCTCCATTCTCCAGGTCCATCCCCTCCGTTCGGTACGAGTAAAACTATTGTGCAACCGTCGTTTTTTAAAAAAAAATGTTTTCTGTAGATTTCTTAATCCTCTAAGATATCATTGTTAAATTAAGTAGCTTAATAATTTGTTAGTTAATTTAATAGTTAAGTTGGTTAAAATAATAGCCGATAATAACTTACGTAAGGTATTTAACAACACGTTAACAAACTTAGTTAACTTAGTTAAACTAATAGATAACTTAATTTAATAGTTAACTTAGTGAAACTAATAGCCGATAATTTAATAACAAACTTAGTTAAATTAAATTATGTTTTACATCATTAAGTAAAAGTTAGTTTAATTGTTTAACATGTACAAAACTTTGAAAAATAATTTTACGTTAACTTACCGGTTATCACTTATCACTAAATATTAGTTAACATAATTAATGTGAAATTACATAGTTAACTGTATGCGTAAACTGTGTTTAATTACATGTGTAAACTGTATAACTTAATTACATAGTTAACTACATGCGTATACTGTATGTGAAATACTGAAATTACATGTGTTTAATTTACATAAACACTAAACGGTATGTGTAAACTGTAAATAGTATACTGTAAATAGTTCTTTTATTAACAAACAGTATACGTAAACAGACTGTAAACAATATACGTAAACGTATCGAAAGTGTAAACACTAAACAGTATGCGTAAATAAACACTAAGCAGTACACTAAATAGTTCTTTTATTATTTTTTTATTATGAACCAGTCACGCTCTTGTTAATATGTTGTTCACAATAATGTTTTTTTCTAAATAGGAATTCAATATGAGTACCGAAGACAATATTGGAACTGGAAGTGGCAGTGGCAGCCGTGATGATCAAGGGAAGGTCAAACAAACAGGCAATAGGACTGATGCTGCTTGGAAATATGGAGAACAAATAGAAGTTCCAAAAGAAGGTAAAAGTTATGTTTACTTGAAATGTAAATTTTGTGCGAAGAAAATTACTGGTGGTGTGAAAAGATTGAAAGATCATTTGGCGAAAACACATCACAATGTATCTGCATGTCCAAAAGTGCCCAAAGAGGTTGAGGAAGAGATCAAAGGTATATTAGGGCTCCTTCGAGACAAGAAGAAGTTAGCAGCAGAAAGATTGGACAATATTTGTAACATAGGCTCATATATGAATAATGATGATTCTTTACCCATTGAAAGTACAGATGTCACTGTCGGTGCTTCAGAAGGAATGAAAGGAAAACAACATAGAGGTCCGATGGATACATTTGTTGGATTAGGAGCTATGGAGAAACCACAAACTACTTTAAATGCACATTGGAAGAAAGAAGAAAGAAGTAGAGTTTGTCTATCTATTGGAAGATTTTTCTTTGAAAATGGCATTGCATTTAATGTTGCTAACAGCCCATCATTTAAAAGAATGATTGAGCATATTGGTCAATACGGTAGAGGTTTGAAGCCTCCGTCAATGTATGAGTTGAGAACATGGATTTTACAAGAAGATGTGAAGACTATTAATGGATTAATGGATGACTTTAGGGCATCATGCAAGATGACTGGTTGCACAATAATGACAGATGGTTGGACTGATGTTAGTCAAAGGACATTGATAGATTTTTTAGTGAATAATCCAAAAGGCACTTGGTTTCTTAAATCGGTTGATGCTACAATGGAGGTGAAGGATGCAACTTTATTGTTTACTCTTATTGACGGTGTTATAGAAGAAATTGGCGAAGATAATGTTGTGCAAATAGTTACAGACAATGCATCAAATTACAAATTAGGCTGGAAAAAAATTGATGGAGAAAAGGAAAAGGTTGTATTGGACACCATGGTAAGACATTGTCTTGACTTAATTTTAGAAGATTTGTTTGAGTTGCCATTGTATGCGTGATATTCAAAAAGGCAAAATTGGTTATCAATTTTATTTATGCTCATGCATGGTTGAAAGCTTTTATGAAACAAAAACTTGGAAAAGAACTTCTTAGACCATTACAACTCGATTTGTCTGCATTTCTTACTTTAAATAGTATTCTTGGTTCAAAAGAAGGACTTCAAGAGATGTTTGCTTGTAGAAAATTCACACAAAGTACTTATGCAAAGAAACCGATTGGAAAGTCTGTTAAAAATATCATCATCAAAGACAAACACTTTTGGAGAGGTGTTGCTTTTGTAGTTGTATCTATAAAGCCATTAGTGAGTGTACTACGAATGGTAGATGGTGAGAAATATCCTCCAATGGGTTTTATATATGAGGCAATGGACAAATCTAAAGAAAAAATTGCTGAAGCCATGGATGGAAAAAAAGAAAAGTATGAAACAGTTTGGAAAATAATTGATAAAAGATGGGAGTGTCAATTGCACCAACCGTTACATGCAGCAGGTTACTTCTTAAATCCACAATTGCAGTATGAATCTTCATTTTCACAACATCCTGAAGTCAAACTTGGCTTGTACAGTTGTATGGATAGAATGATCAAGGATGAGGATGCCAAATTAAAAGCAAATTTACAACTTGATGCTTTTATTAATGCAAGAGGGATGTTTGGAGATAGATTAGCTACAATATCAAGAAAGATGAGAAGTCCAGGTACTGTACTTCTACATATTCAGTAGTACTTAATTAGTTATTAGTTAAATTTTGAAGTGTATTTTATAATTTGTTTATTTTATTTTCTCAGCTGATTGGTGGTTAGCATATGGTGATGAAACTCCAGAGTTAAAACATTTTGCTATCCGAGTTTTGAGTCTGACATGTAGTGCATCTGGTTGTGAACGCAATTGGAGTGCTTTTAACCAGGTAATTACATCTTATATTTACAATTTACTTTTCAGCAAGTAGCAAGTAACTAATTGTTTCGTGGCATACTGAGTAAAATGTCTTATGTTTTTAGGTACATACAAAAAGAAGAAATAGGTTGTCACAACAAAGATTAAATGATTTGGTCTTTGTTATGTTCAACCTGAAATTGAAAGAAAGAGCTGCAGAAAAGAAGGCAATGGAAAGTCCCTTATATCTTGAGGGGAATGAGATGGATTCAGATGATGAATGGTTGACAGGGGGGAGGGGTATGATGAAATTGATATTCTTAATCCACCAATTCATGAAGATGACTTAGAAGAGTTTGGAATGGAAACACGTGAGAAGAATTCTAGAAAAAGGAAACAAGGAGAAAGTACTAGTACTAGTAAGTTATCACTTCTCAAGTGTGTTGTTATTACTTAATGTTTACAATGTAATAATTTTCTTTTTTATATAGATAAAGATAAAGAAGTGATAAATCTGATGATAGAAGAACATTTGGATAATGATGAAGATGATGAGATTGGCACAAATGAAATTGAAGACAACGAGGATCGTGTTGTTAGATATATGGATGACTCAATGGATGACTCGGACAGAGCGAGAATGAAGACATATATAATTTACTTTGATCACCGTTTACATATTTAGCTTCTTTTTAAGTTGTTTTGAGTTTTGAGAATTAAGATTTGCTCTAACAATGGAGATATGAACTAATAGAGTTTTGAGTGTCAATTGCACCAACCGTTATTTCTTTTTGTGGACCTCTACACTAACCTATTTCTAGTTTCAATCTTTTGCATGAGTGAGTTTCACACTTTTCATATTATGTTTGAATATTATTTTATTCTTCCCCGCAACTTTCATAGTTTTAATAATCAAATATTTTTTTCCTAAACTTGATAAGGCTTATGCCTCAATAAGTTTTGAGGCTTACGCCTTGTGAGGCTTCGACAAACCGCCTCATGACCGCCTTAAGACTTTACGAACATTGCTATCAACACACATTCGTCATATTCCATCCTTGGTGTAAGTAGGGTTGGAAGGGCACATGGACTTATGCTCTCTCTCATGTATCCTTTCTCAAGTAACTCCTCAACTTGTCTTTTGAGCTCCTCATGAGACTTTGGGTCCATCTTATAATGAGGCAAATTTGGTAAGGTTGAACCCAGAATCAAATCTATGGCATGTTGCACATCTCTCATAGGAGGGGGATCTGGTGGTAACTCATTAGGGAAAACATTTGAAAAGTCTTGAAGAATTTATTTTACTTCTGGTTCAGTTTCCTTTTTGGGCAACTCATATTCTACCTTTTTGGGCAACTCATAATCTGCCAATATCACCACAATGGCAAAAACAGGTCCATTCTTACATTCAGACTCAAACTCATGTCCTGAAATGTGCACAAATCTAGTTGATCCTAGAGTGGTGATATTGGCAGATTTGCCCTCTTTTCCTTCAAGGGGACAGGATTTGGTTCAAACTTGGTTGGTGTTAGAAGGAATATCCTTTTAGCTTGTGACATATTTGGTTGAAGTTGACACCTTGTCAACCATTTTTGAAGTCTTTGGTAGAACCAACACTCTACTCTTTGGTATAGGTGGTGGAGTTGGGGAAAGTGTGATTTGACACCCATCGTGTTTAAATTCACATGTGTTTGATTGCCCATACAAGGTGGCGTCAACTGTAAATAACCACAGTCGCCCCAAAATAATACTCCCTACTTCTATAGGAAGTACATCACACCAAATATTCTCATAGTAAAAGAAAAATGGACTAAAACCAGACATCTTCTATGTACTGGTATAGAGGTGGAGTCAACCCAAGAGACTATAGAGGTTAGGGTGATCAGTTGGAACAAGTCCCAATTTTTTAAGATTGTTAGTAGAGATTACGTTAATACAATTTTCACTATCATTTATGAGTTTGCAGACTTTTCCTTTAAACTCTAAGGAATGTGTGAAAAATGGAGGTCCTCCTTTAATCATCACTAGGCAAGGGTTGAGTAAAAGTACACCTTACCATACCCACTCTTACTTCCTCCTCTAATGAAATTTCTTGGGATTTTCCTACCTCTTCTCAAACTCAATCAACAAATTAGAATCAGCTTCATATGCTATATTTTGCATGTTTGGATTCTAGTTTTCATCTAGGAATTCATCAATGCAAAGTTTTTTATTTTGAGGGCATTGAGATTTATAGGGACCAGTTTTTTCACAACCATAGCATTGAATCTTGCTATTACTACTTTTTGAAGCCATTGGCTTTTTCTTCTATCTTCTCTTCTAACAAGTGGTTCCTGATTTAGGGATTTAATGGAGGAAGTGGCAGCAGTGCTTTCCTTGGTGCATTTTGAAATGAACTCCTATTTTGTGGTAGAGGCGACCTAGGATTGGAGAATTCTGGGTTCCTAGGTTGAGGTTGGGAAAATCTTTGCCTTATATTGGCACGATTCTCATTGTTAGGAGTCTGAAAATATTTCTGCCTAGAAGGTTCATGCATGGATTCAAATTATTCATATTGTGAGGCTACTTCATAGGCATGATCTAAAGTGATGACAGACTGCATATACAATTCTCTTCTAAATTCTTACCTAAGTCCTTTCATGAACCTAGACAAGGTCATCATCTCATCTTCTTAAATCCCACACCTAAGGAGATAATCATCGAGTTGAACAATATACAAGCTGAAATAGTTTTGTTTCCTTGGGTGATGTTCTGCCATTTATCAACCAACATTTGTTTGTATGAAGATGGGTTATATTTTTTTCACAATTTAGCTTTCATTTCCTTCCACTTTTGTATAGGTTCTTGATGTCTCTACCTAAGCAAAGTTTTAATGTTATTTCAATGGACTTTAGCTTGGCCTAACAATTTCATTTATGCAAACCTAACTTTTCTAGCTTCTGGCAACTCATCCCAATCAAAACAATGGTCCATTCTTGCTTTCCAATCCATATATATCTTAGGATCTAGGGACCCCTTAAAGTTAGGAGCATCAACTCTGATATTCCTAAAACATCTCTCTTCAACTTCTTGATCCCTACCATTTCTATGTCTAGCAAAATCAGGTGGTTGAAATTGAGGTTGGAAAGGTGGTGGTTGTTGGTGATAGATTGGTGGTTGAGGAATGAAAGCTAGAGGTGGGTAGAAAGGTGAAGGTTAATGGGGAAACTCAAAAGGAGCTGGATTTCTACATTAGAAATTTTGATTCCTAGGATCGGGGTTGAACCTAACTGGTTCTGATCTAGCCTGAAAATTGAGATTTTGAGGTCCCACAACCTCAGGTACTGCTGGGCTACCCTCCAAATCAGTTACTCTATCACATAGATCATTAAATGAATGTTCAAACTGGGCAAATCTATCACTCATGTCTTTCATTATCTCTTCAAAATTGTTAAATCGCCCAACTCGTTGGGATAGATGCTTCTCTATAGGTGATGGTTTCCTAGTGGACCCAGACATGTTGACTTGATAGGAGGGTACCCTATGGGTGGTCATGCAAATCTAAATGAATGATTGTTTGACTGACTGTGTATGTATGAACTATATGCAGAGCAATTGAAATAAGTGTCCTAATTCTAATTGCACTCTGATACCAAGATGATGTGAGACAACTAGGACCGAGAATAAGGACACTTATTGTCACACTTTCATGAACTTATATCTGACCTTTCTAGTCAAAATTTCTAGTTTAACAAATTGGAATGAAAAATGTTATTATTAGAAATTGGACCAGATTGCTATTTCCACTAAGGTAACCTTAGAGTAGTTTTAAACAAAACAACATTTATCGAATTTTAGCCAAACTATGATTGCTCTATTCTTAACATAACCGATTGCAATACATTCAAGTTCGGTCCGCTCTTTTGTTCTCACTAATATACGCCAACACTCTGTTGAACGGGTTAGGACCTAACACACATTGAGCATGGAGTTCGAAAGTATAGTAGGCAAATAGAAATGAAACATGCAAGGATTTCAGGTTCAGGACACACCTCCACACTGAGGCGTTGGACTGTCAGCTCAGTTGGTTATAAGCACCTCACTCCCTTATACAAATTTTCAATTAAGAAAGCTTACACAACCATAAAGAGGACCCAGGCTTCTCAGAGCGGTAACAAGTCAACTACACATTTTGTGGGAGGGTGCTTATTTCCAAGTTGATGAGCAGGTAAGAAAATAGACTCCCAATCTTCTCTCTATAACAGCAACCAGCTGGCGTACACACCTTCCAGGTTGACCCATGGATGGATCCAGCGATATCCAGGAAAATAGAAATACTGATTTGCAGCAGAGTAGGGATTGATGGTGAATGGGGATCATATTTTCACCGGAGTAGAACAAGTGATGCTAACTGAGGTTGGGCTCAACATCAGCGAGCAAAGAGATAGATCGAGGGAAACAGGTGCAGCCAACGGCGCTTAATGGATGAACCAACTTGAGAAAAGTCAACTAGAACGGACCAGTATTTTTCTACAAGGATAGCTCCTACTTCAGCTAACTCAGTTTTAAATTCAACATATGGTCGTCGGTTGAAGCATCTTCATCATTTCCCGGCCAAAGGAGGCTCCAAATCATAGATCATAGTAATAGATCTCAGGCGATCAACATCTTGACATCGTCATTCAGTCGAACTCATCAAGGAAGGTTGACAGGAATGTGCAGTTACAGTTCCCAATCCAGCAACACATTCAACAAAACAATTTTGAATCAATGAATGATAAGCAAGACTAGTTCTGGAAACATCTCCTTCCTTGTCATTAAGCAACTAAGGCGGATATTCCATAGATCTAGAATAGCCAAGTAAGAAAATTGTTCCAAAACTGCTCAAAGCAATGAAGGACTAGTTCTTCACCAGTACACCATCAATCTTAGAAGATCAAGACGTATTTAAGACAGATCTGGAGTTTAACCATCAGAAGATCGAGACGTATTTAAGACAGATCTGGATTTTAACCATCAGACTCACCCGTAGAACCAACTGAAATAACATATCCAAGAGAGAAGCCAAGAAGGGAAACAAGATGTCTTCAGCTACTTGTCTTATCCCAAATGGCAATGTATATGGCACCAGATGCTCTGAAAGAGGCACTTGGCAGCAGTTTTCCAAATAGGGATGGCATTCAGCAGCTGATCTCCAAGGAAGAGATCATCGGAGGCAAGATTTCCATTATGAGATATCGCACATGTAGCTTCCTTCAACAGATCCCCAAGGAGGAGATCAAAGAACAACTTCTGTTGACAGGTTGCCAAGTCGAAAACAAGTCGCCTGCAGTGCAAGAGAGAGAGAGAGAGAGAGAGCAGAAGCACCAAGACAGTGTAACTCCAATGAATCCTGCGGGAACTTCCTGAGAAGAGGAGCTAGGGCTCGAAACTTCTCAATGAGCCATCAAACAGAGAAATCGACCACTCGGTGACAAGATCTCGGCTCAGCACAGAAGCGAAAGAGGAGAAGAGGAACTAGAGGAAGATACTTTTCTTATATGCCTAAAGGAGAGGAGTTTGGGAGAAGGAGCTATGGCGGAAGAGGAGAACCACCGTGCTTTCACCGGAGGAGAAGATAGACGGAGCTAGGGTTCGGCGGAGGAAAAATTGAGTAGGAGAGAGAGAAAGAGAGACAACCGCACTTAAAGGAAATGAGAGGGCAAAACTGGCAGAAAAGCATTAATGGGCATTTCATTTCAATTCAACATGTCCATACATCTGGGCTTCCTCTATTTATAGAAGGATGAAATAAACGGAACATTGAACAGTAAATCCAAAAAATGAAGAAAATGCATTATTGGGCCCGAACAGTGGGTCAATATGGTCCAACTCTAATCAGGCTAATACTTAAAAAATCCATGCAGAATTTAAAAGAAACATCATGCAGAAAAAATGAAACCGAAAATTTAGTATCGAGCCCTCCTAACCATAAGGTGCGAATTCGGCGATGTTGACGCCGATAAACCTGATCGAATCAATCCTGCACTGGTGTCCCTACCAGAATGGTGAGAGGATCTTCTTTTGGGAGGATAGATGGATTCACAAGGATGCCCTTTTGTGGCCTTTCCTAACCTTTACAATCTATCCTCTTGCAGAGGGGAAAAGATAGCCAAGGTCTGGGATGGCATAGGGTGAAACATCATTTTTAGGAAAATAATCTCAGTTTCAGGGAAACTATGGACATTATATCATTATTCAGATTGTAACAATTTGCATAAGGACACTATTGAGCAGAGAGTGGAAAGCAACGTAAAATTCTCAGTTAAGTCAGCATGCAACAAGCTACAGTTGGGCAGAAACATGGTTGGCCAGATCAGCCAATGTGGATCGACATTGGATTGGCTGATCTGCGTTGTCCAGATCAGGATCGCTCAATTCAGGGTGATCCAACCAAGAAAAGAAAAAGGACAGGCTCAGACCTAACCAGATTCGAATCGATCAGGACTTGGAAGTCCCAATTTCTGCGGCTAGGAGTGCATTGGCACTAGGAAGAACAGAAAGGGCTGGAGGCCTGCCTGAGATGCTGGTGCTGCAGGGTCAGCCTAATTCTGCCCGACCAGACCAGATTCGCTCTGATTGATCCGACTCCATGTCAGATCGACCAAGCCAGCTATCCATGTCAGCTGGATCAGCCAGGTCTGGGTGGATTGGGCCGTGTCATCATGGATCGCCCAACACTGGGACCTGATTTTAAATTCGATCCAGGTCGACCGGGGCTCACCGACTCCAGGCGATCTGGGTCAGGTTGGGCTGGGCTGATCCATGCCCGACCCATGATCCTTCCTTCCTTGGCCACTAGCATGGGTGCATCATACCCTACACTCGCCCCCATGCCTAAAGTGATCTGTTTGTTGTGTCTATCTATGCGAAAGAAGAGTTCTGTCTGAGGTTTAATTAAGGCAGGTGAATGGAATCATGACATATCACATATCATTGCACTTGTTTGTCATTTACCAAGGGTAAAACATAGTTGTCAAGGCGACAAGGTCCCAAGGTGTTCAAGGGTGTCAATTTCACATAGGCAACAAGGTGGCTGTTTAGGCATTGCCTAGGTAGTCAAGATGGTAGCGTTGGATGTTCTATATATATAATTAGATGTTAATATTATATATATTTATGTATACTGCAAATATATATACGTAAATATAATTATATTTGTTTGTTATCATTAGATGTGTATGTTTATGTGTGCATACATGTAAATATGATTTTATTTATGTAATTATGTGTGAATATGTATTTTTGCAGAAAGAGTTGATCTTGGTAAACTACATGAGAGATAGAGAATAGAGAGAACTTTATAAATTTTAAGTATATAACATATTTATAATTACAAATCTTAAATATATATGTGCCACTAAAAGTGATAGTGAAATATATTAATATACTTGTACTATCATTAAATGGGTGCCAACAAATGAGGGATCAACTCTCGCAGTCAGACGCCTTGGTGCCTTGGGCATCTAGGTAGGCGCCTTTTGAGCTTCTCAAATGGCACCTTGGCAAAAACGCCTTGACACCTAGGCACCCACCTTGGCAACTGTGGGTAAAAAACTAATAATGTTGATTGTCATCAAAGATTTTTCCCATACTTGTCTAACGTTGTGTGAAATAAATATTTGTAGCCAACAAATATTTGAGTCTTATGCTCTCTCATGAGAGAACACGCGTAACCATTTCACGAGATTAATGAGTTTGTTGAGCTAGATGTCATAATCTTATAGATCTTTGGAAGCCCCTAGAAGTGTAGAATGAATTCTTCTACTTATTAGATCTGGCTTTAAGTCTCATGGTATCTAAATCACTATCATGCTTCTTAGTGTGAGATCACAGTTTGGGAAAGTGTTTTATTTTTTATTAAGGAATGTTTATGTTATTTTTGCACTGATACACAATCTCTTTGACACTTCTTAGCAATTTTCTATTTTGCATCGGAAGGGAATGCTCTTAAAGCCATTGAACTGACAGAGCAGCTAGTGCCTAGTCTGCTGGAGAGAAACAAGGATTTGCATTTTGATCTTTTGGGCCTCCATTTTATTGAACTGGTCCGCTCTAGAAAGTGGTGAGAAATAAATTAATTTTCTGTCTCGAACCTCTAAATTTCTTACAGTAATTGTGATGTACTGTACTGTTGACAGCACAGAAGCTTTGGAGTTCGCACAGCAAATGCTAACACCATTTGGGAAGCTGCAAAGATATGTGGAGAAGCTTGAAGTATGTTCCATAACTCCATTAACTGCTTATCTGGGAGGGTATCCAAGCTGTGTTATACTATTGATTATTAGATTGTTGTGTTCTATATTATTCAAGATAACTTTTCTCCATCGATAGCTTAAATGGCCATGAATAATCTACTAAATTAAATTATCTTATCTCTGGTTCAGGATTTCATGGCTCTTCTGGCTTATGAAGAACCTGAAAAATCTCCAATGTTTCATCTGCTTAGCCTTGACTACAGGCAGAACGTTGCTGAAACACTAAACAGGGCCATTCTTGGTAATGCTTTTGATGAATCAATTTTTGTATGTATTGGATTTAAGCTCTGTTCAATGTTGAAATTTCTTCTGCAAGCATGTAACCAAGTTTATTTCTTACAATAATCAGCACATGCTAATCTCCCTAGTCATTCATTAATGGAAAGATTGTTGCAACAAGCTACTCTGGTTAGGCAGCATCTACATCAAGAGCTAGGCAAGGTACTAGTATTTTCCTTTCTTTCAAATAATAATTATTTGCGCTTTCTTTATTTTAGAGGGTTACATTGTCCTGATCCACCTATTAAGTGAATGCCTCTCAATCTGGACGATGTACCTGTGTGAAACTGTGAACATCTGTGTTTTCTTTGGCTTCAGGAATATTGTAAATCAGAGTTTTTTTTTTGCTGGAGAATTCAGGTTGATGCATTTACCTCTTTCTTATTCATGTATGAAGAAACTAGTACATTTCCACTGATTGATCAAGGAGATCATAACTATTGAAAAATGTAGGCTCAGCCACTGTAGTCAAAGGATCCTGGTACATAGACCTACTACAATTACATTAAATTTGATTACCCGATTTTACAAGATTGTGAACCAAGGATGCTATTTCTATAGCTGCAGATAGGAGTTAGGGCTCTTATGTTCATTTCATGGTTTAGCAGGAAAGCCACCCACTGTTTTCTTTAGAGGCTTTTCTGAAAAGCTAGGAATGGAGGTATTTTTCAGCTGGCCCGCAGGTGAGGTTCGGTTAGTTCTACTCTTCAGATTGTTCATTGCTTTTGTTCTCTTTTAGATTGTGTAAGGTTCAGACTCACTTGTTAATTGAATAATCCTGTGTTGTAAGTTGCTTATCTTGCCTTCACACCTTTTGTTTGTTTTGCCACTAGGTGTCACATATTCCATCCTAATGAATACGCCTTCAAGTCTGTTGCATTTGTACCTCAAAGATCTTGCTTGGTGCTGTTGCTTCAGAGGCGAGTGTGTTCTACATGCAGGTTTTCTGAAGGCAACTGGATCAGCATTGCAGCACTTCTCTTGATGTATTACCAGTTCATTGAGATGTATCTTGGTGTAACGCATTTATGCTGAGTTGCTATAGAACAGATTCCCATTTGTGTAGACAATTCATACTTGCACTCAATGTACAGGTATCGATCTTATTATGGTTGATTTGTGCTGACTAACCTCAAAATATCCATATTCCTCGCTAGTGTGTCTTCTAATACCCATTGCTTGCCCGAAAGGAATTTACACATGTTAGATGGGATATTGTTGCAGAAGCGGATCAAATACACTACAAATAGCATGGCATACAGTTTCTCCCTGTGTAGCTCCAAATTTCATCACACTGAAGGAGCGACTATTATGGAATGCTTATAGGGCGAAAAGTTTTTAGGATTCTCAAGTACTTATCTGGAGTCATGCATTGTGTCTAAATCCCTGATTTCCATTTGGATTAACTGGTCCTATTCACTTGTAGATAACCCATATACCTAAGTCTTCGTAACTTTGTCTATCCACCGGCTTCTTCAGCATAGTTTGTATCCACGACAAAGTGCTAGCACAGTTTGGACACGGAAGATCTTGATTCTTGACCATAATCGATATCGAAGTAGAATGCCACACGTTTCTTTTGTTGTTTGTCATCAGCATAACTTATCATTTGTTGAACTGTATTGTTTATTTAGTATCTTATTATATATGTCAACTCTTTCTATGAGTTTGTATACGTCGTATTAATTGATAAGTCTTTTTAACATGATCTAATCTTCTTTGCAAATCTTGAGAATTTTACTTCCAAGAATGTATCGGTTACATTTTGAATATAAATCTGATCACGATCAGGTTCTTTTCAAGTTTGACATATGTTTGACGCCTATGAATGTCGGCATATTTGTCTAACATGTGCATCCTTATCTTTTCAATGCTTGCAACTTGGCATTTCACGTCATTTGACAATCAAACAAGTCTCTCTCTTGTTTGATACTTACTGAACATCATTTTGTCTCTGTCCATACAAAAAGGGCATCTAAAATGCATAATGTAACATGTATATATGTGTGTATGTATCCTCCCAATGTAAATGTTATACAGAGGATCTTTGCACCACCCTCCTCATTGTCTTGGATTACTATGCTATTGATGTTTTGACCTGCTTATCTGTCTTCCGCAACTTTGTCTTATATCTTAATCAATCTTACTTTTTATGATTTATGTAGGCATTGATGTTTTCAATCTTCAACCACTTTATTCATCTTTCGTTGCGACTCATTCTTGGACAACAAGTAATTATTATTCGGTTGGGAATGTCGTTCTTGAAAAATAGTGTGGTCATTATGTGCTCGTATGATATAGGCATTGATGTTAACATGAGAAATGTCTTTTTTTGTTTTCTTTTATGATCTTTACGTTCACTACATTGTTAAACTCAGCAAAATGTACTTTTAATCTTACTTTCTCAACCATCCTTGGAGTTTATAGATTTTTCTTCGAGTTGTGTCATTAGCGACTTAGATTCCATATGTTCTTTAATTACTTCCAAACTTTTGTCGGATCTTTCAAGTTGATCATCCCCCGAAAATAGGGGTATTATGTTATTCCTTAGGTCCCTCGTGTCTTTCTATGCTTCCGTTGCCATCTTATCTAGTTTGTCCATTTTGTTGAACTTTTTTTTGGTACTTATCACGTAGGAATATTCTTTATTTGTTATTGTTGAAGTAAAATCATTGTTGCAATCAAGAGATTCTACGGAGCAAGAAGGTGGGGTTGGGAGTTGGGACCGGGTTGGTTGGGCCCAAAATCGACTTGGGTTGGTCGGGGTTGCGACTTGGGTCGGTAAAGGTCGTCAAAAATAATAATAATAAATTAATTTTGGTGTCAGGGTCTTAGAGTTAGGACCAGGTCGGTCGGCCTCAAAAATGACCAGGTCGGGCCCAAGTCACGACCCGACGAACCATGCTACGGAGAAACTTGTGACTTTGTTAATTTTTAGACAGATAGACTTTTCGCGACAAACATTATATTATCTTATCATCCTCGGATAACTTAGGACGACATAACTTATCTAGAGGACGTATTCTAATACTAAGGGCCTGTTTGATTGGGCTGAACAGGGGTCTAATGTCTGATCCGGTCAGACATTGGATCATGCAGACTGTTTGGATAAACATCTAAACTGCCATATGAATGAAGCTCTTATATCTTAAATTGCCTCTTAAAATTAAGTGATACAAAATAGCTTTTTTAGATTTAGACTTTGGAGTCCTAAGGTGCTATTGCACGTGCCCTCCCTTGTTTCCAATCCATCTTCTCAAATGGAATTTTTTATGTTTGGAAAAGTTAATATCAGAATAATAAAATCTTATTTGAAAATGTATTTGAATATCAGACTCTAGAAATATATATTTCAAACTCAATTTTTATGTTTATAAAATATTTGATTTGTAAATAAATTTAACTTATCTGTAATAAAATAGTGCTGACTAATTAATTTTTTATTATAAAAAACATATTTTTAAAGAAAATTTTATAAAAAGATTGTTTGACAATTTTGCAAACAAATATTTACTAGCATTCTTGTCAAACAAAAGAAATCACTTATATCTTAACCAACTTAAGTATTTTTTTACCACTAATTAAGATGTTAGAAGTAGAATTAAGAGTTAAGATTTTCAAATTAAGTCTAATCAAACGCCACCTAAGTAACCTTTATAAGGAAAACGCTAGACATGCATGATATGGATCATGCAAAATTGATGTCAATATCTTCTGTGATTTGGTAGAACAATGTTTAAAATATTGATATATATATATATATGATAATTTGCGTAGAACGTAAAATCAGATAACTCCACGAAAACAATGATCATTAGTAGTCAGAGATAATGAATATATTTGATAAAAATTAAATCATTCGGCAGTAATTGTCATATAAGACATGATTATAGCAGTGAGACAAAATTCTTGATCAATCATTGGTAGCCTACAACTCTATCGAGGACATAAAACGATGCAAAATAATATCCACGTTGTAAAGACAGACATAAGTGAATCAGAATGGATGAGCATAAAAAGAACCATGAAAATATAAACGTCACAAGTAGTTAGTCATAAGGACAAGATAATTCATCTAAATTGGAGGATAACGAAAAGACAATAATCATACGGTCTATTTACGCAATAGGCAACTTAGGTCCGGCCTAGTAAGGTATCTCGCTCAAATGAATCAATTGATTTGTCGTAAAAGATTTGACAAGTTCTTAACGTTTGAAAATTGGCTGGAATCTCCTCTCCGGGGTTGGATGGTTGTCAAGAAAATAAGACACTAGAGACAAATGGTAGAGGACCAAGGTTTACAACCCCAAAACTGTGAGGTTGATGTTGAAGAGCGCCCTAGAAGCCATAGGCAACTTATAGGGTCTTTTGGTTGAACAACAGTAGCTTTTCGTGTACTATCATAATAAAAAGTTAAATTAACATAAAGTGTAAGTTATCCAATTACATGAAATTGTCATGCTTGAGGAGATGTAATAACAAAAAAAGATTAAAAGCCATATATGACCCAAAGAGGTGGGGATGCTATATATAAAAAGAGGATCTAGTCTTTTTCTTGTCTAAGAAAGAATTCTCATTGAAACCATAAAATTGAAATGATTGTCCAACACCTTTTTTAACGTTTTGTTACAAAAATATAAAATTATAGCAAAAATCAAATTTATCATGCAGCCAAACATCCCATTGACCTTCTTACATATCATCCATGTGGCTATGCCCACTATTTTAACACTTTCCTTACTGTCAAGATGGGTAGTGATGATATGGGTTAAGATAATCAAGATTGTATTAAAGTCAATGTCTGATACCATCTTACAAACATCAAAATTATGTTGTTGAGTTGAAAGGTCTAGATAAGTAACTAACGATTCATATATGTTGTCAACGTGGAACTATGCTCACTATTCCAACAAAAAGCAAGAACATTTGAGTTGGACAATATTTGTCTAGAATCAAAGAGAACAAAAGGTTACAATTTTTCTCTCTTTCCTTCCTCTTATATTTTCTTTATATTCACTATTCTAGTTCTCTTCTCTCCTATTTTTCTCTCCGAGGAGTTGAGTAAACAACCTTCTAACCAAGTAATATTTAAAAAGAAAGAAAGAAAATAAAATACAATCCTATCTGCCCGCAACCCCCACCCCGTTCCTCCATAACGCACGTGCTTCCTCCCCTTTTCCCTATTTCTCCCTCCTCATTATTACTAAAACCACCACAGCCTCCCCCCCTCTCTCCTATCTTCTCTTATGGAAGCTCACCAAGGACCACCTACTTTCTCTACCTCTCGCACCCTCGTCTGTTGGAGAAGAAGCTACTGTGTCGCCTGCAATCCCTCTCTGTTGAGCAAAGCTTGCAACCACCTCCTCATGTCTCTCTCCATTGCTATAGACAATGAGGACCTGTCACTGCCTCCTTTCCCCCTCCTCTCTATCCCCCTCGAACCCTTTCTTCTGCCTACAGAAGAGGGAGTTGGGCTCTAGTGCCACTACTGCCCTAGTCGTGCCACAATTGTCACCATCCCGATACGCCACCGCCACCCATCCAATCTTCTCACCACTATCATTTGCCCGTATGTCAAGATCTAGCACTACTGTGGTCACCTAATTTCTGCTTCAATCGCCACTTCTTTTGCCATTCCACAAGCAATTGTCTCTTCCCCTCCCTCTGGTGCCCATCATGGTGAGTCCCTTGCCACCATCTTCTTTGTTTCTCTCTTCTCTATCTCTCCCTCGCCTCCCCTACCCTGGGAAGAAGAGTGTCTGCGGCCCCCTTATCTCCTCCCTTTTCTTTGCCCCCTTCATCTAATCACATATGCCACTCTGGCACCTTCACTAGTACCCCTTGACATCTTGATCATCTCCTTGATGTCCTTGAGCACCGTGCCGCCACCTCCTTGCTACGCACTCTACTATTACCAACACGTGCTATCATTGCCCGTGTACTGCCATCCCCTCTGTGCGCCGCATGTGCACTAAGCCTTGCTTCTCCTTGCATCGGTGTGATGCAAGAACCCCTCTCTCTTACCATCTTCTCTCTTTCCTATTCCATCTCATGCTTTCGTTCTCTCTCTCTTGTTGCTCTCTCTCTCTCTCTCTCTCTCTCTTTCTTATTTTTTCTCTTTCTAGTATGAATTGAAGATGAGGTCTAGATCAATTTGGTTCGTTTGTGTTGTGCCATTGTCGTTTGACTTTTTCCATTGTCGATCCATACATAGTTTTAATGTGACGTTATGATAGAAATTCTTGACGTGTCTATTATCATTAAAGTTATATGTTAAAAATCTTGTATGATTCGTAGAGTTTGAAGTTGATAGATTAGTTAGTGCATATAGTTACATTGTGGTTAATTTGTGAGTTAGCATGGGTTATTTATTTAGATGTGCTTAGTATCATATTGTATGTTGTGGTTATGCTATTTTATTGCTCTCTCTCTCTCTATCAATATATATATATATATATGTGTGTGTGTGTGTGAAAGCATGCCTCGTTAGTGGTATACTATTGTTTAATTAACTTACTACTTAGGTATATATTGACATGTCTAGTTTATGTTAATTTTTTATACATGTTTGTGGCAAGTTAACAAGATTAGTTTGTTATTGTAATTGTTTTTCAACACTTAGTTACTATCATGTTTAATCATGATAAGGTAATTTCATGTGTTTATGATTTATTTTAGTTCATCATGGTCTTGGTTACCTAGAATGGCATTGGTTTAAGCATACTACATAGAAAGATAATGTCATGGACATATAGCATTATGTCATGTGTTGTTTTAAATAGTTGATGGCATTGTTTATGCATGTGTTCACTTGGTTATCATACTTGCAAGGTATTCATATTATAGTGGATAGTAGAGCATAGCACTACGTATTCTGCATACTGAATATGAATGACTCATGGCAAGACATGAGATGATGTGAATACATGTATGTATTAAAATGAAATGTGAAACTCAGCTAGACCATACTACTTAGTAGTGCCTATTGGCAGCGAGGATTAGAACAGTTTGGTGCATTATTCGATCTCAGATATTATGGTTTGTCTTAAGTGCATCCCTGTCTAGATGCAGTATGGGATTTAGTTTAGCTATATAATTGCTTCTATATGTATTGGATCTGGTGCTAATTAGTTGTGATCACAAAACAACTCATTCATTTTGAAAAGAAAAAGATGTATGGTCCATTTAGAGAATGGATGTATTAGTGACATATATGTTTCATTTAGAGGATGATTGCATTAGTGGCATTGTAATTGTAGAAAATACTCATGTTGTGTACGTTGGTTGGTCTTAAATAGATGGTGTTACATAGTATGCATGACAAGTCTCAATTGTATGTGTTTCATCACATGGTTCACTTAAAATTTATATCATTATGTGGTGTCTTTGTTATCTTGGTCTTTTGATAGGTTGTGATTGTGTAGTTCATAAATTGTAGAATGTTGAAAGATTAATTATTATTTAGTTTTATTTAAAGTTTGGGTATTTATAAATTACCATGATAGGGCTTTGTTGGCTATCTGATTTGATGAATGATGAGATGTCTACTAATTTGTTATGACTCCCTTCAATCTTTTAACATTTACAGGTAACCATAATTAGTGGAGCAAAAAGATGGTGGTTTGGATCATGGAATATCAGGTCGGTGACCCGATCGGCCGGGTCGCCCGACCCGGTCGTTTTTCGGGCCGACCGGCCCAGAAATGGCCCAGCCGGGCCGACTCCAAGCCAGCCCGGCGGAGGGTCGCGCGACCCAACTTCGGGTCGCATGACCCGGCGACCCGGTCGGCGTGGTCAAACAACTTTGGGGCGACCCGGCCTAGGTCATTTTTATGTTATTATTACATACTTAAATTTTTTTTCTTCCCCCTCCCCCTTACCATCATAAAAAAATTTCTTCGGGGGGCGTTGCTCCCCTGATAACCCCCACAAGGGGCGCTGCCCCCTTGACCTCCGCAACCTGACAATGCAAGTCGATCTGCGACTACTCTATGCCGCATTTAATAATAATATAACAATACTTAATTATCACTTATACTATCATATGTATAAGATTTATAATCATAAATATGTGTTATATACTTAAAATTTATAAAAATCTATTTTAACTCTCATCTTTCACACACACATCAATTTTGCCAAGAATAATTATTTTTTGAGCATTCCAGTTATTGATAGTACAATAATATTTTGCTATCATTTATATTATTACATATGGTTAACATTTATAATTATAAATATATGATACATCTAAAATTTATAAAATTATTTGTTAAGTATCTTTACCTTCTCACTTAAGATTAACTCTTTCCCAACATATACTAATACAACATAATCACAAAAAAATCATATTTACTTGTATACATAGATAAACACTCATATTCAATTATAATATAAAAAATATAATTATATTTATGTATATATTTTATCTATACATAAATATATAATATAAAAAATAGTTTTCTATTTTTATTTTTTATATAATTTTTTATATTTTTATAATAAAATAAATAAAATTTGACCCCCGTCCAACCCGAGGTCGCGACCCCATCCGACTAGGTCGGTTTTGGGGCCGACCGACCCCTACTTCCTTGGTTGGATTTCGAAATGCTAATATAATAATCAATATATATTTTCAGATCGATATATGAATTGTTAATATTGTACTATTGTATGATATCTTTGGTAGAATCACTAGATTTGTGAGTTAGGACCTGATATAGTCATCTTTTTTTGTCAAACCGATGTATTTAAGGGATTATTTCGCTAGTTACATCATCAGACTTATTCAACGTATGTATATTCAGTCTGTGTTATGCTAGAAGTAGCATCAAAGCATTAACCCAGTCTTATGGTCCATCGTGACCTGTCCACGTGTATGATATTAGTTTGGATGAGTTTGAGTTGATGCTTAGATTATCTATTTAGATCAATTAGATTTGATAATTTGACGAATATCAAGTTATCAGAGGTTTAGATTGGATAATTAATGGTATCAGTTTATGATGATCAATTTTCAAGTTTTATGAATTTTGAAGTTTGGATTTATGGTAATTTGATAAGATTATCAATTTGGATTAGTATGATTTTAATATTACATGATTATTGATTCATTAGAGATTTAAATTGAATAATCAATGTATGATGATCAAATTTCAGATTTGGTAGATCTTGAAGTTTAGTTTGATGAAAATCGGATTTATCAATCTTAAAACAAGATTTTATTATCATTGGATTAGTGAATTTTTGTGTTTAATAGTTGATTGACGTCATATGGCTTAATATTTTTAGGAGATGAAGTTCAAATTTATTGTAGATTTAATGTAGCTGGTGAATTGGAATGATCAAATGAATGTGATTAAGGTAGTGGTGATATGATTTTATTTAGGTGAAGACAAAGAGTTAAATGGATTGGTAGATTTCAAGATTGAGAGATATTGAATTTTTAGAATGATTTTGTAGAATGATATGAGAATAATTAAATTATTAGTGTAAGTTGATTGGGATATATTTGTGATATAAGGATATAATAACATGTATTATTTGAAGGTATGAGATTAGTTAATATAAGAATTTCGGATGAGATATCTAAAAGATCAGGTAAGATCATAGTTGATATTTGTAAGATACCAAAATCTAGTTAATATTATAACTATAGTATCTAAGATCATAACTATCTTTTCCATTCTGGAATCCAAGCAATTACCTTACCATCATTATCCTTGTTCATGGACTTACAATTTCTTAGATTTTTGAATTCATTGTAAGTATATAGGCCCTAGTTAATCTAGCTTGATAATTTTGAGTCAACTTTGTATCATAGATAATCTAATTAGATAAAGTTGATTCATATTAATGGTATCATTGAAGTTGTTTGACGTAATTGAAAATTGTGATATAACTTTTGTTGAGAGAGTAATTAGAGATCAAGATATGCTTACAGAGAATTAAAAGAATTATAAATATTCTTCGTATTAAAATATGACTCCTTGAGTATGAGAATAATTTGATTATCATTTAAAGTAATACAATGATCAGATTCTAGATTTCAAGTTACTAGAAAGATAATGTTTGTGATAGTTTGATGACAATGGTTTTACGGTTTATCATTTAGAAAAAAAATGAGACATTATGCTTAATAATATTGTTTTATAAGGATAATGAAATTTTAGTTATTTTATATAATGATTGAACATATATAATATGGAGATTATATCATATGAAAGATTTATAAATAAGAAAGTTTGTTAAATATTTATAAAAAAAATTATTGGATAAAAAATATGAAATAATATGAATTACTCAATTTTGTCTATGTGAGAATAATCTAATATATCATTGAGTTATTTGGAAGGATACGTATATGTGGTATGAGAATACGATGACATATTATTTGGAGTATGATGTTGGGTCTATCCTAAAAAAAATGATGATTGAAATAATACTTGATTAAGTGGTTAAAATGGAAGGGAGATCTGATATGGGCATGAGATTATAAATCTGAATTTTGAAGTAAAAAAATAGTGATTGTATTAGTATCTTTGTGCTAGTAAGTATAAGATATTCTTATATAAGCTTTGAGGATAAATATTGGTTTTAGTAAGGTTATAATCACTTGATGTAAGGTATCAAAGTATAGTGGATGATATGGCCATGGCATTCAAGATTATAATCTATTATTTTCTTATCATGAATTTGAGAATTATTCTATCTATAATCATCTTTGCATAATTTCTCTCATCAATGAGTATTTATTATCTCTGATTCCTAATTTGCCTAACTTAATTAAAATTATAACTTGGATAAACATGGGTTATGTGAGTGAATTTTATCTCATGAATAATCACATTATGAATACTTAGTTCGGATCTTCAAAATCAAATAAAGATAGAAAAATAATTTTGTGTTATCTTGCTAGTTACTTGAAAGTGATTGGAATTTGGTAAATATATTAAAGATTCTAAGTGTTTAAAGTTTGTGTTTTTAGTGGTGGAGATTAAATGAATATATAAGAATCACAATAGAATAATTATGGTTTCTTGAGGTTGGGAATAAATTGATAATTGAAAAATGCAATGAGAAATGAATCCCAAATGTACTAGAAAGAAAATATTAGTGATGTTTGTGATAATAAGATTATTATTAGAATGATATTGGAGGTTTATCATTGAAAAAATGGATAAGAGAACATTGATATTTTGGTGAGAATAATATTATCCCATTGCTTTTAGATAATGTTTTATGTGGATTAGATCATGACTGATATATGATAATTAGGCAGATAAATGACATGATATCATCTAGTTAAAAATGAAAGTTTAAAATTTTGACATGGATACAAATGATAAGAATGTCAGCCATATATGATATGTTGTATATGATTTTTTAAGAGAATATATTCTATCTTATATATGATAATGAATTTGGATGCTTGTGTATAATGTAGTCAAGGAAGAAAATCAATAAATATGATATGGATGATTTTTGTGGATGATAAGAATTTTAGCACATATATTGTGTAATATATATTTGATGATTTAAATAGGAATCCAAGAGAGTGAATCAACTTTATTCCTTTTGACTTGAGAAAAATATGTAGAATTTTCTAGGACAAATTTTTTTTAAGGGGTGAAAGATGTAATGCCTTGGCTAAAAATAGAAGGAAAGAAAAGAAATTAAAGGACAGTAAGGGTCCCACAATCCCATCATCTCCCTCTCCCTTCTAATAATGTTACCACCCTCCCAATTGGTCTCCTTCTCCCTCTCTATCTCTCTTTGGGTTTCACCCCATCACCATGCCACCCCTCCTCCTCCACAAGGGGATGTCGCCAATAGCCCTCCCCCGCTCCAAGGTCGTCATCTCTCCCTCTCCCTCGCCATCTAGTCTGCCATTGTCATTTTGCCATCACCCCTACCCCATAAGCTCCCATGTTCCATCGGTCTCTGCCGCATGGAGCATCTCCCCCATGTCGGTCAACCTTCTTCTTGCCATCACCATTACCATCATCGACACCATCTCCTCCATCACTAGAGACCCAAGCTAGAGCCACCATTATGTCGACTTTGATGCTGCCTCTCTGCCAGTCACTGCCCTGCTACCCTCCCCTGTCGTGAACACTGCCACCTGGCCAGCTATGAGCCTGCCTACCCAAACTAGCTCAGCCTTGCTTCAACTATCGGTTAGATTACCTAACCTAAAGTTGGTTTGATTGCCAGTTCAGCATAAATTCTTAAAGGATTTATTTAATTTCGAAAAAGAAGTTTAAGGCCAAAAGAAGAGTAAGAAAATCTCAAAGAATCTGAAAGAATCTCCAAAGGTTCCAATTAAGTTTCTCAAGCTCATTTAGTTATTTGACCCTAAATTCATGAGAGAATTGTATGAAATGACCTAATGATCATAAATTAGCTTGATTTGGGTTTAGTGATTTAATATTTATTATTCACTCAAAATTAACTAGAATATGATATTTTGAACAACATTGATCATGTTTAGCATGTTTATACCTTGGGTAGAAGCTCTTCCCTTTGGTTTTAAACCTATGACTTGATAATTACATGATTATGTACTAGTTTGGACCTAGAATTGAAGAATTGATATGTTTAGGTGTCGGAAGCCTTGAATCATCAAATTATGCTTTTAGATACTACTTAGGTCTAATTCCGGATGAAAGAAATCAGAACCTAATTGATTGGTTTGTATCAAGCATGTGTTAAGTTATGACAATGTCTAGTTCATTTTGTCTATCCTTGCATGTATATGATTTATGTAAGTTTTATTTAGTATGGTTTCAAATCATGGAATATGTCTTGTATGGTTTAGTTCATATTCATGTTGGTCATATATGATTTGGATTATGTTAGTTTAGTTATCTTGTCATAGTCTTGTCTAGATTATGTTGATGGGTATGTTTTGCATGGACATTGAGATTAGATGGTTATGTCTTGTATGCATGGTATAAATATGAATGTTATGTACTCTTGTTATGGCATATTATGGAAGTTTCACAATCCTATGTTAGTACTGGCCCGTGGATAGTGGGTAACTTAGATGAATCGGGTGCATCCGTCGATCTTCGATACCACTGTTTACCCTAAGTGTCACCACTACCTAAGGGCACTGTAGGTCTAGCTTAGTATATGTTACCGGTATATATGTTAGAGCTTATGAAAGTGATTTGTACATTTGATGTGTGAAACAATACGGCAAATTCATTGCTATATGGCTTTGTGTTTAAATAAAATGAAATATATTTGTTGATATGTCATGTTGGTATGTTAGTGCCATGGTATATCTAGAAAAATCAGATTTGTGCATTAATGGTTTGGTCATGTCAAGTTAAGTTTTTGAGGTCTTCTAGATTGCATATGTCTAGTCTATGTGGTCTAGCATGTTAATGGATTACAAATGTGTGGTTTTAATCCAATTTTTTCTAATGAACATTCCTTGTTTGGTTATGGGCTTGTGAGGTTAATATAGAACATGAATCCTATAGAGTCTCCAAACTGGTGAGAAAAGGACATTAATCCTATAGTTGTCCAATTGGTGAGAAAAGGACATGTATCCTATAGAGTCTCCAAACTAACCCATGGTTGTTATTAATTTTTTTCAGCAGGTTTTAAAGATCCAGAGCTTGAGGTAGAGGCTCAAGTGGAGCAAGAGGATCCAAAGTTTCTTAGAATTGGAGAGGAGTGATATTCTCTACTTAAGTGTTTTGTGCTGGTATTTGAATAAATATGTTGTAGGACTTACTCTTGTGGTTATCTTCTCTTTATCTTGATGAAATTTGTAATAAGTTTACTTTAAGTTTTGAGTATGAAGTCTTATGGGACAATTAAATTTTAATGGAGGGTTTTATAGTATGTTTGCTTGGGTTGTGGAATCCGATAGATTTCATTCCACTATCATGAGGTCAAGTTTTTCGCAATGCAGTTGTGTTGGGTTAATTTCTAGGTCATGATAGAAGTGATATCAGAGTATTAACCCAACCTAGAGGTCCATTATGACTTGCCCAAGTGTATGAGATCGATTTAGATAAATTTGGAATCGATCATGATTATTCATCTTAGACATGAATGATAATTTGAACCATATATATTTAAGGTTTGAATTTTAAATTGTCAGGAGATTTGATATTAGATGATTAGATATCGATCAATCCCATATTAGTTTGGATTTTATATGAGGAGAATTGATTTTTCGATTTAGTATATATGGTGGTACGAATTAAGATAACAAATTGAGGTGAATAGAGTTTTGAGGATGTGATTTTCTTAAGAGAAGAGATATATGTTAGATATATTAAAGAGAGATGAATAGTTAGATAGATAGATAAATAAAGGTTTAAAAAATTTGAGGATAAAATTCATTTTAAGAAGGGGAGATTGTAATATTCATAAAAATAAAAAAAATCAAATCAAATCATATCCTCCCATAACCCCCCTGTCCATTACGAACACGCTTTCTTCCCTTTTCCCCATTTCTCTCTCTCTCTCTCTCTCTCTCTCTCTCTCTCTCTCTCTCTCTCTATCCCTCCTCATATTACAGATACCACCTCTCTCTCTCTCTCTCATGAGGATGTCAACTGAGCGCTACCCTCTTCCTTTCCCTCACATGCCCTCGAATGTTGGAGAAGAAGCAGTTGCATCGCCTCCCGTCCCTCTTTATAGAGTAGAGCATGCCACTACCTCCTCTTGTCTCTCCCCCTTTTTCCCCTTGCTACAGACAGTGAGGAGCCGCCAGTGCCTCCTTCCCCCTCCTTTCTCTCCCTCTAACCCTCTCTTATGCTAACAAAAGAGGGAGTTAGCCCTAGTGTCACTACTACCCCAGTTGCGCCACTACTTTCATTGCCCCTGTGCACCACCATCACCCACCCAATATTCTCGCCGTTCTTGGTAACTTGTGTGTCAAGATTTAGCACCATTGTGGTCACCCTCACACTGCAGTCACCACTCCTCTTGTAGTGACGAGCAGTTGTCTCTTCCCCTCCCTCCTGTGCACCAATGTGGTGAGTCCCACCATCTTCTCTCTTTCTCTCGTCTCTATCTCTTCCTCACCTCCCCTACTCCAGGAAGAAGAGTATCTCTCTCTCTCTCTCTTATTGCCTTCTCTCTCTCCTATTCTATCCAATGCTCTCCCTCTCTCCTTCTCTCTCTTGTTGCTCTCTTCCACTCTTCGCTCTCTCTTATTCTCCTCTGCCTAGTATGAAGTGAAAACGAGGTCTAGATTGGTTTGGTATGTTTGCACCATATCGTTGTTGTTCAGCGTTTTATGTCTTCAATTCATATGTAGTTTTAAATCATCATTCTGGTAGACATCCTTGACGTGTCTATTATCATTAATGTTATATGTTAAAGGTCTTCCATGATATGTAGAGTTTGACGTTGATAAATTAGTTGGTGCATATAGTTACATTGTAGTTAATTTGTGAGTTAACATGGGCTATTTATTTAAATGTGCTTAGTATCATATTGTAGGTTATGGTAATGTTATTTTACTATTCTCTCTATTTATATATATGAGAACATGCATAGTTAGTGATGTATTATTGTTCAATTAGCTTACTACTTCGGTATATATTGACATATTTAGTTTATGTTAATCTTGTTTTACATGTTGTGGTAGGTTAACAATATTAGTTTGATATTATAATTATTTTCAAACACTTAATTACTTTCATGTTTAATTATGATAAGGTAGTTGCACGTGTTTATGGGTCATTTTAGTTCATCATGATCAGGTAACTTCATATTACATAGAAAGATGGTGCCATAGACATATATGTAAGGAATCGTTCATAAAAGTTTCGAGCAGCGTAAGCGACGATTCCTATGGGTTCCTTTAGAATCCGTCTCAATCAGAACCGAACGACGAAAATCGAAAAAAAAACCGATCAAATCGAGTTCGAATATACCTGATAGGGATTCATATAATCCCATGGAAATGAAGGAGATGAGCTTGTCAAGCTCTTCAAACCGTTCAAGTGTCCGGTCTCCAGCAGTATCCACACGAACTTCATCCACAGCAGGTTCTCCCTTCGCGCTGGTCTCGAGAACTCTTCCCGAATGGAGCTCCATCGACCATGGACACCTTCTTGAGAGAGGAGGGGGTAGGGAGGAGGCTTGGGACGTGATTTTCACCCTTGGCTTGATTGGGTTTGGTTGAAACCATTAGTATTTATAGAGAATTATGAAATTTTTCATAAAAACCCAAAATCTCCATAAATTACGCCCTTGCCCCTGTACTTGTGGATAAGTCCTTTTGTGTGTGACCCACTAGGCCCAATAGCCTATTTGGTTGAGGCCTAAATAAAATATAACAATTCTACTTAATTTAATTAAATCCGTTATCCGATAACAGATTAATCGGCCTACCGATCATGAAGGGTACAAGCCACATCCCATGATCCCAAATGGCTATGGGGATAATCTCATCTCCATTGAGCCTTTCCATCATCAGTTACCACATGGATATAAACCCTCATCCATCCAATGTCCCGGTCGGAAAGGAGTACGGCATCGACTGTCAACTCCTTAGTGTACCGACTCTATAGGATCATGTACTCGGAATTGGATCAATTGGAAAACTCCTTTTCCAATTATCCTATCTACCCTGGCCAGGGATTTAGAGTACTATCTCATAGGACATTCACTCTCACTTACCGAGAGTGGACGATCCCTTGTTGTTCGCTCAATTGCCTCCATCGGATTTTCCTTGTACCCGATCCATTGCTATATAGGACCATCTAAATTGTGATCCATAAGTCAATGGTCAAAGCACAAGTTCCACCCAACAAGGCATCTTTGGCGACTCAGGTCAAATGTCCAACCATGCAACCGTGATGATAAAAGACCCTGATAGACAGTTCGGTAAGATACCATTCAGGGTTTCTAATTCGGTCAGTTCAGTGAACTCATTCAACTAATAAGCACCTGTATGTGTATCTCAGTGTCTCCACACTAATGACCAATGAGATCGGTCGTCCTCACCACATGAGAAGACATCACATACACTAGTCTATCCGGATCCTTGATGTCCCGTCTCAAGTATCCTATGACTAGGAACATTTAGATCAAATACCTTGTGAACACTCAATTTTGTGAAGGGGAGTTATCGTTCCGAAGCGGTTCGTTATCACCATGTTAATTTAAAAAAAAAATCCCATCCTCATGATGGCCAAGCCCATTTGGAAAACTTTGTGGCCCATTTAAATCTATTTTCTCAAAGTTCTTAGCCAATTCTTGCCCGTTCTGTGGAGATGGCGAAGGGGGTGTTCCAAAAATAAATGCTTATGGTCAAATGGTCACCAACCGAACATCTGTTGGAGTTAAAAAAAAAAAAGAGATTAATATTCCTCTTTGAAGCTCTCTCCCCCCTGCGGCCGCAACCATCCCACCTTCTTGATTGGCTCCTAAATTTTAGGAGTAATTAGTAAGAGGAGAGCCAGCCGCGGCCAGTCTCCCGCGCACACCAGTTTCCCGCAAGTGAGCTTCCTTCCTTTGTTACGCCATTCTCTTTTCAACCCTCTGACCCATCTCCAAGGCAACCCCTACAATCTAGGAGGTAGTCACGGATTGGGGGAGCTCAAAAGAAGGGAAAGACAGGATCGTAGCAAGGCCCGGACGGCAGGTCAGCCACCGACTTCTCATTTTTTGGAGAGGTGGCGATCGGAGGATAAAAAGGAGGGAGAAAGGGAGTCGCCAAAAAAAAAAGGATCAGAGAAGGGAGAAGAGACTGCGGGGGGAAGAAGAAGGGGGCATCTTTTCATTCAATCAACAGAGCGGCACTCGGAGAAGGAAGGAGAAGAAGAACGTCGCCAGGTAAGAATCATGATAGCCTAATCTCCAACGCCCGCTCCATTCTCTCTGTCCTTCTCCCTTTTCCTTGTTGGCGGCGATCATTACGACGACATCGACGGTAGATTCCACCGGTCCCTCGTCCTTCTGGGCAGCATCCACAAGCCTGACGACTCCCACGATAAGCTTTGACGGCACCTCAGAGCTCTGACGCTGCTTCCGCTGCGGTGGTAAGAAGATATTAACACTGGCAGCACATCCCATGGCTCCCTTGTGGCAGCAGACGTGGTCCCTGCGGGACCCTTGAAGGCAGCTGCGGCCTCCCCATCCCCCGGTGGTGGAGGTTGGATGAAGGGGGCCTGGCTCTCATCATTGTTTCAGCGGACTCCCCTCTTGACGATGCCTTCGGATCTCTCCGGCGATGGAAGGTCCAGCGAGAGAACCTTGTTCCAGCGAGCCCATTAGACGTCGGCGCCGCTGCCGGCAGGAGGCCTATCTCCTAATCCTCTGTGACAGCTCGGGGTCCCATGAAGGGACATGGGGTTCCACCGGCGCCAGCGCTTGCCCCTTCGCCAGCTCCCACTGGAGCTCTTCCAACAGCATCTCCGGCCCCTACAAGGCTCTCGCAACAGCATCTCCAAACTCCGGGGGTGGAAGGAGGTTCCACGGAGAGGCTCCTCCCCAAGTCCTGGCGGCCTTCGTAACGTCTCACGATCGGGGAGGGTTTCGATCGCGAACCAGGTGGCAGGCCGACTGGTCACCATGAGAGATGGCCCCGGGACCATCTGTGACATCAATGGCAAGGTCCATTGGGTTCTCACGACTCCTCCAGCAGCCGGAGGCAGTTTTGCGAGGGGAGCCGGCGGCCTTGACAGTGCGTTCGTTGGCTTCCCCCCTCACTAGGGTGTCCTTGCCCCTCGCTGGCGACCGGGTCTCCGTCCTCCTGCGTCATCGGCAGCACCAAGTCTGTCGGTGGACCACAAATCCCTCCAATGACGGCTACAACAGCGGCAGGAGAGCCAGCGAAGGGGGCCAGACCGTCGCCATTCTTTCAACGCAGGGCATCTTGCGGGGGGAGGGGGGGATGTTGCTCCAGTCCTGCTGTTCTCCCCCTCACTCCTGATGCCAGGAGGCTCCAACGGAAGGTTCTGTCCGGCCCCGGGTTCCCCCACCTTCGGTGCCCTCTGCAACGTCCCAAAAAAAAAACAAGGCGTTCAAGTGTCAAGAATGCGCGTGGTCGCAATGCCGCAACCAAGATCAGCGGCTGCGGCCGAGAGGTGGCCGGGCCCATTGGGCCGGCCTTCAATTGCTGCCAGGACCCATGGGGGCTGATTTACAAAAGATGAAAAGGAGGAGGTCTATCGGACCATCGAGAGCCGGATCACCGGAGGACCGTCTCGACTCGGCCAAGTCGACCTTCAGCAGGCCTAGAAAGTTTTGACAAATAAAAATCAACTTAAATAAAAATTGAAATGCGAGATGCCATATTAAATAAAGGGTGAGCTCAAAATTTGAGCGTCCTAGGACCGTTATTCCGACTACGTCTCGGGTAGGCGTTCCTGGACGTGGGCGCGGGCATGTTCCCGTTGCAAACGGTTCCATTCTCCCCGGTGCGACAAGTCAAAAGACTTCGTCGTATTGGAGGTGAGCCCACTCGATCGAGGATCGGCCGGCATACTGCCGAAATGCCGGCATGCTGAGAAGCGCACCGGGGAAAAGAAATCTCAAACCTTGGACTTCGGCACCGACTCGATGTAACTCGACTTGAAGTGAAATGAAGTTTGTTCAAGTGTCGACATGGATATTCGAATTGGGCACCGAATGTTAGCCCGACAGGTCGGATGGGATGCGAACTCAAATCAAATAAATAAGATAGAAAATAATAAAAACATTCATCAAATTTGAAAGCATAAAAAATCAGACTTTTAAACAACTCAAAAATCAAACTAAACTATACGCAACGCATGCAACTAAATTCCTCAATCAAGTGATAATTAAGTAACATCAAATAAAACTAAATAAACAAACTCCAATACATTAAAAATCCATCAAAACAGTACGTAAACACACAAAAAAACAGTTCTTAAATTTCAAATAACATAAAATACTCTTAAACAACTTAATCAAAGTCTTAAAATACATTGAACATACTTAAATCAACGTCACAACAAAAAAGCAACATATACAATTAAATAATCTTAATCAATCCGTTAACCATTAAATCTCAAATCCTAAGGTGTTTAACTCATTTAATCAAACTTTAAATCTAAAACAAAATCATAATCAAAATTGAGATTCAACAGAACTAATAAATCAAACTCAACCCATTAAATCAAAACATTAATGGAAGGATCAAATTAAAAAAATAAGCAACTTGAAAAATCAAATTTAAATCAACTAGGAAAATCACGTCTTAATCAAATAAAATCAACGTCAACCAAACGTAACGCAACGTGTTCGCATCTCATCGGGCCCGCAAGGCTTACGGCCCTCTAGTTTATTGTTTTGTATGGATGTGCACTCTCTACCAAATCGATTGCTATGGCGGTTAATCAAGGGCGTTCGAGTACTTGCTCGATGTAAGTTAACGCCGGGTATTCGCACCATCCGGCGGAGAGGGGTCAAAAATCGAATTTTTCAAAGAACCCGAACCTCGGTTCTAGTAATTTTAAATGTATCGTCGGACTATTTAATACATTTATAGGTTAATACCTATTTTCCTAAGTAGTCCAAAGGAGATGCAAAAATGATTTTGAAGAATAAAATTAAAAAAGGTAAAAATGAGGTTCTCACATACCTCTAGATGATCAATCTCATTATCATGATCTCATCATGATTTAATCATCATTGTATTTGATCAAGGACTTCATTATGATATTCGCATCTAATAAGAGCTTATAATGAAGATTTGCCTAATTAATTGAATAAGATATATCTAGAAATGTCAAATCATATCATATATGATTGGCTTGTAGGGCATACATTTCTATCAATCTCCCACTTGCACTAAAGCCAATCACCCATCTGGCTGATCTATATCAGCTCGAGGTGAAGCTCAAACACTCTTTGAGTAACTGTTTCAGTTAGTGGATCTGCAATATTATTAATGGTAGATACTTTATCTTTAGTTATATCTCTATAAGTTGAAATCTCTCTGATTGTATGGTATCGCCACAAAAGTTCTAAACTTCTGATGAGACATCGGCTCTACTCCATTATTTTCTCAAAACAATGATACACTTTCAGAGAAAATTGAGACAATCCCATATCAAATATGTAGATGAAAAACTTCATCTAGACTACTTCTCAAGTAGTGTGCAACCACTATGTAAACTTGTTTGCATATGTTGTAGAACTTACAGTGTTCTATCACATAGAACTCTTTCAACTCACTGCACCACCATTATTCTGACTTAATATCAAACTTATTTGATTAGAAGTTTGTGTTTGTAAAACTATAAGACTTCAAGTCTTATCCTCTAGTGTATAGAGATATATTCTCAGTGTTTATCAAGTACCAAATGATATATCTCTAAACTATCCAGTGACTCTCACCTGGATCTTCCTGATGAATGCTCATAACACTTAGAGCATTAATCACATCATGTACGTAGCATCATATAAATGATAGACCCTATGACAAAGGCATAAGGACTCTATTTATGTGATCTCTTTATCTTTCAAGAAGTCTACAAAGACAACACTTTACAGAGATCAACTCCACACCACATAGGTAAGAAATCTATCTTGGAGTTTATCATGTCAAACCCTTTGACTATGGTGACTACGTACATTAACTGAGCATTGATTTTAGATCTATCTCCATAGATCTTAAAACCCAAATTGTGTTTGGAGGATCAATTTGATAGCTAGGTTCACTTATGATAACACACCTACTTTATTCTTAATGAGTAGTATGTCATCAACATAAAATGTCAAGAAAGTAACAGCACTCCCACTTATCTTGTTGAATACACAAGGCTCCTCTTCGTTCTTAACGAAGTCATAAGATTTAATCTCATTAAACCTTATATATGATCTATGGGAAGTTTTACTTCAATCCATAAATGAACTTAATACACACTCTTCTTGGATGTTATTGGGACTTGATTCCCTATAATTGTATCATATACACCTATTCCTCAAAATACTTTAGAGGAACACTATCTTAACATCCAATTAGCTTATCTCATAATCATAGAGTGTAACAATCAAAATCCGACTGGATTAATCCATGGAATAGGTAAAAGATCTCATCATAGTCAACCATTTGACTTCAATGATATCTTTTTCAACTATTCTCACCTTTGAAGGTATCTACCTTCTAATCCACTCCAATCTATTCTTTAGTGATCCATTTATTCCTTATGGATGCTATATCCTTAGGTGGATCTATCAAGTTCTAAACTTGATTAGAATAGATAAAGTTTATATCGGATTTTATTGTCTCTTCCCATTAATGAATCAATATCTCATATTGGTTCTATATAGATCCTAGGATCAATATCCTTATTATCTTATGCCTCATTTCATCTATCAGTGATATGTCTCACATATCTCTTAGGTAGAATGGACACAAGTAAAGACCTATGATTTGTCTTTGTGTAATTATTAACTAGCACCTTAATAGAAGTGTTATTGGGTTGTGGGACTGGAACATCTTCTATATATACCTTGCTCCTACTATCTTTCTTAAGAAAGAACTTTTCCTTTAGAAATATAGTGAGCTGAGCAACACATACCCTTATACATAAGGGTCGTATATTTAATATCCAAAAGTTTCCTTTGGATATCCCACAAGCAACACTTCATAGTCTTATATTCCAACTTGTTAGAGTTATACTTCTTCACCAGGTCAGACATTCCGAAACCTTAACTTGCTTAAGGTTAAGTTTTAACCCCTTTTCCATATCCTATATGGAATATTCAGAACAGACTTAGAAGGTACCTATTAAGATCAAGTGGTTATAATGAGTATTTAACCAAAATAGACAAAGAGGAAATTTGCAAAGCTTGTCATTGTTCATATTATGTCTTACATAATATGACTTCTCATTTTAGCTACTTAATTAAGCTAAAATGTGTAAAGAGGTGTCCATTAGATTCTATTATCCTTCAATTATATGTGAATTATGTACTTAAGTATTTCTCTCTTTGATCTCATCAAAGAGTTCTAATACTTGTTCCATTAGTATCTCTACTTCATTCTTAATCTCGTATAATTTCTCAAAGGTCTTAGATTTGTACTTCATAAAGTACATGTATCCATACCTAGAGACATCATCTTTGAAATAATGAAGTAGAAATATTCTTCTTTAGCCTTACTAGATATGGGCTAACATACATCTAAATGTACGAGTTCTAATAACTCATTAACCCATTCTCCATGTCTATATAAAGCTAAAGTGTAGATTGATCTAAATCAACCCATTTTCTCTTAAAAGGAATATTCACACATAACATGAGAGCTAACATATCAAATATGATTAAACAATTCATTAAGCTCTCACTGGCAAACACTTTGCCATTCAATCTATTAGAACATCTATCGATTCCATAACTTAGAATAAATCAACATTTATTCAAGTAGGAAATTATATAATGTTCTTGTAGAATGATATAATAGCAATCTTAATTATTAAGACATCTCAATAAGGCTATTAAAGAATTGCACCTCCCACTAATAATGATGCAACTTTTGCACCATTTTATATGTAGGTCAACATCTTCTTTATTAAGCCTTCATTTACTTGTCATCATCTACAACTCCTTGTAGATATAAGATGCATATCTGGTATCTCATACCATTAGATGCATCCATAGTATCTAATATTATGTTATACGCATATAGTATCTAATACTATTAAGTGTGTATTTAAAACAAGTAAGTGTCAATGACTTTGATACATGAAGCTTCTCAAGCTCCACATTTGCATTATATACAAAACACTTTGTACTTCCTCTTCTACTTATCATCATCATGATAGTATAAGATCCTGTCTTATTCTGGCTTTATTATCTTGACCACCTTCTTTTACTATTAACTCTCTCCTATTTCTATCTAATGATTTTACTTCTTACTATTGGTCTCACCAACAAGAAGTAATTAAGATGTATTGTTGTTCTAAGTTGCCATTTAGTTAGCTCATCACTATGAGCCATGATGGATTTCATATCCATTTATCCATGTTGTCTCTATAATTTATGTCTCATAGAGACTAACATCTAGTTTAAGGCAAACAATGCATCTTATCTATGAGATAAGATCTTATCTTTTTTTCATATCATTAGATAATTTTAGGAGACACCTACTTCTCAAGTAGAATAGTTAATTGGTCAACTATGAGAACAATTCTCTTAGTTTTAAATCAGGTTAAGAAGTGTGAGCCATTAAGCTATTTGGCATCTAATATGTCATACTAATGGTGGTTTATAATCGTATTCTACAACTGAGATATAATTTTATCAAAATAACATTGCAAACATTCATTAAAATTAAGATATGGTCTTTGATCCTAATTTATGCTCCCACTAATTTTCGACGAATTTGCATAACCCTCATTATGCAAAGACGGGATATCATGATGAAATCCTAGTGGGGACTAAGACCCTATTAACCTTATGGTGATGACCTTGTGGTAACACAACAAATCACCCCATACTTAATAGGTAGGCAACTATTGCCAGTTGCAACTCTTGCAACTCTTAGTCATTTAGCCTCTAGAGTTATGACCTTGTGGTAGCACAATAAGCCATATACTCTAGTTAGGTCAAACCCGCTTGTTACATTATGAGAATGGATTCTTCACACAGCCCTTGTGGTAGCACAACAAAGCCATGCAAATGGTCCACCCCAAGGTTCGGCAAATGCCTTAGCCATGATCACCAATCCCTTGCTGAATGAGTCTTGTGGTAGCACAACAAACCCATCCAATCTAAGATTGGCTCATCAAGACCATAACAACGGAAGGCTACGTAAGTCATTCTTAACGTCACACGTTTATCAACCTAATTATGACAAGGAGGGATTTTATTTTAGTCTCATCAATAATATGTGCTAAGTATATATAATACCTTTGGAATATCATATATCTAAGGTATAACCTGTAGCACACATTCATATATCAAATATGCACAAAATCAGGTGATCATGGACTTAACCCTAAGCATGCACCTCAGGCACCCCTATAGGTGCAAATCCTTGCTTCAGATGCTTGAGTTGGTATGCTCCCACTTCAGAAGGGTGCTTCTCCAAGTGGTCCCGCTCTCCAACCTTCAACGAACTGGCTTCTAACTCTTACAAGCGGCTTAAGGGTATGCAGACCCCACAAATGTACATAACTCAATAAGAAACCTTGGTTTTAACCAAGGGGAGTACATTAATGGAGGGAGGTAGAATGTATAATCAGATTGTATAGAGAGAGAGGAGGCACACGCAGGCCCCATTTAATAACATAACCAACATAATTAAAAGCAATCACAAGCCAAGCACAATTAAGTCCATGATCACCTCCATACACACTAACATTCATCACATGAACATAGAGCGCATACGTGATAATTATATGAGATATAGCATATATATCAGCATAAAATTATATAATTTATTTTGAAATTCTCCATTTCATGCATGTCGAATTTTTCATGAAATAAATAACATGAAAATAACATGACAATAACATATAAACAATTTATATGAAATGAACATACAAAACTAAACTATTTAGAACATTCATGCATTCCCAATACTGTGCAAGGTCAAAAATTAATGTCCCAATTTATATTCTGTAAAATCTCATTTTACAGAATTAATTAAGACACTAATAATTTAAGTTAAACCTTTAAAACAATTTTAAAGTTTAACCATGAGTGAATCTATGTAAATAGAACTAAACATCAGCTAACATGTCATTAAACACTTTAAAACATGTTAAATAATATTATATAATTTTTCAGAATTTTTCTGGAATTTTATGGCAATTTTTCGGAATTTTCTATGATTTTAAACACTTTAAAATCATAAAAAATGGTGTCTGGCGCAATGCGCCGCGCTGTTCGGCGCATTGTGCCACGCTCGCGTGCGCCCGCGTGTGCCACTGGGTGCGCCGGTATCATTAAGCGCGTCGCCAACCGCCGTGCGCCGATCGCCTTTCCCCCGAACAGGCACTGTTCATCCGGATGAAAGTTAATCACATTAACACGGACATATCTCCTTATTCAGGAGTCATAAAATCTGAAAAAATATGCGTTGGAATTATTATCGAATAAGGAATCCAAAACAGTTGGCATCATATCCAGGAAAAATCACAATCGACCGTAAAATGAGAAATAAGAGGCGGCGGTCACCGAGATTCCGTAGCAGAAATATATATTTTGTAACGAGGATAACTCCTTGTACAGGAAGCCAAATATTCTCCAAAAATACAATTTAGAACTCTCATCAAATGACGTTTCCAAATATGTATATATCCCTTCAGATAAAAATTCTCTATCAACGGGAAATCAGGAAGAAACAAGTCGGCGCCGCCAGACTCCGCAGAACCCTAGTTCGTCGGAAAACTCAAAATTTCTCTCTCTCCGCCGTCGTTCAAAGCTGGATATCAAAGGTAAAGGCTAGGTAATCATATTACCCATATTCTAAACCTTTTCCAAGTCTCAATTTCTTCTGTGGACGGAGATTTCACAAAATCCCCAAATCCGGGTGTCGGTTCGGGCATGACAGAAACACCAACTTTTGATGCTTCTCCCGAACACTACAGAGATCCAAACTTCAAACGGTTTGTGGCGTTGAAAAGACCTATATCACTAGATTCTACCAGAGCCAACCAATATTTTATATGAGTCATACAAAAAATATGGTGGCCTCGTCAAAACAGACGTTTGCACAGATTCGGGAACACATAAATAACATAAAATAATGTCGATTCAACGTCGGTTTCGACCGAGACTTGAACCGGGCTCTGATACCACTGTAAGAAATCGTTAATAAAAGTTTGGAGCAGCGTAAGCGACGATTCCTATGGGTTCCTTTAGAATCCGTCTCAATCAAAACCAAACGACGAAAATCGAAAAAAAAACCGATCAAATCGGGTTCGAATATACCTGATAGGGATTCATATAATCCCATGGAGATGAAGGAGATGAGCTTGTCAAGCTCTTCAAACCGTTCAAGTGTCCGGTCTCCAGCAGTATCCACACGAACTTCATCCACAGCAGGTTCTCCCTTCGCGCTGGCCTCGAGAACTCTTCGCGAATAGAGCTCCATCGATCATGGACACCTTCTTGAGAGAGGAGGGGGTAGGGAGGAGGCTTGGGACGTGATTTTCACTCTTGGCTTGATTGGGTTTGGCTGAAACCATTAGTATTTATAGAGAATTATGAAATTTTTCATAAAAACTCAAAATCTCCATAAATTACGCCCTTGCCCCTGTACTTGTGGATAAGTCCTTTTGTGTGTGACCCACTAGGCCCAATAGCCTATTTGGTTGAGGCCTAAATAAAATAGAACAATTCTATTTAATTTAATTAAATCCGTTATCCGATAACAGATTAATCGGCCTACCGATCGTGAAGGGTACAAGCCACATCCCGTGATCCCAAATGGCTATGGGGATAATCTCATCTCCATTGAGCCTTTCCATCATCAGTTACCACATGGATATAAACCCTCATCCATCCAATGTCCCGGTCGGAAAAGAGTACGGCATCGACTGTCAACTCCTTAGTGTACCGACTCTATAGGATCCTGTACTCAAAATTGGATCAATTGGAAAACTCCTTTTCCAATTATCCTATCTACCCTAGCCAGGGATTTAGAGTACTATCCCATAGGACATTCACTCTCACTTACCGAGAGTGGACAATCCCTTGTTGTCCGCTCAATTGCCTCCATCGGATTTTCCTTGTACCCGATCCATCGCTATATAGGACCATCTAAATTGTGATCCATAAGTCAATGGTCAAAGCACAAGTTCCACCCAACAAGGCATCTTTGGCGACTCAGGTCAAAGGTTCAACCATGCAACCGTGATGATAAAAGACCCTGATAGACAGTTCGGTAAGATACCATTCAGGGTTTCTAATTCGGTCAGTTCAGTGAACTCATTCAACTAATGAGCACCTGCATGTGTATCTCAGTGTCTCCACACTAATGACCAATGAGATCGGTCATCCTCATCACATGAGAAGACATCACATACACTAGTCTATCCGGATCCTTGATGTCCCGTCTCAAGCATCCTATGACTAGGAACATTTAGATCAAATACCTCTAGATGATCAATCTCATTATCATGATCTCATCATGATTTAATCATCATTGTATTTGATAAAGGACTTCATTATGATATTCGCATCTAATAAGAGCTTATAATGAAGATTTGCCTAATTAATTGAATAAGATATATCTAGAAATGTCAAATCATATCATATATGATTGGCTTGTGGGGTATACATTTCTATCAATATAGTGTTATGACATGTGGCGTTTTAGATAGTTCATGGCATTGTCTTTGCATCACACTTGCATGGCATTCATGTTATAGTGGATAGTAGAGATAGCATAGCATATTTTGAATAGTGAATGCGAATGATTAATAGTAAAGCATGAGATGATGTAAATACATGTGTACATTAAAATGAACATTAAAATGAAATGTAAAACTCAGTTAAATCATACTACTTAGTCATGTTCCTTGGCAGCGGAGTTTAAAATAGTCCGATGCATCGTTCAATCTTAGATACCGCTATTTATTCTAAGTGTATCCATACCTAGATTCACTATAAAACTTAGTTTAACTATATAGTTACCACTACAGGGAATTGGGTTATTGGCGACGGGTTATTGGCGATGGCTTTTTAAAGTCGTCGCCAATAATGTTAAAAGCGACGGCGAAATGAACGCCGTCGCTAATAATTGGTAAATAGCGACGGCTAGATATAGCCGTCGCAAATTCTTGGTATTGCGACGGTCGAAGCCGTCGCAATACCCAGAAAACGACCCGTGCGGGTTTTTTTACACGGAAAAGTGGCGACGGCTTCATACGCCGTCGCGAATAATATTAGTGGCGACGGCTTAAGCCGTCGCAATACCCAGAAAATGACCCGTGCGGGTTTTTTTACACGGAAAAGTGGCGACGGCTTCATACGCCGTCGCTAATAATATTATTGGCGACGGCTAAGCCGTCGCCACTAATTCACGGTGACCGTTGAACGGTCGACTTTTGTTGGCGACGGCGGTAGCCGTCGCCAATGTAACTTATCTTGTTATTGGCGACGGCTTCAAAAGCCGTCGCCAATAAGTTTGGCTTAAAAACCCCTCGACGCCCTCCTTTCTTCCCCCCGCCGCTGACTCCCCCCGCTCTCTCTCTCTCTCTCTCTCTCTCTCTCTCTCTCTCGCGCACGATCTGCCGCCGCCGCCGGTCGTCGCCGCCGCCGGTCGCCGCCGTCGTTGCCGCCGCCGCCAGCATTTCTGCACCGTCGTCGCCGCCTCGTGAGGGGAGAGCTACGAGGAAGCCTCCGTGGGTGTCGCCGGCTCCGCCGCCGCCGCCTCCTTTGTGCCGGATTTAAACTCTACTTAGGGTTAATCGAACCTCCTTTGAGGTATACATCTTCAACAAACGAATTTTTGTTTAATTTTTTTCCTATACATCACAAAGCATATATGCAATAGATATGTGCCAAACATCGATCCCTAACAAATTAATAGGTTAGGACTTACTCAAACCAAATATGTAGCACCTTGATCACTTTAATTATTTAGGAGATAGAACAAAAGTAGATATGTGCATAGAGTTTCAATTAGATTATCACTAAGTTTAATACCGATTTTGCTAAAAAGTTAGATATTAAAAGGAAAACTAAGAGAATTTTTTTATGGGCTTAATGTGAAAATATAAACTTTTAGTTGTCACTTAATTTAACTTAATGCAATATCCTTAGAACTTAATTTTTTAAAATGATTACATTAAATGACCTAAATGACCTAAATGACCTAAATGACTTAAAATGAGTTAATTTTTTCTTAGATGTTTACATTACATGACATAAATGACATTAAATGACCTAAATGACATTAAATGACCTAAATAACCTAAAATGACTTAATTTTTTCTTAGTTTTCATGTCTAACTCTTCGTATGTGATAAAAATATTTAATTGGTATGTATAAACATTTATTGTCCAAAAACAAGTCTAATTTTGATCATTTTATCTCTTTTTCAGGAAACTTCAATCGAGATATACACTTGAGAGTTTCTTCTTTCGGTGGAGGTTCGGTTATATATTGATTTATTTATTAAATTAACATTTCTTCATTGTATTTCAATCTTTTAACAAATTAAGATGAGTAACTTAGACAAATCATGGATGCATATTCCTAATAGATTAGATTCTAGATATATTGAAGGGATCGAAGAATTTTTAAACTATTCTTTTCATGATTCTAGAATACAATTTAGACATGGACAACATAACGATCTAATACGGTGTCCTTGTAAAAAATGTTGTAATACATTTATTTTTAAAAGAAATGTTGTCAAAGAACACCTAATATGCAATGGTATATGGTTAAATTATCAAAAATGGATATGCCATGGTGAAATTGAAGTCAATATGATAAATGAGGACATTTCAATTTTAAATGAACCACAAGATAATTATGTAGATGATGAGGTAATGGAAATGTTACAAGATATTCAAAATAACGAATCTTCTATTCGACATAATGAGGAAGAACACAATGAAGATAATTTTCAATATTCCAAATTATTAAAAGATTCAAAACACCTCTATATGAAGGTGTTAAAAATGTATCTAAATTAAAATTTATATTAAAGTTGATTCAACTTAACTCCATTAATGGTCTCACTAGAAAATGTATGGATATGATATTATCTTTATTTAAGGAAGTCTTACCTAATGGGGCATGTGTTCCCGATAATTGGTATGAGCTTAAGAAATTAGTTAAGGAATTTGGACTTACTTATGAGAAAATTCATGCATGTAAAAATGATTGTATTCTATTTTGGAAAGAGAATAAAGATAAAAACGTTTGTCCATATTGTAACACCTCCAGATATAAAAATGATCCTAAAAATCAAAATAAAAAATAGCACAAAAAGTTTTACATTATTTTCCATTAGGAGTTAGGTTGCAGCGTTTATTCATATCATCCAATACGGCTAAGTGGAGCACATGGCACAGTCAATCACGATCATATCAATTGAGAGGTGAAATGCGACATCCCGCCGATTCTCCCGCTTGGAAAAGGGTGGATGAACTTTATCCGAAATTTGCGTTAGAGAAACGCAACATTCGGATTGGATTGGCTTCGTATGGCTTTAATCCATTTGATCAAATGTCTTCAAAATATAGTGTGTGGCCCGTTGTTACAATGGTGTACAACTTACCACCGTGGATGTGTATGAAAGCCACATACACAATGATATCATTATTAATACCCGGTCCGAGAGCTCCCGGAAATGATATTGATGTATTCTTACAACCATTGGTGGAAGAGCTAAAAGATTTGTGGGAGATTGGATTGAAGACTTATGACGCCGAAAAGAAAGAGATTTTCATAATGAAAGTCCTACTTTTTAGTACGATAAATGATTTTCCGGGATATGCAAATTTACCTGGATGGAGTACTAAAGGAAAATTGGCGTGTCCTATATGTAACGAAGAAACACATACCATTCGACTTACCCATAGTCGAAAACAATGCTACCTTGGTCATCGTCGGTTCTTACCAAGTAGCACATCGGTGGAGAAAGAACCAGGATAAGCATCTTTTTGATGGTCGACGATGTGTGAAGGGAGCACCAAAGATACTTACGGGATATGACCTATGGAGGCAACAAAAGGAGATGGACACTATTAGGTTCGGAAAACCGTTTAAGAAAGATTTAGAGAACTTAAGGAAAAATTTGTCAAAGAATAAAAATTGGAAGAAGAAGAGTATATTTTTTGAGAAACTCCCATATTGGTCATCTCTTATCATTCGGCACCATTTGGATGTCATGCATATTGAGAAGAATGTGTGCGACAATATATTAGAGATTTTTAACCTATCAAGAATTGACAAGGACAATTTGAACTCACGGAAAGATTTAGTAGATTTAAATATTCGTCCCGAGTTACATCCGTACGAGGGTTCATCAAAGTTTCCAGATGCAATTTATAAACTTAGCAACGATCAAAAGTCTAGAATACTTGAATTCATTAAGAATGTTCGAGTGCCGGATGGTTATTCGTCGAATTTTAGTAGATGTGTAGATTTAAGTGTCCGAACAATTAGTGGTTTAAAAAGTCATGATTGTCATGTGATGATGCAAATAATTATTCCTTTGGCATTTCAAGGAAACGTGCCGAAGGATGTACTGAGTCCTATTGTAGAGTTATGCCAGTATTTTAAGATCATCTCGCGCTAAGGTTTTGAACAAGAACATTTTGAGAGATTGGGAGACAAAGATTGCGGTAACATTGTGCAAGTTGGAACAAATTTTTCCACCATCATTCTTTGATGTAATGATTCACCTAGTTGTGCATTTGGCTTATGAGGCAAGAATGTCTGGACCAAGCTCAATACCGATGGATGTATCCAATTGAAAGATATTTAAAGAGGCTCAAAGATTATGTGGGCAACAAGGCGAGAGTTGAAGGTTCTATTGCCCAGGGCTACTTGGTTGAGGAGTGTACGCAGTTTATTTCAACATATATGCGTGATACGAGTGAATATAGTAGAGATCGGAACTATGACGGTGGTTCAGAAGAAGTTGATACGGATGATAGTTCAATATTCAAACCAATTGGTCGCCCTTTGAGATGCAGGCGTGTGCCTAAAATTTTGACGGAAAGAGAACAACAGTTAATACATGCATACGTGTTAAATCAAGTTGATGACATCGATTATTTTCGTCAATCTCATAGTGATGCTCTTAAAAATAGATCAACTACGGAAGAAAATTTCTTCGTGTGGTTCGTAACACACATTCAAGAGTTAAGAAATATAGGTTCTTCTAGATATACCAAGGAGCCGGAGATTTTATCACTCGATCCGTCGAGATTTGCCTCGTCATTAAACGGTTATATATGTAATGGATTTAGATTTCGAACATTGGAATCCGATTCAACCAAATCAACTCAACTAAGTGGTGTTATTGTAAATGACCATCTTCAATCTGGTTGTGACGGTTATTATGGACGAATATTAGATATAATTGAGATATCGTTCGATCGGAATAGCCGTTTAACACTTTTTGAATGTGAATGGTGGGATGTACATGATAATGATCGAGGTTTTAAGGTTAATGAATATGGTTTTATATCATTAAACACACAGAGAAGATTAGGAACGGATGAACCGTTTGCACTAGCAAGCCAAGTGGAACAAGTTTTTTATGTAAATGATAACTCTAATAAGGGATGGGTGTTACCAAGACGATCACTACCTCGTAACTATTACAACATTTCCTGAAATGAGAGTGAAGATGAAAACGAATCGTATCAAGAACAACTTATTAACGTACCTATAACATTTGGAGTAATCGACGAAGATGTACAACTTCAAGAAACTCAACCTATACAAATAGAAAGTTAATATAAAGCTCCAAGTTCCACAATCCGAAGCCGAATTGCCCGATCGGAACCCGGAACGGGCCTCGGATTGGGCAATCCGGCACGGATTGGCCAAAAAATCTAAGTTTCTCAATCCGAAGCCGAATTGCCCGATCGGAACCCGGAACGGGCCTCGGATTGGGCAATCCGGCCTCGGATTGGCCAAAAAATCTAAGTCCCACAATTCGAAGCCGGATTGCCCGATCAGAACCTGGAACGGGCCTCGGAATGGGCAATCCGCCCTCGGATTGGCCAAAAAATCTAAGTTTCTCAATCCGAACCCGGATTGCCCGACCGGAACCTTAACGGGCCTCGATTGGGCAATCCGCCTCGGATTGGCCAAAAATCTAAGTTTCTCAATCCGCCGGATTGCCCGACCGGAACCCGGAACGGTCTCGGATTGGGCAATCCGCCTCGGATTGGCCAAAATCTAAGTTTCTCAATCCGGCCGGATTGTCCGACCGGAACCCGAACGGGCCTCGGATTGGGCAATCCGCCTCGGATTGGCCAAAATCTAAGTTTCTCAATCCGGCCGGATTGCCCGACGGAACCCGAACGGGTCTCGGATTGGGCAATCCGCCTCGGATTGGCCAAAAAATCTAAGTTTCTCAATCCGCCGGATTGTCCGACCGGAACCCGGAACGGGCCTGATTGGGCAATCCGGCCTCGGATTGGCCAAAAATCTAAGTTTCTCAACTGCCGGATTGCCCGACGGAACCCGGAACGGGCCTGATTAGGCAATCCGGCCTCGGATTGGCCAAAAATCTAAGTTTCTCAATCCGCCGGATTGCCCGACGGAACCCGAACGGGTCTCGGATTGGGCAATCCGCCTCGGATTGGCCAAAAATCTAAGTTTCTCAATCCGCCGGATTGTCCGACCGGAACCCGGAACGGGCCTCGGATTGGGCAATCCGGCCTCGGATTGGCCAAAAATCTAAGTCCCTCAATCCGCCGGATTGCCCGACGGAACCGGAACGGGCCTCGGATTGGGCAATCCGCCTCGGATTGGCCAAAAAATCTAAGTTTCTCAATCCGAATCCGGATTGTCCGACGGAACCCGAACGGGCCTCGGATTGGGCAACCCGCCCTCGGATTGGCCAAAAAATCTAAGTTTCTCAATCCGACGCCGGATTGCTCGATCGGCACCCGGAACGGGGCCCGGATTGGGCAATCCGGCCTCGGATTGGCCAAAAAATCTAAGTCCTCAATCCGGCCGGATTGCCCGACCGGAACCTGGAACGGGCCTCGGATTGGGCAGTCCGGCCCCGGCTTGGCCAAAATCTAAGTTTCTCAACTGGCCGGATTGTCCGACGGAACCCGAACGGGCCTGATTGGGCAATCCGCCTCGGATTGGCTTAAAAATCTAAGTCCCTCAATCCGGCCGGATTGACTGACGGAACCGGAACGGGCCTCGGATTGGGCAATCCGGCCTCGGATTGGCCAAAATCTAAGTTTCTCAATCCGGCCGGATTGCCCGACGGAACCCGGAACGGGTCTCGGATTGGGCAATCCGGCCTGATTGGCCAAAAAATCTAAGTCCTCAATCCGCCGGATTGCCCGACGTAACCCGGAACGGGCCTCGGATTGGGCAATCCGGCCTCGGATTGGCCAAAAATCTAAGTTTCTCAATCCGAAGCCGGATTGCCCGACGGAACCCGAACGGGCCTCGGATTGGGCAATCCGGCCTCGGATTGGCCAAAAATCTAAGTCCCACAATCCGGCCGGATTGCGCGATCGGAACCCGGGACGGGCCCCGGATTGGGCAATCCGGCCTGGGATTGGGCAATCCGGCCTCGGATTCGCTAAAATTTTTTATTGCACAATTAGAAGCCGGGATTGCCGCCTAATATTTTTATGTGACAGATGAAGAGAATTTTCAAGAAAAGTCGTAGGACATCTCGGACTTCTACACCATCTCGAGGGCGGTGGACCTCGGGGTCAATCTCGTGCATCTAGGGATCGACCTCCCCCCTCCAGGGGTGTTGCTTCCGAGCCAGTTAGGGAGGCCCCCCATGAGCCTAGTCCATCTCGGACTCCTTCTCACCGGGTTACGACGACGCCTCCTACATGGTAGTAGTCCATCTTCCCATGCTTCAGGTAAATATTTGAATAAATGCTAGTAAAAAGTTTTCTTTAAAAATCTTCGTTGTCTAATTGTAATTTTTAATTTATACTTAACTAGCTACATCAGTTAGACGTGGGAGAGGTCCAGCAAAGGCCATCAGTGTGCGAACACTTGGCCCTGATGAGTCCTACAACGTCGTTCTAGTAGGAGGATCCGGCGTTGGATCACATGGACAAGAGTTTACCTCCTACTTAGGAGTTATGAACAGAGTTCATTGCGATTTGTGGGAGCATAATTACATGGCTCTACCGCAGGAGAAAAATGATGCCATATTCCGTGATTTAGAGGTAACATTCAAGTAGCTTCATCTTATTTAAATTTTGGTGAACTTTTTAATCACTTTTATATTAATGCAGCAACATTTTACCTTTGAGCGGAATCCTCAATCGGATGCACAGATATTAAGGCATATGGGAGATATGCAAAGAAAACAAAGAAATCATTTGAAAAGAAAGGTAAAATATAATTTAGAATGTAAATTCGAGATAACCAATTTTTTGTTAACAATATTTGTGTACAGTATTTTACAGACGATCAAATGAGGAAGCTCGTGCCAACATTTCTCCACAAAGGCAACGAGGAACAATGGCATCATATGTGTCATTTATGGAGTCAAGATGATGCTAGAGTAACTCAAAATTTTATTTCCTCTTATAATTAGATCCTATTCTTTTCATTTGCATTTTTTTAATGTTGTTTCATTTGTATATATATATGTAGGCATTGAGTGAAAAGAATGCCGGTAATAGGCGGCAATTAACAATGCAGTACTGAAGAGGTAGAACAAATATACACCAGCTACAAAGAGACTTCGAAAGTAGTCAAAACTTAAAAACTCATATTAGGTGATTCCTACTCTGTAATAACCTTTATCTTTTTTTTAAATTTTTTGTTAAGGTACGAAAAGAAGGTCGACCTCCAACTCGTCCGGAGGTATTCCGTATGAGTCAAACGCATGAAGAACTCGATGGAGCAACATTTGGGATAATGACCAAAGTCGTCTTATGATGGTAATTATTGATTATCATAACCTATTTTTCTTTATAATCCACAATTCATCACGGTAGGATTTTAATTTTTATTCATATTATTTATAGGAAAATATGCAAGGATTGATGAATCCCCCAGCATCTGAATCCTCGGATGCTGGGGTATCACAGCCTCCACTCACCGTGGAGGAAGCTTTCGTATCCGTGTTTGGTAGAGATCGACCAGGACGGATCCGATGTGGTGGGCGAGGTGAAACTCGCCACACTTGGTATGGTGAGTCAAGCGGAGGTGCTTCTAGCTCGACTCAAGAAGTTCGAGAGCTTAAAGATCAGGTGGCGAGGCAAGGTGAAATCAATGAACGTTATGAAGAACAAATAACTTCATTGAAACAACAATTGGACAACCAACAGAAATCATTCCAAGATAATTTCGATCGCCTCAATCTGATCATTGAAGGCTTGACTCAAAGGTTCCCGACTCCCCGATGTGCCATCCACATCGGGGCATCCTCCGCCTCAACAAACAAGAGGACAGAAATGGCGATGACGACGAGGACTACGAGGATGCCGAGGAGAGTGAAGATGATGATGAAGATGAAGATGAAGAAGATGAATAGATTAAGATGTATGTTTTACTCTCTATGAATGTTATTCATATGTATCAAAACATTTTGTGTATGAATGTGATTTTGAATATGGTATGTGAATATGAATTTAAATTTGGTGAATTTCAATTTTGGTATGTTAATGTGTGTTGTTTCATCCTAATTCGGTGTCCGTTCCGAGTTTGAAACGAGCAATCCGACACCGAAATTATTAATATAAATCAATTTTTGGATTGGTACATCCGATTTTAGATCTTTATGAAAGTTTCAAGAATGATTGATTTTCCGGATTGGATCGTATAATTGATCCAATCCGGCCAATCAAATTATTTTTTTTTCAGAAATTTATTATTGGCGACGGCTGTGTATAGCCGTCGCCAATAAAGTTATTTGGGACGGCTAAAGCCGTCCCTAATATTAAAAACAGCCGTCGCAAAACCAGAGAAAAATTCCGGAACCCGGTTTTATTTCTCTGGTATTGCGACGGCTGTTTTTAATATTCGGGACGGCTGTAGCCGTCGCCAATAACTTTATTGGCGACGGCTATACAGCCGTCGCAATACCAGAGTAAAAATTTCGGGAACGGGGGTGTGGGGTTTCTGCTTGCCATTTGCGACGGCTTATGTGGCCGTCGCAACTACATTTATTGGCGACGGCTGATTAGCCGTAGCCAATAAGATTATTTGAGACGGCTTAACCCGTCCCAAATAACTTCATCCGCCGTCTAATCTCCTTATCGTTTGCGACGGCTTAAGCCGTCGCCAGTAAAGTTATTGGCGACGGCTGTTTAAGCCGTCTCCAATAAATGGTCGTTTTGCTAATAACTTATGCGACGGCTTATGAGCCGTCGCCAATAAACGTACTAGGGACGGCTTAACAATAGCCGTCGCTAATATTATTGGCGACGGCGTTATTTGCGACGCGTTTGCGACGGCTTTGAAGCCGTCGCTAATATTTATTAGTGATGGCTTTTTGGTTTTTTGAGACGGCTTACAGTCGTCCCTAGTAACCTATTTTCTTGTAGTGTACTTTTATATATTTTAGATCTGGTGATAATTAATTGAGATCGCAAGACAATACATTTCTTATAAAAATGAAAATATGTGCGATCCATTTAAATAATGAATGCATTAATGACATATATGTTTTATCTAGAGGATAATTATATATATTATTGACATTACTATATTATGTATTATCTTTTCTCTTAACTGTTAAATTTATCAAGAGATGAATAGTTATCAATTATTACGAAACTAAATTTTTAGAAAGTAAAAATAAATAATTGATGAATTCAAAAGACGTTTAATTTTTTTAATAATCTCAACTAAAGGCAGTAGTGCATACATAGTCACTGTCCATGAGCAATCAAATGTCAAATTCTCTCTCATGTGATGTAAATGAATCTGTATATTCAATCCGGATCCATATCCGTTGATGCGGATGATATCTAATTATGAGATACCCATGAGAATAGATATCTAAATATGAATATTATTCGATTATTAACTGAAGCGAACACAAAAAGACATTTTTCCATTCCGAACAAATTTTTTAAATTATTTTATTTAAAAATATGGTTAAATATTCTATAATATATACTAGTAAACTTGGTTGACATTGATAAATATATAATAAAATTTTTATTTTAAAATTTTTATATTAATTAATGCATTATTAAGTCTATTAATTAAATAAAATCTAATTGAAATTTAAAACTCGATGTCATCCCATATACTCTAATTCTAGAGAATATTCTATTTTTAATATTCGATTTGCATTTATATCTGAGTCGTATGAATTATCCACGGCTTAGGGTCTACTTGGATACTTGTAAAATAAGTTGAATGCATCATTTTTGCCAAAAAAAAAAAGAAGAAGAAATTTGAATAGGATCTTCCCAAGTAATTTAATTTCGAGATTTTGGGGTCCAATAACCGAAGGAATAATGACAACACACAACATTAGACACCCACGTGATTTCTGCTGTTTTTTAAAATCCATTCGATATTTTTTATAACTGTTAAAGTATGATATAAATATCTTTTTAATCTAATTTAAAATAAAGAACTTATATTAAAAATTATCATAAGTTTAATATTTTATGTTTTAGCTACTCTCTGGAAGTAAAATTTAAAATATAATATACTATATTTTCAATAAACTATTATAAATATTTATCGTGAGATTCAAATTTCGGTCAGAAAGTGCATATTAAAAGGTTAAACAAGTTGAATAGAATTTACGAACAACCAACCAAATGACTAAATGACCGTGAACGTTTACTGGACAGTTATTTTGTTTTGCGCTGAATAACATAGTTAGTATTTTATATATTTTTAAAAAATATTTTATTTCGAATTTTCTTTTTACCGACCACAAAACGGGCATTTATTACATCCCTACTTCCCCGTCCGGCGGACGCACGGAGGCCGACCGTCCGGCGACGTTGGATAAAAGCGCTACCGCCGGACGCGGCGGCGGTGGCGGCCGGCCGTCACCGCCCACATAAAGCCCCGCCGCCGCACCAGCAGGCGGCGCTCGGCGAGCGAAGGGGGGACCGTCCGACGCGACGATGCGCCCACCACCGTTCATCTGTCGGCGGCGCCGCCGGCTGCCCGATAAACCCACCCCATATTCCATTATTACCAACCCAACGAGAAACTCGAATACCCGTAGTCGACGAGTGGCCGCCCGCAGAGTCACGGTGCTTTCGGTGCGGACCATAACACCGGTCAAAGACTCTTTATAAAATCAAAGATATAACGGGGGTGTTTGGTTGCACGATAATTTTTTGAACATTTTCGCGATAAAAAATTATATTAAAATAAAAAGTGAATCAACTCATGACATAAAATTATCATGTTTGGAGGGATGTGATTACAAAAAAGAGTAACTACCACACATGACCAAACAAAATGGGGGGACCACAAGAAAAAAAGAGAGGTGAGACCCTCTTTTTTTTGTTTAAGAAGAAAATTATTTTTAAAACATAAAATTGTCATGGTTACCAAACACCTTTTTTAACAGATTTTCTTATAATTTTTAAAAATTAAAACAAAAATCTTCGTTATCATACAACCAAACATCCCATAAACGTTGAGAAATTTTTTGACGTAAATTTGTGTGTTTATTTCTCCCCTTCTTTTCAAATTTTTTTTTCTAAGAACATATACGAAATTCATTCATTCGACTTTAAGGTGATACATATGATTTAATCTCGTTAGCTTTAGCACTGTGCCTAACGTTCAATTAGTTTTCTCTTTTCCTTAAATCAAAACCAGTAAAAACATGTATACATATTTAAATATACGTACCGTATTTTAATAGATATATTAAAATCAAATAAAAAGAGACTATCGATATTTGTGTATATTATTTTGATGAAATTTAATTTCAATTCCAGAAAATTTCAAAAAAAAACGAGGTTTAAATCATGCCGGTACCGGAACGAATCTGTTAGGAGTGTAGACGGAATTTAATGTTTTAAAATTTTAATTTGATTTCGATAAAAATCAATAAACTTGAAATTTATTCCGGTATGATATAAGGCAGCGGAATCGAAAGTAGTTCATCTCATTTTAGTTTATCCGATTTTAATAAACATTAAGTTTGTATAAGTAAAATTAATTAAAATTAAACTAAATAAATTATAAAATATGATATATAAATTATAAAATAGTAAAAATAAATTTAAAAAATACTATACCACAATCAGTAATTATACGTGTATTATCAACTTATTTCTTAATACAAATTAATATTTAATATATTTTTAAAAATTATAAAATTTTGTTTTTAATTTTGATGATAAATTTAAAATTGAATTAAAAATCAAAATTAAAATTTTTCACTTTTGTCGAAATTAAAATGATACTGTAATTCTGCTAGTGAACAGTTATTTACAGTCTCGGAATCTGCTCGTGGAACTTGACCGGACAGTTCAGCTCTGCTGCTATCCTCAGAATTACGCCTGTGCCTTTCATGTCCCCCCCTGCTCTGCCTGCCGGCCAGCTCCGGTCCGGCATCTACGTCGTTCCAGCCGACACGTGTCTGCCTGAGCCGGAACTCAGGCCTCGCCGACGTTGCCTCGCCGTGTAGTTTTTGCACATTACCCCTCTTTCTGTTTCGATTTTCTTTTCTGCCGGTGCCCCCCTCTGGCAATGCACGTGTGACCCCCCCTGGCAGGCTGGCACCCGTAGACAGGAGTCTGATGGCGTGCAGGCCACACAGCTTCCGCGCTCCTCCCCGCTGTTTCGGCGGACGACGTGAGCGGTCCCCACCTGCGCTCCTGCGCGGCGCTGCGCATACGTGTCAGACCCAAGACGGGGATCTGCCGGGTATCGCGTGTACAACATAACCCGGTGTCGGCACTCCGATTCCTGACGGCGTAGGCGGTGACCGGAACCACTGGCTGCCTGCCGGAAGAGGAAGGAGGCGGTGACCGCCTCCACCGTACAATCGCGGGATAAAACCACCGCCCTCCGTTTAATGAGCCTCCCCCCCCTTCTCCGCCTCCACTCGCACGCCCGCCTTTATGGCCGTCACCGCAACCGGCGTAATCAAACAGATTATTTATCCTTTCCTAACGTTTTCTTTAAAAATAATAAAAAAGAAATCCGCTGTCGGATGGAACGAAGACCGTCGCTTCGGCTATTTATACCTCCTCCTCCCCCGTCCTCGACAGGCGCATCTCTCTCTCTCTCGAGCTCGAGCTCGACGGCAGTGCCCGGAGGAATGGCAGTGGAGGCTCCGCGCATGAGGAAGGACGTGATGCTCAGCGGGGAGAAGGGGCGGTCGACGATGACCGCCACGGGGTTGGGAGTGGTCGCAGCCTCCGCGGCGGCGCAGGAGGGGGAGGCACGCTTCAGAGGCGTCCGGAAGCGCCCCTGGGGACGCTTCGCGGCGGAGATCCGCGACCCGTGGACGAAAACTAGGAAATGGCTCGGCACCTTCGACACGGCGGAGGAGGCGGCCCGGGCGTACGACGAGGCGGCGCGCAGCCTCCGCGGCCCCAAGGCCAAGACCAACTTCGGCCGCAGCACCTGCGACGAGGCGCCGTCGCCCGCAGCCCCCACGCTGTCCCTCTCTTCGTCCTTCTCGTCCGGCTCCCCAACGCCCCCGCGCCTGCAGGTCCCGCAGCCCTGGCGGTCCGTCGGGATCGTCGGCGGCGGGGGCGACGTCCGTAACCTCTTCGCCCGGGGAGCGGCCTCCTGGTGTACCGAGTTCCCCGCGTACCGGTTCGACTCGGCGGGGGTGGTGCTGGGCGGTGATCGGAGGACGGTGGCGCTGGGCATGGGGCTGGCGCGGAAGAGGCCGCACGTCGACGCGGAGCCGAAGCGCCACCCGGAGCAGCGGCTACTGCAGAAGCTGGCCGGCGAGAAGAAACGCCCTCTCGCCTTCGACCTCAACCAGCCCGCTCCGCCGTTGTGATTCACGCAACATCCCGGCTGGGCCCCCCCCTTCCTCCCTACCCGATCTCCATCCTTGTGTTGAATTCCGTTCGTCCTTTCCGATCTGATGTACAGTTTTGGCGATGGATGGAAAATCTACTCTAATTTCAGCTATTGCAGAATCCAAACCTCCATGTCTATTGCTCCGAAACTAGGGTTTCTCTGCAGCAGCCGGCAGGTAGCCCGGCTGCGCGGCCAATCGTCGAACACCATGTCTACCTCGCGAGGGGCGAGAGGAAGGCAGCGGCGGTACGTGTTTCCGTGGGTCGCTCTCGTAATCCGGCGCGCGTGAGCGGGAGAAACCGGGGGGGGCACCGCCGTGCCGACACCTGTGTCTGGACGTACGTGGATGTCGGAAATGCCCCCCCTCCCCAGGCGGCGCGCGATTGCCGGCGGTCGCCGTGACGGCAGATCGAGCCTTCATTTGTAATTAAAGAAAACAGGATAGCGCCGAAGCTACCGCACACGCGGCAGCGGCGGCCGTCTGTGCTCCCCCGCGCGTCGGATTTGCTCCGCCGCCGCGCAGAAAGCGCAACCGCCGCCGGGGGCCCTCGCGGAGCCCCCACCCCCCATCGACGCGGCGGCTACGCTTGCCGAAGCCGGCACCCACCCACCGCTCGGTCTCGATTCCCGCTCCCGGGGCCCGGATGGAGCGGCGCCCACCGCAGCCGTCGGCGGGCTGCGGACATTATGACGCCTGCCATGCCTTTCGCCATTACTTTATCGTCGGGGGAGCGGCGGCTCACCCGGAATTCCCGCCGAGTCAAACGAGAGGTGGATTGACCGAGTCTCGTGGGCGGCGGATCGGGGGCGGCGTGCCTTTATGAGCACGTAATCCGGGGCTGACGGCGGACCGCCTCGGCGCGTGGATGATCGCACCGCCGGCTGCTGACACGTGGCGGTGGAGGGGCGGATCGGCACGGTCGATTGTGCTGCTTCGCCGCCGTCGGCGTTGCAGCGCCGCTGTCTGCATCTGACAGCTCCACGTGAAGGAATGAGCGCGATGGTGGTCGGCTGCAGCGACGGTCTGTCTCGGTGATTTTTTTATTGATTTTTTATGATATTAATTTTTTAATTTATAGTACAAATAAGATACGAAATATAATATCTTGTATTAATTTTGTTATAAATACTGTATTTTGATATTGTACGTCACTTTTGATGCTCTGACCGAAAATCGTATGTTTACTTTTTCGTCATCCATTTACGATATGTTCGTTTTGTAGTTTTAGAAAAATGACAGAAATTATCTAAAGCGTGGATGACTTTAATTAGATGAAATAATTAGAGACTAGAATTGCAAACTAAATTGATTCATAAAATCACTTGACTAATAAATATTAATGAAAGGCTGCAGTTACAAATAAAATTTTAAATTTTAAATTTTTAACACTTAAATTCTAGTATATCTTTGTTAGAGCGTTAAAAATGATATTATATCAATTTTGACATAAATATTTATAGATAAAAAGTATCAATAACAATTGACACTAGTAAATATTCTTATATATTACAATTCATGTTTTATTTATATTTTAGGTTTATATTAATAGATACACCATTATTTATATCAATATCAAATTTTGTCATCAAATAGGCTCTCTGTGTGCTAGAATTGAAAGAGTTTTAAAAAACCTCAAATGGTCCGAACGGTGGGCCAGAAAATGTGGCCAATTTGATTCTCCGTAAAAGTAAAACCAATGAAATTGTTTTTCATGGAATACCTTTTTCAAGGAAATCGAAAATAATATTTGCCATTTGGTTCCTTGTAATTCATCAACCTTGAAAATATTTTCGATCATTTGGTTGTTCGTAAATTATTTTCCCGAAAATATTTTCGGTCATTTGATTGTCCGTAAATCTATTTCAATAATTTCATATCTTAAATTTTGATATAAAAAGAATTCTAAAATAATAAAAAATACTTAAAAAGTAATTTTTATAACAATTAACTAAAATATCCAATATTATAAATTTTATATAATACGACACTATCTTAAAAAAAATCATAAGTTGTTATTTTATAATTTAAAATGTATCAATAATTAAAGTAAAAAATATTTTACGTTTTAAAGCTTAAATTGAGCCTAAGAAAATTCATTGAAATTAAACCGATGACAAACCCTACCATCTATTGATCCTAAGAACATAATATTTAATTAAAATGAAATAACTAACTACTATAAAGCTAACTTATGACCTTTCAAAAGCATAATAATAGTATGTACATCGTATAGGTACAACCTAACCAAGGCCTTGTTTCAAATTTGGAGAACATAAAGTAGAGATAAGCATAGTTAGAAGATAGTCATTTGCTCTATCAAGCAACACGCAGTTAACTACTTTGGCAAATGAGATAAACATCTTACATATTAAAAGTCAGAGCAAAGATAGAAAGCTGAAAAAATTTCAGTCTACTACTTAACTTTGAAACTCAAATACAACTTAAGTCAAAAATATGCAATCAAATACAACTTGAGTCAAAAATATAGCAATTGAAACTTCTACCTGATTGCACGATCATCCGTAACAACAAAATTTTCAACCTCACAAATGTTCTCAAATACAATTGAGTCAAAATTATAGTCAAACCATCCATGTGAAATAAGCCAAACAAGGCATTAACTTGGTATCACATTTATGCAACATAGGTTTCGCAAATACAGCCAAAAAGTTTGAAAATATTTTGCATGGGTGATGGGTGCCAATGTTCTCATAAACAAAATATTTGTCAAACCGAAAAATTTTTCACGTAGATCAGTTTAGGATTGCTATTTTAGTCTAATGCAATTGCTTCGCAGAATACATCTATCTCAAGGAGACTTTATAAGAAAATTGATTAGAGTTTCAAGTTTCAACAACTACATCCGATTTGGAACATCAAAGATAGTAAATAAGTTAGTACAACAAGATTCCAAATTGATCCAAATTAATCAAATATTGTTACATTCTTGGTTAATTCTGAACAGATTGATTTTCGGATTCAAACATTAGATTTTTTAATAGAAACTAACAATTTTACAAGTAATGCTATGCATAAGGTTATGCTTTAAATTTCAGACCGATGTATCAAACCTTAAATCCTAACCAATACAAACAAAAAGAAAATCACCAGAATTAAAATCTGATTTGAATTCCAATATAAGATTTCAAATACTAACCCAGTATTTTGTTTTGTTTTTCTTCTCATCAACTGACCATCAGACTAGTCATTTACTGACATACCCATCACCATAATGATCAACTTTCTCACATGCAAGGTGGAATTCCACCTTTGCACGTGTATGGGTCATATATAGAAGATTAAACCCACATTGTGGCTCTCTATCTCTCTCTCAAAAAAAAAAAAAACTAAAACAGTACCATCACAAAATTAAACCCACACTTCTTCTGGACTCTTCTTCATAAACTTGAGATGCCCTTACATTTGAATTTAAACTAGTATTGTATATATAAAAAATGGAAGAACCCTAGCTAATTGCACCTGATAAATATATATAGTCTTCAAGACTTAAAAAACAAGAAAATATATATAATTGCATAAAAAACACACTGACTAGACAAGGGAGAACAATAGAGAATACAAACACAAAAATGTAAACAAATTAAGGGGTAATGTTATCTCCATCAGCAGGATCACCAATGAGACATTACGGAGTAGAGATGTGCAGGGTGTGATCATTTTTTCACTCTCAAATATTATTTTAGCTAATTAACCTCAAGCTATATATTTTAGTTTATGTGTGATCGAACAAACAGGAGACAGAAAATAAAAAAACAAATTATGGACAACACTGGAGCTCTAAATTTTAAACAGAAAAAAGAAGAAAAATTACATGGTTTTTATACTTCTGCATCCATCCACCCCTACATCCATCCACTGATCACCCAGCTTCAAAACTATGGTTTTTATACTTCTGCTGGTGGGCACAGACTACAAATTACGTGCACATTTCCTTTTCTGACAGTGTTTGTGTCTAATCCAGGTTGAGTTTGTGTAAACTACTAGCTAGTTTATATACAACCGTTACTCCGAGGTCGAGGCCATCTCCACAGATTGTAGATTGAGAGGCAAGCATAATGTGGAATCCATGGACCTAGCTATTAGATTATGGGCATCCTCCATACTCAGATCGTGAAGGAATTCACTCCTGCATGTTAAGGTATTCAGATTATGAACCTAGCTATTATTTATGACTGTATGTATTAAGAATCAAACGGTACCTAATAAGAAATTAGCCAGCTCGTTGAGATGCCCCCATTTCTACATGGCAGGAGTGGCCAACAGCTGTGATATAAACCAAGATGCAGGACAACTGTGCGTGGAAGATGGAAGCAATAGTTTTTGAGTGCCAAAATTTTAATTGGCGACGGCCATGAAGAACACAGACACATACATAAATATATGAATGTTGCCGGATGCGGAACGTAAAATTAAAATAGAATCCTGTTGGCACTTGGCTGTCATGAATCAGAGGAATATTTGAATGCATCTGTGAAGAAGGAAGGATTTCTCACTCTTTGGAAGGGTCTTGACCTCGTCGAACAATATCGGTGATGTCGAAGGGTTGAGCCCCCGAAAACAGCATCCGCGGATGAGGGGGGGTTTCGAAACCCTCGTTCGGCTGGCTGGCTAGCATCAGCGGCCCCCTCGTTCGGCTGGCGTCTGCAGCCCCTCATTCGGCCTGCGTTCGCGTCGAGCTCGTCGAGCTTTCCTCCTCGTCGCCTCCTGGCCGCTCAGTCTGTCATCGAAAAGGCTCGACCCTCCGCGGAAAACCCTCGGTCCCTCGTAGAAAGGCCCTCCTCGAAAAATGGCGCCGGCTCAAATTTTTCAGACACCAAATTCTCTTGATAAGACAGTCAAGGGATCAAGTTTTCCATTGACCTTCCATTTTATGGATAAACAAATAACGTGATGTAAAAAAAATCGGGAAAACTTACTCATGCAGCCGGTTTTACAACTAAACAAACAGACCCTAAATCAAACATGGTCAACAGGGTTGAAAATGGAGAGTGGATAAGATATTTTCGTATTTGTACTATTTAGCTAAACATATAATTCATATCTGGTCCAAGTTGGATATGGATTTGATGTTCTTTGGATTTAGAGTGGATATGGATAATATTTGATTCAAAATTTTAATTAAATTTTATTTGATTAATATGTTTAACAATATATAAATATGTATAAATAAATTTTAAAATATAAAACTTAAAATATATTTATTATTGTAAACCAAGGATATTGGCATATATTAGAGAATATTTAAATATATGTTAAAAAAAAAATTTTAATATATAATTACATAAATTATAAACACATTATAAAAATTTATATTCGAAGTGGATCTTAAATGGAGCGGAGTTGATATCTTGTAATGAGATAATATCTACATAAATAGATACGAATCTAGAGTAGATCTAGATTTTATACATCTATTTACAACTCCCTGTCGACTCTGAAAATTCGACGGGGTCCTCTCCTTTTCAGGGAAGTCCGTGAACCCAGATCGTCACCTCAAGAGGGGATGAGAAAAGAAAGGAATAAAACTCGGAAAGCAACTCTCACCTTGGTCCCACACTCACATTGATCCCCGAACTTTCATCCCTTGGCGTCGCTCGATCACCAAAGAGACGGTTCGGGTCATGTGGGAGGAGGGTGAGAAGAAATAAACGTGGTCTCCAGGAACCGTGGATTCCTATTTATAGAATTAAAATGACCGTGTGTACCTTAGCGTGAAGAATGTGAGTTAAAGCTTCACCTTCTTCGGCCGACCGATGAAGAAGAGTCCTCAACGTGGTGGGTGCTTGATATTCTGTGCAACTAGACAAACAAACAAGTGAAATAGACAATTAGAACTAGACAAAGTGGAGTATATGTAAAGAGAATGACATAAAAAAAGACACACAATTGACTAGAAACTGACCGGATTCGGGTTATCTCTAACCCCCTTTTTTTATTTTCGGATTAACAGAGTAAAAGTAATGCAAAAAAATTTAAAAAAATGATAGGAGGATGGAGAATCACTAAACAAAGAGATAGGAAAAAGAACTGAAAGATTCTGAGTTGAATAGAGAAAGATATAGCCAAATCTGTGTTGTCGAAAAAGCCGAGCAGCAGTGCAGGATCTGCCAGGCGCGACTTTGCTTCTGCGCTCGTCACGACCAGCCCCGACCTAGGAATCAAGTTCCGTCGATTGCAAACTCAAGAAGACTTAGAGAGGAAGAACTTTGATGAAGAGAGCACTGGCAGAAGACGTCCACACACTGCTGTAGAGGCCAAGGAAGAGAGACTTGGCAGATCACCTGTAGAACAGCCTTCCTCTCTCTTGAACCGACTTTTCTCTCTCTAAAAACTCGAAATTCTCTCTCTAAAAATCACAAAATCGATTCAGGAGGGTGGTTGGACGCCTTGAGATGCCTGGGGGGTCGTGCTCATGCCTTTGGAACGACCGGAATCAGAGTTAATTTATAGGAGAACGAACGGCGTTATCCGGGCTAAAAAATAGGGGCCTTGCGCCCCACCCCTGGGCGCATGCGCCCTGGTGCAGGGCGCATGCGCCCCACTGAGGGGCGCATGTGCCCCCCAGTGAGGGCGCATGGGCACAAATCCCGAAAAATGAGGCCTTATCCGATCGACGGTTCAGTGGTAGAGTCCCGGTGAAAAACTGGGTCCCTCGTGCCTCAAAGGTGGGGTGCATGTGCCCTCAAGTGAGGGCACAAGGTCACGTGCCTCACTGGTAGGGCGCATGGGCACGTGCGCTGGGTCCCGGGCGCATGTGACCAGGAACCCGGGCGCATGGGACTGGTTTTGCGCGTTCTTCTTCCGGAAGCCATTGCGAACACTCCCGAACTCGGAATTCGATGCCGTTTGTTGCGTTGGAAAGATAACAGGCCGAAAAAGCTTTTCTATAGTATCGGATTAGCCATCCCACCTTCCAAAACTTCAGAATTTTATCCGGAAGTTAGGGCTGTGAACAGAAGATCCGATACAGGTCAAAATGACTCCGACGGCAAACCGGAAAGGCACGGTATGCAACAAAACTTGTTCGGGGTGTGTTTATGACCATAACCTTCAATGCATGATCATTAGGCATTGGTAATTCAGCCAACTTCCGTGTTTACACGATATACGTGTGACTTTCGCTCGGAAATTACAGCTTTTTGCGGAAAACATCGGAAAACATCCGATTTCGTTCGGCGAAGCTCCAAATAAACTTTAAAAGACCCGGCATCATTATAAGGTCAATCATACATGTTACCCTATAAAACATGAGTTTTATGCTCTGAATTAGGCGAATTTGGCGTGTCTACACTCCCTACCTAATGGTCAAATCGGCTTGGAATATCAAGTTAGTCTGTCATGCTATGCAATTCATATGTGGATAGAATTTTCTCAGTTAGCTTGTATTCGGAGGTTATAACGATGTGAACATGTGGCACATTGAGTCCTTGGTTATGTATATGGTGGCTTGACGCCTACGTGCTTAGGTAGAATCCTATTCAGTAGAATCTTTTTGTTGTCCAATTGGGCCAAGTGGCACTTTAAAGTTGACGTGTCCCTGGATAGTGTCCCTGCTTAAGGCTCTTTCAGTGCATCCCACTTCTCCTCTCTGAGAAACCCGTGTTGGAGGGGAGGGTGACAAACAAGTGTCCTCTTGTCAAGTCCAGGTCATGATGGTATTCTCATTTCTTGAAGATGAATCTTGTTGGCTTTCATTGTGTCCCTTTATTGATGCAACAGTGAGAGATTCAAACATGTTTTATCCCTAGTGGTGACATGCGTTTGATTGATGGCAGTTCCTTTATTTTATACAATGCTCGTCATTGTCACCCTCAAATTCAGGCTTTCTCGCCATGATTTCTTATTTGTCTCCAACTACTTACGATAAAGGACAAACTTTTCAGCACTGAAGATGATGGGTAGGAGTGCCAAACAACCATTGCATTGTGAAGGGCGAGTTGGATTTGCCAACCCGACATGAAGGTTGTGGAGGATGTTGTCCTGGAGATGCATTATTTTGCCAAGCTATGCACCATGTGCGCATGATGTATCTTTAGTTTATGTCCTTTCGGGTGTTACCCATGTTCCTTTCATGGTAGCTAGGTCAGGTAGTGTAATGTTTTATTTGTTGCTCTTGGAGTAGAGTTCTCTATGAGATATTTATGCAAGAACAATGTTATGCAAAGCCAAGAAATTTCTAGTATCATTTATAAAAGACATATATACTTACAACAAAGAAGCACCTTAAGTCATCAAGCCGTGGATGTTCTTTAACTAAGATGTTTTAGCTATTAGGATTGATGACATGCATAGATCAAAGTGTTCTAAACACAAGGCACGGGTGACTTCAAGGCAAGATGTGTACTAACCAAACATAGAACAAAATTTTTGACTTTCGTCATGTAAAGGTGCTTGCATGATCCATGTTTTGATGTTTTTAGGAGGCTTTCATGCTTTTTGATGTTTTTGGATCTTTCCTTTTTTTCACAATTATTTTATTTTTATTAATCATTTTATATACATAAGATGAAATTCAAAATTCATTTTGCAACCATGCTTTCTCTCTTGCTTGCGTCTCCGTTGCGGTGGCACCTCTAAATATTCTTCGACGTCCAACACTCCATACACTCACAAAGGTAAGATTTTGACCCTACAAAATTGTAGATTGTCTGTTCCTCTTCCATTTCAGGTAAATTTCTACGATTTTCAAAGAGTTTTGGTTGATCAAAGTTGGGTTTAAAGCACCGCCGACAAATGTGTCTTGTCACCTGGACACGTCAAAGGAAAGACTTGTACACTTGGCAAGATATTTCAGGCCAATACTCTTTAAACAACATGTCTGGTCTTCAAGGCTCACACGTATAGTTAATGAGATGTGTGACTCCATGATTTGGCGGGAATAGCTAGGGCCCACAATATTAATGCATTTAGACCACAAGATGCAAGATTATGGTCAATAGAGAAAGAGAGATTTGTCTTTCGTGCCCATGCATCCAATTAGCTTGTCGCGTGCAAGGATTGCCATCTCAGATCTAAACTTCGTCTCGGGGGGGTGAAAGAGAAGAGATCTCGGAGAGATCTCGGAAAAATCTCGGGAGATCGGATCTCGGATCAAAATGTATATATGTATGAAATATAACATAATATCTTATAAAAATAGGAGTACATAAATGAATTTACATGAAAATATATAACACATTTTGTATATCAACTGTGTGAATGAACAATTACAAAGCACTTTCAATACCAAAAAGATGATCTTTGTGCTTCTAAAATATTTAAACTTGTATACAATCGTATTTAAATATTAATATGGTATTAAATTTGTAACATATTTTCATGTGATAGTATAAGTGATAGTGAAATATATTAAATGTGTTTACATTATCATAAACAGGACGTAGAGTAGTCATAGATCGACCGAGAAAAATTCTTTATAGACCAATCTACACGGGGTGAGATCTCGGCGATCTCGTATCTCGGCCCCTTGGAGAGACCGAGATTCTCGCGAGATCTCGCGAGATCTCGGAGAGATGGAAAACCATGGTCGCGTGCATCTTGAATGAGAGCTGCGGTTATTGTGCGAAGCATGCATCTTATTGAGGGGATGTGTGCCTTCAAACTAGGCCCAATCAATGAGGCATCTTGCACATAGGATGCTCATGTTTGCTAGTTGGGATGCTTTAATCATCTAGATCCCAATAGTTTATTCTTATGAGTTATTTCATTGAATGCCATCTAACTAAGATGTGTAAACTTTGTATGGATGGCCAAAATGCAGCATGTCTTCCACGGGAGTTTGGGGAGCTCTACCTCCTTGACAACTAGCTCTTCATCAGGTGCCTCCTCCTCTGGCTCAACCACATAGTTGAGAGAGTTGGAGGACGAGGTCCCATGGTTAGATCTTGAGGTAACAAGGCCATCGGAGGAGGCCCATGCAAAGTAGAAGCCTCAAGAGGAAGTTAACATTGGGCAATCTTCTGAGGAGTTTGCTCATTCCGGCTTTGGGGTAAGAATTTCAAAGCTATAATGGATGTATATTAACAATGGCATGCCTTTTTGGTGTGGGGGATGCTAAAGTCGTGCATTTCCTAGGAGCTAGTGAGGTGCACGTACTTCGGCCTCCTTGCTTTTCAAAGAGGGAGGTTAGATGAGATAGGTTTTGGTGTGCTCTTACGCTACAAGCTCTTCTTGGAAAATCTAATCCTTCTCTAGGTCCTCAAGGAGAGGTGAGACACCACCTCCTGGTCTTTCTTGCTTCCATGGGGGCATATAGTGCCCACCTTGAAGGATCTCACTTGGATCACAGGCCTATGGATATATGAGGGGCAAGTGATGGGCAAGACATATGGCTGCTACAAGGACTAGCTGCAAGAGCTCCTTAGCCATTGCCAAAAGATCTACCCTAGAGAGCCTATACATGCACTGGGCCACATGGAGTCTGGAACTGCGGGTTCCAAATGATAATAGAAATGAAAATATTGACCAACGTACTTTAAAGAGGAGATATGCTCAGTGGGTTTCAACTTCCTTCTTTTTGCTTGGTAGAGAAGGAGCTCAATATGTTCCTTTTGTTCAATCCAGTTGGTGTGGCATGTAACTTACTCCAACCAGCTTTTTCTAAAATGTTCAAAAGAAAATAAAAACACAAAGTGAAAGTAACATTAGAATTAAAAAGTGTGTAGTAACATGATCGAAATGAACATAACAAGACAAAAGGTTAAGAAATGACTATATTGAGACTATATTCCAATCTCTATTTGGGACGATTAAAAGATGTATGAAGATGCAAATAAATGTTCAAATGTATGATAAACAATATTAAAATGCAAGCAAAAGTTAAAGAGAGGGGTAGGGGATTAATGACAAGGAGATAAGATCCCCGAGTAAGGCTTGGTCGATACTACCAAGAGCCCTTATATTAATTGCAAATGAGGATGGGCGCATGGGCTTGGTAGTAGCATGGGTAGAATGATTGGATTGATGGGAATCGAGAGTAGATAGTGATAAGGAGGTGAAGGATTGGAGCAAGGTTTGGTAGAGTAGGTTTGCAGGCCTAATGGTGATTGAGATAAGAGGTGGGCTTGCAGGCCCAGAAGAGAAAAAGAATGGGCTTGCACGGCTAAGTGAATTGAAGAGAGTTCAAACTTGTGTCACAGTAGTGAAGAAAAAAATTAGGCCCGTTGGCTTGTGGATGAAGTAGGGTGAACTCGAGAGTCCAAAAATGTCAAAGGGGCCTAGGGTGAACTCGAGAGGGTGGAGGCCCTTGTACTAGTGATTCAGGTTGAACGAACTTGGTTAATAGGGTGGTCTCCTTATGGTCCAACACTGAACAAACCCTATAATGCATGGTTCCCCATTCAATACCTCATCATAGGTTAAAAATAATTGAAGAAAGGTAGAAGACATCTTTTTCAAGGTCAATTATTCACTTTCTTTGGCTTGACTGGGTATCGATGTTATTTTGCTTCTCTTTCTCAGCTATCTAGATTATTTCCCCTTTGATGAAGCATCGATCTTGACTTGTAGCAGTTTCCTTGTTGTATTCCAGACCTATTCTTGGTTGTAGCCCTTTGGTTGATACCGGTTCAATAATCTTTTGGAGATCTTTGCCAAAGTCTCGTAATGGTTGATAACCAATGTCTATCATCATTTTCAAGGTGACATTCACACCCACTGCTTTCTTCTTTCTCCAGCATTGTTTAAGTTGTCCCTTTAGTCTTGGTAGTTGAGACAATATATATATGAGCAGTGGTTGATTTGACAATCCAACATTCTCTAGCTAGGGAAGTCTTGTGAGAAAAATTGATAAACTGATTATTTGTGGGGGCAACTGCACCAAATATTTTCGTGTAAAACCTCTCCAAAATGACATTGTATGTCGAGTTGATTTCCAACATATGAAAATCAACCGTAACTATTCGTAGTTTGAGTACGACGTAGAGTGTTATTTGCCCATAAGTCAGCTACCTAGAATTATCATAAGCAATCACTGTTATACGAGATAGTTTGATCCCATCTTAGTAGTCAAGAAAATTAAAAGTTTTATAAAATTTTGATACTAATAATTATTTATATTTATAAATATGTATCTAAGAGGTTTGAAAGTCTTCAAAAACATTGAAATGACTAAACATCTCTATTTAAAATTCCTCCTAAATGTTATAATTAGGGCACTTTAACTTTTTACGTAATAATATTTTTTTCTGAAGATACAGGAAGAGCCGAAGAGAACTAGTTATTAAATGTGACATTTTTGTTGTATAAAGTAAAAATATTAAACTAATGATATTTTGGAGATTATACATAATAAAAAATAACAAAGGACAAATAAAATTTTGATTTTGTAAAAGTATCAAAATATAGTAACCGATAATTAATGTCAAACTGATCTCAAATAAATAAAAAAAAGTTAAACCTTCCTCCATTCTGAGAATGTGAGAGATCCGAGCATCTTCATCGTCCACGTGTTATATGCGTCATACGTATGATCATTGCACGTGTCATCTAGCCTCCTTTACGTGACGTTGCATACAGCTTTAGCCCCTTCTACGGCTAATCAGTCATCATCCCCATCTCTCCCCCTCTCTCTCTCTCTCTCTCAATTCTCAAGGCCTGCAGCGATGGGGTTGACGCGGGTCTCTTGTGTCTCCGGCGTGAAGAGCTCCATCTCTTGCCGCTCGCCCGGCAAGAGACTCTGGCAGCCGTTCGCCCTCCCGTTCACTACTTCGTCTCGAGCTGCCGCGAGTAGTGCGGCCGGCGGAAACCCTGCCCCCTCCCGGCCACCGAAGCTGTTCTCCGGGATCGAATCCGCGACGGCGCCGCCGGATACCGAGCCTTCCCCGGGTGTCGACGGGCCTCCCGGAGGTCCCGACGCTGGCCTTCCTGGGCAGCAGCCGAGCCCGGCGCCTCCCGGAAGAGAGTTCGTCCCACCGCCACCCGACGCCCCGGCGCCGGAGTCGCCCTCCGACCCTACGCCGCCGGAGATGCCGCCGCCTCTGTGGCCACCGGAGGACACGCCCCCGGGCTTCATGTACTTCTAAAGGTTTAGGTCTCCTTCCGCGCAGCTGCCGGCTGCAACAGGCAGGTACGTATATATAATAGCTAGTTAATTTCCCAAGCTTGTAGAAGAATGTCCCAGTGCATGTTTAGGGTTTCCTCCCGAGCATCCTCTCCTTTGCCCCCAACAGAGATATGTGCGCGCTGTCGAGAGTAATCTGGTATTGTAAAATAGTTTGTGAATATATATACATATATATATATATATGTGTGTATAGTTGTGGTGCCTATGTTAGTTATTAGGGTCCGTTTGGTATCAGAGTACGTATTTGGGGAGTAAACCTGATTTATCTCTTAATTTTGGGTACAGATGGATCAAGTTTATCTCCGAATTAATCTTGTAGTCCTTAGATTTTTAGTCGGATGGTAAATGATATCGTGTGATCTGGGTTCGCAGCTGCATAGACTAGCTGATCGTTTAAAATGATCCGCGTCCTGGTTACTCTCCATCAGAGTCCAGATAATCAATCAGACGGAACAAGAGTTTGGGTCTAGGGATTAATTAATATTCCCGGTATTTTTTTTCTAATTATTGCATTCATTGCAAATTAAATTGGTGGATCGTGATATTGTTCAAGTAATGGATCTTGGGTGGCGGTTGTTTTGACTTAATATAATGTTAAAATTTTAATTTCATCTCCAACCTTCTGTCAAACACACAATTTTATGAGGTGTTTGGTTGCGTGATAATAGGAATTTTTATTTTAATTTTAAAAAATTTGAGAAAACTTGTTAAAAAAAGTGCTTGGCGACCATCATAATTTTATGTTTTGAAAATAAAATTTTTCTTAAATAAAAAAGAGGAACTCATCTCTTTCTTTTTTTTCTCGTGGGCCTCCCATTTTGTTTGATCAAGTATGATAGTTAGTCTTTTTTGGTTATCACATTTTTTTTTGGTTATCACATCCCTTCAAACATGATAATTTCATGTCATGAGTTGGTTCATTTCTCTATTTTAATACAATTTTTTATCATGAAAATGTACAAAAAAAAATTATGTTGCAACCAAACACTTATTAACTATGTATTTTTGAAAATGAAAAAAATAAAGAATCACTTAAAATTAAGTGATTTATTAAGAACTTACTATTATATTCGATAAGGTCCGAATGGTCTCAATGTCTTCAACCAAATTTAGAGGTTAGACATTCTGGTTTGTGTCTTGGCTCAAATGATCTCTAACCGTCGATGTGAGAGTTAGGCATTCAAATGGTTTGATAAAATATTTAGATACAATGTAATTTCTTAAAAATTACTTAATTTTAAATGAGCCAGTGTAATTTTTATTTTAATAAAATTTTATGTTTTACGAGAGAGAAATTAAGATTTCAGATATTCATTAATTAAGTGAAATGAAATGTTATTTTAAGCCAAATCAAAGCCGTCCGTTCAAGGACTTCATAAAGTTGTTGAAGGGTGATTTTGTAAACTCTTAGTCTGTCTTAACTAATTTAGTGTATGATATCCGATTGCAAAGTATCCGCCCAAGTGGACATGGACACGACTGTTAATTGAAACGGATACGAAAATGTTCGCTCTGTTTCATGTAATGGGGTGTTTGGTTGCATGATAATTGAGACTTTTATTTTAATTTTTAAAAATTGTAAGAAAACTTGTTAAAAGAGATGTTTGACAATCACGATAATTTTATGTTTTGAAAGTGATTTTCTCTTAAACAAAAAAGAGAGGGTCTCACCTCTTTCTTTTTTTCTTGTGGTCCCCCACTTTGTTTGGTCATGTGTGGTAGTTACTCTTTTTTGTAATCACATCCCTCCAAACATGATAATTTTATGTCATGAGTTGGTTCACTTTTTATTTTAATACAATTTTTTATCACGAAAATGTACAAAAAATTATCATGATGCAACCAAACACCCCATAAGGGTTCAGTTTAAATCAATCTTTTATAATGTATACATAACATATATGAATATTTATTTAAAATTATTATATTTGATTATATAATTAAATATCCTCTGTTTTACATCGTTATATTTACTTAATTTTAATAAATATACGATAAATTTATATTTTTATATTTATATTTATTATTAATGTATTGATCAAATAAAATTTAATTAAAATATTAAAATGAATTTAAATCTTAAAATTATCTAACTTATAATTTCTGATCTGTTTATATTACCTGTGCCTGCAGTAACCCAGTTAGATTGGATACGAATCAATATCCGCTCCACTTACCGTCCTATCCTAAATAGGATCTTATTATAAGCATTTTTTTTATATTTTCTTCGGATGAGACAAGCATTGGATCTAGAACTGGGATAAGTTTATCTTCGTTAACAAAAAATAAAAACAAGGTTTAAGTGCTCTCGTTTGATTGATCTGCAAACGGTTTCTTGTGTTCGGGGTAAATTTTTGTATTCGTGGTTAAAAAAGAGTCAGTCAGGAAGAGAAGAGGTGACTGACTTTAAAGTGGAATAGAAGGGAGAAGGGGTCAGCTGTGTGATATCCTGAATATATATATAGATCATAAAAAAGTTACACTATGCGATGAGATTAGAATGTTTAGATGATAAGGATAACTGGAGTTAATGAGAAGTCCACTGTCATGATTTAAATAATAGTGTGTCCTTATCTCTCTGCTCAGCAACCGTCACCTTATAGGATAAGATCATATATACGTTACATTTCTATTCTTATTAGAAATACGTTGCATCTCTATTCTTCGTTTATCTCCTTGCATGCAGTCTTATCGTCATAGAACTTCCAGCAGATCACTATTTAATCTCCCTTGCTAGCTAATTAATAAGGAGCGTTTAGTAACCTCGATCCGGGCAGAGGATCTCTCTCTCTTTCCTTCTTTTTTTTCCGAGCTCCAATCGCCCATGGAATGTCACATCGATGACATACCCATGTACTGAATAAAATTTACGGATCTTTCGACGCGTCTAACAGCGACAATTCACCGTGAAACGGTGTCAAGGGAAGTTACCGCGGATGTTACATCATTGTGAAATGATATTGACATTGATTTAAACCACTTTTTGTTTTATTACGATAACTTTTCCATTTCAAAATCACTTTTTGGGATATTTTTTTAAGATAAGAGTCTTATGGAATGTGTCGTGTGTTCATCGTATTCTCTATTGTCCCATATGGAATGTCTCAAGGAATTTCTGCGTACAGAAGAGAACGGCGATACGAAACGGTGATACCAGAAGCTGCGGGACGGAGTGAATGGGCCCACGGGGTTCTCTTTGGATCCGGGCCCAGGAAAGTCCCCGGGCACGTTTTCCGCAGACATGTGGATCCGTAAACGGATATGGCGACAGGTGTCATGGGCCGAGACTGAGACACGCTTAGGAGTTGAGGTACCCGTGTCACACCCCGCCATTGGCCGATAATCTCAACAGTTATTCACTCGATCCGATACAATCCCCTGGGTGGGGTGGATGGATTAACAGAACGGGGATTACGTTCCCGCAGCAAAATTCTTTTATCTGGTTTCCAAAAATTGTAAGCGAAGCTTCATCCTACGCCCTATTCCGGTTGATCCCCAGGCGTTAGCGTCTCCCTCGCCTTCAACACCCAGAGAAGTTCTTTTTACTATTTTGTTTTGGGAGGTCCCTCCCTCTCACACTCTCTTTCTAGCATTCCACCTAAATATGATTTTAGGTTTTTTATCTCCTTTTGTTGCGTTAGAAATGTGGAGTCCGGCTTACTTATGTAGGTTTGTTTCTTTCGGTTCCATGTTCTTGTTCGTTGTCGTGTAGTCTTGTTCTTTTAGGTTTTCTTTTCTCGGTTCTATTCATGGTCACTCATCTTATCCCAAGATCGATAGTTCGTGTGATATACACACATTTCTGGTGTGATCATCCGGTCTTATGGTAGTTGTCAAACTTCTTTTTTGGAGTCTCTTTATCTGTTGTTCGACCTTATAAACACTTTTGTGTGTTGGTCGATTTGTGGTTATGTTTGAGTTTCTTAGAAAAGATATGTTCTTGTAGAACTTTAATTTTTCTTAGTTTGTTTGTGTGTCGCTTCTGGTTTATGTTTAGTGTTGTATTATCGTTTTTGTACTCTTTCATGTTATGAATATATATATGTGGTCTTGTTTGTTCAAAAAAAAAGATAGTGACTTGGTCAAAGAGGCTCAAACAAAAGTGGGAAGAAAAGATGATGATTGTCTCTCTTCTTTCTTCTTCGACACCATGTCACGTGGAAAATAAGTTTAAGAGACAATGCTTGGTGGGAGCCTTGGTTCTTCTTCTTTGTCTTCTTTCGTCGTCTTTTTGGTAGTGTACTCTTGGAGATGGCGGTTGGAGCCATGATCGGCCATAGATAGCTCTTGGTTAGTTGTTTGTGGAGCTCTTGCTCTTAGTTGTTTGTGGAGGCTTTGTTGGCATTTCGTTGTTCCGCATTTCATAGGTTGGAGCCCTTGCTCGAGATTGATTGTGACAATCATTGAAAGTTCTTCTTTTCCTTCTTCAGCATAGCAAGTATTAGCCGAACCTTTTCCCTTTCATCGATGTTGCCTTCATTTAGAGCCAACATAGCAAGTAACCCCTATGTCATCTATACCTAGAGTTGATTTGTTACTGCATTATTTAGATCTACTTTGTTCCATTTCTATCATCGTCTTATTCTTTTATTTCTATCATTGTCTACTTATTCTTGTTATATCACTATCTTCTTCTATTCTTATCTTTGTCTACTTATTTTGGGAAAATCACCTCCTCTTCTTCTATCTCTATATCCTTCCAAAGGCCAGATAACTTCTTTACGAAGCTCCTCTCTTAGTAAAATATACCATTTTTTATCACAAGGAAAAAAATAACTTTACATTATGTTGTATGGTCCTATCTAGACAAAGTTACACAATATATATACTTTCAATGTACATGTTTATAATAAAATATTATATCTTACAATAATGAATTGAATAGTTGTTGATTGTAATTCTTTATTTATTTATTCATATTTTTCTATTTGTACGAATAAAATGCATTTTCGTAGAGATTGTTCATCCAAGAGCCTCCAAGGAAATGTGATGGACATCAGGAGAAGCAAATGAAGTGGTCCCTAAGGATAACATTTTCGTCAAATAGACTAGCAAACCCACCATGTTCAACAACCAAGCTCACTAGCCTACTTTCTTCATTGGGTTCCATGGGCTCACCTTGAACCATCAGGGTCCATGGGCTCAACGTCAATTGTTGGGTCCACACTCCCATCAATCTGGCTCTTTTGCTCATTTTCATCAATTGGGCTCACCTCCATCTTTAGGGCTGGTGTGCCCATTTTTGCCAACCATTCATAGGTTTTCAACCCCACTCTCAAGTATTGGATGTGCGACCCCATTTTAACTTTTCATTTGAGCTAACCCTAGTAGGTTCATTCTTACCTGATTGCTCTCTTTTACACCATTCTCTACATTTACTACACTTCACTCAGTTTTAATCTCACTTTTACTTGTTTATTTGTCTTTAAGTTACACATGACATCAAGCAAACATTGATTGAAGACTCTTCTTCATCAGCTAGCTGAAGAAAGAGAAATTAGGATTCACACCTATCTCTCCACACTAAGGTACACACTGGCATCTTTTTAATTATATTGCATTTAATTTTATGTTAATTTTATAACCCACGGTTCTTAGTGACCACCTCATTTCATTTGCATCATCTTCCCTACCTTCTTTTATTTTTATCCTTTTTCTTTCCCTAGTGGCAAATCGTCTCTCTGATGCTCGAGTAACGCCGAGGGCTGAACATTTGGGGATCAATGTGAGTGTGGGTGAGGTCTCTTTCAAACTCGAGGTGCCGACCCATTCATAGAGTTGATGATAGAAATGTATGCCCTACAAGCCATTCATATATGATATGATTCGACATTTCTAGAAATATCTCATTCAATTAATTAGACAAATCTTCATTATAAGCTCTTATTAGATGTGAATATCATAGTGAAGTTCTTGATCAAATACGACTATGATTAAATCATGATGAGATCATGCTAATGAGATTGATCATCTAGAGGTATTTAATCTAAATGTTCCTAGTCATAGGATACTTGAGACGGGACATCAAGGATCCAGATAGACTACTGTATGTGATATCTTCTCATATGATGAGGATGACCGATCTCATTGGTCATTAGTGTGGAGACACTGAGATACACATACATGTGCTCATTAGTTAAATGAGTTCACTGAACTGACCAAATTAGAAACTCTGAATGGTATCTTATCGAACTGTCAATCAGGATTTTCTATCATCACGGTTGAAAGGTTGGACTTTTGACCTAAGTCTCCAAAGATACCTTGTTGGGTGGAACTTGTGCTTTGACCATTGACTTTTGGATCACCGTTTAGATGGTCCAGTATAGCGATGGATCGGGTACAAGGAATCCGATGGAGGTAATTGAGCAGACAACAAGGGATCGTCCACTCTCTGTAAGTGAGAGTGAATGTCCTATGGGATAGTACTCTAAATCTTTTGTCATGGTAGATAGGATAATTGAAAATTGAGTTTTCCAATTGATCCAATTCCGAGTACAAGATCCTATAGAGTCGGTACACTAAGGAGTTAACAGTCGATGTCGTTCTCCTTTCCGACCGGGACATTGGATGGATGAGAGTTTATATCCATGCGGTAACTGATGATGGAAAGGCTCAATGGATATGAGATTATCCCCATAGTCATTTGGGATCATGGGATGTGGCTTATACCCTTCATGATCGGTAAGCTGATTAATCTATTATAGGATAACGAATTTAATTAAATTAAATATATTTATTCTATTTTATTTAGACCTCAACCAAATAGGCTATTGGGCCTAGTGGGTTACACACAAAAGGACTTATCCACAAGTATAGGGGCAAGCGCGTAATTTATAGAGATTTTGGATTTTTATGAAAAAATTCATAATTCTCTATAAATACTAATGGTTTCAGTCAAACCCTATCAATTCAAGGGTGAAAATCACGTCCCTAGCCTCCTCCCTACTTTCTCCTCTCTCTAGAAGGTGTCTATGGTCGATGGAGCTCCGTTCGGGAAGAGTTCTCGAGGCCGCGCGAAGCGAGAACCTACTGTGGATGAAATTCGTGTGGATACTGCTGAAGACCGGATATTTGAACGGTTTGAAGAGCTTAATAAGTTCATATCATTCCTCTCCATTGGATTATATGAATTTTTATCAGGTATATTCAAATCCGATTTGATCGATTTTCAGTTTTCGTCGTTCGGTTCTGATTGAGACAGATTCTAAAGGAACCCATAGGAATTGTCTCTTCTGCTACACCAAATTTTCATGGATGATTTACAACAGTGGTATCAGAGCCAAGTTCAAGTCTCGGTCGAAACCAACGTCGAATCGACATTATTTCATGTTATTTATGTGTTCCCAAATCTGTGCAAATGTCTATCTTGACGAAGCTACCATAATCTGTGTATGACATAGATAAAAGATTGGTTGGCTTCTATAGAATCTCGTGATATAGGACTTTACAATGCCGCAAACCATTCAAAGTTTCGATCTCTGTAGAGTTCGAGAGAAGCTCCAAAAGTTGATATTTTTGTCATGCCCAAACTGTTATCCAGATTTGGGGATTTTGTGAAATCTTCGTTCACAGATGAAATTGAGACTTGGGAAAGGTTTAAGAGATGAGTAATATGATTACCTAACCTTTTATTTTTATATCCAGCTTTGAACGGTGGCGGAGGGAGAGAATTTTTTATTTTTCCAACGAACTAGGGTTCCGCGGAGTCTAACGGTGCCGACCTATTTCTCTCTATTTTCCTGTTGTTAGAGAATTTTTATATAGAGAGATATATACATATTTAAAAACTTAATTTTATGAGGATTTTAAATTGTATTTTTTAGAATATTTGACTTCTGAGATAAGGAGTTATCCTCGTTGCAAAATGGTGATTTCTACTATAGAATCTCAGTGACCTCCGCCTCTTCTTCCTCATTTTACGTTTTATTTAAATTTTTACTGGATATAAGGTAAATTTTTTTGAAATCCTTATTCGATTAGGATTCTAACACATATTTTTGCGGATTTTTCTGAGCTCGGGATATGGAGATATGTCCATGTTAATGGGTGACTTATCCTCCCGAATGAACAGTGTTTAACGCGGTTGTCCAAGGAAGACGGTCGGTGCACGTGTCGGCGCACGGCGGTCGGTGCACGTGCTGGCGGCACACCCGGTGGCGCACGCGGGCGTGGCAAAATGCGCCAGACGGCGCGGCGCATTGCGCCAGACACCATGTTTTATGATTTTAAATTGTTAAAATCATAGAAAAATTCAAAAATTACCAGAAAAATTCTGAAAAATTCTTAAAAAAATCTATAATATTATTTAACATGTTTTAAAGTATTTATTGACATGTGAAATGATGTTAAGCTCTATTTACATAGATTCACTCATAGTTAAATTTAAAATTATTTTAAAGGTTTAACTTAAATATTTAATGTGTTAATTAATTCTGTAAAATGAGATTTTACAAAATATAAATTAGGACATTAATTTCTGACTTTTCAAAATTTTGGAAATGCATAAATTTTCTAAATAGTTTATATGTGTATGTTTATTTCATATAAATTGTTTATATGTTGTGGTCATGTTATTTTCATGTTATTTATTTCGTGAAAATTTGACATGCATGAAATTTAGAATTTTAAAAATAAAGTATATAATTTTATGCTGATATATATGATATATCTCATAGGATTATCACGTATGCGCTCTATGTTCATGTGATGAATGTTAGTGTGTGTATGGAGGTGATCATGGACTTAATTATGCTTGACTTGTGATTGCTTTTAATTGTGTTGGTTATATTATTAAATGGGGCTTACGTGTGCCTCCTCTCTCTCTATACAATCTGATTGTACATTCTACATCTCTCTATTAATATACTCCCCTTGGTTAAAACCAAGGTTTCTTATTAAGTTATGTACATTTGTGGGTCTACGTACCTTTAAGCTGCTTGTAAGAGTTAGAAGCTGGTTCATGGAAGGTTAGAGAGCGGGACCACTTGGAGAAGCACCATTCTGAAGTGGGAGCATACCAACTCAAGCATCTGAAGTAAGGATTTGCACCTATAGGGGTGCCTTAGGTGCATGCTTAGGGTTAAGTCCATGATCACCTATTTTTATGCATATTTGATACGTGAATGTGTGCTACAAGATATATCTTAGATATATGATAGTTTAAGGGTATTATATATACTTAGCACATATTATTGTTGAGACTAAAATAAAACCCCTCCATGTTATAATTAGGTTGATAAACATGTGACATTAAGAATGACTCACGTAGCATTCTGTTGTTATGGTCTTGATGAGCCAATCTTAGATTGGATGGGTTTGTTGTGTTACCACAAGGTCCATTCAGCAAGGGATTGGTGATCATGACTAAGATATTTGCCGAACCTTGGGGTGGACCATTTGCATGGCTTTGTTGTGCTACCATAAGGGTTGTGCGAAGAATCCATTCTCATAATGTAACAAGCGGTTTTGACCTAACTAGAGTATATGGCTTGTTATGCTACCACAAGGTCATAACTCTTGAGGCTAAATGACTAAGAGTTTCAAGAGTTGCAACTGGCAATAGTTGCCTACCTATTAAGTACAGGGTAATTTGTTATGCTACCACAAGGTCATCACCATAAAGTTAATAGGGTTTTAGTCCCCACTAGGATTTCATCGTGATATCCCGTCTTTGCATAATAAGGGTTATGCAAATTCGTCGATAATTAGTAGGAGTATAAAATAGGATGAAAGACCATATCTTAATTTCATGAATGTCTGTAATGTAATATTGATAAAATTATATCTCAGTTGTAGAATTCGATGATAAACCACTATTTGTATGGCATACTATATGCCAAATAGCTTAATAACTCATACTTCTTAGACCAGTTTAAAACTAAGAGAATTGTTCTCACAGTTGACCAATTAACTATCCTACTTGAGAAGGTGTCTCCTAGATTATCTAATGATGTCAAAGAAAGATAAGATCTTATCTTATAGATAAGATACATTGTTTGTCTTAAACTAGATGTTAGTCTCTATAAGATAGAAATTGTAGAGACAACATGGATAGATGGATATGAGATCCATCATGGCTCATAGTGATAAGTTAACTAAGGGCAAGTTAGAATAATAATACATCTTAATTACTTCTAGTTGGTGAGACCAATAGAAAGAAGTAAAATCGTTAGAAAAAAAAAGCGATAGTTAATAGTAAAAGAAGGTAGTCAAGATAATAAAGCTAGAATAACATAAAATTCTTACATTATCATGATGATGGTAAGTGGAAGAGGAAGTACAAAGTGTATTGTACATAATGCAAAGGTGGAACTTGAGAAGTTTCATGTATCCAAGTCATTGACATTTACTTGTTTTAAATATACACTTAATAGTATTAGATACTATATGTGTATATCATAATATTAGATACTATGGATGATTCATAAATGGTATGAGATGCCGGATATGTATCTTATATCTACGAGGAGTTGTAGATGATGACAAGTAAATGAAAGCTTAATAAAGAAGATGTTGACCTACATATAAAATGGTGCAAAAGTTGCATCATTATTAGTGGGAGGTACAATTCTTTAACAGCCTTATGGAGATGTCTTAATAATTAAGATTACTATTATATCCTTCTATAATAACATTATTTGATTTCCTGCTTGAATAAATGTTGATTTATTCTAAGTTATGGAATTGTTAGATGTTCTAATAGATTGAATGGCAAAGTTTTTGTCAGTGGTAGCTTAATGAATTGTTTAATCATATTTGATACGTTAGCTCTCATGTTATGTGTGAATACTCATTTTAAGAGAAAATAGGTTGATTTAGATCAATTTACATTTTAGCTTTATGTAGACATGGAGAATGAGTTAATGAGTTGTTAGAACTCATATATCTAGATGTATGTTAACCCATATCTAGTAAGGTTAAAGAAGAATATTTCTACTTCATTATTTCAAAGATGATGTCCCTAGGTATGAATATATGTACTTTATGAAGTACAAATCTAAGACCTTTAAAAAATTATCTGAAATTAAGAATGAAGTAGAGATACTAATGGAAAAAGTATTAGAACTCTTTGATAAGATCAATGAGGAGAATACTTAAATACATAATTCACATATAATTGAAGGATAATAGAATTTAATGGACACCTCTTTACACATTTTAGCTTAATTGAGTATCTAAAATGAGAAGCCACATTATGTAGGACATAATATGAACAATGACAAGCTTTGCAAAATTCCTCTTTGTCTATTTTGGCTAAGTACTCGTTATAACCATTTGATCTTAATAGGTATCTTCTAAGTCTGTTCTGATTATTTCATATAGGATATGGAAAATGGGTTAAAACTTGACCTTAAGCAAGTTAAGGTTTCAGAATGTCCAACATAGTGAAGCAGTATAACCCTTATTAGTTGGAATATAAGATTATGAAGTGTTGGCTTGTGGGATATCCTAAAGAAACTTATGGATATTAAATATACGACCCTTATGAACAAGGGTATGTGTTGCTCAACTCACTATATTTCTAAAAGAAAAGTTCCTTCTTAAGAAAGATAGTGGAAGCAAGGTATATATGGAAGATGTTCCAGTCCCACAACCCAATGACACTTCTATCAAGGTGCTAGTTAATAATTACACAAAGGCAATTCATAAGTCTTTACTTGTGTCCATTCAACCTAAGAGATACGTGGAACATATCTCTAATGGATGAAATGAAACATAAGATAATAAGGATAGTGATCCTATGATCTATATAGAACTAATATGAGATATTGATTCATAAATGGGAAGAGACAATAAAATCCGATATAAACTTTATCTATTCTAATCAAGTTTAGAACTTGATAGATCCACCTGAGGATATAGTATCCATAAGAAATAAATGGATCACTAAAGAATATATTGGAGTGGATCAGAAGGTAGAGACCTTCAAATGTGAGAATAGTTGAAAAGGATATCATCTAAGTCAAATGGTTGACTATGATGAGATCTTTTACCTATTCTATGGATTAATCCATTCGAATTTTGATTGTTACACACTATGATTATAAGATAAACTAATTGGATGTTAGGATAGTGTTCCTCTTAACGTATTTTGAGGAACAGGTGTATATGATACAACTATAGGGAATCAAGTCCCAATAACATCCAAGAAGAGTGTGTATTAAGTTCATTTATGGATTGAAGTAAAACTTCCCATAGATCATATATAAGGTTTAATGAGATTAAATCTTATGACTTCGTTAAGAATGAAGAGGAGCCTTGTGTATTCAACAAGATAAGTGGGAGTGATGTTACTTTCTTGACATTTTATATGGATGACGCACTACTCATTGAGAATGAAGTAAGTGTGTTATCATAAGTGAGCCTAGCAATCAAATTAATCCTCTAAACATAATTTGGGTTTTGAGATCTATGGAGATAGATCTAAAAGCAATGCTCAGTTAATGTACGTAGTCACCATAGTCAAAGGGTTTGACATGATAAACTCCAAAATATGTTTCTTACCTATGTGATGTGGAGTTAATCTCTTTAAAATAATGTCTTTGAAGACTTCTTGAGAGATAAAGAGATCACATTAATAGAGCCCTTATGCCTTTGTCATAGGGTCTATCATTAATGTGATGCTACGTACATGATATGATAAATGCTCTAAGTGTTATGAGCATTTATCAGGAAGATCCAGGTGAGAGTCACTAGATAGTTTAGAGATATATCATTTGCACTTGAGAAGCACAAAGAATATATCTCTATACACTAGAGGATAAGACTTGAAGTCTTTTGTTTTACAAACATAGGCTTCTAATCAAATGAGTTTGATATTAAGTCAAAATAATGGTGGTGCAGTGAGCTAGAAGAGTACTATGCGATATAACACTATAAATTCTACAACGTATGTAAACAAGTTTACATAACCGTTACACACTATTTGAGAAGTAGTCTAGATGAAAATTTTTATCTACATCTTAGCTATGGGATTGTCCCAATTTTCTCTGAAAGTGTACCATTATTTTGAAAAAACAATGGGGTAGAGCCGATGTCTCATCAGAAGTTTAGAACTTCTGTGGAGATACCATAAAATCAGAGAGATTGCATCTTATAGAGATATAATTAAAGATAAAACATCTACCACTAATAACATTGCAGATCCACTAACTGAAGCAGTTACTCAAAGAGTGTTTGAGCTTCACCTCGAGTTGATACAGATCAGCCATATGGGCGATTGGCTTTAATGCAAGTGAGAGATTGATAGAAATGTATGCCCTACAAGCCATTCATATATGATATGATTCAACATTTCTAGAAATATCTCATTAATTAATTAAGCAAATCTTCATTATAAGCTCATATTAGATGCGAATATCATAATGAAGTCCTTGATCAAATACGATGATGATTAAATGATGATCAGATCATGATAATGAGATTGATCATCTAGAGGTATTTGATCTAAATGTTCCTAGTCAAAGGATACTTGAGACGGGACATCAAGGATCCGGATAGACTAGTGTATGTGATATCTTCTCATATGATGAGGATGACCGATCTCATTGGTCATTAATGTGGAGACACTGAGATACACATACAGGTGCTCATTAGTTAAATGAGTTCACTGAACTGACCAAATTAGAAACTCTGAATGGTATCTTATCGAACTGTCAATCAGGGTTTTCTATCATCATGGTTGCAAGGTTGGACCTTTGACCTGAGTCTCCAAAGATACCTTGTTGGGTGGAACTTGTGCTTTGACCATTGACTTATGGATCACTATTTAGATGGTCCAGTATAGCGATGGATCGGGTACAAGGAAAACCCGATGGAGGTAATTGAGCGGACAACAAGGGATCGTCCACTCTCGGTAAGTGAGAGTGAATGTCCTATGAGATAGTACTATAAATCCCTGGCCATGGTAGATAGGATAATTGGAAAATGAGTTTTCCAATTGATCCAATTCCGAGTACAGGATCCTATAAAGTTGGTACACTAAGGAGTTGACAGTCGATGCCGTACTCCTTTTCAACCGGGACATTGGATAGATGAGGATTTATATCCATGCGGTAACTGATGATGGAAAGGCTCAATGGAGATGAGATTATCTCCATAGCCATTTGGGATCATGGGATGCGTTTTATACCCTACATGATCAGTAGGCCGATTAATCTGTTATCGGATAACAGATTTAATTAAATTAAATAAAATTGTTTTATTTTATTTAGGTCTCAACCAAATAGGCTATTGGGCCTAGTGGGTCACACACAAAAGGACTTATCCACAAGTACAGAGGCAATAGCGTAATTTATGGAGATTTTGGATTTTTATGAAAAATTCCATAATTCTCTATAAATACTAATGGTTTCAGTCAAACCCTATCAAGCCAAGGGTGAAAACCACGTCCTTAGCCTGCTCCCTACCTCCTCCTCTCTCTAGAAGGTGTCCATAGTCGATGGAGCTCCGTTCGGGAAGAGTTCTCGAGGCCGACGCGAAGGAAGAACCTGCTGTGGATGAAATTCATGTGGATACTGCTGAAGACCGGACATTTGAACGGTTTGAAGAGCTTAAGAAGTTCATATCCTTCCTCTCCATTGGATTATATGAATCCCTATCAGGTATATTCGAATCCGATTTGATCGGTTTTCGGTTTTCATCGTTCAGTTCCGATTGAGACAGCTTCTAAAGGAACCTATAGGAATCGCCGCTTCTGCTGCACCAAATTTTTATGGACGATTCCTTATAGTTGACACATTGTAGGTCTTATAATTGCATGATAGCATTTTTCTTTCAACTTAGTGAAATCTTATGATCATATAGAACACCTATAACCAATCTCCACTTCATCCAACCTACTTTAATTTGTTGATTAACATCTTTGTCACATTCTCCATCTTTTTGAATAATTGATTCAAGATACATTAATTGACTTCTTTTAAATAATATTACCGTATCCAAATTAACATCATCACCTACTTCTTTTTTATTTTCAATATATTTATAATGCATATATCAATACAATATCATCTTCAAATATCATACACCAAAGTATATCATCTTCTATAGCCCTTCATTAATTCATCCATAACTAACACAAAAAATAAGGACTTATTGCAAACCCTTGATGTAAGCCAATTGAAATGGGAAAATTTTTTGTTTTTCTTGTAATTGTGCACATGCTAGTGGTCACTTCATTATACATATCATTTATCATTTGTATATACCTGATAGGTACCATCTGTCATTCCAATACCCACCACAAAACCTCTTTTGAGACTATATCATAGGTATTTTCCTAGACAATAAAAACCATATGTAAATCCTTCTTTATATCTCAATATTTCTCTATCAAACTTCTAATATGAAAAATATCTTCACTTGTAAATCGACGTGGTACAAATTCAAATTAGTTAGCTAAAATATTTGTACAATTCTATAATTGTCACTCAATAACTCTTTCCCATAATTTCATAGTATGACTCATAAGTTTGATTCCTCTATAATTTGCATAATCTTATATATCTCATTTTTTCTTAAAAATAGGTATAATAATGCTTTTTCACCATTCATTCAACATTGTTTTCAATATTAAAATTTTGTTAAAAAGTCGAGTTAACCATTCTACCCTAAATCTTCCAAATATTTTCACACTTAAATAGGAATGTTATCTGGACCACATGCCTTACTTGTTTTCATCATCTTCAATGCTTCCTGAACTTCTGAAATTGAATTCTCCTAATATGATTCAAATTAAATTGTCACATTTTCAATGTCATCTATATTTTTAGTATAGTTATCATTAAAAAAGTACCAAAATAATTTTTATATTTGTCTTACATATCATCATCTTTAATCAAAATGTTTCCTTCTTTATCCTTGATGCATCTGACTTGGATAAGATATTGAGACATTTTTTCTCTCACCCTTGCCAATCTATAAATATCTTTTTCACATTCTTTACTTCCAAGTTTCTCATACATATCTTACAATCATCATCTCTTGCTCATCTAATTGTTCTTTTTGCTTCTCTTTTTGCTATCTTGTATTGTTCATAAGCTTCATTGTTATCCGTCTTGGGCAATTTTTTATACCAATCTTTTTTATTCTTTATCACTTTTTGCACGTTTTCATTCCACCACCAAATCTCCTTCTTTAAGGTGACCATGTACTTTAGACTCACAAGGTACTTTTGTTGGCAATCTCTAAAATATTTATAGCCATGTTCATTCACATATTATTAACGTCTATATCTAACTTCCAATCATTTATTTTAAGAAGTTCATTCTTAAATGTTTGTTGTTTCATCCCTTTTAACTCTCACCATTTTATTCTAGGAGAAACCTTTCTTTCAAATGTGTTTGTTCGTGTTTTAATCTTAACATTTAAAACCACTAACTTACGTTGACTTGTTAAAGTTTCACTCATAATAACTTTATAATCCTTACAAATAGGCCGATTAGATTTTCTTGTAAGAATAAAGTCAATTTGACTTTTATTTTATCCACTTTTAAATATTATTAAATGAGATTCTCTTGTATAAATTATGTATTAATTAAAATAAGATCATAAGCCATTATAAAATCTAAAATAAAATCATAATAATGATAAATAATTTATTTAATTACATTTTGTATCTATCCCTACCTATTTAATTTCTATCTCGTAGCCTGCCCCAAGTCTTGTGCGACTGTCGCCCTCCCTCACTCCTTTTCTTCCTTTGCGCCACCTATTTTCTCTCTCTCTCTCTTTATTTTCTTCTCCTCCGAATGTTGCCCGCATTGTTGTCTCTTTCTATCTCTCTCTTTCTCTCATCAAGAGAGAGAGAGAGAGAGAGAGAGAGAGAAAAGCAGCATCGTGAACCCTGCCATGTCGCCAGCGTATGATTGACCATGCGCAAATGCAGCCACCGCCATGTCACCCTGTCACCTGCCTCGCAGCCACTCCACCTGTAAGATCCCACCAGTCCATCCTTGGTCTCCTCGCCTACACGATGATCTTCGCCTACTCCAACAATTGACCACCCTCTCACAGGCTATAACTGCCACTCTCACCTCATCATCAGGCAGCCACGCATGCCAGCGCATCATGCCTCCATCGATCAGTGGCAGACCTATATTAGGGGTAGCGGGGTCACGTGACCCCACTAAAAATTGATAAAAATATTAAAATTTTAGATATGTTTATTAGATAAAACTTTTGTTAGAGAGAATTATAGGAGTTCGGATCGCCTCAGTTCCCGGGTGGAGGGGACTCCCGCAGTCCCCAACCGGAGCGCGCCACGTCGACGGTGGCGTAATGTGCCACCACGGACCGACGGAGCCACTGCCGGATAACGGAAGTGCGGAGACGGAGAACGTCGTCAAACGGCCGTCGACGGAGGGGGAGGGCCGTGAAGCCGTCGTTTCCGAAACGTCACCTCAGTCATTAATGCCTGTTCACGGCGCTCGACACAAGCTTAAAGAATATTATTTTTATTATTTGAACTCGGTGACGGTTGACGGTCACGCGGTAGGGTCTCCCACGAGGCTCGGTACACCACTGATTGGAACACTCGGTGGTGGGAGACAAACCACTCGGCAGCGACTAGGTCAGGTCTCGGTAGTGCGCCACACACGGAAATTGAGCGTTTTTCTAGACGCTCGGTAGTGATACATAGACGGCTCGGTATCGCGGCTTCAGACGACGGCTCGGTAGCGTTTGTCTAGACGCTCGGTAGTGATACAACGTCGACTCGGTAGCGCGGCTTCAGACAACCGCTCGGTAGCGTTCTTGTAGACGCTCGGTAGTGATACAACGTCGACTCGGTAGCGCGGCTTCAGACGACGGCTCGGTAGCGTTCTTGTAGACGCTCGGTAGTGATACAACGTCGACTCGGTAGCGCGGCTTCAGACAACCGCTCGGTAGCGTTTGTCTACACGATCGGTAGTGAGAAGACGTCGACTCGGTAGCGCGGCTTCAGACCACCGCTCGGTAGCGTTTGTCTACACGATCGGTAGTGAGAAGACGTCGACTCGGTAGCGCAGCTTCAGACCACCGCTCGGTAGCGTTTGTCTAGACGCTCGGTAGCGTGTCAAGAAGGGTTCGGTGACACGGCCTCGACAACCGCTCGGTAGGGTTTCTATCATACTCGGTAGCGGCTCGTCAAACCGCTCGGTAGCGACGGTCAGAGTTCGGTAGCGACTCGGTAGGGCTTCTTCCATATTCGGTAGCGGCTCCTCAACTCGGTAGCGCGGCTTCAGACGACGGCTCGGTAGCGTTTGTCTACACGCTCGGTAGTGAGAAGACGTCGACTCGGTAGCGCGGCTTCAGACAACCGCTCGGTAGCGTTTGTATAGACGCTCGGTAGTGATACAACGTCGACTCGGTAGCGCGGCTTCAGACAACCGCTCGGTAGCGTTTGTCTACACGATCGGTAGTGAGAAGACGTCGACTCGGTAGCGCGGCTTCAGACCACCGCTCGGTAGCGTTTGTCTACACGATCGGTAGTGAGAAGACGTCGACTCGGTAGCGCGGCTTCAGACAACCGCTCGGTAGCGTTTGTCTAGACGCTCGGTAGCGTGTCAAGAAGGGTTCGGTGACGCGGCCTCGACAACCGCTCGGTAGGGTTTCTATCATACTCGGTAGCGGCTCGTCAAACCGCTCGGTAGCGACGGTCAGAGTTCGGTAGCGACTCGGTAGGGCTTCTTCCATATTCGGTAGCGGCTCCTCGACTCGGTTACCGATACGGTAGACGTGCGAAGCCGAATCGGCGTCAGGCTATTTTGTCAGACATTTTACATCGTTATTAAACCGCGCAATGATGCTTCTCCCTTCCTCATCCGTGAGAAAGACTAAAAAGGACTAGAAACTCCCCATTGAAGCACAGCGAAGAACAGGCGCTTCTCGGGTTGGCGGCTGACATCTCCGGCGTCTCCAGGCGAGTGCGACGAACAGCATATCCGGCGAGGTCAGAAGCAGACCAAGTGCATCCCCCGCTTTCACCTCGAGACATCTCCTGCTCGGTACGTGTTCTTAACATGTTTTGGCGCACGTCTTCACTGATTCTTATCCGCCTGTTGTTCTTCTTTGAGGCCGAAGAGAGTTTAAGCTTTGTTTGCTAGTTTGTTCCCATGTTGAACGTTTGCTAGTAACTTCTCATGTTTCCTAGTTTCGTGAACCACTCTTTTCGTGCCGCATGCCATTGTACCGAGTTCGGTGGACATGAGTGAAAACATTATAACACCGGTTGATATGTATAGGGAACAACCGAACACGTACGTTGTCAACATGTCCGGCGAACGTCTCCCGGTTAATGACCCAACCCACATTCGTCACCGGCGTAGCCGAGTTTAGGGAACCCGTGGGAAGTCCGGAAAGGGCATGAACTTACGGGAACAATTACACCGGGTCTATCCCATGAGTCGATGTTTACGACCGTTGATGATGCTTATCTTTCATATATTGAATATGCGAAACATGTTGGTTTTAGTGTTAGAAGAGAAAACTTAAAAAAAGATAAGCAAGGAATTGTAAGGAGAGCACGGTTTGTATGCTCTAAAGAAGGTTGGAGGAAGAAAGACCCACGATATGATACAATTGTAGTTCACCGCCCGGAGACCCGAATGGGTTGTTTGGCTGGGATTACTTTTGTCCTCCACGTTAATGGAATGTATAAAATTACACGATGGGAGACTGAGCATAATCATGAGGTGGAAAGTCCTTCCAAGGCACACATGCTTCGGTCCCATAGAAAATTTCCAGAAATTGAAGCTTCCATTGTGGACATTGGTGAGAGCAGTGGTATACGACCTAAGCAGCTTTTCCATATGATGTCCAACCAAGTGGGTGGCAGAAGAAACCTTGGATTCATGCAAAACGATATGAAGAATTATCTACGAACCAAGAGACAAAGGTAGATGTTAGAATGTGACAGTGGAGGATTGCTTCATTAGTTCCATCGTAGGCGAGCGGAGGATCCCATCTTCAGATATTGTTTGGAAGTTGATGAGGGCGACCTCATCACCAATGTTTTTTAGGCAGATTCTAGAATGCGGTTGGACTATGAAAGGTTTGGTGATGTCCTATGTTTTGACACAACATATAAGACCAACAAATATGGCCGACCTTTTGCTCCTTTTGTAGGGGTAAACCATCATAGACAATCTGTCATATTTGGTGCAGCTCTATTGTACGATGAGACAATCGACACATTTAGATGGCTTTTCAATACGTTTGTAGGTGTCATGGGAGGAAAGGAGCCAACTACTATATTAACTGACCAGGATAAGGCCATGAGCAATGCCATCTTGCAAGAGTTACCAAGAACCAGTCACAGGATATGTGTGTGGCACATGTACCAAAATGCCTGCAAACATTTGAGCCATGTATTTAATGCCCCAACATCATTTAAGAAAGATTTTCAGAGATGTATTTACGACTACGAAGAAGAAGATTCATTTCGCAGCGTGGAATGATATGTTGTCAACATATTAATTGAGTGACAACGTATGGCTGAAATCTTTGTTTGAGGAGAGGAAAAAATGGGCACTTGTGTATGGAAGGAACACCTTTACCGTCGATATGGTCGGTACACAAAGATGTGAAAGCATTAACAAGCTTCTCAAAGATTATTTAGATATTAGACAAACAATGCGTTTGTTCTTTGAGAACTTTGAAAAACTAATTGATGACAGGAGGTACAACCAAGAAGTTGCTGATCATAAGATGAGATATACGTATAGTAGACCTGTAGTACAGTCAAAGATACTTGAGCAAGCAATTGCCATTTACACACCCGAGGTCTACGAAATCATTCAAGATCAGTATTTGAAGTGCATTGAGCTACACTTGCAGAATTCAGATGCAAACACCTTTGTCGTATATGACGACGTCAAGCATTGGCATCGTGTGCAGATAATTAGAGGTGTAGACGACAGTGTTCAATGTTCTTGTAAGAAGTTTGAATTTCTTTGGAATACTCTGTAGACATGTGTTACGTGTGTTATTACATCTCCAAATTAGGGCTATTCCAGCAAGTTATATCTTGACTAGGTGGACGAGGACGGCTTGCAACATTAACCTTGGGGATGCCATTGTTAAAAACAATGAAATCGTCGATGAGAAGACGTTATGCCAAATGAGGTACATGCATCTGTTGAGAAGTGCAGTGGAGTTATGTGCAATCTATGAAAGGGACAAGACAAGACTACGAATACTTCCTAACAAATTTAAAGAATTCACAAGAAAAGTCGTTCGAATCCTTTCCACAAGCCAATGTGGAGGCTTGTTGGAACCTCGGGTTGTCAATCCGAGGTCCCTACCGCGGAACCAATGCAAGAAGCTCAAATTGATCGCTCTTCGGTTAAAAGGCAGGCTTGAGAAGGGTCGGAGGCGCAGGATGAAATCTTGCCTGGAAAAGAGGAAAAATATAAAACACAAAGATAGGTCAAGTTCACTGGTTCATGTTGAGCCGCCCAGGGATGAAGAGGAATTCACTGACCCCTATGTTTTAAGTAGTCAATCTCAAAATCAGACCTCACAGCAAATTCCTCTTCCGACTCAGGAATCAATCGACATGATGCGTAATGTATCTCATATGGACATCCTTCGGTTTATGAGTAGACAGTAGTCGGGAAACAGCTTTCTGATTAGACATGCATCCTTTTCCTTTTATTCTATCGGTAACCTGCATACTTTGTTAGCATAAGTTTATTACTAAAATGATTCTCTACTACTTGATTATGTCCGCGATACTATTTAACGGTCATTAAACGTACTCAGATGGCCGACGGTCGACCGGTACATTGCAGCTATGGCCACGGGGAATGTCAGATGGGCACCGCTGTCGGAGGACCAGACAACGGGCGGAAGTTCTACTTCTGCAGCGTCAGTATATATCATTAATTTCTTAGAATGAACAATTGCAATTATCTTCTAACCATAACCCGTTCCAATCTATCTTGTGCAGCGTGTACCGTGTGGGTTTTTTGTATGGGTAGACAAGCTCCCTGCGGAGGGCGGGATTATGCCATGCAAGTGTGAGAACGCGTTGCGGTGGAATACCTCCAGAACGCGTGGCCATCCTCGAGTCGGAGGTGGCCGAGCTTAGACAAGAAAGGCGAAGGCGGCGAGGAAGAAGGCTGGAGGAATGCTCCAAGATGCTCGGAGGGACGATGGACTCTGACGACATGGAGACTTCTACCAGTGCCAGCGGTTCTCAATCCCAGGAATCAGAGGATTGATCACAATTTCATGCTGTAGAGTTTTAAAACTCCAAGTTATGTAATCATGGACATGGTGGTTTGTGATGTTTCGGTTTCATGTCTTTTCTTAATTACAAAGATATTTTATGACTTCATGATCGCTCAGTGGCGAATTCGTCTTCATTGGTAGCGACTTGTTCACACCTCGGTAGCGGGTTTGTCCCTCATTGTGCGCTCAATTGCGAGTACGTCATATCTCGAATATCGGTAGCGAACTGGTCATCCCTCGGCAGCGACTTACTCGTCCGTGGGTAGCGTCCGGACAGGCCTCGGTAGCAGGCTGCTCATCTCTCGGCAGCGACTTACTCGTCCTAGCGTCCGGACAGGCCTCGGTAGCGGGCTGCTCATCTCTCGGCAGCGACTTACTCGTCCGTGGGTAGCGTCCAGACAGGCCTCGGTAGCGGGCTGCTCATCTCTCGGCAGCGACTTACTCGTCCGTGGGTAGCGTCCGGACAGGCCTCGGTAGCGGGCTGCTCATCTCTCGGCAGCGACTTACTCGTCCGTGGGTAGCGTCCGGACAGGCCTCGGTAGCGGGCTGCTCATCTCTCGGCAGCGACTTACTCGTCCTAGCGTAATGATGTTTTGCCCATTAATGATAAAAACTCCACCACCTTGGTGAAGTAGAAGGATTTCCCGGATCATCGATGTGCTGAACTCGTACGCAGGCATGTCAAGATAACTACCGAATGGAGTCTGTGACAGGAGGTCTCTGTGGACCTGTTTGAAAGGAATGGCAGCAATTTCTCTCCGATAGTACGCAAAAGTACACCTGTGTAATACATGTACCTTGGTTGCCCGAACACCAGTGGATGTAGTCGGTGTTTCCTGCACGGCGTCCATATCTGTGCTGCGAGTCGGCGAAACCCAATCCGTGGGAGATCGTCCAAGTGCTTCAGTAATCCGGAAGAGGGTCGCGTTGTAGGATGCTTCTGTAGCGATGGTGGAGTGCCGGTGGGGAAGAACCCTATAAAGACAAGGAGATATCTGAGCTCGACGAAATACGAAAACGGCAAATATTATATTCTCTTAGCGGTCTGGACACGCGTCGGTCAGAGCTCTGTAGCTTGGTAGCGCGTCGGTCAGAGCTCGGTAGCGGGTATGTCTACTCTCGGTAGCGCGACGGTCATTCCTCGGTAGCGGGTTTGACTTCGTCGTTAGCGTCGTTACCTCGGTAGCGGGGTCTGTCAGGGCTGGGTAGCGGGTCTGTCAATGCTCGGTATCGGGCTTCACCTCGTCGTCACCGGTGACGGTTTTACTTCGTCGTCGATGCTCTGTAACGGGTCTTTCAGGGCTCGGTAGCGGGTCTGTCAATGCTCGGTATCGTGTCTGTCACCGGTAGCGGGTTTGACTTCGTTGTCAATGTTCGGTAGCGGGTCTGTCACGGCTCAGAAACGGCGTTAGCTCGGTATCGCGTCGGTCAGAGCTCGGTAGCGCGTCGGTCAGTGCTCGGTATGCCGTCGGTCAGAGCTCGGTAGCGCGTCGGTCAGTCGTCTGACCCGGCTCGGTAGCGCGTCGGCCAGAGCTCGTAGGGGGTTTGTCAGTGCTCGGTAGCGCGTCGGTCAGAGCTCGATAGCGGGTTTGTCAGTGCTCGGTAGCGCGTCTGTCAGCAAGGTAGCGGGTCTATTAGACCTCGGTAGCGTGTCTGTCAGACCTCGGTAGCGGCGTTAGCTCGGTAGCGGGTTTGTCGGAGGCTCGGTAGCTGCTCTGTCAGAGATCGGTAATTGCAAACACAAAAGACATTGCGATTTTTTATTAATATAGAATGATTAGATGTTTACAACTGACGTTTATAAGGTGTTACAACTGAATGAATGAATGAATGAACGAAAGAATGTTTACAACTGACGTTTACAACGTGTTACAACTGAATGAATGAATGAATTAATGAATGAATGAATGTTTACAACTGACGTTTAAAACGTCGGGAACTCCAATCCTGTAGCCTCAGCAGCAACAGACATTTTCCACGTACGTAAGGCTAAATCTGCCCTCACATTTATTACTTCCTCCTCGGTGAACTGTTGCATCGGGCGACCTTTAGCACTTAGCTCCTCAGCATACATCATCACATATATGGCGCAGTTAACGCTGACCCAGAGAGGATGTATGGTCAGTATCCTCCTTTGTGTAATTAGTTCATCTAATAAGGACGCAGAAAGGATTACATACCTCCCAGATGGCTGCTGCGGACAATCCATCTCATAGAATTCCGACCAATCCATAATGCTGTCAAGATCAAAAACGTTCCGAACTATATTCTTCCGCCTTTGACCTACACAATTGGAGGAACTATATCTAGTATTGAAGTGCAAGGGCATAATTAAAAGTATAGTATTGGTTTTTTTGATATACTCACCGCGACCTTAGTTCCAGGAGTGTACTTCTGATGGCCGTTGATGGAGTTGTATACCGAGAAGCGTTTTTTCCCGCACATCCAATGAGATAAGAAAATAATGTCCCTCATTGTGGCAGGCAAGAAGGAAGCGCTCCGTCCGCATGAATTCATCGGAAGACTTGGTTTGGAAGGCAAATTCCATGTATTCTTTGTGTTGTCTCGTTGAAGATGACGTTTGGGTGTCCGTTCATAACAAGTACCGATGATGGCAACACCGACTTTTCGATACTCATCTGGTTGAGCATCAATTTTTTTCTTTAAGAGATCCAGGTACACCTCCAGTGACCCCTCCGATATGTAGGATCCCACGTTGAACAACTCAACGATCTCGTAGGCACTGACCATATTTCGCCAATATGTGTATGTAAAAATATCAGCGAGATTCCTGAAGAAATAAATTATAGGGTTAGTTCGACAGAGAAAGAGCATATGACGATAAAATAGTGAAGTGCAGATAACTTTACATTATTTCCTAACCTTGGCTTAATTAACCAGTCGAGGCAGCTTTGTCTGTTTTCATCGGGAATACGGTCAAGGATGGTTTTAAAAACTGCAGGATTGACGCCCTCCACTTCGGCTGAAACAACCGCTGCTTCCTTTTCCCTGCCACCCCTTCCTCCACTTCCTCGTCCTCTACCACCTTTTCCCTTACCTCCCTTTCCTTTACCTCCCCTTCCTCTACCTCCCTTTTTGGGTTCATAGCGGGGAGGGGGGATGGTCTCCACTTCGTCTGGTGGAATGACCGCACTGTCCAATACATTCTCTTGCATGGGCGCAGTCTCCATCGGTGGAGGTGGCTCGATCCCAAGGGGTTGTGGTTGAGCCTCATATGGTGACTGTAACAATATGGATCTTATTCGTCCAGTCCTCCCCTTCACCCTCTTGGCTATACACAACAATTCATTTACAACTTGAGTGGGCGACTGGGGGGACTGTTGGGTAGCTGAAGTTTCCAAAGGGATGTCAAACAATACAGACATCAGATCCCTTGTACACTCCAGTCCCGCAGAAAGGGTAGCATCAAATTCACGCCTCCGTTTACAATCTTTGGAGGCTGCGGTCTTCATCATATCCACCTCCGCCGTATATGGTGGAAAATGTCATCAGACGTAGACGAGGGCTGGGGTTGATGGTCGGATACTCTGGAGATGTGTTCTTCGACTGTTTTCTCCAGGGCTCTTCTCTTTTCTCGCTCCTGTGCCAAATCTTGAGCGAACCCATCAATCCTTTTTTGGAATTGGGCAAATCCTTCTCTAATGAATTGCTCCAATTCTGTCCTCTTTTGTCTCTCAACGAGAAATTGTTCGTCGAGCTGTTGACACCTGTACAGTATATCACCCAAGTTGGGCGTAGGTACTTCGTTGCGAATTCCTGATCCTCTCGGTTCCTCGTCTACAATATCTACAACTACATGTGTAGGCAATAATAATAAGAAAATTAAGAACAACAGACGAACAATGTATTTATCATGTATACAAATTCAAACTCACCGTATACTTTCGTCCTGTGATCTGTTTAAGTATATCCGCAAATTCCACTTTATTCTTTAAGGGCGCCATGTTCCACTTAAAAATGCGTGGATCATTTCTCCCACAGAATTGTGTTAACCCGCTGATATGTTCAAAAATAAAAGCCTGGTATATAAACATTCGACAGTAAGACGTGTGAGACCAACGCACAACATATGATAAGAAGAAACACTACGTAAATGGTTTTATATACTTACAGGTATGACGGCCACACACCCAAGTAGATAGGGTGGGGACTTCTTGGCCTTAATTTTCTGTGCAACGTCATCCATGCGGTCCAGCAAGACACTATGTACATAGCTGGCCCAATTGTAACCTCCTATGGAACCAATATCTTGTACGTAGTAAAGAATCTGCTTCTGAAGTGTTCTATTTGAATTCGGGAGCAAAAAACATGAAAACATGAATGCTATCCACAGTGACACCGTTTTGTTGACATCTGCCGGATCACTGGACCGTACAAGATTTCCAATTAAATTCAAGATGCCACCTCTGCTGGCACTTACCCCTAAAGGGAACATATCATCCAGTTGGGTTTTTCGTCTGCTGTCCAACTGGATGGGTTCACCGCCATCGGGTAACCCCAAAATAAGGGCCACATCATTCGACAGTAGTCTTAACTGTTGGCCATTTATGTTGAAAACTCCACCGCCTTCGTGAAGTAGGAGGATTTCCTGGATCATGGATGTGCTGAACTCGTATTCAGGCATATCAATAAAACTGCCGAAAGGAGTCTGTGCAAGGAGGTCTCTGTGGACCTGTTTGATCGGAATGGTAGCAATTTGCGTGCGATAGTAAGCAAATGAACATCGGTGTAGCACATGCACTGCTTTTGCTCCATGAACATTGGATGTAGACGCCATCTCGTGGACCGCTTCCATGTCTGTAATCCAAGGCGTTTTCAGGAAATACGTGTGTAGAGAGCGACGACAACGTATAAAGAGTATGAAAAACACCTTCGAAGGGTTACCTTGCGTATTTCGTGCCGAGCGATGGTGCACGCTTCGGACTTATTCGGCGATGAATGATCGTTGGTTGCGAGGAACAACGAGCGGCGGCAAGATTCTGTTGGACGACTGCAACTTCGAAGAAGGATTGCCGGTTGTTGAAAAAAAATATACGCGCCGCAAAAAACCTGGTTATAGATGATGAGTGGAAGACGGCGATGGTTGAACTTCTTCGAAGGGGGAAGAAGGCGCTCGTCGCTCGCTAGATCTTGCCAAGAGGTTCCCGGACGAACAGGGCTCCGAAAAGTGGAATCGCGTAAATGTGGACGAGCGCTCTACATCTTTCCTTCCTTCCCTCCTTTAGTATGCCTGAAAATCCCTTTACCTCGTTTGACGAGCCGCTACCGAGTATGATAGAAACCCTACCGAGCGGTTGTCGAGGCCGCGTCACCGAACCCTTCTTGACACGCTACCGGGCCTCCGACAAGCCGCTACCGTCTTATCGCCTGCTTTCCTTTCCCGCTTATCCATTTTTCAAAGTTTTAAATTTTATTTTACCGCCTGAGTAGCTCGCTACTGAGCCTAAGGGCTTCAGACAACCACGGAGGCATGCATCATTTCCTGTCCCGCCATTTCCATTTGTCAAAATTTTTAATAGCCGCACCGCACTGCCGACTGCCGAGAACTGAAATAGTCGCAACCGAGCCGTCTATGTATCACTACCGATCGTGTAGACAAACGCTACCGAGCGGTTGTCTGAAGCCGCGCTACCGAGTCGACGTTGTATCACTACCGAGCGTCTAGACAAACGCTACCGAGCGGTTGTCTGAAGCCGCGCTACCGAGTCGACGTCTTCTCACTACCGAGCGTGTAGACAAACGCTACCGAGCCGTCGTCTGAAGCCGCGCTACCGAGTCGAGGAGCCGCTACCGAATATGGAAGAAGCCCTACCGAGTCGCTACCGAACTCTGACCGTCGCTACCGAGCGGTTTGACGAGCCGCTACCGAGTATGATAGAAACCCTACCGAGCGGTTGTCGAGGCCGCGTCACCGAACCCTTCTTGACACGCTACCGAGCGTCTAGACAAACGCTACCGAGCGGTTGTCTGAAGCCGCGCTACCGAGTCGACGTCTTCTCACTACCGATCGTGTAGACAAACGCTACCGAGCGGTTGTCTGAAGCCGCGCTACCGAGTCGACGTTGTATCACTACCGAGCGTCTAGACAAACGCTACCGAGCGGTTGTCTGAAGCCGCGCTACCGAGTCGACGTCTTCTCACTACCGAGCGTGTAGACAAACGCTACCGAGCCGTCGTCTGAAGCCGCGCTACCGAGTCGAGGAGCCGCTACCGAATATGGAAGAAGCCCTACCGAGTCGCTACCGAACTCTGACCGTCGCTACCGAGCGGTTTGACGAGCCGCTACCGAGTATGATAGAAACCCTACCGAGCGGTTGTCGAGGCCGCGTCACCGAACCCTTCTTGACACGCTACCGAGCGTCTAGACAAACGCTACCGAGCGGTGGTCTGAAGCCGCGCTACCGAGTCGACGTCTTCTCACTACCGATCGTGTAGACAAACGCTACCGAGCGGTGGTCTGAAGCCGCGCTACCGAGTCGACGTCTTCTCACTACCGATCGTGTAGACAAACGCTACCGAGCGGTTGTCTGAAGCCGCGCTACCGAGTCGACGTTGTATCACTACCGAGCGTCTACAAGAACGCTACCGAGCCGTCGTCTAAAGCCGCGCTACCGAGTCGACGTTGTATCACTACCGAGCGTCTAGACAAACGCTACCGAGCCGTCGTCTGAAGCCGCGATACCGAGCCGTCTATGTATCACTACCGAGCGTCTAGAAAAACGCTCAATTTCCGTGTGTGGCGCACTACCGAGGCCCGGCCTAGTCGGCCGCCGAGTGGTTTGTCTCCCACCACCGAGTGTTCCAATCAGTGGTGTACCGAGCCTCGTGGGAGACCCTACCGCGTGACCGTCAACCGTCACCGAGTTCAAATAATAAAAATAATATTCTTTAAGCTTGTGTCGAGCGCCGTGAACAGGCATTAATGACTGAGGTGACGTTTCGGAAACGACGGCCTCACGGCCCTCCCCCTCCGTCGACGGCCGTTCGACGACGTTCTCCGTCTCCGCACTTCCGTTATCCGGCAGTGGCTCCGTCGGTCCGTGGTGGCACATTACGCCACCGTCGACGTGGCGCGCTCCGGTTGGGGACTGCGGGAGTCCCCTCCACCCGGGAACTGAGGCGATCCGAACTCGAATTATAGAGGTGTGATTTCACTAAAATATTCAAAGTGACCCCACTAAACAAAAATCTTAGATCTGTCACTACCGTTGACCCCTCGAGCCTTGCACTGCATGACTGTCGTTGTAATGTTACTGTTTAAAAAAAATTAGTCTATATATTTATTGTTGCTATTATTCTCGATCCTTCCCCTTTATTATTCTCTTCGGTTACCTCATCGAAGACGTCACACGTCACCTGCTGCTTTATCTTCCCCCCGACTACCCTAAGTTTTCTTCTCCTTCTGGGTCGGCGCTGGGTCCTCTCGATCGCCGCCTCGTCGCCTCCCTCCGCGAGGCCGCCAACCCCGCCCAGCCGCGGTAGCCGCCGCCCCTCGCCCCCTTGGTCGCCGCTCGCCCAGTCGCCAGTGCCCGCAGGCCACCGGCTGCCTCCCGCGGCAACGCCGCCCTGTCGCTGCAATGTCTTCCTCCCCCCCCTCGTTGACTCTCTGCCCGCCGGCCGCGTGCCTGCATGCCAACCCCCCCTCGGTCGCGCTATCGAGCGCCGCCCGCGACCAGCCGCCGGGTGCTGCATGTCCGCCCGCGGCTGCAGCAGCGCCGAGCCCTCGCGCCACCGCCTCTTGCCGCCCCCCCGGTGCACTGCGGCCGCCTGCCGCTGGTGCGCCGCCGTATGCCACTCCCTTCCATCCGCCGATACGTCTCCCCACCGCATTGACCCGGCACCTCAGCGCGAGCCCGTGGCCCGCCGCCTCCTTCTGCGCGCCGCGCCTCCTCCGTCCCGCGGCAACCGGTATCCATTGTGTGGAACATCAAATGGGCTTTCAACTTGGGGTCTAAAAGAGTCCTCGAGAAGGTGAGCCTCATCTGCCTTTGGGTCACAGTGTTGATCCGCTACCAAAAGGAAGAGCAAAGGGGTGGAGGAATGAGGGATCTGCTATTGGAGCAAGGAGGAAAGTATCTCGAAGAAGGGATGAGCCCACATGACCTCCAACAGCCATAGGCACAGGCAAATAGGACGGAGATATTAGGAGGCACTAGGACTGAGGAGGGAGTGGGAGGAGGTCATGACAGGGCTGGAGCTGGCGAAGGCATTCTCCCCAAGAAGAGTAACGGCCGAGTCCCATCGATCGAACATCTGAAATGAAAAAAGCTAGTGTTAGGGTATGAATCAATGAGAAAAATTTAAAATTTAAGATGTTTATTCGGACATTTTATCAAACACCTCAAACAGTCTAACCTCTGACCAAATCATAGGTTAGAGGCCCATTCAACCCAATTAAACGAGCCTTAAGTTTGCGTTCACATGGGTGTTTTTGTCATTACCAAAAAGATAATGATTGTTGGAATCCCTTTTATGAATTTTTGATAAAGATCAAATTTTATTTATGAATGACTTGCTCTCTCCCATGAAGCTTTTAATGCGTGATGTCTTGAGATTATCTGACATTAAATAGAAGTATAAGAAGCCTATTGGATAGGAGCATCGGTTGATTTACACTCACCACTTCAGTCGACCGGAATTTAAGAAGCAAGCATAGGTCAACCGGAGTATAAGAAGTCTATATTTTGTCAGAAAATTGCATCGGTCTGAACCATTGATTGCAGAATCGCCGGAATTGGATCGGAATCAGCCGATTCCAGAATCTGATCGGTGGAAGGCCGATTCCAGGAGGAATTTCGGTGAATTGGTCGGAATCGATCGGAATCGGAGTCGATCCCAACCGATTCTACCGGAGACCGGTCTGGCCGGTCTGGTTCGATTCCCGGTTCGATTCCAGATCGGAAATCAAACCGATTCTGGCCCTAGATTCCGGCCCTTTTAGGGCCAGAATCGACCGCTGCTGGTCGATTCTGGCAATCCAGCTCCATCAGCGACTTCTTTCAGCGATTATGAGCTCCATCAACCCTCGGAATCAAGGATTCTGGCGATTCTGAACTGGATCCCAGCTTCCTGCACCAATTTCGACGTGATTCCAGCGATTCCGACAATTCTGGCAATGATTCCAGCAATTCCGGCAATTCCAGCCGATTCCTTCACGGGATTCTGCCGATCCAAGCTCCGATCGATCTCGATTCAACCTCTTCTTCAATCCTTGGAAGATTATTGGTAAGATTTCTTCGCCAAAAACCCCATATGCCCATTCTTACATGTTTTCGACGACTCCGAGCGTGGTTAAACTCAGTGATTTCCGACCGAACAACTTCGTTTAAGTTTTAAACTAATCGATTAGATGTTCTTTGTATGAAAAAAATTCCAGATACCCCATATGCCTATTTTTTACGCATTTTCGACGACTCTGAGTATGGTTAAACTTGGTGATTTTTAATTGAACAACTTCATTCAAGTTATAAGAACATCGATTGGATGTTCTTTGTATGAGGAAAATTTTGGATACCCCGTACGTCGATTTACGACCATTTTTGGCAAATACGTAACCCTCTAAACATACTGAATAGTGTGTTTGACGGGTTGTCTGCTTCTTGAATAGCCCCTAAAGCAATTTTATGTTGCCTAATAATTTTTAATGCATTGTTTACAATTTTTGTAGGTATAGGCAATGGCCAATCAAGGTGATGCAGCACCAGCACATCCTTCTGACGTGGGTTGGGAACCGGGCATATGGTAGACCCGGTCAGAAAAAGAATGCAATGCAAATGGTGTGGGAAGGAGATGAACGGGGGGGTGTTCTAGCTGAAACAACATATTGTCGGAACATGTGAAAATGTAAAAAAAATGTGATAAGGTGCCGAGGGAGAAGAGTGAGGAGATGAGAGGCTACATGACAAGTAAAGTCTCTCAACAGGCTGTTAGGATTGAGCAGAGGGAAGAGTTGCACGATGAACTACTCTAGAGAAGGAGGGACCGAGATTTGCTTATATGGAAAGGGAAAGGAAGGGGAAGGCACTAGCCGAGCCGGAGTCAGAGAGTGAGGATGACTCCACGGACTCCGAGGTTAGACATGCTACACATGCTAGCAAGCGTGCATTTACTGTAGAGGAGGGGAGCAGGAGGGTCAGGGTCCAGAGCTGACTCAACTCTTGGCCGATTAGCATCGGCTCGCCCTACCCGAGACCAGGACATGGAGGGATGGAAACAGGAGCCGCACCGCCATTCTGCTAGTACTCGATTTATGCCGAGTGATGAGTATTTATTTAGAAAACAGAGTGCTGGGCAAATGAGGATTAAACAAGCTATGAAAGCGGTGAAGGCAACAGGAACGACTGCAAAGAGAGTTGTTCGCCACATTGTGAAGTGATTTTTACATGCAAGTATCACTTTTAAAATGGCATTTATGTGTGTTTTATTTACTTAAGCTTAATTTTGGTTGATACAAAAAAAAATTTAACTTAATGTAGGCATCCCAGCACATGCAGCCACCAGCCCCTACTTCTAGACTGTGATAGATGCCGTGGGTGAGGCTAGACTAGGTCCGCAAGCCCCGAGTAGCAGACATATATACGACGCTGGGCTGGATGGGGAGGTGCAGGAGTTGAGGGAGTGGATGGATAAATTCAAATTGGTGTGGAAGGAGAGGGGTTGCACCATTATGTGTGACGGGTGGATAGTTATCACCAAAAGAAGTATGATAAACTTCTTGATGTATTGTTTGAGGGGACCACGTTCTTGAAGTCGGTGGATGCTTCTGGGAAGATTAAAAATGCCGACTTCATTTTTTTCTTTGATAGATGCGGTGGAGGAGGAGATCAGGGAGGATAATGTGGTTCAAGTTGTCACTAACAACGAACTCTCATATAAGGCGGCTGAGAAAAAGTTGATGGAGAAGAGGCAGCACATGTTCTGGGTGCCCTGTGCTGCACATTCTATTGATTTCATATTAGAGGATATAAGAAAGGAGGAGAGTGTATCCACCCTTGTCAGGCAGACGCAGACGATCACATCATTTATTTATTCGCATCCCCGTCTACTACATATTATGAGTTCACACACGGGGGGGGCACAATCTTGTCAGTCCCGGTCCTACACGTGTCACCATGAACTTCATTGCACTGGAGAGTTTACACCGGCACAGGCATGCATTGGTTAGGTTCACGCAGTCCGAAGAATATTATAATTATATGGTGGACCACATGCGCAACAAGCAAAATTAACTGAAAATTCTTGTCAGGTTTGAGAAGCAGATCACTGACAAGAGATTTTGGAAGAAGATTGCCTACTACTTGACAATCATTGAGCCACTGGTAGTTATCTTGAGGTTGGTAAACTTAGATAATAGGAACCAGATGGGCACGCTGTACAATGCCATGGACCAGGCAAAATTGAAAATAAAAGAGAAGAATCCCAAAGGTTACAAAAAATGGTGGAAGATCATAGATGACCGATGGAACAAGACTTTACAACATGATGTCCATGCTGCAAGTTAGTAGGTTCAAAAAATATCTGTGCTTACCTACTTTTAGTTTAGTCAATAATTGTCTTATTCATAATGTTAACTATTAAATTCTTGCATGATATTTTTTGAACCCCTGCATCCAATATGGAGGATAGGTGGTGAATGACAACGAGGTGATGCGGGGTACATCAGCTGTTATTCAACGTCTCTGCCGATCTCAGCAGAACAGGATAAAGGCTGAGATAGAAGTAAGTTGGAGTTTATTCAATACTTTGGAGTAGCTAATTATTTGACAACTAATGAATTTTTTTAAAAAAAAAATTCAGATACAGAAGTATAAGATAAGGGTCGGCGTATACTCAGATGTTGATCTGAGATATTCGTACGACAAAGTGTCACCTAGTAGGCTAGTATACTTATTTATGATGAAGATTTTATTTTCTTTTCATATAAGTTATTGAAGATGATGGGCTGACTGTTTACCTTTTCTTTTCTTTTTTTGTAGCTGAGTGGTGGGTTCAGGTGAACACCAAGAGTGGATGGAATCAACTTACTGTCATCGGTATCAGGATACTCAGCCAGAGCACTAGTTTCTCTTATTGAAAATGAGAGGAACTGGAGTACATTCAACCTGATACATACAAAAAGAAGGAACAGGTTGACCTTAGACCGGCTGGAGAAGCTAGTCTTCTGTCATTACAATATGAGGTTGCACATCAAGAATATCAAAGATCGACAGGAGATCAGTGATGAGCGATTTGCACGGTTCTCAAGTGATCCATACAAGCAGAGGTTTACCTCCGCCACACCACCACCTGAGAAGGTGGACATGGATCAGATATTACAGGAGGAGCATGTGCTTGCCTCATGGAAGGGCAGCCAGGAATCATCTAGCTGAGTTTGATCCCGATGATCGTTCATGGGCTGAAGGAGAGTTGGATGGTGCTGAAGCCGAGAAGGATGCTCCAGCTCCACCTCCACCTACTTCTCAGGCTCAGGCAGGGCCTTCTTCTGCCCCAGCAGCTATGGAGCAGCCACCTCCAGCTTTAGCCCCAGCTCCAGTCCCAGCCGCCGCTACCCAGCCCATTCGTAGTCCAGGGAAAACGAAAACAAAAGTGACTGCACGAAAAATGGGCGGATTTACAAAGCTAAAAAAATCTTTGGGTTTTGGTAGAACTTCAGAGATGGCTGAAGAGGTGAAGAGAAGGAAGTTAGAGATCAGGCATCTTGTGAACTCAGATGACAGCACGTAGGCTCCTTCTCACTTCTCAATTAATGATGACGAGGAGTGCATACCAGCAACGCAGCCATCAGCAGTAGCCCAGTCACCTGATTCACGACAGCCAAAGCCGTATGACATGCTGGATGAGTAGACATCACATCATCATTTTATAGAGTCACAATATCCAACATTTAGTGAGACTCAACAGCAGTGGATTCCTCCACCACCACCACTAGCTCCACCAAAGTTTGCCTACATCCCGGTCATCCCGCAGTCCGTTGCCTACGACTTTGATAGCATGACATCGACATTATTTTCATATGGATATGGTCCTGGACAATATACAAGACTGGGCACAACTCAGGAGCATCGACAGCAACAGGAAGAGGAGGAAGGTCAATATTCATATCTTAAATATTGGTATTAGATTGATATCATGTAAATTCTTATTTTTTATATTTTCATGCTATATCAATTAATAGATTTTTGCATCTAAATATGTACTTAACTTCATTTCATATTCATCAGTAATTAATTATTCGATATGAATATATGCTAATCTTATTTTAAAAAATTTCTAATTTATTTATTTTTTAGGAATTTTTCCTGATTTTTTTACATATTTTGATGAAAAAAATCAAAAAAAAATTTCGATCCAGTCCGATTTCTGAATCGATTCTCTTCTCAAGAATCGGTCGATTCCAACCGATTCCTAAAAATCGGAATCAAATCAAACCTCACCGATTTTGATTCTGCGATCCTTGATCTGGACCGAAATTTTAGTACACAATCCAACGGGTAAGCAAGCATCAGTCGAATGATGGCATTGTGTTTGTCAACCCGCTACGTAGCGTAACTTGCTAGATTTGACGGATCTGGCGAAGATCCTCGGGATTTCTCCTTGGATCTCTTCGACGATGCCCATTTTGGAGAAATAAACTAGAGCCTGGAAGGCTCTCTCAAGGCCATAGGGTATAAGTACGCAAGACTCAAAAATCCCAGCTGTTTTGCATCCAAAAATTGTGAAGAGACGCTTTCTAGTGCTCAAGCCACAAAGGTGAAACAAGGTGGAGAATTATTCCAACTTCATACTTCCCACAAGGCTCTCCAACTTTTCCAAACGTCAATAAGAAGCATTCTACACCAGATTGGCGCTCTCCTTCCAGTTATATTGACTGAAAGAATATACGTGCTAGTCGACTGTGTCTACAAAAATTAACGTATGATAAGTTGATAACTTAGCTGGTCGAGTGAACTATAATAAAAGATGTGATTTTAAAAGCATCCCATTGACACGTGAGGTAATGAATGTAACTTGTGATAGCATTATCCATTCAGAACCACGTTACTATAAATGTGATATCTCAATCATGATTTGTTCTTTTTCTTCTATCAATATTTACTTGGATATTAATTCTCACGAGTACTTTGAATCTATCAATTAAATGGTCTTTTCCAAGTTCAAATTAAAAGTGGAGACAAATTCAACTTATCCTCCATCTTGATTTGCCGTTCCGGGACCTTCCGAAGGAAAAGCAAATGAAAAGTGCCCGTTCAAACAAAACAAATTAATAGACGAAAAAAGAAAAAGGTCTGGAGTATTGCTTCACAGAACTAAGAAAAGAAACGGGGATAAATAGACATCTCATACAGACAAAAGTTTGAATAATTGCTGATTGAGTATATATTAAACGTAAGGGGCGCATATAATTGATAAGTAAATTGACTAATCCAACTTTTAAGAACACCGCAAATATCTACAGTAAAGAATATAGGAAAATGGTATGCCGAGGCTACATTTGACTGCAATAAGAAAGCTCATTTGCTATGGCCAAAGATTATATTGTTCTTTCTTCACATAGATAAACCTAGAATTAAGTTGATGCAGTCATGATTTCACAACAAAATCTAGGGTCAACGAGTCTTCCCTTCTGCTAAGTCAGCAAGCCGCTTAACCACGTTCTCTGCTATGGTAGTGTATGCTTTAGATGATTCTGAGAACGGTGCTGATAACACGATCGGATTCCCTTCGTCCGAGCTGCTCCTGATTGCGACTTCCAGAGGAATCTAAGCAGATATAGCCCAAGAAAAGAACATTGTTAGTTTGGAAGTAGCTAAGCCTCTTGCTACGCAGGAAGTTATCAGCATATGCCTGATGATATCCATATGCTAGAGGTAGCTTGGCCTGGAAGCTAACTTATACATCCATCAGATACACAGGAGTATTCTCGTTCATTTCAGATAGAGAATTGACATTCTACAACGGAAAGAAAATGCAGTTCTGTGATTGGCAACTCATTTGGTCTCGTCCTGCAGGCATATGCAAGTCTTCACTAGAATTCAGTAAAATGATCCAAACCCGAAATATTAGTTCCCCGAAAAGTGTGCTCATTTCCTGGAGAAAAACATGAAGGAACCAAGACTGTCAACACTCAAACCCAAGTTTCCATTAGCATCTATCTATGTGGGAACAAAATATGTTCAGTTTTGAGTACGATGCCAACATCTTTTGATTGGAGTGTCCTTTGTGATCGAGGCAACCCTCAAGGTGATGAGATAAGCAAGAATGATACTTTTTCCACACCTTGACCCTTGAGGTGATGTCATAAAGCTTTCATGGCCTTTTTCACTCTATAACAAAATGGAATAACTAAATGTGACATTGTTACTCCTCATAAACTATTGGTTTAAGATATTTAAACTGATGAAGTTGATATATCAGATTCTGCTAACATAATTCTATAAAATATATTATGGTAGTTATACTATTCATATGAACATATGCATAAAATATTAATAACATTCAACCAGTTTGACCCACGGCAGTGCCATGGTGGACACAGCTTTCACGAAGAGGTGTCGACGTGAGATTTTACAAAAAAAGGAGGCAGCAAAAAAAAGAGAGGAAAATAGGACCCGATCAAGCTCCTGCTGTCTAGTCCCTTAATTGGACCAAATCAGGTCCTGGATTGGCTGAACCGTGCCAAATCCTAGCTAGGTTGGCCCATTGGCATGAGAACCAGCTGGCTCCAAGGATCGTGGGATCGGGATCGGACCCTGGATCGGTGGGGTCCGATCCGATCCGGATCGGATCGGATCGGTCCGATCCAGGGCGATTCTCTTGGAGCCAGACCGATCCAGAATCGGTCTGGATTGGTTTTCTTTTTTTTTGGCTCTGTGAAAAAATCTGTAAAAATCGTCAAAAAATCAATAAAAATACATAGAACTCATAAAAAATGTGAAAAAAATATAAGGAACACTCATTCATATAACAAATTAACAATCATCATATAGAACACATATCATATCCAATCACACAATAGAACACATCATACATCAAATAAGATACATATTTTTATCAAACAAACAATCATATCCAATCACACAATAGTACAACACATATTCTTCTTACCACTCATATTACATTGCGTGAAATAAATAAACAAATACATTATACATATCCCATCACCACCAACTATGGTAATGTCCGGAGTAGGATGGATCTGGATCTCTGTCATGGTCATTCTGATTGTCTTGAAATCTCCATTGATTAGGGTAAGTCATAATTGGCCCGTATCTATAAGAAAATAAAGAATGGGCCATGTCGGTAAACTCATAAACTCCCTGATCAGTCGGAGGTGGAGCTAGAAAAGATGGTGGATAGCCAGGCTCACCGTTCAAGGCGAGCTGCGGATAGGAAGATGCAAACTCGTCAAAAACATTCATCCTCGTCCGGCGTCCGCCGCCCTCGCCACTCGAACACGAGTGTCTTTTATCACTCAAATCATCCGGACTCGCTCCACTCCCGCGTGCACTACTAGTAGAGCCACCCTCACCGCACTCGAGGCGCCGCCTCCACCTATGCTACCGCCACCCCCACCTCCACCTCCACCCCCGTACGCCGTTGTTGCGCGGGTGGGACAAATTCTTCTTCATCCTCATCTGATGAAGGTGGCTGAGTGGTCTCGGTGTCGATGAGATGATGTCGCCGTTTGATACTTATCTTCTTCCTCTTCAATGTAGGATCTCCTTGACTACTTTGTTGTGAAGGTAAGCAAACTTTCTTTAAAGCCCTGAATAATCCACCATTCTTCTTGGTGGTGGTGGTGGTAGATGGACCCGCAACTGGAATCCGAGCTGGAGCTGTAGCGACCAGGGGGAGCTGGATGTCTCTCTGGAGAAGCTGTAGTCCGAGGTGGATCAGGAACAGGAAGTGGAGCTGTGCACGGAACTTGACTTTCTTGAGCTTCCTGCATGTCTTCATCCTCACCAAGGACGCTGTCAAGCTCTCCTTCGGCCCATGATCTGTCGTTCGGGTCGAACTCTGGCTCTCCCTCAGCATCCTTGTCTTCCACCCATGCTGCAAGTGGATGTTCTTCTTGGAATAGATATTCCAAGTCCACATCCGCCTGGGACAAGCCCTGAGTAGCTTGGGCTTGTGCTCTTTCTTTGTACAATCCACCTGCAAACTGTGCAAATCTTTGCTCCGATATCTTCTGCCTATCTTTGATATTCTTGATCCTCGGCCTCATATTGTAATGGCAGTAGATAAGCTTCTCCAATCTTTCTGTCTTCAACCTATTTCTCCTTTTCGTGTGAATAAGGTTGAAGGTGCTCCAATTTCTCTCGCACTGGGATGACGAAGTGCTCTGACTTAGCACCCGAATTGCAACGGAAGCGAGTGGATTCCATCCAGTTCTGTTGGTCACCATAATCCACCACTCAATTGTAATCATAAACAAGACAATTACAAGCATCAGTAACCTTATGTAAAAAAAATCAAGTAACCAAAGAGTCATCAATTCGGGTAAGCATATTACTAGGGGGACCCTATCATGTGAGTACTGCAAATCTGGATCCCCGTACACCCCAATCTTGTGCCTGTATGAAGTCATCTGAAAATCCAAAATAAATCAGTTATCTTCTCTTCTTGAGATAAAGTTCTAAGTTTAATTGATATGAAACGTATTACTTACTTCAACCTCAGCGCACGTTCTGTCTTCTTGGGTCTTACATAGTCGTTTAATTACAGATAGTGTGCCTGATAATACTTCACCATCATTACATACTTGGCCACCATACTGTATGTTCAAGAAGTACCCTGTAACGACATTAATACTCCATTAGTATAAAGACAGTGGGGGTAATACACAAAATGTAGCTTGTAATACAATTACATTACACTACTAAAGTATACCTGCAGCATGAATGTCGTGGTGTAGGGTTTTGTCCCATCTGTTGTCAATCACCTTCCACCACTTTTTGTAACCCTTGGGATGCTTCTCTTTAATTTTCAACTTAGCTTTATCCATAGCATCATACAAGTACCCCATCTGATTTTTGTCATTTGAATCCACCAACCAAGTACCTGCACCAAAGGCTCTATGACAGACAAGTAGTACTGCACCTTCTCCCACCACCTGTTATCTTCTATCAGCTGCTCCATCTTTAGCAGTATCTCATACTGATCCAAGGAGCTCCTGTATGTATCCATGTACTCCTGATAAACAGTGGAGATGATGAACCTTTTTAAACTAGCCTTGTACCTGTAAAGGCTCTCTAAAGCAATAAAATGAGTGGCAAATTTGGTAGGACCTGATCTGATTAAATCATGACCATCGGTGTGCTGCCTCATGATATGTAAAATTCATGGATGGCCATAGATAAAAGAGGTGATCAGTTGTCCTTGGTTGACCAAGAACTTGACATTAGAATCCCTACCAATGTCTTCTAACATCAAATCAATGGAATGTGCTGCACAGGGCACCCAAAACAAGTGTAGTTGAGCCTCCATGAGCTTCTTTCCTGCAACCTTATATGATGTCTCATTGTCTGTGACAAACTGCACAATGTTGGCTTCCCTTATCTCATCCACCATATTGTTCATCAAACCAAATAAGTAGTCTGCATTTTTCACCTGACCTGATGCATCAACAGACTTCAGGAATACGGTACCCTCAGAACAATACACAAGGAAGTTTATAAGTGACCTCCTTGTGATTCCAGTCCACCCATCGCACATTACAGTGCATCCCCTCTCCTTCCAGATGGTTTTGAATCCATCTATCCATGAGGTCAACTCATCGACCTCCTCATCCAAGCCTGTTTCATATATATACTTTGATGTGGGGGCTTTCAACCCCGGTCTAGCCTCACCAATCGCATCAACCATAGTCTGGAAATATGGACTTGTGGCTGCATGTGCCGGGACAACTACAAATTCAAAAACAATATAAGGGAGAAGAGAGGGTTGTTAATAATAACTAACCTAACAAGAAATTCATATCAACAAGAAAATGCTAACCACAACTTCAACAAATCTTTACCTGCATGTAGAAAGAACTTGACCATATGCTTTAGGGCTTTCTTTGCTGCCCCAGTCAAGGCCTTCACCCATTTAAATGCTTGTTTTATACCCCTCTGACCTCTGCCACTCTCCCTATACATGACAGTGTCTCCCGTCGGCAGCCGAACCTCCAGCTCCTCGTCTTCGTTCCTCATCCTCACGGGCCTGCGCCCTACTCTCATGTACAGCTCTCCTGACCTGAGCCTCTTCCTCTTCTGATGAAGATGAAGAATCAACTTAGACCCTTTCATGTGCTGGCCCTTTCCCTTTCTTGCTCTTTCCGGCCATAAGATCGGCGTCTCTCCGACCTAGCAACTCGTCATGTAGGTCTTGTCTCTGACCAATTCTCACCTCTCTGCGCGATGCCCTTCCAGTTAACTAACCCCTCATCTCCTCCCTCAGCTCAGCCGGTACTTTATCACACTTCTTTACATTGCCACCCGTCCCGGCTATATGTTGCTTTAGCCGATACACACCTCCATTCATATCTTTTTGGCACCACTTGCATCTAACTCTCTTCTTCTCTGAATCAAGGAGATGGCCATGTTGCCATCCAATGTCACGAAATTCCGTGGGACCGGTGCCATGCTCCTCGTCCGACATCTTATCTACAACACATAAAACCATACACAATATTAGGCCAATTAAATCCACCCCCATTGGGGGGTGAAATAATCCCCCCCGATTTCATACCAACCCCCCCCCCCCACCTAGGGGGGGGGGGGAACTGTCAAAACAGACACCCTTTCGAGGGTGACTGTTCAACACCCCCAAAGGGGTGATTAGCAATCACCCCTTCGGGGGTGCAATTCCACCTGGGGGGGGGGTCACAAATACCCCTTCGGGGTGATCGTTCAACACCCCGAAGGGGTGATTAGCACCCTTCGGGGGTGCAATTCCACCCCCATCGGGAGTGAAATAATCCCCCAACGGGGATTTCATACCAACCCCCCCCACTGGGGGACCGTCAGCAACTACCCCTTCGGGGTGTTGAACTCACCCCCGAAGGGGTGATTAAGACCCCTTCGGGGTGCAATTCCACCCCGTTGGGGGGTGAAATAATCCCCCCCAATGGGGGGATTTCATACCAACCCCCCACCTAGGGGGATCGTTAAAATACCCCTTCGGGGGTGACTGCGTTCAACACCCTCGAAGGGTGATTAGCACCCCTTCGGGGTGCAATTCCACCCCCATCGGGGTGAAATAATCCCCCAATGGGGAATCCCAAACCTGCGGCCAAGGCTGCGGCCCGCCGGCCTAGGGGCAGGGGGAAGAGGGGATCGAAGGTCCCCCCGCCTGAGCCTTGTGTAGGGTGGATCGGCCCTTGGGAAGGCTGGATCGGCCCTTGGGAAGGCTGGATCGGCCCTCCAACAGCTAGATCGCCGGTGAAGTATGCCCTAGATCTCCAAGGAGGCTTGGGGGGAAGGAGAGGAAGCAGAAGGAGGGCCGCTGGGGGGAGAATCGGGTCGGATCGACCCCACTTGGGGGTGATCGGGCCTTAAAACAGTCCGGATCGATCCCGGAATCGGTTCGATTCCGGGTCTTCCGTTTTCCGGAGAATCGGTCCGGATAGACCGATTTCGGGATCGATCCGGGTGGATCGGTCCGAGATCGACCGATCCGACCGATCCGGCGGGACTCCCGGCCGGGATCGCTAATTGGCCGGAATCGGATCGGTGGGTACCGATCCGATCCAAGAATCGGCCGATCCCGATTCTTGGAGGTGATTAAGACCCCTTCGGGGGTGCAATTCCACCCCATCGGGGGTAAAATAACCCCCCCCCCCACCGGGGGATTTCATACCAACCCCCCCCCACCTGGGGGGACTATCAAAACACACCCTTCGGGGGTGATCGTTCAACACCCCGAAGGGTGATTAAGACCCCTTCGTGGGTGCAATTCCACCCCGTTGGGGGTGAAATAATCCCCCAACGGGGATCCCAAACTGCAGCCAAGGCTGCGGCCCGGGGGGGTCCCCCCCTACAAACCTTGTGTAGGGTGGATCGGCCTGGGAAGGCCGGATCAGCCCTCCAACAAATTGGATCGCCGCGAAGTATGCCCTAGATCTCCAAAGAGGCTTGAGGGGAAGGAGAGGAAGCAGGAGAGCCGCTGGGGGGAGAATCGGTCCGGATCGACCCCAATTTGGGGGTGATCGGGCCTTAAAACAGGTTCGGATCGATCCCGGAATCGGTTCGATTCCGGGTCTTCCGGTTTTTCGGAGAATCGGTCCGGATCAAGGATTCCGGAATCGGAATCGGAATCGGAATCGGTTTAGATTCCGATTCCCAGAATCGGCCGGAATCGGCCGATTCCTGGGAAGGGAATCGATTCCGGAATCGGTCGGAATCGGTTTTTTTTTTTGGATTTTTTTTTTCGTCAAAAAAATTCAAAAAATTCAGAAAAAATTCTAAAAAAATAGGAAATGAGTTAGAAAAATTTTAAAAAATCACCAATGCATGATATCCACAAAACCACATCATACAAATACTAATGAACACCAATTGAAGACTTGAAGACTTGAAAGTTAAGTACATGTTCCAATTCCATTTATTCAAATATCAAAGAGTTGATACATCATGAAAAAAAATTACATCATATCAATCTACTACCAATATCTAGGATAAAGATGTGGGTCGTCCTCCTCTCCCTCGCCGCTCGCGACGCTCCTCCCTCGTGCTCGGTCTTGAATACCGTCCGGGACCATATCCATATGAAAATAATGCCGATGCCATGCCATCAAGGTCGTATGGATCGGATCGCGGGACGACCGGGACGTAAGCGAGAGGATGGTGGAGCTGGTGGTGTAATCCACCGCCGGTCAACCTCGGCCAAATGCCGGATACCGTGGCTCCATAATATAAGGCTGCGGTGTCTCGCTCATCCGGCGTGTAATACGGCTTTGGAAACCGCGAATCGGGTGACTCACCGCTGGCCGATGGCCGCGTCGGCCGGTATAGACTCCTCGTCATCATCACCCGAGGAGTGAGAAGGAGCACGCGTCTTGTCATCCGGGCCGACAGACGCCCGACCTCTAACTTCCTTCTCTTTACCTCTTCACCATCTCTCGAACTACCGTAAAGTCCGGAACCCAAAGTTTTTTTCAACTTTGCAAATCCTCTCATTCTCCGTGCGCTCACCTTTGTTTTCGTTCTCCCCCGACCGCGAACGGGCCGGGTAGCGGCCGGGACCGCGGAGCCGGAGCCGGGGCTAAAGCCGCAGTGGTCGCCCCATACCGGCCGGCGAGAAGAAGGCCCGCTCGAGTCGTGGTAGTAGATGGAGGTGGAGGCCGAGCATCCTCCTCGGCTTCAACACCATCCAACTCTCCTTCGCCTACGCACGGTCATCGGGATCAAACTCGGTGCGTGATCCCCGGCTTCCTCTCCTCTATCCAGAGGCAAGTGCATGCTCCTCCCGGAAAATGGGTCCACGTCCACCTCCTCGGGTGGTGGTGTGGCGGAGGAATGCCTCTCGCTCGTACGGGCCACCCGCGAACCGTGCAAATCGCTCCTCGCCGATCTTCTCGCCGATCCTCGATGTTCTTTACGCGCGGCCTCGTATTTATAATGACGGAAGACCGGCTTCTCCGGCCGGTCCGAGGTCAACCTCGTTCCTCCTTTTGGTATGTATCGGGTTGAATGTACTCCAAGGCTCCCACAGTTCCTCTCACGCGGTGGGAGGAACCGGTGCTGCCTCGCATCCCGATACCAATGGCCGCAAGTGGATTCCATCCACTCCTGGTGTTCACCTGAACCCACCACTCAGCTGCAAGAAAAACACAACGAGAAAAGGAAAACAATTAGCCCATCATCACCATAACTTATATGAAAAGAAAAGAAATTCCATGTCAAACTATTACTATACCAGGTGACACTTTGTCAACTGAATATTTCAGGTCAGCATCTGAGTATACGCCGACCCTCATCCTGTACTTCTGCATCTGAAAAATTTAAAAAAAAAAATTAGTTGCCTGGTAATGCTAGTCCAAGGTATTTAATGAACTCTAACTTACTTCTATCTCAGCCTCTATTCTGTCTCCGAGATCGGCACAAATTACGGATAACCGCAAGTGTACCCCGCATCACCTCGTTGTCGTTCACCACCTCGTCCTCCATATTGGATGCGGGGTTCAAAAAGTATCCCGCAAGATTTTATTAGTTAACACCGCGCATATAAGATAATTATACATCAAAAATAATTTTAGAACCAAGTTACTCGCAGCGTGGACATCGTGGTGCAAGGTCTTGTCCCATCGGTCATCAATGATTTTCCACCACTTTTTGTAACCTGCGGGATTTTTTTCTTTAATTTTCAGCTTTGCCCGGTCCATAGCATCATACGGTGTGCCCATCCGGTCCCCGTCATCCGAGTCTACCAACCTCAAGACAACTACCGGTGGCTCAATGATTGCCAAATAGTAGGCAATCCTCTCCCAAAACCTCTTGTCGGTGATCCGCTTCTCGGACCTCGACAAGAATCTCCAATCGCTCTTTTTGTCGTACGGGTTGTCCACCATATAGTTGTAATACTCTTCGACCGCGCGAACCTAACCAATGCATGTCCGTGCCGGTGTAAACTCTCCGGCGCAATGAAGTTCGTGGCAAATCGTGTCGGACCGGGCCCGACAAGATCGCGCCCTCCTCGCGCGAGATCTCACGATATGTAGGAGGCGGGGATGCGAATAAATAAAGGAACCGATGGTCCGCGCCCGCCCGACAAGTGTAGATACACCCTCCTCCTTGCCTATATCCTCTAAAATGAGATCTATGGAATGTCCGCACAGGCACCCGTAAGACGTGCTTCCTCTTCTCCATCAACTTCCTCCCACCGCCTTATATGATGGTTCGTTGTCGGTGACAACCCGAACCACATTCTCCTCCCCCATCTCCTCCACCACTCCATCCATCAGAGAACAAATGAAGTCGGCATTTTTAATCTTCCCACAAGCATCTACCGACTTCAAGAATGTAGTCCCCTCAGAACAGTACACCAAGAAGTTTATCATACTCCTCTTGGTGATACCTGTCCACCCATCACACATGATTGTGCAACCCCTCTCCTTCCACACCAACTTGAACCCGTCCATCCACTCCCTCAACTCCTGGACCTCCTCATCCGTGCCGGCGCCGTATACGTGTCTGGCCGCCGGGGCTTCGCAAACCCGGTCCCGGCCCTCACCCACGGCATCCACCATCGTCCGGAAGTAGGGGCCGGTGGCCGTACGCGCCGGGATGCCTACATCAAGTTAAAAAAAATGGGATCGTGGTAAAATTAAGTGTTAGTAAATAAAACAGCATAATGTCAAATTTAATTTAAAAAGTGATACTGCGTACGTAAAAACCATTTCGACAATGTGGCGAACGGCTCTCTTTGCGGCCGTTCCGTAGCCTTCACCCCTTTCATTGCCTGCTTTATCCCCATCTGCCCAGCACTTTGTTTCCTAAATAAAAACTCGTCACTCGGTGTAAATCGAGTGCTGGTAGAAGTGGAACGGCGGTACGGCTCCTGTCTCCTGGGGTCAGGCTCTCGATCCCGAGTAGGGCGAGCCGATGCTGATCGGCCCAAAGCCGGGTCAACTACGGACCCGCACCCTCCTCGCTCCCCTCCTCCCCGTCCTCCTCCTCGGCCCAATGAACGCTTGCTGGCGTGCCTAGCACGTCCAAGCTCGGAGTCCGTGGACTCGTCCTCGCTCTCGGCTCGGGCCGAGCCGCCGCCTTCCCCTTGCCTTTCCCTTTGGAGGTAGGCAAATCGCGGTCCCTCCTCCTCTCGAGTAGCTCGTCCCGCAACTCCTCCCTCTCGCTCGATCCGAACGGCCCGTCGAGAGGCTCTACCACCGTCATGTATCCTCTCATCTCCTCACTCTTCTCCCCGGCACCTTGTCACATTTCTTTACATTCCCACCGTTCCGCAATATGTTGTTTCGGCCGGAACACCCCCCGTTCATCTCCTTCCCGCACCACTCGCACTGCACCCTCTTCCTGACTAGGTCTACCATTTGCCCGTGTTCCCAACCCACGTCGGAAGCACGGGGCGGGGCTGCGCCACCTTGATCGGCCATTGCTTGTATCTGCAAAAATTGTAAACAATGCACTAAAAATGATTAGATAACATAAAAAATGAATTAGACGCTGTTCGGGAAGCAGACAACCCAAGTAACACACCATTCGGTATGTTTAAAGGGTTACGTAGTTGCCGGAAATCGTCGCAAATTAACGTACGGGATATCCGGAATTTTTCCCGTGCAAAATGAACTTAAACGGATAGTTTAAAACTTGGACGGACTTATTCGGTCGGAAATCACAACGTTTAACGACGCTCGGACTCGTCGGAAACGCGTAAGAATGGACGTACGAAGTTTTCGGCGAAGAAATCTTACCAAAAACTGGTCAAAGATCGAAGAAGACGTTGATTCAAGGCGGATCGGAGCTTGGATCGGCGGAATCGGCTGAAGGAATCGCTGGAATCGCCGGAATCGCCCAGGGAATCGCTGAAATCGCCGGAATCGGTGCTGAATCGCTCCCGGATCGACGGATCGCTGCCTGAATCGCTCGGATCGACGCCTGGATCGCCGGATCGATGCCGGAATCGCTGAGGAATCGCCGCGGAATCGCCGGAGACGAGCCCTACCGCCGCGGGATCGAAGGAATCGACCGCGGCGGTCGATTCCGGCCCTTTTAGGGCCGGAATCGGTTCGATTCCCGGTCCAGAATCGAACCGGGAATCGAACCGGGGCCGGTTCAACCGGTCTTCCATCGGAATCGGTCGGATCGACCGATTCCACAACGAATCGGTCGGAATCGGATCGATTCCGACCGATTCCAGTCGATTCATACCGATTCCGCGGAATTATTCCCGGAATCGGTCCTTCCGCCAGGAATCGGATCGGAATCCACCGATCCGATTCCGGAATCGGTCGGAATCGGTCCGATTCCACCGATTCCGTAATCTATGGTCCGGATAGACCGATTTCGGGATCGATCCGGGTGGATCGGTCCGGGATCAACCGATCCGACCGATTCCGGCCGATCCAGCCGGGACTCCCGGCTGGATCCCTAATTCGGGCTGGAATCGGATCGGTGGGTACCGATCCGATCCAAGAATCGGCCGATCCCGATCCGGATCGGCCGATTCTGCAATCCATGGCTGGCGCAGCCTCTACTTATTTTAAAATAATTATTTCCCAGCTCCCATAGCCCACCTACGCACAGGCCCATAAGAGGGAGAAAAGTGGGCTGTGGCCAGCCAAGGCCCAGTCGCCCATGCCAGCTCAGCCAGCCCAGTCAGCTGGCCCCACCGCCCTGTCCACCTCATCAGCCACATCAACCTTGACCCATTAATGGCATGGGGAAAACCAAAGGGCAGGTCAACATGGGGGAAATCAAATGACTGGTCAAGCATTTAAAATCTGTGGGAATTCAAGAAGTTTAGTCAATAAAGAAGCATGGGGAAGCCAACAGCCATCTCCCCGTTCAATACTCTGCTAACCTTTGAAATCCCTTCAATTCCTTAAAATGAGGGGCGCACCAAGGCCAGGAGGATCGCCAACAAGACACTGACAGGCTGCTGCTGTGGTGCGCCATCAGCATGCTGTCCTCCTGCGCACGCCAACTCTCCAAGCCAGCTGCGGCCAAAGGAGAAGAAGAAGGAGAAGGGGAAGAAAGAAGGAAAAGAGAAAAAAAAGAAGGTAAAGGGATACCCAAACCATGTAGCCCTTCACCGGGCACCCTTCTCAACCCTTTCCAAATTCTTTCTCCAACCCTCTCATGGCCTAAACCGGCCTTCGTCGTCATCGGTTACCCATGGTCCAAAACAGATCCCTTTCAGCCTCTGCTCGGACCACCCCAAAGCAATCAAAAACAGCCCCTTGCGCAGGTCACTTTTGGTCCATTTTTGGACCGTCAAACAGGTCCCTTCGACCCCCTGCTTGGACCACTAGAAGCTCCCAAAAAGCAGCTCCATGTTCGGCCCCTGTTTGTCCCCTAAACACCTCATTTTGGTCCCCTTCCAGCCCATTGTTCGGCCCGCTAAACAGACCCCAAAACAGGTCTCAGTTGGCCCCTACACAGTCCCCTGTTCAACCCGCAATCAGACCTCTACGCAGGTCCCTGTTTGGCCCCAATTGAACTCCTTAAACATGCCATCTTCAGGTCCCATTTTCGGCTCACTGAAAGTCCCCCTACACAGTCCTTTTCAGCTCACAAAACAACCCGTGTAAGTTCTTTTGGCCCCATCAAAACAACCCCTTGTGCAGGTCCCTTCCAGCCCATATGAGCTGCCCATTGGTAGTCTAAATCAGACCTGTTTAGGTCCCTTCAATTCAACAGTCTCCTATCAGACCCCCATTAATACCCATCATTGCAGGTCCCCTTTTAGCCTATCAATCAGGCCCCTGCTTAGCCCCTACCCAGGTCTCATTACAGCCCATTAAGTAGGCCCAAAACAGCTCCTAAACAGGTTCCTAATCAGGTCCCCTTTCAGACCTTAAACAGGACCCATCCCAAATCGGTTTCAGAACCTAATCGGCCTTCCTTGTTCAGCCCATTTTCAAATCTCCAAACAGGTCACCTGCAGCCCCTTTGAGGCACCCATAAGAGCTCTAGGTGAGGGTGATGGTCTGGAGATTCTTGGAAACCGTCCGACGGGCCAAGTCTACTCCGGGCGAACTCTCGATTCCCTACTCAAATAATCCCTTTGTGGCTATCCTTGACACCCCATTTCGGCCTCCCTTGGGGCACCTCCCAACCTCCTATTTTCCCTACCCCTTGAGCAAAGCAAAACAGGTTCCAAATTGCCCTTTGTGCAGTCCAAAAAACAGGCCACCAAGCTATCCCTTGCATAGTCCCATCTCAGCCCCCTAGAACAGGCCACTTTCAGCCCCTTTTGGTCCACACTTCATGCCGCTGCAGTAAGGAAGGAGACTCCAAAACAGGTGCTGCAGAAGCAAAAACAAAAGTGGAGGACAGTAGTTTGAATATAGGCCGGCTTGAAGGTGACGACCCGACACCCCTTGGAAACTGTCCAACGGGCCAAGGGCATAGCCAGGTGGCCTTCCAAGTCGGTCCTACCAAGAATGCTCCAGCAATGCTGCAATTTCGCAGCAAGCCCACTTGGCCTAAAACAGTTTCAAAACAGGCCTATTGAGCCTATGAAGATTGAAGGCCGTCTAGGAATGCCGATAAAACTTGAGCTGACCTAAATGGCCTTGCTAAAAAAACAACAAATAAAGAACAGAATGCGAAAGCCAAATTAAACTAAGGAGCTTCACCCTTTCACGGGTACTCCACCTTGGACGACTCCCCCGGGTCTGCCCCGGAATGTCGATCTGGACGGTGGCGCGGACATGCTCCCATAGCCTGCAATCCTTCCCCCAATATGGCTAAGTAAAAGCTTGCCATTTTGGATGGGTAAATCTTCACTAAGTTGGAAATGATCGGCATGCCGTCGTAATGCTGAAATTTTTCTAAAATTGGTGAAGAACCTATATTGGGAGAAGGAATGCCAATCTTTTTCACTTCATTGTACTCATTATCTATGAAAAGAAATGATCTTCAATGTCGATTTGAAATGTATGAAGTCGGGCACTGAACGGTAGCCTACAAGGGCCGGATGTAATGCAAACCTCCAAACCAAAAGAAAAAGAGACAACAAAAAAAGCAATAGGAACAAATCTGAAAATCTAATAAAAAATAGAAAAAAATCTGAATTAAAAAAAATCTGAAATTTAACCCAAAACATCTCAATTCAATAAAAGAAACCGAATCACAACAAAGAAGATATCAAAAATCAATCTTAAACCCAAAAAAATCAGACTTTAATCAATCCGGAAACACATAAAAATCAGATTTAAATAAATCTAGAAAATTCATTTAAAAAGCCACTTAATCCTATTTAATCAAACCTTCAACCAAACAAAGATTAAGTAATTCCAAAGGGAACTAAATAAACAGCATCTTAAACATTTAAAACATATCAAAATCAACAGAAAAAACAGAAAAAAATCAGATTGTTAACTAAATCTGAAACCTTAAAATCAAATCAATCCAAACAACAAAACCAAACCAAAACTAACCAAGTAAAGAACAAATCAAACAACTTCACTAAAAAACTAAAACCCACAAAACCAACTCTATGCCAACTAAAATCAACCAGCAAATAAATAAAATTAACCCCAAACAAATTGGTTTGTATTTCATCAGGCCCAAAAGGCCACTGCCCTTTTAATTTCATTACTTTTCTATGGATGTGCACGCTCTCCGAAAATAGGTTGCTACGACGGTTAATCAAGGGCATTCGAGCCATTGCTCGATGTAAGTTAACGCCGGATATTCACACCATCCAGCGGAGAGGGGTCAAAAATCAAAATTTTCAAAGAATCCGAACCTCGGTTCTAATACTCTTAAATTACCATCAGACTACCTAATATTTTTAGGATATCACCTATTTTGCTAGATAAGTCCGGGGCATCGACATAAAACTTTTTTCCTCGAAAACATAAAAAACAAGGTTCACACAAGAGGCATCCCAAGTTCGAACCCAAGACTCACCCTTATGGCATTAAGGTCGCAACCATTACAACACTGGCAAAAAAAAATGACAACCTCTAGAATGAAATTTCCTCAGCTTCATTTGTCCGATAAAATATGGGATTAATAAAAATGGAGCCACTTGCAGAGTAACACAGTCCTAGTCTTTTAGAAGAAAAAAATGAAAGAGGAAAAGACGAATAGTCAATGTGTACCTACAGCAAGTAAACAACCATGGGTGGGCCAGTTTTAGGTCCACTGGATCACGAAGTCTGTTCAAACCATTCAGATTTCAGAGTCAACCCTCAAATCTAATGATCCTGGATGGAATAGCATTATAGGACTCATCCATGTTGGACTACTCCCTAGTGCTTGAAAGAAGAAAATAAGGTAATGCTCAGTTTTCCGAGTGACTCTAGATCATCTGCAGTTTATGAGGTCATCAGGCTACTTTCGAATTTACCAGTTCTCAAATTGTTTCAACATTTGTCAAATGCTTTAGAAACAAAAATATTAAACTTCGACAAAAGAAATTAGTTGAAACTGTAATTGACATACCTCGCCAAGAAATTCCATACCCATGTCATCAGCTGTCTTGCGTGCTCCCCCTTCACCAAAGATGTATGTTTTTTCAGCACAATGTGGACACTTGAAGTAGCTCATATTCTCGACCACTCCCAGTATCTACCAAAAAGAAAGGTCAAAAAAGGTTAACCTCCCAAACCAACTCATTTAGACCAAGTAGACTTGATGTTTCTTCTGTGCATTGCAGCACATGCAAGTGCGTCCAAAAAATTTATGCATTTTGACAGAAGAAAGAGGCAAACTAACAAGGGATAATTGGCACCTTTCATCATTTCAATATCATAAAGTTAGTAGGAATAGGTGTGTAAACGAGTGAGTAGTATGCTACTCGAGCTCAGCTCATTTATTTACATCCAAGCTCAAACTCGGCTCAATACTTGACAAGTAATTTGAACCTATGTTCGAGTTCGGCTTATTAAGAGCTCGATATGTTCAAGTTCGGCTTATTAAGAGCTCGATATGTTCGAGTTCGGCTCATCGAGCTACTCATTTACTTGATCAAGCTTGACTACAATAAGAACTCAGTCCAAACTCAATTCCGAGATATATTTAGGCTCTTTTGAGAAGTTCAGTCTAAGTTCGTTTATGAAACTCGAGCTCGAGCTCAATTTAAGCTCATTTATAAAATTTAAATTTAAACTCATTTATGAAATTCGACGAGTTTAAACTCGGAAAAGTTTAATTTTAAATTTTTTGATATATTCAATCAAATATTATATACTTTTAAGTATTTTTATTTATGTTTGAAAATATTTAGTTGAGTTATTAATCTAGTATTTAAACGAGCTACTCGCAACCTTTCCTGAGTCTACACGGGTTCGCTCAAACTCAACTCCTTTACAAATTGAGCTTTATTGTTTGTTCAAGCTTATACGTTTAATATAATAAACAAGCAAGGTTTGAGTTTTTATCAAGCGGAGTATGGAGCTACTTGCAGAGCGTATCAGCTCTGTTTGCACCCCCAAGTAGGAATCACTTCAGTCATCATCATTGGAATTTATAGAATGAACAATTAGTATCATCGATCAGCAGATTAGAGGCCAGGCCTAGAAGAGCTAAGGTTCTCTGGTGGTGGTACTTAGTTGATAACAATCTATATCAGGAAACCATGATGTCACTTTTTGCATGCAAGTCATGCAGTGGGGTAAAATATCAAGCTCTGTCTGCCTGGCCTGGTCATCAAATCCATAGCGTTTTGTAAGCCAAACACACTGTCAACCTTTATTGTCAATCAGGAATAATTTAGTCTCTTATCCGAAAGGATTTGGAAATTGGATTGCAAACATAAACAAATACTAGGAATCCTTATCCAGATCAGGCTGGATCAATTGAGAAAAGAAGAAAAGATGAAAGCGAGAAAGAAGAAAATTAAGGATAGCCAGAAAATCTAATTAAAATCAACTAAGAATAAGCCTTGGCATGCAATTAGATCTAGTTACATTACTATACAATAAAACTTGACAAGTGATAATTATCCCAAAACTTTGATTTACACTCCATGGCTACAGGGAAAAAACTAATTTATCCTAAGGCCTTAATTGCAACCCTAGCTAGCAGCTTGTTTGCCAATATTTCTTCTCTCCTTGTTCTAGGATTCAGTATCTTCAGTGCATGCTAAACACAAAAATAGCTGCACATGGGACAAATTATCTTGTTTTTAGGAATCTATATAGACCTCCAACCATGTCTTGTTTTTTGGATAATCACAGAACCTGCCATTTGATCCCCTTCTTTTATGTGATACTATCAGGTAAGGCGAAATGGCACATCCCCCTGTTTCAATCTAAGAAAGAAAAGATTAAAATAAGAATGAGAATAGGTTTTTAGATTATCGAATCTACCTAAAAGAAAGCATGGTGGTGGAACAAAGCGTAAAAGACAACAAAAAAAATAAGAGAGATGGTATAAACAACAAAACTTATGAACAGTTGTTGACAACAGAAAATTTCAAGTTAAACCTGAGCTCAACTCCCATTAACCTATCATAGGTAGCTCCCAGATTCAACATATTCATTACAACCAATTTCAATCATTTGGGAGATTAACCTCATTCATACGTCCAATTGTCCAATCCATTGATAAACGGGCTTATTTCCATAACCAATTTCGTAGCCTCTTTCTTGGTTAATTATTGGGTTGAAGTCATTTAAGTGAGCTGACTCCATGTTATTTTTATAGACATTTTATGGGCTAAGCTTTTAACGCTTATATCGGTCCATTTGTTTTTGGCCCATGGGCCAATCATCATGCGCAATGCTTGTTTGCCACCTCCGCCTACATTAGCACCTACCGTAAGGGAAGTCCAGCACATCTTATTTAGCAAGGAATTGTTACCTCGCAGGGAGTCAGAGCCGAGTTCGGAAGGGTATTTAAAAAAAAAGCAAGGAGACTTTCTCTAATCGGAGACAAGGCAAGCGTGGGTTTCTTTCAATGGTAAGGAATCCAAGACGATATCAAAAACTGTAGTCCCGTGCAGAGTTAAACTTGCTATTCGGAGAGGTCTCCGCTAACAGGATTTCCTCTTGATGGATCACGGCTCTTCGGTCTATAAAAGGACCTGGTAGGGCCACACTCGTAGAAGGCCGGGAAAAAGAAGGGAAGAGAGTCAGAGAGGGTTACCGGAACCGTTCGGCCTTCCTCCCTTGTCGGTCGCAGCACTACCGATTTCGCCTGCTCTCCTCTATCGAGTCCTATTTCCTTCAAGCAGCACTGCGGATTCCCCTCTTCCGATTCGAATGTCGAGCCGTATTTCTTCGCCCAGCAGCGCCGCCGGTGTTTCCTCCCACTCCCACAACTACTGCAGGGGTGATCTGCTTCTTCCCAAAGTGCCGCAAGCGGTTTTCGCCGCGACCCACCAACGTCGTCGCCTCTTCAAGTTGCCGCGGATGCCGTCGGAACCTGTTGTTCCCTCCGGCGACGCAGTCGAGGGTCTTCCCCTCCTCTAGCCGAGCCAACAAGGTCTCCTCCAAGCTCTAGCAGCCATCGCCAGCTTCTTTCTCCTGTTGTGATCGGGTTGCGGGTGGAGGACGATGCCGTCGAAGATGAACAGTGCCGCCTAGCGGGAGACCTTATTCCCCCCCAACTACAGTCCAGCGTGGATATGTGGTGGGGCCCGCTGGAAAAAAAAAAGTAAAAAAAGAAGAAGGAAGAAGCCGGCGGAGGAGCCAGTCGCGTCCGAAGAGCCGCGGTGAAGCATTGGCCCACGAGTCAGTCAACCAACTGGTGGGGCCCACAACAAAGGAAATAAAAAAAGAGAAGGAAAAGGCTCCCGCCAGGATGAGGCCCAGTGGGAAGATGGTGATGATGGGCCACAGAGACCCAATGGAGTTTCGGCTGCGCAGGATCCAAAGATCAATTGTTAAATAAAATATTTAAAATAAACAATTAAGTAATATAAATAAAAATTCATTTAATTTAAACAAACCGAGATAAGTATAAGGCCGGTTCTAAACCCACCTCATGACTTCGGCTTAACTTAAAAGAATCCAAAATATGGGTAACCAAGAGGCCGGTTCTAAACCCACATCTTGACCCATAATTAATTCAAAAATATAATAATAAAACAAACAATCAATTTAAATTAAATAAAAATTTATTTAATTTAAACAAACTGAGGCAAGCATAAGGCCGGTTCTAAACCCACCTCATGGCTTCGGCATAACTTAAAAGAATCCAAAACAAAGGGAAACCAAGAGGCTGGTTCTAAACCCACCTCTTGACCCTCTTCTTAAGGTAGACATCCAAAGGTCTGTAAAATAGACCCCAATGTCTTACCAGTTCAGCAAACAGTTCATCAACTCATGAAGGAGCCATAAAAGATCGACATGGGCTAATTTCTCACAAGCCTATCAAAGGCCGAGACATACTTAATCTCAAATCAGTGAGATGAGTCTCCGCAAGCTTATCAAAAGCCGGATGTGCTCAATCTCAAATCAGTGGAAGGAATGCCCATAAGTCTATCAAAGATCGGGTGTTTTCCATCTCAAATTGATCAAACAAGTTTCATGTTCATCAAGGACTCAGAGAGACCTAATTTCTGGTCATGCATGTTGTAAACCATGTCTTGGATTGAACAACCATAATGAGAATGTCATGTTCGGTGCACAAGGTGGTGATGAAAGGAAGCCCACAGTTCCTTTGGCATTGATGGAATGTAAAGGCTCAAAAGAAAAATTAAAAAATATGAAAATTTCAAAGACTTAACAGAACTTGAAACTTGAACCTAAAAAAATTAAGAAAAGAATAAAAAGGAAAGAAGTCTAATTTCAACTTAGATAAATTAAAATCCCCCGAACAAAATCCCAAGTCAAGATAAATTAAAGACAAAATCTGTCCAAACTTTAAAAATCCCAAATCAAAGGCTTCGGCTAAAAATCAATCAGGTTGAATTTTGAATAACAGCACAGGAAGCCACATCCGAACCAATGCTTACAAGACCAACATTTAAAAAAAAGTGATAATACTAGTGGGGTGTTTGGTTGCATGATAATGGAGATTTTTATTTTAATTTTTAAAAATTGTAAGAAAACTTGTTAAAAGAGGTGTTTGACAACCTTGACAATTTTATGTTTTGAAAGTGATTTTCTTCTTAAACAAAAAAAGAGGGTCTCACCTCTTTCTTTTTTCTTGTGGTCCCTCACTTTGTTTGGTCATATATGGTAGTTACTTTTTTTTGTTATCACATCCCTCCAAACATGATAATTTTATGTCATGAGTTGGTTCACTTTTTATTTTAATACAATTTTTTATCAAGAAAGTGTACAAAAAATTATCATGCAACCAAACACCCCATAGGCCTTTAAGATAATACAGGGAATTCTCAAGATGTGCAAAAATCTGAAGACTTCAACAGAAGATTTCAAGTAAAGAATCTCAAATTGGAACATAGAGTCTTAAAACTTCAAATCAAAGAAATTTAAAAGAAGGATATCATGTCTTTGTCAGTTTAATCAAGCACTTGAAATTCCAAATTCCAAATCTAAAACTATGGAACTCCTGGGAATTGACGAGCACAGAATACTTTGAATACAATTCCCCAATTCAAACAAAAAAAAACCATAGATCTGAAAATTGGGTCGTTGAGTGTTAAAATTTGATCCAGGAATTGAATAGGGAATTTCTGAAAAATCTGAAATGCAGGGTTTTGAATATGAGAATTTGATCCCCAAGTTTCGTGTCCTCAATTGAAATAAAGAGTCAAATCTGAAATTCAATACTAACAGATTCTAAGTCAAGACATAACAAAAATTCAAATTTAAAACAAAGAAAGAATCTCCAAAGCAAACCAAAATCTGAAAATTTCAAAACAAAATCTGGAAATTGTGATTAAGCTTTCAAACCAGAAAGATCAACAAATTTCAACTCATTAAATCCCAAAACAGATTTAAAAAATCTAAAATCTTGAGCCCGAGTCTTCATACAATCAATCAAAACACTCTTAAACTAGTTATAAACTCAATTAAACCCATAAACAGTATCTGAACCAAACCATAAAACGAACCGCAAATCCAACAAATCTCAAAACAGAACGTGAATCAATCTTAATCAAACCAAACTTGATAATGGATCTGTCAAACAAACTCCAAGTCTAAACAACCTGTTAAGCACCAAATCCAATTTAATTTTAACCAAACAAACCAAACTAAATAAATTTCACTTCAAGCCAAATCTGACTTAAACAAATTTGAATCAATTTCTGAAGTTCAAACCAATCTTAAAACAAATTAACTTTAACCAAACAAATTTAAAACAAACTGAGCTTGAATTAATAAACAATTCATATCAACCAAATCCAAATGAAGCAAACAAACTAAATTCAACCCAATTTAATCAAATCAATCTAATTTAACTCAAACCAAATCTAAAAACAAATTAAATGATTGCATTCCGTCAATTTCATGGGGTTATTTTCTCCTATGTGTATGTGAATGTTTATTGTGGATGCATTGTCTTCTATTTTCATGGATTGCTATGATAGATAATCAAGTGTTTTCGAGCATTCTCGATGTAATTAACGTCAGATCTTCGCACCATCCGACGGAGAGAGGTCAAAATCAATTTCAAAGAACCTAAAAATCTCAATGTATAATTTTATACATATCATGGACCCTAGTTAATATTTTTATGAAATATCACTTAATTTTCTAAGAAGTCAACACTAAGGTCTAATTCAAATTCAAAAGAAAAATAAATTTCCAAAATAAAATCTTAAAAGTTTTAAATTTTTGAGGTTACATCAACAGTATAAGAAAATAAAAAGTGAAGCTAAAAAGTCTATTAGACTAGTAAGAGATGAGATTTTTAAGCACATATATAAGAAACTTGAAACTAAAGAAGTCAAAAAAGATATTTATAAATTAATAAGGATAAGTGAGAGAGAGAGAGTCTCATGATATTAACCAAATCAGATATATCAAGGGTAATAAAAAATAGTTTAATATAAAATTATGACATTAGAGAAAGATGAAAAAGTTATTAAATATTTTGAACAACAACTTTGCTAAAAACATAGAAGACCAAGAGGATATAACAAAGCTTAAAAGGAATTATACTTGAAGGATTAAATTTTCAGAAGTCAAAGAGACATTGAAGAAGATGAAAACAAGGAATGTAGCCCTCATAAATTCCTTAGTGAAATATGAAAATATTTGAAAGATTTACAAATGGCATGGTTAACTCAACTTATTAACAAAATATTAATTTCTAAGAAAAAGTCAAATGAGTGGAAAAATTGCAAGGGAAGAAGGATCATTCTAATTTCTTCCCCTTGTTCATTTTGATTTTGCAGGTCAGTTGGAGAATCATTTAATACGGTTGTTGTTTGATGCATGTGTGCCACCAACTGCTCTAGGTGACAAGTGGCCAAGCCTGGTTGGACTACAAGCAAAGAAATATATGTAGGTTTGTGAGAAGGTGGATATTACAACTTGAGGCATAGCACGTACCATGCGTATGTGTTTTATGTCCCTTACCCAAAGGTCTCCAAATTTTGGCCAAGTAATAGCCATAGCGAGACAGTCAAATATCGACTTGCATGGCTTGACGGCCTCCTGTATATCAAAATTAGAGCCCAGTGCTCCATGAAATTTAGGTTGATGGTCGCCATGTGCTCTCTTCACCAAGGTATTGTGATGCAGGACAGAAAGGAGGTGCCGCCATCGCGGTGCGCGTCCGAGCAAATACCGAGCTGAAGACTGCCTAAACGGGGCAGACGGGTGCTGAACCGGACCTAACCAAGCTGAACCGGTCCGAAAGATGCTGAACCGACCCCGAACAGCGCTGAACCGCGTCGAACCGGGCTGGAAACTGCTGAACCGAACCTGAAATCCACCGAACCGGACCCTTCGGCCGCTGAACCAACCTTAAAATGCCTGAACCGAGGTCAAACAGGCTGAACCGGATCAAAACCCACTGAACCGGCCCTGAACCGACTCTAGGAGAGCTAAACCGGCTCTGAACTGGACTGAACCAGCGTGAACCGAGCTAAACCGGCGGTCTGGGCTCTGAACCGGTGCGAACCGGTCGGTCCAGGCTGAACCGCCCTGTCAGCGGACCGGACCTAGGGGCGGTTGAGCTGGCGTGCGAACTGGCGGCGAGGGTGAGCTCGGCCGGTTGCGTGGCCGGCCGCAGCTTACCCCGTGGAGGGTTCATGGCAACGCGGGGTGGCCGCCAGGGGAGGTGTCGTGGGCGATCGGCTGCCCGCCGCGTACCCCGTCGGGGGTGGGGGTCTTCGACACTTTGCGTGGGCGAGGTCTTCCGGAGCTTCGAGCGCGGCAGGGGTTCCGGCGATCACGGTGGGCTGAGGAGCTGGGGATGGAGGGGGAGGCCGCAGCGGCGGCGGCTAGAGGCTCCGACGGCGCCGCCTATTCCTTCTCTTCTCACCTCCTTCGTCGTCGTCGGCTCGGCCCGCCGGAAACGGCGCTGTTCGCAGGTCTTCAACGGTTGACGGAAGCGGGGATGGGAGTCCGGGCTCGCAGCGGCTAGGAGGGAAGGGGGGTTTCATAAGGCTCCGTAAGGGGCCAATGGGACCTGTAGGAGAGGTGCTCGTGGGGTAGGGAGGCGTCCAGAGGAGGTGGTGGTCGGTTTAGGGCTTGCGTAGTGTCCGCGCGGGGGTGGACAAACTGGAAGGGGGGGTCACAGCCTTCCAGCGAAGGGGAGGTTGCAATCGGTTCTTCCAACAAGGGGATGGTCCGTAGGGGTGAGGGGAGGAGGCGGGGAAGGTCCGGATGGCCTAGGGCAGCATCGACGAAAGAGTCGACGCAGGTCGGGAGCAGAACGGGACAGGGGGGAAGAGGCACCAGACCTGGCTCCAGAGGTGAAGAGGAACACCGGGAAGGGGAGGGGAGAACCGGGAGCACCCGGAGGTGAGAGAACGACGCCGACGTCGGAGGAGGAAAGGGGAAAAACGAGAGGAGCTTCTCTCCTTAGGTTCAAACATCCATCTCTCTCCTTCATTCAAAGATTTGGGCTCTTTAAATAGAGCTAGACATTACAAGATGGACCTCTAAAAACCCTAATTACATATATGTCCTCTAAAGGACTAAAATAAAAGGGAGGACTCAAAGGACTCTAAATATTCAAATAAAATACATAAAAATAAAATCCTAACACTACAAAACAAAAGAAATAACTACGTCGTTTCCTGAGGATCCGGAAGACACTATCTCCGAACAAATGGACGATCCGGTCCGTACCGGTTCCCATCATTCTCCCCCGGTTGCAAAAAACTCGTCCTCGAGTTTTGTAGTGCCGTACGATCAACACGGCTACTACTAAAACAGAGGACGGCGGTAGTACGACCCGGGTGAGAACAAAGTGGGACCGAGAAGCTCCAAGGTGACCGCAGAAGGTGACCCAGACGGTGTCATAAGTGTTGTCAAGCTCCAGGTCTGGGTACTCTATCGAGTCAACTGTGCGCGGATCCTCTGGAACAGCCTCGATGGTCAGCTCTATTAGTAGCTCCATAACCTGTGCAGTCAACTCGGTCAAGATGGCTCGATCGGTCTCGGCCTCGACAAGGTGTCGCTACTCTGTCGTCAGCTCAAGTATTAACCCTATAAGTTGCTCAGTCAGCTCAACCTCAATGGCTCTGTCTGCCTCAGCATCTATAGTGCACTGCTGCTCGTACTCTGCGGCAAGCTTTGGACTGGCCTCATAAATTATCTCGATAAGCGTGTCAGACTGCTCCTCAGGCACAAACCACTGTGTATAAGTGTTGCCGATGCAGATCGGCTCTCTCAGTGCTCTGTACTCCTTGGGCCACAAGGTAAGCTCTCGAGCAAATGTGTCCAAATCTGCCTGCCGATCAGCTAACCACTCTGAACCTAGGATGAGACAGTGCCTGTAAGGAATTATCTCGTACCAGACATCTTCTACGTACCGCACTGTTCATGGTCTAAGTCGGCCTCTGACAATACGAGCAAACTGGATATAAGCTCGACCAACCTCGACCACCTGATAATCTAGAGCGACCAACTCGAAAAGAGACTGCGAGATGACGCTGCATGAAGAGCTGGACAGAAATGCCGTGGTGTGCACCTCCAACGGTAATGTGATGTTAAAACTGAAATGCCGATGTCCCGCGCAACGTAAGAATCCCGACTCGTGGAAACAAGTCGGCGCCGACTCTTATACCAAACTGATGCAGGACGGGAAAGGAGGTGCCGCCATCCCGGTGCGCGTCCGAGCAAGTACCGAGCTGAAGACTGCCCAAACGGGGCTGACGGGCGCTGAACCGGACCTAACCAAGTTGAACCAGTCCAAAAGGTGCTGAACCGACCCTGGACAGTGCTGAATCACGTCGAATCGGGCTGGAAACTGCTGAACCGGACCTGAAATCCACCGAACCGGACCTGAAATCCACCGAACCGGACCCTTTGGCCACTGAACCGACCTTAAAATGCCTGAACCAGGGTCAAACAGGCCTGAACCGGGTCAAAACCCACTAAACCAGCCCTGAATTGGCTCTGGGAGGGCTGAACTGGCTCTGAACCGGCGTAAACCGGGCTAAAACGGCGATTTGGGCTCTGAACCGGTGCGAACCGGTCGGTCAAAGCTGAACCGCCCTGTTGGCGGACCGGACCCGGGGACGGTTGAGCCGGCGTGCAAACGGGCGGTGAGGGCGAGCTCGGCCGGTCGCATGGCCGGCCGCGACTTACCCCGTGGGGGTTCGTGGCAATTCAGGGTGGCCGCCGGGGGCGGTGTCGTGGGCGATCAGCTGCCCGCCGCGTACCCCAGCGGGCGAGGTCTTCCGGGGCTTCGAGCGCAGCAAGGGTTACGGCGGTCGCGGCGGGCTGAGGAGCTGGGTACGGAGCTGGGGCGGCCGGAGGCTCTGACGGCGCCGCCTACTCCTTTTCTCACCTCCTTCATTGTTGTCGGCTCGGCCCGCCGGAAACGGCGCTGTTCGTGGGTCTTCGACAGTTGACGGAAGCGGGGATGGGAGTTCGGGCTCGCGGCGGCTAGGAGGAGGGAAGGGGGTTTCAAAAGGCTTCGTAAGGGGCCAATGGGACCTGTGGGAGAGGTGCTCGTGGGGTAGGGAGGCGTCCAGGGGAGGTGGTGGTCGGTTAGGGCTTGTACAGTGTCCGCGCGGCGGTGGACAGACCGGAAGGGGGGGTTTGTAGCCTTCCGGCGAAGGGGGGGTGGCAAGCGGTTCTTCCAGCAAGGGGATGGTCCGTAGGGGTGAGGGGAGGAGGCGGGGAAGGTCTGGATGGCCTAGGGCAGCATCGACGGAAGAGTCGACGCAGGTCGGGAGCAGAACGAGATAGGGGGGAAGAGGCACCGGACCTGGCTCCGGAGGTGAGGAGGAACACCGGGAAGGGGAGGGGAGAACCGGGAGCACCCGGAGGTGAGAGAACGACGCCGACGTCGGAGGAGGAAAGGGGGAAAACGGGAGGAGCTTCTCTCCTTGGGTTCAAACATCCATCTCTCTCCTTCATCCAAAGACTTAGGCTCTTTAAATAGAGCTAAACATTACAAGATGGACCTCTAAAAACCCTAATTACATATATGTCCTCTAAGGGATTAAAATAAAAAGGACTCAAAGGACTCTAAATATTCAGATAAAATGCATAAAAATAAAATCCTAACACTACGAAATAAAATAAATAACTACGTCGTTTCCTGAGGATCCGGAAGACACTATCTCCGAACAAACGGACAATCCGGTCCGTACCGGTCCCCATCATGTTGGGACAGACCTAGCAATGATAGTGTGATCTTCAGCAGTGACATTATGAGCCTCAGCTCGAACCTGCTGAACATTTAAGCTAGTATCCCATTTTTACATAGATTTTAGTGATTTTAGAGGATTTCTTTCCTGAGCCATCTGAGTCTCCTAAGGATTTTCTTTGCCTGCTCTGTAATAACACATTTCTTCATCATTTTGACTTCAGGCTGAATCTTGAACCTTTTTCAACAACCAGGAATCATTGCAGGCAGGAATAGTCAGATACTTAAGCTTTTTTAGCTTGATGTCATCCTTAATTTCTGCAACCATGCCTTTGTTCCAGGAGACGCGACCAATTATGAAGGAACGTTAGGAGTCAGGAGGTGGTCGCTGTGAAGGTCTTATCTTTCTTGAACATTCTGGACTTTGGTTGCTCAACCCTGACTGATAAATAATGGTGCAATTATTTACTCATTAGGCACTGGAGCAGTTGCAACAGTTGTGGCAAGGATTGGACATAACTTAGCGGCCCTAATGTTCCGCCACAAGACAAGACCCACAATAAGAACCTTAGAGACGAAGACTGACACCACTCTGAGGCATTCTGGCAGTTGAATGACTTTCAGGAACCCTGAAAGTCGTGGATGTTATCAAACACCATTCATATCCTCGGATGCACTTCTCATGGAAAACAATGTAAACGTTTCCATTCAACATCCTGCAAACATTATGACATAAGATATATGTGAACATATTTATCACTTTGTAGTGTTGCTGGTCAAGAGATGGAAAGGTTCTACAAGTGCTATTTGTAAAAATCTAAAAATTTAAAAGTATTTTTTATTTAATTTATTTTATGGCTATGTTATGAGCCTCATTTGAGATGAATCTATATGTGAAGTTTTTTATGTGAGTCGATGGATCTAAATTTGACCATGCCAAACAAATCAATTCAATGTAAATTACGTTGGGCACACATTTGAATATGCTTGATTAACCTCTATAGCAATGCATCATATGAAGTGATTATTTCGACTAAGACATGCATAATGACATGAGTCAATGAATTTTATCTTCCCATATAATGGATTGTTATGTTTATTTATCTATTTGGTTATCTTTATTTAAAATTTTAATGGTTTAACTATTTTTATGCTTTCTCATAATCATCTGATTATTTATTTTTGTTGCTTCCATTTTATCATGTGTTTCTTTCATTTTTTATCACGTGTGAATTAGTTGAAAAAATTAATATCGTTCTCCTTTTATAAATTTTAAATATATATTTATTGTGATTTATTTATTGGTTTGTTTATATATTCCTTATACTAATTACATCCTTTATTATTTACATTTCATTATTTCATTTTTTATTTTGTAATTTTCATTGTTCTATGTTTTTAGTTGATGTGCATTATTTATCATTTTTATTATGAGTTAAATTTTCATTATTATTGTTTATTTGATCTATGTTAAGCTAGGCTTTAATTGGTTAATAAATTATACTTTGTTTTCATTTGTTGTTATTTTATTAGTATTTTATTTCATTGTTATCATTTTATTATATTCCTCTTTTATTAACGTTTAAGTCATTATTTACTTCATACATTGTTATATTTACTTAATTAATTGATATTTTGATAGAATTTTGTCTTTCTAAGTCATGTTTTTTATTTATTTAGTATAATCTTACTTGAATTCGTTAAATATTTTATTTTATTGTCAATTTTATTAAGTGGGCTAAAAAATGATTATAATTTAATTAAGCTGCATGTATGCAGATATTATAACGTTAGAGACAATCAACGTAAAAAATTCATTTTAATCCATGTATTGCACATGATGTGTAAATCAAAATAAATAAAAGACATTAATAGGCAAACTCCCTAATATATGAAATGAAATGAAATAAATGAACAGCCATAAATCTCCATTTAAATGATTATATGTTAAAACCATGTTAAGGATAATTTTGGAATAAGTGTCATATGTCTCCATGAACTCCACATCCTCAGCTCCTATCATAACTATACATCAGAAGTTAAGGATAATATTTAACACATAAGGTTATATGCCCCCCTACACATCATATCCCAATTGGCTCTCTCCATGGCATTTATAGAACATAATGTTGGAGATATATTTTTAAGAACTTGGGATTATATACCCCTACGTGGTTTACAATCCTATTCCTAGGTTCACTGGCTTGTCTTTAATGCTTCAAGACTTTAGACTTTTGGCTGCTTACACCCCTTCAATGAGGAATTATTTTTCCCTAATTATGCAGGCACATCTATTAGGCAGGTAAGGTGGAGAACCGAGCAGACAATAGCCTATCTGCAGGCAAGGAATTTTGATTCAGGATCAAATCAGCCAGCTCAGTAGATCTGCCAGGAATAAATTGACCCAGGTTCAGCCTGGATTGGCTGTTGAAAAAACAGAAAAACGGGTGGACTAAGACCAGTGAAGATGGGGGAGGCTCGGCCAGCAGAGATGAACAAAAAGGGGCTGGCAGAGGTGGGTGGACATGCATCAGCAGTCCTGCGCAGCTGTACGCCTGTCTTGCCCAGCTTGCCCATTCAAGGCAAGAAAGACGAAATATAAGGTCCACGGACCCAATATCACAAGAATAAGTAACTTAAAGTGCAGATTTGAGACCCAATGTATCAAGGATTTGCAATTTTAAATAGCAGATCCATGATATATTTGGTCCATAGACCCAAAAATGCTGTCTTCCTTGCTTGAAACACACAGGGAAGACATAGGGTGGCCAATGGTCGGCCTTTGCCCAAAACGGTGGCTTTTGGCTCAGATCAGCCGATCCAACCAGCTGGATATTTGCAGATAAACAAATCCAGACAGATCTGGCCTCATTTAGCCCAATCCCAGCAGAAGGAACTTCATTGATCGGGCTCCCACCACAAGCTTGGGTCAGCAGGTGCAGATCCAAACACAGGGTCAGCCAATCCCTCTGGATGAGCTAATCCTGAAAAGCATGCCTGTACAGTGAACTTTGCAACCTTCGTTTGTGGAGGTTTCTTCCTTGAGAAATTGCTTTGTGGGAACACATGCATGAGGTAAGGACGTATACGTGCCAGATTAGGTAGTGAATTGTCTATTCTAATTAGATTTCGATAAGGGTTAAGCTATTCTGATTTTGATTCCAATTAAATTGAAATGATGAAATCCTGATTTCGGAACTAATAAATCTCATATAACTACTAAATTTTGATATGATCCAGTTAAAATTTTATTTTTACTTTTCTTCTCATTCTATATGTCATAATTCTTCAAATTTATCCTTTGTAGTATAATATCAACTTATATCTTAAAATTTTATAGTAATCAGTAAAATGAATAAGAATTAATCAATTTTGATTCCGATAAGCTATTGGAATATCCAATTTCGTTAGGGTATAGGATCATGGTTTGTGGAATCTGACAATCCAGATCAAATCAGTTGATTCCGGCCAGCATTGGCATATGCCAACCTGATATTGGGGGGGTGCGGGGTTGCAATCTGACATAATAAAAAGAATTAGAACACCGCTGATGGCAGCAGCACCACAGGGTGCCACCAACCTCTTCCTGCCTTATTGGACTGGACCTGATAGGAGCAGGATCAGGTAACTTCTCAGATCCTGGGATACCAGTTCCAATCTTCAGACCCATACATCTAAGTGGCCAGATCTGTATTTGAGTCCCGAGGACCCAATACGACATGCCAATGTGCAGGCCCACTGCACCGATACCACATTCAAATGGTCAAATCAGACTAGACACCCTAAGAAATCTATCTGCCCTAGTTTTTTTACTTTTCATTTTTTTCCTGCTAATTGAAGAACCGATGCAAGCCAGTTCAACATCGGTTTTCTCCCTATGAATCGGTAATTCGGTGGATCAAAATCAGCCCTAGCTGATCCAGTTTCCAATTTTGTTACTACCTTCCTTGTATAGGATACATAAATGGGTTCCTAATCTAGTATTTTTTATCGAAATAGAATCAGAATTTTAAAATCTCATATTCCATTTTCAACATGAGGGGCACACGGATGCCCACTAGTAGTTTTCACAAGCATAAAAATTGCATGTGGTGCCATGCACGCACAAAGTCTGGCAGAACTTTTTTCCTTTTTTCTCTTAACTGGTGGGACGTAGAACTCTAATATCAAAGGCAATCAGGGTAACAGGGCAAGGCAGCCCTTCACTGCCTCGACTCTATCTGAACCCCCAAGGTGGCCAGCCTCCAAAATTTTATTCAGGCAAGACAGAAAACGGGATCCATTTTTGGATCCAGCAGACCCAAAAGGGCGAATGACGCTGAACCGCCCCAGTCCAACCGGCATTTCAGTGCCCAGGTGGACTGGACCGCAACTTAAGTTGTGGATCTAACACTATGCCAGCGGGTTCCGAGATCGGATCCGCGGGCCTTATCTTCTCTGCCCAAACAAAGTGGTTCTCTAGGCCATCTTCGCCACCCTACTCGTCGATGGTGGTGGTGCTAGAGATCACCTCATCATTGGAGGAGGTGGGCAAGGTAAGGGGTCCCTTGCCTCAACCACATCTCGCCTTTAACTACATAGACTAAGCATGTTTGTCACCTCCACTCCAACCCCTTGGGCCATCTGGCAGGGTTTTACTTAGTATTTTTGCCTCACCTCAACCGCCTCTCACCATTAACTACATAGACCTGGCATGTTTGTCACCTCCACCCCGACCCATCAGGCCATCTGGTGGGGGTTTTACTTGGTACTGTTGGTGGGACAACCCCCACTGGTTGAGTTGCCTGGTGAGGCATCCTCTATTGATTATAGTTACCCAGTGGATAACCTCCACCAATTAAAGTTGTTCGGTGGGACATTCTACACCAGTTGGATTTATCCAGTGCGATATCCAAGCAGTAGGACATCCTTGATGGGTGGAGCTTAAATTCATGCATCTCCATCTATGGGGTATCTGGCAGTGGGACTTTTGACTGTCCACTAAATTCTTTATTTTTCACGCAGCAGATAAAACAGAAATCCACCATAGCCGGTCCCAAGCTTGGATGAGAAAGAAGGATGGTTGCAATAGTTGAGAGCCAATTGTTGGGGTGTACTCACCTAACGACACATTACACCGGAGCTCGAGTGTGGCAAAAAAATATAGCAAGGGTGAGGGCATTCCTGCATGCAACGCACCACATAAGCACCCTAATGTGCTATAAGAAAAGCAAAGGTTCCCACATCAAGGACAGATGTCAGTAAAAAAAATTAGTTCATAATGGGGAGCAATATATAAGTTCTCTAACAAACTTAAAAGCAAATAGACATTATTATAGAAAAAAATTCTAAGAAATAAAAGATTAAAAGAATAGTAAGAATAGGTACTTTGAATATTAGATACAGGAAGACTTATAAAACTTATTCATAGTATGGAGAGAAGAAAAATTAATATTGTGTATATCTACAAAAACCAAATGGATAGAAAAGAAATGTAAAGAAGTATGAAATATAGACTATAAACTATGATATACACGAAAAGAGAGAAATAAAAATAGGACAAGTACCATCATTGATAAAATATTGAAGGATACAATTGCTTCAATAAAAAAAACAGAAAGAATTTTCATAATAAAATTGATTATATAAAAAGAGATAATTAATATAATTAATGGGTATGCTCCACAAATTGAATTAAGTAGCGAGATTAAATAAAAATTTGGAAGGATATGGATAACCTTATGCAAAGTATACCAAATGAAGAAAATATATTTAGTAGTGTAGATCACAATGAACATGTTGAGAAAAAATGCCACGTTTATGAAAAAGGTCATGGAGATTTTGAATATGGAAATTTAAATGAAAAAAGAAAAAGCATTCTAAATTTTACTGTCTTATGTTCTTATTCTAACAAATTCTTAATTTATATAAAAAAAACCTCATTTAATAATATTTAAAAGCGGACAAAATAAAAGTCAAATTGATTACATTCTCACGAGAAAATCTAATCATGCTATTTGTAAGAACCATAAAGTTATTCTAAGTGAAACTTTAGCAAGTCAACATAGGTTACTAATTTTAAATGTTAAGTTTAAAATATAAATAAACACATTTCAAAGAAAAGTTTCACCTAAAATAAAATGGTGGAAGTTAAAAGGAATGAAACAACAAATATTTAAAAATGAACTTTTTAAGATAAATGATTGAAAAAGTTAGACGCAAACCTTAATGTTACATAGATGAAAATGGCTACAAGTATTAAAAAATTTGCTAAAAAAGTCATAGAAAGTTTGAAGGACATAGTCCACCTAAAAAAACTTGGTGGCAAAATGAAAAAGTGCAAAAATGTAATAAATAATAAGAGCAATTAGCAAAAAAACTAGCCAAAAGTGATAACAACAAAACTTATAAACAATAAAAGATAGTGAAAAATAAAGCAAAAAGGACTATTAGACAAGCATAAGATTGATGCTTTTAAACATATATATGAGAAACTTATAACTAAAGAAGACAAAAAAATATTTATAGATTGGTAAGGATGAGAGAGAAAATATATTAAGATCTTAACCAAGTCAGATACATATAGGATGAAAGAGGAAAAATTTTGATCAAAGATGGTGCTATCAAAGAAAGATGAAAAAAATACTTGAATACTCTTTTTAATGAAACTTTACTGAAAATATAAGTGGTATTGAAAATGTGACAATGTTTAATTTAAATTATATTAGGAGAATTTAGAGTGCATTTGGGAATCACATAGAAGGACTTTTTTTTCACTTCTCCTCCCCTATAAAGTACTTCTAATTTTTACAATATTGTTTGGTTACACTCTTATTTTCACTTCTCCTTGTTGAAGGCGTGCTCGGAGCTGAAATTTTCCCCTTCTCGTAACCGAAAAGTGATCCCATGCCACCCGACCCTGTTCCTCGCAAAGCCCCCTCCCCCAATGACAACCCGCCTCCCCTTCGCGAGCCTGCCCCTTGCCTCGTCCGTGAGCCCCCTCCCCTCTCGCGACCCCCCCACAACGGACGAGTCTCCTTCGCAAGCCCCCTCCCCCACTAGCAAGTCCCCTCTCCTCTGCGAGCCCGCCCACTGCCGATGAGCACCCCCTAACAGCAAGCCTCATTCGTGAGCCCCCTCCCCCACAGGAGAGCCCCCTCCCTTCCCTGCGCCCCCCCCACAGCAGACGAGTCCCCACCAGCGAGTCCCCTTTACGAGCGTTGTCCATGAGTCCCCTCCCCTATCAGCAAGTCCCCTACAGGTAGCACCCCTCCTGCGAACCTCCTCCTTGCAGAGCCTCCCCCACGGTGACCGCTGAGCCTACTGGCACTCGACAACTACCCTGCTTCATTTTTCAACGAGTACTACTACCACGGCATCGTCGACAAGAACTTGGATCCACTGGTCTAGTGCAGCCCACCTGCCTACCCGATGCCACGAGTTCCCCATTGTGCACCGACCCACCTCCAGATGTCAACCTCCGTCGTGTGGTAACCCTCCTCCACCCCCTCTTCCCCCTCTCCAGATGCTCTTGCCCAAATGCCGCACCTAATCGTACCGTCGATGGGGTTGAGCATCGGTAGGAAAAGGGTCACCGGCACATTCTACAACCATCGATGGGGATGGGTCACCTTCATCGTACAGACAGCCCCGCTTTAGACCCCTTGCTCTTTGGTGGAGCTGGCCATGGCGATAGGCCAGCTCGTGAAGGAGATGGCACCAGAAGTGTCAACAGTCATCAGCGCCGACATTGTCTGTACCCTGTATCCCCTGCACAAGACGCCATCGCTAAAAAATGCCAAACCGCTTTCACTTTTGCAGCATAGAAGTTCTTCTACGGGAAATATCTTCTCTCCAAAGGCACTTTTAATTGAATCACTTCTTTGAAATTGCCAAATGGACCCTTAATTTTTAGAAGTTAAAAAAATATCGAAGATGATAAAAACAAGACGTGATCCAGATAGCATTCATATTGAAGTGTGAAAATGTTTGAAAGATTTAAGTGTGAAAATGTTAACTCAACTTTTAAACAAATTTCTAATATCGAAAAGAATGACAAATGAATAGAGAAAAAAACATCATTATACCTATTTTTAAGAAAAAAATGAGATATACAAGATTGTGCAAATTACAGAGGGATCAAACTCATAAGTCATACTATGAAATTATGGCAACTAGTTATTGAACAGCGATTATGAAATTGTACAAAGATTTCAGCTAACCAATTTGGATTTATGCTTGGTTGATCTATAATTGAAGCTATTTTTCTTATTAGAAGTTTGATAGAGAAATATCAAAATATAAAGAAAGATTTACATATCGTGCTTATTGATTAAAAAAATGAATATAATAGAGTTTCAAGAGAGGTTTTGTAACAAGTGTTGGAACGAAAAATAGTACTAGGTATATACAAATGATGAAAGATAAGTATGATGAAGCGACCACTAGCGCTACACAATTAGAGGAGAAACGAGAGATTGTCCTATTTCAATTAGCTTATATCAAGGGTCTACAATAAGTCATTATCTTTTTGCATTAGTTATGGATGAATTAACGAAAATTATATAACATGATATACCTTGGTATATGATATATGCAAACAAGATCGTATTGATAGATGAGACAAAAAAATGAATAAGAAGTTAAAACTGTCAAAAAAAAATTTAGAGACCAAGGATTTCAAGATAAGTAGAACTAAAATAGAATATATGCATTGTAAATTTAATAAAAATCAAAAAGAAGTAGGTAATATGTTAATTTATATGGGATAATATTATCTCAAAGAATCCAATTCGAATATCTTGAATCAATTATTTTAAAAAATGTAGAATATGACGAAGATGTTAACCATAGAATTAAAGTAGGTTGGATGAAATGAAAATTGTCTAAAAGAGTTCTATATAATCGTAAGATACCGCTAAAGTTGAAAAAAAACTTTATAGTACAAGTATAAGACCTACAATGTTGTATGGTAGTGAATATTGAACAATAAAAAAACATGCTTCTAAAATAAGTGTTATTGATATAAAAATGTTAAGATAGATGAGGGATCATACTAGATTAGATACAATCAAAAATAAATATATTAGAGAAAATGTAGTAGCGACAATTGTAGATAAATTGAAAGAAGGGAGATTGAGATGGTTTGGACATATTAAACATAAACCTAAGGAGGCTCTAGTAAAAAAAAAGTAGAAAATATTAAAATAAAAAATAAAAAAGAATGTTTTAGACCTAGGTTAACTTGGAGGAGGGTAATTCAATATGATTTAGATGATTTAAATATCTCTAAAGTGGTCACTCAAAATCGACATGAGTGGAGGAAGAGAATCTATATGACCGATTCCAAGTAATTTAGGACTAAGACTTAAGTTTGAGTTTGAGTTTGAGCAGGTAAAACATCTCCCAAAGCAAAGATAAATTATATTTTGGTTTTATCGATTCATTAAGTTCAATGGGGAGAACAAACATGAGACAAGAGATAATCTTTTTTTGATAAAAAAATGAAACAAAATGTATTATTTCATAAAAAACAGAAGGTTAATATTAGTGTCAGACTTCAGTAGAAAATATGACCATAGAAGGCAACATAAAACATGTTTTGTGTAACATTTCCATAACAAGAAACATTAACAGAAACTATTACCGGGACTTCAACTTTAAGGAACATGTTAGCACCTCTCCTGGCATCAATCAAGGCAATCTCTTGAGGAGTTGACACAATCAAGGCACCTATTATCAAAGTTTCATTTCACAGTAGTACTGCACATCAGTAAGACCATAGCCATTTGAAAGACGTTTAAGAAACTAAATCATGGTGGAGTAACTAGATGCATATTTTATATAAACAATTAAGAAACTTCCATCTTTGAAAAATGGATGAGACCAATGCCAGGTACATAAAAGCTATAAAAGAAAACTTTAACCGGAGCCATAGCACAAAAGAAAGGTAAAAAGGAAGCTCTTAGGACCATATATCATTTGTTAGTATTTTCTGAAGGTGATATCTTCTAACACTTCCGTCAGAGGATAGATAGAGTGATATTGGATGCACATGGTCCTCATACCGTACAACAGCCTGATTACATGCATACAACGCAATGACACAAATGCATAATAAAATAAGGAGCTGTGATTTTTTGATGATATGAATACCAAAAACATATGGTTTTCAGAAACAAATCAGATATTCTAGCTCTTAAAATTCCATCTTGCAACTGTGACGTCTATCATATGAAGAAAATGCTTTTCTTACACAAGAAGAGATCCTTCGAAATTATGCATGTAACGTCTGGCAAAATTTTTAAAAAATCAAAATTAAAATCGTCAACTGCCTTCCTCCTACCATCGCCTCCCACTCTCTCGAACCTTCTCCCTCCCATCGCCTCCTCCGTCTCTCTCCTCCTATTTCTTCTCCCCCCTCATGCGCCGTCCGCCCCTGCTGAGCTCACCGCCCACTCGCTCTCTCCTCCTTGTTCATCATCGCCTCGTTGTCTCTCTCTCTCATCGCCCTATCCGCACGCACTCTACGGCCCCAACCGCCTCCCACGCACGCTGTTGTGCCCACACCCTGTCGTGTGTGTCTCTCCCGCTGCCTCGTCACCTCGCTGTTGCCCCTTTGCCATCTCCGCCTTAGCTCCTCCTCGAGCTCGCCCTGCAACCCTACATCACCCTGTCTCTCTCCTTCCCATCGTGCTCACCTCGGTCGCCCGCGCGGCCATCCCCCTTGTCCGCCCCATGTGACGTGGCCGCTGCCGTCACTGCCTCCCGTGGCTATCCGCCCCCATCGCCGCCTCGTCTCTCTCCCCTTCCCGTCACCGCACCCGCCACAGATATCCGCGCCTTCACCCCCCTGTTGCACTATGCCAACCTCTGCCTCCCCTCTGGTTTCTCTCTCTCTCTCTCTCTCTCTCTCTCTCTCTCTCTCTCTCATCCGTCATATGCCCCCCCTCTTCTTCTTCCTCAATTTTGTCGCCGTCATCACCGGAGGTCATTGGCGCCATCCACCTCCCCCACATGCCCTTTCTCTCTCTCCCTTCTTTGTTTTTCGCGGCCCGCGCGTACATGCGCTCGCACACGTGGCCGGTGCACCGCCAGGCACGGCGCACAGCACCACGCCCTCTCCTCTCTCCCTCCGACCCTCTCTTCTCTCTCCCTCCTCTCTCTCTTTCCGTCGCACGCCCGCGCAAGCGCCCCATCCCCCGGTGCATTGCTAGCACCCTCTGTTGCACCGCACTCACATGTGCCGTTGTATGTCGTCGCGCACACGCGCGTTGTGTGCGCCCTCCGTGCATCACCACGTACGCCGTCGTGTGTTGTGGCACAGTGCGCCGCCATCTACCCTCCCAGTTGCCCACGCATCTCGTGCACCCCTAGCCTTTCCCCCGGCCTGCTGCTCCCCCTCTCTCTGTCCCATCATTCGCCCGGCTTTGTTCTTTCTCTCTCTCTGGTGTGCCCCGCTAACATCACCACCTTCGCCACACTCTCAAACCTATGTACGCCGACCGCCACTCAGCTGTTCACCATACTTTATCATTTCTGAACGTGTTGATCATGCCCGCCAAGCCATATGCACCAATCTTGCTGCCATGTCCAGTCTACCATTTCAACTAGCCTTCCGCGCCATTCATCCCCTTCGGTGTCACCCCTAGCCAGCCGCTGCCTCATCCTATTCTGTGCTAGCCCTGCAGCCGCAGCCAACATCGCTTTTATGTTGACCCGTCGAGGTGAAATTTGCTGTCTCCCTTCCTATTCTATCTTGGGGATTTCGGTATTCATTAATAATTTATTAAATATTTATATTTTCCCAGTTTGCCGTCGTCGTTGCCACCCGTGATCATCGTCTAACTAGCTCCTCTTAGACTTGAGTTAATCATTGTAGGCATCCCAACTTATCTTAGCATCCCGATATGTTAATTAACATGTTAAAACACGTTTATTAGATAAATAGCTATAAAATAGTGAGTAAATAATAGTTTATATATGTTGGAACCTCGAATTTCCTCTCTTTTTGTAGAAAATTCTTTTTGCTTTGGGCTAGCATTGACTACTATGAAAATATGTGGTATTCATAGGAGTATTAGCTAATTTGATGTGGTATTATTTTATAGGAACACCGATGGTTCCACAGATTTGCTAAGTGTCGATATGGGTATTACCCACCACTTAGATGATCTGAACCACAATTTAATTTGTGAGGTTATCTGAGTTCTTTGAAAATAAATTTTGACCTCTCTCCACCGGACTTGCGACATTCCGGTGTTAATTACATCGAGCAAACACTCCAACGCCCTTGATTGTCCGTCACAGCAACATATTGATTGGAAGGCGTTCATCCACATAAAGAAAGCTGGAAGACATATCCCCATGGCCTTATGAGATGGAATTTGGTTGAACTTAATTCAAACTTTTAAGTTTGGGTTCATTGATTTTCTTTAAGATTTGATTTGATTTGATTTTTTTTGTTTATGTCTTTGGTCATTTGTTGACTTAGACAATTTTGTTTAATTTTTATCCACCTCTCAAAGTCCATGGGGATTAGATGTCATCTTTGGATGACACATCGGGTCAATCGAACTTGAATTTATTTCATGTCGATTTGAGTACATGGAAGTACAATAAATGAGGGGGCATTCGAGCCTTTGTTCCTCAACACATGTCAAAGTTTGTTCGATTTGACCAGCACTTCGGCTTTACCGATTTGAGTTTCGGCTTTGCCGGTATTTCGGTTTTACCGAACCAAATTTTCTTCGTATGTCCAAGAATGACTTGATTGCATTTGATATGCAACATTCCTGGAGCTTCTTCGGTTTTCTTTGACATTTCGGCTTTCTGCGTCTGGATTTCACTTTTTCGACATTTCGGCCTTACCGAACCAGATTTTCTTCGTATATCCAAGAATGGCTTGATTGCATTTGATATGCGGCATTTCTGGAGCTTCTTCGATTTTTGCTGACATTTCAGCTTTACCGATCTGGATTTCGGCTTTTTCGACATTTCGGCCTTACCGAACCAGATTTTCTTTGTATATCCAAGAATGGCCTGATTGCATTTGATATGCGGCATTTCTGGAGCCTCTTCGGTTTTTGCTGACATTTCAACTTTACCGATCTGGATTTCGGCCTTTTCGGTATTTTGGCATTACCGAACCAGATTGTCTTCACGTGTCCAAGAATGGCTTGATTGCATTTGATATGCGGCATTTCTGGAGCTTGTTCGGTCTTTGCTGACATTTCAGCTTTACTGATCTGGGTTTCGGCCTTTTTCGGTATTTCGGTTTAACCGATTTTGGATTTCACCTTGATTTCCCGTTTGGTTTGACCGGCATTTCGGCTTTACCGATTTGGGTCTTCACCTTGATTTCCCGTTCGGTTTGACCGGCATTTCGGTTTTACCGATTTGGGTTTTCATGCTGATTTCCCATTCGGTTTGACCGGCATTTCGGCTTTACCGACTTGGGTTTTCACCATGATTTCCCGTTCGGTTTGACCGGCATTTCGGTTTAACCGATTTGGGTTTTCATGCTGATTTCCCATTCGGTTTGACCGGCATTTCGGCTTTACCGACTTGGGTTTTCACCTTGATTTCCCGTTCGGTTTGACCGGCATTTTGGTTTGACCGATTTGGGTTTTCATGTTGAATTCCCGTTCGGTTTGACCGGCATTTCGGTTTTACCGATTTGGGTTTTCGATTTGAATTCCCGTTCGGTTTGACCGGCATTTCGGTTTGACCGATTTGAGTTTTCATTTGGAATTCTCGTTCGGTTTGACCGGCATTTTGGTTTTACCGATTTGGGTTTTCGATTTGAATTCCCGTTCGGTTTGACCGGCATTTCGGTTTGACCGATTTGGGTTTTCATCTTGAATTCCCATTCGGTTTGATCGGCATTTCGGTTTTACCGATTTGGGTTTTCTATTTGAATTCCCGTTCGGTTTGACCGGCATTTCGGTTTGACCGATTTGGGTTTTCATCTTGAATTCCCGTTCGGTTTGACCGGCATTTCGTTTTACCGATTTGGGTTTTCTATTTGAATTCCCGTTCGGTTTGGCCGGCATTTCGGCTTGGCCGACTTGGGTTTTCTATTTGAATTCCCGTTCGGTTTGGCCGGCATTTCGGCTTGACCGGCTGGGGTTTTCTATTTGAATTCTCGTTCAGTTTGACCGACATTTCGGTTTTACCGATTTGGGTCTTCACCTTGATTTCCCGTTCGGTTTGACCGGCATTTCGGTTTTACCGATTTGGGTTTTCATGCTGATTTCCCATTCGGTTTGACCGGCATTTCGGCTTTACCGACTTGGGTTTTCACCTTGATTTCCCGTTCGGTTTGACCGGCATTTCGGTTTGACCGATTTGGGTTTTCATGTTGATTTCCCGTTCGGTTTGACCGGCATTTCGGTTTGACCGACTTGGGTTTTCACCTTGATTTCCCGTTCGGTTTGACCGGCATTTCGGTTTTACCGATTTGGGTTTTCATGCTGATTTCCCATTCGGTTTGACCGGCATTTCGGCTTTACCGACTTGGGTTTTCACCTTGATTTCCCGTTCTGTTTGACCGGCATTTCGGTTTGACCGATTTGGGTTTTCATGTTGAATTCCCGTTCGGTTTGACCGGCATTTCGGTTTGACCGAGTTGGGTTTTCATTTAGAATTCCCGTTCGGTTTGACCGGCATTTCGGTTTTACCGATTTGGGTTTTCGATTTGAATTCTCGTTCGGTTTGACCGGCATTTCGGTTTGACCGATTTGGGTTTTCATCTTGAATTCCCATTCGGTTTGACCGGCATTTCGGTTTTACCAATTTGGGTTTTATATTTGAATTCCCGTTCGGTTTGACCGGCATTTCGGCTTTACCGACTTGGGTTTTCACCTTGATTTCCCGTTCGGTTTGACCGGCATTTCGGTTTGACCGATTTGGGTTTTCATGTTGAATTCCCGTTCGGTTTGACCGGCATTTCGGTTTTACCGATTTGGGTTTTCGATTTGAATTCCCGTTCGGTTTGACCGGCATTTCGGCTTGACCGATTTGGGTTTTCATCTTGAATTCCCGTTCGGTTTGACCGGCATTTCGGTTTTACCGATTTGGGTTTTCGATTTGAATTCCCGTTCGGTTTGACCGGCATTTCGGTTTGACCGATTTGGGTTTTCATCTTGAATTCCCATTCGGTTTGACCGGCAATTCGGTTTTACCGATTTGGGTTTTCTATTTGAATTCCCGTTCGGTTTGACCGGCATTTCGGTTTGACCGATTTGGGTTTTCAACTTGAATTCCCGTTCGGTTTGACCGGCATTTCGGTTTTACCGATTTGGGTTTTCTATTTGAATTCCCGTTCGGTTTGGCCGGCATTTCGGCTTGGCCGACTTGGGTTTTCTATTTGAATTCCCGTTCGGTTTGGCCGGCATTTCGGCTTGACCGGCTTGGGTTTTCTATTTGAATTCTCGTTCGGTTTGACCGGCATTTCGGTTTTACCGATTTAGGTCTTCACCTTGATTTCCCATTCGGTTTGACCGGCATTTCGGTTTTACCGATTTGGGTTTTCATGCTGATTTCCCATTCGGTTTGACCGGCATTTCGGCTTTACCGACTTGGGTTTTCACCTTGATTTCCCGTTCGGTTTGACCGGCATTTCGGTTTGACCGATTTGGGTTTTCATGTTCATTTCCCGTTCGGTTTGACCGGCATTTCGATTTGACCGACTTGGGTTTTCACCTTGATTTCCCGTTCGGTTTGACCGACATTTCGGTTTTACCGATTTGGGTTTTCATGCTATTTCCCATTCGGTTTGACCGGCATTTCGGCTTTACCGACTTGGGTTTTCACCTTGATTACCCGTTCGGTTTGACCGGCATTTCGGTTTGACCGATTTGGGTTTTCACCTTGAATTCCCGTTCGGTTTGACCGGCATTTCGGTTTTACCGATTTGGGTTTTCGATTTGAATTCCCGTTCGGTTTGACCGGCATTTCGGCTTGACCGAGTTGGGTTTTCATCTTGAATTCCCGTTTGGTTTGACCGGCATTTCGGTTTTACCGATTTGTGTTTTCGATTTGAATTCCCGTTCGGTTTGACCGGCATTTCGGTTTGACCGATTTGGGTTTTCATCTTGAATTCCCATTCGGTTTGACCGGCATTTCGGTTTTACCGATTTGGGTTTTATATTTGAATTCCCGTTCGGTTTGACCGGCATTTCGGCTTTACCGACTTGGGTTTTCACCTTGATTTCCCGTTCGGTTTGACCGGCATTTCAGTTTTGACCGATTTGGGTTTTCGTATTTGAATTCCGTTCGGTTTGACCGGCATTTCGGTTTTACCGATTTGGGTTTTCGATTTGAATTCCCGTTCGGTTTGACTGGCATTTCGGCTTGACCGATTTGGGTTTTCATCTTGAATTCCCGTTTGATTTGACCGGCATTTCGATTTTACTGATTTGGGTTTTCGATTTGAATTCCCGTTCGGTTTGACCGGCATTTCGGTTTGACCGATTTGGGTTTTCATCTTGAATTCCCATTCGGTTTGACCGGCATTTCGATTTTACCGATTTGGGTTTTCTATTTGAATTCCCGTTCGGTTTGACCGGCATTTCGGTTTGACCGATTTGGGTTTTCATCTTGAATTCTCATTCGGTTTGACCGGCATTTCGGTTTTACCGATTTGGGTTTTCTATTTGAATTTCCGTTCGGTTTGGCCGGCATTTCGGCTTGGCCGACTTGGGTTTTCTATTTGAATTCCCGTTCGGTTTGGCCGGCATTTCGGCTTGACCGGCTTGGGTTTTCTATTTGAATTCTCGTTCGGTTTGACCGGCATTTCGGTTTTACCGATTTGGGTTTTCTATTTGTATCCAAAATAGCAAGCTACTTTGGGCCCCTTTTAATGGAAAGGTAGCGCAAAACCACTTAATTTCGGCAGCATTTCGGCTAGGCCGGAGTTGGGTTGGCTATTTTCTATCCAAAATAGTTTACTATTTTGGGCCCCTTTTAATGGAAAGGTAGCGCAAAACCAGCCCCTTTTTATGGAAAGGTAGCACAAAACCAAGTTATTTATTACCTTCTAGGGAGTGAGATGGTGGAGCTTCTCTCTTTTCCCAACTCTCTCTTTTCTCACCACTCTCCAACCACATGCCCAACTCCATGTACGTATGGCCATTGGGGGCTATTTATAGGAGATCTTGAAGGGGTAAAATGGTCACAAAAATCACCCCCATTATCTCCATTTTCGGAATAGTGGGGGGTTACCCGATTCGGGGGTGAGTTTAACCTCTTTTTCTCCCTCTTTTATGCTTCTGTTTGACCGGAAGTCAAACCTGGTGGTAAAGTCACCTTGGGGTGACCGGATCCAAGGAGTGGGGCCATCCCTGGACGTGGATATCGTGGGGGGGGGACTGGTTGATCGAGCTCCCCATCTTTTTTCTTTTTTATTTGATATTTTGGGTCTGTTTGACCAAAATTACCTCCGGTTTGACCGGGGGTGGTGCGCGGTTGCCACCCGCGCGCACGCTGGCCGCTGGCCAGCGTGGCATTCACTTTTTTTTTTGCCCCTTTTTTTTTCGTTTGACTGGGGGAGGCCTGGGTTGACCGGGGAGGGGGCGCGGTCATGTGCGCACCCGCGCGCGCAGGCCTGCGCGCGGCTGTTTCTGTTTTTTTTTTTTCAACAATATACTTAATTTTCTGCATGGATTTATTTAAATGTCATATATGCCATTTATGCATACTTTCATGCATTTTCATGTGTAGTATTAATTAGATGCAAATTTATTTAATTATTGTTGTTAATTACTAGAATTTGAAATATAATAGTAATAATTAATTGTAATACTTGTTTTATTCACGAAAATTGAATTATGACCCCATGTAATTATATTTACAACTCATTTATGTTGTGAATGATCTTAATTTATTAATAGTTAATTGAATTGACTTGGAAATTGTTTGATGTATATAGATTATAATTAATTAATGTTAATAGCTGCATATTCATGTGTTGTGGATCATTTTATGGACTGTTATCAAATCATGGTCGATGCAAGTTTGGCATGTCTAAATTGGTAGGTAGTATTTTTAATTGGTTAAATGCATGAAGTTGATAATTAAGTGAATTATAGAGCATGAAATGGTAATTTGCATATGTAATTCAATGAATTGCATATCTAGTTGATTAAATTGGTTGTTTGAGTAATTATTTGTTTCTACTTGTGAGATGTGAATGATGTTTTAATGCATTCTGTGATGAAACTGTTATTCCTCCAGCCTATGATTAGAGTCCCCATGGGTAGCGGATGATATAGTGTAATCCGGTGTATCCTTCGATCCCGTATACGGCTTATCCTAAGTACGTCCTTGACTAGGTATACTAAAGATCTAGCTTACTATATGGTACATTCTATATATATTAGAGCCGGTGTGAGTCTAGTGACATATCTGCAATGTCCAAGTAGAGCATATAAGATACTTAGACAAATGAAATTGAGAAAGGCACATGCAGGTCCAGGTTGCATAAACATATAGATTAGATTAGTCGGTTAGGCCGTAATTAGTCAGGTTCATGTAGAGGCACGTTTAATTGACAATTAAGTGAAAGGAATCCAATTTAGATAAATAAACCTGATAAATAGTTTATATGATATTATAACAATTGATGGGTCAAGATTATGTATGTAATTAGCAATTAAATTTGTTAGTATATTAGGATAGTTGGGTATAAGTCCTACTGAATCCGTGTGACTCATTCCAAATCTCTTAATATTTTTCAGATAATTAGATTTAGCACAGTAGAAGCGTAGTGGCAATTGGAAGTTCGAGAAGTTATTTGGTTACTTCTTTGATTCCAGTATTTAAATTATTTAGATTTTAGCATTATACGATTTATTTTTGGATTGAATAATTTTTTTTTATGAAATGGGACCTGTTATTCTTTAATTTTCCCAAACCGACATAGTTAAGGAGTTATTTCCCCGGTCTCATCGCCAGATTAATTCTGTTGCACATGTTAGAAAATCCGGGGCATGACAATACAAGTTTCTCCTAAGGCACCACTTTCATTGTGTGCACAGGATAGAAGATTGATGATCACCTTCCAGGAAGAGTAGAAGATGAAAGCATATAAAAAAAAAATCTGAAAAATCACTTATTTATTATTGTTACAAACTGCATATTCAACAAAGAATGGTAACGGAAAATATCATCAGTATGATAACCGAAGGTAGAATTTTTAAGATTTAATGGCAAACAAGACAATGAACAAAAAAATAAAAAGAATACAAAAGTTAATCGTGGATTCTTTACCCACAAATGTCTGTCATCCTACTTTTATAAGAGGTTTTCAAATTTCAGACCTAAAGTGGACCATCAATTTATTTATAGGTCCGAACCTCTCTTGAAGTTATTTTTAAATTCCAAAATCATTAATTTTAAAATTTTTAGTCATTTCTGTCACTTAACCATGTCTCACATATTCTGATTCCAATTTCACCCTCACAACCACCCTCCTTGGGACTAGACCCCTTTCATCTTAAAGTTACATTAGCGCAGATTCGACCACCCATGTTGGGGTGACAGACGTTTGGAGCAGCCATGGCAGATCCGGCAGACCATGTATCTAAGAATAAATTTGAATTATTTACAACATGTGTGAACGTTGTTCACATAATTTGACCATAAGTAAGAAACATATTTATAAGATAACAAGTGTCCTAGATTTTACAATCAAGACTCAGAGGATGATATGCGCTAAAGCAACACTAACAGATGTCAAAACAGTAAAATTTAAAAATAAATAATTATCGGTACGTAGTTTAATTAATATATTAGCCTAAATTATACTAAGTTAAACTATTAACTCCACGCAGTATCTCATGAAACAAGTGAAGATTATTTGGTTAGTCAGCATTTTGCAAGGTCAGGTTAGTAATCTGGCATAATACGTTAAAATTGTATTCAAGTATCAATACTGATGTGTTATTATACAAAACAATATTGTATCTCCGTAGAAGAGTATATGGGTAAAATTGGGAATTACATCTTCAAATGGTTAGAGTTAACAACAATAGGTGTGAATAGGAGCGCAAGTTGAAAACAATCGTCCCTGCTTCTCCTTCCCACAGTGTAGGCAAGTCGATTATCTCCTCCGAGTGGTGTTGCCGTCCGTCCTTCAAGCCGTCGCAAGCTCCGTCTGCAGTCGAGAACCTCAGCCGGACCTCCGAGCGTTGCCGAAGGGGCTTCCTCCACACCAGGGTGTCCGTCAAGCCCTCAATCACCGCCGGAAGCCTCCACCGGCAGCAGTAGCCGTCGCCGAGCCCCTCTCCTGAAGCCGCGGGTGCCGTTGAAGCCCCCTCCTCCCGCAGAAGCCTCTTCCGCTGTCGTCGTCTGGTCGGGAGGAGAGAAGGGGCGCCGGGGGAGTATTTTCTCCCACTTTGGTCCACGTCGGACACATAGAGGAGAAGAGGGGCCCACCAGGAAAAGGCGAAGCAAAAAAAAAAAAAATGTGGCACGGCCGCATGCCGCGGCCACGCACGAAGCCGCGGTCAGGCCGCTCACGTGAGGCACTCGCGGGGGAAGAGTGTTGACCCACCGGTCAACACAGGCTGGGGCCCACCTGTTGAAGGTTATGAAAAAAAATAAAAGGGGGCCCACTGGACCGGCCAGCGGGCGCAAGGAGGAGGAAAATGGGCCGGCCCATTGAGCTGGGGCCGCAAACAAAAAAAAAAGATAATCTCTCTTTTAAAACATACAATCAAATGGAAATCTAAATAAAAATACATCCTAATTAATTAAACAAACCGAGGCGAGCATCCGGCCGGCTAAAAACCCGCCTCATGGTCTCGACATAACTTAAAAGAATCAAAACAAATGAGAAAGCAATAGGCCGGCTTCAAGCACGCCTCTTGACCCATAATTCAAAATTGAAATAAAACAAACAAAAAACAGAAATTAAATAAAAATCCATTAATTAATTCAACAAACCGAGACGAGCATCCGGCCGGCTAAAAACCCGCCTCATGGTCTTGGCTTAACTTAAAAGAATTCAAAACAAATGAGGGAAAGCAAGGGCCGGCTTTAAGCACGCCCCTTGACCCTTTAAGGTGGACATACAAAGGTCTGGTGAAAGACCCCAATGTCTTACCATGCCCCAAGAGGAAGTTACTTACCCATTATGCCATGGGAAGGCTGTGCATGATCAACATGCCGATATGCCGAACCATGAGCTAATGAGGTTCATCAATCATGAGATGAGTCCCCACAAGGTTATCAAAAGCCGGGTGTACTCAATCTCAAATCAGTGAGTTGATTGCCCATAAGCTTGTCAAAAGCCGGGTGTACTCATTCTCAAAACAGTGGGGGATGCCCATAAGTCTATCACAGACCGGGTATTTTCCATCTCATCAAACAGATTCCATGTTCATCAAGGACTCAAGGGAGGCCTGATTTCAGGTCATTCAAACTGTAAGAATCATGTCTCATGTTGAGAGATCAAATAAATGAAGAGTTCATGATCAGTGCACAAATTGAGGTTACAAGGAGAGAACAATCACTTGAGATTTCCTAGAAGGCAAGACAAAAGAAAATTTGAAAAAAACTGTAAAATCTGAAAGCTGGAAAATTCAGAAAATAGAAGTCCGAATTTCAGAAGTCTGGAGCACAAAGTCTGGAAATCAGAGGTCAGAAAACCAAAAATGTATAAATCAGTCTAAAATCTGTAAAAAAATTGAAATCTGGAAGCCGACACTTAAAATTCATAAATCTGAAATCTGCAAAATTGAGAGCATCCTCAAATAATTCAAAGCAAACCCAAACCAGGTCTGAAACCTGCAGGTTGCGTAAATATAAAATCCAGACAAAATTCCCCAAATCAAATCTCCTATTCAAAGTCAAATTCAAACTTATTCAAACTGCAACATAATTCCTCAATCAAAATCAAGTCAAATATAATTCAAATCTGATCGAACCCAAGTTGAAATCGAATTCAAAATAAACCTCAGCCCAACCGATAAATTCAAGCCAAGCTCAATCCAATCTCAATCAAAAGCCAGGTTGGAACAAACCCACAAAATCTGAACACCCAGATCTGAAATTGAAAAATCTAAAACCTGCAGTTTCTAATTCAAAATCTGAACTCCAAGGATTTAAATCTGAATGTCTATCCAAAGATAAGAAAAATCTGCAAATCCAGAAAATTGTAAAATCCGAAATCAGAATCTGTAAAACCCAGAATCTGGAATCTAAATCTTCACATAATGTCCAAATCAAACAATTCCAAACAAATCACAAACTCAATTAAGATCATAAACAAAATCTGAGAATCTGAAGTCTGAAATCTGCAGGAGATCCGAACTAAAATTCTGAAATTTGAATTTCAAAGATTGAAACTAGTACAAGTCAGAAGCTGATCCGTAGATAGGTGATCCCAAACCATTCAAACCCATAGGAAAATTCAAATTCAAGTCATCCCAAACCATTTCACATAAATCTGAAATTGCAAAGAAGAGAATCCAGAAATCTGTAAGGTCCGAAAGCTGAAAATCTGAGATCTGCACAAAATCAATACATGTCAAAAATCTGTAAAGTTCAAGGGAACCGAAAATGCTTAAACTTTCAGGATTCGGTTGAATTTGCAACAGAAGCCCAAGTTGGTTTAAATTAAATGAAATATGATCCTAAAAAGTGACTTCCGAATAGATCAAATCAATTTAAAAGAACACACATTTAAATCACAATCAACACATAAAAGATCAAATCCAAACTAATTCTGACAACAAATGTTCAAATCAAATCTTCCTTAATTCAATCAAACCTAAATCAATCCATACAATCTGAAAAATCCAAGTTAATGAATAAATAACAAATTGTAATCAACTCATCAAATCCAAAGATAAAACAGTCAGTCAAATATCAAAACAGATCAAATTCAATCTCAAACTCAATCAATCAGCCACTGAATCCAACTTTTTCAAGATTCAAAATTCAAATCTCTCGAACAAATACAAATCAATAAAACAAACCAAATTCAATTTAAGTCAATCATAATCAAACAAATAACCCATTGAACATCCAAATTAAATCAAATTGAAACTCACACACTAAATCCAAATTTCAACCAATTTAAACAAACTCAAATTCAAATTAAATCAAATCAACTCACATACAGATCAAACTTTCCAAATTAAATCTAAGTCAAACTTAATGAAACAATCTAAATTAATCAAACAAGGCAAATTGAATTCAACTCCAACCAAACTGAATTTAAATAATTCAATCCCAACAAAAATCCATTTCAAACAAAAATCGAATCAGCTTCAACTCAAAATAAAAGCAATTCAACAAATTAAATTCAATTTAAACTAAAACCAAAACAATTCAAATTCAAATCAATTCAATTCAACTTAAATCAAAAATGCAATTCAAACCAAACTCAAAACAAATTTAAGTGCTTGCCTTCCATCAAATTCATGGGGCTGTTTTCTCCTATATGTGTGAACGTTTATTTGGTGGATACATGTCTTCTACTTTCATGGATTGCTATGACGCTTAATCAAGGGTATTCGAGAAATCTCGATGTAATTAACGTCGGATCTTCGCACCATCCGACGGGGAGAGGTCAAAACAAATTTTCAAAGAACCTAAAACCTCAACATATAATTTTGACCCTAGTTAGTACTTTTATGGAATACCATCTATTTTCCTAAGAAGTCGATGCTAAGGTCTAATCAAATCTAATTCAAATCCAAAAGGAAAATGAATTTCCAAAACCAAAACATAAAATCTTTAATTTTTGAGGTTACATCACCCGGATAACATATAGACACAGAGACAAAATGAGAGAGCGTCAAGGGCTCATTTCATTATGGTGCAACTCACCTTCTTCTTCTTCTTCTCCTCCTCCTCGGCTCTTCTCCTTGTGCAAATGAAGACCGCAGCAGCAGCAGCAGCAGCACTTGATGTGCGAGACTGCAACAGCTTCAACAACCAGCCTTCCTTCCACTTGGTGATTGAGACTACATGTGCCATAGATGGAAGAATTAGTATCAGCATTGGAATCGGTGGGTACCAATCAATCAGATTCAAATTGGTCAAAATCAGATGATTTTTTAGAAAGACAATAGATCCGAAATTGGTCTAGATCAGTCATTTTTTTCATTGTAAAAAAATTCAAAAAATCATTAAAAATCCTAAAAAATAGAAATTCCATAAAAAATGTTAAAAATAAAAATTACTTATCTAGCACATTTTCATGTCATTATAAGAGAGTTTAAGACAAATAGATATACTTTAATGACAATGATCACTGCATTATACATAGGTAAGATGATATAAATATTATGTTGATGTGCAATAAAATATTCTACCTTTCTTTTACCAATTTTATGGACTTGGCATTCATCATCATCATTCTCACTCTTGGATGCTTCATTGAGTGTTGTCCATCATGATTGGCGTGTATCCATATGAAAATAAGGAATCGGACATCTAAGAAAAATCATACACGATGTCGTGTATTGAGGATGTGGTTGGAATATATGGCTTGAAATATGTGGGGGTTTTGAATAATTGGATATGGCATACTAATCAAAACATTCCTAATTGTTGCACTGACTTATCTCACTCAAATGTTGTCCCTAACCCAAATCATCAACTCATGCCCCACTTGCACTGCTGAAAGATCATCCTTCTCCTCCTCCACCTCCACCTCCACTTGAACCTCTAGCCTTTTGTTGTTGTGTAGATGAAATGAAGTCTTCCACAACATCATCTGAGGAAGGTGCTTATGTACTGTCAGTTAGACTAACGGGTCTTCGCCCGATTTTCAACTTTGTCTTCTTTGTTACTTCTACTACTTGAGATGAAGAACCTCCAATCCCCATACCATGTTGATAAACCTTTTTAACTATAAAAGAAAATCTAATCTGGTTGCCATGGCATTTGTCTTCGGCTTAGTGGGAGTTAGTTGCGAGAGGGTTGGGGCTAGAATTAGGGCATAAGTTGGGATTGGAGGTGGATGGTAGGGACTTCCTCTTGAATATACTCATCTTTAATCTCAACATCATCTAGTTTCCCTTTAGTCCATATATGATCCTCAAGATCAAACTCTAGTAGCGCTTAGACCACTTTCTCCTCCACCCATGCAGTAAGTGGGTACTCCTCATGAAAAAGATAGTCGACATTAACATCCTCAGTGGATCCTTGGCATGCTTGTGCTTCGGCCCTTTCTTCATATGCTCCACTTGTAAATCTTGCGAACCTCGGTTATGAAATTTTCTGACGGTCTTTGATGTTCTTTATCCTCAACCGCATAAATACATCTTAGCCATTAGATTTTGCACCATCTTCAACTCATTATCCCCTTCATTAAATATTATCCAATCATGACAAAGCATTATCATTATATCATGTGTCAATCATTAAAAAATCTTCTTCTATTAAATATGCATCGACCCTAGCCTTATTAAGATCAAAAAGAGGGCCCGCAGCTGGTCCCTTCAGGTTTGACAAGGACCCAGACATCTTTTTACCTTAAAGAAGATCCCAAAAAGTTGTTGACTTCTTTTGACTTTATCTTTAGGAGACTTCGGTCCCAAAAGGAGTCTCGGCCTTTCTCTTCTTTTCTTGCTGCAGCATCTTCTTTGGCTGAAGGGACTAACAGGCTTCAAATATGTTGCCAATGAGGGGAATTGGTCCTTCATCAAGCCTATTTTAGAAGAGGTAACATCTCTTTGCAGCCTTCAGCATTTGCCAAGCTCAACAAGTATAAGAATTATAAATTTTCTTCATCTTCTTTCTCCCTCTCAACCACAGTAATCCCCATCTGCTAATAGGTCCATCAGGGCCCCTTCTTGCCATCTTCCGTGTGCAATTAACACTTAATTGGTCATGGATTGAAGGGAGCTCATTGCTCTGCAATTCCACAAAGGCATTAGGGAAGTCTGGTGAGAGAATTTTCCAATTTTTCATGTTTTATTATCCCCTTTTAGCCGCACTCATCAGATTTGTTGATGGACCCATCAGGATTCATTCTTGCTATATCCAGTGTTCTATCAATCATCTGTCGGGCCTGAATAGGAGCATTGCCTTGAAGCTCTATCCTCTCATTAGAGCCATTAAGTATGAATTTAACCTATTTATTTTCATCTTCTTCCCCCTGATCATAATCAGACGATGCAAAGACTGTGTTCTCTATCTTGGGGTATTAAAATCCCATTCAATTATCACATTTGCATACCGCAAGGTTTGATTGACTTCTTGCTATCACCGAAACAGGAAGAGTATAATCCTACTAGGCCCAATATTCATTTTCTCATATCAGATTGCATCAGATTCCAAGAGGTTTGTCATCTTCTTCCATTGGACATTGACATTGACCGGTAGGCCATTCTTTCTTTCTATTTTGTTGCTACGACATTGGCTGATGTCTTAGGTATCCGAATTACCCAATTTCCGATCTAAGGGGTCATCGGCTGAACGAAATAAGGTGAAGGAATCTGCCACCCGTTCTTTTGTCATTGGCAGTACTAGGTATACATTCTATCTGATTTTCTTTCATTTCTATCGCATGACAGGTGCATGGCTCAGCATTTAGTGCATTCAATTTTGAGGAGGGCATATCCTTCATAGTCTTAAACATATTAGGGGCCTGTTAGACATACATATTTCCTTTTCTCGGATGCATTCATTAGGGTGTACATATACCCAAACTCAAATTCATGTATATATGCATTCAAACCCATGTTTCATCTGATTTCCCTTCTCGGATATGCTTGTGTTCTTCATAATTGGAGAGGATAGCATCTGACTGTCACCCCTACCATCTCTTGATATATATTTTACCCCGATACTCTTTGCCAAACTTTTATCTATCATGGATTAGACAAGATTCGATGAGGAGGTCATCTCCTCCTCTTTTTAATCCTAGCACTCATATCATTTAATTGTTAGGATGTGCCGGAACCATGTTAACATACTATAGAGCATACTTTCAAACTTGGCAGATCTGAGTACTTATGCATTTTTTTGTTGAAAATTGTTCCCCACCAACCATGTTCTAGTCCTCTAGTCAAGATCATATATCATCCAATAGTGTATGTGTGCCGATCAGTCATATTTTGATATCTGTATGGCCTCCATACTTGTGAAGGAGCAAACTCCTTTCTTCACTTGTATAGAAGTCCACATAAGTCTTACGACCGGGATTCATCTACAAGCGCCCATATTCATATTTTTCCTGATTTTCTCTCATGGACATGCTATTGTACCAATTCACATAGGTAAAACAACAAATCTATGACATATGCTTCATAGGCTCCATATTGGTATGTCCGAACCATTATTTCAGTCCTTAGACTCAGCAAGATCCTGAACATTGCTGCAGCAGCCCGTATGTTATCATAATTCCCTACCTTTGCTCACGTAGGACTTAAAGTGTATATATTAAGTCTATGAACGACCACATGGAGATCTTTCAAGATCATATTTGATGCTAAGTGTTAGCATCCATGCATTATAACTCTTGGTAGCCCAATCACGCATATAGGACATCCCATGAGCTGAAATATAGGTCCTACTTCATTTAGGACCTGAATTCTGTGTAGGGAAGCACATTCTTCCTTATATTTTATTTTCTATAAAATTCATGCAAATTTTAGGTGCCCACACCTATTTTTTTCATTGTTGAATAAATATAAGTTAATTGTGTGATGGGGATCAAAAACCCGTGGCATAATTGAATTGGGTGGTTCTTCAATAAATAAAATTTCCTATTCTCTTCAATGGGCATCCAGTCAGTTACAAGGGGCCTCAAGAAGAGAATCCTCTATCCCAAATCTATTCCTCATTCTTGACCAAGTCCTTACAAACATTTGAACAAAAGCAGCAGCTTTAAGGCTGACTGAAGGTATTAAGTTGGTCAAGGGGAACTTCATATCACACATGTCCAGAACACCGACACTCCTCTTCTTTGCAGCCAACGCAAAGAGTTTTTATCAGAAGGCAATGATTATGTTTCTAAAGGCAGCTATAGGTCTTGAAATCAATTGCCATAAATGTACGCGGGCCAACATTCACATCCTGAAAGAAGAGGCTGGAGTCCATGCACATATTCTCAACAGTAATTGGGGTCCACTCCCAGTGCTTTATCTATGGCCGCCTCTATCAGAAGAGAACATCAGATTCACTCATTGGAACACAGTTATATACAAATTTGAAGATAGACTCCAATGTCAAAGAGCAAACTTCTGCTGCAGGAGGTAGATTGGTGCTGTCCGGTGCAGTTTTTTCTAACCTTCTGGTGTATTACAGCTCCATCTTTAAGACCCCTAATTCAATTTCCAGAAAGATAGAAGCTTTCCGAGCTTCATTCTTCTGGAAAGGAACTCTCCCATCTGATAAAGGGGCTCACTGGCTGAGATTGGGTAAAGTGCGTAGATCAGTGGACACAAGAGGGGTGGGTTTGCTGCCTAATGAGAATATCAATAAGGCTTTGCTGTTAAAATTGATGTGAAGACTGGAAAAAGACCATGGAAGTCTACCATAAGAACAAAATATGGGATGCAACATTGGCTAGGCTGGACAACATGGTAGAACCGAAATGAAAGTGCTGAAATCAACTAAAACTATCAAACTAAAGTAAATTAAAAAGAAAATGGAATAAAACTGGTTTTACATGTACTAAACTGGTTTCAAACCAGCTCTTAGCCTGTCTGAACCAGTCTTTGAACCAGCAGGGACCAGGTGGAGAATTAGCTGAGCTGGTTAGCTCAGTCAGACAAGCCCGCGTGGAGAATTGGCTGGATCTTCTTTTACCTCACAGGGCTGGGATCTAAAAAAATGAGGGGATCTGGGTTGCATCGTGGCACGGTGAGCAGGCCCGCAGTTGGATCCCATGCGCATGAGGCTAAGGCAGTCGTGTGACAGGCATGCAGTGTCATGACAAAATAATCAGGTTACTATAGCCCAGAAGCCCATCTGTGTAAAGCTTCTAAGCACCTTCCTGTAGCACCCAGAAACAGGGATGTCAAAAACATAAATAAAGAATGACGAACGAGAAAGAAGAGGGTGACAATGGTGGAGGTGCTTAGATGTAAGCTAACGAAACGCCAAAGAAGCTAATGAGCGGGAAGGGACGGTGATTGGGGGCAGTGATTGACAGTGATGTGTGGGAGTGCTGAACAGTGAACACCTGCCAGAACAGGAATATGGAGTGCTCGACGGTGAGAACGAAGCGGGCGCGATGCCACAGAAGAATCAGGGAAACGGTGTAGGCTTTGCATAGGGGGGACAAGATCGGCAGAACAATGCTGGTGTCTGGAACGTTTGAGGTGAAACCATAGGTGGCTTGGAAGGTGACTCCACACCGTGATCGTCCAAGGATGACGATCGGAAGGACGATGCTTGTGCAATGGAGCTGGAGGATGAGCAGTGGGAGAAAAAGATGGGATCCGATGCTGGGTGACGAAGTTGGAGGCACCCGATTCCCACTTGCAAGCAAATACCGAGGTCGATGCTAGATCTGATGCAGTGAATGAGAGCGCTAACCAGATGACGAATAAAAGGTGTCACAGGGTTTTGATGGAAACAATGGATCCAGGATCACTGGAGTGGAAGAAGATGATGCTGTCGGTCGGAACAAGGATGCAACATTGGCATCATCCGATTGCTGTGTTGGTCCGGCAACCTACAATCTATCCAGGGATTGCCGGATGGTGCAGGGGAGTGCCACAGATGACGGAAGTGGCTGCAGCGGACCATCAGACCTGACTGTGAGTGCCAATTGGTGAAGACATTGGACCTGTGCATGATTGCGGATGGACCGAACCAGAAGCTGACTGCGTAACAAGTGAAGGGGGAAGCTGGGAGGAAGGCTCTCATAGCCGGGAAGGTAAAGATACTGAACCTCATAGCCGAGAGGGGAGTGAAGAGCAGACCGCGGCAGGGAGAAGGGCCTCCAAAATTTGAACTATACATGAGCTCTATTTATAGAGCTAGATTTGTAACAAAAAGATCGCTAAAGCAGAATATTTACAATCATGTACTATAAGGACAAACAGAAACTGAAACTCAAGAAGGCATTTGCAGACAGGTCCCTTTAGAAACAGAACAGTAAAAGACCCTAAAATCTACTAAAACCAGTTCCCATCAACTCCTCTTCATCCAAAAACAATGGAGCTTGAAGCTTTAGAAAAATATCTTAGCCCTCAAGGATCTCTTTCCATGTGCCAACTCCCTCGAACTGGTGATGGCGACCACACCACCCTTCTCTAGAAAGACAAATGACTAAGGGAGACCCATCTGGAGTTTCAACTCCCACAACTATTACAGCCAGGTGATCACGAGCATATGAAGAACACCAAGTCTAGATTCTGATTCATAATCTACATCAGATGCATCTGGTGCACACAAGACCGGTGGTGGATGCTAATAGCCAAAGAGAGGTACTTAGTTAAATATGCCGCTTACCAGTTTAGCAGAGATGTGGAGAAAAATCTGGAAAAGAAACAACACCCAAATAAGGATCTGCATACTCTTATGGAGAATTGCATGGAAGATCTTACCCACAAATAACAACCTATACTGGTTGCCAGAAAAAGAGATGAAGCTTGTATTTTTGTGGCTTCTCCATAAAGATCCAAGATCATTTATTCATCAGCTGTGGGTTATTGAAGTAACTTGGGAAGCTTTCAGCAGACTGAGGACAAAAATCTCTGGTACCCGACAGATGCATTAAGATGCTACTTCATAACCGGAACAGCATAGATATGGATCAGATAGCCTGGAAGACACTGATGCCAACCATATTGTGTCTATCTATTATAAGAGAAACAGGCATCTCTTTGAGGATGCTTTGCAGCCAATAAAACACCCTTAAGATGACTCCCCAAATAGGGCAGTTGCAATTGTACTCTTCTCAACAACTTGGGCTCTAGCAGAATCCTTTTTGTCTAAAGCAGCTTTTGTCGGGCTTCCTTTTTCTGATGCCTAGTGCTTGGTCTTATCACCTCAATAGACCTCTATTGTTCCTCCACCTCTTCTGTTTGTTCAACATTCATAGAACTTTTTCTTCATTTTAATACACTGAATATGTGACTCCCATTTGGGTTCACCATCAAAAGAAAACAGAAAGTGCATGGTAATTGGTTGTAGTACCATATACTATGTGATGTTTGTAAAGGATAAGAATTAACATAAAATTTCCTACACCAATATGGCAATATGTAAGGCAATACAAACTAAGACACTCAGAAATTAGTTTACAAAAGGATCATGAGTTTATGTAAGAAAAAAAGTCAAATATGCAAAAATAAATAAAAGGTTGAATTACCAGAGAGTCTCAGCCTCTGAGAAATAGTCAACTGAGCATCACCGGTGCCAGGAGGCATATCAACAACAAGAATATCGAGATCTCCCCAAGCAACCCCCCTCGTCAACTTTTCCAGAGCACTCATCACCTGAAACAATGACAAAAAAGTTCAGCTAGAGTGAAAGAGATTAACTAGCATATGAAATTTACCATCAAAATAAACCTAATCCAGTCTTAAGTCACAGTTTAGTCAAGATAGATGTGCCCTTGACCAGTGACTCTTAACACTGAATGGTAAACATGAATAGTAACAGAAAGATATCCTTAAGATAGTGGATTCTACATTTATTAGATTTGCCTTGCCTCTATTCCAGGTGCAGTCAAAACAAGCCAACAGAATGCAATACGCTGCAGGAAAATACAATTCCACAACAAGAAATATGTATAACTCATACCAAGAATGCAAATAAGTAGACACGCTCAGAACATAAATGACTGGCATTTATATCATTGCCAGGACTAAAACTGTGATATGCCATGTTTAGAGCACGTTTAGTTATGGCTACTCTCATTTAACTCTCTCTCTCTCTCTCTCTCTCTCTCTCTCTCTCTCTCTCTCTCTCTCTCTACTATCAATTCCAGAAGTTTCTATGAGACATTTTGAGATTACACATCACTTCATAGTCCCCTCTCTTTGCAAGAACTGTCTGAAGGGAATACTGGAATGATCCCTCTCCCCATAATCCAACCATTGGCACTCTTAGGATAACAAGAACAATGAAATGGCAAAAGAACTTAACATTATTGACTCAGAGTTGACAGAGAGTAGAAAAAAGGTGATGTTGGTATCATCAGGGTTGAGGGGGCAAGGCTGACAGACCTGCCCAACAGCAGCCGCACAAAGCAGTGAAAGGTGGGAATGTTTTCTTGGAAGATGGAGATAGTCCATGGGAAGGTTGGGGAGGTTGGGGATGTGGTACCATGGCAGGCAAGTGGAGGTGTGCAGTAGGTAGGAGGGGGCACCCCTGGAATTGGCATTGGCAGATGGGCAAGCAGGCTTGTGCGAGAGGGGTAGGAGGCACACTGGAGCCAGAGAAAAGACAGTACAGGTCACAGTGACTGTGCACAACTGGTGCATATGAGTTCAACAGGTTCAAAAGAAGGAGAGGTGAAGATCCATCTTCTCTAGTTGCTATTGTTGGCACCCTGTGCAAGAAGAGGAGGACAAGGTGAAGAAGAAAATTGAGCCAATATGCCATGTTTGACCACCCCTCTTCCTACCTACCTGCCTAATCATCTCATTGTCTCTCTCTTCTCATGCCAATAACTGAAACTCCATACATAGGCCCATGCAGCCCCTGCTTCGGCCCCCTCATCTTTTGACATATAATAGTCCCATGCACAGCCCATGCTTTGCCTTTCAGACCATGACAGCCCATAGTTGGCCCCATTTTCATGGCCATGTAATAACCCTCATGCACAGCCATCTTATGCCCATCTACAATGGCTGCAACGCCACGCAAATGAGCCATTTTCAGCCTATCCTTCTATGGCCATATAACAACCACATATGCCTATGCCTATAGCCGATGGTTTGCTCTCAAACAAAATGACCTTTGTTCGGCCCCTTACTTATGGCCACATAACAGATCACACAACACTTGTCCAACCTCCACATGCACCTATGTTTGGCCCATCATCATGGCCTATAACAGCCCCTATGCATGGCCTATGCCAGCCCCTATATTTATACAAGTAGAACCATAGGAACCAAACCATACTCATCCCTCTTGTGCTCAACGTGTTGAGTCAATGACCAACCCATGTAGCTTTCGTACCATGCCTATATAAATCTCCCTTCGGCACAGTTCGCAGAATTGGCTGATCCGGATTGGGATCAGCCGATTATTGGATTGGATCGGCAGGTGCTAATCCAATTTAAGCCTTGACCAATCAATTCAAAGTCGATTCCCAAAGAAATCATCATGGATCAGTAGAATCAGCCATGGATCGGCCAATTCCATAGAATTGGATCAGGAATCTATTGATCCCATGGAAATCCAGAAAAACTTGAACCATGCCCAATTCCTAACTTGATTTCAATCCGATTTCCCCCCAATAATCAGTCAATCCAGCAACCCTCACCGAGATCCACCCCCTCCCCCCAGCCCTCCCCTTCCCAATTTACGGCACCTCCACCTCCGACGAGAAGCCACCTGTGATAAGGTATCCCCCCCCATTTCACCCACTCCCAGCCTCCCCTCTTCTCCCTCTCCCCCCGATCCTCTCCTTCCACCCCCGATGGCCTAAGGCTGATCAAGGGGAGGGTTTCCCCCTCCCCCGCCCCCACCAACAGTTGGTTCTCCCGTCATAAGGGGAATCCCCGCAGAAGTCACCCCTTGAGGTGACTGTCACCCCCACAGATTTCTGAATCAGAATCAGTCACCGAATAGGTGGGATCTCGGATCGGATTGGATTGGATCAGATCAATTCTGACCAATTCTCAAGAAGAGAAACCAATCCAAAATCAGGATTTAAAAAAAAATTTATGATTCCGATTCAGACCTAATCTGGCCGATTCTGACCGATTCGGCCTGAATCTTCTTCAAAAAGAATTCTAAAAAAACCAGGATTCCAATTCTAATTCGAATCCGATTTAAGACCGATTCGATTAATTCAAACCGATTCCGACGGAATTCAAGTCAAAATTGATCTTTCAAACAAAAATCAAATCAAACCCATTCACCCCTGAGGGGTGACAAATAGATCACTCCATCCCCCCCCCCCGACTTCACCCGAAGGGGTTACTATGTACACTTAACCCTTCGGGGTGACAAAGGGGTGATATGTTTCCTCTCCCCCCCCCCTTCCCACCTTGGCTTCACCACAAATACATGACTATGTACAGTAACCCCGAACCTTTGGGGTGACTGAAACAGGGTGAGCTATCCCCCCCGTAATGTTATCGAAGGCAGTCACCTTGGCCATCTAGGCAATGAGGCAAGGCAAGGCCTCGCAGCCTAGTCTCACAGGCGATCTTGTCCAGTTGTCCCTTGGGAGCTTGGATCGGATCTTGTTAGGTTGTCCCTCCATATCCGAAAATATTTATTTACTATGAGTTCTAATATTTATTTTATTTCTTCTCGTGTAGGAAAAATGTTGAACGAGGTACAAAGTGCACACACCATGATATTAGATGACAATATAGACATATGTTAAATGTTGAGAAGAAAAAAGTGAAATATAAGTAGTATAAGAAAAAAAATGAATGGAGGTGTTTACAGTTGGATTAATGAGAATGTGAAGAAATATGAGAAGGAGCCCGCGGAGCTCAAAGAAGAAATGAGAATATAATTAATTGGAAGAGTATCACAAAGAAAGATACGTATTGAGTAGAGAGCCGACATGCATGATGAGTTACTCGAACAAAGAGACACAAATCTCATGATTAAAAGTCGTAAAAAATGTAAATCACATGCTCACATTGAGATTGATTCATCAAAATCAAATGATGAAGATAAGGCACAAGTAAAGAGAGCAATGCATGAAAGTACAACTCATGCTTGAGAAGAGAAAAAACAGAATAAAGGGACAAAAAGATCTACTATCATACATTCAGATGTTGAATACATTCGACCTACACATCAATTAGGCAGAGATAGTAAGTTATGGTGGTCACATTCAGTTCGGCTGACGGACCCATCCATGTATACACAAAGAGGTAGAGGTAAAAAGATGATCAAGCCAGTCTTGAAAGAATTTAAGACTATAATAGAGGTTACAAAAAAGACAATCAAACACATTTGTAATTAATTTTTATGTGTAAGTATATTAAAATTTTAACTTCTTTTAAATGTGTCTTACATAATTTTGAAACAAATATTAATAAGTATATCCTTTTTTCCTTGATGTAGGTGTTCCAACCCATGCAATCGCTAGTCCAAATTTTCAGACAAGGATTAATACTATCACTGAGACTAAACTAGGATTAAAAGTCATGATGTATAAGTATACATATGAGGGTGGGTTAGATGCATTGTAAGGAAGGTGGTTGTATTGTAATGTGCGATAGATGAATAGAAATTACAAAATATATGATCAAATTTCAGAGGGTACCTTATTTTTTTAAATCTAGATTCATCAAGCTAGATCAAGAATATGGAGTACAAGAGTACTTGTTTAGTTTCATGAACAAAGTTGTCAAGGAAATAAGTGAAAACAACATTTACAATTTGTGACTGACAATGAAACATCTTATAAGGCTACAAAGAAGAAGTTGATGGAGGTTAGAAGAAACTTGGTTTAGGTTTCTTATGCGGCACACTATAAATTTGATATTGGAGGATAATGAAAATGAGTCATGTGTGAGGTCATTGGTGAGTCAATGTCAGTTAATTACATCATTCATATATAGACATCCTAAACTATTGTACATCATAAGAGAGCATACCGATGGTTGTGATCTAATACAGCCTGATCCCACGAGATTTGCCACACATTTCATTGTGCTAGAGAGCTTGCAAAGATGTTGACATAACTTGAAGATATTCATATTTTCATCAGCATACATTAATTACACAGCCGACCTATATGGCAGAATAGACCAGTTTGAGATGCTAACTAAGAAAGAGCATGTTATTGAAGCATGGATTACGGAATCGGTGGAATCGGACCGATTCGGACCGATTCCTGGCGGAAGGACCGATTCCGGGAAGAATTCCGCGGAATCGATCTGAATCGCCTGGAATCGGTCGGAATCGATCCGATTCCGACCGATTCCATGTGGAATCGGTCGATCCGACCGATTCTTTGGAAGGCCGATTTAACCCGGCCCGGTTCGATTCCCGGTTCGACTCTGGACCGGGAATCGAACCGATTCCGGCCCTTTTAGGGCCGGAATCGACCCGCAGAGCTGCCCTCGGTCGATCCCGCGGCGGAAGGAGAGGGCGCAGGCGATTCCGGCGCGATTCCGGCGCGATTCCGACGATTCCGGTCTCGATTCCGTCGATCCACCGTCGATTCCGGCCGATTCCGTCGATCCAGGGTCGATTCCGGCCCGATTCCACCGATTCCGGCGATTCCAGGGGCGATTCAGGCGATTCCGGCGATTCCAAGCTTGTTCTTCAAAGGATTCCGCCGATTCGAAGCTCGGATCGGCATCGAATCAATCTCTTCTTCGATCTTTGTAAGGTTTTGGTAAGATTTCTTCGCCAAAAACTTCGTACGTCCATTCTTACGCGTTTCCGACGAGTTTGAGTGTCGTTAAACTTTACGATTTCTGTCCGAACAAGTCCGTTTAAGTTTTGAACTATCCGGATATGTCCATTTTGCACGGGAAAAATTCCGGATATCCCGTACGCCTATTTTTACACGTTTCTGACGACTTCGAGTAGAGTTAAACTCGGTGATTTGTGATCGAATAACTCCGCTCAAGTTGTTTGAACATCGATGACCGTGCATGGGCAGAAGGAGAGTTAGATGGTGTTGAAGCCGAGGAGGATGCTCCAGCTCCACCTCCATCTACTTCTCAGGCTCAGACAGGGCCTTCTTCTGCCCGGCGGCCTATGGCTTGCGGCCCCGGCCTCCGCTCTGCTCCTCCCGGCGGCCGCTACCCAGCCCATTCGCAGTCCGGGGAGAACGAAAACAAAGGTGACTGCACGGAAAATGGGAGGATTTGCAAAGTTGAAAAAAACTTTGGGTTCCGGACCTTCTGGTAGTTTAGAGATGGCTGAAGAGGTAAAGAGAAGGAAGTTAGAGGTCAGGCGTCCTATCAGCCCAGATGACAGCACACAGGCTCCTTCTCACTCCTCAGGTGATGATGACGAGGAGTGCATACCAGCGACGCAGCCATCAGCAGCAGCTGAGTCTCCTGATTCACGGCTTCCAAAGCCGTATTACACGCTGGATGAGCAGACACCGCAGTCTTATATTATGGAGCCACGCATTCCGGCGTTTGGCCGTTGACCAGCAGTGGATTACACCACCAGCTCCACCATCCTCTGCTTACGTCCCGGTCGTCCCGCAGTCCGATCCATTTGACCTTGATGGCATGGCATCGGCATTATTTTCATATGGAGTGGGTCCCGGACAGTATACAAGATTGAGCACGAGGGAGGAGCGTGAAGCGCAGCAGGGAGAGGAGGAAAACCCATATCTTTATCCTAGATATTGGTAGTAGAAGTAGATTGATATGATGTAATTTTTTTTTTGATGATGTATCAACTCTTTGATATTTGAATAAATGGAATTGGAATATGTACTTAACTTCAAGTCTTCAAGTCTTCAATTGGTGTTCATTAGTATTTGTATGATGTGTTCTTGTGGATATCATGCAATGGTTATTTTTTAAAATGTTTCTAACTCATTTCCTATTTTTTTAGAATTTTTTCTGAATTTTTTGAATTTTTTGACGAAAAAAAAAAATCAAAAAAAAAAAACGATTCCGGACCGATCCGGAATCAATTCCCTTTCCAGGAATCGGCCGATTCCGGCCGATTCTGGGAATCGGAATCGGAATCGGTCCCAACCGATTTCGATTCCGATTCCGATTCCGGAATCCTTGTATTGAAGAGAATAAGTGGTGTCAAAGAGTGCAATACTACTTGTCTGTGATAGAACTCTCGTACAAGTGTTGATATTGGTGGATTCCAACGACAAAAATCAAATGAGATACTTGTATAATGCAAAGGACGAAGCAAAGATAAAAATCAAAAAGAAACATCCAAAGGGTTATAAAAAATGGTAGAAGATTATAGATAACAGATAGAAAAAGACACTTCGCCACGATATTTATGCAACAAGTATCTATTTCTTGTTATATTTCATTTAATTGTTGTAGTAATATTTTAATGGTTGGATTCCACTTTAACACAAGATATTTCTTGAACTCAAGGATAAAGATGTGCATGTAACCATTAAAATTGAAAAAAACCAAATTGAACTAGTTTGTTTGGTTCAATATAGTTTAACTGATTTAGAAGATATCCAAACCGAACCAAACTGATCACATTGAATAAATCAAAATATTATAAAAAACTATTATAGTATTAATAAAATGGCATTTAAATAGCTCTTATAATAAAATAATATGTATTTAAATATTTTATCTATTTAGTCTTAAATTGAACCAAACCAAACCAAATGGAACTGCTTTTGGTTCAATTTGACTTGAAGACCTAGTTGGGTTCGATTTGGTTAGGCAAAAAAAATGGTCCAAACCGAACTATACACACCCCTACCCAAGGATGCATCACAACGGACAATATGTAATGATGCAAAGGTTTTGTGCGGTATGTTGTTAGTGATACAACACTTAGCTAGGACTCACATGATGGAATAAAAGTGAAAATTGAAGTGAATTGTTGTTTGTTTTTTACTTATTGAATTTTGAGAACCTATAGACTTATTTGTATTTCATGTTATATTTCAGACATCGGCATATAAGCTTAGAATTAGAGTGTATGAAGATTTAGATCTATGATATTCATATGACATGGTTTCTCCTAGTACGTGTGATAACATTTGGTACAAAATGAACATTCTTATAAGAAGAATACACATTTATTGTACTACTTGTCTTTTTGCTGCTGAGTGATAGATTCAAGTGAACAACAAAAGTAAATGAAATTTAATTGCCACTATTATAGTTAGAGTATTGAGTCAAAGCACTAGTTCATCACAGTGCGAGAGGAATTAGAACACCTTCAGCCTTATACACACAAAAGAAGAAACATACAGAAAGGTGAAAGATTGGAAAAACTAGTATTCTGTCATTATAATACGTGGTCGAGAATAAAGAACATCAAGAAACATCAAAAATTATTTGATAAGAGATTTATCCGATTTACAGGTGGTTTGTAAGAACAAAGAGCTTAAACAAGTCAAGACTTATCACATAATGATGTTGACTTAGAATACATTTTCTAATAATAGCATCCACTTTCAGCATGGATAGATGAAAAAGATGTTGAACCAGAGCCAAAGTTTGACCTGAATGATCAAGCATAGGCTACAAATGAACTTGACAGTGTAATTGATGACGAAGAAGAGATACAAGAATGACAAGATACTAAGGTTCCTTCTATAGCACCAGTTCTAGATCTTACTCAAATTGCATCTCCAAAAATAGCTCCAACCACAGCTATAACTCCAACTTCTCATGCCACCTCAGGTGCAAGTCCTTCTACTACTTAAAAGAATTCACAAAAGAAAGAAAGATTTACATGTTTCAAACATTGGAAAAAGTATACTAGCACAATACTGAACATGGTACGTAAAAAAAGTTTGGAAAAGAAGAAAACTAATTGTTAGTCAACGACCTTTAAGTCCCCACATATAGTACCCAAGCACATTCCTCAGATGATGAGGAAGAGTTCATTCCACTTACACAACAATAATTTGTAGGTGGTTCGTGTGAAGATAGAGGTGGACATAGAGGTGGAGGAGAAGGTGCTTCCGAATCCAAAGAATACATGTACGAGTGAAGCAAGGCCCGATGATTTAGGTCAAAGGCAATAGTCTTGTGAAAGAAGTCTCCATATGGGTTTTTTTATAAGTACGCAACGACAAATTATCCAGAACCCACTTCAAACTAGGAGCCATATTATCCACCCCTCTGATAGTGTGCATGATTTTACTTAAATGGCTTAATCATTATTTTCATATGAATACAGATCAATCATGGCTGACATGTCTCAATGAAGCATCCAGATGAATGAAAAGAACAGAAAGATATTTTTTGTATTGCATATGAATTGTACATTTTTTTCTTTATTGGAATGAATATTTGTGTTATTTTATACCCACGTCTTAAAATCTTTCATAGACATGTAAAAGTGTGTTAAATATCACATTTATATTTTATATATTTTTTAAGTTTTTATATTTTTTAAATTTTTCATGATTTTTTCAAAAAATTTTGTAAGAAAAAAAATAAAAATATTCTTAATCCGGATCGATTTCGAATCGGGAATCCTTCCGGAGAATTGGCCTGGATCGAGACCCACCAATCCGGTTCTGATTCCAATATGACAATCATTGCCCTCCCGCCAATCTCATCCTTAACATATGCATATTTTGGATCCATCTCAAAGCCCACATATATCGATCGAAGGGCAAATGAAAGCAAGGTTCAAAAAGAGTAAGGAGATGAAAATGATAGCATGGTCAAAATCTTCAATATGAAAGAATGACAATAAACAAAGCAATGAAGATCAAATGATGCAAGAAATGTCCTTCTTGGACCAATAATGACATGAAAATGGGCCTCCATGGACCATGGCCAAGATGGCATGTTAATGTGCCAAATGAGGCCAAAATGACACAATGACATGGACATGAGCCAAATATGCCAAATGACAAAATATAATGAACTTCTTATATATTTGAATTACAGAAAAATATTTAAAAGGTTAATGGGGTGTTTGGTTGCATGATAATTTTTTGTACACTTTCATGATAAAAAATTGTATTAAAATAAAAAGTGAATCAACTCATGACATAAAATTATCATGTTTGGAGGGATGTGATTACAAAAAAGAGTAACTACCACACATGACCAAACAAAGTGGGGGACCACAAGAAAAAAGAAAGAGATGAGACCATCTTTTTTTGTTTAAGAAGAAAATCACTTTTAAAACATAAAATTGACATGGTTACCAAACACCTCTTTTAACAAGTTTTCTTACCATTTTTAAAAATTAAAACAAAAACCTTCACTATCATGCAACCAAACACCTCATAAGCTTATTAAGTTAGACCCCCTCATAATGTTGGATAGACACACGAGCATGTCTACTAATCCCGGATGGAAATGTCGGCATCCCCTACCATACACCGATCTTTTCCCATTTAATTTAAAAGGAGATTATGTATGTAACCATGCTAAATCGAACCCTAACATTTAAGTAGGGAACTGGGAATATATACTATGCTTATATAAAACTATGAAGATATTCTCACATGATATGATTTGAGGATATTATTGCTATATGAGCCACCCGACATGATGATGTAACCAAATGTATGCTATGTTATATGTATGACATTATGTGTCGAATATCTTCATCGCATGGTTTGGGAGTAAAAGTATAACCCACGTAACTTACGTGGAATGCAAACATAAAAACATACAATCTAATGATGCGGGACGAGGCGGGACGGACCGGCGACGTGGCGCTACGGCGGGCCTTCGAGGCGCAAAAGACCTAAGAAATGCAGAAACAAGCAAAACCGGATTTAAACCGGTCAAAACGCCCAAAATATGTCGAACCGTGCCCGAAACCCTCAAAACGGGCACGAACCGGCCTCGAAGTTGCCGAACCGGCCCGAACCGGCCCAAAACATGGTGAACCGGCCGGTTTAGGCCTCGAACCGGCCTCTGGACCGTCGAACCGGGCCGAACCGGCCTCGAACCGGGCTGAACCGGCGGCCCGGCCCGGTTCGGGGACGAACCGGTGCCGGTTCGAGCAAAGGCGAGCCGGCCGGGCGAGCGGGTCGAACCGGTGCCCGGTTCGCCGGCCGACTTAAGCGGAGGGGGGTCGTGGCCCCGCGCGGTTGGCCGCGGGGGCGGGAGACGCGGCCGTCTCACCGGCCGCCGCGTGCCCGTCGGGGGTGCGTCGTCGTCGGCACCTCGCGCGGGCGAGGGCTTCCGGAGGGTGTCTTCGCGCGGGCCCGTCCACGGCGGAGGGCGGAGGAGGAACCGGCGGAAGCCGCCGTCGCCGGAGCCGTCGACAGAGGGAGGGGGTGTCGGAGGACTCCATCGCCGAGGACGATCTTGCCGGAGTAGGGATGAGGGCCGAAGATCTCCAACGTCGCCGGGGGGGTTTCCGAGCGGGAGGAAGGACCGGCGGAAGCCGGTTAGTTCGCGGATGTTGTGCTGCCTTCGCCGGCGGCCCCGGGGGTCGACGAGGGGGGACCCGAGGGGCCCTAGGAGGTGGTCCGACCCCCCCTATCTCCCCCTCATCTTCTTCTCCTCCTTCCCTGTCCGTCTACGCCGCGCCCGACTCCCGGAAGGGGTCGGCGGGGGGGGTGCGCGGTTTCAACGGGGGGTTGCGCGGCGACGGGGAGGAATGGGGGGTACTCGGGGATCGCCGGGGTGTGGGTGGACGGAAGGGGGGATCGACGCCGTCGGAGGTGTCGAAACGGACGGAGACGGGGGTGAATGGTGTCGATAGGGCCGCAAAACGAACCGGTGAAGGGGGAAGGGGCAAGAATGGCTCGGAGGCCGCCTGGACGGAGGAGAAGGAGAAGGCACCCACGCCGGAGGGTTGCGAAGAGACCGGTCCGCACCGGAGGTGGAGGCCGGACGACCTCCATCGTGGAGGGGGTGAAGAGGAAGGGGCGGTGCCCCGGCGCGGGCAGTCCCTAGGGTTCCAAAAATTGAACAATAACTCTCTCTCTTCATTTCAACAAGTGGCCCTCTTAAATAGAGGAGCCTATTACAAACAAGACATCATAAATGACTAATTACATACATGTCCTCTTGAGGACCCAAATAAAAAGAAAAGACCACAACTAAAACTCAAATATTTACAAACAAGTCCAAATGGACGTAAATGCAAATAAACCCCAAAATGGACCGGACCGGGTCCCCATCATCTAATAATCAAATCAAAAATATTTAAATAAATGAACCATAAAATGACAAATGAAGTCTCAAAAAGATGTGCTTAATAAGATTCAAATAAACCTAAGTCATTAACATATCTAATGACTTAAACCCAAAATATTCATGCCAATTTCAAGTTGGAACTAATATGAATGCATAATAAGTCTAATAAGGAGACTTACGGAAGAAACAACAATGAATTTGCTTCAATCGGATATCATAAAAATCATAGTTAAGCAAGATGATCAAATGGCATAAAATTTGATAACAAGATTTAATGAATCTAAGTGCTTAATGACAAGATTTAGAACATAACTAAAGCACTGATAATGCCATTGCTTAATCCAATATCATAAAAATCAGATTTAAGCAAATTTCACTACGTCTAAAATGTCAACATTTAGACAAAAAATAGAATTGGAATATGATCATGTGATCAAAATATAATTCCAACATGAATCGATCATAATCACATCTACTCTAGATCTCTGATCTACATGAAATCTAATAATTCAAAACATGTCTTAATGCTAAGACCTTAAATTAAAAAAGTTGAATCCATATCAAATATGATAAATATGCTTAAGAATCCAGCAAACAACATATCCTTAAAATGTTAGTCTTAAAAATGCACCTTTATAAAATATAATGAAACTCAAATCAAACTTACATTCAAGTTTGCATTCTATTGAATTTTTGGGGTTATAACTCCTATATGTTTTATGAATGTCTATTTATATTTCTATGAGTTGTTATGACAATTAATTGAGAGTATTCAAATGTCTCAATGTAATTAACATCGAAAATTTGCATATCCCGATAGAGATAAGTTCAAAGACATAATTCAATGAACATAAAACCTCAATATGTATATTTTCATGCATACCATGTCTATTTTGGCTAATATTTCAACGACACATCGATTATTTTTCATAGCCGTATAAGCTAGACAAAAATAATGAAAATTCATTTGCCTAAATGAATGAAAACCAAATGAATTTTCCAACATACTTTTATGATAACGAAGAAATGAGGTTTCACAACATCATTTCCCCTTCTCGTTGATCCTTCATCTTCTCTCCTTAGCCAACACAAGCCAATCTGGCTACTTGCAACCTTGTCTACTTCTTCTTCTTTTGCGGGTGTGCAGGAGCAACCAAGGCTTCCTCCTCGATTAGCTTTTCTTTCTTTTTCCTCATCCGGGCATGTAGAAAAAATATGTCATTTTCTCCTATTCTCCCTTCTTCCTCTGCAATACATAGGGGCCAAGACACCTCATAGCTGGACCAAGTGTGTAGGGTGGTCATCAGGTCCCCTTCTCTTGCCTAGAGTTCTTCCTCATTCGGTACCACACACTGTCGAACCCTAGTCAAGCCTTCATTCCTTGGGCGTGGTGATCGGCAGAGGTGTATCTGGTTTTCATCTGAACTTGGCAAGCTTCACTGCACTCCTTCGGAACTGGGTGTCACCAAGTGGTCTTCTTCCTGCGGTTGCCTTTACTCCTGGACGTAGAGGGCACCAGCTGCAAATCACAGCAGAGGCTCCGTGCAGCAACAATGGGCGGTGGACTCATGTTGGGTGGCCTCAGCAGGTGCAGGATGAAGCCACTCTTCAGGTGTAGCATCCTCTTCTTCGGTACTCCTCCTCCCCCCCCTCAAACCCCAACAGTCAGCACTTGCCCAACTGGTCTCTGCGGAAGTTTTCTATTTGTGTAGGAATAGCTCAACTGGAGCTTGATCCCCGCAACAGCTATCTGTACGTGAAGGAACAGTTATGCAGAAGCCCAACCTAGGGGAGTCCTCCAACTACCTAGGAGGTTGTGGCAACAAGGATTGAATGCAGCCATGACCACGAGGAATTCGGTGCCATCCCCTGCATCTTCACCGTCCGATATCAGGTCCAATTAGACTCGATATGACGGGGATCCGGTCACTTGCACAATATCCGATGCTTAAAACATCAGATATATGATATAGGACAAAAAAATCATCAAGTCTGCTCGTAGCGGGTCTGCCCGCCCTAGCTGCAGCACTGCAACAATGGTGCTGCCCACCCCAAAAGAGTCAGATTGGATTGGAATCCGACATGGAATCCATCTGCCTCACGCTTTTTTGATCCTTTTGTTTTTCTAGTCTTCGAAGAACTGATTTAAACCAATCCTAGTCTTTCTAGATCAGTTTTTCTCCCATGGAATCAGCACTAGCCGATCCAATCTCCAATTCCGATTCTGCTTTCCTTGTTGCAGGGTATTTAAAGGTCAGTCCTGACTACCCTTGTTCATCATTTTCTTTTTATTTATCATCTAACACTTTCTTGAGATTTTGTTCAACATTCAAATAGGAAGGATGATGGGGGACAGACTTGACTTAACCAAAATTTGAGGCTAAAGTACGCAGTCTAAAATCTGACTCCCAAATCAGGCTCTAGGTTTCTCAATTTTAGAGTTTCTAGTTAAGAAATTTTCAACTAAAGTTGTTTTCTCTTTTAATGAATCAGAATTGAGATAGAAGAGTGAGAGAGAATGCCGGTTTTGAAAATCTAATTAGATTTCAAAAGTCGGTTCTAACTAGTAACGAATCAGATTTTAGTTATCTGGAGGTGGTTCACTCTAATATTCTCACAAAGACCAATAGTAAATAAAAAACAGAAGTGGCTATGACCTATTTCGCACCAGGCATGTGTTGGCACCAAAAAAATTCATAAGCACCTAAATATGTCAAGTTTTGGGCAAAAATGTAAGGAAAAAATGAACGAGATAGAGATGACCCACATTATACCACATTTGGGACCAACGAGCCGAACGGACCTGATAAGTCTTATTGGGCTTGATCAACCCGATGACTGGCCGATAATGATCAGATACCACTATTTGGTTTGCCCAACTCAAACTTGAGTAATGCCATAGTTGGATCTGAAATCTGATTTGTATTCTACAAGTTACAGGCGAAACAGTGAAAACAACTTCCGACTGGCCTTCGGTAGGCTTAATAGGTCCAAATAACAAAATAAGCGGGTCCACAATATTGTACTGGTCAAGGCCTCTGCAATAATGTCTTGAATGCCAAAATCTGGTTCTGGGTGACATAATGACCATTTTGCCCCCATTCGGCCCGGGCAACCAAATGCCAACCCTGCGATGATCAGGCACCACCATCAGGTCCGCCTAGCTCAATGTTGAGCAATGCCAGAATCAGATCGGAAATCCAATGCATATTTGGAAAGTTATGCAGAAAACACCGAAAGTCAATTTTCAGATGGCCTTATCAAGGGCATATCAAGTCCGAAAGATAAAACAAGTGGGTCCATGAAGCTGTATTTGTCGAGGGCTTCGCAATGATACCTTGATTGTCAGAATCCGATGTCGGACGGACCTCGAACGATAAAATGGCCTCTTTCGCCCTTGGTAGGTCTGGACAATTCGGGACAGATCCGATAACATATTGACACATCATTGGGTCTACCCAGCTCCATCTTGAGCAACGTTGAAATCAGATTGAAAATCCGACTAATATTTGGCAAGTTATGGGCCAAAACACATTAGGAGGGTCCAAATGACCAAAATGCCCCCCCTCCTCGGCCACATTCGGTTCAGAAGGCCCGGACTTGGCCCATTAACAAACTTGTGAGCTCATATGATGCAGGAAAGTTAGTACATGCGGAAAACTGATTCAGATCAGAAATCTGACCCATATTCGGAAAGTTATGGAGAAAGATTCAAAATTTGTGCTTCTCGCCAACCCACCAAGTCGAGGGCAAAATGGTCCAAGTGATCAAAAAAGGATTCAGATAAGCCAGGATTGAAGACAGATATCAGATATATTGATCAGAAAATTCAGAAAATTCTCGAGCCAAAAGAATATTTTTGTACGTCTCTCTGCATATAAAAATTGAGATTAAATACAAAATTCATTAATTTATATTATTTGGGACAGATTATGTTGCTTCCATTATGATCATGATACAATTAATGAGCTCGAGATGATAGATCGGGAAGATACATGAAATCAAGTTTGATCGGAGCTAATTATGTCTCATATCACGTTTATTTTGATATTTACATGATTTGAGAATCATATAAAATGAAATAACAAATATAGACCATTGGATCGGCCATCAAGATAACGATGGAGACGGAGCATCAATCCAAAGGGCTGGATGCGTATTTATTAAGTAATGGAGTATCTCTTATCACATCTTTAATGAGAGCCGTTGGATGTGATGAGATGTTAGGTCAAAGAGGATAGCTCCACGTACATCTTCCTGCAGCTACGTGACCGAGTCAATCTCTCATCAGCTATTTTCTCTCCCCATCCTCCCACGATCAAAGGTGATGGCCCCACTTACAGCCATGTGCAGAACTGCACGTACAGGCACTTTCCCCCCGGAAATAACCCTTCGTTCGGCAGTCTATATAAAGAGGTCTCTTCATGAACTAAGGGAGAGGGAGGACGGGAGAAGGGAGGAGCGGAAGTTCTATCTGGGTGCACCACCGAGGCATGAAAGAGAAGCAATGGAAAGGATGGTCTGATAGTGTTATTTGGAGAGCAGCAGGGTCAGGTTTTGAAGGAAAAAGTGGGAAAGAAAGAAAAAGGTAAGGTATCATGGAGATTTCCTAGCCCTTCTCCTCTCATCGAACCCCATGTCTGTCTTGGCCCAAATTTCATGATCTTGCTAACCTCTCATCAGCATTTAGAGGAATCCTTTCATGTGTCCAGCTCATACATGCCTACCCCATGCAATCTGTTACAGCACGGCAGTTCCCCAATCTACCATGTCCATATTTTTCTTTTGAGACAATTCCTCTTTATGCTTCTAATTTCCCCCATCATCATATGGATAATGCCTTGTTCGGACCATGTAGATTTCAGACATCCTAAGAGCCTGCAGGGCCTCTTGTCCATCAAATTAGAGATCCGGGGGCCTTTCTTTTATTTCCAAGTTTATGATTACATCTTGTGGGCCACATAAGATATATGCATGAAGAATTCCTAAATCCAGTGAGCGCAAGGACATCACCCAAACAACAAATGTCCATGTTCTTCCGATATCCTTAACAACTCATGATAATATCCAGATGGTTATTGACAAATCCGATGACCATCCTCTCCACTTTTGGTCATGCATAAGTTTGACCGTGTACAAACACAGATCATAACCAGTCCTTCCCATAAATAATTTTTAACTTGTCCCATAAATGACCCGTCCCATCTCACATACTTTGTCATATAGCCAAACCCCCCAGATAAAGTCATCCCCTCAATATCCATTCCAACGGATCTCTCCTCCCTGGGATCCTGAAGTCCAGTTTCAGAAATTCCCAGGAGGCATAGTGCTAGGAGATCTCCATACGATTCATGCAATGCTATGAAGGCAAGGTTATACCCGGCACCTTTGGAACCCATACGATGGGCCAAAGGATTTCCCCGGGTAACCTTAATGAAGCAAAAGAGCTCCATGAAGCTGAAGATATGAAGCCTATACTGACATGGCCATCCGGGCCTTGAAGAACTCAAAGAATTTGGTTATCCTGAGCAAGATGAATCTGCAGTATGATGACAAGGGAATCATACAGCCCAAACAGTGCAACAATAATGAACTTCAAATGCTGAGGCATACAGAATGATGAAAATACTCAATCTGCACTACTTTCAGGCATATGATTAATATATTGGATTAGACAAACACCGGGTACGTCCTGGTATGGCTGATTCGGGTGAGGATTCCGAGCATGCAATCGGTTTTCTTGACCCATCCCATTGTGAGAGAATTTATGAATTCAACTCACTTGAGAAATTTTCATCTCATATAGAGTGAGGACAATGATGAACCGAAGTCCTATGGATGAGAATGGAAATTTACTTGGGAAAAGTCCACACCTACATAAGGCAATGGATGCTCTCATGTTATGGATATGACATAGCATTCTCTTTGACACAATGTAATCTCAAATATTTGAATGACATTTATATATTAAATGTCAACATTGCGATGAACCGAGGAGAGTTTTCATATAACCCACCTGTTTGGCAAGGGATGTAAACATGGCATATCTATATATATAAATAAAACTGGAATCCCACGGAAAGATAGAAAGCATGCATGCAGCCATCTCCCACTGATGCTGTGCCCACAGGGAATGGGGAAGGAAGGTATGCTGTTGTCAATTCTGCACTAGGAGAAGGGGAGGTGAGGGTGCTGCCGTCAGATCCCCTTTCTTTGGTGCTACTGCTGGCAGCTCCTGGAGGATTGAGGAGATGCTCCTGTCCAAGGTGCCAATGGAAGAGAATGAAAAACCTCCTCCCATGATGCTGCTGAAGCAGAAGATGAAGAGGCAATGAAGGTGGACTGTGGCCCACATTTTTACACAAATAACCTGCTGATTGAGAGCTGCAATCATCGCCCACCCATCTGCCCATGAATGAAAAATGAGGAGAGGAGGAGATGGGGCTGCAGATCGTCCTACCAGGTTGATATGGTACTAACGGCCGTTGCCATCTAAGACAGATAAACCCATGCTGTCTCTTTGTTCTTCCTACCATGCCCACATATCCAATCCCTTATCGATCATATATATGTCACATATCGACCCATATACAGGTCACCTTTTCAGCCATCCATGGACCCCATAACAGGTCACATATCCAGCCCCTATCAACTCCACACAGGTCATATACCAGTCCCCTGTCACCTCATACACAGTCCATATATCAGCCCTTGTTCGAACCCCCATACACAGGTATACACAAACCATATACCAATCCCCTGTTGGACCCATATACAGGTCACTTTCAGTCATATATTGACCTCATAACCGGTCACATATTCAGTCCCTATCGACCTATATACAGGTCACTGTTTTTAGCTATATATCAACCCCATAGTCGGCCATATATCTAGCCTATATTGACCCCATATCAGGTCGTCTTTCCCAACCCATACCGACCCCATAACAGGTCATATATGCAGAGTCTATATCAACCCCATATAACAGGGGGAATGAAGATGGGCTGCAGTCAAGAGATAAGGCGATATCCAGCCCCCTTAGAACTCATACGATGGACTAAGGGCCACCCCGGGTAGCCTCAATGAAGCCAAGATACCATGAAGTTAAAGATATGAAGCATATGAAGACATGGCCAACTGGGCATAGAAGATGATGAAGACTTGGTCACCCGGACCAAGATATGACGATGACATGATGACAAGGCCAAATGTGGCCCAAATGACATAAAAATCATATATCTTAAATATTCTGACACATAAAAATATTTAAGATGCATAATATGAGCCTATACTTAGGCAATATTCATGATACTTGAACAAGTATTATCGGGTACGTCCCGAATTGTTTGTTCTGGACGGGGCTCCAAATATGCACTTGGTGTCATCGATCCATCCCAAAGTGGGAAGAGTACATACACTCAATCCATTAGGGAAATTTTCACTTCATGCAGAGTGAGGTCAATTATAGACCAAAAACTACTATGGTTTAAGTGGAAAGTCCGTATCTACGTAAGGCGAGAAATTCTCAGAATAAGATGTATGAAATGACATGGTATGATGGGATTATGGCTATGTTTAAGCCTCCCCGCATGATGATGTGATTATGTTTTGTGGATATTTGTTTCCTTTTGTATGAGTTGCTACGACGGTTAATCAATGGTATTCGAGAATCTCGATGTAATTAACATCGGAAATTCGAACTTCTGATGGAGAGAGGTCCAAAGACAAATTTCATGAACCCTAACCTCGACATATATATTTTTTATGCATATCACATATTTTGGTTAATATTTTCTAAGAAATATCATGTATTTTCATAGTAACCAAAGGTAAGATGACGAAAGTTCATTTCCCAAATAAACGGAAGTCAAAAGAATTTTCGAACCATGCCATACAACATATGTTCTTATATTTTTATAAATCTCGAGGTTTCAAGCGGCATGGCATCGCGATATGGGATAATAGAAGAACGAGTTAAAACCATACAAGGAAAAGTGAAACCGAAATTACCTCCGCACCTAGGTGTGGGAAAGATATTCTTGGTGAGGGATAGGTAGCCCCTTTAGTTACGATTGATTTTTCGAATAAGTACAACACTAAAATGGCCCGCACATAACAAGGTGGTAAAAAAGTCTACAACCGAATTTTAGGAGATACCTATCTTCGAGTTGACGAACCGTCGAGCACTAGCCTCCGATCAATAATTGCTATAATTTGATCTTCGACGATCGGATCGTCGAAAACGCGGGCTCGGATCTTGTTCGTCGCGGTAGAGAAATCGAGAAGACCGGATAGATTCATCATCACAAGGGAATCAGCCAATGAACATCCACCGGCAACTATAGAAGAGCTACGGGTGTTTTGTGGATCGAAGGCCATCATCGTTTTCCAATCGAAAAGAACGTAGAGCGGACCGGGGTTCTGCCCATTCTTGTGAGCTCGATTTCTCGCAGAAGCGGAATCGGATCGAACATTAACGAAAACGAGGGAACAAGCTGGGCCATTTCGAACTCGAAGTCAACCGGATAGCGAGATCACCTTTCGCTGGAGAGAGGACCCGATCACAATGGTAACGGAACCGAAAAAGAGACTCGAAGGCCCGACGGGGATAGAACCAAAGTGCCGAACGAGAAGGCGATCCTTGACTAGAGAAGAGGACCAATATCGACGCGATTTCAAACTACCGGAAGGAGTCGGCAACCGGCAACAATATAGATATGATAGAATTATCCAAACTATAATCGAGTCTCGGCGGAGAGGGACCGAGTTTCGATACCACCACACCTCTAATAAATCCTCGACGAAAATTGACATAGCGGTCTGGAAAACGAACGGCGGTGAGAACATAGACTAGAACGGGGACAAGTCGAGACGTCGGACAGTCTCAAAATGAATCAAACAGTGATCAATATAACAAATCCGAGAAGATCCAGGACTGCAAACAACTTATGACTTTGGAAGACAGCGCATTCTGGAAACGAAACTAGATCTGGAAGGGACCAGTTCCGCAATGCAATGGAGCCTCGGTGCTTCTCACAGAACACGGCCAATCGCGACCTCGAAACTAGTAAATATGCTTCCGTAGGGAGGAGCTTAGCTAGGGGAGGTTCGGAGATGGTGCCTACCTTGGGAGGATAAGGCGTACCTCGAATGAAGACCGCACGGAGAATAGCGAGTTATTCAAGAGGGAGAACGGTAGTTCTCATCGTCATCGGCTTCATGCCTCGGGTGGGAACAATTAGAGCCATAGTTCAGCTCCGGAAAAACTTCCAAGGGATCAGCAACCAGCAACAGTAGTAGAGGAAAACCGCAAAAGACTTCACTGTTACTACCAAGGTAGAGATCGCACAGGAAGTATACCACACCAGTAGAAGAGAGGGAAGATACAACCGAGTGAAGAAACAACTTCACAGGAGCTCGTCCGCGACCACCTCACGAGAGGAAAGAGATCCCGGTCGATTTCGAGAGAGAAGAGAAATGTCGCCGAGTCGAGTGGAGAAGGAAACTCCACGAAGCTCGCTCGGCCACGGTGATGCCCCGCGTATCGGAGCGGGGAAGAAAAATGGAGATCAGACGGAGGGGAGGGAGTTTCTCCGAAGGAGCTCCGCGGAACCAACCACGGACGGAAGGGGAAACAGAAGAACGAAGGCTGCTAGGGTTCGGCCATCGGAGGAGACAAAAGCTCGCGGCCACCTTTGATCCGCTTCCCAGGAGAGAGAACGAAACCCGTAGGGTTTAAGAGAGGCAGGAAAGGGCGAAAGAGAAACAACAACTCGACGGGAGTTTTTTTTCAATATACCGTGAGCGAAAGAGGAGCGTCTCGGGTCACTTTATATAGGGCGAGGCCACCTAATTACAAGGTAATTACGGGAAATGTAAAAAAAATGTAAAATGTATGAAATAAAGTTCTAAAATGTCTAAAATTGTTGTAGACATCCTAGAAAAGCTAAAAATAAAATAAAATTGACATCCCAGACACTCAAAGAAAATAAGGGCCAATATCTCCTAACGAAATGGACCCCGAGTTGTCTCCTACGGCGTCCGTAAACATGTCGGAACCGGGGCCAATGTCTAGTGTCCTCACCGTGGAATGCATTCTCGAGAATCTCTCGAGATCTCCCGAGAATCTCTCTCTCCATGTGTCAGAAAGCGAGATCATCGAAACGAGAATATCTATGTAATACCTCTTGTACCTTGATCTACTACTGCCTATTATTATCCCTAACTTGTTAGACGGCCTTGTTAACTTTGCTTAAGTATAGTTAATTTTATCATGGAATTCATCCAGAATATTCATCTAGACATTATTGCTTGATAAAATTTTATAACTTAATATTTTTATAACTATTTATGGACAATCGAGCTAAAATGTCACCAATCCTACCCATACTATTCAAGATGAAGCCTTAGTATAACAAAAGATTCCTTGTATGTTTTACGGTAACAATAGTTCATCCTCTCTGTATTAAGCTTTTGATTCTTTCTCGGCTTATTTTGATGTTTAAAATGAGTTACATCACTTGTCCTTTTTGAAGAGATAACTTGTGACATTTTGTATCATTGATTGATATTTATGAAATCAAGAATTTTTTGATATTTTCTTAAAATCATATTCTTTTTCAATCTCCACGAGATAAAATATAGATACTGGAGATGACAATTTTTGGGTAAGATATACCTTACATAAATGAAATCCGAGATTTGATCTCTCGAAATTTTTCCCAAGAATCTCGCGAGATCTCTTATCTTTCGGCCACTTCGGAGACGAAGCCGAGATTCGAGAATGACAATCCTTGGTCCTCGGCTCAGAGGATGGTTCAGCCACCTCCATTCCTCTTTCTTTTCTTTTCGAGGTGTATTATAAGAGTGAAGAAGGCGGTGACACTTTCTATAATCGATTATGAGAAAGATTGATCTCACGCATTTCAATCTTGGTGACTTTGATAGAACTTAAGATCGAGACTTGGACAACCAATTAAAAAGAATGACTTAAAGATAATAAGTATGGATGACTTTTGAAGATAATAACTTAGGACTTTTAAAAGGCTGAACCTACTGGACCCAAATACATTGGGTGTTCCGGTATTAGTTACTTTGATTGTTATAATGATCTATGATTATTGGTTTCCATATTGGTTGGTTCTCCCATTACACGGGTTGGTTCTCCCATCGCACGGGCTTTTAGAAAACTATGAAATTAGATGTTTGTGTGTATCAATCTCGTAGGCAATATTTTATATCAATCTCTCCTTATTATTTATCATTTCCTGCACTTCTTCATTCCATCATCCCTTTTAGATGGAAGCATGCCCTTCTAGACTCTCCGGAAATACCTTATTAGCTACATATCTAATTTTAGTAATTCTGTCCATCCACAGACTTCCATGTCGGACTTACCGAATCACTTATCTTAAGTTTATTCTTAAATGTCTCTTACCTCACCACTTTTAATTACTACTATTTTTTATGCCCAACAAAATTTTTTAATTCTGTTTTTTCTCTCTTGATTATAACATCTAAGACTACTAAATTTTGCTTGGTTTTTAAACATTCATTAAGAATAATTTAATAATTTTTGCAAAGTGCATGATTAGTGTTTCTCGTAAGAATGAAGTTGATTTGATATTTTATTTTATCTCTATTTTGTATGTATTGAATGAAATTATCTTTTAATAAATACGTATATGTTAGCATGGGCACACTGAAATTTGCATACCCAATATATATGTATCTCTTCAAAAAATACTATTCTATATGACACTATAGATCCTAAATATGATTTAGAATTAATCTACATGTTTTAGCTCATAGAATGTCCTATATGCATAAGCTAGGACTACCAATGGCCAAGAATAGATGGGATGCTAATACTTACTCATCATTCACTAAAATCTGACGGAGGAACCCTAAGCTTGCACTATCTATCAAGACACCACTTGGAGACTCTTGAAGCAGAGACTTGGGAATGTCCATTAAGTCCAAGATGGTAAAGGCCATGACATTCGGGTATACATGCCGTCAGAATTTGTCAAAGGTCGGGGCGTTTTATGATCAGCCAATGATCCATGAAGAAGATCCTAGATCACATGAGCCTGATGCATGTCAGAGGAAAGAAATTACAAGAAAACAGAAGAATTAGGACCTGTGAAGTCAGAAATATGTTCAAAGCAAAGGCATGTATCCTCTTTGTCTTAGCTATGTTTCTAAGACACCTGCCATTGCCAATGTCTTCTCCGCCAGATCCCAATCAGCCGATAGCTAACTATGAATGTGAAAATTTTGATGATGCAAGGCCAGGGATATCTACAGAATGTTATAACAACAAAATCAAAAGAAGAGATGAATTCCTGTTGAAGCCAATGACCAAAAACGAAAACAAGAACTCCTATGGAATCTGCTTCAGCAGACAGTTAATTGAGTGTTAGAA